>JAKWBJ010000052.1:2635000-5270000 GCA_023159175.1 Wohlfahrtia magnifica | reverse complement strand
TCATATGCTGTACTCTCCTTGCAGGTGGTAAATGCAAGTTTAATATCATTGCCATTACCTTTAATGGTCTTCCTTTGGGGCACTCTATCATTGCCTCGCCCAACAAAGACATTTTGGGTTACTTTAATAGCTTACACACAGGCTATTGTACTCATCAAATGCATCTTTCAATTTAAATTGATATGGGTTAACTATCATTATAATCTGCCAAATAATCCATTGGGTATTGAAAAACTATTTGGTATTGAAATGTCATCCGATTATGCTACATATGATTTATTATTACTTTTGGTATTATTTTTTCATAGGTAAGAAGAAGTAATTGAAATTTGAAATATTGAATCATGTTGAAAGTATCAGTTTAGTGTCTATATGCCGATATATCGGTCAACACTAATTCGATTATGGATACTTTTCAATATTTTTGTTTATTTATTTATTTATTTTTTAATTTTTTCGTTACAATTTCAGATTTATTTTGAAATCCCATGGCTTGTGGAAAATCGATATGTACAAACCCGTTGTTGTCTATAGTGAAAGTGAATATAGCTCCAAAAATACTTTGTAAGTACTTAAAAAATTTGGGATTGAGAATTTAATATATACTTTTTTTTAATTATTTTTATAAATGTTTGAAAATTATATTACTTTAAGTACGGGTAAGTTTTAAATGATATAACACAGGTTAACCGTTTTCAAAACAATTCTTTCAATTTTTGAAAGCGCGTATTAAAAAGTTAATAGATATACAGTTCTTAGAGCGCTTGAGACGTGATAAAGCCACACAAACCGACCCAATATCAAGCTCTAGCTCAGATTCCTTTGAAGATGAAGAGGAATTGCCTAAAGATAAAATAAATTTTAGAAAAAAGAGAAAATCAAGCTTTATAAATACCAATTTTGATAGTGATTCATCTCAAAGTTTTGATTCTTTAAAACAAACAAACAAAACAAATTTAAATCAAGAATACGTTGAAAGGTATATTATTTTTTTTTTTTTTAGCTTAATAATCGACTTGTTTAAATGAAGGAATACTAATCCATAAAGTATATGCAAAACATATTTATACGTAATTTTTATTTCTTTAGAAATGACGCAAGTGAAGATGATGGAGATATCAAAGATCAGAATGATCCCAATGATCCCAAAGATACCAAAGATGACAAAGATTCGGAACGCCGTGAATCAGCTGGTGAAGAAAATTTTCGACGACGCTTAACTGTTTCTCCAACGGAATTAGCTTCAACAGTGGGAGATTCACAGTAAGTTCTACTTTTTTATTTTAATATGTCACATGCATAGTGTATAGAAAATTTGAAATTCGGCTATTCTCTGTATTTAAAAATTATAACTTGAGAACAATATATTTCGGCCTTGTTACTCTTTTTTTGTTTCCCCTCTTTTATAATTAATTGAAATATTATTCCTATCGGTTTTTACAACAATACGTATGTATCGGAAGCTGTTTAAGCCTCTGATAATATTCTAAGTTGAGTGTACAATTATATTCTGCTTACAGTGCATTCTTTGTTTCGAACTTCCGTATTGAAAATTGAATGTATTGACATATTTTCTACCACCTTGATCAAAAAGTTCAAGGGATAACCCACGCGTGGCGGTAACATCGTTCCCATTTGAATATTTTTTTTTCTTTAAGTTGGTACATCTGTTGTTGATATTTCCGCTAAATCTTAGCTTCATAACTTGACATTTGCAAATGCTACGTAGACAAGAGTACATCTATCTCTATGTGTGTTGGCGATTTCTTACAATTTTAGCAGCAAAGTTGATGCCAAAAGTCCTCAATTTCATGCAAAACAAAGATTGGGTTGAGGTCGCAGAAGACATGATTTGCGAGGCAGAATCCGATCCAAAATTCATCAGAAGGATCATTACTGGAGACGAGACGTGGGTTTATGAGTACGACACGTAATCCAGGCATCAGGCAAGTGAATGGCGTTTACCAAATAAGCCGAGATCAAAAAAAGTCACTAGGGATTACTTTGAAACGGACAATGTAGATTTAGATGAATAAACTTGTATTTTTAATTTTCTCAATAAATTAAATCAAAATTTTGATCAATTTCGTGGTATGGTCTTGGGTTATTCAGTTTTCGAATACCATACCGCTGGCTGTAATTTTAAGTTTTTAATTAAAATATAGGATAATTAGACGCATACTTTCGTTAATTTTTCTCCTCCTTTTCCTTTTTTTACAGTCGCAATAAATATTACTCTGGCGTAACAAAATTTTTCCATAATATTGTTCACAAAGCCCGTTTACCTACCGATGTCTATGCTCTTATGTTCCTATGTGATTTTATAAATTTCTTTGTTTTACTTTTCGGTTTTACAGCCTTTAGTGTAAGTTGCTTAAGCATTTACGATACATATTTGGAAATTATTACAGTTAATTATTCATTTCCCTTTATATTAAAGTCCAAACAAGCTGATGGCGGTGTTAAGACATATCTAGCTGAGAATAAAGTACCCATACCGTTTCTAATCATGTTGCTGGTACAATTCGCATTGATCGTTATAGATCGTGCCCTATATTTGCGCAAAGCTTTAATTTATAAAATCATATTCCATTTTATATCGGTAGTCGGTATACACGTCTGGATGTTCTTTATTGTTCCGGCAGTAACGGAAAGAAGTTTCTATGCTACAGCGCCTCCCATAATATTTTATATAATAAAATGTTTTTATTTATTGCTGTCGAGTTATCAAATTAAGTGTGGTTATCCGAATCGTATACTTGGTAATTTCTTAACTAAGAGTTTCTCCATGATCAATATGATATCGTTTAAAATGTAAGTACATAATTATATTTTATAGAAAGTGTTTATGTTAATTTGTTATGTTATGATATTCTTTTTTTTAGTTACATGCTTATACCATTCCTTTATGAACTGCGCACAATTTTGGATTGGTTGTGTACGGATACCACAATGACTTTGTTCGATTGGCTTAAAATGGAAGATATATTTGCCAATATTTATTCCATAAAGTGTATAAGACAAATGGAAACCGATTTCCCAGCAGCAAGAGCACAGAAGAAGGCTACTTATCTCAAAGTATTAATGGGCGGCTCTGCTATTCTTTTAATTGTCTTTGCTTTATGGGGTCCTCTAACACTGTTTGCACTCTCTGGTGCTGTGGGTCAATCTAATGTACCCACAGAAGTTGAAATAAGTGTAAGGATTGGTTCGTACGATCCGATTTATGAAGCTAGTACACGTGAAAGTACATTTGTTTTTGATAAAGAGATGTTTTCGGACATGAAAAATGCCTATATAAAGGATAAAGAAGCTTTATCATTTCTTCTCAACTATGATGCTTCAGATGTAGCAGCTATTAAACTGAAAAGACATTCTCCCTCAATGTGGAATATAGCACCACCAGATAAGGCAAGATTGTTGGCAGAATTAGAAAGTAGTAAGTAAATAAATTTGAAACAAATAGATATGACCATATGATATTATGACAATATGATGTTACTCTTTTAAGATGTCACTTTGGTTGTACGTTTATCCTATGAACTGACACGTGTACCACCGGTTAAAAATCAAGTTGGTACTGTGGGCTCGGAAATAACCTGGGAAATGACAGAAGACTATCCGGAAAGAGAGATTTTGGGAAATATGATTAGATCAGGCAATGATATTAGTGCCATAGCTAAAATACCCTTTATAGTACCAAAATTCATAAAAGTTTTAAATTCCGGTGATCCTCATTATATATCAGCCTTAATGCCCAAAGTGAATACTACCAAGTTTCCAGGTTTGCTTTCCTTTCTTTACCACTTAAGTAAATTATTAAACGTTTTGTACATTTTTTTGATTCTTTAAGACTTTACAAGTATGAGTATATCAATGAACTCCGCTGGCAATGCTAGTCAATGGTGGGAAATAAGTGACTATTGTGATGATAGTGCTGTAACAACATTATTAAAGAAATTACCACTTTATGACTGTTCGTCGGGCATTGTATTTTATACGTTCAACGATAAAAAGTTCCCTTCGACATGGACATTTTTAACGGGAGGGGGGTAAGTTTCAGTTTTCAGTTTTAGTTTTCTTCAAAACTAGACAAAAATTGTAAATATTTTTTAAATTTATAGTATTATCGGTTTGTATACCACATTTGTGTTATTGGCATCCAGATTTTTAAAGAATTTCCTGGGTGGGCAGACACGTAGAATTATGTATGAAGATTTGCCAAACGTTGATAGAGTATTACAATTGTGCCTTGATATATATTTGGTAAGTAGTATTTAAAATGTATACTTTTGTATGTACTTATACTTTTGTATATTATTGTAAAAAATAATCTTTTCTGTTTGTTTTACAGGTGAGAGAAGCTTTAGAATTTATGCTTGAGGAAGATCTCTTTGCTAAATTACTCTTCCTGTACCGCTCGCCGGAGACCATGATCAAATGGACTCGTCCACGTGAAGAAGGCGATGACGAAACTGATAGTGATTCGGTACGCAGTCGTATAAGCGCGCGTCGCCATGAACTCCAAAATCCAAATGTAGTTAATATACAAAGGTTTGATGCTGACTAACGGAAATATTAGAAACAAAAAACAAGTGTACCTACATTTATACTTATTTTGTAATGATTTATTTCCCTACTTTATTTATTTTTCATTTACACACACACAATATAAACTTAAAGAACTGCCGAGGAATTATGTTTTTATTGATATTTTTAAATTTCTTCAATTCAATTCTTTTCTTTTTCCACATACAATAATTATGTTAAAATTTAAATGATAATTGTTAAAATTTTTTATTAAATCTACCTACATATATAGAGTATTAAGTTTAAATTTTTTATATATATATTGAAAAGCAAGAACATTTCAATTCAATTATTGTTTAAATTTTTTTTTAGTTTTAGTCTGTTTAATTTATTTTTTTCTTTTTTTTTGCATATTTTAAATCGAATGTAATTATTGTTTAGAATTTATTTAGAATTAGAGAAACATTTTGATATTTTTTATTTAATTTTGTAAAAACGTTTCAATAAAAAAATTTAATTTTCCTTTAAAGAGGTTAAATTTTTTTATTAAGGCTTAAACAGCAAAAAATAATTTTACAAAATGCTATTTTATACCAATATAATTATGTAATTATAATTGTAATAAAATGTGAACTCATATTCAGGGATTTTAAGCATTTTTTGATATAAAACATTAAAAAAATATTATTTAAAAAATATATATAAACTATTACAATTAATAAATAATAAAGAGAAAAAACAATTTAGATTAAATATTTATATGTTAAATAATATTTAACTAGTAATTCTAAATAAGTGATAGTATAAAAATGAAGAGTTATAATTCGTGTATTTTTTATATTTTATTGATTTTTATTTTATTTTTTTTTACTAATTGCAAAAATTGTTAAAAGTGCTTGAATATACATATAAATTTACTTTAGATATGTTAAAAAATTCTAAAATATAAGCAAAAAAAACACTGGAGTTTTCGAGGAAAGGCAACAAAAACTATAATATAAATTGTAAATCATTTTATGTAAAAGTTGCACAAACGAAACTGGTTTTGAAAAGATTCAAGAAATTAACAAAATTCTTTGAAACTACAACGAAAATGAAAAATACTTCCTTTAATCATGTGCTATTATTCTAAGAAACTGCAAAACTTTTATTTAAATTAGTTTATAAGCACTTTTACCATTACCATGCTTTGAGACATTAATATTTGTATAAGACTCGATCTAAAATGCAATATATGCATCAGCTAATGTTTCAAGGTCTTTTTTGGAGTTTTTCGATGGCATATGGTATAGGGCGAAGATGCTCATAAATGACGTTAGAGTATCCAAGTCATGATACATGGGTTTCACTGTTCTTTTGATACTAAAATGAAACATATTTTGATAAAATAACAAATTTGGTTCCTAATAATGACGTATTTTTTACGTAGTAAACGTATTTCCTATAGAGATTATTCCTGAATGAGTATGCGCCAAAAAAATAACGTCCAAACTTTGAAATAAAACAAAAAAAAAAAATAAATAAATAAATTAAATTTTCATTCTACTTCAAAGAAAATTCCATGGCATTTATGTTTTAAAAATGTTATCAAATAAATTAAGACAACGATTGATTGGCTGTTTATAGCTTATCCTATCAGTTCAAATTTAGACTATTCTTTCAATAGACCTTGGTGTTATTTCATTTATAGCATTATTTGTTAATTTGTTAGCCTAGTACATGCACAAGGACTTAACGTACCACCTAAGAAATTAATCAATTCATAACAATAATGCCAATAGCTGGCAATCCATATAATATAGTTTATTTTCGTTCATGTATGGATAATTTTCACTCTATATTTGATAATTTTATTTATTGAGGTAAACACTTAACCAAAAATAAGATTTACCGTAAAATAGCTCTATAAATTGGACTAACAGACGCTATATTTTAATATAAATTTTCAAAAATTTGCAAGCGTTCCTGGAACGTAATATTGCTCATGATGATTTAACAAAACGAAATGTAAAAACAAACCTCGTTGTGAAAAAACTTTTAAGGAAAATCCAGTGTTTTAGTTTAAAGTTATATTTTTATAATAAAAAAGCCAAAATATTTAATAAAATGCCTTAAATGTTGTAATTAAAAAGAAAACTAAAATATTTCAATTTAAATCAAAATAGCAAAAGAAATAAAATTAACAATAATCTAAAATTGCTTACATACAAGCGAGTCTATTCATTTAATGGAAACTTAAATTATTTTTTAACAAATTGAAAACAAATTACTTAATTATATAAAAATGTAAAGCATACACAAAATTTTGAAATCTCATACTCATTACTTCATATCGAAGCGATAATTGCAATTGAAGCATTTTCGAAAATCAAATCAAAAATACATGCATATTGAGCGATAAGAAAAAAGAAAACGAACAAAAAAAAAAACAGAAAAACAATTACATTTATCCTAAAATTAATAATTTTTGTTTAGTCTTTGGGAATTTTTTTATAATTAAATTTTTTTGATATTTATTATAATAAATATAATAAAATAAAATAATAGCTGTTATAAAAACTAATATTTAATGTTAATAAAAAACTGTAAACAAAAAATAAAATAATAAATAAATGTTTTTTACCTTTAATACTATTATTAATTAAATATGAATAATAATATTAAATAAGAATGGTACCTATTTTAAAATGTTTAAATTTAGTAACAAATAATTATTAATAAACAATATTAGATTTTCTTTAATTATGTCAAATGTAAAATTATAAAACGTTTGTATTTTTTCAATAAATAATTAATTAATGAAAACAACTTCTTGTTTGATTTTTAAACAATATTTATTTTTCGTTTTAAACTTTTAAACTTTAGCAGCAAGTCAGCGATAAGATTCTGCGTATGTGTTTACTACATCGATACTGATTTGTAATTGTAATGAAGGCTGATTCGAATGTTACTCTGGCATAGTTGCAGAAACATGGTACCAAAGAGGAGAAATATAAGAAGTGCGACTACTCCAAGATTCGAATAGTGATGAATTTCCCCTTAATCAGTGTTGATGCCGCTCTGTAATAGGTTGGTAAGAAGTTTTGAGCTCTTGTAGAGGACGTGGGTATGAACTTTTAGCAACAGTTGAAATATTTGGTGTCATTTGTGTTAATGTCCTGATCTGTATTCAACAGACGCTAGAAAATTACAGCGGATACTGTTTTTAAATGGTGTATAGCGTTATCTTAACTATCATCATTCAAACCGTAATTTATTATAATCTCATCATCTTTTAAGTCAGGATTCAGAAGAGCGTCCACGTCCGTTTTTTAACACTCCGTAGCAATCGATCCCACAAATTTTATTTACGGCAGCTGTCGGTACGGAAACTCACTTTACTTTTCGAATAAAACTAAGTTGAATACGCACAAAAATTTTTTTTCTGAAAATTGGTCTCTCTTTTTCTAAAGTTCCAACCATATTCGCTCAGTTTAATTAGTACAATATTAACACAGAGTAAGTTTTCAATTTTTGTAAAATTTCGACTTTATTATACAAATTATATGCAGGTTTAAGAATCATCATTCATCCTGTCGTTTAAACTTTAATGTGCTTTAACGTACATATTTAACTATTCTGTACTTCAAATTGGTAGAAAGTAGAATATTCGCTTTACAAAACATCGTAAGCAATAATTGCAAAAAATTAATTAAAAATATCTTAGAAATCAAATGATACTTTATTTATATTCTGTCACAAACAGTTAAAAAAGTTTTTTTTTGAACGGGACTGGAACTTAAATTTATTTCGCTAAAGAAATTTTATTTTAAAGCAGAAGCAATTTATATTTTTATAAAAATGACTAATTTTATAAAAATATTTCCATATAACTTATCAACTACGAGTACTTAAAAAAATCATTCCACACATACAAAAAAGCCATATACCTTAAAGCTACACTTATTGCCAATAGCATAAATGCTTTTAATTAAACAAAATCAATAAAACCAAGGAGAAACATTAATTGAAAACAAATTAGATTAACAGCTTATTTACGTAACTCTGGTAGAACAATTACGGTAGTAGGCAAATTGTTTTGGCTTGTTTGAATTCTTCGTATCATCATCCGGAGCTCCAGGATGACTAACATTAATATTGGGATATACTTCTTCCCATTCCGATTGGGAACAACCTAAAACACCCTTGGCACCTTGTGATAATCTCCTTTGAGTAGGTTTTCCCAAACGATCCTCTGGTGATAAGGGATTATTCAACATATGCGTAACACTTTTCGATAGACGTACAGAGTGTATGCGATTATAACCAGAACCCGTAGGTTTATAACGTTGCCATTTCGAGGATAATCTTTCAATTTCATGTGACATCCATTTTTGCACTGACGAGGTACCCATTTGATATAAAATATTTATAAGAAATTAATAAAGGTATTTGTTGTATGCGTTGTTAGCTCGCATTGAAGCTTTAAAAAATACTAAAATTATTTTAAACGCGACTAGGTTATTTTATAGTTTGTCACCTTTTTTCTTTCAATTTTAACATTTTGTTTTGTTGTTGCGTGTTTACATGAAAAACAACATGTAATCTTTGAGTGTCCAATAGAGGTTATTAAGTCTTTTATCGATTTTTATTATATGCGTGGTGGTATTATTTAATATTATGTTTGCGGTTTGTTTCCTTAGACAAATTTTCGAAAACGATGAACATTTTATGAAAGGTTGAAGGCTACTACTTACTTACTTAACACCTAAATGGTTTCCTTTAAACAAACATTAGGAAGCAAGCGATTAAGAAAGAAAAGTCTTGAAAATTCGTTGATTGTCAAAGGTCACTTAAAATGTCAATGTTGACGATGCGTTGTGCTAAATACCGTTTAAAGATTATCCAGCATTATTGAAATAAATAAACAAATTATTACGTTTTTTTTCTTTTTGTACGTATTTTGGTTTTCTATATACTATTGTACGTATGTATATTCACACAAAATAAGTATACAATTTATTACTATTTATAACTTATCTAATAAATATTCGTGTATGAAATGGTAAAAATTTTCGAGAAAACATAATTTTTAACAAAAGGACTACAAGGAACTACATCATAATGATTGTGAATTAAAAACTAAATTCAGAAGAGCTATCTTTTTGTCATGGCTAAGAACGGAAATAGGATGGATTCAAATATTCAAATTAATGTAAGAAATTATTATGAAACAAAAAAAAGTTAATAATAACGAAGAAGTTTAAGATACTCTGCAAGTTTCATCTTGTAGATTTTCATCGGTGAAATCATCATTTTGTGTTGAAAAGGCACCGCCTTGTAAAACTTTGTTCACAGCAGCTCTAGCCAAATAACCGGTGGTTTCATTGTATACCAGTGCATAGAAAGGTGTCACGTCATTATTATGATCTTGTATGTTATTATCCTTAAAAAAGATATTAATTTCAATAAATTATTTTAAAAGCAACATATAATGTTCGAAAAGATAGCCATTATGCTATTTTAATGTATTATGATTTGTCTGGCCAATCAGCCGATTCCAAAAGTAAAAAGTACCATCTAATGCATTAAAAATTTATAATGATTTTCGGTAATACACTTTGTTGTCGCATAATAGTTATACTTACTTTGCAATACATTAAAAAGGCTTCCAATATTATTTCATCTAAATTCAAAGCCTGTTTAAAGTGTAATTCAGGATTTCTGTCAAGAACAACAAATAAATTTTTAAATCTGTCAAGTCCTAAACAACATGTTTACTATTTACCTGCTTAAAATAGTTGCTATAATACATAATAGCTCGACTGTTATTTGTCTTCTCTCCGGTTTTTCTATACAAATTAAAGTTTCTTCAACTAAAAGAGAGAAATTTAACTCGCCTCTGCTCATGTTAATTAAAGTAGGAGTGGCTGGCAATAAATGATCCTGAGTGGTTATACCCAATGGGGTGCGTAATAAAATTTCCCAGATTTTATTGTAAAAGTTCTTGGGCACTCTACATAAACAACCCTCCAATTGACGCCTTTGTAATGGAGTAAGTCTGTAAAGATAAATTTGTGCTATTTACTGGATTTTCTATATAATTATCAAAAAAAGAAACCTTTCTTCAACTGCCCATTCACTAACAGTAAGAACCTTTTGCAGTAAGATACGAACTTGAAAGGGTGATAAATTATCCACATCTATATTTTCTTGGCCTGAAATTTGTAAATATATGCGCATAGCTTCCAAAACCCAACCAATACGTATCTAAAAATAATTACATTTAATTTTTTCTTTTAGCATCTAATAACTTTTCACTCATCACCTTTAAAATTCCTCTAAACATATAAGGATTTGTAGCGATTAAACGCCCACAATATAAGACAACTTCTTGCTGCAACACTGCTTGAATGACATTATAGGGTTGTACTGTATTATACATAACATCTCTTATTTCTGCCGGTGTCATGGGTTTATCGAACACTGTTTCCTTTTGTCCGATAACACCAACTGTTAACTCTTTGCCATTAACCAGTACAGTTGTTATAAAAGGACTGATGGAATCAACAATATGATGCAACAATGACGAACAATAGCGAACAGCACGCCAATAACGCAAAGAGCCGGCGCGATGATATAATTGCGTTAGGGCTTGTTGAACTGATAGGCCATTTACTTCAAAGTTAGAACCTTCACGATTTAATAATATACCCCAAAGTTGACAGAGACAGAATATTGATTCGGTGCTGCGTAAAGCATCAATAATTTCATGCGTTGGTTTGTGATTATAGTGCTGGAAAAGTTTACGGATATTTAATAATAGTGAAATGAGTATTTTAGCTTACAACTAATTTACCTCCATCGATATTTTCTCTTCAACATAGGTTTGAGCTTTAGGCACATCCGTTAACGATTGATAACCAATGTATTCATGATTTATTTGCGAAAAGGCATTCTCTTCATCTGATAAATCATTTTGGTTCATAAAATCCAAATGCTCTGTAAATTTAGATGAGAGCTAATAAATATAATGATTTTAAACCTCTTTAGTATGTTTGGCTTACCCATACAAGAACTACTGATTAGATTTTGTAATCTGCCTATGCGAACTTTCATACCATCACAATAACCTTTCTTCAACATGGCTAACAAGTCTAGCATTTCTTTAAATTGAGGATCACGCATATGCTCCTCACGTATAAGTAGGCATACAGTGGGTCTGCCAGATAAACGCCAATATTTACCCACAAATTGTAGTTCTGTTTTGATATCATCAATCAATAGTGCCATATCACGATACAGATAAAAGTCGGAAACTTCGAATATCAAAGGGTAACAGAGAACAGTCATGCCACAAATACGATACACTTTGCTGGTGCCAAGTGAACCCACTGGCCTAGGTGGACGTCCTGAGAGACCAACTTTGTTGTTAACACCTAAATGTTGGTAGACCTTTATCAATTCAGTTGATGACCAAACCTGAACAGGTTCAACCTATAAATACAGAGTAAACACATTTAATTTCGAATCAAAAAACAATTTCTACAATCACACACTATAAAATTCTTACTTCATGTGGCGTTTGAGTTTGTATGCCATATGTGGCCATCATGGCCTGAAGACGCATAGATTCAGCTATTAAAACAATTTGTACTACTAAATCAGTAGCAGTACCCTAGGAAAGTTAAACGAAAAAGAGAGAAATATTCAATGTAATACTTATTTATGCACATAAAACTTAACAAAATGCAATAAAAAAATATGAACATTCAAAATAAATTTCAAAAAAAAAAATCTCTTCAATTAAAATCCAATAAAAATAACATGCAAAATATATTTTCAAACAAATGTATTGATTTAGCATTCAAATGTAAAACAAACAAAAAGTTTTTTAAGAAAGAAATTAACATAGAGGTAAAAAAATATTTTACCCTATAGGTGCCAATTTTTTATGTACATGTATATATACCTTGAAAAATAGTAGTTTTTAATTACCTTTTCTTTATCCTTTATGAAAGGTACACTCTATTGTTTCGATTTTTTTTTGTATAAATAAATGGAAAGTTTACTTTAAAGATACAATACAATTAAAATTATTTAAGAAAGAATTTTTCTGCAAATTGAGAGTTACAAAACTCTTCATCTTTAAGCAAAGCATGACCATAAATCACACGCGTATGCTTGTAAAGTGTTCTTTTAAGCTCGTAGGTTCTTTTAATTGGTAAAACTACTATATGTCAAAAGCTATGCTGTAGCTTGTTTTGATGATACCTTTTAGTAAGTTCTGACAAATCACCAAAAACATTATTATGTTCGACGGAATTATAGAGCACTTCGTGTTTTTCGGTGAATATAATCGACCCTGTGAGCGTGCTATTCGAGAAATTATTGATATAAATTTGGTCTTTGTGCATTAGCCATATAGACACATTTTTTCTCAACCAAGATTCAATATAAGCTTCAGTTTGTTTATTAATTGAAACCTATCGTTCACTGGTTGTGCCGTAAATTTGGTGATTATTATCATGAACAATTGCAATCTGAAGAATTTTATTTATGAGAACATCTTGATATGTTAGCAAACCAAGCCGAATATAGAGTGAAAACAAGAAACATTATTGCATTGAGCAATGACATCATTCGTGCATATTTTTTTCAAAATTTAACAGATGCTTTTAACACAGTGAATGGATACTATCGAACTACTGATTTACTTGTACTACGAAATGCGCATATGTTTTGACCTCCAGATCGTGCGATTTGAAGTCTCTTGATAATTTTCTTTCTGAAGTAAGAAAAATTGCAATAGCGAATTTATTCTAAGTGGAATTGTGTGAAGAATTGATTAGAATTGTTTTTAAACGATTTAAGAGACCGTGCTCATTTTTGTGATGAAATCCTTTAAAGCCTATTAAGCATTATACCATAATTTAACTAATGTCCATGTTTCGAACTCTAAGGAAATGTAAGAAAATGATAGAATACAAAAATAAACAAAATAGATAAAAACATAAAATATATGACTAACAGACTTGTTCCAATCTTTGGTGTTAAAAAAATATCAAAAATGGGATAACGAATTACTAAAACATCAATGATGATGCTGTGTGAGTTGCCATATGTATGTAATATTTTTTATGTGAAAATATTTTTGTAATTTGTATATATATAACAATAATTGATAAAATTAAAACATTAAATGCAGTGAACAATTATATACATATTTAAGAAATATATACGATTTCCATATTCTTGACCATACACAAACATGGCCATTTAAAAACTTTACAAAAACTAATGTTTACTAAATTGTCAAAAACAAAAATGTTATTCTAAAACTTAAAATGTTTTAAAAAATATAGTGGTTTAAAATTATGAATGAGTACATTATTTATAAAATAAACAAACTTTATATTTGCTAATATCTTAAGGTCACGTTAATAAGACCAAGTGCGAAATTTGTTTAAGAAAATAGACAAATTCTGTTATTCATTAAAAAACGACACTACTAACCACTCTATAGTATATTTATCTTTAGGAATAAAAATATAATACAAAAAATAAAAATTATAAAATGGTTACAACTTTAATACAAGCCAACTTATTTTCAAAAAGAAAAATTTAGTAAAAAAAACAATAAAAATAAAAATAATAAACAAAAAATAAAATAACAAATAATAAATAATTAAACAAAAAGTAAAATAAAACCAAAAATAGATACAGTAACCCAATAGTAACTCTACTTACAGTGCCAGGTTTAGCCTAATGAAGGAAGAATATATAAAAAAGTAATAAAATATTAATGAAAATGAGTCAGAAACTTAAAGCTTTTAAGAAAAAACAAAAAAACACTTTAAAAATGATGATCATTATACAATAGGGAAAAAATGTAAGGAAAACAAACTTCGAAGACGTGAGTATAAATTTTGGATAAAGAAAACATATAATTAATTACAAAATTTTGACTACTTGGTGCTAAAGAAAACAATATGTGCTTGCTCAAGTCAAGGGAAATTTGTGTGAACTGTAAATAATTTTGATAAAAATGTGTGAATAAATAATGTATTTAAAGTATTTCATCTACAAATGTATGCAACTATTATACTGTTTGAATATATTAAAGCACTTACATTGTGTTTTTCATCGAAGGCTTTTCCCTGGGTAATTTTTTATTATTAAATTGTTTTTGTTTAGTTTATATTATGTTTTTTGTAATACCAATTTAAATATAATTATTGTTTTTTATTTAATTGTTATTTAAAATTTGTATATATAATTACGAGGATAAGGACAACAAGGTAGTAGTAGTAGATGATTAAGTGTAGCAAACAGACGTAGCAGGGGTAAAATAAATATATAGAGAAAAAATTGAACACAACTTATTTTTAATATAAATATTTTTAAATTTATATATAGAAGTACTGAAAAATTTGCCAATTACTTAAACAAAACCACTATTACAAAATAAAAAAAATAAAAAACAACAAAAACCTACAAAGGACCCAAACAAATTATCAATGAAACTTCAATTCTTTCAAACTTACCTGAAAAGCAGAATAGCGTCCAGCACGTCGTGGTCTATTATAGCTTGGTAAATAACGACGTATAGGATCTAATTCATTGATATGTAAAAGCCCAGCCGTTAATAGTTGAGCTATTATAAACATTGATTGGCCCCAGAGGAAAAGTGTTTGAGTTGGGGCCTTTAGATAAGAGCCCTCACCATCGGGTGCATAATACATGGTAACCACAGGATCGCCATACGTATCAGCATACATACATTTACGCAGTTCGTTTTGATATTCTTCAATTTGATCGCTGTTATTTTTGAAAACACCATCTATAATCATTTCAATGAAAAGTAAAGGCCATTCACATTCATAGCCCTCGAATTCTTTCAATTCGCCAGTGTGGTAATATCTAAAAAAGATATAGAAATAAAAAATAAAAAAATATTTCTTCAATAATGACTCAATCAATACCTTCTCGTTTTATCTTCCACTTTGCTTAAGAAACCATCACGACTGAAGCGTTTAAAGCCTTTTTTGCCACGCAAACGATTGATGACATTTTGCTTGGTTTGTTCTACCAAACTATCTTCATGTGAAGCAAAAGCTGGAAACGATAGCGTAAGCAATAGAGAAGCATCAACACCTTTTGAGCTGGATTCTCTGGGTAGCATAGTTTCGAAAATACTGCGATTACGATTATGAGCATCGATATCAACATAAACAACACTCCAGGAAGCACCTTTCTCACCAAACAAATTACAACCATTAATGGCCTCTAAAGCTGATTTAGCCATGCCTAAAAAAATATAAATATAAAAAGATATGAAATTACCAAAATCAAAATATTAAAATTATTTAAGATCTTACCAATTGAGGAGGCATGTATTTCCGGAGTACCATTATTGTATTTAGAACCACGTTCCCACATTCCGAAATCCGGTGTGCGATAAGCACGTTCAACATAATAAACTAAGTTTTGCACAAAAGCTACTTCATCCTAAATATTAAACAAAAATGTCAAGACAATATAATAAACCCTTAAAAATGTTAGCTACCTGTGTATAAATTATTTGTAAACCTGAAGTTATCATTTGCACCAAAAATATAATATAAAGCGAAACCACATCAATTTGTAAATGATTATAAAAATCATCTGAATATATTTCTTCGCCTGTATGTAAATGAAATTTACTATGTAGTGCATGCTGATTGGATTGCCTCTGCTTAAAGAGCTCGACTCGGGGCGCTTGCTTAATCCAACACTCTAAAATACCGCGCATACATTTAACGGTCGACTGTCCAAGTTCATAGGATTTACCACGATCATCATCAATACGACGGTAGGCCTGATACAAACTCCAAACAGCAGCGGCACAATATACACTGTCACGTACGGATCCAACTTCATGATCTGTACTCATAACTGGAAATAATCCAGTTATGGGACTTTGAAAACGTAGTAATTGCCGTTTAACTGGAAAAAAGTAAATTCGATGTATTTTTTAATTTTTTTTTTTAGTTAAAGAATAAGTAAGAATGAGGTAGCTTGAATAATGCGATGCGAATTGAAACTATTTTTCTGATAGTTACTATTCGAGTACAGCAATAAGCTGTTTTTGAACATTTGTTTTGAAAATAACGAAACTGAAGCAATGCAAAATGATCTGACAATTAGAAATCTCTGCAGTCGGGAAATCTAGTGTATTTAATTCAAAATTAAAAACCGTTATGCAATTCGAAGGCAGATATTATATCTCTAGAATTACCACATTAGTAGATTTAGCTTTGCTTAAATTTGAACGATTGTTTAATTTGTATGAATGGTAGAATAATTTTCTGAATTTCTCTCAAACTGAATTGCTTAAAAGGAAGAATAACATTTTCAACAATGAATTTTGCAAGCCTTTCTTAAAATATTTTTTCCAGCATTTTATTCAGACCACTTAGCATACTACTAATAATTATTTGAATTTTCATATATGTATGTACATTTCAGTTGTATTCAAAAAGTTCAATGACTTGAGTAATTAATTAGTTTTTCTTTCGTATTAGAGGTAAACAAAAACAACAAATTGTAATCAGTTGTGCATTTTTGTTTACAAACAAAAAATTAACAACTACAAAGAAATTTCGTTTGTTTACACAGCACATCAACAACATCAACTAAATCATGTTGTTGATGATATACACAGCAAAATTGCAAAAAGAAACTGCGAGCAACATGTGTGTCGTCGTTTATAAAAATAGATCTTAAAGAAAAGTATAACGACACAGTTAAATAAAGCCAATTAAATATGAGTGAACAAAGTAGATTTCTAGTATAGAAATACAGAAAAGAAAACTTGATGCTGAATGTATAGCGTATATATAAATTATATAATTAAAATAATTAAAAATAATTCTTACAAACTATATACATATATTTTTTAATAAGTAAACTTACCAATGCCATAGTAAATGTCCAATTGTTTTACAGTATCTTCATAATTTGAAGTCTTTAAAAATTGATCCAAATTAATATCTTCCAAACTGTTTTGTCTTCCTGTAGTAGAAGGTGCTCCCGAGGTAACCGTACTACCTGGGGTAGTAATGGTGATGCCCAAGCTGCTATAAAATAAATTTTTAATTGTTTCATTAATTGCTATTTGTATTTAATATATAGTAATTACCTTTTGGGCGGATCTCTCATTGTATAATTTTAAAACAATTTTTGTAAATATTAGATATAAATTTAAAAATATTTCTTTTGTATGAATATACAAAAATATTTTTGGTATAATAAAAATACCCTTGGGCGATACTTGTAAAAGTCAAATTTGGCATTTCTTTGACAGACAGCTGTTCGCAACATTAGGCATTTAAGGGTATATCGTGTTGGAACCCTTACGTTAACAGGGTGCTTTCAACCAAAAACAGCATGAATAAATCTTTTAAGAATTTTTAAACGAAAAGTATAGTTTTTTAAAGCGTCTGACCTTAAACCTGTAATATTTTAATAAAATTATCATTACTTTTTTGTGAACAATTTTCTTTATTTTCAGTGTTTTGTGTTATTAGTTTATGAATGAAAAAATATACAAATTAGGCTACTAAATTTCAAATGCTTTGCTAGCTGACAACATTTATTTTCTTTTCACATATTAGTTCTATATGAAATAGACCTAATGTTTCAAAATTTTTGATTCATTTACAATCATTTGTTTTTCGTATTATTTATCTTCCTTTCTCCTAGACAAAACTAAGTTTGAAATATTTTAAATAATTAATGTCGTAAAGCTAAATCGGAATATAAATACCAGCTACATAGTTATCTTAAGTTGTTGAGCAGATTCATATTCTATTATCACTTTGATAAAGACGTTGAAGCCATAATCTACATAATAATGTGTTCTAGGTTATGGCGTTGTTCATTTGATCTCAGTTGGTACAACTGTAAACGCTCTCACAAAAAAATGCTTATTAATTGATTGCATATTTTTTTATGTTTCCTGTTTGCTGCAATGAAAAAACAAAATAAAGATCGCAAGCTTTCAGCTGTTTTATTTACTAGCAATAGTAAAATATTAGTTTCTGTTACATTTAAAAGAGGAGCCTATATCAAGTTCAAAGGTAAAATCAATAACATTTTGATATATACCACCAAAGTTTTCAATCCCATTCTGCATTTTGATTCGGATCGAAATTTTCCATTTTTCAAGACTCTAATCATTCTCTCTCAATGATATAAAAGAACTTAAAGTGTTACCTCCGGCTTGATAGGGTCCTTCACACCGCAATAGTTCGGCCACAAATACTTCTTACTAACATTTGGCTTTTTTCTTGTTTTTTGCCTTTTTGTGCTTAACCAATGTATTTATTTTATTAATGTTTCTACTATATTGTAATTCATTTTTGTTTTAATTCTATGAATTTATTTTTTTAAATGCATCAAAATTTACTTTTTAATAAAATATTTACAAATTTGCTTATATTTCTGCTTCTATTTTTTACGTTTCAACAATTGGTTAGGGAGCATTACTGTCATCTTTTTCTTTCGATTTCGTTTTTTTACCGTTTTTCGATCTTCGATTTTTCGTTACTAATTGCCAAGACGTAATCGAAATGCAGAATAAGGTAATTAGAATAAACAATTGTCGCTTTTTTTGTAACACATTGCTTTCATAGAGCCACTTTGAGCGTAGGAAAGGCACAGTTTTAAAATAATGCACACCATCGCTTATATTGTTGCTTTCAGATGAAGCAACCAAAAGTATTAAAAAGATTATTTTATGTATCCTCTGTTTAGAATTACGTTTTTCCAGCACGAAGTTTTGCAGCAATACGGTTATATTCACCAAACACAAACATGTGTTTTTGGCATATGTATGTAAACAAAATCACCTGTGCTAGATAGATGTAAACAAACATTAATTCATTACTCTCAAAAAACGCTTCTTAGTATAGCTATAGAGAGATGGAGAGCATCTACGAGGCACACGGATTCTCTTTAATAAACAAAAAGTGAATGGACATAAAGTAAGTAGAATTACCTTTACAATAAGTACACATCACCAACATTTCATACCTGTGTTTTTAATTATCGGTGGTGGCATAGGTAACCATTAAACTCAGCAAAATGCTTATTGTTACTTGTGAGCAGGCAGCAGACAATATAAAAAGATAAAGCGTATAAGTATGTACTTATGTATGGATGTATGTTTCGAAGACTATATACTCATACTAACAAACAAAATTAAGTGAATGCTAAACCAGATTTATTTTTGTACCTTCTTATGTATATACATCAGCAAGTCAGTCACTCGTTCAGTTGGTTAAGTTAAGCGCATCATAGCAAACGTGTAAAACAGAACAACTTGAAGAATTGATTGATATGATAAATAAATTGTGAATATAAATATAATCTTAAAAGCCGGTATATGAGTAAAACATCTCATAATTGTGTGAAGGTAGAAAAAACAAACCAATGATTTACGTTAAATATTTAAAAACAAACAAAAACTCTATACCTATTCACCAAGAGCATCAATAAATAGAAGATAAATTGGTAAATTCAAGTGTGAGGTCATCACGAATTTCCATTGTGCATGTTATTTGGTAGTTATTTATATAAAACGTGTTATAACTTGCAACACAAAATTCAAGGTCAACTAAAATTAGCAATAGTTTTATTTGAATATTTTACACCTCAAATCTAGCAATGAAGTGAAATCTTAAATAAAGCCAAATATGTTCTGATGACCCTATATGGAGATGTAAAAAAAATATTTCGAACTACTTTACTGAAAAAAAACTCATAGTAAAGCGTAAGAAGAAAAAAAAAAAAGAAATCCATAAACAATGGCGAAATTTATAATACTCATGCCTCTATGGTTTTTATTGTTTGGTATTAAAAGCGGATGTGAAACCAAACAAGAGAACAACATTGTTTTACCTGATTTGCCGTTAGAACACTTAAAGCGGTACTTAAATATGTTTAGCATTGCAAAACAACACTGTCAGCGGACTAGTAAATGTGATAGTAGTATCTTTAATACATCATTAGAGGCTGATACTAAAGCTTGTTGGGGCTATGAAACGGATTGTGATAAGAAAAACCGTTTTCAAACTCCCTCTTGCCCTGGCAATCATGCAGGTTGGGTAAGAAATAAAGAGTCTCAAATGAATACTTTTTATGAACAGGCCGATTTTGGCTACATTAAACATCAGATTAATGAGCTAATGTTAATGTGTGAACCTAAACTTATAACGGATTCTTCGTTGGAATGCACCAAATACCTAAGATTTTGTAGGGGCAGGTATCTTATGTTAGATTTTCGTGATTTAGCTAAAAGGAATGAGCGCATACGTTACCATATGGATGTTTTAGGTCCTGGACAAGTGAAAGGTTACTGTAAGCTAAATGAGACCCGTCTCAAAAATGAAATGGATCATATGGGTGCTCTACAATCATGGTCACCAGAATTAAGAAATTTTGTTCAAGCTTCGAATACATTGGATGCTGATAATGAAGAATGCGACATGTTTATAAATACGCCCACATTTTTAATGAAAATTGATGCTACCTACAACATGTATCATCATTTTTGTGATTTCTTTAATCTTTACGCAACATTATTTGTTAACCAAACACACTACTCGGCATTTGATAAAAATACTCAGATAATTGTTTGGGAAACTTACCCGTATGATTCACCTTTTGCCGACACTTTTAGAGCATTTTCTGATAATCCGGTTTGGACATTGGATCAAGTTAAGGGAAAACGTATTTGTTTTAGAAATGTTGTTTTACCTTTGCTGCCTCGCATGATATTCGGTTTATATTACAATACACCAATAGTAAGTTTAATTTCATGATTCATTTTATTTGTGTTAAAAATTTTAATAACAGATTTTTTCTTTTTATTTCTTTTTACTATAAATGTACCAGATACAAGGCTGCCATAGTAGTGGTTTATTTAGGGCCTTTTCGGAGTTTATCTTACATCGTTTAAGGATACCTTTTGAACATCCTCCTCAGCAAAAGATCCGTATAACGTTCCTTTCACGTCGTACTAAATACAGGCGTGTTATAAATGAAGATAAACTTCTGGAAGAGATTAGTAAAAACAAAAATTTTATAATAAGGAAAATATCATATGAGAGGTAAGTTACGAGTTTAAATTACTTTGAGCTATAAAGTTTAGAATTCCTCTCTGTCTGCTCTTAAAACATTCTTTAAAAATTAACACATTTAGAAAAAAGAAACTTTTTTTTATTATTGTTAAAACCAAAGCATTTGTCTTTAAAAGATGAGAACAATTTTACAGCATTAGACAAGTTAAGACATTTATATTGACTTTTAGTTGAAGAGCTATCCAATGCGC
The DNA here is from genome assembly GCA_023159175.1 of Wohlfahrtia magnifica. Classification (NCBI taxonomy): domain Eukaryota; kingdom Metazoa; phylum Arthropoda; class Insecta; order Diptera; family Sarcophagidae; genus Wohlfahrtia; species Wohlfahrtia magnifica. The sequence goes on along the minus strand of JAKWBJ010000052.1, from coordinate 5,248,114 downwards.
CAAATAATAATAAAATTAAGACTACAATTTTAAGTTTTAATTCTTTGAAATAATGTTTGTTTTTTAGACTTCTATTGACATAAAAAACGATTAATCAAAATGATTAAACTTGGACGAGTGGCACGATTCCATATAAGCACTTTTTAGGTCTAAACAGAGGTGTTTTCCGGAATCAAGAGTATTTAAAGTCTTACTGAGATCATTCATTCCCTTTAGGTTTTTCATCACATCCAAGCATTTTAATTTTACTTTTGTACTTTTAAAAGCAGATATAATATTAGAAAACTTTCTTAATTTAATACCAAATAGCTATTGTAAAGAGAAGTATCGTCCAAAGTATTAAAAACCGTTTCTATTCTTAAATAACAAATTGTGAACCACCAAAACCTTTAAAAACCCCAATCCTCTCAACATTTCAGAGACTTATCATTTCTACAACAGTTGGAAGTTACACGAAATACTGACATTTTAATTGGTATGCATGGAGCCGGTCTAACCCATTTACTATTCTTGCCAAACTGGGCTACTATTTTTGAGCTCTATAACTGTGAAGACCCCAATTGTTACAAAGATTTAGCACGTCTGCGAGGCGTCAACTATCTGACTTGGGAACATCGCGATCTAGTATATCCCGAAGATGAGGGGCATCATCCAGAAGGTGGAGCACATGCTAAATTTACAAATTATGCATTTAATGTGAAAGAATTTAAACGTTTGGTTGAAAAGGCTGCCAAAAATGTTCGCAGCCATGAAGAATATCAGAGTTATCAGGAAAAAGAGGCTGTTACAATGCTAAAAGATGAATTTTAATTACTTAAGCTTGAAATTATTATTGTACTTACTGACTATGAACTTTATTTTATTGTTCGTAATGTGATTTTATTGAAAATAAATTTTATAGTAAACAGATTAACTATGTGTCACAAATTTTTCATTGTAAAAAAAGAAATGGCGAATCGTTTTGACATATAGTCACTTCACAGCTGTTGCTTGCGTAGAAAGCCAAAGTCACCTGGCTTAAATTCGCCTTGACTGCAATCACAAAAAGGCAAACGCAAAATGCACCCTGGTTATCAAGGGTTGCCAAAATATTTGTAATAAAACAAAGGCAGACTCATAAAGATTTTTTAATAAAATAGCAGAATATTTATTTGAAATGCTTGTGTAAATATCCATATTTTAATGTTTTTCTTAAGTAATTATTTGTTATTTTCCTTGGAATTAACTAGGTGCGGATATGATTGCAAATGATGTATTCTATAAAAAATTTAATTAACTCCAGAATATTTGCGGAGTAGCGGATTTCATATTCAAACCTCACAGAGTAATTACATTAATAAATTTTTATACGCCATCTAGACTTATAACAGTCTTGGCAACTCTTCAAGTGCATTAGGTTGTGACTACTAAACACAGCTGTTTGGCGCTCAGCTGTTCAATGTTTTCTTTTTGTAAACAAAAACAACAACGGTTTTCAAATGTTAAGGTTTATTTTGTTTTTGCTTTAACATTCAATAATATATTTATCAGTAGATAAACGTTTATCACTGCTCTCCAATAACCACCAATAACAATTATCGATTAGAAAGCAATACCAAAATCCAATACAAATTTTCAGTTAAATTAGATAAGTTCTAAATAGTACCAGATATATAACAAAGTGTGTTTGTTGTTCGCTTTTCATGTGTGTCTCGTCGATAGGAAGCAATTGAATTATTTATTGTACCAAAGAAATCTAATCATGAGTGCCAATAATATTCTATCAAATCGTATTGAGGAACACTGTCATAATGACGACTCAACCAGTGACGTTGTCGATATCGAAGCAATACGACATACAACCACAATCAATTATTATTGTAACGCGAGACCACCAGACAATCAGTGTCTATCTTTGACCGCACAACTATTGGCATGCACTTCGCTTGATCATCGCGCGCCGTTATTGGAATTGCTGCCATATTGTTCAATGGAAACGTACGACAAACACTCAGTGAAAAGCTTTTATAGCGTTTGGCACATACAGTGTACGATTATTGTAACGTTAATTGCAATTTCTTTGGCCCGCGCGTTAATTCAATGTCGTGTTGGAGGGGAAAACAATAAAAGTGAAAAATACAAAATATGGCTACGTTATATGTTAGAATTCCTCATCATCTCTTTGCCCGTCGTAGTAAGTGTAAATATTGCCAATTCTTATGTTGAGTATATAGTCGAATTAGCCTTTCTCACACTTATCTTCATAATGTGGCGCACAAAATGTTGGCAACGAGCAGTAGGTAGAGAATTTGAATTTGGTCGGAGACCTTCTATTTTCACACTCATGCGTTCGACAATTAATTTGCTTACCGCCCTTTGCATACTGGCCATAGATTTTGAGAGTTTTCCCAAGACTTTTCGTAAGACAAGACGTTATGGCGTTGGTCTAATGGATGTTGGCATTGGTTTATTTGTCTTTTCAATGGGTTTGGTATCATCAAGACCTCGAAAATTGTCTGATTTTCGAAAAATGGCTTTTACAGTTGGATGTTTATTGGCTTTAGGTTTGGTGCGCACGATAGTTATAACAGCCATTGACTATCATCAGGATGAACATGAGTATGGTGTACATTTAAATGCATTTTTCACATTGGGTTTAACGAAATTGTTCGCAACGTGTTTTGGTTTTATCGCTAGAAGTAAAAAACAACTGTTAGCGTTAGGCTTAGGTGAGTATAACAATAACATACATTATATGTATATAGAATACATTTGAACAAAACACATTTTCTAGCTTATTAAGAATTCATAATCTGTTTTCAATATGCAATAATTTATTTGCAAAATTAACTGAAACGAAACGTTTTTAAATTGCATTACACTGATTGATAAAATATGAATTATCGATCAATCTGATTTTTAAATACATTTTGAAAAAATAGTTCTTTTGCTCAATAATCATTTCACACTTAAAATAATCACGAATCATATGCAGATATTCAATCTTTAAAATCTTATTTAAGTAATAATTCCTACAAACAAGTGTCTAATTTCACGAAATCTAACTTAAATACGTTTTAAATACCTCAAAAAACAAAAAGCAAATTTCTTCTTTAATCTATTACAAATTTTTTAATATTTTAAGATTCTCTAAAGAGGGTACTACTGCAGTAAATCATGTTTGCTTCCTTTGCAAAGTTAGTTTTCTGACCCGTTTTAGCTACATTAGCTTAATTTAGAATATCATTGTAGTTGTGGGATCATGGATTTATGTCTTCAACATTTACTCCTACCTTCCTGCGAATAAAACATTCTTGTCGTACTCCTTTTGTAATTATTAATGGTTCAGTTGCACAATTCTGATATAATACCAGAAGACCTAACTCTACCTTGAATTATTAACAGAATTTTCGGTGAGAATCGAATTCACGACCCCCAAACTTTCAGACCCAATATCCATTAGTCAACTCTTGCATCCAACTGATTTAAAATTATCTGTACTCATATGAGTACAGAAGTTGAATTAGATTTGATTGTCATATTACGATTATACCAGTTTTTAAAAAAATTCATTCAAACTTCTCTTAAAAAATTCCAAGTAAATGATTGAAACATATCGTTTATATTTGCATTGTTTGCAAATTGTTTGTTTTATTTGTTTTATAGTTTTGAAATTTGATACCATTGAATGGGAACCACATAAAACATATGCAACAGTTAATGTAAACAAAAAATATTAAACAAATATATATATTTTTTAATTGTTAAATATGGTAAATTGTGCAAAAAGTTATTATATGTATGGAGGTATGCCTGTACAACATTTTTAATGAAACGACAAAAAACAAAAATGTGTAGATGGTTTTACATATTATTCTTAAAATTAGCAAAATTCTTAATTTCATGCATTTTTAATATAAAAAGTGCATATAAGCAATTCATAAAATATCAAACACATAAGAAATAATATAAAATATGATTCCAAATAACATTTTAACTATTTCTCTATTGATTTCGAACATACATAAAATTGCATATTCATCTATCATAAAGACTAACAAAGTTAATGAAGTAAAACTATTATTAAATTACAAATAAAATATAATTATGGCTATGCATGACATAAAATACTGATAGATTGTATACTGATAGATTGTATAGTGCATCTTTTTTCATTTGTGTACAGTAGGTTCTTTAAAAATATATAGCATTTACATCAAAAAAAAAAGAAAAAAATTGTTACAAAAATAAATAAAATTATAAAAAAAATCTATTAAATTGTTAAAGACATCAAACTTTAATTATTTATGTATGTACATGCTTTCGTAAGTTAAATGGTTTCACATGATAAATACATTTTATAAAAATTAAAAAAATTTTAAACAATTTTTGGTTTATTTACACAAATTTTGCACTGTTTGATATAAAAAAATAAACCATATTTTTTGTAAATATTTTTTTTAATTTCTTAAATAATTTCTCTTAAATTAAATGAAATTGTTTAAGCCGTCAGAGCCAGTATCTACGTCTTTACAACAACTCCAATAGAGAATTTACCCCACAATACAATAACTCATACCTAGCCGTTAGAATTTATGAAATAAAAGACAGTATAGTACCTTAACTTTTCAACAGTACTAACTCCATTCTTAACAAAGATATTTCCTGCAGTATTACTGCTACAAAACCCAAACGAATGAAATCTACAATATTTCACTAACTATATCCATTAGCGCCCCCCATGATTTGATTTGTCACTAGTTGAACGCAATTAGTATAATGTCAAAGACTTTTAATACAAAGACTTTTTAGTATCATTACAGAACAATTCTTTGGAACAATTTTCCAGCATATGGAGAAATTATTAAACTTGACACTCTTCATGAACATTTATCAGTATTTAGAGAAGAATAATGTGCAATTTATCAGGATATAAGATCCATTTACCGGATAAAAAGAAAGTCGTTAATTTTTTCTAACATTCAAACGGTAATAGGAAACTACATTAAGTTAACGTTTAAAGAAAAACAATTTACTAATTACTATTATTCTAACATTTATCCGTGTCATGACAATCCAATCTAACTTGCTTAGATTCCGTAAGCACCAAATAAAGACATTTCCCAAACTACGTTTAGCTCATACTAGTTTTTATATAAAAAGACCTCCTCCATGCCGATCATATTTTAATTATAGATGAAAGTTTTTTAGAAACTCGTCAGGATTTGATCTCCTCAAAGAATCGTTATTAAAAAATTTAGGTTTTCATAGTAATTAACAAATTGAAAATTTAAATTTACTTTTGTTTTTATTGCGAATGGTTAGTTCTTAAGCATTATACCGAAAATTTAAGATAACAATATTTTTATCTACTTATTCCGAGAATTGTTGCCTTTAAATTTGAACATTTAGAATAAAAATAGCCAAAATTACATGCTTTGTATCTATGCGAAATTGAATTTTATATGAATCACGAAAATATACAAATTAGGTCAAATAATGATTAATAATAAAAAAATCAAAATGTTCAATTAAACACGTTCGTGTCCGCGAATGCTATAACATTAATTTTCATTATGATGCAGAATGAATGCAAGAAAAGTATTGAATGAAGTAGTGAATGAATGAAAAGTATTTTGAATTTTATTTAATCTTTCAATATGTATGTATGTAGGCTTAATCAAATTTCAATTATGACAACCAATTAAAAAATCAAATATGTAACTGTTTTGCAATTCGCTAAAAGTTTTACTATCTGAGAACGTGTTATTGATTTATACATATTTCTTTTTATTTTCTTTACAGTCGTTCTAATTACGCACGAGATTGCCTTACAATGTGGTATTTCGAAATACGTTATGGATCCAGATTTAGATCGTACCGATTTTCTATCATCAAATCGCGAAGGCATTTTTTCATTACCCGGATTTGTTGGCCTCTTTTTACTATCACAATATCTGGGCCAATGGATGCAGTCTAAAGAAGTTTTAAATTTTGAAGAAATTAAGAACAAATTTCATATTCTCTGTTTAACAACTGTATGTTTGTGGTCGTGTGTGACATCGCTGATCTTCCTTACCGGTATTGCAAGAGTCACTTGTAATATGGGTTATGTAGCGTGGATTTTGGCCATAGCCGTTACTATGTGTACATTATATATACTAGTCTTCGATATAGTTTTAGATACTTTAAAACCAGTTGATAATGAACTAAACAAACCGCTTTTAACCGAATTAGGTGCTAGCAAATCGACTGTTAGTCTAAATTCTAAAACACCATTAGTAATGGAAACTGTTAATTACAACGGCTTAACATATTTTTTGTTGGCCAATGTTTTAACGGGCTGTACAAATATGTTTTTGGGCACTGAAGACAAAACAAATTTTGAAAGTGTTTTGATTTTATTTCTATATATGTTTATAACGACCACATTTTGTTTTGTGCTATATCGTTTTAAAATTAGAATTGCCTAATACGTTACATATATTATATACTGATAATAATGTGGCCAAAAAAATTGTTTATATTTGTGATAATAATTAATATTTTATATTGTGGCTAATATTAATATATTTTTTATTGTTTAATGTACATAAATAAGTTAGTTTAAGAATTGCCTTTTTTAAGTTATTTGCCATAGAATATATTTTTACGAATGAATTTATAAATAAATAACACACACGTTATGAAATTTTTGTACAATAAATTTTGAAATTTACTTTTTAAATAGACTAAAATTTAGTTATGGCTATGTTACAAGTATTTGGAAATACATAACTATAAAGTTCTTTATCAATTGCTTTTAAAGAAGTAAACATATGATTTTTTTGACTAAATTACTTAGAATTATGTATCTCTCCCATTATTGTTTATTAGCTAATGTTAAACTACAGAGTATAAGCTAAAATATGAATTTGCTTTAATATTAATATGACTACTACATTGTTTTATTGTGTTGTACTTTTAAGATAAGATACCATTTAAAAAACTGTATTGTTTAAAAATAGTTATCGTTTAAATTGCTTAACGAAAATTTATAAACCTAGACATATTTATGACATGTTCTTTTGCTACTACTTTTGCTAAACTATTAGTATTCAATATTGCTTTTATAGTAATAGCTGAAGCAGTTTAGATTCTTACCGTCATTAAAAAGCACTTTCGCCCAAATTATTTTGAAGCACAGGGTCATACAGGAGATTTATATTTCATTTTCGTTCGAATAAAATCAAATGGAGTGAAATATATTATCGACAAAAATGAGATTATTCCAGCAGACATTACAATGAATTCTGATGCTCAGAACGTCAAAATCATATGCCTTCTTAATATTTATATTACAGTTACTCTAATGTGTAAAAAACGACATTGGGTCTTGCTTGAAAATTATTTGTAGATTTCAGTTGATTATGTCATTAAAATATCGCCTTTTCGCCTTAACCTATTAAGGGTTTTTTCTGTGGTTGACAAATGTTGAAGTCATCTGCGAAAGAGTATATAGGATTTAAAATAGAAGAGAGGAGGTCACCAAGAAACATTAGACCTAGTAAAAGAAATAGAACGGAGTCTTGTGTGAAAGGTGAAAGCAATATGTTGATTAAGTGCATGCATTAATAATAGCACAATAAAAAATACACCAGAAAAAATGTACTGCTCGCATAGTCTGAAGGCATTATTTCACTGGAAGGAACATGGGAAACGTGTCAAAAGACCAGTATGTGCTAGAGACGTATATTAGCATCTTATGGTTAAAGCGCTTTTTTTTTTAGTAATATTTTTCATTCTAATAAATAGCAGGGGTAGATTAAAATATTCCATTATCTTTCAAGTCGGTTCGTAGGTCAACTTTGATCGCGCGGCTTCGTCGGTGGCTTTCTCATCGTACTTCTCAAAGAAAAAGAAATTTAGAACGCCATATTTTTTTAAGTTTTCTAATTGATTACCCACCAAGCCATGCTGCTGGCCTATATGGCAACTCTAGCGTCAACGTAAGAGAGCTTTTGATTAATCATCTATTCTTTCCGAGTTAGAGGCTTTTAAAAATGAGAGACCTTTCAAAATATTAGAGCTTCGTATACTTAACACATTCGCTGCTAGGTCAAATTGGTATAGGGTTATTCACATTGCCAATACTGTTTTAGTGCTATATATTATTATTTCGAGATGAGTACACATATTTTGTCATAAATAAAGTTTTATGTAAAGGGAGCACTAGATTCGATATCCACGAGTATACTCGTGGTTGGTAGCAAATGCGTTAATTGCAGAAATAATGAAATTGTAACAAATTTTAGAATTTTGCCAATATCCTAACAAAACCATGTAATATAATAAAACGCCATACATTAGGACCGTACTGCGTTTCTTTATCTGCAAAGATTTTAGTTAAATAGTAGTTTTATACGCGTAATAGCTAGAGTTTGTTACAAATAAAGCATTAAAATATTATACTTAATTTTGTTTTCGAAAATAAAAATAAAACAGATTTTTCGCCATGGTTGCATTTGTAAAACTTCGAGACAACTTTACGATAATCATCACATCCGTTTCATGATGATGATTCCTGAAACCATTTAAGTGTTATAAAAAAGTGAAAACAAGAGAAAAACTGATTATAGGGATGCTAAGGTTTAATCGAGTGGAAGGTGATATGATTATGTGTGTAGAGACAAGCAGTCTATGTATATTTGTAGCGGTATTGTTATAGAAAAAAGCATATTTTTCTTTTAAGCAGACATTCCCAGACAATAGAAAGTATTAATAGAAATCAAACATTTCGAAACCATAGTAATATAAGATAAATGCTAAATTGGTGGATTGTTTGGTATAGGAAACAGCAAGCAATGGAAAAAAAATTTTGGTGAACACCAGTAATAACGGAATGTTTTTAATGGAATAAAATTATATTTTTTTTAAAACAAGGAGGAAGAATAAAATCAAAGCAAAATCGCATCTTAACTTAAGCTGTTTAAATTTATAAACCTAAGAGCTATAAAATAAGGAATCTTACCCTTGCGATATGCCTTAAAATACGACAATAAATATGCCAACCATGATAAGAGCCGTTATCATTCAAATTAGGCAGGACACTTCCGTCCATGGGGCTAATTGTGTCCTTCCTAAACTACAGTTTGTTTAGCAGATCTGCTACCTTCATAATAAATCCCCCATTGAAATTTTGTGTCTCCATATGCATTTCCATCTAAATCTGTCAAGAATCCCACATTCACAATTTATGTTTTCCGCTGTCTACAAGCATCCACATTCGTGACCGCTATCTTCTTTAGATTTGCTCTTACTCCACAAATATATATATATATATATATATATATATATATATATATATATATATATATATATATATATATATATATATATATATGCATTGGCTAAGTAAGCTTCCGTAGCTCATTATATTGGTGCTACTGTGTAGTACCGCTTACTACTATTATATATATAGTAGTAAGCGGTACTACACAGTAGCACCAATATAATGAGCTACGGAAGCTTACTTAGCCAATGCATCTGTAGTTTCGTTGCGGTTGATCTCAACACATATGACAATGGTCACGATCTGTGCCTGGAAATTGCTCAATGATTTTCTCAATGGGATCCATGTATGCTAGCACTAACACCGTTTATTTCAGCCACTATAATCCCATATTGGATCCGAAGGTATGACATTCGAGACTGAAAATGGTTTTTCGTTCAGTCTGCAACTCACAGACGAATTTCGATGCGCTTTGGCAAAAAACTTCGTGTCCAAAGCCTACGTCGTAAGTTTAATGAACTTTTGGCAGATATCGATATTTCCTGTTCTAATGGAGAGGAAAGCGGTACTACACAGTAGCACCAATATAATGAGCTATGGAAGCTTACCTAGCCAATGCATCTGCAGTTTCGTTGCGGTTGATCTCAATACATATGACAATGGTCATGATCTGTGCCTGGAAATCGCTCAATGATTTTCTCAATGGGATCCATGTATGCTAGCACTAACACCGTTTATTTCAGCCACTATAATCCCATATTGGATCCGAAGGTATGACTATCGAGACTGAAAATGGTTTTTCGTTCAGTCTGCAATTCACAGACGAATTTCGATGCGCTTTGGCAAAAAACTTCGTGTCCAAAGACTACGTCGAAAGTTTAATGAATTTTTGGCAGATATCGATATTTCCTGTTCTAAGGGGGAGGAAACAACATACATATGTAGCGAGTCATCTTTGTATGCAGGGTCTTAAAATTCTTGTTTCCTATGCACAATAGCAATAATAATTACATTCATATCTCTTTATACGGCGTAGATAGGGTCTAAAAATGTAGGCCGTAAATTATATATATATATATTAAATCCCATAGAATTCCATGAAGAAACATGGGGGGACTTCTCCCAGTCAATGAGCTGCACCCGATTCTATTTTTAAACTCATTGAAAGGGACCTACAGTTTAACGCCGCTCCGAACGGCAAATGCATTTAGAGTAGCTTTCAATAGTAGTAATACTCATATAACCAGTTATTAGCAAATGTTATGAGGTGATATCTCTGTCGAAAAACTTTTTTATTTTTGAAGATGTTCTGGCCTGGTATTGAACCGACGACCTTCTAGTTGGTAGACGGGTGCCTTACCCATCATACTACAGAGGCCGTAAATTGATATGCTGTAAATCGGGATGAATATGTGTTTCGTTTGATTGCTTTACACTTTTTCTTTTTCTTAAAAGCCGAACCGACAGTTTTTTGGCCATACAACAGGCCGTTAAAGCGAAATGCCGTATAAAGTGGTATGAGTGATTATTGTTATTAAGACTTGTTAAATACGATATGGCACTACTTGCGAAAGGCTGAGCTCACAATATAACAAATGAAAATGAGTATTTCTTTTACAACTGGCTGGGTTTAGGCGGTTGCAAGATATAGTATATATACAATATATTATTTTGAAACTTCAAACTAAAAATGTTTTACTGTATTCTAAACAAAACAGAAAAACAACGTTTATACTCGTAGTGTTTTTTCCATTTTATGCATTACTTTTATCACTAGCATACGTTAAGCGTATATTTTTTATCAGATATCAAAAAGATTATCATTAAGCTGCTTTAGATTTGCGATTTTTTCTGTACTTTCTACAGTGATTTTGAAAAAAAGATAAAATTTCTATTAAGGAAATGACAAAAATTACTCTCGTCTGTTGTCCTTAGCTAGGAAGATATTAAAGGTTAAATAAGATGTTCAACAAACAATAGATATAGAGGGGGAAGGAAACACCTTAAGAGGATATTTAATTTACTCTATAAACAATAGTAACAGATAACAATGATAGAAAAAGGAAAAAAAAATTACGGATAAACCCTTAAACTTAAGCGAAACAGAAAGGTGTGAAAAATAATACAAAAATTGGTAGTGAAAACTTAAGAAAAAGTAAGAGTTTAAAGGAAAAAGGAAAAAGAGAAACTGAACCTTAAATACTGATTAATGGCAAAAAGATTTTTTTCTTCAGTAGTATATTCCCTAAAGGATGTTTTAATGTAATTACAGTGAAAATAAAAAAGTACGAAAGGGATTCGTATAAGGAAAGTTTTTGTTTTTTATTACTTGATAGAAGTTTAAAGGAAAAATTGCTTAACAATTAAATACAGTTTGAAAAAAAAGTCTGACTGTTTTTCAAATTTATATTTTTATTTTCTAGTGCTGTCACAGGTTTTCACTAAATTTTTTGGGGTCCATTTTTTTTACAGCAAGGAAAGCAGGTGACGATCTTTTTTAGTTGTTAGCGTTGTAATGTGTGATCCTATTTTAAAAGTTATGACGTTTGGAAGTCCTTAAGAGGTCCAGTAACACGAAGTGTACAAAAGATAAACATGTTAAGAATTTGTTGTTGGAATTCTCAAATTGGAAATATGATTTTAACTTTTTTTTCTACTTTGAAAAGACTTTTTTTTACAAACTGTAAGTATAACTATAATGTACAAATCGCTGATTTAATTTAATAGTGTCGATATTATGCATAAATTTTATTTGATTAGTAGAATATTTAGTGCTTGAGATGCTAGCGGTTCCGGGTGGTTACAGGTATAGGGGAATGACGATCCATTGTGGTATCATAATGGGCTATTTTAATATTAAATAGGCTATTGAAGGCTTTAAATAGTTTTCCAATATGTATGTAATATGTTGATGTACTTCCTCGTTTCGGCACAACAAACGTTCACTTAAATTTTAACACGTTAACCGTCTCATAAAAAAGTATTTTTGAATACTTCTCATTTTTTTTATATTTGTTTTATTATTATTTTTTGTTACTTTTTTTCACAAACAAATTTTTAAGTCGATTTGTAAATTTCAAAACAATTTATTAAAATTTATAAAAGAAACTATTCGAAACAAAAAAATTTAAATTCTTTTAAATGCACTCTGATTCATTATTACTGGCCAATCCCCAATGCGCATTAATCGCCAAGACTTTTAAAAAAGCCGATACATTCGGTCCGTTTCCAGATGAAACTCTACTCTCCAGTATAGATCGTTTGTTATATTTCTTTAAAACAAAATTATTACAAAAGCATTTCGATTTACCACTCCCCGCAATGGGCAGCGAACGAAGTGACCATTCTTCATTAACAAAAGTAAGTTTCGTCAAAGATATTTCAGGTATAGAATGTCCCGATTGTCAAGAATGTCCAGTTTGTCCCGAAATTCCCGAAACCCCAAAATGTCCTGAATGTCCTCCATGTGCTGAATGTCCTAAATGTGATGATTGTCCATCAACTGAAAATAGAAGTGAACCATATACGTCGTGTCGTTCAGAAGCTACTTCAAGAGCGCGTGTGAGAAGAAGTTCTCGTAGTCGAGAAAGTGGTCAACATGGCTTACCTTTACGTTGCCTAAGAAAATCGTTTTCATTGTGTTCGCTGGCTTGTCGCAAACTAAAAGAGAAAGTAACATGTACTCCCACTGTTATACCACCGCCATCAACGCATTGGCTGTGGACGAAATTGCGTTGCAATACGGATGGATGTCAGGTCTATGAAGTATTTAAGAATTCTAGCACATCAAAAAATCCATCAAAGTTTGATACACGTAGAGCATCAAAAATTATATTTGTTATCTTACCAACCGGCACAATAATGCCTTTCGAAACGTTGCCGCATCATTGACTCTACTTTCTCTCCTGGTATGTGTTAATATATTTGTGTGTATGTAGATAAAATAAAAATTTATTTAATGTGGGTATCAGTGTCTGTCTAAAACAAAAAGCTATTGTTTTTATTTTTTAATCGGTAAGAATTGAATAAGAACCAGTTTTGGTATTGATTTTAATACGCACTGGACTCAATATTATTTTATTATTATTTATTATTGTACTTAATCCAAGGCATTCTATAATCAATCTCCACCTTTGTCGGCTTGCGGCAAGGACTAGAAACTCCCCCATATTTTCGAACATACGTCCGAGATTCAACATTATATAAACTTTCTGTATCGTCGATCTACGCCAGGTGTCTGTCTATACTAGATATAAGTCTTCTATTATTTTGCTCCACCTGTGTGGCCTCTAGGCAAAATTTCCAAACTCACCCGTATTTTCGAACGTACGTCCGAGATTCAATATAGGATTAACTGTCTGTTGGTTCGATCCCCGCTAGTTGTTCTTTGGTCTTCCACGTTATCTGTCGCATAATTCTTTCGGCGGCTTGTGTAATGTGCGTCTAATCCCTTATTCTGTTCCGAATCGCTTCATAAAGAAGTGCTGAGAATAAACATGACTCAAAAACAAGTATTCTTGCTTCTAGGCCATATGTTCGTAAAGAATGATTCTTTTTGAGAGCCGAATTGTAAGGGAATCTAAAATACGACTCGTGAAAAGAACCAAAAACTAAAGAATTAAAAAATATTCGGGTCACAAATCGAGTCGAGAAGCATCAAAACAAGTTGAAAACGAGCAATTCTTTTAATAAATACTGTTGTGATACTGATATGCTTTGAAATGAATTACTCGTCTTTGATTCTTTTTAATTCGTTCGCATTATAAAGTTCATGCCTACGAGTTAAAGAACAAAACAAGTGAAAATTTTATTTTTATGCTCACGGGTCGAGCAAAAAATATGATTCGTGCTCACGAATTAAAAAATAAAATTCTGTACGAGCCGAGTTTTTACGTACTATGTCCTCCACGTTTGTGAGGGATCCCTGATCGTACTTCCCAAGTATCGAAATTCTCTAACACTCTGTACTTGAAACCGAGATAGTATTATGGGCCCGTCGGATACCATATTCACACTCTTTCCCCATGTCTTCCAAGCATTTCTTTTAAAACTATCTTCCCCAGTTCTTCTGCGTGAGAATGTACTTGTCATTCGAAAAGTCTAGTGGTTCAAGGCGTGACAAATGGCGGTCTTGTAGTGCTAGATAACGTAATACTTTGTAATACTCTGTGACCTCCAAGATTTTGCAATTCCACACTAAAACATTTCTGGAATGCACTGAACTAAATATACTCTTTTAGTGTTGGCCTCATATGACTCATTAAGTCCTAAAGTATTATACATTATAGTCTCTTTTAGAAGACTTCAACTTTCTGACTTGTAACTGTAACTGTTACAAAGTAAAAGTCACGTCGACAGATTTGAGAGACATATAGAGACTCTCTGACTATAGGATAATACAAATAATAATAAAATAAGAGGTTAACTTTTTTTCATTTAATTTCGATCAAAACAATAAACAAAAAGGAAATGAGGAAAATAAAAAAACAGTCAAAACATGACAATTTGTTTAAATTTTGAAAATCTAACACATCTATTCTGGACCACAATTATCGGCTTGAGTATTTATGTTATTTATCTAATATTTTGTGTAGCGAAAGAATATCGTGCAGAGCGTATCAAAAAGTTAAAAGCTACGCTACAAATGAAACATATGATTGCAGTTCAAATACAGCAGTACATACAGAAACCCTCAAGTTCCCTTAGACTTTATCAACCGCAAATTACTGCTTCCGATTTGGAATCTAATAAATCCATTTTTAAAACATCGGAAACATCATCGCATGTAGTGCAACGTAACTCAAGTGTGCACTTTAATCCACAACTTGTGACGAAATATGACAGCAAGCCGTATTATCGACCATATAAGATAAAAGACAAATACAACCACGGTTCATCGTCCAGCACTGTAGCATCATCAAGTTATAAAATGAAAAACGTGGGTACCAGCATTGAAGAAACCGATATTTCAAAAATTAATTCGGGCATTTTAAATGCGTCATTTTCTAAACGTGCTTGTGAAGGAGATTAAAGTTAGTGTGACTGTGTTTGTGTATGGTTTTATATTAAAAAGCAATAAAGTTGAGTTATTTTTGTTTTGTTCAAAATTCGGAAAAGTTTTTTTCCTCATATTTTTGGAGCAACGATGACATTCCGCTATTCTTCAGCTTGGAAGCCGCCAGTTTTAATTATTGACTTCCAACGGACTCTGTGGCAGGCTGTTACTTATGGCCTCGTTCCATGTAAACCAAGGTTAGCAAAAACCCAGAGTTTTTTAAGAAACTAACCCGACCCACCGGGTTTTTTGATGGGTTTTATACTGCAAATACTTTGTTTGAACCCTGTATTATGAAAAAAACGGCCGGAATATAAAGACAGACATGATTAAGTTATTCTTTAGCATGATAACGCTCGGCCTCTCGCCGCAAAAGTTTCCAAACAACTGATAGTAATGATCAAATGCCACACCCATCGCATTCTACGATCATTGGCCTTTCTATACAATATCTTTTAGCATGTCACCAAATCATTTCTTTTGAAGAAATATAAAATCGGCTTCAAAGTTGGAGCGCCACAAATGTCTCAGAGGTGGGGAAAAGACGTAAGCAGTGATTTGATAAATTTGTTACATAAATTATTATATTTTTTGAGCTAAAAGCGAACCGAATTAATCTGTACTCTCAATACGCGAATTATACTTATTTTTGTTATAAATAAACTACGAAAACCTTTTAATTAAAAAATCCTCACGGGTTTTTTAAAAACGATGCAGCATTAAGATACAGTATTTTTGCTGTTCGCCATGATGTTTTTGGACATTCTCGGCGGCAAGATCCTAGGGGATTATTCTGCACTGCCAACTTTCGTTGCTAGATCTCAATGTATGTCCAATCCATCCAGACTTTCTCCTTTTTTTCTTTTGATGTCATGCTGGATTGGGTGCTGATCGGTTATGTGTAGAAGATCCATATTACCTATGGTGTTTGGCCAGAAACATCTTATTATACATCTTTGACATCGGTTGATAATAACTTGCAGATGTGGTACATTGATTCTGGATAAGCCCTAAGTTTCACAGCCATATAGAAGCATAGGTTTTACACACGTGATGAGGACTCGTGTTTTTAGTTGTTTCGAAAAGGCTAGAGACTTCCACACGTCTCTCAAAGAGTAAATATGATGGTCTTTACTTATGTTGAATCCACGTTTTCATCCGCACCGTTCTTTTTGGAAATAGTACAAGCTAAGTAGCAGAATATTTTCATATCCTCTATGGAGTTGTTTAGACTAAGACTAGTAATGATGGTGCTGTTTATTCTCATTAGTTATGGATTGATGAAGTTAATTCGTAGGTCGACATTAAGAGCATTTGTTGGTAGTGCCCATACTTCATCCAGCACATTGTTAAAACGATTGAGTTATTTTTAATTGCGTCAAATAAAATAAATAACACGTATGTTGTTGTTTTACTTTATGCACTTATTTATTTCCACATTTTTACGGTATACAATTATAACTATACAGTCTCCAACTTATTTATCTTGAACTTAATACTCGCTTATTTACGCCTAAACACGATTTTACTTTGCGACTGCAAAACGATAACTGAACTAATTAATGCATAATTATAGCAAATCATCATCGATTTCGAATATTCTTGTAGTTACTACAAATTTCTATTTACCTTAAATTCAAATGTAACAACCAAAACCGGTACGGTAGCACCGTTCAATATGCAAGTGGTAACACTGTTAATAGCACAGATAATCTGATGCGGCAGATGCATTAACAGGCTTAACACAAACCAATAAAGTTTATAGCTTGGATAACTATGTGATGATTTAGTATA
This sequence comes from Wohlfahrtia magnifica, assembly GCA_023159175.1. Lineage (NCBI taxonomy): Eukaryota > Metazoa > Arthropoda > Insecta > Diptera > Sarcophagidae > Wohlfahrtia > Wohlfahrtia magnifica. The sequence continues at coordinate 5,231,015 of JAKWBJ010000052.1, read as the reverse complement.
TCTTTTCTTTAGGCATTGATTATTTTAGTAACAATATGTTGAAAACTGTGTACGGCTGTGGTATGGTAGGTAAGACACCCGCCTACCAACCAGAAGGTCCTCGGTTCAATACTAGGCCGGACCATCTTAAAAAAGAAAAAGTTTTTCGACAGCGGTATTACCTAATAATATTAGCTAGTAACTGGTTATGAGTATTACTACTATTGAAAAAATAGAATCAGGTGCAGCTCATTGACTGAGGGAAGTCCTCATGTTCCTCCATGGAATGTGATGGGAATTAATATATATGTTGAAAACTATGTGATAGCAGTCATTTAGTGTGCGGAAGGTGTTCAGCTGAATAGCGTACCCCGCTTGACGTCATCTAAAACAATCAAGAAGATGATGATGGCCATAGGACACAGCCCTAGCGTACTCCAGAGTCAATAATAAATTTTCTCAAAGTGTGGTGTCTGTAAAGTATTCTGTCTTCGGCCTGAATATGTCCATTATTGTTTGTTTATTTTTAAAGGGATAAATGGTGAATACAGCGTTAGGAAGGTTGTTATTTTTTTTTAATAATTTCGAATTTTGTAACGTAGTCACGAGTTAACAAAAGTAAATAGTGCTGGCATATAGTTGCGCTTGTGGCTTGATGAATTGAAAACATATACTGCGATTAGATAGTAGTATACTGCATAGAAAAACTGTTATAAGCTTAAAATAATTCTTATATATACTTATTTTTCAATAAAATATCTGCAACATGGCAATGAGCAATCAGCAATCTGATTATTAAATAAAATTAAATTTCCTTGATAACAATTTCTTACATCCTTTTGAGTTCCCCCGCTTTTCTTTTTTAACGTAAAGGTACCATTAAAACGTTATTTTCCCCCTTTGTTACTACTACCTTACAGTAGTAGATATATCCTGGCTAAACAAAGTGACAATTTATATTGAGTTAATAGTTAAAGTCACAGGATACATAATCATATTCATTAACTCTGCTTGTATATGACTATTATTTCCCCCTTTTTTATTATTTCGCCCAAAATAAAAAGGAAATAAATTCACATGCATTTACTTTAAAACTGTAGGGAAAAAAAGAAACGCCCACCTGTTTCCAGGTTGAAAGTATAGATTACGACTATAGGTAAGTGTGTACAGCAAGGGGTATAAAGAGTGGTATTTGCATTTGTAAAGTGGGTGGTGGAAAAACCTTTACCAACAAACAAACATATGAGCAGCAAATAATTGATGGCTGACTAGCTGACAGACAGAGTGACTCACTGACTGACTAGCTGATGATTTTTCTTTGATGACAGATTATATTCATTACCACGGTTGTTGGGCCTTAAACGTAACCATGTCCAAGTTAATGTTTTTCTCTCTATTTGTCTGTCTGTCTCCTTTATTATCTCTTATTGTACATGCTTTCCTTTATGACTAAATTATTATTTGAACGTTTGCTGTTGATGAATGATAAAAATTGTTTGTTAAAACTTTTTTTCCTTCAGATTGGGGGAAAAGCATAAATTTGTTTCTCTTAAATATTCCCACATTGTGGAAGGAGATATATATTTTTTTAATTGTCCAAAAATTATTTTATATATATGGTATGTATGTTAATTAAAATATTTTCTTATGGTTTAGCGTATTAGAATAGAATATTATTCGTATAAGAAAAAATTGAACTAAAAAGGCAAATATACCCTTATTAACCACAACACTAGACATTATATCAGGTGTTTTTTTACAGTTACACAAGTTTAACATCAATGAAACTGATTTTGTTGGATAGAAAATTTTTTGACATTAATGTTTAAATATGATTTCGTTAATGTGGCTGAACATCAATTTTCAAAAATATTTTGCATTATATGAGGCCTTATTTTGCCAATAACTCTTCGAATGTTGATTTCCAGGTGGCCAATTAATTGGACCCCTGCGTGAAATTACATTTTCATCAAAAGTTTGTTCGATTAAATAAATTATATGGCGCGCTGTGTGGAAAATGGCTCCGTCCAGTTAGAACCAGATGTCAGCAAGAATAATGCCAGCTAATTGAGGTACGAACAAATTTTTTATCATGTCCGTTATACCGTTCACTATGACAGTAGCATTCTGACCATCATTGTTTTTTAAGACAGAACATCAAACAGTAATTTTCTGTGGATGTAATGGTATCTCGACAAAAGCTTGTGGATTATCCTCACTCCAAATGCGACAATTCTGCTTATATACGTAACGATTCAACCAAAAATGGGCTTCATCGGAGAACAAAATTTTGAATTTTAAAGTTCGACAGAACAGAACAGTTTGAAATGTCAAACCAAACTAAATAAAAAGCAACTATCAGCTGTTAAATCGGTTGTAAAATAGAGCAGTGTTGCCAACTCAAAGTTAAAAACGTTTAAAAAAGCACCCCGTACATTGTGAATATTTTTCATTTTTGTATGAAAATGAATCAAAAGATATAACAAATTTCATGTCGTTTTTAGATTGATAATATCAATTACCACAAACAAAATTTGTTAACAATTATGATTAAAAGAAAATCAAGCCTTCAAATGGAATTTTGACAAAAAATTTACTAAAAAGAGAAAAATGTATGAAATTGATTTCTTTATAGAAATTTAATAACCTTAAAATCCGATTTCATTCATTAGATAAGGTTTTACAAAAAAATAAGTCTTTTTTCGTTCTTCCTAAGATGAGATGATATGAAACGCTTTGTCAAATACTGTCGTATATTATTTTCGATTTTGAATGGGTTGCATTCAATAAAGGGTTTTTATTTTAGAGATATTTTTTTAAATATCAAATTATTACAAGGACAAACTTAGGTAACAACAGGGTCGAGACCACCTCAATTACTACTGAGGAATCCTGCTAATGTACAACTGCGTTTTGTATATTTTAAAAGTTAATCAGGGTGTCCTTCACTTGTTCGAAAGATATTTTCATTATTAAATAAAAATTAAAAACGATTTATTGTGAAAATTTGTAGTAGTAACTTATTGTGCACATGTCCGGGGGGCATTTCTTGGGGGCAGCCATTGCTATCTACCTAGTTAACTTACTGGGCCATATTGTGTGTGTATAAAAAGTATTCGAGGCTTTTTGGTAAACCATTTTCTCTATAGAAAAAATCTTTAAAAATCTTCAGTCTTTTACCTTTTTTCAAATAGGTTCATAATTGTATTGCCTTAGAAATCTTGTAAAACTTGGCCAAGTGAAGTGATAGGGGGTAGCGTGGTGTAGCGGTTAGAGTATATGCATGCATACAACTCGAGCGGCCCAGGTTCGAATCCTCATCAGGAGACATTTAAAAATTTGTATTTGCGATTTCGAGTATTTAATAAAAACGACTTCAACCTTCCTTTAGCAAATCCATCCAAACGAAGTCCCCCCGATGATCTTGTCTTATCTTAGCTTATCTCTGGCGATGATGACAAACGTCAGACGAATGATCATAAGAAAACGACACCTAATGGGAAAGAATTACAATGCTAAGTAAGAATCTCCACCACCACTTATCTATGATCTTCACCACTGCACAATCATATGAAGGCGAGCTGCAGCAGATTAATCATCTACTTAGGTTGAAAATCAACTTGATTAATGAAACTGAAAGAAATGAGTGGATGCTTTGTGGAAAGCCAATATGCTTCCTAGAAAAGTGACGAAAAAAAGTAAACAAAAGCATGTTGCAGAAATCAAAACCAATGGTAGTTTGACTGTGCAAAGTGTGGGCTATATGGTGTTTGCACCAAATTTCATATACAAATGCAGCGAATTTTTGACTGATCATCAAAGATATGTGTGCTCTAGCATTGCCATAATGAAACACAATACCATTTCTGTTGACAAATTTTTATTGCTATTTCTTTATTGCTTTAACAAATATTTTCTTGCTTTCAATCCATGCTTTAAAATCGTTTGTGAAGGTTCACTTTTTATATTTAATATTCTAGTATTGAAATAACAATAATTCTGCCAACAACATTTATTTAACTTTGTGTCTTTCAATAATTAAAAAGTGTCATGTTGCTAATGTTTAGTGGTAACTCTATAATCACTTGATAGCTTAAGATACTGCTGCACCAGTTATCAAATTTTATCCACCTTTTTCGAGACTTGCCCCTAAATAGCTGACAAGAAGACCATCACTCTATATACTCTGATATTAAGAGCTATAGCAACAAATTAATAAATTCTATATTCGCCGCTACTGTTTACGAGCTTCTTCCACCCATTGACTAAAATGTCAGAGCTTTTTCGCCAACAATCGTCTGTGCTGGTATCAATATTTAAGTCTCTCTTTATTGTCTAAAGTAACACTCCCTATGGTTCAAAAAGGAACGGAAAAACGATAATCCGTTAGAGCAAGGTCCGAATAATGCAATAGATGCTGAAGTACCTCCCATTCCAGCTTTTCGAGAATGGCTACTGCTGCAACATGGGGATTGGACTTGTAGCGAGCAGTATGGTTTGGACTTGTTCAGCGTATAGGCTCTTTCACATGGTCTAGCTGACGCATGTAGAAATTCTTGCTGTTTCAAGCATTTCCAACTGCACCATATCCCACCAATCGCAGGTCAGGCATGACTCTAAGCTATGAAGTGTTACCTGTGGCCATCTTCTACTCTCTTTGCTTCATACTTATGTGTAGGTATCATTACTGGTCTATTGTGCTGATTCAGTACAAAAAGTGATGTTTATAACCGCGTATTGCTCGAGATATTGCGAATCAATTTGAAGGTGATTTTCTTTGTTGTTTTCGTTAAGATCATGAAGCACCCAGGCTTCCTATTTTTTGTCAAATCCTATTGAATGAAAATGATTAAAAATTATTTTATGATTGCAGGTTATATTTTCGGTTAGTTCTCGACTTGTTTGGTAACCATCCTCCTTACTAATACTCTACGAATTTGACTTCACAAAAGTAGAATATTATACGTAAGATAATAAAGTGTAAAAGGTTTTGCAGATATACAGCGTCAATCGTAAGATGTGTGGGACATACATATAGTCATGTGAAAAATAATAGGGACACTTATATCAAAAAAGTTAAAATTCCAACTCTGTTTTTATATTCAAACATTTATCAAAAAGATCTTATAAATTGTCTGCTTGAATTTCGACGACGTAAAGCACCATTATTTGACAACAAAATTTTGTACCGTTTCAAAGCTGTAGTACATTTTTCGCTTAAGCTTTTAAGGAAAATCGCAATGCGTGTCTATTATTTTTCACATGACTATATATTTGCACGGTTAGAAAAATATATTATCTGGGCTGATTTTTTTAACCTTTAAATATATCGCTCTTAAACCATCAATAAATTCAGACTTCATTTCTGATTTGGGATTTATGTACTAAATTTTTAATTAAAATTATTTTTAGAATTAGTTTTTTTTTATATTTTTAATCATTAAACACCTTGGTAGTGTCTTTTGATTAACCTCTCTTTTCAATGTACCCTGTTTTTATGATGGATGTCATAATCTTTTCTACATATCTACAACAAATACACTCTACATGTGTAATATTCCTGAATATTATTGTGTGTTTTGTTGTTGTCGTTTGTTTATTTGCAAAACTCCGGAGTGGGAGTAGTTTCAAGAGGCTTAGTGAGTCTCGAGGGAAATTTATTTAAGCCGTTCATAATAACAATTTTTACCACATGTTAAACACAAATATTTTTTATTTTGCATTGAAATTCTTTGTGTCTTTTTTTTTGCATATAAGCTTTTATTTTTAATAATAAAAGTATATTGTCGGTAAAAAGCTGGAATTCTTTAAAAATACAATATAAAAATATGTTTAATATTACTCCTAAATTTAAGTATAATTTCTCTTATTAAAGTTAGAGTAGAAACGGATTGTTTCTTATCATAAGTTAACACTACTTAGTTTTTCTTAGTTATCACAGAAACGAAAACAAATAATCATGATTATTCCCTAAAGTTCAATTTAATATCCTTCATCAAGAAACAATTTTCATTTCATACGAATGACTCGACTTCATTTAGTACTGATATACAAACATATGAAATTGTAAGCATAATGGGTAAACTTTAAGTCAATATCCTGAGGTCAGACACACACATGGAGTTTTATTATTACTCGTGTTAAGAAGGGGAAAAACTATATGTGGAAAATCTGTGTTGTTGATACAGATTTAATACAGATTCAAACTGTCAATCTATCAAACCACCTACTCAATCATCAGTTACTTAGTGCTGCTGATTGGTAGTAGAAAACAATTTTTTCTGTTTGTGTAAAGCTGAAAATATATGTAAAAGCAATATAATAAAAAATGAAAAGTTTTTTAAAATACAAGTAATATTGGAAAAGTAGAAATCGAATTTTTCTTAAATAAACAATTTTTCTTTTTAACTCGTTCCTTTTGTTCTCGTATCGAGCAAATTGTAATGAAACATCTCTTTTGCTTATGCTTATCATATAAAATATATCAACGTAATACATTAGTTTTGGTATAAGAATGTGTTTTTGTTGTTGTTGAATTGTATATTCATATTGATGCGAGACAGAGGTATAAAAGATTGAATATTTTAAAATCTTAAAATTTTATAAACGAAATGATATATAAAATAAAAAAGGAAAAAAAAATAATTTTTTTCGGAGATAAAACAATATATGAGTGAACAATGAGTGTTCGAAAAAGTTCGGTTATCAATTTTCGGTAGTGGTTCTAAAATGTAATATAGAGTCCGCCAAATAAATTTTTTTCTGAAAATGCTATAAAAAAACTACTGAATATATTTTCTCAAATTTCTTTTTTTATTTGAAAGTACAATCCTTCCGGTTAATAATGGAAAATAATTTCATTCAAATGGCTGCCTCGGCAGGCCATGCAGTAGCCTACACGATCGGTCCAATTTTTGCACATTGCGTGCAGCTGTATTTCACTAATGGCTTCACGAATATTGTCCTTTAAAGCGTCAATTGTCTCTGGCTTGTTGGCGTAACACTTATCTCCGACGGCACCCCACAAATAATAGTCCAACGGTATCAAATCGCAGCTCCGAGATAGCTAAACGACATCAGCTCTGCGGCTGATAATGGGATCTTCAAAAACAGGGCGCAAATAATCGAGTGTAGCTTCGGCTGTGTTGCACGTAGCGCCGTCCTGTTGAAACCAAATGTTGCTAATATCCTCCTCTTCAATTTTTGTGGACAAAAATTCGTTCAACATGGCCCGATAACGTTCGCCATCGACTGTAACGGCCACGCCTTGTTCATTTTCGAATAAAAATGGCCCAATTATGCTTCTGGACCAAAATCCGCACCAAACAGTGATTCGTCTTGGGTGTATCGGATGCGGGTTTTCTGTGTCCCTAATGCGACAATTTTGCTTGTTTACATACCCGCCAAGATCAAAATGAGCTTCATCTGAAAAGATGATTTTTGATTCTGCAACATTACCATGATTTTCAAAGTAATGTCGCAATATTTCCCAGCGTTGTTCAAGCGTATACACAACCATATTCGTTCAGCGGAAGGATGAAAACGTTAGATGGCGGACCCATTATATCTGGTAATATTAACTGCATAAGGCAACACTATAGCTTCTTCGAAAGGTGACATTTAAGCTTCACTTTGTTAGAAGACATTATTAAAATCCCATTATTCTGTGAAAAGTTGTCTACGTTTATTCCATAATGGACCCTATGTTTGGTCTCTGGATGTAGTGCATAAGCACTGCCTTTTCTATTGAATATTACCATCATATTTTGATTTTATATTATAGAAGAGGTAAGTATGCGTCAGAAGCTGCTAAAAACATTTGTGAAGTTTGAGAAAAAAATGCTGGAACTACAAACACAGTAGCTGAATGGTTTGCTCGTTTTTGATCTGATAGTTTTGAAGTTAAAGATGTACCTCCGTCTAGTCAACCATTTATTAAAAATCACTGACGAAAACATAGAAAAAATTAAAAAAGACAGGCATTCATCACCAAACAGTAATCAAATATTTGCAGAATGCTGGATAGACAAAGAAGTTCGATGTATTAACAATGAAAAGTATAATGGACCGGATTTTAAATTTCGAATCACAGCTAAAACAGAACGAAATCGAACCATCTCTTATTACAGGCAATAAAAACTGGAATACTTATGACAATAAAGTGCGCACAAGATCCTGGAAGAAGCAAGAAGAAGCTTCGCAGATGGTGACAAACCCAGAATTGACACCAAGATAGGTAATGCTGTTAGTATGGTGGTATTGGAAGGGGATTGTTCATTATGAGCATCTACAATCCGGTCAATCGATTCAATTTGATCTTTAAAATCTAAAACGATTATAACTGATCAACGTGTTGTGTTCCAACATGACAGCGTTAGACCACACACATCTTTGATGAACTGGCAGAAACGAAGAGAGCTTGGCTAGGAAGTTTTAATGTATCCATTATATAGCACGCAGCTGGCAATGCAGGTTCAAAACTAAGCGAAGGCATGAACAATGTTTACCATTACTTTGGATTTTAAATAAATAAGAAGAGGGTAAGAGTATGACGAGCAGAAGCAGCAAGGCTCAAAACCATATAATTAGATGGTGACATTTCTAAGCAATAACAAATTGAGCACCAATATCTATCCTTGACACCTGCTACAGTGGACAGATCACCTACACAGCTAAAAAACAAAATGATTACACAGAAACTGAAACAAGGCAAAGATGCCTAGTGGAACCCATATGCTTTCTAGAGCGGTAGCAAACAAAAAATTATATTCTTCCACAAAACACCAAATTCCTTTAAATATCTGTCTATTTTCGATATAAAAAAATATATTTTCGAATTCCCTTAAAAGGTTTCAATATCATCATCATCATCGTCGACAACATACAACAACAATACAAAATACAAAAAAAGTACCTTTTAACACATGAATGCATTTACATTAAAAACTCGCTCACATTGCTTTAGTTGTTGTTGAGCAGGAGGAGGAAAGGGAATATTTTTTTATTTTTGTATTTTATACGGCATATTTAAAAGGAAAACTTATGAGACTAAATCAAAACCAAAAACATTTTGTGGTAATGGTTACGATTTACAATGTTTATGTGTTGTTGTTGTTATTGTAGCTTTTGTTTATTATTGTGGGTGGTAGACCGCATCAAAAGAATGCCTACTCTACTACTAAATATAAACCTGGTATCACGATACAAAAGATACCAACATCAGCACCCAAAACAACCACTTTCTCTTCTACATAGAAAACGGAAAAAAAATCTTAAAAAAATTGCCAAACTCATTTCATTTTACGCTCGATGTCGATTTAAAAAACATAGAACAAGAGAAGGAAAATGTAAAAAAAACATTTTTTTACTGCCATCATCATCAGTTTTTTATAAACGTATTCGTATCCCTGAGACGTCAATATTGGTAACGTTTCATTGAACTTCCGTTCAATGTTGTCGAATAACAACAACGACAACAAACAATCAACTTTATGACTTTATTTTGTTATGCCATTACAAGTAAAGAAGTCTTAGAAGATTGCCAAAGAAAAGATACAAATAAAATTACAGAAAAAAGGAAAATTAATTTATTTTTCAAATTGTTTGCGAAAATATTTATTGTTACCAAAGGTATGTTTCGAGAAGGTATACAATTGAATTTAAAAAAAATATGTATAATTTTATTAATGAAGCCCTACGAATATATGAAATTTTTCTGTGTAATAAAATTTCGTTATTTTAATTTTTAAAGACCTATTTTTCCTCCGTCACTCCTCTGGGGAATATATTGGCTTTCCACAAAGCATCATTGTTTAGTTTCAGTGTCAGTAATCAAGTTGATTTTCAAGCTCAGTAGATAAATAATCTACTCTGGCTTCTCTCCGTATAATTGTGTAGTGGTGAAGATCCTTGCTGAGTGGTGGTGGTGACTTTTACTTGGCATTGTAATTTTTTCACAGTAGGTGGCGTTTTTTTCACGAACACTCCTCTAATGTTTGTCATCATCGCCAGAAGTAAGCTGGAACGTCAAGGAGTCTTCTTCTTTATTTTTTAGATGAAGTTGTCTTTATTCAACACTCGAAACCACAATAAATTTTTTTTTATCGATATTAATTTATTTCAAGAAGTTTTACAAAAAATTCTTATTTTTAATAAAAATTTCGTTATTTTTGGCAATTTAAGGTACTATAAATCCATCATCAATAATATGTGCCTTCTTCTAGCCATTAAAAGTTGTTTGCTTTAAGTACCCCTTCATTTCTCATTATATTTATGTGAATTTCACTTCGTTTTCGATTAATATATCAACAATTCCTCATACCCTTTGCCCACAAAACACTGGTTGGTGAATGTTTTGCGTTGAAATATATTTCATGTTTAACGCTTTTGATAAAAAATGACACAAAAGCCAAAATGCCACATCAGAGCTGAATGCATACAAATAAAAAAAGAGAAAGGAACGGCAGCAAAAGTGTGAGAAGACTCAATAAAAACAGTATTTAAAAGGAACAGTCCCCGAATAATGTTTTATTTCAAGCTAGAGTGCACACGGCACACTTTTGTTAAAGCACAGCTCCAGGACTCAGGATTAAAGACCATTGAACAACAAACACACATAGTTACAAATATTTTGAATTAATGGATAAACGGCGCGTCGTCACAAGCGGAAACGACACTTTTTTTTGTAAAGAATGTTTCTTGTTGTCTAATGCATAAAATGTACTGTGCTGTGCCTCTATGCCCAGCCATTTATTAATAGAACTGTGATGATGTTTATTACTGTTGTTGTTGTCGTTGTTATTGCTCGGATAGTCAAGTAAAAATTTTAACAATATTGTCCTCGTGTCATTTAACATTAAAAAAATATGGTTTTTAAGAAATTTATAAAAAGTGTGAATGTGAGTATTAGTCACGATATAAAAATGCGTGAAATTAGTTTTTATTTTTAATATTAAAAAAAAATAAATAAAAAGAAACATTAAAAAAAATTGTCTTTCATTTTTTAATTTTTCATAAATACATTTCGTTTTTGATGAATAAACTTTTTATTAATGGTCAATAGATTTATTTTTTTCAATGTATATGATTCAATAAATATGCCTTTAGCAGCAATAATAAACAAATTTTCATTTCATTTACGAAATATTTAAAATTTTTTTTAAAGTTTTTTTTTTTGCTTTCAATGTTTTGTTGTTTATTCTACGTTTTGTATTTTTAATTTATAGAAATTTGTTTCTACAAAAACATAAAAGATATTAATTTGCCTTTAAAATCTCTAGTTTAGATTATTTTTTTATTGTGCTCTTTCCCGCCATAATGAATCTAATCACTTACGCTTGAGTACATCAATTATGTTTCTACCATTTATTATCATCATCCAGTCATACTCATACTATTTCTTGTCTATCTGCCTGTCTCTCTGTCACTCTATTTTCCACACTGCTCTTACAATTAAGCAGTATTTTATGTACGCTGTACGTTGTAAGTACATCTCTTTTTTTGCCACTTCCAACTCCTGTTTAACAGCCAACAAACCATCTATTCAACCAACTACTAACAGCAACAACCAAATATGACTGACAGCCGTGACGACGTTGTTTGTAATTTAACAAAAATTTGTTTACGTCATCATAATGAAGACAATAACTTTATGATTTTTCATATTCCACCATTCCATTTAGTCATTCAACTTCATTCATTACACGCTGCTGCAGGATGAGAACAGGAATTAAATCTTTATGTTCCATATGAACAGCATCAACCAACTCGTACAAGTGGTAGCATGTAAATATGAGGGTGACTTTAATAACGGACTACATAGTCAGATCAGATGGAGATTTCAGATTGATACCGAACAAAAGGAAACTGAGCTAAAAAAGACAATAAAAACGATACTACTTATCGAAAAATGAAACTTCTTTGTTTAGGTGTTTACTGTGCTCATTAAGGCATCTTAATGATAAACAATTTTGGCCATTTTTTTTTTTTTTAAATGTTATTGTTTTAAAGGATATTTGATAAGAAAATATATGCATTTTTATCTAATCATTTTATACATTAATTAAGGATTCATTTATAACCATACTAGAATATACCACATAAATATAATATATAGAAGACCTATTAGATTTCCTAAAGTCTAAGTCAAAAACATTCTTATCAAACCAATTTTTGAGCCTGAAATAAAATCATGTTTGAAAGTAAGAAAGAATAGTGTTTGAAAACATTTCGACTATAGTTAGTCAAGCCTACTAAATGAACAGGTGTTACTAACATATTTATACAAAACAAGCTTTACCCTTGATCCGGCTTTGCCTGATAATCTATATATGTGCAGTAATAGCCAGATATTTAGAGACAAAATTGCTTGTATACTGTCTCAGAGTGATTATTTACTCATTTAATCCTGATGTGAGTATTGTATTTTAATTGCAGTTGAAACTTTCTGAGAACTCCTAATTATTGTTTATATTCATTTTTTATATTGACGACATTTGGGTCTCAGTTTCGAAGGAAGTGGTAAACCAATTAATTTTTTACACCCTTAACAAGGTATCCGGGTACCACTATACAAAGTATATGAAAAAAATTCGAATTTGTGTGTTTTAATTTAGCTCTACAGTTTTACACAAATAAATAAACATGCTAATTCTTACTTATCTTTATGAGACAGCATCGCATATTTGATGCTAGAAATGTTTCTTATTTTCACTCTGCCCACCAGTGTAATGTTCCATGAACTTAACGTCTGTGCAAGTTGCAAAAAAGTGAAATAGTTGTCTGTAGATATATTTCTGGCAGAGTTTTTGTATGGACTGAAGAGGTCTAAGAGTAATTTTTCGCCCATATTCATTTGACGATCACCACCAGCTGGCTTATTCGTATAAATTTGGCTTTTAATAGGGTACGAATTTCAATGGTTACCATAATCCTGATAGAGTCTGATCAGAGTTTAATTTATGCACTTCGGAAAATATTAGTATTCCTAAAAAAGCGTCTAGCTATTTTTCTATAATGGAAATCGGATATTTTATTTATATTCATCAGTCACTTTTTCCTTTTATATTATTTTCGCGCAAAATTGTCACACATTTCCATGGATAAGATATTTTTTAATACATCTCTAATTGTATATATTCTTACGAAAATGAAAATGGCAAAATTTTGGTATATATGGTAGTTATGTATCACCCTGTCAAGGCCGTACTTATTTACGTTATCTGGCAGCATTACCTATTCGACCATCTTTACGTTACATTTGAATTAACGGATATAAAATAGAGGATAGGAGACATTTCCGGAACTTTCCAAGCTGTAGAAAATTAATAGGTATACAAAGAGGCTGCTTTACCAACACGTTAGTTGATTATCGTTGTGCTGTCGTAAGATAAAGAGGTGTTTAAGCGGAATTAAAAGTGTTTTATAAGCGAATATTAAGTTGCTGTATTAAGATAAACTGTATAAAAGTTATAGTGTAGTAAATAAATACAACTGTAACAACAACGTCTTGGATTCTGAATACGATTTAAGGCTTCAATGCGTTTCACCCTTACCACAGAGTGATTCTTAATTTCATGCTCTTCATGGTCATCAGAATCGTATGAGTCCTCTTCAGATTCTATATATCTCTGTTGCTCTGCATCAGATTTAGTAACTGGTACATCTCCAGAATCTACTTATTTGAATTTATGTTACGCTCAACAGAAAATTTTTTCGCGTTTTCACATGCAGCTTTCATATGAATAGTATAGTAATATGAAACTGCATATATAATCTGTGCGGCTCCCGGGTACCCTGTCACCCTGTTAAAGATGTTTTTTTGTCATACACCTAAGGGTTAAGGCCTCAATAAAAAATAACGATTTCTTACTATGTATGGGAGATGCCACACCCACTTAGCATATTTCACCAAATTTTGAACTGATAATTTGTATTGACCACAAGGTTCTTTGGGCCAAATTCAAAAACTTGCTCTTTTACCGTTCTCGACACATAAAAAAATCAATATTTATTTATATGTAAGGTACCATGCGCACTTATGCGATTAACTATGAAGTCATTTAGACCAAATTCAGAAATTTCTACTTTAACCGTTCTCAAGATATATGTAAAAAAATCAATGCTTACTTTTATTGCAGGTACGATGTCCACTTATTCAATCCCGTTTAAATTTGGTGCAGAATTAAGAATAAGTGCACTGAATGGACTTGCTAAGTCTTATTCAAGCACCTTTAACAGCAGCACAGGTAAAGAAATCACCGCCTACAGCGCAACCTGTTGAAAATTTTTCGACTTTTCTGTCGTTCACGTAGCAAATACAAACAAAATCGAAAAAGGAATATCCAATTTAGCCCAATCGTATCCCAGTTTTAAGCATCCGAATAAACAACAATCCATTTTTATATATGTAATATAGAATAAATAATTAATTAATAATTAAATGCTATTTAACAGAACTTCACTACAAGAATATTTAAAATACCTACACCACTTGTTCGAGTTTTGTTTAAATATTTGTCCGACATCAAATTTTACACCGAATATAAATGATGAGATAAATTTGAACTTAAGAATCTACCGACAGATAGAGTTAAATAGTAAGATTGTTCAGACATAGTGAATCATTTTTTGGGACTTAGTAGGTATGATTTACAGAATATGCATTACCTACCCTTGACACTGTTTAATTTACACTGGTCAAGGTCTCCCTGATTGCGCGTTTTAATTATTTGAGATATACGCTATGATAGTGTTATAAGACGCTGTCTTAGTCCAGAGAGAGAAATCGTTCTCGCCTTATATATCTTATTTATAACATATATTATAAAAATGTTCTAGTTCTATTATCCTGTATAGGGTGCTCTATATGATAATCATTTAGTCTGCTCAGTAATAACTTGACTTTTTTTTCAGGAGTTTTATTTGGGGTTTTTATGAAACTTATGACCTTATGACCACCAGTAGCCCAATTTAAAATCAGATCAGGGCCCCTAAATTAGCCTAAAAAATATTTACGGATAAATGTTCCGGTTATTCGCTGCTTTCTTCTACTTACAAAAATAATTGGAAAAACGTATATTTTAAGTAATATTTCCTTATAAATTAAGACCTAATCTCAACGCTGTCGTTTTGTCGTTCAGTGGTTTGGAACTATCTGCAAAATATAGGGTGGTCCAATCATTATACACGATGTTAATTGTGAGTCAAACTTAACGTCAAGTTTTTTGCGCAACTTAATTTGACATTTCTTTGTACAGTGTTTGACAAATTCAACCATGGAGAGGTACACAGTTGAACAGCGCGCTTAGATTGTTTACACCTTTTACGAAAATGGGCGTTCAAATTAAAATGCATTTCGTGCTCTTCGTGATTTTTTTGGTCACCATAATTGACCCAATATGTCCATAATTGGGAAAATTGTGCGTAAATTTCAGCAAACGGGGTCGGTAGGAAATGTGGAAAAACCTGTGCACTGTTTGGTGCGGTTTATGGGCTGGCGGCGTCATCGGGCCGTACTTCTTCGAAAGTGAGGTCAGCCAAGCAGTTACCGTGAATGGTGTTCGCTATCGTGAGATGATAATGGACTTCGTGTGGCCAGATATTGATGATATGTACATGTACATGGACGACAAGTGGTTCTAACAGGATGATGCTACTTGCTACACAGCTAACGAAACAAGAGCTCTTGCGCTAGAAATTCAACGGCGGTGTTATCTCATGTCGAGGCGATGTTAATTGGCCGCACGATCATGTGATTTGACACCATTGGAAAAGGTGTACATCAATAAGCCACGAACAATTCAAGAGCTAAAAATTGAGATAATTAGGCACATTAACGACATTGAACCTCAGTTATGTTTCAGAGTCATTATAAAAAAGGACCGACAGATAGAGGTATGCCACCGAAGCCGTGGCGAGCATTTGGCCGATGTTTTGTTTCACACATAATTATCATAGATTCTTCTATCATAATACAAAATATTTTGATGTCTCTGAAAACTTTTTGTTTTATTTACAATTTACATCGTGCGTTTTGGTTGGATCACTGTTTAGCCATTTAATGTTAATGCCTTCAAGAACAGTTTGCCCATAAATCCTTTAATCAAATAGCTTGATGTAGAAACTAATTACAAAAAAAAGTATCACTATAAGGTTGTAGCTTAAGGGCCTTAGTGTTTTGGTTCTCCTTTCGCCTGTGGTGTGTTGTGATCGAACCAAATTTTAAAAACGCAGCAAAAAATTATATGAATTGCTCTTCAATATCGCCAAATAGTTTATTCGTTCTTGACCTTAAAAAAGGCTGGAATACATACATACATATGTACCCAGAAAGATGGAAAAAGGTGACAGCTAACAACAGTCATTACTTTGAATAAACTTAAAGTGTATCAATGAAAACTTGTCAAAACTCCTATTTTTTTAATACACCTAATACAGTTGAAAACCTGCCACATTACAATGAAGCTCTGATGAACCAATGGAGTTAATAATCGTAACATAACTAATGAGTACTTCTATCCTTTCCTGCACACAGACGGGATTCTCCTAAACAGACTTTGAACACCGAATTTTTGGTCGAATTAAAGTCTTACAAAAATTAAGAAAGTTAGATGAAGTTAGGTATTATTGACAACGTTGCATTTGAATGCTTTTTTCAAAAGCATTTTAGCTTAAGTAAATAAAGCAAAGGATTTCAGTAGGACGTGAAAAATGTTTTTTATAATTTATGTGCACAATTAAAAAGTAAATATATTTGAAAATATATATAAAAAGTAATAATATAAGGATTATAAATACAATATATGCTTCAAATATTTTCAGAAATATAATAAATAGAGCAAAAAAAGAGAGAATAAATATTCACAAGAAAATCTGACACACTCAACAAATATTAAATATTTGTAAGAAAACATATACTCAACGCAACTTATAAGTTTATTTAGACAACACTGACTGCCAGAAGGACTGACAGGATATAGAGTTGGAGTCACAAGCAAACAGACAACAGAGACTAAAAGTAGAAATAACGAAACAGTAACATTTTATATTTGGTTCGTTATATTTTCCTCTTTCTTTTTTGCTTACAAAGCCCTTAAGCAACTAAAACAACAACAATAAAAATCTCTAAACAAACAAAAATGAAATATATTAAATTTCAAAAAATTGCTTCTGTCTATTTCAACTCTTATCCTACGTTTCCGTTTGTAGTGCTTACAGTGATTAGAGCAAGAAAAAGTTTTTTCCTCGGAAATAGCATCTACACCATTTCAAATGGAAATCTAGGTTTTGCAACTGTTTATTGATTCTTTAACATTTTTACATTCGTTTTCTTGAATTTGAAATAGTAAATTGTATAATAACTGAATAAACCTGGGCCCAAATTATCGTACTCGTGATCGAATGCACTTTCGTATCGAATAACATAAAGTTAAATTACAAAATGTCACAATTCCGATCACGAGCACGACGACGTGGCCGCTAGTTGATCTGTTTGCTCATTTATGATATGAAGAGTAATATACTACTTTGATCAAAAAATTTCAGATTTGAGTTTCTTTTTTTGTTAAGTTGGTACATCTGTGCTGATATTCCCGCTAAATATTAGCGATATAGCTTGATATTTGCAAAGGCTACTTAGCAAAGAGTACATCTATCTCTATGTGTGTTGGCGATTTTTTGCAATTTTGAACGTGTTGAAGTCGCAAAAGATATGATTTGCGAGGCTGAATGCGATACCACATTAATCAAAAGGATCATTACTGGGGACCAGACGTGAGTTTATGAGTACGACACGAAATCTAGACAGTAGGCAAGTGAATGGCCTTCACTAAATAAGCCGAGGCCAAACAACCACGGCGTTTTCAGTCAAAAAAAGGAAATGCTCACGGTTTTCATGGATAACAACGGTGTAGTGCATCATGAATTTTTACCAGAAGACCAGACAGTAAACAAAGAGTATTATTTGGACGTTATGAGACGTTAGCTTAAAGCAATTCGCCGATAGAGACCAGAATTGTGATCAGAAAACTCATGGATTTTGCACCATGATAATGCACCGTAGCACAGTGCCATCATTATTCGGAATTTTTTGACGAAAAGTGCAACAAATACCATACGCCAAAAATACCAGCCACCGAATTTATCTGATATGGCTCCCTGTGACTTCTTTCTGTTCAATCGAGTAAAAAAACATTACGTGGAATGCGTTTCAGAAGCCGAGGGCAAATAATAGAAAAATCGCAGGAAGCACTGATGAATATACCGAAAATTGAAAATAAAAAATGCAAATGTCAAGCTACGAGTATGACGCTAAGATTTAGCGGGAATATCAAAAACAAATGTACCAACCCAACAACGGGTTATTCCGGAAACTTTTTGATTAAGGTAGTAGTGTCCTAGAAACATAATTTCTGCAAAATTTATTATGTGCGATGACTTGAAAGTACACGTATAGGCTTCAAAAAAGTAATTTTTTGTTTTGATGTCTGGTATTATAAATCTCATGTTTGAGAGTAGTATATGATAAATTCAAACGAGCGATTTTTTGAGTTCCCATAACATTTAATTTCTCTTATCAACGTCTTTTTGTCACGATATAACTTATGGTTTTGAGGCTGTGTTTTAGGCAAAAACATTTCCAATACGATTGAACATACACTTGATTTTTCTCTTTAAAACATTATTAATAATCGGATAGTTTTAATGCAAGTTTTTCTTTTGCTAAATTTCTGATTTATGTAATTGTGAAGCAAGTAATCAGTGGTTGTAAGGCTTGAATTTTATATAGGTTATCTAAGTGTTTCTCAGTCCAGAGTTTAATTTTCTTAAAATTCAATTGAAAAATTTGACCATTAGGTGAAGAAGTTGCAGTAACTGAGGTTGTTGTTGCAATTAGATCGTGCTACTTTGTATGAAATCACCATCTATTTTATTCTTAAATCCCTCTTGGCCACTTTTGATTAGCCACACAATCGATTTTAGGTGAACCTTGTCCACATCATTCTTTAAAAGGCTTTTTAAACTTTCAAATGCTATACATTGACAAAGAAGTTTTATACTTCTTCTCCTTTTATCAGGGACCCATAGTATTTGGGCATGCTTCACAAGAGTCCAGCAGCCAGTTGTATAACTCATAAGATGCCTTACATAGAATTCAGTTTTAACATTTGCATTGAAACTTTGGCTCTATCTTCCTCGATTTATAACTGGTGGATTAATTTACATATCGTCGATTTGCTCAGAGATTAATTTCCTACAGTTTCAATTCTTTTTTTTTTCTTGGCCAACTCTAGGGTCTCTAATTGGTTTGTAATGATCCTTTTACATTCCTTTTTCCTGGACATACTTACTTAAGGATAACCATAAAATTTATCACTATCTTTTATAGAGACAATCATGGCTCTTTAGTGTTTAAAAGTTATTAAATAGGCCAAAAATCCAAGAATTCCATAAATTTTTGGAAATGTTGGAAATGGTGTTAAGACTAGAAAAAAAAAAATTTATTATTTAAACTCAACGATTAAGGGTGCATTAACCCTCCAGAAATATCAACAAACATTTTACGAAATAAAAATAAACACTTTTTGCCCAAACTAATAATAATCCATGAGTTTGGATTAATCTTTAACTAAACTTGCTTTTGCTGCAAATTGAGAAATTTAACGTTGATTGACATAAATGAAGAATAATTGAATTTCACTTTGGAGTGATAAATTTTATCAGTTTTTTTTTGCTACTGCTACCGCTGCTGTTCTTATAAGTTTTTGTTAAAACACTAGATAAATGTCATAAATTATAAAAGGGAAGAAAAAGAAAATGTGTCATCAAATGAAGTTTGACAGCTTCCCACCAGCACATGCTCCTGTTTTCCTGTTGTGCTAAAAGCAACATCATTTTACTCTCTTCCTTTCATATAATTTTCACAGTAATTAGTGGGTTTTTAACAAATATCTGAAAAGCTCAGCATGAAACCTTAGTAAACTTCAAAATAATCATAATCATAATTTGTTTGGTATCTTTTTTACTCTCTCTTTAACTCCTGTTTTCTGTAGTTAAACCTAATGGAGAGAGGGAGAGAGTAAGGAAGAGCTTCTCTAATTACTTTTTATTGCAAATAGGAAGTAGTTGATACTTTTTTTATTTCGCTGCCTTTTTTCTTCTCAACTTTTGTGTTGTTGATGAGTTGATGATTATGCCACAGCCATTGTATATCTGTTGGGATTATTTTTTGACAAAAGTTTAAGATTTTTTTTTCTAAATTTATTTTGTTTTGTATTTAATACTTTAAAGATTAATGTGGTTATCATGTTGCATTCAAATTTAATTATTAAGACTTGTTGTTGTTGTTGTTATTTTGCCTTTTTAATCACATTGATGAAAATTTAATTAAAAAACTTTTAAAGAAAAATAATTTAAACGGGTAGAAAACAAAAATCATTAAACAGCATGACATAAAAGGTATTTTTTGTTTCTCTCTTAAAAAAAATACTTACTAAACAATTCTTTAATATTAAAAAAAACTTAAAATTATTAACTAAATATGTTTGTTTAGTTATACTGAAAAGAAGATAAAAAATATTAATCTTATCCAAAAAGTCTCTAGTGCATTAAATAGCATAAATTGATTATCGAAACCAAATTTTACTAGAATTGTTTAGTTTATTATGAAAACGGTCTTGTTCTTCCAAAGAATGCAGTTGGAATAATATTGACTGCGGTAATGCATTCTCAGAACACCTAAATATCAAACTGTTTAGAAAGCTATTTGGCGAACTAAATTCGTGTTTTTAGCCCGAAACTATGATCATAAAGATTACTGCTCAATATGTCCAGTTATGTTGAAGATTTCAGAGTACATAACTAAATAACTGATTATTATTATTCCTGACCAGGCACAAATACGGACATTGCAACCCATAGGATCTGTTGTGCTATAGTTTGCTTAGCAGATCTAAAACCATAATGGTGGATATGTAGTCTAGTGACACCTTATGTACACCTAAGCACCTCTACCTAAGCCTAAGATCCCCATATTCATACAATATGTGTTCCGCTGTCTCTAATGCCTGTGAGCACAATCTACAAACATCCACATCCGTAACCGCCATCCTCTTTTGTTAGGAGTTTAAAATTCGACTGCCACACTTGAGAACCTCAGAGTGTCGTCCAAATTGTGGAATGATCGTATGAAGTCCATTTTGAGCATTCCAGTGTTCCAAGCATCTGTCCCAAACTTTGACTATATTGAGTATAGTAGTAAGTGGTGCTGCACAGCAAGGTTTCGGACCGGTATAGGGTGTCATGGAACCTTTTCTGGCCAATGCATTCCCTATTTAATTACCATTTATATCACAGTGTCCAGATACTCAAGACAACTGAACCTTATTTCTAGGCGTAAGCTGTTACAACGTATCGTAGCACTAATTAACTAGTCTAGATGTCATACGATTCGAGCCAAGTGGATTTAATTTGACTGTCAGGGAATATATTAATGGTCTTATCCTTGATTCCACTGTCGAGATTGATCTTCGCACATATAGCAATGGCCATGATCTCAATCTAGAAGACACTTAGTGATCTTCTCAGTGGGATTGACAAGTCTCGGTTGGGTCCATGGACATCAGCACCGACACAGTCAAATAATTTGGAGCCATCGATATACCAGCTTAGATCAACTTCGCTCCGAACTAAGGCCGCATTAGACCAACAAACTCAGTCCAGAAATTCCACCTTGAATCTCCTACCAAAGCACAGATCCAAAGGTATAACATCTATGACTGAAGATGATTATCCGACCACCCTGCTTAGACTTTTCGACACATTTCGGGAACCCTTGGCAAAAAATTTTGTCGGCAAACACGCTACCATCCTCATCAGTTGGATGTGAAGCGGTCTTCAACCAATCAAGACCTCCATGGCCGCTGTTGGGCATGTTGTTATTGCCCCAGTTATACCAAGGCAAGCGAGTCTCTGTACCCTTTCTAATTTATTCATGATGGTAGTTTCCTCAGCTTAAATAATAAATTAATAAATTGATGATCTTGCAAATATTAAAGTTTTATTTATAAAGAATAAACAAATAAAACACCACGGACTGCATTGCAAACCAAGCAAACAATGAGTGAAACAAACCACCCCCTACCTGATCAGAAAAATCTGGCCAATATTCGGGCTCTTTGCAGACGTGAGTCATGAGATCTTTGCATAGAATGAGTCAACTAAATGTCTTCTCCATCTTTGCCATTCCCTTACTTACTTGATCAAAGAATATGTATGACAAAAATAGTCTCCGAATGGGGGATTTGAATAAGATCTATGGTTTCATTAGATCAAAGAATTGTATTGATTGATATTGAAGATGTAATGCTCAGGCAGGATGGTAACATACATATATACAAACATACATAATACCCGCGACATTATAAGTGAAAAAAGGGGACCTCCTTTCAATCAATGAGCCGACTCATACAAATATAGTTTGATTAAATAAAAAACTTGTACCTTTTTATGCCTAATTTATCTACTATACCTATTATGACCTATGATCTAATAAACATTTCGTTGAAGAAAATCCTTCGCGATGCTGCGGTTAATATAACCATGAAACACATGCTGCTTGCATATGCAACATTTTCTAGCACTGCAAAAGAGACGACGAAAGTGGATCTGGCAGTATATGAGAAAGCTAATGGTATCGACGAACAAAAAATTAATGATATTGGGTAATTAAGTGAACGTTGGGGATTATAACTTTGAGGCAGTAAATGAGCTCATCTATCTCGATACCGTCATTTACAGAACTAATAACATGAGTTTGGAAAGATAAAAAACCAGGAGTTACTTCGGACAAAGTAAGCAGTTTGTAAACAAAGTCCTCTCTCGACGGACGAAAATTAGACTCCATAAAATGTTTGGCGTTAAGCATTGTTACTTAAGCAAGCACACAAAGCTGTTCTTCTAGTGTTGAGAGAAAAATTTTTTTGTCAAACATGTAGACCTGTCTGCGTCTATAGGGAGTGTCGTATTCTAATGAATAACGAACTGCATGAGCTTAATAGAGATATTAATATTGTTAAGCGCATTAAAACACAACGGATGCGCTATAATACCTATGAACGAAAATGCTCTAGCAAGGAAATCTATCGATTTTGATTTAAAAGGAAGCCGCAGAAAGGGAACACCAAACCTCTGTAGGAAAAATCAAGCAAGAAGAAGAAGAAAATTGGGAAAAGCGCAATAGATCGACGTGCAATATTGTTACGAAAATAAAAATGTCTAAAAGGATAATACACCACATCAGGAAATGTATGGTGAGATTTTAGCTTTATTGGTTTGTGTCAAGGCTCTTATATATCTAATTGTTTGTGCTATTAAGAGTGCTACCACTTTTAATGTTTAACAGTACTGCCAGTCCGATTTCCTTTCGTGAATTATAATTTTACATCTTTTGGATTTAACGTAGATAAATAGAAGTTGTGGTAACTACAAGAATATTCGAAAGTGGTAATGAATTGCTATAAAAGGTGGCACATTGCGTTTGGTGAGTTTAGTTTACGTCTTACAATCATCAAGTAAAGTCATGCTTAGGTGTAAGCAAAAGTGTTGTATAAACGAATGTTTAGTGCAAGATAAATAAGTTGCTGTATTTAGATAAAAATGGAAATGTGTAAAAAGTGTACAAATAAAAAAATAACTGTATAAAAGAACAAATTCGCTGCATTATTTTATTTTACACAATTCAAAAGAACTAAAACGTTTTAAAAAGGTTAAAACGTAACAATATCTTTAGTGCGGCTACCGATCTTAACGCTTGTACAGGTTGATGAAACGCCAAAATTAAATGCAATAATTTTCTTAAAATTAATTTTACTATTCAATTTTAGATCGTTATCTAAATTTAGTAGAAATGCAGATGATGAAGCTCGTATTTGGATTGTCCGCCGCTATCACGCAGTCGAGTCAATAATTTCCATCCATTTTCGGAGACGCGACTCCCAGCAAGTGTACAATAGTGAGATTTACTAACTCAATTCAGTTTCATCGAGCTGTGTTGTTGGGCCACACATTTTTAAAGAAGGCTGTCGCACTGTAACTGTAACTGTGGATCGTTATCTTAAAATTATTTTTATTTTCTGAAGTGTTCCGAGAGATAATTCCTTTCAGTTTTGTATTGTTTCAACAAGAGTGGCAAGTTTACATATTGCCAGGCCCGTTATGGCGGAGTCAAACCTGAAATATTCAAATAAAATTATTTCAAAAAACTCTACCATTCTGTAGCCTTCTTGGTCTCCACATCTAAGTGCAGTAGATTTCTTCTTGTGGTGTTACTGTAAACAGAAAGTATATTAATCTAAAACGTCAAATTTAAATTACTAAAAGCAGCGATTTCGACACCTAATCTCCAGGCGTAATGAACAGCTTTTTGATAAGATATCGCACATGCGGCTCTCGGCGTGGATCCTATTTCATTATTTTTAAAAACCATTTAAAATAAAGTTTAATTACATAAAAGCGGTTGAATTATTAAGAATCAATTGAAGATGTTAAAGTTTTACTTAAAAAGAATAAACAAATAAAGTACCATTAACTGCATTGCCAAGCAGATAAGCAATGGGTAAAACAACACACCTATACGAGAACTGAAAGATCTGCATTGAATACTTGAGTGAAAATTAACATTAGCTAGTAACCGGCTATGAGTACTACTACTATTGAAAACTTCTCTAATGCATTTACCGTTCGGAGCCAGCGTTACACTGCAGATCTCTTTCAATGAGTCTAAAAATAGAATCGGCTGCAGCTCATTGACTAAGATAAGTCCCCGTGTTCCTACCGTTTAACGCCGGCTCCGAACGGCAAATGCATTTAGTGAAGTTTTCAATAGTAGTGATACTCATAACCAGTTACTAGCTAATGTTATGATGTGATATCGCTGTCGAAAAACGTTTTTCTTTTTTTAAGATGGTTTGGCCTTCTATTAAATCGACGACCTTCTGGTTGGTTTAAGGTTTAACTATAATAACAATGAGGAGCAACACTGGACAGATTTAGGTGCTAAACTCTTGATATTTTATGGCTGCTACTTTAACTCTTTTTTTAATATTTGTTCTTGTTTTAAGGTCAGCTTGAGTTTTATACTAGTTTTTGTATTATATTTATGAGATACTAAAGGATATCTAAAAAATGTAATAAAATACATTAAAACTCGCCCCTCATTTAGATGAATTTCTCTTATCCATAAAAAGATATATTTTTAAATTATTTTTTTTGCAACATTGACACTTTTTAGTTTCATAATATCCTCCCATTTGAAATATTTTTTTTAAGCGAAAACATTAAAAAAATTGAAATAAAAGTTAAGCAAAAAGAGCAATCGTTAACATAAAATTACAAATCGTTCTCCTGGGGGAAGGCTGGCTGGCTGGCATACAGAGACAACAACGACAGTTAACAAACCAAAACAGTGGGTGGCATAAATTTGAAATAAATAATAAAAAAAAAAATGGATAAACCACAAAGCGTTTATTAAAAAAAGAACTAAAAACATTAGATCGATAGTAACACTTTTATTTAAATTAAACGATGATGAGATACTGACTGACGCATTCTTGTATCATAGCATTCTTTAGCCAAAGCCTCAATTATACTTGTGCTTTAGATATAAAATATTCTTTCCAAGAGTATTTATACCGGTAAGTATGAGTTACACAGATAAAAAACTGCATTGAATACTTGAGTGAAATTGAAACTCAAGTAGATATGGATAAGGAAGAGTAAAATGAAAAATGGAAAAAAGCAGAAAATTGCCATGAACATAATCAATAAAATTGTTCGAAAATAAAAGCACATTCAAAAGTGTTCTACCCAGTTAAGAATGCAATTGAAAGGGGGCAGTAAAGGCGGTATTATGCTTTTTAACCAATGTCTTAATTTTAATATATACGCTACACCGGTTTATTAAAAATGTAACGAATCCGCTAAAAAAAGTAAGATGTAACGTTTTTGAAATTACGCTTTGGGCCTAATAACAAGTAATTATTCTTCCAGTTAAAAAATTTAAGTCTGATGGACTTGAAGGTGATGTTAAAACAAATTTAGGCCCTTCATCAGTCGACTTATACTTACCTCAAATTTGTCCTTTAGTTTTTACCAGCCAAAGCATGTTTATGAATTTATTTGAATATTTTGCATATTTTATTTGCGTTTTAAACGAAGGAATCAATAAAGAAAGCAGGCAAAAAAAGATACGAACTCTTAGGACTCATCATATGTAATGAATTAAACCTGTACTTATATACTTTCCTACAACTACTTGCATTGTATTCAAATCAGTTTTAACTTCCTTACTTCTACTCAGGCCAGACTCCCTGTCTTTTGTTTTCAAGAGATACCCCCTTTATTGTTTTATGTTTACCACTCCTATTGTCTTTAGTCCTATACATCGGCATTCTTAGATTGTACTCGTATTGTATGACTTAATCTACTTAAATGTCTTTGAATTTAACGAAAATTTGTTTACCCGATAAAAAAAAAATGAAAAGAAAAAATTGCAAAGGAAATAGAAAACGTTTTCAAGGCAAGAAAAAGGAAGTTTTATAGTCATCATCGTCATCGTTTTTCTCTTAAAAGGATATTAATAAGGATTTATAGGGTATCATCGGAGTTTTTAGTGGCATTTTTTAAGCACAAAACAAATGCTTAAACATGTTTGCTCTTGTTGTCTACTTGTACTGTATTTGTACTGAAACAATGTTTTACATACAAGGGCGTAAGAATATATTTTGTCAGGAGTATTTTAGAGGATTATTTGATTAAAATCTTAAAGTGAAATTAAATGAAATGTTTTTATATTTACATACTTTTTTTACCTAAATCAGCACTGGTTGTTATATCACTGCTTTTTGAACAATTTTTAAATTAAAGAAATACTATTTAATGCAACTTACGATTGTAGTCTGGAACATTCGTTATTAAAATCAAAAATATCCCATTTTAGCGACAGGTTGATTAAATTTCGTACGTATGTATGAGTGATATTTCTGCCTCATTAATAAAATATTACTTATATGTATACATTTCCGTAATACTCATAATGTGATCCCACTATTCTTGCAAAAAAAAAAAAAAAAAATTGTTTCTAAAACGACTGCGCAGATTACAAAAAAGTTTAAGCCTAATCATCATATCGACCAGGCGCTATTGCAGGGCTCTGCGACCTATGGGATCTATTGTGAACTTTTATTCCTAATAAGCACCAGCAGATCTGAAATCATACATTTCCACCTAAACCTTTCAAGAACCCCGGTTCACACAATATGTGTTCCGCTGTCACTGATGCACGTGAGCACGGTCTACAAACATCCATATCTGTGATCGCCATAATTTTCAGTTGCGCTCTTAATCTACAGTAGAACGTAAGAAACTTCGTAAGGGATTTTAATTCCTACCTGCCATACTTGAACTCTTTAGAGCAAAGCCCAAATTGCGGACCGATCGCCGCCCTATGGTGAAGTTCCTTTTCAGTATTCCATTGTTCCAAGGATTTGGCAATTTCCCAATCCTTGATTAGATTGAAGATGGTAGTAAGTGGTGCTGAACAGCAAGTTTCTGGACCGATATAGGGTGTCATGGAGCCCTTTCTGACCAATGCACCGCTCTTTCATTACCATCTATTAAACAGTTTCCAGGTGTCCAAACCAACTGGGCATTATTTTAAATCGAACGTATCGTAGGAATATTTGTCCAGTCTAGATGTCATACGATTCGAGCCAAGTGCCCTTACAGCAGCTTGGATGTCAGAGAATATATTATTGGTCTTGCCCTTGAGCCCATTGTCCAGGTTGATCTCCGCACATATGTATAGCATCATGGCCATTCCTCAGCCTGGAAGATATTCAGTGATCTGCCCAGTGGAATCGACAAGTCTCGGTTGGGTCCATGAACTCCAGCACAGACACAGTCATTAATTTTGTAGCCATCGGTATATCAGTTTAGATCAAACTCACTTAGAACTAAGGCCCTTGGACCAATAGTTCCAGTTCGGGAATTTAACCTTGAATATCCTGCCAAAAAACACGTCCAAAGACATAACATCCAGGACCGAAGATGATTCTCTGAAAACCTTACGTAGAATGGACAGAAAAATGTTGTCGGCGAACATACAGCCACCGTCATCACATAGATGTGAAGCGGTGTTAAGCCAATCAAGGCCTCCAAGGCCGCTGTTGGACATGTTTTCATTGCCTCAGTTATACCGAGGTAGGCGAGTCTCTGTACCTTGTTAAAAATATTCATGGTTATAGTTTTCTTAGCATAAGTGTTAATGGACTGAATAATAGAGGTATATATCCATAGCGCCATTCGCGGCAAAAACTCCATTTCTTATCGTAGGAGGAGCGACCTTCCAGAGAGCTCTTATTACCAATGTGCGACATCCAACTAAGCCTCTTATCCAGAATGACACCTAGATACTTAACCTTTTTAGAAGAGTTGATGTTAGTACCCTGACAACACCAATTTGACACCTCGATCAGGTCCGTCCTCATAAGTTCGCACAAAGTACATATTTCCCACGAATTGTTATAACGAGGTCATCAGCATAACCAATTACGCTGACACCCCAACAACATGGTGAGCAAGCCATCAACTGCAACCGATCATAATAACGAATAAAGTATTCCACCCTGAGGGTACCTTTTTGTCGCAAGCGCAGTATATTCCACCCCATTAAAAGACGTGCTGATGATTCTGCTCCTAAGAATGGAACTGATCCAAGCTATAATTGGCTTCTCCACCCCTTTTCGTAAGTTTTAGCCTTACTTGAATATCATTTTATTGCAGAGTTTTGTTTTTTTAGTTTATTCAATAAACTAGACCGTTTTTGAGTAATGCGAATATATATTGTACAACATTCTCTATTTTCGAAATAACGGTATATCTCGAAAACAAGAGCTTGTCTAAAAAAACAGTTAGCCTCACTACATTCAGCGTACTCGAATTATGTTTACCCGTTAAGTGCCACACATGTCGGATATTTCAACTAATACAGTGTTAGCTGTGTTGTTATATGTGTTTAAAATTTTTACAGCCTGTAGTTAGGGGAATACTTTATAGTTTGTTCAGAGGCATGTGTTATGGTACGCTCAAATGCAAAGATAACTTCGATTCAATATGTAAAGTTTTTTTTTTTTTTTTAAATAATTTTTGTTGAGGGTACGCAACATATTATTATCTGTGTGGCCGCATACTGTAGCTGCTTTAAAGGTTTTCAATATATAGAACCTTTAGGCTGAATTATACAATTTTTTTTTTAATTTTCAAGTATAATATGAAAATAAGCTGCTTTGGAAAAAATCAAATTACGCCTTTTTGCCTGACACTCACAACAACACCTTTCGGCAATTAAGCTCTACAGGTGGCAATTTTTTGATAATTTTTTTTTTAATTTTATTTTCCAAAATACTTTTAGCAAAATAAATACTTTTCGCCTGGTAATAGATTATACAACACAAAATCCAGCTAATGCCAGCCGTCTGTTTTTTTTTCTTTCAAAGGCTCTAAACAAAAACGTGATTTCTTTACAATTCTAAGGATTTCAAGAAAAAAGAAATGTTTTCAGGCAACAAGAAAATTGCCTTAAATTTTTGTTGGAAAAACACCCAATAAGTTTACAAAACCCGTGTGATTAGGGGAGTACAAGAGTATTATTATATTACGATTTGTATTTACATTTCTTTGGTATTTTATAGCTGCTTTGGTTACATTTTTCTTTTCTATTTAAAAGTGAATTTCGACAAATCGTTTTTATATATGATATTACGAATGTATGTTTGCCTATGATATTTGATGTTTTTATTGGTGATATCCAAATGCAAAGTCGGCGTTAAAGATTTTTCTTTTAAACGTTTTTTTCAAAAATCACTTTTATCACACGTTTTCGCACTTATGGCACAAAGATTGCAACAAAAACAAAAAAAAAAAAAAAAATAATAAAAAATTATAGCAAAATAAAATAAATAATACCCTGGAGAGTAGTGGTGACACAATGAAAACTGGGGAGTTGAAAAAAAGTGTAAAATAAACACTACAACTGTGGTATTTTTTTTAAAGGCATATTTGCTTGTGTGCCAACATCCCAGGGACTTGTGGCCCATTTTAAATGCCAGCAATTGTTATAATAGTCTCTGTCACAACCTTGTCTGTTATTTTTTATTTTTTGTTTGCAAATTTCAATTAGTTTAATGCATTTTTAAGCCATTTGCTTAATAGATGCTATATGGTCAGTATTTTGCTGTTACAATGATTGCTATTATAGCCTCAGCTGTAGAGAATGTTTAGGGGTCATTGTTTTGAGAATACAACGAGACAAGACCGGTATTCCCATGATTTTAAATTTTATGTTGACATTTGTATTTAATTTTTTTCATTTATTTTGCTTATAATTTTTGTAAATGTAAGATATTATTGTGTTGTAAGAGTTTATGTAGTACCATTCAAGTGGTAACCACTTATGTTGTCTTTATTCTCTCTTTGTAAATATCTTTACTGTGTTATGATTTTACCAACCAACTACTTGTTATTGAAGAAGGCTTTTAAGAAAATTATCTAATTTTCTTATTATTGTTAAACGATAGTTTCTTTTTTCTTAATATTTGTAAACGTATCAATTTAAATTAATGTTAAACGATAAAAAGAAAACTTCTTTGGAGTAGATCATATACATTATTTAAAAAGTAATTTTGTGGAAGCATAAAAACATCAGTCTGTTATAAAGGCAGTTAAATAATATTTTGTACAATAGGAGATATATCGTATTATCCATGTTATATTTTCAAAACTGTCAATCTGGCAAGGTCGTCAGCTGTTAAACATCTGTCACCTGTAGTGCCACATATTTAGTGTAAGGTTTTTCATTGACGAATATACATAAATCGTTTAACAACTGAAGAACGCCTAAAAGTTGTTAAAACTTACCATAAAAATGTGTAAGTTATTCAAACGTGGTCACTGATTTTTAATTTTTAGAACACAATTTTCTTCAGCTGTTAAGCTCATTTCTTCTTCGGTGTTTACATTAACAAAATTGTTGCATATGGTGCTCGCAAAACCCAGAAGGGATTATGGAAAAATTTTTGTATCTAGAAAAAGTGATTGTTGAGTGAGCATTATGGTCTGGAGGAGTCATTGAGCCGTATTTTTTTGAAAATCCCAAGTGGAACAAGGTGGACTTCTCTTAAGCAATGAATTGCACCCGATTCGGTTCAGACCTGAAGTTTAACGTCGGCTCCGAACGGCAGATGAATTGGTTAGAGTAGTTTTTCAAAGCGTAAATATTCATAAATAATCGCTAGCAATGTTATGAAAATTACCAGATGGTCTGACTTGGAGTTAAACCGAGAACCTGGAACAACAGTTACCGTCAGTTCAGAGTGCTATGGCCATATGATAGCCACTTATGTTTTCCTTATATTAGAGTTGACAAAAATCCGAGTTAAAAAAAAACCCAACCAAATGAGTTTTGTTGGGCTTTATGGGTTTTATAACTGCTTCAAAATTTCGTTCATTGCGAACTCTTAGTATGTGCAAGGCGGCATTGTGAGCTGCTAAAACTCGATGTTTGGAGCAGACTGAAATTACTTTGTTTGAACCGTGTATTATGAGAAAAACAGCTGGAATATAAAGACAGATAGACAGACACCTTTCTTGCACGTTAACGTTCGGTCTCACGTCGCAAAAGTTGCCAAATAATTATTGGAAACGATCAAGTGCCAGCCTTATTTTCCAAACGTTGCTCTTTTTGACTATTGGCTGTTCCGATAGATACAATATCTTTTGGCTCGTCACTGAATCACTTCATTTGAAGAAATAAAAAATCAGCTTCAAAGTGGATAAGTTTTTCGGAGACGGTATTTGGATATTGGCTTAAAGGAGGGGAAAAGATGTAAGCAGTGATTTAATAAATTTTATTAATTCATTATCCTTTCTGAGCTAAAAAAAAACGGACCGAATTTATTTGTACTCCCAATACATACGACTTAATTATTTTAATTTTAAATAAAATATGAAAGAATTTAAATAGAAAAACCCATCCGGGGTGGGTTTAATTAGGTTACCTGCTTATAATTAAAGATTATGAAGTGAACAATTTGTGGTTTCAACAAGACGTTGCTACGAGCTGATTTTGGCTTTATTGCATAATAAATTTCCCGTTCGCATAATTTCTCGAGTTAGCGACGTCAGTTGGCCACCACGATAATACGATTTGACGCCGTAAGACTTTTTTGTAGGGCTACATCAAAGACCATCTGTACATGGATAATCTCCTAACGTTGGAGCATTGAAAACCAATATTGTTCAACTTATCACCAAGATAACTCCCTAAATGTGAGAAAAAATGATCAAGAGCCACTTCAAAAGGATCGTCTGCTGCAACCAATTCAGAGGCGATCATTTAAATAATATTATATTCCGTGCATAATAAAATATGAGTTTATTCAAAATCATAGTTTAATGTGTATTTTATTTTACCTTATTTTTGAAACTGAAAAATGAATAACCCGTTATTATGGTCAAGTTTACCTTGCTAACACTTTACATTGACAAAGCAGTGAATTGTGTCTAAATAAATCAAAAACAGTCTGCAAGCATCTAGGAGATGCGCGTGGAATTAGAAAAACATAACACGGTGCGGCAAAAATGAACGAAGTTGAAGTACCTGGGAAATGATTCTGCTTTTCTAATAGGCGCTGTAGAGTAGAACAAAGAACTGTTCTTGAACTTCTCAAAACACCTTCAATATCTCGCTTTACGGGTTTTTCGGGCCTTCTTGCGCTTATAAGCTAGTAACTTAGTTGAATATTACCCGATTTTAAGTTTATTTTCGGATTTAGAAAGAGAGGAGAAACAAACCTTTTATATGATATACTTGTATATGTCGTTTAAGTAGTCTTGAAGAATCTGAATGTATTTCTCAAGCAAACACAGTTTTCGTCCAATTTGTTAAATATTTTTTAACATTATGTTCGTTTTTACGCTCTATTTTATGTAAAAACCGTACTATTTTTGAATTAGTTAACGAATTTTATTAATTTATAAATAAAATGAAGCTTCGGTTTTAAAATCCGTTGGAAATTGACGGAGTTCATTTCTCTTCTTTCCAAATCCGAAAAGTAACTTAAAATCGGGTAATATTCAGCTAAGTTATTAGCTTATAAGTGCATGAAGGTCCGAAAACCTGGTTTTTTACCCGTAACTCGAGATATTGGAGGTATTACGAAAATTTCAAAAACAGATCCTTGTTCTTCTCTACAGCGCCTATCAGGAAAATAGTATTACTTGCCAGAAATTTTTTTTTGTAGCACCGTGTAATATATACAAAAATAGCTTTTGCTAAGTGAAGAAGTCTGCGGTTAATGACTAAGCTGAAGAGTTTTTGTCATAAAAAAGGTATCGGAGACATTAAATATCGCTGGAAAAAGTATATCGAGCTAAAAGGATATTGTGTTGATAAATTAAGAATAGTTTTTCTAATTTTTTAGTTTTTTCGTATGTAAAGATTATGCCACATAAGTTATTTTTAATGCCTTAATATTTTTATTTCTGTGTTTTATTTAATATTTTTAAAGAAGTTTTCTGTAAATATTTTAAGATTTTGAAGAAAAATAAATTGTAATGAAAAATCTAATACCCTCCTCCTCAAAGTTATTGTAAATTAAATTAAAATAATTCGTGCTTCAAATATTCGATTACATTTAATTGAATTTTTCCTTAATACCGAAAGCTTAAAATTGGATAAAAAGTTGTATATTTTCTCAATTTTCAAAGAAAAATAAATATAAAAAATTTACAAATAAAAAAACGCGTGTCAAGGCAGGACATTTATTTTCAACAAAAAGAGAAAAAAATATTCAAATTACGACTTGAAAAAAATACGAGTGTATGCGATAAAAGGCGAGCTGTGTAATACTTAACGGATTTTTTGCTTTGCTCTCAAACATCTTCGTTATCATTTTTCTTTTTTTTATTATTGATTGCCCTGATTAAATTACAATTGTAAGAAAATCAGAAGGGAAGAAAGAAAAAATGATACAAACAAATGAAAAATTATAGAAAAAGGCACGATTTTATACTGAGAAAATAAATTGATAAATAAAATATTTCAAAAGATATAATAACAAAAACGTTGAGCGAAGTTAATTTAAAGGCGAAAAAACTGAAAAAGAAAAACTTTAATAAACTAAAAAGTCCCTTTATCAATGCCCTTTATTGCTTAGAAAAAAGCAACGAAAAGATAGCGATAAAAAATGAGCGAAATTCATGAATAATTCAATTATTAACTTATAACAAGCTTAAAAGGCATATAAAAATCACTAAAACCTGCAATTACCTGTTGACAATCTTCTTTTAGTTTTCAGACTTATTTCGAATATTACACACTTATCAAACCCACTTAACATGCATGCATACCTATACTAGAGCAGGTTTTTTAAAGAGTTAGTTCATAAAAAATTTAAACAAACATTGAATTTTATAAAAGTAAAGGTATATTGGGCTTTCACCGATCGTTTGATCGTCCTTCTACTCGTGGGTATAGGAAAAAAATTTTCTGAGATCTCAACTGAGATATAATTTCGATAGAACAGCAACTTACATTTTATCTCGGTGATCGGCTACTATACTACTCTAACTACTTATGGTAACTGATGGAATTAAATTCTTTTGTCCTGCTCCAGAGAATCTAGCGAAGAAATAGGAAGAAAGAAATATTTCAGGTCAGACTAGGGACTTAGTTCTGTTGCCACAATAACCGTGAACTTTTTATAATACTATTACGAAATTAAAAATGCCTAAAAAAATACACCACATTAGTGCCTTTGGGAATGTATTGTTGGATTTTGGTCTATTGGTTTGTGTCAAGGTTGTTAATGTGTTATCCTGATAATGCCATACTGATTTGTGTATTTGACGGGATTGCCAATGCGACCATCTTTGGGTAACACAATCTTACATTTTTAAAATTAAAGGACATAAAATATAGGATTTGAGAGTGGTTTGATATTTCCGGAAATTTCCAAACTGTAGGCAGTTAGTTATACTATAAGGAGATTGCTTTGCACACGTCGATATAGTTATAGTTTTGCAGTCGTAAAGTAAAGTCGTGTGAACCATTTGAGTCGTAGCCGCGATCAACATTTGCATTAAATTATCTTTAAACATAAAATTATAAAATAAATAAATCTTTCTATTTACTCAAATAGGGTTTTATAAATTTCTCTAAGCTCTTGAAAAATCACACGAAAATACTGCAAATGATGCAGCGGATGTATAGGTAATCTTCAAGCCCAAAGACAGTAGGGGGACCTTTATCTAGACTATGTAGCACAAAATTGCAATTTGCTGTGTTCTTCCTTATAATAGAGACACCTGGGAAAATTCTTCTCATTAATAAACATGTGCTAAGAACGTAGTGCTAAAAGCCTTTTGTGGCACTTTGTTTTTTAACTTACGTATAATATGCTGATGTCAAATACTTATTCAAGAATTTATTCCTTTGAAACTCACCAAAAATTGAATGTTTATAGGGTGGTTAGTTGAAAGCAACCACTTGTATATTTTTTTTCTTTTTCACCATCTCGTATCATGTTCATACTCACGTTGAGAGTACGTGTTTTTAGCAACAGGATTTTGTAGAACACACAAGGTAAACGTACAAATAAACATGTTGGAGTGATTATGCCATCATACCTACACAGTTAGTTGTTGAATCCATAGACCGCATACATATCTACACATTTTGGTAAAAAATTATCTATTAATATACGAATAATCGAGAATTGAAAAGTACTCGTTTAAATGAAATAAAATGAAATTCCCACAGGTCATATAAAATTTATTGAGTGGTGGTAATTCACACCTACTGTTTAGATTGTGAAAGATATTCGTGCAACATGTTTTTTTCAATATTAAATATTACAAGTACATTAGTAGTAATGGTTTAACTTTTCAGTGCTGTGTGGTTTGTGTGAGTTTTTAAAGGATGTAATTAATTTCTAAGAAACTATACTTGGAAAGAAATAGTGGGAGCTATTTTGAATCCATCATCTGTGATAGTTTTATTGTATATTGAACCTTTGCTCTCATTGTCCTAGAATAGATCAGACTGTCCTTAATAGCTTTAGGTGCTTCGCCGTGCACAACTTATATTTGGCATATGCAGGTCCGCTCGTATCTCTTAATAAGTACTAAGAACCTATTTACTAAAATTTTTAATTTGAGTGTACACCTTCTTCATGTGACTTTATTGTGAAACCTCTATGGCATATGTCTTTTAAAGCTTTAAACAAATATAATACAAAAAAAGTAAACCTTGCTAATACCCCAATAAAAATTTTGTCTAACATCAACAATATTAATACAATTAAATTACTTTAACGTTAGAAACTTTTCAATTATCTGAGTAATACAATTAATTTACCAGCCATAAAATAAACCCAAAAGAATAGCTATGCAACATAAAAGCAGGCAACAAAAAGAAAAAAAAATAATATGTGAACAATAGCTGCAAAGCAGTTTTACCAGACTAAAAAGACTGTTGTTTATAAAACCAGTCGATTTTGAAGCCTCAAATTCAATTAATGTCAAGTGCCTCTGCTACTACTCTTTTTGCGACAAACATACTTATATTGAAATAGATTGCAAACATACCCTTGCATACGAGCATATAAAACAATACTAAATGCTGGAAAACAACAGTTTTTATGGTCTATTCACACCTCATCACCATCATCAGCATCATTATTATACGAATAGACTAGAGAATTACTTAAGCTAAATATAAAAATAATGAATGGAATAAGACAGAATTGATTTGCTCTAAATATTCAGATAGGAAGTGTAATATTTTTTATATTTTTAGTAAATAACTAACAGAAGTACAGAAATAAAAGATGACTGGTGTCGAACACAATTGCACAAAAGCTACACTTATCTATCTCCAATACGGATCTGTGAAATTTCACTAATGTGGAACTCATACTTAAACAAAAAAAAAAAACCTAATAAGGATGACACTAGAGTGCAACCTTCTGGGCTCATGATGCCGCGGTAAACTAAAAAAAAAAAGCTGGAGACGTGCGATATTCCAAGACTTATTTGTGAGGTTGCGAAAACAATAGCGGTAAACCGAGTGAAATGTTGTTGTTTTATGGAAGTCATATGCTGCCGAGGGAGGTAATGTGAAAAAACTGGCGAACTTTTACCCAAAGACCAATCACTTAGTTTTAAGTCTCTAAGAGAATAAATGAAAGTTCCAATTTTAAGTACTCTATAGTAAAGTAGTATATATTAAAAACTTTACAATTTAACAAAAAAAGCTCTCTGACCATAATAAAAATATTGTTTTAAACTTTTGAAAACATTTGAGTTCTTTTAATTGCGCTAAATAAAATAAACGAAGCGAATTTGTTTTTTTATACAGTCTTTATTTCCGAATAAACTTTGAAAACTTATTTAACTTCCACTTTTGACTGTCAAATTATGACTGAGGCAAGTGTCCCGGTATATTCTACAACTTACCATACAGTTACTGTTAATTCAAATTTAAAGAGTTAGTACATGTTTGATTCTTAGTTGTATCGGTAACACTGTGCAAATAGATACAATCTTTGTACAACCATTATACTCTTGTAGGCTTGATACCACCTAATATAATGAGTATATTTTTAGGTGTATCCGTTTTCGTAACAATATCATTTGTATGCCGCTGTTGTGTGGTAAATAAGACACCTTCCTACCAATCAAGAGGTCCTAAGTTCAATCCATTCAATTCAATTGGGTAAAGACTAGTTATGAGTA
Organism: Wohlfahrtia magnifica; assembly: GCA_023159175.1. Classification (NCBI taxonomy): domain Eukaryota; kingdom Metazoa; phylum Arthropoda; class Insecta; order Diptera; family Sarcophagidae; genus Wohlfahrtia; species Wohlfahrtia magnifica. The sequence goes on along the minus strand of JAKWBJ010000052.1, from coordinate 5,193,185 downwards.
TTACGCTATGAGAAAATTTTTCTAACTAATGCATCTGCCGTTCGAAGCCGGCGTTAAGCTGTAGGTCTCTTTCAATGGGTCTAAAGATTGAATTGGGTGCTGACCATTTGTTCCAGTTTGGATGTTGCGAGATTTATATATGTATGTACAGGGTATACTACTTTGTTTTGCCGCCATTTTGGTAAACATTAGTCTTGACAGTTCATATTTGGCAGTCGTGAAGTAGAAACGTGGCAAACTTATTAACATTAAACATTTTATCAAAATCAATCATCGATTTTCATGAAAATAACATAATGAGTGACGTGGCACATTTTAATTTGAATGGTTATGTGAATAAACAGAATAGTCGGTTCAACTTATTCATCAGTCACCTCAGCATCCATTAAAAGTAACAGTCTTGTGTGCAAATTGGTGAGGAGGAATAATTGGACCTTACTGCTTTGAAACTGAAAACGGCGAAACGGTAACTGTCGATGGGGAGCGATATCGTGATATGATTGAAAACTTTTTAACGCCACAACTGCATGCTTTGGGCTTCACTAACATGTGGTTTCAACAAGACGGTGCCACATCGCATACAAACAGGATTACAATGGAATTACTGCGGGACCTCTTTCCACAAAAAATTTTTTCAAGGAATGGTGATGTTGATTGGCCTCCACGGTCGCCTGATTTGACTGCTCTGGACTGCTTTTTGTGGGGATATCTGAAGTGCAAGGTTTATGCAAGCGAACCAGAAACGCTGCCGCAAAATATTCCTGATGAAATTAATGAAATACCGCGTGAAATGTGTGCGAATGTAATGAAAAATGTGCTCAAAAGGGCTCTCATTTGTGAAGTTAACAGAGGCGAGCATTTATGTGATATTGTATTCCATACATAATTGCCGACATTAAATAAAATATTTATCAATGTAAGATCCATTCTCTTCTTATAATCAAAATTTATAAGCCAACAAAGTAGTATACCTTCCCGGCGGACACCGTGTATGTGTATATCGAATCATTACACATTTGGGCTGCTCAGTTTATCTAATCGCACATGCGAATTAAAGTAAAACGCTCTCCATAGGCTTGGAAAATTACGTTGGTTATTATCCGAAAAATATGTTGACAGTCGAACAATATAATTTTCAGTTCTGAGGTTTTTTTTATCGTTTTTATGTGAAAGTTTATATAATTTTTACAGATCAGTCAAAAAACGAACAGAGTTCACAATGGAAAGGCTCCTTTATTCTTTCGTTAAACGGTTGTATAGTCTCAATGTCAATTTATGAGTACATTTCTTAACCGCGTAATGCACTCTTCAACTGTTGATATCTACACAAACTAGATATACTGCGTATCGATTTTTTGATTGATTATGATATACCCTCCGAAATACATGTTTCCATGAATTTTTGCATTTCTGCAATTAAAAACAACGTTCTTATTAACAATATTCTAAGCCAAACCTAAATGGCTTATTACTACATTTTAAAAATGTAAGACTTTTGAAATCGAACTTTAGGGCTTTTTTATATTTCATATGACGATATATACATATGTATGTATATCCATAAATAGGAGACCTTTAATGGGGAATGTAAGTCATTCGAAAATTTAACCGTATATTCTGTGCAGAACCATACCCACATCCCTAAAAAAGAGAGATAAGATAGTTTGTTTTTTTTTTTTTTTTGCAAAACAAATAATCATAAAACAATGCCACATAAAAAAATAAAAGTAAAACAAGTGAATCATTGTTTAGATTTATAGTTGCTGCTTGAAACTCTGATAAACGAGAGGGAAGTCAAAGCATTTTTAACCTGTCATTACATTTGATTAAGTAAGAGTATGAACTTTATTTAGGGGTTGCCCGAAAAGCAAATAAAATGTTTTTATTAAGAATTGAAATGTGAATGTTTCACCTCTCGTTTCATCTCTATCAACAGGAGTTCGTGAAAATCGCTTTCGTTTTTAATATCTCTTTTGTTTTTTTTTTTGTTGTATTTAATGTTAATATTTGTTTTTATTTGTTTTAATAACTACAGGGTATATGTATACTTTTTTTCGATCAAGAGATCAACAAACAATCACTTTGGTATTACACGTGCTTTATTTACATATTTTCTTTATAGCAATTTTTATAGGTTAAGGGTCAAAGTATTTTCCAAATACTTAGTTTAATGCATTTGTACATACAAAACATAAGAACAATAACGCAATAACTTTTTCTACCATCTCATGACATCGAAGAGTAGTAAATCGTTTTGGCATACAAGGGCTTATTTATTACTTTTTCCAATCAGGGTTGGTTTAAAATTTTAAAGTTATTACTTATACGTTTTATTATACCCTACACCTCAATGGTGGCGTTTGTACTCATGTATGTTTGTAGCAGCGAGCATTGTCATTTTTCCTTTAAGGTTGAGCAATTATTGACCAAGAGAATTTGGTCAGTCTTAAATCTCCACTCACTTTTTTTTAACAATTTTAAAAAGTGTTTTTATGAGTAGAGTACCATATAATCGACCTGTATTGACTTTTTTGATTTTTTTTTTATTAAAATCGAGAAATTTATTTACTTTTTCGTTTTTTTTTATTAACTTTTATGAACAACTTTTTTTTTAGTCATTTACCATCTCAATGAATTTGTATCTATTTAAGTATCATTTTCAATAGAGGCGTTTTATTTATCCATGCAAGTGTTTTATGAATTGTTTTGAAACAGAGAAAAAACATGTTCCCTGCTTTAGTTTACTGGTATTTGGTGTGGTTTTTGATCCCTTATTTGTAATTAACATTTCATTTCAATTTTAATTTTTGTTTTGTATTCCAATGTTTACTAAAGTTGGTAAATAAATTTTACGCCCTCCATTATTGATTTATGTAAATTTGATGTTTTTATTTAGGAAATCTTTGTAAAATGAATGTTTTATGGTAATCAAAGATATTGTGCTGCATGGAATTTCTTTACATATGAATTTCTCTTTTATATGAGAATTTATGAATTTTACTATAAAAAGGTTTTATTAGAACAGTTTGTCTATATTTTGAAATTTTTTTACTACTTTCTTAAATAATGATATCTAAATAATGATATTTAAGAAAGTTAGTAATAATAAATTGCAGACTTCATAGCTTTTTTTAAGTTTTCTAGTCAGTGAATACTTTGCAAAAATTATAAAATTATTGAAACTATAACAGTGTGACTGTGATAAGACTGCAACAAATGTCTAAAGTGTAACCAAGACCTGCTTCAAAAAGGGATTGACCAACATGCAAAAAGGTAATACAGATATTGCCTAATCTCAACAATGACGTAGAAACCGCCATCGTCTAAATATAAACTGGCCTAGATCAGATACAGATGTCATCAGAGAAACGAGTTTAAGTACTATCAGTAAACTTAACATTTTGGCAAGCTTAACAGTTAAAAAGAGGAAAAATTCTCAAAATTACGGTAACAATAAAGTTGGAATCCAATATGACACAATTTGTATTGTGCTTTATTGCCGCAGAATAATAAATTTGATGTTGAATTTATTTTACTAAAATATATTACAAAATTGAAATATTGTTGAGTATTGTCCACTTCGATTGTTTTTTTGTTGCCCATGATTGGCTATCGAATGCACCAATAATTGGTGCGTTGCGTGAGTCGTGTGATCCCTTAAAAAGGCAATAAATAAACTAGTTAGGCAGAAAAAATCGTTCTGGTTAAAACTTTTGTGCAAAAGGGAAAAAAATTGGTCGTACTCTTTTAGTGAAAATTAAAATCAGAAAAATAATAAGTTAAGTAGACATGAAGGTAAATAGCAACGATTTCGTTTCAATGTGGATTTTTGTAAACACCGTCTGTCTGTATTGGAACTCGAATTTACGACTCAGCAGAATAATAACTAGAACAAAAATTATTACGACAATTTAATACGTATTTCGAATATAGGTAAATGAGGGAAAATTCCATTTTTGCGGCAAGAGACTCTAATAAGTACAATTCAGAAATCTTGCACATGATAGGAAGTATTTTTATACTTTCACAACTGCTTGGCGTGATTGTATCGCTTATCACAACTCAAAAAATGCGATTTTTAGGCAAGGTGCTTCTCATACGTGAACTCTGAAGGCCATGTCCGCTTTAAAGAAACATAAAGTTTAGCTTTCCCGACAACTACCAGCGTAGCTCAAGGCTGCCTTTTATTATAAACTTTATTTTTTCTAATCCTAGATTTTTCGCTAGACGAATAGTGAGGCTCCGATGGGCATAGAATGGAAACTCAATAGCAGACGATATATATGCAGACGATATCTGCGTAGTCTGGGGAATGCGGCAAGCACTGGTCTTAGGAAGAACATCGGAGGGACAGAACCAAGGCGAATCGACAAAAATAGCATTAATAACATAACGGTATCTTTTTGTTATCTTGGAGGTTTGTTATCAACAGACGGTGGATCTGGGGACGATATGCAGAATAAGGCGGTCGAACAACATCAGCCGTAGGATAGCAATGTAAAATCAGTGTTGTTTTATAGCTCTACAACATTGGACATTACTCAGGGTAATATGGAAAAGCCATATCATCGGTGCCTAGGACGAACAATGCAGATATGATGTCCAAAACGATCTGTTTGGCCTCTCGCACAATAGAGCAGTGGACGACTAAATCGGGAAACGTAAATAGATGTGAGTTGAGAGGAAACGATGATAATATTACCAAAACTGCATTACAATGGAATATACGGGGTTACCGAAAACCAGATGGATCTCTCATGACATGGACAAGATATGTAAAAGGAGAATACGGTGCCCTTGACAGGACATGGAATGTGGTCTGTTATCTTACTGATGATGGGGGAAGATGGAGAGAGTTAGTAACCGCCCTATGTTCAACATGAACTTTGGTTATGATATTTATGATTATTTCTTTCTACGTACATATTCGTATAAACGCACTCTTCATTTTAATTTTGTTTCCTTTTCTATATTTTACCAATGCATTATTCATAACACGTTTCAATTTAAATTGTTCACTAAAGTAACGGTAACTTGCAGCGAGTAAAAAAAAATCACGCTTGTATTTCAAAAAACTGCAGTCATGATGTGGGAAATCGACTGACTCACCTTAGCCTTTGGGTGCACGCTTATCCGAAGATTTGTATTGTTTGTATTTGGCAAAAATTGAAACAGTCGCGGTACCAACACTCGGATAGCTTTTTCTTATCCAAATATTTTTGTAAAAGATAATGTAGTAAATCATTTAAGATGCTTACAGCCTTAGTCATCTCATGGATTTTCATTCTCTAACCATTCCATATTATTTCATGAACTTTAGGGAAGCTGCTTAATAAGAATTAGAAATTAAAGTGAACCATTTTTTGTATATTTTATTTATTTATTTTATTTAAGTATTTAAATTACAATACAATTACAAATTGTAATACAATATTAATAGAATTATTACTAGCGAAGAGTATAACAGATAAGAATCTTCGGTGGGAATCGAATTCACGACCCCCATAAAAACATATTGCATATACATACATACTTATGTAGACATATTTACCGCCTAATTCATAAAAAATATTTTTGTTATGGAAAAGTCGTTTATGAATAAGACTTTTAAAATATTATTTATTTTGATATTATTATTGTCTTCTAGATATACAATATATTTACTTTTTATAAATAATTTATTATATTATTATAATAAAAATATATGTTAAAATTATATAAAAAGATATGAAGTTGATATGATTTTTTAAGTTGATATTTATTCTTGGTTGTTATTTTATATGATATTTTTTCTCCAATTACGCTTTTCTACAGTGTGCGCCTTTTTTCTAATACACTTGGCAGATTTAAATAATTCGTCGATATTTTTTATGTTTTTGTATATAAAACCACAATTCCTTTGACATTGTCTTAACGAAATGACAATATTTTGGTTTTAAGTCCATGCTGTCTTACAAATGGTTAATAATTTAATTGATCAAAAAATTCCGTCGGTTAATTTCAATTTTTGAAATGGTTTTACTGATATATGTATATCTCAGATTATTTTGTATATTCTTCTGCTAGTGAGATGGTTGTTGTTGGTAGTGCTGCCTACTCCAGGAGTTTGGTAAGTAGAAATTAAATTCACCAAAATGTTGCAGGGCTTTTTATACCAATATGTCTGTTATTGGTGAGGGGAGAAAGGAAAGCTTTTACTTTGTTTTTTTTTTCCTAATGTTAGTGTAGAGTTATGCGCAAAAGCTTTACAATTTTATGTGTTTAAAATGTTTGTTGGTGTATATAGACTATTAATAGCTGACGATGCAGGTGGCAGGTGGGAGTCCTTGTAATACACAAGTATGTACTTAAAAAATTCTACTCATTTTTGTAATTTCCCAGCAGTTATAGGTTGGCTACAAATGTTGCCATATTCTCAATTCTTATGTATTTGCTATTTATAAATATAATGTGAGAGGGGGGGGAGGGGTATGCAACATATTTTGAATAGTTAGACAGACGAATTTATATATGACCTATGCTATATACAATATAATACACCTAAAATGGTTGCTGTACTCATACTTCCATATCATTTATAGCAACACTTAAAAAAAATATATTTATTTATGCTGTTATAGACATACATACATACATGCACAAAAGCTTAAATACTTTGCAATTTGTACTTGTATGTGGGAGGAGTTTAATTCTGCCTACAATTGTATTCATGGTAACCGTGATTATTAATAAATATTTTTGTGAAATCTACTAGTGTTGTTGTTTACTTTTAATTGTTGAAAATAGTTTTGATAATTTTCAAACGAAATATTTTCTTCTATTTTAAAACCAAAATTAACAATAATTTCTATAAAAATTTATATTTATTTTAAACTGCCAACTTATTTGAAAATATTATTTAACCGGCACCTAAAATAACGAATATAAAATAATCAAACATTTTGCTGTTGATTTTTAAATGAATTAGTTTAATAGCAATATTCATTGTATTGAACCAGCTGAAAAGGTTCATTTCTATATAGATTTTAAGATCAGAAGATTTTAAAAATTTTATTCAGATGTGATCGATCAACTAAAATGTACGAAAATCAATTGAAAGATTTCAAGAAGGGATTATAAAACTAAAATATTAGAAAACTATGCAGACGAACAAAACAGAACTCTCTGCTTTTGATATGAATCGCTTTCTTCTTTCCAGAGCAGTAAATGTTAAATCAACAGTTTTAATAACGAATATTGAACAATAAGAAAACGATTTCACTAAATCCAAAGAAAGGTTTGTTAGATATTTGGCGACTTCGCTTCGTCAATTTAAATGGCTAGAAGGTAATCTACTGAATTCCGTTGAACTCTAAACATTCAGTAGACTTAAAAAAAAAAAATGATTTCACACCAGAAATAGTCGATAAATCCATGCTATTGAGGGCGTATAAGATGCCAAAGGCTGTATGCATCTCAATTTAGCAGGTACATTACATTTTCCATAAACACTTGAAAAAGTTGTTAGCGCGATGAGTTAAGAGATTCGTCACACTCGATCATAAACTTAAACCTGCAACAACTTCAAAACTGTAAGCACGGTGTCCCTATATTGGTCCGGAACCTTACCATTCTCAATTTAATCAATAATTTGGAAATTGTCAGATGCTTGGAATACTGCAATGCTCAAAGGAAACTTCGCCACTCTGGGGCGGCGATCATACTTGAGGTTCTCAAGTATGGCAGGCCGAACTTAAAACTCCTAACTGAGTGGGGTTCTTAATAGGTTATATATGAAAATGTTTAGGTAGACACAGGGTCTCTCTGTGTTACATACACCATTATGATTTCAGATCTGCTGGTGTTAATTAGGATGGCAGTAGATTTGCTGAACAAAATATAGATCGGAAGGGGCACTATGGATCCCATGGGTCACAGTGTCCTACAATAGTGCCTGGTAGGTACAATGATAATGAAAAATGCTCTGCTATAATCATGTAGCAATTTTAACTATTATAATCCTCGTACCAGAGACCAGAAAACAATCAAAAACGAGGCTTTTTTTCGAATAAATTTGTGTCAAATAAGACTAAAGAAGATTGAAGGCGATACTGGAAAAGTATTGTTCTTATACGCACGTATGTATGTATGTAGTCACTATTGCAAAAATCTATGAATTGGGCCAGGAATTGTTACACCCTCTAGTATATTGTTCAAATTAACTTCACTTTCTGTTGTAAAATATTGTTACGTTTTAATCTTTTTAAAACGCTTAAGTTTGTTTAAATTGCTTTTAAATAAAATAAACACCGTTTTATTTTGTTGTTTTACAGTTATATTATTATTTACTTCACAATAATTTTTGTACAGTTTACAACAACTTAATATTCGCTTATACAACACTTTGATTTTCGCTATAACACGTCTTTATCTTGCGACAGCAAAACGATAACTAACTCACGTGTAGGTAAAACGGTCTTTTATATACCTAATTACCTACATTTTTAAAGGCTCAGGAAATATCGACCATCTTCCATATCCGTTAATTTAAATGTAACGTAAAGATGGTTGATGTGGCAGTGCTGCCAAATTGACAGGGTAGCACAAAATACACCAAAATTCCACAATGAAGTGTTGTATTCTTATTTTCGTAACAATATGAAGAAATGGCAAAGTGGCATGGTTCAAAAAACGCTTTGAAAAAACTTGGTATTTTAAAAACAAAAACTAATCCCTACTAATGTTTTAGAATCTTAATCTTAAGTCAAATAGAAGGATCTGTTCAACCACCCTACGACTCTACGATAAATTTTAGAAAATATACCAACAGGAACATATGTAGATAGTACACAAAGAATCTCTATTATTGTCTATCTATCCTTATGTATTTCAGATCTCTTTGTCTGTTAAACTAGTTTTTTGAACTTTTAAACTATTTTTTAATTTTTCTCAATTTTTTGTTTTATGGAGTTAATTGACATTTGAAGAATTTATATGGCTTTCGTAGGAGGGGACCAACCATTTTACCTTCCATCGTTTTATTTATATTTTGATTTGTAAATGTAAGAAGTTCGTTATTCTAGATTGTCCTCAGCCTCTAAATTTCAAGAATTGCTTTACATATCAGTTAGTGAAGCTTTGAAGTTTCCGTTTAAAAGCTGTGTTCACAACCTATGTTTCGGAGGCGTATTGCAGCATAGATTTTATGCATGCATTGTATATATTTTGATCATTATTGAAAGCTCTTTGGTGTTTCAAATAAGTACCTTTATATGTTCCGCCAAATACTTTTTTTTTTTTAAATGCTATAAAAAAACTACTGATTATTTTCTCATATTTCTTTTTTTTATTTGAAAGTACAATGCTTCCGGTTAATAATGGTAAATAATTTCATTCAAATGGCTGCCTCGGCTGGCCATGCAGTAGCCTACACGATCGGTCCAATTTTTAAGCACATTATCGATTGTGTGCAGCTGTATTTCACCAATGGCTTCACGAATATTGTCCTTTAAAGCGTCAATTGTCTCTGGCTTGTTGGCGTAACACTTATCTTTGACGGCATCCCACAAATAATAGTCCAACGGTGTCAAATCGCAGCTCCGAGATAGCTAAACGATATCAGCTCTACGGCTGATAATGCGACCTTAAAAAAAAGGCGCCAATCATCGAGTGTAGCTTTGGCTGTGTGGCACGTAGCGCCGTCTTGTTGAAACCAAATGTTGCTAATATCCTCCTCTTCAATTTTTGTGAACAAAAATTCATTCAACATGGCCCGATAACGATCGCCATTGACTGTAACGGCCACTCCTTGCTAATTTTCGAAGAAAAATGGCCCAATTATGCCTCTGGACCAAAATCCGCACCAAACAGTGACTCGTCTTGGGTGTATCGGCTTTTCAATGTATGCGTGCAGGTTTTCTGTGCCCCAAGTCGTTGTAGGAAGTTACATTCTCAATTTTATTGTTCCCGACTTCGAACGCTGAATAATGATTGCCTTTGATGACGCAGAGGCTCGTCTTGCTTGTATTTATGCGGAGTCCATCCTTCGCTGTTAAAGTTGCTTGTTTTTCTAATTTTTATTGAAAGAATTTCAACTTTGGCTCAATTAACTATGCGTTATCTTCGCAGTCTGGATCATCTACACTCTTGTTATCTCTTCATGGTATGCCTTTTTTATCGTTGTTGTTCGCTGGTACTTCCACCATGAATTACTTTGCCCTTCGAGTTCTCATATTGCGCTTTTTTTAATTGATCATTTTTTCTGGAACGCTTTTGTTTGCCAAAAAAAAAAAAAAACAAAACAGAAAAGAAACAATAGCAAACAACAAAACAAAGCACAACACAATATCATTATTAAAGCCAATAACAAAAAGTAAAAACGAACTAAACGGCATAATCACTTTCGCAAAAAAAAGACACCAAGACCGTCCTAAATGAAAATTTGAAAAAAATCTGTTACATATCCTTCCATAAACTTTTAGGTGCGAACCGTTTGGAGAGGTTGTTGTTGGATTATTCAGTAGTAAATACTCAATCAGCAGCAACTCACTTCCTTGCCGTCCTGTTCGTAACGGAAACAGGTGAGATCTTCGTGTGTCGCAGTACTTAGAGGCGAAAAGGCTCTATACGAGCAGCGTTTAGGTGTTAAAGTTTTTGCTTTTCCGGGGGAATGTGAGAGCTTTTTGTCATTCATTAAAAGGCTTAGAAATAGCGCTATTTCGCTCCACGTCCTTATAAAGAATGACTAAACATTCACTAAACCAGTTGAAAAGGCAAACCTTCTGGTTGAAATGTTTGCAGGCAATTTGAAAGAGTATCAGTGATTATGCCAAATATATTCTTTCGAACCCGTGCAGTTAAAAGGGTCTTGAAAATCTCGACGTTAATAAGTCTTCATGTCAGCGCTGCTTCTGAAGCAGTGATCTTCGCCGTTTGCGCGTCCATTGGCTTATCTTTTCAGCGCGTCTTAATATTTCGATTCCTACAGTTTGCTGAGCGATCGCCAATATGGTTTCCGTAAAAGTCGCTCTACTGGTGATCTGCTGGCGTTACTCTTTGAAAGGTGGAACAGTTCATTTCATAGATTTGCTGAGTGTTAGTTTGTGTCCCTGGATATTTCCAAGGTGTTTCATAGAGTCTGACACGAGGATCTGATATATAAACTAATTACTTTTAGTGTCGGTAGTCACTTCTCTCGATTCATATCGAGCTTTCTTAGAAATCACACTATAAGAGTGGTTATAGATGGGATCTCACCTGACGAGTTCAGGATAAATTCATGGGTACTACAAGACTCTGTTATTTTTCCACTTCCAATTCTATCAACTCTTTTACATTTGACAGCAACATTTGTCATTTATATTCTTTTGATCGTAGGCCAAGCCTTTTGGAGGGAAGAGCGAAAACGCGGAATATGAACGACACGCTTACAAGCGACCTGGCGAAAATTTCTGAGTATGGTCGCGCGAACAGGGTTGACTTTAATGCGCTCAAGACCCAACGTTGTTTTGTGATACACAGACGTGGTGGTGTGTTGTTATCTGTATCTATGGGTTAAATAGATATTGAGGAATTAGATGCTCTTTATATTCTGGGCATGAGAATTCACTGTGTCATTCGTTGGAATGATCACATGTTTCGAATGTCGAAAGAAGCATTCAAGTGTCTCGGTTTTTAAGATGGTGAAAAAATTACTTCATTCCATTTGACCTCCTTAATATTTAAAAGACTTAATTTGACCCAAATTGGAATACAACTCTCATGTATGGGCCGGTGCCTCAAAGTCTATTTTGGTGCTTTTAGACCCCGTACAGGAGAGGGCGAAGGTTCTTATTAATGACGGTAGGGTAGACAAGTCTATCATTGTAATGTGGTGTAGGTTTCATTGTTCTATCGGTACTATAACGAAATATGATCTAATCATATACTCTTACGTAGTACTCGTATTTCTCGTAGAGCGCATCCCTTTGTAGTTGATCGTCCAGTAAATCGCACAACGCATTATAGGGAGAATTCATTCTTTGGTCGCACTGTTCGTTTGTGGAACAATCTTCCTGCGAATGTTTTCCTGCCACTTAGGACATGAGCAAATGTTAATCAAATTTGCATAAACAATACCCTCTCTATCTTCCTTCCCATAACACATTTTTCTAGTACCAGCACAATGCACTTCATGAGTAAGGGTTATCTCCTGACTGGTGGTCTCAAAAGAAAACACTTTTTATTGTCCTGACAAAAATTTATTCATTATTTCACATCGGAAAAAACTACTTTTGACATACTGATTTGGCTCCCTGTGAATTCTTTCTGTTCAATCGAGTTAAAAAACCGAGTTAAAAAAGCCAAGAGGAAATAATGGAAAAATCGCAGAAAGTACTGATGGACATACCGAAAACCGAATAAAAAAATGCAAACGTCGAATTATGACGCTAAGATTTAGCAGGAATATCAACAACAGATGTACAAAATTAACAAAAAAAAAAAAAAAAACTGATATCGGCACGATGTGATCGCCACACGGAGGTTATTCCGGAAAGTTTTTGATCAAAATAGAATTATTATTTTGTTATTAATATCTCTTTAATATTGTCTAAAAAATAAGAATTCAAAATTTGTTTATCACAAACTATGCACTGCGATCACATTACTAAGTAAGCATGTTTGTATGAGTGATATTTAATTACTGAAGTAAAAATATCACACATATGTGCTCTTTTGCAAAAAAAAAAGAATATATATATATATATATATATATATATATATATATATATATATATATATATATATATATATATATACTTCTAAAGCAACTGCGCCGATTAAAAAATTTCAGCCTTACTTAAGGTAATTTTATTACTTAATTTCTTAGTTGTCTTCGATTTTTCAGCAAATTAAACCGTTTTGAGTTACGCGAATATATATTGTGCAACTTCCTCCATTCTTGAAATAATAATATATCTCGAAAATAAAAGCTAACCCAGAAAACGGTTAGCACCACGGGATTCAGCGTACTCGAATGAGGTCTACCAACCGGGTGACCCGTTTGTCGGCAAATAGTGTCAAAATTCGAGCACAATGGAATTTAATGGAATTTTCGTGTATTTAAGGCCCTTGCTTACACTTTAATGCTCCAATAGGAAAAGTTATTTTGCGAATGGAGTTTGTGGTGTAGGATACCAAATAGTCTATCTCTGCTAACTCACTTTTTATGTTTAAAAAAGTAAGATAATTAATCACAATTTTTGTTCAATATATTGAATTTTGTTAATGGCTAATGGTCACTTAAAAGACTTTTTTGTTATGCTCTAAAGTAAAATAAATTGTTCTCTTACACAATATAAAAGAAGCCAAAAATAAAATCATTTATAACAACCTTGGTAACACAACCAGTTACCAAGGCATCAAGGATAATAATGGAAGAAATTGCTTCTTGAATACAAATACTTACGCAGTTTTACCAAAAATAAAATAAAAAATGAAGTGTACATTGAGAGGGGTAGGGGGAAAAAGTTAATAACGTTTCAACTATATTACGGTAAATTAACTTGTTGGTATTTGTTTTTATTAATCAGAAGAATTTGAAATGTTTGATGTCATTGAAAGTTATAGAGTGGAAACCATCAGCAGGTTATACCTCCCCCTTGGTTTCAAAAACGAAAAATAAATGTATTCATTTAGAAGATGTTAATATATGCGCGATTATTGATAACACTTGTTAATAAATGCCTGTTCGGTTGCCAAGACTTTTATTGAAAATTTCATCCCTCGTATTGCATGTAGTCTTTAATATATATGGACCTCTTCTATTCTGCCAGTGTGGGTGTATACTGCTGAACATTTATTTTCAACTTTTTATCTTAATTTGCATCTCGTTTTAATGAATTAAATGTTTTGGAAATTTTTATTAAACAATCTAAAGCATTTTCTCTCTCTTTTTTTGTTGAGGTGAAAATGTTTGTTAAGGAAAAACAATTGCTTTCTATTTTGTTTAACTGAGATTTTCCTTCAGTGATAAGCAAATGAAAAGACAAACAAAAAACAATCTTTAAAGAATTTTATGGTCAGCGTTAAATAGCAACGATAATATTAAAAAAAAATCAAGAAGCTCTAATGAAGAATACGTGGACAATTTAGCGTTACTAAAAAAGTATATTTTGTTTTTATTTTCTGCTGTTTCCTAAGAATCTTCTGATAAAAGTAAGCAAAACATTTAAATTTAATTTATTTACGTTTAAAATCTCAATTAATTTAAATGAAATCTTTCTTTAAACAATAACTCAATTCCATTTAATCTCCTCCTCATTTACTTTAAACATCCTGCTAATGGATTTGACAATACGAGTGTACTCTCACCGTCATAAAATCGCCGTAAAGATACAAATGGAAACGTTAAAGGGTTGTGTCTACGTATAAGTAACCCTTACACTTGAACACCCACAAAACAACACACACACACATACATACATAAACATTTAAATATTGTCTCATAACATACAGGGACGGTATGCCAAAGAAGTATATAAGCTAAGTCAGGTTATAATCAGCTGTGGTGGAATATATTTGATATCAAATAGTCGGACATCGTTTGAAATTGAATTAAGAATTGCCTTGGGGTGTGTGATAAGTTTAGGTTAGGTTATGAGAGTTACTCTCAAATTAGCAAGTCTACCCATAAAAAGTGCAAGCAAAATAACAAATCGCACTCTCTGATTCGAAGGAACTTATAATTTAAGTATGTGGCTTGGAACTGAACGGACCAATGCCAAAGTATTAACTTTTGGGAAATTTTTAATTGAAGTTTTTACTTTTATATATGAGTTCATAATAGTAACATTGGCTAGCAAAACCTTTATGAAGCTGTTCTAAGTTAAATTAGACATTGGCTGTTTTAGCAAAACAAAAGGACATAAGAAAAAAAACCTAACGCAACGATAAAGTCAAAAAAGCAAAATATTGACATCGGCCCTTTTAGTTCGAGGATATAGATGTAGTCCCCGTGATAATCAACTGGTTAGGTTAGGTTAAGTTAAAAGGGGCCGCCAGAAAACGTACATCACACTGAGCATCGATAGAGCCCATTGTGATACCCATAAACTTCCCTCTGACATCCCGACTAGTTATCCAACCAGTTCGTTCTCTCAATAAATCTGCTAATCAGTCCTACAGGAGTCTCCCGTAGAACCCCAATGCTAATAAGATGACCACCGAATATCCTGTACCTATATCTTGCTAATGCCGGATATTCCAAGAGCAGATGTTCCGTAGTCTTCACCTTCTCCTCTAAACAGCACCTACATAGATCAGACTCCCTCTGGCCCAGCCTCCCCACTAAACAGCGATCCATAAGTGCCCATATAGTAATATATAGTAATATGGGCACTTATACTGCCTCTTGTTAAGTTCAGCAATTGACTAGACCTTTTCTTATCCACCCTCGGTCAGAGAGTTCTAGCCTGTGTAGAAGATGGAGCTCGTCTCCGCGTCTCATCAAATACACCCATTGTCCCATACGTAAACGGCTGAGTGCTCTGTCTAGCCAGCTCATTCGCTACACAGTTGCCCGGAATATCACTATGACCCGGTACCCAGATGAGATTGATATTGAAGTACTCAATAATACGTGACATTGCCTCGCCGTCTTACACTTAGTATACATAGCCCTTAGGGATCCAATAGCAGATTGGATGTCTGTATAAATGCAGACCCTCCAGATCGTCGGGGCATTGTCCCTCAGTAGGTCAGCAACCACACTGCAATAATCAATCGGTAATTCTAAAAAATTTAAATTAAATTAATTAAAATTTAAAAAAAAATTAAAAAGACACTTGAGCATGTAGAGCGGGGCAATAAGTTAGTTTTTTAACGTGAGTACTTATCCTGGGACTTTACCCCATGGTGCCAATGAACGAGTAACTACAACCAATGCACTCACCTATCACCAGTGAGTACCAATTCGAAATTATGTTGTTTGAACATGACCTCCACCTGCACACCGAGTCAGCATAGCTCTCTCCGCGATTGGGGTCTAAACCACAACCATCACGTTGTTCCCACAAGGGGGCTAACCGTAGTCGTACATGGACCTGTTGCATCTATTCTCCATTTAACAAAAAAAAAAAAAAAAAAATGCTCTTGCATATTACGTAATCACACCATCACATATAGTAATTATACACCATATAACGATAGTCTGCATACGATCATATTCTGTTGAGAAATAACGAAAAAATTAAATAAGCGCTGAGCTTCGTTTACTCCACATACTTTCAAGACTATTTTGAAAGTGAAAATAGAACATGAAAAAATTGTAGGTCATCAAATGGTTTCCTCCGCGCAGTTTATGAAACTAAGTCTGCATTTTTTTAAACATCGACGAACCCAATGATCAGGTACTTCTACTTCCTCAAACTCTTCCAACGATTTGGCCAATTTTACACACTACGTAATTTTTGGATTCTCTGCCGCCTTTCGCACAATCTTCGTCTGCATATGTTCGGCAAGTTTACATGGCGGACCACTTCTTGGCTTACTGTCATAAGATCCAGGGAATTTGTAATTTTTGATTATGGTCTGCATCGAAGACTCACACAAACCTAATGTTTCAGCCACTGAAGTAAGTGAATTATCTTCATTTTTAAGTTTGTCGACGGTTTCGCATAATTGAGGAGCATTTTCTTTCGCTTTGTTAAAAGATGTTGCAAAAATCTTTTAAAATAAATCAAATATGCCCATTATTACGGCAATTGTCACAAAGTTACAAGTATTTAAAAGGAAAATCAATCATTTTTGATTACGTGAAGTAAAGGGACTTTTACTCAAAGTTAACGTATGTTAGTAGGTACTCTTCTGCGTTTGATGGGCAAACGGTTTGCAATATTGTACTTTTTTCTTTGCATAATTTGCAAGAGTTGTATTTGCAATATAGTAAAATAGTATTTATGAAATTATTTATTGAATTTTTAATAATTGTCTAAAATTGGTATCGTATAGCTTAATTGAATTTCAACCAAAGGCTTGCAGAGCAATTTCTAGCAATTTATCTTACCAGAGTAGGCCAGAGCACTGTGGATATTGCACAAGTAGGGATTTTAAACTACCTGAGTTCCGTCCTCTTCAACTTCCATATAACAAATTCCATATCGCAAGCAAGGTAAGAGTTACGTTAAGATGCTCCCATGAGAGATGTTGTAATAAAAAAATTCTTTAAAGCTTTAGTTATAAAACGCTATTGGTTTACAAAAAAAAAAAAAAAACTGAAATTTTACTTAGTCACCATTCCCTCTATTTGTACCTTAAAGTACCAGCGTACCATACCATTTCGTTCTATTTTGCTGACAACACTCTATTAATTGAAGCCAAAGGAATTATGTTAAATTGCATTGTCTTTTGCTTTTTTCTATTTAAATTCTAAAACTTGCATACCACTTTATACCTCCTCCTTGGAGTATCTGAACAACTTATTCCCTTACCGTTACGTTTTTGTTTCAAACAATTTTTTTTTCACCGGAAGTGTGTGTCTGTTTTGCTAGGATAACGTTCTCTTTCTCTCTTTCTCTCCATCTCTCATTTCACTTTGTTTTTATGTTCTCTCCGGTAATTGTATGCAGGAAAATGTTTTCGCAAAATCCTTTATAATCCTTGATAATTTCGTTAATGGTCTTAATCACTGAAATGGGGTACTCTTCTATGTTTAGCGTATTATTTTACAGGGATTTAAATATAATTATTTTATTCGTAAATGTTTTATGAAAAAAACATACCAAATTTTCGTTTATTGAGTGGTATTAACTGAAGGAATTTTGTGTTTAATTCGAAATCAGCGAAAACATGATGACTTAGTTTTTAGTTATATGAACAAATATTGAAAAGTGTATACAAATAAGAGAAGACGTTTATTTGGCTTAAATATAGTATGACGTCTTAATGAAATAATTTTTTTTTTTTTATAGATTTAGTGCAAATAGATATACGCTGGGCGACAATTGAAAGTAGAAATAAGTAACCATATCCATAACATATTATATATATTATTGTATTATCCATAACCATATTATGTTGCTGTAAATACTATAAAATCGAGTTCAATTTTAAATTCATACTTATTAAAATATACACACAATCCGTATACTAAAGGGTCCGCCAAATATTTTTTTTTTTGAAAATGCAAAAAAAAAAAAATACTGAATATTTTCTCAAATTTCTTTTTTTATTTGAAATTACAATCCTTCCGGTTAATAATGGAAAATAATTTCATTCAAATGGCTTCCTCGGCTGGCCATGCAGTAGCCTACACGATCGGTCCAATTTTTAAGCACATTATCGATTGTATGCAGCTGTATTTCACCAATGGCTTCACGAATATTTTCCTTTAAAGCGTCAACTGTCTCTGGCTTGTTGGCGTAACACTTATCTCTAACGGCACCCCACAAATAATAGTCCAACGGTGTCAAATCGCAGCTCCGAGGTGGCCAAACGACATTAGCCTTGCGGCTGATAATGCGATCTTCAAAAACAGGTCGCAAAGCATCGAGTGTAGCTTCGGCTGTGTGGCACGTAGCGCCGTCTTGTTGAAAACAAATGTTGCTAATATCCTCCTCTTCAATTTTTGTGAACAAAAATTCGTTCAACATGGCCCTATAACAATCGCCATTGATTGTAACGGCCACTCCTTGCTTTCGAAGAAAAATGGTCCAATTATGCCTTTGGACCAAAATCCGCACCAAACAGTGATTCGTCTTGGGTGTATGGGCTTTTCAATGTATGCTTGCGGATTTTCTGTGCCCCAAGTGCGAAAATTTTGCTTGTTTACATACCCGCCAAGATCAAAATGAGCTTTATCTTAAAAGATGATTTTTTGGCAAAAGCGGCATCTTCTGTAAGTCGATCACAGGCCCACTTAGCGAAGCATTGTTCAAGCGTATATACAACCATATTCGTTCAGCGGAAGGATAAAACTAATTATCTGTCAAATCAGACATGAGCTAAGTGTTACCATTCACGAAATAAGCTCTAGTTAGATGGCGGACCCTTTATTTCTTCTTTTATTATTTTTTTAATTTAGTTAGTAAAGCAAAATTGTCGCATTTGGGGCACAGAAAATCTGCACACATAGATTGAAAAGCCGATATACCAAAGACGAGTCACTGTTTGGTACAGAGGCATAATTTGGCCATTTATCTTCGAAAATGAGCAGGGAGTGGCCGTTACAGTCAATGGCGATCGTTATCGGGCCATGTTGAACAAATTTTTGTTCACAAAAATTGAAGAGGAGGATATTAGCAACATTTTGTTTCAAGAGGACGGCGCAACGTGTCACACAGCCGAAGCTACACTTGGTGTTTTGCGCCCTGTTTTTGTAAATCGCATTATTAACCGCAGAACTGATGTCGTTTGGCCACCTCGAAGCTGCGATTTGACACCGTTAGACTATTATTTGTGGGGCGCCGTTGGAGATAAGTGTTACGCCAACAAGCCAGAGACAATTGACGCTTTAAAGGACAATATTCGTGAAGCCATTGGTGAAATACAGCTGCACACAATCGATAATGTGCTTAAAAATTGGAACGATCGTGTAGGCTACTGCATGGCCAGCCGAGGCAGCCATTTGAATGTAATTATTTTCCATTATTAACCGGAAGGATTGTACTTTCAAATAAAAAAAGAAATTTGAGAAAATATTCAGTATTTTTTTTTGTAGCATTAAAAAAAAAATATATTTCAATAAAGTGTGTCATTAAAGTTGTATAATACCTGGGATCGTGTGCATATACTTATTTTATTCTGAAAGATAAATAAGGCAGCTAGATGAACAATAGTTAGTTTGCAGCTAATCAAAAAAAATTGGTTTTGACCAAACATGCAAACAACTACTCTTAGGTGATTTAAATAAAACTAATTTACAGTTAATTAAAAAAAGTTAATTAAAAAAACCTATAAACAGCGGAAAAGCGGTTAGTGTGCAGCTAGCTACAAAAAGTAAGCTAAAAGCTAACGTTTAGAAAGTCAATTTTAAGTTAGTTAGAAAGTAATGCACAGTTTGGCAATTGACTACCGCCTAGGACATAGCAATGTTAAAATAGTTAGTTACTACCATTGAAAAGTGGTTCGAAATAGTTAGCTTAAAGTTAGTTTTAAGTTAACTCAATTTCCGACAGGGTAATTTAGTGTTTCAAAATTAACACCCATATTTATAAAATTCAAAATGAGTTTTAAATGTATTTTATTTAAAACTTTTCATACAACATTTTCTTGAAAAAGATTTCAAATACATTTTGTTTAATATGAACCTAAAAATATACAATAAAAATTTTTTCCAAAAAAATTATCTTTTAAAAAAATAACAAAATCAGATTTCTGTATAAAAATCAAGTATAAAAATACACACATATACATACATATTTTCAACAGACCATTTCACAAGCAAAATATAAATAAATTGTAGGATAAGCTTATCATAAGAGATTTCCTACAATTTTTTATAAGCGTATTTATTACAAGCTTTTTAAATACGGAAAGTTAACAGTTTTTAAATACTGTTTTAAAAAAGTTTTACATGACAATACCTTTTACAATAATATTTGCTACATACTTTAGTACTATCATATCGACCGGGCACTATTGCATGATACTGCGGCCCATAAAATTAAGTGTGCCTCTTCCGGTCTATAGTTTGTGCAGCAGATCTTCTGCCTTCCTAATTAACATCAGCAGATCTACCTATGTCTACCTGAACATTTTCAAATATAATCTATCAAGAACCCCACATTTACAAAATATGTGTTCCGCCCTCTCTAAAACCTGTGAGCACAGTCTACAAATATCCACATCTGTGACCGCCATACTTTTCAGATGTGGTTTTAGTCTACAGAAAGGAACTCCGTAAGGAGTTTTAAGTCCGGCCTGCCATACTTGATAACTTCAGGATGACACTTAAATTGCGGACTGATCACCACCCCATTTGAACATTCCAAAATTATAGTCAAATATGAATAATTTTGAATCGTGGATTTTAGTAATTTACTATATACCGGTGATCATAAATGGTTTTATTACAAAGGTAAATATCTGTAGTTCAAAGACTAAGGATTTTATTCCATTTCTGCCTGTTTTATTTCGAGCTGAAAGCCTGGGAAAGGTTTGGCAAGGTTTATAATGGGTGATTTTTTGCTATTTGATTTTTCAGTCTAAGATTAGCCCACCGAATGTGATATTTAGCTGCTGTAACAAAACTTCTCACCAGTTTCACTTTAGAGTGAATATTGCTGCTGTATCGGTCAGCGCCGTGTTTTCAAACACGATGAATATCGCAATGTTACATTTAACGTAAAACGATGAATACAGATTTTTTTTCCCCCAAAATGGAAGAATTGGACGTGGCTGGCACGTGGTTTCAATAAGACATTGTCATATGTTGTACAGCTTGCTATAGCCGCCATTAGTGAGATACTGGCCGAAATGCTGAAAAAAGTATGCCAAAATTGGAGCTCACGGATGGACCAACGTAAAAAAGAAATGTAAATGGCGGTATTCATATATCGCTTCAAATAAATATTTCATTCATTTTTGCAAATCTATGTAGTTTTCAATTTTCAATATGAAATTTTCTTGGGTAAAACGCCATATCAGGAAATTAACATGAAGTCAACTGAAATAATACTTTTTTTTAGAGTGTATAGTTCAAGATTTGGTGGTATGGAAATTTGGTGGTATGGATATTTGCCTAAATCTTTGTCTGTTTGAGTAATACTAGGGATGATAGATGCCTACGAAAAGAGAAGTTATGATTTTATCACAACTATTACGGTAATAGCTGTGGCGCTGAGATGGAGGATGAGCATACAAGTCATTATCTATCTCGATGCCTGATTACTATTGTTAAATTTTTGCTTACCAACTGCTCTTCAGGAAACAATTCACTTTTCTAAGGATTTTTGTGAGTTTTATAGGTTGTCTTTGTACTTCGTCTGACAAAAGCAGCCAGTCAAGGATTTCGTAGTTAAAATCGAACTTTATAAGCGCGACAAATTGGTTTGAACGTTAAGTGGGGTAACAACGCGACCATCTTAGGATTGAAGTAAGCTGTTAGTTAAGAAAATAAACCTACGAGTACATATATTAAACTTTGTAATACTAAAAGAAGTTATATAATCCAATTTATTTTTATATCATTACTGCACGCAGTATTTGCAAAATTTTTTACATGCTTATCTCACTTATGACGTACTTTTTATGGAATTTGCAAAAAAAAGTTAGACAAAAATTGACGCTTAAAGTAATGAAAGAATATCTGTATGTAATATATACATACACATAAGAACTTCGCATTTTCAATGACCTTTAACCAGCAAAAACCCAAAAACATCAACTTTTAAATACTAAATATTTTTTTTTATTGATTTATGGAAAATAAAACCCACACTATTGCAGAAAAAAAGTACCAACTAAATGCCAAATTTTTGAATCCAAACTGGCGATTGTAAAAAGGCCAAAAAAATTATATACATATACGAAAAGTTAAAATTAAAATTCAAAATGGCTGACAACAATAACGGCAAAAATAATCCATATACTACGTATACATATTTACTTAACAATTATCAACGAATATAGATATTCTTATATAAACGAGATTTGTATATACACGTACACGTAAAAATGTCTGTATGAATTTCATATGGAATATGGAATGGCTGGCTGAATTCAATGAAACATTTTTCCCCAGAATTTTGTAGTGATTTTGGAAGGAAATATTTTTGAGATACGTATGTATGTTTGTAAATGAAAACATGCAATAAATATTTATTGTTTTAAAAAATCACATTTTTTGTATTCTGATAAGAAATAAGGAAAATATTTAACAATTTTCCAAGAGTAGAATGGTCAGACAATAAACTCCACCTTTAACGCATGTCGATTGGCTAAAAACAAACAGGTGGTAACCCCCACCATAAGCACTAACTAAAATCCTACACCCACTTTAAATGTTGCTACAGTTGTTATAAAGCCATGGACTAAAGAAACCCTTAAGTTCTATACAAAAAAATTCCAATACATTGCTATTTTAATGAAAACCACCACATGCGCAGGTTAGAGAATAACCCAAAAAGCTTTTCACCACACTCGTTCCATCTTTTTCGCGCTTATATCAAAAAAAGAGAGAGACAATGAAAATATTTGAATACTTTGATTTGAGCATAATTTGGTCCATTGCTGGTATTTTTCTGGTCTTAAGAACTCATATAGTAGTTCATCGTTTGTAGTCCTGTTGTGTGGTGTAAAAAACGGTATAAAGCGGTTCTATTTGTAACTCTTAGAAGTAAATTAAGAGGTCGGTTTTAAAAATTATAAAAAAATAAAATAGAGTTTTTAATGAAAACCTAAAAAAATATATATTTTTATATAAAAATATAAAAACCTAAGGAACTCAAGAAACCTAAGATTGTGTTTTACCTTAAAAATAAAGAAAATTAAAAAAGTGCTCTAAATTCCAAAAAGTGAAAATTTTTTATGTCTTAAATGTATATATTACATACATATAAACCTTATATTCCAATACGATTTGTAATGGAAACTACTTACCAACTTGTATATTATATTCCCCTTTACGAATCTTCATTCCAAATGATTGCATCATAGTTGTCTTCCACTAAAAACACGTTCCATTCTGTTTACATAATATTTCCATCTTTTCTTTATATATAAACTCACTTTCCAGAGTACATAATTCGAACCCACCACCCATCACTCCACCTCCCGATCCTCAAATAATTTAAGATGTCTGCGTAACTATCTTTCATATATAGAGTTAAAATTTTCTGTTACAATTACAGTCTTCAGACAGAGTTCTAAACGGTTCACTGGTTTGTCCCTAACAAACCAATTACTCTGTCTGCAAAATGTCACTACAAATTTTTCGAATCTTTACTTTAGATTCGAATTTAATTTGGTTTTCTTGTTTTGTAAAATAAATTTTCTAAAAATTTAAATAATTTTTTTTCCAGTGTATATAAAATAAATCCGTACCGTTAATATATATCATTATTGTAATTTGTGTACCTAAAAATTTGTTAAAAAATCGCGTTTTAATCAATAAGAAAAATAAATAATTTAAAACAAAAGAATATACAAGTGTTATAATATCGCATATAAAATATTATAAAATATAAAAAATCAAAATATAAATCCTTTAATCAATTGAGTCCTTGGATTAATATATGACATCATCATATGAATCATCAGCCCTGAAAGTGTTACATAAGCTGTTACTAAACTATGGATTATTACTAAAATGAGATATGTAAGTATCTATACAAACAAAATTATCATATCTTTTGATTTATCGATTTCCTTTATAACAAACTTAATTGAACAATACAAATATTTTTGAGATTAGAGGTTGACGTCAAAGTTTTAACTAATAGTTATTAAGTGACCACTTTTAACATAGATATGGGTATTATCTATGACCTTTTGCTTCTTCAATTGCTGTAAACCTTCTTTGATTTATCAGTGAAAAACTTAGAAAGTCGCCTACTGCATCTTTTTAACAATGCTTTACCATCAAGAGAGTTTTACAGACACTAAACTGAGGGTGAATCAAAACTTCTCTACTAAATGAAGTCTATTATTGGCGGGTTATCAAAGATTGTAATGCGCAAGTTAAACCCTTGTGGTCGTATGTGGTAACTCTTTCTTAATTGAATTCCTTCAAAGGGTTGAGTTGTGAGCAGTAGAGATCAGAGTTGAAACTTTCGGCAGGTTGTAGCAGCTTATGACGATCCTACCACTGCCACCAAATATTTGAGCATCAGAAAATCGGGAATAGAATAGAGCAAATCACCACCAAATCACCAAAATGTAATTTGAAATATCACTTTTCAACACCATCTAGTGAAAATTTGAAATCGCGATTACTTTCAATCACATATGGCACATTAATAAAGTCTACAGTTTACTTTGCCCCCGTTAACCGTTTTCTGGACTACTATCGCAATTTGAGTGGCTGTTTCTATTAGTCTGTTTTTGATACCACTTAAAGGAGACAGCAACGTAAGTTTTAATCAGTTTACATAAAAATGCACCGAAATCAAAGAGGCTTAGTGAGCATTATGAAGACTCTGTTTACTAAGTTTCTGGTTGTCCAAAAGAAGTAATCATTTTAGAAATACTCAATATAATCCTTGCAATAATATTGAACGATCGGACAATGAAAAAGCTTGAAATAGTAGAAGATGTAGGTATTACCTAAACAAGAGTCCTGAGATCAATAAAAACAATAGGTACTGTTAGGTGAACGTCAGGGTTTTTTTGGGATTTATCAAATGTCATTCGAATCGGCTACCTTAAAAAGGCCAAAACGATCTTGAGCAGTCTTATTAACGGGTGATTTTGATATGTGAAATATTTATTTAAGGCGATAAATGAATGTCTACCATTTATTTTGTAAAGATTATTTCATATAAATGTTGCCCGCAGTCTTGACGTAAGTAGTATCCCCACGTTTAATTTTGGCATACTTTTTTCAATATTTCTGCCAGTATTTTACTAATAGCAGCTGTAATGGAGCCTTTTAGGGCTAGAATTGTGGCTGGCTTGCTCCTGTTCACTATAAGCTTTACATATCACCATAAGAAATACTGTAGTGGGGCCAAATCACATGATCTTAGAAACCAATGGAATGCTGCAAAACGTGTGATTAATTTCTCACCAAACTCCCCTCTCAATTAGTTCAGGGTATCATGTGTCGTGTGACATGTGGCACTGTTGTGTTAAAACTAAATGTCAATCATTTTTTTGGATAATTAAAAGTCGGCACCTTGCTCCATTGATTGGCACATTGCGATTTTCATCGTTCTTGAAAAAATACGGTCCAATTATGCCGCCGGCCAACAAACCGCACCAAAGAGTGGCGTGCATTGGAAGCTCCTGAACTACCTCTGCCTTCTCTTCACACCAAATTCTGATAACAAAAATCAATATTTTGCAAGAGCTATTCATTTGTTAGTCTATTCATGGCGAAATGGCTAGCCTTACTGAACATTTTTTGCTTTGCCATATGTCACGAATCTTTTTTTCACTGAGAAACCAAATGGCACAAAAATCACTCGTTGTTTGTAGGAAATAAAAAACTAGAAAATCGGAAAAAAGTAAAAAATTCATTGACTGTGAGACAATCAAAAATTTCATTTTTACTAAGTATTTTTTTTTCTTCGTCACTCCTCTAGGGAGCATATTGGCTTTCCACAAATCATTCATTGCTTTGTTTCAGTTTCTTTAATCGTTTTGATCTTTCAAGCTAAGTAGGTGATTAATCCACTGTAGCTTCCTCCAAATGATTTTGAGTGGTGGTGAAGATCCTTGCTAATTGGTGGTGATTTCTACTTTAGCGTTTTAATTTATTTATATATTTTCTTCTCAGTAAGTGGCGTGCTTTCCGGATCATTCGTCTGATGTTTTTCATCATCGCGAGAGGTATGCGGGAAGGTCAGGGGGCTTCTTCTTAATTTCTTAGATGGAATTGTCTGGAGGGAAGTCGAAGCCTTCTTATTAAACATTTGAAACCATAATTAAATTTTTTCTTCGTCATGTCCTCGACCCCTATTGTTATGGGTGCGCTTCTAACCACTGTAAAAAACATGCCAATTTAATTATTCAATCGATGTATCCCATTGTTTAAAAACAAGTTTTTCTGTTCTAACAAAATTCAATTCAGGCTAACAAATCTATTTAAGTTAGTTACTCATTAAGAGTCCAATCATATCACATCTATACATACGGTGATCCAATCATAATGCACGATGTTAAATGTGAGTCACACCTTAATGTCAAGTTTTTTGCCCAAGTTAATTTGACATTTCTTTGTTTCAGTGTTTGGTCAGCATAATCGACCAAATGTGTGTTCACAATTTAGAGAATTGTGCACAAATTTCAGCAAACCTGGTCTGTAGGAAATGTGGAAACACCTTCGCATACAGATCGTTCTGCGGAAAACATTGCAGTTATTCACGGTAGTGTGGCAGAGCAGTCAGCTAAGCAGTTATTGTGAATGGCGTTAGCTATAGCAAAATGATGACAGTCTTCTTGTGGTCAGAAATTAAGAATATGGGCCTGTACGATATGCGGTTCCAACAGGAGAGTGCCACGTGCCACACAGCCAACGAAACAATGGCTCTTTTACGCGAGAAATTTAATGGCCGTGCTATCTCATGTCGTGGCGATGTTGAGTGGCCGATGATGTGTTTTGAAAACGGTGGACCCCTTTCTTTGGGGATATTTAAAAGAAAAAGTCAATAAGCCAAGAACAATTTTAGAGCTAAAGGATGAGACACTTCTCGCACATTAACGACATTGCACTTCAATTATGTCTCAGAATTACTGAAAATATGGACCGACGGATAGAGGTATGCCACCGAAGCCGTGGCAAGCATTTAGATGATATTTTGCTTTACACATAATTGTCATAGATCTTTCTATCATAATAAAAAATATTAAGAGAATTCTTTGAAAGCTCTATTATTATTTACAATTAAGATCTTACGTTTTAGTTGGAAATTGTTTGTATATCTTTATATATAAAAATCAGTGTGTGTGAAAATCGGCTGAGCCGATTTTCTGGAAATTTTCACTGTATCATCCTGTATGCCTGAAAGCAGACATAGGCTACATTTTTTCGATAGGGTCAGGTCAATCGCATATCTAAAGAACTATATCAGACAGAGTCATACAACTTTGCCACAATTACTTTCGTATGAAACTAATTTATTGGAAAAAATTGAAGACGGAGGAGGTATACCCCATATAAAGCAAATATTAATTTTCAAGTACTGTTACACTGATTGCGATAAAATGTTACCCAACCAATTTCTAAAAAACAATAGAATAAATCTGAGCGGGATAGGATTAGAGGGCATGGTACCTTATCTTGAGAGCTGCAAAGCAGAAGCTTCTAAATTAGGTGCAAACAACATCGTGAACCATACACATCATCGGTCCATAGCTTGGCGATATTGGATAAGAGGGCGTGGCATTCTTCATTAACACTGTATATTGGATTAACACTGTGGAGAACGATAACTATTACAGCTTGTTTATCTATCCACATTAGCCAAAAAGCGGGAATTGCAGATATCACTCTGAATAAAAGCTGAATGTGTGTTTGTTTGAAGACTGTATATAGCTAAGAAGCATAACCTACAGTGTCTTTTTGGAAGGAACAAATGATTGGATTTAGGCCGGAAGGGGACAGAATGTGGAAAAAGGATAAAAAATGTAATTAAGATAACATTTAGGATGGGTGTAGCGAAGCGTACCGAGTTTTAACTAGTTTGGGTATAAAAATCAAAAAATTTCAATAGATTCTTTAGTACACAAACTTAGTGACAGCTTTAACCATTTTCTATGTCTTTAGTACAACAAACATTCTTTGTGATGTCAGTATTAACGAAAACTTTGCGTAGCTTTTAAAAAAACAATACAGCGGTATCAAGTCACATTATCAGGGTATCCAATTTCTAACTGAGTTGAGAGTTGCATTGCTTGAATTGCAGCCAATTTTGTAATTGAAGTTATAAATCCAATTATGGATTGTTGCTTTCAATAGGGGCAATGTTGCTTGTTTACCGTTAGTAGATCGACTTTTCTGTAGTAAAAGTTAACCCTCATGAAGCAACGTGGTGATGCCTTTACGAACGGGCTTAATGTCCAATAATGCCAGCATACCATTAAATGCTCTTGTGGATTGTGTTACTTCTAATGATGACATAGGAAAGGAGCACATAACCGTCTCTACGTTAAAGCTTTGACATAAAACAATGTATGAACCTGAATGTCACTTGTAGCTTTGATTCGCAAAAAATAAAAACATAGGATATCCTTTTGCTTACTATGAATATTAGTACGATTTATATACATATCTCTCAAACAAATTATTTTTTATTTATTTTTTTTAACTTGAAGTTTCTTTTTTTTAGAGAAAATCCGCTTAAAAGTTCCTACAAATGAAAACAACAACAAAACATAAAATCCTTTGAAGTGTTTTTCATTTCGTTATCAAATACGAATTTACAAACATTCGCACATTTATGTACCTTTTTCATCAGTAGAAAATTTTGTATCACGAACTCTCTCTTCGAAAGAAAGTACAATTTATGAATATAATCCGCTTAGAACGGTTGCCATGTTCTCATATTTAAGGCAATGTGGGCAACGGCATAAGCAAATATTACATTCGCACATTCGTAAAAACAAATATGCGAGTAAATTTATATTTCTTTTTCGGTACAAAACCATTTTGTAAATCATTTTCCTTATCAGCAAATGAGCATGACTAACTAAATTCCAATTTGTTTTTTCCGTTTTTTTCTTATTGCAGGAGGGAAATTTGAAATGAAAATGAACCATAACTGCCAATTTGGCAATATTTTACACAACAACAACAGAAGATCTACAATAACCAGAACTTAATGTCTATGAACTCAAACTCTACTGAAGTGATATTATAAGCGGATGATGATGTAGATGTTGATGTTGCCAGTGAATTTATTTCGTTAAAAACAAATTAATTGGCATTATGGATACACCAATGAACAGTTACTTGGTCAGTCAGCAGCCAACAGTATCAAAAGCAAGCCATCAGTGAAAAAAAGCTTTCACAGCATAGCCTATAAAATCATAAAAATAGATTAAAAATCGTTTGAAACGACAGGATAAATAAGAACTGCTACGCTAGCATCCTTACCCACCCACCAAGTGTTATGAGTAGAATTAAAATTTCCTAAAAACACAAAAACAAATCAAAGTTCCATGACATCTTTGTAGTATGTTTAAATCAAATTGTGTTACAACAATAACAATATAACAGTAAAAAACTTTAAACTGTAATAGTGTAACTATCTGAGTGAGTAAGTGAGACCGTGTGAAATATAGTGAAACTGAAAAGTTTCTTAATACACTAAGAAAAAGTGAAAACAAACGAACAAATCACTGAGAGAACACCCACGGTGCTATTCTAGCATTTAAGCCAACACGTTTGGTTTTGCTGTGTGTGTGTTTGTGGTGGCACAGTACGTATTGCATTAACCAACAAATCACGTAAGAGACATCTTCTTGAAACAAAATGAAGGGTTTAACAGCGTTTAAGGAAAAAGCCACGGGTGTCTTTGGCGGGTAAGTAACTTAACTGTTGTTTTAAACATTTATTGCAGTAACGTATCCAGTTATTTGTTTTGATTTATTAACTTTATCCTTGTTTTTGTATGTTATGAATTATGATTATCGATAAATGTTACGCTTTGATTGTTAAGCGAACAATGAAATGAAGAAAAAAAAATCAAGAGCAAAATTTAATTTAACGGACCAGTGACTTACAGTCTGGATAAATATAATGTCAGTTTTTTTGTCTTATAACTGACAATGTATAAAGTAAAAATTGATGTCTTTTTATAATTTTATATTAAAATAGCTAAACTTTTGTTATACCAGCTTGTAGATAGTTTTAGACCCCCTAATTCAATCTAATATATAAAATCCTCGTGTCACAGTATTTAAACTCCTCCAAAACGGCTTGATCGATACTGTTCAAATTTTGTGTGTATATTCAGTAGGTCTGCGAATAAAAAGTAAACTATTTTTCATACCACTAAACAAAATGTGGGCGTGGTAAATCGGTAAAATTAAGGACATATTAATCGTAGGCGAATGAAATTAGGTGGCTAAGTTCGCAGAGTTCGATGTCGACAATCGCACTAGAAATGTGCTTAGTAACCCTCCCCGTTCAAGAGATACCTACAACTCGAAAACTACTCAAGCTATAGTAATGAAATTTAGTATGACAGTGCAGAGTACTATGAACAA
Source organism: Wohlfahrtia magnifica (assembly GCA_023159175.1). Taxonomy (NCBI): domain Eukaryota; kingdom Metazoa; phylum Arthropoda; class Insecta; order Diptera; family Sarcophagidae; genus Wohlfahrtia; species Wohlfahrtia magnifica. The sequence goes on along the minus strand of JAKWBJ010000052.1, from coordinate 5,162,357 downwards.
CCATTATGAAAACAATTGGCGTTCTACTCCTCATTTTGCTGTTTTATTGGATGGAGGCAACATTTAAGCTGACATTAAATATTCAAAATAATCCATGGCCACAGTGCTGAAACAGTGTAAAATTATCATCTGGCTCATTCTGATCACAAATTTCATCGAAAAATCCTTTAAAGTAAAAAGACTACGTTAACAAGCAGAAGTGTTGCAGACGATGCTACTTTTACTTTTTGCGTGAATGGTTTACTGACTTCTTGAAAAAGCGAATTGAATTGACGACTGAGATCTTGTGACTTTAGACCTTTAGATATTTTTCTTTGTGGCTACATGAAAGATAAAGTTTATGCCAATGTCCCATAATCGACGTAAACTTTAATGAAAATAATATGGTCCTTCGAGCGTAGAAGTGGCGGTCATTTGGCAGATATTATTTATTTTTTAATAATGCGAAGAATTCGCGTTAAAATACTATTTTTTTATATATGAAAATGAAACTTTTTATTGAAAGATGCATATATGAAAATTTTCATAAACTCATACCTTTGATGCTATTGTTTAACATGTTGTTGCTATTTTGATAACAATATGGTTTTACTTTTTTTAGTTCTTTAAACGACATGTTCTTCGATTTAATATCCTGTATCAACGAAATGTCTTTAATTTAATATTAATTATCTATTTAAATAAAATAGACACTTCAATTGTCAGTATAATCCAGCGATATGTAAATGTCAGCAATAAATTTCAATTAAGTTCTTTTAAAATAATTACAAATATCTTTGCAAGAGTATTGATCAATTGAAATTCAATTTCATTTTCGCTACTCGACTTCAATATGTAAAAAAAGAAACACCTTCGAGCAGCAGCAACAACAGCAGCAGCAATAAAATTTAATAAAATTTCAATAAAACCAAAATCAAATAAAAGAAATTCATCATTGAATAATCCTGGTTGCCTTGAATAAATGACTGAGTAAGTCAGTCAGGCGGCTGTTAAGGAAGGCAATGCGAAATAAGTGAAACCATAGAAGAACGAAAAAAGTGTGGTTACCATGATAACTCTATTAACACTTGAACACTTGAAATTTTAATTTCGTATTCAAGACATGATGCTGAAGTTTTTTTTCCCTTTTTTTTGGCGTTTAGAATGGTTGAAGAAGACAAACTCGACGAAGAAGAAATATAATAAAACGAAATGAGTGTTTGTGGCGCCACTTAAAAGTTAGAAAGGCAATGAATACAACAACTCTGAGTAAATGAAGAATTATTATCATCAAGAATCTTAACAGCAACAAAGTCATCTTATAAGAGAAGCGTTGGGGGGGTTGGTTAGTAGCGATGTTGGTGTTGACGGCATGGTTATGGGAAAACAAAAGAACAGGACAATAGTTAAAGTGTTTACGCGTTTTAATGTTAAAATTGTTTTGCGTTAAACGTTTTCTAAAGAGTTTGATTCTTTTGTAAGAGTTATATGAATAGAAATTCAATTGTTATGAAAATGAATTTTCATTTCCACGCATATCAAGTTGTACAGCTAAGATAAATACTATTGCCTTTCCGAAGATTTTGAAAATATAATATATAAAATGTTTTTGAAGTTAAAACACTCATATACAAGGTTGTATGTATATAAAAAGAAATGCTGCAACCAAAACTAGAAATTTTATTTTTAAAACATAATAAAAATTATACTTTTTTAGTCTTTACTTAACAATTGCTTGTATTTTTATTTATTTTTTTTTAATTAAAATTTCCATTAAACATTTTATTTTTATTAATATTTACCTTCTCCCAAAAAAAAACTTTATTTTTATTTTTTTATATCGCAACAAATGAAATCATACAAAACGCACTTCATAATCATTTCCCTTTCCGGTTTGCATTCCATATGCACGTTTTGTGCACGTGCAAGGAATTCCTATTCTTAACACTTTTGTTTTACTCCCGTCACAACGTCAAAAGCCAACAGCCAACAGCAACAGCAGTAGTCCAACTTTATTCTGATCATCGTCATCATCATCCTCTTTATGAAGTGTTCATTACAACGTGTTGAAAGCCTAACTTAAAAGAATGCAATTATTTATTATTCGTTTTAGATCGAAAATTCGATATTCATAGGAATTTTAAAAATTTAAGTTCCACTATATAATAGGCCTATTCGAAAATATATATTTTTTTAGATTGGATATTATTCATGTATGTATAAAAGAAATTTTATACAAACTTCTCTTATGCTATGTAGAGAAAAAATAGGTAAATATATATACACAGATATTTGGCCATTATAACCCGTTTACCATATTTCGGGCTGCTGTAGCACATCCTTCCAGGCACTAAAGCTTAGCGCGCGTCTTCACCAATTGGTCACACCTATCGCAGGCAATGCGTCCTTGGCTTGATCTTTCCGTCGTCTACGCCGATGCCCACTGATTCCGCATCAAACACTCTTCTCGCTAGAGTATTTTCATCTATTTGAACAATATTCACTGAGCAATGTTTACGTCGTTATATATCTCGTGCAGCGCATAGTTAATTCGAATACGGAATTCATAGCCCAGCCGCAAAGACCAAAAATAGAATAATAAGCTCCCTAATTTTGTAGCTGACATCGGATTACCTGATGCAATCGCTAGTCACTAACCTTGAATAAAGTAAAGGCTAAGCATGAGTTAGGGTTGACAAACGATTTGGATAATTAATGTGTGATTTTTATTATGGAGGTCTATTTTTGAAAGATGATCGATGTGTTCATATGGGTGTGTTGATATGAAGAAGAATGCTGATATCCCCTAATAGTGTCATGCTATTTTCTACTCTGCAGATTTGTTCGAAAAAGTGTGTTAAGGAAATCAAATTCTATAACTTGACATTTCTCTAACTCCTTTTGCCATGCATTCTCAAGACTACGTTCTTCTACCCAAAATATTTTTTAGCAATTGTTATAAAAACTGACAAAACTTTTCTGTTCAAAATTAAAAAATTTAATTTTGTGCAGATTTCAGGTGTTTTTTTTTATTAAAAAAAAAATTGTATTATTATTTTATTTATCTAAAGGGTGGTCCAACCATAATGCACGATGTTAATTGTGAGTCACACCCTAACGTCACGTTTTTTGCCCAACATAATTCGATATTTCTTTGTTTCAGTGTCTGACAATTTCAACCTTGGAGAAATACACAATTAAGCAGCGAGTTAAGATTGTTGAAGCCTTTTACAAAAATGTGCGTTCAAATCAAAATGCATTTCGTGCACTTCGTAATTTTTTTGTCAGAACTGTGCACATATTTTAGCAAACCGGGTGTGTAGGAAATGTGGAAACACCTGTGCATGCTCGCTCAGTTCGTTCTGCGGAAAATACTGCTGTTGTTCGCTATAGAAGGCAGAAGAGCCGTTAACTTCGAATCGTCATCGTGCCCAACAACTGAACTTCTCGCGAATATCACTTATGCGAGTTTAGAATAAGGATTTGAACTTACACGCTTATAAGGTTCAATTGACTCAAGAGCTGAAGCCTACTGACGATTTCTGGCGTTGTCAATACGCCGCATGGTTAGTTGAACAGGTAGAAGTGAATGGTGACTTTACAAAGAAATTAATCTTCAACGCCGAGGCACACTTTCACCTCAGTGGATTCGTTTACAAACAGAATTGTTGAAAAGTCGATGCATTTATAAAGAGCGACTGTTTGGTGCGTTATCGCACCGTACTTTTTCGAAAATGAGGTCGGCCAAGCAGTTATTGTGAATTGCGTTCGGTATTGCGAGATGATCACGGACTTCTTGTAGTCAGAAATGGAGGATATGAACCTGGACGATATGTGGTTCCAACAGGTGTGTGCCTTTTGCCACACAGCCAACAAAACAATGGCTCTTTTGCGAGAGAAATTCAATGGCCGTATTATCTCATGTCGTTGCGATGTTAGTTGGTCGCTACGATCACATGATTTGCAAAGTTGGACTTCTTTCTTTAGCGATATTTAGAAGAAAAAGTCTATGTCAATAAGATAATTTAAGAGCTAAAGGATAAGATAATTCAGCACATTAACGACATTGAACTCCAATTATGTCTCAGTAATTGGACCGACGGATAGTGGTATGTCACCGAAGCCGTGGCGATCATTTGGCTGATATTTTGTTTCACACATAATTCGTGACAATGAATATAACAAATAAATAATAAATAAAATGAGTATAAAACATAAAAAATAAGAGTTATGTATCACAATGTCATTGAATGTCACCATCATAAAAAAGCTGAAATTAAGCGGCATTGACTTTTATGAGTCGGCTACATGCTAAACAATACAGGGTTTAGTCTGCCACAGCTTCCGTTAACGACTGCCAGACTAACACACGGACGCCTGCAGGAGAAATTAAACTTCTGTCGTCTATGAAAATTTTGACAATTACTTTAAAAAGTCATGTATGACATAAACAAAAATTCATCGTCAGAATCGATGATTAGTTATACCCAAGGCGAATTTAACAAGGTGGTCTCATTTTGAAAACGAATATAACACTATAAGCAGACTTTAACGTTGTTTCAAGATAATGCAACACTGTAGTAAGCAAATAGTAAACAAATTAACTGTGTGTCACATATATTTATTATAAAAAAATTGTAATGGCGAATCGTTTTGACATATAGTCACTTATCAGCTGTTGCTTACGTAGTAAGCTAAGGTCACCTGGTTTGAATTCGCCTTGGTTATACCGCTGTCGTATGGAAGGTAAGACACATGCCTACCTACCAGAAGGTCCTCGGTTCAATGCCAGACCAGACCATCTGAAAAAAGGAAAAGCTTTCAACAGCGCTAGCTAGTATAACATTATAACTAGTAACTGGTTATGAATATATTACTACTATTGAAAACTTCTCTAATTCATTTGCCGTTCGGAGCCGCCGTTAAACTGTAGGTCCCTTTCAATGAGTCGGGTGCAGCATATTGACTGAGAGAAGTCCAAGTATTCCTTCATGGAATGTTATGGGAATTAATATATAATATTATCGATGATTTACCATTGTCAGCGTTTGTAACGATGATTCACTATGATATTCTCCACCGGATAATTACAAATTATATTACAACTGTTACAAACATCTTATGTTCGGCGTGGTGACTAGAGCCTTGGTGTGAATCGAACCTACTGTCGGGGCACCAAATAAAAAGTACTTTTAATTATATTGGAAATTTCGCTGAATTCCAGTCAAAAATTTAGCTTTTTTCTTGTCTTTGGTTTTTTTTGTTCTTTTCTAAAAGAAATGCAACACTAAAAAAGCGTAACGTGTTCTCTTTTAAAAATTTTGCCCTTATAAAATGTAAATATGTTGCACATTTTGCCCTAAAAAAGAAATGATATGGTGGAAATGATTGAGTTCTTCAGTCTTTTATAAAATTAAGTCAACATTCTTTTAAAACACTATTTACCTCTCATAAAAATACCAAGAATATCATAAAGTTCGTTGTCATGTTTGAGGAATTTTAGTTGATGTTCAACTTCTACCACTTGGAATATATAATATATCGATGACTTTATACATATATGTTGTATATTTTTCATATTTGCTTTTTTTCTTTTTGTGCCAGATAGTGAAAGTTATCGTCCTACACTATATACACTTATAATGACATCTTAAACATGCCAATAATTTTTACCCTCATATAACTTTATTTTTTTATATTCTTTTCTTCAACATTTTTATTTTGTCATCATTTTACGCCATAGAATGCACATGACGAAATATTTTATATTTTTTTTTTATATTTTCACATTTCGAAGATATAAAAAAAACTGTTAAATGGTCGCGTTTTAAGGCTTAAATAAATGGCGAGACTTTGTCTTAGACGCTTCGAGTATATTATAACTTTGCCGCCAACTTAAGTTAATTTGTAAGGAATTATTAGTTTTATAGTCAGTTAAAATGTGACAAAAAATAAAAAATAAAACAATAAAATAAAATAACGAAAAACATAAGGAAAAGGACCACAACTTTAAATTTTTAAAAAACATTTTTTAGTGACAAGTGAAAAATTATAGGGTAAATATGAATACATTAAAGTGATAGGTCTTTGCATATAGAAAGATTTTCACAGCCCAATATATGGAACTCAAATTCGACATTTTATTTTAAAAATGCTTCCTTTTTTCCGGAGAACATTACTTTTTAATTTATTTAATACTTCTCTCCCATTCATATCTTCCATTAATCTTCGGTCACAGTTCATTTTTCAACAATTGTCGTTTGGTTTTTTTATTTAATCTTTTCTACTGTAAAATCTTGATAAAAGTTTAGAAAAATACCAACAACAACTACAACATAACACACATCAATTTAATGTCATTAACCTAAAAACCTTTTAACATGACAAAAAAAAAATCAAAAAAGTGCAAAACCAATAATCCAAATAAATATCAATAAAAAAAGAATCCCTGCAATTCATAGATAAAATAAAATGATTCTATCAACTATCAATAAAAATCGAAAATAGAATAACATTCACCCTACCACCCCCCTTCTTATTTCTAACAACCAATTCTATGATGCCAGTCAGTGAGCACTTAATAAAATCGAATTTTATTTTCCATTGTACACGTCTGTCTGTGCTTTTATTTCATTTTTACTTTTTGTAGGAGTATTTTTATAGACTCAGTTTGTATTTATGTCTTTATTTTTTGTAATTTTATAATAAACAAGTGTTGTTTTTGTTGTTCTACTACAAATCCTTAAGGATACTGAATATTTAGAGTTGTTTGCCTGTCAACAGCCATTTCGGCATTAGAGGAATTTGTGTAAAACAACTGGGATTGGGGGGTGACTGCTGAAAACCAGCAGCATAAGTTTCGGTAAAATGATATCAACGATTATGGTTTATTAGTGTGAAAATATTTGTGTTATTTCATGTTTAGTGAGATCCTTAGGGAATTTGTCTCGTTGATTACTAGAATTTATGGGTTTTAATATATAAATTAAAGAAAAAATAAAAAAAAAACTTACTAAAGAGGAAGCTGTAAGAAATTGAAAAAAAAATTTAAAATTTGTTGTTGTTTAAAAAATTAAATAAAGTTTTTGATTTTTTAAATCAAATTTCCAAAAAGCAAAGTGGATTTATTAATACTAGTGGACGTAGCGGTTGACATAATCAGCCGCATTCTAGCATCTAATATTTATTTTAATGATATACGAGTATGTATGTATGTATACAACTTAAAATTGGTTTTAAATACATTTCATTTCAAATTTTTCATACAAAATTTTCTTTAAATAGATAAGCCTAAAAATATAACTTAATTTTTTTTCTAAAAAATTTCTTTTTTAAAAAATCGAAAAAAAAAATTTATATGAATTACTTTTCTGGAATTCTGAGTGTAATATTCGTTTAAATAAATTTTCGAATGATGGTACTACTCTCTCCCTCAACTTATTTTCCGTAGCGCTAGCACAATGAACTGCATAAATACAGGTCAATTCCGTTAGCTTCTTCGACTCTTTAGGCTAAATAACGCAGTAGCCACACAAAATAAGAGCGGATTGATATTGAAGCTACCTAAGTAGGAAAAAATATTTTTTTTTTCTTCAAAAACCATTCATTTCTCAACATAGTCTCCTTTTAGCTCAATACACTTAGTAAGACGATTTTCCAACTTTTTTATATCATCTGAATAATACGATTTTTGAAACTCCTCAAAATATGCATTAGTTTCGGTAATCACTCCTTCGTTTGAGATGAATCTTTTTCCTGCGAGCCATTTTTTCAAGTTCGGAAACAGGAAAAAGTTAGGAAATCTGGACTATAAGGTGGATGATCAACCAATTCGAAGTAGATTTCTCGTAGTTTTAGCATCGTGTCTAAAGCTGTGTGAACAAGGTGCGTTGAGGAAAAAACATTTTATTCTTGTTTAAATGTGGTCGTTTTTCCTTGATTGCATCAACTAATTGATCCAATAATGCACGATAATACTCTCCTGTGATTGTGGATCCCTTTTCAAGGAAATCGATGAGCAATATTCCGTGTGCATCCCAAAATATAGTGGCCATAACTTTGCCAGCCGATTTAGTTGTCTTCGCCTTCTTCGGAGCACTTCCACCAGCTTACACCCATTGCTTCGATTGATTTTTGGTTTCAGGTGTGTAGTGGTGGACCCACGTTTCATCAACAGTTATTAATCTACGCCAAAAATCAGCAGGAATATGCTTTATCATGTCCAAACACCGCTGTGAAGTGATCTGCCGAACTCGTTTTTGTTCAACACTGAGCAAACGCGGCACCCATCTTGCCGATAGCTTTTTCATATGCAAATGTTCATGTAAAATATTGAACACACGTTCAAATGATATGTTTACCATTTCAGCAATCTCACGGATTTTGACCCGGCGATCATTCATAACGGTATCGAGAATTTTCTTGATATTTTCTTCAGTAACCACCTCTTTTGGCCTTCCTGTTGGTGGTATTGTTGCAGTGCTTGTTCGGCCCCGTTTAAGTTCAGCAATCCAATATTTTACCATATAATCTGACGGAGCAGATTCGCCGTAATGCTGATCAGGCTTTTCTTTTGTCTCTTTCGCCATTTTGCCTTTCAAATAAATTCATTTTTTCCATTTTCCAAGAAACACAAAACTTGCTTACTTCAAACGACTACAACAAATAAACTAATCGATGAATTTGGCTAAAATTTCAGCAGCTGACGTTTGACAGACTTTTCTTTGTGACAGCAAAACGATAACTATTTGTCGTAGGTAAGGCAGCCTTTTTATATACCTAATTGCCTACAGTTTGTAAAGTTCCGGAAATGTTTCAAACACTCTCATGCCCTCTATTTTATTTCCGTTAATTTTAAATATGTAATACTGTGTTATCCGCAGATGGTTGAATTGGCAGCAAATATAGCAAAATCCCACAATACGGTTTTAAGGCGCTGATGTGGTGTGTTCTCTTTTCAGGAATTTTTATTTTCGTAACAATATGATCGTAATTTCAATTTAAGAAAAAGTTTTTATGTTTGTGCTGCCATCTAGCGCTAGGTAGCTTCAATGTCAATCCGCCCTCTATTAACAGCAATTCTTTTCTAAGTTTTTCACAGACTTGAAGCCACTTTAATATTTGTCTAGTTCACTATCTGCAAGCCACTGACTTACATTAAAGTCAAACTAGCTGGTGTATAACAGGGTGATACAAATTTAGTAATCAATGTTTTATTCAGAATACGGACTATCCGTATATAAAAAACAAGAAAATTTTCATATTGAATAAGAACTTCCGTTCCGACTGATCATTTAATATTTCGCAAATGCAAAAAATTTTAAATTTTGTTGCTTTAATTTTTCAATTTATATTACTATGGATGATGGGCAAATTAAGTCTTTTCGGAACACTTAAAAAAACTTCATTTTCTCCCCACTTTCTCTTATAAAGTAGTGCTTGTATGAAATATTTCTTTTTTTACTATCATAACATGGCTCTGAATTACTTAAAATAAATGTCAAATGGTTACTATTTCTAGCGCCAATGCCATTTGTTATTGTCAATTGGTGGCGCCACAAAGTTTTAATAATTTGGCTGCCATAAAGTCTGCAAAAAGAGATATTTCGTACAAAAATTTATGCTACCAAAAGAAGAAAAAAAAAGGCTATTACTGGCGTCAGACTGACTGGCAATAAAGGATATCGCAAACAAGGAAAGCATCTCTATTTCCTTAAATATTTTTTTTCTTCCTTTTTCTTAAAATACTAAAGTTAGCGGTGGCATATATAGATTTGTTTTACAACTCAAAAAAAAAAAAAAAAAAAAATGAGGCCAAATAAATAGTAAAATTATACGATAAGCATGACCAGGCAAAACTAAAATGAAAAACTGGAAATAAATAAAAAAATAGTTGTAGTAAACAAAATATTCTGAGTGAAAATCCTTATAAATATCCTTTAATAGGCTTTACAAAACAAAAATACAAAAGATATTGTAAAAGGTGGGGAAGTGTAGTAGGCTATTTAAGGACATATTCAGTGGTAGTGGCGACAAAGGTTTGTTAATATTTATCTTATAAAGCTATTTACTATGAGAAGCTTTCTAAGTATATACTCATATAACAATTGGCTCTTTAGCAGTAGTGGGGGTTATGCTTTTAAGATTCTTGTAATATATTTGTTTAGTTGCTACTTTGAAGTAAAATAGATCCAGTGGCTTAGTTCTATGAAGATTTTATTCGATATACAATTCTTCTTTTAAAATGATCAATTACATCTTTAGTCCTTTTTTATTTAATTTTTATAATTTAAATCATAAAAAATTCAAGTATAATGAAGCCATTTAATTGTTTTAATAAATGACCCACAATGGGGTTTTAAACGATTTTATAGCAACGAAATCAATTTTAAATATTTGCACTAAAAGAAATTAGGAGTAAAACAGTAGCCAACTTTGTTGTTGCACTCAATTAGGTCCGATGATTAAGTACTGTTATGTTACCATATCTTCACTATTCTCAAAAGTCATCTTTTGGCCACTACGTCAATATTTTTTTCCTTTGTTTGAATCCAGCATGAATCATCATGCTCCTTAGCCTCTGATTTTTAGTTCAATCTTCGGTACGAGCGACTTGGGAATGGTTGTTGTAGGACTATTTAACGGTGAAGGTATAACACTAGTCGACAATTGGCAGCAACCATTTTCCTTGTCAGTTGTATTGGAGGGTTGGTCGTTTGATTTTGATTGTTTTATCTCCGTAATGGCGGGTCACATTCGCATCGATTTTTGCAATGTGCGCGGATTTAGGGCAAATTTTTTTGCTGTATATGCGCACATTTGTATCCATAGGCCGAATGTTTTCGCCTTATGTGAAACCCAGGGTTTTCATATATAGAGATCTTGCAATGTACATTTGCGATTAAGTTGTATACCAATGTCAGCAACCTCTTGGCATGTATGATGCGGAATTTAGCAGTATCTGGGTTAAGTTCAAAATCAGGGCACATCTTTTGCACTTCGGGTTTCTGTACAGAAGTCCAAACGCGGGAAAAGAGGTTACCATATCTGGCTTCGACTCTCTTTCCGACTCGAATTGCCCGAACAGTGAAATTGTTGTCGCTGGTGATTTCAATGTTCAGAATCAGTCTTGGTTACACCGTTCTGGCCGCTCAGCTCCTGAAGGCCAATACGTTGAGCTATTTTCCACGCATAATCACCTTGCGCAACTAGTGAATCAACCTATACATACATATATCGTATGTTGATTGTCATCAAAATAACACCCTCGACCTTTTCCTCACTTCACATCCTGAAATGTATTAATTTGCGGTTCTTGCACATTTCGGTAACTCAGATCATTGTACCATTTCTACCTCTTTTTCATTCTCCGCCGGCGCTATATGACGCACTGTAAAGGTTGGATATGGACGAAGTATTGTTAATGTTAAGATTTGCAAGAACCCTTTTAACAGCACGGGCTTGAAAGAATATACTAGGCATAGTTACATGTAGACATGGATTTTATCGACTTAACCAGTTCCGAGACTGTTCTTAAATAGATTTCTTTCTTTAAACTAATATATTATTCTTAAAGTCCCAAACATAATATACCTTTTGCTTACTTAAGCTGCTGTCAAAAACTCAACGAAAGGTCTGCCAAATACTTAATCAACTTTTTGATGGCTATAATGTACTTTTTGAATAGTTGTTTTAATGAGAACATGAAAACTGCTATCTGAGAGTAGAGTTGAATGGGTATTTAGCATTATTAGTATCTGGATGAATTTATTTTTTATTAGAAATATAAAAATTTTGAGTAAAAATTTAAGTATTATCAGAAAAATAACAGAGTTTAAATAAAAATTAAATAAATCTGCGTACACGCGCTACGCACATTCAATCGTCGCTGTTTCAGTGATGAATAAAAGCAAGAGCATCCGTTGCAAAACGTGTTGCTTTCGTTATTGAAACGAAGCTTGACAAAAAGATTATTAAGCACATTATGATTAGACACATTTGATTGTGTGTATTTGCACAGTCGTTGAAACTAGCCTCCAAATATTATGGTTGGGCCTTAAGTCCGAATATAGGGTACGATATCAAGAAAGCTGTATAGTTATTATCCCAATATCGGATGGTGTAATTTTCTGCAGAAATGTAGTGAATTGGTTCTGTTACTCCTTATTTATTTATTCACCCTCTTCCTAATCATTTCTATTTGTCTTATTTATTTTTACAGCATCAAACCAAAGTTTGAGAATTTCGAAATCTCCAAGAACTATCATGGCGGTGTGGGTGGTTATGAAGAAATGGAGGGTGCCGAACGTGAAGGTGATGGACCCGGAGGTGGTATACCCTACGATGATGATAGACCTGATTCGCCAGCATCGTTTGAAGAAATTGAAAGACCACCTTTACGTAAAATCGATAAATATTGTAAAGCTCAGTGCCCTTGTATGTCAGCACGTTATACGATAGCCACAATGGCTTGTATTGGATTTATGATTGCATTCGGTATGCGTTGTAATATGTCAGCGGCTAAATTGAAAGGAGAACATAATGGTGTAAGTACATCAATAGATTTAACTTTTGAAATATCATTAAAATAATTAACTGGATTAATTTCATATATTTGAGTGTTTAAAAATATCATACCACATAAACTGTCAATTAAATTTTGAAATGAACGAGAAGAAGTCACGTTTTCAATTTTTTTTTTTTTTTTTTTTTTTTATAAAACATTAAACATTACTTTTCATTCCACTATGTAAGTGAAAAGAGCAGAGGAATAATGTACAAAATATTGTTGCGCTATATTTAATTTATCGTAATAGAGAATGTGAATGTTTCATTGAACATATTTTATAATTCTATCACGCTCGTTAATATTTGCCTTAAAGGCCTTATTTGTCAATGGCAACATTTCACAACAATACTTTAAAGATTACAAGTATTTTTCTATATGTGTGGTTGACTGAATGTCTTACATGCTGTATACTGGGTGTTTTGGTAACAGGATGTTTTATGACTCCTTTTGTGCTTCTATTTTATATTTCAATAGACTTGTTTTTCTATTTGTTATTAAATGGAGTTTTTTTTAATGTTTTACTCACTTTATAAATGCTTTTTGTAAAGCCTTATGATTTTCTGGTCTATTGTTCTACTTTTTTTTATTTCTTAAGAGTCCATTATGTTTAAAGGCAGTAGTTGTTGTTGCTAATGGAAGCATTATGTGTTCATTTAAAAAATTTTGATTTTAAAATAAAATTTCGTTTATTTTAGAAAGAAACCCCGAAAATGTTTCAAATAACTTTAAAATTACTAGGATTTTAAAATTGTGTGTTGTTTTGAATCATGATCTTTAGTGCGAGTTAGAGGGTATACGAAAATCGAAGGAAATAAAATCGTGTAATAAACGTTTCTTAATAATTTGTAATGACTCCCACAAAGCTTGAAACATTCTTTTCTCTATTTGTACCCTTCTATGTTTGCATTTTATTTTGAAATTTTAAATTGTTTAAAAAAGGAATCCGTTGAAATCCGCTGCTCGAAAACAGTCAACAAGTGTCGTCACTCTCCAAATGTACTACCATTGACTCAATTCAATGTATACCAATGTGGTATTAGACCCAGCCTGTAGCCGTTAAGTTGTTAAGTCTAGATCTACATAACTCATCAAGGTTGGACAGTATGTAGCTGCCCAGGAATATATTTCTCTCGTCAGCATTATTAGATTCGCATTATTCTGTAAAAAGTTATCTACGTTTAAAACTGAGTGAAAACTCGAATTATTGCCATCGTATTTTGCTTAAAAAATTTGTGCAGTTTGCAGAGGTAATGCTGTAATTAGAAAAACGGCAGCTAAATGGATTGCTTGTTTTCGATCTGATAAAAAGTCAGTGAAATTATGGAAAACAATTTAGATACAGGCACATAAGCAGTATAGACGTTGCTAGGGAACTAAACAGTTATCACCAAATGGTTATTAACCATGTGAAGAAAGCTGGATACACAAAGAAACTCGATGTTTAGGTGTCACATAAATTAAGAGTGAATAACTTAATAGACCTGATTTCCATTTGATATTCACAGCTAAATCGGAACGAAATCAAGCCATTTCTGAAGCGAATGATTACGGGCGATGAAAAGTGGATCACGTACTATAAAAATGTGCAAAAAAGTTTATGGACGAAGCAAAATGAAACTTTGCAGACGGTGGCAAAACTAGGATTGTGAATGTCTGGTGGTAGTGGAAAGGGATTGTTCATCTCTATTGTCAACAATTAGCAAGGCTGAAGCAAACAGTTCAATTAAAATGGCCGGAATTGATCAGCAAAAAAGAAAAGGTGTTGTGTTCCATTATGACAACGCCAGACCACACACATCCTTGATGACCGACCTATCAGAAATTGGAAGAGCTGGGCCGGGCACATAGCTCAGTCCGTGCTCTTTCAGGTTGTCATTTACTTTGACCTCTGTATAACTCTGTTAATGGTGGAAATTTTAATTCCGTAGAGGCTGGAAAACGGATCAGTTTTTCACTCAGAAAACCCAAAAGTTCTACACAAATAGAATAATGGCTTATTTTGTTTAAAAAAGCTCGATTTAAATATAAGAAAAACATACATTTTAGCAATGGGTGTTATTGGCACTAGACGCAAATGTTGCTCGACCTAGACAAATTTCTGTAATCTTTTTGTGAGGGTAAACGTAAGGCTAAATTGTAGAAAAGTTCCTTTTCATTATTAAAATTATAATGTACAATGTACATATCGTCATATGAAATCCAAAAAGCCCAAAGTTACGAAAAATTCGAAATCGTCCTTTTGATTGATTATGATGCACCCTTTTGAAATACATGTTCAAATGAATTTTTACATTTCTACACTTGAAAATAACGTTCTTATCAACAGTATTCTAAACTTAACCTAAATGGTTTATTTTACATTTTAAAAATTCTTTTGCTTCTCCTGTACAATTTTTCAAATGTAACTTAGGGCTTTTTCGATTTCATATGACGGTATATAACCTTGGTAAAGTTATAGATCGAACTTCACTTGTTTCGCAACGAGTTAGGTTAGGTTAGATTAAGAGCGAACGCCGTAAAAAAGTCCAGCACACTTAGGCTCAATAGAGCTCATAGCTTCCCCCTAACAGCCACTGGTTAATTATCTAACCAGTTCGCTCCTTCTATGAATTTGCTGATCAGCCCTACAGAAATTTCCTCCAGGAGATCAGTACTAACTACATATATGTCTCCGTAATATTGAAACGATTTACTTTTGCAACATTTTAAATCGATAGCGGTAAACTAATATTCATCACTCTCCGCATATTTTTACAGAATTTTTCTTTGTAAATGGTAAGTTCTGTGAAAGCTATATGGGTATGTACCGACCCATAATACAATGATGAAAGAGATTTTTTTGTTGCCTGACCTTACATATACATATCTTTTATCGTAGAGTCGTTCGAATGATAAGTATCAGAAACAATGGACCGAGTTTAAGCAAAACTCAAACTTTTTGTTGTTCAGCGAAAAGTTAATCGCTCAAATTTCATAAAATTACCTACAAAGATGCTATTATTAGCTTAGTTCAGTATTCTGCACAAATAAAATATAACAGTATAGTGTTGTCTCTCTATTTTAGTCTCTCTTATGAGCACTAATGCACACAAGCGCCTTCGGAGACATCGTTTGTCGAACACTGATTCAATTCCAAGGCATAAATCGATAACTGGATATACTTCATTAGTTTAAAAAATGTTTTGGAATCGAACGATAAGAGAGAGAGAGAGTGAATAGTTAAAAAAATTATTTTTTCTAAAGTGAAACCGATTTGAGAACTTTTATAGTCAGACTTCTCCGATTGTGACTTACACATTTTTCAGATTTATAAATTCTAAGACAATTTCTTATATTAAAAATATGTATGTATGTATACGATTATTTTATGACTTTAAGTTTTGTTTGCAAAAATATAAAAAATATTGTTATTGTCATACTTCATCTTCTTCGTATTACGCATACATCCGGTGTTGAATAAAAGCATTATTAAAACGAAAATAAGAAAAATATCAGACACATTATTTATCAAGGAAATCAGATATATATGTATGCTTTTGGACAAAGCAAATAAGCAAATCTTAAGAATCATTTTGTTTGCCTTTCCTCACTTCATTTCTTAAAACGAATATAATAAACCGGATACATATTGATGCCTTTTTAACATGACAAAAAATTACACCAATAAACTTTTTGCAGTGATACTTTTTTTTTTTGAAGAATTATTATCACCATCATATAAATATACTATTCATGCTTATAAATCTTAAGAATTATAGACGAAAATAATAATTGAATTCAAAGATTTATTTTGTATATTTCTCATATTTATATTCTTTTCATATGAGTATTGTACTCAAGATGATGAGAATTTGATTTGAATTTTTGTTTTTTTTTTTGTTTTTCATGTCAACCCTCTTTTATAGACGGCTTTTATGAATTGGACAGTGGCCACAGAGAGTCATGTTGATTCATCATTCTTTTGGGGTTATTTGGTTACACAAATACCGGGTGGTTTTATTGCCTCCAAATTTCCAGCGAATAAAATTTTCGGTCTTTCAATTGCCAGCTCAGCTACATTGCATTTATTTGTGCCATTCGCTATGACTCTGATGGAAGGCGATGTTGTGATATGTGTGCGTGTATTACAGGGCCTATTTGAGGTGAGTGTAATCGGATATGTTTTGTAAATATGTTTTGAAAAGCGGATTTCTTTTAAAGCAAATGTATTAAAGAGATGACCTCATGCGTTAAGGATTTGTTATCGATAATTTTGATGAAAAAATTGTGTTTTGTATAGATTTTTTTATGTTTTATTTTTGCTTTATTTAACAAAATATAATCCTCTTTGTAGTTTTTCTGCTATGAGCAATCAAAACAATTTTAAATCCTTTGTAATATGTATACTTTTTATAGGGTGTTACTTATCCAGCTTGTCATGGTATCTGGCGTTTTTGGGCTCCTCCTATGGAACGTTCTCGTTTAGCAACGTTGGCTTTTAGCGGTTCTTATGCTGGTGTGGTAGTGGGTCTACCTTTATCTGGTCTTCTGGCTGATGCTGTGGGCTACCAGGCTCCTTTTATAGCCTATGGCATATTTGGCATAATATGGTAAGCAATTCTTTATAAAAAAATTTCCACTTTCTTTTGTAAATTTCTCTAAAAGGTACTGCTTTTGGTTGTGGCTTTGTTTTGAGAATCCACGTAAACATCCTGCCATTAGTATACCTGAACTGAAATATATTGAAAAATCCTTGGGTGAGACTTCAGTACAACCGACTATGCCAAATTTAAGGACAACACCCTGGGCGGCTATGATTCGTTCTATGCCTGTTTATGCTATTATAGTGGCGAATTTTTGCCGTTCCTGGAATTTCTATTTGCTGGTATTGTTCCAGTCTTCCTTTCTCAAGCACAAGTTTCATTTTAAAATCGAGGAAGCCGGTTTTGTGGGGTCTTTGCCTCATTTAATTATGACCACCATAGTACCCTTTGGCGGCATGTTGGCTGATCATTTACGTAAGAATGGCATAATGTCTACGACAAATGTAAGAAAACTATTCAATTGTGGTGGTTTTGGTATGGAGGGCTTATTTTTCCTATTTGTGGCCCATGCTGATACAGCGGTGAGTTAAAAAAATATTAAAAAAAAAATTATTCAAATATTTTAAGATGTAAATTTAATTTTAAGACTGGTGCCATGTTTGCTTTGACTTGTGGTGTGGCGTTTTCTGGTTTTGCTATTTCTGGTTATAATGTCAATCATTTAGATATAGCTCCTCGTTATGCCAGTATTTTAATGGGTCTATCGAATGGCATAGGTACTTTGGCTGGTATAATCGTGCCATATGCTCTGGATGGTCTCATACAAAAAGATGTAAGTATGTTTGAATTCTGCAATTTTTAATGAATAACCTTGTGATTAAAGGTGCAAATATATGACAGTCAACTACTTACCTAATTATTTTCAATTTCTTGTAATAGCCTGAAGGTTGTTGGACAACTGTTTTCACCTTGGCCGCTTGTGTTCATTTATGTGGTTGCACTTTCTATGGCATTTTCGCCTCAGGCGAATTACAGCCATGGGCAGAGCCACCGCCAGAGGAAAAACAAGTCTGGTCACCACCAATGGGCGCTATAACGGAAGATCCTACTCAGGGAGCAGGTGCAGCCGGTTATATTAAGGAAACATCATTTGTAAGTAAAAAAATAAAGAAAAAAACGAAAGTCATTAACAAAAATATTTTTCCATTTACAACGATAATGAAAAAGGGTGAACCACCACCACAATATACCGAACAAAGTCAAATGCAACAACCGAACACCATTAATTATGGTGCGACAGGACACGTGGCCAATAATCCTTTTGCCATGGCCGGTGTTGGTTCATTGGCAACAACAACCATTAGTGAGGAAAGCATGCAACCTGATGTCAATCCAACAACAGACAATTATCAGACATATGATTATACAACACAACTACCAACACAACTACCAACACAGCTACCATCCCAACTAGCACAGCCAGGTATAGCACCACAAATGGGACAAATGCCAACATATGCACAACAATATCCTCAATATCAACAGCAACAATAGAAACGATTATAAAGGCAGCACATTAGCGACGATAACAATAAAAGGTAAAGACTTTAGAAGAATAAAAAAATAAAATTATATTGGAACCGATTGTAATAATATAACAAAAGAAAATTTATATAATTATAATACATGCAAATATATATATAACACATACATATGCATATACAGAAAAAAAAGCAATCAAAATATTAAAAAAACCAAAATGTATTACAAAGAATATAAATTAAATAAAAGGAATTATAGAATAATAATAAAACAACAAATTAATACATAAAAAATCATAGTTAATAACCAAAAACACATTCACACAAAATAATGTAAACGAAACCAAAGTACGAAAATTATAAAAAAATAATATAAAACAATAAACTAAAAAATATTATCATAACTCATGCAACATTCCCCCTCTATACATACATATTAGCAAACATTTACAATTTTTATGGTATATTGTATTATTTAAAAACGAAATCATGTTAAACTTTTATGAAATTTATAATATTTTAACAAGGAAAAAAAGAGAAAAGTATTTATTTTTAAATCAAATTTTAAGTAGTATAACATTTTTTTAAGCAAATTCTTATAAAATTAAAATTAAAATTCTATCTTAAAATTTAAATATATAAAATTTGTTTAAAGTGTATTGAGATATCATCGAAATTCGTTTTATAGGCCTATCGATGCCAATATATATATAGAATATATATCGTGTAAATATTCGCCCTGGTGTCTTAAAGTGTTTGTCAGCCGAAATGTGTCATTTCCCATTCCTCTGGCTAAAGTGTGTAAATAACACATCATCGAAACTCATCAAAACTCATTTGATAGGCCTATTGATGCAAATAATCACCGTGGTCTCACAGCGTAGCGCTTAACCGAATTGTTCCAATTTCATGGCTCTGGCATATAAATCAGGCTGAGTATAAGCGATATCATGACTTATGTTGCTTTTAAAATCCGCTGTGGCTTAGACCTGCTACTTAGAAAAACCCAACCAGAAAAAGCCTAACGTGATCAAATAAATAGTACGATTTAAGTGGTTAGTTTACAGAACGATGAAGTGAGAGGAGTATGCCCTCAAATCGCTTGTGTAGAATGTCTATGACCTTGAGACCCGCTCTGGTTTATAGTTTATTCACTAGTTCTGCTACCTAATAAAAAACCAACATGAAAAAGCCTAAAGTGATCAATTAGCACGATCACAGTGGTCTGTTCACAGCATCACCAAGTAAGAGGAAAATGTTCTCAATTCGCCCGTGTAGAATGTCTAATGTGATATGAGTAGAGTGGTACGTAGCGCTGTCCTATTAAAACCACATGTCATTGATGTTTATATCAGCTATTTCAGGCCGAAATAAATTGATAATCATCGACTTATAGCTTTAGGGATGCATTGGACACTCTTGGATCTCATCTAGACTAGTAGTGTTTCAAAAGTAAAAAATTTATTTGTTGACGTACCTAATTGCCCTTTCTCTGAAAATGAACATCCGTTTTGTTAAATTAGTGCGTCCACAGTGCTATGGAAAAATAAATAAATAACAGCCAATTCGACAGATGTAACTTCAACAACATGGCATCTATCAACTGTTAAAGTTCTGTAATTCATATTGGAAGAGTTTTTATAATGGACTTGGTAACATTCTTAAAAAAACTTATTTTTGTAAATCCAAATTATATGACTTACAGATACCTATGCAAAAAATCTCTACATAATATGCCAATATTGAAGTAATAGTGCTTTAACTAGTGACATTGTCAGTAGTACTACTGACCAAGTGTACCCCTATAGGCATTTAACATTAGCTTGTCTTTAAAAATCCATGAGTAGACTTTAAAACTATTGACAAGGAAGTTCTTTTGCAATCATATGTAGATATTTGAACCAAATATACGATAGTCCATTATAGTGACTGATGCGTTCATTGACAATGTCACCTGAAATATACTAGAATAGTTGTCTTTAACGTATATTTACTCGATCATAAAAGGAAAGCTGTGGAAATTTTAACTAGTGCAGTCGTCGTTAGAAAAAGAGTATTAAACTAGAAATATATGATACTAGGCTGACTATAGGGTTATTTTGCCTCCTTAAGCATTTTTTTTAGCAAAGATCTCTAAGGATTTAGGAGTACACACAGCTTACCCATTGATTCTTAATGTCATTTATTGAGCATGAATTGACTTAACGTTTTCATGGGGCCTTATCTTATTTTTATTAATTTTGAAAGTGCATTTGAAGCGGTGAATCGTGAATTCATGTGGAGGGCACTCTTGAAAAGATTGTCATCATGCTAAGAAAAACATATGACGGCGCTAGTAGCAGCTTACTACTCGTATATGATGGTTCTTTAAGCAAACCTTTTCTCTCTATTAGTGATTTAAAGCAAGGAATGTCATCGCAGCTAACGTCAGACGCTAGGCGAACTAGCATATGCTGGTGATATAATGTTGCTGACAAAACGACAAAGTGACCTTAGGGCAGGTCTTCGTATTAATACAGGCAAGACAAAGACAATGAGGGTGAACGCTAATAATATTAATCCTCTAACGTTAGACAACGCGGATCTGGTGGATGTAGAGAGATTTGAGTATCTGGGCAGTATCCTCATTCAAATTGTGGGAACAAAATAGGATGTTCCGAACAGAATTCGCAAAGCCCGTGTTGCATTTGCTGCTTCGAACGGCGATCGATGAAAATTCGCTTGACTATCAAAATCCGAATTTTCAATAGCTGCGTAAAGTCAGTGCTGATGTACGGATACGAGACATGACTAGTTACTACGGTGATAACAACAAGCACACAAATATTTATAAATAAATGTGTTCGGCCTATACCAAGAATATGGTGACCTCGCACCATTTCCAATGAAGTTTTGCTGCAGATCACTAATCAAAATACTGCTGAAATGGATATACTAAGAGGCAAGGATAGTCGGATTGGGCACACATTACATAAATCAGCTTTTGAAATAGCATATGTAGTATTTAAGTGGATTCCTCGAGAAAACGTGGACGATCCAATACGAGCTAAAAAAGGACCGCATTGAACGAATCGATCAATCTGTTTACCGAACTGAGAGTAATGGCAAGATACGGAAAACCTTGGAAACATTTCGTTAATACGCTCTGTGAATAGACTAAATTTTAAAAAAATATTTATTGTCGATATGGAAGATTAGCTTAAGACGACTATTCTTAGTTACCGATACAGATTTATATGATAAAAGACAAGATACGAAGAAGGGAACATCTAATAGGATTAGAGTTTTCTCAGTAGAAGAGTATTCTGTTAGATTTTTTCCGAAATTGTCTCTAGATAGGATTAATTTGTGTCGGTAAATGAAAATGTCTTAAGTCGACTTAAGTTACTCTTTCATATCGACCCAGAAATAAAATTATCTTATCTTAGTATTCACAAAAGCTTCCAAATCAAATGCCATTGTATGTGAAATATAATACAGTTTTACTAATTACTTAAAACGGGATTTATCGTGAGGTCAAAAACTGGTCATTCTTTCATACGCCCATTCTTAATTTTCAAAATCGAATATCTTTGAAGGAAACATAGGCGATGTAGGGAAACATACTTGCATCTTTTAGGATGTTTCTAAGGTTATTTTGAAATCAAACTTATTTCTATTTCAAATATCCTAGATAAACCTTCAATACAATCAATTCAACTTTTATTTTAATTATACATATGTAAGTAACAACTATTCTGCAATACATTTTCTTTTATCCACTCTATTGAGCTTTAAAAGTTTTGATCGATTTCGATACTTAAGCTACTTAAAATTTGATATTTTAAATACAAAAAATTAAATCAAATATTTATTAAAAGATTTTAGTTAATTTTTTAAATAAAAAATAAAAATAAATAAAAAAACTAAATGGAAAATTTGTTATATATATAAACTATTTATATGGTAAAGAAACTTTTATCTTGTTGTTAATTTTATGATTCATATAAAAGTATTTATTAAAACTGTTTTTTCATCACTTCAAATAAAATATATATTTAAATAATACATCTTAAATGTCCATAATGTAATATAATTTAGTCAAATAATTTTTAATTATTATAAAAAAAAACAACAAATACTGTACATCATACAAAAACTATAAACAGATTAAAAGGAGTTTCATTCTAGACATTTTAAGCAAATAGTAGAACAAATTGTATATATACTCATACTTTTACAGTATTCAAAAATAATAGTCTTAAATCATATGATTTCAAGCTTATTTCAAGTTTGAGTTAATTCCTTCATTAATAATTATGATATATAATTAATTCATAATTATTATTAGGTTACCATAAATGATATTAATTAAATAAAATATTAATATAAAATTATATTTATATACAAATTTAGGATTTAAGATTAATTTTAGATAAATTTTAAAAACATAATTTGTAATATAATTTTAATATTTTAGTTCTTATTTATTTATTACAAGGTGTGACAAAAGAAGACAAAGTTAAAATAACTGGGAAATGTACTCCCACTTCTGATAGGCGCTATCGCTAAAACAAGGATCTCTTTTTGGAATTTTCAAAATGCTTCAAAAGTCTTGAGTTACGGGTGAAAAACCGGTTTTTCGATCGTTCATGCCCGTCAGATTTGGAAAGAAGAGAAACAGACCTTAAAATAAAACTTTAGGTTTACAAATTTGTTGTAAGTTGACAGAGATATTACAGTTTCGAATGAAGCAAACCAGGCGAAACTTGAGAAATGGTAAAAAAAATTGGATACAAAATATGTCTGCTTGAGAAATACACACAGATTCCCTTAAGTTACTTAAATAATAAATAGTCGTGTGAAAAAAAATCGGGACACATTGTGTTTTTCCTTAAAAGCTTAAGAGAAAAGTGTGCTACAGCCGGGAATAACGATTCTTTACGTCGTCGAAATTCAAGCAGACAATTTATAAGATCTTTCTGATAAATATTTGACTATAAAAACATAGTTGGAATTTTAACTCTTTTGGTATAAGTATCCCTATTAAATTTCACATGGCTATACATATACATCGCTAAAAGGTTTGTTTATCTTCTTTTTAAATCGGTTAATCAAAGTACGAAATATCGGTTTTTTACCCTTGACTCGAAAACAGATTTCTGTTGTACTCGATAGCGACTATCACAAAAATAATATCACTTGCGAGTAGGGTTGCTAGGTGGGCTTAATTTCGCTTGATTTACAAGAATTTTTACAGCTTGTCAAGAATCAAGAAAGCTTATAGTTTGTCAAGATTTTTCAAACAAAATTTTTTTTTTAATTTTTCGTTAATGAATTAATAATGTACACCTTTTTAAGTGTACTCGGTACAACGGAAATAAAAAAATGTCAACCAAACCATAAAGCTCTGAAACATCATCTCTAAACAAAACAAAATTTTAGCTTCAGTTACAGTTAAAATACATACATAAGTGCGTACATACATGTATTTTATGAAATTAGTTCCGAATTTGGGGATTCCACTTATAACTATTATGGAATAGAAATTACATACATACATATGTATTGCCTCTCCCTGTTCTGTTGATTTTTTGTTCTCGTCGGAAGCCTTTTTTGCCTCTTTGGATTTATTTTTGTTCGGTTTTAGTTTATAAGCAATAAAAATGCTTTGAACTTCACTATCAATATGTTTCTTGTATTATATTTTTACGTTTATAAACGTCAACAATCTGATAAACGTCAACATCCGCGGCTTTAATTAATTGAGGTTATACCGAGTGCACTGTACTTGTTTGCAAGTTCATCTGAAATATTTATAATTAAATTTTTGAAATAGGTGTTCGAAAAAGTTTATTTACAAACTTGGACAAAATATTAAGAACCTTCTTATATATAAAACGAGCTTTATTAAACCAAATATATGTCATTTTGTAAGACAATTTGTTTATACTTTTACGGGTAAAGCATTATTTCATCAGTGTAGAACTTCTGAGCGAAAAACAGAACCAATTACGTTTTGTAGGCCTTTAAGGAATTTAAATTTACGCCATTAAGAGAATTCTGCAGAGATCGAAGCTAATGATTATCTGAAGCTGCAAAGTCCGGGCTATATGGAGGATGCGTCAAAACTTCGCAGCCAAGCTCTTTCAGTTTCTGCCAGGTCATCAAAGATGTATATGGTCTGGTATTGCATGATGGAACCCAACAACTTTTCTGTTGATAAATTCTGACTGAGATCGGGATCAATCATGCTGATCAGGGTTACCTTTCTAGGTGCCAACTCTGGCTTTGCCACCATCTGTGTACCTTCATCTCGCTTCGTCCATGATCTTTTTAGCACATTATTGTCATACATGATCCACTTTTTATCGCCCGCCATCATTTGGACGTATCAAACAAGCTGCCTGATGAAATTACTGTTTCCCGAGATATTAAATCTTAGAGACATCTACCGACAATTTGTAACCAAAGTTTTTCGAACGTCAATATTTTTTACTGTCAAGACTTTTTTCTATAAATGTCAATAATTTTTCAATGCCGAATCTGGCAACCCTACTTGCGAGGCATATTTTTGTCGCACCGTGTTACGTATTTACAAAAAGTGATCGATATCTAAGCTATAAAACAATATATATTTTTATAATTTTTTTAGATTTTTTGCCTTTTAAGAAAACTAATATTTTAGTTGGCCAAAATGCATAATGCAAATTTTTTGATTCGATCGGTAGTATAAAATATGGGTTATACTTATAACGCTGAAACGAACAATTTTGTGGTTGGACATTCCTCATGTTGAATATTTTTTTTCGCCGCTTTTCGTTTCAATACCATGGTTTAATAACTTTTACTACTTTTCAAATTTGCTCATCAAAGTCTCTCGTCTTTTTATTCCATCTTGTAAAAGTGCTTTTGTTAGTATTTTATTAATATTCCAGTTTCCAAGTGCACCATATGGCTACAATAGAAAAGATCTTACGCCCTTAGAAATTTTAATTTTCGAGTTGATCAGTCTATTGGTTCAAATATGCCAAAAAAATGCACACCTTTATGTTACAGTGATGTCAATATTGTGTTGTGAGTAAGAGTGTTGCAGGCCTTTTGAAAATTTATAAATGTGGGTTACAAATGAATTATCAACTCCATTTGTTGCTCTATAATTATCCTGAGGGTGTCAATATAGTCCACACTCGAATAATTCGGCCTGAAATCAGCTTGTTCTTTTTAATGCATTCGCTGCCAAGCATGAATATACTAGTTGTTAGTAAATTGTTACCCATTGCCAACACGGGTATACTAGTGATATTTTAAATATATTATAACGTACAACTTGTGTAACCTGTAACCATTTATGACCACAAACATAAATATGCCAGTATAAAAAATGAATAAAAGATATCTCATATAAACTCGGTCTAAGTCAAATTTTTCAATACTACATAACTCCGTTAGCTGCTGAAACAAAATAGAATTTAAGCGGTGAAACACTCAAAACAGGGGATGCACTCAAACAATTTTCGCTTGGCAGCGAATGTGTTAAACAACTTTTTCTTTTTCAATGAAAGATCGATCCACTTTTGATATATTATTTGTTTTTTATTTATAAATTTATATTTTATATATTTAGAGTAATAATTTTACATATTAGGTAATTATTATATTTATAATAAATAAAAAATAATTGTGTGAAATATGAACAATAAAATTTTCTAACTAAAAGAGTCAATTCTTATTCAGTAATTTGTACAGATATTGTTAAACAAATATTACAATTATAAAACAAATATATTAATTATTAACATTAAGTAACATACTTATATAAAATATATAAAAAAATATACATAAATATTAAAATACGTATGATTTTCATTTTCAAACATACACTAAGGTGATTATTTAGTAGATCTTTTAGGTGATACGTTGCGCTATTTCTATACAATTTGTTTTTGTTATAAAAGTAATATTCATATTAAAAACGCAACTCATCACCTAAGTGATTTATAAAATAAGACCCTAATAATTTCAACAAAATTATAGTGTTCATTTCATTTCCAAAATTAAATACTGCTTGTGAAAATAACAATAATTAGTAATTAAGTTCTCTAATTAATAGTCATATAAAAAATTATTATTAATTATGAAGCATTAAATTAATGGTAGATAAAGGTAGATAAACGCACATTTATGAAATAAGATTAATATTATAAAGTATTATTTTTTTAAACATTTTGATGAAAATAGTTTAATTAAAAATAATTGAAAATTTTTGTTAAAAACTCTACTCATTTCCATTATATTCAGTTTTATCTGTGATAGTTATGTACGATTATTCTTCTTACAATCCCGATCTAGACACCAAAATGTAGGATTTCACTCCTCATTTCAAATAAAACGCACTTTTGTTTATATTTAACTTATAAACTATTTTATTAATTCCAAATTCAATTCATTTGTTTCATCCAGTCAAAAATGACTTTAATTGAGTGTTTAATTTCAAACTAAAAACTAAACTGTTCCTCGTCCGTATTGTTCTACTCTACTATTTGTTTCAATGTCATCGTCCCTAGCAGCCTTGTCCGTTATTGTCCTCTGTCAGTATGGTTCGACTACGGTTGATAGCCTATAGTTATATTCCAATCACTTCAGCAGACTTGCTCGTAAAGTGTGTTTTCAAAGTTTAGGATACTAATTTAGACCAAAATCAACGTCTAAGGAAAGCATAGAAAAAGAATTTCGACCAAAATCAACGTTTAAGGAAAGACTTTGATTTATTTAATATGCAAGAAATTATACTGTTTATTCTCTCTATTATTTCGAGAGGTACAGTCACTGCTTAATTATCGAGTTAAAGAAGAGCTACGCTCTTAATTTCTTAAAAATAAAGTAAAGCCGGAACTTAGATTCAAATATGATAACAAAATTTTAAAAATTGTAAAAAAATTCTATTTGTTTTCTTATATTTAAAAGAGTGTATTAATTTTCAATATTAAAATAAGGTTTGATTTGTATACAAATTTTTTAGTTTATATTACGTTTGGAAAATTTTGAGTAGAGAGAGGGATTTAATCTCTATTGATCTGTTTATTGTAATTAATTGTTTAAATTAAATAAACCTTGAAATCGAAATTTATGAGAACTAAAGTGCATATTTCGTAGCAAAGATCACTCGTCCACCGTTCCAAGTACGCCAAAATAGCATCTTTCATAGCTAGTTTTCAACAAAATTTCCAATATATGACTGGAAAGCTGCTGTAGCTCTTGCCCTGAAAGCGCCAGACCAAATTTGATTTCCAATTTAAACCTTAAAAGCGAATAATTATAGAAAAAATTTGGAAAGGAAGCATAACTTTGCAAGGAGAGATAATTTACAGAACCAATTCTTACTACTGTAAGCCAGCTAGGAGAGAAAATCAATGACAGAAGTCCTTCATATCAATGCGCTGATTAAACCTAATGCTTAATGCTTTTATCGCGCGACATTGGGGAAAATTAGAAACATAATGAAGACTTGCAATCATATGTTTCAGCCTTGAAAAATACCAATGCTATAATGGCGTGGAAAAACACAATGAGAATTATTACACTGAAGGTGAAGTTGTTTCCTTATGTGTTGAATGAATTCATATTTGTTTTTGAAACTTTTAACTCCTTTTCAGTTTCCATAATTTTTAAAATATACTGAAGTTTAATGATTAAATATATTTGTGAGCTAGAGTTTGCTACAAAACTATTTCGATATCATATGGAATGTGACAAAACTCGTTTGTTCCAAATTTTGAAATGTTATTTTTCGATATTTCAGCGAGTTTTGATGTTTCAGCTTTTGTGTTTTTAATCAAGAACGGCATAACATTTAAGAATTAAAGGTATGCAATTAATTTATTTAATTTAATTAGTCAAATAAATGTTTTTTTTCAAACTTTGGTTAATGTGTAACGAATGAATTTTGCATCTCAGCTACTCCCTTATAGTTTGAAATTCCTTTGAGCACCTTTTCAATTTTTTACACAACGTGTCAGCATTTTACATAACAAAAACAGTTTTTTTTTTTTAAACAAAAATTTTCCTCTTAAATACACTTGCTTTACTTTCTTTAAGGTTTCTTTAGAGCACATATATTTGTATATCTAGATTATCATTTCTTATATCTTTTGATTTGATTTGTTCACAAATTAGCACTGAAATTATTCTTTTTTCTTTTGTATTGAAGCACTATATTTTAGTTTTTAAAAATAAATTGGCACTATTTTTTTAAGCACTTACTTATCAGCACAGTTGAAACTTTGTCACTAGGCTTAAGCTCTTTAAAAGCACAATATTTGCACTGCTTTAGCACATACTTAGTTAACATTGCACTTTTGGCACATAGCTAACACTGCACAATGCACACACTTCTAATTAAAGCCATTTTTATTTAAGGCACATTCAGTCTTTTAGAAGCACATTTCTGATTTATAAGTTAGCACATAATCACTTTTTACTTATATAAAACCATTATTAAAAATAATGTACCATTTTTATTAAAATTTTTACTCGGCTTTATGATACAATTATCAAATATACTTTGATTCTTATTTGAGCAATAGAAAAGTATACTGGTGATAAATTTATTATGATTTTGATTTCTTTTCATAATTATTTATTTTGATAAATCTATCAACTAATTTCTTTATTTATAAATATGAATTTTAGATTAATTTATCGAATAAATATAGTTTGGATATTTGATTTAAACAATTTTTAAAACTAACAATTTTTTTTTATTTTGATTACCTTTCAAACAAATTATTCAGGTATGTTTTGTAAACCGGATAAATTTTCAAAGATAAATACAACCAAATTGCGGCAATAATTTAACATTTTTTGATAATCAAAGAATTTATCTTAAGGGTAATTAAGAGAATTATTAAAAAAAAGTATCAAAACATTGTCAGACTTGAAAGTTATAACAATTTTAAGTGTAGATTTTAGTTTCACTCAATTTCGGTTTATAGAACATACTCGATTGATTATCGAGTTTCCAAAGTACGATTTATGATTATAAAAAAGACAAATATTTTGTTTCACTAACGTTAAAAAAAGATTTTTATCTACAATAAAATTTAAAGTAATTCTTATTATTTTTTTCCTTTAATGAATTCTTTTTTAATTTTAATTTTGAATGCACTGTAAATAAAATTGCACAACTTATTAGCAAACATTTTTTTTTGTAAATTAGAAAATATTAGAAAAATATTTATTAGCTTACTGTACAAATTATTATTTTATTATATTGATTAACTATTTTCATATATAAATTTTGGTTTTAAAGCACTATTTTTCTATTTAAAAAAAAAAAAACGTTAGAGACACTAAAATAAATCACACTTATTCTATTTGACGTCGGCAACAACAGCGGCAATTTTAAGCAACGACAATATAAATTTCATGTTAATTTGGTATTCTGTAAGAGTATTACGACGACGTTGACTGTTTATAATGTTAATAAAATACAGCACACATATCTAATATGTTTAAACCCCATTTTTCCAAAATTACGCAGATGAATATAAGGCGTTACTAGTTTGTTTAGATATGAGCTTGCGATTTTCAACATCTTTTGCCTTTATTTCAGAAGAATTTTAATAATATCTGCTTAGAGCTGACCACATACCCAGTATTTGTGTTTTCAGTTGATAGGTAAGTAGGTTTACGTGGCCACCAGTAGCTTCTGCGAGTGTCAAGTAGTGTAAACAGAGACCGTTTTGAAAATTGCCACAAACGCTCGAAAACTACAAATGCCGGGAAAAATCTCACTCCCACTCCGTCAGGTTGAGATATCTGAGGAGATGTGTTTTCGCCTATTCAGGTTATTTTTTTCATATAACTTCACTTGTAAGTACGAGGGCAGTTCGAAATGTTTTTAGCATTGAAAGATCCGAAATTAGTGGTATGATTAAATATTTACATAAGAAAGGTTTATCGGGACAATGGTTTATCGGGGATATGGTGAATATCATTATGAATTTCTTGTCCCGATAAACCTTTCTTATGAAAATATTTAATCACAACACGAATTTCGAATTTTTCTGTTATAGAAAAATCACTGAAACGCCTTTTTAAACACCTGTCACTATGCGAATGAGTTGTCAGATCTAATGAAATTGAACATTTGTTCATTTGACGAATGAAAGTTTCCATTAAATATTAATGTTTATACCGCCACTATTATGTCAGACTAAGAATATTTCAGACAACCCTCGTATAGGGCTTCAACAAGAATTTTCCATCTTACTTCCTTTTGGTAAAAAATTTTAATTTCTTCCATTTCTAATATTCACGTATTCTTTGGGCGGCCTTGGTGGCCACTACCTTGAGGGTTTCATTCTAATTCTTTCCCGTATTTTATTAAAATTTTTTGTATTAATTTTTTTACTTATAAATATACTTAAAAATATACATATTTAATAAATAAATTCATCAAATACAATAAGGTTGCTTTACCAAAGTATTTTTTAATTTTATATTTAATCATCTTTTGCTGCTTTTCAAAACAACACAATTCCAAAATCGCTGACGTCAAAATCAAAGGCGATAGCAACGTATATTTTTCTTATAGAATACCAAACGTATGGTAACGTATGCCATCGATAAATGGCAAAATTGGAACTGAAATATGAATTTGTAACAAAAGATTAAAAATGGCGTTTGATTCTGTTGACTAGCCATATAGAATAAGGGTGAATAATTTACTTAATTTAGAAAACAATTAGGTTGTTTACGGTAGGCTGTTTATAGGGTTATCTCTTGTAAAAACATAATCAACTTTACAAAATCCTTACCGCTGTTTACAAATTATGCGCTTTTTACTTATTTGTAGTGTTGGAAAATAATAGTTACTTTTTGCTAGAGATATTGCCGATTTTAATATAGACACATAACCAGATAACGTGACAAACAGCCCACCGTGAACAAACAAATTTTTTTTCCAATTTCTACTGAAATATCTAAACCTTTTAAATTTTTGAGATATATTTTTATTTTCAAGACTCTAATTTTCTTATATACATATTATATGTACATATGTAGATAGGGTACGATTATGAGGGTAAAAAGTTTAAATGTAAGCCAAACAAAAACTGATTTTGTCAATTGGTTATTATAAATGCTAGCAGCTCTTCACTAATTTTTTAAATTATTTTAATTGAATTTGAAATTAATGTGTAATTTGTTTGAGGGATATCGAAAATAATAGGCTGATTTTTATTAAAATTAATAGGCTTCATCATTAAATGATAAGCATTTGCTTTTGAAAATTAAACTGAATTATATTTAATCATGCGAAAAGTAATTCCGTATCGATTGGTATAACTTTAAGAATTCATTGCACTAATTATTCTTCACAAAGATCAACACAAATAATATAATGCACATAGTGTTGTAACTTATAAAAGTCTAAACTACATTCTTATTGGTTTGAATTTGTAAGGCGGACCTAGTATCTGCGCTTACATGTAAACATACATAATACTGTATTATGATATACATGTGTTGATATGGCAAAGTAGCTTAAGTCGGCTTAAGCTATTCTTACTTAACGACACATATTTATATGATAGAAAGCAAGAAACAAAGAAGGGAATAGAAATGTATTCTAAAAGATTTTTTCCAATATTTTCTTTAAATGTAATCAATCTGAATCCATAAGTAAGAATTTCTTAAGTCGTCTTAAGCTACTCTTCTGCATCGACATATATTATAAAATGTAATATAAATAATCATCAATGACAGATAACTTTAACAGAAACACTTTCAAGAAATATTTCAATTCCTTCGCTTCATGTAAAGAGTTTTTTGATACGCAAATTACAGAAACAAGGTACTAAAGACAAATTGATAATTATTTATGAATTGTGATAAAATATTTTTTTTAATTAAGTAGAATTTCTGTAGCAATATGAGTTAGTTTTATTTATTTAGGTATTATTTTTTAATAAGAAATAGTGATATAAAGCATATAGTTTTGACTAGAATAGTAGGTGAAAAAAATCATTTTACTCTAGTTAATATTGTATGGGACTTCAAAGTCGGGCATTATGCAATACACGTATTTATTACAAAAAGTAAATACTCAATAGAAAGTAATAGTCTGCTTCTTTAAAATATATAAAAGAGTTTACAAGAAATATGAGTTGTTTGGGAAAATGTTTTCAAATATAGGCCGCCGAAGATTTTAGTTTTGAAATTATACTCGTAGTTTCTAAATATATTTATTTAAATAGAAAAACTGCTAAATATTTTTCTGAAATAAATATCTTTGATGCTGAATAGAATTTTCCAAATCTGGTTGTAAAACATAGAACACAATTTTGATTGCTAATTTGATTCACTGTATCGCGCGTAAAACTTAAAGAAATTGTGTCCAGTCTTTTGATAATATAAGGGAGCAGACCATATTCTATATAAGTTTTAGACAATAATTAATTTTTTAAATTTTATATGAGAGGTACTCACTCTCAGGCTGTGTTGACAATAATAAAGCAACAGATTAAAAATAAAAAGAATTTTCGTTTAAACAAATAATATAATTTAGTTAAAAATATTAAAATGAATATTATTTAGTAAAATAAAAAATAGTGTTAAATATATAAAAAATATGTATTAATTGAATATAATTTAAATAAAAATAATG
Organism: Wohlfahrtia magnifica; assembly: GCA_023159175.1. Lineage (NCBI taxonomy): Eukaryota > Metazoa > Arthropoda > Insecta > Diptera > Sarcophagidae > Wohlfahrtia > Wohlfahrtia magnifica. The sequence continues at coordinate 5,129,096 of JAKWBJ010000052.1, read as the reverse complement.
AATAAAGTACAATACAACAACAACTGTGTAAATATGTTAAATGAAATAAAAAGATAGCAAATCATTAAATGCTTTTGTGAGTAATTTAAGTTCAAAATGTAAATAAAATTAAATAAATTAAAAAATAAATAAAAACCAAAACATTTAACTCTATAGAGATTAGTAAAATATATAAATAGTAAATTAAATATAAATTTAAGCTAAAAAACTAAATAAAATATGCTGTGGCAGACAAATAAATTTAATTTTAAGAAATTTCTTTAATTATATGTAAGAAAATAATAAACGAATTTGAATATAGTTTAAAATAATTATTAAAAGCAAATGTTTTGGTGTTTATTAAAAAAATATATAAGATCCTAAAATTCCATAAAAAAATTTATATTGTAGTCAACCCTTCTCTGATAAATAACCGCCCAACTACAAACTAAATTATTCTCAGTGTTTACTTTGTTTATAAATTAATTGTTGAAACATAAAAAATTTAAACAAAAAAAATATATATGTGAATAATTTAAAAAAAAAATATTTATATTTAAATGTTATTTGTTTGACTATAATTTTCAAATTGTTATTTGTTTTAATCACTGTAATAAAGTAGTAAAATTGACTGAAAATACCATTTATAAGCTAAACATAAAAATAAAAGTATAAAAATATAAACAAACATAAACTCTATTATAACTATTTATGTGTTATTTATAATTAACATTAATTAAAATATAAAAAGATATAAAAAAAATAATAAAATCACTGTCATCCAAAAGAGCCTAAGAACTACTTACTCAAATACTATGAAAAAAATAAAATTTAAATTAAAAAAAATCCATATATAAAAATTAAATTAAATTACATAAATATACGTATATAATATATTTACGATAAATTATAATTATAATATATAATCGAATTTTAATTATTAATCTTAATCTCTCATTGTAATCAAATGCTAAATTTAAATTCAATTGTAAATTATTTAATACCATCAAATTTTTGTGTGGAAAATTAAAATTTAATGGATAAAAACAAAATAATAACAATAACAACAACAAATTTAAAAACAATAATCAAGAAACGAATATAATACAAGAAAATAAGAAATAAAATTTAAAAAAAATATATAAATAAAATAAAAATGTTAAATTTATTCAAAAAAAGAAAAATAAAAATTATCTTTTATTTTAGAGAGGACAATAAGCCTTAAATACCTGAATTTATATACGTATTAAATTGTGGTAATAAATTTAGTTATAGTATAGTATTCTGCTCAAAATTATGAATTAGAGCTCCAATTCTTAAAGAAATACTGCTGGTTAGCTTCAGAACCAAAAAGAGTACAGACGGTGTTCACAAAAATCTTCGTTGAAACCAAACTGTAGCTTGATTTACCTTTATATCTACATATTATGAAAGTAAAAAATCCGGATTCAATCCAATGAAGAGAAGCCATTATTTTTCTAATTTTATTTCTCACTAAATTTGTATAAAAATTTTTTTTCCCATTTTGCATAAAAGTTCTGAAAAGAATGATCATTTCTGCCAAACTACTTTATAGATTGCATTTTACTTGGTACCATTACTTTAAGAATTTTGTAGTCTTTTTAACAATTAAACTTGCCAAAGAGTGAAATTTACTGATTTTGTTTAAACCTGTTTTTTCTGATAACCTTCCTTAGATGGTGTTAGGTATTTAAGGGTTAAACGGTGTTTCACTGTTCTATGTATACTACAAGGAATATATGATCTGACAAAGCACTGGAAATATTCTCTTTTAATGAAATGTCCGTAAACACATGTTTCTTTTTACTCCTTTCTACAATCTAGTTTTCTAGCATTCTGTATTCTGGTCTACATTTATTTTGTTTGTCAAGTGTGGTACCTTCATAAGATACTTATAGCCCGTACTATAAAGCATGTATGATTCTTACGTACTAAAACATACACCTCTACCGTCCTCGTATACTATATCAATATTATTTCGAGGTTACGGTGAGTCTTTTATGTCTATGCATCGCTGTTGTGTTTTCTATTTGAACTCTAGGCAGATTTCCGCTGCGCTGCAGCTTCTCCTAGAATTTAGTTCAGTCTCCCGATGTACTAGTTTTCCTCGGATTTAAGTATAATAATGACGGTATTATTCTCCTCATGTACACTTTCCCCTTTTCATATCTCGACATGGTAGCAGTCCCTGGCGAAACTAGGGCAGTTGAAAACGACGTGTTTCGCGCTTACGTTTTTGTCTGGACAGACCGGACACCTTGGAGAATCACACAGTGCGTTGCCCCATGGACAAAAATCGAAAAATCACTTATCATGGATATTGATAAAATATATACCACCTTGATCAAAAAGTTCACGAAATTTATTCATAAAATTAAAAATACAAGCTTAGTCATCTATATTGTCCGTTTAAAAGTAATCCTCATCGACTGCAACACACTTATGCCAGCGCTTGATCCAACCCTCGAAGCATTTTTTATATTCGGTTTTCGGTATGTTCACCAGTGTTTCCTGCGATTTTTCCATCATTTCCTCTGAGCTGCTGAAACGCGTTCCCCGTAATGGTATTTTAACTGGATTGAACAGAAAGAAGTCACAGGGAGACAAATCAGGTGAATTCGGTGGCTGTTGGATGGTTTTGTTGCATTTCTCGTCAAAATTTTTTGAATAATTGTGGTACAGTGCGACGGTGCATTATCATGGTGCAAACTCAACGAGTTTTCTGCCCACAATTCTGGTCTCTTTCGAAAAACTTCTTCACTAATAGTCTTTGTTTATTGTCTGACCTTCTGGCAAAAATTCATGATACACCGTTGTATTCCATGAAAACCGTGAGCATTGCTTTCCTTTTTGACTGAAAATGGTCTTGGCTCATTTGGCTTCACTGGCCTGATGTCTGGATTGCGTGTCATACTCATAAGCGCACGTCGTGGGTTCAGTAATGATCCTTTTGATAAATATTGAATCGGATTCAGTCTCGCAAATCAGGTTTTTTGCGACTTCAAGATGGTAAAAATTGTAAAAAATCGCCAACATACATAAAGATAGATGTACTCTTAGCTACGTAACTTTTGCAAATATCAAGCTATGACGCTAAGATTTAACGGGAATATCAACAACATATATACTATCTTAACAAAAAACAAAAACTTTAATCAGAACGATGGGACCGTCACACGGGGGTCATTCCGGGAACTTTTTGATCAAGTTAGTATTTTTGAAAAGCTAATTATTGGCTGTGAATAATACTGAACGATTTTTTTTTTTTGGTAACATCTCTATGTTGTCGGAAGAAAGCACTGCATACTTCTAGACAACTTCTTCTAGTAATTGCTATTTTCTCTCCTCTGGATGTGATACTCATTGCCTTCTCCACATATGGAATAGGTCAACTGGGATATTAAAATTCTGCAGCTTTAGCATAGTCCTCTGACAATTGACCTTATACAAGCCAATGCATTTAATACACCAGCTGCTTTCGCAGAGGTGTACTCTGCATGTTTCTTAAAGTTTATGCGGTCATCGATCATTATGCTGCTTCTGACTTCGTAATTGTAATATTTACTAACTCGACACTCTGAGTTTCATTTTTCCTCTTTCAGTTAATGAACATTTACTCCATTTTGTGGTCTGCCAAATGAATTTTTTTTGGAGAATAACCAGCTTTTTTCTCTTTAGTAGCACTTCGTCTTTATGCCTTGACCACCGGACTACAATCGCGATATCGTCTGCAAAGCCAACGACACAAAATGCGTCGATCCGACAGAGTGAATGGACAAAAATTAAAGTCGTCGTAGTTAAATAAAATATCGTGCACAGAGTTGTGTTAGTTACTAATATAAATTCCAAATAACAAGTTATTAAACCATGCAATTTTGTGGATTGAAAATGTATTGCAAGCTGGCGAAAATTCAATGTTGCACTCCAAATTGGTAATTTGAATAATAATATTAATTATTTCAGGGTTAATATATTATGTACAAAGCGATAATCCTTAATTATTTTTAATTTTTTATTTCCCTTAGCCACTTAAAATTAGTAAAATTTATGAAAAATTCTCTGAATTATACATTGTTGTTCAACATTTTTTAAGATGTAAGACGAAATTGGTTCTAATTTTTTTTTATTTGGTAGAACAGATTACATAGTTCCAAGAACAGAAATAAAAAAATTATAAAATTTTATCTATATTTTTTAATACTCCTTCAAAATTTGGTAAATATATTTTTTTGAAACAAATACGTTTTTCAAAGCAGTAAAAAATAATAACAATAAACAAAATTAAAAATGTTTTTTCTATTTTGTTTACAATATTGGAAAGTAAATAAAAACCTTTTATAGCTATTTTATGAAGTACCTAAAATCCAATTTTTTACATAGTATTTTTATTATAAATTAGCTTAGTTTAGCACCCTCTTGCAACAATATATAGAAGTTACTAATAAAAAATCGTTCAGTATTATATTCAGCCGATAATTAGATTTCAAAAAATATATATTTTATCAATAACCGTGATGAGTGATTTTTTGATATATACGAGTATCTATGGGACAATGCACTGTGCGACGACGCTTACTTCCTCTGCGTACTTCTTATTGTTTAAAAAAAATTACTCGATCCTGATTGAATATATCTTACTTACCGAGACATGAACGATTAAAGATTTTCTAAAAATTAAAACCTAAAAATTTGTATTTTATTTGAAAAGAATTTCTGCGTACTCTCTTAGAGATGAAACAGAATTGAGGCTTGACGACTTTTCCATACAAAATGACATACAAAATTGTCGGCAAAAGCAGTTGTGAGATAGAATCTATTTTATTCCGATAGCGTTTTTTCTTACTCTCTCAATTGTGCTCTCACAGTCTGTATGTGGTGTTGCCGTACTTTAACTGAATTTTATGCATTTTGTAAACAAGAAACATATGTTTTTGGTTTAGAGCAAAAAAAATAAAAGTAAAACAAACATAAAAACAAAGAGGGCAATTGACAACAATTGAAGTTGCGGCTGTCGATTTTATTATGGGCCATCTTTTTTTTGACAGCATTTTTGCTTGAAGTTGCGGACGTATTTTGTATCATCACTTAGTGATATGAAAACTTCGATATTTTTGCGGTTTGACGTTTATTTACCTAAATATGAGCGCTTTGATTTTGAGTATTTTCCATTCCAATAAAAACAAAATTCAACAAAATTTAGTTTTCTTTCATTGTATTTGGTTCGATTTTTACTTTTCACATTAAAAATGTGTTTTAATTTAATGCCCTACAAACATATTGTTTATTTCTTATATTTCCTATAATTATAAATCTATGTTTAATTAATAACTAAAATATTATCTAATGATTAGAGAAAGTGGATATGATTTCTATTGCAAATTCATGTAAAAATGCCTGTTTCAATGGCTGGTTCAAATGTAAAACATATGGTAGCTATGGAAAAAACTTTAACCAAAATATTAATTCTAAATTTGTAATATTAACAACATGGTGTTTTGTTAAAGAAAACTGTAGTAATTGTAAATTTAAATTAAAAACAAACTACAAATCTTATTTAAATAATAAATAAATGAATTAATAATTAATTTTTTTTGAATACTGATCAAATTTCAGTGAAAATTCGAAGCCATGCTTTTCCTATTCTAAGCAAATTTTTATTCCTTGACCATTAAATGATATATCTGACATGTTTGTGTTGATATTTGCAATATCTAAGAAGCAGTTTAAGACCTATTTTCAGTAATAAAGATTGAACCATTAGAGTTATTTTGATCAGCACAATACAATGCAAAAAAAAAAAACAAATTACAGCCCAATATGTTCACCATATCAAACTTAGGGCTTTCAACAAAGTTATTTATTTTATTTGGTGAGAGTTAGAGTTGCTATAACTTCTTCCAGAAACTTTATCCTTTGAGGCGAAGTAGCAGTGCGTTCACATAATACGTGTTCAGATGTCCCGACGTATGTGATGCAGAATTGTTTAGTTTCGGAATAGTTTAGTTTGTTAATGGCATTGTAAATTATTATAATGATCGATTAATAGACTCTTTGCAACTGTACCTGCACCGGCTATGATGTTGTAGGGCATAAAATATATATTTTTTAGACTATTTTTTGTACATCCTAAATAGGTGATGATGGATTTGGTAAAAAAGGTTAAAGTTTTATACAAATTTTTAGAAGTCCATTCTAAGCTACTTTCTTACATTCTGCGTAATCACTACCGAGATACTTAAAATCTACCTAATTTGTATAAAACGTTTTCTAGAAACTTATATAAAAATAAATATGTATTTATGTATAAAACGAAATTGTCTATTGTAAAGCTGGGATTACATGATTGTCGAAATGCACCAATTAATAATAATGCGGCCCAATAAATAATAATGCGGCAACCAATATAACAAAAATGCACCAATATTTATATTGTGTTCTTGCGCGCCAATCGAAGTTGACAATACGTACCAATATTTAAATTTTGAAATTTATTTTCGTAGAATAATTTGGTCATATTGGTACATTTGCGACAATTGTGTGATCCAGCTTAAGGTACAACGACACATCTGTCTTCGATTAAAACAAATCAACTAAAAAATAAATCACAAAACAATCAACTAAAATTAATTAAAAATTATAAATAAAAACAACAAAACATTTTTAATGCTGAATTATTTTCAAAATGTTGGCAAATGACGTCGTCTACGTACTCCTTGATACTCGCCCGTTGTTGATGATCTTCCTTTGCCAGGAAAGCCACGAGCAAAAGGAGGTTTAGCATTGGTGGTGACATAGTAAGTGCCACGAGCTCTGTAACACAATTAAAAATTAAAATTATTTGTTAATTTTTTTATTTTTGTTGCAGTAAAAGAAAATTACTTGTGTGATACATGTTCTCCCATTAGCACATATTCCGAATCTTTTGGTTCACACCAACCTATTAAATAGGTAAATAGATTCGGACAGGGACCGGCATAAAAGCCTTTTGTCGTTGTTATAGATTCAATAAAATAGGGTGTTACTTTGGTATGGTCACAGGCCAAAGTTTCTAAGTAAAATTAAAATAAAACGTAATATTAACAAAAGATTTTATTTTTTTATAAGTTTTACTTACGAAACAACGTCGCTGAACCCACACAGGCCGGCTGTCGTGTACCACCATTAACATAGAAATCTGCATGACCACTAGAATGCCATTGCCCTAATATACCCGCACCGGTATGTAAAACATCTACGAAATGAGCATCAGTTGAATCCAAATCTCGTGAGTTATTGGTGCCCGCATAAAAGAATATGGTGGGATCCAAAGCAGTTATTCTACCCAATTTACCCTCTCCTGGCTTAAGATAATTAGCCACTAAGCCCGCTATATGAGCACCTACACTATAACCAATGAAATGTAAATCATCTGGTCTTACACCACGTGGATGTCTGGCCAAATATTTCACCAATTGTGATATACAAAGACCACCAAAACGTGGCGCCCAATCCATTTGACTTAAACAGGGTTCTCTTACCGCCGAACCATAATCTACTATAATAATATTATATTCACCTATAGTAAAATAGGCTTGCCGTATATCTGGACTAGGGCTTAAATTTCGTCCACCACCAAAACCATGTATGATAATTTTTGTAGGATGTCGTGGATTGAAATGGGTAAAATACAAGGCATTGTCATCTAAGACATCAATAAACTCGGGGTTATCCTGTGTGCGTCGCGTATACAAATAAAATTGTATTTTCGGATGTGGACATCGAAATGGTTTTTCCAAACATGATTCGGTAACATAGACTTGTGTTGATTCATTTTTTACTTGTGCTCCTGCAAAGAAAAAAAAATACATTTTTGTTTATTCAAGTTTATGTAATCGCGGGTATTTACTGTAAACTGGTTGTGTCTCATAAAAAGATAACCAAAAATTGTAAGTAAATATGTGTCTAAATTTGTAGTTTTTATGTGTCATTTGATGTGTTACAAAATCATTTTCTTTCCTTATTTGCCATCTCTTGTTTAAAAATTCAAGACAGCCTCCTCTCCTTAGCATGTCGAACAAAAACGCTTTTAAATGAATGTAATATTAGCGGCGTTCAAATCAATTTGGGAAGCATAGCCATAGCAGAGAAATTAAAGAGTATCTCTCTAGTAGAGAATTAGGAAAAATCTGCAAAGCTTGCATGGAAATCCTTTTTCTTTTTGACAACACTCCCTCACTTTAAAAAGTCTTTATGACTATCCCTAGTAAGCCAAGCAAGTTTCTTTTTAATAAAACAAATTTTTAAAAGTTTTCTTTTGTTAAACATTTTGAAGTTTCATTTCTTCATACCACCAGAGAGTGAAAAAAGACTAAAAGGAAAGTAAAAGTACCGGAAGTTTTTTTGAATTAAAAAAACAACAGTTTCTTTCACAAATCGTCTGCTCCTTGGGTCTTTGTTAGCACAACTATACTGTAAATATATTGCATGTTGTTGTTTGTTGTTTTTCTTACAAGTTGTTGGACTTGTTTTGAATTGGCTAAGCCAAATCAGTAAAGAGTTGTAGCGTTAAGTGTAATTGTTACAGTAAATATTGAAATTAAAATAAAAATTTTCTTTTGTTTTGTTTTCTTTTTTGGCGCCATTTAATTACTGAACTACCCTGTATTGAACACGAGTATTGAGTTCGTAGTGGCTTGTTTTCTTATCTGTTAGCTGTGGGCATACAATTTACATAATTTAGTGGAAAATTTTTGTGGTATGCATAAGGAAATTCAGTAATGCTGGTATATGTATTGGTCTACTGACATTATTTAGCATTTTATTGCAAGTGAGTTCAAAGGAAATTGCAATTAATTAAGTTATAATTTAAAAAAAATTATTAAAAGGGAAAAACAAAACATACATTTAATTAAATGATGTGAATAAAATGAGTATTTTATCATGAGTTGCGCTTTTATATCATATCTCGGCATCAAACCAAGTCAATAAAAATATCTTACACCTACAGTGGCGAGCATAAATGGATACATACCAATGAAGTTTGTATTAAAATTGCAGTAAAGCACAAAAATGTAAGAATATTAGATCGCTTTTCAAAATTTAAATTTAAAATGATCAGTAGAGGATTAAGAAAAGATAACAAAAATAAATTCACTAGCATTTGAACTTGGTATTAAGTTTTAGGCAATTTTATGCAAAAAGTCAATGTATCCAATTTTGCACTTTCTAAAAATAATCGAATTTTTTAGATTTTGTCCAAGGACCTTTTGTTTGTATAACACTTTTATACGTTTTGCCTTACTTTCAAACAAATATTACGATTCGGAATATTGGCCCACTCTGTTTGTATTCTTCACTAAAGTTCATTTAGATTTATTGGAACATTATGGAACTAATTTTCTTAAATCTTTTGGGTTTGACAGAGCTTCTAATTCAAACTTCATTGATATGTATCCAATTCTGCCCGCCACATTATACAAACTTTGTAGGGTCGCTACAAGTGAGCAGAGTTTAAAGTGATCTTACAGAAACTTAAATCTAAAGAATTTCTATTAACAATTAAACTTGTTACCAATCGCTTTAAGTTTAGGATATAAACTCTTTTCAGGGGTTAGTCCTAGGCCTTATAAAATTGGTTCATAAAGCTGCTGATAGGAAGACATTTTTTGTGATCGAAATGCCATCTTACCGGATATGGTTAAAATCAGTTAATATTTAAGACTAGAATTATAAACAACAAAAAATTATTGAATTAAATTAAATGTTTATTTTGTATTTAGGGAATTTAAACACCCTATTAAGAACATTGTAATAAGTCTGTCTATTAAAAAAAGTAAAACTTATGTCGATTCAACAGTAATAATTACTTTTTACACATAAAATTTAAAAGTTTACATATGTATATAAATAGTATGTGTATATATAATTATAAAAATTAAAATAAACTAATTTATACAAATTATTTTTATAAAAAACTTAAGAGAATTTTTTCAATTTTAGAGGATATTTTCAATATAAAAACAATATTCAAATCCAGATCGAAAACCAAAATTTTCTCTACAGAGAATAACAAATAAACAACAATTTCTTTGAGTTGCGTGATAACTTTTTATGAAAGCACATGTATCGGGTGTTCTTTTTTTTGGAGGCTTACAACTTTGAGTTGGCAACACTGCTTTACTTCACAACTGATTTAACAGTCGATAGTTGCTTTTTGTTTAGTTTCGTTTGACATTGCATTTTGGATAGACTTATATCAGAGCAATGCTGGCAAATTATCGAAGTTTTTTTTATCAAAATAATGGTTCTGTTCGTCGAACTTCAAAATTCAAAGTTTTGATAACCCACAAGCTTTTGTCGAAACACCATTACATCTACAGAATATTAATCTTTGGTGCGTTTTAAGGACTGGCAGAGTCATTGGTTCATATGTCTGCAAAAACGATGAATGTTACTATCAATGGTGAACGGTATAGGCCTAAATAAACCGGAATTAACATTGCTGACATGTCGTTCCAACAAGACGGAAAAACATACAACGCGCGCGCACCTGTTAATTAAAGAGATATTTCACGTAATGGTCCAATTAATTATACACCAAGATCATGATTTTTTAAGCTCATTGGATTTTATTCTTTGGAGTTGTGTAAAGCCACTTGTCTACGTCGTTAAATCAGAAACAACTGAAAACCTGGAAATCAACATTCGAAGAGTTATTGGCCCGTACATATTGTGAGAAATTGGCGAAAATTGGTGTTCTAGATTGCGCCAGCAGGGCCGAAATCATATTAAAACATTAATATCATCAAATTTTCTATCCAACAAAACCCGTTTATTGATATTTAAAATACACTTCTTTGTTTTATTATGAATTAAACTTGTGTAACTCTCAAAAATATACCCGATATGTCGCTTTGTGTATTAAAATGGTTTCCAAAAATTTACTTCTACTACAAACGCAGTTCTTTCTTTGGCCACCTCTGGCTTAATGTAGCCGCAAAGAAAATAATCTGTAGGCATGACCCTGGCGTCCAAAAGATAACTATATTTCGTGTACTAACATTGTTACCAATATTCTGTTTCGATAGTTTCAAGTTTTCATGAGATGTATGACACTTAACACTATCCCCTGGAAATCAAAGATTATTAATCATAATTTAACTGATAACATACATCGTTCACTGTAATGAGAGCTCCTAATACATTTCAAAAGAAATATGAATCTCCGATGACTGTTGCTAATAATTCACATCAAATAGTCAACCTGTGTGGGTGCAGTAGAGTCTCATTTAATTGTCATGGATTAATTTCACTCCAAAAGTTGTTTGTTGGCATATCCATTTAATCAAAAACCGGATCACTAATAAACAATATTTTTCACATAATGAGACCATTAGGTTTCAAAACAAATCAATTCAATTAAAATCAATTCAATTAAATTCACTTCCATTCCATTCATGTCAGAATCGAAGGATAATACTCCTGGTCTAGCAAGTCTAATTAAAGCTATGAGGTATTATAGGCGACGCTTATCTTTCTATTTTGTAGAATTGCCCATATTAGCAATTATATAATAAATTTTATGTATTTGTAATATTTTTAAAATAGATAATGACAGCAATTTTTCATATTTTTATGCTGGAAACTTTAATTGTTTAAGTTGGAAACAAATTTTTTAAGTGTTACATACTAAAATTGTTTATAAATTGTTTTGCACGCAAGTATAAGTAATTTTAAGTGGCTCTTCCGTCAGGTGTATTATTTAAATATTTATTTTCATTTCACATGGTAATATATACCCCCTCTATTGAGAAGTTTAAAAGACAACCGCAAATCATAACACAAAACAAACCAACAAAAACTTAAAATTAAATAATTAAACAAACAATCATAAATACATAATACGAATACACTGAGAAAAAAATATTTAATAAAAATTAAACTGCAAATAAAAACATAAAAAATAAGATAGCAAAACTGTGTCTACTGTCTAGATGATCGATAAAAATAACACAAAAAACGCTATACAAAATGAGGAAAAATACAGAAAATACAAAATTAATTAATGTGTGTAATATTTACCACAAATATTTTTTTTTAAAATTTTATTTTGTATTTCTTAAGTATTTTTATTAAAATAAGTGTAACACTAACTACAAACACCAAATAAGTGGAAAAAATTAAAAAAGGAACAGAGAAAAATGAATTATAAACCTAACCAGCCAGCGAATACTCTAGAAATACATTTTTAATAGATACTAATAAAGCAGTGTTAAAATTAAAAACAAGTGTTATATGTCTTATGGTGAATAAGAGCATATGAGCCAAATTAAATTTTTTAGATTTTACAACCATAGGCCATTATAACTTTGTAAACAATAGCGTAGTTAATCTCACGGAGTTAAATTTTTTAGTTGAAGAGTATCGATTAAGTGCTCATGCTCTGCTTATCATAGTACAGTTTTCATGAAAGAAAGAATTTACGATTGCTAGAAAATTATCCTTCAATATTCTTGGTAAACAGAAAAAACCAAGCTCAGTGGTCTTAATGACACTATACAACTACCAGAGGCGGATATATTGTGCGGTGCACGTGATGACATACACGACTTATCGACTTTTCAGTGTATACAATTAAGAGCAGCTTTCTTTGATTTGTATAAGCAGAGTCACGATCTAGAAATCTCCGACTTATGCAGCTCCGCAAAGTATGCAGTAAGTTTTTTAGTAAAAATCTAAACTTTCCAAAATAGGATAAATGTCGCCAAAGTTTCAATTCTTTCAAGAGATATACCAAAAGGTTAAAAAATTAATAGTGTGAGTATTGCTTGGAATAATTAAAAACTATTACGAAGGTATTCCGTTTACGAGAAGTATTATCTAAAGTTTCTGCTACGAAACGATTCCTGAAAAAACCCCTTGTTAATTTTACAAAAAGCTGTAATAGAATCATGAAACTCTTGATGGAAATTTTCTTCTCAGATAACAGAGACGATTATAATGAGTGAATTAGATCAGTCTGTCATCGTTCTATTTAAAACACTGGAAAGTTTGATATCCATGTCCTAACAACTTCTGCAAAATGCAACACTAGGGTGGTCCTTATATGTATGAGTCAGTTTGTTTTTTTTTAAACTTTGGATCGTAACTTTCCCCCCACCGAAATGTTCTCTGTAGTAAAAAAAGACATTGTGGAAAATTATAAACAGATTGCATCAGGAAAAGACGTGCCGCATTTGCCTACAAGTAGTCAAAATATGTACAATTCTTATGAAACAACTACAAATGCTAAGTTGAAGGGGCGTATGGCACGCCTTCCTCTGATGAAACTTGCCTAAAATTTTCCACAACGTATTTTTTTTTTGGCTACAAAGATCATTTATGTGGGAGTTACAGAGCAATATAACAATTTTAAAAACAAGGCGCACCCTAGTGCAACACACATGTAATCCATAATCCCCTTTTATAATTTGGTCAGTCCATAGTTGCCTCTATTTTCATAAAACTAGTTAAAATTCAAAATAGTGGCATCTTCTTAGGCTTCTTATTAGAACACTAATGCCTAAAGCATATCAGCAAAATTATGTTAATGTATCATTGAATCATCAATAGGAAATATGCCGTAATTTACACAAATTTGTTAAAGAAAGTTATGTTTTATCCGGAATTAGAGCGACGAAGTTTAAGCCCGACTTAGCATCAGAAATTAACTTTCACAATGGCATTGATTGGAAGACCTATGTTGTAGAGACTGTGTTCCTTAATGGTTAACAATGAAGGCATGCAATTGTTTCGCTGAATGAGGTTTTAATTTTGCCTGCACAACTGAATCATCCTCTCGACCTAAGCTATGCTTCTCTGCCCTATTTCTCAATGAGTACTTGAGTCAAAATTGTAAATAGCTATGTTCACTTATATTACTATCTTTCCAAGAATATATTTATAATTTAAGACCTTTTTCACACAATTCATAAACAATAATTTAATTTATAAAAAAAGTTATTAATTTCATGATTGTTTTGTTTTTAATTAAAATAATTTTTAAAAATCTTTATCTTGCAAAAAACTATTTATCAGTTTTTTTTTTGATTTATTGTTTTTTATTGCCTTTTATTTATGACATGGTTTACGATATACACGTAATTGATCAGTCATAATGATGCGCCTCACGTATATTTGTGCAACATTTATAGCCACTTTATTGTAGATGGTCGACGCGCCGATAATAGTGTGGTCAGTTTGATTGTCTACATACACGAACAAACCTATGTGATGATATATATTTTTCTCAAAATTTTATTTTTATTCATAATTGTTACTTTAGAAAATATGCAGTTGTTATAGTGGCGGCTGCTGTTGCTGAATTTTAATAAAATTTAAAATGCCAAGATTACAAAGAAACTAAATGTATATGTATGTATGGATATGTAAAACTAGGAAGCTTTAATTTGAGAAAATAAAAATAAAAACACTAAAAAAGTTATTAGATAATCGTGGAAGTTCAAGTTAATGCAACAGTTGCTATACTCGTAGCAGACTGAAAAACAGACAAACAAAAGTTACTCAAATGGTCTACAAAAAAAAAAGAAAAAAAAAAGAAAAAACAGACCAACTAAAAACCTATTTTTATAAGCAAAATAATAGTAAAACAACAAAAATTAACAAAAAAAAAAAAGCTTAACAAATAAACAGACAACAAACATGTTTTAGTGTCATTATGTTAAGAGGTTTTAATTTGTAAATATATATGTCTATACATATGAGTATACTTCTATTTACTTACAAATGATGTTGAATGTTTAAAAATTTTTTTATTTATACGGCACTAACTTCTTAAACGTTTAGTTTTAATTATTTATACATAAAAGCCAATTTTTGTGTGAAATTAAAAGTGTTTGGTGTTGTTTTAAGATGCAGTTTAAATTTAATTAAAAAACTTTTGTAATTAGTTTTACTCTTGTGATACACATTTATCTTTTTGGAATAAGTAGTTACATGTATATAAGATAAAGATAATTATGTCTGAAGTTAGTTGCAATAAGCTGATAAAATGCATGCTTTTAATGGTTATTATTATTTGATTGGGGGCAATTGTAACCTCACTATCCTATGCCTTGTATATAAAAAAGGAGCCTATAAGTCTTTTTTCCGTAGCATACAAAAAATATTCTAAAAGAATATTAAGAGTAAGGCATCATAAAAACCTGCATGACTGCTTTCTTCACTTTTTTTAATGAAAATTTTATACAAAACAAGCAAAATTAGCTTCGCCACCTCTATCTTAACTACTATCTTAGTTTTCATTTTGTACCCTTTTTCCTATTTTATCTCCTTCTAGTTTAAATCCAAACATTTAAGATTGCCTATCTGCTTTTTATCTGTATACAGTCTTCAAACAAACACGCATCAATTTTTTATATTGGGTATACAAGTTAAGTAGAATATGGATTCCGCGCCATAAGAACTGAACTAAGGTAAAGAATGAATCAAGTGAAGCGTATTCAAGTAAGGGCGTTATGCATCTATCGAAACAACTGACAGTCAGAAGGGCAAGGTCTGGGCTATAAGGCGGGTGAACCAAAACTTCATATCCCCTTTTTTTCCGAATAGCGGTCTTGCAACATGTGATCGAGCGTTGTCACGATGGAAGATTATGGCTTCATGTCTGATCACATTTTCTGGTTGTTTTTCGTTGATTGCTCTCCTCAAACGAATCAATTGTGTTCGGTACAGATCCCCTGTGATCGTCTGACCAGATTTCAACAGTTCATAATAAAAAAACATCCTTCTGATCCCACCAAATACACAGCATTACCTTGGCGTCATGGATATTCGGCCTTGGCATTGATTTAGCTGGTTGGCCGGACTTTACATTTTTCATCATCAGTAATAATACAATGCAAAAATGATTTATTTTTGCAGCGTTCGAGCATCATTTCCAACATGAAAAATCGCCTTTCCACGTCTCTCGGCTTCAATTCATATGGAACACAATTTTCTTACTTTTTAATGAATCCCAATGTTTTTAAACATGGGGGAAATGGCTTGTTGTGTGACTCCCAATGAGATGATACAAGTAATTCTTGTATTTGACAACAATCTTCGTCAAGTAATGCTTCCAATTCCCCACCTTCAAAATTTTTCGGCTGACCAGACTTCTTGTCGTCTGTGTCGAAATCACCACTTCTGAATCTCGTAAATCATCATTCACAAGTTTTTTCAATTGGTGCCTGTAGACCGTAAGTTTCTGCCAACAATCGATAACTTTCAGCAGCCGTTATTTTCAAATGAAAGAAGGTTTATCATACTTCTCCCCAAAACACCTTTTTATGGCACAAAACTCGACATTATTATAGCGGTTGAAAATTTTTTTTTTACACTGTGGCGTCTATCGAATACTGAATTATAATGACAGATGTTGTCCATCCAAAATACCATATATGTTATTATTGACACAAACCACATCTGATGGTTATGCAATACTTGTATACCCAATAATATATGATAGCTTTTAACCGGTGTGCTTTGTCCAATACCTGCTTATCCAATCTTACACATTTTTGGTCTGATGTGGAAAGATAACGAAGTTTTAATTGTTAGTCTTCACATATAAAAAATTCCATATTTGTATGAAAGGAAAGTGCCACGCCCACTTATTCAATATCGCCTAAATATTGACAAATGATGTGTATTCTTCACGAAATTGCTTGAAACAGAAAGAAATTTCTAGAAACTTCTATTTATTATTACCATTGTCAAGATATACAAAAATTAATATTAAGTTTGTATTGGAGTTACCATGGCTGGCCACTTGTCAAATTTATTCAGACTAAATTCAGAAACTTTAGTTTTAACCGTTCTCAAGATATGCAAAAATCAATATTTACTTTGTATGGGAGATAGCATTCCCACTTGTTCGATTCACTTTTTGTTGCAAGCCTTGCGGACGTAGCTAACTTAGTATATGTGCTACATTTTGTAACGTCACAACAACAAATTATATGAAATTTACATTTACTACACTTATGCATGCTTGCTACACAAATAAAATATTTCAAGTTTGTTTTATGTTTTCTTTTAATACCGAAAACACCTAATCCTGTTTTACACGGTAGACACATGCCAAACGATATAATGTAGAAATCATGCATTGGGTATTATTTTGGAGGTTCATAGCTTTTAGTGGGCAACACTGCTTTATTTGACAACCAATTTAACATCTGTTAGTTGCCTTTTATTTCATTTGGTTTGACATTTAATTATGGATAGACTTACATCAGACCAACGATTACAAATCCTTGAAATTGGGCTGAAGCACAAATTGATATTGATATTGAATTTCCATTCAAAATTTTATTCTCCATTGAAAAACAATTTTGTTCTCAATTGCGGAATGGGTATGCAAATAAGCACAAGCTTTTGTTGAAACATCATTATATCCACAGAAAATTACAGTTTGGTGCACTTTATGGGCTGGCAGAGTTATTGTTCCATATGACTTCAAGACGATTATGGCCAAAATGTTACTGTCAATGGTCATGTTAACGGTATAGGTTTGTGGCTAGAAATTATTTCGTACCTCAATTAGCTGGCATAAATCTTGCTGACATATGGTTCCATCAGGACGGTGCTACTTTTGATGAAAGAGTAATTTCACGTAACGATCCAGCTAATTGGCCACCAAGATCGTGTGACTTAACCCCATTAGATTATTTTCTTTGGGATTTTATAAAGTCAATTAACTAAAAACAATTGAACAATTGGAAATCAAGATTCAAAGAGATTCATATGCGAAATATGCGGTCGTTATTGCTGCGAAAAGTTTGTGAGAATTAGTGTTCCAGATTGAGCCTTGTTCGTACAAGCAGCCATTATGACATTAATGCCATAAAATTTTCTTTCCAACAAATCTAGCTTTATTACTATTAAAAACATATTTCTTTGTTTTGTTTTGATTTAAACTTTTGCAACTTTAAGAAGCACCCAAGAAATAGGCTAAGATGTAAACAAAAAAATAAAAATTGAAATAAATTTTTTTGTACTAAATATTCAAAAAAATATTATTTAAGTATTTGTTTTAATATTTTCAATTTGCTAACGGTTCTATGAAAGATACTCTTTCCTTGTTGCTGACATGCAGAGCATAAATATGTAGCAAATTGCAAATTTACAACGAAATGTGATTTTCGCTAATGTTTTAAATTTTTTAAATTTCTTTTAAAATTGTTTATAATGTAAAAATGAATTTTATGTATTTTTCGTAAGAAGGTTTATTGCGTTAAACGAAGATAACATACATAAGTTAAGCCAATTACATCAAGTATGTTTCTTAAGTCTTTTGTATTTTCGATTTAAAACAGTCCAAACCAGTTTAGTCTTCCGTATTTAGTTTTTGGATTGTTTACTTATCTCTCTGGAAATTTCTTCTGCATACAATCAAAACTATTGTGCATTATTATTTTTTTTTTTTTGGAATTAGCAATTATTTAAAAAGTAAATATTACAAACGTTATAATATTATGACAAAACATACTTATTTGGTTCAATAAACCATAACAATCGATTGCGGCAATGTATATACATGTGTATGTGCAAAAACCATCTTCATATTCATGTAAGTAAAAAAAAAACAAAAATTAAAACCACTGGACTGTTATTTTTATTTTTTAATTTTTTTGTATTACCAACCAAATTAAATAAACGTGTTAATATACCTTCCACTCTCCTGTACTCAAAGTTATATGTACTTAAGGTTGTTGTGTGGGAAGTTAGCTTAAATTGTATTGTGTGTAAATTTGGTCTTGGGTGTTGTGCATGATTTTTTTTAATTTTATTTCGCTGAAAATACATATTTCTAACGGTAAACTTATATCAAATCATGGTCGTTGTATGTGTATTTTTTTAATAAAGTTTTGTTTTGAAATTTTGTTGGTAAATAAATTCCGGCAGTCATTGCGTTTTTTTTACTGAAGTTTTAATAATTAAAAAAATAAAAAAAAACTTTTAAAATCTTCGGCAATTACCAAATTTGTTTGTTATTTTTTTATCTTTTACTTTTTAGTTGAAATTTTGTGGAAATAAAAATGTTGCTTTTACTTCCATGTGTGTATTTGAAAAAAAAAAAAAATATTTAAAATCACTTATACAGGCATACAAATTTGTTATGGAAAATTCGAAAACAAGAAAAAAACCCACTCTACAACCACTCTGCAAGTGGTGTCAGTTTAAACCAGTATTAAAATAATATTATGAAATCATTTCAAAAGCTTTAACAAAAATGAAAATAAAATCAAGTTGCATGTTAAGTCACCTTGATTTTAATATTTTTTTATGTTTTTAAGTTGCAACTGATATTTGGCGCGTAAATTATTTGGTGACTGATCTTGTTTTCTTCGCTGTACTTTGTTTCATTTTTTTTTAATTTTTTAAATTTTATTGCATTTTTATTTAATATTAGTTTTAAGCAAAATTTTGATAAGAAACCATGCGTTACATTTTATTACTCTTATTTACTATATTGATTAATTTTTTGCTTAATGGTCTTGTTGCAAAATTTGTAAGTAAATTATGTTTCTGAAATTAACAACATTACTAACTTACATACTTTTAAAAAATGTTTACATTTGATGGGTGTAGCGGTTTTAATGGTTGAAAATATATGCTAACAGCGAAGATTTGATGTTAGGGCTTCTGCAAGTTAAGTTAAACACTTTGAATTCTAACAATACTGTTGCATATCTATGGTATTTTGGACAATCATAGTATGGCATAGATCTACTTAAACAACTAACATAATATAGCTTTAATACTAAACGTGCCAAAATTTAATACATATCTCTTGCTACCATAGCCGGTCAAATGAACGTTCTTTATGATTCATGATTGAATGAATGAAATAAAGGTAAACAGATTAATATTAATTAAATAATATTAATAAATAGGAGTAAAAGTCGTGCAGTCAAATGTGTAAACAAGATGAAATGACATGCGTATTTTCATACAATTGTTTCATTTGACCGATTATGGTAGATTAGTGACCAAATTAAAAGGCCACTTAAACGGTGTTCATAATGTTATTTGTATATTGTAATAAATTATTATAAAAGCTTATTGAAAGCCACTATTTAACTTCGCAGATGTGAAGGGAAGAAGCCTCTATTAATAGATGTACTACATTAAGATTTAGTGGCGTGATGTAGTGGTTAGAGCGTAGGCATACAACACAAGTGGCTCAGCTTCGAACCTCAGCAGAGGATACGACAAAAAAATTTAATTGCAGCTTCGAATATTTAATAAAGAGACTTCAACCTACTTCTAGACAAATCCATCTAAAGAAGGCTCCCTAACCATCCAGCTTACCTCTGGCGTTGATGACGTACATCAGACGAATGACAAGGATAAAACGCCACTTACTGGGAACAAATTACAGTGTTAAGAAGGATTACAACCAGCACTTAGCAAGGATCTTCACCACTACATATATGGAAGTGAGCTACAGTAGATTAATCATCTACTTAGCTTGAAAATCAACCTGAGTACTGAAACTGATATAAAGCAATGCTTTGCCGAAAACTAATATGCACTCTAGAGTAGTGACGATCCTTTAAAAGGCATAACTTGAAAATGTAGCATTCTAAACTTTAATTTGTTTTTGTGTTTCAGTAAGGTTGGAGATAATGAACAAATTTAACGCCATGGCCTACACTTTCTGAAAAGATGACCTGCTCGATTACTAAGTTAAGCTCTTCGTATCTTAATCCAAGAAGAATGAAACAGCACATTTTACTCTCTCGCTTGAACATTCACTATCGGTATCTGTTCTTAGAGGTTACTTCCTACTCGGGATACGTATCACACAATTTTTGCGATTTACTGCCCAGCATTTGCGCTAATGCATATAAGAATACTGGAGACCACGTTTTTAACATGT
The DNA here is from genome assembly GCA_023159175.1 of Wohlfahrtia magnifica. Classification (NCBI taxonomy): domain Eukaryota; kingdom Metazoa; phylum Arthropoda; class Insecta; order Diptera; family Sarcophagidae; genus Wohlfahrtia; species Wohlfahrtia magnifica. The sequence continues at coordinate 5,108,188 of JAKWBJ010000052.1, read as the reverse complement.
CTAAGAGAACAGACGGAAATAGGTTTGATGAACATTGCCCGATGCATAAGGGAATCATGATGAGTTGGTACAAACGACCCTTACTGATGGCGTACATCGGCGCGGTTTTTCATGAATGTGACATGTAGCAAAATCTGCCTAATGAACTGGTCTTAGTAGGGACCAGAGTTCAGCAATGAATACTGAAGACATGAGTATACTTGAATCATATTCATAAATTCTTATACCAGTGCATCCACAAAAATCGACTATTTGGTGTGCAACGTTATCTAACGAAATGATTAGTCTATGTTTCTTCGGAAATTAGATAATAGCTGCCGTAGTGACTTATGTTTATTTTGTTTCCATAAACCAGTCAATAAAATAATTAAAATAAAATAATAAATAATAAATAAATTTTGAAGACAATGTTATTTAACGAAATTGACGATTTTCTCAGCTTTCAACATCATGCAATCTGATGTTCATTGAATATTTTTTTTGGTGCTACGTTAAGTCCATGCTTACAATTCAACAACTCCAGAACAATAAAAGAAAACAAAATATATGTGATTTACGAAATAATATCAGAAGTTTTCGAAAGATATCATAACACGTAAGTACATATTCACGATTCTCGAACGGGATAACACCGCCGTTGTTTATGTCACCAGAAGGGTCACGATATAAAGACTGATTGATGTTTATATAATGGAGAGGTACTTTGTCGAATACCCCCTTTACCCGCGTCAGTTTGCTGACGTGAAGAGAGAGTCCACTGAGTGTGGTATTTTGTCTCTTTTGGGCAGTATTGAAAAGACATTCTCTGATAGGGAAATGGCTCTTTGTACCTTCATAGATATTCAGGGCACCTTTCACAATACAGGATTTGACTCCGTTTCTAGTTCGTCAGAACGAAAGAGGGTGGAAAAGTCCATTATAGCTTGGATCAGTCCCATGCTTAGGAGCAGGATCATCGACTATTCTCTTGATGGAGAGGAGTCGACTATGATCGCCCTCAGGGTGAAGTACTTTCTTCAGTGTAGTAGTAGTTGATATCTTGCTCACCATATTGGCTCAGCGTAATTGGTTACGCTGATAATTTCGTTATAACGTTTCGTGGGAAATATGAGAGTACGTTATGTAATCTCATGATAACATCACTAGGCAAGGTGCCAAATCGGTGCACTCAGGAAGGACTCTCGGCGAATCTTGGTTGTCGTACCTTTCACAAAGAGATACAAGTTATCATGTGACTGTATTTCTTTCATGGGTACTACCATCAACTTTTCCAGGGAAGTAAAGTATTTATGTGTCATTCTGGATAGGAGGGTTAGATGGAATTCGCACATTGATGCCGTCCAGACAAAACCCATACCTCATTGGGTGACATAACCACCATTATGGTTTCATTAGAAAGGCAACAGATCTGCTGAATAAACTTTAGATCGAAAGGGACACAATAGATCCCATGGGTAGCAGTGTCCTGCAATAGTACCTGGTCAGGAGCATAATAATAATAATAATACTTTTAGGTGTTAGTGTTTGTGATCATGTATTGCCATAAAAAATACAGTACACCCAACTTAAATTGTGCAAATCAAGTTCACATCTAGTTTTTTTTTATTTGAACTAAAAAATTGAACGATACCATATCGTTGATTATGGTATAGAGTGATAATTCTTAAACATACTTTTTCTGCATTTGATTTCTTATTTTTTATTTGATAAAAAAATTAATTAAATTTTTAGTGTTTTCAATACGCTTTGACAATAAAACAAAATAAAACCTATACAGTTTTGTGTTTTGTGTTTCTTTTATTTCTTTTAAAACATAATTTTTTATTGTATGCATTTTATTGTATACATAGACGACAGCAAGCAGCATGAAAGCAAGCAGCAAGTTGTTGTTGGCAGCATTTGCGACAACGCTATAGACTTCATAAATATTTTGAAAGCAGAAGCAGCAATAAAATTAGGTTTTATTGTCATAAAAATATTTGTTACAGAAAAATATTTTTCTGTGGTGACATTCAAGCTTTTTAAATCCACCAAAATAAAATCAATTTTTTAAGATATGACTCAAAAATATAAAAATTAATGGATTTATGTATTTAAAGCCTTTTAATTATGAACATAAATGCTGTTTGCTGCAATATTTTAGTTTTATACTGTTGTTTTCTGATAAATAAAAAAAAAAAAAACTATTTTTACGTTTTTTATTTGAAATTTTATATTGTATTGGTATCACTAATTTTTGTTTTACTGCCTACAAAAATAGAAATGATGTTTAGCAGCAACAGCCAAGGTTGTTGTCTACGCTTTTGCTGTGCTGCCTTTAAAATAATTGCTTTCATATAAACATATGTATGCTAATTTTATATTTTGCTGTCTGCTGCTTGCTGTCGGTTATGTGTTTAATGGTTAATTTCTTTATTCATGGCATTTTATTTCAAATATGTTTTAATATGATACGAAATTATACCCCATGTTCAATTATACCATGCCATTGCCATGGCTTCTACCATAAAACATTTAAGAATTTATAAAAAAAACCGTGATATACTTGAAATAATAATTTTATTATTTTATTTCACGAGTATAAAATGTGTTAGAAGCTTAACAAATTAATTTTATGGTTAATTACTTGAGTGCTAGTCGAAAAAAAAAATCTGAAATTATAACCACAAAAATTGAATTACAATTTATAGCAGATGCGATCATAAAAAAATAATTACTAATTAACCAAGATGACACTTGGACTTTTCTCAGGTGTTTTAAATAAAAACTTTTGCAAACAGTGTACTAGTAACGGACTAAGAATCATTATTAATTTACGCGTGTATTTTATTTTATTTTTTATTTCGTCGAATAGTCACAGTCACAGTTAAAAAAAAAAAAAACAACAAAGAAAAATAAAAGTCATCTGTATTAAAATGAAGTACAAATATGTATTGTGTGTACGACTGACTGTGTTTTACATGTCATAAGTTAGGAAATTATATGTTTTCTTTATAAATTATAACAAAAGGTTAAAAATTAAAGGTTTTGATATGTTTTTCCCTTAGTACTTTTGAATTTTTTTGCGATTTATGAATCATTTATGAGTGTATGCGATTATTATTGTGATAAAAAGGTGTCAAGGTTATTTTAAATTTTTTAATTTATTTTGTTTAATAAAAAACACTGAAATAAACATTTAATATCCTTAAAAAGTAGAATATAATTAAAAAAGAATAGAACAATTTGTATATTTTTATGGCCTTAAACTTTGTATTTCATTGCCAGTGGTAAATAAAACTTAATCATTTTTTATAAGAGCGTGTGGAATTTAACTATATTTTAGGTAAATACTTGTATTCTAGTAAAGTGCTAAATATTTATTTGTTATTTCTATTACAAACACAACATTAAATTACATTTTAAATAATTATTACAAGTGGAATGGCTAAGTCCATATGCTTGATATAGTGCAACAGATTTTGTCTACTGCGGCACTATTAAATAATTTACTGACTTTTAGGCAAAAATATAAAAGAAAAAAAAAATTTTGATGAAAAGCTCAGAGAAACTGAACTTGCATAAATATCATCTTGGATCTTCAATATGCCTGGCCAAGAAATATAGGGTCCGCCAAATAATTTTTTTTTTAAATGCTGTAAAAAAAACTACTGAATATTTTATCAAATTTCTTTTTTTATTTGAAAGTACATTCCTTCCGGTTAATAATGGAAAATAATTTCATTCAAATGGCTGTCTCGGCTGGCCATGCAGTGGCCTACACGATCGGTACAATTTTTAAGCACATTATCGATTGTGTGCAGCTGTATTTCACCAATGGCTTCACGAATATTGTTCTTTAAAGCGTAATTGTCTCTGGCTTGTTGGCGTAACACTTATATCTAACGGCACTCCACAAGTAATAGTCCACCGGTGTCAAATCGCAGCTCCGAGGTGGCAAAACGAAATCAGCTCTGCGGCTGATAATGCGATCTTCAAAAACAGGGCGCAAAAATTCTAGTGTAGCTTCGGCTGTGTGGCACATAGCGCCATCCTGTTGAAACCGAATGTTGCTAATATCCTCCTCTTCAATTTTTGTGACCAAAAATTCGCTCAACATGGCCCGATAACGATCGCCATTGACTGTAACGGCCACTCCTTGCTCATTTTCGAAGAAATATGGCCCAATTATGCCTCTGGACCAAAATCCCCACCAAACAGTGACTCGTCTTGGGTGTATCGGCTTTTCAATGTATGCGTGCTGGTTTTCTGTGCCCCAAATGCGACAATTTTGCTTGTTTACATACCCGCCAAGATCAAAATGAGCTTCATCTGAAAAGATGATTTTTTTTTGGCAAAATCGGCATCTTCTGTAAGTTGATCGCACTAGTTGAAAAAAAACGTTAGATGGCGAACCCTTTAGTTCACTTTCGTCAGTATCCAGTTGGTATAAAAACATCTGTGGAACATCTGTTAATTCAAGATTTGTTCAGTTACAGCTTTATAAAGGATTTTTTTTATAAAAAAATTAAGTTTTTATACCTTAAATTATAGTAAAATTATAGTAAAAAGTTCTTAAGTGTATAAGACAAAAGTACAGGACTTTTGTTTAAACTTAGGCGTTTATTATAAATTTACATGTGCACAATACCCAATTGGTGCCAATTTCGATCTGATATAAAATTCAATATCCTCTATAGTGGTGTCCAAAGCTGGACGAGAAATAAATATACTTTTCTCTGGAGGTATTACCCTGTCTGGACGAGAAATAAATATACTTTTCTCTGGCGGTATTACTCTAGGCGGCTTGGAGTAAGAGGCCGTAGAGGCGTATCAGTTCCAGACGTACCAAGAAAATTTCCAGGTGTAAAAATAGGAACAACGGCATCTACAGTTAAATATTGAGGCTGATGTTGTGGTAGTGTGCATTAAGTCCGAAGATTGTTGGATGAGCAAGATGGGTCAGAGTTTATAGACTTTGTACTTTTTTTTTCTCTGGAGAACCAGACATTTTCTCAAGTAAATTTTTATATTTTAATTGGAAATTTTTCAATCAGAGATTTTAAATCATTAATCGTATCCTCTAATTGTTTACGTGAGAAAAGTTGTACATCAAATTCCATACATTTCTTATAACACCAACAAATTCCATTATTCTCACGAAGGTTATCGGCAGTTTGAGCTGCAATTACATACATTTTGCATGATAAACCGTATAACAAAGCCAGCAGGAGACCATAAGATCATCTTTGTGATAACATATATATTATGCGTTAAAAGAAGTGTCCGTTATATGAGGCTATGAACGAATCAAGCTTATTTCAGATGCTATGTTCTGCAATGAATCGTTACGTGTTCTAGTGAGAGTGATTTTCTCACCATCTGGCCTGATTTCGACAGTTTATAATAGATTGGATCCTTCTAGTCAAAGCATTTCCTTGGCTTCATGGATATTTGTTGCTGAATCGAGCTACACATACAATTTCTTGTGCTTCAATTTTTCTTAATGAATACATATTCCAAAATTCAACTTGTGTGGTAGCCACTTTCCTAACTTTATAATGAATCCTGTTGCTTGAAAAAATGTTGAAATTGCTGTTAGAATGGCTCGCAATGATTTTGGAAGAAAGGCCACGTATGCGCAATGGTGTGCTGAAGGTTTGCAGACAGATCTTAGGGTTGTAACCCAAGAATATTACACTGGATGTTTACCATGATGGTCAGACCTTTTGCGACATAAAGGACCGTTGTATTGGGATGGGCCATCTATCGGTTTTAATTTGAACCAGCGTTTATTTCGAATCTGGCAATACTTACGTCGTTTTATGCTTAAAAAAAATTTAGTATATTATCTTCACTAAATTAAATGAATCGATTTACGCTTAAGCAACGTTGGGATTTATTGGAAATTTATTTCGAAAACAAAGACAAAAAAAGCTTATTTTCATCTTGGTGGGTACGTTAATAAGCAAAATTGCCGTGTTTGGGCCTCAGAGAACCCAAACGTGGTCTAACAGAAGCCAATGCACTCTTTACGAGTGATTGTTTTGTGTGGCTTGTGGAGCCGAGGCATCATTGGCCCATAATTCTTTTAAAATGAGGACGGCGAAACCATTACGATCAATGGAGACACCTATCGCACCATGATAACCGATTTTTTTGTACCCGCTCTTCATGTTGTTGATGTGAACGATGTTTGGTTTTAACAGGATGGTGCAACTTGCCACACACATCATGCCACAATCGATTTATTGCGTCAAGCGTTTGATGACCCCTTAATTAGCCGAAATGGTGATATCAGTTGGCCTCCAAGAAGCTGCGAATCGACACCGTCGGTCTATTTTCTATGAAGCACCGTTAAAAATAAGTGTTATGCTGACAAACTAGAGACAATTGAACATTTGAAGGCCAACATTCGTAATGCCATTGGCGAGATGCGACTCCATACACTAGAAAAAGTTCTAGAAAATTGGTCCGATCGTATGGGATACTATGATTCCAGCCCCGGCAGCCACATGAATGAAATAATATTTCATTTCTAACTGAAATAATTGCACTTCACAACAAATAATAGGTAGGCAGTTATAGCGGTTGGTATCAACCGGCGTCCTGAATTTCATCAGATATACGAGGTTGAGGGAGATATTATAGGAAAATTTTATATATACATACCTCAATGATAATAGTAATAATAACATAATCAATTTACTTTCGCAGGTTATTTCCTAGCCAGCGATTTTTTCCTCTCCGTATTTGTTAGTAATACGCTCCTCCCATAATCCCACATTGCATATTTGTCTGGCCTATAAAATTCGTAGAATTGTATGCAGTCATCTATCTGTTCACAAATTTTCGTAGCCTTTGTGTTGGTGCTTTCCATGCGTATCATGTTTTCCAGCCTTACAGTAGGATGGGTTTGTGGCACGCTGCGAATAGACTATAGAATATTTTTGATTTCCATACTGCTCTCATAGCTTAACGATATCTGTTGTCTATATCCGCTATTGCTCCGTCATCATTGCTAACTTTTTATCCTATTTCATGTTTTCAATGTTCATACCATAGATTATGTTGCCGTGTACAATATTTTTATTCTCCTACATTTTGTCTTCTGCGAGTTCACGTTAAAACTTGTGCACTTTTCAGACTCCTTTTAAGGTATTGACGTCTGGTTTTCAATGCCCTGTTGTTTTTTGAAAATTAATACAATGCCATCGGCGTAAGAGGGTTCATCCAGTTTTCCATTCAGTTCTGAGTTTATCTCTAATGCACTTACATTGCTCGTTTGCAATATCATATCCAGAGCTGTTACGAAGAGTAGTGGGGAAAGTTCTCACTTGTCACCCTGGGTATGACACCGTGTTAGGTGTATGATTTAATTATTGTATTTAATTATCGCTATGATCTGCGATATTCCTATAGTTTCAACGGTATTGTTTGGATTATTTCGAGGATTGAGTGAGAAGAAAAAACAGATATCTACCCTCTAATATGTTAAGTTTTTAGAAATACAAATCATGTGTGAAAGATCTGCTATGAATCTGGTATCAAATAAATTTACTTTTTTTGTCTGTTTTTGCTATAAAATAAATTACGATTTTAAAAAATTATATAAAAAAATAAATAACTAAGTTATTTGTGTAGCATACGCACAACAACGCTTTACTAGACATTTAAAAAAATAATAATTTTTTCTGAATTTGTATAAATAAGCTTCCAATATATAGGAAACATCACTTTTTATTAATTGATTGATTTATAGTTGTTCGATTATTAATTCATAATAGTTTGTGGAAAATATATATGCAAATCAAAGGTATTTAACTAAACCAATAAATGCCCAAAACACAATAATTAGAAAATATTTAAAATGTATTTGGACAACCTTGACCTACTGAGTGTAGGGTATACACCACGTACACTTTATTAAAAAAGCAAGACAAAAAGTATTTAGGTTTTCATTTCATGGTGGCTTTTTATATATATTTATTTTTTTTTTTTTTTTGTAAAAACAATTTTTCAAATATATTCACAACTGCATCAGCAACTATAAATTAAAATAATACAGACAAATATAATAAATTCATAATAACAACAACAAAAATAGACAAACATGTGCTGATAATGTTAATGCCTAACATTAATCTTTGAATGTTAATAAAAACAAAAGACTTAAGACACATGAGTGCTTCAAGCTTTTATTAATAAAGGGACTAAATGAATTATTGGTGACCAAAAACAATGTATAATAAAACAACAACAACAACAACAACAACAACAAAACAACCATAGACAATGACTCAGTAAAATTAACAAAAAAAAATTTTGTTAAAAACCTTAAGTGGAGCCATAAGCAAGGGCAAGAGATGTTTTGACGGACGTTTGGTTCAAGAAATGCAAATATGGCAAAAGTTAGAGGAGAGAGAGTAAAAAAGCGAAAGTAAAAGTTACTACTAATCAATCAAGTAATATATGCATAATGTTGTTGTTGTTTTTTTTTTTTAACTAAACAAATGAATTCGTTAATACATACCGGCATTTCTAAAGAAACAGCTGAGTCCAACAAAAACTAGTATTATTGTTAGTGTTGTTGTCGTTGTTGCTTTTGTCGTTGTTGTACTGGTAATGATATTCTGTTTGGCAGGCATGTTTTAAACACAATATTTTGTATTTTCTTATTTAATAATAATTATTTCTTAGATATGAATTTTTTAAATTTAAATTTTGAAAAATTATTTCATAATAAAATAGCATTTAAAATAAAGAATTTATAGCACTTAATACCATAATTTGTGGTAAATTTTAAAACTATTTTTTTTATACAAATTTTGTTAACAAGTTTGATTTTTGATTATCTTGTTGTTGTTGGTTTTTATAAATCTTTTTTTTATTTTTTAATTATGGCCTCAGTATGTTGACTTAAATGGTAGTAGTGGCAGTGGTTTGGAATTTTAGCTATTTTTAATACAAAATCCAACAACAAATATAGCCAATACAACAAGTGGCTGTTGAATTTTTTATTTTATTGGGTTTTGCTGCTTTTTTTATAGTAAAAGATATCCACAACAACTCGTATTATGTAACACTCTTAAAATATTTAGATATTTTCAATTTTATTATTGTTGTAATTATTAATTAATTTTATTTGAAAAATTAGCACTTTTTCAAGAAAAACAAAAAAAAAAAAACTTTAGCTCTCAGCAATTATAATATAAACATCCATATCCGTTTTTAGATGTTTAGTAGGCTAATGGGTCTCTTTTTACTATTTTTTTGTTACTTCGATATGTTATTTTTATAAAACACTTTTCATACGTTAATTATGTTTAATATTTTATTTAAGTTGTCGTTTATTAACCGTTTTTGTTGTTGCGTATTTAAGACCTTACAGTTGGCGCGCTCAATTAAATCTGTTTTGTCTGCTGACAACTTTTGCTTTCATTTGCCTCTGCAAAGAGTCAGTTTTGAAAAATGACAGAGTGCAGCTTAAATGTTATGGTTTTGGATTTTAAGCTTTTGTTATATTTTTTTTTTAAGAGAGTGGTTTGGTTTCAAACAAAATTTTAAAATTATAGCGCATATTACGTTTGGCTTGAAATTTTACATTAAAAGCTTTACGCAAGCTTTTCTTGCAGGAATACAATATAAATAAAGGAGAGATTTTATTTTAAACAACAACTACAAGTACGTAAAATATATAGAAAATCTGTTAAATATATTACAGATTTCTGGATGGTAGTACAAGAGTAACAACAATTTTCTGCATAAATTTTTTTTTAAATAAATATTTGATTTAAATTTTTAACGGAAACTTATTGCCCTTAATTATTTAAATTTGTATAAATAAAATAAACATGCCTGAAGACTTCATTTTATGATGGAGTTGACATCACTTACCGCAGTATTCAAAGTTTCGCAGCCATAGTGTAATTTACATATCACACACCTAGTTTTATCTATAAAAAAAATACCAGTGTATTTTGTTGTTGTTAACTGTTGCTAAAAAAACAGTTATATCTTTCTTTCTCTTTATAAATAAGTGTATTGAGCATAGCTGGAGCATATAAATCCGAAAAATGAAAATTTTGAGTTGAGCAACTTTTGGACTAGGTGTGCGATATAACTCTTTTTTTCTCCGTTTTTCTCTATAGTAAGCATATTGACTTTCCACAAATCATTCATTGCTTTGTTTCATTTTCTTTAATCAATTTGATCTTTCAAGTTAAGTAGATTTTTAATCCACTCTAGCTTCCCCCCCATATGAATTTGCGTGGTGGTGAAGATCCTTGCTAATTAGTGGTGATCTTTACTTCAGCATTGTAATTTATGTATTTTTTTTTTTGCCAGTAGGTGACGTGTTTTCATGATCATTCATCTGATGCTTGTCATCATCGCTAGAGGTATGCGGGAAGATCAGGGGAGCTTCTTCTCTATTTTTTAGATGGAGCTATTTGGAAGGAAAATGAAGCGTCTTTATTAAACATTCGAAAACACAATTAAATATTTCTTCACAATGTCCTCCGCTTGGGCTCGAACCTAGGTCATCTGTGTTGTTATTCGTGCGCTCTAACCACTACACTACGACACCGCCGCGATATGAGTTAAAAAAGCTAATTATCATATTGGAAGAGATGTGTGAAGGTCCTTATATAGAGTAAAGTGTCAATTACCACTCAATGGACTGCTATTTATGGAGGATTTCCTGCATGCTTATAGGATGGATCCATTTTTTTCGTCAAAAATCGTATAGCAAAAACGTAATCTACGCGGTCTAAAATCTATAGGTCTAAAATCCATAGAATTATAAGAAGAATTTAATTAACTTCGACTGCACAGATTTTACGAATCTGATTGACTTATACGATGACAGAATATTATCCGAACCTCCACTTACTGGAAGCATTCCATACGAACACTTGTTGGATTATATAAAGTGTGATGATCCATTACACATGCAAGGAACTGAACGATGTGTGCAACTGCTGGCCACTGTTTCACGGCAAGCTGTAGTAAAGAACAGAGATGATGTTATGGCAGTGACTATAGAAAGACGCACCAGATTACCGCGAATAGAGAATAAAAATGATTTAAAAAAAAAACTGATTTAACTCCCTTTCACTAAGAGAACTTAAGTTTTATTTGTTTTAAATACATTTCTAGCAGTCTTTCTTACATTGTATTCTAAATGTTGTATTCAGCAACTTATTTTGTTTGCATTCATGACATAAAATAATTAATTCGAAAGAAAAATACAGTATTTTATGATCCCCTCGTATTTTTTGAATGATGGATAGAGGATGTCCAAAATTGAGGCATCATTTTAAATTTAACAAAAAAAGGCTTTTTTCAGATATTAAAAATATTTTTATTTCAGTTTATTACAATAGGTTCCGGTTAAAAATGAAGTGAACCGCCTACTGGCTCGGCAGGCTCCCAATCTGTTACCAAAATTATTATTCTCGTTTTTCAATAAACTATTGTCAATGGTTGATATCTGCTCGTTAATATCTGTTGGTATTAAGCTCTTGAACTGATTCGATTTCAAAAAACTCCACAAAAAAATCTAAAGGTGTTCAATCGCACGATGATAGCCAATTTACTTCTCCTCTACGATAAATAATGCTACATTTGAACTTTTCTTTCAAAAGATCCATTGTTTCTCTTGCTGTGTGACAAGTAGTACCAACCTGTTGAAACCACATATTCTCTACGTTTAAATCATCAATTTTCCGCTACAAAAAGCTTTGAATCATCACTCTGTAGCGACTTCCATTGACCGTAATCGTAATTCAATTTACGTTTTCAAAAAAATATGGTCCGATAAATCACAAAAATCACATTACTTTCTTCTGAAGAATTTCTTGGGATTTTCTGTAGATTTTATTTTTGCTATATGACTTTTCAATTATTTTTCATCCATACAATTTGACCCACCCTATCTAATATTCACACTTTTTCACTGTTTGCTACTGTTCTGTTACTTATTCGAATTACCCCGTTTACATGACATCTTTGATTGAAAGTTTTGATCGTTCTTCTTCTTTTTCCTTTTTTTTTATTTATTTTATTATTATCTGCTGGTAGATTGCGTTTTAAAAAGGCAAAAAGGTTAGAAATTTCAATAAATAAATCCAGCATAGAGAAAGACTAGATACAATTTAGAGATAATATTCGCTCTTAAAATTGTGTATGGGAAGATTATATTATTCGGTTCATAATAGGGGGTTGAATTATGAATGAAAGAACAAATTAAAAAAAAAAAACTTTTTTTTTTTAAGCTTGGCATAGTTTAGCTCTTACTGTTAATAAATTACTGATTTTTGCTTCTAACTCTCCATTAATATGAAGATTTTAATTAAATAGTTTTTAGTCTTTTGATTGTAATTTTTTTATTGAACCATAAAGTACATAGGATAGGGTTTTTTGTGGAATAGCACATACGGCAAATGGCCTCAACGGCTTTGCAATCACATATGCACTCGTTTGTTGAAAATTTCCATGACCATTTTTCATAAATGTGGCTGAATTTAGTTAATTCAGCGTTGAATCGTGTCCTTTAATGCACGGGTGTTTGTAGACTTGTTGACATAGACCTGTGATTTCAAATAACCTTATGAAAAGAAATCGAATGGTGTTATATCGCACGACCTCTTCACAGTTGGCGAAGTTAAAACACTATTCCGACCATATTTTGTATGACATTTTCGAACTGCAGCCGCTAAGCTTTCATTATTTTTGAAATATTGTTCAATAATGAAGACACGTTGTTTTATCGTGTAACGCTCCATTTTTACTTAAGGTACCATTTGTTTTTTAAGGTTGCCAATACTTTACTGCACAAAATGCGACAAATTTAATTCTTACGTTAATTTTGGAACACCCTTTACATTGTGTTGGAATATAGTGCTTGTGCTGATGTGAGACTGAAAATCAATTTTGTTGCGGCAGTATTTTAGTGCTACATATGTATGTATATGCCATTATAATTATTCCAATGGCCAGTTATTGTAGCTTTTGTTGACTCAGTTCACCGTTCCAAATGCTGATATCGCGCTCGTCTAAGTTGGTTGAGCCTAGATTATAGACCTGAAGAAGCTCTAGAGGAAATAATCGAAATAAGGTATATATTGCCTTTTAGTTGTGCCCACTTAATATCGGGTGGGCCATTTAAAAGGTTGAAATTAAAAATGTAGTAAAACAAAAACGATTGGAAATTTTCCTAAATTTATTTTTTTCTTGTGAAGTACAATTGTTTCGGTTAGAAATGAAATATTTTATTAATTGGCTACCGCGGCTAGCCTCACAGCGCCCCATTCGATCGAATCAATTTTCGAGAACATTTTCGAGTGTTGGCCTTCAAATGCTCAATTGTCTCTGATTTGTCGGCATAACACTTGTCTTTAATTGCGCCCTACAGAAAATAATCCAAAGGTGTCAAATCGCAGCTTCTTGGCGGCCAACTAACATCACCATTTCGACTTATTAAACGACCATCAAACTTTTGACGCAATAAATCGGTTGTGGCATGAGATGCGTGGCAAGTTGCACCATCCTGTTAAAACCAAACATCGTTCACATCAATACAATGAAAAGCGGGCACAAAAAAATCGGTTATCATGGTGCGATAGATGTGTTCATTGACCGTTATATTTGCGCTGCCCTCATTTTCATAGAAATATGGCTGAATGATGTCTTCGCTCCACAAGCTGCATCAAACAGTCACTCGTAATGGTTGAATTGGCTACTGTAAGACCCACCAAGCTGAAAATGAGCTTCAACCGAAAAGATGATTTAAAAAATTTTTTTTTGATTTTTTTTTTTTGCAATCGCCGACAAATTGTTTTTGGTTTGGAAATAAATTTGCAATATATTCCATCTTTGACAGAATGACATAAATATTGCCAGATTCGCAATAACCGCTGGCTTAAATTTAAACTGATAGATGGCCTACCCGATATATGACAAGCGAATTTTATAGGACGTACTAACTCCAAGCCACCGGTAGCTTGCATGGGCTTTTTTCAAGCCTTAGATTTGAGATATCAGGTCAAATTAGACCTATCATTGTATAGTTTTTTTTTTTATATAAGACCAGCACCCAGAAGATGGCCCCTACTCATGCAGTGCATTGTGCTGGTACTAGGAAAATAGGTTATTGGAAGGAGGACAGAGGGAGTAGTGTTTATGGACGTTAGATTTAAATTTACTCATGCCGTAGGTGGCAGGAAATACTTTCGCTGGAAGATTATTCCACAACCGAACAGTGCGACCAAAGAACGAATTCTCCCTATAATGCGTTGTGCGATTTACTGGACAATCAACTACAAAGGGATGCGCTCTACGAGAAATACGAGTACTACGTAAAAATATATGATTTTTGGGAATTAATTCCTTAATTTCGTTAGAACACATTCCGTTATAGTACCGATAGAACAATGAAACACACGCCACATTGCGACGGTGTTACAATGAATCGATAGAGTTGGCATCTTCGCCCTCTCTTGTACGCGGTCGAGAAGCTCCAAAATAGACTTTGAAGCACCGGCCCATACATGAGAGTTGTATTCCGGATATAGGTCTTGTAAATATTAAGGAGATCAGATGGGGTGAAGTATTTCTTGCACCGTCTCAGAAAATCAAGGCACTTGAATGCTTCTTTCGACACTTGAAATATGTGATCATTCCAACGAACGTCACAGTGAATTCTCATGCCCAGAACATCAAGAGCATCTGATTCCTCAATATCCACATTACCCATTGACGCAGATGACAGCACACCACCACGCCTGTGTGTTAAAAAACAACATTGAGTCTTACGTGCATTAAAATCGACCCTGTTCGCACGACCCCACTCGGAGACCTTCACCAGCTCACTTGTGAGTGTGACGTTCATATTCATCTTCTTACCACAACCTCCAAAAGGCTCGGTCTACGATCAAAGGAATATAAGTGACAAATGTTGCTGTTGCCGCAAAAGAGTAGATAGGATTAGAAGTGAGAAGAAGAAAGTCGTTAAGAAATATTAGAAAAAGAGTAGGAGAAAGAACAGAGCCTTGCGGTACCCTTGATTTTACCCTGAACTCGTCGGATGAGACCCCATCTATAACCACTCTTATAGAGCGATCTCTGGTAACAATAGGGAATATAAGCAGTGATAGTGCCGCCAATGTTACAGCGGGGAGACGTTACCACACTCATACACTTAGCAGACTCCAAGCCCGATGATAAGAATACCCCGCTACCCCGTTTTTTTAATAACTTCTACACATACGGAAGCTGGATGTCATTGGTCATTTTGATTGGATTAAACAAAAATTTTATTTTGAATAAAAATAATACTTTAATTTTGGATTAAAAAATAATCACGTTTACTTTAGCTGTTAAAATATTTAAAGAAATATTCATAAATACATATTTAAGTAGACGGATAAGTAAAGGAATTAAAAAGAATTTAGACTTTGCTAGATAATCGTTTTCAAATCCATAATTATCACTGTCCAAAACTTGCTGAAAATCAGACCGTAATGCTATATTCGTATTCATTCTAAATGATCATTTCAAATAGTACATTATGATGTAGTGGTTTTTTGTAGTCGGGCATTAGCTATACTTGGTTACTTACTAAAAAAAAAGTAACCAATTATTTTGTGAATTTTAAGCTCTTGAGTTGGGAAATTTAGTAAATAGTTTATTTTGAAAGTTCCAGGCAACTTCAATGTATGCCAAAAATACCTGTAAAAAATTACAAAATATTGAAACATACAAAACCGGCTAAAAAACGTAACTAACTGATCGGGATATTTTTGTTTAATTTCTTATGAGTAATAATTTGAATTTTTGTTTTACAGTCAGTTAGATAGAAGAGTTAGGAGGCTTTAAAAGATTTAAAAATTCTTATTTTACTGTAACAAAAAGTTTTTAATAGTTTCGTATTTATAAATATTCTTCTGTTGTTTTAAAATTTTTTTAAATATTAGAATTCACCCACTAACCTTGATCTATTAATCGTGGTTAAAGCGAAAAATTGAATTTTTTGCTTATCAAACCAAATTTCAAATATAAAACGTTTACAAAAGTATTTTAAAAATTAAAAAAAAAACTTGACTGTGACAGTGAGTGACACTTGAAATTAGAGCGAATTCGAAATTAGCATGAGGGTGTTTAACTATTCTAAGTACTTGAAACCACAAATTTCTAAGCCAGATAAGTGATTAAACCAACCACCCACTTGGTCGACTCGACTTTTAAATTAGAAATAGAAACCACAACTGTCGTTATATTTCTAAAAAAAAAATTCATATAGAAAACAAACAAATTTCGCTAATTCGCGTGTTAATCATATTGGGATAGGTTAGTTTCAAAAACGCTATTTATAAAATTATAAAAGCTAACAATTTTAACGAATACAAATTATTATTCAAATAAAAGTCATTCGAAACAGCATAATAGAAATCAAAGAAAATCTTATAAAAAAATATGTGGAAATATTTCATAGTTACAGTGCTACTGTTGTGGAAAGGTGATAAGGAATTGTAAACAAAAGAAAATCAAATTAAAATTATTTTCTTATAGACTTCTGTGAAGCCAATCCCTTTGTGGGGTTATTTGATCCCAAATGTGTAGTGGTGGATAATTTGAACTGTCCTAGTGAAAATGTTACATTTTGGTTATACAGCAAGTAAGTTTTTCTTACTCATTTTAGTAATATAACAAATATTTACCTATTAAAACTATTGGCAGACAAACCCAAGATACACCCTTAAAATTGGATCCTTTAAAACTTAATGCGACTGACTTCCAGCCTAGAAAGCCTCTATACATTTTATTACATGGCTATACTGGTGATCGTGACTTTTCGCCAAATAGTTATATCAGACCGGCTTTATTACAAGCGGAAGATGTTTATGTTATTTCAGTGGATTATGGTTCCCTAGTACCCTATCCGTGTTATTTTGCTGCTGTGAAAAATTTACCTGCGGCAAGTAGATGTTTAGCTCATTTAATCAATACTATGGTGGATCAGGGTGTTGTACAAAATGACGATATACACTTGATTGGTTTTAGTTTGGGTGCCCAGATGGCGGGACAAACGGCCAATTATTTGAAAAGACGTTTAAGGCGTATTACAGGTATTTTTGGGTGATTGTGCTTAAAAACAAATTATCTTTTATAATATTCGTTATTTTGTAGGTTTAGATCCTGCTAAGCCCTTGTTTATAACTGTTGACTTCGATCTTAAGCTCGATCGTACCGATGCTGAATTTGTAGATGTTATACATACAGATGTATTGGGTCGTGGTATGTTAAGAACTATGGGTCATGTGGATTTTTATCCAAATATTGGTCCCTATCAGCCGGGTTGTCAACTGGAAAATATGGAGGGTAAGTAAGCAACACACAAATTAAGGCAATTTTCAATCACCTTTTAAAATCTATGAAGAATATCGAAATAGCTGATCCTACATGAATTACGGGCAACTTAATAGCAAAGTACAATAAGTCAGGAATCCATAATTAGAAGAAAAATTACCTTAGAAATAAGAATCTTCCCTGATATACTTGGGAGATAAGGGTGCCGTAATGTAATGGCTAGAAAGCAGGCATACAACACAAAAGTCCCAGATTCGAATCTTAGCAGAGGATATGATGAAACAAAAAATTTAATTGCGGCTTCGAGTGTTTAATAAAGAGACTTCATCCTGATCAGGAGAAAACACCATCTAGTGAGAAAAAATTACAATGTTAAGTAAGGATCACACCACCACCACTACACACAATCATATGGAGGCGAGCTACAGTAGACTAATCCTCTGAAACAGAGTAATGAATGCTTTGCTCCTTGGAAAAGAGATGGAGAAAAAAATTTAGGAGATATGCTTATAATGGAACTCATGAATTTATGACGGGCTACTCTGTTAGCTATGCAGACACCACTACTCATTGTCATCTTGTGCCAGAGTTCGATTTTAAAACAGTTCCAAAACACAATAGCTCCCGTTTGACTAAACAGCCTTTGCTTCAGGTCTTTCCTCAAACGTTATGAAATTCGGCCATTCGGCCATACTTGGATTTTATTAGAGTCAAACCCACAATATTTGTCCACATTGAGACACTTAATGATTTGGTCTTTTATCGTCTATGATTTGTCAGCCTAAGATTTGTAAATGGAAATATATGAGAGTTCTTAAGCCGATTTTAAATTGGGTCTGAAAGGTGTACACTAACCTGCCAAAGTCGTTGTATCTCTTGAGCATTTTTTGACAGTCACCCAAGGCGTGATGCTTGGCCCCATAATTTGCTGCAAAGTCAGCCTTAGTTGTCAAACTGCTACCGGTGACAATAAAAATTTTCAGATGTTAGTTGGTGCTAAGAGTGCTAAGTGGTATCTTCAGATACCGTTTTGAGAATCTGTCATACCACTCGAACCGTACGATGTCGGAAGATACCTCAGGTTCAATCGATCTAATAGAGGATATATCAGAAATTTAATGTAGGAACAACTTGCCGAAAGACCTACAGGAAGTGCTTAACAGTCACTTTCTCCTCCACGCCGAACACATCTATGACAGTGGTCATTGTATCGCAGCTCTATCATACGGTAATAGTTTCCAAATGACCAGTTTCTCGGTAAGTACAACCACCGGTCTGGATACAAACTGTCTGCCATGACGACCCAGGTATAAATCAAGAGTAGCCCTCTTAAGCTACCATAACAATGATCCCACAGAGGTCGGCCTTCTTCCGCTCGATGATTATAACGCACGTTTCAATTAGTCCTTCCGCTCATTTCCATATTCATGTTTACATGTTGAATAAGCTACTCATTCCCTTTACCATTGCAGTTTCTGTAGAATTCATGGTATGGAATCTTTAATGTTTCGATAGTCCCTTCAATCTTCTCTAATAACTACTTTTTTCTATTAATTTAATAGATCCCGGCAGCTGTAACCACGATCGGGCTCCAAAATACTATGCAGAATCTATACACAGTGATCGAGGATTTTGGGCCTACAGTTGTCCCAGTTGGCTGCATAACCTTTTCGGCTTGTGTAATACAAATTCGAATGATGAAATAATGGGTCATCATGTTAATCGCAGGTAAATTTCTAATAAAAAATCTCCCTGCAACCATAAATAATATATAAAATTCTTTTTTTTAACAGTGCATCTGGTTCCTTTTTCCTAACATCCTCGAGTACACCACCATATGCTTTGGGTCGTTTAAATAATACCTGTTTGACTTATAAAAGTCAATTGCCATCACTCTATGAATATCGCGACATTTATGACTTTGAACCTCAACTACTTAAAGCCTTTGTGGATTGGACGGGTAATGAATTCAAAGAGATTCGTAAATTAACAGATTTTGACGAGAAATTAGAAAAAATTAAACCTTTGGATAAAAAATAGTTAAGGGGCCCCATTTAAAAGTAGGGCCCCGCTATTATTTGGCAGTCATGCATTTATTAAGTTAAGCCCTTATGTTGATAATAATGTTATTAATAAAAATGATAAAAAATAAAATGTTGTTGTTTTTTTTTTATAATTAAGGTCATAAAAATAATATAAAAAATATTTAAAATAAAAAATTTGTTATCTTTTTTTTTGCTATAAAAACTTTAACAATTAGAAAAGTTCAATTATAATATTTAATAGCAAACGATAGGCTTTGTTAAAGAAAAAATATGAAAATATTTATTAGTTTGATCAAGGCATTGGTTTTGCTTCAAAGTAAGTGAGTGGTTTTATTTTTAATAAATAAAATAAAATACTTTTGCAATTTTAGAAATATATTTTTTTAATATTTTGTTTTTATATTAGATTTTTGTTATAATTCTTGTGGAGATAATGCAGCAGAATATACAGATTATTCACGATTTACTTGTTATTTTGCTGAAGATCAATGTCCCAATAAGGATATACAGTTTTACTTTTACACCAGGTAAGGAATGTTCGAGAGTAATGTGATAATTCTAAAGTTTGTTCAAAAATATGTTTTTCTGCCAAAAAGACGTCTTTTCTTAAGAAGATTCTCAAGGCCGCCAATATATTTGTTTCTTTCTATTAAAAGCTCTTCGTTTAATTTAAATCTCTTACCGTTACATTTGAAGAAAAAGTAATTCAAAGTCACTTTTTTCTTATCAAGATGAGATGGTTGGTTGGTTAGATATATAAAAGTAAGAGGACAGTAATCCCATGACCGAAGACATACACCTAAGCCAGCGTTGGCCTGTTGCTCGCTCGATAAAAATATAAGTCCTTCAATGCCACAAACCTATTATTTCAGTTCCTGATAAACTCCGAATGCAGTCACCGCCCTGTTACAGTTCATCACTGTCCTAGACTTTGTCCCATTTGACATTAGAAAGTTGCATGAACGTGTCCATCAACGAACATATCCATATCTTCATTGACTAAGTCTCTATTTCGAATAAAAATTAGAACACCAAACAAACTACTTCTTTATACCATGAATGAGAATATTTCGATTCACTTCGTTAACACAAAGAGATTGTGTATTGAAACGATTTTTATTCGTAGTTATCGCTCTCATCTCACATTTTCTAAATACGCAATAGCAAATGATTTTCCTTTTTCCTACATCTGACAACACTAATCTTTAAAAGCATATTTTTTTTGCATGAATTTTATCGATATTTTTTCAAAACATATTCTGTTTCACATTTATGAATATGAGTATGCTCTTGTGAAGGGTGGAAAAATTTGAGGTTAGGAAGTAAATTGGCTTAGGCTTTGGCAGTTTTATTCATATCAATATAAAATAGAAATATGGGAATTAATAATCGAATATGATGTCGGGCAGATGTCCGTTTTTTTCATAAAATTTTGATTCACGTTTTGCAACATAGCTTCACTTATCTCGTCAATGCAGCGCCGAATTTTATCTTTCAGAGAGTCAGTTGTTTGTGGTTTGTTTACGTAAATACGGTTTTTCAAATGGTCTAAGAGAAAATAATCCAGCAGCGTTAAATCACAAGAACGAGGCGACCCGACCGGAAAATTTCTTATGCAATAACTAAATTGTTTGGCTGGCTATGTGGCTTATGGCACTATCCTACTGAAACCAAAGGTCACTGATGTCATCATTAGCCAATTGTGGCTACAAAAAATTGGTTATCATGATTTGGTAGCACAGAAAATCACGGTGACGGCGTTTCCTTGCTCATTTTCGAAAAAAATACGGGCCGATTAAGCCGCCTAACCACAAACTGCACCATACAGTTACTTTCTTTAGATGTTATGGTTTTTCGAGGCCCATATACGCTTAATTGAAAATGGGCCTCAGCACTAAAGATGATTTTGTTGAAAAATACGTTGTTTTGTTCAGTTTTTCAAACAGTAAATTTTTACAGTTAAAATTCTTTGTTCAATTTTTTTACTAAGTAAGTGTCAAAGGTTGACAGCTCAATTTTTAATATATCATCATTTGACAGCCAATTTACTTCCTAATCTCAAATATGCCCACCCTGTATAAGTGAACACACAAACTTCATTATACTTATCTCTTAACTATCTAGTGTTGATTGTTCTCTTTTCATAGTTATTCATTTGGATTGAATAGAAACGAAATGAACAAAAAAAAAAAAAAATGATCAGGATTTCACGAGTCGGGGGATCGGTAGCAAAATTGGATGTAAAAGCATAGTACTGTTCTTTTACCGAGTGTGACACCGTCTGTATAACAGATTTCGTCTTGTAAGCGTTTCGCCATTCTAAAAGATTAATTCTAAAAAGCGTGCTCAACAATTAGCATTAACGGATTTCTCTCTGTGAGAAAAGTATTCCATCGTCCACAAAATAATCTGACGATTCGATTGTCTTTCACGTTGACCAATTCGACAAAAGCATGCAGGCACCACGCAATTAAGAAGAGATTCAGATTCAATCTATCTTAAATTCAAGATAGGCTAACCTTAGCCTTCACTGACACAAGTTCAGCCAAAGAAAACCACTGCTTTGATAATCAATTGTGAGTAATAATGGCTCCCATCGCTTTGTCATATTCAAGTATTTATACAAAATGTGATGTACCCTCACAGTTCAGATACTTATTATTTCAGTCACCTCATACACTTTCATTTCTGATGGTCTATTATCATTTGATTGATTTAATCGACTTACTTAGGTGACCATTTATAAGCCGTTATACTCATAGGCCGACCTTAAAATGGCTTTCCAAGCACTTGGAGCTTCTAAACTTCTTCACTAAATTCAGACACCAAGTTTGTTTTTTCTATTTAAATTTAGGTCGGCTCGACTTTGTGAGCCATCACCATAGGTGTGTTTCGTTAGAGCATTTTTATCTATTATTCATTATTATTATTTTTATGTATTATTCGACGATCAGCGCAAGCTAAACTCTTTCAAATAAATATTTCCAAAACCAATATTATGAGAATCTAAGCAGTTTCGTTATTTTACTATCTCGGAAACATTCTACATACAGCGAATTCACTGCTGATGGCCGAAACCGATGCCATTATGGCGTTTACCACACATTTCTTTAAAAACGAAAATTAAAATCTTAATTTGTGTGTAAAGTCGACGGTTATATCTGACAGTCAGTGATCATGAAACTCAGAAGTTAAGGATTTAAAATTAAAATTAAAACAGATACTATAAATCGGTGTCTCGGCACACACTTAAATTATTTTTACCAGACAATACAACCAACCGTTCCTACAACTAAGAACTCATCAAGTTCTAGTCAAAAATCAAATTATGCGAAGGAATCACAATCAGATGAAGATATAACCAATGTAACCATAGAATGAAATTCAGAGGGAAACGAAAGAAATGAAAGATCAGCCCTTACTAGAAGAAGCTGCTTTATATAGGACAGACATATGTAGGTGGAAGGAATTGATCAAGACTGCATGCTTTATGGATCTTTATTTAAATTTATAATAATAATAGCCCATGGGCGACCTAAATTTCTGGTCTTCATACTTTTGACATCATGAACGGTTTTTAAGTTATTGTTATGCGACGACATGTCTAGCCATTACTTAGCTGGTACAAGCTAACCGATATCCGATCAAATAAATTAAATTCCTTAAATTTTTATATAACGATTCTTTAACACTATTTTCTTCAGTTATCGATGTATTCTGGCTCCTTTTCTTTTAGGGAAACCGAAAACAATCCGATACTACTGGATCTGCTTGATCTAACAGCAGATTTATTTCCCCAACGTTTACCATTAAAAATTCTTATTCATGGCTTAACTCTCAATCATAATTTATCACCAAATAAAGAGCTACGCCCATTATTTCTACACCAAGAGAATAGCTATGTTATCAGCATTGATTATGCACCTCTTACTCGACTTTTCTGTTACTTTCCCTGGGATGTACAAAATGTGCGAGTAGTGGGAAAATGCTTGGCTGTATTACTAAACAATCTAATGGATCAAGGGATATATGCTTCCGAAGATATACACATAATTGGTTTCAGTTTAGGGGCTCAAGTGGCTGGCTTAGCATCGAATTATTTAAATAACAAAATTGGCCGAATAACAGGTAACAAGAGTTAAAAACTTCAAGAAATATATGTGAATAAAAATCTATTACAAATAGGTTTGGATCCTGCTGGTAATGTGTTTGATAATTTAGATCCATTGGATAGATTGGATGCCTCGGACGCTGAGTTTGTCGATATCATACATACAGATCCAAGATTCTTTTCAACGCGTATGGCTTTAGGTGATGCCGATTTCTACCCCAACTTCTTAGATATAGTGCAACCTGGTTGTAATATTTTAACGGGACTAAGTCAGTTTTGGAGTATAAGCTTCTACTTGTTTAATACATTTTAATTCTATGCTTCCAGATTATTGTAATCATTTTCGTTCGAGTATTTACTATGCCGAATCTATTGTTACCAAAGTGGGCTTTTGGTCTTATAATTGTGGTAATTATACGGAATATTTATTCAATCAATGCGCCAAATATGCTTATAAACCTCAAGTGGAAATGGGTTATTTTGTGGATCAAAGGTAAAATAACTAAAAATTTTAACCCGTTTAGGTATTTTTATTTATTTATTTTTTTCAAACTTCAGCGCTAGAGGCTCATACTTTTTAGAAACGAATGCTGAACCTCCATATGCTCAGGGACCATTTGCCCAGATTGAACTTGAGGTCGTAGATTATATTGATGAAAAATCGATAAATGATTAAAATTTTTTAATTACTATTCAATAATTAATTTTTTAAGTTTTAGTTAGGCAAAGTACATTAAAAATTTACTTAATTTTTAGAACAAACCTCTTAAGCTTAAATATATATGTTTTATTAATTAATAACATCCAGCTCTGCTTGGTTACACCAATTTCTAAGCATTTAATCAAAACATATTATGTGGTGCCATCTAACTTTTAAATAAGTTTGCTCAGACACTTATATTGTACAGTGGTTTAAGTCTTTACTAGTCACCAATAATACCCACCTACATCAATAGTAACCACTTCGCCAAATCGCCGCTGTATTGCTACCACAACAGTACACCAGCTGCTTATCAAAACAGCTGATCGTTGTTTACATTTATTTATCAGTTTTATTTTTGTGTAATTAAAAACAATAAATCATGAAATAAAAGATAATTTCCATTCTTTAATAATAAAGCAGAAGAAAAGTGAAATTATTTATTTTTAAAATGTCTGGCCAACTCAAACATCTGCATAATTTGCGAAACATATTTTTGAAATCCGTTGAAGCAGTAAGACCTCGGCATCTTCTGTCAGCCGGCAACAATTACAATTTAGAGCCTCGCCTCTTGGATGATGGCAAATGGTGCATACAAGTCCAGGGTAAATATGTGGATATAACAAATAAAAAATGCCATGTGGTTGGTTTTGGTAAGGCGGTATTGGGCATGGGTGTGCAGTTGGAAAAATCACTGGGTGAGTTCTTGCATCAGGGCATCATAAGCATACCCAAGGGCAGTCGACAACAATTCGAGAATGTGCCTGAAATGTGTCTAAAACCACAAACGGTTATGCAAGTGTATGAGGGAGCAGAAAATAATCTACCGGACGATATAGCTTTAAGAGCCGCAATGGCTATAAAACAATTGGCAGAATCCATGAGAGACGAAGATGTGTTGTTTGTTTTAATATCGGGCGGTGGCTCAGCTCTATTGCCACTACCGAAACAACCTTTGAAATTGCACGAAAAAATGCAATTGATTAAAAATCTCTCAAATCGTGGTGCCTCTATACAGGAAATGAATATAGTGCGCATAGCTTTATCGTCCATTAAAGGTGGCCAGTTGGCTCAGGCAGCTGCACAGGCGCATAGTGTGATATCATTTGTTATAAGCGATATAGTAGGTGATCCAGTTGATCTCATAGCCAGTGGTCCCACCTGGTGCTCACCCGGCAAACTAGAGAAAGCGGAAAATATTCTTAAAAAATACAATTTGTGGGATGAGCTAGAGCAGCATTTTAAAAACCTACTGCAAACACAGAGTCAAGAACCTATACAATCCTTAAAAAACAATTCAATTTATGTGGTAGGTGATAATAGAGTAGCTACTACAGCAGCTGTCCACGAAGCCTTGAAACTCAATTATAATCCTTTTATTGCCTCTACAACGATACAAGGCGAGGTCTGCAGCTTGGTAGGGATGTATTGTGATTTTCTACAAAGCATTTACGATTTTAAGGATAACGTAATCGATGAAGTATCATTAAGTGAAAAGTTTCCCTTTGACTCGCGTACATTTCAACATTTCCTAAAAACATTGCAAATGTGTGAGAAAACCCAAAAACCGTTAATGTTAATCATGGCCGGTGAACCTACTGTTAAGGTGAGTTTATTATGTCATTTGTAAATTATATAAAATATAACATAAATTGACCTTAAACTTGGAAAACGGAATCATAGTTTGCTTTTTCTTTTGTTTTTTTTTTCACAACAATTGCTTTACACAATAGGTCTCTGGTAATGGTATTGGTGGCCGCAATCAGGAACTGGCTTTACGTCTTTCTCGTGAATTTTATAAACAGCCACGTTTGCGTAATGTTTGTTTCTTAAGCGCGGGCACAGATGGCATCGATGGTCCCTGCTTGGCAGCTGGTGCTTTGGCCAGTTCCCAAATTGTTTGCGATTTTCTTGCTGACAACTCCTCAAATCTTGAGAATTTTAATCAATTCATTTTAAACAATGATTCTTATAATTTCTATAGGCAATTAAAACATGGTGAATATCATGTTATCACTGGTCATACTGGCACAAATGTAATGGACTTGCATTTAATGCTGGTTCTGTGATAAAAAGGAAAATCTATTCGTAACGTGGCGTTTTGATTACAGGGAAATAATAAATTGTATGAAACAAGATAATCAAACTAAATAAATGATATCATAAATAACACATTTACTTTTAAAACCCGCTTGCCTTGGTATGTCTCTCGGGTGGTTGTTAGGTAAAAATGTGATGCTTCTTATACTTTACGGTTTTAACTCTATAATGTTCTTATTTATTTGTCATATCCATTTACGTTAGATATGATCATCTTTGTAGATCAAAGAATTCTTGTCAAGCACGCCAATATCTGATGAAAACGTTAAAAAAGTTAAGGAAAAGGGATGAGAGGAAAGGAATTTCGAGCATAATTATCATGAGCTCTACTTATCAATAGTTGAACCACCAATTTGCTTAAGAATTACATTACTGGTGGCGAATCATGGTTACATTGTAATGACCAAAATTAAATATTATATGCGAAAAGTTCAGAAGAGTAAAGGTCGTAGAAAAATCACTCGAAATTTAAATTAGTTTCTAGGTTTTAATTATTCTCTTTGGGTAGCGTGGATTGTTGTATCAAAAGTTTTCACGAATAAAACTATGCGCCGTTTTTTTAAAAGCAATATAAAAATTATGTTTTTGCATCACTCACTTATCGTTGTTGTTCCTAAGCTCAGTATACTTATCGTATTTTGTCACCCTGCGACGCCTTCATACTCCAGAAAGAGAAGGCATGAAAATATTTGAAAGTTAAAGACCGTATCAGGGCTAAAGAACGATGTCAACAATGAACACATATTCGGAAGATTCGATTTTTAAAAAGATGGGTTTTTTGAAGGATTTTACTCAAGTAAGGTGTCATTCACACTGCTCATGTACAGACAACATTAATAGCTTTCGTCCGACGAGTGTTGCTTGTGACTTTTTTAATAAATATGTAGACTTACTTTAATACATATGTAGATTTCAAAAAGGCTTTTCACACCCATTGCACAATCGGCTATTTTAATTGCATTAAATCTGCAGAGGAACTTTTAGAAAATTATCGCTTTAATATAAGCACTATACACAAATGGCATGATCAGTCGACCAATGTCTATCAAAGCTCAACAATGTTCAACATTGTCCTTAACTGTGTATTAGAACGAGACTTATCCTCGCCAAGAGGTATAACCTTGGGGGATACTTAACTACGCCGACGATATTTTTCTCTTGGCTCACTGACATTGCGACATGCAGAGGAATTTAAATTCTGTACGGGCGGAAACATACAGAGCGGTATTTCAAATAAAATATCGCAAAAATAAAATTATGCGAATCAACGCTTTAAATAGGGAATAAAAATTTGAAGCAAAGTTAAGTCATTTTGTTAGCTCTTATCCGGTACTGACATACCAAGCAGAATGAATTTAAGTGTTAACATTTTTATCCCACACGAAAGTAAACGCCTTTGAATCGTATGTAGTCTATAATGTTATATGGCTGCGAGTCTTGGAATGCAGCAGTTAAGGTCGTTAATTGCATGCAAGCACTCAGCCATCACTGTGTATGAAGGATTTTAAAAATATTTTGGTCAGACACTATATTTAATCCTTACTTATAAAAAAAAAACACACCCACACACATCGGGTTCCAATATAAAAGAAAATTTTACAAAGGCAATGGAGATGAATTAGTAGTTATAGAATCGCTTTCCAATGAAACCGACGTATGAGAAATCCAGACCATACTTGGAGAAGAAAAGTGTAGAAACAAGTTGGATTTTTGGAGCCGGATAAAAGTACAATAGAACCTCGAAAAAGTTAACTCGCCTAAAAGTTACAAATCGGGTAAGTTAACCGAATTTCAGCGTACACTTGATGCTCTAAAAAGTTAATTTATTAACCAGTTAACCGGGAAATACATTTTTGTTTAACTCGCTTCACAATTGGAATTTTTCTTCATAATTTTAAATTTTCATGACGAAAAATATCGTCATGCCTAATGCAATAGTACCGAAATATTTCGTTATACCCACTTAACAGGGTTAAGTAATAAAAGAAGATTATTCCGAACGTACGAATTTTAAAACCAACGACGTACTAAGAGAAGTATAATTGTTGATGTCGAAGGTGGGTGAAATAAGCTTTGATGACATTGAAAATTAGACCAACGATCAACGTACGGAAGATAAGGATGATTTCGAAGTGTCCAGTAATGATACCGTCGTATCAATTATTACTCAACAGCTAAAAGTTAGTATCTCGGAAGCCTTTGAAAGTTAGCCGACCTGACGGCGCAAGTTTGAAAAAATTACTTTGGTAAAAGCTGCCACCCTTATAAAATATATGTTTGAAGTTTCAAAGTGTCACGAAAGTATGTCTTTGGAGCCATCGCATATAATAATCTCAGTGAATTTGTAAATGTGAAAAAATTGGTAACTGTTCAATGCTTTCATTAGAAAGGTCTCAGTCTAACCAATATTAAAATCAAGCTTAATTCTTCTCTGGGAAAGTCTCGACTGCTTCTTTAAACCATTTCGCACAAATTAACATGTGTGTATGCCTATATTGGTTTTTGCGCTTAAAAATGGTCAAGAGTGACTGGGAGCTTTAAACCAGCCAGTAGAAATTAAATGTAAGTTTCTTTAGTAATGGTGAAGATTAAAGACTTAATTAGAAGTGATTTAAAATAACTTGCCGTAGTTGCAACGCAAACTACTGAACTTATGAGGAATAATGTGTGATTAGTGGTGACATACGATAACGTCGTAACCGATCAATTGTATTTTGGTTGTTTCGCCTATAATTACGGTTCGCCTATAATTACTATACTAAGTCATGCCTAATTGAGTTTTCAGACATTAAAATAAGTTAAGTGTTTGTGAAAAATCTATGTTTACGAGTATAATAGTATTTTTTCAATTTTGAAAAGCGCTTAGAATAGTTAATAGTTCGAAAAGGTTAATTACCCTTGGAACACATCGGTAAACTTTTTCGAGTTCTATTGTATTATCTTTAGATAGCCACAGCTGGAAAGAATTTTTGGATGCTTAAAGGGATTAATAAATAATACATGTTATACACACATATGTAAAGGATAATAAATCGTAAAAATGGAATGAATTTATTTTTTGTACTTTTATAGATTAAGTAAATCGGCTCCAAAAGCAAATATACTCGAAATTTAATTACATTAAGGAAAAGCCTTTGATTTTAGCCAAAGTTTAGATAATTTTTCCTCTTTTATAATTGTTTTAGTTATTGGCATTTGAAATTCTTTTCATAGGAAATATATACATAAGTAAGTATGTACATACGAGTACATACATATATATGAACATACGCTTAAATAATTTTTTTTGCATAAGTACAAAAAACAATTTTTCTAGACCATTTTTTATGTACTCGATTTCAATTATTAGTTGCGATCATATAAATTCTAAGTAAATTATTTTATTACATACACATGTACATACATACATACTATATGTATATTCGTATTCTGCTCCAATTAAAATACTATTGAACTTTGAATGAGTCTAAATTATTTGGTGTCATCTTTGCCAGCTGCCAGCCACCAACAAACAACAAAA
Source organism: Wohlfahrtia magnifica (assembly GCA_023159175.1). Classification (NCBI taxonomy): domain Eukaryota; kingdom Metazoa; phylum Arthropoda; class Insecta; order Diptera; family Sarcophagidae; genus Wohlfahrtia; species Wohlfahrtia magnifica. Next base: position 5,078,363 of record JAKWBJ010000052.1, on the reverse strand, counting down.
CACGATTTCATAAAAATATTTTTGTAAGTAAATTTTAAGAATAAATATTTCAGTTCTGTTCAGTTTCTTTTTTCTCTCTCAATTTAATTTGCATAAACAATAATGTGTATAAATGGTTATAGTCATACCACCACCCTTCACTCGCAATTGCCTGTCTGTGCTTGCGAATTCAGACTATCTAATGTCTCGTTAGTAAAACAAAACGAAAATGTATTTATGGGCTATGGACCATCCGACCGACCGTACCATAAGATTCATAATTTTAAATTGCAATTAAACAAATTTCAATTGAACTTTGCTTTTGTGTAGAACATTTTTTTGTGCATTTTTTTTTTCCAAAGAAATTCCTCAAACAGTGACCATCAAAATGGCGGCAGAAAGAAAGAAGAAGAATGAGTTATGCTTACAAATATTGTCTCAGTTGGTTTTTTCGGTAAAATTAAATAAAAAATTGGGAAGTTTTGAAAAAAAAATCATTAATTATGAGCATAAATAAATCACACATGTTAAGAATTTTATTTAAACAAAAGGATTACAGTTTTTTGGTAAAAAAAATCGTAATATTTTATTTATTTGAAACACATGTTAAATACAAATTTAATTAAAATTTGTTAAATTGTCATATCTTCACTCCTTTGTTATTAATATTTCAGGACTTTTATTAAGAATAATATTACAGTGGTGTAAAAATGTCACCATCCGACATTTTTCGGCGCTTATAAGGTACCGCTTCAGAAATGTATCAAATTCATTGTATAGCGGTAGCATTTTTCGAGTGGTAATTCAGTCAATTTAATTTCTTTGCGTTAATTCATGTGGTGACAACTAAAATGAGATTCTTTGAGTAGTCTGTCTTCTTGAATAACTCCAAACTTTCATATAGCTGATGTTTAGTGCCACTACTATTTTCTGACAGCTTTCTCCAGCAGTCGTAAAATGACGTCGAATTTTATATGAGAAATCGATATTTTCGGAACAGATCAAAGCAAACCTTTCTTACATCTGGCGTGCAGTCAATGCATTCTAACCTTACACTTAACAAATCTGTCAGAATTTTTCTTCGAATTAGTGTTACCTAGATAGGTAGGTAGGTAGGTAGGTAGGTAGGTAGGTAGGTAGGTTGGTAGATAAGTGGGTAAGTGGGTAAGTGGATAGGTAGCTAGAAGTGGCTGTCCCTAAAGAAAGAACATATATGAGAAATCGTTATTTTCGGAACAGATCAACGCAAACTTTTCTTGCATCTAGCGTCCAGTCAATGCATTCTAACCTTACACTCAACAAATTTGTCAGAATTTTTTTTCGAATTAGTGTTACCTAGATAGGTAGGTAGGTAGGGTACGTAGGTACGTAGGTAGGTCGGTAGATAAGTGGGTAAGTGGGTAGGTAGGTAGAAGTGGCTGTCTCTAAGAAAGAACATATGTAGGCCAGAGTAGCTTGTTGTGGTACCACAATGCATTATCATCCGCTCTAAAACTGGAACTACCCGGAGCCTCAAAAGCCTCTAAGTTTCCCAATGTCTGTAGTTTACAATTCTGTGGGCTCAGTCCCATGGTAGAAGTTCAATTTTTCTTTTGCCATAGAACGCCAGTCATGCATACAGTAGGTGAAGAATTGTTTCCTCCTTCTTTTCATCCCTGCAGCTTCTGTAGAAATTATTGGCCAGGTAATCCAGTCCAAGCCGACTGGCATGGGTTCCTAGTATACAATGCCCAGTAATAATACCAACAACGACGCCAAGTGTGCTTTTTTGGAGATTGAGCAAACATTTCGTGTATCTATGATACAGCTTTTGCTGTACTATCTTGCGCATTTACGAAGCTGCCCATGCGGGATTGACGGAGTATATTATCTTATTGTAAATCCTAAACTTGCAAGTTCTCAATGGGATTTCCAACGTGGAAAATTCGTTCGTGAATTCAATTGTTGTGCTATGCCTGGCTAGTTCATCAGACTTATAGTTCTCTGGAAAATCACTGTGATCTGGAGTCTATTACCTTATTGTAAATCCTAGGCTTGTAAATTTTCAATAGGATATGATATGATAGGAAATGATATGAAACATATACTGCTCAGATATATCGGTAGTTCATAACGGTGGGTGGGCCGGTTGATTTATTGAGTGAGCCATATTTGACGACTTTAAAAAGATACCTCCACCCATAGTGCCTTTAAATTTGGAGCCATCCGTGAAGATCTGCTCAGAGTCGTTAGTGAGGTATGCCACACCATTCTCAAACGTTTCCAAGCTTGTCAGAACCTTTGAGTGACCCACATTCGATTCGTTCACTATTCAGCCGTCAACAGATGCTGACTCGTAGTTGCTGCAAAGCCCTTGCAATATAGATCCAGAGGAAAAAGATGTAAAATCGATATTAGTTGGTTAGCATTTATCAGTATTGTACAGTCAATAATGTTGCATAGGTAGCCTTCATTTTCATGAGTTATTAGTGTGTATATCAATAGCATTTTAAAGGAACGGTATAGCATTTCTGTAACACAATATAATCTATTGAAGTAAAATTTCGGTGTCGCATAGTCTATTTTGTTCTCCGCAGTTACACAACCCCAATGCATCTAATGGATTAATTTCAAAATAAAAAACGTAATGTCGTAGTTAAGAACACTGGTTATATAATTTCGACATTGAAACCACAGTAAAGCTCAAGGCTAAATACTTGAAATAATTGTTAAATAATTTCTTTTTTTAATTCACATATGCGTTGCGCGAAAACTAAAATGGGGACACAAGTTCAAAAATCATTTTATACGATTAACAAGTTTTAAAAATTTTGTTTTCTCTTCTACATCTAGGAGGAATATTAATATGGGGCTATAATTTTAATGGAAAAAAATAAGGAAAAAATAAAACGCAGGTCTTACTAGGTTTCCAGTAGCAGTAGTAGTCGGTTAAAGTCGTAAAATTTCATTTAATAAAAGAAAACTAGAAACAACATTTTGTGTGTTTTTTAAAAAAAGCCATAAAATTTGTTTCTTCTATTCAATTGAATGAAGTCTGCACGAAAATAAAATTTAGTTGTTTGTGGCAACAATATGATGGCAATTAATTATGAAAATAGTTTAATTTGTTTTTATAGCATAATTTTGTGTTTTTTTGTTGATCGTTTTTAATTTCTACTTGTTGCTGTTGTAATTAAAAATAAAAAAAATTTTACGATCTACGATTTGTGTGTGTAATTTTTTTAATCAAAAATTAACAAAACAAAAAAAATTATATACATATATATTTTAATTTAAACATTTTATTAGACGATTTTTAACAATTGTGTAATACATTTTGTATTTGTAAAGAAATTAAAAACACATTTAAAATATAATTTTTAAACATGTTTACTAAATGGCTGAATTAGACACGTGCCGTCTTCAATATGTGGTGGTACTATCCGGTAATCATAAAAAGTGTAATCATCATTAAGTTTTAATTTTATGTAGTAATTAGTTAATGACTTAAAAAAAAGAAAAATTCATTGTCAAAAACATAAATTCTTATCATTTTTATCGCTATAAAGTCTCAATCTATAGCTTAGAAAGTTTAATTACTGTCAGTAATACAATTTCGCTCTTTTTAAAGAAAGAAATAAGAATTAACAAACTGATGATGATTTGCTTAAGTCAACTTATAAGCAACAATGTAAATTTAGATCTAATAAATCCACCACCGAATAGATATGATGATAAGAAAAATAAAGACGTAAAACCGTTGGTCGATTACAAGCTAATTTCGATGTGCAAAATGACCCTAATTAATATAAGATTGTCAGTTAAAATAGAAAAGAATATTTTCTAATTATCAATTCGAAATAGGGTTTGGACTAAGCCTTATGTGCTGATCTCCACACACCTGTTCTAACACAGAAATTAACATCTATAACTTGTGTGCAAAGTCTACACTGTTGTATGGCTGCTTGTCAATTCCATCCAACTAAGATCAAACCAAGTTCTTATAATAAAGGAAATTATGCGAAGGAAATGGCGAAGAACTGGAAACTTCCTGCGAGAACCCGATTACGACATAAGGGAAGTGGCCATAGAACTGAATTCACAGGAAAGCCAAAGAATTGGTAGATCAGACTATACTTGTAGAAGACAGGTAGAGAGATAAGCTGCTGCTTGTAGGACTAGTCACAGGCAGATTAAGACATTAAATTAAGACAGCCACCGCTAAAAGAAATTTGTTATGATCCTAAGACCCTCTGTGATCGTTAAAGAAATTAATAAAATAAACGAAGCTTCAGACAAGCTAATAGTCTATCAAAGCTTTGTGCTTTGGAGCAGCAGTTGACATAAAGCATACAAATCTCACTAAAAAGTAGCGGGTAATTTTTTTAAACGTACGGGTTTTGAAAATTGAAATAAAAGAACATGGAAAATTAGCAAACATAAATTACATATTTATTTAGAGCGATAAATGGATGCCTGCCATTTACTTTTTAAAGATTATTTCATGTAAATGTAGCTGAGCCCACGGTGTACTTGATCCATACATGAGCTCCAATTTTGGCATACTTTTTCCGGAATTTCTGCAGTCATTATGGCTAACATGTAAGTATCTCTGCAAACAATAGTCTAGTGGGAGCAAACGCATGATGTTTGCGGCCAATAGAATGCTCATAAGACTCGCCTCCCAATAGGTTTATTACATTGCATGCAGCATGGTATGTGACACCGTATTGTTAAAATCATATGTCAACTAAGTTATATTCTTCCATTTTGGGAACAAAAAGTTGGTAATCATGGAACGGTACCTTGTGTCATTGACTGTATCGTTTCGATTTTCGTGGTTCTTGAAGAAGTACACTCTGCACCAAGCAGTTCGTCTTTCAGGATGTATTGATCACACTAATTTGGCAATTCTGTTTGTTAACGTTCCTGTTGAGCCAAAAATAAGTTTCGTCGCTGAATATAATTTTTTAATAGTAAACACATTCTCACAGAGTGCGAATTTTAATAATAAAATTCAATGATTTGCAAGCGTTGTTTGTTCCTTATTTGCTATTATTGTTTTCTATTCACGGTAAAATTGCAAACGTTACTAAGCAATTTAGCACTGCCACTTGCCACGAATCTATTTTTACACTGCAAATAGCAAAAAAAAAAAAAAAATCACTCGTTACATCATGCTACTCGAGTATATCGATAGAATTGATATTATGAGTCAAACATTATGGGTCTGGCAGTAAAATAAGATTGAATTAAAAATTTGTTTTTTCGAAGAGGTAATAGGACAGGAGCAAAACAAACTTATCGCCTCTCTTTCTCGAGAAGAAATATATATGTGGGTCTGTCTGGGTTAGCTGTGTGTACAGACAGACCGACATCGATTTAGTCTTGGACATACTATCTAATAGGCCACCATTCGAACACTTCGTTTCTATTAAGTTGACTAAAAGCTAATTTGGGATTGTCTGGGTAAACTAAACTAGCTGGGCAGGGATAATAGGGTCAGCTTATGCTATGTCCCGGATCATGTAGGAATTCCGAAACATGAAATGGCCGTTGAACTAAACAGAAAGGGATTTTTTATACCACTGGTGGGGCCAGAACCCCTTTGTGACCGTGGAACGGGGGTTTGGAAGGGCATACTTAACGAAACTAAGTATAATGAGAGAAGGGTTTTTCTCTCTGTTCGTACGGGTTTAAGACAATACCAACCGACATCCTTAATTTCGTTAGATTAACAAGGAAGGGGAAGATATTACAGGGAAACCCTATATGGATGGGCTGTACAATAGATCCATAGCTCACTGTACTTTTTTACCTCAATGATAATAATAATAATCAGGGACCCTAAATAACAGTTATCGCTTAAAATTCAACTAAAAAATCATCGTGTTAGAGTCGACAGACACATGTGATGTTATATAATAAATTAATCGTCTTGGAGAGCTTTTACAGAATCTATGTTGATCTTAATCTCCTGAATAGAGTTTTATTTTTTGACGGAAAAATAGATAGAGTTTTATTTTTCCGTCAAAAACGAAAAACTGTTATTTTCTGACTGAAAAATTAATACCAAAAATAAGTTTTATTTTATGACGGAAAAATAAAACTCACAAAATTAGTTCTTTTATGACAAAAGAGTACAACTCTCTTTTTGAGAGTTTTTTTTAACTTTTTTTGTTGAAAAATAATTTTTTCTGCTGACCTCTTTGGAAAAACCATTAAAAAAATAAGTTTTTGGATATAACTTATAACTGTTACGATCCCTGATAATAATAGTTTAATGTATTGTTCTAATAGTCGAGTTAAAATCTAATTTTTGTATCTATAATCCTTTTTTGGTTTAGACTTAGTCAAGCTACGGTCCAGACACAATTTTCAGATTCAGATTATTTTGCAATTTGGTATGCCTCACACAGTATACTGAAGTGTTGGCAGTTTTAAAGTTCACCGCGAATACTTATTTAAATCTTCAAGTAACATTAGAGAAAAAAAATATTTTAAATGCTTTAATATTATCTTATACTATTTAACACATTTTCAACACCCACTCAAAAATTCAGTGCAAAAAACAGAAAAAATTCAAAACTATATCCGTTTCCGCAAAACGAAAAAACAAAAACGAATAAACTTAATTTGAAGTTGCGCATAAATGCTTGGGAATTATATCGTAACCATTCTTTGAATGGTACACGCAATGAAATAAATGACAAGATATGAACCATAAAATAATTAACATGATATCTAAACTATTTTTATGACACTTGTCAGTCAGACATTTAGTCAGCAAGTCAGCCAGCTTCATTAAACCGTTTCACAAAATATTTATTTAATGAATTCATGTTGAAGCCTTTAGTTTGGACATAGAAGAGGGGACATTAAGACAGAAACAAATAACATGAGTAGTGAGTAAGTGTTTATTTTTATAACAAACATAGATCAAAACTAAGATCACGATCTATATTTAAAGAAATACAAAAAAAAAAAAAAAAAATACGAATTGTGCTCTTTTTTACTCTCTGTACTTTTAACAAATTAACGCAGCAACAACAAGCGACCGAAAAAAAAGAATTAAATGAACGCGTCAATTTGTCTGCTGCTATAACGCTAAAATATTTTAAGAAATAAAAAAAGAAACACAACTAATTGTCAAAGTGCTGTGACTTACAAAAATTTAAATCATAATTAAAACGATAGAAGTTAAATTTGATTGTACTACTTATGTCCCCTATACGGTACATGCTTTGCAGTTCTGTCGCCTATATTGTAAACAGTTTTAAAGATATTCCCAAATGAGTGTACGCTCTACCCTCTCTACACAACAAGAAAAGATTTTGATCACAAGCACGAATATACGTTTATTCATCACAATGACCACAACCAGGCCATGATATCTGCTCAATGTACGAGGGGCACTAGTACGTATATGACATTTTATTAAAAAAAAAAAAATGAAAAACTTCAGTCGTTTACACTAGAGGCTACCGGAATGTATTTTTTCTTCTCTACATCTGGCTGTCTCGTGTGAGTGTTGGTGTCTGCCTGTATCGGTGTGAAATTTATAAAAAAATATACAAAGTGTCGCGTTGATTTATTAATTAAATACTCATGCCACAATATGCCGCTGGCAACTAATGAAGTATTTAAGTGGAAAAATTAATTGTTTTTCTTCGTACGCTTTCAGCAGCACAAACTGCAAAGAAAACATGTAAAGTGAGAGAGTGAATGAGTATACAAGTGAGTACATACAGATGTATGTGCAACTGCGCTAAACAGAAGTTTGACATATTGCCTGTTAAAGAAATACATAAGCCATATGCCGCACTATATGGATCAGAGCGAGGAAATATTAAAAATTTATGTTCTACCAAAAGTTGCTGTACTTCCATAAAATTGAATGGAAGTGAATTCTTCAATTCACCTATAGGTTTGTCATGATTTAATTATAAAAGTCAGAGCTAGGCTATATATTTTATATATAATCTTGAATGGGTATGGGCACAATCTAGTCAAAGTTAGCTTATATTCTAGTCTTAGTTTAGTTACTGCATCTGTCAAATTACTGCTGTACGTTAGCTTCTTATAAAAACAATATGACAGCATACCTTTCAGTAAATTATTAAACTATGAATTCATCGGTATATTTAGGCACCATAACATGTTTCTCTTATATCAGGTGATTTTTTGAGCAACTTTATTTCCACAGTGTTTTCTTCGTGTAACATGTTAGTGTCAACATGTTCAGTTTGGTCTATAATTTAACCATGAATCGGCTTACAAACGAACAACGCTTGCAGATTATTGAATTTTATTATCAAAATTCATGCTCGGTTAAGAAAGTGCAGCGTGCACTTCTTCTATTTTATGGTCAGTTTTGGCGACCTTTTGAGTTGGCTATTCGGAATATTGTGACTAAATTTCTCACCAAATTTACATTTTCTTTTCTCCGTCACTCTTCTAGGGAGCATATTGGCTTTCCACAAAGCATCCATTGCTTTGTTTCAATTTCTTTAATCAATTTGATTTTTCAAGCCAAGTAGATGATTAATCCACTGTAGCTTCCTCCATATGATTTTACGAAGTGGTGAAGATCCTTGCTAATTGGTGGTGATCTTTACTTTAGCATTGTAATTTTTTCCCAGTAGGTGGTGTGTTCTCCTGATCGTTCGTCTGATGTTTGTCATCGTCGCCAGAGGTATGCGCAAAGGTTAAGGGAGCTCTTCTTTATTTTTTAGATGAAGTTGTCGGGAGGGAAGTTGAAGCCTCTTTATTAAAAATTCGAAACCACAATTGAATTTTTCTTCGTCATGTCATCTGCTGGGCCTCTGTGGTCTCTGGGTGGAGTACTTCGGTACCCCCTTATTACCTTGAACACTCCAGGCTCCTTCCTACAGCGTTAAATAAATCCTAATAAATTCTCGTAAGGCAATTTGATTGCAATTCTCTTATTAACAAACCGGCCTTTGAGTGTTAAGTAGTCAACTTTGAAGGTATCGTAGCCTTTAAAATGTGTTTAGGGCAGTCGCAGGCTTTTCTAAACAATATCCAACTACAATAAAACACAAATGCCTAACAATATTGCATTTAAATTCGAATTTATTAAGTGAACAGGGGCCACAGCTTTTACTACCAAGGTATGAAAAAAACCAACACTTATTTCGTCTGTCCAGTTTTTTTTATTGAAAGCGGGAAGCAAATGCGTAAAAAATACATGATCATACATCATTATCGTAATGCACGATTGTTTGTATAGCACAGTTGCCAGTAACTCCGAAGACCTCCTCTTTTATAGGAAGGCAAAAAAAGCGAATGCCGAATAGAGATGTGCTTTATTTCGATTTTTTTCTTATAACAATGACTTATGACCGATCACATCATCACATTTTGAACATCAAAAAAAAAAAATATGAATATTTAATGAATAAATGCTGATGCTGCTGTTAAAGAGCAAATACTTCATTTACATACATAAATGCGTTGCTTACTTACACTCCGTTTATTTTAACAGGAGATTTGGGTATAATTTTTATGAAAAACAAAAAAACCGAAAAAAAATTAAACAGACATTTTATTTCAAACATCTGAGCTAGACTTGTTGACGTCTTTTCTGCTATTTTTTCTTCGTTTTTTCTTTTTTTTTCTTTATGAATTAATTTGTGTGGTTTCATAAACAATCTATTTTTAAGTTGCTGCCACAAGACTTTTGCTTCAGCAGCGTATAAATGATATTTTTCTTTTAATATTTTATGAAAAATTTATTTATTTCTTTTCCTAAACAATGTAAATTTTTTTCACAATATAATTGTTTTTCTCTATAAAAAAATATGACAACAACAGCATAATTGCAACATTATTTACCGGTAACGTTAGCTTAGAGGATAGGAGGTAGTTTCGCATATATCACTTGTAAGACTTAATAAGCAGAATTGCTGGCAACAAAATCGAAATCTTTTAATTCAGGTATTCAAAATAGTAAGTAAAAAAGTAACTGGCAAATCAACTTAGGAATGATTTGAACCTATAAAGCCAGTTAGATAAAGAATGTAATTGAAAAACTATTTGATTTGATTAATTCTTGATAAATAATGATCATTAATGATTTATTTTCCTAAATGGAGCTTTAAATTATTTATTATTTTTATTGCTTGCCACCAAAAATCATTCAAAAGTATTGACAAATATATTTAAAAAAAAATTAAAAAATTCTTTTACTTATCTGCATTCGACTTGTTGATCATAATTTATGATTCACTTGCTATTAACACTTTATGTGAACGGTGGGTTATTTTGGGTTTAGCTAATTTGAGATCTCATAGATATTTTGGCAAATACAAGATATCATAGATATTTTGGTAACCCTAAAAAAAAAAACAATTCGACAGCTGACAGTTAAGGGTTAGCAAAAATAGAGCGTTACACGTAGAACAACGCATCTTCATTATTGCATAATATTTCAAATATAATGAAAGCTTGGCGGCCGTAGTTCGTAAATTTCATACAAAATATGGTCGGAATAATGTTTTAACTTCGTCAACTATGAAGAGATTACTCGAAAAACTCAGGGAGACTGGATCCATTGGAGACACCAAACACACCGATCGTCCAATATTAAGTCGTTCGAATGTCAATATCGAAGCAGTATGTGAGAGTGTCGGTGATAAACCAAGAACCTCAATCCGGCGTTGTAGACAATTGCAAATTTTAAGAAGCTTTATACAGCGTATACTTACCCTGAAAAATCTATGCCTCCACGCTTCCAAAATTCAATAAACACAGCAACTGAAGCTTAATGACCATGCACAACAGCGAAGAGAGTTCGTTGAATGGATTATTGAACATCAAAAAATGGATGCTGGTTTTAAGAGCAATATCATCCTAAGCCATGAAGCACATTTTCACCTTGATGGCTTTGTTAATCGCCAAAATTGCCGCTTTTGGATTTGTCGAAAAACAAATACATTCACAACGTGTCACTGTTTGGTGTAGATTTTGGGCTACAGGCATAATTGGACCATACTTTTTTGAGAATGAGCCTGGTCAGGCAGTGACTATTACTGGTTCTCGATATCACAACAAGATAACACAGTTCTTTTTACTGAAATTGGATGACATTGCTGTGGCCAATATGTTTTCTCTACAAGATGGCGCCACATGCCATACAGCCGATGAAACAATTCAATTACTGCATGAGATATTTCCAGGACGTATACTCTCTAGTTTCGGTGATCAGAATTGGCCCTCTAGATAGTGTTACTTAACACCATTAGATTTCTTTTTATGGGATCAATGTCAACAAGATGACAACCACCTGCACATTAAAGAAGGAGAGTCAATTCGAGTATGTATGTGCATGTAAAGCCGTGAAAGGTTTCTGCCTGATGTGTTATTTCCTATGTACTTTATGATTCAATAAAAAAATTACAATCAAAAGACTAAAAACTGTGTTTCCTAATTAATTAAAATCTTGCGCTAAATTTAAGACACCCCTTTTAGTTAAAAGTAATACAGCTTTGGTTCGGTTTTACGAGATACATAGTAACAGCTGGTGGAGGAAGTAGGTTCACAATATTAAGTTAGAGTCTACTGACTAAATTATTGCAATCATAGTAGGCATACTATTCACTAAGATTTGAAATTTACGTATTCTTATAATTAAAAACTGAGTCATTCTAGAGGCTATAGTAGCATTTAAAGAATAGTTGCTAATCAAAAGTATAAAGATTATGAGCGTATGTAAAATTGATGAATAAGACACTACTATATGTCCAAATGGCCCTTGTCATCTCTCATGTTCGTAAAAAAAACTTATCAATAATGAGTGGAGGCAAATTATATACAAATTACATTCATAATCTGACCTAATTTAAGATCAATTACTGAATGAAAAGGAACGCAGTATAAGCAGAAAGATCGATCAAATTTTTTAAAGTTCACAGGCTGCTAAATAAGAGTTAAATGACCTGAAAAGAAAAGTAAGAGAAGGAAACAAAGCAATTGAAATAACTAATAATAGAAGAAGAAATAGCAAAGACAGCAGAAGAAATATTGCAGCAATCGCAAGATGAGCACCATATGTTACAACGTCAATTAGGTGAAGGAGGAAAACATACATAAAATCCATTAAAACACCAAGTCACAGTTAGGAGGTTTGCAAGCAGTCCAGCTAGCCGTAATAATGAATTACGTCACTATCAGCCTATTAATCTTTAGCTAAAAATGGTGTTTGATACGGGAAGTTAAAGAATTGAGCAAGGGTTCCAAGTTTACACAAGTAATGGGTGCTCCAACCACAATTCACGATAATAATTGTGAGTGACGCCTTAATGTCCAGTTTTTTGCTCTACTTAACTTGACATTTGTTTGTTTCAGTATTTGATAAATTCAACCATGAGCAGCGTGTTAAGATTGTTAGTCTTTTGCAAAAATTGGCGTTCAAATCAAAATGTATTTCGTGCACTTCGTGATTTCTTTGGTCAGCACAATCGAACAGAATTTTCGCATTTGAGCAAATGAGAATCCACTAGAGATTGTTGAAAAGTCGACGCATCCACAAAGTGACAGATTGGTGCGGTTTATGGACTGGTGGCGTTATCGGGCAGTTCTTCTTCGAAAATTAGTTTGGCCAAGCAGTTAACGCGAGACGATAGCGGACTTCTTATGGTTAGATATTGAGGATATGGATCTGGGCGATATGTGGTTCAACAAGATGATGCCACTTGTCACAGAGCCAGCGAAAAAGGTCGTGTTATCTCATGTCGTGGCGATGTTGATTGGCCGCCACGATCATGTGATTTGACTCCGTTATACATCTTTCTTCGGGTATATTTAAAAGAAAAAGTGTACGTCAGTAAGCCAAGAACAATTCAAGAGCTAAGGGATGAAATAATTCGGCACATTAACGACATTGAGCTTCAATTATGTGTTATTAGGTATGTCACAGAAGCCGTGGCGAGCATTTGGCCTATATTTTGTTTTACACATTATTGTCATAGATCCTTCTATAATAATAAAAACTATTAAGATAATTCTCTGAAAAGATTATATTTCATATTGGACCACCCTTTACATGGCTATCAGCACAAGTTCACTCACTCGCGCGGATTTAGCCAAGAGAAGTCCAAAGTCATTCATTAATCCTGAAATAAATTTATCAATTTATCTGTTTTGGACAAGAAATCAGCGGCCAACGGTCTCGCAATGAAGGAAAAAAGGTCACAAAAATTATTAATATAGAAATTAGATTCGAACATATCGATCTTTTGGGATAACACACTAGATCGAAATAGCCAGAATAGCCAGACGATTGTGGTAAATCGGTGTTTCATTTGCTTTGTGAATGCTCAGCTCTCTGTAGAAGCAGACTCAGTATACTAAGCGCTTTGAAGTTTGCGGACCTCAGAAGCATGACGGATATCATTCCCAATAGGATTGTTTAGCTGCTAAATTTTGTGCTTTTATTTTCATCAGCTGATACTAATTATGAAGGTTCCTGGCTTTAGTTTTTTTTTTTTTTTTATTTATAAAGACGAGTTTGTGATACGCAAATGGTACTAATTGACCCTCTGTTTCGACGGTACCATCCGAACCAACCAACCATACTCTGCGTAGAGAAAATTAGGATGTTTAAGGTTAAAGAAACTGTTCCACTGTACAAACTTTTGCTTTTTTTATTGTATCACATACAAGTTGTTTATGTATGTATGTATAATCACTCGTTATTATTGTAACTGATTGCATTAATTTTTGTTGTTGCTGCTGCTGATAACGTTGTTTGTTGCCGTTGGTGCACGCTGCAACATAAATTTATGCTTTTGAATTCCAAAAGCAACATTATTATGTTTTTTTGTAGTTGTTGTTTTTACTATAAACTATTGGAGTTGGAAAACCTTTCATAACTACAGATGCCTGTTGTACACACACTGTGTTGTTCATTTAGCCAAGTGTTTATTAAAGATGCAACAACAGCAGCAGCAACCGATGGCGGCAATAGAAGTGAGGATAGAGAAAGAAATAAAAAAGAAGAAGAATGTTGGTCAAGTGATTGTAATGTTTTGTGTTAATGCATTTAACAACTTAACCAACAAAGAAAGAAACAGATAAAAACAAGACTTCAGTAATAACATTAAACACAAAAACGAAAACAGCATCTGCTGTTAAATGATCTGTACATTTTTAAACAGCAGGCATCCTTCTAGTTTCAGTTCAATGGTATGCAATGGGCTTTTGGTCTTAATGAAAGAAAGACAAAAAATAAAAGAAAAATCTTTTTAAAACTAGATTAAAAGTAAGGTGGAAGTAAACTGTTTGTTGCTGTAATTGAAGTAAGGAAACATCTCAAAGACGTTTTCTTAGCTGTTATTTAAAATTTGCTTGAAGAATAAAAACACGATATGTTTTTTACTAAAGTAGATAAAATCAAGTTCAGTTATTAGATGCCTAGAAGAAATATTGTATGGCACCAATTTCTATCAAATATTTTGAGGAGAAAACATTATTAAAAATATTGCATTAAAATTCTTATTGTGCTGAAATCTGTGTTACATATGCTTTAATAAAGTGATGTTACGTTTTCAAGTATTTTATTGTCTACAAAAACCTTAATTTTTTTTAAAGAAAATTTTAGCTCTAAACCTTGTTAAACTTTATTGTTTTTATTATTTTTCTCCTTGTTAAAATGATTGAAAGACATACGAATAATCAAGTGGTCAATGGCTCTATAAAGTCTATGACTGTTAAGCTAAGAGAAAAATGACTATGGATTTTTTTATGTATAAAGAACACCTTAAATAACAGGGACTAAAACTAGAAAAGAAGTATAGCTTGATTGCTTTTTGGGCAGTATCGACCACAGTTAGTCGTTTCGCCAGGTTTTATTAGGTCATAATGGTCAATTCCATTCCACTTCCACCACATATCTGACATAACCTTTTGAAATTGTTTACTTAGGGTCATCAGCCTTCAATACCATTACAACGTTTTTTATTTTTTTTTCTAAGTTTGCTAGCTTATTCATGATCCAACCCCAATAATGAGCCGAACTACATAATTCCGCAAAATTGTAAGAAATTCAGTTTCAACTATCACATCGAATTACAATGGTGTCATGTGGACGGGGTAATTCGTGTAAGTAATTCCAGCGAAAAAAATAGTTTGAGGTCTCGTGTGAACATGCTACAACAGTTATTGTGTTTTCTACAATTTTCTTTTTTTCTCTCCGCCACTTCTCTAGGGAACATATTGGCTTTCCACAAAGCATCCATTGCTTTGTTTTTAAAGCTAAGAAGATGATTATTACTATTGCAACTTGCCTCCTTATGATTGTGTGTAGTGGTGAAGATTTAAGATATAATTTACTTTTTCAGTCACTAGTCGACCAGAGTGATGTGCATCGTTGATATTGATATTTTCGGTATCTGGCGTTCACTAAGTATTCACTAGCGTTCTCACTTTATATTCGATGAATTTGTTGGCATGTTTGACTTTTTACACAAACGACTTATAAACTTGTAACCTGTTATTACCACAAATGTTACCTGAAATACGTTTTTTTGAAACACCGTATTAGTAATTTTATAAATCAAATCAAGGTAATTTAAGTAGCAAGCTTTTTTCAAATGGTTCTAAATTTTCATGGAGTCTTGCTCTAGCAGTTGCAAATTTTAGTAACTTTTTCAAAGACTTGTCGAGAAGAGCAAAATGCATATTTGATATCGAAATATCGTAAGTTGATAAACATGGGTCTGACATTTGCTTACAGCAATTTCACCATATATCTTTTTGGCATGTTTTTGCAGCACTTTATTCTACAACCTTTTGCCTTTATTCAAGTAATATGGAGGTGACGAGTTGATAAGGAACATGCCCCAACTTGTTAATTCCATATGGCTGAATGAACACATGCCCAATGTATGGAGTCTCAGTGTGTTACGGCCTGTGCATTAGAAAGAAGAAAAAACTGCATGCACCAACTACATGGGAATAAGTCTTCTTCCCCTTGAGTAAAAAATTTTGCCGTGTGTAATAATTGGAAATAATTGGACCCCATCAATGCGGCTTTAGACCTGGTAAATCAAACATCGACCAGATATTTACATTATGACAGATACTGGAGAAAACCCAAGAGAAACAAAATGACACCTTCCACCTGTTTGTCTATATCAAGGTTGTCTTTCATAGCCTGATACGTGCTAAGGTCTTCAAGGCCAAGTCTGAAAATTGTGCAAAATGACTTTAACTAGTACAAGATCATCAGTTAAAATTGGAAAGGATCCCTATGAAACGTTCAATACCAAACAAGGCTTCAGACAGGGCGATAGCCTATCCTGTGACCTATTCAACATTTTGTTGAAAAAATCAAACGTGATGCGGCAAAATCTACACCAGGAAACACATGCTAATTGCATATGCCGATGTTATTGATACTATTGGGCGTACAGCACAAGAGATAACTGCGGTATTTTCTAGCATTGAAAGAGAGCTGGCGAAAGTGGGTCTGGCAGTAAATTAGGATAGACAAAGTTTATGATACCAACGAACAAAGCATTGACGAGGTTGGGTCATTACATGAACGTTGGTGACTATAACGTTGAGATAGCAAATGAGTTCGTCTATCTCGGTATCGCCGAGTTCGGAGAGAAAACGAAGAACCATTCTTGCTAATAAATGCTATTTTGGACTGAACAAGCAGTTTGTGAGCAAAACTCCCTCTTGATTGACCAAAATTACACTCTATAAAACGCTAATACTACCTGTGCTTTTATATGGCGCTGAAACGTGGGTACATACTCAAGCAGACAAAGCTGTTCTTGGAGTGTTTGGGAGAAAAATTTTTCGTAAAATATATGAGCCTATCTGCGGCAACGGAGACCATCGCTATCAAATAAATCCCGAGCTGTATAGGCTATACGAAGATATCAATATTGTTAGGCGCAGCAAACTACAATGGTTTCGCTTCTTAGGTCATGTAATACACATGAATGAAAATGCTCCAGTAAGGTAATCCTTGGAATCTGCTGTCGAAGAAAGGCGCAGAAGGAGAAGATCAGAACTACGGTGGAAAGACCAAGCAGAAGAAGACCTTCCTAACGTTGGTGTTGGAGACTGGAGAAGAAGCGCATTAAATCGACGTGTTTGGAACAATATACTTAGCCATTCACTAATCTTAATGGTTATATCGGGTAGGCCATTGAAAAGTTTAAATTTAAAAATACAATCAAACAAAAACGGTTTGAAATATTCCCAAATTTATTTTTTTGTTGTGAAGTACAACTGTTCCGGTTAGAAATGAAATATTATTTCATTCATATGGATGCCGCGGACCAATTTTCGTGAAGTTTTTCGAGTGTATGGGGTCGTATCTCGACAATGGCATTATGAATTTTGACCTTAAAATGCTCAATTGTTTCTGGTTTGCCGGCATAACACTTGTCTTTAACACAGAAAGTAGTCCAGCGGTGTCAAATCGTAGCTTGGCGGCTAACTGTCATCACTGTCATCATTTCGGCTAATTAAACGGCCATCAAACGTTTGGCTCAATAAATCGATTGTGGCATGAGGTGTGTGGCAAGTTGCACCACCATTCTGCTGAAGAGAAATCGTTCACATTAATACCATGAAGAGCAGGCACAAAAAAACAGTTATCTTGGTGCGACAGATATCTCCATTCAACGTTGGCTGCGCCGTTCTCATTTTCAAAGAGATGTTGGCAAATGATCCCTCCGCTGCCGCACCAAACAGTGACTCGTTATGGATTCATAGATTTCTGTAAGACCACGTTTGGGTTTTCTGAGCCCCAAATATGTCAATTTTGCTTATTAGCGTTCCCAGCACGATGAAAATGAGTTTCATCAGAAAAGATGACTTTTGAAATTTTTTTTATTTATTTTTTTTTTGATTTTCATGCAATTTCGACAATCTTTTCAAGTGTATCGGGGTCGTATCTCGCCTCACAAAAGATAATCCAACGGTGTCAAATCGCAGCTTCTTGGCGGCCAACTGACATCACCATTTTGGCTAATTAAACGACCATCAAATGTTTGATGCAATAAATCGATTGTGGCATGAGATGTCTGGCAAGGTTCACCATCATGTTGAAACTAAACATCGTTCACTTCAATACCATGAAGAGCGGGAACAAAAAAATCGGTTATCATGGTGCGATAGGTGCGAAATATGAAATATGGGCCAATGATGACTTCGCTCCACAAGCCGCACCAAACAATCACTCGTAATGCCATATATGGCAATTTGCTTATTAACGTACCCAGCAAGATGAAAATGAGCGTCATCCGAAAAGATGATTTTTCAATTTTTGTTTTTTTTTTTTGATTTTCGTGCAATTTCCGACCAATTGTCTTTGTTTTGGAAATAAATTTCCAATAAATCCCAACGTTGCTCAAGCGTAAATTGATTAATTTCGTTCAGTGGAGATAATATACTGAATTTTGTGAAAGAATAGAATGACATAAGTATTACCAGATTCGAAATAACTGCTGGTTCAAATTTAAACCGATAGATGGCGCACCCAATGTATATATACTTAAGTAAGTTAGTAATATATTATTATTTTTATTACCATTTTACTTAAGCGTAACTGTATAATTTATCAGAACGGATATTCTATTAGAAAACTTGATATTAAATGATCACTAAAGATACAAGATATTTAAGCAATATTTGTTAATATTACCTTAACTTATGTAAATTTCCTAAAAAGTCATTATTTTAAATATTTTATAAATATTCGATAATTTTTTTTTAGAATTTGTAACCAAGGAAAATAACTTAAATTTGATTGACAACTTTGAGGTTTATCAAATGATTAATACTTTTGTTTTTTCAACATAACTGTTAATTGAATTGAATTGAAATGAATTGAATTGAATTGAATTAATAAAAACTAAATAATCAATAACTTTCCTTTAATTAACATTTCTTAGGCGTATTTTATTTTGCAAACAGTATTTTTGATTTCTCTGAACTGATAAGAGTTACAGAATTGTGTTTTAATTATCATTTTAATTTGTTGTATTTATTGTATCTTTTCAAAAGTAATTGTACAAATTTGTCCTTTGTTTGTTGATCTTCCACAGATTTTTATTTTGTGTTTATTCTTAATAAATTTCTAAGAATTTTTCATATTCATCATACGTAACCTGGTACAAAATGCGCATTAATTTTATATTGTATTCTATATGCTCGTATTATAATGTTTGCCCTTTTCTTTGGCATTTTATTGTTTAATTTTAATTCATATTTAAATTATTGAAATTGAAACAAAAAATATTTAAATTTCTCACAATTAATATTATTTCACTGTGTTGCAATAAATAGATGGCAAAAATAGAAATAATTTCGATATAAAATTCATATCAAACCATCACAAACAAACAGGCAAACAAACTATAATAATTAAGGAAATATAATATTATTATACTATAGCATTCCATTCATCTATGGACCTTGTTATAAAAATAGCTCAATTTATTTTAGAATTTTTTATTGAATTTTTATGGTGGCATAAGCTTGTATATACAATGGCAGACAAATATGTCCATTTGTAAGGCTTATAATCAAAGTAAAGATTTTAATTAAACAAAAAAATGTTTTTCAATTTTTGTTGTTTTTTGATAGGATTACATAATTTTGATTGTCGACATTATAAACCATCATCATTAAACTTGAACTTTAAAGTTCTTCTTAATCTTCTGATACTTTGAATACCAATTTATTATATTCTCTCATTCTATTAAATACAAAATACTTCGTATTCCAAAAATATTTTATTATGGTGTAGGATATCATATAGTCGAACTTAATGACTCTTTTATTAGAATTTGTATTGTATATGTCGTTATACTCGTAAATAGAAATTAATATAAATTTCTATTAAATAATAATTAAAACTGAATTATTTATAAATTCAAACAAGAGATACATACAGTGGTGGTCAAAACATTTGCAACTAAAGCAGTATTCCATTTTTATAATTCTGGTGATTGCATATTCTGATTAAAAGTAACAACATAAAAGTAATCATTAAGCAAGAGAGTCTAAATATTGCTGTTCAAAACATTTGCAACTCTCACCTCTCTTACTCTTTATGAACAACTTTTTACTTAAAAATTTTAAGAATGACTTTAATTACATTCCCTTTTCATAATGCGATTTACCGGCATTTGTAATTTATTAAAAAATTTTTACTAAAAGTGCTCGTACTCATGCATTGAATTTTTGGAAAAATGGCCTTGCTCACGGCCATTAACAATTCTGAATTAGAAATCAAAATTTTACATGATTATCGTAGCGGAACTTCAAACAATAATGGATCCATACGTGCATAAGGTAGTAAGATCTCGTGTAACAACATTACATCAAGATAGAAAAATCAAAACCTTTTTGTGAAATATCATAAAGTAATACCAGGAGAGACAAAAACTGAAACTCCAATTAATGTAGGAATTTCAACCATTACTAGAAGTTTCTGGCTCTTCTCTATGGTTTCAGAAGCTATAAGTATCGAAAAATCCCTTTATATCCGAAAGGAACAGAGAAATTCATCTTAAGTTTTTACGAGCACATGCGAATTGGACTCCACAACAATGGAAAACAATATTGTGGTCTGATGAGTCTTCGAGGATTATAAAGAAGAATTTGTGTCCGCAAAGAGGTTGCAAATGTTTTTACCACCACTATACGTTATAGTTTTTTTTTTTTTTAAAGCGACAAATAAAATAAAATAATTGGAAGATATTTTTTTTTTATTCGACTCAAAAAAGTGACTATGGGTGTTATTGGTAAAAACGTTAATAATAATTGACCAATTTTCAATGAGTTTCAACTCGCTGTCTTTGTTAGGTCCGTGGTAAATTACACATTTTAGGTTTAATTCATTGACGTATGGTGATAACTTTCCCCGGATAGGTAGAGAAAGACCTCCATGATATGACCAGAAGCTTAACGATTGAATCAACAGATTTAACGGTTAAGATGTGATAAATAATAGAGTTACTCTCAGCTTTTAAGATCTTTCAATAGTGTAACTACTATTGTTATATTGAAACCAGCGGTTATTTCGAATCTGGCGATACTTATGTCATCTCCACTAAACGAAATGCAACATTGGGAATTACAAAGAAAAAAATGTTCATTTTCATCTTGGTGGGTACATTAATAAGCAAAATTGCCGTGTTTGAGGCTCAGAAAACCAAAACGTTATCGTACGGAAGGTAATGCATCCATTACGAGCTACTATTTGGTGCGGCTTGTGGAGCGGAGACAACATTGGCCCATATTCTTTTGAAAATGAGGACGGCGTAACCATTATTGTCAATGAAGACACCTATCGCAACATGATAACTAATTTTTTTGTACCCGCCACACATCTCATGCTAAAATCAATTTATTGCGTCAAACGTTTGATGGACGTTTAATTAGCCGAAATGGTGATGCCAGTTGGCCGCCAAGAAGCTGCGATTTGAAATAGTTGAACTATTTTCTGTGAGGCGTCGCTTAAGACAAGTGTTATGCGGATAAATCAGAGACAATTGAGCATTTGAAGGCCAATATTCGTAATGCCATTGCCGAGATAGGACCCCAAACACTCGAAAAAGTTCTCGCTAAT
Source organism: Wohlfahrtia magnifica (assembly GCA_023159175.1). NCBI lineage: Eukaryota > Metazoa > Arthropoda > Insecta > Diptera > Sarcophagidae > Wohlfahrtia > Wohlfahrtia magnifica. The sequence goes on along the minus strand of JAKWBJ010000052.1, from coordinate 5,056,783 downwards.
TTCTCCAATCGAATGAGGTACTGTGAGGCCAGCCGCGGCAGCCATATGAATGAAATAATATTTCATTTCTAGCCGTAACAATTGTATTTCACAACAATAAAATAAATTTGGCAAAATTTCAAGCCGTTTTTGTTTTAATGCATTTTTATTAGGATTATGACCCGAAACACAAATAAGGATTTTCCAGTCATAATTGATATGGAACTGACCAAACCTCATTAATCCTCCCACAAAATCTCTCTCTTTAAACATGATAGAAAGTTTGTTGGCATTTTTGGTCTTGAGAATACGGTAGAAGCAGATTAGTAATCAGAATGATTTAAAAACTGCACTGTTGGATGAGACGAACAAGTTTTGGCCCAAACTTACCCAAAAACTTGTTGCATCGACTGAAAATCGTAAGTTTTTTAATTTAAATAAATAAGTATTTTTATAAAAATTTAGCGTTTTTATCTTTTTGATATCGTCTTAGTTTTGATGCTGTAAGTCTTCAAAGTTATATAGTATTTGTAAAGCGCACGGAATAAGCGGTGAGCCACTGTATCTACAGAAGTAAATGAAGTACGTTATGAAACAGTGCTCAATAAATAAGCATCAATAATTTGTGTCTTTAAGAGGATAGCATTACTTGACTATAAATCTCAGGAAACAATGCTATTAATGAAATTATTCATATAAAGGGTGTGCCAAATAATTTTTTTTTTTTTTTTTGAAAATGCTATAAAAAAACTACTGAATATTTTCTCAAATTTCTTGTTTTATTTGAAAGTACAATCCTTCCGGTTAATAAAGGAAAATAATTTCATTCAAATGGCTGCCTCGGCTGGCCATGCAGTAGCCTACACGATCGGTCCAATTTTTAAGCACATTATCGATTGTGTTCAGCTGTATTTCATCAATGGCTTGACGAATATTGTCCTTTAAAGCGTCAATTTTCTCTGGCTTGCCGGCGTAACACTTATCTTTGACGGCACCCTAAATAGTCCAACGGTGTCAAATCGCAGCTTCGAGGTGGCCAAACGACATCAGCTCTGCGGCTGATAATGCGATCTTCAAAAACAGGGCGCAAAACATCGAGTGTAGCTTCGGCTATGTGGCACGTAGCGCCGTCCTGTTGAAACCAAATGTAGCTAATATCCTCCTCTTCAATTTTTGTGAACAAAAAATCGTTCAACAAGGCTCGATAACGATCGCCATTGACTGTAACGGCCACTCCTTGCTCATTTTCGAAGAAAAATGGCCCAACTAAGCCTCTGGACCAAAATCCGAAACAAACAGTGACTCGTCTTGGGTGTATCGGCTTTTCAATGTATGCGTGCGGGTTTTCTGTGCCCCAAATGTGACAATTTTGCTTATTTACATAACCGCCAAAATCAAAATGAGCTTCATCTGAACACATCGCACACATTCTACAACATTACCATGATTTTCAAAGTAATGTCACAATATTTCCCAGCGTTGTTCAAGCGTATACACAACCATATTCGTTCAGCGGAAGGATAAAATTAATTATCTGTCAAATCACACATGAGCTAGGTGTTACCCATTCACGAAATAAGCACTAGTTGAAAAAAAAAAACGTTAGATGGCGGACCCGATATATAGTTCTCCACAATTATTATTTATTAGATATTATTTTTAAAGCATAAATGGCGTTTCCTTACTTATTTGTTGTTGTTTTATTTCAAACTAAAGTTCGGAGCTTTTAAATGAAACACATATATTTGTTTTTATTTTTTAGTTTTTGAAGAATGAAGAAAATTAAAACTAATTTCTAGGAAATCTACTTACAGCCTACGATTTTTGCATGGTGTAGGGTATTATAAAATATAGCAGTAGCTTGAAATGATGCAGAATATAAAAAGTACAATACTTTTAAAAATTTTCACAATTATTTCTAATTCAATTAACTTATTTGTAATGTGACCCTAATAATTTTATCAGGTTCATGAATTCGTATTCTAAAAACTATGTATTTTATGGTGAAAATAGTTTAATGATTTCATCTTCTTAGTTCTTTAAAAAATAATTAAAACTTGGAGAAAACACTCTTTTATATTATTTTTTTGTTTAATTACAATATACCAATAAAAAGAACAATTCTATTGCACAATGGGCGTTTTAGTGTTGTTTTTCTGCGTCTTTTTTTATTTGTAACCAGCCTGAATGCAGAAATATTTGTTTTTTCAGTCATATAAAACTACAACTATACTATATTACAGATGTGTTACATTTTTGTTATTGTTGCTACCGATGTTGTTGTTGTTGTTGTGTTTATATATATTCTCGATTCATTATTATAATTATTATTATTGCATTGTTTACACGATTGTAATCATATTTGATTAAATTTGTTGTGTGTGTGTGTGTGGATAAATTGTTCTAAAAATAAATTTTATAACAAATTAAAATTGTTAATTGCCAACAATTTTTTGTTTGCACTTCATATATTGTTGTTGCAATTATTTTTTCTTTCTTTTAAATATTATCTTGTTTAGTTATTTTTTACTATAATATTGTTTTTGTTGTTTTGTATCTGTGTGAAACCACAAAACTTGATTTTTTCTGCGGCTGAAAAAAAAATGTATTTTTACTTGAGCTCAGTATTGAGTATTTGAATTTGTAACAATAAAATGAATATTTTTTTTATGGATTTTCTAATGATACTGGCAATAGTGCTGTAATATTTTATGAAATATTTTATTTTAAAATTAACACGCGAAAGAGTGTTTTTTGTTAATATTAATAGAAGTTATTATAATAGAGGCAATAGTTGGTAATATAATCTAATTTTGAGAATTTAAGAATGATGTCCTGATATTGAAATAAAGGGTCCGCCATCTAACGTTTTTTTTTTCTAAGCTAGTCCTTATTTCGTGAATGGTAACACTTAGCTCATATCTGATTTGACAGATAATTAGTTTTATCCTTCCGCTGAACGAATGTGGTTGTGTATATTTTTGAACTTCGCTTCGCTAAGTGGGCCTGCGATCGAATTACCGAAGATGCATATTTTGCCAAAAAATCATCTTCTCAGATTAAGCTCATTTTGATCTTGGCGGGTTTGTAAACAAGCAAAATTGTAGCAATTGGGGCACAGGAAACCCAAACGCATACATTGAAAAGCCGATACACCCAAGACGAGTCACTGTTGGGTGCGGATTTTGATCCAGAGGCATAATTGGGCCATTTATCTTCGAAAATGAGCAAGGAGTGGCCGTTACAGTCCATGGCGATCGTTATCGGGCCATGTTGAACGAATTTTTGTTCACAAAAATTGAAGAGGCGGATATTAGCAACATTTGGTTAAAACAGGACGGCGCTACGTGCCGCATAGCTGAAGCTGCACTCGATGTTTTGCGCCCTGTTTTTGAAGATCGCATTATCAACCGCAGATCTGATGTCGTTTGGCCACCTCCGAGCTGCGATTTGACACCGTTGGACTATTATTTGTGGGGTGTCGTCAAAGATAAGTGTTACGCCAACAAGCCAGAGACAATTGACGCTTTAAAAGACAATATTCGTGAAGTCATTGGTGAAATACAGCTGCACACAATCGATAATGTGCTTAAAAATTAGACCGATCGTATAGGCTACTGCATGGCCAGCCGTGGCAGCCATTTGAATGAAATTATTTTCCGTTATTAACCGGAAGGATTTTACTTTCAAATAAAAAGAAATTTGATAAAATATTCAGTAGTTCTTTTTATAAAATTAAAAAAAAAAATTATTTGGTGGACCCTTTATTCAGAGTCTATAGTTATACGAGAGACTTATAAAGCTAAACTTACCATCACTACAAACAAAATATCGAAAATCAGCTTAAGAGATGAAGAGTTTTTGACATCTTAGGCATGATCTGCGCGCACATTAGTTTAACATGTGCTGGTCATGCAAATGCCTTATCGAATAAAAAAGAAAACATCAAAAATAGTGGTCATAATAGCATGCGGAAACCGGAGGAAAATTATGCTTTTTGAACACAATTATAATTGCATTGATTATAGAAATGAATAGAGTGAACTAAGAACCAACGCTTTTTATGTAAAGCAAAACAACATATGGCGAATAATAATCGAGCAATCAGCAGTTAATAACTCTCCACTTTTTCTAGTTGTAATAGACCTCAAATAAGAAATAATTTGGTGTAATACAGGCAATAAAAATAAATTCTTGGATACATATATACTCCATCGTTAGACAAAACTGTGCACTATCGCCTGTTTTTTTCTCTTACAAGGTGGTCTTAAAACTAGCCACGTTGAAGTAGTTTAGATGCCGTACGAGTTGCCAAGATGAATACCGGCCGACTAATTGATAAAATCCACAAAATGGTATTACAAGATCCTCGACTGAAGGTGCGTAAACTACTTAAAAAGTGTTACTTTGAGATGAGAAAGCTGTGCGTGAGATAAATGGCGAATTTGCTTACAATAGAATAATTAAAAAATAACAGCATCGTAATGAGGTTTCAATAGAGTTTTTGGTGATACTTCACCTTAATCATGCTGAGTTTTTGCGTCGATTTGTAACCGTGAATGAGATATGGTTCTACCACTTTATAACTGAAACAAAAGAATAGTCAAACCAGTAGAATGGATGGGAAAAGTCGTGTGAAAAGAATGCGAAAATAGTTCCATCTGCAGGAAAAACCTCGGCGCGTGTTTTTTAAGATGCGCTGAGGACTATTTTGATTAATTATAACTTATTGTAACGTTAAAGTGATAAATAAAGGAAAAACGTTCGCATTTGGCGAAAAAGAAAGTGTTGTTTCATCACGATAATGCAACAGTTCGCACATCCACTATTGCGATAATCAAAATCAGGAAATTAAAGTTCGAATTGTTTCTTCACGATCTTATTCACCAATGTTAGTTCTTTCGGATTATTTTCTATTTCCAAACTTGAAAAGAATGGCACGACGGTAAAAGATTTGCTAACAATAGAAAGGTTGAATTTGCGGTTAATGGCTATTTAAGGAAGATATACAGTTCTTACTATAAGAAGGGTATCGAGGCTATTAAATATCGGCAGAAAAGTGTATCGATAAAAAAAGGATACTAACAGGTCATTCAATAAACCCGTAGGATAAGTAAGAAAAAAACAAAATTTTGACTAAAATCGATTTTATTACTTAACATAGTTGCCTTCGAGGGTCATACAACGAGTACAGCGATTTTCCAGCTTTTCGATACGCTTTTATAGCACGAATTTTCTTTCTCGTCAAAATAGGTCTCAGTTTTAGCGACTACTTCATCATTGAGCATAATTTTTTTCCAGCAAGAAAATTCTTGAGATTTGAAAATAGGAAAAAGTCGCTGGGGACTAAATCTGGAGAATACGGCGGGTGGGTTAGCAATTCGATGTCCAATTCTCTGCGCTCTACATGTTTTCTGCTGATAAGACCACGTAAAATTCAGCAAATCACTTCTCTACCATTTGTCTCGATGGAGCAGAGTTCGGATAATGTATATCAAGCCATTGTTTAGTTTCCACTGCATTTTTTTCATCAAACAACAACGCCTTATCAAAACTCGAAAGACACTTTCTTCCATTTTTTCAATAACAAAAGTTGCTTCACAAAAACTTGTATAACTCACGAATCAATAGTCAGATTGCTGTCAAATTTATACACGTATAGTTTGAAGGTTAGTACTAAAAAAATCATATGAAAAAAATTCTAGTAACGTCATCTACGTGTCATCCTTTGGACTTATTGAGTGACCTGATAGGTTGAGAAACAGAGAACATTTTTTACAAAACTTGTTTCACTTTCTTTGTTGGTGTCTTATTTTGTGACAAACATTATGATCCTAAACCTAGTCTAATGATTATCGTCAGAAATTGTTTTTTTCCTCCGTCACTAGCGAGGATAATGGCTCTCCACAAAGCATTTATTGGTTTGTTTCATTAATCAAATTGTTTTGCGAGCTAAGTAGATGATTAATCTACTGTAGTTTGCTCGATATGATTTTGTAGTGGTGAAGATCCTCGCCGTGTGACATACTCCACGCTGCCCCTATAGCACGAGTGAATACGACGCGTCCACCAACGCTCTCTCCTCAGATACCCACAAGTGAATATCACAAGTGAGTACCAATTCCAAGGCGTGTTGTTAGGACACTCATAACCTTCACCCCTTGGTGGGGAGTCGGAGACTATCTAAACTCCTGCCATATCAGAGCACCCGGATGAGGAGATGCAACACCATACCGAGCTCGTGCTCTGCCTGCGCTTTAGATCTAAACCACATCCACCACGAAGCTCCTACAAGGGGGCCTACCCAACAAAGATGGCAGAGATCGGAATCGCTGGGGCTCCCGATTCCTGTGGTACCAGAATACCTCTGGTCAGGCTTAGTGACACGTGAGTGTAAATACAAACACGTGCCGCATCCAGTTTCGGCTCCACAACAGTCCCGGATTGGTCACCGGTGGTGATGGTTGTCCTTACTTAGCATTGTAGTTTTTTCCCAGTAGTTGGCTTTTTCTCCTGATCATTCGTATGATGTTTGTAATCATCGACAGAAGTAACCTGGAAGGTGAGAGCAGGTCGGTTGTAGTCTTTTTATTAAATACTCGAAACAAAAATTAAATTTTTTCATCATGTCCTCTACTGGGGATTCGAACCTGAGCCGCTTGTGTTGTTTGCATGCGCTCCAACCACTTTAACGCCACCCTTCTAATCGTTGGATAATACTGATGTAATATTGCATTAAGAGCTCTAAACGCAAGAATTGCTTAAGCCAGATTTAAAAAAAAAAATCAAAAAATTTAAATCTTTCCTATATAAAGGGTCCGCCATCATACGTTTTTTTTTCAACTAGTGCTTATTTCGTGAATGGTAATACTTAGCTCATGTCTGATTTGACAGATAATTAGTTTAATAATTAGTTTAATACTGCGACATTACTTTGAAAATCATGGTAATGTTGCAGAATGTGTGCGATGTGTTCAGATGAAGCTCATTTTGATCTTGGCGGGTATGTAAACAAGCAAAATTGTCGCATTTGGGTCACAGAAAACCCGCACGCATACATTGAAGAGCCGATACACCCAAGACGAGTCACTGTTGGGTGCGGATTTTGATCCAGAGGCATAATTGGGCCATTTATCTTCGAAAATGAGCAAGGAGTGGCCGTTACAGTCAATGGCGATCGTTATTGCGCCATGTTGAACGAATTTTTGTTCACAAAAATTGCAGAGGAGGATATTAGCAACATTTGGTTTCAACAGGGCGGCGCTACGTGCCACACAGCCGAAGCTACACTCGATGTTTTGCGCCCTGTTTTTGAAGGTCGCATTATCAGCCGCAGAGCTGATGTCGTTTGGCCACCTCGGAGCTGCGATTTGACACCATAGGACTATTATTTGGGGGTGCCGTCAAAGATAAGTGTTACGCCAACAAGCCAGAGACAATTGACGCTTTAATGGACAATATTCGTGAAGCCATCGGTGAAATACAGCTGCACACAATCGATAATGTTCTTAAAAATTTGACCGATCGTGTAGGCTACTGCATGGCCGGCCGAGGCCACCATTTGAATGAAATTATTTTCCATTATTAACCGGAAGGATTGTACTTTCAAATAAAAAAAGAAATTTGAGAAAATATTCGGTAGTTTTTTTTATAGCATTTTCAAAAAAAAAAAAATTATTTGGCGGAAACGGGTTGACTATTTTCAACAAAAATTTCAGGGTACGTTGGTGATGGTCTCTGGGTGGTGAAGGATGAAGTTTGCACGAAATCGAAAACCCATATAAATATCAACAAAATTTCATTTTCAATCTTTTTGTAATGACATTCGGTAATATTGATTTTTGTATATCTTGAGAACGGTTAGAATGGAAGGTTCTGAATTTGTTCCAAATGAGTTCTTAGGTAATAAAAACCATCAGTTAAAAAGTGGGCAGAATTGGATAAGTGGGCATGGTATCTTCATACAAAGTCGATATTGATATTCTTATATCTCGAGAATGTTTAGAGTTGAAGTTTCTAAATAACTCTTGATCGCCAAGCTATCTAGAAATCATCAAACCATTAGTTTTAAGAAAATATGGAATTTTGTATGTGTGGATAATGGTAACAATTAAAAATACAGGGGTTACTATAGTTTTGAAATAAAATTATTCTTTTCACAATAATTTCTTATCAATAATAGAATCGCATTCTTTCCAACACTAATTTTAGAATTGTCTAGTGTAGCTCTACAGTAGCATTTTTCTATTTTATTTTAAGTTACACAAATTATTATAATTATTATGATTTATTGCCAGTAAGTGGTGACTGTCATAATACTGAGTATTGTCAGTCATTCATACAGTCAGTAGCATAGTACGAATGTAATATGCAATTTACAATGACTGAGTGTGTGTAGTTTAATAATAATTATCGATTTAACTGTAGAATTTATTTAATTTGCCATGTATTTTCACACTTGTTAGGAATGATTAGCATTAGAAATTATTAATGAAATAAAAAAATAGAAAAAAAGTTTTAAACCGCAGTCATAATGGGCAGAACAAAATTAGACAAAAGTAAGCAATAGTAAACGAATAGTAAACGAAATATATTTTAAAAGTTAGTCATAATAAATCTTAGAATTTGTAATAGAAAAATGAAAATAAAAATTCTTTTAATTTAATACAATGCTATTTACTATTCTTGGAATGTTTCAAATTAAGTTGCAAAACTTTAAGATTTTGAATGAAACAACATTTGAGCGCACGTGGCGTATGAGTAGTTGAATTTTTAAGATCCTTATTACTTATGCGTCATATAAAGGCTTCTTTTTTGTTAAATTAAGTTTCGTACAAAGCTTAGATTATAATTGTCTTCAAAATAGTCAAGCATTTGTGGCTTTACCGCATAGACCAATGACTTTGCATAGCCCCACAGGAAGTAGTCTAGCGGTGTTAAACCACAAGATCTTGGAGGCCAATTCACAGGTCCAAAACGTGAAATTAGGCGGTCACCAAACGTGTCTTTCAATAAATCTATTGTGGCACGAGCTGTGTGACATGTTGCGCCGTCTTGTTGAAACCACATCTCCTGGACATCATGGTTATTCAATTCAGGAATGCAAAAATTAGTAATCATGGCTCTATACCGGTCACCATTGACTGTAACGTTCCGGCCACCATCGTTTTTGAAAAAGTACGGACCAATGATTCCACCAGCCCATAAAGCGCACCAAACAGTCAGTTTTTCTGGATGTAACGGTGTTTCCACATACACTTGAGGATTACCTTCACTCCAAATGAGGCAGTTTTGTTTGTTAACGTAGCCATTTAACCAGAAATGCACTTTATCGCTAAACAATATTCGTTTATGAAAATAGGGAACAACGGTAATCTCGTTTTGGGTCCATTCGACGAATCTAAGCTGGGCGTAGTCTAAAAAAAATCACTTGACAGCTGTTAAATTGGTCGCCATCGTAAAAAGTAATGCCAACTTAAAGTTCTATACCTCTATAAAAAACACGCTTTTTATATATATATAAATGGCTTATAATCTAAGCTTTGTACGAAAATTAATTTAACAAAAAAGAGGCCTTTATTTGACGCATAAGTAATAAGGATCTTATATATATATATATATATATATATATATATATATATATATATATAAGATAAGCAATTTAATTAGCATCTAATTTAAAATATAATTATTTTACTGTTTTATTTTATTGATGATTTATTGTGTACAATTAGAAAATACATACAAATAAATATTGAAATGAAATACAAATTAACATTTTATAATTAACTTTTGTTGTTTATTGTTATTTTTATTTCTAGTCAATAAATATTTCTATCATCAGAAATTTATTTCAATATTCTATTTTCTATATATTAAATTGTTTTCTTTTGCTTTTGTTTAGCACATACTTATAAATAAATTAAAATTCTATAAATTTACATTAAGGTTTTTTAATATTCCTTATTAAGTACATATACGTCACAGCATATACATACATATATGGTTCAGACAAAACACCAGCATACCCAGCTTGTCCATATAGTATAGGGTGGGCCATTTAAAAATTTAAATTTAAAAATGCAATAAAACAAACATGTTGTGAAGTACAATTTTTCCGGTTAGAAATGAAATATTATTTCATTCATATGGCTGCCGTGGCTGGCCTCACAGTATTCCATTTGATAGGACCAATTTTCGAGAACTTTTTGGAGTGTATGGGGTCGTATCTCGGCAATGGCGTTAGGAATGTTGGCCTTCAAATGCTCAATTGTCTCTGGTTTGTTGGCGTAACACTTGTCTTTAACGGCGCCCCACAGAAAATAGTCCAACGGTGTCAAATCGTAGCTTCGGCCAACTGACTTCACCATTTCGGCTAAATAAACGGCCATCAAACGTTTGGCGCAATAAATCGATTGTGTCATGAGGTGTGTGAAAAGTTGCACCATCTGGTTAAAAGCAAATATCGTTCACATTAACACCATGAAGAGCGGGCACAAAAAATCTGTTATCATGGTGCGATAGGTGTCTCCATTGAGCGTAATGGTTGCGCCCTCCTCATTTTCAAAGAAATATGGGCCAATGATGCCTCCGCTTCACAAGCCGACTTCTGTAAGAACACTTTTTGGTTTTCTGAAACCCAAATACGACAATTTAGGCTTATTAACATACCCACTAAGATGAAAATGAGCTTCATCCGAAATGATGATTTTTCAATTTGCAGTTTTCAGCCAACTGTCTTTGCTTTTCAAATAAATTTCAAATAAATCCCAGCGTTGCTCGAGCTTAAATAAGTATAAACAGATTCGAAATAACCAATAGTTCAAATTTCAACCGATGGATAGCTCACCCGATATAATAACAACGAAAGACGGCGCAGAAACAGACGTAAACATAGGATCAATACCGTGAGTAACACAATGAGTTTGCCGATTTTTTTTAGTAATTGGTCGATAAGAACGTATTGAAGACGACCAAACCGTTTAGGTTTGGGTACGTTCCTAAAAGCAGTAGTTGTGCAACTCTGCAGCATAATATAAGTAAAATGTTCAATCACTGAAATGTTGAATCACTGGATGAAATAATAGGACATTTCGGTGCCGAGAAAGAAATGTCCATTAAGGTCCTAAGAAAGCCGAACGTTCTTTTAGCATTTTTACTTGCTAGAAACTACAACATGAGACAAAAATTTATCAATTTTATTTCCTAATACAACTAGAATTGAGAAGAATTTTATTTTAATAACAAAACCGGTTAACCGGTTAGCTGGCTATTTGATAAATTTATAACCGAAACCGGTTTTTGAAAAAAGTCGATTAATCGATCTCAATAACTGTTTGTTCATTTTTGCTTCAAGCTGGGTCCACACGGTTGCCTCAAATACATCAATCATTTTTATTTTATACAAAATTTATTATCACAAGCTGACGCGAAACGATGTTTTGACAATAATTGTACCAACGCTGTTACATGATTGTTCTAGTTTCCGCAACTCCGTGAATCAGCTGTTGTAGTAAATTTAATTTGTTTTCTTGGTGTTCAAAATGGTTCGTTCTTTAAAAAAGTGAAAATAGCCTCCTCTTTATTTATATTGAGATCATTTAGTGAACAAATAAATAAAAAAATAAGGGAAGAAGAGGTGTGTGGGTCAGAGATTGGCTCACAAGAACATTTTAATAAATTATAACAAATTAATTCACTAAAATTTTTATTTATTTAAATTGGAATGTAATTACAAATTATATTTCATTCTCTAAAGTAAAGGTGATTTGTTCTCTAAAATAAAAATTGCAATGGCTGTGATTATCGTGGGTTCGCTTGATAAAAAAGTAAAAATATTGGTGGAAATGGTGGAAGTTTGTGATGCAGTTTACGTATATGTATGCAAATTATTAAAAAAATGCATATTTTAAGGGATGACAACTAGAAATAGCGTACAAATACGTGTTTTTTCTGAAAAAAATCAGTTGAAAAATAAAAATTAGTGAGTATTGTCTTCTTCAATTGCCGCACAAGAATACAATAATTATTGGTGTTTTTTTTGGTATTTAGATTGGTGCATGATTGCATTTAAGGCTTTCACACGATTGTTACACCAGGGTTGCATTTGTTTGGAATAAATAAGAACAATAATATTATGAATTGCCGTATGAGTCAATAAATTGTATAATCACACGATTGGCATATAAAATAGACTAATTATTGGCGCATTACGACAATCGCGTGATCCTACCTTAAAGTTTTAATAAAATTTTTTGGGCAATAGCCGACTTGAGAACTTATTTTTATTATCCATATATACGTTAGTCGGATTACGAAGCGTTGTTGAATGGTAAGCTTGGCAGGGGTGTCTAAATTTTACTGATAATTAAATGTATCCTGACAAAATTTCTAAGAACAAATTATGTAATAAGATCAGATACTGCTTTCGAAATATTTAAGTTTTCTCCACTATTTGCTTATTTTTGCAAAAACTTTCTTGAATAAAAATTTTCAATCGAAGTTTTGCATAGAAAATCAAAAAGGTATTCTATTCTCAATATGATATAAAAACAAATTTCAATTCAAACTATAATCCTTTGATAATAGTTTATCATTTTTTAGGTCTCATATTTATACAGTGGAGGGCATTAAAAAAAATAAATAAATAAAAAATTTTAAAAATTATAATTATAAGTTTATACACTTACACTTTTTATTACATACAAATTTGTACTTTAAAATAAAACAGAAATTGTGTTTCTCTCTGAAATTTAAACCAAGTTAATACGCTCGTACTCAGATATGAAAAAAAATTAAAAATATAAAAAATAAATTATTAAAATTATTATAAAAACGTGTTGTCTTTTAGAAGTTGATTTGACTGTTGTTGCTGTTGTTTATTGTTGTTATTGTTTTAAATAAAAGTCTAAAATAAAATCAAGTTATTTTTTTATTCGTTACTTTTTTTGTTTCACTCGTATTTGTATCTGTTTTTTGTTTTTTATTTTTTCATCGATAGAAGTTAGAAGAATCTTAGAAAACAAGTTTATTTGAAAAATAAGATTTGTTTGTTGTTATTATTATTGTTGACTTTTTTATTTTAAAATATTTTAGCTTTTGAGATACATAATCATGGCACCTGTAGTATTGTGGTAATAGATTGACTTGACTTCAATTCGTTTCGAAGTCAACTATTTGGTTTAAAATATTCGTTTTTATTTGTTTGTTTTTTGTGTACAAAGTTGAAGAAACAAGTGCTTGTTTCTATTTTTCAAATCACATGGATTTTATATTTTAAGTAATATTAATGGAAAATCATTTTTTGAAATAAAATTATCAAAAAGATTAATGATCTTGTAAAACAATCTTTCTAGTTACGGTGGTTTGGTGCATTACTGTCATACACCTGTCCGCTCATCTTTGTTTGTAATTGATTTTATGACGAAGTCATTATATGCAACAGATTTTGTGACCTGCAACTCTTTTTGGTTACAAAAAAAAAGAACTAACGAGACTCAAAGAAATAGATAGGGGAGTTTAAGTTTTCATCGCTAAAAGAGCTCAAGGCTACACCAAAGACAGAAATATTGCCGGAATGAAATTGTTTCTTATAATCTGTTGGATAATTTCATGGCATTTATTTTTTAAGTAAATGATGGCTTGAATCTTAGCTTCTAATGCTTTATCGCTATAAACACATTCAAGGCTACCGACCATCAACTACAAGCTGTCAAAAATAGAATGCATGTGTGCATATGAGAATAATTATTTTAGCGACAATACGGCTACTGGCTACACGACTACCGTTGTAAGTCCTAGTCAACTTAGGCTAATTTGTATTTTCATTGGCTATAACATACAGTTTAGTGCTGTCAATACAATTGGATGCACGAAGTAGGCGTTTTAAAATCCATACATTAAATATATTCATTAAAAACGCGAAAATATATAGGTGGTACTACTGAAAAAGAATATTCATATGTTCAGTTGCTTAGTTGATAAAAAAAATAAAATAATTAAATAGCTGGTTACTTGGCTCCTCTTATAGCCAGCGTCTTTTGTAGCCGTGTGGTCGATGGTTGGTAGCCTTTTATATGTTTATAGCATAAGAATTGCTAGTTTGTCGGGGCTAGCTTTTAAGAGACTTTATCCTTAAAAAGTAATCTAAAGGCGTTGAATCGCGCGAACGGGGGGCCTGTGAACAGATCCACTCTGAAAACAAAGTTGCATGGAATTGATTTTGCAATATATCGATTGTTAAGCGTGCTGTATATTAAGTTGTGCCGTTTTGTGAAACCAAATATCGGTGATGTTTAGCTGATTAATATTTGGAAGTGAAAGTTCAGCTTCAGTTCAGAAATGGCAATCCACTTTGACATTCTCAGCTGTCAAACTATAGTTATCGATATCGAAAGTCCTCATACAGCTAACAAATACTCTCTATATAAAGGCTTTGAGCTTAGGCAAAATCCTATCAACAAACTATGACCAAGGAAATAAAAGGACGTAAACGGCGGTGGATTGGTCACACTCTGAAAAGATCATGGAACGAAATTGAAAAAAATGTCATAGACTGGAACCTACAAGGCAGCTGAAAATGGGGACAACTAGCTTAAACGTGAGTAAAGCAAATTGAGGTGGAATTGGAATTTTTGTGGATAGGATGGAAAATGCTTTTATGCATTCACCAAGAATCACTCTACTGATATGTCGTACTCCCTTACTACCGACTAAAAACCACTACATTTTCCTTTCGGACTTGTACCATCTCGGAACCGCTTCCGCATTACTTCGAGTTGGCTCCCACTGACGCCTTTTCCGCCTAGTCTCCACTATTCGCCGCCTCCAGCTCTGCTATTCGAGTATTGTCGAAATCCGTTTTCTACGCCCCTAGTAGATTTTCGCAATAGTCGGCCACCATCAGCCAGCTCTGTGGCTCCAGCAATATTTTCAGGCGTCATGGGACCCATTCTCTGCACAACAGCCTCGCGCTTTTTTCTCCAATACAAGCACTCGAAAAACGTATGTTCAGCATCATCCACGCATTCTAACTCCTCGTATTACAGTACGGTGAACTGCATTTATTCATGCGATACAAATATTTTCTCAAGTATCCATGGCCAGATAACATCTATGTCAGTTAATAATTTATCTCGCCATACTTCCTCCTTGTCCATGACTCTATGTGGGGTATTAATTCTTGCCGTCTAGCACTTCTCATCACACCAATTCTGCCACTTCTCTAGTGTCTCAAGCTTTATCCTTTGCATTGGATCGACGACAGTTGTTCGGTCGGCTTTTCTTCGAAAAACTTAGTCCGTTTCTCTACTTGAAGGTGTATTGGTAACATCAGCTAGTACCTGAACGACCACTGGCAACATTGGGCGGTATGCCAATACAACCCGTAGTACTGCTGTCCTCTGGAACGATATAAGTCCCTGCGCTTTCGTTCGTACTTTTAAAAATGTACCCCTTGTCTCGCAATCGAAAGAATGGATGCTGTTACAAGCTTCCATTAACAGTTTCCTTGGTTTCCGTGTGGCTAGCTCTAGTGTGTGGGATTGCAGCCAAGTTCTCGTCCATATCATGATTTGATTTAGCCGCCGCTGCTCCTCTTCTAAAGTTCTTGCCTTTAATACCACTGCAATATCATCCGCTTAGCCGACCGAAAACAACCATTCCCAAGGTCAGGGTCAAGAATGGATCCCTGTGCGGCACCGGACGTGTCCTGTATCCTTTTGCTTCCCAGGCTAGTGTCATATATAAGCGTCCTATTCCGGAGGAATTAGGCGCAATTGATAGAAACTGGTGGGAAACGCTTACATAGTTGGTAAGAAACCGACCATATTCTTCTTATGGGAACAAATGTATATTCATTGGAAACAATTTATGTTGGCGGTTATAAACAAACTGGACTGATAATTTTTTTGTTTGCCTTTCTTTTGAAACAATCTATCTTTTAATTATTTTTTTTTTATTTATTTGTTTTTTCCAAATTTCTTATGCTTAACGTGTAAGTCTCTTTAAAATATTTGTGTCTTAATATAATCCACAGAACAAAATTTCCATTGAAAAGATGATCGCAAAAATTATCTCAAGAAAGCATTGATTTTTTTTTCTTTATTGACCTGTAGTATATATTTTGAAAAGGAAAACTATTTTATTTTCCCTCCGTTTTTATGTAAGATGGGTCTTACACTGATAACTGGGGAAACATTAAAACAATTAAACTATTATTTACTCTCCTTATCGCGCTCTTCATTTGCACATACAACTCGCTCACTTAATCGCTTATTTATACGAAAGCTTTAAATAATGTTCGCTTGGAAAATTTGTAGTAAAAAATTAAATAAAAAAATAATACAAAAAATTTGCATAAAATATTTATGTTACAGTTTAACTGTAACAATTCTGGTCGATTTTTTTGTTCTTATTTCACATTGAAAAAATGCTGGAAAAAATTTTTAAAATATTTCTTTAAGAAAATATCTATAAAAGTGGTGCTTAAAGTTCATGAGATGTTTTTAATATTATTATTATTTATTGTTGTTGTTGTTATGGTATTTTTAATACTATATGAAGTTGGCCTGTAGCAATGTTAAGCAAATGAGTTGAACAAAAAAAGAAAAAAAAAATACTCATACGAGTACATCGATCGACAACAACAATAGCAAGCAACAAAGCAAACAGCCAGCAGCGAACAAAAAACCAACACGATCAGCTGAAATGATTACAAGAGCAACAACTAACTACTAGTCCATAGTTTTGGGTGTCGATATAACAGTTTGTGGATGTCAAGCTTTTGAAAACAGAAAAATTGTTGATAAAAATTATTCGTAACCAGAAACAGCAGAGAACATTTTATTTGAACCTTATCTTTATGATAAGGAGAGTTAATCCAGCTAAAGGTTTCTTTAACTATTAAAACTTTATTTACAGGCTTTTTAAAATGTAAGTTGGCTACTAAACAGTCATTTATGTGGTTTCAAGAATAGTGCTGCAGTGTCGCATCAAATGCTTGTCGAGGCATTATTTTCAGAATGCCAAACGGAATAAATCATGGGCTATTCCGGGACAACAATCAACTTCGGCTGTGTGCCTGGTGGGACCACATAGGTGTGGTGGACCACAGGCTTTTTGAACCTGGTGAAACCGTTAATACAGATCGCTACAGACTACAAATAATCAATTTGAAACAAACAACAAATGACTAGAATGGGCCACAAGACACGGCAACGTAATTTTGCAACATGATAATGCACCTGCACACAAAGCAAAACCGGTTCAGGATACAATCAAAGCATTAGGTTGGGAGCTGCTACCCCACCCGCTGTATTCACCAGACATTGGCTAAGCATCACTTCGATTTCTACGAATAAATCTAAAATTGGGTGACTAATTTGTTTGCATAAAAAGACGAACAGTTTTTTTTGGCTTGGAAAGGACAAATTGCCCGAAAGATAGCAAAAATGTGTAGCCAGCAATGAGCAAAAAATTTTTTTTATTTTCAGCTTAAAAATTTGTGTTTTATTTTCACAAAAAAACGCTCCTTTCATACCGGTACACCTGATAAATAGTTACGTCAATAAGCAAAATTGCCATAATTGGAACAAAGACAATCTTTAAGGCATTGACAACTTCGCACTACATCCACTAAAATGTACTGTTTGGTACGATATACACGCTGCCGGCATCACCGATCCTTATTTCTTTCGAAATAAGCAAGGGTCTGCCGTTACGGTGAATGGCGAGCGCTATTGAGCCATGTTGACTGAATTTTTGTTTTCAAAAATTAAGACGGCCCAACTTGCCATAAAGTGCGCTTAACAATCGATTTATTGCAATATCAATTCCGTGACAACTGTCTTTGCAGAAGTTGACCTGTTGTATGGCCTGCTAGCTCGTACGATTTAACGCCACTGGATTACTTTTATGGGGCTATGCTAAGGCATTGATCTAATCCAATAAACCACCAACTCTTGATGCATTCAAGCCACCATTGCAAAGTCAAAAATTGAACTGATCGAATGTACAATGCAACTCATAACCGCGGCGAATATATGCTCGAAACTAAGTATATATTCAATTATCTACGAGATTATAATAATATGATCAACAAACTTATAAGCACTGATACAAATTTGACACAAATCAACTTATCAGTGCTTAAAGATTGTTGATCTCAGCTTACTTCGACCGATCTCATGTATTGACCGGTGCTTCAAAGTCTATTTTGGAGCTTCTCGACCGCGTACAAAAGAGAGAAACCACAGTAGGCCAATCCTATAGAGCAAATGGTCAAAAATAGAAGGAGTTGTCGTAGATAAAAGAGTTATCGTAGAGACAATTATTAGTGCGAAATATAGAAACATGAAACCGTCCACATATATTTAAATCCAAAAAAGCCTGTCTTAAGATAGTTTTTCCATATTTAATTTTTAAAAAAAAAAGTTTTATATTTTAACGCATGTAATTTTGTAGGTTTTACAAAAAATAAAAATGTATTGTAATCTGCTAAAAATTCGACGTTGATTTGAATAATAATTTAATTTATTTCTGGGTTCATATCTTATATATGTGTGCCGCTGTGGTATGGTAGGTAAGACATCCGCCTACCAACTAGAAAGTCGTCGGTTCAATACCAGACCAAACCATTTGAAAAAGAAAAGGTTTTTTCAACAGCGGTATCACCTCATAACATTAGCTAGTAACTGGTTATGGGTATTACTTACTACTGAAAACTTCTCTAATGCATTTGCCTTTCGGAGCCGTCGTTAAACTGTAGGTCCCTTTCAATGTGTCTGAAAATAGAATCGGGTGCAGCTCATTGACTGACAGAAGTCCCCATGTTCCTTCATGGAATGTTAAGGGAATTATTATTATTATATATTATATATAAATTCATAATCCAAATTATTTTTCATTTTTTATTTGCCTTAAGCTACTTAAAATCGATAAAATTTATGAAAAGTTCTCTAAATTACCCACTTTTAAAACGTCACAATTTTTTAAGTTGTGGAACAGAGTTGGTTCTAATTTTTTTATTTGATAGAACATATTATATAGTTTCAAAAATATAAATAAATAAATATGTATATTTTTTATATCTTTTTTTAACACTCATTCAAAAATTGGTAAATTAAATTTTTTAGTGAAATAAGTGCGTTTTTCAAAGCAGTAAAAGTTTAAAATATACAAACAAATTTTAAAAGTTTTTCTCCTATCTTGTGTATAATATTCTAAAGTAATAAAACACCAAACTTTTAAAAATTTCTTTATTAAGTAGGGTTTTGTATAGCTATTTTTCTGAAGTACCTAAAATCCAATATTTTACAGATTATTTTTTTTAATTATAAATTAGGTGAGTTTAGCGCCCTCTTTCGACCATATAGGGAAGTAACCGAAAAAAAATGGTGCAGTATTATCTAAGCCAGCTTTCAAAGAATATTTATTTTATCAATATCCTTGCGAAGCTACTCATTAATGACAGTAGGATAGCCAACTGTAATAATTCATTCGAGCATCTTTGCAATGTGGCATGTGTTTCATTGTTCTATCGGTAATATAATGGAATGTGATCTGATAAAATTTCGGAACTAATTCCTAATGATCATATATTCTAACGTAGTACTCGTATTTCTTGTAGAGCGCATACCTTTACCTTTTGCTCAACGCATTATAGAGTGAATTCGTTCTTTGATCGCACTGTTAGTTTGTAGAACAATCTTCCTGTGAAAGTCTTTCCCGCCAGTTACGACATGAGTAAGTCCTCCTTTCCACAACGTATTTTCCTTGTACCAGCACAATGCACTGCATGAGTAGATGTTATCGCCTAAGTGATCGTCTCAAGAGGAAAAATAACATAAATCGGTTTTTAGGAACTTTCGACCCCAAAAATAGGCCTAAGCCATTGGATATAACAAATTTTACTGCTTGTTTTTATAGCTGCTCGTAATATTAACAAAAACCTGGCATAAGTGTAGGGTAAATTTATCAAAAAAAAACTTTAAAAAATTATTTACAAAAAATCAAATATGATGTATAAATGGTTCAACTTTCAAAAGATTGTGGCCAAAAACTTTTGCCTACACCTAATATCGTAAAAACAAAACAGCACAACGTGAAGCTGAACAACTGATACAAACGGTTATTTTAAGTCAGTCGTAATCAACAACGTGTGAGACGCGCTCGAAAAAAAATATCAACTGAAACTAACTTTCAGATCGTTATTAAAATAATAATAATAAAAAAACAAAAATATTTAAGATTTAAAACAAAAGAAAAATACATAAAAAAATAAAAATAAAAGAAAGAAATATTTAAAACAGCGTTGAAAAGAAATTTTTGTCTGTAATCAATACAAAAAAAGAAAAGAAAAAATTAACGCATAAGAAGTGAGTTTAAATTTGAATATGTGATCAAACATATGTATGTATGTGTTGTATAGAGAAATTGTACGAAAAATAAATTCAAATTATCATAATCATGTCAAACAAATTGTTGCAACAACATGGAATTTGTTTTTTGTTTGGAAAAAAAAGGAGTTTGAATTTCAATTTTTACAAGCTGAAGTGAAAAGTTTAAAAAGTCGTTGTTAAAAAAAAAATAGGAAAATGTGGAAAAATAAATTTCCACAATTTTTTTTTCATTCTGCATGGTTTTTAATACAAGTCTCTATAGACTTTAGATGGTTTAGAGCAGGTGTTTAAAATGTTGAGTTTAAAGCACAAAATAATGTTTAAGTGGAAATAAGAAAAAAAAAATTAAACAAAAATTTTAAATATTTTTTTCACCAAAAAAAAAAAAAAAATTAAATAACCAGTTGAATATATTTGTGGAATAATAAAAAATAAAATAAATAAAAAATATATATAACAACAACAGCAACAACAAAAAAAGTGGTTTTACTACTAAATTAAAAAAAAAATCTACAATAAAATCTGTGTATAAAAAAATAATAAAAAAATAAATATTTAAATGAAGTTGATGGTAGAAGGCAAATCACTTCATAAATGCAAAATCTGATAAAAGAAAAATAAAAAATTTAACAAAAATTTTGATATTAAAAAAACGAAAAACAAAAAATTAAAAATAAATAAATAAAATATATGTATGCATATAAAATATCCAGCTCTATTAATGGTTTGCCTTTAGAGAAAATTAAAAAAAATAAAAAAATTATATGAAATTAAATACTACATTAGAGATTCCCCCTGCTTTATCTCATCTTAATCTACTGAAAACAAAAAAATCAAGTTTTTATTCCGCTCTTTTAAACTAATTTAGTGACATCAACTGTTGTTACTCACTACGGATTTAAGAAAAGAGAGAAAAAAATTAAAATCATAAATGAAAGTAAACAGCTTGCTTTTAACCAAAAAAAAAAAAAAAAAATTCTTGAATGGTTTTTTTCCAAATTTTAAAATATGTTTCAAAATTTTGCATTTCCACTATTACAGGAAGTTGTATTTAAAAAAAAGTTATAAAAAAACAACGGAAATTACCAGCAGTGCTAAAAAATAAATCCACAAAAGTTTAATGACTCCCTCCTCTATCAAATAAGTTATTATTTTTCAAACTGATTTTGTGTTGTTTTTTTTTATTATTTATTCCTACTCTTTTATGTATATGCTCTTTAAATTTTATTAATATTATTTTTTTATAAATTTCTTTTTTGTTGTTCTTCTTTTTTTTGTAAGTGTAAAAAAATGTTTTTCTTTGTCTTGTGTTTTTTTTTAATTGATTTATTAGAAAATTCCTCTGAACAAGTTTTTCTCAAGTTTTCTGCTCATTTTAATTATTACACTGGACTACAGTGACATATGCTTTGTTCTGGTTATATCTAAAAATCCTTTCCTACAGCTTACATTCTTTTGAGTAAGTATGTTAAGAATATACGTTGTTATTTTGAGCTATTGTTGACAACATTATAAGATACTAGACACTAGAACTGTTGTTGTTTAATTGCATATATCGTAGGCTTAGATTATATTTTTGAGTCAAGTGGAGCATGTTCATTCATGTGTTTTAAAAAGCAAAAAGCTTCATAGGCAGGCAGCCACATAAGTTTAAATTAAGGTCAGGTTTTGCCTAGATAAGTCAACTGTTATCTGTTTGTTAAACAAATAACTGATCTTTTTGTATCTTAAATTAAATGTAAAAGTTTTGGTTGGAAAACTAAAATAAATGGGAATTACATGGCTATGCTGGCAAATACGTAATTTATGTTGCAATTTTCAATCACCATTTTGCCTAATTGTTGCAAAATTTCGTACTTTAAAAAATAATATTAAATCACACTAATTACAGTATTAAATCGGACCGCCAAAGTCAGAAAGTGTACTGCCAGAAAACGCCTCAAGCAGTATGTTTCTCAGTTACAGGCTTTATGACAAGTGAAATCGTTATGTGGAAAGTTAGCCTTTAAGCTATTCTTACTTACCGATGCAGATTTATATGGTAAAAGATAAGAAACGAATAAGACTAGAGGTTTTTCAATACAAATGTATTTTGCAGAACTTTTTCCGAAATTATCTCTCAATAGGATGGTGCATAACAACACAAGTGACCCAGGTTCGAGCCTCAGCAGAGGACATAATAAAGAGGCTTCAGCTTCCCTCCTAACAACTCCATCTTGCTTGCCTTTGGCGATGATGACAAACATCAGACGAATAATTAGGAAAAAACGCCATCTACTGAAAAAAAATTACAATGCTAAAGTAAAGTTCACCACCAATTAGCAAGGACTTATACCACTACAAAATCATATGGAGAGGACTGCAGTGGATTAATTATCTGCTTGGCTTAAAAAATCAACTTGATTAATGAAACTGAAACAAAGTAATCAATGCTTTGTGGAAAACCAATATGCACCCTAGAGGAGTAACGAAAAAAAATCTCTAAATATGATAAGTAATGAATATAAGTAAGAGCAGCTTAAGTCGACTTAAGCTGCCATATCGACATATATATATTCATTACTTCTATGAGAAGAATAGGACCATTACAATTAAGTTTAAATTTTTTTTATTTAATTTATATTGTAATCCTTAATTTCATTCCAAATTAAGTTTATGATCGCTGCTTTAATTTTAAATTGCTGCCTCCAGGTATGTGATGGGCATCACCTGTGTCGACTGCCCTGGAGATTCCAGTCTATGGCTTGTCTAGCAACATTGTCCGCTGGTTTTCTCAGAGTATGGCCAATGCATCCCCATTAACATCTTTTTCTTCAATACTGATTGGTTGCTATTGTGTAAATTTTCACAGGCGGAGTTATTACGTGTTCCCACATTTTGTGAATCGCGACCATATAATAAAAAATACTTTGGATTGAAGTGGAGGAATCTAAGTTAGATTTGAAATAGAGTTCAATTTTCAAAAAGGATTTAACGTGCCATTTGGCTGTCTATCTTTTTTTATTCGGACAAGGAAAAACATTCCTAGATTCACCAGTCTTATTGATAACACTTGCTTGGTAACGCAACGAATCCATTTCTTCTAACATTTCGTTATTAATACAGAGCCTTTCAATGTTTTCTGTGTTAAGTCGTAAACTTCTGGTCTTCCTAATGTTTATTTTTAATCATACTTGGGATTGTGTAACTTGACGTAGGCTTATTTGGCTTACATTTCAGTAAAAGTATGGGAAAGAAGACAGATACCGTCGGCATAGTCAAGATCTTCTAGTCTACCTAGTAGTTCCCTCGTTAAACCCCTGGTCAAATAGGAGCGGTGAGGGTTCACAACCGAATCTGACTCCTACTTTTATGACTATTTTATCGCGTATTAGATTTTCACGCAGCACGCAACACGTTTTTTTCGTGTACAAACTTCTTATAAGGATTATTATTTTCGGGGCACACCTTTTGAGGCCAAAGCGTCCCACATGGCGCTTATGATTCGTAATGTCGAACGCCTTTTCAGGTATAGCAGTGATCTCTTTTCAACCTCTTGTCATACCTCTATACGTCGGTCCATGTTTTCAATGACTGAAATATAATTGAGGTTCAATGTCGTTAATGTGCCGAACTATCTCAACCTTTAGCTCTTGAGTTGATCTTGGCTTATTGATGTAAACTTTTTCTTTTAAATATCTGTAAAGAAAAAAGTCCAACCATGTTAAATCACATGATCGTGGTGCCAAATTAACATCGCCACGACATGAGATACTCTTAACACCGTCACTAAATTTCTCGCACAAAGGTGCCATTATTTCGTTGGCTGTGTGACACATATGTTCATATAGACCTGAACATATGTCACACATCATTTCCTGGCCACAATAAGTCCGTTGTCATATCGCGATAGCGAATACCAGTAACTACCGCCAGTCAATAAACCGCACCAAACAGTCAATCTCTGTGGTTGCATCGGCTTTTCAAAAATCAGTTGTGGATTCTCGTTAGCCCAAATGAGGCAACTCCGCTTTTTTGCCTCGTCGCTGAAGATGATTTTCTTTGTAAAGTCACCATTCACTTCTGTCTGTTCAACTAATCGTTCTGTCTATTGACGACGCTTGAAATGGTTAGTAAGCTTCAACTCTTGAGTCAATTGAAACTAGTAAGCGTGTAAATTCAAATCTTTATTCAAAATTCGCATCAGTGATGTTCGTTAGATGTTCTAGGTTGAAGGCTCTTCTGCTACACTATCGCGAACAACAGCACTGTTTTCCGTAGAACAAACTGGGTGAGCATGCATAGGTGTTTCCATATATCCTACAGACCCGATTTGCTGAAATTTGTTTTTAAAGTTATTTTTTAGAACAGGTTTTAGGTCCTTTAATTTGGAAGTGAAACTTACGTTGCACAGTGTAAATTGTTGTCTTGTTATTATTTTGTTGTTTTTTTTTTGTATTCTCTTCTCATGTTTAATATTTTTGCATGTATAATTGTTGCTGCTGTTGTTGTTATTGCTGTTGCTATTACAGCAGTAACAACAGCAATGTTGTTATTTTCTCATTTGCTCTACGTTCCTGTTCTACTAAAATAACTCAAGTATATAAATAAAAAAAAGAAATAACGAATAAGAAGAAGCAAAAATAACAACAACAAGTGTAATATTTTAATTACGTTTAAGTAACAATAATAAAAAACAAAGACAACAACAATAAAAATAAAAACAAGAATAAAAAATACACGATATCAGAAACACACACTAAACTGAACTTACAGATGACTTGAGATTCCAAATACGAGTAGGGTTACCAAATTTTGTTCTTTATAAGAAAAATAAAGGGAAATTTAAATTTTATTTAAAAATGTCTTAATAATAATAAAGCTATGAAATAAATGGGAACCTTTTTCTTATAAATAATTCAAAAAAATATTAATGTTGTTACCGCCCTCGTATTTGCTTTGTTGATATTTTAGTTTCTAATTAATTTTTACTCTTACGAATATTTATGAATTAAATTGTTCATAAAATCAATTCCCAAAGTCTTTTCCTTGAAATTCATTTATTTTTTTTTTCGTTTTCCCTATTTCACTTCCACATTCACTTTATTAGCCAAATGCACCTATTGAACAGAAACGTACGAACGAAAAAAAATCTATCCACCTGTTGCTGAATTATTTACAACCATCTTTTATTGCAATAGACAAACAATATAGACTTACAACATGTTTGCCTGTCTGTCCGTCTATATGTTTGAACATACAAACATTATTTTGCAGCCTGTCATTTTCTGTTGTGATTACGAACATTATAAATTTTAACTGGTTTCATTACGATTTTTTTTCTTTTCTGCTATTTTTCATCAATTTTTCTTTCTTTTTCTTTGTGATTTTTTTTTTCAACTTTTCTGAATTCTGGCTTTGTTTTGTGGTATGAAAACACAACAAGTGCGATACGTAAAGTACTTACGTACTTACTCAATTTTATTTAAATGCTTCCTACTCAGGTAGTTAATACGATTTACTTTTTAAATCTTTTCTATTTAATTATAACGCATAAGATAATGCAAAATATTGTAACCAGGTATACAATTTTAGGATTAATGCGCATATTTGGTTGAGTTCAAGTTATGTATTTGGGCAAGAAAAACCTTTCTTTCTAAAAATAAAATCTGAATTTTAAATCTAAAAATATATTCTTTTATATTTTTTAACATTATAGTGAAATAATTAACTTGTTGAAGAAGGAATTCAAAATCAAAACAATTTTTTTTTAAATAAATTATTTGTAAAATATCGTTGAATTTTTTACTCAAATGTTGTCATTATATCTATATAATTTTAAATAATTTAATAAGCCATATAGTCAGGCTAGAACCATATGCCTCTTTGTCAATACTCCTTCTCTAGCGATGACTACTGCACTGGTTAAAATGCCGACAACTTTCCTTTTATGAGCGAGGATAAGTTAGAGACAACAGTTCTGGTGACATTGTCAACGAACGTGTCAACAGGGTCACTAGAATAGACCAGTGAATCTTTGATTCAAACTTCTCCAAAGAACTACCTCGCCAATAGTGCTAAAGTCTACTGATGAATTTTAAATGACAAGCTAATGTTAAATGTAGTCAGTAGTACTATTGACAATGTCACTAGTAAAGCACTAATATTTCTGTTAGAATTTTCTGCAGGGAAAAATTCTAGCTTTAAATAAAACCATTAGCCATTATTATGTTTAAAAGAAAATATTATTGAAGAGTGTTTTAAATGTTTGATCACTAAGACTAGGTGCTACATAGCGCATCTTTTCTTTATATTATTACTAGATAAACCCCGGAGTGCTTCGCTACGCCTATCGTAATTAGCAACTTAAGTCTAATTTTTTATTCATTTCCTACATGATAGAATGTTATATACAGACTTCCATTATATGGGCACCGGGTCACAGTGATATTCCGAGGATCTATAAGGCTGATGAATAGGCTAGACATGGCACCACTTCGCTACGCCTATCGTAATTAGCAACTTAAGTCTAATTTTTTATTCATTTCCTACATGATAGAATGTTAAGCTCTATACAGACTTTCATTATATGGGCACCGGGTCACAGTGATATTCCGAGGATCTATAAGGCTGATGAATAGGCTAGACATGGCACCACTATCGAACTTACAAGCGAATTTTTTATGTTAGGGCTTTAATTGGGAACTTGCAATCATATGATTCAGAATGAGGTAATAGACTTTGTCAACGCCGCATAAGCAGCTTTGGAGACGAGCAAGAAGGCACAGTGATAATTCCGCTCACTTTTTGACAGATGATTAGTATTAACTACAAAGCCATTTAGACCAAAGTCAAAAACTTACATTCTAACTTTTCTCAAAATATACAAAAATGAATATTTTTTTTGTATGAGAGGTACCACGCCTCCTTTTAATTCCTCCCACTTTTTGACTGATGATTTGTATTGGACTCAATTTGGAGACTATTTGCTTTTAAAATGACGAACATAAGATAACTTTTCTATATACGTATATAGAGCTTACTTGTCGCACAGATGTGATTTCTGATTTTAACCATAGGAGTCCCAATAACTACCTTGTGTATGAGTTTGGTTGAAATCGAATCACGTATTTGAGCCTGATGCGGCGACATACTTAAGAACAAATCGCATAAAGGTTTTGCCCTAATATTCGTAAAATTGTAAGAAGCCATCTTTTGACAGATACTTCCATTCTTCACTTGATTTCCTTTATCTGACTGACAAAACAAAGGCAGCGAATATGTGTATTTAGTTTTGTCCTTGTGTTGCTATCATTTGACCGTCATATTTTACCCAATTGCGCAAACGAATTTGGAGCTTTCCCTATTCTCGCCTGGCTGAAAAATCCTGAACCTGACAAACCTGTTAGGCAAAATTACCTTTATTCTTCCCCATCAAGAGTAATGCAATTATTCCAACGTCGCTCTAACATTTCGATACCACTTTTGTAATACGATTTGTCTTTTGCCTCAAAATAGGCCTCAGTTTTAGTGATAACCTCTTCATTCCTGCGAAATTTCTTACCGGCAAGCATTTTTCTTAGGTCTGCGAACAGCCAGTAGTCGCTGAGAGCGAACTTCAGTTCATGTAATTTTGCCATTGTTTCAGAATCATCAACACGTTCTAGTTTTTGATCTACGGTGAGCAAACGCTGCACCAACACAGAGCTTTCTTATAGTCAAGAGGTGAATGCAATAAAACTAGCGTTCGCTATGTGTTAGGCTCGGGGCTTTTCAGCCCATGTGTTAAAAGAGCACTACCAGTTGTGGTAATTAATCATGCTTCTCACATAATGAAATTTTCAAATTTTGTCTATTATTTGATTGTCTATAATTATTGGTTGTGTAGTCATTTAGTCATATTTCCCTTTTTCCTACTAGAATTGATTCTTAAGCCAACCTTTGCTAATTTCTAGTTAAGTCGTCAATTTTCGTTTGTACGCTCCTGGTGTGGTCTACCACGAGATCTTAAAACCTGGTAAAAGAGTTAATAAAGTTCGCTACCGATAACAAATTACCAATTTGAATCATGCATTGAATGCAAAACGACCAGAATAAGCCACAAGACACGCCAAGGTAATTTTGCAACATGATAGTGCACCTGCACACAAAGCAAAATCGGTTCAAGATACAATCAAAGCATTAAGCTTGGAGCTGCTAGCCCACCCGTCGCATTAACCAGACTTAGGTCCTTCCGACTACTGTTTGTTTTCATCATTTAAAAAAATATATTTTTAAAAAAACAATTTCATGAAATCATTCGCTAAGAATTCAGAGACTATTAACATATTATATCGATGTATAGAACATATAATATTAAGTAATTTTGTAGTTCATAAGGCTTTGACACTATTTAAAATTAACTTCTTGATTCAAAGTAAACTTCTATCTGATAAATATCACTGAAGCATTATATATATATTTTTGAAAAAAAATTATCAAAAGTAGATTTTTGAACCACAGCTGAACCAATTTTAGTTTTTTATTTTTTGTTATTGTATTTTTATTCATTTTGATTTTAAATTAATCATATAATTTTTTTTATTTATTTAGAAATTCAAGATTGTTTACATTTCTCAGAATAATTATGTTAAACAAAAAACAGAATAAAATAATAATGAAAACAATAACAAAATAAAAAATTTTTTAAATTTAATTACTTGACAACATAAAGAAATAAAATAATGAAATACAATTACTACTTACTCACACCAAAAAAAGAAAAAAAGAAAAATAAAAATTATAACAATAAAACATGATATGAATAAGATGAAGAAAACAAAAAAAAACAAAAATAACGTGTAAGGAAATTATAGTTCGACTATTTGATAGCCTACAACAAAACCCCACTTATCCAAAAGTATAAGTATAAGTGTTAAGACCAAAATTTTCGATCGTAATGTTAGATGTTGTAAAATTTTAGCGCGATGGAACATATGTAAAAATCGAGATATAGGCCTAATACATAATAACAAAACCACCTAGGTGGGTGTAGGGTATTGAAAACCTAAAATAATTAAAAACTAGAGAAAAAGCAACAACAGTGATAGTAATACAAATTTATATGTTTTATACAACAAACAAAAAAAAGAGAACAAAAGATTTAACCACAACAACTACTTTTGTGTAGACGCCAGCCTCAGTTTCAATTTCAAGCCAGTCTGTCAGTCATCCAAACCAGCCCAGCCACCCCCGGCCTTGCGGAATTATTATCTTTTGAATATTCACTCTCGTACACCAACGTTGATGATGATGTTGGTGTTGATAAATACATGAATATCAAATACTTGTATGAGAATATGAAATAAAAGGAAAATTGCACTTAAATCTTTATACACATCATTTTAATACGTCTCATGCATATGCATATATACACATACATATGTATGTATGTATAAAATAGTACGAATATTGGTTTCCTATACATATATACGTATAAGTAATTGTTATTCCTACGCACTTACTTGCACTGTCAGTTAAACTTATTTCTGGGGACATCTAAAACAGATCTTTAAACAATAAATTCATTTCAGTAATTATTTTCGTAGAAAACGAAATTAGCTTTTCTATTTTTAGTACACTTGAAATCAATACTTGAAGGAGTGAAATCATTTAAAAGGTATACAAACTTGATGGTGCTACAGTTTAAAAATAATTGGGAAAAGCTTTAGAAATGCCTACACAAAGATATGGGATTTAAGCAGCGATCAGAAATTGTCGCTTTATCGTGTTGCCAACGCCTTCAATTCAGAAATATTTTTCATATTGCTTTGATTTGAACTTATGGCAAGAACTTCTAGTGACCCATATCAGCAATGAGCAAAACCTTGACAATAAGTTAGCAAATTTGTTTTTTGTGTGTACTCTCTAAGAGTCTAAGTATGTTGAACTATTCAGCTTTAGTTTTGTCGTTATAAACATATTTTCGTAATTTATCACTTGTTTTGGTTCTATGACTCAAATCATTCTTATAGTTTTTTCAATAAAATTGAGCAGATTCGAAGCAGACTTTATTTCACTCCGATCTAATTTTTTTAGTATTTAATTTTCAAAAAATGTTTCTCAGGAAAAATGAATATCAGGAAATAGTCTTTTTATTTTAACAAACCACATTTCGTCCTCTTCTGTACGCGGTACAGTGTTTGATAATTAGTTGAAAATTAGGGCGGATTGATATTGAAGCTACCTAAGTAGGAAAAAAAAATTTTTTTTTTCAAAAACCATTCATTTCTCAACATAGTCTCCTTTTAGCTCAATACACTTAGAAACAAATTTGCCAACTTTTTATATCATCTGAATAATACGATTTTGGGAACTTTTAAAAATACGCATTAGTTTCGGTAATCACTT
Organism: Wohlfahrtia magnifica; assembly: GCA_023159175.1. Taxonomy (NCBI): domain Eukaryota; kingdom Metazoa; phylum Arthropoda; class Insecta; order Diptera; family Sarcophagidae; genus Wohlfahrtia; species Wohlfahrtia magnifica. Next base: position 5,026,037 of record JAKWBJ010000052.1, on the reverse strand, counting down.
CTTCGTTTGAGATGAATCTTTTTCCTGCGAGCCATTTTATCAAGTTTGGAAACAGGAAAAAGTCACTATGGGCTAAATCTGGACTACAGGGTGGATGATCAACCAATTCGAAGTGGATTTCTCGTAATTTTAGCACCGTATCTAATGCTGTGTGAACCGGTGCTTTGTCTTGAAGAAAGATCACTTTTTTCTTGTTTAAATATGTTCGTTTTTCCTTGATTGCATCAACCAATTGATCCAATAATGAACGATAATACTTCCTGTAAATCTGGATCCCTTTTCAAGATAATCGATGAGCAATATTCCGTGTGCATCCTCAAATACAGTGGCCATAACCTTGCCAGCCGATTTCGCTGTCTTCGCCTTCTTCGGAGTACTTCCACAGCTGTGAAGTGATTTTTCGAACTCGTTTTTGTTCTACACTGAGCAAACGCGGCACCCATCTTGCCGATAGCTTTTTCATATGCAAAATGTTGAACACACGTTCATATGATATGTTTACCATTTCAGCAATCTCATGTATTTTAACCCGGCGATCATTCATAACGCTATCGAGGATTTTCTTGATATTTTCTTCAGTAACCACCTCTTTTGGCCTTCCTGTTGATGGTATTGTTGCAGTGCTTATTTGGCCCCGTTTAAATTCAGCAATCCAATATTTTACCATATAATCTGACGGAGCAGATTCGCCGTAATGCTGATCAAGCTTTTCTTTTGTCTCTTTCGCCGTTTTGCCTTTCAAATAATGGTGTTTAATCACTACACGCAATTCACTTTTTTGCATTTTCCAAGAAACACAAAAGTTGCTTACTTCAAACGACTACAACAAATAAACTAATCGGTGAATTTTGCTAAAATTTTAACAGCTGACGTTTAACAGATCGTAATTTCGAAGAAAGAAAAAGCTTTTGTGTTTCTGCTGCCATCTAGCACTAGATAGCTTCAATGTTCATCCGCCCTCGTATAGAAGAGTGTAAGCCTAAGAAAAGTTCATATTTCGTTTTAGCTAAAGGTAATATCTCGTCTTAGAAAATATCTATTAAAATCACTTAAATATTTTTAAACGAAAACTGATGAAAATATTCATGCAAATCAGAACCTTATGTATGTGTAAAATATATTCTCTTTGATAACTCAGTAGCTTATACGTGAAAGATATTTTTATTGTGAACATTTAAGTGCAGTTTTAATTAAAATATAGCACTTTGCTCCTAATGAAAAACAACTGATTTAGATTGTATATGTAGTTAAGTGGAAATGAGCGATTTAAGGTTAGAAGTTTGCAGTTTTAAATGAAAAAATGAAGTTAGCTCTGGCTACCTCCGTCTTACTATTGGTATCAAATGAAGGGTGAGAGTCTATTTTTTGAATTTAACCAAAAAGTTCCACCGACTTTTACCGGTCTCTGAATAAATTTATGCATTTTCTGTAAAGACTTTTGCTTGGATAGAACAAATTTTATGCGAAAATATTGATTTGATTTATATAGGTAGCGGGCGATGGATGTAGTCGATTTTGATTTAACTTGACAAATTTGAAGACTCTATTGCTGACATAAGAACAATTTTATGCGAAAAAATTGATTTGTATTGTATAGGTAGCGGGCGATGGGCATATTTTATTTTTCTAAAGTTTCATATTTTTCTTACCTCAACTAACAGTGTTCTTAGATCCAACTTCTTTTATTTTTTTGCGCAAAATTTTATGAAGTAATATTAGTGTGCGCAGTCGAGAAGCGGTAAAATAGACTTTAAAGTACCGAACCTTATATGATATTTCTATTGCAGTTATTTTGTGTCTCATACCAAAACCATGTTATATGTGCATGGCTTTAGCAACTGCTCTAAGGATGATTAAGGAGAACAAGGGCTCACCTTTTGCAACTTACCGGTCGTCCTGGCAGAAGTTGTAACTTTTTAAATCAATTTTTTTATATTTAGATTGTATTTATTTTTGTGCGTCAATCTCTTTAGTATTTGAAAGCTTTTTATATCGTTTTGTAAAAAAATTTCATATAAGAATTTCTAATATTTGTAAAAAGGTCTTTTAGAATTTTGTTTTATAGCAATTTTTTTTTTAATATATTTTTGAGGAAAAATATTTTTTATATCACACGATCCCTTTAAAACTCTGCATATCAATACTGAAAAGCTGAAGTTGTAAATAACTGCTTGCTTGCCCGTTTCCATATGAATAATGAAGATGAAGAATCTATGCCATTTGGTCTGAAAACATTGTAATAAAGATTAAACGAGCACTTGTAGCTGCAAAATTTACAAACGTACACAACACACACATTCTCATTCTCAGCTTTGTTTTCAAAGTAAATAGAAAATGATAAAAAAGAAAAGAATATTAAAATTCTTTTTTATTTTTCTATTACTAATGCCGACAATTTTTTTTTCTTTGTGCATTAGAGAAGGCGCTTAAATGCTGATGTTGGCTGCTGTTAGCTGTTGTTGTATAAAACAAAAGTGGATCACTTAAGCGTAAAGTGTCAATATCAACATTAAAACATTTCATATTAAATTTCAGCACAATAACTACGAATGAAACTATAAGCGAATACTGGCTACACACTTATACACACATACACACAATATTCTCGGTTAAAATGTGGTTTCGCAAAATAAGAAGAAAAAACAGCAAACGATGACATAAAACGATATATTGAATATGCTATACGTATGTGTGTAAGCTATAAGGGTGTTAAGGTGTTGTGTGTGTATATGTAAAGCGCCATCTTTTTGTCAATTTTAAATCATATTAAAAGTCTCTCTTTTTTTCTTCGATTTTATGTGTGTGCAGTACACAATATAAAAAGGAGAATTATAAACTTTAACACTCTTTTTTGAATGTTTCAAACACAGGGTGTCTGAGTGTTTGTGGTGAGAGCGATAGCCAGAGAAGTGACAAATGAGTATGTGTGTGTGTGCGTGTGTGTTGTTTTAACTAATACAAGATCTTATTGTTTTTAATACATTTTTCATTCAAATCGTTGTTTATATTCACGATAAACGTTGTTTAACTCTAAACGGTCTGGTTTTTTGTTTTTCAACCTTTTATTTATATACCGTTCGCTTAAAAATATTCTTTTTTTCTGAATTTCTTTTGATCTTCTTCTATAGAAGTTCGTTTAATAAATCGTAACAAATTTCATTACATCTGAGTTTCGTTAAATAAAACATCTATTTTCTACCGCTGCCCCATAACTAATATTTTATATAAACGAGTGTAATAATAATAATAATAATAATCAAATATTTTCTTATTGTTATTTATTGTTATTGTTTTTATTGAGTATATACATATATATTATTACGATTATTTTGTTGTTATTCTAAATACATACGTATATATAAACAATATTTAGTTCCATTAATGATCACTTGTTAAAAGCGTGCTTTTTAATTTTCCTTTAAATAAATAAATAAAAAATAAGAAAATTAATACAAATATAACAAAATATACATATATTTCGTATTATTCTTAAACTAGAATTAAAAAAGTGTTATTATGAAATAAAAAATGATATTAAAAAAACATTTTTCTATTAATATTCTAAATTTTGCTTATTTTCAGTGTATAGATATGTGATAAAATAATAAAAATTCAAATGAAATCTTAAATGGCAAAAAAGTGCAAAAATGTGAAAAATTAAATTAAAAAAAAGCTAATAATTTCTCTTGAACGAGTCATTTAATCATTTAATTTTCTTTAGCGAAACAAAAAAAAGTGTAATTAATTTTATTTTCTACGTATTAAAAAAGAGTGATAATGGATGTAATTTTTATAACCAGCTTTAATCGGAAATTATTACAGTTGCAGCCCAAAGATTTGTGGATTTTAACGTTAATTTGAGGAAGGTAAGTTTGATTTCTTCTCTACATAAAAACTATACGTATTGTACCATATTGAGCTACGCATTGCACCATTTATTGGTACGACAATCGTGTGACGCCTCGGTCTATACCAAAAATGTTACTTGAAAAGTTATTTTTTAAAGACAAGGTAGTTGTTAGCACAATACAAACAGTGATGCCCAACTTAATGTACGGGACGGGAAAATTGAGATACTTTGAAAGATTCATTTGACTCAACTAATTTTAAATTAATTTTAGTAGCGAATATTAATTATTTGTTTATTTAGATTGCTTACACGCTCACAATTAAACGCCGAGTCAGTCACGATGGTACACCTTGTAATAGTTTCTGGGTTACAACTGCAATACGACATGGTTGTATGTTATCTCCAGTGTTGCCAAGTCCGTTGGGCGTAAAATCGTCATATTGAAAAAAGTCGTCAAAATCGTTAACATGTTTTTGAAGTCGTCAAAATATTGAACAAAATCGTCAAATCGCAAAATATTTATTTATATAGGTTTTATTAACAAAAAACAAACAAATTTATCTTTCAGTAAGATAGTAATCCAAGGCATACAGCTAAAATCGTCCAATGGCCGTTGCAATAAAAGTTTTAGTTAGTTTTTAAACTAAAGATCATTATGAAGCTCTAATTCCAATCCACTAGAGAAAATTTAGAAAATAGTAAAACAAAACGCCTGGCAAAATATAATTGGGCTTCTAGGAACATGTTGGAGCTATGGCAATGAATATAATACGAATGGAAACATATCTTCTTACGCTATTGGGTAATATTTTAGAAAGTACGTCTAAAAGCTTTAAAAACGACACAATATATAAACAGCTATTTAAGCGATATATCCAAAACCAAATAAATGAGGATTCTTTTCAGTCCAGTATTTGAACATGATACTTTCTGCGTGTGCCGCTGTGATATGGTAGGTAAAACTCCCGCCTATCAATCAAGCCAGATAATCTGATATATTTTAACAGCGGTATCACCTCATTACACTGCGAGCGACTGGTTCTGAGTATCTACGCTATGAAAAACTTCTATGCATTAGTTAGCATAAGCCGCCGTTCGGAGCTGGCGTTGAATTGTAGATCCCTTTCAATGAGTCTAAAAACAGAATTGGGTAGAGCTCATGTTTCACTTGCATGTGAATGTTTTTTTAAGAACCTAACAATGAATAAATGTGTGAAGTATTGTTTCATTTGATGACGTATTTAAAGTCTTACAGGAACTTTTTAGTTCAACTTCAAAACATGCATTTGGTTTGGCTTTTCACGGTACTTCAGCATTTTTTAATAAAAATTTAAATTTTAAATTTACCTCCACTCTTTTCAACGAGCGTTACTTTTTCTATTTTCTCATTGTTGAGCATGAAAAGTTTTTAAGTAATACGAAAATTATCAACTTTAAAAACGCATGCTTTATGTTATAAACACATTCAAGGCTATCGACCATCGACCACATGACTACAAAAGACGCTGGCTAAAAAAGTAGTCAAGTAACCAGCTACTTAATTACGTTAACGACGACGGCTACAAAATAAATGTAAACAAATGGACATATTTATGATTATTCTTTTTCAGTGATGTCACATACATTTTTTTCGCGTTTTTTTAATTTGGCTACGAGCTATGACGGTAGTCATAAATAAAATAAAAATTCTCATATGCAATTATATATTTTTTTCTTGACAGTTTGTAGTCGACGGTGGGTAGCATAGAATGTGTTTATAGCATAAGAAAAAAGTGGAAAATTTCTGTCGTTTTAACAACTTACTTTCTACACACATATTCCTTTACAATATTATATAGTAATTCCCATAGCATTTCATGAAGGAACATGGGAATTTCTCTTAGTCACTGCACCCGATTCTATTTTTAAGCTCATTGAAAGGAACCTACTGTTTAACGCCGGCTCCGAACGACAAATGCATTTAGAGAAGTTTTCAATAGTATCTATGCTCATAACCAGTTACTAGTTAATGTTATGAGGTAACACCGCTGTCGCAAAACTTTTTTCTTTTTTAAGATGGTCTGGCCTGGTATTGAACCGACGTCCTTCTGGTTGGTAGGCAAGTGTCTTACCTACCATACCATAACAGCACAATCCTTTAAAATAGTTTTCTTCTTTTAATACTAATACTTCAGTAAAACAGTTCTTACTCAAAATGTAATAACATTTTATTATATAATAAAAATCATCATTTTAAGCAAAAATCGTCAAGTCGTCGTTTGGTTGTGTTTGGCATCTAAAATCGTCAAAATTACATCTGGCATCAGCGGTTATCTCCGCTCCTATTCAATATCGTTCTTGATCATTAGATGGGGACTTAACCAATACTTTGACAGTTTGACATACGGCAATGACATTTGCCTCTTAGCACACAGCTATCTCCACATGTATGCTAAACTTAAGTATTTGGTAAAGCTGCAACAACCGTAACAACACCAAATTCGGAATAGATAATGTCAAGTAAAAGATTTTTCCTACTTTGGCAGTATTATAACAAAAACTGGTGACTATAGCGATGGTCTAATGTTTCGGATTTCCAAAGCCAATCAATCTATCGGTATTTTACGACTTGTGTGGAAGTCGACTGATATCTCGAAATAAATTAAAATGGACATATTCAACTCCTGCGTAAAATCTCGCGCAAAGGCAATGCTATTCAGGTAATAATAAATCGTGCAAATCTTTTGGCCCAATATCATCTAGAATACCAACCTGTGGGAACAATCGAACCTACGTCTAAGTCACATGGAGATTATCGATTTCAAATGGCTCTGGAATGCTCATTCGCTTCAAACACGATGGAAAAGTTAGAAAAAAAAAATGCCCTAGACTGTAATCCATAAGTAGAAACGCAGAGAGTTGACCACTTACTGCATACTATCGCAGCTGGAGTGAAATTAAACATATTGCACCAAAAAGAACTGAATCAAGGCATTTTTGTTGCGGCTTTTTCTTTCTTCTAAAATCATAGAATATAATACAAATACACATGCTCACAAACACAGAGGCCGAATATATCGATTAAAAATTTTAATTTAATGACTTTTATTCTGAAAAATAAAATAAAAATGCTTTTTAATGAAATTTAATGCAATTTTAGTAAAAACCACGAAATATCCATTCAGAAAAATCCGATAAGAAATATGTTAGCAGTCAGGTATGCAAACGAGTTAAATAACTCTTGCCCGTCTTTCGAGTGTTAACCACCTTAGGGCAGATATATAGTATGTGACGCATTACCGATAGATACAGTTGACGATTATGTGTTTACTGTAACAGGTCTCCTTTAGCCTCTTGTATACAACTTTTTCACTAAAAGCTCTATGCAAAGTTTATATTGCCGAAACTTATTTAATTTTCCAGGCTAACATAAGATAAATAAGCTAAGAAAATTTAAGATATTACCAAAATCAAAAGTTCATTACATTTATTTGCAATATCTTTATTCTCACCGCAATTTTGAACAGTGTAATTAATATACACAGGAGTGGTGGTAGCTAGTAACAGCAGGTTTGCCCAAAAATGGTCTTTCCATACCAACATACCACCATCAATCAATTTTATCTGTCTGCGTTCATTTAAATATTTCGTTACCCAATATAACTTTTTATACGAAAAAGAAAATTTCAATTTAAAATCTTTGAGATCAGGTTTATGACAACCCGCTGTTTAAGCCAGACTCCAATTGATTTAAATATTGACAAGTTCTCCTCGAAGTGAATTTTTCTTTTTTTTTAATTTTATTTGTTTGTTTTTTAATTTAAATTCTTTTTTTCATGTGTGATTAAGCATTACAAAAAAAGAAAAAAACGCAGAAACGAAGAAAGAAATAAAATTAAACTCTGCATTGGGCGTTAATGTGTCAAAATTCTTTGCATAAATGTCACCACTTGATATAATGAATTGAACAGATCATTTTCTATTATTTCTATTGACAACGAATGCCAGACTGATTAGAAATATAAGTGATTGGTATAGGAAATAACTGGAGTGACTTTTATATGTACTCGTATATGCGATTTTTTAAATCGAGAAGATAATGAAAGTTGTCATATAAATAGTAAAGGAAATAATAATATTCTTGATAGCTTTTGAAGCAATAGTATGGTCAAATATTTGGCCCTTTTCTTAAAGAAGTTATCAATTGGAATATTCAGATTGATTATCTCGATATCTAACATTCACATGAATATTTAAAATTGTAATTAATTTATAGCTTTTTTTTCTGTAGGGTACCTTTATTAACTCTTTGGTAATTAATCATTTCATATCAATCAACATTCCATTACACCACCTATTAATATCTGTAATTAAAGTGAACAGTACAACAAATTAATCCAACACTATAATGTAATACTGTTTAAGCTTGTTAAACAGATCATAATAAAAATAATCTTGAAATTCATAAACAAGAAATATTTTGTTATACTAATTGAAAAAAAAAAACCCAATAGGAAATAGGACTGTCATATTAAAAGAGTTCAAAAAGAAATAAAAAACCGTTGCAGAAAATTTGTTCCAAAAAAGTTTTAGTCAGCATTTGCTTTAAATTTTAATTATTTTCTTGTATTGAAATGAATATGAATTGAGCCATGTTAGACATATATGTCTGACGTACGCGCTTTGACAGAAGGCCACGTCAATCACAGTGTCCGTTGCAAACGATACATTTGCATTATGTTTATTGTTGTATCTTGTTTGAATGCGTCACATATATAAGACTGACACGGCTTGTCGAGAAAAAAATTTTAATATAGGACCATGTCAGTCATATATATGTGACATAAAAAATAGTATCCTTCCGGGAATTTTGGTAAAAAAAATTTTGTTTCTGTTATACATTAAGTTTCCTTGTCACATTTTTAACTAAATTATCTAATAAAGTTACCATAGCCCATGTGAAAGTTTTACTGATATTACCGTGGCGATTAACTGGTAGTATTTTCTCCTTCTCAAATTAGCTTCGTCGGTTTTGTATCCCCAACGCAGAAAGAGCGCTGAAGCCCACTGACTCAAATACTCTTCTCACTAAAGCATCTTTATCCATTGGAATGACAAGTCCAAGACAGCGTAGCCGCTGGATAATAATTCACTTGACATCATTCATGCCGTTATATCATGTGACTTTTTAAGAGCTTTCGCATTTGATTTAAAAAAACACATAAAACTTAGAGAAATGCATGAAGTCTTTATTTGAGCCGATAAAACGATCTATATTACTAAGGATGATTTCATATAAATGTTTTCCGCGGCTACGCCTCAAATTTTTCATACTCTGGGTCCGATTATGACATATCGGCCGATATCTCACGAATAAATTCTTTACTATTAGCTTCCAGCGCTTCAACCGATGCGGACCTCTCCATGTAGACGTGAGCCTTAACATAGCCCCACAAACAATAGTCTAAAGGCGTTAAATCGCACGATCCAAGCGGCCAATTGTCCGGTCCCAAACGTGAAATAAACTGTTCACAGAACTCGCCTCTCAATTGGGCCATTGTTCGCGAACTGTGTTGTATGTGGCATCGTCTTGTTAAAACCACATGTCAGCCAAGTCCACCTTTTCCATTTTGGGCAATAAAATAAAACAAAAATTTGTAATCATCGCACGGTAGCGCTCGCCATTCGCAGTAACGTTCCTGCCTTCGTTGTCTTTGAAAAAGTACGGTCTATTGATGCCACCGGCCCATAATCCACACCAAACAGTGCATTTTTCGAAATTCATTGGCAGGTTTTGCAATGTTTCTGGCTGCCATTCACACCAAATACTGCAATTTTGCTTGTTCACGCATCCATTTAACCAGAAAGCAGCTTCGTCGCTGAACACGCTTTTTCGATAAAAAAAGTGGATCTTCATCCAACTGAATTTTGATAATAAAATTCAATAATCTGCAAGCGTTGTTCGTTTGTAAGTCGATTCATGGTTAAATTATAGGCCAAATTGAACATATGTGACAGTAACATGTTACCCGAAAACAGCTAAGCTGTTAACAAATAGAATTTTGCTAAAAATCACCCTATATATCTAGTACAGCTCATTCGAATCGGAATTTATTGCCAAACCGCACAATAAACAAAGTTTTACATAAAACTTTTCTCTCGAACATACTTAAGGCAGCTACATCGGTTAAAAAAGGATGTGAAGGATGAGCGACTTGTACAGTATCAAGTTAGTTGCACGAGAGGTCTCTACTACTGAATTTCCTTTTTAGTCTAAACCATTATAACCAACACCTGTTGGGAAGGGTGATTGAGCGCCTGATCTCTAGACTGATATGTTTGCCACTGCTATTGACAGGCCCAAGGTAACTAAGCTAACATAATACTTGACTAACCATAAGAAAAGTTCAAATTTAATAATTTAATGGCAGTAGAGTTGTTCTAAGCAACAGTGCCGATTTCAGTCATAAGTATCAATGACATATTGAGTGCATTCTTTTATTATAGCCTTTTTATTGACCCTAATTGTTGTGACTGAGAAACAAATTTTACTTTTTAGCCTTAATCTTAGCAAAGATCAGTTCATAATTTTTCCTATTTTTCTATTCACATCAAAGTTAAAAACACATAAATCATAGATGGGCACCAAAATAATGCACTAGCATTACTTTCTGAGAAGTGGAATAGATTATTCATCCGTGGATTTGTCGAGAGCAATGTTGTGGGTATCTCCAAAACGTTTGATTGAGTTTGTCATGGAGTGCTCATATGGAATCATCTTGTTTTTTGTGTCGGTGGTCACTTCCTTCGATTTATATCGTGCTTTCTTAGAGATCTTTCCACAGGAGTGATTATAGATGATATATCATCTGAAAGGCTTAGGGTAAATTCGAAAATTAGGAAAGTTCAGCAGCTGAAGATATATTAACACATTTCTCAAGTGCCGTAGAAGGCAGTCAAGTGCCACAGTTTATTATTAAAAATATTATAACTGACCGTCACACTGTGGCATGTTTTTCGTTGTTCTATCAAATTGATAATCTAGCCTTTTACTCGTATATACCGTAGAGTACATTCATTCGTAGTTGATAGTCCAATGACAATCGCATAACGCATCACAGAGAGAATATTGTGCAGATAAAGTTCTTTCTGCGTCTTAAGTAATGAATAAATTAAAGTCAAATGTCAATGAAGTCCACTCGTTTTTTCCTTCGATCCACAACTTATTTTTCTAGCAGTAGCTCTGACACAAACTAATACATTTCTTGAGTGCTGAATTCCAGGAAACGCGAAAATGATCTTGTGGGTCTGCCAGGTTTAACTTATTAGATATGAATTTTAACTCTGCGGAATAATTCCGCTCACCTATACCCTTTTACTAAAAAATTTTCTATTGGCCGTTCAAAAATCAACATTCGTTAATAATTATAAATATTTTACAATTAAATCAACCGCAAATAATTGCAAGTTTTTGCTCAACTAAATTGAATTGAATTGAATAGAATTGTAAAAAAGCCCTCAAGACACATTGTTTTTAATGCATTTTCACACTTTGGCGAATTAACAATTAACAAGTCATTATAAAAATGTCATTATTTTTTTCTTCTTCTATGCATTTAAATAATTAAATAAATTATTTTACTCATTATTTCTTCAATAAATATAAGAAATAAATAAAAATACATAAATAATTTTAGAACATTGAAAATATTAAAAAGCTATGAATGGTTAGTGGCTAAAAAGAGACTAACAAAGTCAAGTCCCACAGCCCTGTTTTTATTTTCTATAATCAATAATAAAGAAATAAAAAAAATTGTAATACATAATAAGAAAAATATAAAATAATAATGGTTGTTAGTATAAAAACAAATAAATACATATTTATGAGTTTTATTGAATGTCATTTGTTAATAATATTGAAAAAAATAAATAAAAAAATATCAAAGCAGTAATAAAAAAATTTTTATAGTTTATGACTTAACAATTTTAACACCTTGAAAGGTGGGCTTGAAAGTTTCATTACTGTTGGGAAGTAAAAAAAATCAACTCAATTAATAGAAGAGAATATTAATTTTAATGAATTATATTTTTATCTCGCACTTATTTGAAACAAAGTGACAAATTAAAAGAATGTTGTTAATAAACATAAATAATTTTAATAAATTATTTATTTATTTTATAATAATAATGATAATAATTAGTAAATTAATATAAAAAAATAGAAAACAAAAAAATGTACTAAGTAACTTTAAAATACCCAATATTTAATACACATACATCATAACAATCAAGAGTAATACTCAAACACAGCTCTTTTAAATTGTAAAACATTGTTAAGAAGTTCTATTCCGTTAAGTAATGCATTCCAAAATAATATAGAAAAGATGCAGAATTTCTTATCGAAATGGTGAGAGATTGCTGCCTAAATTAGGAAAGATCATTCAATTTCAGCGAGCGACTAAAGAATATTCTCGCAAAAAAGTATTTAGGGTTACGCGTGTTAATAATCTTGTGTAAGTGTATTAGAAATCTTACTCTCAGCTGATTGTCAAATAACATACCATAAAGAGTTTTTGCAAGATTTGATACTTGTAGTGCGATTCAGTAATCTTTAATGATACGACAATCGCAAAGGAAATGGATATTTTTGTCATTTGCAGTAACAATTATGTGATTCACTACGTACACTTCAGCGATAATCTCCTTTTCGACTGACGACAATCACAAAGAAGATTTGAAAAAAACCAAAAAAAAAAAAAAAAATACCTGAGGCTTACCATAGAAGCATGTTTTAGCAATTGTGCACAAGATATGTTGAATAAAATGTTTACTTGGTAATTTTATTTATGTCTACAATTTCTTTTATTCATTTCGACAAGCGTAACACCCGACGCATAAACCTGATTCGAGTACGTTGAATTCAGTGGCGCTAACCGCTTTCTTAGGTTAGCTCTTGTTTGCCAGATATACCGTTATTTGGAAAATGGAGGAGGTTGCACAACATACATATGTTTGTTAGCGTAACTCAATAACGGTTTCAGCAATAAAATTACCTTTAGGTAAGGAGGCTAAAACAAAGCAGATATATGATCCCACAATTTTCTTGACAAAAAAAAGTATTTTCTTAAACGATTGCACAAGAAAATTCAACTTTCTTAGACCTTTCTTTTTTTATGATCAGTAGTCAAAAAAACCTCATCACTGTCATATTAAGTAAATGAGGTGAAATTCTTACTTCACAAATTCTAAATAAAATAACAAAATTTTAAGTAAAAAACTAAAATGTCAACATCTGCGAAATCTACACAATTTACAGAAAAACTTATTTTTTAATCAAAAAACTTTAAAACTACTCAATACTTAAAAAAACTGCAAAATACAGATAAATCTGCACATTTGGCAACGCTGGCTATAACAGATCTTATCGTTATTACTAAGCACTTAGATTTAGAGGGATCAATACAAACACCATTTCCACTAGCCCAGTCATGGATACTATTAAGATCGTCACTGAGCACACACTTATCTAGGTTATCCCTGTTAGCGCCTAGATGAATTTGTACGTCATCAGGATACAAATGTGCCATAGTAAACGACAATTTCCTGTGACACCCACCTTAAAATATGCAGACGATGGAAAAATTGATCACTGAAAGAAAAAAAAACTGATTGATGATGGTCTGCCAAGTACGACGATAAAAGGCTTGTGGATGTGTGAGAAAAGTTAAACAAATATGTATCTTAACTTAACACAAAATTGTTCATGATGAGCCATACTGAAGGCTTAACAATGATATTGACTTCTAATACGGCTGTGTTTTGGTCAAAAGCCAGATTGTCTTTTAGTAAGAAGACCATTATATTTTAAAAATTTATAACTCTGCTGGTGAATCAGTTACTCAAACACTTTTGATAAATATGGGAGTATCACTCCTTGACCTTTCCGCGGCCTTTCTATCGCTAGGTTATCAGCAAGCTGTGGGGAACAAACCCTGGATCCCAACGTAGTGTATCTGTCCTGGAGTGACGTGAGGGGCATTCCTTATGATGCAATTATCTTCTATATAATAGTTGGCTGACTGTCCACGCTTTTATCGGCAGTGATGTAAGAAGACACTACACTTATCCGAAAGTTCATAATATAGCTTGAAATCAATTAGCAATTAGACTAAGCACCAGAGACTTTCTCTGACTTGGAGTCATGCGTGAAGATTGAGTGGCCATCCATCCACACCTCGCCATTGTCCCCTATTGGAAAGTTCCACCGAGAGCGTCCTATTGAAACCTCATGGCCTGACAATATAGTTCGTGAAACTCCGGTACATCCATATCGGGTTCCACCATAGTTGTGACATGAACGTGTTCTCTAATATTGCCAAAAGCCTCCTCGAGTTTATTGAGTTACTTCTTTATCCTGAACAGCGTCTTTTATTTGTAGCGTATCCAAGCTCTTTAACCACTACACCACACCACTTTCTTACATTTATACCTTATAGTTGATGTTGGTTAAATACTTTCTTGCTCTGTTTTTAAGTTTTTCTTTTACATTTTATAAAAAAACAGTCTAAGTATTTACGTTAATTCCAAAGCTTCCAATTATAATTGGAGTAATAATAATCATTAAATATAAAACTATAAAACTATTTTCAATTTGTTTATGATTTCTCTCAGTGTAGACGAAATTTAAATAAAATACAACTCTGTACTCAACGACAGCTGTTTTTTGTTGACAGAGTAGTTGCTATTATGTTTATTGTAGTTGTTATATTGATATGATTGTTGTAGGATGTAAATGTAATAGACGGGAAAATGTTTATTGTTTTTGTATATTACTCTGCTTTTTGCCTTTTTCTTTAATTTTTATTCGGTGTTTTAATTCTATTTGTTACTTTCAAGTTTGTTTTGCTCTATTATTTACTTCAATTATTTGCTTACATACTTTCTGGTTGATGTAATTATTGCAATGCACTTAGGGCGGGCTTATTTTAAGTTTTTAAGTTCTGATATCTTCTAAAAACATTAAAAAACAAGTGCGGATACAATGGTCGGTTAGATTAAATCATAAAAATGATATCATTTAGTTTTATTTGTACCAAATTCTTTTTCAGCAGATAAAATATCATAGAGCAGCTATCAGTATCAATGGCATTGTGTAGGACGAGATTGATTGTGACCACTAAAGAAATATGGGCATACAAACTCGTTGTATGTACAGTATTCAGGATTGCTTGGAAAAATAGTATGGTATCATTACTTACCAGGTGTGTCATGTACAAATTTAAGTAAAACCTTATCACTCAGTCACGTTTTTTTACGGGCTTTGCTGTGTTTTAAGACTTAATGGCGCGATGACTTCAATAGTTGGCTTTTTTCAAAACCCTTTAAAACTCTAAGCCAAGATACATTAGAATTATTTGTTACGCTGTCAAGTACTGTAGTACTTGTGCTTTGCTCTGGACTAGTTGGAATGTTATTTCAAATGGATTAAGTCTAAATTACAACCACCAAGTGTACTCTAGGGCACGCACACCCTGTTATTAAGGAAGAAACCGAATTGTTTATCTGTTTAGCCTTTAAGGCTTATTATCTACTTATTCGTGATATGAAACACTCAGGTTTATATAGCCATTAAAAGCTTTGCTATTGAGTTATTTGGAAACATATGATCATCATTATCTCTAAAGGCCAGTTGTTAAAAGGGCACTAAATAAAGTGAACCAATTTCAGTAAAAATCAATTTAATTACTCACCATTGGAGAGAAGTGATTAACTCCAATATCAATTTATTCTAAACCGTTCTAAGATCTAATTGTCAAAGTACTTACATTAAAAAATATCAATAAAAATCATTTTGCCCTTATGCTGTCTGCAACTGAGTTCACGGGTTTGACGCAATGTTTTTCTTCGACAACCGACGTGGACAATACATAAGAATATTGAAATTTGTTAACTTATATTTTCGCTAAGTAAATTAAGACAATTTTAATATTCTGTGGTAGTAATCCACAGTATAAATTGTGTCATATTAGTGTATTTGTGACAATCGTTTGAGCCCAGCTTTAGAATATCCATCTTCTGTCTACATACGTACTTTCAGTGTTAAGGTGGGATCACACGATTTTAGCAATGTACCAATTATTGATACTACACAAAAGTAAAAAATTCGCCAATATATATTGCCTTCTTGTGCAACAATTGAAGTGGACAATATGCGCCAATATTTCAATTTTGTAATTTATTTTCGTAAAATGAATTTGGACAATTTCAGTAAAGTTCAATATAAATTGTGTCATATTGGTGCATTTACGATAATCGTGTGGTCCCAGCTTTAAATATATAAAATAATCTTTGTTTACATGCATCTAACAAGGTAATATTTGAAATCATTTTATTAAATATATTTTCAATAATTGAATCTTTTCAAAATAATTTCCTTATGGATAATTTAATTTCCTTAAAGTCTTAGTTTATTACGATTTTATTGTTTACTAAGCTAAATAATCAAATGACAAGTTTTGCAATCATTTTTATACGCTGTCGCTCGTCGTACGTAAAACATTTTTTTTTTTTTAATATGCGATGACATATATGCGCAATAATTGTTTGTTAATAATTTGCTTAGAAAAAAAATACTTTAAAAGCTTAAAACAAGATTTCAAAGTATATTGATGTTTTACTACGATTATTACAAGCATATTCTCACAATTGCCTTTTTATTTCTTTATTTTTATATTCATTACGTTTACTCTACACTAACTGGATGGGGGTATATTTGGTTTGTGCTGTTTGTTACATCTGAACAAGAAATAATTCCAGAATTTTGGCTTATCAAAGTAAATATCGGTATTTACTTGACCCCAAATCATCTGAATTAGTCATACATATATTGCTGTTACCTACCTTGTGTAGTCTGGTTTTATAACATGAAAAAAAGAACCTTAGAGACTTTAGGAGCCACACGAATTTTGATTTCCGCATCATGATTGCATGCGGTCTTTATGGGAGTATACTTGGTGGCTGTAGTTTTCGACTTTAATCGCCGTTAGAGGAAATTTAGTTTTTGAAAAGTAGCCAATTGTGCAAAATAGGTGTTCGTAAGGAAATTTAACTTGCAACAAATGCGATGTTGAATGTGATTTAACAAAAAAAAAAAAACTAAAACTGATCATTGCGAGAGGTTAGTGCTCTCCATTTGGTTTTGTTTTTCTCTATTTTACTAGCTAAAACCCGGTGTGCTACACTACCCCATCTTGATTATTATCTTAAATGCTATCTTAGATACATTTTTTACCCTATTTCCCCATTGTCCCATTCCGGTCAAAATCCAACCATTTGTTGCTACAAAAAGACACTGTAGGTTCTTTTTAGCTGTATGCACACACATTCTTTTTTATATAGTATACGTACATATATAGACAGCTCTTATTCGGTGTGCTTTGTGCAATACCCGCTTTTTGGCTGATGGGGATATATGACGAAGCTTTGATAGTTGTCGCTCTCTACATATACAAAATCCAATATTTTGTATGAATGGAAGGTGCCACGTCCACTTAATCAATCCCGCCCAGTTATTAACTAATGATGTGTACTGTTCGCTGTTTAAACTTTATTTAGGAACTTTTACTATTACTGTTCCTAAGTTATAAAAAATTAATTTACTTTGTGTGGGAGCTAAAACGCCCACATGTCCCGTTCCGACTAGTGTTTACCTGATGATTTGTATTGAGTAAAAAGTCATTCTGACCAAATTCAGAAGATTTTGCTTTAACCATTCTTATGATATGCAGAAATCAACATTTAGTTTGTATGGGGATACCACGCTCACTTGTGCAATTCCGCCAACTTTTTTACTAATGATTTGTATTGACTATGAATTCACTCAGACCAAAGACTGAAACTTTAGCTTTAGCCGTTTTCAAGATATAATAAAATCAATATTTAGTTTGTATGGGAAGTACCATGCCCATTTGTCCAATTCCGCCCACTTTTTCCTAATTGTTTGAATTAGGTCTGAAGTTATTCATACCAATTACTGAAACTTTAGCAAGAATAAAACGAAATCAATAGCTAGTTTGTATTGGAGTTACCACGCCTACTTAGGAAGGTACCACGCCCACTAATGTCGCCTACGTTTTTACTGATGATTTGCCTTAACTATGAATCTATTTGAGCTAAATTTAAAGAATCTTTGTATAACTATTTTGAAGATATATACAAATAAATATACACTTGTATGGGCGTGGCACCGGCCAGTTTGGCCACAGAGAAATACTGTAAAAATTTCAAGAAAATCGTTTCAGCCGTGTAGATGTCATAAAGCACGAGCACACATTAATTTTTATACATATATAAGAAGATTATTGCACTCAAATTCGTAATTTATTTCTGATTTTGCAATCATTATGTGTGATCTCTCCCACAAGAAATTAATACGCGATAGAATATGGGGGTGTGATGGTGTGTGAAGCAATATGCTACTATGGCACCTATGAGTTGCAGTTTTTAACATTACGTATGAATGCGGAGAACTACAATAGGTTTTTGGCTTTTCCCCACTTTAGAAACTTATTTGGAAATCTAAGGTGATCCAATTAATACAGCCTGATCCGTGAAATTGTGAATTCAGAGCCCAAATGCTGACATCCTTGAGTAGCCACCTTACTCACCCGACCTAAATATAATCAAGAACGCCTGGAGATGATTGGGTAAGAAAGAGAGTCCGGAAAACAATATAACACAAGAAATGAATTAATCGAAGGAATCAAACTTGTTTGGTTCACTATTTTGTTGAATTATATTGCAAAACTTTATAATTCAATTCCCAATCAAATTTTCGAAGTTGTTTCAAATAAAGGCTGGTTCACGCATTACTAATTATCAAAAATTCTAATTAAATAAAAATTATAGCAGATGGCGCTATGCTGCTGACTAATTTTTTCGATAAGCTTTTAGTATAGTTTTTCTAAAAAATTCATTAAATTATTATCTTGAATGGTATAGCAGTCATTATCTGTCAGTGAAAGGATTGGTTCGATTTCACAAATTTTGATTTGATATTGTGGCCGGCAAGTGGGCCGTTTACTAAATCTTGCGTACTACTTTGGTGTAAATTGAAATGCTTTGTGAACTTTAGAACTTATTTAGCTTTACAATCTCTATTCTGTATATCTTCCTTGCTGTCTCCACTTAACAATCGATCGTTATATGGCCATGGTGAACGAATTTTTGTTCACAAAAATTGAAGAGGAGGATATTAGCAACATTTGGTTTCAACAGGACGGTGCTACGTGCGACACAGCCGAAGCTACACTCGATGTTTTGCGCTCTGTTTTTGAAGATCGCATTATCAGCCGCAGAGCTGATATCGTTTAGCCACCTCGAAGCTGCGATCTGACACCGTTGGACTATTATTTGTGGGGTGCCGTCAAAGATAAGTGTTACGCCAACAAGCCAGAGACAATTGACGCTTTAAAAGACAATATTCGTGAAGCCATTGGTGAAATACAGCTGCACACAATCGATAATGTGCTTAAAAATTAGACCGATGGTGTAGGCTACTGCATGGCCAGCCGAGGCAGCCATTTAAATGAAATTATTTTCCATTATTAACCGGAAGGATTGTACTTTCAAATAAAAAAAGAAATTTGAGAAAATATTCAGTAGTTTTTTTTTAAAGCATTAAAAAAAAATTATTTGGCGGACCCTTTAAAAGTAGACATTAAAGACATTGGTTATATAACCTTAATACGAAAAATTTAGGCCCGATAACCTATGAATGTTGTAATGTAGGGTTTCGTACAAAACTGTTTTGTTGACTGCAGCTTATTGCAGTTGTAAAAGACGGCAATAATTTCATTTTCATTTTATCATAAACACCATTGAACGTTACGTATGTCTAAACATGTTTAGCAAATTATTAAAAAAAGAATGTATGTATATATGGATGTATATAAAAGAAATAAATAAAAATATGATAATAAAATTTATATGACAATACTGAATATGACAAACAATTGTCATAAATCTCAATTTTATTGTTCCTATAGTCAGTCATAAATTTTGATTTGCATATTTGTAATTTAATTTTATTAATATCGAGTTATATTTGTATAAAATAATATTTTTTTATTCAAGTTATTTATATAAAAAATAAAAATATTTTTCTTATTTTTTATGCATTTATTGTTAACGGCAGTAATACATTTGTTTAAATTTTAATTCATTCTCTTCTCTCTTTTCTTTCAGTGTAAATTAAGGAAAAAGTGAGCTGCCAGTTTGTTTTTCTTTTTCAAGTGTTAAAATATTTTATGTTTTTGTGTTGTTTCAAGAAATAGTTTTGAAAATGTAATATTTTCTTTAAAATTGTGCCAAAATTTGCTAAGTGTGTGTTACGACTTGTGCTCACGCTGAATGACGCCTCTTGTAGCGTCGGAGATGATGTTGAGTTTTAGTTTAAAATAGGCTGTTAGATGAACAGCTGCTTAATATAAGAAGAGGTATGTAGCATTTTAATTTTAATTTTAGATTTACATATGCATAGATGAGAGCTTCTAACAATAACCTGAAATTTACCATAAATGACTAAAAATTTTATTTATAGGGATAGAGCTTTTTATGAATTATTTTATTTTTTTAATTCTTTAAATACATTTAATATATTTTATAAATACTGACGATTTTATGATGAATAGGCCAATTTTATTATATGTTTCAATAAAAAAAATCTTAGTTTCGTTTACATGTCCAGAGAAAACCAGAGAAATTTTTATTAACATAAGAAATAAATAATATAAAAAAATAATAAAAAAGAAAAATCATTAATGATTATAGACCCATTAACACATTTCTCCATAAATTAAAGTTTATAAATTGCTATGTGATAATCAATCTTTGTTTTTTTTACATATTTTTATCAATAAAATTCCAAAAAATGAAGGTCTACCACTTTCTTAAAATAAAAAAAAAAAAAAAAATAAAAACAAAAATAAATAAAGATTTATGTTGATTTACAGAAATTCAATAAATGTGTGCAGTAATAAAAATTAAGAAAAAAGAAAAACTAGAAATAAACAAGTGAGTTATAGTAGATGAAATCGATTCGACCGACCGTTACCCTATACAAACTCTAATCCAAAATTTAAACCTTGAATTATTTGTAAGTGTTTGTTGTGATCAGTTATGGATTGTATAGGATAGGATAGGAGAGAATGTCAGCCTCGTTGTGATACCACATGAAGCATTGTCCCTATACTAGTCACCAGCGTTCGGACTAACCGATTCTGACGATTAACCAGAGACAGCGCACAGAAACACTACAGCCTGATTAACCTGGCCATCAACCTGATGTCAAGGATCGATAGTTTCAGTAAGCCATCTACAAAGTTAGAGTCCAGTGTGAGAAATCTACATCAAACAAGAAATGGAAACTGGCAGATGAAGTGGACCATACTCTCCTCTTCATCAACCGATTCACAACCTCGAATAAAGCTATTTGCAGGTGAGTGCAGTCTTTGCTCGTGCCTAGCCATAACACAATGACCTGTGCGAATAGATACAACAGAAAAGATGCACCGACACTACAGCCTGATTAACCTGGCCATCAACCTGATGTCAAGGATCGATAGTTTCAGTGAGCCATCGGCAAAGTTAGAGTCCAGTGTGAGAAATCTACATCAAACCAGAAATGGAAACTGGCAGATGAAGTGGACTATACTCTCCTCTTCTCCAACCGATTCACAACCTGAAATAAAGCTATTCGCAGGTAAGCGCAGTCTTTGTTCGTGCCTAGCCATAACACAATGACCTGTGCGAATAGATACAACGGAGAAGATGCACCGACGATACACTTTAAATAGTTGATAACGTTTCCTATCCAACCTGGGCTAGGTAAGAAGCAAGAATCTACCTCTATCCAGGCTCTATCACCGTCCAACAAATACTTCTGCCTAATAGACAGCTTAATGGAGACACTCTCGTATATAGATGGATGTCCGGAAGTAGTGTGCCAGCCCTAGCAAACTCATCAGCAGCGCAGTTGCCCGGGGTGTTCTTATGGCCAGGAACCCTAATGAGGAGGACACAGAACTGCCGTGATAGTACCTTAAGTGAATAACGACAGTCCCTAACCAGCTTAGAGCTAAAGGTCACACTCGAAAGAGACTTGATCGCCTCCTGACTATCAACTCCGCAGCATGATAGATAGCCATTACTTCAGTCTGAAACACACTAAAGTAGTCCAGAAGGCGCAGACCTTGTTATTGACCGAGCCAAAGGCTCAATCAATCAATCGAACCAGAGGCTCAATCATCCTTACTAGGAATCCCCTATACAGTTCAGGTCCAAATGAGACATAGACAATATCATCCAGTACCCGATGTTTCTTGGATAGAATAGAGGACTGTCCCGAAGGAATAATATGCCTGCGTGAGAGAATATTTAGTCTGCCAAGCCAGCCTGGAGTTATGGATTAATTATCAGCAACTTTTTTATTACAAAAATCTTGTCTTAAGAAATTTTTTAGTACTACCAGAGACGAATTTTTCACTAAGCTGGTATTAAAACGCTACCAAGCAAACTCATGTGGGTCGAAATATTGTATTAATCAGTCTGCCAAAACCGTTATTTAAAAGATGCTATACTGCAATGGCGTTCATTTCATAAAACAATTGTTCACGTTCAATTAACACGTATTCTTATGCTCTTGCTTTAGCCGTCATTAGACACCGACGAAGATACATGTGCAGAGAATGTACGCATATTTTTAAAGGCACAGAAAAATAATTTAAGAAAGTTCTTGCGATTTTGCTTGTAGTGTCACTTGAAAGGTGACAAATACACATGTGTGATGAATGCATGTTTTCAATTTGTATTTAAAACATCAACTTTACTTCTCTGAGAGAGTAATTTTCATGTTCTTACTAACACAACTACATTTTTACTTTTGCACATGACTGCTATAATGCCTTGTAGAACCTTTTTTATATATGCACTAGAGTAACCCCTCCCGCGTTGCTGGGAGACTTTGACTAATGTGGATAGATACAGAAAGCTTCACCTGATACCATTCTAAACACATGCAAAATCCATATTTATGTTAAATGATGGTTTGTATTGACTACCAAGTTATTTAAACCCAAATAAACCCAAATAACTCCGCCCACTTTGTAACTGATGGTTTGTACTACTTAAGAAGTCATTTAGACAAAATTAAAAATCTTCTATTCTAATTGTTCCCTAGATATACAAAAATCAATATTTAATTTGTATGGGGGTTGCAATTCCCACTTAACCAATTCGACCCAATTTTTGACTGATAATTTGTGTTCACCACAAAGTTCTTTGGGGCAAATTTAGAGGCTTTTACTATTACCATTCTGTGTGCCGCTATGGTATGGTAGGTAAGAGACCCGCCTTCTAACCAAAAGGTTCTCATTACAACACTAGGCCAGACCTCATAGCATTAGCTAGTAACTGGTTATGAGTATTACTACTATTGAAAATTTCTCTAATATATTTGCCGTTCGGAACCGGCGTTAAACTGTAGGTCCCTTTCAATGAGTCTAACAACAGAATAGGGTGTAGCTCATGGACTAAAAGAAGTCCCCATGTTCTTTCATGGAATTTTATAGGAATTAATAAATTATTACCGTTTTAAAGATATAGTTATATAAATACAAATTATATATGGGCGTGGCACCGCCCAATAATGAAGTCACACACCAAAATGAAAGTTTTCTACATATGCTTTTTATATAAACAGTTTTAAAAATATTTTCTAACTCACATTAAGCTTAAATTCTGTAACAAATTTCGTTTTCAAGTAAAACTTACGCAATGCGAAGTGGTTCACTCTAACGTCAATAACTCGGGAACCAATGGACCTACAAAAACTGCAAAATAAAATCGGTTATCGCATTTCATAGAATAACAATTACATCGAGTTTATAGACCTGTGTAATATGTTTATCTTTTCTGTCTATCGAAAGTATGAATCTCTTCTAAATAAAATCAACAAAATATTCTTTTAAACAACTGTTTCGGTGTAGGGTGTCGTAAAATATTTCCAAAAAACACCTTTTTTTATAAAGTAATGAATAATATAAAAAGACATTAAAGATATATAAAGAGGAGAAACGCAAAATATTTTTGTAACCAAAAAAATAAAAAATATATAAAAAATGTTTAACAATTTAAAATATGCAAACGAGTTAAATAATACACAACATAAAATAAAAAAAAACAAAAAATTTTTTTAAAAGGTGCTTTGATTAAAAAAGATATAAAAAAATTAAATCAACAGATAGAAAACGATTTGGTTTAACTCATCTAATACAATAAAATACACATACACACACACTCACACTCAGGCAAACTTAATTTTAGTACAGGCCGTAGTACAACTACAATAACAACTTTTTTAAAAAACATATTTTTTTGTCCAAAAACCAACTCTTCTTTAGATCGAACAGATGCGATAACAAGATGCGCAATAATTTGCAGATGCGTTTCAGCTACTGGTCATTAGCAAAAGCAGCAATAACAGCAAAAAAAAACAGAAAAAGCTTGAAAAACACCAGCAGCTACAAACAGCATCAGCAGAGCAACACAAGCCAAAACTTAAAAGACTGGTCTCAGAAATCTAAGCGACTTGCTTTTTGAAAACATTTATTATTAGACTTACGTTATTGTTATTGTTGTTGCTCTGCGATCATTTTTGTTTTTTCCTTGAAAGCAGCTGTAAGATTTAAAAAGAAGAATAAAACAAATTTTTTTACACTTAACAAAATTTTGGGATGTATTTAAGAGAACCTGTGTGTTTGACTGAAATCTCTTACTGAACAGAAATTTTTTAATTTCAAAAACAGAAAATAGCCACAAGGAGCTAAATCTAAAGTGTACCGAAAATTGGGTAATACTTCGTAGCCAAATTTATGGATTTTTGTCTTTATTAAACCTCGCATTTTCTTCATTAGATGCTTCAAATATTGATTTGAGAAAATCAAAAAAAAAAAAAACTCTCCAACATATCTAAATAATATTGTTACGTTTTAACCTTTTTACGTCAATGTTTGAGTTCGTTTAAATTTCGTTAAAATAAAATAAACTGACGTTTGTTGTTGTTACAATTTTATTTATTCTAGTATAACTTTTATACACTATGTCTTAATACCACAAATTCGCTTATACAACACTTTTTATTTTCGCTTTAACACCACTTTATATGTTAACAGCCAAATGATAACCAACGCACTAACCGCAATGCGCCATCTTTTTATAGTATTTCATTATTAATTTCGAATGTTCTAGTACAGACACGAATCTTCGACTTACTATCTACGTTAATTCAAATGGTCTAAAATTATAAACACAAAAAGGAATCGAACTGGCAACTCGGTTAGACATACAGATGGTAGATAATTATGGCAGTTATTAAGCCTTGACACAAGCCAATAAATTTTATAGCTAATTTCTCATAATAGGTCCCTATGTTGTGAATTTTGTCTTCAGCATTTTCATTTTCGTAACAATATTATCTGGTAATAATTTAACCCTTCTTAAAACAATCGATGTTAACGAATCGGCCAAAAAATAAAAAAATTTTCGCTACAAACTTCTTGGCAAAGAAACCCAACTAAACTTAGGTTGATATGCATTTATTCATAAAAAAATTTACAATTTTCATTGTTCATTACTTTCTATTGTGTTGAAATAATCCATATTTTGTTACAAAACTTTCTAAGATCTCGTTAAAATTATATGTGAACATAGTGTAAAAACTAACACGGTTCCGCTTATGCAACCGTACATTATTATCATCAGGAAAACCAGAAATATGCTCTTAAATATTGTTTTATGCACATAAAATATGAGTTAAAAATCCAAAACTATGCTTTAAAAAACAAAACATTGTTCTTTGTTAATAGAAAAAAGGTGGGTTGATGCTTCTTTGCCACAATGTAAAACATCTAAAATAACATTTGCGGCGTTTTTTCCAGTAGCATCAGTTATTTCATTTACTGAAATCAATAAAGATTAGTCGTTAATGCAGTTGCGTATGTCCTCTACGGTTTCTTAAACATTTTTGGTATAAAAACATATTTTGCACGTTAAGCACTTTCTGACCGCACTTTGTAATCTGCCTATTCACAAAAAATTTTTCAAGATACTGGTTAGCGGTAATAAACTTTATTGAGATGACTCAATAAATATTTATTTACAAATAATTCAAAATTGTCATGACTTGGTCAGAATTTAAAATCAACAAAAAATCCAAATATGCGCTCAAATTTGCTCTCTAAATTTGAGAAAATGGTGAAAACATGCTCTAAAAACTGAAATATGCAAAAAAATATTTGTTATGAGCAAAATATGCATAATATGCACTAGCAAATCGATGCCAAAATTGATAAAAATTCCCGTAACGCATAAATACTTTACACACGATTTGATTAGTTGCACGCACATGCAATTGCATATTTCTGGTTTCAGCCAAGGTTGCCAAACGGCAAACACCCTGACCCCAATACATGTAGTGCGTCCTAGCACGCAGATGATGTCCAGTTTACCACAATTGTCCACTGACAACATTCCACTCAATTGTTCTTTATATAGAAAGGAAAAATCCTAAAACCATGTTCATTTCATATTCCTTCAGAGAGAGCCGCCACTTTATTTTACCAGAAAGACGTAAGCTGTTGAGATGTTAAAACAGGTAGTAGTGTCCCGATAAAAAAAACCACTATGCTAGAGCAAAACCCCACAAATTTTTTGGCCTGTCATAATTCTTCCCATTTGCCTACACTCAATTTGACCTTTGCCCAGCCAATCCCACAAAATTGCTGTAGGCGGGCAAAGTCCGCTACGGATCCTGCATTCGCCAGTCCATCAGTATTAGCATTACCAGGAACTCCAGAACAGTGGTCGGCACACTTTTCTCTCGGCGATACGCGTGTGTATTTATGCTCATAAGCAAGACTACAAAACAAAGCAAGAATACTACTTTAATACCTTCATTGTGTGACCACTGCTCCAGAAATCCAAATGCACACACAATAGATCCCATGCTACCTGCAATAGTACCTAGTCGGTATCATGATAATGATACAAGGTATAATGCTCCCATTCGGTAGAGATGTTTATAGTCTAATTCACCTTAAACACTTTTATTCTCCGATTGGTTAGTATTATTTCATGGGTTTTATTGACTTCTTTTGGGAAATTTAACTTTGTTAAATACTAATGGTGGCAGTGGCCATATTTCACTGATGTCATCCAACAGTTCTTGAGCATTATTAATATGAAAAAATTATTAATAATTCATTTAACAATCCACAGTGAATCACAGGGTTTTTTTCTCCAGCTATATTTTAAAAGTAAGGACTAGTCTTCAAAATAACGGACTTTTCCATGGATTCCATTCTATGGTCTTGTCGTCATTTATTTTTCGCATGGATCTGCTCAATCCGTTTCCATTTTATTCATATTATACCCTTTTTGTTGGACTTGATGTGTTCTTTCGATAAGAAATGGTTGCATATCGAAAGAATTAAATGGCAGTAATTACTCGAACTTCAATGATTCGCCAGCACTATTTTTCAACTGATCAAGGATATATATAGCATTCGATTACACTGATAAAACCCTTTTAAATTGTAGCAAAATTTGCTCTATCTACAAAAGCTTTTAGCTATTTTACTACTATTTTACTATTTTACTACTTTTTTACTACTCTTTTCATAAGTCGTACGGTAATATAGTGACCACAGGTAGCCGATATCAATCTACGACTACCAAAATATTACTAACCATTTAGTTTTTCTAAGTGTATCGAAAATATTTATAGAGAATAACAAACAAGTGGTATTTTCACTTACAACAGTTACAAAAAAAGCAGTAACAACACAACAATGTTGTCAAACTAAACATTGAAGAGAAAAAAAATATTCAAATATTTGAAGCTTAACGAACAAGAAATGCACGGAAGAAATAAATACAAACAAAAAAAAAAAACAAAAACAAAAAAAACCAAAGGCAAAGGCAAAACTTAAGAAGAAGAAGAAAAAACGAAAATAAAATGAAAATCATCGATATTAAAAGAGATCATTAAAAAGATAAAGATCATCTTAATCATCACCAACCATGGAGATTTACTGGTTTACGAGTATGCATATGAAACAGTCAAAGAGTTGAGTGTTTAACGATAAAAATCAAAAGAGAAGAGTTAAAAAAAACAACAAATATTTAAATAGAGATAAAATCATTACGAGTAACTTCGCCATATGCTCGTAAACCAGGAGATACTAGTAAAAAACGGTATTTAAACGTTTTGAACTGAGCAACAGTGCTTGAAGCAAGAAAGAGAGAGAGAGACTGTTATCAAATGTCGTCTATGCAAATTAGACCACGATTATACATGCGTAAATCGTTTTTTTCTACCACCACTTGCAGCAGCTTTAAGAGCACACAGATAGAGATTTAAAGTTTTAAACGTTTTACGAGTACATTCGTAAGCATCATCATATAGAGCTTACAAGTGGAGTTTTTCGTTTTCTTTTTTTTTCTAAAAAATATGCAGGCATGTCATGCGTGCATGAAGGTATGTGCAACAGTCAATATGTTTGTAATCATTTTTTTATTTATGCTTGTGTGTGATTGTAATTTAAAATTTATGTAAAAAGGAAGGCCTATTGCTTAGGTACGTTTGTTTTGTAGAATATGTGTTGCATGGCCTGTTGCAAACAAGTTTGTTTAAAGCGCATGCAACACAGCAGCAGCAAAAGTAAGAACAACCAGTCAAGTTAAATATGCGTAAATATGTTTTAATTTTGTTGCTTTTGTTTTAATAAATAGTTAAAGTGGTCTAAAGCAGCCTCCTCTATGTCTACATAGAAAATCATATGACTTTGATTATGAACATATGTGTGAAAGAATAAAATCTTAAAATATATCTGAATTTAAAGAAAATCCATTGCTTGCACAAGTTCCATTATTATTTGTAGAAATTTTAAGTGCAAAGAAAACTGTACTTATTGTTTGATTAGAGGCCTACTTGATAAAATTCGATAAAATACATACCTATATACGTATGAAACAATCAGCGGGCTAGTTGGTGAAAACATAACATTTTGCAAATTTGCTAATTGGAATTTAATATGTCTTCACAAGTTTTATTTCATGATTTGTTTAAAACGCTGGGTGAAAAGCATGGATACCCAATATTAGTTACAGATAAAGGAAAACAGTTTTCATTACTATTGTAACGTTTCAGTTCTTTTAAATTGCGTCAAATAAACTAAATGACACGAATTTGTTGCTTATTCTTTATACAGTAGTTTTATATGCACAATTATAACTATACAGTGTCCAACTTATTTAATATCCGCTTAATACACAAATTTTCTTAAAAATCAACTCTTAGTACGACTTTATTATTTGTCTGCTTAACTATAACTGACTGTCTAAGCATAACGCACCGCCGTTTTTGTTCTTGCATATATGTACTGCAACGTTCTATTCATATACATATATTAATTCAAGTGTACGATCTTAAAATTGGACTGGCAACACTGTAAAATAAGCAATTGGTAATACACAAGTAACAGGACGATTCTGCATTGACAGGGTGATCGTTGCCTTGACACAAACCAATAGAATAATTATCATAATAAAGTTTATAGCTCTAAATGTATAATGTTGGTGTATCTTTTCTTTAGGTGTTTTTTTATTTTCGTAACACAATACTATTTAAGACATCTTTGTGTTTAGAATTTAGTTTATGTGCGATATGAGCTAGCAAGTTGAAAATAATTTCATTCTACCCGAAGGACCATTTGAAATATAATCTACACCATGTTTTTCACATCTTAGTTATTTAAGACAGAGGTTATGGCTTATTTTTATTTAAAAAACGTAGGTAACCTTTCTTGCTATACCAGTAATTATTAGTAGCAGTTGTCAATCACTAGCTCTGGCTTATTTACAATCGTAGATGAATGAAAATGTTTTTTAGTTTGTGTAGATTTTTGCCCCCCTTATTCCTCTTTGGAGCATATGGCTTTCACAAAGCATCTCTATCTTACACGGTTTACCGCTGTTGATTTTGCTTCTTCCCATGTTAGATTGTTCTGTCTTAGTTCCTAGATAACTGTTCCTCTCCAGGCGTTCCTTGGTCGACCATGAGTTCTTGAGCCTTAAAGAATCCACTCGAGTGACATTATGGTGATACAATAATATCAGGACTTTTGCGAATGGTGTGACCGATCTGACCGATCTCATTTTCTTTTGCTTATCTGTTTCAGTATGGGTGTTACTTATGGTGTTAGGCCAGAATATTCTGCATAAGGCATCTGTTATCGAATACCTGGAGCTTTTGCGTAATTTTATTCACTATTCTGCTTTGTTTCAGTTTCGCTAATCATTTTCGGTTTCAAGATAAGTAACCCGTTTCAAGCTGATGGGGCTACCATCTTATCGCCACCTAGGAACGACGCCTCCATTGCATTGTATTGTGTAGTGGTGAGGATTCTTGCTAATTATATATGTTGGTGAGGAGGATCCTTGCTAAGTATGTTTTTGATGATACTTACTTAGTATTGCCATTTTTCCCAGTAGGCGTTTTCCGCTAATCATTCTTGTGATGATTGTCATCGCTTAGAAATGCCGCCTCTCTTACATTGAATAGTCTAATGGTGAGGAACCTTGCTAAGTGTGTTTGTGGTGATACGTACTTAGCATTGCCATTTTTTTCCAGCAGCTGGCGTTTTCTTCTGATCATTACAGAACCGCAAGAGATAAACTGAAATGTCAGGGAAGGATTTGTCTGGAGGGGGTTAAAGAAGCTTAATTAAATTCTCGAAAACCGCAATTAAATTTGTTTCCTTCATGTCCTCTGCTGGGGCTCGAACTTGGAATGCTTGAGATGTATTGCCGGCACTCTAATCACTACACTACCGCCAAGCTTTCTTTGAAGAATCAGAGACTTAAATATTTCAGTAAGTGTAAAACTATAAACTTATAGACTGCCAACAACCGAAGGGCCTTTTAAAATATTGCTCTATCTGTCTATGTTTATTTAGATTAAGGTAGTAGTTGCTCTGCTATGAACTTATAAGCCTACAATAGACGAAGGACCATTTGAAATATTTGTCTGTGCTTGTTAAGATCAAGGCAGAGTTTTTGGACTTTAGTTGAGTAATAATAAAATGTATGCTGTATCAGGAATTGTGATTAGTTAAAGATCTACGAAACTGTCGAAATTGCCAATCGTCAGCCTTGGCTTAAATGCAGCAAAAAAATGCGGTAAAAATATTGCGATATTGTTCACTTCGTCTTTGTTTTGTTAAACTGTATCTTGTCGGCTATAGTAGGGCTCCTGCCGCCATCATAATCAAATGTTTTTTTTTTTTAAGCTAAAACCAATCAGGCAATACTTTTTAAGCTTGTAAGTTAAAAATTACTTTAATTTTAACCTGAAATTTTAATTCCAATTAGAAGCATGAAAATCGTATTAATAGTCTTATAAGTTTTAGTAAATATTGTATGTCTGGCCCTGCAAGCCTTTAAAGCTGGTTTTTTTTATCACTTGTTATAGTGAAAATATTCAGTGAATATATATTTAAAATAATTTATTTGTTTGCCAAAAGGAAAAGACATTTAAAGAAATTTATTTAAAAATTGATATTATAACAGTAGCCCATCATTTAATTTCTTTTATTCTCTGACTCATACTTAATAATCATAAGCATTCTATGCGGCATTGATGTTGAAGGTGCATAGCTTTGTTATAGTGCAAGTTTTGGTTTTTGTGAGTATGTGTGTGTGCAAATATCTAAGCATATTGCAACAAAAAAGTTATAAATTTTGATCGTATGAAAATTAGTTTTAAATAATATTTTCCATGTTGCCAGGCATTCACTTTAATCATATTCAACGTTTTTTTTTTGTGCAATACTCAACGCATTGAAACTACTGCTTCTGCTGTAGCAGAGCAGCATGCAACACATAGAATAAATTTTGTTGTTGTTGTTCTTGCACCTTTAAATACCAAACTAACAACGAGGGCTAAATTGAATTCTTTCTTAACTGAATTAATATGCAAGAAACGACTATTACAGTGCAATTTAATTGACACATTCTTGCATTTAGTTAAGCGTTAAGGATAATTGTTGTGTGAGAGTTTGGTACATGTAAGGATTGTTTTTTTTCTGGATCTTGAACCAATAAAAATTAACAATTTTTATATGATTTTTTCTTAAAAGAGATCAAACTTCTGGTTCTCCTTTTGAAGTTTTGCAACAACTACAACATTTTTACTTTTGCGATCCGATTGATGTTGACTTTTGTTAAAAAAAAAATCAATCACAAGTAACGATATGTCTAGATTTGAACAAATCGGTGACAAGCAAAGATAAATTATCGTAAAACGTATAATTTCAAAGTAATATATTTTGTTAATTATACGACCTTGAGATAAGTACTCTTAATACGCTACAAAATTATTATCAGTCGCTTGTGGGGTATATTGAAAATGCCCTCTAACAAAGGGAATATGTATTAGTGGCATTTCTGAATATAGATGAGGCCTTTAAAAATATGACACCGGAGGCGATTAAGTTGGCTTTGTTGGGACTGAATGTTTATTGGTTCATGATTACATTCATAGGGAGACTCTTGACCTACTTGGTCTATAGGGTAGCATCTTTCGATGCACCCCACAGAGATGAGTGGTATATTACCGCTCCTGTGCAATTTAACCGTCAGCACTTTGCTCGTTGGCTTGATTATAATGGCTTCAAAGCTGTAGCGTGTGTGGATGATGTTACTGTCACTGTGTCGGAAAAATTTCTCGCCACAATGTCGCTTCGCCTTCAGACACTGCTGGGCCTTCTTAGTCGGTGAAGCGCTGACAACGGGATGAGCGTTAACGCAGGGAAGACGGAATCGGTTCACGAGCAGGTACAATATTCCATCTTCTTCCCTACCGCGCCAGCACGATGTTGAACTGGGGCTGTTATATACCGCGAAGTGTCTCGAGGTAATCCTGGACTCCAAGCTATCCTGGCTTCAGAATATACGTTTGATGGCAAGCATGGTGCTGTATACCAGTAATAGCTGAAAAGCCATGGGATCTAAATCCTCGGAATTCCAATTGGATATCCGCACGGTGGCTAAGCTCATATTATGGGCCCATATGGGACGATTGTCTGGTTAATATCTCTGGAGAAATCTATGTATAGCAAAATCGTTAACAGGGTTCTGCGGTTCAGTAATTCGAAGGCTTTGTTAGTATTGCTGAACTGGCTTCCAGTGGATAGCTAAACAGATGGCGATTATATCTGCAATAAAGTTGAGAATGGCGAGAACATGGCCTGACAGGGCTTAAAGGCATGGGGCCATCTTGTAGTATTTGGGCACGATCCCTGATGGGGTGGATTAGGCGGAGGCGATAATTTGAGCCGGTTCTGTTGAGGTAGACATGGACAAGTTTAAATCCTTGGCAGGGTCGGGAGCGGTGTCTTCATTTCTACATATGGAACTTTTAAACTACCAGACCACTGCAGTGTCTTACAGGTGGAGGTCTCCGCGATAAAGAGGGCAGCGAACTGTTTGATCTACTTGATGTTAATAACCTGATCTGTACGGACAATCGGGCAAATTTATGGCGATATGCGGTGTATACTCGGCATCGCAACTGGTAGTAATGACTGGTATCTCTAAAAAAGATAGAAAAGCATTCAAACCTGGAGATTATCTGAATAAGGGGTCACTCAGACCCCCGGGGGATTTGTGTGGCAGACGAACTAGCTAGCGGAATTCGACCATCTAGTTAGGAGACTACTTTTCTCTTTCAGACTTCTGGTTCTGCGATACATATTGGGCAGGGCTCAACACAAGTGCTCTGTGTCAAGACAAATCTGGCCACAATACGATGGGGGTCTTCGGAGTCTATTATGAGTATGCCACGAGATATGCTACGAAACCACTGGGCACTGGATGGCTGGTGCGCATGCTAGGAGACTTATGAGTGTCCGAGACTGACAGTGTCCGAATCTATAGATATTAGGACTGCTTTCCTTATCAGTCCGTTTCGCAAACACAAGCGTTACTACTTCACCACTGAACCAATTGACGTAAAATTTTATATAGATATCAATAACAGTACTGCCAACTTAAAAATAAAAAGATTTGTTCGAATTTTAAATTGAAAAGACTTAACTCAGATTTGTACACAGTAGTATGCCGGAAATCATATTTAAATAATAAATGCCATGAAATTATCTACCAGATTATAATAAAAAAATGTAATTCTAGCAATATGCCATGTTCAAGTCTTGTCTTGTACTATTAAAACTAAAGAGAATTACCACATATTGAGTTACCTGCCATATTCACTCATTTTATTATTGTCACTCTACAAATATTACCACCAATTTTTTTAATGGTGATTCGAAAATTCCTCAAAACCATTTTTTCACTCTTTGAGGTTCATGAACATCGACTTCGGCATCATATGGCACCATGTGAAATTTTTCCCCAATAGGTCACAGTATTTATTGAAAAAAGCTCATTAATAATTTGACTCAAAAATTCGGTAAAACTGTTAACCACGCAAGTGTTATATATTTAGGCTTGAGCGTTTATGAAGTTCTCACTTATTGTAAGTTTTCCAAGTCACCCTCGTATTTTCATGCAGTAGTACGCAAAGCAGACAGACAGACAACTTTAAAATATCTGTCCGTACTCATAAATACTCGTACATCTCATTGTAACTTTGGCTGTTGCTTAAAATTGCACTTGTTGATATCGATGTTGCTGATATTATTGTTGCTATTGCTATAGTATTAGTTGTTGTTTAGTGGAAGTTGTTGTTAGATAATTACTAATGACACCACTTTCCATGCAGTTTGTTTTTAGATTTTATTTTTAGTTTAAACTCTTGGGGAAAAAACGTAAAAAAATAGAACGAACACCTGTTCCGAGCGGTTTTTTTTTCACAAAAAAAAAGAAAAAAAAATTGTAAAGGTTGTTATCCTTCACAAAGGTTTTAAGAATTTAACGTTAAAGCAACGCGCTTAAATTTAAAATTTAAATTTAAAAAAATTTTTTAAATTAAAAAAATCTGTTTTGCTATTTACTTTTTTTACGAATTTATTTTTAATTAAAAAAATTTGTGAATATTTTAAACTTGTCTTTTCATTATTTTTTATTTTTTTTTATTTTTAATTTAATACTCTGAAGGTTTTTTTATTATTTATATTATTCGTGGCAATTGCCAAAGTGATGGTTAAATAAAAAGATTGTATATCGTAACGTGATGCCTTGTTTGTCAGTCAGAGATCGAAAGAGAAAGAGAGCCACAACGTGGTATCAGTTGATATGGTTCCATGAGGTTGATTGACAGGTTTGTTTAGAATTTGTTTATGAGTTTCGATTTTTATTTTTGGTATTTTATCTAATCGTATAAATTATCTTTAATTCTTGGCTTAAATATTTAAACTTGAGTTTATTTTATTTGATTTTTATTTATTTTTTTGGTGTACAAGTATGAGAGTGAATGTCGATCGTTATATGTTTTTTACAACTAAAACTATAAATATTTTTTATAGTTTTGATTTATTGACAGATTTAGCTATTCAACGACAAAGAAATTGTTTTTGGTATTTAATCATAAAACTGGTATATTAAAAAAATATATATATTTAATTTACCTGTTTAACCCTTTGTGAAACGTAACATAATAAAGAGATTTACTTTTAATATGCTTTATCATCTTCGTTAATGCGTTACATGACATTTTAATGGCCTTACGACATTAATGTCTCCATACAGTTCATACGGTTCGTGATTCATTCGATAACGCAGACAATAGTTTGTCCCTCAAACACTTCAAGAACAGCTTTGTATGCTGGCGTAAGTACTCACGCTTCAGTGTCATATATAGACACGGGTAGTACAAGTATTTTTAACCTTTTTAAAACATTTGAGTTCTTTTAAATTGCGTAGATTAAAATACAGCGAATTAAATGTTTTACTTTACACAGTCGTTTATTTAACTTCCATTTTATACAATTGTACTATACAGTATCCAACTTATTTAATATCCGTTTAATACACCAATTTACTCTTTACTTAACTCTTAGTACGATTTAACACTTTGAGTGCTAAACTATAACCGACTGATGTAAGCAAAGCAGCATATCTTATAGCCTGACTACTAGAGGCAAAGTTCTAAACCTTGACAAAAGTTTCAAAACAATTATTAGAAACGATCAAATGCCGCATCCGCCGTATTCTCCGAACATTGCTCCCTCGGCTGTAGCGACGAATACAATACACGACGGGCTTTCTCTACATGGCATTTCGCTATAACGGCCTGTTTGTATTACATAACGCATTCGCTTTAAGCACAAATTAACTCGTTCTAAGGGAGCCAACGCAACACATACCCATCTCGTTTAAAGGCATTTCGATTTACGGTCTACACTTGTAGAAAGTATGTAGGCCGTATAACGAGGTATGAGTTTATCCTTTAACATGTCACCATGATGTAATTACTAAGACAATAACAGTTGATACAAAACTGCCTGTACTCTAATGCCAAAACTTTTTTTTTAAACGACATTTTGTGTTTCTTTATGAAAATTTTTGACAGCACAATATATTTATTTACCACAGCGTGCCACAGCGTAACAGATCATTATTTTTGTTTACCACAGCGTTACATTTTTGTGACAGCATTTTTGTTCGCCTCTTTATTGCATCATGCATGTCACCGAATCATTTCCTTCGAAGAAATACAAAATCGGTGGAAAAAAGATGTAAGCAGTGATTTGATAAATTTGTTATTTCATTATGTTTTTGGAAGTCAAAAACGAAACAAATAATTTTGTAGTCCAAATACGTAAATGACAATTGCTTTGTAGTAAATAAACTACGAAAACCGGATTAATCGGATTTTTTAAATATAATACCCAGTAGGTTGCCTACCCCGATTATACCTATTTTATTAACCACAGCATTTCCTTTGAAGAAATACAAAATCGGTGGAAAAAAGATGTAAGCATTGATTTGATAAATTTGTTATTTCATTATGTTTTTGGAAGTCAAAAACGGAACAAATAATTTTGTAGTAAATAAACTACGAAAACCGGATTAATCGGATTTTTTAAATATAATACCCAGTAGGTTGCCAACCCCTGATTATACCTATTTTATTAACCACAGCATTACAAAGAATTTTCGCCAACAAAATGTTGAATAGTTCACAGAATGGACTATCGCCCTGTTCGAAACCCCTGATATAGAATATTTAGGAGAAGTCCTTCAAAATTTTATCTGATGATCTTATGTTAGCTATCGTTGGCTTTAATACAAAAGTCCACAGGAGTCCTTTAGGCTTTTAACTGAACCCCTTAGGCTCTGAACCGAGAGTTTCTTAAGCTCATAGAAGTACTGCGAGCTCGGAAACATTACATGGTATTTCCCCATGGTATTACCATTGTAATACTAAAGGTTGATTAATCACAGTAATCACATATAATCCTACCCTCAAAAGTTCAGAAACTTTCGGAGTCCTAAACTTGTTCAAAACACTTCTCGCTAACACCCACATTAAAAAAATAACAGTGATTATAGAAAAAAACTGCAAGACTAAAGCCATGCGATGTGACGGAATTTTTAACGACTTTTAAAACAACAACTCCACGTTGCAGCTGAGGCATCCAGTGTGAGATTTGTCATTGGACACCGTTATTAATTGTGTGTGTAAACTTTAAATAACTTTTAAATCAAATAGATTCTTACCAAACAATCATATGTAGTTTTAAATCGTTTGACTTAAAGGCCAACTAAGATGGAAAGTTAATTTGTTAGTTTTAAAACAATAAAATTCGCTACAAAGGCTACAAGCATAAACGTTTCGTTAAATGAGTATCGATTAAAATAAAAATAATTCCTTTAAGGCATACAAGAAAACGGTACTCCCCATAACCCTATAATTTATTCTGAAGCAATCGGTCTAATTATAGACTAGAGTCAGATCATATTTTTTCTGAAATTAGTATTAAATGGCTTAAAAATCTGTTGTTGCTATCATAACACCAAGACGTTAAGTATTATGGTATTTCTTTATAAATAACCTATAGAACTATATAAACTAAGTTTTTAAGTCTATATTAGATAGTAATAAAAAAATCCAGTTCTAGATTCAGCTATTTTTACAACTTTGTTTTTTAGTGTTTTTTTATTTATTTATTTATTTATTTTTTTAATTAAGTTTAATACAATTTCCATATTTATAAGAAAAATGTCACTATTTTATACAAATATTTATAGATTATGATCTAAATTTTATATATACAACAAAATATAAAAGTAAGACAAATGAGTCATGCATATATGTATGGTGTGTATGTATGTAAGTTTGTAGAAAAATCGCATTTAAAATGCAAAATTCAATAATTTTTATTCAAATTTAAACATAAAATGCAAATATTTTTGCTTTAATTAATAAAATATATTTTATGCTAAAATTAAAACTGGAAAACCTAAAACAAAGATTTTTTTTTGTTTGTCAGGCCATATACAGTTGCTAAGAAAATAATAGCACCACATTTTTAAATTATGCTTTCATCACAAAGTTTAGTCAAAATAAGTTATTTAATTAAATTTTGTCTTAGTTATCATAAAAATGTTCACCTATCTATGAATGCCCGGAATTTGTTAATCGTTCTTGCAGATGTTTTTTCAACTTTCGTATCAATAAAGCAAGACAGATTTTAAGTTGAATACCAGGTGTACCGGTATGAAATGAGCGTTTTTTTGTGAAAATAAAACAATAATTTTTAATGGGAAAGTAAAAAACATTTTATTCGAAGTATTGGCTGGCTACACATTTTTCCCACCTTTCAGGCAATTTGTGGATTCCATACCAATAATTTGACTTTTGAAGCAAACCAATAAGTCACCCAATTTTCGACTTCCTCGTAGGAATCAAAGTCCTACTCAGCCAATGGATGTTCCATCGATGAAAATAAATAGTAGTCGGAAAAAGCCAAGTATGGTGAATACGGCGGATGGGTTAGGAGCTCCCAGCCTAATGCCTTAAATGTATGCTTAACCGATTTTGCTTTTTGCGCAGGTGTATAGTCATGTTGCCGTATCTTGTGGCTCATTCTGGTCGTTTTTGGATCAATGCAGGGTTTAAATTTATAATATGTTGTCGGTAGCGTTCTGTATTAACGGTTTCACCAGGTTTTAGGAGCTCGTGGTAAACCACATCTTTATGATCCCACCAAAGACACAATGTCTTTTTGCCGAATCGATCTGGTTTTGCAGCCGAAGTTGATGGTTTGAAAAGCATTTCATGCGACTCTGCAGCACTTTCCTTCAAATGAAAACCAAAAATAATGCTTTCCGCAAATCATCATTTTCTGGTCCAAAATTCGCCATCTTTAACACGATGAATAAATATGATGGTGGGTGCTCACTGATTTGATGTGTACTGAATATGTTTGAAAGATGGCATTGCCAAAAAAAACAAAAAAAAAAATGGCTTCTTCACAATAAATGTTCCTTATGGAGACACTTGTACCTTGACGCTGATTTCATACCAGTATAGATATGTATTTTGGTGTAACACTTAATTAGCAATGATTTCTAGGCTCGCTTGGCTTGCTCTTCTCATTCAGCACTATATCGGATTACAAGATCAGTTATTTTTTTTAATTATCTCGTATTTGCTTGTCCTCTAGGCGGCGTTTAAAGTCACAAGTAATTCCGTCAGATTTCAGAGTCGCAGCTATCATAACCGTATCATATACAATATGGAAAAGAAAATGGGACAGGACTGGCTGACTAGTAACAATCGTCGTACATACATATGTAGCTTTAATTTGATTAATTAGTTTTGTAGGTAC
Organism: Wohlfahrtia magnifica; assembly: GCA_023159175.1. Taxonomy (NCBI): domain Eukaryota; kingdom Metazoa; phylum Arthropoda; class Insecta; order Diptera; family Sarcophagidae; genus Wohlfahrtia; species Wohlfahrtia magnifica. The sequence continues at coordinate 4,986,293 of JAKWBJ010000052.1, read as the reverse complement.
ACGTTTACAATGTAGTGATGTCCATTGTTAATTCGGTCTAAAGCTGGCTAGATTTTTTCCAAGTTCGAATGAGAGTACCAATCAAATCTTATTATTCAGTATATGGTCTTTGACAGTGATGGGAAAGTTAATACGATCGTACTTTTTTAAAATATTATTTAACTTAATAAAATACCGTATTACTCCCTAACAGATTTGACACTAAACAATAAAATTAATAAATTTTTACATTCCTTTGTTTTTCCGGTTTTTATTTATTTTTAATACTGTTGGCAACTCGATCACACTATGCGAAGTAAAAAACCGGTTTTCGTACCTTCATGTACTTGTAAGCTAATAACTTCGATGTATAGGGTGAGCCATTTAAAAGTTTAATTTTAAAAATGCAATAGAACAAACACGGTTTGAAATTCTGCCAAATTTAATTTTTGTTGTAAAGTACAACCGTTCCGGTTAGAAATGAAAGAAATATTATTTCATTCATATGGCTGCCGCGGCTGGCCCATTCGATCGGACCAATTTTTGAGATCTTTTTGGAGTGTATGGGGTCGTTTCTCAATAATGGCATCATGAATGTTGTCCGTCAAATGCTCAATTGTCTCTAGTTTGTCGGTATAACACTTGTCTTTAACGGCGCCCCAAAGAAAATAGTCCAATGGTGTCAAATCGCAGCTTCTTGGCGGCCAACTGACATCACCATTTTGGCTAATTAAACGACCATCAAACACTTGACGCAATAAATTGATTTTTGCATAAGATGTGTGCAAGTTGCAGCATCTAGTCCTCAAATTCAATGAAATATGGGCCAATGCTGCCTCTGCTCCACAAGCCGCACCAAACAGTTACTCATAATGGCTGCGTTGGTTTCTGTAAGACAACGTTTAGGCTTTCTGAGCCACAAATACGGCAGTTTTGCTTATTCACGTACCCACCAAGGTGAAAATGAGCTTCATCCGAAAAGATGATTTTTTATTTTTTGCAATTTCCGACCAATTGTCTTTGTTTTGAAAATATGTTTCCAATAAATTCCAATGTTGCTCAACCGTAAATCGATGCATTTCTTTCAGTGAAGATAATGTGCTGAATTTTGTGACAGAATAGAATGATATAAGTATTGCCAGATTCAAAATGACCGCTGGTTCAAATTTAAATCGATAGATGGTCCACCCGAATTTAAGTTTTTTATATGAAAAATGGGGCAACAAAAATATAGCCGCGCTGTAAGTCCAGTATTATTATGTATTACCTACTATGAGACTAGAGGAGAGCATATACTGCCCGTTGGACTGTTGGGAGATGCGCTCAAAGAATGGCAATCCTATGTAATAATCTTTGCAGATGTTAAAATGAAGAAGAAGAGGAGGAATCTATGGAACATCTATTTTGCCACTGCCCAGATCACAATGAATTGAAGCCTTCTGTGCTTGTTTGAAGAAGATTCAATGATATCTTCTTTCATTAGGGCTACTGCCAATTGAATGAGTTATAAAGTTCTTTAGTAAAGCATCTCACGAAAAAAGATTTTTGTTTCATAAAATTTGTTATTCAAAAAATTTTTTTTAATACCATAACGAAAATCCCATTTTCCATCACTGATTTTTGACCTTATTGACCACGATCAATAGAGTTAAGTTTATCCTATAGTTGGAATAGTTCAAACAGTAATAATTCTCTTTTTAGCCACATTAATTATTAAATCTCTTTTGATATTAGAAGGTAGTTCGCGAATATATTAAAAGTTGTTCATGGTTGATGGGCTAAAAGAGTGTAGGCGCTTATGCATGAATTTGCACTGAGAATTCCTGGGTAATTCTTTAGATTTGTTATTTTCTAGAAAGTAAATCGAAACGCATATTTCTGATACGCGGGTGACCGAATACATATATGATTTCCAACTCTATCGGATTCGTAGCTGCAAATATTCATGTTCTCGATTGACTGGGTTGTTTACAGTGTATTAAAGTAATGACATAGCCATACATCAAGTTGAGGTTGGCTCCAGATGCCCAATGAGGGGTAATTACCATTAAATGTAACAATTTTTATTATTTACTATTAACTTAAAATAATAAAAAAAAAAATTAAAACTGATCCCAAGGCTGATAAAAAATAAATCAATTTTTTTATTTTCTTTACAATGTAATCTTGTCTAAAGTCAACATCCTTCAGAGCATTCACTTTTATTATTGATTATAATATATAAAATGCAAAAAAATAAAATAAAAAATAATAAAAAAAATTTCAATATTATAAATAATGAATAAAAAAAATTATTATATCATCTATACTTGCATATATGGCATACGTATAAGTTTATATGTCGATCAGAGTAATTCAGTAGATGGTCATAAAATAATAAAATTAAACAGTACCAGACATGAAGTTTTTAATCATTATAAACAAAAAATATATAAATAAATATAAAGAAATTGTTCTAAATTAAACTATAAATAGAAAAACAAAAGTCAATTTCTAAAAACAATCTGCTTTGGAATCAAATGACCCATTTTAAGTTTAATATGAAATATGCCTTCAAATATGTGATAAATAGCAGGTGGTTTGTTTTGATTGACTATTGTATTTCCACACTTCGAAAGCAGATCGATAATTTCAGCGTAGTTACTTTCAGTGCCACATCGTTATTACTAGACTAGTTCCAGTATTTGAAATAGCTGTATATACATACTTTTTGTAAGATAGCTGAAGCTGTAGGGTATCGAGAGTACATATCATATTTTGCATGATGGTTGTGATGGTTGTGATAGTTTAGTCGCAACAAGTGCATCTAAGGCGAGTTTTTTATAGAGGTATAGAACTTTAAGTTGAAATAAAACAACGATAGATTATTCGATTGACATGAATTTTATTTATCCGAAAGATAATCTTGTGGCATTACATTTTAAATATGATTTCTGGCATATGACCGCCACGGCTGGCGCGGATGACTTTTTCCAACATTTGTGGCCGTATATCGCCAATAACACGGCGAATGTTGTCTTCCAAATGGTCAAGCGTTGTGGCTTTACCGCATAGACCAATGACTTTACGTAGCCTCACAGAAAATAGTTTAGCGGTGTTAAATCACAAGATCTTGGAAGCCAATTCACAGGTTCAAAACATGAAATTAGGCGGTCACCAAACGTGTCTTTCAATAAATCTATTGTGGCAAGAGCTGTGTGACATGTTGCGCCGTCTTGTTGAAACCACATATCCTGGACATCATGATTATTCAATTCAAGAATGAAAAAGTTAGTAATCATGGCTTTATACCGATCACCATTGACTGTAACGTTCTGGCCGCCATCGTTTTTGAAAAAGTACGGACCAATGATTCCACAGCCCATAAAGCGCACCAAACAGTCAGTTTTTCTGGATGTAACGGTGTTTCCACATACACTTGAGGATTACCTTCACTCCAAATGTGGCAGTTTTGTTTGTTGACGTAGCCATTCAACCAGAAGTGCGCTTCATCGCTAAACAAAATTCGCTTATGAAAATCGGGAACAACGGTAATCTCGTTTTGGGCCCATTCGACAAATCTACGCCGGGCGTGAGTCTATTCATGATGAATTGCCAAATTAAACTGAGAATAAATTACTTGACAGCTGTTAAATCGGTCGCCATCTTGAAAAGTAATGCCAACTTAAAGTTTTATACCTCTATAAAAAACACGCAGTACGCAATGAAAACACTTTATAAGAGCATCTGACAATGTTCTGGCACTATGCGGACAAGAACTTGAATCATTATAAAGAGTCCGCCAAATAATTTTTTTTTTTTGAAAATGCTATAAAAAAAACTACTGAATATTTTCTCAAAATCTTTTTTTATTTGAAAGTACAATTCTTCCGGTTAATAATGGCAAATCATTTCATTCAAATGGCTGCCTCGGCTGGCCATGCAGTAGCCTACTCGATCGGTCAAATTTTTAAGCACATTATCGATTGTGTGCAGCTGTATTTCACCAATGGCGTCATGAATATTGTCCTTTAAAGCGTCAATTGTCTCTGGCTTGTTGGCGTAATACTTATTCTTTGACGGCACCCTACATAGTCCAACGGTTTCAAATCGCAGCTCCGAAGTGGCCAAACGACATCAGCTCTGCGGCTGATAATGCGATCTTCAAAAACAGGGCGCAAAACATCGAGTGTAGCTTCGGCTATGTGGCACGTAGCGAAACCAAATGTTGCTAATATCCTCCTTTTCAATTTTTGTGAACAAAAATTCGGTCAACATGGCCCAATAACGATCGCCATTGACTGTAACGGCCACTCCTTGTTCATTTTCAATGTATGCGTACTTGTTTTCTGTGCCCCAAATGCGACAATTTTGCTTGTTTACATACCCGCCAAGATCAAAATGAGCTTCATCTGAACACATCGCCCACATTCTGCAACATTCCCATGCTTTTCAAAGCAATGCCGCAATATTTCCCAGCATTGTTCAAGCGTATACACAACCATATTCGTTCAGCGGAAGGATAAAACTAATTATCTGTCAAATCAGACATGAGCTAAATGTTACCATTCACGAAATAAGCACTAGTTGAAAAAAAAACGTTAGATGGCGCACCCTTTATAACTGTTGACGAAACATTAAAACATTGAAAATTACAATTTGTAATATTGCATAGATAAAATAACAACCGAAACCGTGGATTTCCTTAAGTATGTTAACGTATATCAAAGAAAGCTTAGGTACATCCGTTGATAACTATGCGGTTTCAAAAATCTTCTAAATAACGTAATATAAATTCGCTGCTTAGAGCATAGAAACAATATAATTTAATTTAGAAATTCATTTAAAATATTTTTTTTCTTATAAATTCCATTTGTTTTTTTTTTAATAAAATCACAGCATATGAATTCTTTGTAGTATTTTTAAAAACTTTTTTCTTATTTTATATTTCACCAACTTGTTTGGTGACATTCCTTGAAGACTGGAATCTGCATTTTTATCTGTAACGTGCATTTATAAATCTTTTATTTGCTGTTGCTTTTAGCCACTACTCTGTTTAATATTCACCATGCGTTACAGATGTTCAAACATTTTGATTTCAAGATGATGTTGAGATATTTAAGATGTTTCACTTTTTTTAAATCACATGTTTAGCTTAAATCGTCTTTAATATAAGCAGTTACGAGAGAGGTTCCTAAATTAAACAAAAAAGAAATGTTGTTTAAAAGTAGCAACTTTTAACATAAGATATACGTTACATCTATGTTTAAAGCGCCGTATTGTTAAGAAACATTTTTGCAGCCATTGAAAATAAACGATCTGAGTGCACAATATAATTTAATAATTTAATCTGTAAGGCCTATGGATGTCTACTCCTTGTTTCCCACTACAAAATATTGGGTGGAAAGGTAGTTGCCGACTTATTGAAATACCACTTCAGAAACGAATATGAAAATGAATGATTGTATGTGATGTACATTTCAAAAAGTGCTTTATATATTGGGTATACAAGTTAATAATGTCGATTGGTTTGCTTGAATAACTAAATTAATTGATACATTATTCAAAGTATTGTCCATCGTTAGCCACTACTTTTCCCATCTGTCTGTTAACATATAGATTCCACGCCAAACGAACAGCTCCGGTTTTCAGGTAAAGAATGAATCAAGCCAATTTCTGATACCCTGTTCCGAAGTGAAGCGTATTCCAGTAAGAGCGTTCTACATCGATGGAAACAAATGGTAATCGGAAGGGGGAAGGTCTGGGCTATAAGGCGGGTGAGCTTCCTATCCACTGTTTTCCAAATAGTTTTTGACCGGTCTTGCAACATGTGGCCGATCGTTGTTATGATGGAAGATTGAGGCCTCGTGTATGATCGAATATTCTGGTCGTTTTTCGTTGATTGCTTTCTTGAAACGAATCAATTGTGTTTGGTACAGCTCCCCTGTGATCGTCTGACCCTATTTTAATACCTCATAACACAAAACACCCACCAAATACAGACCATTACCTTGGCGTCATGAACATTCGGTTTCGGCGTTGATTTGGCTGGTTGGCCTTGCTTTACATATGACTTTTTCCGTTAGGGTTGTCGTTATGTATCCGTTTTTCATCATCAGTAACAACACGTTATGATCAATCATCATTTCCGACATTCAAAATCGCCTTTCAACGTCCCTCGGCTTCAATTCATATGCGACCCAATTTCCTTGCTTCTGAATGAATCCCAATGCTTTTAAACGTAAGAAAATGGCTACAAAATGCCGCAATGATAATGCAAATTCTTCTTGCGTTTTACAACAATCTTCGTCGAGTAAAACTTCAAATTTCTCATCTTCAAACTTTTTCGGCTGACCAGGCCTCTCCTTATCTGCTGTGTCGAAATCGCCACTTTTGAATCGCACAAACCATCGTTCACAAGTTTTTTGAGTTGGTGCATGTTGATCGTAAGCTTCTACCAACAATCGATAACTTTCAGCAGCCGTTTTCTTTAAATGAATGAATGTTATCAGACTTCCTCGCAAAACTTCTTTTTTAGGCACAAAATTCGTCATTATTATAGCGATTGAAAAAATGTGTGTTTACACTTTGGCGTCTATCGTTACCCTTCAAAAATTTGCCGCTGGTAAAACACCCGCCTTCCAACCAGAAGGTCTCCGGTTCAATAACAGGCCAGACCATCTGAAAAAAGAAAAAAAGTTTTTTCAACAGCGATATGACCTCATAACATTAGCTATTAACTGGTTATGAATATTACATTACTACTATTGAAAACTTCTCTAAATGTATTTGCCGTTCAGAGCCGGCGTTAAACTGTAAATCCCTTTCAGTGAGTCTAAAAATAGAATCGGCTGCTGCTCAGTGACTGAGAGAAGTTCCCGTATTCCTTCATAGAATGTTAATACATAATAAAAAATACCCTCCAAAATACCATATTTGTTATTATTGATATGAACCATATGCGATAGTTATGCCATATATTGTCCAAATCGAAATTATGACTTGTATACCCAATAACATTTAGACAAAAAATTCTGTGCACAAGGTGGATAGCCTGTTTGCTCACAATATTGTATGTTTTTTAGCTTCATGAGAACTATCGACATCGATAACTATGGTTTGACTGTTTAAAATTTCAAACTATTCTGATATGTCTGTTCAATAATGTTTGGCAGGTCATCATGAATCGTTTAATGCTAGAACAGCGCTTCCGAATTGTAGAAATTTCTTGAAAAAATAAATTTGCTTGCGAAATGCATAGAGCACTTCTTATAATTTTTTTCTCCGACACTGCTCTATGAAGCATATTGGTTTTCCACAAAGCATCTATAGCTTTAATTCAGTTTCATTAATCAAGTTGATATTCAAGCTAAGAAAATGATTAATCTAATGTAGCTCGCCTCCATATCATTGCGTAGCGGTAAAGATCCTTGCTAAATGGTGGTGGTGATCCTTAGTTAGCATTGTAATTTTTTCCCTAAGGTTGGCGTTTCTCCTGGTCATACGTTTGATGCTTATCATTATCGCCAGTTGTAAGCTGGAATTTCAGGAGGGCTTTTTTAAATGAATTTGTCTGAAGGGACACTCAAAACCATAATAATTTTTTTTTCATTTCCTTTGCTGGGGATTCGAACCTGCGCTGCTTGTGTTAGATCGTGCGCTCTAACTATTACACCATGCCACCTCATCCATTTAAGTCCATTTACGGTCAACATAATCGGCCAGCAATTCGTGTAGTTAGAATTTTTCTTCACAGAATATTGCCATGCCGATCTGAATTTTTGTTTACCAACAAGACGACGCAACTTGCCACACAGCTCGCTTGACGATCGATTTATTGTAAAATCAATTTGCTGACAACTTCCCTACCAGAGTGGTTCCATTCACTGGCTGCCCCTAGATTACTTTTTATGGGGCTCTGCTAACATGGGTTTATGCCGACAAACTAGCAATTCGTTTGAAGCCAATATTCAAGTCATCATTTACTCCGTACTGCCAAATTTATTGGAAAAAGTAATAAAAACTTGGAATAATCTAATGGACTATGTAACTCGTAGCCGTAGCCGTTTCGGAAATTATATTAAAGAAAAAAAATGCCTTGAAATTTTCTACCAACTTCGTTCCAACAATATTTCTGTCTTGTATTATTATCTTAGTTCTCAAGCACTTAAAAAAACACCCTTATAGTAAAAATGGTATCGTAATTATGTTTCAATAGAGTGTTTGGCAATGTTTCATCGCAACAAAGACGAGTTTTTGTTTCGATTCGCGACAATTACAGACACAAGAGGCCACTATTTCACATCTTAGGCAAAGGAACAGTTAAAGCAGTGATCAGGATTGGGAGTTTCGTATCCAAAGAAAGCGAATGTAGTTCCATATTCGGGCGTGGTCAAGGCGCTTGTTTTGGGATGCGAGTGCCATAGTTTTTATTGACTATGTGCCAAAAGAAAAACAATCAATGGCAAGTATTGTGTTATAACGGTCCTATTTGGCAAATAAAAAAGTGTTGTTTTCTCCAATTCACTCATCCAAAATTAGTGGATTAAAGTTCGAATCGCTTCATCACGCACCTTCTTTGCCAGGTTTAGCTCCCTTGGATTATTAGTTTTTATTTTAAAGCTGGGAAAAATTGGTCTGTGGTGAAATTTGTCAACAATGAAGAGTTTTTCCATTTGAAGTAATACAATAGTAGTAGAAAATTATTGTAGTGTACGTTGAAGAGAAAAATTAAAAAAGTAAACAACAAAACTAATACATACATACTTATGCTTTCATCACAAGCTATCACACAACTAAATGGAATTGTTGTATATTTGTTGTTATCTGCTGAGTATATTAATTTTCGTTAGGGTGTATACATATACGGAGCCGATTAAACTTGTACACTTCAGTGTTACTTTAGCCACATATGTTCTAAAGAGATTAATTTGAGAAATAAAGAAAATTTGTTCACATTTTGTTGTGTTGGCTTTTGAAGTCCAGATTGTTTTGGGACAGACCTCGCACATCTTTTGTGTTCTTATTATAGGGTAAATATAAATCTATTTAATACAATAAAAGAAAACCCTGACCGATATAGTAATTCTGGCACGGCATTTTTATATTTTTTTATATGCCTTTGTACTACTTATTATCAATCACTCTGTACAGTAATTTCATTACCTATTTATCAATATCAATCTATATATCAATCAATATAAAAATAAACACTTTGACTTTAAATGGAATTTCAATTGCATACATTCCGTATATTTTAAATAAAAATTAGAAGAAAAGAAAATAAAATTCAATTCAATTGAAATCGAAATCAAAAATGAAAAGTAAAGATGACAGCGCAGCAATAGAAAAATAATTATTAAGAAGATGCAACGAAATTCCTTGTTATTAAAAATAATATTTAAATAAATAAACAATTAAAAATAAATGTGAAATAAAAATAGCATTTCGTGTTATTTTTCTTTTGTAGGCAAACATTTTTGCTAAAATTAAACTTTAAATGCTTTAATTGGTAGTTTCATATGATATTTAAGGCTGTTAGAGCAGGGCGCAAATATCTATGTTTACGTGTAGCTTAACTGCAGTTACAGTGTAACGATTAATAAACAAATAACTGAATTACTTTTCAGTATAATTAAGATTGATTACAAATAGACACGCAAATGTTTGTTTTTATTTTTTTTTCACAATTTTATTTTCATTTTTCGTATTAAATTTTATTTTTATTATTATTTTTATTAATTTACTCGTACAAATACGAGCAGAGTATTAATTGTGCTATTTTTATATGGAAATCCACGATGACCATAAAAAAAGAAATTTTGTATTTATTTTTAAAATTTTTTTCGTTTTTAATTAATAATTTATTTATAAGTTTTATTTATAGATGTAATTAATACATGTGACACATATATGGTAATAAATAAAAAATAAAATTAAAATGAAATAGAAAATTAAACGGAATATTAAATGGTTGCCAGCTGATAGATAGATGTTATGAAAATTATAGCACTCTTGACGTTGTTGTTTTATTCAGGGAATTAGTATTTAATGAGTATTAAAGCGTATTTGAGTTAGAAATAAAATATACTTTCGAAAGCCTCTTTCATTTCAAATTTACTGACAAACCTAAATTAGAGCGTTGGGCGTTGAAGTAACATACCTAAATAAAAGCGTTAAAATTGTGTCATAAACAATAATGTTAATTTAACTCTTCAACAAAAAATCTCTAAATTGAAATTAAAAATTTGTAAGTCGCTAGAACTTCACACTCTAATGCGATGTGATAAATAAATTCTCCAATTGCAAAGCGTTGACGCCGCGCTATTGCAGTTTGCTTCACACAATATGTATGGGCATGAAAATCTTTGATAGCTAGACAACGCTTAGCGTTGTTAATTAGGTTTCGCTGTTAGTGATTTTTGACTGTTAGATTTGCAAATAACTTTTCTTAGCGTACGTGAAACCCACAAAAAATATGTATATTTCTTTAGATTTATCCAATATTTCTTACCCCTTAAGATCGAAAAAATACACATTTTTCTTCGCCAGATGAGTTCATTTTTTTCCAAATAATTCATATATAAATGTTCACCTATAATCGTTTAATCCTTTTCAAGGTAATAATTGTATGTGACACTGACTAAAAAAACTATGATCATGTATCTATCTCTCGTATAAACCACGCTGGTTTAGTTGTTCTTTGGTACACAGTTATAAAGTGACAGATTGGGATTAAACATCGCCAAATTCTAATTTAATGAGGCTACACAGTAGCGCTTATGATCGAATGTAAGCAGTTGCAGTATCCAGCGCTAAGAAAACTAAAATTGCAAACATATTAGGACCTGGTTAACAAGACTATCACGCTTACCGAAAATACCTGCCATCTCTCCACGCTTTTCTTCAAAAACATATGAAAATTCTTTGTTCAGTAATCATTGAGTCTAATGGAAACAGACTGGTAGCATAAGATTTGGGTAAAACTAATCCCAAATTCTAGTTTTTTTGGCCAAAATCAAAGCTTTAAATAAAGGCCAGAAGTTGTCAAATCCTCACGTTCTAAATAAGTTGGGACATTGGGCTTACTGCGTGTTGGCGGCATTTTTCCACGAAAAAGAATTCGGAATCATGGTGTTTACACGATACATTCGTAATTGAAATTAGTTTGTTTACATTTGCTATTTTGACAGTTAGCTTAGATAAACTTTCGATTTAAATAGTGAAGACAGTATATTTTTCATGTTTCGAAAGGTACTTAGGTAGGTAGGTAGATAGGTCATCCTCTTATACACGGAGCCATCCAGAACCCATAATAAAAGCGCTAAGATTCCCAATGCCCGTGCTCGACAACCCCGTGAATTCAGTCGCACGATAGAAGCCTAGATGCCTTCTTCTCCTACCACATAACGCCGAGCATGTGCATAGTTGGTGATGAGTTCTTTCTTCCTCCTTCTCATCTCTGCAGGTTTTGCAGAATTCATTGACCAGATGTCACAGTCTATCTACAACATCTACATCAATTCGTAAGGGCTCTTGAGATCAACACGTGAGATCCCAGAGCTTTCACATCCGCCTGGCTATCCGAAAGTATGCATTTGTCTTTCCTGGAGACACTGCCCTTTTCAATGACTATCAAAGCAGTTCTATGGCCGGTACCTCCGCCTCCTCTACAGTGGTCTGGTAACCTTATAGAGTGAGCTATGTTCACTGACTCCGAGAAGATGCCTCCATTCAACCTGGAGCCATCCGTGAAGATCTGCTCAGAATATTTATTGATTTATTACATCTTTCTCCTATTCCTTCATGTCCTGAATCGTAGTCCGGTACTTCATTGAAAAATCATATTGTGGTGCTGTGGTAGTCAATTCTCCTAAAATCTCCCAAATTTGTCAGGACTTTCGACTTACCCTCACTTGAATCTCGGCACTGTCCAGTCGCCCTCAGATGCAGACTTGTACCGGCCACTGACCCCTTACAACAAAAGTCTAGCGGAGGGAGATGTAGGATTACTTCCGCTCCTGTGATAGGTGCTTAAAACTGAAACAACTTAAAATGAGGGTGTTTTGCTCCCAAATTATTGTATGACAAAACAGGTTGTTTGATTTGTGTTTGGGGTATAAGTTACGAATGTGAGAGCAAATCAGGAATACTTGCCTACGTGAAAACCTGCTATTACGCCCTAATTGATTCAGACGTCATGTCCCATTCTTTAGCCATCAATGGCAGCAAATAACTAACCTATTAATTGCGCATACACATGAGAAGACCTATGTACGGTAGTAACCAAGTCAAGTTTGTATATCTATGATAATCTTAGTGTATGACCGTCCATCTATCCAAGAATTTAACAGCAGTTATGTAATAAGCACCAGTACAAGAGTTCGACAACTTATGCTTCAACTTTCACTCTGGTGTTGACAATGCCCGACACCTTATGAGTCAACTTTTACTCTGTGTTCAGTTCCCATGCCCTATTAATTAGCTTGCTGTGGTCGTGAAGCAAAGATGCTTGCTTATCAACATTCTCTCTGTTCTGATTAGTGATTGTGGGACCAATTTCATAGGTGCAATGAATTAAGTCAACGCTTAAGCATGCCTTTACCCAGTCATCGTAAGAGTATTTTCGATTTCGGTTTGGAGAAATAGAAGATGTGAGAACTTTTCAAATGTTCTTTTAATTTTTTTCTATAGCAAGAAAAAATTTTAGTAAAAAAGTGATTACTAATGACATGAACAAGCTGCGTATGCAAAAATTATTTCACAAAACACCTGCTGAGCATTTAATTCTGAAAAAAAGAAGAAAACTTAACTAAACGTGAAGAAAACGAAACAATAAAACTCTTAATCGATTGAATTAAAAAAGTTATTAAAAGCCAAACAAAAACTAAATTAAAATCAAATTGAACAAAATGGCATTGATTATCGAAACACGCACAAATACCAACAAAGTATTTAGAACAAATTTATTTTTATTTTTTTGCTTAAATTCATTCAAATCAATATATTTAATTGTATGGTATAAGAAAACTTGGGAAAAGACAACCCATTGTGATATCCTGCCGTGTTTTAAAGATACCACGAGTAATACTGATCTTCAACTTGTTGCGTTTTTTTCTCTCTACTCAAATAGCAACAGCAACAATGAAATTCTAAAATTCGTATTCAAAATAATTGAAAAACCACCAAATGATGATGCGTAGATTATGAAAGATTGGAAGAAAAAGAAAAAATACAGATTCGGTATCGCTATGAAGCACCCAACCACTGATATTGATAATGATCATAATGGAATCATATTAAGAATGAAAAAAAAAAAATATTTACATAACCTTGACCATTTTCAGCGAACATGAGAATTAAATTGTTATAGACAAGAAAATGATATTAAATTAATAATAGAAAAAGAAAAAAATGTCTTAAGTTTATATACGAAAATCTTTTTCAAGGTTATTGAGAATTAAGTCAGTTGAGCCATTAAGTTAGACGAGTATTTTATTCTAAAGCTTAAAAAATTTGTTGCTTATGCACGTATATAATAAAATAAGTTTAAAAATATTTTAAAGTTTATTAAATTGTTTTAATTCAATAAATAGATTTTTAAAAAAACTGACAAATCGATGTATCTTTTTGCATATTTCAATGATAAATATTTCTGCAAATTATGATTTTGAAAAGTTGATTGAATGCTGCATATTTATTAAAACTGTTTGAATTTCAACAGAAATGTCAAAAATTATTTAAAATTGTTTTGAGAAATTGTTAGTGAAATATAAATTTTCCTTCGAAAAGAATTTTCCACTTTAAGAAATATTATTTAATATATACCCAGTAGGAAATTTCTGAAGCTACGCGTTTGCAGTTTTTAAAAGATAGATGTGACTATACTCCGCCTAGAACGATATTATGTCTCTATGTCAATATGTACTCTATCGACAGCTTTCCTTTAATAGTGAATAAGGATACATTAGTGACAACCATTATTTGCCATAATTTTTTTTTTTTAGAAAAACTGAAAATTTTGAAAAAAAAAATCGGTTAAATTCTTAAAGACAAATAAAACTTAAATTCCTCAAAAGAGTTGTTTGAAAGGTAATTAAGTGCATTAATAAGAAGAAATACCAAAATCTTGTCTGATCTGAAGATTATAGCAAGTTGAAGTTTCATTTTTTTTTTCAATTTCTCTCGATTTGGGTTTACAGAACATACTGGATAATTTGTTTTATAGTGTATTTTTTATTCAAGCATAACACAACAAATGATAGGATATAATGATACTGTAGTCGAATATTATACTTTTTTTCGACAAGTCTGGCACCCGGCGGGTAAACCGGACTTAAGTACGTTGAATCCAGTGGTGCTAACCGATTTTTTAGATTAGCTCTTGTTCTCGAGATATACCATTGGAAATGGTTGTGAAACATGCTTATGTATGCAAAATTACCTTTAACCCATTTGGCGCTTCTGTACCCAATTGAATACACCAACAAAATGGAAGGCAGCTATAACACTATAAAAGTTATAATTATTTTTTGCCTTTTAGTTAAAGAATGACCAATGTAGCATTAAAAAATAAAAATAAAATTAGCTTTTTTGCCGACAACTGTCGCAGAGTGATCTCTGAATTTACAATATGCAAGTATGTATGTATTTTTTCAATTTCTTACTTTTTTCTTAAAACTTTTTTAATTTTATATATGTTTTTTATAGTGTACATTACCTTTTTATAAAATATAATTTAAATAAGTGGATTTCAGTTTATAACCACAAACAATTTTTGCTTGGAATACCATTGTACTCGTTAGATACCCACCTAATGAATATTTTTAGTTTTTTCATTCATTTATGCACATTTAGTTTTCTGTCACTGTTGGTGATCATTTTGGCCGTTAATGGGTTAAGTAAGGCTTAAAATTTTTAATATTCAATATTGTAGTAGTGAAGCAGATATACATACATACTTACGTACATACTTACGTAGTATGTAATGTGATCCCACTGTTTTCTTGACAAAAAAAAAATTATTTTCTAAAACGACTGAACAGAAAAACGCAACTTACTTAGACCAAATTGTGAGTGTAACAATATAATGTGATTTTGCTCCATCTTTGTAATAACTGATCAAAAAACCGTCATCACTGTCATATTAAGTAAATGGGGTGAAATTTTTACTGCAGAAATTGAACTGCAGAAAATTTGAAGTAAGAAACTAAAAAAAACTGCAATGTACAGATAAATCTGCACATTTGGCAACACTTGAGACAAGAGTACTCGTGTATTTCTAGTGGCATTATCAACGAAATTTGGTGACATTTGACTCCATATAATCGCAAAAGAACTACTTCTACTGAAGGATTTTCAAAGACAAGCTTATGTTAAATGTCAATAGATGATTATATTGCATGGGCTATACCTGGTTACTAGTGCTAATGATAATGTCACTAGTAAAGCATTAATATTGCTCTATTGACATTTTCTCCAGGGATTATTTATACTAAAAATTAAATGTTTTCCTACAAGAAATATTCGATTTAAATAAAAGCAATCACTGTTGAAAGTGTATGGATACTTAAAATATTTTATTAGTATCTGATCAATATTAAACAAAAATTATTTGTGCAAAAATAATTTTCCAAATGGTATTTTAATGGCTCAATTTACCAATCAACGAGTGTCAATAAATTTATTTTATTTCTTTGGGAAAAAAAACAATTTTTAATATTGCTCGCAAAATATCTAAAAATTATGGTTTTATTTCTAAAAAAAATTCTCTAAATAAAAACAATCAATTGGCCATTTAATGTTAGTTATAGCCAAAATAAACAAATATTTCTGCTCCCTTCTTTCCTCATCTAATAAGGATTAAATGGAAATCATCAAAGAGCAGTAATGATAACGGCCGATATAACCACAACATTTTTTTTTTATTATAAAATTCGAGGTAATTCGCTATGGAAATTAGTGAAATATTAAAAATCAAAAAGTTTTAAAATTATTTTTTCACTAAACTAAGACACTGAGATCATCAAGAAGCTTTGTTTACAATACCCTGCTACTTCCCTGCTACCGCACGCATGTCTTTTGAACTAAAGGCCACCAATTCATAGCGGTAATAAGGCTTGTAATTTTGAAAATGACAAGAGGGCACCGAAACGTTATTTTAATTCCGACTTTGAGACCGCTACACCGGATAGGTCACAGTACCAAAATGATCTGAATTACCTAGGGAGGCCATTGATTTATCACTGACGAGTCGAAGAGAAGTTTATCTAGAAGGCTTCCAGACTACTTCAGTGATCTAAGGGCCGAAAATATTGATGCGTATTTACTGATATCAAAATGGTTTGAGATCCCTGGATAGTGTACATAACACATGGAACAGAGTTGTTGTTTATCAGATAGTGAGAAATTTTAAGTTTACTCTTAAATATATTCTGGACATTGCATGGTGAATAAACTTGCCCAGACTGGTACTACTTTAGATTTTATAAATCGAGATCTGATAAATCGTGCAATAGTCGATTAAGACTGAGTGGTTGACGGAAGCTGGCTATGAGTTATGAGGGCTGTAGTACGATAGTAAATATACGGTAGCACAATATGACCTGCTCGTAAGACTTAAGTGAGCTGTGCCGCAGTTCAAAATTTTCATAAAATGAATATAATTGAACTTAGTGAAAAGGCTCACTTTCTGGGGCTTATATTAGGTAGGAAGCTGTTTTGGAGGTCTAATATACATAAGAGGATAAAGAAGACCTCAATTGGCCTCTACAAAGTTCTTATACCAGTGATGACTCGCTGGATATACACAGCCCTGATCAGATCTATTTTGACCTATGGATGGTGGAAATCCCTTAATAAGACGGCTAATCTTAGTTTACTACAGCGGATGTAAAGGTCCGCTTACGTAATACACCCACATCGGGGATGTAGGTGATCCTGCATTTACCTCCGCTTGGCCGGTATTTTGGAAAGAGTTAACTACACAGCATCGCTCTCTGTGAAGTTCCGGACTACGATTCCATACAGGAAAGAGTAAGGAGTAAATGGTATGAATTAAAGACTCTGAGTAGAGGAGGAGTCGGAGAATATAGCTCAATCTATAAGGCTACTGAACCACTATAGTGTTTTTCAGGCGGAGGTATTGGCCATATGAGCTGCCTTGATGATAATTGGAAAGGGCAACGTGCCCAAGAGAGATACTAGCATACTTTCAGATAGCCAAGCGGCTGTAAGAGCTCTGGATCTCTCAAGTTAACCTCAAAAACAGTTATCGACTGCCGCAGATCTCTCAACGAGATGGCTGAGCAGTATAGTATTCATATTATATGGGTTCAAGGTCACAGTGCTATTCCCCGGAACTGTAGTTCTGCTAAGTTGGCCTGACTTGGCACCACTACCGGATTATGATTCATAATAAGGTAATAGACTTCGTTTCATGAACAGCTTCAGAGACGGGCAAGATAGCGAAGCATGTCTGGCCAAAGTTGGATCTCAAGCGCACAAAAGATCTTTTCAATCTCCAAAGAAGCACATTCAGTGCAGTTGTCGGTGTCATTACTGGCCATTGTATAACGGGCACACATGTCAGGAGGCTGGAACTGAGTTACCTGGCTGATGATTTATGCAGAAGCTGTAGAGATGAGAAGGAAGAGGAAAGAATGTGGCGTTATGTGGCAGAAAAAAGAGGCAACTGGGACTGGGCTTGCGGAGATGTCAAGTATGGACAATTATAGGCTTGGCAGTTTTATTATGAGTCCTGAGTGGTTCCAGGTTAAGGGGATGACGAGCCATTGTGGTATCACAACGGGCCTACGCTTGCCTTTCTTTTGGGACCTACCTACCTGATATGACTATAGATGCAAAAATAAAGCTGAATTTTCTTTGCATTAAAAATTATTAAAAAACAGATGCTCTTTCTGACGATTTGAGTTGAATAGGTGCAGGGTAAATAACTTTCTTAAACATTTTTTTAATTCCTTAAATAGACTTCAATCTCCATGGTAGGTCATTCAAAAGTTTAAATATAAAAGTGCAATAAAATAAAAACGGTTTGAAATTTTGCCAATTTTTGTTTTTTTTCTTTAGTCTGAAGTACAACTGTTCCGATTAGAAATGAAATATTATTTTATTCATATGGCTGACGCGGCTGGCCTTACAGTACCCCATTCGATCGGATCAATTTTCGAGCATATGGAGTCTTATCTCGGCAATGACATTAAGAATGTTGGCCTTCAAATGTTCAATTGTCTCTGGTTTGTCGGCGTAACACTTGTCTTTAACGACGCCTCACAGAAAATAGTCCGACGGTGTAAAATCACAGCTTTGTGGTGTCCAACTGACATCACCATTTCGGTTAATTAAACGGCCATCAAGCGTTTGACGCAATAAATCGATTGTGGCATGAAATGTGTGGCAAGGTGCACCAAAGCAAGTTGAAACTAAACATCGTTCACATCAGTACCATGAAAAGCGGTTGCAACAAAATCGGTTATCATGGTGCGACAGGTGTCTCCATTGAGCATAATGCTTGTGCCACCCTCATTTTCAAACATATAAGGGCCAATGATGCCTTCTCACCACAAGTCGCATCAAACATTTTGGTTTTCTGAGCCCCGAATACGGCAGTTTTCATTATAAACGTACCCACCAAGCAAAATAAGCTTCATCCGAAAAGACGATTTTTGCAATTTTTTAGATTTTTTTCAATTTCCGACCAATTATCTTTGTTTTGGAAGTAAATTTCCAGTAAATCCCAAAGTGGCTCAAGCGAAAATCGATTCATTTTTTTCAGCGAAGATAATATACCGAATTTTTTGAGAGAATAGAATGATATAAGTATTGCCAGATTCGAAAAAACCGCTGGTTCAAATTTAAGCCGATAGATGGCCAACCCAATGTTAATCAAACCATCTACCTCTTCATTCTATCTGTCGAATACATATGGTGGTAGAGTGTCCAGCATTCTTGATTAAATGTTTTGTTGTGTGGACGTGCGGTCTGCCAGATTTTCACCATGTTTTTGTTTGTTTTTAACCAAAAACTTTTGTTTATTGCCAATTTTGCAAATGTTTATGTATTTTTTTAATTGGAAATAAAAATGTGTTAAAATTGTTTTGTTTCTTGCGTTGTTTGTTTATTTCATTTTGCGTTTTAAGTATTAATATAATTATTTAATAATTATTAATTATTTTTCATCTTTACAGTGGACTCGGTTAGTCGCCAAGAAATATATGATATAATATAATATAATAATTCCAAAATGTATATGGTTTGATGAAGCTGGACTTAACTGATTGTGCTTGTAGTTTTCTAATTCCTTTCTAGCTTCGATCAAAATTTTGGGAAAAACCTATATGTATGTATTAGACCTCGATCGACATGAATTATGTTGTTCTATGTTTAATGAAAAAATTTCTTTTAGGTCTTTAGTAGCAAAAAAATTAATTCAGTGCAGATTCAGTTATTGCTTCAGTTATCTACCATTTAAGCTGTTATCTGATATTTAAATTCAATATTTTTCGATATTTCTGTTGCTATGTAACCAGCAAAAGTTCACAATTTTCGATATGATTTTGCTTTTATTTTTGTGCAAATTTTATTAAAACGAAATAAATATTATACAGGTGGTGTTAGGTTGTTGAAATCTAGGCACACAAATATATACTTCACACTTCCAATATCGAAAAAAAGAAAATAAAATAAAAAAAATTAAACAAATTTGTTAAACATTTTAATTTTTCATAAATAACAATTTTTTCTTCTAATTAAACTTTTTTTATAAAATAATGTTTATTGATAAATTAAATTGTTTTGTGAAAATTTTCGATATATTGTTTCTTATATGGAACTGAACGTTTTACTTTGAAAATAATTTAAAAATAATTAATTTTTTTTAATTTGTAATAAAGCTTTTCAATCAATACAAAATCAATTATTCTACAATATCGTTAGCGGGAAAAAGATATTTTTTTTTTAAATTTATGAGAAATGTGTTTGATCAAAAAGAATATTTTTTGAAAGTTTATAAGTGATAAGTGTGAAAAGGCTTAATCTTATGTATAAAGAAATAACAAAATAGAAGCTATTCAACTTTATAATCAAAGAAATGGTTATAATATTAATGGTAATCCGATGATAATAGGCGCCTTGCTTTTTAAGTCCTCTTGTTTCGTGTCTCCTATGAGAAAAGATTTCTACTTTTATTTTCGTTGAAATTTGGTTCTGCTCGGTTGCATATTTTCCCAAATCATTAAATTTAAAAAAATTGTTTGTGCGTCAGCTGTGGTCAGTTATGTGATAAAACAGCGGATGCATTGGTTAGAAAAGGTTCCTTAACACCCTATGTTGTTCCGAAAATCTAGCTGTGTAGCATCGCTTACTACCATTCTCAAACTAATCAAGGATTGGGAAATTGCCGGATGCTTGGAACACTGGAATACTCAAAGTGGTCTTCGCCACTCTAGGTTCTCAGGTTCCCAAGTATGGCAGCAGAAGTTAAACTCCTTACAGAGTTTCTTACCAGTCACTGTTGACTAAAAGCGCCTTCTTCAGATGGCGGCCACAGATGTGGATGTTTGTAGACTATGCACACAGGCATCAGTGATAGCGGAACACATGTAGGGTTCTTGATAGGTTTAGATGGAAGCGCTTAGGTAGACATAGGGTCTCACTGGGTGACATATTCACCATTATTGTTTCAGATATGCGGGTGTTTGTTGTGCATTGACCGTAAGGGGCACAATAGATCCCATGGGTCGCAGTGTCCTGCAATAGTTCCTGGTCGGTATGATGATAATGATGGTCAGTTACATACAGATTTTTATAAAATTAACTGCGGAAGTTTATTTTTTAAGAGGGTTAATATCAATTGTTTTCGCTCCGCTTAGATGTCGCATAGTGCAGTAGAAAATTTTCTAAATTTACTACGATCTTTAACTTATTACTACACCCAAGTTAAATTGAAAAGCCAACTTTGCTGAGAGAACTCGCAAGGCGGCCTGTGTCACCTCCTGTTGCAGAAGAGCTAAATGGGGTCTCATTCCTGCTGTTATTCGCTGTATTTCTTCTGCGTTTATTGAACCGCATCTTGTGTACGCAGTGGTCTTCTGGTAGACTACCCTCGATAAAGATTGCAATGTCAGATTCTTTGACACGGTCAGGTAATCTGCTGCAATTTAGATCACAGTTGCGTTGCGTACCACCCCTTAAGAACTGTTTTTGTAATGCTTGGATGGCAATTTTCGGGAATAATCGTTCAGTAACGGGCCAAACTTCTAGTGGCATATTATCCCCTCGGGATACTCCTCTATTCTAGCTCACTAGGGCGGGCACACTTCTTCCGGACATTCATCTTCACGTAAAGGCGGGTGTGGCTCTTACCTCAGTTAAACTTGCAATCAAGCAAAAGTATATGTTAAATTCTGAAAGAGCCTGTTCGGAGGGTGACTCTTGCTTTATTGCCAGACTCCCTTGGCCCAGGTTGGATGTGAATAGTACCAATCAACAGTTCATCAACGTTTTATCTATCCTCACGGGCCATTGCGTCGTGGATAGGCACGCGCAGAGGCCAGGCTTACCTGTCAAGGTAGGTAAAACGCTTTACTTCTTTACTTATTTATTCAGCAGGGTTATCAGGGAAGATGCAGTCAGTTAGTGATTTGTTCACCTGCATGTCAACAACAGCTATTGGTTAGCAAATTATTAGTTATCAGGTCATTAAGGTGACCATATTAGCTGAGTGCCAAAGAATGCCACTGTTGGGAATGGTATATAGACTCGTTTAAAGTATAGTTTTATTATAAAATTCTCGTTGATTACCACCAGAAAAATTAGTGGGGAATAAACAGAGCCCTGTTGGACACCTGAAATGATTTGACAGGATCAGAAAGCGTCCCTCTATGCAACAAATATCTGAAACTATTTTTCTCACGGTTGCTGTAGCTTATTGATTTGCTCCAGTATGGTTTAGAGGGACGCAGTGTGGTCCACTCAAGTAACTAATACCAACAACTAATGGTGTTTCCTTCTCTGAAAAAAAGAAAAAAATGTTGCACTTTGTTGCAATGTTTTTTTTTTGTGGTCCTTCTTAAAAAAATTTAATACATAAAAATGTAATAACAATATATTGCCTATAACAAATATTGATATTTCCCAATTTTTGACTACGATTTATGGCAAAGAACAAAAGAAATGCAACATTTTTTTAGAAAAGAAAACGCAATAAGAGTATTAGAAAAGTACTAACTTTGGTAAAACTTTGATAAATAATGCTTTGATTTTATTTATTAAATTTTAATAATTTTATTTATTGGATTTTAATAAATGAAATAAATTTCAACATGTGCATACATATGTATATAAATATTGTTAATGTTCAGTCCTTTCAAATAATATTTACATTCGCCATGCATATATGAAAAGGTGTTGTAAACACCATTAGCGCCCCCAAAAAACCCTCACACAACATCATCATCATCATCTCACGCTCTAGAGTATTAAGAAAAATCGTGTGAAATATTTGAAAAATTAATTATGTAAAAACAAAACAAACAAATCTTTTCTTTTCAATGCATTCACTCACATTCAAATTGCCACCGTGACAAGAATGTAGCAAGTAAAGTGGCAAACAACAGAAGAAAAAAAAAGCAAACCTTTCAAAGATCGATTGTCAATAATAATTTGTAGTGGGCAACAGCAACAGCAGCAGTTAAATAAATGATGACTACAAACAAACAGAACCACAAGAGTGATCGCAAATAAAAAGAAAGAAGAAAACAGATCCTTTAATTTGCATAATTCTCAGAAAATCTTAAAAGAAACATACAAGAATCCGAAATTACAAAAAAAAATGGCCTATTGAAATGTAAATTTAAAAAAAAATTGAAGACAAGAAAACAAACAGACATACTGTTAAACAGATAGACGGACAAACAATTCCTTTCATAACTATTTAATAACTCACAAGCACACAATAACCACGTTTCTGTAAATGATCAAAATACACTTTGAAAAAGATGAGATTTTAAAAATGATCCAATCAAAAGAAAAAAAGTCATAAAAAAGAAAGAAAGACAGAGTCAACTAAATAAACAAATAAATGGATGGCTAAGGGGAACATTGGAAAGGAGAATTCCAAAGCGTACAGTAAAAGATCACATACCCAACAGCATACAGCATCGAAAAGTAGAAAATTCAACATTTACATACACACAAGTTCAACAGGTTAAAAACCACTTAACATGTTGCAACCAAAGCAAATAAAACAATAACAACGATAACAGAAGCAGCAACACAAAAGTATCAACAGCAACAACAGTCAAAGGAGCAACAACAGCATCAGTAATAGTGCCACTACCACCATATCTCGTCGAAGACGACATGATGAAAAAGTAAAACAGAGTAAAGTAGTCACATGCAGCGCAAATGATGATGATGACGATGAATAAAGTTATTTGTTATGCGCCCGTAATACAATTTTCTTCAACTTCATTATATTATTGGCAGCAATATAACTGAACTGAATATCGAAGTTTACTTCTTGACTGCTTGTTTAAAAAGTGTACCTTATCTGGTTGTGTTTTTTTGTTTTGTGAAATATATATTTATATAAATATGTATATGTATACGTACATATATATTGACTAAGAGGGGTTTTTTTAAAGCAAAAGTTCTTGCAACAAACCATAGTGTCTAAAAGTAAACAAAAATGCGGCATCGTTGACTCTTAACGAGGCCGACATCATCAACAACGTCATCAACATTATCATCAACATTTTTTTTCCATCGATTTACTTACCGAACCAATACAGCAATTACTGACAACAAAAGTAACATTATGAAGCAGTGTATTTGGCACTATGGGACAATTTGATTTCTTTGAAGAAAAAAATTAAAAGCTTTAAAGATAATAGAACTATGTGTGCCTTATGGGTTTTAGGCTTTTATATTGGGTGCTCAGGTAACTCCAGTGACGAATGGTTGGTAGATGTATCTAAAAATTAATATCATGCATCAGGCAACACATATAGTGCTTGCTTAAAAGCTTTAGCTTCAATTTGTTCAAAGACATTATTAATATTGCATTCTGTGATAAGTTATCTACGTTTAAAAATAAGTGAAAATTCTTAACCTTACCATCATATTTCACTTTTCTATTATATTGTTACGTTTTAACATTTTTAAAGCGTTTGAATTCTTTTTAAATGTGTCAATATAAAATAAACACCAATTTCTTGTTGTTTTACGGTTTGTATTTTCTCACTTTGTTTTATACTGTTTGCCTTAATACAGCAACTTAACAACACTTTTATTTACGCCTAAACACGACTTTATTTTTGACAGCAAAACGATAACGGACTAACTAATGCATAAGGCGCCGCCTTCCGAATATTCTTGTTCTTCCTACAACATTCGAATTACTTCCGTTAATTCACATGTAACACACAAAGATGGTCAAATTGACAATGCTGCCAAATACACAAATAAATACTGCATCGTCAGGGTGACACATTAATACCAAATATACCAAAATCTCACAACACGGTTTAAAGACGCTGATGTGGTGTATTTTCTTTTTAAACATTTTTATTTTTGCAACAATATTGTAGAAAAGGTAAGAAAAGTTATTTATTATTTGAAGAAGAAGCTCGAAATTAATGGTGAAATTTTCAAGTACCCCATTTCTATTTGCGATTCAATGCTGAAACGAAACGAAATCGTGCCAAACACTTGGGGGTTAGATCTTACAGTGCAGCAGCCAACTGCGGTAGATATCCCATCGAGACAAGGTGGATGAATTTTCGATCAGTCAGAATAGTCACCAAAAGAATACCCTCTACCTTGTGTGAAGACAGCAATATCTCTAATGGATAGCCGACAAGCCTGCCCAAACCCAAGGCTCAATAAAAGTTCGTCCTCGAATTTTTGCCAAACTAATAAATTCATAGAGAATATGTTCTATCATCTCATCTTCTACCAAATTGAGGCTGAAGAGGTGATTCCAAGCTAGTAATGGCCCGTCAGGAAGCCAATAAGTCTCAGATCCGGGCATTGTACCCAATATGACAAACTTAGCCCATGCTTCCATTCCTCGATCTTCCATGGCTGTGGACCAGCTAATGCCATAGCACAGCTCTGGTCCTTCGAAAGCAGTTTATCAGCGAACTCGCTTCCCATAACACTAGTGTGTCCAAGGACCCAACAAAGCGTTACCCTGTTCCCCAATGCCAGTGTGTTGACATTCGTGTAGAACTCGATGCCAATCTCGAGTCTATATACACCAAAAAACGGGCTCTTAGTGTCGCTTGACTATCGGAATATATATTAATGGAAGCCTGTTTTCGCGCTGTATATTAATTTGCGCACAGATGAAAATTACCAGGAAAACGCTGGGCCACTTGCCCACACCATTATCCATTTAAGATCCATCCATATACCGCTGTAAACTGTCGCGGTTGATACTCTATGGTTCCACTCTCCACGATCATGTATAACAACTCCTATATTACGACCGAAGTTTAAGCCACCAGTGTACACGTCACCCCTGCTCAGCAGAAGCTCAAAGTGAGAGATACGCCCCGTGATGCTCATGTGACCCTTATATTATAGTCCACTGAGTTAAGACGGCCACGTTTCAACAACCTAAGGGCTCCTAGAGCAGCAGATTTCATAATGAAAATATGCAGTGGGCTTAGGTCGATAAAGGATTCATTCGCTGCAGTGGGACCATTTCCCATTGCTTCTGTTAAGGTCAAACAGACCTGGCTTTGAAGCTTCAAGCAACTATTTATTCAAAGCCTTTGTTCAGCCTTGCGCCACCAAACAATCGGTGCACAAGAAACTGTCGGTCTAACGAACCTGGTATACCACCAACAAACAATTCAGTCTCCTGTTGGCGGTAACCCCCAGGTATTTCATCTCTTTCGACAGTGCAATTACCGTTTACTTCAGTGAAATAGGTCCTAGGCCCAATTTCAATCTCCTAGTGAAAGGAATAACTGTTGTGCTGAACGAACGACATTGCAAGAAAACATTTCATTTTTTTCTTGCACAAATGCTTGTGTACACTGGAAAGAGTGCCTTCACAGTACTGTGTGAGTACGAACATGTGAGAGCAAAAGAAAAACTTTGCTCATAGTCATGTTATGCCGGGTTCTGCTTTAGGCAAAAGGTTGTCGATCAAAACGGCACATATTTGGGTAAATAAAGCTCGTTTTAAATATAAGAAAAATGCGTTTGCTTTTTGGTAACTTTTTAAGCGAATTTAACCGAGCACTAGTCGTTCTTATAAGGACTTTCAAAAATTCGATTTCTCTATTTACATCTGCCGAAGCGAAATTCGTTTCCTATCGGTTTTTTATATAGCTTACATTGACTATCTTGGAGATTATGTTCAATGTTCGGTTAAGTTCTTTAAGCTTGTTGCTAATCTTTTTCCAAGCTATTCTGCTTATTCCTATTTTGATGTAATGATGGTTCTCTCATCAAAAGGGTGTTTTGAGGAAGTAATTTAATTTTTTCTGAAGACAGCGTTTAGTGTTGATTTGAATTGCACTTCTTGATATGGAAAGTTATAGAAATCGCAAAGACACAATTTAAATTGAGAATCACACCACCTCCTTGCCTATGCGGATGACGTAAGTACATATGATCGGAAGTATAGAAGAAGATGGAACTAAAGACCATATAAAGACCTATAAAGCTTCTACTTTATGCGAACTTCTGTGGTGACGTGTTGTAGTGGTTAGAGCGCAGGCATACAACACAAACGGCCAAAATTCGAATCCCAGCAGAGGATATAACGAATGAAGATCAGAAGAAAAGGAAGGGATTTAACTGTGGTTTCGAGTATTTGATAAAGAGACTTCAACTTTACCTCTAGCGATGATTGCAAGCATCAGACGAATGATCAGCAGAAAATGCCAGCTCCTGAAAGAGTATTACAATGTTAAGTAAAGATCACCATCACTACCACTTAGCTACCGGTGACCAGTCCGGGCCGAAACTGAAGGCGGCACGTGTTTTTATTTACACGCACGTGTCACTAAACCTGACGAAAGGTATTCTGGTGCCACGGGAATCGGGAGCCCCAGGGATTCCGATCTCTGCCTGTGGCAGCTTTATGTTGGCTGTGGTTTTGACCTAAAGCGCAGGCAGAGCGCGAGCTCGGTGTGGTGTTGCATCTCCTCAACCGGGTGCTATGACCTATATCACGGCAGGAGTTTAGATAGTCTCCGACTCCTCACCAAGGTGTGAAGGTTACAAGTGTCCTAATAACACGCCTTCGAATTAGTACTCACTTGTGATATTCACTCGTTGGTATCATATGTGGGGGCCTTGGTGGACGCATCACTCATTTCATTGGGGTACCGTAGGGCCGCACGGCGATTTTTCACGTACACCTAGATGACACCTGACACCTGACTACCACTTAACTACTTATCTACTTAACTTGGAATTCACATTCACTGCTGAAACTGAAACAAAGTAATGGATGCTTTTTGGAAAGCGAAGTGACGGAGTAAAAAAAAATGTTCACCTCTACAAGCCCACGCGATGTTGAAAGGAAGAATAACTGTTTGAGTACTTCATTCAAAATTCTTACCAAATTGACTTTCTTTATCATAAATAAGTCTAAGCTTACTTCAATAGATTACACTGCATAGATTATAGAAAGCGAATTTTTTTTTATTAAATTAAAACAAAAAAATATCATCGATAGCAACCCATTGTGCAAATATGATTGACATCACTAACAGCATGTTAAAGATCTTAATTTTTTTATTTCATTATTTATTATTGTTGTTTTTATTTTTATGGCTGTTATAGTTTAGTTTTAGTTAAAAATGTAAATTTTTTTTGAAAGGTATGCAGCATATCAACAATTAAGAAAATTCCTTTAAAAAAATTCATGTTGGCAGTAGGGAACATCATTATCGTCAACAGTTTCAACATCATTATTGTGATTTTTGCTTTCATATTACATATTACCGCTAAGATTTTTGCTGTTGATTTAGAACGTTTTTGATTGTTATTGATGAGAAACAATAAAGACTTTGGTCAGTTACTCTGTTACTATTACTCTGGTTACAGTAGCTGGTACGTATTTGCATTTCTTTGCCAGTAACAGTAGTTGTTGGTTCTCTTATTTGCTTTAAAACAACTTCTGCAGCATTCAGATAAATGTCAATATGATGATCTTGGAAAAGAAACGTTGCTTTTGTTTTTGTTTTATTGGACGACTGATAAAATACTCACTTCATGAGCATGACTGTCGTATGTCTGGTCTGCTTAAGTTTTTTTGCATCATTCTAGTTTTTGTTCAAATTTAGAAGAAAAAACAACAACAACAAAACAACAAGTTCTTATTTAAATATTGACATGTTCATGTTGATTTGTACTAACGATCGATTGATCGATCAATTTAAAGGTAAAGAGGGGCAACATTCCATCGGAAAATAAAGAGACTAATGCTTAAGAATACTTTTTTATAATATTTGTAAATAATGGACTTCAAACTGATGTTTTATCATACTTACTAATGATCTTAGCTGGTGATGATCAGATTGTGTTTATTCAAATCATTATTGTTTTATAATGTACGCAAGAAGAATCCTTCAACGGGCAACTTAGACAAAATCTGTGCATTAATTAAAGCGAATGGGTGGCTAGAAGTTGTGAGGACTTTGTGAGCTGTGCTGCGAGGAGCTGTGAATTCACCTTAACAATTTTTCTGTTCTCTGTCAGTCTTCTAGGGAGCATATTGGCTTTCCACAAAGCACCCATTGCTTTGTTTCAGTTTCTTTATTAATTTGATCTTTCAAGTAGATGGTTAATCCACTGTAGTTTCCTCCATATGATTTTGCGTAGTGGTAGAGATCCTTGCTATGTGGTGGTGATCTTTACTTTAGCGTTGTAGTTTTTTCGCAGTAAGTGGCGAATTTTCCTGATTATTCGTCTGGTGTTTGTCATCATCGCCAGAGGTATGCACCGGAAGGTCAGGGTGGCTTCTCCTTTATTTTTTAGCTGGAGTTGTCTGGAGGGAAGCTGAAGCCTCTTTAATAAATTTGAAAACCACAATTAAATTTTTCTTCATCATGTCCTCTACTGTGGCGCGAGCTTGGGTCTTTTGCGTTGTTGTACGTACTACAGGGAATACAATCGAGAACCTTATGCAAAAAACCCCTACTTTTTAATTTGGAAACATCAAAATGTGCTCTGATTGGCCTATGCTGATGACATAGTTCTGTTTGTGGGTGGTGAAATCTTACCAAGCTCATTAGAACTAATGAAGCATACTATAGGCAGGCTGTCACGCTGGGCAAATCGTCGGGGTTCGATGTCAATCCAGCTAAGACGGAGCTTGTTCTATTCACTAGAAAGCGTAGAGTCTCACCGTTCATGCTGCCAGTTCTGTATGGAGTGACATTAGAACTCTCCTTTGGGGCGAAATATTTCTGTGTTATCTCCTTGATGATCGACTGGACTAGAAAAGTAACATCGAGGAGCTTACAAAAAGTTGTTTGAGACCGCATGCTGTTTACTGGCTGTATACCATGGTGATGCTGGTCGTATATTGTGTGTGGTGGTCTTGTTTGTTGGCACGCGGTAGTCGGTAGGTCGATTTTATTGAAGTTAAACAGTGCGCAGCATTCCGTTTCGGTCCTCATCACGGTGGCGTGTAGGAGTCCTCAGCACGCGGCTCTGAATATGAAGCTTGGTGTCCGTCCTTTGGACCTTCAACTTCATCTTTAAGCAGCAAGGAGTTCTCTACGGCTCAGGTAACTGGGCTCTTGGCTGGATGCTGCTTATGGACATGCCCTTGTTCTGCGCTGTTTGAATTTGAGTCTTGAAACGACCTTGGAATGACTATATCCTGCCGACCATGAGTTTTGAGACTGTGGAGATGGTGATATCGAGCTGGGAAAGTTAAAGGACGTGTAATCCTCCTCTCGGTGGTCTGGCCTTTTATACAGACGGATCTAAGACGAAGGAATGCACCGGTGCCGGCTTCTACTGCGAACAACCTGACCTAAGGTCTTCCTATAAATTGAGCCGTGAGTACAGTGTACTTCAGGCGTAAATCTATGCGGTTAGGAAGGCAGTGGAGATGATTGAGAATAAGATTGAGTGCATTTAGTACCAGATGACTGTTTTCGTGGACAGCGTTGGGTAGGCTGCGAAAGAACTTTCAACTTTGCTGGGTACCAGGTTATTGCGATATCGCTGAAAATGAAAAGACTGATAAATTGGCTCATCAAGGCTCTGCGTCAATAGTCCTTCGGACTGAACATTCTATCCTGCCGCCGTTGAGTCATTAGATCTTTACGGCCAGTTGTTTCTAAGTGTAGGACGTCTGCTCTTTTGTCTATGAGTAAAGTGAAGCTGAGGCTGATTATGGTCGTTATTGCGAGTCATTGCGGTATCCGTGCGAGGACTCGTAGGAGGGCAAATGTTGACTCTGATTACTGTAGGCTGTACGAGGACTATGAAGAGTTAGAGGCGATCAAATACCTATTAATATTGCCCCAGGCAGTAGGCATCGACTCTTAGGTGAATTTACGATAAAAACTCTTAGCTCACTTTAGTGTACTAACCCTACCGTTATCCTTCAGTTTGCCAATGGCCTTGGCTGGTTGTGGCATAGGGATTGATTGAATTCCTGGGAGTGTGTGACTTTCCAGTTCTTTTCCTTTGTTTTTCTTTTTTAGATTGTTTTTATTTTTCTTCTCTTCCATTCATTATAAATATACTTTGTTTTGCACAGATCGATCACAATGGACCATTTGGTGTTCGAGTACTTGCGTCTATCTGTCCAGTATGACCGGATGGGTGCTCGTCCTTAAAGCAAACCTCACCAAAGTGTACTCTGTATTTAAAACGATGAATATGTTGTGTTTTTGTATACAGTTTTGTTATAAAAAAAATTTATTTTTGTTTTACTCGATAAACTATTGGATTCGTTGAAAGTCTAACTGACGTAAGTAATGTGTTTGAACTCATTTTTTTAGTTGTCATTTGTATCTAAAAATAATTGTGATCATAAACAACATTTTAGTATAATAACGTAATTTAAATAAAACAACCAACCCTCTATAGAAAATAATTGCTTTATTTACCTTTCCAACCTCAGCTCCTTCCATATTAAACCGTATGACCAAATAAGACGCCTCTAATAATTTGTTGAGAGCAATTAAAACGTCATTGAAATGTAGACTTTATTTGCAATCAAAATGAAAAATATTGGTTTTGTAAATATTTTTCCTTAATATTTGTTTTAAAGAAATATTTTTCAGCTTTAAATCAATTTTAATCATTTAATTTAAATTAAAATTAAAATTAAGATTAAATTGCATTTAAAAAAATTTATGAAACAATACAACAATAATATGCAAATTTTTTTACATTTTTTTTTCTTTAAATCTGTAACAAGTTTTTCTAAAAATAAACTTTTTTATGACATTCTTTTTATAAAGAGAGTAACACACACATACACACACTAAAATCAACATGATATATAAATACTTAAGTGGCTTAAGAAGTTTCAACAAGTGCTGCCAGAATGTGTTTGTATGTATGATAGTTGAAGTGATAGGCCACCTTTTCAAATTTATTAAGTCCAATCATTCATCATCATACAACATTGTATGCATTAATTATCATTTTAAATGAATTCACTGAAGATTGATAAATATGCCCAGGATGAGAAGTGTGTATGTGTTTGATAATCTTTTACTTTACCATTTGTTTAAGTCCGTTGAAATGGAATCTTAAGTCAGCAAAAATTGTTAAATGGTCTATCAAAATTCATCACTTAAGACTCTACACACAGTTATATTTTTGTGTAATCCGTACTATCCAGTGACCAGTGGCCAGATCTAAAAATGGGTAATATATGCGGTTTAATTTTCTACTTTTTGTTTTAAACACTGGAGGATGCTTTTGTTGTATTTATTTAGTCCCAACATTTTTTTAATTCTAGCGTTGCATCAACTGTGTTAACTGAACTCAAATATTCTCGCACCTAAGTTTGAAGCCTTCGAGGCTGTCCAGAAAACCATGCATGTGAATGTTATATATTTTTATATATACTACATATCGGCACTAATTATCGGTTTTTAAAATAAGCCGAAAAGTTTAACGGCCTTTAGAAAAGTCTCTCGTCTTCTTTTATACCCCAGTATGACTCTTTCTTAAAATATTTTTTTATGCTCTAAGCCTTTTTTCAATTCCTAATGAACATCAATCAGTTTCCTAGCAGCCAAGTCAAAGAAGATCACGAAATAACACTCTCTGTTTGCAAGTAACTAAAAGCACCGAAAGAATTCCTTTTGTTCCATTTACCAAATTGAAGCCCTGTAGAGTAGTCCTGATATTGTACGTATCAGTCACTGAACTGATGCTAGCTTTTCTTTAGTACTACACAAGGCAAAGTACTTGATGAATAATACTTGCCTCATAATAAGCAATAAGAAGACGCTTAAGTGTTTTTAAAGTCTGTAAGAAATGTTTTGTGATAATATGGTATTTCAAACCTTACATTAAAAACTGAAAGTATGTATTCTGCTATTGTTTTACTTATGCTAATCCGTAGAGCTTTGTTTTTAGTAAAGAACCAAAAAAACTTTCTTCGCATTACAATGGTGGCTGCATCTAGCATGCTATCCGTGGAATTACTCGTAATCTAAATACATCAATAATGTAGTAGCAAAAGCAAGGCATTACCAAAACTCAGAGAGCTCTGTGAGATGATAAATATTCGATCCCAAAATGTAACTGGATGTAAAAATAGTTCACTTATATCCTAATATGAGAAAATCTAACCAGCAACCTAGAAGCTAGTCGGATTGAAGGTGAACACATGTAAGTATGTTACTGTAGAATAAATAGCGAAGCACGCAATATTACTGTCTCAAGTGTATTTATTGATACCCTGGCTGTGATTTAGACACTTCACCCCTTCATGGTAAGAATAAAGTCTTCACATAAGTGTTAAACAAGCTTAGATACTAGAAGATGAGCGCTTAATGTGGCAGAGCTAAAACATTTCTTGAGGTCATAAAAAAATGTTAACATTTTGCTTATTGAACTTTGGATCACTATTAAAAGATTAAAAAAATTCAAGACGATTAACGTCTCTAGAAGATTACAAGATCATAAGGAGAAGCTGTTATGATATATATGAACGTATTCATTCCTCTTACTCTGTCACAGATCATAAGTCCTATATTTGATTTGAATCTAACTTTTATCTTCACTCTACCGTAAATTTAAGCGAAGTGTGGTGGGCCAGTTATTTTCTTTAGCGGCTGTGTTTCGGACACCATTACATGGCTTGCCTAATCATCTAAATTATTCGGCTCTCTACACAGTTCCACTTGTATTTACGCATATCTCAGTTTGAATTAATTGGTAACAGACCATAACTGGGCTTTTGAAATCGTCTTAAGCTAGTAGATATGAGAAATGTTCCTAATGCATCTCTTTACAATGCTTTGTAAAAGTTCTGAATCATATTGGGCGACAGTCTACATACATCACATTAGTTCCCAATATTTTCAACGAGTTATATGTCGGTCTAAATCGCCCGAATTCCTGCCGAGCTTTAATACAGCATAGTTCAGTATAAATCATTTATACTACCAATTTGGGGAAGGCTTGCGATGAAGTTTTTAGGTTTATATGAAAGGCTTTTTCAGAAATAATGACTGCAGGTTATCAATTGTATTTTTATTTTGAAGTAGCAGTGCATTTGTTTGTTGAAACAAATAGAAATCGTTTCAAAAAGGATGGTCCAACGTCTGCTCAACTTAATTTGAAATTTCTTTGTTTCCGCGGTTCACAAATTCAAACATGGAAAGTTACACAATTGAGCAGCGCTTTATGATTGTTGGAGCATTTAATGAAAATACGCGTTTAAGTCGAAATGCATAGTCGACCAAATGTGTCCACAGTCGGGAGAATTGTGCGTAAACTTCAGCAAATCGGGTTTGTAGCAAATGTGGAAACACCTGTGCATGCTTGCCCAGTTCGTTCTGCGGTTTATAGACTGGCGGCATCATCGTGCCATACTTCTTCGAAAATGAACTCAGCTAAGCAGTTATCGTGAATGGTTTTCGCTATCGCGAGACGATAACAAACCTCTTGTGTTCGAAAATTGACAATTTGGGCCTAGACGATATGTAGTTCCAACTTGATGATGCCATTTGCCACACAGCCAAAGAAATAATGGCTCCTTTGCGCGAGAATTTCAATAACGTGGTGATGTTAATTGGCAGCCACCATCATGTGATTTGAGTGTTCTTCAAGCCAAGCACAATTCAAGAGTTAAAAAATGATATAGTTCGTTATATGAATGACATTCAACCATGATTATGTCTCAGAGCCATTGAAAATATGGACCGGCAGATAGAGGCATGCCACCGAAGCCATGGCGAGCATCTGGCTGATAATTTCTTTCACACATAATTGTCATAATAAAAAATATTAAAATAATTCTCTGACAACTTATGTTTTATATACAATTAACATCGTGTGTTATGGATTGACCATCCGTTATATTTAATATTTAAGAAAAAATTACTGCGTAAATCTAATCGGTTTAAATTTTTATTTTATTTATTATTTTTTTTTTTTGAACATGTAACACTTCTAGACTTTAGTACATAAAAAAAAAAAATACAATTTTATGCCGCGTTAAAACAACACATTGCAAGTAAATAAATTAAAATCAAATACAATATTTTATTATTGTATTTTATGGGAAAAACATCAACAACTTAAAAATAAACGAGCAAACGAGCATATGCACTGTTTATATCACCCACTAAATTTAATAATAATTTACTGAGGTCAGCGCATAATAGATGATCTTGTAATATGTACTCACTCACTTGTACAATTACGAGTAATGGTAGCCACTGTAAATTTCTATCAAAAAACAATAAAATCGATTTTTACAAAAATTGAAATCAAATAAAAACAATAATAAATGGCTGATCGTTTAATAATAAACAATACAATACAATGCAATACAACACAATACAATACAATAGTAAAAATGAAATTATTTACACATGATTTTTTTGTTTTTTTTTTATGTAAAATGAATGCAATAATTGCAAATAGGCTGTATAGGCATATAGTTTGTGCAACAAATAAATTGCAAAATTTATAAAAAGAAAATTAAAAAAACAAAAAAACCAAATAATAAATTTAAAGATATTGTAAGATTCTTGAAACAATTCAGGCGTAATATATACACTATTTTAGTTTTGCCTTGTCCAGTATATAAAACTATTGTTTGCATTGATGCTGCTACGTATGGAAATGCCCAATTAGTGGCAGTGATAAAACACACAACACCCGCCGTGTTTGGTGGACAACGTTTTCTACTTTGCAGATATGGGGTTGTAAAGAGAAGGCATTGAAGCGGGGGAATAATATGCTCAAAAAAAAAAAAAAACAAAAACAAAAAAATACAGTTCACGATACTAAAAGTAAATATAAATTGCATACCTATTGAGAGAATGATTTTATTTAATATTTAATCTAAAGTACGACATCATTAATAGCGTATGGAGTTAGCGGTCTTTAGCACTTTCAATACAATCGCATTCAACTATTATTTTACAATGTTAGGAATTTTAGTCACTTATATAATAAAAATGTAGTATTCTTTCCACTTTTTTGTTGGCAGTGTAAACAGGACTACGAGCTTTTATAAGTAAAAAAAAAAATTAAAATTTTGTGAATTTTAGAAGGAAAAAAAAATACAAATAAAAAATTTGCATCTTAACTATGTTTATTTACACAAGCGCATATTTAACAGCATAAAGAAAAAATAAAAATAAAAATTATAGCCAGCCTAGCTGCACTATATAATACCCTACAAGACACCCTAATAGCACTCATTAGACTGATTTTACCCTATTTTTAATTTAATTCTCCCTGGATAATAATAAATTTGGATTGTGCACTTTTCCCAACCTTCAATATTGTTCTTCGTAGCGCGGTGGTGAAGGCTCTGAGTAACCTGTATGCTTCAGAAGTTACACAGGCACACCTCTCCTACATGCTGCTGTTAGAACTGGAGCGCCAGTTTGTAGCCCATGCAGACAACCTTTCCATTATTACTCTTAAATATCTGAGTACCATCAATGAACTGACGACTTACGATCTGATCATAGTGTCGAAATGGTCTATTCTAAGAGGACTCTCTCTGAATCCCACTAAGACGCAGTTAGTTTTGCTCACTAAGAGTTAGTTTTTATCATAAAGTAAAGTAAAGTGGGCTGCCTACGTTTAGTGGAGCCGTACTGGGGCTCTGTGTGCAACTGAAATTATTACTATTAAAAATCTGTGCCCTCAGCGAACTTACGACTTTCTATCAGAGCATAGTATCTAAACGATCTGTTCTGATTCCCACTAAGATGGAGTTAGTTTTTCTCACTAAAAGTTAGTTTAAATCATAAAGTACCGGAATTTGGGCTACCTACGCTCAATGTGGCCGTACTGAGGCTTAGTGTGCAAGTGAAATATCTGGGAATCATTGTGAACAGGGAATCCTTCCTTCCTGTTAACTCAATATTAAGGGAGAGTCAAAGGGTTCTAGGGAGCAATTAGAAAGTGCTGGGGTCTCTCCTTATTATCCAAAATGTGGATCTATACCACTATCTATGTATAGTTAGATCTATACTTCACTACGGGGTCAATAATGGTGGAGATCGTTGGAGAATGGTTATGTACTCAAGAAATTATAAAAGGTTTCGAAAGCGTTGCGGACAACGGCCACCGCTCAAAGTTTTTCTCAATTCCTGGCGAAATATAAAGCCTATGCTGTAGTGTTGAGGGTAAGGGAATCGGGTCTTAGAGTCTCTCATTTTACTGAATATGCCGGTATATGAGACAGGTCGATATAATTCTTAAAAGAACGGACTATTATACCTCATCTCCATAACACGCTTATCCGTTGGTGAAGTTCCTGGCAGAATTCGCTGAAGAGTGACATGACGAGCTTCACAGATAGTTCTAGAACAGGCATGTGCAAAAGTAAAAATATAGTTGTGTTAATGAGAACATGAAAATTACTTTCTCAGAGAAGTAATGTTGATGTTTTAAAAAAATTTAAAAAAAAAACAACAACAAGCATCCGCCGCACTTCGCTGGTGTTTCAGTGACAACTAAAAGCAAAATCGTAAGAACTTTTTTCATTTATTTTTCTGTGCCTAAAAAATATGCGTACATCCTCTGCATATGTGCTTTCGTCGGTGTCTCATTGACGGCTAAAGCTAGAGCGTAAGAATACGTGTGAATTGAACGCGAACAATTGTTCTATGAAATGAACATCAATGTTCTAGAATGAAGAATAGGATCTCGAATATACTGCCTAATTATCGCAGCGTCTTTCAGGCGGAGTTGACGGCCATTCGGAAAGTCAAGCAACATAACCACGATTAGACGGCAATCAAATCTCTGGAGTTACTCGTCACTAATGCTGATGGTGGAATATTTCAATACCAGGCTGGCTCATATGGGCACAGGGACACAATGATGTGCCAGGAAACTGACGGCAGGTATGACGGCACAAATACTTTGCAGTTGCAATCTGTAGTTTTACAAAAACCACACACACTTTTCATTCAACTACGTTTAGAAGTGTAGGGTATAATGAAAAGAAAAATCTATTGAATTAATTCCCGCCACTTCGCGATTGTTAATTAAAAACAATAATAATACAAGGCGTGTGGTGTGGTGGTATTTCGCATGCTCATTTAATGCAATAATTTATGGAAACACTAAGCAGCAGTTGGTTGGTTGGTTTCCAATTTAAAATAATATCGCAAATCACTCTACCTTATACAGTTTAGTAAAGAAATAAAATGATTTTTAACGAATAATATTTTCTACCTCTTTCAGTTATTAATTATTGAAATTTATTTGCTTTTTAAGAATACATTATTTAACTTCTCTGCATTGGCTTACTGGTATGTTTATTTTTGCTACTTTTTTTTAAGTGGCTTCTGCCAAATTTGATTTTTACGCGCAACAAATTTGTTAATGTTTCATTATTTTATTTTTTATATTTTTTTTCGCGTTTAGATTTGCGATTTGTTTGAGGAAAAGCATTTGAAAGATAAATAAACAGATTTTGTAGTCAAAGTAAACGTGGCATAGAACAACAACAACAATAACAGCAACAACCGTAAAAAAACGTTTTTAAAATAATATTTTTTTTTTTTTTGCAAATTTATATACTGAAATATGTTAAATATATACAAATAAATACTTTGTATTTTGTTGCTACTTTTTTTTGCACAAATAAATTTCTAAATTTAATAACGATTAGCAAAAATGAACTGACAGCTTCCTAGAATGAAATGTTTTTCTAAATAATACATTTATTGAATCTGATTATCTACCCCACATGGGCATAAATATAATTTGATTATTTTTAATTCTTCTTGAGGCCATAGACAAAAATCGAAAAATCACTCATCACGGACTTTAATAAAATATATATTTTTTAAAAAGGTTATAATTCGCTGAATAAAATACTGAACATAGTTTTTTCGGCGACTTCTCTATCTTGTCGCAAGACGACGCTAAACTCAACTAAGTTATAATAAAAAAATACTATAGCAAAGAAATGTATTTTAGGTGCTTCAGAAAAAACTCCATTGCTTAAGAAATTTTTAGAAGTTGGGTTTTTTAATTACTGTACAGTATTATAAACAAAATAGAAAAAAAATGTTTTAAATTTTGTTTATTGTTTATATTTATTTTCTACTTTGAAAAACGCACTTATTTCAATAAAAAGTTTAAATTTATCAAACTTTGAAGTAGTATTAAAGAAATATATAAGAAATATATTTTTTTATTTCTATTTTTGAAACTATATAATATGTTCCATCAAATAAAAAAATTAGAATTAACTTTGTTCTTAAACTTCAAAATTTTTCAAATTTTAAAAATGTATAATTTGGGGAGTTTTTCATAAATCTTGTTAATCTGAAGTAGCTTAAGGCAAATAAAAAGTTAAAAATGATCTGGTTTATCACTTTGTACATAGTATATTAACCCAGAAGTAATTAAAATTATTATTCGATTTTTCGCCAGATTGCAAAACATTTTTAAATCCACAAAATTGCATGCGTTAAAAACTTGCTGTTATTTGGTATATACTTATTCATATCAGTAATTAACAGAACTCTGTGTTACATAAACCTTTTTTTATTAAGCAATTTTTACCTTAAGATAGGTTTTTTTTATCAAAATATTGCTTATATCTACGCCCAATAAATGTCTGCACGAAATTTCATATATCTCCGACGACTCCTTCTATTATTGTCCATTCGCTCTAAGCGATCGACGTACTGTTACGCCATTTCCTTTTGATTCAGGGAATTGTGCAATTGCGCGATTGTGCGATTTACTGGACAATTAACCACGAATGTATAAACTGTTGTGGAGATAAGAGTATAAGTTAAGAGTATGTCACATTACGAGAATCCTGTAATGAATTAATAGAGATGGATATGCTACGGCAATTTGACCTTTCTGACCTTTCCTATACGCGATCAAGAATAGACCAAAACAGTCTTTAAAGAACCGGCTCAAAGGTGATTGATTGATGGATTGAAATGGGCCTTACACATCACGACCCAAATGTGCATTTTGTAGCCTTATATGTTTCAAATGCCTCTCTAGGCGTTAATACAGCTTCCTGTTGTAAATTTATTTTGTGAACTGAACATGTTCTTAATCGGCCCGTTTGTGTAGTTGTGTTCTATTTTAGGTCGGCTATAGGTCTTATAAATATTAAGAAAGTCAAATGAAGTGAAGTACTTTTTGCAATGTTTCAAAAAACTAAGGGAATTAAATGTTTTGTTCATTTCGACAGATATCACTATGAATTCGCATGCCCAGAACCTCAAGACCTTTTGCCTTCGTAATATTTCCAGATCACTGGTGAGTGTGTCATTCATATTTTACCTTTTTGTCTAAATCCTTCAAAGGCAACGATCAAATATAGTTGATAATTATGTATGTGATTAGAAGTAAACGTGAGCGAGGAAAAAAACAAAACCTTCCGATATCCCAGAAATAATTCAAATATTTATGTATGCCTATGCTGAGGATTGTTAAGCCACAGACTAATCGTATTAATTGTCAAATATCATAACAATTAAAAAATGCATGGATGCATGGATGAACAATTTACGGGCCTACAACCAACTGTAAAGGAAGTAGGATCAATCAAAAACACAGTATATAATGCTGTCTCGAAGCACCGCAAAAAGAAGATCAAGAGCGACTATTATCCAAGAGCGAGAAGTATGCATGTTCAAGTATTTGGTCATTATAATAAGCAATGATAACAGCGCAAGATATTGTGTACTTTGCGCTAACAAAATATTAAGAACAAGTCTTATATCAAGAATTTGCAAGTTTAGGATCTGTAATACCATTATTAAGGGCATAGTTACTTATGGATCTGATGTTTGATCCATGATGATTTCAGAGGAAGAGACTTTAAGAATTTTCGAAATTTTAAGATAAATATTTGACCCAAGATTCATCTCTTCTTGAAGTGATTACATCCCGAGGAGTAATGCAGATTTGTTGCAGCTAAATAATATAGCGGATTCTGTAAAACACATTAAGACAAAAAGGCTTAGACGGATAGGACATGCCTTAGGCATGGATCTGTCACGCGTGCAAAATTTTATCCCTGACTATACTTCCCAAATATCAATGAATAGAGGTCACCCACGTAAGCGCCTTATAGACAATATTAACGACAACATCCGAGCAATTGGAGATTGAAGCAGTCTTAC
Organism: Wohlfahrtia magnifica; assembly: GCA_023159175.1. Classification (NCBI taxonomy): domain Eukaryota; kingdom Metazoa; phylum Arthropoda; class Insecta; order Diptera; family Sarcophagidae; genus Wohlfahrtia; species Wohlfahrtia magnifica. The sequence continues at coordinate 4,945,497 of JAKWBJ010000052.1, read as the reverse complement.
CGAAAATAAAAACGAATGAAGGAGATTTGTGGAGAAAGTTAAATCTAAGCCTCACTGAATGATGATTTAACTATAATTCATGTATTTCCAACTAATATTTATAATATAAAAAATATCAAATTAAGAACTAGGTCAGTGTGCCTTTCAGAATATTTCTCATTAATTTATGTACGATAGTACAAAAAATAAAATAAAATAAAACAAACAGTTTTTTTTATTTAAAAATTCTTTCACCACCTACGAGAAGAGCAAAAAGAAATAAATAAAAGAATTCAAATAACTCGCAAAAGAGTTCAAAAGTGATAGCGAAGTACTTAAACAAAATTCGAACGTTAACAGATTAATTTGCTCAAAGAGAGCAACAATAAAAAAACGAAGATTATTAAAAAGAAAAAAATAAAAAATAAAAAATGTGTTAAAAATGTGGCCACAAGTCTAGCACGCGTTAAAATAATACCAGATGTTGGTGAAAAAAAGCGAAATTTTCCTTCAGATTAAATTTATTTAATTTATTATACCCTACACCACATGGCAAATGTATGTGGCACAACAGTTTTGTACTGATGCTTGTAACACAGAAAGAGAGAGCGATAATTTATAATAATAAAATAATTTTGTAAGTCTATACATTGGTAAGCCAATTTACTCTTGTCAGTAAAAATATTTCGCTAATTAACGAAATTTATTAATTTTGAAAGATATTTGTGCAGTGACTTATGCGACCAAATAACTTTAAAGCATAAACTGATATGAGTTTTAACAAATTATATCAGATGCTAATTTTACACCCAAATCAATACGCTTAAGAATTTAGTATATGAAATGAGTTCAACATATGCAACTAGTTCACATTTAACCCATTACTACTGTAAATGGCTTTCCATTCTGCGTTGCTGGTCTTTGTTTTGTGTATATGCAAAATGTAAGAAAAATTTAAAGGACTCCACACATTTTATATGGGAAAAACACACCATCAGAGAATGACAACTTTTTTTTATACATATACTAACTTGATCAAAAAGTTTCCGAAATAACCCCTGTGTGGCGGTCCCATCGTTCCGTTCACAGATTTTTTTTCGGTTAGGCTGGTACATCTATTGTTGATATTCCCGCTAAATCTTAGCGTCAAAGCTTGGCGCTAAGGCTACGTAGCGAAAAGTACATCTACCTCTACAAGTGTTAGCGATTTTTTACCGTCAGGCAAGTGAATGGCGTACACCAAACGAGCCGAAACCGAAAAATGTCGTTTTCAGTCAAATAAAGAAGGCAATGCTAACGGTTTTCATGGATTACAACGGTGTAGTGCTTCGTAAATTTTTATCAGAAGACCAGACAGGCAAGGGACCAGAATTGTGGGCAGAAAACTCGCAGATTTTCCACCATGATAACGTACCGTCGCATAGTGCCATCACTACTCGAAATTTTTTGACAAAAAATGCAAAAAATACCATCCAATAGCCACGGCATTCAGTTGATTTGGCTCCCTGTGACTTTCTTCTGTTCAATCGAGTTAAAATTGTAAAAAAATCGTCAACGCACATAGAAATATATATACTCTTGTCTACGTAGCTTTTGCAAATGTCAAGCTATGATGCTAAGATTTAGAAGGAATATCAACAACAGTTGTACCAACTTAACAAAAAAAAAAACTCAAATCGGAACGAAGGAACCGCCACACGGGTGTAGCAGACAAGAATATAATATCTCTCGCTTTTCGTTACTGTTATTCAATATTTAGTATGAATGCGAGCTTGCACGTTTAGTTATCCAATCTTGCCAAAATTTAGATGTTTTTACCATTATTGTTCTCAAGATATGCAAGAAAAAATTTATTCGCTAATTTTGGTCACAGTTAAGTACCCGCATTTAATTTTGAATAGAATCAGCAATAGCCAACCGATTTGCATGATTTATAGCTTATTTTATTCGCAAGTTCGCAACGTAAGTTTAAAATTCCTAAATGTAAAGTTTTTTTATGATTATTGGAAAACAAAAAAAGTTACGGTGCAAAAACATAAAAAACTAAATATTACGGCATCTGTCGGACGAACTTAAAACTACACAGAAACACTCCTCACGCCCCATGGAACATGTGTATTAAGTTTGGTCAAAATCGGTCCAGTAGTTTTTGAGTTTACCGATCACGAAGATACACGTCATTTTTATATATATAGAGATATAGCAGACATAGATGTCGTTTTTTTTTTTTTTTTTGAGCGATAGTATTCTGCACTAATTACCCACTTACAATACGAATAGATAGTATCAGAGTAACAAGTTTTGCCAAAACCCAGCTTTAGAAAAAAAAATATTTTAACGCTTGAGATATAAGTAATTCGTAAAAGTGTAGGCTAACAAAAATTTGATCTTGATCGACTTTACTGTTTCCTCATATATTAGACTTAATTTTCTTAATTTCTTAGCAAAATTCATTTCAAATAAAAATCATAACAAAGGCAACAAATTTGTTTTAATTAACAGTATATTATATAAACATAAACATAAAATTATAAACAAAACAATACAAATTTCATATTTCAATTGAATTGTATGTAAAAACATATTGTACTTGAAGTAAAATTTTAATCTTTTAGGAAATTACAAAAAAAAAAAAAAAAATTGTAAAAAAATCCAACAACATAGAATTTAAATTCTTTTTGTTTCGTTTTGTTTGTGTTTTCTTATTAATATTTTTGTTTTTACTGTTGTTGTTGTTGTTGTATTTTGATAAATTTATATGAAAAATCCCTTGAATTTTATTTATTTATAGATTTGCTAATCTTTTTTTTTTTGTTTTTGTTTAATTTGTTTCTTTCTATAAGAGAGTTGTGAAATAGAATCTTTCGCAATACTTACTCGTATTAAATTCGTTTATTTATTTATTTATTTTATTTTTTATTTATTAATATTTTGTTCTTGTTGTTGTTTTTGTTGTTGTTATAAGCAAAAGCGTGCCAATTGTATTGTTATCACTGAAAATAATCCATTTAAAATAAACATAAACAAAAAGTAAGAAAAAAAGTATATTTTTTTTCTTTTTGAAACATATTGTTGTCAAATGTTTTATTTTTTGTTGGTTTTGATAATGGTACTTGTGTATATACAGTGGGCAGCAGAGGTAAGTTGATATTATAACCAGAACCAAAAAACTAAATAATAAATTGAATAACAAAAAAGTCGAAACCCAAAAAAGTTTAGTGCTTTTTCGATCACTTGATCTAAGCTTTCAGATATTAAGTATTCTAGACGCAAAAGCTTTCTGCAAGATGGGTGACGCATTTGTTAACAGTTGTCGAAAAACGCATTCGAATGAAAATTTCTCAAGCTTGTTTGCAAGAATTTAAGCGAAATAAAATTGTTTTTGAGTATCGTTTTATAACTGTTAACATGGATCCATTACTATACATCAGAGACAAAAAATCCAAACAATGAACTGAAGTTGGTAGAAGTGAATCAAAAAAGGTAAATAGAGTTCATTCGGCTGCTAAGGTCACGGCAACGATTTTCAGAGATTTTCTCGGTTTGATCGACTCAATTCCAAAAACGAAAGCAATAAATTCGAAATATTATTGTAACCTTTTGGATCAATTGAATTTAAAAATTCGAAAACACGACCTGGTTTATAACATAAAAAAAAAATCATTTTTCGTCAAGGTGACGCACCAAAGTGTCCTAACAATGGCAAAATTCAACGAATTGAAGTACAAATTGCTTGACAATCCACCTTATTATCCAAATTTAGCTACCGCTTACGTCTACTTGTTCCCAAGTCTAAAAAAATTAATTACTGTCAAACGTTTTCCCTCGAATGAAGACACAATGGCAGCTGTAAACGATTACTTTGAGGAGCTTCAAGGGATATAATTGCTGGAAAAGCGGTGGAATAGTGGTATTGTTTGTGTTGTTTTTCATTACTAGGTTAAGAACATTCCGAACTGCCCTCGTATTTGCTATTTTGACAGTTACTTCATATAAATTTGCAATAAAACAATTGCGAATACAATGAAGGCGATTCCAACTGAAACAATTTAAGTTTCACTCTCAGAGTTTTGTATAACGAAACACGTTGTTTCACTTATACTTGGGCTTTGAGTTACGAATGAGGAGCCAATCATACACATGTATTTTTTCTCGTAAAAACAAAAAAACATCTTTTATATCTTTGTATGATCTCTCCAGTCCAGCACCAGTAATATTGCTTTCCCTCGGACTGAAAAGAATGAAAATTGGATTCGTCTGACCAAATCACTTATTTTCAGTCTTTAACGTTCTTGGCCTTATTTAAGACAGATTTGGCTTCCTGACTGTTGAAATGAAGCCAATATCGTAAAGAATTTGTTAGGAATTAAAAAATAAATAAAATTACACTTAAACATGGCAGTGTGAGCTACATTGCTACAATTTCAATCAGCTTTGAAGTACAAAATATAGAGCCATGTACACACATTTGCTACCCACTGTAGACTTGACCTGAAAATTTGTATGTTTTAACCTTCAGTGGACTTAAAAGGCTATAATGGCATAAAGCATAATATAGATTTTTATCAGATTTTGATTACAATAAAATTACAAAATATACACAATATTTCTAAATAAATATGTATTTCTAAGGCATTAATTTTAATATTTAGTTTCAATAAACAACATAACAAATAATTGTTTGTAATACAACAACACATTGTATAACAGTTTGCCATAGTTTATGTGTTTCTTGTTACAAACACTAAATTAATGAAAAATTTTTTAAATAAACTGAAACTGAAAACTAAAACCGTACACGTGCTTACAATTTTTAATATGTTCAAATTGAAAATTTATTTTCAGTTAAATTCGTAGCAGCAGTGTCGGTAATCAATAAGTTCAAATTCTATTTTAAATGTGTTTTTTTTGTTTTAAATTTATTTTTATTTAATTTAATTTATCTTTCCGTATCCAAAGGAATGAACACACACATCAAAACCATTTGCATCAAAATCAGAATCACACAAAACAAATTCTCTTATTTCGTGTGATCTTTGCCGTGTTTTGTTTGAATGTCAATCTGTCTACGAAATCATTAAGCAACGTCATTAGTTATGTATACTCTCGTATATACAACTTCTGTTACTTATTTTGGCTGATATTTGTTTAATTCGTAAGTAGTTTGTATTTTCGTATATACGTACATATATATTTATTTGTTTATATATAAATATGTGTCTGTCTGTATGTAAATAAGAACAACATTTTGTTATTATTTACTTATGCTAATATTTGGCATTTGTTTATTGATTTTAACTGAATTTATATATACAAATACGCACTTAACTTATTACCAATAAAAAAATACAGATTCTTAAAAGAGTTCAAAGATTACCCACTTTAGCTTGTCTGATCCATCAATAGGTAAAACTACTATATATCAAACTGTAAACTGTGGCTTGTTCTTAAGTTTCTTTTAAGAAAGTTTGGCAAATTGTTAAGTTCCTGAAACGTGGAAAATTATTTGAAAACTTCGGTATTCCGTTCGTCGTATTTACAGAATAACATATTGTTTAGTAATGGGAGTCATTTTTAGTTAAACAAATATTCCAACAAGCAAAATTACTGAATTTGGTTAAAAGCATTAAATGAGGAACTTTTTCATCTTCATTGTCAGGCAACGGTATAAACCAGAACCTCTTTTTACTCTTTTGTAGCCATCGGTGCATCTTCCAGTTATGCAGTTTTTCCTTCTTCCAATTATTTGTTTCTGTTCTTTTTAAGAAGTCTTTAAAGTTGCAGAGGGCTTTATGTTTATGTTAGTTAGGGCCACAACATACCGCAACCAAAAGGTATTAACACTAACACTAAAGATATTAACACTATTTGGTAAGAAAGTTAGGTTAGGAGGGAGTGGCAGCCTCATCAAATCAAGGCACGCTTGATGACACATAGCGGCCTGTTGTGATATCACACATGAAGCGATGCCATGTGACATTCACCCAGCCCAGATTAACCGGACTTGACAGTCAACTAGAAGCCTCACATAGATGCATAATCTCTCAAATCAAGTTGGAAACCACCCTGATAGTTTAGCTGACTGAAAAGTCCCAGGCCTAAAAAATAAAACCCTTTTTAAAATTAGCTTTATTCATCAAAGTAATCTCCATCAGGAGCAATGCAATAATTGCAGCGCCGCTCTAACAATTCAGTACCACTTTTGTAGAACGATTTATTTTTTGGCTTTAAAATAGGCCTCAGTTTCAGCAATAACCTCTTCATTCGTGCGAAATTTTTTACCGGCGAGCATTTTTTTAAGGTCTACGAACAGCCAGTAGTCGCTAGGAGTCAAATCTGGTGATTACGGTGGATGTAGGAGCAATTGGAAGTTCAATTCATGTAGTTTTGCTATTGTTTCGGAATCATCAACACGTTCTTATTTTTGGTCAACAGTAAGCAAACACGACATCCACTTTTAACAGAGCTTTGTCAAATGTTCATGCAATATAAAGCCAACACGTTCTTTTGATCTCTTTACTTTGTTATATTATCCTTATAATACCTTTCAAGCCATTGCTCTGTTTAAACGGTATTTGTACCCATCAAGAAGCAGTGTAGACTTAAAATATGAAACTGTTTTTGAGCCATTGTTCTGAAAATAACAATAGTAGCGTCACTCTGAGCACAATAACTCACAACCTAATAAATAGAATATCATTGAATTTTAGGCACTGTGTTTCGAAGGTTGGAGGTGAATGCAATAAAACTAACGCCATCATGTATTAGGCCCGAGACTTTTCAGACCATGTGTTAACTTGATATCAATGATCGACCGATCCGATAAGCTATCGAGAGAAAGCGAGACGATTGTGAGCAATTTACGTCGAGCTTGAAACGGCCACCGACAAATGAAATCAATTACTCGTACGCTTGTTTACCCAGGAGATGCCCCCACGATCCAATTTAAGCAACTGATTGGTGCACCCATTATTCAATATAGGCCGGGTGAGTCTAGCAATGAAGCAATATTCTCCCTCTGCCCAGGATCTGTCAGTGTTCAATAAGCCCATCTGTCTAATAGATGGCCTAACGAAGGACAGCGGTACACCCACCCTCGTGGGTAGAAGATGGCTCTTCGACAAGGACCCAAATACCGAAAAATAAATACCTCTTTTGGTGTCAGCAAAGCATCATCCTCACCCTCCGAGTCAAGATAGCTCTCACACACTACATGTTCAGATGTTTCAGGAGAGGTCGTGCAGAACATACACTGATCATCCTCAACATTCCTCAATCTCACTGATGGCTTTAAAACCTCAGTGCCCGGTGAATATTCCAGCACCCTGAGATCGCTCTTGATGAGGGAGCCAAATAAACTTGTCTCATACAGGAGGCATTTTTTCAAAACGGAACGAATTCCCCCGAAGCCTAGAAGCCAATTCTTTCTTTACGTATCCCACGTGCACACAGGAAAATGGCTCAGACTAAATAAATACCCAGTACGTTGATTGCAAAAAATACAGCATATACCACGCTTAAAGGCTCCTTCTCTTAGGGAATACGTAGTCAGAGTTTGAAATCGCTCTTTTGTTATATTTAAATGGCGGGCACCATTTCCGAGTTTAATTTTTAAAGAACACTAGTGAAAAGGTGCATTTCGATTAAGTTTTCTTCATAATAGTTCAGCAAAAGCTAGACAATATACACGGTGTAGAGTAACAGATTAGGCTCTTTAATGGGAATCAAACCCACGACTCGTGTGCTGACATACTAGCACACTACTCCCTAGCCTGCAGGGCACCCAGTTCACTTATTTTTTTTTTCAACTTACGTTTTGATATAAGCAAATAGATTAAGATTTGTAGTCAGAGTGTCTTGAAAGTATGACAGCAACATATGCTCTGTAATATATAAAAAAATAAAATTTTCTAATTGTTTTATTGTAGTTGTTGTTACAACAATAAAAAGTAAACCAAGAATAAAAAAACATAATTTGTTATTATTTTTTCCTTTTTCATGTTGTTTTTATGTTTTTCTCAACATTGTTGTTGGATGTTGTAAATCACTTAAAATCTGTCATTGGCTCATCATTTGCAATGAATTAATGTTTGTTTTTTTTTTTTTTTTTTGTTTGATGGATTTGAAAGCTGTTGTTGTTTTTGATGAAGATTAAGTCGAGAACGCTAGTAATTATATTGATGTTTAAAACACAAGTGCAACCACATTTTCAGGGCCCACCCATGTTGTGGATTTAAGATCAAAAACCAAATGCCGCTCTGGTAATTAGTCATTTTTTTAAGAGTGCGCGAGTACAAGTATTTGTTTATTTTTTTATTTTTATTTGTGGTCTGTCAGCACCATTTTAGCAGGTTGTTTTTTGTTGTTACTATGATCGTTGGATTTAGTGGAGTAAAATGGCTATGGTAGCAATTAGATTATAGCATAGCATGAACAAACAACATGTAAGAAATTAAATCTAAAATCACAATTTTATTTTTTATTTAATACAGACCCAAATATATATTTTTTTGAAAATGCTATAAAAAAAAACTATTGAATATTTTCTCAAATTTCTTTTTTTATTTGAAAGTACAATCCTTCCGGTTAATAATGGCAAATAATTTCATTCAAATGGCTGCCTCGGCTGGCCATGCAGTAGCCTACACGATCGGTCCAATTTTTAAGCACATTATAGATTGTGTGCAGTTGTATTTCACCAATGGCTTCACGAATATTGTCCTTTAAAGCGTCAATTGTCTCTGGCTTGTTGGCGTAACACTTACCTTTGACGGCACCCCACAAATAATAGTCCAACGGTGTCAAATCGCAGCTCCGAGGTGGCCAAACGACATCAGCTCTGCGGCTGATAATGCGATCTTCAAAAACAGGGCGCAAAACATCGGGTGTAGCTTCGGCTGTGTGGCACGTAGTGCCGTCCTGTTGAAACCAAATGTTGCTAATATCCTCCTCTTCAATTTTTGTGAACAAAAATTCGTTCAACATGGCCCGATAACGATAGCCATTGACTGTAACGGCCACTCCTTGCTCATTTTCGAAGAAAAATGCCCCAATTATGCCTCTGGATCAAAATCCGCATCAAACAGTGACTCGTCTTGGGTGTATTGGCTTTTCAATGTATGCGTTTGGGTTTTCTGTGCCCCAAATGCGACAATTTTGCTTCTTTACATACACACTAGAGTAGATAACGAACTAGAAAAAATGCATTTGTTTGTTTTTTAAGCCCTAGCAACTTCACTAGATATACTGTTTATACTGAGTTTTTCTTTCCTCCGTCACTTCTCTAGGGAGTATATTGGCTTTCCACAAAGCATCTATTGCTTTGTTTCAGTTGCTTTAATCAGTTTGATATTTCCAAGCTAAGTGGATGATTAATCCGCTGTAGCTTTCTCCATATGATTTGTTTTGTGCAGTGGTTAAGGTCCTTGCTAATTGGTGGTTATCTTTACTTTAGCATTGTAATTTTTTCCCAGTAGGTGGAGTGTTTTTCCTGATCATTCGTCTGATGTTTGTCATCATCGCCAGAGGTATGCGAGAAGGGACTGGGGGGCTTTTTGCTTTATTATTTTTTTTAGATGGAGTTGTCTGTTTTTTATTATTAAACATTCGAAACCACAATTAAATTTTTTCTTCGTCATATCCTCTACTGGGGCTCCAACCTGGGTTGTTTGTGTTGTTATGCGTGCGCTCTAACCGCTGCACCACGCCACCCAAATGAGTTACTAGATTCTAATTTAATCGTTAAATGAACTTTATAGATTTCTACAAAAATCTAATATTTAAACATGAATTTCTTTAATTTTTAATTCTTATTAAAAACGCTTTTATTTTATATATAAAATGCATTGTTTTGTACAAAAAAAAATATTTATTTTCACAACCAAACTTTTTTTTATTAATTGGAATTGTTTTTATTTTCTTTTCAGGTAATTTCGCTTTTCCATCAAATTATTGAACTTCCCACGGTAATTGGTGTTTTGTTTTTGCTTTTCATTTGAAATGAATTTTTTGAAATTGCATTTGGTAAAACGTAGTAAGTAGTTCTGCTTAATGTTTAATATAATAATTTTAAGATATTCTTCTTTGAAATATAAACAAACGAAAACAATTTAAAGGAAATATAAGAAAATTTGGGCGTTAGAAATATTGGAATCGAAATGCAAATAACGACAGGCAATAAGATTATAAGAAATCTGTCATTTTTGCTTAATAATAAATTTTCAATTAAAATGCAATTACATCTTCAAACGTATGTAAATACATATGGATAATAAAAATTATTAAAAATTTTTGTTCTATTAAATAAACAAAAAATGAAGAAAAGTTACAAAAACACTTGATCACAACAATGTTGGCTAACATTGTTAGCAGTTTCGAAAGCTATTTTTACAATTTCTTCTAAAAGAATTATTTTGGCATTTGGTCAAAGCATAAATCGATTTTTATAAAACTCTGTTCGATTACTATTTTGAAGCAATTGTTCCTTTTCCTCCTATAGATTAGATTAGGCCGATTGCGATACCCTGAAGAAAACTCGAAACTCAGACTTGACAGAGATCGAGCTGAGCCATCTCTAAACCTGAATGTGCAAATAATGTCCTTTTAAGATATTCTTCTTTGAAATATAAACAAACGAAAACAATTTAAAGGAAATATAAGAAAATTTGGGCGTTAGAAATATTGGAATCGAAATGCAAATAATGACAGGCAATAAGATTATAAGAAATCTGTCATTTTTGCTTAATAATAAATTTTCAATTAAAATGCAATTACATCTTCAAACGTATGTAAATACATATGGATAATAAAAATTATTAAAAATTTTTGTTCTATTAAATAAACAAAAAATGAAGAAAAGTTACAAAAACACTTGATCACAACAATGTTGGCTAACATTGTTAGCAGTTTCGAAAGCTATTTTTACAATTTCTTCTAAAAGAATTATTTTGGCATTTGGTCAAAGCATAAATCGATTTTTATAAAACTCTGTTCGATTACTATTTTGAAGCAATTGTTCCTTTTCCTCCTATAGATTAGATTAGGCCGATTGCGATACCCTGAAGAAAACTCGAAACTCAGACTTGACAGAGATCGAGCTGAGCCATCTCTAAACCTGAATGTGCAAATAATGTCCTCGATATAGCCAACCACCATCACTGATAAAATTAATCAGATTCGTCAGTGATATATCCTTTAAGCAATTGAGATCATGGAAGACACGTGCACCAAGATGCCTTGGTCTAAGGTCACGTAAAGCAGAAATGTGTTGTACCGATTTATTTTCCTCCTCATTCTGACAGCTTCTACAGAAGCCATTATATATGTACAATTAAACAGAATCCTTTCCAAAAATTAGGAGAGTCCTGGTCTTTTCAACTGACAGAAATGGCCACAAAATCATGAATATCCTGCAAGTGGTAATATTAGGCCACCTGAGCTTAACGCTACTCAACGCTTACTCGTCTAATAATCTCGGCAACAGCACTAACGGGACTTGTATGTCACACTGTGCAAGAGTTACACACATATATGACCCCCTAGTTCAGGACCAAATTCATTCCCTCAAATGCCCCATAACTCGGGACCTACATATATCAGTACGATATATTGGCGACCAAGTTGGGACAGTGAGTGAATGAGACAGTTCGACCTAACAGCGTTGGAACTGAGAGCATCAAGTCTGTTCACATAGATATCAATATCCGAAGGTTCGAGATCTAATTTCCGAATACACCTACCGGGCCTTTAGGTAGCATAAACCTCGGTCTGGAAGACTGTTTCTCTGTCTGTCGGTCTGAGGTAACGAGAGGCCAAGTTCAGAATTGTAATGAAGGAATTCCAATTGACTTTATTCAATTTACTTGATTTAATTTGATTTCAGCTTAAGTTTAATAGCGTCTTCTAATTCAATTTATGATCTCCAGGCGTGTAATTGACGACCCTTGCTTCTACTGCTCTGCGGGCTTCAGTTCATGAATTGCCTGACAACATCATTTTCGGATTTTCTCAGAGCATATCATATAAAATTATTTATGCTCACATATCAGTTGGTAGTGAAACTTGCATATTCTGGTTATGACATGATCCATACAGTAGAATCGATTTTCATTGGAGTTAACAGTACTGTCTTTCTCAATATAAAGTTTGATCTCTAGACAGAGTTTATTTCTGAATCCCTAAGTCTTGTCGATTATGCTTCCTAAGTATCAAAATGAATTCACCTTTTCTGTTATTTCATTATTTAAACATAGTATTTCTGTCCTTAATCTGAAAGTCAGTTTGCTTTGCATATGGTCAAGAGGGTGGAATAAGAGTTGTCGATCTTGACTATGATCTGCTAGTCCGCCTTGAAGTCCCATGTTATATATATTATTATTATTATATACATAATTGCTGTTTGCATTGCTTGATCCAGGGGTCTAAGCATGGTATACGATATCGAGTGTACTATCGTATTGAATAACATTTCGACGCGTGTCGAATAAGCTATTCAGCGCATTCGAAATTTCATGCTTATTGTGAATGAATTCATCATATTTAGGAAAAATCACAACATCCGTTGAGGTAAATTATGTATAAAACAAAAGCATAGAAAACTCTATCAATGTTAGGAATAATAGGTTATAATTTTATAAATTAATTAATTAATTGCATTGAATAGAGTATGAATTAAAAATTATTCTTATTTATTTGTGTTCATCGGAATCAGAAAACATTTTTTTAAGTTAATATTAGAATAAATAAAACATTAATTTCCCACAACTTTTAGTTTAATTTCCTATGAATAAAACATATTTTGTTTGCTTACGATAGCTATTTTACTATCGAGATTACACTCGATCGTAGACTCGATATCGAACGACGTAATCCCAAAATAAATGTATTTGATAAAAAGGACTTGATATCGTATGCCGTGATTAGAACCCCGAGACTCAGTTAAATAAGAAGGGCTGTGCTGTGGCCTTGGCCGATTTGAAAATTATCCTATAGTTTAGAAAAATTTCATGAAATACGCACCACAATGCATAGGCATATGGATTTATTATAAGAGATATTATCTTATGTTCAGTAGTGATCTCCAGTAAGCCAACTGCTCTACTGTTACTCTTAAGCTATTGACATGGTCGATATAAAACATTTGTGAGTCAGATGCGGTTTATGCCTTTCTGAGTCCATATAAAATAACGTCTCATACTCTCTTATTTAGTTTGTGAACAATGACCTTCTTGACTATGTCGGGCATAACCTTCCGGTTTTTTCGTTCTATTACACGGTTCGACAAAGAAAGATATTATAAAATAATAGCGCTATCGAGTAGAACAAGGATCTGTTTTTCAAATTTTCGAAACACTTTCAAAGTCTGGAGTTATGGGTAAAAACCTGCTTTTCAGACCTTCATATACTTGTAAGCTAATAACTTCGCTGAATATTACCCGATTTGAAGTTTATTTTCTGATTAAGAAGAAGTGTAACATTTCTTAGAAATTTATTTTTTCAAAAAGTGTAGATTCGAAATCTCCTCTTAGTAACTCTGGGGATATTTATTGTTTTTTTTTTTTAATATTTTATGGCTTCATATGTTTTCGCGACTTTACCATGTAAATATTGTTTCTTCGGGGGAGAAGGGTAATTCGTAATGATTTTGCGCTATTTCGTAATGGTATTATAGCTGAGGCAATATATGTATACACTGTAGGGCATTAGATTCAAAAACAATTGCAACAAAAATAAATACGTAATTACTTGTATAAACAATTTAATTTATTTAAAATTAAGAAAAATTATACAATTTGTTGCAAAAAGAATCTACATTTTACAAAAAAAGTTCGAAAATTACGAAACTTTGGAAAACAACAGCAAAATTTTCGTTTTTGCAATTATATTTTTAGATTTAAAAAAGTTTTTTGTTTTAAAACAATGTTTTGTAATAATTATAAAATCTTTACACCATAAATGAAAACAATAAAGCAGACATGTTGTCTGGAAATTTTTTGAATTTAAGATTTTTTTTCTTAATATTTTGTAAGGCAACCAAATACAACGTCTTATTACATAAATTCAATGTCATTCATTAAAATTTTAAAAATTAAAAAAAAAAACCATCAGCCCACAATGTAAGTTTTGTTTGTACAGAGACGCTCATACTCGATAAGAGTTTAAACAATAAATTTAAACATTTTTTTTTGCTATTTTCTTACAAAATGTACTTAATATATGATGATATAAAAAATTACAATTCATTCATACATTCATTCCTTTGAGCATTAATTCAGTGTTTTGTCTTAAAACTTGTAAAAAGAAATGAATGGAATTGAACTGATGCTGTTGCTGTTGTTATTGGTGATTTTTATTGAATGGCTGTGTCTATGATATTAAAAAAACTCTGAATTAAATGTTGAATTAAGTGAAACAACCAGACACAGAAGTTTCTACCAAAAATGGTCAAAATCATGCCAGTAGACATGCCGCCAATTGTACGCACTCGGCACAGTGGGACGATGGCAATAATATTAAAAAAAATTAATAAAAATAATTAATATAAAACCTTTAAATAGATATCAAGCAATACTCTTCTTTAAAAACGTAAGCACAATTTAACCTTTTCTTACATAATAAATTTTTTTACTTAAATTTCTATAACTCAGTTATGAAACATAGGTTCTGAACAATGTTAACACTTCCTTTCTGCTACTTTGGCATTGACTGTCGCTGATTGCCCATGGGTATAACCTAGCCTCTTCCACTTTCAAAGTTTTATCTCGTATTATACTAATTCGGGTCGCGTGGTATGCCGTAACCTGGAATTAGGAACGGTTGGTGGTCACGAGTCGTATTTTACATTCTTTTAAAATTTGGCTCTCAAAAAGAATCGTTTTTTACGAACGAATTCAATTCCCACTTTGTCAGTCAGTTCACTTAGTTTAAGAGTTCAGTGCTCGGTTAATTCTGTGAATATTTCACATAAAGATTCCGCTTGCATATGTTATTTGCGGAGTGGCATTACCATAGTATTTTCAGATATTGTGTCGAGATATAAACGAAAAAGAATAGTCTTTCCATGCTGCTAAAGCAAAAACAATGAATTTAAAAGAAATGAACGATAAAAAAACTTGAACTAAAAAGAAACATAACAGAAATGAAACGTGAACATACTGTTACGTTTTAACCTTTTTTGCAGAGTTGTATATTTATTTTCGTAACAATACAAACGAACTATGAACTAAGAAGAAAAAATAATGAAAGAGACTGATGACCGGTAAAGAAACATCAACGAATAAACGAACTTAGGACTTAAAAGAAGACAACAGATGGCCAACTAAGAAACATGAACTATCGAAGGAACTACAGAGGTAAAAACTTATTGTAACGACCGATTCTCTTAGCTCAGTTGTGTGAATAGTTCAATTGAACTAGGTCGTTCAAGAACTACCCATTTTCTTTAAGCATATGCTTATGAATGCCTGCATTATCTCTAATTCTCGCGTTGTAGCGTTCCACGACTTGCAAATGTACTGTAGTACTGTTAAGGTCTTTGGATGTTAACGCACATAAGCTTAGTCTTAGTAATAATTTGCCCCTCATGTGAGTCTCACTGTGCATGCCATCGGCGTATTCTAAGTCTTCTTAATTACCATGCAGACCCAAAACAATTTATAATTTTTCACTCGCGACCCTTTTCACAAATTCGGCCCGACGTTGAAAAGTCTTGACGGACACCTGCGTTGATGAGGGCTCACCGCGATGGTTTTCATGCTTCACTCGACAGGTGTCTTTTTAAAGCGCCTTGGTTAACGCTATGAGCTTGCGGGGAATATCCCTACATACCAGTGCGTTCTAAATTGCTTCGTGGTGTATGATATCTAAAGCTTTTTCAAAATCGGTTAATGCGAGAGGTGATCGTCATTCCACTGGCTGTTATCCGTAACGTATTAACATGGTTCATACAAGACAGTTGGGAACTAACTTAGTTAATAAGCTCTAAATTGGAAACTTTAGCGAAATTATTGCAGTTTTCCTGCCTGATATTTTTACCACAAAATTTGTTGTTTTATATTGAATTTGTGTTAACGGTTGCGTTATGCAAAATCTTATTTTTGATATACTATACTTAAGCTTGAAATCATCTTTTGAATCTTCTTAAGCTTAAAATCATCTTTTGAATCTTCACGGTTCATTGTGTTGTCATGCTTTTTTGCTGGAGAATAGAAGTAGTGAAAGTGCACATCCTTGCTTTACTCCAGCGTTAGTATGGAATGTTGACTGATGCTCCCGCTGTGAAGAGCCGAGAGTTTTTCAACCTCGTACATTGCTCGCATTATTTGAATTATTTTCTTCTCAATACTTTTCATATGGCAGGTTGTTTGATAGTATCGAAGGCTTTCTTGAAATCGACGAAGAGTAGGTATAGGCGGTACGCCATTCTAGAGACTGTCTTTTATAATGCATAGAGTGTTTCTAGTCTATGCAGCTTTTATTTGGCCGGAAGCCTGACTATTCGCCTCGCAATATATTCCCTATTTTGCTCTGAAGCCTTCATTGCATTATGACTGTTAGTATCACTCGTTAAGCAGAGTGATTCCTCTTCAGTTATTACAATCTTTTTGGTAGCTGCATAGTGATGCCTCCCTTCCTCCCATGCTTATGTAATATGAGTAGTAGTTTCTGAGTTTTTGCCTGATCTGTGTTGTCTATGCATGAGTCAGAAATTCGTAGAACTAATTGATGGGAGAAAAAAGAGATATTTTTCGACGGATCTTCCTTTTAAGAAAGCTTCATGTACAATCACAAGCACACACCCATATTTTCACTCTACATCTGTCATGAGCTTTTCGTGGGACTTTTGTAAACGATCAACTCACACGTATTCTTACGCTCTTGCCTTTAGTCGTCAATGAGATAGCGACGAATGAACATGTATGGTGAATGTACGCAAATTTTTTAAAGCACAGACATATGATTTAAAAAAGTTTCTTACGCTCTTAGTTCTCACTGAAATAGCAACAAGTGCACATGTGCAGCGGTTGTATGTTAATTTTTTTTAAAACATCAACTGTACTCTCTTTGAGAGAGTCATTTCCGTGTTCTCACTACATTTTTACCTTTGCAAATTACTGCTCTACATCATCGAGCAGCAAAGAGCTGCTCATCACTTTTATTTTCACACGTACGTACTCCCATGCATAGGCAAAAAATAAACAAAGAGAAGTAAAGCGAAAACAAGTGGGAAAATACAGTGCAAAGTGGCCTGAGTGAGAGGCTCCCAAATTACTTGCACAATTGTAAAATGCATTAGTATTAGTTTGTTGAAACTGCTCTAAATATAAGCACAGATACGATAAGATGCCTTTAGAGCATTGTCCGGCAATCTAATTTTAATACATTTTACAACTATGCTAGTATTTGGATATCTCTCACTCAAGCCATTTCGCACTATATTTTCCCATTTGTTTCCTCTGTAGTTCTCTTTGTTTATTTTTTGCTTATTTTTTTCCTATGCGTGTGAGACATACGTGTGAAAAGAGAATAAAAGAGCCGCTCATTGCCTGACAATGCTTTAGAGAGATGGTTTTTAAGACGCTTACGTAGGCCAAAGTAGCGTCTATTTGGCAGCTAACAGCTACTATCCTTTCTTTTATATGTACGCCTACATTGTCCTTTGGTTTACTGCAATTCTGAGGTAAACAAAAAACAAAACTGATTTTGGCCAAAGTTGAAGATTTTTTTATACAAAACAGCTTTGTTTAAGACACAAAAGGCCCAATTTTCAGCGTACTTACCGAGCAAGTGAAATTCTGATTATTTTATTTGCACTATAATTTTGAACACTCAGTTCGTTGAGATGATTTTTAGACCCAGGCATTCCTGGCATGTATGTTATTATTGTCATTGAGCTGTAATTAGACAAAGAAATTCAGTAAGAAAAAGTTAAACGCAAGTACATTAGACTATTTATCTATTATGGTTCCTGGTTGGTAAAATCGTTTTGTTATTGGTTTAATTTAAGACTATTTTAAGTGGTAGTATCGTAGAATATCAGACAAGTTTATCTTAAATTTTTTACTTTTTGCACTCACTGTGTCAAAAATTATCATAAACGTTAATCATTCCTAGCATCTACTATTTGTGTGTTATTTTGTTCTATGATTGTGTTTCAAAAGTCATAGAATAACTCTACGATTTCAGTGTTGCACCACAGCACACTCTCACATAATGCTCTACAAAAGCAGTAGACTAAATTAATGTGTACTTGTATGTACACAGTAAGTGATTGATCAGTATGCAACAATCATAGTTTTATGTAGCATTCCTCAATATGCAACTAGATAACAAAAGAAAAACAAATATTGCAACATGTATGCCAATGTTTTAATTTTTTTTTTCATTTTTATTTCAACTCAAAGCTCCTCATCAAGATTACCAGCAGCATTACGCGTATGTGGCGATGTTATTGATTTTATTATTTTAAAAGATGCAGTTACGCATATAAAATTATTACTGACCATCATCATGCAACATAAGGCATTTACGCACTGAAAATCAAAATAAAAACGAATATTTTTTCAAGAAGTCCTCAAACACCAGGAGGAGAGCAAGCAATTGCATTGCATTGCATTTGACAGAAATCATGAAGCAGATGGTTTCAACATTGATTTCATTTAAGTGATCATCTGCATCATCGTATGTATGTATGTATGTATGTATGTCTGGTTGTTTGGTGCATTGTCCACACGTCAAATGACTTGTTGCCAACATTTATGGCATGTTGTAATGTGACGCATGACAATGAATCACTGGACATTCGCCTCCGAAAAGAATCTAAACATTAACCAGAGTAACCATTGGTGAATGGCAGTCAATGATTGTAAAATTATGGACTGCTGTTGTTCTAAAGCAAAAGGCGCTTTACTTATAACCATCTTTGGCTGAGCACAACAAAATAGCATTTCCTTATGGAATGTATGGCGGGAGAAAAAGAAAAAAAGTTTTCATTTTGTTTTTGTTGCTGTGGATGAGAAGATGGCAGGCAGGCAGTTGTTTTATTGTAGAATTAAATGATCGCGTGTATTTGCCTTTTATGGTTTTAGCAGAGTGAACGTTTTAATTAGGATAATGAGTTGTTTCCGGTTTGCAAAATGTGTGTTCGTTCAGTCCACAGTTGTCGTTGTGTCAGTTAGTCAAGTTTACCTTTAACTATTTGCAAAAAAAAAAAAATTAAGAAAAATTGAAAAAAATATGCCATCTTAAGTGCAACTGCTCTTGAAACATGTTTCCACTTACATGACACTATTCCACTATTGTTATGCTGCTGCGGTGTGTCTAAGAGAGTTTGTGCCACAAAAACAAATACATGGAGAAAAAAAGGCCACTATTAATGAAATTCATAGAGTTGAAATGAATGAAATGATGATCATTTCAAAGTCCTCTCTTGGCATCCAGATTTCTTGTTTTAACCGCTACCATTTATGGTCATTCAATGTGTATGAATAACTACTACTGCCACTGCTGCTGCTGCTGCTATTCACGCGTTTTTCTTTATTATTTTTTTAATATTTTTCCAAGACCTTAACAATATTACAAAAAAAAGAGGAGATCTGTTGGTTACAAGTATGTTTAGAATTACAAATGACGAGAAAAATAGTTCTCCTTTTGCATCATCTTTGTCAGCGCCGTCGTCATTCGGCCACATGCCATAACATGCCCATGACAAGTTCAAGACATTGTCAATAATAGTTTAATGGACACAATAGTGATGAATTATTTAATGAAAAAAGAAAAACTGGCTGATGTTTGTTTACTTGCTTTTCATTCATTGAAAGCTGGTCGTGAGTAAAGTCATCTGAAAGAATCATTAAATCAAGAAAGAAAAGTCAGAGAAAAAAACAACCAAGAACTTGTTAAAGGTTTTTCTTCGTTCTGATTAAAAAATTAAATTCAGTTATTTATTATTTATTTTATTTTTCTATCAATTTAATTTATACTTTCTTTGTGGTCAAATAAAATGAAGAAAAAAGCTACAGATTTTTCTTCTGAATATTTTGAAACACTTGGTTAAAAAAGTTAGTTTGTAATTAAAAAAAATACAAAACTTATTTTTCTTGTAATGAGAGGCCTGTTTTTCATACAACAAAAAAAAGCAATTTGATCACACGATAATCGCAATGCACCAATTATCGTACGTTAATCGTGTGACAGCTCGTTGGGTAATAATGCGCCAACAAAAATGTCAAAATTGCGTCTATACTTTTGTGCTCCCGTGCGACAACCAAAGTGGGCAATAAAATGTGACAATTTTAATATTTTGCGGCAACAACGCAGGTTTAAAATTGTCTCTTACTGGTGCATTTGTGTCAATCGTGCATAACCTAACCTATAATCGTGCATAAACTGAGAACTTGACATTTTTTCCGTTACTCCGTTACTGTCTTTGCCTACTCCCATGTAAGATTGTTTTGCCTTAGTTCGTGGATAATTGTACGTCGCAAGGTGTTTCGTGGTCGACCGCGGTTCCTGGATCCTTGACGATTCCACTCAAGCGCCATCCTTGTAATACTACTGAGATATTTCCTTAAAGTATGGCCGATCCATCTCCACCATCTTATCTGCTTCAGTAGGGTCTATATTGCTTATGGTGTTAGGCCAGAATATCTTGCGTATTGCATATATATAAGGCACTTGTTGGTAAATACCTGTAGCTTTTGCGTGATAGACATAAGCCAGGTTTCACTGCCGTACAACAGAACTGATTCTACACATGCGTTGAATATTCTGAGCATTGCTTGCCTGAATATGCGTAAGCTTCTTCACACTGACTGTAATCGTTTGAATGCTGACCTTGCTTTGTTGAGCCCGTTGTTAACGTCTAATTCTGCACCACCATTTATTGCCATTGTGCTTCGAAAACAGGAGAAGCTAACCCAATGCTCTATTGGTTGGCGCTGTAGTATAATGTTTTCTGTGCTATTGTTGTTAATCCTTATAGCTTTGGTTTTCTTGTTATTTATCTTAAGTTCAAAATTGAGAGCCAGTATTTCTAGGTCTTATTATTTTGACTGCATTTTGGAGATCTTGTGTGAGGATAGCCAAATATCATTTTAATAATCATGGAGTAAGAGACTCCATGTTATACCTCTCCTCAGTGAACAGACTTTGCTCATGATCTCATCCAGTTTGATGGTAAATAGTAGAGGTAAAGTTAACGTCCTTTCTTTACTCCAGCGTTAGTATGCATGGTTTGGTTGGCAGAAACTTCCGTTGTGAAGAACCGATAAGTCTGCATTTATGTACATTGCTCGTATTATTTGGATTATTTTCTGGGGTACTTATCTACTCAATGCTGCCAGTCCTTTTGTTGGCATCGAAGGCTTTCTTGAAATCGTCGAACACTAAGTATAGACCGGTACGCCATTCTAGAAACTGTCCTATTATGATGCGTAGAGTGTTGACCTGGTCTACGCAGCTTATATTTGGGAGGAAGACTGCTTGTTCGTCTCCCAAAATGTTTTCTGCTTTTTTCTGCAGCATTCCCTGTATAATGACTGCTAGTATCTTGTATATGATGTTAATCAGAGTAATTCCTCTCCAGTCATTGCCTTTCTTCCAAGTTGATGGCAGCCACTCTTCCACCCATGCTGATGTGATATCGCGGAGTTTAATTGGTACAAGAAGGTTCTAAAACCACCAAGTTCTCCAAGGAAAGGAAAGTAAAGTCTACCTCACCATATGCGCGCTCCAACCATATATGAATATGGGAAAATGGCTATAGAATATAACTAAAACTAGTCAATACTAGGGAATGATAGGTGGAATAAGATGTTGCTTGCCATTAAACCATTGGATGACTTAGTGCCACATATAAGCATAGGCTTTAGGCAGAGCAAGTTCGGAGGAATTTGCTATGACACCACGATTAGCTGTGGTTTGTTAAAGGAATTAATAAAATAAATCGAAAATTCTAACATCTTCTTTAAGACTTCAATATCAATTATAATCTATCTGCCACAAAAACTACACATCGAAGGTGTAAAAGATGATCGATAATCACACAAATTACTCCAGTTTAGCTTGCTAGCTTTAGCTGCATTAAAAACGGTGTTGCTACTTTTTGTTCGCACTATATTTATTCGATTAAGTTTATACACTAACTGCTATATTATGATTTCATTAGAGTAGATCAACTTTCATAAATTGCTAAACAACACATACGAGACGAGTACACCTGCCTTGAAAACCAGACAGACGCATGGAATGTGTTCATTTCTTTTTGCAACTTTTAAATAAAAATTTTTTTGTTTATTTTTTTCTTTTTTAATTTTTCTTAAGAATTGTAAATTTATACACAATAATGTTTTTAAATTTATTTTTATTTTTTATATTCGTATCTCTTATTCTGTTTGTTGTTTCAGTAGTTGTCATACGACTGGCATGCAATTAAATGACCATCTAAGGAGACCATTTGGCGTCTTAAGAATATACGATTTTATATACTCGTTTTATACAATAAATAAAAAAATGTCTTAAAATTTCTAAAGAAATCGATTTTTAATCGATTGTTCTCGTATTTATTGTAAATTAAACCATTATTTGAAAATCTTGTATTTCAGAGAGCAAAGTAGAAGACTATAGGAGTCATTTTTCGTGGCGTTGACATTTTGAGGGGGTCTTTGGTAGACAAAATGACTTTAAATGAAGGACTATACCTTGGTTGTTCAACAATTTTTTATTTTTATTTTTTCTAAAAGTAATTTTTTTTTTCTTAATTTGCTTGTAAAGTGAAATGTCATAATTTACGATCGGTACTGTATAATTATAAACAAATTGAAAATATTTATGTATATTTTGTTTAATGAAAATTGTTATGGTGTCGTTATCGTAATTGTTAACTGATAAATATCATATACAATGTAATGTTTATAATATTTTTTTTATTTTTTATAAACAAACACAAGAACAAAGAGAACTTTGAATCAAGCATTTTAATTAAGAAGCCAATCAGGGTCTTTACATAATTTTAAATTAAATAAAGAGTTTAAGTCTTCTGTTTTTTTTTCGTTGTTTTTATTTTCCTTCATTGTTGTATTTATGAAATCATAAAATTTGATGTTTCCTTCTATTTTATTAACGAACTCCTCCTTGCCATACGCCCCACTTGACTTTTCTAAATTTTAATGATGTTGCTCCCTGTCAACACAGATTTAACAATTGACAGTAACGATCAATTCACAATTATTATTTTGGTAGTAATGAGTAAACAATAAGCCTAGCGGGCCTATGTATGTACACACAGATGCCATGGACAAACTGACTGACTGACTGACTGTCTGACTGACTGACTATCTGACTGACTGACAGGGCTTTTATGTCATTTGAAGTGCCTTAAATGCTTTTTTCCCTGTAAATTTGTTTGTATTTTTTTAGCTGTGAGGCTGGCTGGTGCTGGTGTTAATGATGATTTTGATGATCAGAGTAACGATTATGATGACGATTACATTGAGAGTATTGATGATTATCGGAATGGTTATTGGTAGCTATTTATCGAAATACATTTGTAAATAAACATCAGAAGGTTTTTGTTTTTTGGTGTGAATAAATGATTTTTATGGTTTTTTTGCCATGCAGAGGTCGAATTTGATTTTTATTCAACGGCATGATAAGGCATGAAATGATACGGAGTAGCGAGAGTCTTATTAAACATGATCAATGGTTTGGTTTGATTTTCTACTTGTCATTTAACCCTCGAATACTAATGTACGTAATGTACTACGCTGACGACTAGTTTTTTATAGTTTGGGGATTTTATCTTGAATTTCTGTAAAATGATTGTCAAGGCTTGGTAGTTGGACAAGATGACCGATGCGATCTTAGAATTAATTCTGATAAGACCCAGCTTGTGCTATTCACCATAAGTTAAAAACCACCCTCGTTTAAAGTAACCACATTGAATCTCTGCAACTGTGATATTTGCATCAAAACTTCGTTTTCCTCTATCGAGGATCTGGTAAGAAAGATCAGTGGCGCTCTAGATGTACAACCTGGTGGTTCTGCCAATTCTTATCAATAGCCGCCTGGTGTGGTGGGGGCTCTAAGTAAGAACCTTATCACTACTAGACTGAAAAGAGTGCAGAGAACTGCGTGTTTGACTGCCACTAGTATTTACTACTTATAGATCTCCACATTTTGCAGCTTTTGGATCAGAACGCAATTAGGCTGATAGCTAAGTAGGAGTAGAATTTCAACGAGTTCTGGTTTCATGGTCCTTACAGATGTGTCCAAGATGCATCCGGTGTTTAGGCTGGTATTTTCTCCGAGACTGCTAACTTTGAGGATACTAGAGACCTCTAGAAATTTTCAGGCGGAAGTTTTTACATGTGAAATGCTGAGGGATTGGAGATCTGTGGGTAAAATTGAAATTTTCTCCGATAGTCAGGCCGCCATCAGGGCCATGGTTATGCCCAGTAGCATCTCGGAATTAGTTCTTCGGTGTAAAAACCTCCTCGGTAATGCATGTACCTTTATCTGTTTCCCTAGACACAGGGACATCATTAAGAATGAAAAGGCTGATGAACTTGCTAAGAGGGCTTCGATGAATGTGGAATCTATCATCTTCTGCTCTGATTATGCTGGCCTATGGCTGTAGTCGAGGGGAAATCTGCAGTTTCTTCCTTGAAAGGGCACAAAGCAGGTTGATTTTTCAATAGATCCCCTCAAACTTTTTCATTTTATTTACAGTTCAGGGTGTCTGTAATTCCACTTTCTCTTTCTTGGTGTACGGGTGGTTTCATTATTTGAGCTCCTGATTTGGTTCCAAAATGACACTTTGTTGCCAATTGTAGTTGATAATGTTTGCGGTTAACTGGCCAGCTAACCTATCTACCGACCTTTATTACGTATCGATTCTAATGTTAAGGTTTTGTTTCAGTCTGAAGTATTATCAATATTATCTTAAGTTTATGGAAAGCTAAGTAGAAAAAATGGCCGGTATTGTATAAAACCAACCAGATCTGCTCAAACATGTTTTTTTTTAACTTAAGCCCAGCTCTCAGGGGATAACCCCTGCAATAACCTCATGCAATGCAATGTGCATCATATCGTAGGTGCCTGGAGAGACTTTCGCAAGAAGATCGATCCACAAACGAACGATGCGGCTAAAGAACGAGTTCTCTCTATAACGCGCTGTGTGATTCGTTGGACAATCAACTACAAAGGGATGTGCCCAACGTAATCCATTGAGTTTGCTACCCTACCGTCGTTAATAGGCTCCTTCGCCTTCTCCTGTGCTTTGTGAGAAGCTCCAAAATAGACTTTGAAGCAGCGGTCCATTCATAAGAATAGTATTTCATTTTGGATCGCATTTAAGACTTGCCAATATTGCGAAGGTCAGGTGGAGTGAAGTATTTTTTGCACCGTCTTAAAAAACTGAGGCACTGGAATGCTTCTTTCAACACTCGAAAAATCAAACAGACATCATCCTCGTGCACATAACATCAAGAGCATCGGACTGCTCAATATTACCCATAGTTACTGACGACGCCATACAGACGTGATAGTATGTATCAGAAAACAAAATTAGGTCTTGCGCGCATTAAAATCGACCCAATTCGTACGACCCCATTCGTAGATTTTAGTCAAGTCATCTGTGAGCGTTTCATTCATATTCCGCCCTTTCGCCTCAATCTCTGAAAGACTCGGCCTATGATAGAAAGAATATGAATGACAAATGTTGCTGTCGTCTGCGAAAGTGTAGACAGGATAGGAAGTGAGAAGAAGAAAGTGATTAGGAAATAAGAACAGAGTTGGAGAAATAACAGAACCTTGCGTTACCCCTGAATTTATTCTAAACTGTTCAGAGGATAATTCATCTATAAGCACTCTTATAGAACGATCTCTGAGTAAGCTCGATATAAATCTAGAGAGGTGACTGCCAACACCGAAGGCAAGAGCCTCATACCAGATGCTATCAACGCCTTGGAAATATCTAGAGCCACAACTTTGCTCTCACCACAACCATGAATGGATTTGTTCCACTTCTCGGAGAGTTCCGTCTGC
The DNA here is from genome assembly GCA_023159175.1 of Wohlfahrtia magnifica. Lineage (NCBI taxonomy): Eukaryota > Metazoa > Arthropoda > Insecta > Diptera > Sarcophagidae > Wohlfahrtia > Wohlfahrtia magnifica. Next base: position 4,919,475 of record JAKWBJ010000052.1, on the reverse strand, counting down.
AGGTCGCTAGAGAACGGCCTTTGTAAAATCCATATTGACAATCTCTTAGCAAATTGTTGGATTCCATAATCATACTCTCCATAACCTTGGAGAATGCCGAACAGACTGATATTGTGGGGTAATTTTCTGGGTTAGTAGCCTCAACCTTTTTAGGGATTGGCTTTACATTTGTAACCTTCCTTCCAGGATAGAAAAATACCGTTTCGATATGACGCACTGAAAAGGTTGATTAATGAACGCCCAAGCGTCTAAGAGAACTGCTGGGTATACCATCCAAGCCAGAAGAGTCGTTTACTTTCAGATTTGTAAGAATCGTTTTGACGGCACGGGCTTGAAAGTATTTAAGCTTTCGAGTGCGGGCAGTGTTTGAAGGCTCTCAGGCATGCGAGAATTACTTGCAAATAATTCAGCAAAAAGGTTTGCTTTTCATGCGAATTTGTGAATGCCGGCTCGTTTTTGAAAGAACTAAAATCGAATTAGCGCTGTTCCTCAGTCTTTTAACAAGTGACCGAAGGCTCTTATTTCCCCTAGAAGAAGTAAGAAATTTAGCACGAAGGCGCTGATCGTAAAGAGCTTTTTCGCGCCTATGTACTATGCCACACGATGATCTTGACTGTTTGCGTAGCGAATCAGTAAGGCTATCGTGGCTTGTGATCAATTTTTTTGTCACTATCATGCTTCAGCAATCATTTAATTGCCATTTTTGTTCTCCTTTTTGAAAACCAAAAACGGAATGATTTCCTTTATAATTGAGGGGTGTTTCTTTGAAAGCAGAAAGGTCACTGAATATAGAAGTATTTCCTAAAGAGCTTTTAAAAATTGACTTTATGTTTAGAAGAAGCTGCCTAAGTGAATTATTAATTTCAACTTCATTTTGTAAGTATAGCTTCTTAATCACGCGGCTCTCTACGTTCTTGATACAACATATTATAAACGAAGTGGCGCTTATTGTTAATAATGATGTAAAATGTATGGTAATGCTGAGTTTTATTTTTTCATATTTTTAATATAAATATTTCCCTCCTTTGTTATTTGTTTGGTGTGATATTCCATTTTTTTCTGATACCTTTCTTGCTTCCATTATTTTCTTTTCTCGACAAGTAACAAACATCAAAGTCTTTTCAATTAACACTAGACTGGCACTAATTTTTTTTTTATTTTTTTTTCTCCTCAATTGACTTCTGACAATTTGATTTTTTTTATTTAGGGCTTTAGGGGAAACACAAAGAGTGGCCTGTTTTTTGGGAAGATATTTTCATCAGTGCATTTCACACCTAATTAGTAATAAAATTTAATGTTACTTACTACCAGTGTGGTATGTTTGATTAGATTCAATTTTTTTTTATGTTTAAATTACTTTCAATATTTGACTAACAATTTACAAACATTTCCTATATAACAAAAAAAAAAAAAAAATCCATTCATGCACGACGTTCGATGGCTGTTCAATGGATCGATGGATGTTTCTAAACAAACCATTTCAATACCATTAATTTAACAGTTATTGTAGCCATTAAGTTTTATTGGATTTTCACTGGAGCATTTCGTAAATTTTCATTTATTTTTCCATCAAACTTAGCGCCACTAAGTGTTTTTCATGAATCGCATAGTTTGTTGAATTTTCCCATAAATTTATCAATTTCCCAAGAAACGTCGGCGGCTTTTCTTATTTTTTGAAAAAGAGTTTCATTGATTTGTGTTTTTTAAGTTTTAATTTTTTATTTTTTATTTAAAATTGTGCTGCAATTTATTTTGACGTAAACGATTATTGTTATTGCATTTAAATCTTCTGCTACCAAATGAAAAACCAAATAAGAAAAAAATTCATAAATAAAAGGAAAATATTTTAGTTTATTTAAATGGAAAATAAAGTATCTTTATATTTGGAAATTTACTTAAATTTGTTTATTTGTTTATAAACAAAATACAATAGTATGCAATATACTTTGGTTATAAATAAATTATAATCGAAAAAAGAAATAAAAAACCCATATTTTAAATTGGATGGAAATAATAACATGCCCTCAGTTTTTCACAACCAAAGCATAAACTAAATGTTTACTTCTAATGCAGACATGGTTGACATGTTAACCATTTTTAAAACTTAACTTATTTCTAAAAAACTTAAGGTCCGTGACTATTTGAATATCCCGCCTCTTAACTGAAATGACATCACTGCTGCTGTGAACAGGCAAAACAAACAAAAGTGAAAGAATAATTTCATGTGCTCATTTAGCAGTTTTTTTTTTTTTTTTTTTTTTGCTTAAAAGTTCATAACTCAAACCGTCAATTTAGTTGTAGCTCTACAAGCATGGAGGTCGATATATCCAAAACAATTAAAAAACTCACTATATGTTGTAGACCAATTGAAAATTAAAAGTGTAGAAGATTGTGTGAGCCATGGGTATCTCAATATTAATTTAATTTAATTTTGGATGATCACTTGGGTATGAGAAAATTTCCGCCAGATGGTTGCTGCGTTTGCTAACAATCGACTACAAATGCAATTGTGTTACAATTTTTCATGAGTGTTTGGCTTTGCTCAACCGCAATATGGACGAGCTTTTGTGTCGTTTCTTAATCGTAAACAATACGTGGATCAACCATAGCACTCTAGAGACCAAACATCAATCAAAGCAGTGGCTTTCTTCGGCGTGAATTGGCGAAAAAGCCAAGGCGGAATGTTAATAAAGTAATGGCTATTGTTTTTTGCGATACACGAAGTATGATCCACATTGACTACCTGCAAAATGGTAAAACAATAAATTGTGAGTATTATGCCAACTTATTTGTTTAATCCAAGTGACCCGAATTTTCCCAAGAAAAAGTTCTTTTTCTTACATGTACAGTTTCAATTTCTTATTTACTTATTATTTATTTATTTTTTTGAGAATTAAAAATATTGCGAAACTAAAGTGTGAAAACAATCCAAGATAATAAAATAAGATACCAGTGCACACACAAAAGTCGTTTCATATTTCCTTCCACCAAACCAATGTAGATAAACAACAGCAATGTATGGTTTCAATAAAATAATGCCACGTGCCGTGCATCTCATCAAACAGCCATAGAGTTTTTGACACATTATTTTGGTTCGAAATTATGAAAAAGGATTGTGCGATTTTACATTGAGTTCATATGTTGTGAGTTATCATTACTTATGTCATTAATAAGTAATCATCAGAACTTTTTAAAAGAGTTTTCGGAAATTAATTTGAAAAGCTACTTCATATATCAGATATCCTTTTAAAACATCCATAAATGTTACAAAATTTTCTGCCAAAGACTAAAAACGTTCGTTAATTTAAAGATATTTTGCTGTTTTATCTTAAATGGAAATTCGGTTAATCTTCTAAGAACGGCCTTTGAATAAACGTCGCTTGGTGTTGAATAATTACATACTGACTTACATAATTAAGAAAAGTTATGACTTACCGCCATATTCATAAAAAAATAAAATGGATTTCATATCTGTTTTAAGAAAAATTTTTTACAAAAAATTTGAAATCAAAACATTTCAAAATTTTATGAATATGGGCGTTAAGATACTGGAAAATATCCTGGTTAAGTGCAATAAAATGAAATTGTCTACTCTCGGCCTTCTTTTAAGGTGTGCTTCAAACTGATAAGGTTACTTTAATATTTGCTCAATTCATCCAAACTATAAAATGTTATGTATGGTCACCTTATTAAAAAAATTCGACGTTCAAATAAGTGAATAGTAAGCCGGTTATATTATGTTTATTTAAATTTATGTAAATAAGTACAAAATTCAATACGTCAAAATGATAAGGCCAGCAATTAATCTAATCAGAAGGTACCACAATTGTTATTTTTTTTGGTAATAATTTATAGTTTAAATAATATGGGTATGGGTCGCGTCAAACCTTTGTAACCTTATGAACGAGGACAAATTGTGGCACTTCATGAGCAGGGATTGAGTATGCGTGGAATGGCAAAAAACCTGGAACGATCTTTGTGTGTTTGTAACATGTAAATAGACTTCAGAACGCAAAAACAAAGATATTTTCGTCGTTTTTAAGCTTCACTATCTACTTGTTTATTGAATAACATTTCCTTTAATTCCAAGCACAGTCATATGTCGCACTGTCTATTACTTATATTCTATTATGTATTTCCACCTTTTACAACCAAATTTTTTTACCAATAATTTTTAAACCTAGACAGCCTGTCTAACAATTTAAAAACGAAATCTTAAAGAAATAAATTTAATTGAACAATTCCTATTTGAAAAAGGTGTATCCAGTGAATAGAAGATACAACAATATAAACTGCAAAGTATCTATTTCTAAACTAGATGCGTCGCTTAAGATTTTTTTCTTTTTGTTCTTAAAACAATAGCGCTCATCAATATTAAACATATTTTTAAGGTTTTTCAGTGACTGCACTTAAATAAAACAAAGGTATGATTTGATGTCTATCGAGTCCATTTCTTTAAATTTTTATTGTGGTAAATAATACGAGATGATCAAAATTCCTTTTTGATGTAATAAAATATCTTTTTGTTTTTTTTTTTTTCTTTTAATCAATAGAACTGAGCAAAATAAAAAAAGGAATAAAATATTTAAAAGAAAGAAAACTATAATATATCACGTGCCTTAAATAAGATTTTGAACTTTTTAAGAAAAATTTATCATCAAAAGAAATAAGGCGGGTGCAGAATTTGCTTGTCCTTGTTAAGTTTTTTTAGTGCCTAGCAATTATTGCTATAATATTACAGCTAAGTAGCATGAAAATCGAATACTTAGATAACAAACAATATGCAAAAATCGGTTTAAAGTTTATACAATAAGCCGTTATACAATATGCTATTGGGGCGAAGTTACCTAGATTTCTACTGTAAACACTACATTCATGTATGAAAACGTATAAGTTTTTTTGTATCTTTGTATGTGAATGTGAAGTTCTTGGTGGAAAAATTTCGACTGAAAAAGATTAAATAATGGGTCCGCCAAAAAAATTTTTTTTTTAATTCTATAAAAAAAAACTACTGAATATTTTCTCAATTTTTTTTTTTATTTGAAAGTACAATCCTTCCGGTTAATAATGGAAAATAATTTCATTCAAATGGCTGCCTCGGCTGGCCATGAAGTAGCCTACACGATCGGTCCAATTTTTAAGCACATTATCGATTGTGTGCAGCTGTATTTCACCAATGGCTTCACGAATATTGTATTTGTCTCTGGTTTTTTGGCGTAACACTTATCTTTGACGGCACCCCACAAATAATAGTCCAACGGTGTCAAACCAAATATTTCTAATATCCTCCTCTTCAATTTTTGTGAACAAACATTCGTTCAACATGGCCCGATAACGATCGCCATTGACTGTAACGGTCACTCCTTGCTCATTTTCGAAGAAAAATGGCCCAAAATCCGCACCAAACAGTGACTCGTCTTGGGTGTATCGGCTTTTCAATGTATGCGTGCGGATTTTCTGTGCCCCAAATGCGACAATTTTGCTTGTCTACATACCCGCCATCTGAAAAGATGATTTTTTTTTTTTTTTGCAAAATCGGCCATATTCGTTCAGCGGAAGGATAAAACTAATTATCTGTCAAATCAGACATGAGCTAAGTGTTACCATTCACGAAATAAGCACTAGTTGAAAAAAAAAACGTTAGATGGCGGAACCTTTACAATATGCTATGGCATTTGTTAATATTTAGAGAGGAGAAGTTACCTAGATTTCTACTGTAAACACTACATCCATGTATTAAAACGTATAAGTCTTTTTGTATCTTTATATGTGAATGTGAAGTTCTTGCTGGAAAAATTTCGACTGGAAAAGATGAAATAGATATTGTGGGTCTCAGTGCTCTGCAACTGTATTCGTTCTAATTGATAAGAACAGTGACATTGTATCTTTAGATTTACTCGCGGTTACTCTGTAGGAGAGAATTTATAAACCTTTTACTTAACTTATCATTGCTTGTGACCCCTTGGAATTTTAGTTCTTATCCAGTGATTGATTGTATGTGGCTCTTCGATGAATGCACACGAAAGTTGTGCTTGAAACGTAATTGATGGTGATTGGCTACTGAAGAAACAATGTACAGTTGCATTGGGCTTACATAGTTCTCAGTCTGATATTGTTCTAATAGTAGGGTTATAAAGAACACCGTATTCATGACCTTTGTTGACGATGAGTACATTACTATAAAGACTTATTTTCTCAAAATTGCCCGCAGCTACATTGTTGGACCTTGATGAATTCTAAATTTGTTCATGAGTTGCATTGCGAAAAAGCTTAATAACTCCGTCAATTTCCAACAGTAAGTCTCATTTTATTCAAAACTTAATATAATTCCTGAATTAATTCATCAATAGTATGGTTCCTATATAGAATAGTGCGTAAAAACGCATCTTCACTTGAAAAATGTGGAATAAATTGAATGCAAAATGTGTTTGCTTGAGAAATACACTCAGATTCTTCAAGGCTACTTAAACGACATTATCATTTAAAATGTCTATTTCTCTATTAAAATCGGGTAATATTCCACTAAGTTATTAGCTTATAAATGTATGAAGGTCAGAAAAACCGGTTTTTTGTCCGTGACTCGAGATTTTGTAGGTGTTTGCAAAAACAGATCCTTGTTCTACTCGACAGCGCTTATCAGAAAAATGGTGTTATTTCCCAGTTACTTCAAATTCGTTCATTTTTGTCGCATTGTGTAATATATGGCAGTTGTGGTATAAGTTTAAATCTAAAAAAAACTCACATTTCTACCAATGCTGTCATTGTTGTATAGGGGAGGCTTAGATAGTTTTTAAAAATGTGCGTAGAGGTGCAGCCCTAAATTATAACCCAAAGGTCCGTTCGGGCGCTCTGTGCCGTGTTTAACGTTCACTAAGAAGACACTAATCATTATATCATCCTCACCAACTACTACAAATTTGGTTGTAAAAATAAGTATGTATGAGACCTCAGTCCTTTTTTAATAGAACATTTTTTCCCCATTTTGTTTCTAATTGTGAATTAATTATTAAATAGGACTTGTGGATTGAAAAGTCATCATCCTTCTTTATAGCATATACTGTGAATAAATGTTAAACCAACAACAGGTTGCTTTAATTGTCTTCTTCTTTTTTTACTGCATAAGTGATTCATTGACTCTTACACTCACATACTCCTCAATCACTTTATATTATTTAACAGATAGTTAAAAGGTATAGGCTGATGGATGGCTGGTTGGATCGTCGAATAGATAATAGAATAGATAGCGATAGGAAACCCAAAGAACAGCTTGAGTCACCAAAGGCGATTTTTCATAATAAATTGCAGAAAAAAAAGAAAAAAACAGAATACTCGTAAAATATAATGCCAAATGTTTTTGTATGGCTCAAAAAACACAGATTACCTAAGCCGAAGTCGGTGTTTTAATAAAAGAAGAAACGTTCATCTGGCCAGACTAACAAGTACAAAACAAATGCTAACAAAAGTCAAACTACGTATTGCACTTAAATCAATAGACACAAATGGATAGAAACACATACATACATAGATGACCATAATGTAGAGGACACGCACTCTATGCGGGTGCTACAAACAAGCTAAGTTTGAGTTGCAGACGTTGCTGTCAAGAAAATGTGCAAATGTCGTGCGACGACTATGATCAAAACTCATTTACTGACGCCTTTTGTGCTACAACACATGGGGCATCCAGCAAATATTGTTTAGAAAATGAGTGCAATTGCTGTGGAAAATACATCCTTTTTTCCTATTCTTTTTCAAGATCGTGCTGTGATTTCTATTCTAAGGGATCAGAGCATTCCATTTTCTCATGGCATAGTAACATAAATAAAATATTTTTATTTTTCTTTTCTAATTTTTTCTATGAATTTGGTTCACATTCATTAAAATAAAAAATAAATAAAAAATTGGGATAAAAAAGTAAGATTTTAGCAAATGATAAATGAATTTGCGTGCCTTTTTGAACATAATTTAATCAGTTCCTAAAAAAAACGTTACAAATTTTTTGGGTGAAAGTGTTTGTTTCTTAAGAAAGAATTTTAGCAAGTGCAAGTGCAAGTGCATAAAAACATAAAAATTTTTAAAAGATAAATATTTGTATCAGTTTTGCTTAAATTTTTTTTTTAGAGTTTCTGGGAGGTCTTTAAGAATTCTTTGAATTAAAAATAATTTATATTTCAGATATAATTTCTTTCACCTATAAAATAATTTTTACCTTTTCTCGACAGAGTTGATAAAACTTAACTAAGAACAAATTTATAATTGATAACGTTTATACAAGAATGTGTGCCAGCAAGTTTATTCACATGATCTCAACTGAACAAGACTTTAGATATTTTGCAATAGGATCCCATTCATCAACAACTTCATAGTGTGACTTGTAACAAATCTTACCAATGAGTTCCACAATGGACCACTGTGGTCTCTGGGTGGGGTACTTTTCGGTACCGCCTTTCTTACCTACCTACCTACCAATGAGTTCTTACAGAGTCCTAAACCTAAAGAAAGTGATACCATTGTCATTAAAGTTAAATTAATCTAAAGGTAGATTATCCATCTCCATTGGGTAACTTGTATTATATACTTGTATATAATGTCGATTTGGACAACATAAATATCACATATGGTTGGTATCAATAATAACAAATATGGTATCTTCGATTGACGCCAAAGTGTAAACACACGTTTTTTTTATCGCTATAATTATGTCGAATTTTGTGCCTAAAAAATATGTTTTGCGTGGAATTCTGATAACCTTCTTTCATTTGAAGAAAGCGGATGCTGAATGTTATCGATTGTTGGTAGAAGCTTTTGCCAACTCAAAAAACCTGTGAACGATGGTTTGCACCATTCAAAAGTGGTGACTTCGACACAAAAGACAAGGAGAAGCTTGGTCAGCTGAAAAAGTTTGAAGATGAGGAATTAGAAGCACTACCCGACGATGATTGCTACCAAACGCAAGAAGAACTTGCATTGTCATTGGGAGTCACACAACAAGCCATTTCGCTACGTTTAAAAGCATTGAGATTCATTCAATAGCAAGAAAATGAAGCCGAGAGACGTTGAGAGTCGATTTTGAATGCCGGAAATGATGCTTGAACGCTACAAAAACAAGTTATTTTTGCATCGTATTATTACTCCAAGTGCAGAAAGTCATAAGTAAAGCCCAAACCAACGCCAAATAGCCGAATATCCATGACGTCAAGTAAATGCTCTGTATTTGGTGGCATCAGAAGGATGTTTTGTATTATGAGCTATTGAAATCGGGTCAGACGATCACAGATGACCTGTACCGAACACAATTGATTCATTTGAAGAGAGCAATCAACGAAATACGACCATAATCTTCCATTATGACAACGGTCGGCCACATGTTGCAAGACCGTTCAAAAATTATTTGTAAAAAGGGTGAATGGGAAGTTTTGGTGCACTTGCCTTATAGCCCAAACCTTGCCCTTTCGACCGATGCAGAACACCCTTACTGGAATACGTTTTACTTTAGAAATGGGTTGATTAATTAATTCTTTACCTCAAAACCAAAGTATTTGTTTTGGCGCGGAGTCCATATGCTACCAGAAGGATGAGAAAAAGTAGTGGCTAACGATGGACAATACCTTGAGTAATGTATCAATTCATTTTGTTATTCTAATAAATGCATTTTTCAAGAAAAAAAAAATCGACATTATTAACTTGTATACCGAATATATAGAAATGGTCTGGCCGAAGAAACCAAGAGGTAGTGGTAAAACATCATTTATGCTATTAACTAGCTTTCTATGAGAGCATTATAGCACTTCAAGACTAAATGCCTTGGATTCAAGCACTATATGAGTAATATCTATAATGATATTATATAGCCCGGTCGATAGTACAGGTTCAAGAGCGCTCTGTATCTAAAGTCTCCTTGCGCATACAATACACTGTCCTGTAATATCTGGAAAGATGTCGATAGATATACATGTGAAACAGCTTAGCCAGCTTTATAGTGAGCAAAGAACGTTGCTAAAACGAAAAACAGAAGAGCGCTTACGATCTATTAAAGAATAACAGAAAATGTGTCAGACCTATCACAACGGTAGACAGACATTTGCTTTTATACCCTATATCGAAGTGTGGATACAACACCGCATAGCAAACTTATATTTTAGTTCACACAAGTCCTGTGTCGGGTGTTTTCAGCTATACCTGCACCGTTTCAAATTAGTTGGTAGTTCTAATGAGTCTAAACTACCCGGATAAACTAGAAACTGACTGAATATAATTGTAATAAAAACAACAAATTTTCAGAGAATTATCTTAATATTTTGTATTATCATAGATGATCTGACCAAAATATTGGCCAAATGTTCGCCATGCCTTCGGTTGCATGGCTCTATCAGTCGGTCCATAATTTCAATGACTCTGAGACATAATTAAAGTTCAATGTCGCTAATGTGCCGAATTATCTCATCCTTTAGCTCTTAAATTGTATTTGGCTTATTGACTTACACTTTTTCTTTCTTTTTCGTTGAAAATTGAATTGACTATATGTGCTTATCGAGTACCATTCATGGCATGTCATTCAACTGTACACCGGACAAGTTTTTTGGAGACTCGGCATGATAAAGGATCAATGTAGAGTGCTGCTACAACAGCAGGAGCAAGAACTGTTAGGGTGGATGTTAAAAGCCAGCGACTGTAACGAACGTAACGTAATACCTAATCCCCGAGTCTGAGAATATCTTTCGTTGGACACAGGGGTTCAGTTTGCGGGTGGTGCACACACATTGACTTAGGCATTCAATTGCTTTATACCTCGTTAAAGAAAAAGCTCTCTAGTTCCGAAAGGAAGAGAAGATAGAAGTTTGCAACTATCTAGCTCTCTAGTGAAAGATTCAGAACTACAGGTCTACCATTGCAAACTACATAATTTGAGGAATAGCTAAGCAAAGAACTACAAATCGTAAAATACATGATCGAGAAAACGATTAGACAACTAAGATTCTCAAGCAATGTGTTTTGTAGAAGCTGTCTGTTAAGGAAAAAGAAAAAAACTGGGCATATTTAGCTTTCGAGGAAGATGATAACGGTCTGCAAATCGGCAGATCAGAAATTTCTAAAAAAGAAAAAATTTCAACATATCTGTAGCTGAGAAAGAAACTGGAGAGACACACAGCATTGCATGACTAAGAGAATGATTGGAGAATAATTGGGATCCCACATAAGGTCTTTTGTGGGACAAGAGGAACTAGCGGTGTATCCAGGTAAAATATGCAAAACTGAATATTTTGAAATCTCATGCAGGTTGTAGAAGTTACTTTGAAGTGTCTTATAGCTTTTAAAGGTGTGTTGCAGTAGAGGTGTTTACATATAAGTGATTCTGCCAAAGCTTAATTAAACTTAACTAATTTTATCCGTGGACAGATTTAACAAAAGCTTCAAGAGCTTAAGTTTTGAATAAAAATCGCAATTATTTATAGATTCTAAGCAAAGCCATGAAGGAGGGTCCTTAGCCAATGGAAGTTTATTTAAAGAGAGGTTACGTGTGACTATGGTATTTCTGAAAGGTTCTTAAAATATCACCAGAATATATTCCTCAGTACATGGTTCAAAAACAAAGCACTTTTCTGTTAAAAAGTACTTCACGTACCTTTAAAAGATACCCTTTTAGGTGTATATTTTTTACAAAAGTACTTTTCTTGTTCTCCCATCAATTCATTTCATGCCACGCCACGTAGTCTCTGAATAGAGATCAGAGTGATGCTGCAGATTTCCTCTTTTGTTTCATCACTTCTTTAAAAAAATGTTTTTCGTTTCTCTAATTTCGTTTTCGTTTTCGAAAATTCTCGTTAAGGTTGTAGTTCTCGTATTATGCTTCTTCTTTTTTAGTAATTTTTTTCTTTTTGGTTGGTGTCGAAATGCATGAATCATGCTTATTGGCTGTTTTCTTTTTTTGTTTCCCCAATTTATACAGGAGGAGCTCCACTCCATTATATTTTTCTGTTTAACAAAAAAATAAAAAGAGCAGATAAAAAAAGTAATTGAGTTTCACGGTTTGTATTCCACAGCTGCTGCTGCGGCTACCGTGAATTTTCTGTGTGCTAATAATGATCATAATGATGATCCTTTTGTATGTTAATTGCCCTTTAACAATAACAAAAATGTATACGTAGGAGTGAATATGGAATGTATGTATGTATCTCTGTTTCATTTAAAAATTTTTGTTTTAAAAATGAAATATTTTTGTTTACTGCGGTTTTTATATAAAAAAAGTATGGGGCGTTTTAGCTGCATTGTCATGCTGCTACTAATCTTTATCCATTTCGTTGCGCTTACTTCTACCGGAGGAAAAGGGCGGTGCATTTGCGTAGTGTTTTTGAGTTTATTTTTCTTTTGTTTGAATTAACTCAGTAAAAAATATTTTTTACATTTCAATTCTTGTTTTAGAATGTTCTCTGATATTACTTAGGAGAAGAACTTGAAGAGTGTCTCTATACCTTATACGAAAAAAGTGGTGTTGGTTATCAAGTTTGTCCATGATGTATGCTTTATATTACGGAGATACTGTCCGACAAATATCTACAATTCAGGATATCTAAAGTTTAGTGCCACAAGTAGAGTAGAAGTGACTTTACATTTGTATCGAATATGTTTAGTTTTATTCGACAGGAACAGGGTTACTTCAGGTTGAGACCCTGCTATTGAGGTTTAACTTAGGAACGAAAAAGCTGACTGTTTAACGAATAGAATAACGCGACTGATTTTTATTGGACCTAAGTCATATTCTGGTGTCCCTGTAGGATATTTAGGGCGGCAAATTCACTCCTCTGCTGAAAGATATTTCGCTCAGTTTCAAATGAGTGCCTCCGGTGTGGCAAGAAGGTTTATTTCGCCTTCTACCAGTAGATCTTATTGCTGCTCAGTTAGAGTGAACTCAGGATACTAGCGGATCTATTTACCGGGCATTGTGGTCTTAGATACTATTAGTTTGTTTTGAGAAATGTTGAGGATAAGCTATGAAGGTTCTGCACGACTTATGCCGAGACATTAAAACACGTTCTTTGTGATCTTCCAACTATTTTTGCTCGAAGGGTGAGATTCCTGGGATATATTATAGTGACTCCAAAAACAGTTTTTATTCTCCCTCCAAATAGGATAACTATTTTTATTAATAGCCCCAATCTGATGTGCTGGGGCTTCTTAAAAGATCCTTCAGGTCGCGGGGCATTTTGGCCCTGTCCCACTTAACATAACATTGTCTTTCATAATGCGGTTTAAATATCTTCTTTAAAACCTGCGGTTGTCAGATAGCTCACGATGTATGCGATTTTTAATTTATGGTTGTTGTGATCTAAAATATTTCTTGTGCTGCTACATTAATATGAAACATTTTCGCCATCTCACCTATTTTAGTACAGCTGTTATATCCCCGGCACAGATGTCGTTTAAGTAGTCTAGGTTGCGTAAGCTACTGCTTTCAAATATAAAGAATAATGTTAAAGAAAAGGTGGATCATACTCCCACACGGACTGAAATTTGAAATATTATTATTGAGTTGGTAACACTGCTTAATTAAAATATAAGTAAATATGTATATAGCCCTGATGCTTTGGCTATAAAGTGCACCATGGGAGGATGGAGGAGGTCCTTTGAGGTTTTTTTATGATAAATGGTGGTTGTAGCCCAAAATGAAAAACCGGCCATAAACCCTTGATGCCTTAGCTATAAAGTAATCAAGCGGAATGGAGGATGTCCTTTGGGACGTCAGATATTCTTTTTAGGATAAATGGTTGTTGGCACCTCAAAACGGAAAACTGGCCATTAGCCCTTGATGCCTTGGCTAAAAAGCCCACCAGCGGAGGATGAAGTGGTCATTTGACGTCCTTTTTGGCATCCCTAAGACGAATAATGTCCCTTTTATGATAAATGATGGTTTTCTGCCCAAAACCTAAAACTTAGAAATTTTTTCGCACCTCAGTTAGCTGGAATTAATCTTGCTGAAATGTGGTTTCAACAGGACGGAGCCACATGCCACAGAGCGCGCCCTGCAATTGATTTACTGAAGAAAGAGCTATTTCACGTAATGGTCCAATTAAGTGGCCTCCAAGGTCGTGTGATTTATTAGAGACAGAAATGTCACGGTGCCCGAGGCACGAGTGAATACAATGCGTCAACCAACGCCTCCACCTATGATGACTACCAAATTCAAAGCCATTTTATCTGAACATGACCACATACCTTGGTTAAGTGCCGGAGACTATCTAAACTCCTACCGTTCTATGGATCACGGCACCCGGTTAAGAATGTAACTCCACACCGAGCCGAAGCTCTCCCCGCGATTTTTTGTATAAAACACAGCCACCACGTTACTCCCACAAGGGGGCCGTAGCCGGACAGGGACCGCAGCCCCCGGGGCACCCGACTCCCGTGGTATCAGCATTAAACCTCCCGTCAGGCTTCGTAGCACAGGGGCTACTACCAGTGTAAGTCCCAGACGACTCCGGACTGGTCGCCAAAAATTTATTAAAGACCGTTGAAATCAACATTCGCAGAGTTATTATTGAAATAAGGCCACATATGTCGCAAAAATTTGTGAAAATTGGTATTCCAGATTTCGTCCAAAATCATATTTAAACATTAATACCAAAAAAAAATTCTGTCCAACAAAGCCCGATTCAGCGATATTAAAAATATATATATTTTTTTAATCATGATTTAAACTTTTGTAACTGTAAAGAAAACACCCGATAAAAATAAACCAAGATGCCAGAAGCAGTGAAAACGACCGCTGCTCTAAGTAGTTTCTTAATTTCTAGAACGTTTTTTAGATGTTGAGATACTAAAGCGTTTTTACAAGGTTGGATATTGAATTATCTTGACCTTTCTTGTGTGGAACTTTTAAACATTTACTTCTACTGAAAAAGAACTCAGTAACTGTCGGTTTATCTATTGATTGCCAACTTTTTTTTTACAAAATTTTAAGAAATTTTAATCCAGAGATCTAGTTTTTCAAAGATTACCTTAGAGAAATACTAAACTATCAGCAAATTTGCCATATTACTATTTTTATTTAAATGGATCGGAGAGGCCCAACTAGCCATGGCACTGCGACCTAGAAAGATCTATTTTGCCAAACACTTCGAGGTCAAACTATATGCCATATGAAATGAATATGAAAGCTATGAGTTTTCTTTAAAAAAATATTAAATAAAATCCTTTTAATATTTCCTCTTTGTAAATATCATTATGATGGCCATGATCATAGACATAACTATGTTGTGATGAATAAGAGTTTTGATAAAAATCGTTAAATTATAGCTTAAATTTCTTAAGAAATTTACAGTTTATTGCTTCCGGTTTAATATCTTCAACTTTAACTTCAGTTTTAGCTCAATGGCTAAAATACCATTTTTTTTTTTTTTGGGTTCATTTATCTTCTTTAGTCCTTTCGTCTACTCTAATGTATTTGTGTAAGACTTAGGCAGTTTCTGTTTTTTTTTATATATAATTTAAGAGGAGTTTTGTATTGATAATTTTCCACTACATTAGTTCAATATTCGTTTTTTTTTACTGTTTTTTGTACTTTTTTCAGTTTTCTTCATTTGGTCAAATTAGTAGGAAATCTGATGCGGCAATTAGTCAAAATTTGTTTCAAGTGGACCACCACCAATCAACCAGCCAGCGTTATTAAGGTACCAAAAAAAAAAAACAAAAAAAAAACAGAAACATCTCTACCACCATGATGACGACCGTTAGTCACATCACATCACTTCACTTTGTAAACAAACACCAACGTATGTATTCACGTATGATTGTATGTACATACATATGTGTATGTACGGATATCGATTTTAAAGACAATTTCACTACTAACCAGCCAAGTCGTCAATCATATCTATTGTGTTGTCTTTTTCAATTTTCATCTCATATGTCAGACGGCAGCAATCGTACTGAAGCCAGTACAACTCAATATTCTTAAGCGCCTTTGTAGTCTCGATGCCTGGTGTATGTATGTATGTATGTATGTATGTATGAGTTGCGTTAGTTTTTAAGAATAGAAATACATTTTTTTTAATCTTCTATTGGCGCCTCATTGATTTTTTTCTATTCATTGATTTTAATACAAAAAAGAATGTCCTTATTTGTTTAAATGCAAATATTTAGGATACTAACCTGTAGCTGTCAGTTGTTTTTTAACCGCTACCGGGACTTAGAAGTTGAAATGTCTTCTTTCTTGCAATAATATAGTAATATGTTATTTACATATCGCTCATCTACTTCAATAGTGTCATAACTCAAAAACTTCTGCTTCTAAAGATCACAGGAATAAACATATTCCTCTAACAATGCTTTATAATCGGAAATTCAAAATTAGTTTTTTGAGTTATGACACTATTGAAGTACATGAGCGATATGTTATCTATGTTAACTGAAATAGGTTATCAGCTAGCTGAGTCTGTTTCGAGCGCAACCAAAGAAGTAGTGACATACATGATCATAACTAAGCCACTGCTCTAATGGCAATCGCTATAACATCTCTGTCTTGTCGATTTTGAAAAAAATTGATATTTTAGATCACAATTCTATATAAAGTGCTTCAATATGTGCAAAGATATGTCGGTGATACTAATACTTCTTCTTAAAGCTTATATCGGGTGTTTTTTACAGTTACACACGTCTAAATCATAATACAAAAAAGAAATATATTCTTAATAACAATAAAAAGGGCTTTGTTAGATAGAACATTTTATGAGATTAATACTTAAATATGATTTGGGCCACTTAGCGCAATCTGAAATACCAATTTTCACAAACTTTATGCAGCATATGCAATAATAACTCTTTGAATATTGATTTCCAGGTGTTCAGTTGTCTCTAATGGGGTTAAATCACATGATCTTTGGGGCGAATTAATTTGACCTTTACTTGAAATAACTCTTACTTTCGGTAAATCAATTGTAGAGTGAGCCGTGTGGCATGTGAGTAAGAAAAAATTTCCACTCATGTCCCTTTACCGTTGACCATTACTAGTAAGATTCTGACCATTATCGTTTTTGAAGACATATAGACCAATGACCCCGCCAGCCCATAAACCACTCCAAACAATAATTTTCTGTGGAGGTAATGGTGTTTCGACAAAAGCTTGTGAGCTATCCTCACTCCAAATGCTACAATTCTGCATATTTATGTACTCATTCACCCGCAAATGGGCTTCATTGCTTCATTGGCTTCATGAAACACTATTTTGATAAAAAATTTCAATTTCTGGGGTAAGGCAAACCATAATGAAATACCAAAACTAACTAAAGAAAAAGCAAATCTCAGCTGTTAAATTAATTTTCAAACAAAGTAGTGTTGCCAACTTAACATGATGAACCTCCAAAAAAATCCCAATGCTATGCATTTTTTTTAGATGTCAGGGAATATTGTCCAAAGCTACATAACTCTGGCAAGAATAATCGCCGCATCAGCACATTGACTAATCTTAAGGATGATCCCGATTTGCTTAGGAATATCATGACTGCCAAAAAAGCGTGTATCTAAAATCGAGGAGATCCATAGAGAGCCGATATTTGCAACAATTATGTGATTTAACCTAAAAATTCTCAAAACTTTAAAAGAAAATTTTTATCAGAAGGAAATTTATTTTAAAGGTTACAAAATAGAGAATTTGATTATTAGATAATAATATGCGACAAAAATTAATTAAATTGAAATACCTAGGAAGTAATACTATTTTCCAGAAAGGGCGTATATAGTACAACAAGAATATGTTTTTGTAATTTTTGAAACTGCTCCACATGTTAAGTTATGGGTAAAACACCTCATTTTCGCACCTTCATGCATTTACAAGCTAAGAACTTTTTTTCACTGTCACTCCTTTTGATAGCATATTGGCTATTCACAAAGCATGCATTGCCTTAATTCAGTTTAATTAATCAAGTTGACATTCAAGCAAAGTAGATGATTAGTCTACTCTAGCTCGTCTCCATATGATTGTCTAAGTGGTGGTGGTGATTCATTGTAATTTTTTTTCGCAGTAGGCAGTGTTTTATCCTGATCGTTCATCTGATGTTTGTCATTATCGCTATAGGTATGCTAGAAGGTCTGAGGCGCTTCTCTTTAGATGGACTAGTCTGGAGATTAATTGAAGTCTTTTTATTAAACACTCGAAACCGCAATTAAATTCGTCCTTCATGTCCTCTGCTGGGGATTTAAACATGGGCCGCTTGTGTTGTAAGCGTATAGTCTAACCACTATACCACGCCACCCCTCCCGACAAGTTAATAATTTAGCTGAACACAAATCGTTAGAGTCTCTGTACTCGTATGTGCGTATTTCAAGCAAACACATTTTACATTCAATTTTTTCCAAATTTTTCCGGCTTAGAGCTGTTTTTGTCTACTATTTTATGCAGAAAGTGTGCCATTTATGAACTTAGGAAGGAGACATGTTTATTTGAAATAACTAATCTGAACAAGCTTGGGCGAGACGTAAATCCATCAGTGAGTAAAGTGAACAAGCACTCATGATAGCTAAACTGGGTCAAACAAGGTTATGAACACAGTTTTTGCGATTATCTTGCGAATAAGTATTATACTTTTACCCGTGAATATGACAATATTCTACACTTTTAAGAGCTTTAATATTGATATTTTCTTAAGGAAACCAGTCAACAGGTACCTTGATATCTGCATAGATAAGTGCAAGGTAAACAAAGGAATTTTTCATTTGGCTAAGAAGTTCTCGTAGATCTGTTAGCAAAAAAGTTTACAATTCACAAAGCTAAATGGCCAGAAATGATAGCGAAATCAGTTTAAGAATGCACGTATTAACCTTATTCACTTTATGGTTTCTTTAAAATATATGAGAAAAAGATTGAGGACTAAGCGAAATGGGTTTTATTTAAAATACCTATAAGGAAACATGATCAAACCACTAGGCGACCCACTATACCGAAATTTGCAAAGGAACATTTTTAAGCATACTGCGGCCTAATGAATTTGCTATGTTTATTAGATTTTAATATAGTGTGGGATCGGATAAGACAACCAGTCTTATTTGGAAGTCAGCTGCCAAATGCGCTAATAATTAACCAAAGTTTCCAGTAAATAAACTGCTTTAAACCGAATTTATATTTGGCTCAGTTAAATTTTTCAGTTAATATTTCATAACAATATAAGAGTGAAAAAAGGTTAAGCAGAGTTTATTGTATCTTCTCTGATTGATGAGATGAGGCCTTAGCGCATTTAACTTTTCTAATTGTAAGTAATGCAGTTTATGCTAAGTTTGGGCAATTTTATTTAACATTCTGTGTTATGGATGTTATTGCTTTATTATATTTTAAATAAAGGGTCCGCCATCTAAAGTTTTTTTTCAACTAGTGCTTATTTCGTGAATGATAATACTTAGCTCATGTCTGATTTGACAGATAATTAGTTTTGTCTTTCCGCTAAACGAATATGGTTGCGTGTACACTTGAACAACGCTGGGAAATATTACGACATTACTATGAAAATCATGTTAATGTTGCAGAATCAAAAATCATCTTTTCAGACGAAGCTCATTTTGATCTTGGCGGGTATGTAAACAAGCAAAATTGTCGCATTTGGGGCACAGAAAACCCGCACTCATACATTGAAAAGCCGATACATCCAAGACGAGTCACTGTTTGGTAGAATTTTGGTCCAGAGGCATAATTGGGCCGTTTTTTCGAAAATGAGCAAGGAGTGGCCGTTACAGTCAATGGCGATCATTATCGGGCCATGTTGAACGAATTTTTGTTCACAAAAATCGAAGAGAAGAATATTAGGAACATTCGGTTTCAACAGGACGGCGCTACGTGCCACACAGCCGAAGCTATACTCGATGTTTTGCGCTCTGTTTTTGAAGATCGGATTATCAGCCGCAGAGCTGATGTCGTTAGACTACCTCGGAACTGCGATTTGACACCGTTGGACTATTATTTGTGGGGTGTCGTCAAAGATAAGTGTTACGCCAACAAGCTAGAGACAATTGACGCTTTAAAGGACAATATTCGTGAAGCCATTGGTGAAATACAGCTGCACACAATCGAAAATGTGCTTAAAAATTGTACCGATCGTGTAGGCTACTGCATGGCCAGCCGAGGCAGCCATTTGAATAAAATTATTTTCCATTATTAACCGGAAGGGTTGTACTTTCAAATAAAAAAAGAAATTTGAGAAAATATTCAGTAGTTTTTTTTATAGCATTTTCAAAAAAAAAATTATTCGGCGGACCCTTTACATAGACGACAGCAAGCAGCACGACCACAAACAGCAAATTATTGTTGGCAGCTTAGCTTGAATGCTGTCGGTTTAGTAAAGGCACGGTTTCATTACAATCTGTTTTATTTGTCATAAAAATATTTTTCAGTGGTGACAATCAAGCTATTCAAATCGATCAAAATAAAATCGCTTTTTTAAGATATCACTTAAAAATTTTAAAATCAGTGAAATCATGTGCTTAAAACTTTTTAATTATTAACGTAAATATTGTTTGATTTAATATTTTAATTTTATACTGTTTTTTAATAAATAAGAAAAAAATATTTTTACGCTTTTTTAATTTACATTCGACATTATATTGGTATCACTAATTTGTTGTTTGCTGCCTAAAAAATTAGAAATTATTTGATGGCTGGCAGTAGCAGCAAAGGTTGTTGTCTAGAATTTTGCTCTGCTACCTTTAAAATAATTGTTTTTATATAAACGTGTGTAATTTAATTTTGAAATTTTTCTGCTTGCTATTGTCTACGTATTCAACACTTTAGATGGAATATAAGATACAAAAAGACACATATGTTTGAAATATTCTTGCCATCTGGCAACTTCTAATTTTCCCGGTGGCGAAAATCATAGTGAATCATCGTGATAAAGGCTGACAATGGTAAATCATAGTTGACTGACGCTGAACTATCTTTAGTGTCACGCATGACTTTTTAAAGTAATTGTCCAAATTTTCATAGATGACAGAAGTTGATTTTGGCTGCAGGCGTCCGTGTGCAAGTGTGTCTTACAGACAACATTATCGAGAATCATAAGGGCTTTATTCGTTAACAGGTAGGTGTAGCGGATAAAATCCTGTATCGTTCAGCACTTAGTAGACTCATAAGAGTCAATGTCGCCAAATTTCAACATAAAGTCACTTCATAGCAGACAATGTCGCCAAATTTCAGCATGAAGTCACTTCATAGCAGAAAATGTCGCTTAATTTTAGCTTTCTTTAGCATGGTGACATTACAATAAAGTTAGCATACATACTCCTCTGATTTGCATTATTGTCACGAGGATTCATCAATTAAATTTTTCAATTACGAATATTTCATACAAATTTCGATTTTATACTTAGTCTGTGACGCTGATTAACCGAAGAAAATATCATAGTGACAATGTCACATAAACACGCCACCGGGATGTTTATGAAAATATTAATTTTAAAAAAAACTTCCATATTTGCTTATAAAAAAAATTGTTTATAATTTAAATTCTAAATCAGATTTTAAAAGACTCATATGTCTGAGTATGATTTTTGATGTATTTTTTTAAATAAAATTGCATAAAAGACATTATGTCGTCTGTACTGTTGTTGTTATAGTTGTAAATATTTATTTTATTCTCCTCTTTTGTTTTGCGGTGTAATATGGTTCGGCTTTTATAAGACTTTAAGTCGTCATTGTCTACAGCAGTTGTTTAAGATTTTTTTTCAAATTGAAGCCTTTAAGTCCTAACAAAAGAAAAAAAAAACTAAAAATGTTGTTGCTGATGTTTGTCTTTTTTGATGAAGCTATGGTTGTTGTTATTGTTTTGGAAATTTTGTTGTTTTTGTTTTTCTCATATAGTTGTGCTTAAAGGCCATTAGCGCAAAAAGTAGGTGGAGTTGCAGCCAAAACGGCTATACTACGAGTATTATTGTTTGCTGTTGTGGCGGCCAGTGTACTTATAATTTTTTTCTCTGCTTCATTTTTATAATTTTTCTTTTTACTCGCATACAATATTCAATTTGACCAGCCTTAAAGACGTCGTTTCGTTAACTGAATATCAGACTCGATCTGAGTTTTGTTTGTTTATTTTATTTTATTTTTTTTTATTTTTTTTTTTGCTTTTTAGCTGCACAGCAGCTAATGTGGCGTCTCTTGGAGCCAGGTATTCTGGTAGAATGAAGACTTTTTTAAATAAAAATCCCAACATTTTATTTTGAGTTTTATTTTCTGTTCCTTTTTTTTTTGTTATTTCAACTTTGTTTTTATGCCATTTTTTTTTTTGTTTTTTTATTTTTCTCTTGATGATTTTTTGTTTTAATTCTTTTGGTTGTTGTTTAATGTCTTGAGTGTAGCTTTTGTTAACTGTTGTTGTTACCATTGTTGGTTTATGGCATGTTTCAGCCTGGTTTATGACTTTCTGTATATGTCTGTATCGAAAATATTTTCTATATAATTTTCCCTTGATTGATCGTCATTTTGTCTGCCTGTACTTTATGATAAACCAGACATTTAGTCTTTTGAAATAATGAAAATTACAAAACTTTGTTTTAAGCTTAAGTTCACTTTTGTTGTTGTTTTTGTTGTTATTGTTGATAATGTGGTGCTGCTATATGATATTGAAAGTAAGACGCAGTTTTAATGCTGTAAAATTTCAGAGTCCACTTCGAATCAAAGAAGCCGTAAAATATATCGGACCCACTTCCAAAACAAAGGGCTTATAAAGCTTACAAATTGTCAATTGTTTACAAAGATTTCAGAATTCATCGAGTGTGTTAAGGGTCATTTTATAAATTTTAAATTAATTTTAGAAAATGTGTTGGCTTAAGAAATACACTCAGATTCATAAAGTTTACTTAAGTAAGGTATATATCGCTTAAAAGCTATGTTCCTGTTCTTTCCAAATCCGCAATTTCAATCGGTTAGAATTTAGCTAAGTTATTAGCTTATAAGTACGTTAAGCTACGAAGAGATTTTGAAAATGTTTGGAAAATTTCAAACACAGATTGTTGTTGTATTCGACAGTGCTTATCAGAAAAGTAATATTACTTCCAAGGTTTTTCAACTTCGTTCTATTTTGTCGCATAGTGTATTGAACAATAAGAAACAAATTGCACGATAGCTTCCGAAATGGTATTTCGATAATTCGATGATTTCGTAAGACGCACGCCAATTGCTTTAACCATAAGTCATTGGTGTTGATCTCATTGACTTTTGGAAAGAAAAAAGTATTGAGCACACGACGATAATATATAACGGGTGATTTTTTTACTTTTTGGGTTGTGAAAATTTAAAAACAAATAAAATTTGCGAAAATAAATTAAATATTTTTTTTTTTTTGAGTGATAATACTGAATACCTGCTATTAATTTTTTTAAGAATTATTCATATAAATGTTGCCCGAAGCTGCACCGTATTTGGTTCGCCCGTGAGCCTTACTTTTGGCCCGTGAGCCTTACTTTTGGCATACTTTTTCTAGCATTTCAGCCGGTATTTCATCAATGGCAGCTATAATGCTGTTTTCAAAAGCTGATATTGTGCCTTACTTCGCCATGTATACGAGAAACTTCACTCATTCCCATAAAACATAGTCTAATGGCGTAAAATCGCATGATCTTAGTGGAAATATGACGTGCGGCTTATGACACCGTTGTGTTGAAAACTCATGTCAACCAAGTCCAATTCTTACATTTTAAGTAAGAAAAGTTGGTAATCAGCGCACGTTGGGATTGGTGTAGTGTAGTGGTTAGTGCACTCGCATATAAATACAAGCGGCCCATGCAGAGGTCATTACGAAAAAATTTACTTGTGTTTTCGAGTTTTCAATAAGAAGACTTAAACTCTCCCTCCAGACAAGTCCATCTAAAGAAGCCCATCTGACCATCCAGTTTACCTCTGTCGATGATGACAAGCATCAGACCAATGGTCAGAAGAAAACGCCACCTACTGGGAAAAAAAATTAAAATGCGAAGTAAAGATCACTACCACAATTTAGTAAGGATCTTCACCACTACCCACTCATATGGAGGGGAGCTACAGTGGATAAATCATCTACTTAGCTTTAAAAATCAACTTGATTAATGAGAACGAATCAAAGTGAAGGATGCTTTGTGGAAAGCCAATATGCCCCCTAGAGGAGAAACAAAATCATCGTACGCTAGTGTGCTCCATTGACTGTAATGTTGAGATTTTCATAGTTCTTGAAGAAGTAAGATCCAATAATACCGCTGGTCCATAAGCAACACTAAACATTGCATTTTCTAAGATACATTGAAAGCTCTTAATATGTCTGGCCGCTTTTCACACCAAATTCCGCAATTTTGTTTGTTGATATACCTATTGAGCCAAAAATTTGCTTCGACCATAAAATTGACGTTATTTACGAACCACATTATTCACCAGCACGAATTTTTATAATTAAATTCAATGATTTGAAAGCTTTGTTCATTTGTTAGCCTACTCATGGTGAAATGGCAAGCCTTACTTAGCTTTTTTGTCATTGCCGCAAGCCACGAACCCTTTTATTACACTGAAAAAATTTGCACTACAAAACCAAAGATCAAAACAATATTTTTTATATTATGTTCTTTATATTGCTTACAAACATGTCACGAAACACAAAGATATTTTATGTGATAAAAAGATAAGGATGAGTATTTAAAAAACTGTTAGTATCTTGAGTAGTTAAGGTTCACTTCATACTGTATTTATTCGATTTTATTTCTTTTCTTTTTTTTTGCTTTTTAAACATGTCACGAATTATAATTTATTTATATTACTCTATATATATACACACATAATTCCCGCGACATCCCAACTGACACCAGTGGAACTTCTATCAGTCAATGAGCTGCTCCGGATTCTATTTTTAGACTCATTGAAAGGAATCTGCAATTTAATGTCGGCTGCGAATTGTGGATGCAACAGTTAAGGAAGTTTGTCATACCGTTATAGGGCTAGTCGGTAGTTAAAGTTATGATCTGGCCTGATATTGTACTTAGGACTTCTTGGTTGATAGGTAAGTGTTTTATCTACCATACCACAGCGGCAAACATTATATCGGGTGGATCATCTCTCGGTTTAAATCCAGCGGTTATATCGAATTTGGTAATACTCTTATGTTATTCTATTCTGTCACAAAATTCAGTGTATTATCGCTTGAGCATCGTTAAGATTTATTGGAAATTTATTTTCAAAACAAAGACAATTGGTCGGAAATTGCAAAAAAAGTAAAAAAATTAAATTAAAAAAAACTGCAAAAATCATCTTTTCGGTTGAAGCCCATTTTCATCATGGTGGGTACGTTAATAAGCAAAATTGCCGTATTTAGGGTTCAGAAAACTCAATCGTAGTCTTACAGAAGCCAATGCACTCATTACGAGTGACTATTTGGTGCGGTATCATTGGCCCATTTTTCTTTGAAAATGAGGACAGCGCACCTATCGCACCAAGATAACCATTTTTTTGTGCCCGCTCCTCATGGTATTGATGTGAACGATGTTTGGTTTCAACAGGATAGTGCCACACATCTCATGCCACAATCGATTTATTGCGTCAAACGTTTTATGGCCGTTTAACTATATAGTCGAAATGGTGATGTCAGTTGGCAGCCAAGAAGCTGCGACTTGATACCATTGGACTATTTTCTGATGGACGGCGTTAAAGACAAGTGCTATGCCTACAGAGACAATTGAGCATTTGAAGGTCAACATCCGTCATGCCATTGCCGAGATACGACCCCATACACTCAAAAAAAAAAGCCATATGACTGAAATAATATTTCATTTCTAACCGGAACAATTGTACTTCGCAACAAAAAAATAAATTTGGCAAAATTTTCAAACCGTTTCTAAACTTAAGCTTTTAAATGCCCCACCCACTATGCGGCAAAAAGACTGAAGTCAAAGTACCTGAGAGGTGATACTTAAAATCGGTTAACATTATATTATTACGAGTAGCTTATAAGTCTACGAATGTACAAAAAACCGATTTTTTTTTACCTGTAACTCAAGATTTTGGAGGGGTTTGAAAAATTTCAAAAACAGATTCTCGATAGCGCCTATCGCAAAAATAGTATCACTTCCTAGGTATACTTTTTTGTCGTACCGTTGTTATCAATCAAAAATTTCAACACAATTTTTGACTAGTTAAGCATGCCTTTGCTAAGTGTAGAGCATTAGTTAGTGATTCTGAAAACAAAATTTAACGATATAAGGAATGTTAAGCAACTATAGACCTTTCAGTTTAGGTCTCCATACTTGTACAATGTACATACATACTCGTAGCTGTGTGTGATCACAAGTTTTGGAAAAAAAAATTGGAAAAAAAACAAATAAAATTAAATTAAAACGTGATCTTGTAGCGCTCGTTTATGTTGGCATAAGCCGTGGTCTTAATGTTCATAAAATTACCCGGCGCTTACATTAACAGGTGTGTGTGTGAGTGCGTGCGTGTGTGTATATGTGTGTGTTTGTATATTTTATTTAATTTATTTCTTTTCTTTATTTCGTTGGTTTTTTATCGTTGTCGTTGTTGTTAATTGCTGGTCCAACATTCTTAAGTTGTAACAATAAAATCGTGACTTTTCGATTTGAATTTTTTTAATAAAAAAAGAAAACTGGAAAAAGAATTAAATATTTTCAAAGACCTAAAGGTTCTTTAAAACTATGGCCTTTAAGACAGAAAGTGACAAAAGAAACTTTTTGTTTTTTTTTTTAGTTCAACTTCTTCCCCTTCGTTAAGAGATACCAAAAATTCCAAAATTTCAACCAATAAAATGTAAGACTGCTTTCGTTGTTCTTGATTGTGGTCTGAAATATTTTCTTTTTTTGCTTTTAATGTGCATG
This sequence comes from Wohlfahrtia magnifica, assembly GCA_023159175.1. Lineage (NCBI taxonomy): Eukaryota > Metazoa > Arthropoda > Insecta > Diptera > Sarcophagidae > Wohlfahrtia > Wohlfahrtia magnifica. The sequence continues at coordinate 4,892,655 of JAKWBJ010000052.1, read as the reverse complement.
TTTTTCAATAATGGCTCCACAAATAGTCGAACTCTGCTTTTAGTTGAAAAGTTTTAAACGTGATTTTCTTCCAGCAGGCAAAAGGATGTGTTGAAAGAGGGGAAATGGTATGTTTTTTTTCGATATCCCCTTTCAACTGCTGATGATCGCGTACTGGCCATTGTTTGTACCTTGTTAAGGTACCTTCTCTTTTATTTATTTTTTTCTTAAATTTTTGTTTTCGTTCGTTACACTTTTTTTTCAGTTTCAGTCATGAGTAAAACTAACGCGGGTGGTCGTTATATTGTCTGTCTTTCCATACTTCTATACATTTATTTATTCGTTCGTCTGTATAATTTTGCTTCTTTTCCCTCTTTGGCTACTTTCGTTTGAGATCTTGTTGAATTGCTCATTTTGTTCACTTTTTTTTGTTGCAGTTTTTTAAGCTTATTTTCAGTCAGACAGTTTGGTTCTTTAGATTTCTTTTTCAATTTACTCTTCAGCGCTATACAATATAAGTACATATGTCTTATTGAACTTGGCATTGAAGTTTTAGCCATTGAGTAGCCATTGTTGTTTATGTATAAAAGTGTGGGTTTAATTTTTATGGGCTGGTTAAGTTTCTATACGACTTAAAATTTTGTGTTTAGTGTTATTTGGTATTTGCAAAATGAATAATGACAAAATTGCATATTAAATCCACTTCAATAAGGTAACTAAGCCATAAATTTGTTGACATTTATATGACAGCTGAGGTCAATTTTATAGTAATTTTAAAAGATTTCAGTAAAAAAAATTATCTAAAACAACTCTAAAACAAATAATATTTTAATAATGATTTTTAAACATATACCGACTACAACCCGGCGTGCTTTGCAACCTCTAATTTAATTATTATATTAATTATCATTTTTTTACCCTTGTCCCCCACTTTATTCGCTTTCGGCCTAAGTCCAAACACTAAAGATTGCCTATAGTTTCTTCCAGAAAAATACTCTAAACATTTCAAGATATGTAATTGGATTCATTCATTCATTTTTATATACAATATAGATAGCCTTACCCGCTGTGCCTTGTGCAATACCCGCTTATCCAATCTCTCCCGCTTTTCGGCTAATTTTGACATGAAACGAAGCTTTCACTACTGTTACCACATATACAAAATTTCATATTTGGTTTAAATGGGAGGTACTATGCCTACTTATCCGAATCTGCCACTTTTTGACTAATGATTTGTATTAAATACGAAGCTATGTGGACCAAATTTATAGACTCTAACTGCTACCATTTTGAAGATATAGCCAAATAAATATTTAATTTATATGAGCTCAGCACCGCCTAGTTGTACTTTTTCAAATTGCTGTAGCCTATAGTTTCTTCCAGACATACTGTAAAAATTTCAAAAAATCAGCTCAACCGTTTAGTTGTCTATAAAACAAAAACCTACTAATGCACATTAATTTTTATATATAAGAACTAGAGTAACCCTTTGCGCCTTTGTGTTGTTTACCTATAAAATATATTCCTCATAAGAAAAACTGAAAGGAATGCATTAAAACTAATGATTTGTGTTGACTACCAGTCATTTATACCAAGTTCAGAAACTGTAATTTTAACCGTTTGCTAAATATACAAAAATCAATATTTACTTTGTATGGGAGGTGCCACACTCACTTATTCAATTTATCTCATATTCAGACTGATGATGTGTATTGACTACGAAGTTACTTAGACCAAATTTAAAGCCTTCCACCATAACCGTTCCATAGATATAAAAAAAATAATATTTACTTTGTATTGGAGGTGCCGCTCCCACTTAATCAAACCCGCCTACTTTTGAGTGGTGGTTTATATTGACCTCAAATTTATCAGTACCAAATTTAGAAACTTTTACTATTACGGCTCTCTAGATACACAAAAATTAATATTTTCTTTGTATGGGAGGTGCTACAACCACTTATCAAATTTCACCCACTTTTTGGTTGACAATTTGCATTGACCACAAAGTTCTTTGGGTCAAATTTAGACACTCTTACTGTTATTTTTTTAAAAATATAAATATACAAACCGCCGAGTTTGTCATAAACACCTTTTTAACGCGTGTGTTGGCTTGCAAATCGGTTTAATTGTTATCAAGCTAAAAAATGACGAGTAAAGGACAACTTGTTTTAAATATTGTTACGTTTTAACCTTTTTTAAAAGGTTTAAGTTCTTTTAAATTGCATAAAATAAAATTATGCAGTGAATTTGTTGTTTTATACAGTTATTTTTTATTAATCTTAATACAGCAACTTATTTATCTTGCACTTAATATTCATTTAATACACCAATTTATTTAATACACGACTCTTAGCAATTTTACACTATGACTGCTTAACTATATCTCTATCATTAAACGCAATGCTTAAACTTTTATAGAAATTCATTATCAATTTCGAATACTCTTGTAGTTGCTACAAAGTTCTATTTATCTACGCTAAATTCAAAAGATGAAAATTATAATACACAAAAAGGAATCGAACTGGCAACACAGTTGAACATGTACTACCACATGTTAATAGCACAGACAATTGGGGCAGTAACAGATACAGAGCCTTGTCACAAAGCAATAAAGTATAGAGCTAAAATCTCACGATACAGACCCTGATGTGGTGTATTTTCTTTTTAGGCATTTTTATTTTCATAACAATATCTATATATGTAGATTATGATATGTTCACACAATACCTTGAATTGCGTACTTACATTCGTTGTTTGAATTACTTCTATGAATTAAAATTTTGTGCACAAACACTTTATACAAATTCGAGATTATCTTGACTTCTTAATAATCCACGGGGTAATTGAAAATGAATTACTTATAAATTGCATGATTCGCTCTTAAAGTTTTGTATAGTAAATTAAGTAATTCGAGGTTGAATAAAGGACTTTGGATTGAGAAGAAGAAAGTGAATTACCAAAAAATTATGTCGTGTGAACATGGCATTAGTCTACAATTTTAGCAATGGTAGCCTATGACTATTATTTCTTCAACCAAAAATTTGCGAAAGTTATAACGAACATTAACAGGCTTAATGCCACCCAAAAAAAAGAAAAAAATAAAACAGCTAGGAACAGCCAGCCAAATATGTTCATATAATGATCAGAGTACTATAAAATTTTGATAGATTTTTTTTCTCCTTTATTCCGCTAGGAAGCATATTGGCTTTCCACAAAGCATCCTCTACTTTGATTCAGTTTCATTAATTAAGTTGATTTTTCAAGCTAAGCAGATGATTTATCCACTGTAGCTCCCCCTTCTATACGATTATGTAGTGGTGAAGATACTTGCTAAGTTTACTTAGCACTTCTTATAATTTTTTCCAGTAGATGGCGTTTTGTCATGATCATTCATCTGATATTTGCCATAATCGCCAGATGTAAGCTGGATGGTTTGGTCGGTTCTTCTTTATATTTTAGATAGAGTTACATAGAGGGAGGGTGAAATCTTATTATTAAACACTCGAAACCACAATTAAATTTTTACGTCATCACTACACCACGTCACCCCGCTTTTAACGGAATTACCAACTGACTTTTTTAAGTTCAGAGCAAATTATTGTTTTTATAAATTGGATAAACAAAGGTAAACGTTTTTTTTTTTTATTCAGCAGTGTATAGTTTTCTAAGGCTTAATGTTGAAATTTTAAGTTAATCGGTTTTTGAAACTTTCAGAGCTCTCAGAGATTTGATATTCAAATCAATAATACGCTAAAATTTAGTGGCTAACATCTTTAGCATTTTCCATTCACCTTTACTGCACTTGCAACTGACTTTTCAAAAGAACTTACGCCTTTAGACCGCATGGTGCACCATATACGAACGTAATTAGCATGCAAAAGCTTCTTAGAAGTCCAAATACAACAATTTCACTGAAAAAATATTTTTCCAGAAAATCGAGTAAGTTTTTATTGAATAGATTCTACGAGCCTATGGTCAACGATCAATTCAAGCACTAGGTTTAAAATTCAAATAATTATTAAAGAGCCTCGATGAAGTTAGTGTGAATACTCAAATCGCTATTGGAGTAGAGAAACTGACAATTTCGACTGCAATATTTGCGTTGGTGCTGATATATTATGTAGTGTATTCAGGAAGGACTCTCGGTTAACCCCTAAAAAACGATTGTTGTACCTTTTGCAAGAAATGCAAGTTATCACTTACTACCACCACCAATCTAATCAAGGATTAGAAAATTGTCACTATGACCTCGCCACTGTAAGGCGGCGATAAGTTCACAATTTGGCCTTCGTTCTGAGGTTCTTAAGTATAGCAGGTCAGACTTAAAACTCCTAACAGATTTCTTGTGGGCAGCTGTGGACTAAGAGCGCATTTGAAGAGGATGGCCGTCATAGACGTTAATGTTTGCTGAATGTACTCACAGGCATCAGAGACAGTAGAACACATATTTTGTAAATGTGAGTGAGGTTCTTGATTTCTTGGTTTATATAGAAATGTTTAGGTAGACAAAGGGTTTCACTGGGTGACATATCCACCATTACGGTTTCAGATCTGCTAGTATTCATTAGGAAGGCAACAGATCTGCTGAACAAACTATAGATGGTTTTTATAAAGTACGACTTTTGCTATCACAGCCCTGCGTAACCACTGTAAAATAGTAACAGTAAATAAAACATGAAGTTTTAAATTTAATACACAATGTTTTTTTCTAAATAGGTACGTATGTTTTTATGAAATAAATTATTTTTCAATTTAAATAAACAAACCAACCACCCACTTGCTTTGAAACACACATTTGAAAGTGTGATAAAATTTCATAAAATTTTGCATTTCCTGTCAATGGCTACTTGAAGTAGTAATTTCTGGTATATTTACGGTTATTATGCGATCAAACTGTAGAAAGACAATAACACAAAAGCAATAGCAACAACAACAACAAAAGCAATATCAGTCTATTTAAACAAAGTAAAAAAGTTTTAATTTACCATAACAAATCGATTCCAGAAAAAATCCATTTCTACTTGAAATTATTACGCAAAGTAAGTACGACGCAACAACAACATTAAAAACAAAAAAACCAAAAAAAAAAACATGCAAGATATGTACGGTAATAAGAGAAAATACTCAATTCAATAACTGAAATTACTCTACTCAACAGGTATAATCGAATATGAGCAGAGAAATGAAATAAAACAGAGTTGTCTTGAGCGACCATGCTAATATTAGAGAGTTAAAATTTGTTTAAGAGATTTTTTCAGAGCGCTACAGATTTCTTAAGAGTATTTTGTTTTTTGTTGTTGTCTGTTTTGAATAGTTTAAAACAACCATAATTATAATGAAAATGTTGTTTGTTTTTAATACCGCTGCTGTTGTTGATAATGATCATAGTGATGTTGTTGAAGAAGCCTAAGAAAACATGTGTAACTTGAACACATACACACAAACCGAAAGAGAAATATAGAATAGGCAGACCCATACTTAAAGGCACCCAACTAGTTGGCGCTAACTTGCTGCCATTCTAAGCGCCGCTATTTAATAAAGATCTTTTTTCCCGTTCCATATGTTATTTTCTTGTCGTGTGTTTCTGTGTGTGTGTGTGTGTGTGTGTGTGTGTGTGTATGGGGGAGAATTTTAATGGTTGCTTTTGTTTTGGAAAATGAAAAGTTCTATTGAGGCAGAGAGTGTAAATAAATCGAAGTGAACTTGTAACACTATATGAGAGAGAAAAACACCATTTTTCACGATTGTTTTAATCGCATTCATAATTTATTGAATTAATTGATTTATATCTTATCCCGAAAACATTTTTTATGATGAATATTTGCGAGGTTTGTTCTAAAAACAAAGAAAATTACATCATTACTTTCTTCGTTAGTATCCATAATGTGATTCGCCTCTTATTTATGCCAAAGAATTTTCCAAACCTCAAAGTTCTTTCGGTAGGCCATTCGTAAGCTTTTTCCGCATCGCTTTGCAAATCTTCATTTTATTTTGGTTAAAAGAACAGATAATAAAGCTGGCAACCAAAACCGCTAAGGTATAATTGTTTCTTGCTCAAGAACTCAATCACTAGCAATGATAAGTGATAAACTGAAAGTCCAATTGCTTAATACGCTTATGTAGGGTGTTTTTTTAAGGACTTGAAAACTTACTATATTGGTACAAGACGCAGATTTTTTCGAATTATTTATTTATTTATTTTTTTTTGTTATTATCTGTTAGATAATTTCACGACATTTATTTTTTAATTTATTTGTTTACCGATTTATGTAGCTCGGCTACAAGTTGACTAGTTGTTGGAACCAAATATCGTTATTGTTTAGCTGATTAATTTTTAGAAGCAACAATTTGTCACCTTCCAAGTAATCCCCATCGACTGCAAATCACTTATGCCAGCGCTAGAACCAATCCTCGAAGCATTTTTTATATTCAGTTTTCGGTATGTCCATCAGTGCTTCCTGTTATTTTTTCCATTATTTCCTCTCTGCTGCTAAAACGCGTTCTCCGTAATGTTTTTTTAACTCGATTGAACAGAAAGAATTCACGGATTCGGATCAGGTAAATTGGATGGTATTTGTTCCATTTTCCGTCAAAAAATTTCGAATAATGATGGCACTGCGCGGCTCGACGTCCACGAGTTTTCTATCCACAATTATGGTCTCTTTCGGCGAATTGCTTCACGCAAATGTCTCATAACGCCCAAATAATACTCCTTGTTTACTGTTTTGTAAAAATTCATGATGCACTACACCGTTGTATTCCATGAAAACCGTGCGCATTGCCTTCTTTTTTGACTGAAAACGACGTGTTTCATTTTGTTTAATTTGATGAACTCCATTCACTTGCCTGATGTCTCGATTGCGTGTCGTACTCATAAACCCACGTCTCTCATTGAGATAAATGTACTCTTGTACTCTTACCCTTGCAAATGTCAAGCTATGATGTTAAGATTTAGCGGGAATATCAACAACAGATGTGCCAACTTAACAGAAAAAAAAAAACTCAAATCGGAACGATGAGACGGCCACATGGGTGTTATTTTTGATCAAGGTGGTATATGCAAAGCTTTTAAAGCAAAAATGTTTAAATTACATATTGATTATCTACAGTGTTAGTGTCTGTTAATTTGTGTATGCAACTCCTGTTTACCAGAAACAGTTTATCTCGTATCTTCATAACGCGTACAACGCTTGAAAAAGAAAAAGTAAACCTATCTTTAATATCATACACTTCAAGGCTTCCTATGCTTTGGTACTTTATAATTTGCAATGTATAAACGCAGCGATTCTAGTTTTTGGACAGGCATGTCGAATGCGTAAAAGCTGTTGCCGTTTATAAACTCCGAGCCGATAATCGCTATTTCAGCCAGCAAGATTTAACTGAGGTTTTGCATCAAACTAAATTAATAAAAATGGTTCCTTAATTGGAAATAAACTATTTAAAGTAATTTTAAATAACGCGCCAAAACTTGATTCACATACCACCAAAAGTTATCACTACAAAAATTGTAAAAATTTCGAAATTTCTTATATAATAACAATTTCTTACCTCAAACTGCTTAAGAAAAAAATTATGTTTGAAATTGGTACCAGCAGGCATATGATAAAATAACATTTTGTTTATGTATTGTACTTTGGGTACTTTTTTATACCCAGTTATCTTGTAAGAAAAGTACGCTTGTTGAGTAGTTAAAAAAAGTACCACTAGCAACAAAACATCTGCGACGACAATAATGTTTGCAATAACTACGACAGACTCTAACCAACCATCGCATGTCTCGACTTGTCTGGAATGTTTTGCATTTTTTTCTCTTTTCTCTCTCTGTCTCTCGCTCTCTCTTTCTCTCGCTCCCCTCTGCTTGTTCTGTTTTGTGAGTTTTTTGTTTTGCTTTTGTGTTTTATTAAATTTTTGTTTCTTAAATTTCGTTTCGTCGTTATGAAAACACCGACAACCACGACGACGATACCAACCTCATCCAACGACGGCTACGACGACTACGATCGATAGATCGAACTACAGCATTGCCTTGCTGTGTTGTTGTTGTGGATGTTGCTGTTATTATTATAGTATCTATGTATTGGATTTTTATTTGTGTAGCAGTTGTATTTGATATTTTTTCGAACTGGGATTATTTGAATCAGGTAGACAGTGAGGCGTTAGTCGTTCTACGGCAATGAACGAGTTTAAAACTATTTTAAATAATTAAAAAAATTTTTATTTTTTGTTGTTTCTTTTGTTATTTTTTATTTCAATTGAGTGTGTAAATATAATAAACAAAAATATATTTTATAAAAGAAAAAAACAATATAAGCCAACGAAAACTCAAAATATTTAAATTTATTAAAAAACAGAAAACAATAATTAATGCACAAAACTAAGAGTAAAAAACAAGAGAAGAGCGGCAAAAAGAGCATAAAAAATTAAACAATATTTAAATGGAAATATCTTTAAAAAGCGGGTAATTAAAAGATTTTTTCTTAACAACAACTATTATTAAACAAATTTTTTTACAGTGTATAATAAAGAGAAAAAAAACTTTAAAACTTTAAAAATAAATTTATTTTTATTTTTTAATAAAACTGAAAGCGAAAATAATTGTTTGTTTTTTGCAAAGCAGTGTTGTGTAATAATAAATAAAATTAAAAAATTAAAAAAATCGAATGTAAACAAAATGAAGCGGGTTTTTCTTTTACACAAAGTATGAAAACTAAGTGTCAATATATGGTTAATTTGTTAATATATTTTTTTATAAGAATTTTAAATTATTATTTTTTTATACAAAAAAGGGACAATAAAATTAAATTTCGGTAACTAAAATACAAAAAAAGTATTGGAAAACATTAAAATTTAGTACCTATTCCTAAATTAAAACAACATATTAAGTAAATAGTAATGCATTCTTTATTTTTTTCTTAACACATACATAACTGACTTAAAAAAATATATTTTTTGAATTAAAAAGTCTTTACTGAATGAAGTATTCAAATGTATAATTTTTTTTTAACTCCCAGAATTGTTTCTATAATGGAAACTTCTGTTGAATACATAGACGAATAGTGTAATTTTAATCACAGATAGCCATGTACTCGTAGTATTTTAGACTTCTCAGCTATAAGTCATATCTTCGTGTAGTTGGTACTTACCGAATAATTATTCCAATTCAAAAATGTTTCAATAAGTCAAGCTCTCAGATAATAATGACCTCTAGCTTATGTCAGAAAAGTAACTAAGAGAGCAGCCGCTAGGGCATGAATTTTCACTTGTTTGATACTTGGACTTGCAATACTAAATAGATGTGCTGAGTTACAGAAGTACAACGCAAAATTTGTTGTCACAGCACATTTTGTCGTAGTATCCATAAAGCAGTAAAGTACACATCACATTGCGAAATTATTTTAATATATCACTGTTACTTGGAGTGACGAATTTCTTGTTTTGGCATTTCAGGTGACATAATATTGCGTTTTAGTTGCATTAAAATTTACCCCACTCAACGCAACATTTGTGAGTGCTACTCTAATATTATGAAATTGATCGAAAAGAGCTGGTAATCCATCGTATTTGGTATTAAAAGGTCCAAAATCAATAATACAAATCAGTTATATTCAATTAATTCTTAAGTTTACAATCTTATTGGCAGCATTAGTGAGTGAAATTTCGTTTTTCACTAGTCATTTGGTCTTGAGCATTTATAAAAGTATCTTATAATAACAAAATTTACTTCGTAATGTAAAAAAATATATAGTTGGCCTGGACTGAGGCTTTACCTCCAATACTGAAAAATTTAACATGTGGGCTGAAAAGTCTCGGGCCTAACAGAATTAAAATTTTCAAAATTAGCCTTAATCTCCATCAAGAGCAATGCAATTATTCCAGCACTGCTCTGACATTTCAATACCACTTTTGTAGAACAATTTATCTCTTGTCTCAAAATAGGCCTCAGCTTCAATGATAACCTCTTCATTCGTGCGAAATTTCTTACCGGCGAGCATTTTTTGAGGAGCTAAATCTGGCGAATACGGTGGATATGGGAGCAATTCGAAGTTCAATTCATGTAGTTTTGCCATTGTTTCAGAATCATCAACACGTTCTAGTTTTTTGTCAACAGTGAATACTTTGAACAGAGCTTTCTCGTAGACAAATGATCATGCAATATAAAGCCATCAATTTTCTTTTGAAATCTTTACGATGCCAGCTAACTCACTATACTTTTTGATCATTCTAAACGATTTTGTGAATTTTTTTTTTTGTGTTTTCTGGTGTTACCACCTTACTTTGACGTCTACTTCATTCTGCTTCATCGGTGTCTTTACAACGACGTTTGAAGTCAGCAAACCAATGTTTTATTGTTGTTTCTGATGGAGTGGAGTGTTCATGATACTTTTCAAGCCATTGCTTCGCTTGAACGGTAATTTTTCCCATCAAGAAGCAGTGTAGACTTAAAACACGAAATTGTTTTTTGAGCCATTGTTCTGAAAATAACACAATTAGCGTCACTCTTAGCACAATAACTCACAAACTAATTTGTAGAATATCATGAAATTTTAACAGTTGTCCTTCGAAGGTTAGCACTAACCGCAAAAAAAAATGAATGCTATAAAACTAGCTCCATCTATGTGTTAAGCAGAGGACTTTTCAGCCCATGTGTTACTTACAAGAAGGAATATGAAATACCAGGGATATGATATTACTTTTCTAATAGGTGCTGCTTTACTAAAAAATTTAATAACTCTCTCAATTTCCCAAGTATTTCTGAACCTTAAGTTTTGTTTTACTCATACCTTATTACAATTCCTTAATTAATTCACCAATAGTACGGTTCCTATATAAAATAGTGCGCAAAAATGCATCTAAAGTTGAAAAATGTGGAAAAAGTTGGATGAAAAATATGTTTGCCGGAGAAATACACCCAGATACTTTAAGGCTACTGAAACGATGTATGTGTCATTTAAAAGGCCTGTATCTCTTCTTTAGGAATCCGAAAAGAAACTTAAAATTGGGTAATATTCAACTAAGTTATTGGCTTATAAGTGAATGAAGGAAGGTTCGGTTATTTATCTACCAAAAACAAATCCTTGTTCTGCTTGGCACCATCTATCAGAAAATAGTATCACTTACCAGGTATTTTTTTTTGTCGCACCGTGTTATTTACCGCTGGCGAATATTATAGTGAGTCGTCGTGAAAAACGCTGACGATTGTAAATCATCGATGACTGACGATGAATATCTTTGGTGTCATGCATGATTGTTCAAATTCTCATAGATGACAGAAGTCGATTTTGTTTTACAGGCGTTTGATTTTGTTGATTAGTGAGTTCTAACAGACAGCATTGAGAATCATAAGTGTTTTATTCGTTAATGGGGAGCTGTAGCAGACAAAATTCCGCTTCGTTTAACATATAGTCGACTTTTAACAGACAATGTCGACCTTCATTAGTGACATTCAGTGACAATGTCATACATAATTTGCTTTATTTGTCACTAGTATTTACCAATTAAATTTTTCATTTATAATAATTTTGTACAAATTTCAACTTGATACTGATTTTAATGATGGTTCAACCATGAAACTCTCATAGTGACAATGTCGCTCAAATACGCCACCGCTTGTATTCTAAGTATTATTTTCTTTTTTGAGTTAAAGAACAAAAAATTAAATAGATTTTTCCTAATGTTATCACTTTTTACATATGTATATATATGACTTTTTGTTCTTCTATTTACAGATATTTTCATAACAATTATGACGATTCAAAACAAATTACAAATAACAAATATTCCTAAAAGTACTTGTGGCACTAATTTCAACTATAGATGCAATTTGTATGCAACTGCAATAAAAATAGCAGCAACAATAACAGTTATAACAACAACAAAAACAACAACAACTACAGCAGCAGTAGTAGTAGCAGCAACTATAGAAAACAGGCAACAACAAATAGGAAAAAAATTCATAAAAAACGTCATCATTATCAAAACCAACAACAACAGAAGAAACAAAAACAAAAACGAAAAAATCAAAAGAATTTTTTATTAAAACAAAAAATTTTGCAAAATAAAAGAAATTTCCACAACAAAATACAACTTGGCAATGGAAATGAAAAATATAAAAAAAGAATAAAAAGAAATAAAAATTTTATATATTTTATATACAACTACAAAAGAAAAGAAAAAGGAGTTTTTTTGTTATGCAATTAAATTAAATTAAAATTAAAATAAAAGTGATTAAAGATTTAAATAAATTTTTAATATAAAAAATACGGTAGTAATTATATTTGTTTTACAAAACGACGTCCGCTGTTTTATTATAAAAAAACAAAAATTAAAAATAAAAATCCTAAAAGATTTTTAACAAACTAACAAAACCAACCAGTGCGTATTAAATACATAGGGAAATAAAAAATATTAAAAAAAAGAAAAATTATAATTTATCACCTTTTTGAGAAGTGAATTATTTCAGTTTGTCCGGTATTTGATTTGAAACTTTGCTTCTTCTAGTAAAACATAAAGAAAAACCACAAAAAACCAACAAACGTTTTACATCTTAAAAGTTTGTCAGTGTTTTGTCTTCATTATTATTACCGTCGTAGTCGTAGTCGTCGTCATCGTCATCGTCATCGTTATTATTATTAATTATTGTCATTGTGATCATCATTATTAGCGTTTGTGTAACCAAAAACTTTTAAAGACTGAGGTGAGTGCATAAGCCCTGGTATTTAATATTTTTTTATTTTTCTGTTTTTTTTTTTTGTATTATTTTAATTTGAAATATTTATTTGTTTTTTATTTTATTTTTATTATTTATTTAGTCTTCATTTTTGTTTTATTGTATTTTATTAGTAATTTGATATTTTTTCTGTTTATATCAGCATTATTATTAAGTTTTATTTTTGTTAAAAAAATTGTTTTAAATAAAACATTATAAAACATATGTAGCAAACGATATTGGGTCATCTTTTACGAAAAAAGAAAAAAAAATTTTTTGTATTATTTTTTTTTTTTTTTTTTGTTTAATTTTTTGTAATTTTATATTTTATGAGACACTTGTGTTATTTTATCCGCATAATTTTTTCTTTATTATTTTTTATTGCGCTATTGTTTTAAATCTAAATAAGGAATTTAAACAGTTATTGATTTATTATATCATTGCCACATATTAACAAACAACAGTGGTTAACAAAAGTAATGACTACTTAAAAAAACATATACATATGTTTTGCTTACTTGCTTAAGTCTTAAGTTACAGTGTAACAAGCTGTAGGCCATTTTAGCTTGAATAAGAATCGAATTGAATATAATTTTTAACTTGATGTCCTAGTCAATGCAGCCGTTATACTTAGTTGAGTTTAACTATGCGTTTATGTTGGCATAATCCCATTGCAGTACTCTCCGGTAACAAATCGTACAACAGCGTTCTTATATGTTGCGATTTTCGTTTTATTAAAGTGGTCCTTAAGAAACAAGGACTAGAACACAACTAGGAACTGGAAGTATTATCTAAAATATGAAATTTCTGTCTATATAGTTGTCCTCTCTTTTTACAAACCAATAATACCAGACATTATATTGACAAAGCTCGTAAAGATCCATATGACTAAGATCTAATTAGACGTGATTCAGTTAGTCACTTAGTTACAAAGGGTAGCCAGACATTGGTACAGCTCCCTTTGGTCCAATATTGATCACATTGTTATGCCCATAGTAGATAGCGTCCAAACGGTCGTACATATCCGCATCCCGATCCGAATTGAACCAACCAGTCGAATGCACAAAAAAATAAATCCCGACTGCCAAGGAAAGCAGTTCTAATATCCGAAAGATTCGAACATTGGCACAAGAAATGCTCTACCGTTTTTTCTTCTTCTTCATCCTGACAGCCCTTATAGTAATCACTGAACGGTAGACCTGGACTCCTAGTATGCGCACCAGCCACCCAGTGCAAAGTGATGACAGCCATCAGTATTCGTAGCCTATGTCGGCTCATCTCCATAATAGACTCCGAACTAGCCCGATCGTATAGGGGCTAGAAGTGATTTAAGAACACAACCACCTTATGATGTAATACCACCACACCGTTTTTTTTTCTCCTTCACTCCTCCAGGGAGCATATTGGCTTTCCACAAAGCATCCATTGCTTTGTTTCAGTTTCTTTGATCGTTCAAGCTATTTAGATGATTCACCATACGACTACGTAGTGGTGAAGATTCTCGCTTATTGGTGGTGATCATTACTTTAGCATTGTAAGAAAAAATAATAATAATGGATTTTTTCATTATGACTATGGTTACGGTTATGGCGTTACGTTAACAACAAGTCACGTCTAGTTGAAACTTTATGCTTGTAAGTATTTATTATCCGTATTTCGTTCATAACATCAAATATGAAAAGAATGTGCTTTGACTAGACCGTCAGTTGGGATACTATGACTGGTAAATTTTTATTCAAAATTGGACCATGTTAACTAAAAGTTTATTTCATTCAAAAATTTTTCTAAAAATAGCTAGAAACAGCAGGTTTCTTCCGCATGCTTTAGAAGATTTTTACCAACTTTATAATTTTTTTATATTTAATCAGTCTGTTCTAGCACTTGCACCTGATTTCATCATTACTCTAACACAACTTCTTCTATTTTTGACCCCTCGTTATAAAAAAATGCTATACTGCACGGCACACAGTAGTATTATTATATACATAATTGTGCAGAAAATATAAGAAGTGATGCTAGATCATTAAAAGTTGACACTAAGCATTCTATTGAAGTAATTAAAAAAAAAGTAGAATTAAATCAAAATTAGTCAAGCCCATCGTTCACTACCCAATTTAAATCGATTTATGTGTTTCATAATAAACAAGAAATATATATATGTCAACTTTCATCAAAACTCATCACGCCAATTTTTTGGCAGCAAAAATCTTTTCAGAAAATTTTAAAATGTGATCAGTGATCGGTGATAGTCGGTTGATTTTTTTGCCTAAATACAAAGAATAGACTCCCACCCTTCATTTGCCACCAGAAGAAAGACGGAGGTAGCTGGAGCTAACTTCGTTTTTTGAAAAACTGCAAACGCTGAATTTTGTAAGGTCTCTTTTAATTGCTCATATACACTAAACTACATAACATATACAATCTAAATAATTTCTTTTTCTTAAATTTAAAGCACTGAATATATATATATATATTTCACATACAAGCGACTGAGTTCAATAAAAAATTTTATCAGTTTTCGTTTAATAATATTTACGTGACATTAATAGATTTTTTCTAAGATAAAATTTTACTTTTTACTGGATTTTTCTTAGTCAAACACTTCTTTATAAAACAGCGTCCTAAGATTTTCAAAAACCAATTGTCAAAATACCACTGTGCGCGTACGGCACATCCAATGCTTACATTAAAAGTATGGTTATCTTTCAAATACGTACATTAAAATATTTTGCATGGCTGCAAGTCGTGGATTGCAGCTGTTAAGAAGATCAATTTTAATTAGGAACTTAGCGTTGTGCAGCGTATTCTGGTTAGAACTAATATTCAACAATTTATTATGGCAAAGATTACACCAAGTTCCAGTAGCAAGGCAAATTATGCAAAGGGTATAGAAATAGTAGACGTTGAATAAAATTCGCAAGATAGTTGAAAAATTGGAATACTTGAGCCACATAAACAAATTGGATTTAGCGTGCTGCAGCTGAAAGAAGTTTGTTATGGACCTATGACCCCTTGTGGCTATTTAAATGAATAAAAATAATTCATTTATCTTTTAATTAAAATTGACCATTCTTATTAAATGGCGAATATGACAATACCCACAATATACCCTAATAAACTCATCACCAGATAAACCAAAGATATGCAATTGCATGTTCTTTATCATTCAACCAATCAAGTCGGATGTAAGAAATCCGTCTCATGAATTTTTATGAATTTTGGCAGCGAGTTTTTAGTGCATATTTTTTCATATATTGCTCATTACAGCGTTTTTTGCATATTTTAGTTTTAAGAGCATATTTTCTGCATTTTTTGGTTTTTAAAAAGCATTTTAAACGTTTTTAGCGCATATTGGGATTTATTGTGCTCTAAAATATTTGCAAAGCAAAAACAACAATTTGTTTGTCTTAAGTTCAGACGACCAAGTCATGGCTTTTTTAAATTATCTGTCAATTGTAATATATGGCACCATCTACGTTTCAATTAAGTTTATTAGCGCTGGCCAGGATCTTAAACATTTTTTAGAAGAATATGCAAACTATAAAGTGCAATCAAAAGGCGTTTAATGTTCAAAGCTTAAATGATATACGCAAACGCATAAAAAAACAATTTTTATGAATATCAGTAGATGAAACAATGAATTCCACTGGAAAAAATGTCGCATTTTCAAAATTTTTACATCATATTTTCGGATTTTTACAGCATATTTTATGTGCGTAAAACACTTTTTAAGTGAATATTTCTAGTTTCCCTGCTTATTACCTAAGGCAGTGTAGGGTATTAATATTTTCACGTTTCTGTATCATTGTACTTCTAAGTATTTTTTTTTTCGTCTTTATCATTTCTAAAATTCAAACATATGTTGCAATCCTGTACTATCAGCAATTTTTTTCTTTTTTATGTGAAAATATTTTAACATTTTGTGAAAATTATTATCACAATGATATTCGAGTGAATACACGTTACACACAAAAAAAAAATCAAAAAAAATGATTTTAAAAATGATATTGTACACCTGTATAGGTTACAAATTTCTACAATTTAAACATTTTTAAAAAATTCTTTGAAACCAACAGGCTTAACTTACTTAAAACGTTTGGACTTTTTGAATTTAAATTAAAAAAAGCTATAAATGCTTCAAATTGTATTGGCTTTTTTACAATTATTCGTAATATAAAAATATTTAAAAACTTTCTTATTTAGAATAAAAAGTATGGTTGGTTATACCTCTTATCTTAAGTACTAATAAATAAAAAGAAAATTTAGTTAAAAACTAAATTCGTTTAGAAAGAAACTTATCACTTAACAATTATATTTTTATTATATGTACCATCATCATATGCGAGTAAAAGAGCAACTGGCCACTTAACAAAATTAAATTTAAAGGAAAAAAATATAAACCTCTGGAAAGTACTGGTATCTTTTGGTTCTTTATTGTTTCAAATAATAATTGTCACAAAGAAAATTTCACTTAAATTTTTTAAGTAAAACTATCGTTTTATTTTAAAATTTAATTTCCGTTTATAGCTGAAAAAAAAACATTTAAAATAATTTTTCTTGATTGACAATGAAATAAAATTTGACGTTGACGTTTTAAGAGTAAGAAAAAAAAAACAAAATAAACTAGAAAATAAAATTTACTACTTAAACTAATATTTTCAAGATAAAACCATAATAAATTTATAATCTAAAACAAAAAAACAAAAAACAAGAAGCTTAGAAAAATGCCGCACATTTTTTTCTTTAATATTTTTTGTTTAAGAAAAAAATCATTTAAACAATGGAAATTAATTTAAAGTAGGAAACCACTTAAAAAATTTAATAGTTTAATATGTGTACTTTTAAAATAAAAAGTCAGCTACTTGAATGTATTAAATCATTACGAGGGGTATACTGTAAGGTATGTGTTTGCTCTAACGCTTGCTAGATTTGTGCTCGTGTCATAGAAACTCTAACAATTTATATATTATACGATTTAGCATATCGAGCTTGTTCAGAAAGGTTGTTTTATAAACCAAGTCTTCTTCGCAGACGTAGAAAGTTTGCCGTTAGATAAACCAGATGTATAAAATAACATCCAATCAGATTGTTGTTAAGCTCTGTTCTGTATCGAGAAATAATGACAAATAAAATTAAAATGCAGTAAATCGTACCAAACAATAAATTTTTGTGGATGCATTGTTAATTTCTATCCTCTTTGATGAACTTAGTTCCCCAAAAAACAGTTTTCAAAATGTTATTTCTTTCCATACTATATATACATGTCTTTCTTCGTTCGACTTAAACTTGTCGTCTTCATGTTGAAATAGGTTTTCCTCTGCATCAGAAAATATTTCCATCAGCTTTTCTCAATGCATAGTACATCCATCGCTAATTACTGCGTGTAATTTCGTCATACATTTCAGCTTAATTGCATGTTGATTCTAGATTTGTATTATATTCCTAAGACATGGTTCTTCTTGCACACGTCCACGTTTTGAATATAATTTCTATTTCCAGTTGATGTTAATATGCCATAGCACTTAAAGTCATTCACTTCTTCCAGCGATGTAATGTCTAGGGTTAAGGGTACTGCATTTCTCCAGTTTATGCGCATATATTTCAGTTTTGGAACTATTGATTGCAAGACCAGCTCCTTACATTGAAGCCTGGTAAAAGACTTAGAGATTGTGTTCGATTTAAATATGGCAATTTTGACATTTCCGTTCTCATCTAAAAACATGAACTTATGAAACTGATGTTATACTACTTTTGTAGTACATGATATAAGGAGTAATATAAAGTCGGTGGCAACGAGAGAGGCTTGGTGATCTATTACACCTTAACTTTAAGCTAGCAAGTAAAATTAGGGTTAATTAAAACCTTTAGGATTTGGCCAGTGACAAGGGTACAGTCCTTCGAAAGGTAATCGTGGTAA
Source organism: Wohlfahrtia magnifica (assembly GCA_023159175.1). Classification (NCBI taxonomy): domain Eukaryota; kingdom Metazoa; phylum Arthropoda; class Insecta; order Diptera; family Sarcophagidae; genus Wohlfahrtia; species Wohlfahrtia magnifica. Next base: position 4,874,053 of record JAKWBJ010000052.1, on the reverse strand, counting down.
TTACCGTTTAAACTTAAATTACGCGAAGAAGTTATTGTCCCAGTGCTTAGTGCAAACAATGCTTCAACGAACAGTTTAGATAGACCTCAACTCCTAAGTATTATGATAATACCAAACTAACATAGCATTCTCGTCGACACTGTCAGAAACATTGCATTTATGACTGGTATAAAGAACAACGTTGTTTATATTCAAAGCAGACAGTAAACATGATAAAGTTCGATTAGACGTGAGTTAACATAACGACATAATCACAATTATAGTCGAAACAACAAAAATAGAATTCAGTGGTGGCCATAAGGTTGGTTCGTTTCGCTCCACATATGGCAATGCGTTAAGTCACGTCTAAATGAACCTTAATATGTGCAATCGTTGGTGAGTGCTAAAATATTTGGTCCCACCATATGCGCAATATAATATAAAAACCTTACATGTTTGGCTTTAGCGTTGATGGCTTTAAAATCGATGACTTGTCTATCGTAAGCATAATGATTTTTTTATGAAACAGGATTAAATGAATTCATTCATCTTGAATAAATTCAAGAGAAATGGTAAGCTGGTGTAGGCTATCATTGAAATTGATTAACTGAAGCGCTTATGAGTGTTGTAAATCTTTAAAAACATATCGTCTTTGTTGAAAATGATTTTCTTTATAGTAAAGTATTTTAATCCATAACAACACTACATACTTTAACATATCTGTCTACAAATCAATCACAGCACCAAGTAGTTGTTGTGATTGTAATCGCCGCATGTAATAGAATCAGAGTAAATGTTTACATTAGCTGTATGTATATGTGTACATGTGTGTGTGTGTGTGTATGTGGCAGTAGTTTAAAGTAATACTTTTTACAAATATCTGTCCAATCGATCTATCCACTCTATTTCTAATTGTCTAGTTTTCCATCAAAAAAACTATAAGCAAAGACACCAGCAATAGCTGTTGTTGTTTCCTTCAACTAAAAATAACATTTTTTATGCGTATATTTTCTATTTTTTTTCTATTTTTTTTTTATTGGTTAGAAAATAAACGCTCATTACAGAAACGTACAACAACAATAACAACAGCAACAACAATATTGATTGAGGTAAACAGAAAATCATAAGAAAGAAACACAACAAATTACATGTTGTTTTTCACATAAAGATTAAAATCTATTTTATCACACTCACACACGTACATACATACACAGAACGCATAAATAGTTGGATACATTCTATCTAAAGTATGAGAGGAGAGTATGTATATCACACAGATACTAAATAAAAATGTTACTTATTACTAACACTACACTACTAACTATTAAACTACTACTGCTGACTATTTAAGCAACAGTAACATGAGTTCTGTTTTTAATTTTGTTTTTGCTTTTTTTTGTTTTTAGAAGTTACGAAAATTAAAAAAAAAAAACAGAAAAAAATTGAACGCATAGACAGTGGCTTTAAGAGCAATAAGACAAACCATTTACAAGATTTTTCTGTGGTTTGATCTTTTTTTGTCGTTTTTGTCATGGGTGAGTGTTATAATGGAAAATATGTTCATAAAACCAAAAACAAAATGTAAAACAAGTAAAACAAAATCTTATAGTTTTGAATGTGAAAAAGTTAATATTGGGTGGGTGTAGAAATTAATTTCTTTATTGACGATTTTTAAATGGGTTATATTCCCAAGAAAGTTTTAATTCTGAATAAAATAGCAGTTTATCACTTAATTCGTTGATTTTTCAAATAGTAACTGCACACATTCTCACTTGTGGTTTGTTTGATGAAATTGCCGCATAGGATGCATAGAACGCATGGAATAATCTTTTAGCTTTAGTTTTTTTTGTGTACTTTCCCCTACATGTATTCGTTTTTTTCATTATTACAATGTGTTTAACGATATAGCCTTTAAAGCTGTGTGTACCCGTGCATTGCTTGGAATTAGAATTCCCCTTTATTGTTTTATGTTATAACCTGGGATCAATCCTGGCCAATAAATCTTATATATATATATATATATATATCTAAATATGCTTGATTTATTACTATGGATCTATTTTTATTTAAATCGCTACACTTATAGCTCGTATTGCTTTTTTATATGCAAGTATTCACGAAAAATAAGAATTACCCTCTCGTTTAATACATATTCATATGATGTATCGAATAACTTAGTTCGCTATTTGAATTACTAATACAAATTACGCCAATCACACGACAACTTTGTAATTCCTTCAGACGACTCTTTTTTTTATTTATTGTTTTGTTATAAACAACCACTGAAAATAAGAGATCATATTGATTGCATTGAACTGAATACACAATTTGGCTGATTTGCTCTTAAAATTTTGTACGGGGAATTATGTAATTCGACTCATAATTGGGTGTTGAATTATGATTAAGAGAGTGAATTTTGAAAATCATGTGAACATGGTATAAGATGGCTACAGCTTTAACCACTTACGCCCTTCATCCAACATCATTCAAAGGACTTTGTCGTCTATTATTTTAGGAATGACATCTGAATGTGTGGAGTCCCTTGTGCTGGTCGACCACAACGAAACTTGAAATACTTCACTTTTACCATTCGCATCAATAGTCCTATAGCGTTTATCAAGCTTTTTTATTTGATTTCGGTGCTGCTTGATTTAAGTTTCAGTTTCACGTATTGAAAGGTGATATTTCAGGCTACATTTTAGTATACCATAGATAGTTCTTTAATTTATCTATCGTGTACAAATTTATATTGATTTGCATATGAGTGAAAAATCTGAAAATTTTGTCGTGTGTACGGGAGAATTTTGTAAATACAGGGGTGGTTTGTTCGATTCTGTTTCGAAAATTTTAATGTCAATCAATAGAATCAACTTATCAAGCATAACTAACTAGAATTCACTACCAGAAATGTGTTTTATTAAAATAGCAGCTTTTTGTCTTATATTTAAATTTTATAAAGAAGTACATACTCAACAAAAATCAAAGTAAGGATTTCCCAGAAGTTTGATTGAACTACAATATAGCAATTTCTTAAATGTTGAGTGTTCTTAAATGATGTGCTAAAATTCATTATATTTTTTTAACAATTTTCGGTTAATTTGTTTAAATGTTTTCAGTATTTGATTTATATAAGAATTTGAAATTTGTTTATGTTATAAGTTGGCATACAAAGTTTAAATTTCGAAAAATTAAAAATCAAAAGAAAAAAAATTTCAACGATTTAAGTTTAAACAAATTGATTTCAAGATTTTCATTTCAATTTGTTTTTTTATTTTTTATTTTATTTTTTTTTCGTTTGCCATACGATGTTGTTGTTAAATAATTGTTTATAAAAAAATTTGTATTTAATAAACAAATGATTTCTGTTTAAGTACACAAAATCAAAAAAAAATAAAATTTTAAAGAAATTTATACACATAAAACAAATTCCGCATACAAAACGAAGAAGAAGAAGAAGAAAAAGAAAAATACTTAATTCAAGGTGTTTCCAAATAAACCAAAATAAAAAAATATTTAATTTCAGCAGGCAGTAGTTTGAAAGAGTGTGTTCTAATGTTGGCTTCACGCTCAACTAGTAAACGCTAGTAGTTTGATGCTATAATAACTAAATTTTAAAACGCTTGTTCATATATAATGTAACATCATAAGCTTTTGTAAATGAGGTATAGCCAGTAGGTAATAAATTCTAAAATAGTATTGCCATTAGATATTAGACACCAGTGTATGAACTGGATAAGATCATTCGATTTTTTCTTTTCAGAAGCTATTTTGATACAGGATTGTCAGTGTATTAGCACTCCTATATATAATGGTTTAATAAATAATTTTCTACGGATGGAAACTCGGTCGTAATTTGATCAGCTATAAGCATATTTTACTCTTGGTCAGTAGTACGAGGGCGGATTACTATTGAAGCTACCTAAGTAGGAAAAAAAATTTTTTTTTTTCAAAAACCATTCATTTCTCAACATGTCTCCTTTTAGCTCAATACACTTAGTAAGACGATTTTCCAACTGTTTTACACCATCTGAATAATACGATTTTGGGAACTACTCAAAATACGCATTAGTTTCGGTAATCACTTCTTCTTTTGAGATGAGCCATTTTTTCAAATTTGGAAACAGGAAAAAGTCACTAGGGGCTAAATGTGTACTCAATCAATGTGTAATCAACCAATTCGAAGTGGATTTTTCGTAGTTTTGGCGTCGTATCTAATGCTGTGTGAACCGATGCGTTGTCTTGAAGAAAGAGCACTTTTTTCTTGTTTAAATGTGGTCGTTTTTCCTTGATAGCATCAACCAATTGATCCAATAATGCACGATAATACTCTCCTGTGATTGTGGATTCCTTTTCAAGATAATCGATGAGCACTATTCCGTGTGCATCCCCAAATACAGTGGCCATAACTTTGCAAGCCGATTGCGCTGTCTTCGCCTTCTTCGGAGCACTTCCACCAGCTTCCACCCATTGCTTCGATTGATTTTTGGTTTCAGGTGTGTGGTGGTGCACCCACGTTTCATCAACAGTTATTAATCTACGCCAAAAATCAGCAGGATTATGCTTTATCATGTCCAAACACGGCTGTGAAGTGATCTGTCGAACTTGTTTTTGTTCAACACTGAGCAAACGCGGCACCCATCTTGCCGATAGCTTTTTCATATGCAAATGTTCATGCAAAATGTTGAACACATGTTCATGTGATATGTTTACCATTTCAGCAATCTCACGTATTTTGACCCGGCGATCATTCATAACGATATCGAGGATTTTCTTGATATTGATATTTTCTTCAGTAACCACCTCTTTTGGCCTTCCTGTTGATGGTATTGTTACAGTGCTTGTTCGGCCCCGTTTAAATTCAGGAATACAACATATACCATACAATCTGACGGAGCAGATGCGCCGTAATATTTATCAAGCTTTTCTTTTGTCTCTTTCGCCGTTTTGCCTTTCAAATAGTAGTGTTTAATCACTACACGAAATTCACTTTTTTCCATTTTCCAAGAAACACAAAAGTTGCTAACTTCAAACGACTACAACAAATAAACTAATCGGTCAATTTGGCTAAAATTTAAACAGCTGACATTTGACAGATCGTAATTTTTAAAAAAGAAAAAGTTTTTGTGTTTTTTTCCCTAAGACATATGTAGTCAATATGGACAGGTTTTTAACAAATATCCCAAGACTTTTAGTCGATCTAAAAGTCTAGTTGGTGTATCTTACAGCGCTGGTTAACTCAACATAGGAGCCGTAAATGATGTAGTAGCTAGAGCAAAAGCTACACAATATGGGAATCACTACTCGAGGCTGGTAGTCTTGCTGGCGCTTTCGAACGTTTGAAACGGCTTCAATAGTCTTCGATGGATCGATGTAATTGAAGCCTTAAAAACTTTCAGTTCCCGGTTATTTGCTGAAAAGCTACTTTAGTGATCGCGAGCTTTTCTATTATACAAGTGAGAAACAGAGGAAAGAATAAATAACGACGAGAGCGGCCCAATGGTCAACTCTCGGCTCTGACCTCTGGAATATAAGTTATTATGATATATTTCGTATTGAGACGGCAGACGATATGCATCTTATTGGCTATGCCGATATGTTTCGGCCGTAATTGTGGCGCGCATAGCGGAGCAGGTCAAAAGGAAACTGAATCAAGTAGTAATACGAACCGAGTAGTGGCTTGAGGACAGAGGACTTTAACTAGCCAACGAAAAACTACAGCTGATACTACTGATTAACGAGGCAACATATACCGCTAGTGTTTGCTATGACAGTATGCGACACCGCTTTAAGGACTAAAAAATTGATCAGGCACCTTGGTATTAGACTGGATCCTAGACTTACTTTCTGGGCGTAAATAGATCCCTCTGTAAGCCCATGGCCAACGTAGGTGGGCCAACACAGAGCAGACGCTGGTTATTTAAAACTATTAACTCTATATTGCTATACAGTAATGAGAACCTGGGCAGATGCGCTGAAGGCAGAATGCAGAACGAAGGTTTTAACGGCTGTGAAGCGAACCACTGCCTTGGGGGCAGCGTAGAAGACTCTCCGAATCGACAGTGCTGGTGAACAGCAGCGTGATATCTATTGATTTACAGGCAAAGGAACGGAAAAGACTGTAGCAAGCCAAGAATACTAATGGTGAAGGAGTAACGGCATATGACGAAAGTGGCAGTAGAGATGCCCCTCTGATTCTGGAGGTAGGTGGATGGCGAAACTCATTCCGGACATTCCACCATCAGCCGGAAGAAGTAAATTATTATTTAACGCAACTACTATCTGCAAGTATCTATAACGAATGGGCATGATGACAGAACCTAGATGCATATACGAAGAATCGCAACATACATTCTTTCACAGAGAGAGATAAACTCGATGTCACGATCGGCTTATGTACTGTCAACAACAGTTGCCAAAGGATTCTGCACAGCGAAGATAACTGGAATATTAAAGCCAGGTATACTGAACATGGTGCCGCGTACCGATCAGGAGGTCCTCGGTTTAATACCAGGCCAGAGCATAATTTTCACCTCATAGCACTGCTAGCGATTGGCTATGAATATTTACGCTATAAAAAGCTTCTTTAACTAATGAATATGGCATTTGCAGATGGCTTTAAATTGTAGGTTCCTTTCAGTGAGTCGGAAAATATAATCGGGTGCAGCTCATTGATTGAGAGAAGTCCCCCTGGTTCCGCATGTCTTGAAGGCTAAGAAGAGAGTATGAAAGCCGATTCCTAAAGACTCAAAAATCATACATTGTGAATTCCGGACGCGGAGCAGGATACTGAAGAACTGCAATTAGTGGAGTGAAGGTGATCCCACTTCGATCCAGTTCCAAACTGAGGGTAGTTTTTTGGTGGAAAATGCGATAGAATTTGGTGATCGAAGGGGTTTTTTCTATCTCGACAAAAAGAAAAAAGAGTCTAATTGATTATTTAAAGTGTTTTCTGGTTGTATAGATCTAAGAGTTATTATCAAGCACTTAGATTAAGTGGGATCAATACAAGTAGCATTTGTATTTGCCTAGTTATGAATTCCTTTAAAGTTGTGCACGCATTAAGTTTATGATAACTTTGTACTTTTCGAAGCTTATACCACGTAAAATAGATTTACTTATATACACCACTGTAAATATATTAAGTAATTTTGTAGATTTATGTATTTTAATTAAATAAAAATTTCCTTTCAATTCTCTAACATTTATTTTTTTTTTTGCTATTTTCTTTCTATATACCAAGTTTCGATTAAGACTTTTATGTTTCATTTATAACTTAATATTTAACAAAAATTTTGTATGTTTTTTTTATACATTTTGATAAAGGGTTAATTAAGTAAACCGTTGACTTGTTGCCCCAATGTAAACAGATACAAAATTTATTTATTTAAAAGTGCTGAAAGCAAAAAAAAAAAAATTTAAATGATAGAAATCATACAATAGCAATAAATAAAATAATAAAGTAGAAATCGAATATATTTTGCTCTAAATTATATAATAATGATAATTAAGTTGTATATGATAATGATAATTAACGTACAGAGATTTGTTTTTCCTTTTTTTATATATTATTTATTGCTTTTTTGTATATGATTTTTTTTTTTTTTGTAAATTTATTATGAAATCTTTTTTATTATCAATTTCTTGTTTTATTTTCTTGAAGAGAGTGTGTGTTCCCTATTTTTGTTGTTTTTATTATATATATATATTCTATTTTTTGTTATAATTGTTTTTATACAATTTAATAATTGTATTATTGATTGTTATGACTTGCTTCTAAGAATATTAATTTTTCTTTCAAACATAAAAATAATATTAACGAACACAAAAGAACTTTTATTTTTATTTTCAATAGAGATCATAAGCATTGACTTAGAAACACAAAAAAAGCAAGATATTTTCACACATTATCTATTTTCATAAATGAGAACGAGTATTCTAAGATTTGGTTCTTCTTTACATTTGTTTTTCCTTTTTTTGTTACATTTTTTGTTTTACCTATCGCGGTTTACTTTGCCAATTGTTGCCGTTACTATAGTTGTTGTCACTTAAAATGAAATTTACCGTTTTATTCACACACAACGGTTACTGTTATTGTGCTCTTTCGTCATATACATTTACTTCCTCTACATACATATATACCTACATACACATACACTCAATAGACACACGTTTCTAACACTATTTACAAATAATAATTTACGTGTGAAAATAGTGTATTTTGTATTTTGTGACATTTTCTAGTTTTGTCATTGTTATTGTTGTTGCTGTTGTCGTCCTAAAAGATAAAAAACCAATATTTAACTGATAACCGTATAAATTTCAGACATATGTTCAACTCTTCTCGTACATCAACAAATATGGGTATATAACCATGCAAATGCAGAATGGCTTTTTAGTAACTACACTAAGTCTTAGTAATTATTAGATCTGTTATTGTTAGATCAATGCAACCTAAAATAACTTTTGCCTCAGAGAAATTTTTATCTAAATTAAGAAATTTGTGGAAAACACAATACTTTGCTTCACTAAGACTTCAGAGAGACTATCAAAGTACTATCGTGTTTAAGCCCCTGGAAAAGAAAATTATTTTATAATTAATTTAATTTGCTTAATAATTTATTACATTTTAACAATTTATGTATTAAACACATAGGCAACAGCAGGCAGCATAACTTCATGTTCATTGTTCATATGACAATCGGATCTACGCTTTGGAACGACCCGACACATAGTGCGTTATCCCATAGACAAAATTCAAATAATCATTCATCACGAATTTTAACAAAATATATATTTTTGAAAGGTAGTAATACGCTGAATAAAATACTGCTCATTTTTTTTCGCCTACTTCTCTATATTGTCGCAAAAGGGTGCTAAACTCGACTAATTTATAATAAAAAATACTAGATAAGGAATTGGATTTTCAGTACGCGTACATTGAAAAGCCGATACACCCAAGACGAGTCACTGTTAGGTGCAGATTTTAGTCCAGAGACATAATTGGTTCATTTTTCTTCGTCAATGGCGATCGTTATTGAATGAATTTTTGTTCACAAAAATTGAAGAGGGGGATATTAGCAACATTTGGTTTCAACAGGACGGCGCTACGTGCCACACAGCCGAAGCTACACTCGATGTTTTGCGCCCTGTTTTTGAAGATCGCATTATCAGCCGCAGAGCTGATGTCGTTTGGCCATCTCGGAGCTGCGATTTCACACCTTTTGATTATTATTTGTGGGGTGCCGTCAAAGATAAGTGTTACGCCAACAAGCCAGAGGCAATTGACGCTTTAAAGGACAATATTCGTGAAACCATTGGTGAAATACAGCTGCACACAATCGATAATGTGCTTAAAAATTTGACCGATCGTGTAGAAATTATTTTCCATTAGGATTGTACTTTCAAATAAAATAAGAAATTTGAGAAAATATTCAGCAGTTTTTTTATAGCATTTCCAAAAAAAAAATAAAAAATTATTTGGCGGATACTTTACATTCTTAATTTTTTTTATTCACAAAATTAAGCATTATATGCATTGAAAACTTGTTATTTAGAATTTATTTGTTTTTATCAGTAATTAACGCAACTCTGTGCTACAAAAAACCTTCTTTTATTAAAAAATTTAAATAAAAAATACCTAAATATACGTTTTTTGTTTTAAGTATATAAAGGTGTGCGTATCCGTTGTCATATTTTGTCAAAGTTTCGCTTATATCTATATTTAGTCCCAATAAATGTGAGCGCTAAATTTCATTTATCTACGAGGACTCCTATTTTTGTCCATTCGTTCTATGCAATCGACGCACTGTACTACACTCAGTCGGCCAAGCATTGTCAACAAAGCAGTTTCGGCAATTTTTTGAGTAGCAAAAAACATAAGAACACAGCACTGCTGTTATAAATAATAACTTCATGTTCATACAATGTTGCCATAAATATTGCCATAAATACATAAATGTTCAACATAAATATTTTAAAAACTGCAGCATATTCTTGAACAGCTGTTTGTTGAGGAAATATATTGCAATTCACAGGTGCCACTTTCAAGTTTTTCATAATCACAAAAATAAAAGCGCTTATTTAAAATATAATTACATGTCTACTGGAAGGATTTTTTTTTTTTTTTTTTTTTTTTGTTAAAAAAACATCGCAAAAATAACTCAAACTGAGCAATAAATTAATTTTTTTTTATTTTTAGGAAATTAGTTTATTTTTATAATAATATAGACTTTTTTGTAATAGACTATAAATACGCTGATTTCAAAAATAGGTTACGGAATTCTCTAAGAGATACAGGGTAACTACCAGAAACTATTCAAAATGAGATTAGAAAAAATCGAGATATGCTCTTTTTATATAGTATATTAAGCAAATGATATATTACTTATCAGAGTGACAACGGCTACAAAGCTGGTTGTCTAGACTAGCAGTTGTGCTATCGTTAGTTTCAATCGTCTTCATATAAACGTTTGTATTCTATTTCTGATAACTCGCTTTCGGCTATTTGCTGTCATCTAGGTGTTTAATGCTTTACATTTCCACAATTGGCGCGAAAGTCGAAAATATTCACATGTAATTTTGTAGTCAATTATTATACTCTTAACAACCACGAGTGAAGATGTCGATGTTTATAGCCTCTAATATTAGCTTTATATTTAACTCATAAATACTAAGCCAAAGAAGCATGTTTTTCCATTTATTTTATATTTTTTCAAGTAAATTTTATTAAAGTTTATTCCGATCGCTTGATTAAGGTTAGATTAAGGTTAGTTTTCTTATTACCGATAAAAATTTATACTTAAAAATTAGTTATCGTTTAGATAAATTCCAGCCAAGATAACAGCTATGAATATTTATATCGTCAACTTTTGTATATATTTGTCCTTTATAATTCTTCTGTAATATGAGAGAAGACAACAATTGCAAGTCTCAAGACTATTAGATATAATAGCTGAGATACCGTGATTTGCTTTCCAAATGTTCGTAAACAGTACTTAAATTTCATGTTGGCACGAAACTTCGAATTACTTTGTTCGCTGTTGAAATTACTTTTACGAATTACCCTGTTCACATGACACCCTTGTAATTGGTTTTATTTTTTTGTTTCCCTTGTTATTTATATTTGTTTTATTTTTTCCCTTCAATTGTGATTAAAAAATGCAAACAATGTTGAGAAATTAAATAAGCAAATTTAGCGTGGACAACTCTCGAGGCCTGAAAAACATACTTCAAATATCCAATTCTATTTCTTTAAATATCCTTTATGTAAAATGTTGAAGATATTATATGAGTAACTAATAAATCTTTTCTTAGATACAATTCGTGACAACTAGACAGCATGTTTTACAAAAACAGATGTTTAAACATAATAAAGCCTTACGCTGTTATAATAGACATTTAATATAAAGGAACGAAAACTTGAAACCACAATAGCTTGTCACCTTTTGTTGAAATAATACAGCCTTCAAGATTTATTTTAGTTCTATTAAAGATTTAAATAATTTTTCAAGTACATACTCGAAATTGTGTCGCTACCTAGCAATGTAACATAAAAAGGATCCTTTCGAAAGACAAACCACTTTTAGAGATTTATTAAGTATTTATGAAATATTACTTCGCAAATACAATATACCGTTCTATGCAAGATATGTACCTGTAATTATTAATCCTTACAGTGTAGATACAAACACGGACTTGTACTGCGCAAGTGTAACCATTTGGAGTGCTAAAATGTACTTCAACAAACAGTATTACAGCAGGTACTTTCTTGTTTGTAAGGCCGTTTTTTACAGTTTGTTTTTTAGAATTATTTTGATATATAAGAGTATGTTTGTGTGTGTGTGTATAAATATATTGAGGAGGGTTGGCGGTGAAAGATGATTGAAAAATATCAAGGGGTTTTCCAAAAAATTCTAACGAATGAACGTAAGCCTAGGGGGATATATAAGAAGTGGAAGAAAGAGAAACTGAATAAAAGAGAAGTCCGTCTATACAAGCTAAAGAGCTCAAAGAGCAACTAAAAGAGTATAAGATATTTGTGATGAATATAAAAACGAGAATGTTTTGAGTGTTTTATTAAAAACTCATTTTAAAAATCTTTTTAGGAGATGTAGTGTATCTTTAAGATATACATTTTTTTAACTGTTATTCTATACACGAAGTGTAAGTGAGTGTGTGTATGTGTCAGAGAGAGAGAGAGAGAGAGAAAGAGAGAAAAGAAAAATATTATACACTCTTGAGTGCCTAAGTATGAGAGCATTTGAGTAGGTTAGTATATTAGGTTAGCAAACGAGCTAAAATGAAATGTGTGGCAGTAGTCGTTCGCTATTCTATTCATATCGTCTTAAGTTTATACGAGAAATTTTTATAAATTTAATTTTAGTTCTTGTGTGTTAACCCTTTGACTAACAACGTTAACGTGTTAATGTTTTTGTCTCGTTTTAGAGTTGTAAGCGACCATGCGCGCATGGCTTCTATTCCTCGCAGTGCTGGCGACTTTTCAAACGATAGTTCAAGTTGCTAGCACCGAGGATAATAATAACAATAATATATCGTCGAGTGTTATTACAGCTATACAGCCATTTGAGAAGGACTTAACAGCAACACCAACAACAACAACGGCGATTAAACAAAAACCGCCATCATCATCAACAACATCAACAGCATTAATAAATTTACGAGACTTTCAAAATACCGTTAATACGGAACAGGAACTAAATAAGCAAACTATAGTGTATGAAACTCATAAGCAAAGTGATAAATTAAGTGAAATACAACAAAAACAAGAGCAAGAAAAGCAGCAACAACAACAACTAGATTATCAAGAAATTAATACAAATATAATAAATCAAGACCAAAATAATAAAAACATTATAGTTGAAATAAAAAATATAGAAGACAACGAAGTGTTAGTGGAAAAAGAGAAAAGCTATAAAAATAGCCAAAAAAATAATTATAATAAAAGTGATAAAAATTTCAATAATAATCATAATTTAAAACATATAAACAAAATGGCTTTAAAAGAAAGTGAATTAGAACAACAACAACAAGAAAACATAAACCAAAAATCACAAGAAGAGGATACACTATCAAATAAAAATACAGAAAGTTCCTCAAGTCATCGACATCATCAGCCCCAACATAAACACCATCATCAGCATCAGCATCAACATCAGCATCAACATCGTCAACACCAGCGACATCAACAACAAAACTTACAACCTGCCTCTCAACAACAACAAACCACCACCAGCACCACAACTAGTGATAATTTAGAATCAAAAGCAGCATCAACAACATCAAAATCATCATCATCATCATCATCCTCACTATCGCCAGCATTATCATCATCATCGTCATCGTCTGCGCCCACAAAATTGGATTTAGATGTCACAGTGACGGAAAATGATGATGGTGCCATTGTTGTGGAATCACAACAGCCCCAACTGGATGCCGTCATACCCGATGAAGGACCAAGAACCTTTAGCAATCAAGAGATTATTGCCGAAAAGGTTAAACCAGATCCCTCAGCTCTAGTCGAAATTGAGAATAGCCTTCTGTCGCTATTCAATATGAAGAGGCCGCCAAAAATCGATCGTTCCAAAATTGTTATACCAGAGGCCATGAAACAATTGTATGCCCAAATAATGGGCCATGAATTAGTATCAGTGAATATACCAAAACCTGGATTATTAACAAAATCCGCGAATACCGTTAGAAGTTTTACGCACCAGGGTGAGTGAAAGAATTTTTTTTTTTTTTAGTTTTCTTTTTTTTAATTTTAATTAAAGTGAAATAGTGTATTTGCTTTTCAAAATTCGTAAAATTTAAAAATTGTTTTGATTGAACACATTTTTGTTACCTTTTTAATGGGTAACCAACATCTTTGCTCATTCAAAGCATAAAAGCCGTCGGTTGCTTTTACGTTTTACTTGTTTTCGAAAATAAATTCGCGTTGTGAATTCGCATGTATCTGAAAATAGATAATTAAAATTTGAACTTCTGCTTTTTTATAGTTCCAATAAGGGCGATTGTCTTTTTGAATTATTCATTAAATAAGTATTTTAACTCGTTACTAATAAACTCGGTTAATAATAATGATTTACTTGGTGGACATAAAACATTGTACTCATAACACTGGATATTTTACCGTAATTTTGCCAATACCACCGACGCGTCTGTCAAAAGAGAGAGGAGAGAGAGAGGTACGAGTTGCAATATACGGCTATACTATCTAGGTGTGGTGTCCTTTTCTTGTTCACAGTTTGAGGCTCCACGGGAGACACTAGGTACAAAACGGTCTCTGCCAGCAATTTAGGTTAAAATAATAACCGCCCATAGTCACTGGTCAACAGACTAAAGTCCTGGAGCTGACAGTTCTTGTACTATATCTATATAGTCCGGCTTAGACCATATAAATATTTCTATAACTATTTAGGTACCTGACTAGCCAGGAGTTGCTAGTTCTTTTATTTGATTTCTCTTGTTACAAAAGGTTAGGTACACTAGTCGTATGCCAGGAGCTAGAAAAAGAGATAAAGCCTTTAGTATTGTTCGTCTCCAGATATATTTTTGGACGACCACCACTTTTTGGGCCTTGACATTGTTACAGATCCACTTCTCCACTTTTTATTTTTTTAAGTATTTAGAGGGTGAGCAGTCTCACAAGATCGCACATTGCGAGAGTGCCCGAGGACTGCGACACTCCAAACGTAGGTTAGTAGTATTGTATAGATTATGGAGACTTTACATTAGTGGGCGAGTGGGGTTTTCATCACGACAATACTACCTGTGAAATCATCTTAATCTGACTACCACCAGAAAGCACGTTTGCATATGAGATCAATTAGATCCAAAGAAATAATTCCAAAACGCGGAGAGCGAAGACGTTGCTGTTTGAACATGGCTTTCGGCCTGCAACCTGTATGGGTGATAATTGTGTGGTGAGATGTTGTCAGCGAACGATTATGGTTTACTGGATATCATGCGTCATCTGCGGTGATTATAATAGGACACAAAACATCTTTTAGTTCGGGCTGTCTGGCTTTGGGCAAACTACTGACTGATAGTAATATTATAATGATAGTAATGGGTTCTTCGTTAGTCAGCTTCCAGAGATACGTATTGCTAATGATGTTAAGGCAAGAATATCTGCGTATTATTCTGAGGTTATTTTTTTGAATAAATGCCCGTAGCTTATGCGTAATGGTTTTCGACACTAGCCAGGTTTCACTTCCAAACAACGGGGCTAACTTTACAAGCGTTGAATATTAATTCGTCCGAATGCCGCTGTGGCTTTATGGAGCCTGTTGTTGACATCTACTTTTACTCCACCTTTCGCTGTCACTATACTGCTTAGGTCGCAAAAGCTACGTTTTTGACCGTTTGATTTCATAACTTTGATTTGCTTAATATTTGTTTTAAGATCAACATTGCTCGCCGATCTCTCGGGTTCTTTATACTTAGCTTTCATATTGTAGATCTTGTGCTATATAATATAAAGTCGCAAAAGCTACGTTTTTGACCATTTAATGTCATAACTTTGATTTGCTTAATATTTATTTTAAGATCAACATTGCTAGCTGATCTCTCTGGTTCTTCATTTTTAGCTTTTATATTGGAGATCTTGTGCTATAGAAGATAAATATTAGGGAGATCGATTATTCGAATTTAAAAAAAACGGTTTTCGAATAATTCGAAAAGTTATAAATTTTAAAAACAGGTTTTCAGTAAAATATTAATCAAATAACCGGTTAACCGTCTCTTTATTAAAATAAAATTCTTCTCAATTCTTTTTGCTTTAGCAATTAAAGCTGATAAATTTTTGTCACATGTTCTAGTTTCTAGCAAGTAATTATGCTAGAACAACTCTGCGCTTTTTAGAGCCTTAACAGACATTTTTTCTTCGACAACTCAACGTCAGAATATTGCATCCATTAATTCATTTTTTACAGCATATTTTGTAAGAATCTTATTTGCCAGCGTCTAGAGACGGCTTGGTATAGAATCAAGTTTTCCTTGCTGCACAATAACGTCAATCTTATAAACATTTTTTAAATGGTTTAAAATTCCTGGTGTCGAAGAGCCTTTTCAGCTTAGTATTTAAGACTCGACTTATCTTTTCCATCAATTTCAAATATTTGGCACTTTATAGGACATCTGTAGAAACATAAATGCATGCACCACGTATTTAATAGTGGGTGCCATTGTGGTATGTTATGCATGTAGCACGTATCAATAGTGTATGAGATTGTGGTACGTTAGGTAAGACGGTTCAGTCCCAGGTCACAATATCTGAGAATATTCAACAGCGGCATCACCTCGCAATATTGCAAGCGACTGGTTATGAGTATTTACGCTGTGAAAAACTTCACTAATATATATGCCGTTCGTAGCTGGCGTTTGTGGATCCCTTTCAATGAGTCTAGTTGATCATCATTCTCCATATAATAAAAAATTGATATTTATTTACAGAAAAGGAGAAAAAGTTATTGTTGCTCAAGTGTGCATATCATTTTCAATCTACTACCATGGTTCTCACGTTCTTTGTGAGACGTTCAAGGTTGTCATATATATAAAGATAAGATTCTATATTATTCGTGTTATTCCGGTTATTCGTGTTAAAATAATCGTTTTATTGAGTATTCGAAAAACCCTATTCGATAAAACCAAGAAAACCGGTTAAAACTGGTCGAATATCTATCGCTCGAATATCTATTTCTAAAAGTACGATGCTAAATAGTTGAGGTGGTAGGGAGCATTGATAAGAAATAGTTGAATCATGATTATTTTTTCTGGGGTACGCCTTTTCTGCCTGCTTAAAGCTATTCTTAATATTATTTTATTATTTTGCATATCGTGTTGGTCTGATCTACGCCGCCTCTTATTGAAATATCCAATTACTTGAAATCAATTAACTTATAAATACTCGTAAATAAACCTATGCTATGGATAAATTTGTTGGATATACTAACGTTAATCAGCCCTTCTTATACATGGCCGAGAAGCTTCAAAACAAACTTTGAAGCATTGGCCTTTAATACGTGAGAGTTGTATTACATTTTAGAGTAAAATATGTTATCTCGTTGTGTAAATGAATAGAAATCTTTATGTCTCTTCTTTATACTCTCTTAGTAACAATAAAATATGTTGCAGCTATTTTTTTTTTTTTTTTGCTTCTACTCATAGTTGACTCAAAATATCACGAAATAAGGTGCTAGACAATCGCATGCAAATTTTATGACCACTTCACACAAATGTACACCCTAAACACTTATCCGTACACTTAAAACAAAGGATCAAAATAAAACCTAAATAAATTCCTTTATAAAAACGCTCTTCTTTCCCTCTCTCTCTCTCTCTTTCTCTCTGTCTCTCTCTTTCACCTGTGCAAATTTTGTATATTCTGAAGTATTTCAGGATATAAAAATTCATTAAGTACAATACCAGGGAACTCCAGCTGATTTTCACAATACAACAAAACCAATAACAACTATAATCACGTTTAAAACAACAAATATTTTTGTGTGTTAAAAAGAGAAAGCTATACGAGTAGCTATTAAAGGGAATTTATTTATTTTTGTTAAATACAGGTCTACTATTCATACGTTGATTATGTTTTCGTTGCAATGACCTTGAAAATTTTTACCTTCAAGTGGTACTTAAATTTGAAAAGAGATTATTTCCTAGAAAAAATACTTGAAAAATTTAAAGAAAATATTAGAATTTATTGTTTATTTAAGATATTTAACGAGTATGTATCTATAAAACCATCAATGTTTAGCGAAGATAGAAAATGCGAAATATACCACTTGCAACTATTTAAGCATATTTACTAGTAAACCAAAAAAAAGGTACCTGTTGCAATTGCATTGAAAATCATACAAAATTTAAGAAACTAAAAATTAAAAAAAAATAATTGTTTTTCTTTAAGGTAAGATTTTCAAAAAGTTGTGCATTCAAATAAAACATCTAAGACGACGTGTACGTTTTATAGATGGTACTTTAAAAACAAGTGTTGGGTTGCATTTTATTTAAATACAGGCGCCAGACAGCATAGAAATTAGAAAAAAAAGCAAAGCAGTGTAGTTTTCGAGATGTTTTTGGGAAAGTAGTTGTTAGTTTAAGGTGTAACCGTAGCTGACATTTTTAAGTAGCCCGTTAAGCAAGAAAACCTAGTAAAACTATTTACTAACGATGCATAGCGAAACCTTAAAGCGGATAAGACTCTAATTATTTTTATTTTTCTTTTTATGCTAAACTAGTCACTGTTGTTTCTTATTTAAACTTTGTTTTTTTTGTCTTTGCAGATAGTAAAATCGACGATCGATTTCCACATCATCATCGGTTTCGTTTATATTTCGATATAAAAAGTATACCCGCCGATGAGAAACTAAAAGCAGCCGAATTGCAGTTAACACGTGACGCCATCAGTCATGCTACTTTAAATCCCCGCCTAGCGAATCGTACACGTTATCAGGTGCTGGTGTACGATATAACACGCGTCGGTGTAAGAGGGAAGCGAGAGCCGAGCTATTTATTGTTGGACAATAAGACGATACGTCTGAATAGCACGGAAACAGTAAGTTTAGATGTTCAGCCTGCTGTGGATCGGTGGCTGGCTACACCGAAAAAAAATTATGGTCTTTTGGTGGAGGTGAGAACGTCACGGACACTGAAACCGGCACCACATCATCATGTTCGCTTACGCCGCAGTGCGGATGAGGAACATGAACACTGGGTGCATAAGCAGCCGCTGCTATTCACATACACCGACGATGGCCGGCATAAGTCGCGATCCATACGTGATGTGAGTACACGCAGTAAACGTGCTGGTGGACATCATCGTCGAGCGCATAGACGCAAAAATAATGATGAAATTTGCCGTCGTCACTCATTGTATGTAGATTTTGCCGATGTCGGCTGGAGTGATTGGATTGTGGCACCGCCAGGCTATGATGCCTTTTATTGCCATGGCCGGTGTCCGTTTCCCCTGCCAGAGCACTTAAATTCCACCAATCATGCGGTGGTGCAAACTTTGGTGAACAATATTAATCCAGGTATAGTGCCAAAGGTATGCTGTGTACCCACTCAATTAGAGGGCATTTCAATGCTATATCTAAATGATCACAGTACCGTAGTCTTAAAGAATTATCAAGATATGACTGTGGTAGGCTGCGGCTGTCGGTAAGATCAATTGAAAAATGGCCTATGCCAGCCACCAATGGGTTAATTTTCATTTGTACTACAAAATAAAACCGAAACAAAAATATATGAAAAGAATTAAAAAGAAATGAAGCCAAATATTTTGTAAAAAGAAAAGAAAAATGGTTTCAAAAGAAATGCCGTGATATTTAAGCGTTTAAGTGTTCATCAAACATTGCAAACAGCCGAACTAAGGGCTTGCGGGACAGCCAAAACAGCGCTGATAGAATTGCTTTAATGATGGTTTGGTAACGTTGGTTAGAGAGAAAGTTTGACTCCTTGACGCTTTAATAAGTTTTAATTATTATATGTTTTATTATAAATTAACATAATTTGCGCTCTCTCTCTCTCTCTCTCTCTCTCTCACTCACTATATGTGTATGTAAAAAGAAATTATAATATAGTGTTTTTTTTTTGTTGTTTATAATAATTATTTTTTATTTTTGTTTTTATAATAAAATAATGTAAATTTTCTTAAAACAGAAAACAAACGCAAACTAAGTGGACTGAATTATTGAATTTTTTATTTTTATTTTGTGTAAGTGTAAATAATAGATTTTAAATAAAAATAAAAAAATTAAATAAAAGAAAAACTTAAACTTTTTTTTGATAAAAAGAAAAAAAAGAAAAGAAAAATTTTAGCCATTTAAAGCCGTTTTTAAACAAACAAACAAAAAAATAATAATAATAATAGTTACTAAATAAATATAAATGAATAAAAAACAAAAAAACAAAAAACAATAGAGAAAACTAACCATTTTGACAGCTAGGCTGTCAAAAATAGGTGTAGTTTAACAAAATACGCCTTTGCTTAGCCTTTCCCCCTCACACACACACACACACTCAAACAATATCTGTCTTAGAACTTCTCATAGTGCCATTTTGTTTTTTCTTTAACACTCTACGCCGTTTCCATACTCATTAAAAAACATAACGAAAAACCCGATAAATCTTTCTGAAAACTTTGAAACACTTCCTAAAGATACTCTTAATTTTGTGTATAAAAAATATATATTTTTTTTGTAGAAATTGTTGTAAAACACATATAATTCGAAATTATTTTATTTTTTAGCCTATAAAACAGGAAAATGTATTTTACAATGTAATTTTTATTTTTATTTTTATTTTTATTTTAAGAAATTATTCATAATTAAAACAACAACTTAAATTATAAGTAAAAATTTTTTTGTTTAGCGAATATATCCTTACATTTAAGGATTCTTATATTATTATTTCATATAATAAGTACTATGAATAATTATTAATTAAAGTAAAGTAATTTAATTAAATATAATTTAAAAAAATTATATTTTTATTAATGTTTTATAAATGTATTTTATATATACAATTTAAAAATAATTAACTTAAAACCCCCTCCCCCCAATAAAGGGAAAACAGTAAAAAATATATAAATAAGTTTTAAATTTTAATTAAAGCCATAATTGTTTTTACTCTACACTTAATCTCTTTCCCTTTTCTCACGAATTTCTATTAACCTCTCATTATTTTCTAAGTGTACATTTTGTTTAATACTTGTTTTCTTCTTTCCGCTTTCCTTTTCTTTTAAGCCCCTTTATTCGTTTCAACTTTTAAGTTTTAATTAGACTTTAAGCTCTCTATCTCTCTTTTAAATTTATTTTCTAAGTGACTCTGTATATGTATAAATTTTTTTTATTATTATTATTTATTTATAAAATAAAAAAACAACAAAGAAATTAATTAAAAATTTTATTTTATATATTAAAAATATATATAAATATATATATATAAACAAATAACATTGAACGAAAAGAAAATGATGATAATTTTTAAAGAACAAACAAAAGAAAAATAAAATAAAACAAATCAAATAAAAATGAGAAAAATTTTTATATAAAAAATTAAATTTCTTGCAATTTTTTTTTATTTCAACCATTTTTTTTTAAAGGGATTTAAGCAGATATTGAAGTAAGTAGTAAAATATATTTTGGCATTAATTGTATTCCGTATGGGCATATCAGTTTTATTGCTGGAATAGTTTACAGTCCAAACCTAGTTTTTATTTTGTTTTATTTAAATCAATTCAGTCACCTTAAAAGATAATATAACAGGTGTATCGGTGTGAAGAGAAAACGCTAATTTTTAAGGAGAAAGTCAAAAAACATTTTATTCAAAGTTCTGGTCACAGCTGGCTACATATTCTTCTCATTTTTCAGGCAATTTGTGGAGTCCTCGCCCATAAAACTGTTCGTCTTTTGAAGCAAACCAATTAGTTACCCAATTTTCGACATCCTCGTAGCAATCAACGTGCTACACAGCCAATGCGTGCCACATCGATGAAAACAATTAGTAATCGAAACTAACCAAGTCTGGTGAATACAGCAGGTGGGGTAGCAGCTCCAGCCTAATGCTTTGATTGTATCCTGAACCTGTTTTGTTTTGTATGCAGGTGCATTTTCATGTTGCAAAATTACCTTGACGTGTCTTGTGGCCCATTTTGGTCGTTTTTTGATCCAAGCATGGTTCAATTCGACCATTAACATTTTCAACAGGGTTTACAAGCACACCTTTCTGATCCCACCAGACACACATAGCATTGTCTTCCTGCTGAATCGATCTGGTTTTGCAGCCGAAGTTGAAGGTTGTTCCGGAATACACATGATTTTTTCCATTTAAGATTCTGAATATAAATCCTCGACAAGTATTCGATGCAACTCTGCAGCATTTTTCTTCAAATAAAAACAAACAAATGAATGCTTTGCGCAAATCATCATTTTCAGGTACAAAATTCGCCCTCTTTTTAACACAATGAAAAAGTATGATGTTGCTTGTTCACTGATTTGATATATTCTGAATATGTGTGACAGATGTCATTAACAACAAAAAAAGAAAAAGGAAATTAAGGCTCATTCACAATATATGTTCCCTATGGAGACATCTTGTATCTTGACGCTCACTTCATACCGGTACATCTGGTATATTGATTTGCTTGATCCTCTAAGCAATGCAAATGTTATATCTACAGTACATACGTTGTGAATGAAGTATAGAGAGCAAGTGTAGAAGCAAGGGTATATTTACTTCCTGCCATGTCAGATATGTTTAAAAGAACAGGGTTTTCCAATTATACATTTAATTTTCAATAGCACGCCATTGTAGCCATTGAATCAACCTGTAACTACTTAACACATGACAAGTAAAAACTACGTGATTAATATGGAACGACAATGCATTGAAATGATTAATATTCGTTATAAAAATAGTGGAAGAATTTAAATTGTTTGGACAAAAGTTAGTAATATTAAGAATCGAACTCGAGCACGTCGCTGAAGAATATCTGAGAATATTATTTATTATTGCTTTTGTAGCCCAATTGTGGACATATTTGGTCGCAAATCACGAAGTGCGCGAAATTCATTGTTTTCCAATATAAATTGCATACCTTCCTCTTTACAATTAAATAGAAACGCAATGATTTCGCTTAAAAAAATTTGTTTTTATGTGTAAGACCCAGTAGTTATTCGAAGACCCAGTAGTTAACAGTCTCATTGTGATTGTACTATTACACGGTGCGACAAAAAAAAAAATAAAAAATAAAAAAAAAATACTTAGCAAATTATAATACTTTTCTGATAGCCGCTGCCGAGAAGAACAAGGATTTTGTTTCGGAATTTTCAAAACACTTCCAAAATCTCGAGTTACGGGTAAAAACCGGTTTTCAGACCTTCATTCACTTGTAAGCTGGCAACTTAGCCGAATATTACCCGCTTTAAAGTTTTTTTGCCAATTTAAAAGGAAGAGAAACAGACCTTTT
Source organism: Wohlfahrtia magnifica (assembly GCA_023159175.1). Taxonomy (NCBI): domain Eukaryota; kingdom Metazoa; phylum Arthropoda; class Insecta; order Diptera; family Sarcophagidae; genus Wohlfahrtia; species Wohlfahrtia magnifica. The sequence continues at coordinate 4,851,078 of JAKWBJ010000052.1, read as the reverse complement.
AAAAATGATATACAGTGGTTCCAACCCAAATTCGGACACTATACCAAAATATTTTCGATCGCTTAAAAATCATACATTTTAATTATTAAAAAAATGTAGTTCTTTCCTTATTTGTGTATATCTTCCACGTACAAAAGGAAAAACCAACTCAGAAATTTAATAATTGTACGTAAAATTGAAGTTGAAAACTCGGACAGTTACTTTTATGGGTCCATAACTGCAACTCTGTAATTTCAATGCGGCCAACTTCGCTGATATAATTTACATATTTAGGGGAAAACCCTTTATTTAAGTTTTCGAAAATTATACAAAATAAACAGAACTAAAATCAAGAAGATGGCTAGGAAACAGGGACAAACTAGTATCGAAATAAGAAAGTCTATTATTGAGTATGCAAGCAAAGGAAAAGGTGTTCGCGAAATTTCAAAAATTGTTGGTAGAAGTCGTTCAACTGCGCACGACATAATAAAACGTTTTCAAAGTCAATAAAATCGTGCAAAATAGACCAAAACATTCCCACAAAAAAATATTTTCTGTGGCAGAAGAATATTTTTTGACAGAAAAATAAAAGCAAATTCCTTCCTAAGTGCTCCAGAACTTGCTGCTGTTGCTGAAAGTGACCTTGGTAAGAAAGCAAGCCCATCAACAATAAGTAACTTGCTTTACAGAGTTGGTCTTATTGCTAGAAGAGCTAGACAAAAACCTCTTATTAGTAAGCGTAATCAAACCAAAAGACGGATGGTAAACCCATAGTATGGAGGGGAAAAAATCAGGAACTAAGTTTGAATAACTTGAAACCGACAGTTAAGCATGGGTGTGCTTTAGTGCTTGTCTGGGGCTCATTTTCTGCATCAGGTCCAGGATCTTTGCATTTTATTGACACTATCATGGTTCAAAATATTTATTTAAACATTTTAAAATAAAACTTAACAAAAAGTGTGGTAAGCTTGCTCTGCATAATGGTTGGTACTTTTACCAAGATAACGAAACCAAGATAACAAAGTCCACAAAGTAAGATCTTGGCTGCTGTATAATGTCCCGAACGTCATGGAAATACCACCCCAGAGCCCTGACATGTATCCGATTGAAAATTTGTGGAATTATCTTAATAAAAAGTTCAGCATCAGACTATTTCCAGCAAATCTGAGCTAAGAAGGGTTTTATTGGAAGAATGGGAAAAAATAACAGCTGGTTACTGGCAAAAATTGGTCGAATCTATTTCCAAGAGACTCCAAATGGGTTATAAAAAACAAGGGCCTGCACACAAAATATTAATTTTATAACAATAAATAATATTCTCAGACATTTATGTAGCCGTCCGAGTTTCGCTTTTGTAAATTTTTTTTAAAAAATTAAAATCTTTTTAATTTATTTCTGCTTACAACTACTGAATTTTAATTTTGTGTTCTATTCTTAATGTATATAGAAAGCTCTCCTTATCTATTTCTTATTAGTTTGATTTTTATTAACAAAATCAGTTTATTATAGTGTCCGATTTTGGCTTGTAGCCACTGTATATGTCGTTTAAGTATCCTTGAAAGATCTATGTTTTTCACATTTTTTAAGCTTATGTGCGTTTTTACTCCCTATTTTATACAAGAACCGCACTATTTAAGAATTAATTAAGGAATAAAAATATAAAGCTATGGAAAAAACGAGATTCACTAAGAAATCCGGTGAAAATTGACGGAATTATTAAACTTTTTCGTGATGCAGTCATAAAATTTGCAGCAAACTGGTGTTTGACTGGTCGACTTACGATCAAAAGAATACGAATACCAAATGTTACTGTCATCTGCGAAGGAGTAATTTGGATTGGAAGTGAGAAGAAGAAAGTCATTGAGAAAAAACAGAGCCTTGTGGTACCCCTGAATTTAATCTGAACTCATCGGATGAGAACTCATCTATAATCACTCTTATAGAACAACTTCTGAGAAAACCCGATATCAATTTAGAGAAGTGACTACCAATACCAAAGGCAGTAAGTTTCGATACTAATGCCTCATGCTAAACTCTATCAAACGCCTTGGAAATATCCACCTCTCAGAGAGTACCGCCAGCAGGTCGCTAGTAGAACGGCCCTTGCAGATGCCGTATTGACGATCGCTAAGCAAATTTTTGGACTCCAAGGTGATGATACTCATTCTCCATAACCTTGGAGAGTGCCGAACAGACTTCAATTGGGCGATAGTTGTCAGGGTGGGTAGCCTCGCCCTTTTTAGGGATTGGCGTTACATTAGCAACCTTCCAACAGGATGGAAAAATAACGGTGCGATATGACGCACTGAGAAGTTTGGCTAATGGACGCGCAAGCGTCGAATAACACTGTTTCAGGACCAAAGTTGGTATGCCATCTGGCCCAGAAGACTTGTTTACATTGAGATTAGCAAGAACCTTTTTTGGACAGAATTTTAAATTATTTAGTTTTTAATTTTGGTTTTTTTTTTTAATTTTGGTACTTACTCTCAGTATAATGCTCGTTTTGTATTATCTAAATACAATGGTTCCTAAAAATGTTTACTAAAACCACAATAATAGTTGTCCCCGCAGATGTTAATGCAGCAATTATATTACATTTTAAAAAAATGTTTTCTTTTATATTCTTTATTATGAAAAGTAACAATAAATAATAATAATAATACTGGTAACTCATCAATATTCATAAGTTTAAAGAGAATGAAACATAAAACATTTTGTTGAGAGAAAAGAAATAAAAAATTATAACAAATCATGGCATCTTAACAATCCCATCCATTGAGCGTTGTACTCGTAGTTCATTGAGATGTTGTTTTCCATTCATTTTGATTTCATTTCTATATATCGATCAAAAACGATCGATCGTGTTGTTCATTTACACACAAACAAACAAACAAACAAACAATAGTGATCAATTCATAAAATATTTATTTTTTTATTATTACTGCTGTTGTTGTTATTGTTTTTGTTTTTTATTTATTGTTCATTCAGTTTGTGAAGAATCACTTGAAATCTTATAAAATTGAAACGAGTTGACTTGACTCGGTTTTATAAACTCATTGATTCATTCACCTGTTAATGTGCATTGTTCGTTCATGTGTCCAATTGTATCCTCATCATCGCTAGCTGTCCTCATCATCATTTTTTTCCATATTATTGTTGTTGTTGTTGTTGTGTTGTTGCCTTTAAAATGCTACTTAAGCAGCAATTATTGTTACTTTGTAATGCTATTGTTACACTTCTTGCTGTTTTGATTCGTATTGTTTGATATATAAAATAAAAAAATTAAAATAAAAACCATAAACGGCAGCAGAGATCAATTCAATAAAATGATTGAATGATGCTGACGATCAACATTATCATGATGATGATGATCAATTTTATAAGGATGTTTGTTTGTTCGTTTTGAATTTCGTCAATGAACAATGAAAATGTTAATATTGTGCTGTACTGATGCTGTTTTTTTTTTTTTTTTCAACATCTTTTAACATTTACACCGACCGCTCCAATTAGGCTGTCAAAATTGCATTTTTTGTTGTTGTTGATTTCCTTTACAACAATAATTTCAATTTCAAACTCACATGAAAATTAATACAAAAAAAGGAAGAGTTTATTTCTACTGATACGCGTTTAAAAAAATATCAGTTGATCAAAAACATTTCAATGCCGCTATGGTATTCATATTTTATAATTCTTTTCTCCCCCTCTCGTGTTATTTGATTTTTGAATTTCTTTACTCTCTTTAAGTGCCGTAAAATGCAAGTCATTTTTCCATTATTATGGGAATGAAATTTTGAGTTTTTCATCCCAAAAATGAATGAATTTTTATTCGTTTTTTCTTTGTTGATCTTGTTATGGGAACTATTCGGTAATTAAAAAAAAAACTTTTAAGTGGAATTATAATAAAGAATAAAAATGAGAGGAATAAATTAATGTGTTTTGAGAATAAACATTTAAATGTTTTAATAAATTAGCAGATTTTCTCTAAAGGGTTTTAACATTATTGGTAAAGGTTTGTTTCTTAAGTCTTTTGTTTGTAATATGACAATTTCCGATTGTTGTCATAAGAATGTTAAGCTGGTTAACGTATTTTGATTTGTTTATTAGAAAATTAATTCGTTCTTTTGGTAAATATTTACAAGGGATTTAAGTTCTTGACGTAACATGCGTAATGGGAAAATAAAATCAACTCAAAAGAAATTAGTTGACAAGCGTTGACATTCTTCATATATTAAATTAAGCATAAAATAAATAAGAGAGCAGTTTGATAATTCTCTGATGTAGGTCACTAAGTCTAGACCTAAATAAGTCACTGAGGTTGGATAAAAGAATATAGCTATCAAGGGAGATATTACTGTTGACAGTTAAGGCCAGGATTTCGCCAAGAAGATGGAAAACTGTTTCTTCCTCTCTTTGTTATTGCAATTGCGACACTAGTTCAAGTCATCTTGCATGTTTTTCGTGCACCCAATGTCCAGTTATTATTGACAATAATCTCAATATATAACACCATTAGCTCCTTTGAAGTATTTATAGGGTTGTGTTTATGGTCAAGTGTGAGCAATTGAGGCACTTTTTTAATTTTCACATCCTTATGGAGAGTTTGGTATTCTTGTAAAACTGATTAGACTAGAAAGAAAGAGACTGACAGCGGCAAAACCAACAAAACTGACGGCGAAATTTTATCAAGCTAACTTTTCAATTTGCTGCTTTTAAGGGTCTTAAGTGATGCAGCAGTAAATTTAAAAGGCACAAGAATAGAACTGGCAACAGCGGAACTGGCAGTAAATGAGTGCAAGACAAAGTTGCTGGTTTCAATGAACAAAACTGCTCTGATAGGGCACGAGTTGCAAAGGCTGTTAAACTAAAACTGAAAGGTAGTCGAACAATTTATTTATCTCGTTACCGCCTTAAACAATTTCAATAATAACAGTTTGGAAATAAAACGATGGAGAATAAGAGCAAATCAAAGCTACTTTGTTCTAAGCAATCGATTTGGGAAAATGGCAGACTCTCGTCAGACGAAATTAAATATAGAAAGAGAGAGAAAGAAAGATTACAACCACCCTGAGCTGCTCATAAAATACAGAAGATCGAGGGATCTAGGTTTGTGCTCTGTACCTCAATCGTCGTTTCTCTTCGAATTGCTTCTGTAGTGAAGGCTAAAGAACAAATACATATTCTCAGCCTGCGTTTCGATCATTCAATGGCCCATGTACACCGCAATGAGCTTGGAAATACTGTGGGAGGTGATCTTCAGAAGTTTCACTAACCTGTCACTGTCCTGTGCCCTCCCATGGAAAAAACTGCACAAATAGGACAGCAATTATTAGAGTAGAAGGTAAAAGATTTCACATCCATCGAACCTTTCCAAGCAAGTTCAATTGCCTTCTCATTTCACACAATGTTATTGTGTTCAGGGATTCAAATCAATGTATTGTCGAGGAGCTTCATCCTCTCTTTAGAACCGAGAACTAAAGCCGAGTAGCTACTAGGCGACAGCCCTAATAGCGGTCTGACTATCGGAGAAGTTCCCATAAACACCCAATCCCTCAACATTTTGCACGAATGCATGAGGAGGCGTGGTGTAGTGGTTAGAGCGCAGACATACAACGCAAACAACCCAGATTCGAATCCTAGCATAGGACACGACAAAAGAATTTAATTGTAGTTTCAGGTGTTTAATAAAGGGACTTTAACTTCCATCCGACCTTCCAGCTTACCTTTGGCGATGATGACAAACGACAGACAGGAGAAGAACGCCACCTATTAAAAACAAATTAAAAATGCTAAGTAAGGATCACCGCTACCGCTTCTTAGCAATGATCTTTACCACTACACGCAATCATATAAAGACGAACTACAGTAGATTACTGAAATTGAAATAAAGTAATGTGTGCTTTGTGGAAAGCCAATATGCTCCCTAGAGAAGGGATTTCGGTTAAAAAATATTAGAGGTTCTTGGAGTTTTTGAGAGAAAAATCCTTCATAAGATCTATGGACTAAACTTTTTATTTGTCAATAAAGAGAAAAGAGTGCTATGAAAAATGCGTTGCTACAATTCTATTGCGATTTTTATAGCCTCAGCCACCTCATACACTTACTAACATTATCCTTTTAATTTTATCGTCTACTCCGTTCTTGTCAGCTCGGCGACTTATTCTAGGTGCCTTTTTTGGCGAAGTAAACCCAATAAGTCATAATTGAGTACTATAATAGGAGCAATATTGAAATGATAGTTACTGCATTGGAAATATAAAAATACCAAGTCCTGTATGTTGCAATAGATCCATGTTTTCCAACTTCAGTTTTAAAAGTGCAAACACTCGTTCGAATTGCTTCTGAACGTAGTTATATACCCATTTGTAGAAGGCACATGGTTGCGCTTATAATCAATTGTGAGCTTTCGAGGTGTACATAGCACGTATAACTTTTTGATATTAAAGTCCCCTTTAAGTATTCCAGTGTTCTAAACATTTGGAAATTTTCCAATCTTTGACTAGATTGGGGATGGTAGTAAGTGGTACTGCACAAAAACGCTCCTGACATTTGTTTCATGACCATATATCCCACAGTGTCCAGTTAACTAAAACAGCTTTATTTCTAAGCGAAAGCCTTTGCAACGTATCGTAGCAATATTTGACCAGACTAGATGTCATACGATTCGAGCTAAGTGCCCTTGAGGCCGCTTGGCTGTCAGATAATATATTACTGGTCTAACCTTTGATCACACTGTCTAGATTGATCTCTACAATTTTGACAATTGCCATGATGTTAGCTTGGAGGACACAATGCGACCTCCCCTATGGGATTGCCACGTTTCGGTTGGGTCCATGAACACCACTACCGATACAGTCATTCATTTTGGAGCCATCGGTATACCAATTTAGATCAAATTCACTCTAAGCTTAGACTCTATTAGATCAACAATCCTGGTCCAAGAATTCAATCCTAAATCTTCACAGATACAAAGGCATATCATGCAGTACCGACGATGATTCTCCAACTTCCCTATGCATTTCGATATCTCCTGGCAAAGAACTTTGCCGACGAACAAGCCGCAAGCCTCATCACATACCCTTGATCAAAAAGTTCCCTGAATAACCCCCGTGTGGCGGACACATCATTCCGATTTAATTTTTTTTTTTTGTTTTTTTTTTTTTTGTTAAGTTGGCACATCTGTTGTTGATATTCCCGCTAAATCTTAGCGTCATAGCTACGTAGCCAAGCGTGCATCAATCTCTGTGCGTGTTGGCGATTTTTTACAATTTTAGAATTCGATTTAAATTTGCAGCAACGAACTTGTATTACATTAAGAGTAAAAAACGGATTTAATGGTACGCGAACGCGCTCTTTAAAGAAAACGGTTGTTTACCAGTGGCACGAGTGTTTCAAAAGTAGTCCTGAGTCAATCGAAGATGATGAACGCAATGACAGACATTCGACATCGAAAACCGAAAAAAAAAATAAATAAAATAAAAGAAATGTTGGTCAATAACCATCAATTTAACCATCAGAGAGATATCGAAGGACTTGAACTTTGCCTACGGATCCGTTCAAGACATTTTTGTTTGATTTGAGTATCCGTCGTGTAGCAGAAAAGTTGATGTTACCAAAAGACCTCAATTTCATGCATGAAGGAGACCGTGTTGAGGTGGCAAAAAACATGATTTACGAGACCAAACTCGATTCCACATTCATCACAAGGATCATTACTGGCAAGTGAATGGCGTTCACTATATGAGCTGAGACAAAAAAAAATCACGTCCTTTTTAATCAGAAAAAGTAGGCAATGTTCACGGTTTTCATGGATTACAACGGTGTAGTGCATCATGAATTTTTGACAGAAGGCCAGACAGTAAACAAAGCAATTCGCCGAAAGAAAGCAGAATTGTGGGCAGAAAACTCGTGAATTTTGCATCATCGTAACGTACCTTCGCACTGTGCCATCATTATTCGAAATTTTTTGACGAAAAATGCAACAAATACCATGCAACAGCCATCAAAAGATGGTATCTTGGCGAAAAACACTTCCGCCGAATATGCTACAACCGTCATCCCATAGGTGTGAAGCGATGTCAAACCAATTAAATCTTCTAAGGCCGCTGTTGGTCATAGTCCCATTAACCCAGTTATACTGATTCAGACGAGTCCCTGTACCTCGATTAAAGACCCCATGTTTAACCGTTGGAGAAGCGACTTGCCCAAGAGCCGCTTATCGCCTTCTGAACAACAGTAATGTGCGTGTTCCAACTGAGCCCTCTCTTCAAAATGACTTATGGATACTTAACCTCCTTAGAAAAGTTAATGGTGGTACTCACGAAAGTAGTACAGTTACATTACAACTTGTATCTCCTTGTGCAAAGTACAACAATCGTTTTTAAGAGATTAACAGGGAGCTCTTCCTGGCAATGAAAGTAACTGTGCTGAAAATATAAAAGACCATAGAATTGTTACATTTTCCCTGTATTTATTTCACTTCTTCTGTTTTGTTTTAGTAAAATTAAAAGCTTTTGTCATCGTATGGAAATTTTTAGCAAATTTGATCATGATTTACAGATTTTATTTTTTAATTTTCTATTCTATTTAATTTAACAAAAAAGGCACTTTAAAAAATTTAAAAATAAAAAATTAAGACAAATAATTTAAAATACTTATACTTATGAGTTAAAGGTAACATTTTGAATTCAATAAAAAAAAAAAAACGGCATAACAATTAACATTCTTGTTGTGTGTTTTCTTACTCGTATACTTAATATGGAACAAAAACTGATACTTTCTAGGTGAACATTCATTGAGATTTATTTCAACTGATAAGAAATTTAAAATTATCGAAAGAAGAATCTATAAGTCTAATGAAATTTAAAAGAAAATTGTAGTTTTTTCTCCTCTTTTTTATCTGGTAAGCACCCTGTTGTTTTGCCAAGAACAGACAATCTAAGTTAAATGACACAACAGTTAAAATAAGGGCCAGATTAAAAATTAAAACCAATCAGCTGGTCACCGGTAACCAGGTATTAAGGTAATGTAAAATGATTTACATTTAAGCACTCTATGCTGTTAAAAAGGCTAAAAACTGTTCATAATTATTGCAGCCATCATAACCAAAATGTATTTCTGTATTGGAGTGCGTGTGTTGGTTTTACCAAAAACAAAAAGAAAAAAAATAAGGAAAATATTCTTAGTTTTCTTCCTGCTGGTTTCTTATCTGATTTTAAACATCTTGAGAATTTCGAAAGTATACAATCTCATAGAACAACAGCAACAACTATAAAAAAAAACAAAATTTCTGTAAAATGATTTACATTATTGAGTTCCATAATTATATGTTACCAAAGACATATACGCACACATACACACACGCACATACGTTTTTAGAGTTTCACAGATAATGATCATGATTTAACTTCATACACCTCTAATATTAGGCCATATTGGCTGGTGGTGATGGTGGTGGTGTGATCACAGAAAAGATCAAATGTATGAATGAAATTGAAACAACTTTAAAGTGACAATAATTTGTTGGTTTTCTTGTAACCTCACTCTCTCCTTCTGTCTTCCAAAAGAATAAGAATTGATGATGATTTTTATCTTGATATTGATCTTTAATAATTGTTTGTTCATTGAATCGAAAATTTCCTCTACATCTCTTAGCCTGATAAAAAAAATATTTTTTTTTTTATTTTTTAGTATCTGCAGAGAATTTTAATGATTTTTCTTAGGAATTAACACAGCGGTAAAGCAAAAAAGATTTAAATAATTTTGTTTTATATTTTATTATTTTTTAGTTTAGAAGCAGAAGAATGAAAAAAAAAGTTAAGGAAAATTACTTTTCTTTAAGATTTCGACAATTTAAATTTTCCTTTTTTTTCTGTAATACGTTTCTTATCAATATCAATAAAATGTCATTTTGACACTGTATGTGCCGGAGAGAGAGAGAGTACATGAGTCATCTGTCTAAAAAAATAAAGAAAAAAAACTTAGTAGACCTTAATTATCTTGTCGTAGATTTTTCATTTTATTTCCTTTTTTTCGTTAAACCTTTTTTTCTTACTCTTCCACCTTCTTCATGCTGACCGACCTAAAGGTAAATTAATTTTAAGCCAATATTGGCTATTGATTTAAGATTGTACCACGAGTGTATGATTATCGGAGATTTTTTTTAATTTTAAGTGTAAGAGATAGAATGTGTGTGTGTGTGTGTTGTTGTTGTTGTTGTTGTTGCATTACCAACATCCTGTTTTAGCTGGTTGTCTGAGCTCTGACTGCCTTTAACTTTAAGTGCTATTTAGCCCAACATTTATTGTTTTATTTCAATTTGTTATCATTTATGATGACGTTCGTTTTTTTTGGCTTTTTTTCCACAAGAATTTCAAAAATTTATTTATTTTTGTTCGTTTCTCAAAAATAATTGAAAAATGCGTCATCTTTGTGCAGATGTATTGCATTAAAAAATCAAAAGCATATATGTTTTATGAATCATTCACAGATTTTGGTAATAGCAGGCAGAAAATGCAGTGCTATTATATGATGCAATACTTGCATATGTCATAATAAACTTTTAGCAGAGACAAGAACCTATAACGAGGAGTAGGGGATCACATTGAAAAGATCTCTTGCATCTCTTTATAGGATAATGCCAAATACGAAGAATAATTAAAATCATTATACAATGATCTTGAAAATGTCGACTTTATGATGCTTTCAATGAATGCTGTGCCTACAAACCAGTATGTGCGACACTATGTTCGCCATTTTGTAAATAACCCCAAAGGTCCTTTGCAGGCTCAATCGAAAATTATAAAAATATTGCAAAGAACCAACAATACCATCATCTCTGAGGGTAGAGATAAGACGGGCATATTGATTATAACACTATCTAGTCTTACATTAATAGTAACTTCTTTATTTTGAATTGGTTGCTATGTCCTTCATATTGTTACATTTTTACCTTTTAAAAAAACTTATTGTATAAGTCCGTAGATTGTAGTTTAAATAAAATTAAATCTTGTATTAGTTTTATATTAAAAACCTTTACATAGTTTTGTGTACCACTGCTTCTAACGTTTTCAGAAGGAATAACAACTTCTATTCTTAATTACATTTCCTTTTTACCTAAAAATCTTCCAACCCAATTGTTGTTACAACTTCGGACCTCACGACCCTTTCAACCAGAGGTTATCCACACTAAACATTCTTTACACTGGGTTAGCTCCAACTAAGTGGTCTTTACAACTGGAGTACGATCACGACTCACTTTACAAGTTTACTCCATATAAACTCTCTTTATGCTGAGTTTCAACCAATAACTCACGCACCAAGTTTGCACCAACTAAACTCTGTTCACGCAGAGCTTAAACGATATAAAACTGACTGCTGTCCGCATCGATGTGATTTTTATATGGCTGACTAAAAAATACATCGAAAGCTCTCGGACCATTCGATTTTTGACGTAGATTTTATTTCTTTAGTTCTTATGCAGCAGTCTGATCGTAAATGTCTTATTTGTTTCAGTGCTTATTGTGTTCTTGTTGGCTTTTATTTGTTTCGTTGCCTGCTTGTTTTGTGCTTTAGCTTATTTTTATTTGTAAGAAAACACGCATAGTTGTTGTTGTGGCTTTTATTTAATTTTTAGCAATGTATTAAACGATAGTGGTTCCCAAACTTCATATTCATATTCATTTTCATATTCATATTTATATTCATATTTATATTCATATTCATATTCATATTCATATTCATGTTTCATATTCATGTTTCATATTCATGTTTCATTTTCATGTTTCATATTCATGTTGCATATTCATGTTTCATATTCATGTTTCATATTCATGTTTCATATTCATGTTTCATATTCATGTTTCATATTCATGTTTCATATTCATGTTTCATATTCATGTTTCATATTCATGTTTCATATTCATGTTTCATATTCATGTTTCATATTCATGTTTCATATTCATGTTTCATATTCATGTTTCATATTCATGTTTCATATTCATATTCATATTCATAATCATATTCATATTCATATTCATATTTAAGATAGTGACTGTGTAAGCTTACTGGGAAAGGCGTGAATACTTAAAATTCTTAATTCGGTTATTATTTAGTTATAGTACCTTGTCCGGTATTGTTCAGATGTTCATACGTACATATGTACGTAGATTGTGCATGTTTTCGGTGAGAACTGATTACATCTTTCGAAGGCCGATCAAGTTCTTTATAAGCGAAATTTGATCGAAATATGGTAAGTTGTTTGTCATTTTTATGCCAAATTGGATGAAGATTGTTGTCTAATAGACTATAATTGTTGAGAATATAATTCTTAAATAGACCTCTGGAATAAGTCTGTTTATGACGGGTAATGAGAAAGCGTGAGCTTTTTAAAGCGGGAATTCAGAAAATTGAATGATGTGCTCTATTTGATTTGGACAGAAAATACAAAAAAGAAGACATAACCAAGATATCTGATAGTCAGGGATCCATTCGACCGCTTAATAAGTATAATAATAATTCCCTTTGCATTCCTTGAAGGAACATGGGGACTTCTCTCAGTCAATGAGCTGCACCCGATTTTATTTTTAGACTCATTGAAAGAACCTATAGTTTAACGCCGACTCCGAACTGCAAAACATTAGAGAAGTTTTCAATAGTAAGTAAGTAATACTCATAACCAGTTACTAGCTAATGTTATGAGGTGATACCGCTGTAGAAAAAACGTTTTTCTTTTTCAGATTTGGTCTGTTGTTGAACTGAACCGAGGACCTTCTAGCTAGTAGGCGGATGTTTTACCTACCATATCACGGATTATCCGATCACTTAGCTCCTATTAAATTGGCGCAAAGCAAATGTGGGACTTTCTGGGTAAATTGAACCAGCCGGGCAAACACTATATGGGCAGTTAATGCTGGATTCAGGGCCATATGTGAGTTCCTGAATATAAAAGGGCAGGTGACATTGCCAGGAAGAAGGCTTCCACTCCACAAATAGGGCCATTTTGTGGGCTAGGGAAAGGGGCCTGGAAGGTCATATCCAGGTAAAGTGAAGATAATAGGAGGCGGGTACTCTTCTTTGACCAAACATGTTTAGGGCATTCTAAACTTTTGTTGGACGATGCTATATCCATGCATCAAATTACCTAGGAACAGGCTGAGGTGTATCGTGCGTATACATGTGGTTTTTGGATGATCGCGGCATCTTAAGCCCCAAACTACGGCCAATACTAACTCATTTTCAGTACTTATTCTACCTTCTACAAGGTTTAAATAGTTGCCAATAAAAGCCTTTTCATCTTTAACTATATATCTGTCACATTCCATAATCAAACTAATTTTAAATGACTCATCAGTGACAAATTTTCTCATAAAAAAATTTCCTTAATTGAAAATCAATAAAACAAACGAAATACAAATTAAAAAAGTATAAAAAAGAGGAAAATTAACAGCAAGCAGCACGACAAAATTTCTTCTTATCAATTTAAAGGTCAAAATGGAATGTTGCAGCCACAAATAACAAAATGAACGTAACAATGCAACAGCTATAACAACGATAAACTAAATTATACTATAAAAAAAATAAATAAAAAATAAACACAATCACACACACACTAAATGATTTGGTTGAAACAATAAAATAAAAAATAATGAACGACAACAATTAGCAACAGAGAAGTAGAAGAAATCAACAGACCAACATAAAGTGCTGATAAGAAGCCACACACACAGCACGGGACAGTGCAAGTATATTCTATTCCAGACCAGAACGCGTTTAATAAACAGAAAAAAAAACATGTAAAACATTTCAAAAAAAATTTAACTAAAAAAGTTCTGAAAAAGTATGTGTAGCATGACTAGGGCAATAAAGATGGTAGGCAGAATGAAAATCTAAACCAAGAAAAAGTGCTTACTTAGTTAATAGGCTATATAACAACTTGTTGGTCTTTAACCTGAAAATCAATTGATTTCCAAGTGCTTATATTTTTTACGCTGTTTCACCAGTTCCTCGATCGCATACTAGTTAGTTACAATGCTCATTTAGGTCCAATATTGATTCCACTGTGAAAGAACACAATAACAGCTTCTTGATTTAATGTTCACTTAATGCCAAGACCACACTTTCATTGATTTTTTTTTTTTGATATTTGCACGGGCACCACTTCGTTTTGATATGCTCAACCCATAATATTCATGTCATTGACTTATGCCGATAGCATGATATTTATTATGTTATCTAACGCAACGAGATTTCCCTGACATGTGACGTCTTCAACCTTTTGCTGGAGAAATTTATATGGCCGCCGGATACAATCGCCAGGGCATAATTTTCTACACCGACGACATCGACATTTGTGGTCTTAATATCCGCTCTATATCTTCCGCGTACCCCAGTATGTGGAGAGAGACGTCTAAATTGGTTCTCGAGATGAATAAAGACAAGACCAAGTATCTTTTATCAACAGGTAAAGGGTCCACGCATCTTGTAGAGAGCGTCGCTATTAGCGACCACAGTTTTGAAGTAGTGAAGGACTTTGTTTATTTTGGTACCAGCATTAGCATCCTGAACGACGTCAGATGTAGATCAAACAGAGAATCACTTTTGCCAACAGATGCTACTTTTGGCTCAATAGGCAGTTAAGAAGCAGAACACTTTCTCGACAAACCAAAATAAATAACCAATCATAAGTATCATCCCTGCCCTTCTATATCACGTAGAAGTATGGACACTGTCGAACAACGACGAAAATGTTTTAGAAGCGTTCGAGAGGAAAATACTTCGTAAGATCTTCGTTATTGTACGAGTAGAAGATGAGTATTGCATACGTTGGAAAAGCAAGATGTACGAGCTGTAGAGGGACTTCGATATAACAAACACACTAAGATACAACGGCTGCGCTTGCTTGGCCACGTCTCTCGTATGAATTAAGAAATTTCGGCAAAATAGACCTTTGATACGGTACCTCAAGGTGGAAAGTGGGTAGAGGACGACTAAATCTCAAACTGGCACCAGTTAGCGCAGGATAGATGCAGCTGGTGTGTTTGTTTGGACTCGGCAAAAGCCGACAGACAGTTGTAGTGCCACTTAAGTACTATCTTATTAGATATGGCCGTAAAAACTTTCCAGAAATCTGACTATCAACGATTGAGTATTCAGATGTCAATCTGTTTTTCTTTATTTATTTCCAAATATCTGGTCGGTGGTTAATTTTCCAGGTACCAGTGTGGTACAATCCAATTATCTTAATAAATTTCACACAGAATTTTCAATGATGACAAGGAGACATGTTGTACAGTTAAAACACACAGCTTTGTCTCCTTTTATATAAGCAATACACAATACACTGTTAATATATGACAAACTGGTGCATACACCTTATAAACGTATTGCCTTAAACCTCAAATAACCTGACACCCATAGATTTGTTATTCTTTAGCTCGCATATTGCCATTTTATTATGATTTTGGTTAGATGGTCATTGATTAGGGGAATCTTCATTACTACTACCATTAGATACTAACATCTTGGAATCAGTCACTTGATTTTTATTATTATGCTTGCAGCAGGAAATACTTGTACCAAAGCTCACAGCTTAGTGCTTTACTCTTTGATTTTTAATATCTGGATTAAAATTATTGCCACAGTTCATAGTCACACCATAACCAAATATATAGAAGTTTTTCATGAATATTTTGAACACATGCCATAGAATTCACTTATAAACCTTCATAAGAAGGCTTAAAGCATTCAATCACTTGACCAGTTTGTTTTAAAATATCGTATTTGAACCGCTAAAGTGAATCAACCCAGAATGTTTAAATTTTAAATTTTTTAAAGAAAACGATAAACAGTGGCTATACCTACGAAAAAAAAAACCTAAATAATATATTGCGGCTTCAAATGTTTAATAAAGAGACTTCAACCTACCGTACCTCTGGCTATGATGACAAATATCATACGAATTATCAGGATAAAACGCCATCTATTGGCAAAAAATTACCATACAAAAAGTAAGGATAACAAGATTAAACATCCACTTAGTTTGAAACTCAGCTCCCTAGAGGAATGACGGGAAAAAATACCAACTCACGGTAAAAATCCTGGACCATTATCTCTACTTTCTCATAAAAAATAAAAGTTGCATATCTCTTTGTACCATAAGACTTCATAAAAATGAAAATTAAAAAATTTTCTAATGAAAATTAAAAAATTTTGCGTTGACTAATCTTAACAAAGATGCACGATGTTAATTGTAAGTGAAACAAAAAGTTTTCAAAGAAATTATATTAATATTTTTGATTATGATAGAAGGGTGTATGACAATTACGTGTGAAGCAAATATCGGCCATTTGCTCGCCACGGCTTCGGCGGCATACATTTATACGTCGGTTAATATTTTCAATGACTCTGAGACATAATTCAGGTTCAATGTTGTTAATGTACCGAATTATCTCATCCTTTAGCTCTTGAATTGTTTTTGGCTTATTGGCATACACTTGCTTTTAAATGTCCACAAAAGAAATAAGTCCAACGGTATTAAATCAAATGATCGTGGCGGGCAACTAACATCGCCACGGCATGAGATAACATCGCTATGGAATGTCTCGCGTTGGCTGTGTAGCAAGTGACACTATCCTGTTGGAACCACATATCGTCCAGGTCCATATCCTAAATTTCTGGCCACAAGAAGTCCGTTAACATCTCGCAATAGCAAACAACACTTACGGTAACTGTTTGGCCGACCTCATTTTCTATTAAGTACGTCCCGATGACCCCGCCAGGGCATATTTCGTACAGACCCAGTTTGCTGAAATTTGAGCATAATTGCCCATAACGCGCTGCTCAATTGTGTACCTCTCCATGGTTGGATTTGTCAAACACTGAAACAAAGAAATGTCAAATTAAGTTGGGAAAAAAACTTGACGTTTGACTCACAACTAGCATCGTGCATTATGGTTGGAGCATATTAAGATATGTCTTTACTTATACAATTTTTTTTTTATGTCGACCATCGCAAAAAGCTTAAAACTGTTACGATTTTGAACATTTTACTGCATGTTCCAATAAAAAGTTTGTTTCTTAAGTCTTTTGTTATGAAAAACTTTAAAATTAAAAAAAAAAACTTGAACATTTTATATTTTTATTAAATTCCTTAACAAATTCCTTTAAGATATTAAAATTCTTTAAAGGCGCCTTTTCATTGGCCACCTGTTAAGTTTATCGAAACCAAAACAGTAGGCCTAACAATCACTATAAAGATTAGCCAATAATTTTACAAATATTTATAGGCACACAACACTTAAAATGCCATTAACATGGTGGGAATAATAAAAAAAAATCTTTACATAATAATTACCAGCACCTAATAAAAGAAAGGAAAAATATACATAATTTTATAATAAAAATTATTATTTGACAATTAAAAAACACTCGTAATCATAAAATTATTTGCATTCAAATATCAAATAATATTAAAAAAAAAACATTCAACTGTCACTACATGTGGGTTGTATGCAAACGTTTTCAAGAAGAAATTCCACAAACCGCAGGTATTTTGTTTTGTCTCTAAGTCTGCACAACAAGAATTTCAAAAATTTCAACATTCTTCCTCTAGACTTAACCAACACAATCTTGAAATTCAAATATAATAAAAAGTTTCTTTAAAGTAAAACAAACATTGCCATTTTACTACACATGTGTATAAATAGAAAATATGATCTAAATTCTTGATGGCAAACAAGAAGATCATCTCAAATTCAAGATGAAGAGATGATGACGATAATGATGTTATCAAATGTTAATGAACGCCTAAGGAATGTGTAGAAAGCCAAATAGATAAATATTATATGGAATTTTAATTACCATAACATTATTGTGCACGTGGAGTATTTCCATGGTTTAGCACTTATGCATGAATAATCATTAACCACATCACACATTCAGCAGCAACTGCAGCAACTCCATAAACCAGCTCAATGTAAGCACACACATATATATATGGTACATGACTCCTTTACTCGATCAATTCAACCGCAACCAGTACTACGTTGTAAAAGAGAGTGAAAATAATAAAATTGTAACATAAAAATAAAAATAAAAATAAAAGAAAATTAAAAATAAATAAATTGTGAAGAGCCAATGGATATAAAAAAGGCTGAAGAAAAAAAATAATAATAACGAAGTTTGTATACATTATTGGCCAAAGAGGTTGGAGCATAGATTCTTATTTGTTTTCCATTTTGAAATGTTGAAAATAATGCCAAAAATAAAATACAAATTCGAAATAACTTGATCTGATTGAAAATATTTTTCTTTTTTAAAAATTGAATAAATTACCGGGAAAAACCGAATTAAATCTTCTTGCCTGTCTAATTGCGGAGGCATTCCTCTAAAACCGAGCCAATTCCTCAGCCAATTCTTTCCTTTATGTATACCACAGAGACACTTAAAAATCGGTCTCACCTGTTCGCCAAACAGTTAGCCATTTCATTCATAGAATGGCCAATGGCCAAGGATCCAACACAGAGACATTACCTAACAGGTTGACAAAGGTCTTAATACTGCCTATCTAACATCATATAAACACTAAAACACTTCGACTTTTCTCCTCATATATTTAAAGTGGGCGACATAAAGGAATCTAGGTACACTTTTACATGTCTCTTTACTGTAGTGTGTGCAGGATGGCTTTAATAGTGATTGAAACACAACTAAGGGGATAGATACTACCCAGCAGAGCTCTCGCCTTGTTCTGCTCCATTTTAGGCCACCACGCTAAGCAATATAGGTCACTGTTGGTCTTATTAACGTTACGAATAATCAGTAAATCATTCTGGATTTTATACCCCATGTTTTACTATAGAAATGCTAACAAAATGTGCTCGATCGCCGTGTTGGTAATATAGGACAAATGCTTTCGCCGTTTGAGAGTTGATCCCCAGACATTTCACTTCATCAAAAGCTTAATTGTAGGTGAATGTTTAAAATCAGTGCATTTATCTGAAATGACATTCGAATACAAAAAATAACTTGTTTTCACCAGCATATTTTATGTTTAATGTGTGCCGTTGTGGTGTGGTAGGTAAGACACCCGCCTACCCACCAAAAGTTCCTCGGTTCAATACCAGGCCAGATCATCTGAAAAAGGAGAACGTTTTTTCAACAACAGCATCACCTCATAACATTAGCTAGTAAAACTGGTTATGAGTATTACTACTATTGAAAACTTCTATAATGGATTTGCCATTCGGAGCCGGCGTTAAACTGTAGGTCCCTTTCAATGAGTCCAAAAATAGAATCGGCAGCTCATTGAATGAGAGAAGTTTCCATGTTCATTCATGGAATATTATGGGAATTAAGATGTATCTTATGTTCAATACTATTGACTGGTCCTTATTGAAAAACACTATATAAGCATTTGTATTGTTTTTTTCTTAATAGAAAAACCAAAACTAAGTTATTACGGAAAAATCTTTTATAAATATTGGAATAATATTCCAAATATGTTTCTTAAGTCTTTTGTCTATATAAATAGCATTTGAACAGCGAAACCGTTCATAATTTTAAAATGAAAATTTATTAGAATATTCATTAGGCTCATTATTAAAATAATCTATCTACGACGGCTAATGCGAAAAAGTCCATTTTGCAGCGAATAGCTAACTCACAAGTTAGAGCTTCGGTACTTATTGATGACGATCAAGTATTCTACACACTGATTCATTAGAGTATCATTGCGATACTTTGTACGTTTCACTTTTCCATCAATGCTAAGTCATAACATATATTGTGCATATTTTTACACAGTACTTATACGTCCGTTTTTTGGATCGACTAGTGATTTGCACAACACATTACAACTACTAGAACTACTCTAGAGATCAACAATAAAATTGCATGTCACGTCAGTAAAAGAGTAAAAATTTTCCAAATTTTCTATAAGAATTTTTTAACGCCTTTTTTAAGATTTTTTTTTCTCTGGGCGCCATATCAGGTAATTAAACAGAAAAAACTAAGTTTCAATAGTCAGTTTACCGTCACCCCAGCATCAATAGAAGACAACATCATAATCATCATTATAAAGTTGGCAGTAAAAATCAAGCAACAGGAGAACAAATTTATCTCAGCTAAAGCGTCTTAGTGTCTGCGGAATTTTAATATGCAAATGTTGTAAAAAGAATGAAAAGTAATAAACATCAGTAGCCATTTTGTAATAATAAATAAGTGCAAAAGAATAGCTTGATAATATGGGTGTTTCCAAGGCATCAATCAAGTTATTTTGCTAACGAATACAATGTAAGCAAAAGGAATTTATTAAATATGGAAATTGAAAGAAAATAAATATTAAATAAGAATTTATTTTAATATTTCAATAAATTATTTACGCAATTACCTGCTAACGAAACCAGAAGTATAATTTTAAATTTAAAAATAATTTCAATAAATCATTACGACGCTTAACGTGGCAATATCAACTGTTAAGGCCACAATTTATGAAAAAAATATTTAAAATCTCTTAAGATTTTCTACGGAATTATAACAAATTTATTAAATAGTGTGAACTAAGAAAACAGTGCTTGGTTATGTTGTCATCAAATCAATGAGATAATTTCCTGAATAATATCTTGAGTTTGATCATTCTGTTTCAATTATTTAGTCATTCAGCTTATCACGTGTTGTTTCAGATACGAAAGGTAGTTAAACTAAATAATTGATGATGTTGTCAATTAGAATTTAAATAATTAATTGAGTTGTCATATCATGTAAATGCAATTTATTAAATAAGATTTATTATTTAATGTAAACAATATAACAACTAATTACACCAACAACAATAATAATAAAGTATATAGAAATACTTAAAAAATTACTAAGTTTAAAACACTTTGCTAAACACTATTTGATTCCGTTTATTCAGGGAAATAAATATTGAAAACAATTATAAAACGAAAGACTTAAGCAACAAACTCATGTTAAAATTGTAATATTTATTTCTAAACAGCTGTCATTTGTGCAACTCTTACAGCAATTTGTTAGTAAGACTTGTTAACTATTTCTTTTTTTTTCTTTTTTTGCTATATTTAAAGTTGTTTTTTAAACTATGTTAAGAAAAAATAAAATAGAAACTATTTAATCGCTTCATATAATTAATTACGTTATTGCAGGGGGAGGACATTAATTTATTAGAAACTCTTATTAAATACTTGATTGCTTAGCAAATAAACTCACAATATTTTTTTATTATTTACCGCCCTATTAGCTTAATTTGACAGTGAGTGATATCTTTCACTTAAGCCAGTATTAAAACTTGTTTGAAAAGCATTAGAAAAACGTACTTCACTACATTATGAAGTAAATTTACCATTTCCGAATATTCTAAATACTTAAAACATCTATCAATACAAATCAAGCAAACATCTTTTCAAAAGTAAATTGAACATAAAAGTAAATCCCATCACAAGGACGAGCAAGGACGAAATACTACTTATATCTGTTGTACATTTTCACCACTGTTTAAAGATCAAAAATTACATTTAATTAGTGCTCTCTCCTAGCTGTGATATGAAATTTAAAAGAAAGATAGGAATTCGAAAGGAACGAAATAAGCTGGTCTTGTATCACATATTGTAGAATATCGACAATGCCCTGGCCTACCAAAGAACAAAAACTTTTTGACAGTTGATAATAATGTGTTCAAGATTTTTTCGGGTGTTTTTTTTTTAGTATTTAAAGTATTTATCAAATCAAACTAAACATAAAACAACTATCAGCTGTTAAATCGGTTGTCAACTAAAGCAGTTATGAAACTCTAAAAGAAACACCCGATATATTAAAAATTTCTTTTCAGAGATAAAGAAAGAATTGAAACAATATGTCTTCATGACTGTCTCAGAGTTGTGTTAATGAGAAATTTGTCAAAAGTATAGGTTGTCCCCATGTGCCACAGTGGTGTGGTAGGTAAACATCCGCAAAAGTCCTGAAGCAAAAAATTGCAAATAGAATCGGTTGTAGTTTATTGTTTAAGAAAAACCACCCTTGTACCAGTTGCTAAGATGTGGGAATTACGTACGTTTAAGTATGGGTTGTCCTTCGCAGGGAACCACTGGAAATTCATATTCGCCCAGATTAGGGTGGACGACTAGTCTTTTTTTCATATAAAGTTTGCCTCTTAGTTAATTCACTTGGTTGCGGACAAACCAGAAAGTATCACTGTTTTTCTTGGACAAAATTCGGACCCGAATTAACATTTTTTCTTTCTTTCAAGAGGATATTTCACGAAAAGATTCTGTAATCGGTAATGTTTTCTCTGTTGATTGAGCATACGTAAGGTTAGGAGGGAGTGTCAGCGTCGTCAAAGCAAGGTACGGTTGAGCACACATAGTGGCCCGTTGTAAATACCGCACATGAAGCGATGCCCCTGTGCTAGTCGCCCAATATACATTAACCGGTATTGACAATCAACCAGAGGCCTCACAAGGAAGCACAATCTCTTAAATCAAGTTGGAAACCAGACCGAGAGTCTAATGAACTTTGCTATTAGCCAGATATCAATAGTCTATGGATCTGATTAGATATCGAGAAAGAGCGACATAAGTGTGATTAAACTACGTCTCAATAAAGACAAGCTACAACCTCAGTCGATCTACAGCCTCGACAGAAATCATTCGCAAGTAAGCACAGCCTTTGCGCGTGTCTATTCATAGCGTATTGCCCAGTGAGGATAGACACAGTAAAGAAGATGATCCCACGATCCAATTTAAACAATTCATTGGTGCGCCTATTATCCAATCTAAATCGGTTATGTGAGTCTAGAAAAGAAGCAAAATTGCCGCTCTGCCCAGAATCTGTTAGTGTCCAATAAATACTTCTGCCTAATATACAACTTAGGAGGACAATGGTACACCCACTATCGTTGGTAGATTTCTGTCCGGAACTAATCAGCAACACAACCTCTCGGCATAACCCTGTGACCAGGGAAAAAAATGAGATGGACACAAAACTGACGTGAGAGTATCACCAAGGGAAATGCGACAGTCCCTAATCATCTTAGAGCTGAAAGTCACACCCGAAAGAATCAATTCCATAGCATAGTACACGCTACAGTAGCCCGGAAGTTGGAGGGACATCTTGAGATTGAGCATTTCGAAAAAAATCCACTGCCACCATGTCCCTACTTATGATCACGAAATGGGACATAGCCAATATCATCCAGATTGAGCATAAGGTTGCTTATAAAAAACATGGTTTTAATGCTCATGCTTACCTATCCGGCTTTGCCAGGGAATCTATGTATGTACAGTTGTGGCCAGTTATTTAGGTACAACTATTGTTTGTACACTGTCTCAGAGTGATTATTTATTCATTTACTCATACTATGTTTGAGAGATGCCATTAACGCTTATCCAATTCTGTCCACTTTGAAACTGATGAGACCAAATACAGAAATTTCCCCTTTTGCCGTTTTCGGACATAAAATAATCAATATTTATTTGTATGGGAATTAACACGCCCTTTTATGCTATTCTGTCTTCTAATTGGCTGATGATTTATATTAAAAACTAAGTCTTTTGTACCAATTTCTGAAACTTCCACTCTAACGTTTATCAAGATATAACAAAATATACATTTACTTTGCATCGGAGATACCATATCCTATTGTCCAATTCCGTTTATATTTGCTGCACAACTTAGAATATGTACATTAAATCGTTATGCCAAATCTTATTAAAATACCTTTAAAAGTAGCAGAGATAAAGGAATGACATCCTACAGCGCCACCTTTTAACAATTTTTCGACTTTTCTTTTTTCCAAAACCTACGCTTAGTACTTAACAACAAACTCGTAAAAGGGAGTTATCTAATTTAGTCCAACTGCTTTCAAGTTTTAAGCATCCGTACGACCGCAATCCATGTTTATATAGATGTGTAGTTTAGTACGGCCAAGGTTTAGTCTTTAACATATCAGCCAATGAGGGAGTGGATACTACATGTAGTGTAGCTCAGCTCTAAATTGCAACTGGAATATTTTTTGTTGTATAATCTTGAGACGCTCTGACAATCTGTTGGACACAACACAGACTAGGAGTATTTATAACTTAAATATCTTTTGTGTTTGTTACTGTAGTCTACTATAGCAAGCAGACGATTGGATTACTATAGCAGATCTATTATCCTCCATCCTAGATTTTTTATAGTAGACGGTAGACTAATCGTCAATTGATCAATTGGTTGGAATTGGATGAAGGATGATGGTACCATCTGCGTATTTGGAATAATAGTAAAGAATCTTGCTGCTTATCATAATAGGTCCGCCAAAAAAATGTTTCTTTGTTTTTGAAAATGCTATAAAAAAAAACTACTGAACAATTTCGCAATTTTTTTTTATTTGAAAGTACAATTCTTCCGGTTAATAACGGAAAATAATTTCGTTCAAATGGCTGCTTCGGCTGGCCATGCAGTAGCCTACTCGATAGGTCCAATTTTTAAGCACATAATCGATTGTGCACAGCTGTATTTCGCCAATGGCTTCACGAATATTGTCCGTTAAAACGTCAATTGTCTCTGGCTTGTTGGCGTAACAATTATCTTTGACTGCACCCCACAAATAATAGTCCAACGGTGTCAAATCGCAGTTCCGAGGTGGCCAAATGACATCAGCTCTGCGGCTGATAATGTGATCTTCAAAAACAGAGCGCAAAACATCGAGTGTAGCTTCGGTTGTGTGGCACGTAGCGCCGTCCTGTTGAAACCAAATGTTGCTAATATCCTCCTCTTCAATTTTTGTGAACAAAAATTCGTTCCACATGGCCATTGACTGTAACGGCCACTCCTTGCTCATTTTCGAAGAAAAATGGCTCAATTATGCCTCTGGACCAAAATCCGCACCAAACAGTGACTCGTCTTGGGTGTATCGGCTTTTCAATGTATGCGTGCAGTTTTTTTGTGCCCCAAATGCGACAATTTTGCCTGTTTACATACCCGCCAAGATCAAAATGAGCTTCATCTAAAAAGATGATTTTTTTTGGCAAAATCGGCATCTTCTGTAAGTCGATCACCCGCCCAGATTCCCAGCGTTGTTCAAGCGTATACACAACCATATTCGTTCAGCGGAAGGATAAAACTAATTATCTGTCAAATCAGACATGAGCTAAGTGTTACCATTCAAGAAATAAGCAAGAAATAAGTTGAAAAAAAAACGTTAGATGGCGGACCCATATATGTATTCCTACCTTTTAGGTTTTACTTCTTTTCCCAAGAGGTATTATTGTCCGAGCTCCCTATGATGTTCGTATTAAATGTTATCATTTTCCCTTAAGGGAGAGGAGTCAGTTTTACTTTTATAAGAAAACATTTCATTAAAATAATTAAAAACATCTTTTTAATCGAATTAAACTTCTTAATTTAAAAATTTGAAATTCTCAAAATTATTGCTTAATTGTAATTAATCCGATCTAATTTTTAGAATACACCCCCAAAAAATAATGATTGAGAATTAAATCAAATTATTTTCTTGTTTTTCCTCTAAACCTCTTTGATTTACATTGAGTGTGGTCAAAAGGAGAAAAAGAAACTTCTTTAAGCCAAAAAAAAAAAAAACAAAATAAAAATAATAACAACAACAATAGTAGATACAATAACAATGAGCAATAACAATTTTTGACCAACGGCTACAAACTTAGCACTCAGGGTGGTCCTTATTTACCAAAAAAATAACAAAAAAATACAAAATAAAAAGTACTTTTAAACAGGCAGCCAGCCAGTCAGTAAACGGACAAAAAGTAATAACAAAATAAAAACAACAAGAACATTAAGTTTTATTTCTTTTTTGTTGTTGTTGTTGTTTAAATAAAGAAATATTTCAATAGTTTCAATTCTCATCATCATCATCATCGACATCGTCATCATTCCATTCTTGGGCCACCAATTGTAATGCTGGCGCTCTGTTGCCAGTAATAAAACCATGACCGCTTGTTCTGCCAAGACTGTGTGGCATTCGCTTGTAAACTAAGTACGTACCTATGTATGTATGTAGGTAAGGCTGGCACGCTCACGAATTGCAATATGAGCAAAAAACGAAAACGAAAACTGAGAAATAAAACGAAAATTGCAATTTTAAGCGCACAAAGTTCATGTCAGCCAGAACAAACATAACCAAAACGAACAAACAGTGTAACGCAAGTAACTAAACTAAAACAAAGAAATCAAAAGAATAAAAAATAAAAAAATAAAAAAAAATCTATGAACATCTCGAAATGAAACGCCATTTTTTCTTAAATTTGTTGATTTTTTTTTCTCTGTTCATTTATAAGATGGACAAAAGATCTCGGTGTCCACCAAGAAAACAAGTGCTCTGTTCCTTAGCGTTGGACATAACCACGATTTCAGCGCTTTTTGTCGTGTTGATGTTAAATTCTATGGTATTCTTTTCAAGTTTTTTGGTGTTTCTTTTCAAAGTTTTTATATGTTTTCATTATTTTTATTTTTTTTATTTATTTATTTATTTATTTTTTTTTTTTGCAAACATCAAAAACTTGAGCTGTTGGTTGTTCTTGCAAAATGTGGAATTGAAAGTAATTTATTTCTTTATTGTTTTACGAAAATTTACATTGCAACATTTAAACGAACAACAACTTGCGGTAACAACTGATTTAACAATAATAGCAATAGCAACAGAAAATTAAATGCAGCAGCTTTATCAGAAGCCTGCACCACCACTACCACCAACACCCATGCCAATAATACAGCCAACAACGTCAACAGTCAATCGTCCACCATAAGAACCAAAGCCGACAACACATTTGTGTGATATTTAAGAGAGAGAGTGAGTGAGAGAGAAAGACGTTTTTAAAAAGTTCCTCAGCAGAAAGAAAATGTAACCAACTATGTATGGCTACAGTGAGAAAACAGTAAAAGGATTACAATTTTCACACGAATATTTTTGTTTAAAAATTATTTTCTATGCCAAAGTGGTAAAAAATAGTTTTCTACAGAATTTTCCATTTTCATAAATTATGACAAATGCGGGGGCAGTTTGATAATTATGTTATTTGTGTATTTCTTGCTTAACTCTTATCTGTTACTCTAATACTGCTGAATTTTGAGCATGCTGTGTCTATTATTTTGTTCTCGTCAACCATTCAAAACGGACAACATCGGTTTCTAACAGAAATTTAATAAAGCGAGGTTTGGGTAACGCGAGAAATATTCTATAAATTAGTGTAATGACATTGAACGATCGGGAAATGAAATTTCGTGAGTGGACTGAGGCTTTTAGTATTTTAACTAAATAAAAGCCATGATTCCTGTCACTCTATCGTAAGTGTAACTGCGTAACTATTTCAAAGGCGTTTCTTCCCATGAAAATATATTCAAGAGATTTAAGGTCCTTCTGTCGACTAATAAAGTATTTATTTAAACAAATCCAGCATTGACTAGGAGCAAAAACGATCTTCATCAAAACAATTTGTTTTTACGCTACTCTTCTTATGAGCATAGGGCTTCCATAGAGCATCTCCACTTTATACAGTTTGCTGCCGTTGTCTTGGCCCCTGACCATGTAGGATTGTTTTGACTTAGTTCTTGGATAATTGTGCGTCGCCAGGTGTTTATTGGTTGACCGCGATTCCCCGATCGTTGAGGATTTCACTTAAATGCCATTCTTGTAATACTATCGGGGTTTTTCCTCAAGGTTTGGTCGATCCATTTCCACTTCCTTTGCCTTATTTAATTCATTTCCTAGCCACTTGTTGGTGAATACCTGTAGCTTTGGCGTGATGTTGTTAGATCAGATCTGTTAGTGAATTTTTGCTGTGTACGTTGAAGAGAAAACTTAAAAAGATAAACAACAACACAAATAAGAGTAAAACGACATACATCCGATTCCATTCACATCTATTCCACGACTAAATAATATGCGCTATTTTATTATCTTCTCATTTTCGTTCGGGTGTATACATAAACGCTGTAGATAATTCTCAGCCAGATAAGCCTTAACTGTTGAGGTACATATGTGTTAATTAATTGGCTTTACACATGAGTTGAATATTCAAAGGAGTGCAAACTTCTGCATATTAAACTACTCGTCTTTAGCAAACTGCTAACTAACTCCTATTCCTTTATGTCGTGGTATCGGTCGTCACATACTACTTCTTATGTTATGTTATGTTAATCATGGCTAAAAGTCATACGACCCAAAGAATCTTTTGTACAGCCCCTTATGATCTCCACACCAAATTAAGGCTACGAATAAAGCCAGTTATTATATCCAGTGAGAGAATAAATGCTTTCTTGAAGTTACTATAGCCTTCCCTATGAACCTTAATCTGCAAACCTAAGTAGGAAACTTACTTACGTATTAAGATGTCTCAATATATGTACATTGTACATAATCTACAATGATCGGTCTCAGTGGTTAAAACGCAGGCATACTAACCAATCTGTTTAGTTTCGAATCCCAGCAGAGGACATGACAAATTTTAAGTGGGGTTTTGATTATTTAATAAAGAGACTTTAACCTTCCTATCATCATCATCTAAAAGAAACTTCCCTGATTTTCCAGCTCACCTCTAGCGATGATGACAAACATCAGATGAAAGATCAGAAGAAAACGCCACCTATTGGAAAAGAATTACAATGCTAATTGAAGTTCACCACCACCACAGCAAAGATCTCACCACTACACAGAATCATAAGGAGTTGAGTTTCAGTAGATTAATCATCTACTTAGTTTAAAGATCAACTTGATTACTCAAACTGAAACAAAGCAGTGGATGCTTTGTGGAATTCCAATATGTTCCCTAGAGGAGTGACTGAGAAAAAAAATCTAAGACCATTGTGCCCGGTTCGTGAATAAGTTCGTATTTAGCGGTAACAGTCTTGTATATTGTGTTATTAAGAGAAAGGGAGAAAAATATCTTCACCTGTCTCAATTCAGCCGAGCGTATTCTACCTCAAACCAGGAGTGGGTCCTGTTAAACTTAATTCTATCCTATTAATTAGTTTGTGAGTTATTGTGCTAAGAAAAAAATTTCGTGTTTTAATTCTACACTGCTTTTTGATAAGAAAAAATATCGTTCAAGCGAAACAATGGTTTGAAAAGTGTTGTGGGGACTGCGCTCCATTAGAAACAACAGTAAAATATTGATTTGCTAACTTCAAACGTGGTCGTAGAGACACCGATGATGCAGAACGCAGTGGCCGTTAAAATGAGTCGGTAACACCAGAAAATATTAAAAGATCCACAAAATCGTTTTGAATGATCGAAAAATGAAGTTGCGGGAGTTAACTGACATCGTAAAGATATCAAGAGAATGTGTTGGCTTTATAGGCTTTATATTGCATAGGAATTTGTCTACGTGGGTGCAAACAATGGCAAAACTACATGAATTGAACTTTGAATTGATCGCACATCCGTCGTATTTGTTAGATTTGGCTACCAGCGATTATTGGCAGTTCGCAGGTAGCCAAACATATGCTCGGCGTTAAGAAATTTTGCACAAATGACGAAATAATGTCTGAAACTGATGTCTATTTTGAGGTAACAGATAAATTGTTCTACAGAAATTCTACAAAAAAATGTTATTGAAATGTGAGAGCAGCACTTGCGTTTGGTGGATATTACGTTGATGAATAAAGCTAATTTTGAACAAAGAAAGTGTTTTTTTTTTTTTTTTTTGTTAGGCCCAGGATTTTTCAGCCCATGTGTTAAAAGTTCTTTAAGATCCTTTGTCCGCCAAGCTGTCAACTACCAAACCATGGTAGCTCTCATGACCATTCAGACATTGCAAATTTCACTGATAGAGTAGGCCACCAAAAGTGCTGTAACATGTGTCCCCAGTTTGTGTGTCTAGCGACATGGTGGGAAACAAAAGATTATCAATTTATTCGATAATCCTCCCCATATTGTGGTAAATGATTACATGTCGCCCCTTTGATGTGGATCAGGTTTTGTTGTCTTCTTATATAAATTTATAGTTTGAATATTCTTGCTGGCAGAATATTGTACACCAAATCCGCTTTACCGATAGATGAAAATAGGCTGGCGTCTAAACCGGCACCGATGTTGTGGTTACCAATTTCTTAAGGTCATTGCTATCATGTCAACTTCGTCTTGTGTTTTAAAGTGTCTGAGGTGAAAATCGATGTGTTGTCAGATAGTAAAGCTGTGTCGGACGGGCTAGCGTGGAAAGACTCTCTCTATTTGGGATACCACTTTTCTGGTTCTGTAATACATCTTGAGCCAGGCACAGATACGCTGAGTAAATGAACCTACCTGCTCTGTAACAAGACAAATCTGGCCCCTATACGATCGAGCTTGTTCGGAGTCTATCGTGGGGATGACATAGGCTGCGAATCATACTTGCTCTTATGACTGGGCATTTGGTAGCTGGTGTGCATGCTAGGAGACTGAGTTTACCGTTCAATAACTTCTGTAGGATTTGTCAGGATGTGGAAGAGGAGGAGATTGTCGAACATTTAATCTGTCAGTGTTCGAACATTTCGGATATTAGGACTGCTTTCCTTGGGAGTGCATTTCTGCATATCATATCGAACCTTGCTGATATAAATGTCATCAGGCTTTCTTCCTGTGCGTCGGACCGGGGCGTGGACATGTGGTGGTTTCACTAGGTCCGTACATTCTATGAGCATCACAGTGGGATCAATGTTGAACCCAAGTAAGATAGTCCATTTCCTGATTACCAACTATAACCAACTAACTAACAGATAGTCAAGCAGCCTTAAAGGCTTTGTCATCCTGCGAGGTAAGATTAAAGGTTATTATGGACTACATGAAATATCTTAATAAACTTGGTGTCCATGACAAGTCTCAGTCAATACAGTTGCTATACTTTTATGCGTCTAATGACATCGATATCGGTATAAAGGCCATGTAATTAATTGTTTACACGGTGCGCATACTCGCTATCAACACAGGTGGCATTATATGTACTTTACAATACTCTATGGATATGGCAATGAAATGGTACTCGATCCAACATACTCTTCAAATTAGACCAATCAGATAACTTTCTGTCACACGCACAAACGCATATTTGGAAGAAAAAATATAAAATAAGAAAAAGCTGTTAATCCCAGTATTGTGCTAGTCAAACATTGCGAGGTTCTTAGATTCAATTTCTATTAGAGACTCTGGCCACTTGACTCGCATTATATTATAACATCGTATATCATTAATTAATTTTAAATTAAAAAAAATAAAGAGGAGAAATATAAATGTATCGAGTTGGATCAGATAATAATAGTCACAGAGTTATCAAGCTACCCTCGTATATATTTTAAAACCTTTTTAGACTATAATTTTAACACAGAA
Organism: Wohlfahrtia magnifica; assembly: GCA_023159175.1. Taxonomy (NCBI): domain Eukaryota; kingdom Metazoa; phylum Arthropoda; class Insecta; order Diptera; family Sarcophagidae; genus Wohlfahrtia; species Wohlfahrtia magnifica. Next base: position 4,819,775 of record JAKWBJ010000052.1, on the reverse strand, counting down.
TTTAATTAATATTCCGTTTTACAGTTGAAAACAGAACAATGGAAACAATTTTTGCCACCTAATAGCAGTCCTATTGGGCCAGTTATTATATATATTCTATATACTTAAGGTGAAATAAAATTACTTGAATGATTATCCACCAAAATGTATGTATAAGGGTGATGCCATTTCATTGGCTTACTAACACTACATCATGATGGCATTGTTTTTTTTTTTATTTAAATGTCTGTTGTTAGACCATCGAAATGTATGTGTAAGGGACACACCAAATGCGTGTGGATACTGCATTTTATTATTTTTTATTTTTTTTTGTACTTTTGTTCAATGTTCATTGTTTTTTTATTCTGTAGTGGTGGTCAGCAAAACTGCCAGATGCTTAGGCTATAGCATCTCTAAACATCAACATCATCGGCTGCAACAGTAACAGCATCAGCAGCAGCAGCAGCAGCAACAACACGGATGAAAACAACTTTATGGTATAATAGTTTTGTTGGAATTCTATAGGGTTGCTACAGGTTTCATTTTCAAAAAAAAAAAAGACAAAAAAATCGAAGGAAAAAAACTACAAGAGTACCGCTCTTGATCATCAGTGTCAATGTTAAATAAACTCCCATGTATTGCACAAGCTATTAAATGTTGTTTAAGAGTTTGTTTGTTGCTTGTTTTACTTTTCTTTTTTTCTTAAGTTGCTTGTATTATTGTCTAGTTGTTGCAATGTTGATGGCGTTGTTATTTTTTGCTTCTTTTCTTTTTAAGTAACCATACAATTGTGTTGCACACACATGTGTGTGGTAACTTTAAAGCGCCCACCATAGTATACGGGTACTTTAAGGGAAAATTTATATACTAATCGTATAATAAAGACTGTGGAAAAATTAAAAATGAAAATAAAACAAAACGTTTCATCTTCTCTTGTATAGAAAAGAAGACAAAGAAAAAGACACACACACACACATAAATACTATTAACCATCGATTAATCGCCCTAAGGAATGCGTTCGAAATGCAAAATGTCAGCTTTTTTAAAATTCTTTAAACGTTTTGTGGTATTTCTTTTGTTTTCTGTGAGAAATTTCAAGCCAACCAACATAAATTACTTAAAACACTGACATCTTTTGCTAAAAAAAACCAAATAAAAAAATATAAAATTAAACTTGCCTCATTCAATGTGGCAGAAACTATACATACTCTTAACATTCAACGAGTAGTAGAAGAAGAAGAAGAACTGACAATAAGTTGTTCGAAAAACGCTTTTATTCTTTTGTATTAAGAAAACTTTTTTTTTGTTATTTTTTTGTATAACATGTTGCATGCTACTTATCGCTTTTTGAGTTTGTAGTTGTTTTTTTTTATTAGTATTTGATTTGAGCTCGTGTTTTCCTTAAAATAGTGGATGTGTGGCATAAATACTAAAGACAAAATAAATATTTTGAAAAAAAAAATCAAAGCTGGCAAAACGCAAGTTTATATCGCAGAAACCATTAAAATAAAATTTTGTTTCTGTTGCGGCAACTGTTGTTATTACTGTTGTTGTCTTCAATTTACGTTTTGCAAATAAATTTTATATTGAAATTGTTTCGAAAATGAAAAAGAAAATTTATTATCGCGTATGGTTTTATTGCTATTATTTAATTTTGTACAAATTGTTGTTGCCTCCTTTTCGTTTGTTGTTGCTTGGTTCTTGTGCTTGCTTTATGGGAGGGGGGTAGAAGGAAGTATATTCGAATATTCGTGTTAAGCTTTAAAATTGTTTAACAAACAAAAGACTTAAGCGACGAACTTGATTTAAGTGATATGTGAGGCGTTATTTTATGCGATGATGATGACGATGATGAACAAAAGAGTTAGGAAATAAACTTGAAATATTTTATAGGCATTTATAGAGGATTTTTAGTGCTAATAATTACTTATTTAAAAACATTTTTCTTTTCTCTTCGTCTGAAAACCAAAATCATACATTAAGATAGTTTAATACATAAGAAGACATTACATATAAAGGGTTTTTCTATAAATGCTTTCGAAATCTGATTACAATAAAGCCATTCATAAATTTATAAAATAAAGGGAATTAGTATTCTGTTTCGAGAGATAGACTACTTTGGTCAAAAAGTTTCCGGAATAACACCCGTGCGGTGGTCCCATCGTTGTGATTTGAGTTTATTTTCTTTTGTTTTTTAATACATCTGTTGTTGTTATTACCGCTAAATTTTAGCGTCATAGCTTGAGATTTGCAAAATCTACGTAAGCAAGAGTACATCTATCTCTATGTGTGTTGGCGATTTTAGAAACGGCTGCTGAAACACGTTCCCCATAACAGTTTTTTAACTCGGTGAATTCGGTGGTTGTTGGTTACATATTTTGTCAAAAAATTTCGAATAATGATGGCTATGTGCGACGGTGCGTTATCATGGTGCAAAATCTACGAGTCTTCGGCCTACTATTTTGGTCGCTTTCAGCGAATTGCTTCACGAAAACGTCTCCTAATGCTCAGATAATTCTCTTTGTTTACTGTCTGGCTTTGTGGCAAAAATTCATAATGTACTACACCGTTGTAATCCATGAAAACCGTGAACATTGCCTTGTTTTTTGACTAAAAACGATATTGTTTTTTGGTCTTGGATCATTTGGTGAATACCTTTCACTTGCCTGATGTCTGGATTGCATGTAGTACTCAGAAGCCCACGTCTTGTCTTCAGTAATGATCCTTTTGATGAATATGGATCGGTTTCAGCCTCGCAAATCATGTGTTTTGCGACCGCAACAGAGAGATATATACTCTTGGCTACGTAGTTTTTGCAAATGTAAAGATATAACGCTAAAATTAAGCTGGAATATCAACAACAGATGTTGCAAATTAACAAAATAAAAAATAAATAAATAAAAATAAACTCAAATAAACTCAAATCGGAAAGATGGGATCGCCAGATGGGGCTTATTTCGCAATCTTTTTGATCAAGATAATATTTGTCAAATAATTGTCAATCTTACGATGTCAAAAATAATTATTTTCTTGCTACCAACATTTTATTTGCACTGAATAAGAAGTAAGAAAGGTTAAATTAGTATATAACTACAAATTAACATTTTGATCGACGATAAATATTGATTTTATAAAAAAATCTCGCAGTTTGAAAGCTTACCTAGAGTGTAAATTTGCTCTTAGCGTTTTGCCAAAAGTTAATGAAAAAAAGTTTAAAAAAAGACAGTTTGACCTTGACTTATAGTTTTTTTCCGTTAATCCACTATGATCACATTGGTTTTTCACAAAGCGTCCATTACTTTGTTTCAATTTCATTAAGCATATTGATTTTCAAGATACGTAGATGATTAATTAGCTCTAGCTCGCCTCCATATGATTGTGTATAGCGATGAAGATCCTTGCTAAGCGGTGGTGATCCTTACTTTGCAATTTTTTACTAGTAGGTAGCGTTTTCTCCTGATCACTCGGTTGATGTTTATTATCATCGCCAGAGGTAAGCTGGATGATAAATGGGCATCTTTAGAGTTTGAAATCTCTTTATTAAAAACTCGAAGCCGCAATAAACTTTTTTTTCGTCATGTCCTCTGCTGCGGTTTGAACTTGCGCTCTAACCACCAGGTCAAACTCAACTTATATTAGTTATCACTAATAAAAAATGCTTATCCATATAGTCTTGACTTTTAAGACATCCGTTCACAGGATTTTGTGAAAATTTTAGCAATAAGTTGAAAAGTTATAACAAAATTAAAAACCTGAAACTTTCAATGTCAATTTGTTTAATTTCATAGAATTACCAAATATTTTTTAAGCCAAATACCTTATTCTAAATGCAGCTTTTACTCTAGAAACAAATCTACAACTGTAAAAGTGTAACATAATGCACCACCTATGTTGACAAAGACTTTAAAAAAATAAAGAAATATATGTTGTTACGTTTGAACCTTTTTAAAACGTTTGAGTTTATTTAAATTGCGTCAAAATAAAATAAAAGCCGCTATTTTTTATTGATTTACAGTTTCTTTAATTACTTCACTATAACTTATATACTGTTTGTCTTAGTACAACACTTAATATTCGTTTATACAACACTTTTATTTCCGCTTTAATACGTCTTTATCTTACGATAGCCAAACGATAACTAACTGACGTGTAGGTAAAGCAGCCTTTTATATACCTAATTGCCTACAGTTTGGAAGGTTCAGGAAATATCGGCCATCTTCTGTTTCCACATCCGTTAATTCAAATGTAACGTAAGGATGGTCGATGCGGCAGTACTGCCAAATTGACAGGGTGACACAAAATATACCAAAATCTCACAATGCAGTGTTTCATTTTTATTTTCGTAACAATATTTTATTAATTTTTTTTTTTGGCTTTTATTTTAATAACTAAATTTAGATACAAAGTCAGAAGTCATGACAACCAAATCGTTAATAATAAAAAAGGTTAAATAATAACAAACAAAAAAATTATTATTTTTTACGGCAATTTTTACGTTTTTATTTAGCAATAAACAAACAAAATATAAATCAACGGTCACACAACAGAAATAATTTCCTACAAAAAAATTAACGAACATGTTTTTCATTTGCTCATTTTTGTGATTTTTTTTTTCCTGATTTCATTACTTGTATTTAAATAAATTTTAGGTTTTCACACAAAAATTCAACATTCGCTGGTTTATTTAATGAAAAGAGAAGAAAAAACGTTTTAAAAAGTGCAACTACAGCAGACTTACAGACTCCAAAATATCCGTACAGGCAATACTCGTACACGTAATAAAGAATTAAAAAAATAAATAAAACAACACAAAACAAATACTAAGCAAAAAAATGATTTAAACTTGTATTATAAAGCAAAAATTATTGCAAAGCGTTCAGTTGTCTCTGAAATGGTCAAAAAGAAAAAAGTTTACAAGTGAATTCATAATATAGAGTTTGAGAGAACTTAAAAGTTCCCTAAAAGGTGTGTTTTAATTCGATTACAATAAATAATGAGTATAAGTTAAGCTATTCTGTACATAGGCTTACGTAGGTCAATTATACTGAAATGTAAATGAAGTACGGTTTTCATCAGTCTGCAAATAATTTGCGGCAGCTGGTAAGCTACTAGGATTCAAAAATAAATACTCTTTTTGTAGAAGCAATGCTGTTGGTTTCATACTAATGGCGTTGAATATGAAACGATCTTTTACAGAATGTATCTTTAGGTCTATCAGTGTAATCAGATCACAGAGTGTATTTCTTTTAGATGTTACAAATGTCTTAGATGTTTTGAGTTAAAACCTCATCAACCTTTAGGTCATCGTAACACAAATAATTTATAAAATTTATAAAATGAAATTAGATAATCGAAGAATGAAATTGTGTGAAGTCAATAGATTTAGTAGATTTAGACATCTCATGGTGGTGTAATCATTAGATTACAGGTTCTAATACCTGCAGATGACTTGATTAAAAAAATTTAATTCCAGTTTCGAGTGTTTAATAAAGAGACTTCAACCTTCCTCCAGATAATTCTATCTAAAGAAACCCCCCTGAGCTGACCATCAAGCTTACCTTTGACGATGGCGACAAACTTAAGACAGATAATCAGGAGAAAATGCTAGATTTTACAAAAAAAATTACAATGCTAAGTACAGATCACCGCCACCATTTGGCAAGAATTTTCACTACTACACACGCTCATATGGAGGCGATCTACAGTAAATTAATCATCGACTTAGTTTGAAAATCAACTTGATTAGAGAAACTAAAACAAAGCAATAGATACTTTCTGGAAAGCCAATAAATTGTGCTCCATAGAGAAGTGATGGAGAAAAAAAAACACATCTCAACAGAAAAGTTACTATGAGGATGAGGAGGAGAAGGAGGAATCGGTGTAACACCTTCACTGTGACTGTTCTGCTCTATGGGAGCTTGGACTAAAGTACTTGAGTGCACGTCACTTCTATGATCTGGACTGTCTTAGGGATGCGTCTCTGTCGGCGTTGATTGACTTGGTGTATGGTACAGAAGACTCCTACAGTCTGTCCTGTAAAAGGTATGAAAATGGGCTATATGGTCTCCAAGTTAACTCGTAGATCGCGAGCAAACCATATAACCTAAGCTAACCTAAGGCCAAACGAAAATGTTATCATGTAAATAAATACTTATTTTGTCAAAATGATTTAAAAACAAATACTGGAAAATATCTTGAGAAAGTAAGAACATGTTTTTACCAAAGACCAAGACTGCTCTCGTAAAAATGCAAGCACATTATAACTCGATCAACCGTAGTAATGCATACATAGGGTTGATCATTTAAAAGTTCAAATTTAAAAATGCAATAAAACAAAAACGGTTTGAAATTTTGCCAAATTAAGTTTTTTGCTGTGAAGTACAATTATTTCGGTTCGAAATGAAATATTATTTCATTCATATGGCTGCTGCGGCTGGCCCTACAGTACCCCATTCGATTGGACCAATTTTCGAGAAGTTTTTCGAATGTATGTGATCGTATCTCGGCAATTGAATCACGAATGTTGGCCTTTAAATGCTCAATTGTCCCTATTTTGTCGGCATAGCACTTGTCTTTAACGGCGCCCCACAGAAAATAGTTCAACGGTGTCAAATCGCAGCTTCTTGGCGGCCAACTGACATCACAATTTCGGCTAAATAGACGGCCGTCAAACGTTTGACGCAATAAATCGATTGTGGCATGAGATGTGTGGCAAATTGCACCATCCTGTTGAAACCCAACATGGTTCACTTCAATAACATGAAGGGCGGGCACAAAAAATTTGGTTATAATGATGCGATAGGTCTCTCCATTGGCAGTAACGGTTGCGCTGTCCCCATTTTTAAAGAATTATGCGCCAATGATGCCTCCGCTCCACAAGCCGCACCAATCAGTCACTCGTAATAGGTGATTGGCTTCTGCAAGCCAACGTTTGGTTTTTCTGTGACTCAGATACGGCAAAATTGCTTATTAGCTTCATCCGAAAAGATGATTTTTTTATCGGCAAAATCGGAAAATTGCAATCTTCGACCAATTGTCCTTGTATTGGAAATAAATGTAGCTCAAGCATAAATCGATTTCGTTCAGTGGAGATAATATGATGAATTACGTGACATAGTAGAATGACATAAGTATTGCCAGACTCGAAGTAACCGCTGGTTCATATTTAAACTTATAGATGGCCCACCTGGTATTTTATACCGAGCAAAGAAACGGCAGAATGTTTTAACAGTTTTTTTCATAAGAAAACTGTAATTGCTGCCACATAGTGTATTAAAAACAGTACAACTTAGTTTTAATGACTATACTCGTAGGGTACCACTGTTGTAAAGTAAAGTTTAATTCAATTTCACTTTTTTAGTTGTAAATACTGTCAGATTAAAGCAATAAATGTTGTTCATGTTACAGAATTAAAAAAATAATTTAAATGCAAAGCTAAACGCTGGTTTTGCAAGTTTTTTTGGAGCAATAAATAAAAATAAAATTACAACAACTGCTTATTACGATTTTTTGTTTTGTCTCTTAAAACACTCACATTAAATGTATTTAATTTTATAATAAATAAATAAATTCTATGGTGTTTTAATTTTTAAGGGAAAAAAACCAACATTTTTTGCATTGAAAGCAGCCAAAACGTTAATAAAATGAGGCTAAGACTGACTTATGTGACGTTTATAACTTTAAGACAATTATAATATTCAGACAAATAAATATAAATACAACATTTAAGTAAGAATGACAAAAAGACTCAAAGCGTTTGTACTTTATATCCTTACGTGTATTTAAATGAAACTTTTCTTTCTGATTTTATATGAGAATGATTTTACAATTTTTTTTTACTACTCAATTTGACTGTGTAATGTCTGCTTGCTGGCTGGCTGGCTGGTTGGCTTGCCTGCTTGCTTCCTAGCTAGCTTGCTCATGATTGTTCATGCTCATTATCATGAATTTAAAATTTTAAGCTGCTTTACTAATAATGCTGTTTTAAGAGTTTTCAAATCGATTTAATTTTTTCTTCTTTTTTAGTGTGGCTGCTTAGCTGCAGCCAGCCACTGACTGTGGTGGTAACACAGCAATCATTTTTTTTTTTTGTTATATAAGCCATGACAAATTAAAAAATAAACAAGAATCTGCTTAAAAGACAATTAAAATTATTTAAGCTGTTGCGCCTGTTGCTCATCACATACAATCACTTGCTTTAAAGCACAAAACATGTATAAAAAATTATGGTTGGTAGGTTGGACACACACAAACAAATAAATATTTATTTTTTTTTCCTTAAATACCGATAATCATGATTGTGTGTGAAAGTTTATAAATATTTATACGTGGTTTTCAATTTGTTTGTTATTTTTTGTGTTTTAATCTTCAAATAAATTACCAGATTTTCATTTAAATGTTCATTCATTCATTTCTTAGTTGAGAGTTCGTGTCTTAAGTCTTTTGTTTATGAAGTGACAATTTGTGAATGTCATTAAAATCAAAAGCTTTTCATTTTGTATGTATGTGTGCGTGTGCGTTTATTTACTTTTTCGGTAATTAGTTTGTACTAAGTGGGGATTTTAGTTCATAATATGTCAAGAAGACTGTCATATATGAACAAATTGAGTTTTGTTTAAATTTATTTTTATATAATTAAGATTGTAATGAAAATTTTATGATTTTAATTTAATTTCTATTGTAAGTAAGGCGGTGCATGACAAAAGAACCATTTTTTCAAATTGATTTAAAAGTCTTTAGCTTTTAATTTCACTAAACTACTGTTTACGTGATGCCTGTCATACCTTTTGTTGCTATTGATATAAAAATTAAGTGGTAAGTTAGTATCACTTAAAAAAGATAGTTTTATTAGCTAAGTATTGTGGTAAATATACACATGAAGGGAGACTTACCAAACCCAAATTATCCTCTTACTCTGTATGGTTAACAAGGTTAAATTTCGTATAATTGCCAATAGATTATCCGAGATGAAACCGCCAGCTTCGTACCCGGAACAAACGGAATTTCTATCCTACAAACCGACTATAACACATGTGTGCCACTGTAGTATGGTAAGTAAGACACCCGCTTACCAACCAGAAGGTCTTCGGTTCAATACCAGGCCAGACCATCTTAAAAAAGAAAAAGTTATGCGACAGCAGTATAATCTCATAACATTAGCTAATAACTGGTTATGAGTGTTAATTACTATTGAAAACTTCTCTAATGCATTTGCCCTTTCAATGAGTTTAAAAATAGAATCGGATGCAGCTCATTGACTGAGAGAAGCCCTCGTGTTCCTTAATGGAATGTTATTGGAATGAATATAATATAATATATATCCGAGTTGATTACGGCAGTTTCGGGCACAACTTTAACGCATGGTCTGAAAAGTTCCGGGCATAACACATAAATGACGCTAGTTTTAATGCATTCGGCTCTTTTGCAGTTAGTGCTAACCTTCAAATAACAGCTGTTAAAACATCATGATATTCTATTAATTAGTTTGTGAGTCATTGTGTTAAGAGTGATGCTGCTTTTGTTATTTTCAAAACAATAGATCAAAAACAATTTCGTGTCTTAATTCTGCTTCTTGACTGGAAAAAAAACACCGTTCAACAGAAGCTGTGGCTTGAAAAGTGTTATAGGAACTCCGCTCCTTCAGAAACAATAATAAGAATTTGGTTTGCGTGGTCGTAGAGACACCGATGATGCAGTAAACAGTGGACAGAAAACCTCAAAAAAATCCATAAAATCGTTTTGAATGATTGAAAAGTGAAGTTATGTCAGTTAGATGACATCGCAAAAATATCTAAAGAACATAATATCTCTAAAGAATTCCACTATTATGGAAAATTACACTAACGGCCGACTATAGCCAATGAAATTAAAAGAGAATAATGGCACTGAATTGAGCACACTTTCAGAAAACTACATGCCATAGAATTGAGTCTAAAAGGCAATCGAAATAGAGGACGCCCAACACATATTAGGAAAAAGCAAGTTGAAGTGAAAATATGAGCAATCAGCTAAATTCGGGAAAAGTAAAAACAGAGTTATGTTGTCGCCAATATATGGATGCTTTTTATAGTATCTATGGGAATAAGAAATAAAGGGTGTTTTTTATAAAGGTATAGAACTTTAAGTTGCAATAAAACAACGATGGATTATTCGATTGACATGAATTTTATTTATCCGAAAGATAATCTTGTGGCATTACATTTCAAATATGATTTCTGGCATATGACCGCCACGGCTGGCACGGATATAGTCCAATCTGGAATTTTATATGACTTTTTCCAACATTTGTGGCCGTATATCGGCAATAACACGGCGAATGTGGTCTTCCAAATGGTCAAGCGTTTGTGGCTTTACCGCATAGACCAATGATTTTACATAGTCCCACAGAAAGTAGTCTAGCGGTGTTAAGTTACAAGATGTTGGAGGCCAATTCACAGGTCCAAACCGTGAAATTAGGTTTCAATAAATCTATTGTGGCACGAACTGTGCGACATGTTGCGCCGTCTTGTTGAAACCATATCTCCTGGACATCATGGTTAATCAATTCAGAAATGAAAAAGTTAGTAATCATGGCTTTATACCGAGCACCATTGACTGTAACGTCCTGGCCACCATCGTTTTTGAAAAAGTACGGACCAATGATTCCACCAGCCCATAAAGCCCACCAAACAGTCAATTTTTCTCTATGTAACGTTGTTTCCACATACACTTGAGGATTACCTTCACTCCAAATGCGACAGTTTTGTTTGTCGACGTAGCCATTCAACCAGAAGTGTACTTCATCGCTAAACAAAATTCGCTTATGAAAATCGGGAACAACGGTAATCTCGTTTTGGGCCCATTCGACGAATCTACGCCCTACTTGATGATCGTTTGGCTTCAATTCTTGCACGAGTTGGATTTTGTAAGCACGCAAACCAAGATCCTTCCGCAAAATCTTCCTTAAAGTGGATGGACACAGATCCAATTCCTGTGCTCGACGACGGATGGACTCATTCGGGTCTTCCTTAATGCTACGCTCTACAGCAGCAACAGCTTCTTCTGTACACACCGTCAGCATCTCTGGGGATGCGAGTTATTAATAAGAGTAAACGTGGTGCGAAAACGTTCCATGGTTAATCGAATTAACTGCTCTGATGGACGATTTTGTCGACGATAAAATAGACGTAGTGCGCGATACGTTTTCCGCACAGAACCATTATTTTCGAAATAAAATTGCGCTATTTGCAAGCGTTGTTCAGGCGTGAGTCTATTCATGATGAATTACCAAACCAAACTGGAACAAAACTTGACAGCTGTTAAATCGGTGAAAGTACTGCGAGGTAATTTCTTGTCTATCATATGCGCAATAAATGCAGTATCTTTACAAAATGTGCAAGTATGGTCATAATCAGTCATTGGCATATCAGAGGCTTAAGGTATGATCACACGATTGTTGTAATGCACCAATGGTACTGGTCTACAAAAATCAAAAAATGTTCTTGTCTTTTAATAAAACTATATGAAATATAGTGATTTTGATGCGCTTTATTAAATCCGTTTTCAGTTTTTTCCATCGGGCTCAAACTTTTTTATGGGCGTGGCAAACTTTTCGCCCAAAATATGGTAGTTATGTTAATATATTTCATCATAAATTGAAAACGATTTGACCAATTTTAATTATTAAATTCTTGTGCGGTAATTAAAGAAGACAATACTCATAAATTTTTATTTTTTAATTGATTTTTTTATAGAAAAAACACGTGTTTGTACGTTATTGATAACTGTCATCCCATAAAATATGCATTTGTTTAGTTATTTATATGTAAATTGCATCACAAACTTCTACAATTTTTTTTTCCATTATTTTTACTATTTTTTCAAGCGGACACACGATATTCAATGCCGATGGAATTTTTATTTTTTTGGAATAAATATTGTTTACTTTAGAGGATTAAATATAAATTGTAATTATATTCCAATTTAAATAAATAAATATTTTAGTGAATTATTTTTTTTTTAACTGATTGAAATATTTTCTCATATGCACCATCAATGGCCCTTCTCGTGAGCCAATCTCTGACCCACGCACTTTTTCTTTTATATTTTTGTATTTTTTTAGTTATTTATTCACTAAATGAGCTCAATATAAATAAAGAGGAAGCTATTTTCTTTTTTTTTAAAGAACGAACCATTTTGAACACCAAAAAAAATTAATTCAATTTACCACAACAGCTGATTCGCAGAGTTGCCGTAAACTAGAACAATCGTGTGACAGCGTTGGGATAATTATTATCAATACATCGTTTTGCGCCATAATGTGACAATAAACTTTGTTTAATATAAGAAAATCGTGTAAATAAGAATTTTTAATTGGCACAATTTTATTATTGTGGGCTAATTTGTCACAGATTGGTGTATTGAGACTCTGTTCTTTCTCACTTCTAATCCTATCTACTCTTTTGCGGATGACAGCAACATTTGTCACTCATATTCCTTTGATCGTAGACCGAGCCTTTTGGAGGTTGGGGTAAGAAGGATGAATATGAACGTCACACTCACAAGTGACCTGGTGAAGGTCTCCGAGTGGTGTCGTGCGAACAGGGTCGATTTTAATGCACGTAAGACTCAATGTTGTTTTTTTTAGCACACAGGCGTAGTGGTGTGCTGTCATCTGTGTCAATGAGTAATGTGGATATTGAGGAATCAGATGCTCTTGATGTTCTGGGTTTGAGAATTCACTGTGACGTTCGTTGGAATGATCACATATTTCAAGTGTCGAAAGAAGCATTCAAGTGCCTTGGTTTTTTGAGGCGGTGCAAGAAATACTTCACCCCATCTGATCTCCTTAATATTTACAAGACCTATATCCATCCCAAAATGGAATACAACTCTCATGTATGGGCTTCAAAGTCTATTTTGGAGCTTCTCGACCGCGTACAGGAGAGGGCAAAGATGCTCATCAATGACGGTAGGGTAGCCAACTCTATCGATTCATTGGAGCACCGTCGCAATGTGGCGTGTGTTTCATTGTTCTATCGGTACTATAACGGAATGTGTTCTAACGAAATTAAGGAATTAATTCCCAAAAATCATATATTTTTACGTAGTACTCGTATTTCTCGTAGAGCGCATCCCTTTGTAGTTGATTGTCCAGTAAATCGCACAACGCATTATAGGGAGAATTCGTTCTTTGGTCGCACTGTTCGGCTGTGGAATAATCTTCCAGCGAAAGTATTTCCTGTTACTTACGACATGAGTAAATTTAAATCTAACGTCCATAAACACTACTCCCTCTATCCTCCTTCCAATAACCAATTTCCTGGTACCAGCACAATGCACTGCATGAGTAGGGGCCATCCCCTGGGTGCGGGTCTTATATATAAAAAAAAATCGTGTGATCTCAGCTTTATATTAAATATAGAAGATGACCTAGGATACTACCTTGGAGAGCATCGGTGCTTATTACTTGTTGATTAAAAGCCTAAAATACTGTTGCTTTGAATTGTGCATTATTGTAATGGTATTAAGATACAATTTTGTGTTTAATAAGATCAGAATATTGACTGACTCCTTTTGCTTTTACTGGAAAATGCTTTAATTCAGAACATTTAAGTAGAACTGTTCTATTCTTTATTTGATGGGTGAAAAATAATTTTGTTTATTATGTTGTTGCAATTTATTTTTTGTTTTTAGTATTTTTTTATATTTAAAATAATATAAAATTATTTTAATAAAAATAAAAAGAATTCTTTTTATAAATCAACAATTTTTTACATAAAAACCATCGAGTAAATCATTTCTTATCAATATAATCAATCTTGTTGAAAGTCTTAGAAACAAACTTGTTTGTTTTTTTTTTTTTTTTTTGCTTTAGCAGATGTAAGAGATTTTAATCATGTTTGTTTTATCCAAATCAAAATCTCTCCTCTTCAATTTAAATTTTATTTATTTGACTATAAAAATCATCTTGTTAAATATTTTTGAAAACCACAAAAATTCTTTTGATTGTTTAAATTTTTTGTTTTGTTTTTGTTGATTTCTTTTCTTATTTTTTGATTGTGTTTTTTTTTCAAATTTAATTTAATTCAAAGCACCTGCTGTGCGAACTCACACGCCTCACTTGACGTTATTATCAGATGATATCATCACCCGAAATTCCTCAAAAGCAAATAAATCCTAAAAACAAATTGAATGGTATTTATGCTTCTTTCTTCGTTTTTACAAAAATAAAGACTTGACTCAAAGAAACAGAATCTAAAAAAAGATCAGCAGCAGCTTATGATAAACTCAAGATGATGGCTCGTTATGCGAGAGCTAATGTGGCAACATCAGGCAAAATTCTATATATCATTTCATAATTTCTAAACGAAGATAGAATTTGAAAAAAAAACAAATTTGAATTAAATTGATTATTTATTCTATATATATTGTGGAATCTATAAAATATTAATTAATTACATTTTTATTGGTTAAAATGAGATTTAAATCTACTGATATAGCGTTAACGTTAACGTATCTTTCTTCTCGTTATTTATTTAATTTTATTTATTTTTTTTTCTTGATTCTGTATAGAATCTTGTGCTCTCTCTCTCTCTCTTTTATTAAACTCGTTGTATAGACGTCAATGAAAGTTCTTATAAAGCAGATACCCCATGCATTGATATTGGTTTTCAGCTGGCTAAATAATAAATACCAGTTAATTTATGATCATTTCTAATTTATAAAATCAAATAAATTTAAGAAAAAAATCAGTTAAAATTCAAATTTAATTCAAATCAAAATCTAGGCGTAAAGTATCGTATTGTATCGTTTCACATATCGTATCGAAAATCAATAAATACCCAATACAATTGTATAAATAACAAGATAAACGGGAATATATACATACATTTTTAAATTTTATCTTGTTTTAAATGTGATATGGGCAGTGATAATTATTTTATGATTTATTTTAGATATATATTAGAAAAAAAATCAAATTAAATAAAAATCGAAAGACTTAGGAAGCAAACTTTTTTCATTTATTACAAAATAAATAAAAAATTGAAAAAAAAAATTTCCTTGCTTAAGGCCAGCATTCATTGGATAATTCCTACTTCCATGGGACATTGTGCTAGTACTGGGGAAATAGGTTTCAGGTAAAAGGAAAGAGGAAGTGGTGTTTATGGACATTTGAATTGAATAGAGTCCTTTATTTTATCAGAACACTATCGCATATAGTATAGATGCCACCATAAAACACACTTCACATTGCCAAGTGTTGAAAGTCTTGATAAATGCTATATAGTCCTTAACTTACAAAGTTCCGTTGTGATCATACGCTCACAAATCATGTCATCTGCTAAAGTATGATAAAATACCATAGAATGATCGAAGAATAAAACTGCAGGAGTTGACTGAGACTATTTCCATCATCTAAACAGAGTGGATGCAACACATTTTTCTTAAATATTTTTTTACTATAAAGCAATCCACGCGATAGATGCCACTACTGCTTACACTCACACACTATAAGAGGTAAATATTATGTGTTCACTTTGAATATATATTTAGAAAATATACACATAGACATAGTTTACTATAAAAATCAATATATTTTATTTGTTAGCACAATTACGTTGTTTTAGCATTTATACTGCAATTTTGCACTTTATTGGTGGAATCAAGGTGGCATTGTCTACTGTGTCTTTCAAAAACTCGTACTCAGAGCAACAATTACTTCGTTTCAACCATGCATTACGAGAAAAACTACCGGAATATAAAGACAGACATGTATTCTCCAAACATTGCTTCTTCTGATTATTGGCTGTTTCGACAGATAGAACATCTTTTGGCATATCACCGAATCACTTCTTTTGAAGAAATATAAAATCGGCTTCAAAGTTGGATTCCTTTAATGACGAGAAGTTTCTCTAAGACAGCCTTCAGAAATTGTATCAGAGGTGAGGAAAAAATGTAAACCCTGATTTTATAAATTTTTTAATTTATTATCTTTTTGAGCTAAAAAAACGGACCGATTTAATTTGTACTCCCAATACATAAATTATACTTATTTTTGTTGTAAATAAACTACGAAAACCTTTGAATATAAAAGCCACCGGGGATTTTCTAAATATTATACCCAATAAAACCCGGCTAGGTTTAAGTAGGTAGTACAGAAGCCTCATAAAATTCCTGTATGTAGTAGACTATGTGTTAATTTAGTACTCTCGGAATCAGCCAGAGATGGTTGCTCTGTCTTTCACTGCATATCTTCAGTTTATTATGTGACTGTATTTTTTTTTTTTTTTTTGTGGGTACTCCCTTAACGTTTTCATGGAGGGCTAAATATCTAGGTTTCATTCTGGTTAGAAGACTTAGCGGTAACTGGCCATCTTCTTTATTTTTTAGATGGAGTTGTCTAGATGGAAGTTAAAGCCTGTTTATTAGACATTCGAAACCACAATTACATTTTTTTCTCGTCATGGAGAAAGGTTATAGATGCTACCACCATTAAGAAATTAAGCAAGATACTGAGACTTACCTGCCTAGTATAATCGAACAAAATAAACATATCCATCAATGACATTGGAGGGCCCTAATTGGCTTAACAGCGTGGCTGCGTGTTCGACAACAAATTCTTTTAGCATAATTCTCCAGAATGTGTCTAGAAGTTTGACCACACTTCATAAGGTGCTCAAGGATCCAATTTAGATCCTGGATGTCTTACCTTAGAAACTGTACTTTGGCAAAAGATTCAGAGTTGAGGTAGCAAGTTGAATATGTCGCTTTGTGGGTTCGATCTCAACAGGTTTATTGATAGCTGCACGTTGGCCAATGGTGCCGTGCCTATTGCCATATGTTTTCAAATCCGATCGATAGTAGTCGTAGTATAGAGACATTATCCTTTTTTTCTGTTCTGTAGCTGATTTGTATTCGCTACAGTTCGGACTGAAGTGTATATGGGTCTCTACGTCATAGAGACAATCTTCACGCGGTCGGGTTATGGTGAGTAAGTAAGTAGTCGTGGGCAATTCTCTCTCTCTTTAAAACAAATAAATAGAAATAATGAGGGGTGGCAAGACGTACTGGTTAGATCGCACGCATAACAATACAAGCAGCCCAGGTTCGATACCCAGTAGAGGACATTACGGAAGACTTAATTATAATTTTGAATGTATAATAAACAAAATTTCACTTTCCTTCAGACAATTTTAGCTAAAATATAAAGTAAAAGCCTTCTTGATCTTCAAGCGATGATGACAAACATTCGACGAATAAGCAGGAAAATGCCAACGATAAGTAAAGATCACCACCACCTTAGCAAGGATCTCCACCACTACATACCACCCTTTTGATCAATTTATTCAGAAAATTAAAAATACAAGTTTATTCATCTTAATCTATATTGTCCCCTTCAAAGTAATCCCCATTGACTGCCACACACTTATGCCAGCGCTTTATCCAATCCTCGAATCATTTTTAATATTCGGTTTTCGGTATGTCTATCAGTGCTTCCTGCGATTTTTCCATTATCTCCACTCGGCTGCTGAAACGCTTACGCCGTAATGGTTTTTTAGGTCGATGTGAATTCGGTGGCTGTTGGACGGTGTCTGTTGCATTATTCGTCAAAAAATTTCGAATAATGATGGCACTGTACGACGGTGAGTTATTATGATGCAAAATCCACAAGTTCACAAGTTTCTAGTCTCTTTCGGCGAATTGCTTCACGCAAACGTCTCATAACGCCCAAATAATACTCTTTTTTTACTGCCTGGCAAAAACTCATGATGCACTACACCATTGTAATCCATGAAAACGAGATTTTTTTTAGTCTCAACTCATTTTATGAATGCCATTCACTTGCCTGATGTCTGGATTGCGTATCAACTCATAAACCCACGTCTCGCCTCCAGTAATAATCCTTTTGATGAATATGGAATCGGATTCAGCCTCGCAAATCATGTTTTTTCCGACCTCAACACGGCCTCTTTTTTGCATGAAATTGAGGTCTTTTGGCACCAACTTTGCTGCTACACGACGGAAGTTCAAATCACGACGGATCCAAATGCAATGACCAAGTCCTCCGCTATGTCTCTGATGATGGTTAATTTGGGGTTATTGACCAACATTTCTTCTCATTCAACAATATTTTTCGGTTTTCGATGTCGGTGATCCGCCATGGCTTTCATCATTTTCGATTGACTCACGACCAATTTTGAACCGCTCGTGAAAATGGTCAACGATCGTTTTCTTTAATGAATCGTTGCCGACACACTTTTCCAACACAGGGGTTAATCTGGGAACTTTGTGATCAAGGATGTAATCAAATGGAGAGGAGTTACAGCGGATTAGTGATGTATTCAGCTTGAAAAATCAACTATTGATTAATTAAGCTTAAACTAAGCAATGTATGCTTTGTGTGAAAGTAATATGCTCCCTAAAGGAGTGATGAAAACAAAAAACAAAGATAATAATAATAAGGTTAGTTGTTCCGAAGACCACCTCAAAGATGAAATAGGGAATAATTTCAAACGTTTTCTTAGCTTACAAAATTTTTTAAACGCTTCTTTAAAACTTTGCAAATTTTGCCCATAGTTAAGAAAAATTGCATTTCTTCTAAAGTTGTAGGTGTTAACTGGTTAATTTCTTCTTTTTATAAATTAAAATAAGCAAAAACAAAAAACAATAACAAAAACAATATTATTGCTATTAATTTCCAAGCTGTCAAAATATCAAAATAAACCACTTAAATAAAATGCTAAAAATAGACGTAAAATGTGCAAAAATATTAAAATTTTTTATTTATTTATTTATTTATTTATTTTTTGTTAAGGAAAGAAGTCCATTATATTTAGACGTTTATATTTTCGAATCAAAAAGAAGACATAGAAAGAATACAGAAACAGTAACGAACGATAATAAAACAAATAAAAAACCCTACTTTAATAAAAAGTGTGTCAGTGTAAAAAATATTATAACGATAAGAAAAAAACTATATATTCCACTATTTATTTCTATTATTTATTCATATTTAATTTGAACTGTCAATTTTTTTAAGGAGTCACTCTGTCTAAGTATTAAAGTTGTTGAAAGTATAGTGAAAAAAACAACAAACGAATTAGAAAACTGCGATACCTATATACCACCACCAAGGTAAGGCAAAACAAGAAATATTCATGTTGAAATCACTTAAAGATTAATGCCAATAAATATAAATAAAAGGCCTCAGTTGATATGACTGTACCCTGAATATTAATTTTGTGTTTTTTTTTTTAAGACAATTCAACAATAAAATATTCACTCACCAAGAAACGTCGCAGATAAAGAAAAAAATTTTAAAAAATATATGTTAAGAAGTAAAAAAAACCTTTTCGAAAACGCTTTGATGTCAAAAACGGCCAACAAATGCCATTAGTTAAACAAATAAATCAAATACAGAATGAAAAAAAGTTTAGCATTAAATGACAACAACAGCAATAACAGACAAGCAATAATAAAAAGCGAAAAGCAATTCTCTTAAAGATGACAACAACAACAACAGCAACAATCGATATGTAAATAAATAAACATCCATCAATTGACAATTAAAATACTAAATCATATTGAAAAATTAGAAGAAGAAGAAGAAAAACACACACACATACACACAAAAGAAAAACAATCAAACATATTGACATAAGCAAGGTGTGACAATAATTGAACAATAATTTATCATTATTAATTAATAAATCAATAATAACAGCAATAGCAATAACAACAACAGAAAACAACAAGCTTGTGGTAGAAAAGCAACAAATAAACAAACAACAACATTTATCAACAGCAATAAAACAGTCACAAAACATGCAAATAAATTAAATACAATAATTAATTTTAAAAACTCAAATACAATATATTTAATAAAATCAGTT
Organism: Wohlfahrtia magnifica; assembly: GCA_023159175.1. Lineage (NCBI taxonomy): Eukaryota > Metazoa > Arthropoda > Insecta > Diptera > Sarcophagidae > Wohlfahrtia > Wohlfahrtia magnifica. The sequence goes on along the minus strand of JAKWBJ010000052.1, from coordinate 4,799,922 downwards.
ACATTGAGTAGACGCAAGCTTAATAGGCACCCTAATAATGTCTATTCACAAAAAAAAAATTCCCTTTTTTGAAATTATCAATTCGAAACGTATTAAAGTAAAGAAACAAAGGATCATGCAAAACTATCATCAGCACTACATAGCAAGATAATGTAACCGACACAAATTCGTCCAATTTAGGTGCTGCCATAGACTTTATCGCTTTTTAAATTAGTACAGGCATTTCACTATTCTATTATAAGGTACTCGTACCGTGTAGATAAAGAACTTTACTAGACAACAATAATTACAGTAGCAGTACGAAATGTTGTAAAAAATCGTCAACACACATAGAGATAGATGTACTCTTAGCTACGTCGCTTTTGCAAATGTCAAGCTATGGCGCTAAGATTTAGCGGGAATATTAACAGCAGATGTACCAACTTAACAAAAAAAAACTTAAGGACCGCCACGTGGGCTCTTTTGATCAAGGTAGTATTCCTCTTACCTGTTATAGAATCAAGTTTCTTCTTTGCATTTTAAGGCTACATTGTGTGGGTGTGATACTACTTTATTACTCGGGGAATAAGGACTAACTAAGCCTTCACTGATACATACTGAGTTAAGTTTGATGGTGCAAACGATTTTCGTTAATTGAAATAGTGACTAAAAAACCACACGCAATTAACGGGCAGAAAGTTAGGTGAGGTTATTAGGGAATGGCTCTGTGTCAATCACCATGTCCAGATTAATCGCTTTTCATGATTAAACTTCGCATAGAAGCACAATTCCCCAAATTAAGTCCGAAGCCAGGCCGATAGCTCAATGAACCTGAATATTAGTCTGATATCAATGGTTGATAGCTCCGATAATCCATCGAGAAGAGGTGACGGATACTGGCCAAGCTCTCCTCTTACCCAATCGATCTACAGCCTCCTCAGAAATTAATTTTAAGAAAGTGCAGTTTTTAGGACAGAAAATTATGTTTCTTATACGTCTTATTTCATATTAGACTATCATACAGACTTCCGCACGAGTATAATGTCTTCCATGCCGAGATCTTTGCTATCCTTAGGGTAGTCGAGCTAATTCGTGACTTAGTCGCTGTTAGTGATAGTGTTGTCACAAAACTGCTGTACAGGCGCTGACTAGGCGCTGCATCAGCTCAAAGCTGTTTTCACTGTGCAGAAGTACCCTCACGTCACTCCTGCATGTTTGTAGCGTCAAGTTATGTTAGCTTCACAGACATATTGGTGTGCAGGGGAACGAGACAATAGCGGACGCGGCCGAGTGTATTGAACTGGCGGATGCATCTGTCAGAGCACCAACTTGGGTTTTTTGTGAGCGCACTGTAGCTTAGTTTGAATTAAGATAGTTGGACTCCTAGTAGAGTGGAAGAGTTGTGGAGTGCAGAGGAGACTGTAGTTTTATTGGTTTTCAGTTGTCTATGACTTTGCATAACATCACAGAAAATAATATAATGGGGTTAAATCACACCATCTTGGTGGCCAATTAACTGGACCATTACGTGAAATTACACTTTCATCAAATGTTTCTTTAAGTAAATCAATTCTAGCTCGCGCTATGTTGTCAGCAAGATAAATGTCAGCTAATTGAGGTACAAAAAAATTTCCAAACATGTCCCTAACCCGTTCACCATTGACAATAACATTCTGAACATCATTGTTTTTGAAAACATTTGTAGCGCACCAAACAGTAATTTTCTCTGGATGTAATGTTGTTGTTTTAATAAAAGCTTTTGGATAATCCTTATTCCAAATGCGCAAATTCCGTTTATTTACGTATCTATTCAGCCAAAAACGGGCTTCATCGGAGAACAACAATTTGAATGGAAATTCCATAGCAAAATCAATTCAGGCTTCAGCTTATTTGCAAGCATTAATCCGGCGTAAGTCTATCCATAATGAATTGTCAAACCAAACAATACAGAAAGCAGCTACCAGCTGTTAAATCGGTTGTCAAATAAAGCAATGTTGCCAACTCAAAGTTATGAACCTGTAAAAAAGCTTTTGGCCTTAATCTTGGCGGAAAGAGACCTTTAATCATACCCCGATTCTACTCATAATGATTAAGATTTGACCTTGGGCTATAGAAAAAAAATTTGTGTAGTTTTAATGTATGAATTTCTTACAAATAATATATAACCACCCACCAGAATGTAGGGTACAATGTACATTGAGCAAATGTTTTTAAGCTGTTAAAGCGTTAAGTATTTTTTTAAAAAAGGAAAAAAGAAGTCGAAATTGAAAAATATATATAAAAAAATGGGAGTGTTTCAAGTAATCAATAATAATATTAAATCGCATATTAATAATGAACAAATTAATTCCAATTAAAATTAAAATTACAATATGAATGGGAACCATATGAACTACACTATGAACTACACAAAGTAGAAAAATCTTACTAATAATTTTTTGTGAAATATGGTAAAAGAGAAAATATTTCAAATCAAATGCAAAATCGTAATAGATAAATAGAAAATTAATTAATAGAAGCAATACTTAGACAAACAATCGCTAAAATATTGCGCTTTTAACATTTTAAAACTACAAAAAAACGTATCTTAAGCCAATACATGACACTTAAAATGAATGCTTATACTCAGTACACGCTTATTATCGCCACCTTCAGCATCACACTATTTTAGCCACAATGCCAGCACTCGCATACCACGTAACTGATCATTTCCAGACACACATGCGCCATTAGTACGCTGAAAGAAAACGAGTGATTTAAACACTAAATCAGCAAAGTCAATACGAAAAAAACGAAATATGTAGAAAAAATCATTATTAATAAATAATACATTTGCATATTAAACGGTTGATACGATAGAAATACAATAAATGACAATACAATACGTATTTTAGTATTGTTTTTGTTGAAATTCTGGTATGCAGATGATACGAGTACTGACGACCGCATTGAAGATGATAATGATGATGACGACGATGATGATGCTACTGTTGTTGTAGTTTCTATTGCTATGGCTGATGCTGCGCATACAACGACAGTTTGTCATTATTTTTGAAATGAAATGTATTTAAGGAATTTTTTTCTTTCTTTTTTTTATGATGAAATTTTTCATTGGAATTTCATCAATTACTGTTGAGATAAAATGTCAAATTGACAGTGTTAATGGAGAAGAGTTATAAGTGCTTTTAGTAAGTCACTATGGTGTGGTGTGATGTGGTGTCATCAAACAAAAGACTTAAAAAACGAACTAAAAAATGAGAAAAATTTTCTTATATACAAACATACTATATACATACATGTGGATGTACATATGAATAAGAATAAAAATATGAATAAATAACTATACATATTAAAAGAAAGTGTTTGTCCATGTTATCGTATGCACGAGTAATTGCTTGCCAAATAGCAATAAAAGTCTAAAAATAAAAAAGTTAAAAATCAAGTTGACAAGCAATAGCAAGTTGCAAGAAATTATTGCAAATCAGAAGATTGACCGACAACAGTAACTAAATTCATTTATTCAAGAAAGCAGAACAAATAAGTGCCACACGGATTTAATCAAATAGACGACGTTAAATAACGAGACTCTGCAAGAAGACCTCCTTTCAGTGAGTTGGTATGAGGAATAAAAAGTGGTGATGAATAGTTGGTTAATTTGAGTAATATCTTCGCAAAGAAGAGTTAATTATTTACCAGTAAATAAGATCAGAAAGTGTCACTTTTGGCGTACTTCTAGTATCAACTGATGAAAAGAAAAGCGGCTATAAATCTTAGAACTACACAATCTTTAGCAGAGTATTTTAAGCCTGTTACTGCACAGAGTCGACCATTTACACAGCAGATAAACTACTGGCTCCTTACTGTCGTCCTCCTAATAGCTTTTACATATAATGTTGCTGGCTATTCCGATATAACTTTTTTCCCAATGACCAGTCCTGACTGGCACAACCCGGTAAATGTTTCCTCTTGAAAGTCTTGTCATTGTATCGGTCTTTCATCTATAATAACATGACCATATTTTTCTCGAAGTAGAGAACATAGACATTTCCATCCATCTACATTCCACTTTTATGAGGATCTATGTGACCTATGTGAATAAATCGAGCGATATCATTTCGAACTGAAATAGGTTCCAAGTCATGAGAGCGTCTGAGGGAATGAAATTGCTGATGAGTGCGCTCCTATGGAGTCCTCTCTGTCTCTCGTACAGGGGGACGTGCATGCTACTCTATATGTGTCGTCGATTTTGTTACATAAATGGGCAATAAGCAGGATGGAACACAGGTAGACCAATATAACCATTCTACAAGTGGATGCCAGAACGCCAGAATGCTTCTTTTCTTCTCTTTCTACCGAAAGGACCAGGTCTCTTCTTAGGTTTGGAAGGGTGTCAATTGGATTTCTTTCGGGTATAATTACCTTGCATTGTGTGATAGGCCGCACGTCGAAGCGCTTGGGATGCCCTGGTCATGACTATTGTAGGAGCTGTCATGATGAGGAGGAGGAGGAATTGATGCTACACCTTCTCTGCCACTGTCCTGCTCAATGGGAGCTTAAAGTAAAGCACTTGAGTTCATGTCACTTCCATGATTTGGACTGTCTTAGAGATGTGTCACTGCCGAAGTTGATTAACTTCGTTAAGGGCATCAGTTGGCTCAAATGAGGAAACAGATATATTTGGATCTTAGGTGGGGATCTTGTCTAGGACTCTCCCATGTCCGGCCTCTCAACCTCTTCAATGGGTCTGTCCTTGTGGGGGGTATCGAACCGATATGCCATAATTCTGAATTATTTTCTCTCATAATGGTACAAAACTGAACTTATCTTTTCAAAAAGTAGAAGGTCTGTGACCATGGGTAATGCAGATATTGAGGAGTCAGACGCTCTTGATGTTCGGGGCCTCAGAGTTAAGTGTGACGTTCGGCAGAACGATAACATTTTTTGAGTGCAAAAGAAACCATATAAGTGTCTCGGGTTCTTGAAGCGCAGGTTAGCTGTTAGCTCCTTAGCATTTTTATCGATTATATAACGGAATGTGCTCTGACGAAATATGGGAATTGATACCTAATAATAAAACATTTTCCTGTAGTACTGATTTTTATCGAAGAACTTATCCGTTTGTAGTTGATAGTTCCTGATACTTGCGAAATAAATAAATTCAAATCAAACATCAATAAACCCTACTCCCTATATCGCCACACCAACAAGATATTTTTCTAGTACCACTATAACATGAGGGGGATCCATTCCCTGAGTGCTACAATCACACGAAAAAAAGAGAAAAACTTAAGGGAAGACATATATAATTATATCGGGTGTTTTTTTAAAAGTTTATAACTTTAAGTTGGCAGCACTGCTTTATTTGGCAACCGACTTAACAGCTGCTTTCTGTTTAGTTTGTTAGGGCATTTCATTATGGATAGACTTATGCCGGAACAACGCTTGCAAATAAGCTGAAGCGTGAATTGATATTTCTATTGAATTTCCATTCAAAATTTTGTTCTCCGATGAAGCCCATTTTTTTGCCGAATGTGTACGTAAATAAGCAGAATTGTCACATTAGAAGTAAGAAGTATCTACACGCTTTTGTCGAAACAACATTATATCCACAGAAAACCACTGTTTGTCACTCTTTATGAGCTGGTAGAGCCATTGGTTCATTTGTCTTCAAAAACAATGATGATGTGAATGTTACTGTCAATGGTAAGCAGAATATGGCCACGTTTAAAAATTGTTTCGTAACTAAATTAGCTGTCATTAATCTTGCTGACATGTGGTTCCAACAGGACGGCGTCACATGTAACACAGCGCGTGCTTTAATTTATTTACTCAAAGAAAATATTGATGAAAGAGTAAATTCACGTAATGGCCCAATTAATTTGACGCCAGAAGCGCGTGATTTAATATCAGAAATCAGCAATGATTACTGAAAACATGAGTATACTCGAATCTTGATTTATAAATTTTTGTACTCATACTCATTCATACTCATGGCAATAGCTACCCATAGACATTCATACTCTAAATTTTGAAGTACTCATCATACTCATTCTTATATTTGTTATATATTATTTATTTATGTATGACGCTATTGATTCATACTAATCTGCACTCATTCTGTGTAAACGATGAAATATGAGTATGATTCGAATATAAATATTTTATTACTCATACTCATGAGTACTCATTCGAATCATTTATAAGAATTATCCTCTTGAGACCTGAACATGAAGTGGTGGTAACATTACGATTACATTTTGTTTTTTTATATAGTGTTTCTTTTTGATATTTATTAAAACACTCCCGAATTATTGAAAATAATAAAATTCTCCAATTGTAAAAATGGCGCTAAGTTTGGTACAAATGTCATCTGTTGATAGTATTAGAAACTTTAGAATCTACTCCAAAAACACAAATCCAGCAGCTTGCCAATAATGTCGCTACTTGTAATAAATAACTATAATTTGAAGTACACATATGTGTACCATGGGTCTCAAGGGATTATAAGTATTTTCTGTGAAATAAATGAATGATATGAGTATGAGTAGCTATGAGGACGATTTATTCATTATCATCTTATCTTACTTGAATCATCGTTATTGTGAGTATGAATGAGTATGAGTAGTTGAATTTGAATAATGGGTACTCACTTATACTTATAAATTCATGAGTGATTCATTGCTGATCTCTGCTTAACAACATCTATGGGGTTATATTAAGTCACTAAGATAATAAATATCTGAAAATCAACATTCGAAAAGTTATTAGCGAAATACGGCCGCATATGCTGCGAAAAGTCTGTGAAAATTGGTGTTCCAGATTGCGCATTGTACGCTTCAGTCGTGGCGGTCACATGGCCGAAAACACATAAGCTTTAATGTCATAAAATTAATCCAACAAATCCTTTTCATTGATATTACAAATATATTTCTTTGTTTTATTATGATTTAAACCTGAGTAATTGTAAAAAACATCTGATATTATTTAACAGTGAATTTAATCAAACAATAAATCCTTCAAATCATTTTCATTCAACCCGAAGTCGTAGCTAAATTATTTTAGAAGCATTTCTGTTAAAAGTTCATTTTACCTAAAGAATGTAATTTAGCTTAAGATTTTGAAAGGTGAAGGCCTATGTATCTATTTGTTATATTATTCTCAACATAAGTTTATGTCTTAAGTCTTACGTTTATAAAATCAATTTTAAGGTTTATGAACGTGTTGCGGTAATAAAATAGTTTGCTTAACGATTTTTTAATTGATTATTTTGCTTAATAAATCTTTTTTTTTAATTTATTTTTAAACCAGCATGTCATACGGTTTTTTATTGAAATTTTATTGTTGTATTGTTAGAGACGAAAAAAATATCTTAATGAATTTTACAGTTTTTGTGTATTAATTTCAATTTCATAAAATATTTATTGTATCATTTCTGAAATCATTTTTATATTTAATTTCTTTCTTTTTTATATTCTGCTATGACAACATTATTTCTGGTTCATTTAAAATAACTTATTAATTATTATTGATAATAACAAAAAACTAATTTTTTTTTTGTGTAAATTTTTATTATTAATCTTTTCATAATCACGATAAAAACGAAATGGAAAAATAAAAATTAGCAAAATTATAAAATTAAAACTCTAGAAGGCGTGTGCTCTACGTCAAGGTTTTGACTTTGAAATCAGTTTTTATTACGTCTCCATTACAAATTTTTATTTTTATTTCTATTTTTATTTTTATTAATATTTTTTTTTTTTGTGCTGGCACACTAAAAATTTCGAATTGGTTTTGGAAAATAAATATTAATTTTTTCATTCCTTTATTAAATTTGAAAATACACACAAGTTTGTATTTATTTTTTTTTTTAACAAATCATTTCTTAATATATATAAGCGTTATATTGGAGCCATAACGTCTGGTAGTGAAACTTAAGTTTAGTTGGTTATTTTTTCTTATTTTTTTTTTTATAATGAATTTACATTATTTATAAGGTTTTTAATGAGTACTAGTTATTACATTTAATATGCTTAAAGATTAAATTACTAATTTTATTTTTTATTTTTAAAATTAATATTTATATTTTTCATATTATTTTCCATAATGTTGTTCTTTAAGCCACGTTTTATAAGCTTTTGTTTTATATACCATTTGCTTTTATTTGTTTTTCTTTTTGTTTTAATTTTAATGCCTTTTTAAAAGCTGCTTAAAATCATTTCGTTGTCATGTCATATTTTACTTGAATTTGAATTTTTAAAATCTTTAAAAATATACAAACTTATATAAAAAAAAAACAAAATGCTAATTTTTAGAGAGCTCTGTTTTTAATTTTTGTTTTTGTTTTTCTTTGCGATATAATAACTAAGTAGGTTAATATGTTTGACATTTATTATTCATTTGTGGTTGGTTTTCTTTCAAATTTAAATATGAAATATAAATTATAATGTTAATTTAATAATAATTAAAAAGTATGATAAAAAATTTGAAAAAATTGTATAACACAAATTTTATTTAACAAAAAAAAAGCAAGTTTACTTTGTTAGGTAATGGCCGTCTATTTGATACCCTGCAGCACAACGTACTTCTAAGCCAACTAAGCCCATTTTTATAAAAAGATTATTTTAACTTGACGGATAATTGACATACCTACCCACACCTAGAGACCAAAAGAGGTCCATTGTGCATACTTTTTAAATTATAAGAAAAGAAAACGGAAGGAATCATGAAAAGAATAAGAAACAAGCATGAAAAATAAGTAGAAGAATTAAGGAAAATAAAAGTATGAAAGAAGATCTAAAAATCAGGTGTACAGGTATGCAGTGAGCATCAAGATACAAATACCTCCACAGGGAACATTTATTATGAACGAGCCTTAATCATCATCATATTTTTTCATCGAGTTAAAGATGGCAAATTTTGTTTTTTCCAAGGCGCGATAAAAAATCAGAATTGCATCGAATTGTTACTGACGATGTAAAATGAATTCATTTTCAAAATCCTAAACGAAAAAAATAATGGGTTAATTCAGGACAACCATCAACTTCGGCTGCAAAACTAGATCGATTCGGCAGGATGACAACACTGTGTGTCTGATGGAATGGACTCAAGACACGGCAATGTAATTTTACAACATGACAATGTACCTGCACACAAAGCAAAACCATTTCAGAATACTAGCATTGTATTAGTCTGGGAGTTGCTACCTCACCCGCCGTATGCAGCACTTCGATTCCTACGAGGCAGTCGGAAGTTGGTTTGTTTGAAAAAACGAACATCGGAGTAGAATCAACAAATTGCCTGAAAGAAGGGAAAAGTGTGTAGCCAATAATAGCCAATACTTTGAATAAATTTTTTTTACTTTACCATTAAAAATAAGTATTTTATTTTCCACAAAAAACGCTCATTATATACCGGTACACCTGGTAAACGTAAAAACCAAAAAACTCTCATTCAACTTCTAAGACTAAAGCTAAGACATGGGAAGTACTACATTACCAGAAATCCAAGGGAAGTCAGGGGTACCTGTTTTCAACAACCTGCTTCTTGCCCTCAGCGTACAATGAACAGTTAGTAAATCTACTGAAAAACACCTTAACATAAGTTCAGGACAAATTTCGTCGTCGAGTAGTCTAGCTGAGACGTGAGTTCAATGTATATAATGTTTGCCAGCTAGGCACTGTCTAATATTTTCCCAACCGCACTTTTTTACGAAAGGAAAGCCATATGTACTAAGTTGAAATACAACTGCTCCGTTAAGTAACAAATTGAAGTTATGCAGTTAGATATGATTTCTAGTTAGGTTTTTACCCTGATATTCTGTGATTCATATCCCATAGTTATGTAAATATGTAAATCACAGCTATAACGTAGTTATTTTGAAGAGGGCTATGGCGTACGGAGCTACGGAAAACATTTCTTCAAGAACTAGGTCTCTGATCAGAGTTTATGGGCTACCATTCGAATCACAAATAAATGTAATGCCATACAGAAAACTCAGCCTTAATAGCTTTTGAAAACACTATAGCCATTTGGAATGGGAGTGACATGGTGACATGGAGGACATGACGAAAAAATTTAATTGTGGTTTCAAAAGTTAAATGAAGTGGTTCCAAATTCCCTTTAGATAACTTTATCAAGAAAATAAAGAATAAGTCCCCTGACCTTTCAGCTTACCTCTGACGACGATGACAAACATCAAACTAATAATCAGAAAAAAACGCAACATATTAGGAAAAAATTAAAATGCTAAAGTAAAGATTACCACCACCAATTAGCAAGGATTTTCACCACTGCATGATCATATGGATGGGAGCTACAGTGGGTCAATCGTCTACTTAGCTTGAAAGAATAGCTTGATTAATGAAACTTAAACAAAGCAATAGATGCTTGTGAAAAGTCAATATGCTTTCTAGAAGAGTGACAGAAAATAAAAATAATTTAGAAAACATTGAGAGATACCTATCCCAAGCTCTTCACAAAAATAGCCAAAACTAACACAGCAAATTTTTACCCTTTTGCTATACTAATTTACTTAAGCTACTGCTACATTTGTCAAATATTAACGAAAAAAAAACGTAACCATTATTTTATATCGAGTGGGCTATTTAAAGGTTTAAATTTAAAACTGCAATAAAATTTATTTTTTTGTTGTGAAGAAAAATTGTTCCGGTTAGAATTAAAATATTATTTCATTCATACAGCTGCCACAGCTGGCCTCACAATTTTCGAAAACTTTTTCGAGGGTACGCGGGTAATATCTCGGCAATGGCATCACGGATGTTGGCCTTCAAATGCTCAATTGTCTCTGGTTTGTTGCAAACCTGCGATTCTTGGCGGTCAACTGACATCGCCATTCCGGCTAATTAAACGGCCATCAAAAATTTGACGCAATCCATTTATTGGGGCATGAGGTGTGTGGCAAGTTACATGGTGTAACATTTCCGGAACATTCCAAACTGTAGGCAGTTAGGTATATAAGGTAGGCGAAGCACCCCTACGTTCATATTGTTATCGTTTTGCAGTCTTAAATTAAAGTCGTGGTTAGGCGTAAATAAAAGTGATGTATGAACAAATATTAAGTGCAAGATAAATATTTTTATGCATTAAGATAAACTGTATAAAGATAAAGTGAGGAAACGTTTATTTTATTTTATTTTACGCAATTTAAAAAAACGTGAACGTTTTAAAAAAGGTTAGAACGTAAGAATATCAATACCATGAAGAGTGTTCACTAAAAAATAGGTTATCATGGTGCTGTAGGTGTCATTGATCGTAATCGTTGCGCCGTCCTTTCCTCTCATTTTCGAAGAAATATAGGCCAATGATGAATCTGCTTATCAAGCCGCACCAAACAGTCACTCGTAATGGGTTCATAAGCTTCAGTAAGACCATTTTTGGGTCTTCTGAGCCTCAAATACGTCAATTTTGCCTATTAGCATATCCACTAAGATGAAAATGAGCTTCATCCGAAAAGATGATGTTTTTTTGGCAAAATTGACAACATCGTGCAGTTTTTGGTTGGCCCGTCTAGTGAAACGAAAAAGAAGCGGATGGTCATGCGATTTCAACTCTTGAACCAATTGAACTTTGTAAGGCATCATACCGAGACCTTTTCGCATAATTCGACGTAAACTGGTGTGTGGAATGTGAAATTCCTGAGAACGATGACGAGTTTATGAGCACGCTTACGTTTTGGCACATCATTAATGAAAGCAGTTTTACGAACTTAAGCAATTAACTTGCGTATACCGGGCGAAATTATCGTGCAATATCCTACCAATTGTTTTTGTATTGAAAATAAATTTCCAATAAATAGCAACGCCGCTTAATATACTGAATTTAGTGACAGAATAGAATGACATAAGTATTGCCAGATTCGTAATAACCGCAGGTTCAAATTTAAACCGAACATTTCACTTTATGTCAGCGTTTCTTAAGAAATTATTTTAAAAAAATATTTAGATTTCTAACTTACTTAGTTACTTAAAAATAAATAAATAAATAATAAAAGAATAAATATTTCTATAAATTAGTGGTCACCCCTATCCTCTATATCAATGTAATTTGTAAAAATTTAAAATGATTTTTTTTATATTTTACATATTTCGTTAGAATTCATTTCTTACATAAAACTTACAAGTTTTTTTTTGTAAACAAAAGATTCAAGAAACAAACTTTTTACACTTGTAAAAACAATTTACGCAGTTATAATTGATTAATTAATTCTACATCTTCACTATTTCGTTTTACTAAAATCGATTAAAAAAGTAATAAAAATTTGTAATTTTTTTGTCTATTCTACGAACATTAAAGTATTTCTTATAAAGAAACAATTTTAATAGCCAGTTAATTAATTAAAAACCCTCTATTTAGCAGAGTAACGAATTAAACTTTAAACAATTATGATCGTTTGCAATTTACTGTACAATTAGTTTCCATTGATACTTAAATAAATTAAATAACAATTAAAAATTTATAATCAAAATCTCTTACGCTCAATTTAAACATTTTATATTGTTGTTAGTAACACTTGTTTTATGATAATTACGTTTTTACTACAATTAGACGTTAATAAACAACATTTTGAGTTAAATTACTTCTTAAAAAATAAAACTGATTTATTAAGTGTATTAAAGTAAAAAAACGATTGAAGAGCAATTAGAATTGGTATTTGTTTAATTATAACAACTACCTGGAGCCTTAATTAATCAATTAAAGGCATACTAATAGATGCCAATTGAAAGATGAATTACCTCAATAATCCCTCCCACAGTTTTAACAAGCATTTAAAAAATTTTGAAAAAAAATTTTAAATTAATTACGTTTATGGTTCAATAAATAAATCAGTTTTTTATAGATTAATAATACCGTGATCTTTCACTTGACCCATTGTACTAATGATCATTAAATATTTATTATTTTACATGAAGTTGTTTAATTCTCTTTAATTTGTTTGTTTATTACTTTATAACCTTACGAGCATTAAAACAGTTTTTAAGTGAAAAACACACTGTTGGAATTATGAATATAATTAAAGCATAATTAAATCATAAAGTTTTGAGTCCCCTGGTACACACATTACAAGTAGAGACATTATTGGCAACTTGCTGGACTTTCATTTCTAGGTGAAGACTCTAAAGTTTCTAAAACTATCAAGAGATGGCATTTCTATCAAAGTTATAATTTTTTTTTTTTTTACAATTGAAACACTTTTTTTAATTTTTTTTTTTTTTTTCAATAAGCTCAGGAGTATTTTAAGAACCGAAATATAAAAAAGCAAACTGTTATAATAATAGCTCTATGCTCCATCAGGTCTCAAGAGAATGATAAAAATAATTCCTTTAACATTCCATAAAGGAACATGGGGACTTTTCTCAGTTAATGAGCTGCACCCGATCATGTTTTTTGACTTATTAAAAGGCACCTACAGTTAACGCTGACTCCAAACGGCAAAGCATTAGAGAAGTTTTCAATAGTAAGTAAGTAATACTCATAACGAGTTACTAGCAAATATTATGAGGTGATACCACTGAAGAAAAAGCTTTTTCTTCTTTTTCGGATGTTTTGGTCTAGTTTTGAACCGAGGACCTTCTAGTTGGTAGGCGTATGTCTTACCTACCATACCACAAGTGGATAATGCACGATGTTAATTGTGAGTCAAGCCTCAACGTCAAGTTTTTTGTCCAACTTAATTTGTCATTTCTTTGAGTAGCGCATTAAGATTGTTGAAGCCTTTTTCGAAAATGAATGTTCAAATCAAACCGCATTTCGTACACTTCGTGTTTTTTCTGGTCAGCATAATCGATGTGTTTCTTCACAACCGGAAAAATTGTGCGTAAATTTCAGCAAATCGATTCTGTAGGATATGTGTAAACAGCTGTGCTTTCTCGCCATCTTCTTACTGCGGAAAACATTGCCGTATTTCGCGATAGTTTGTCAGAAGTCTCTTTAACCTCGACTTATCGTCGTGACCAACAGTTGAAGATCTCACGAACATCGTTGATGGCTAGAAATTAAGGATATAAACCTGGACGATATGTTGTTCCAACAGCCAACAGCCGTGTTATCTCATGTCGTGGCGATTTTAATTGGCCGCCACTATAATGCGATTTGGTACCATTAGACTTCTTTCTTTGGGGATATTTAAAAGAAAAAGTGTATGCCAACAAGCTAAGAGCAATTCAAGATATAAAGGACAGAAGCTTAACGACATTGAACCTCAATTATGTCTCAGACTCATTGAAAATATGAATCGACTTACAGGGTTATGCCAGCGCAGCCCTGACAAGCATTTGACCGATATTTTATTTCGCACATAATTATCATAGATCTCTCTATCACAACAGAAAATATGAAGATAATTCTCTGAAAAGTCTTTGTTTTATTTACAAATAACTTCGTGGGTTTTGATTGGACCACCCTTTACAATATCAGTTTCTAAAAAGGTATTAAAAAAGTGCTTGCTCTACCACTACTACTACTATTTAAAAAAAAAAATTATTAAGCAGTCCATTGGGAATCATATGACCACAATAAATTCCTTCCTGTGTTTATTCAAATCTACTGCTTTTATTGTATATGGCTCCATGTATGGGCTGATATTTCAATTCTTCGACTTCTTGGTAGATACTATAGCCACTTTTGTTATGTAGTCATCTGGTTTTTGCAAAATGATAATTATTTTTGAATCATTATTATTATTATTCCCCCGACCAGACACTATTGCAGAACACTTCGATCTAATGTGCTCCTTCCGGTCTATAGTTTGTTCAGCAGAACTGCTGCCTTCCTATTGAACATCAACAGAACTGAAACCGTAATATTGGGTATATCATCCCCCCATCCTCCTCAGATGCGCGCTTAGTCCACAGTGGCCCCTAAGAAGCTCTGTTAGGAGTTTAAAGTCCGGCCTGCCATACTTAAGAACCTCTGAGCGACGCCCAAATTGAGAACTGATCGCTGCCCTAGAATGTCGCAATCGAGTATTCCAAGCATCTGGCAATTTCTCAATCCTTAACTAGTTTGAGGATTATAGTAAGTGGTGCTGCAAATATACGGTTCCGGACCAATACAAAGTTGTTTTTGAAACTTGGAGTGATCTTTAACACTGAATAGTGTGTCCGGCCAGAATATCTTCAAAATGTGACATCCGTATGTTATACGTTCCAGCTATGCAAAAGCCTAAACTTTACATAAGAGTTAAAAATTCATTTTCGTGATGGAGGAGATCTGTGGAGATGGCCATATAGAGTTTAATCTGCAGAAAGAATTGGCCATTTAGATTTTATTTGTTTCATACGTAAGCACTAGATACGCCGTAGGAATGCTGCAGAGATAATAAAAGAAGAAAAATCCCATTTTGAAGACTTGCTGTACGAGTAGCGTTGTTTCGCAAGATTCCTCTGCCATTTACAGAATCTAATTTCCTCTTTATGTCAAAATTTCTGTGAGATAGAGGTCTTTTAGTTTTGAGTAAAGTCCTAATGTTGTGGTTTCTTCTCGAGACTAACACCCAGGGGGTAAGCCTTACTCATGCAGTGCATTCTGCTGGTACTAGGAAAATAGGTTGTGGGAAGGTGGATATGGAGAATAGTGTTTATGGACTTACAATTTAATTTTACTCATGTTATAAGTGGTAATGACGACTTTCGTTGGAAGATTGTTTCACAAACGAACAGTGCGACTAAAGAACAAATTATCCTTATAATGCGTCATGCGATTCACTGAACCATCAACTACAAAGGCATGTGCTCTACGAGAAATACGAGGACTACGTAAGAATATATGATTATTAGGAATTTGTTTCCTAATTTCGTCAGAACACGTTCCATTTTATTGCGACGATACTCTAATTAATCCATAGAGTTGGCTCTCTACTGTCATTCGCTATCTCCTGTACGCGATCGTGAAGCTCCAAATTAGACTTTGTAGCACCGGTACATACATGAGAGTTGTATTTCATGTTTGGCCGGATATAATTTTTGTAAATGTTAAGGAGATCAGCTGGAGTTAAGTAATTCTTGCACCGTTCTAAAAAACCGAGGCACTTGAAGTATGTTATCATTCTAACGAAGGTTCTAGTGAATTCTCATGCCCATAACACTCAGAACATCTGATTTCTCAATATCTACTTTACTTTAGACGTAGAACACACCACCCCACCATGTCTGTGTGTTAAACTTCTTGGCGCGAATAAAGCTCTTTGTATACACTCTCGAGAACAAAGTTGAACTGTAGTGGTATGAACTTTTTAACATCAGCTTTGATTAGGAATTTTCGACCATGTAGGATACGACAGTTCGCTTGAAATATGTCCATAATTTTTCCAGGAATAAGTTTGTGCAAGAGTATCAAAAGATTTTTCGAATTTAAAGAAAATAATATAAAGTTGTAAGTGCCACTTAATCAACTGATCTGAAGACTGTGTCTGTGATCTGCAGATGACCAGTGTAGACCTCAGAAAGAAGTTTACTTAAAATTTGTGCGATGAATTTGGTGGTGATGTTAATAACGGTTATATCGTGTCAATTTTTACACAGATTACCATTTCTATGATCACACACACACTGCTTTTTCACTCCATCACATTCGGTTGTCAAAACTCCTGTAAGATGCTCAAGATGAATTTTGTTCTATTCTGGGGCTTTACCATTCGTAAGATAACAAGTCATCTCAGATATATCCGGCATATCGGCGTATACATCCATACCTTTTATCTATAAGATTGAATTGTAGAATCGCAGAAATTTTGTATACTCTACTCGCTTGATAACGAAAAGGAGTAGGGCTTCACTCACGTTTCCAACTGTGTCAGGTTTACCAGTAATGAATCTATAATCACTTTTTCGCAGAAATTATAAAACTTCTTCTGTTGAGTTGTTTAGTGATACATTAGAGATTTTTCGTGTTGTTCTACTTTGAAGCTGCTCTCTCATCTTTTTCCATCTTATTGTTGGCATATTTCATGCCAGTAATCAAATAAAATACTAAAGTTTTTAAAAATGTGGTAAAAAATTTGAAGAATTAAGCAGGGGATGTATGTAACAGCCAATCGTATTAAGCATTTATCATAAATAATTACAC
Organism: Wohlfahrtia magnifica; assembly: GCA_023159175.1. Lineage (NCBI taxonomy): Eukaryota > Metazoa > Arthropoda > Insecta > Diptera > Sarcophagidae > Wohlfahrtia > Wohlfahrtia magnifica. The sequence goes on along the minus strand of JAKWBJ010000052.1, from coordinate 4,782,861 downwards.
GGAAAGTTACAATATCCGAATTCTATTATAAAAACAGCCTTTATATGTGGCATATTGATACATCAATACTATTTGAATACTTAAGTGGTGATTCAACTTATCGGTTTTTTCTAGATTTTTTTTTAATATTTTAATTAACAAAACATTTACAACGAAAAATCACTGAAAGCATTTATAAAATGACTTTTAATGTGATCTTGTTGTATATGTATATAGCGTGTTTTTTATAGAGGTATAGAACTTTAAATTGGCATTACTTTTCAAAATGGCGACCGACTTAACAGCTGTCAAGTGACTTATTCTCAGTTTGGTTTGGCAATTCATCATGAATAGATTCACGCCTGAACAACGCTTGCAAATAGTGTAATTTTTATTTTTCATAAGTGAATTTTTTTTCAATTTTAAATTTTTTCAATTTTCATAAGCGAATTTTGTTTAGCGATGAAGCGAACTTCTGGTTGAATGGCTACATCAACAAACAAAACTGACGCATTTAGAGTGAAGGTAATCCTTAAGTGTATGTGGAAACACCGTTACATCTAGAAAAACTGACTGTTTGGTGCGCTTTATGGGCTGGTGAAATCATTGGTCCGTACTGTTTCAAAAACAATGGTGGCCAGAACGTTACAGTCAATGGTGATCGGTATAGAGCCATGATTACTAACTTTTTCATGCCTGAATTGAATAACCATGATGTCCAGGAGATGTGGTTTCAACAAGACCGCGCAACATGTCACAATAGATTTATTGAAAGACATGTTTGGTGACCGCCTAATTTCACGTTTTGGACCTGTGAATTGGCCTCTAGGATCTTGTGATTTAACTCCGCTAGACTACTTTCTGTGGGGCTATGTAAAGTCATTGGTCTATGCGGTAAAGCCACAAACGCTTGACCATTTGGAAGACAACATTCGCAGTGTTATTGCCGATATACGGCCACAAATGTTGGATAAAGTCATCGAAAATTGGACGTCCAGATTGGACTACATCTGCGCCAGCCGTGGCGGTCATATGCCAGAAATTATATTTGAAATGTAATGCCACAAGATTATCTTTCGGATAAATAAAACTCATGTCAATCGAATAATCCATCGTTGTTTTATTGCAACTTAAAGTTCTATACCTCTATAAAAAACACCCTTTATATATATATAGCAATTCCTTTTAACCATGTCTTAATTACAGTGAGATAAAAACTCCCGTTTACGTTTTAAAACAACGTAATAATTTTAATAATTTATAGGCCAGTTATACAAAAATAAAAAATGCATTATAAATGAAACAAAATATTTAAGCAAATGAATACTAAACAATTACTAAATGAGGCAATTAAACATGAAGAAAACGAAAAATAACAAAAGACTTAAGACACAAACTTTACATTTAAAGCACTCATCATTAAACATGATTTTTAATAAAGCAATTTATGTTCGCTTGTACATGAACAGCGACAACAATGTTATAAACTACTAAAAAAAAATTAAAAAAATTAAAAAAACATTAACTTGCCAGCCTACACAAAAATTCAATTTTAACTTAATTACGTGTAAATTATTAATTAAAACCAAAAGGAGAAGAAAAGTAAAGAATGAAACAGAAAATAAGCTGTTTTTACTTTGTTTGCTCTTTATTATAAAATAAAAGCACTGCAGTAGGAATTACTTTTTGCCATTTTTGTTAAAAATTTATTATAAAATCATACAAAAATTAAATAAAATAAAAATAAATATTTTAATGTAATTTTTCTTGTTTTTTTATCGCGGCGCTTTTGTATGGCTCTGGTAATGGCTGCTTTAAAAATACACATATGTGAAGCGTTGATTGTCTGTGGGCTATTTAAAAACTCATAAATTAAAAGTTTGTTAAAATGGAAATATTCCGAAAATATATGAATACCGCCTGTTGCTCATAACTCGACTTGTAGTGGATGCAGTAAAAAAAAAGGTTGTTAAACAAAAAAGTCAATATGTTTAAATTAATATTGAGGACTTTTCTTAAGTTATGGGTTAGGCTAGGCAATGAAATTTTAATATGACTTGAATTTATAAAAATCAGGCATATTTTCGAAATTTATTTTTTAATATTCAATTCGTTAATAAGGTTTATGCTTACAAAACTTAGGAAAAACGAAAAAGCTAATGTTCTTATCCAGTTCCAGTGAGTCTATGGTAAGTAGATTTTTTCGCAACTTGTCTTCTCGGTGGATTTTATTTTATGACCATTTTCGATATGTAGTCATCGGGTTTTCGTTCGGAGTGTCCACTCCATTTAGCGTGATCTTTCTCATAGTGACTGTTCAGACATAATGTCTGATGAAAATATTTTTAGAAAGCGCCGTAGACAGCGGTTGATAAGTATCTGAATAGAAAGAGGGATTGGTTTTCAAAACATTCCAGTTGTATGATCAATATACTTTTGCATTCGTTCAAATTGTTTCTCAAAGCAGTTTTTTTTTGTCAACTTCGGCACTTGCAAAGCGTTGACCATGCAGTTTACTTTTGATTTTCGGTAACAAGAGGAAGTCATTGGGTGACAAATCAGGACTGTACTGTGGATGAGACATCAATTCGATGTTTCGACTGCTCAAGATTTCAGTTGTTTGACGCGATGTGTAAGAGCTCGCATTGTTATGATGGAGAATGATTCGTCTACGGCGGTTGGTTTTACATATTTTTCCGAAGACTTCCGGCAAAATATATTAGTGTATCACGCAGAATTGACCGTCCTACGTTGCTAGAGTGTAACACATGATCCGTTCGGCAGAATAAACAGGCGACCAGGTGATTTGTCACCTGTCACGATTTTATACACGTCTCTTGAAGCACTACGTTCGAACTTTTTAATTATTTCCTTACTCCAATCGACACGGGCAGCTTTTGAGCGATTGATAAGGGTCCGCCAAATATATTTTTTTTTGCAAAAGGCTATAAAAAAAACTACTGAATATTTTCTCAAATTTCTTTTTTTATTTCAAAGTACAATCCTTCCGGTTAATAATGGAAAATAATTTCATTCAAATGGCTGCCTCGGCTGGCCATGCGGTAGCCTACACGATCGGTCCAATTTTTAAGCACTTTATCGATTGTGTGCAGCTGTATTTCACCAATGGCTTCACGAATATTGTCCTTTAAAGCGTCAATTGTCTCTGGCGTGTTGGCGTAACACTTATCTTTGACGGCACCCCACAAATAATAGCCCAACGGTGTCAAGTCGCAGCTCCGAAGTATCCAAACGACAGCTCTGCGGCTGATAAAGCGATCTTCAAAAACAAGGCGCAAAACATAAAGTGTAGCTTCGGCTGTGTGGCACGTAGTGCCATCCTGTTGAGACCGAATGTTGCTAATATCCTCCTCTTCAATTTTTGTGAACAAAAATTCGTTCAACATGGCCCGATAACGATCACCATTGACTGTAACGGCCACTGCTTGCTCATTTTCGAAGAAAAATGGCCCATTTATGCCTCTGGACCAAAATCCGCACCAAAGAGTGACTCATCTTGGGTGTATCGGCTTTTCAATGTATGCGTGCGGGTTTTCTGTGCCCCAAATGTAACAATTTTGCTTGTTTATATACCCGCCAAGATCAAAATGAGCTGCATCTGAAAAGATGATTTTTTTTGGCAAAATCGACATCTTGAGTAAGTCGATCGCAGGCCCACTTAACGAAGCGTATACACAACCATATTCGTTTAGCGGAAGGATAAAACTAATTATGTATCTGCCAAATCAGACATGAGCTAAGTGTTACCATTCACGAAATAAGCACTAGTTGAAAAAAAACGTTAGAGGGCAGGCCCTATATATCATGAGATATCCAATGAGAACAATTTTGTTTTACAACTAAGTGTTCATGCAAAACCGTATGATTTGATGTGGAACTAATATGCAAGGTTGCCTCTATCCAACAATTTGTCACATGATAATCTTACATTATCAGTTCATGCACTGCATCGATATTTTGTGGCACAACAACTGATATTGGACGACCTTCACGGAATTCGTCAGCGACCGAATTACGACCACGATTGAATTAAAAATTCCAGCGATACACTGTATATACTTTTTGATGGTGCTCTATCGCCACACAAACAACTGAGTTTATCGACACATTCTTGTTGAGATAATCCAATTCGAATTTACAATTCAATTTTCTTAATTTATTTTCATACTTTTACTTTACTGGGAATAAAATATATATTTTCCATTCGATTTTTATGAATTATGCTTTTTTTTTATTTCTATTATATACAAAACTGATAGATATTTATTGCCTTCTGTTTTTTGTGAATTTTTATATATCAAAAATATAAAAAAAAAAAATATTTTTGTATAAATTGTTTCTCAACATCACAAAAAATATTGGTTATATTAAAAAATAATGTTAGAATGACTATAATTTGGAATTTTGTAACATATGGCTTAACAAAATCGTTTGAGTCATTTCAAAGTTATCATAAGATGTATGAAGCAGCCTCTTCAAAAATCTCACATTTTATAAAAAAATCTGCGGAAAAAACATATCCATAGAATCTAAAATGCTAATTATTTTTGAATTTAGGCGCCCATAGCATCATGCATTAAAAAATTATAGTGGTTATTCAAGGTACTTTTGCTTGTGCTTAGTGTTATTAATGCCCTATGCTCCTTACAGAAGCAAGAGGAACTTATTATTAAAATATTATTTCTTTTTATAAGTTTTTATTATTACTTATTCACAAAAACAATAAAATGTGAAGTAGACGTTCTTAAATACAACAAATAGTCCCTTTATTAATGGCCTTAAGAATCGATCTAACACCAGCAAAATATTATTCAATTACTTCAAGAAAACTTGCTTAACCATTAACCAATTACTGTATGTTGTCTTACGTTACATTATGACATGAATAACAGCAGTTCCCATAAATCGCGCTCTAATTCTCCAATAAGATATAAGCTGAAAAAGACATTTACATACCGATTCACTTACTACTACAAGAAAGCACAAGAACAGGCAATTTGTAATGGAACAAGTCATTGTATTGTAAACGATTAAAAAGTACTATTTTTTATGAAATAATTCGCATATCTTAACAGTATTTTTTTTTAGTTTTAACTGGGCTTATAACAAAGAAACTATTGATATACTGCAATAATGTTATGATGCTGGTTGGTTATTTCAATTACTTTATTTAAAAAAAAAATTGTAAAAATAATATCATTTACTTTTTAGAAAAAATCTATTTTATTCTTTTATTTCGTTAAATAACTTTACCAAATACATACATTTGTGTTGTAAGACACTATGCTTACATTTTCTTTAGTTTTTTGTATTGGCTGTGAGGCCTAAGTAAATATTTTTGTATAAGTCTAATATTAAACGTTTAAAATTTGCAAAGACATTATTTTGCCATAAATTTCAATGAAAAAGCTGTTGATATGAAATTAAATTTATGGCAATAATTTTTCATTTCAACACAAACAGACAGACAGACAGACAGACTCTGCACCAGCCATAGTGTGTCGACAAAGGAAAAAATTTTATTAAAATGAAACAACACACAGTAAAAGACCACCTTTTAGATCGTTTTATTTAATTGAACAGTTAAAAAAAAAGAAGAAAAAAATACAAACATATATATTCTCCACAATTTATGTTACTCACTTCAAGGATACAGAAACACTAAAGCAATATATGCAAAAGGAAGTTCAGCAACCACTGACGGTTGAAGAAAAAAAAAAACAAGGAGAAAACAGAGTCAGAATGTGACAAGATAAGCCAGGCTAATAAGCCATTAAAAAAACATAAATTGTATTGTTAACACTTTTAATAAATTTTCAACAATGACAACCAAGTTTTTGCCCTGTTACTATAGTAGATTTAAAATAATTTTTTCTTTAAGAATCTTTCTAAAGGATTTTTGTTGAATATGAAATATTTTAAAAAGTTTTTTTTTTCTTTTTTTTGGGTTATTTTAATATTTTTAAATAAAGATTTTGTTAAATTTATTTATTAACACAAATAACAATGATGCTCTACAATTAACAAAAAAAAGAAAAAAAAGAATGAAATGCTTCCAAAAGATACTGGCATTACAAAACAATTCATCTTCAAAAAATATTTTAAAAATTTAAAAGCAACTTAGCAAACAAATAACTGTTTAGGAAGTTCAATCTTGAAAGGTGTGTTATAATTAAGTCAACTGTTACGGTACAACGACCACTCTCCCAACTGCAGCAGGGTGGTAGAGGAAGGTTGAGGTCTACCTATGTGAACGTTCGCCTCTTATGAACCATCGCCATAAGGCCTTCGGTGAGTGGTCTTTAAAAGCATTCCCGTAATAATCTGCATTGGATCAGGTTAACACCTCAGATATCTTAGCCTAATGGATTGACTGTGAGATATTCACCACAGTTCTCAAAATGGTGTCTGATGTCACTACCTGACATCCTAGTAACTGCAGCTGGCCACGTAAACCAAGTAAATCCCTCTTACATAAAATACCTTGGATAACCGCTACATTTTTGGATGCACTATGGTCACTTAGCTTTCAAATTCATCAACTTTTCACATTCTATGGATAAGTTGTTTTTTAGATTTTTTTTTTTTTCCAAAATATGAAAATATTGAAGAGGCTGCTTCAGACATCTTATAGTAACAATTTCTTTAAAACATATGTTACAAAATTCTATATTATACCAGCTTTAAGCCATTCTAATATCATGTTGTAATATAACCAATTTTTTTTTTTTTTAATGATGATAATTTTGACTTTTAACTTCTAAAAATTCACAAAAAATAGAAACCAGCAAATATTTACTAGTTTGACTATTTAATCATAAAGTTGCATATAATAGATATAAAATAAACCATAACTCATGAAAATCGATGGGTAGATACATATTTTATTCCCTATAAAGTAAAGGTGCCTAGTTTTGAAAAAAAAAATTGCTGCAATTGCAGCAAATTCCACTGGACGTGTGGTGATATTTATGAAGTTTGAAAAAAAATATTGCTTATACGACACTCATTATATATAATTACAACAACGAAATTTTATTATAAAAACTAGGTACCCGTACTTTCACATTATTGGGAATTCTGGTTGATTTATCCAAAACTTAAAACAAATGCCAAAACGGAAATTCGTTGAAGTGTAGAAGGCAAACGAACCAATGCAATGGTCTTCTAACAGCAGCTAAAAGCGTTGTATAATTCCACCGTGTGGCCCAGTGCTTGTTGGCTCGCCGTTTCGTGTTTCAGTCTTACATATCCAATCAATTGTAGACATGTTTCTCTCAAAATAGCAAGATTCGGTTCTTTTACCATTCGAGTATGATACTTCCTTTTCTAACATTGAATGAAAACGCTAAGAAATTGGTATCCTCTAACCGTCTGCATTTGACTTTTTCTCTGCGAACTTTTGATTTAACGATGATGAGAGGTTCACCATGCCAATTTTTCATTTCAAAACTTTGGTAAAGAGCGGTTCCCAATGCTGATGCTACTCTATCAGACACACCAAATCTGTAACACATCAAGGCGAAGTTAAAACAGTCGTATCTTTCTGTATAATGTGAACCATTGCTTCTATCCATATCTTCTTCAACCGATGGCGGTACGTATGTTGAATCAACGGTATGCATTCTTTGCATTGATGACATAGCCGTTGCTCCTTACTCTTCATTTTCCATCACAAATGCATCGACTGTTGGTCCTCCCTGATTATGTTGATCGTGCATAAACTCTTTGAGGCGTTCTGGCACCAATCAGCATGTACATACAGTTGCCTTTAAATCGCAGTTATATTATCCAATGTAAAAAGCGAATGTGCTAAGCTCAAGTATAAATAATATCTCAAGATATCCAGATCGGTTGGTAAATTAAGATCAGTCAAATCAAAATACGCACCACCAAAAAGAGTAAGTTGTTGATGTTGTTATTGCTTCATCTTGCGGTGTAGAAGTCGGTGGATTAATTTCGCTGAAAAAATAAAAAAAAAAACAATACTTAAAATTAAATATAGTTTAAGCCAAAGACCATAATCAAGAGCACACTAGCACAGCATAACAAAAGATGTCACAAAATATATTAAATATTTATTTTAAATGTGTTGGAAGGTTTAAAATTTTTTTTAAACTTTTTTTTAAACTTTCTTCTTTTAAAATTCTTTCGTTTTCTTTATTGTTTTTTTTTTGCACTTCACTTCTTTACATATATGTTGAGTCTTTTGAAATACTGAAAAAATCTCAACAACACAATATAACTTAATTAGTTTTTTCAAATTCTTATTTGCCTCAAGGGCCACTTTAAATGGGTCAAAGTGGGATTTTTCAACATTTGACTTTTGGTCGCAAATAAGGAATAACAGAATTCATTTTTGAGGTATGGTTCTTTGGGCAAAGTTCCTTATTTTGATCCATAGAATACGATTTGGGCAATTTTTTTTGTCCCTACACACCGACCCGCCCTGTATTTATGTCCTGCATTCAATTCAATCAGTACTGCAATGTATATTATTATCGTCAAATCGGCCAGGCACTATTGCAATACACTGTGACCCTTGAGATCTATTGTGTCCCTTCAATAGTTTCTTCAGCAGATCTACTGACTTCAGAATGTCACCCAGTGAGACCATAGACCAAGAATTCCACGTTCATACAATATGTGTTCCGCAATATGATGCCTGTGAACACAATCTACTAACATCCATCCATCTGTGACCGCCATCCTCCTCAGATGCTCCTTTAGTCTACAGTGGGCTGTAAGAAACTCCATGCAATGTATACGTAAATATCAAAAATAAAAGTTCGATTTAGGAACAAATAGCGTTGTCTCCATTTACTTCTATTTGTCGCGAGAGATTTAATTTGGCTTCAGAATAGTTTTTCTTTTTAATATTTATTCCGAATAGTTCCTTGCCATGTTTTTTTTTTTTTTTTTTTTTTTTTTTTTTTTTTGGCTGACCTGGTCTTGTGAGGCATTGTGAGTCCCATTCAAGAATTGCTATCACTAATATCACCTTGGAATCTTCGGAAAATATACGCAATTCAGATCCAGTTTCTGTGCATAGTTTGTTTTACGACCGAGATCGAATTTGATAGCTGTTCATTTGTTACCCAATATGGCCAGCAATGCGCAACACTTGTCTTAAGCACTGATTGACAAAACTTTGTATTTTAAGGTCTTGCATTTGCACTATACCCTATAAGCTACAATCATATGATAGTGCCAACATTAAGCTGACGTCGAAAATTCTTAGTTTTGTTACGCTTGAGATACTGCTGAATAGCCAAAATTTTAATTAGAGTTTGGTTGTTCCCGCATATGTATGTCCTCCTTAGTAAAGAAAAATTAGAAAAATTTCCCCACATCTTCGATAGGGTTACTATCTAGGGATACGGGTATACTTATCGATAAATTTATGCGAACAATTTTTATTTTTCGCATGTTGATAGTGAGGTCAACTGCATTAGCGTTTACTATCAGTTTTAGTTTTATATTCCAGAAGCTTCGTGCTACAAGACACAAATCTTCGGAATAATGAAAATCGTGTATCTGTTCCTCTAAAGACCACTGAACCCCATGAAGAGCATCGATTCGTATTTGGCGCATTAGTGTGTCCAAAAAGATAAGAAAAAGTGTTAGGGAAAGAACGCAATATTGTTTACCTCAGTATTTAATTTTATAATCCATTTACTTAATAAGGATATTAATTAATAAACAAAAGTTAAAAAAAAAACATAAATTAAAAATTAAGAATTTATTGTTCTAAAATTAAAAACATTATTTTAATAACAATAAAATTATTCGCTTTCAAACATTAAAAAAAAGTTAAATTTAAATTCAGTTTGTTTCTTAAGTCTTTTGTTTTTGTGCTCAATTACTTTTTTTTTTTTTTTTTTTTTTTGGCTGAGCTATATCGTTTTTCATATTATTAACAAAATAACCAAAAAATAAAACAAAAAATATATTTGCCTTTAAGCTTTAAGCGCTTGTTGCCATAATGTCTAGCAAAAATTTTTAAACAAATAAATTGAAAAAAAAATTTTATTTTTTTTAATTTCTGTAAAGCTAAGCATGAAATATTTATAAGCCAAACAGTTAAAAAAAAACGTAAAAATAAAAACCAACTCAAATTTAAACAAAGAAATAAAAATGTATGAAAATGTGTGAATATGTGATGAATACGATTTTATTATGTACGAAATATATACCAAAGTAATTTGCCGATGATGTTATACAATGTAGATTTAATAATCAACTCTGTTCTCTACATGATTGTATGGAATTGAATTTTAAATAATGCCAACAAGTCTGGCTTTGTTTTAGTTTTTTTTCAGCTTAAATTTTGTGAATAAAACAACAAGTGAGGTTATAGCAGGCGATCAAAGACGATTTTTTGATACCCTGAGCCACAATTTTATCGCAATATAATGTCTCTATGAGGCCATTTACAAGTCTCTACTAAACAATTAATAAACAATAATGGCTGACTAAATACATACGAGTATGCTAGAACGTTGTTTTCAAAATCAAGATATTTTTCTCTAAATGTCAAGAACATCACACCACTGAATACTCTTTAGAAGCGATTACTGAGTTATATATATAGTTTAATACAGTTAACTCTCTTTCATACCAAATTTCAGACTAATTACAATTAGATCCCCGTATAATCAATGAATACCACACGGTAGGTAACAGACAAAGAAGCCATTCTGGGCATAAATCGATTAACTCCATAAAAAAAATGGAAATGAGAAAATGTATTAAAAAGTAGTAGATTGTGGTATAAAGTCATTGGATATTTAACTCAAACCCACCCCGGTTTTATTGGGTATTATATTAAAAAAAAACCCACGCGGTTTTTTTAGTTTATTTACAACAAAAATAAGTGTAAAATACGTATTTATTATTATTATTAATTCCCATAATATTCTATGAAGGGAACATAGGGACTTCTCTAAGTCAATGAACTGCACTCGATTCTATTTTTAAACTCATTGAAAGGGACCTATAGTTTAACGCCGGCTCCAAAGGGCAAATGCATTTAGAGAAGTTTTCAATAGTAGTAATTAATACTCATAACCAGTTACTAGCTAATGTAATGAGGTGATACCGCTATCGAAAAAAAATTTTTTTTTCTTTTTTAAGATGGTCTGGCCTGGTGTTGAATCGATGACTTTTTGGTTCTTACCTACCTTACCACAGCGGCATACGTAATTTACGTATTGGGATTAAAAACAGATAATGAAATAACAAATTTATCAAATCATTGCTTACGTCTTTTCCCGCCTCTGAGCCAATTTCCAAATCCCGTCTCAAAAAAAAACTTCTCGTTGCGTTTGTTTCCCTTACACTTTTTATTAAAAACCGTATAATTCATGGTTTTTTAACCCTATAACGAGGCAATTTGCGCTAAAAGCCAATGTGTTCCATATTTCAAGCAGGCCGCCATAGCGAAATGCCATGTAAAGAAAGCCCGTATAAAGTGGTGTAAGTATATTGTATCCGTCGCAACTGCTGACGAAGCAATGTTCGAATTTTACGGAGTATGCGGCATATAATCGTTTCTAATATTTGGTTTAAAACTTTTGCGACATGTTTTCGGGTGTTGTCATGCAAAATAATAACCTAACATGTCTGTCTTTATATTGTCCGCCGTTTTTCTCGTAATACATAATTCAAACGAAGTAAAACGAAGTAAAAACAAAAAATTTTGTCGACTTGAACGAAATTTGGAAGCAATAGTAAAACACAAAAAAAAACTCATCAAAAAATCCAGTAAAACCCGGTGGGCTGGGTTTTTTCTTAAAAAACCCGGGTTTTTGCCAACCCTGGTTATTAGCCATTGCTCGATATCGGACGAGATGTTTTGGAGGAATTTAAAGTAGAGTTTTTTTTTGTTGTTTCCATTAAGCTTGTGAGTCACTCAGGCTTCCAATTAAATCAAGTATAAACATAAAGGGTCCGCCAAATATTCTTTTTTTTTTTGAAAATAATATAAAAAAACTACCGAATATTTTCTCAAATTTCTTTCTTTATTTGAAAGTACAATCCTTCCGGTTAATAATGGAAAATAATTTCATTCAAATGGCTGACTTGACTGCCCATGAAGTAGCCTCCACGATCTGTCAAATTTTTAAGCACATTTTCGATGGTGTGCAGCTGTATTTCACTAATGGCTTCACGAACATTGTCCTTTAAAGCGTCAATTGTCTCTGGCTTGTTGGCGTAGCACTTATCTTTGACGGCACCCCACGAATAATAGTCCAACGGTGTTAAATCGTAGCTCCGAGGTGGCCAAACGACATCAGCTCTGCGACTGATAATGCGATCTTCAAAAACAGGGCGCAAAACATCGAGTGTAGCTTCGGCTATGTGGCACGTAGCGCCGTCCTGTTGAAACCAAATGTTGCTAATATCTTCCTCTTCAATTTTTTAGATGGCGGACCCTTTATTTACTATGTGACTTATAGTTTAATTTGTAAAAACATTCATTTCATAGAATAATTCAACTTCGATTATAGTAATAAAAGTTGGTGTTGCTTGAACTACAATTTATATGTTATTCAAACATCTGGTCAAATTTCATTAACTTTACCATTATATATAATGTAGGGTATCAACATACCAATCGAATATAAATAACTGATTAAATTGTTTTAAATTATACAGGCTGGGCAAATTTGAGGTAAGGAAGTAAATTGGCTGTCAAATGATGAAATGACAAGAATTGAGCTGTCAACCTTTGATACCTAATTAGTTAAAAAAAATTGGGAAATTTTAACTATAGAACGCTATACTCTTGAACAAAGAATTTTAATTGTGAATATGTACTGTTTGAAAAACGGAACGAAAACAACACATTTTTTAACAAAATCATCATTAGTGATGAAGACCATTTTCAATTAGGCGGTTATGTAAACAGAAATTATTGCAACAGTCCTTGAAAATCCCTTACATCCTAAAAAAGTAACAGTATATGGCGATTTGCGGTTAGGCGGCATCATCGGCGCTTATTGTATCGAAAATGAGCAAGGAAACCATGATAACCAATTTTTTGTGGCCACAATTGGCTAATGTTGACATGAATGCCCTTTGGTTTCAGCAGGACTGCGCCACAAGTCACACAGCCAGCCAAACAATTCAGTTATTGCATGAGAAATTTCCCGCTTGCGTAATTTCTCGATATCGATGTCAATTAGCCACCTTGTTCTAGCGATTTAACCCCCAGATTTAACCAAGTACATGAACAAACCACATACAACTGACACTTGGAAAGATAAAATTCGGCGCTGCTTTGAGGAGATAAGCGAAGCTTTGTTGAAAATGTGGTTCAAAATTTTACGAAAAGAGCAGACGTCGAGACCGAAGTGCTAGAGGTGGACATTTGCCCGTCATCATATTCCATCATTAATATCCTTATTTTTACTTAATACTGGTATGCATAAAACTGAATTTGTCAAACAAAATATGTATTTTTAAGCCCATCTACTTCCTAACCTCAAAGTTTCCCACCCTGTATATACGTTTGTATATATAAAAAACACCAAATTCATCGTTACCTAAAAGGACCGACAGGCAAATACAACAGTAAGTCAGTAATTCAAACACATTAAAAAACAAAACAAAAAAAAACAAAAATCCAAAATTATTATTAAGAAGTTCGATAAACTAAACCAATGATTTTCAATAATAATGAACGGTTGTTCATATTGCCTCCAGCAGTTTAATCCAGATAAAAAATCATTTTTTAAATAAATAAATGAATACCAAATACAAACGAGAAAAAATGGTTTAAATTATCACCAATCGCTATAAACAAAAACAATACAAAATTAAAGAAAAAAAATCAGAAAAACAAGCCATTATTGAGCTGTTTTCTAAACATCAGAGAAACGAAAAAAAATTGAAACAAAAAGAATTTAAGCTTTATTTTTAATGGAATTCTTATCATGTTTTTTATTGAACAATAATAACAACAAAAGCAGTAATAAGAACAACAACAAATGCATATTATTACTATTATTAATTGTTTTATTTATGAAGCCAATACTCGTACACTTTAATTATAAACCGCTACCATATAGTTTTTGTTACGGTGGCGGTTAATATGTCTGTCCAAGAAGTTTTCTTCTATCAATTTTCGAAAATATTTATCCTTTTAAATAAGTGGGTTTTTTGTAAAAGTTTTCATGCAACATCTTAAAAATATTTCTTTCTATAAGAAGTCTATCCTACAACTTTTGTATGTAAATAATTAACACACATACATACACGCTTAAAGTTATTACATTGGCTCACTCACCAACTCAATCACTCACCAACTGTCACTTGATTACATTATTACTGTAAACTTATTGACGTTTTAATTTCAAAAACACACCTTAACATTTATTTTATATCACTTGAATATACGAGGGTAGTTTCAAAAAGAATATAATTAATAAAATTTCTATGAAATAAACAATTTTATAATTTCAAAATGTTTTGCAAATTTTAAAGGAATGCAATCAGTACACGCTTAATACATACCTCTCTAAAGATCTCATTAAGATCCCAAGTCAATAACTGATGAAAACACTAAAGAAATAACACAACTGGTGTCAACAATACGCCATTTTAAAAACAGTTTATATAATTGAGTCACGTCATACAATTTCTTTAAGTATTTTTGATCATTAGACGTAGCTTGTTCAGTACTGCAGATCGACTGGAAATTATTGGGTTAGACAATAAGTTCAAAGCATTTTAATTAAAGACTTTTCTTTAAATGAAAATCAATAATTATGACAAAATATTAATCAATTATGTTATACATTGTTGATCTCCTCCTCAAAAATCGACCTTTCTGGTGTTGAAGAACTTGCTCAGCCCGTCTTTATGGTCTGCATTGTAGGCGCATACACTTTCGCACAGCAGTAATTTAAGGACGCTTATGATACAATACAAAGCTGAATTCAAGCAGTTGAGATAAAGTGTGTTCATTATTGAACAACATTTTAACAGTAATTGAAGCTTGGCGCCCGCAGTTCTGAAAAATTCATACGCTATATGGTCGGAATAGTGTTTTAACCTTGTCAGCTGTGAAGAGACAAGCACACTGGTAGTCCAAACACAAGCCGTTCAAATGTCAGTATCAAATCACTGTGTGAGCAGCTCTCTACAGTGTTTACTCACCAAGGATCTGTGTTTCAATGCTTACAAAATTCAACAGAACAACTAAAGCCTAATAACCATGCACAGTGAAGAAAGTTCGTTGGATGTATTACAAGATGCGACAAAAAAAAATACCTGGCAAATGATGCTATCTTTCGAATAGACGCTGCTGAGCAGAACAAGAATCTATTTTTAGAATTCTCAAAACACCTCCAAAATCTCGAGTTACAGGTAAAAAACCGGTTTTTCGGACCTTCCTGCACTTATGAGCTAATAACTTAGTTGAATATTATCCGATCTTAAGTTTCTTTTCGGATTTAGAAAGAAAAGAAACATAACTTTTAAACAATATACATGGTGCTTAAGTAGCCCTAAGGAATCTGGGCGTGTTTCTCAAGCAAACACATTTATCAAAAAGGTAGTGTTATTTCTCAGTTACTCAACTTCGCTAATTTTTGTCGCACTCTGTTATTCAACACCAACAAATGATTTTTCGAGAAAAACCATGCTAAGCGATGAAGCATACTGTCACCATGATGGCTTTGTTAAACGCCAAAAACGCAGCTTTTGAAGGTCTGAGAACCCACATGTGATTGTCGTAAAAGAAATGTATCCACAACGTGGCACTGCTTGGTGTGGATTTTGGGCTGGAGGCATAATAGGACCATACCGTTTTGAATATGAGGCTGATACAGCAGCGACTCTTACTGTTGCTCGATATCGCATGATAACATAGTTCTTTCTGCCGAAATTGGATTATGTTGTTACGCTTTAATCTTTTTAAGACTTTTGAGTTCTTTTAAATTGCGTCAAATAAAATAAATGCAGCGAATTTAATGTTGTACAGTCATTTATTTAACTTCCACATATACAATTATGACTTTACAGTATCAAACTAGTTTATCTTGCACTTCATACACCAATTTACTAAAGACTCAACTCTTTACACTATAACTGCTAAACTATAACTGACTGACGTAGACAAAGCAGCGTTCCTTATATGTCTGACTGCCGTCAACTTTGAATGTTCTTGTATTCACTATAACGTTCTACTCAAGTCCATTAATTTTAAATGTAACATATAAAAGTTGATATGGTAACACAATTGATAACACTGTTAATAAGACAAATACATACGGCATTGGCAGGGTAACACAGCCTTGAGAGAAACCAATAAACTAAAATCCCACAATAAGGCTTAAATGTACTGATGTTGTTGTATTTTCTTTTTAGTTATTTTGATTTTCATAAAAATATTGATGTGGCCAACATGTGGTTTCAACAAGACGGTGCCACATGCCGAACACAACCGAGAAACAATTCAGTTGCAGCATGAGACATCTCCAGGTCGTGTACACTCTCGTTTCAGTTATTAAATCGTGTGATTTAACACCAACAGTCCCACAACCACCCCTACATTAAAGGAGGAGATTCAACGCTGCATCATCGAAATGCAGCAACATTTATGCAAAGTGGACATGACAAATTTCGACAAACAAGTGCGCATGTGCATGCAAAACCATGAAGGCCATTTGCCTGACGTATTATTCCATAAATAAAACTATTCTATGTACTTTACGATTTAATTTAAAAATTCAATTAAAAGGCTAAAAACTCTATTTTCTAATTAAATCGAATCTTGCTTTAATTTGGGAGACCATTTAGATACGGAACCTAAGCAGGCGAAAATAGATCTTGCAAAATCGAGATTGTGTCGACAAATTGCAAAGTTGACTGACTTTCGAATGCCAAAAAGAGTTCTATAGACCAAGCCGGACTGATTAAGAGGAAGAAGACCAAGAAAAATAATGTAGAAAGATACGTTTGACGACACCTTCAGAGGAAACGAAAATCGACAACCAAATGGCCGAAGCAACAGCATGGGATAGATGAAAACAATAGCAAAAACCTCTACACCATTTAGTAGAAGAAGTCCGGAATAAGTAAGTTCTCAGGAAGCGGAAAAGATGGTAATCCGTCAATGCTAAGATGCTGAAAAAACTTTAATTCGAGCTCTTGTAGTGTGACTTTGACGACGAGTGCAATATATCAGGTGTAACTGTATAAATTGAGCGTCAAGCTACAAATATATCCATAGGGAATATATATTCTGAACGAGCCTTGATTTTTTTTTGTGTGTTGGCAATGACATCTGTCAAACGTATTCAGTATATCATATTTTCTGACGTGACAACGCGTGTAAGACGCTTTGGTCGTCTTCCGCGCGGCCATTTCTGCACTGTTTTGTGTTTAACATACTTCTCTAATCTTTTATATGGTGCGCTGGTTTCCACCTACAATTTTGCCTATTTCACACTAGGACTTCTCTTACTTTTGCAAATTTGATTTTTAGAGCTTCAATCGATGTTTGTTTTACCACTGTCGTTTTTTTTCAGATAATTCCTTTGACAACTGGCTCTTATTTGAAGATGAGGATACGGTCTTCCCCCGTTTAATTTATTTAGAAACAAATTATTAAAGAGTTACCATTTTTTGAAAAATGACGATGATACAATTGTTTACTTACTTTACTATTTGACGCGAAAAAATCCAAATATTTTTATAAAAAATGAGTTATTTTCTAAGTTTAAGTTCCTGGTTTTAATAAAATTAATTTTGCCTCTATTAACAATGAATTTCAATATATTGTTTTTTATTTATTTCTGTTCTTATAAATATAAAAAACATATTTTTCACATAAGATGTGATGTTTATTTACATTTGCCGCTCACTGTATGAAGTCAGTGGTTATCATAGTTCACAAAAAAAGGAGTCAAGAGTTATGGTAATTAAAGGGATATGGTAATGATGTCAAAATAAAAAGTTATTCGCTTCTATGAAAATTTGTAGGCTGTAATCCAATTCCATCAAATTTATCTCAGTGAGTAATACATCTGTACCTTTCAAGACGATTTAAAGCAAATATTTTCAATTGAGAGGATTTTATATTATTTTTCAAAGGTATTGAAAAAAAATTAGAAATTTAATTTACTTACTATCTACGCTTGTATTTATTTTTTATTTTTTTGTTGAAAATATTTAAATGTTTCTAAAGCTTTAATTACTGCTTTTTAATTGGCAACGTATTTTGTTTATATTTTAAAAATATAAATTAATTTAAATAAAATGTTTATATTTTGCTTTATATGGCTTTAGAACAAGCTTTGTTGTTGCTGTGCGTAAAATTCAATTAAATTCTTATGGCATCACAAGCGCTTAGTGGCAGCACAAGCAACAACGACATGCAGTCTAGAAAAAAAATATAAATATTTTATTTTTAATATTATTGTTGTTATTGTAACAACAAAATTGACAACTAAAACGTTTATAAATGTAAAAAAATAAATAAAAAATAAATAAATATTTTATAGGTTTGTTTTTTAATTAAAAAAAAACCGCTTATGCAAATAAAATATTAAATTAAGTATTTGTTTAATTACTGGAATTAATGGTTGATATTTAATGTAATAGAACATTTAAAGAAAATTTCCGTTAAACCTCACCTTTAAAATAAACATGTAAAAAAATAAATTAAACACACAATATACGTCATTAAGCATTTTTTTATAATAAATCACCTTGTCTCTTAATGACTACAAAAAAAAAAATATCATATAAAGAATTAACTTTTACAAAAATTATTTTAATCTTCTAGTCAGTTAATTTAAAAAAAAACATGGTGATCACCTTAACAGCTGATCTAATTCGCACACATTTATTTAAAGTGTCAAATAAGGCCTATACGTACATATAAACTATTCAAAGGCACTTAAGTTCTATGCCACAACCCTTATAATTTTTTTTTATTATTCACCACTAAAGCAGGGTATTTTTAATTCGTTTTTTTTTTGTAGATAAATTTTATTTGATTGTTTTTTTTTTAATTTCTTTATATTTTATTATTTCAGTCATTTCAACAATTTAACAAACAATTTGCCGCTATTTGTGTAAATTAATTGAAATTTTTCAAATACCTTTTGGTTTTGTAATTAAGTGTTAAATGCGAATTGAAATCGAAATTGAAATTGAAATTTCTATTCAAATGCTTGTTGTGGCAATTAAAATTACTAACTTAAGTAAAATGGGTGGTCTACGATGATATTAAGGTAGGGTTGCTTTGAAATTAGATAATTTCCTAGAATTTATTTAATAAACGTTTGCAATTAAAGAACAAACAATTCACATTTAGCATATATTTATAGTTCCAATACAAATCCACGTTTAAAAATCTATTAAGTGAAAGCCAATTTAAAAAATGAACATAAATTGTTGATGCTGAAAATAAAAGACTTAAGCAATAAACTTTATTTATTTTTTGAACAGAAATTAAAGAATATAAACCAGCTATATTTGATATCTAATGTGTGTAATATGTATACAAAATATAAATGGTGATCCAACTATAATGCACGATGTAAATTGTAAGTCACACCTTAACGTTAAGTTTTTTGCCCAACTTAATTTAAAATTTTTTTGTTTCACTGTTTGACAATGGACGTTCAAATCAAAATTAATTTTTGTTCAGCAAAATCGACCAACTGTGTCCACAATCGAGAGAATTGTGTGCAAATTTCAGTAAACCGGGTCTGAAGGTTCAATTAACTTACAAGGTTCAATTGACTCAATAACTGAAGCCGACTGACGATTTTAAGCATCGTCGTTACGCCAAATGGTTAGTTTAACAGACAGAAGTTAACAAGCAGATATTTTTTGTTATGAATATATGGTTAATTGAATATAGTAGATAGGTGGGCCCTGACCTAACGTCAGGGAATTTATTTATGGTGTGCTAAGTGTACCACCTTACCTGGATGAAGAAATAAACAGAATTCATTGAATTTATTTAAAAATCACCTAAAGTGATAGGATATTACGACTTCAAACTCATATAGGTACAGGGACACAGTCTTTTTCCAGGGAACTGTGTGTCAGATTTTTCTAACAAAATAAAATGTTAGTATGCCAATATCTAATTGTCTTCTGTACCCTAAGCGCGATAGTGCTGAGAACAGTTTTTGATCAGAAGAGCAGTGATCACCTGGTGAACCTACCAAGACGGAAAATTTCAACTGTGATACCGACACTCTCTGTAGGCAGACATGCGATTCATCTTAGGTATAGTGGATCTATGTTGCGCAATAATTTCTGTGAGAAAGAGGTTGCTATTGCAAGACACTCGCTCCTGCAGTGTCTAGCCCTATCGAGGCTGAGATTTAAGGTCCTAGGATGGCACTCTCTGCACCCATAATTTCTGCTAAAAGTCCTGGTAAGTTATATCGATCACTTCTTGATAGGAGCCGGCTTGGACCCTACCCACAGTAGGAACGCAGTATTGTTACAAAATTTTCCTTCTATGGTCATTGTCTTGTGTGTCATCAAAACGAGTATATTCGATCTTTGGATTGGCTGCCGATTGGCACATAATTTTCTTTTACAAGCTGCAAGATTATGTAGCAGTTGTTCTCTAGCAGCAAAGTCTTTTGACTAACCAGCTATCTGTTTCCCAACTCTGCCTATATTATGTCGACAAACTTTTTTTACAATTCACTCTGTTTTCGCGGTATGTTAGCAATTATTCGTAGGCAAGTAAGGTCTAAATTTTTTTTCGCCTTCCAACAAAGTAACTGGGGTTTGCCGATGTGATGAGATGACGTGTTTGCACCTACATGTTCAAGCTTGGCATGTATTTTAAGCCTAGAAAGATAACGTACTTCTATAAGACGTATACCTTTTTAAGTTTTTACAACATCTTTGTCATTTGTTATGATAAAAAATTTGTTGTGCTCAGTACTCTCAGCAATTATCATTTGCTTTCTAGTGGTCATAATTTTTGTTGGATAAGTTGATTTTATTTCTGAGAAATAGCAGAATCATATGTCTTGGACACGTATGGTTATCTTTTGGGTAATGTTTCAAGTTTATTGTATTCTTATTTTCCTTGAAGTTTGCAGCTATTTTATGAACACTTATTTCAAAAATTTGTTATAATAATGACAAAGCAAATGAGCAAATTGCTGCCTTGTTGCAAAGTACTTTATTTTGCTCAACTTTATCTGATACTGTAAGTGGATTAAAGAATAAAATATTGACTGACGGTGCTTAAAGTTACAACTTCATACTGCTGGTAAGACTTCGGCAGTAAATATATGGTATATGTTTCGAACACAATCTTTGTTTCGAACAAAGCCTTTAAGTTGCAAAGAATACATGAAAAAAATTTCCACGTCTTAAACGACACTTTGGCTGCTAATGGGGCTTGAAACATTGTCAAAATTATTGCGTGACAAAAATTTTAAATTTAGTTTTTGATACAGCCAAAACTGATTTAGATAACATTGAAACTTATCCAGTTTTTTAAAAAGATATTATTAAAACACTTGATTTCATTTAAATTGCGTTAAAATAAATTAAACACCGCTTTATTTTGTTGTTTTACAGTTATATTTTTATTTACTACACAATAACTTTTGTACAGTTTTTTCTCAAGTTTTATTTCAATTTTTGCCAGAAAATTCTGGTTCAGTTCTAGAAGTCTCTTTTACCTGCGCTAACAGTTTTTCATTATCAGCTCTAAATGTTTCCCGCACCTCAGCCATAAGGATTTTGCTCTGTACCTGCATTTTTTCCATCATAGCAGCCAGCAGCGACTTAACGTCTATACTACTCTTTGTTGTATAGGCACTCATCTTAAGCTCATTCTCGTCATCAAATTCGTGATTATCGATGTTTATACCACGCCTGTGAAATTCCTCTAATAGTAGTTCGGTTTTATTACCGGTTGTGGAAAGCTCTAATTTATTTAATTCGCGTTTGAGCATGTCCACTTTTAATTCTTGGAATTTCATTTTTTTGTTTCCGTTTTTATTTTTTTTTTTTTTTAATTTTTATTAAATTTTATTTTACATACGCCATCCCACTTCTAACACCAATGTTACGTTTTAACCTTTTTAAAACGCTTGAATTCATTTAAATTGTGTTAAAATAAAATAAACACCGCTTTATTTTGTTGTTTTACAGTTATATTTTTATTTACTACGCAATCACTTTTATACAATTTATAACAACTTAATATTCGCTTATACAACACTTTTATTTCCGCTTTAACACGTCTTGATCTTACTACAGCTAAACGATAGCTAAATGACGTGCAGGTAAAGCAGCTCTTTGTATACCCAATTACCTACAGTTTGGAAGGTTCCAGAAATAGCGACCATCTTTATTTCCATATCCGTTTATTCCAATGTAACGTAAAGATGGTTGATGTGGCAGTGCTGCCAAATTGACAAGGTGATATATTTGTGTCACAAAATCCCACAATGCAGAGTTGTATTTTTATTTTCGTAACAATACTATTCTTCGAAAATTTAACGAATGTATGAGGAAAACTTAAAAAACTAGTCTGCAATGCAACTCTTGCACAAAAACTTAAAAAAATTAAAGTTTCTTTGATAGAGATAACTTATAAATAAATACTTAAATAAATTTTAAAAAATATATACCTTTTTATTTGTTTAATATTTGTTTTTGAGTTCTTTTAAAAACGCTCTTTATTTTTTGTTGACTTTTGATATATATTCAATTTTGCGATATTTCCTTTTACATATTGTTTTTACTTACCAAACTTGTTAGTTAACAAATAAAAATCATATTAAATAAATTCTCTCTCAATAACACATATATAAATTTTTAATTTTTTTATGTTCATTTCAGACGTATCGTTATCTATAATGTACAAAAAATAATTTTGACTTAATCTAGAGATTAAAGCGATGTTTCGTCGATCTACATACATACATCGATATCGTATTTGTTAGAAGCCTTATTCTATTCAATTCCATTGATTTATATATGTACTTAGTTTATACACTATTAACATACTATATTAATCACAGATACGAACGATGCATAACGCATGATAAAGATTAGTGTAATGTTTATTCATAACTTTTACTAAATCACAAACAATTTCTTGTAATCCGTTGTTTATTATAGCAAAAGTTATGACCACAAACGAGTGTGCACCAAAATAAATTATCAATTAAAAATGTCTTGCTTAAGCAACTGTGTGCTATATTATGACAATTTCTTCTCTGTAATAACGAACATAAGATACTTTTTTTGTATAATAAATCTTAAAAAGTACATAAAAACCAGTTAAACTATATAAGAAATTGAAAAAAAATCCTATAACACTCGTTAAATAAAATTAAATGTTGACTTATTTATTTTGTTGATTAGATACAGTTGCAATCAGTTGTCAAATCAATTTAAAATTTTCCAAAATAAAAATTTATTTTATATGCAAATATTTTCATAAATTTTCCAAACGGTCTCTTATTAAAACTGAAAGCAATAAATATAATATTTATAGTAGAAATAAAAAAATATTAAAAAGAAACTAAATCTACTTGAGCAAGTATTTTGTAAGTAACAAAATTTACCAAAAAGTTGACAAAAAAATAATTTTCCAAAAATAAATTAAATGTTGGTTACAAGAAGTAACCACGATTTGTTTTATGGTTACGTTTTGTCTATCTCTACACTCTGTCTAAGTATCTATCTATCTATCTGTCTGTCAGTTTGTCTGTCTGTCTGTTTATGTTTATAAACAAATAGCAGTTGTCACATATTGTGCCAAGTGTGTTTTAAAAAAAGATTTAATTTTTTGTAGGTTTTTGCTGATTTGTTTTTAAATAGACAGGCATTGAAAATGTCATGTATTGATTAAGTGAAGGGTAAAACATGATTTGTTTGTAACGCTTTAATTTACGAAAATTAAAAAATAAACAACAAAAAAGTGCACAAAAAACCTCAAAAGACGAATATATAAGTTTGTGTCTTAAGTCTTTTGATTTGTATTAGAAAAAAAATCTATTTTTGTTTACAAGTTGTTTTCGTTATGAATTTAGAAAAAAAAAACAAAAACAAAATTACAATTTTTAGCTGTATTGTGATTAAGTCTTATATATAAAAATAAATGTGTGCTTGTATGTTTGGTGGTTTGTTTGTTTGTGCCTCATGGAGAGCTAAATGGCTGAACCGACTTTCTTGAAATTTTTACAGTATCTCTCAGTATATCTGAAAGGAATTATACGCTATACAAACTTAAAAAATTCCAACTGGGCTGTGTCACGCCCATACAAAGTGAATATTTATTTGAGACAACCTTCAAAGTGGTAAAAAAATAGATGGTCTGAATTTGGCATAAATAGATTTATAGTTAAGGCAAATTATCTGTTAAAAAGTGGGGCGTGATTAGTCAAGTGGGTGTGGTATCTCCCATACAAAATAGACATTTATTTGAATATATCTTGCGAACTTATACAGCTAAAGTCTCAGTATTTGGTCTGATTACTTTCATAGCCAATACAAATCATCAGAAAAAAAGTGAGTGGAATAGGAAAAATGGGCGTAGTACCTCCCATGCAAAATAAAAAATGGAGAACAGTAAAAGGAAAATTTTCTAAGTTTGGTCTAAGTAACATCGTAGTAAATTAAAATCATCAGGCAAAAAGTGGACGAAATTGGACAAGTAGGAGTGTTACCTCCCAAACCAAGTAAATAAAGATTCTATTATATTTTGAGAACGATTAGAGCTAATTTGTCAGTATTTGTTCTGAATGACTTCATAGACCAGTTAAAAAAGTAATCGGATCTAAACTAATGGGTATGGTACCTTCCATACAAACTAAATGTTGATTTCTGTACATCTTGAGAACGGTTAAAGCTAAAATCTCTAAATATGGTCTGAATGACTTCATAGCCAATACAAATAATCAAGAAATAAATGGATGGAATTAGACAAGTGGACGTGGCACTTCCTATATAAATTAATTATAAATTTTTGTATATCTTGAGAACGGCAATAGTAGAAGCTTCAAACTTAGGTTCACACAAAGTCTTGAACAATACATATCAGTCAGTAACTGTACGAGACTGGGTAAGTGGACGTGTCACCTTCCGTTCATACTAAATATTGGATATTGTATATGTAAAGAATGACAACTATTTAAGCTTCGTTATCTACCCACACCAACAAGAAAGCGGGAATTGCAAGTATCTCTCTGGGTAAAAACTGTCTGTAAACTTATAGTTACGTAAATAAAAATGCCTAAAAAGAAAATACTGTTACGTTTTTACCTTTTAAAACGTGTATTTATGAGTTCATAGATTGTAGTAAAAATAAAAGAAATTTTGTGTTTTGGTTTTTAATTAAAAACCCTTATTCAACACAGTCTTTTGCACCACTGCTTGTAACCTTTTTACAGGCAATAACAATTTTCAATTTTCTTTCTACTTAAAGATCTTCCAATCCGATCTTAGTTATAACTTAGGTTTGATCACAACCTTTTCAACCAGAGGTTATCCACACTGAACTCTTTTTACTGAGTTAGCTCCAACTGAACGGGTTTTTTACTTTACGATTCCCTTCACGAGTTTACTCCTTATAAACTCTCTTCACACAAACTGCACTCGCTGGGTTTACTTTACTTAAAATCCTTATTGTTCGCATCGATGTGCTTTTAATATGGCTGAGTAAACAATACACCGAAAGCTCTCGAACCTCTCGATATTTCAGGTAGATTCCATTTCTTTCTTTTCATTTCTTTTAATTTCTTTTAATTTCTTTTTAGTTCTTTTGTAGCCATGCGTATGTAAACATCCACCTCTTTCAGCTTTTAATATTTGTTGTTGCTTGTTTATTCTCTTACTTGTTTTCTTTGCTGTTAGTTTGTTGTTGTTTCTGCTGTGTCATTTTTATTTACTTTATCTCTGCTAATATTGTTTGTTGTTGTTGATTCTGGCCATTTATAAACATCATGTATAGTTGCTCTTGCAGCTTTTGTTTTTTTTATTTTAGCGAAGTAATAAACGCAGAGGTTCCCAATCTTATTTTCGTAGTAATACACTACATCAGCGGCTTTAATACTGTATTGTGGAATTTTGGTATATTTGGTACTAATGTGCCAACCTCTTAATGCTGTACTTATTTGTGTATTGGGCAGCACTGCCAATTCGACCATTTTTGCGTAACACAATGTTACATCTTTAACATCAACGGATATAAAATATAGGATATGAGAGCGTTTGAGACATTTCCGGAATTTTCCAAACTGTAGGCAAATTAAGTATATAAGGAAGCTACTTTACCTACGACAAAAAGTAAAGTTGTTTTTAGGCGTAAATAAGAAAGTTGTATAAAGATAAACTGTATAAAGATAAAGTGAGGAAATAAAAACCGTAAAACAACAACAAGGTGGTCTTATTTTAATTAAAAAGAACTCAAACGTTTTAAAAAAAGGTTAAAAGGTAACAGTATATTCTGATATCGTGTGTGTCATTTCAAAGTTTAAATTTAAAAATGCAATAAAACAAAAACGGTTTTAAACTTTGCCAAATTGAGTTTTTTGCTGAGAATTATTCTGAAGAGAAATGAGTTTTCCAGTGTTAAGGCTTGTATCTCGGCAATGTCATCACGAATATTGGCCTTCAAATGCTCAATTGTCTCAGGGATTGTCGGCATAACACTTCTCTAACAGCACCCCACAGAAAATAGTCCAACGATGTCGAATCACAGATTTTTCGCAATAAATCGAATGTGGCATGAGATGTTTGGCAAGCCGCACCATCCTGTTTAAACCAAATATTGGATGTATTGGCTTCTGTACGGCAAATTTTGCTTATTAACGTACCCACCAAGATGAAAATGAGCATCATCCGAAAACATGATTTTTTTTTTGGCAAAATCGACTTCATCGTGCAGTTTCTCGTTGGTCCATCTAGTGAATCTAGAACGAAGCGTATGGTCATGCGGCTTCAACTCTTGAACCAACTGAACTTTGTAAAGCGTCATACCGAGATAGATCTTTTCACTAAATTCGACCTGAATACTTCACCCACCAGAAATATTCACTTTTTGAGAACGCTGACGAATTGATGTTAATGGATTCTCACACAAACTCCCAGCCACCGTCGGGTGTACCCACTGTAGCAGCACGCTTACGTCTTGTCACATCAGCAATGAAACCAGTTCCACCAACTTTGGCAATAAACTTCCGTATACCGGACGCTGTTGGTCGCTCTGTCTCACTAAAATGTTGTACAATATTTTCGTGCAATTTCCAACCAATTATCTTTTTTTTTTTGAAATAAATTTCCAGTAAATCCCTTACGCTGCTAAAGCGTAAATCGATTCATTTCGTTCAGTAGAGATAATATACTAAATTTTATGAGAGAATAGAATGACATAAATATTGACAGATTCCAAATAACCGCTAGTTCAAATTTATGCTTTTAAATTTCCACCCTATATTTTTATAAAAATAAAAATATAAAATAAAACAACAATAAAATTATTTACTACATGAAATTTGTATTACGCTTAGAGGAAATTTTCATGGTATTTATGTTGCAATATATCTGGACCACCCGTACTTGACACTCTTACTTTTTATTTTTTGATTTAAACTTCTTATTCCTATTTCTTCGAATATTTCAACTTTGATTAATTGGGAGTATAAACCCTTCTTCTTTCTTCCATAGGGCATTCGATTGAAAACAAGTCTTTGAATTTTAGGCACCGTTTAAAACGATGACTCAATTTGCAAAAAAAAAGAAAAAAAAATAGAAAAAATACAACAGAATCGCTGTTAAAGTGAAATTAATTTCATGTTGAAATATTTCATTTAACAGCCTTAATAAAGTGATATTCGCTTCTTTCCAACATCAAACGCACTGTGTGTGGTCAAAACGAAGTTTATCATTTAATTTAATTCAAAATTTATATCTCTATAAAGAAATGCTTTTTTTATTTTTTATTTTCTTAATTTTGTGGTTGGATAACAAATTAATGCTACTTAAATCACTACAATACAGCACCATTTTAAGCTGCTAGTTAAGAAAAAAAAAAAATGAAACACAAAAATCATTATACAGAATAACACCCAAAGTGTCTATGAAGGCAAAAAAACACTGTTTTTGTTTTTGTATCACGAAAAGGAAGTTTAAACAACAGTCTCTTCAAAACTATAAAAATTGATCACCTTTGCAAAACAAAAAAAAAAAAAGAAATGGTATGCCATACTGACCAAAAAAAAAATAATAAAAAATAAATATTTTAAAAACCGCTAATAAATTTTAGCATATAAAGACGGTAACAGAGATAAAGACCTACAAGATTTAACATTTTTATAGATTTTGTTTTCAAAGATCATTATTTTTTATTGTTACTGTAGAATAAAATGTAAAATTTCTTAATTTTTATTTAAATTTTTTAATAATGCTTCTAAGCTTGCACAGTGGCTCTAAGCGAAGTAAAATTTTTATTGGTTTAAAAGCAAAAAAAAAAAAAAATATTATCACTTCATGGTGCATTTTATATAAAGTCATCACATATTCAACAAGTAGTGTAATTTAAGTCCATCCAGCAGAAATACTTATTCTATATCCACTTTTAGAAGTCAAATAGAACAAATAAAAAAACACCTTCAAAATCTTAAATTATGGATAGAAAACCGGTTTTTCACACCTTCATGAATTAATAAACCAGTAATTTAGCTGAATCTTACCCGATTTTAAGTTTTTTTTTCGTGTTTAAAAATTTGAGAAACAGATCTTTTAAACGATATATATGTTTCTGAAGTAGCCTTGAAGAATCTGGGCGTATTTCTCAAGCAAACATATTTTTCACAAAATATTTTCCACATTTTTCAAGCTTAGATGCATTTTTGCGCACTATTTTATATAGAAACCGTACTATTGATGAATTAATTAAGGAATTATATTTAGACATCCGTTGAAAATTGACGAAGTTATGAAGCTTTTTCGTAATCCAACTCATGAAACTCGTGTACTTCAATAGACCACTAATGATAGCTCCGATTTGAGAATTTAATAATATTACTTGGGTTCTTAATGGCCGGCTAGAGGATCTGGTCTACGCTGATAGACATAACCTTTAACTTATCATCAGTCCAGCTTACAACACAAACACAACCAAGTCCGTGAATAAGCAAAAAGTGCTAGTCTTGCATTCAATAGCTTTAAAACTAAATCTATGCGCATTAACCCTAAAAAACAACAGCATTAACCTTTGCAGCAGAACGTACCATCAAGTGGGGATGCTTCAAAATTGATATAAATAATCTGATTAGAAAAGCTAGACAAGTATTTGAAGCCGTGTACTACATATGTGTGGATTTTATCACAGATTAAACGTAACACCGAAATATCTGCATTCAACTCAAAAGGGACTTCATCCGACACAACGCACTGCTCTTTCTCCCACTTTTTTCTAATATTTTTTAAAGACTTTCTTCTTCTCATTTCTAATCCTATCTTTTTTTTTGCAGATGTCAGCAACACTTGCCATTCATATACTTTTGATCGTAGGCCGGGCTCTTGGGAGATTGGGGTAAAAAGGCGGAATATAAATGACATGCTCACAAAAGACCTGTCGAAAATCTTAGAGGGTAGTCGTGCGAATATGGTCGACTCATTACTCGCATGATCCAATGTTGTTTTTTGACACAAAGACATGGTAGCATGGTGTCATCTGTCAGATGCTCTTGATGTTCTGGGCATCAAGTGTCAAAGGAAACATTCAAATGCCTCGGTTTCTTCAGAAGGTCTAAGAAGTTCTTCACCCCATCTGATCTCCTAAATATTTACAAGATCAATGTGTATCCGACCTAAAATGGAATATAGCTCTCTTGTATGAGCTGGCGCTTCAAGGTCTCATTTGGAGCTGCTCGACCGATTACAGGTGAAGGCGAAAACGGTATTAATGAAGGTAGGGTAGCCAAGTCTATCGACTCTTTTTTTCGTCGCATTGTTCTATCGATACTATAACAGATTGTGTTCTGTATATAGTATTCGTATTTCTCGTAGAGCACATCCCTCTGTAGTTAATTGTCTAGTGAATCGCACAACGCATTATAGGAAGAATTCGCTCTTCGACCGCACTGTTCGTTTAAGAAACAATCTTCCTGAGAATGTCTTCCCTGCCACTTACGACATGAGTAAATTTAAGTCGAAAGTTCGTAACACTGCCCTCACTAACCTACTTCCCACTTCTTAGTACTGCATGAGTAGGGGTTATTCCCTGAGTGCTGGTTGCAATACAAAAAATTTTTTTTTCAATGGTATCCACAGAATAGCTGACGCAGAGGCACCGCCACTCTAACCTGGTGGTGCTAAATTCAAGATAAACTAACGAAATTGAATATAAGGTGGAATGAAATTAAATTGTTCGCATTAAGGAAAAGTGATTAGAAAACATTTGTTGTTGCCCTTAGATCTTTTGTATGATTCCGTAGTTTTTTCAGATAAAATTTATTTCTGACAATTTACATACTGTTTGTAAAAAAAGTCTTTCCAAAGCAGAAAAAAAGTTGAAATCTTATTCTCATTTGAGAATTCCAACAATAAATTCTTAAAAAGTTTATTTTTTGTAGAGGTCATGACTTTTAAAATAGATGATTTTATTTATGATTTATTTAATGGATTCTTCATACTTTTTCAGCGCGGAAAATGATCCTGTACACTACCTTGAAAACAAATCAGAGGCTTTTCTAGCTGGTTTGACTTTAAAACAATGAATATACCCCAACGTTTTCATTTAAATAGAGAGTCGCTTGTTGCACGTTTGTCCAATTTTTTATTGCTAAACACTATATGACGTCTTTTACATGAGATAACATTCATAAAAATGTTAATGGGATTTTAAATAAGTCCCAATAGTTTTTTGTTTTTGAAAACACTTTTTTACAGAAAAAAAATTTGGTAAAAAAACTTTGTTTGTTATTGTGTGGGTCTAATTTAAAGGTTAGCACGTCTCGAAGTCGGTCAGAGGTATAGTAACGGGATGTGTATTTAAAAATATTAACATGTTAAGAATTTGTTGTCGGAATTCTCAAAACACTTCTTCTTACTTTGAAAACACTTTTTTTACAAACTGTGTATGTATGACAGCTCAATGTTCACAAATGAAATAATTTTGACTTCTTTTTTTCATAATTTATGTAAATAAAGCTAGTCATACTGTGTACATAGCTTTTATAAGGTTCAATATTATTTATTTCCTTTCTACATGGAGACAATAAGGCAACCTTCTTTTAATAAATGCCTTCAAAACTATTTAAAAATATTGATTTATTGAATATTTTGTTTTGTTTTAATATTTAATTAAACTGACATGACTATAACGTGACAATGTTTATTTAATTTTTATTTTTCAAGCATGTCATTTCGGCAGTTGTACGAGTATTTCTTCTTTACGATTTTAAAATCCATTTTTGTTAAAATTTTATTGGTTTTTTATAGTCAACATCTGCCATACAAGCATACCTTACATACATATGTATGTACATCATGGAGATTTGACTTTTTGTTTTTAAATTGTTTATAATGTAATCACATACAAACGTACATGCATATATTGGCAGTTAAAATTGTAAAAAATAAACAACAGCAACAATAACAAAGAAGCAAAACTAATAATAATAACATTTGTGTGAGCATAAGCAAATGATTTTTTAATTGTTGTGTAAATAGTCATTAGGGTAGTTCTCACTATACCAAGAGAAAAATTTAATTTACAATTTATTTTAATAAAAAAAATTTAAAAGGAATTTTAAGGAATTTTAAGCTTTCATTCAAACCTGCGCATGCTTAGTTTAAGTCATGCCTCAGCTGAAAAAACAAAACTGCCTTACAACTTTCTTGCTGGACAGACACTCAGTTTAAATTTTATTAAGCAAAAACACGCCGTTATAAAATTCATTACTGCCTACCATAACTGTTTTTATACTGTCGTTTTGTATTGAAACGTATATTAAATAATGACAACAATTTCTGTTAAAATAACAACATTGTTGTTGTTTTTATTAATTTTTTAAATGCATTACAATGCGTATTTGCAATCGAAAAATTTAATAATAATAAAAAGAATAAAAATAAATAAATAAAAAAACAATTTATTAAAAATTGTTACATGATTTGCAAAATGAATTGCAATTCGATTCATATTGAATTGTATTGAATTCAATCCATATGCGAGGCATACTATGTATTTAATAAAAAATAAAAAAATAAAAATAATAAAAAATTTTCACTTACCCAGCCAGTCAGTCAGTCAGTTAGTTTACTGTTATTATGGTACACAAGCATTTAATTCATTTTGACGTTTCAGTTTTTGATGGCCTGAATGTCTGTTAACAAAAGCAAATAAAAGAAAATGCAATTGACAACATGTTTATGCCACTAAATACACATGTTCGCCTCTATGCTCGTATTGTAATAAAAATGTTATAAAAAAAGAAAATAATTGAATTAATAAAAGTTATAAACGATTCGATCGCTTAATAATACTCAATATGACTTCAATAATCGCAGATACATAATAATTTTTGTTGGTTTAAGTTTAAGGAAAAAAAAGCTAAAATAATAATAAAATACTTTGTATTACAAATAGACCATAATTGCTTAATAATTTAAATACTATTTACAATACATTTCAGAAATTGTTTATGAAATACATAATTTCAAATTATTAAGCAGTTCGTTTAGTGGCGCTCGCCACTCTAACCTTGCTATTATTGATTTGAAAAAAGCATTAGTCTAGAGAGGAAAAATGTTCGTTATTGTTAAAACATTTTAGACAAACTCGAGCTGTCATATTTTATAAAATGGCGACGTCAGCCGACCATTCCCGACCATTATCGAAGCTAGTGTTAGACAAGGATGTGTATTCTCAACACCGCTGTTCAACGTTGTCACTGAATTTGCACTACAGGGAACTTTACGCTTGCCAGGAAGTATAACCTCTAAACACCTCCTGGCAGACCGGGACGACATCTCCTGAATAGGTTTGGCAACCCACTGTATAACCCAACTAAGTCCACTTGGGTCTCTTACCCAATGTGTTGCCAATTATTATGTTTAAAAAAATCGTGATGGGTTTTTAATTTAACACTTTTCGTAGTTTATTTACAACAAAAATATGTATAATTTACGTACTGGGTGTACAAATTAATTTAATACTTAATTTTTAGCTCAAAAATGATGATAAAGTAACAAATTAATCAAAATAAAAATTTGTCAAATCACTGTTCACATTCTTTCCACACCGCTGAGTCAATTTCCGTTTCCCGTTTTAGAAAAACATCATCTTTTGAGGCGATCTAACTTTGAATCCAATTTTGCATTTCTTGAAAAGAAATGATTCGGTGAAATGGAAATGATATTGTCACCGTAAAACAGCCAATAGTTAGAGGAATCAATGTGCGGAGAATACGATGAATGCGGCATTTGGGCGTTTCTGACAATCGTTTGGCAACTCTTGTGATATGAGGCCTAGCGTTATCATGCAGCAGAATAATTAAATCACGTCTTTGTATTTCGGCCGTTTTTCTCATAATGCACATAGTACCCAACACCTCTTTGAGGCGACCAAGAGTGTACAATTTCATTATATCGTGAGAGCAATTTAAAAGCTAAGATCTAAAAAAGCAATAAAACAAAAACGGTATGAAATTTTGCCAAATTTAATATTCTGCTCTGAAGTACAATTGTCCAGCTGCGGCTGTCCTCACTATACTCCATCCGATCGCAACAATTTTCGATAACTTTTTCGAGTATATGGGGTCGTATCTCCACAATAGCATTACGAATGTTGGCCTCCAAATGCTCAATTGTCCATAGTTTGTCGTTTGACGCAATGCATGAAATGTATGGCAAGTTGCACCATCCTGTTGAGACCTAACATCGTTCACATCAATTCCATGAAGAGCGGGCACAAAAATCGGCTATCATGACGCGATAGCTGTCTCTATTGACCGTAACGGTTGCGCCGTCCTTATTTTCAAATATGGGCCGTGCTGCCTCCGCAATTCTTGATGTTGATGGATTTTCATCCACACTATCATCAACAGATTCGATATTTTCGGGACTACGCAATGTACGAGCACGCTTACGTTTTGACGCATCAACAATGAAACCGGTTTCACGAAATTTCAAACTGCTATAATTTGCAAATCTGACAAAATTTTGAATTATTTTTTACTTATTATGTTAATCACCATTAACATAACTGCCTTGATTAACAAAACTCTTAATAAATAAGGAGTTGCAAGATTTATAAGACTTTAAGAATATTGTCGGTTTCAATTTCGATCAAAATCGTTTTCCATCCATCACATTATGATTATTATGTCAACAAATTTTGTCGGTACATTTTTGTTATGGTAATATTTGCTACTTTTGAGAAAGAATTAGTTACTTTTTAAACAATACTAAAAAATTCTAAAAAAAAGTCTTTGCCTTTAAATCACTTTCATTATTTATTTTTTATGTTTTTTTTTTATTAATTTATAACCTGGATACATTTTGGTATGGACTCCACTACGTTTTCGCAGAAGTCTCCACAATGAAATTGTATGCATAACCTTAACCTATACTTGTTTTATTCTCAGAACTCTGAGTCTAAGCTTGGAAGATGATGTTCGCAATACGTTTGCCACAAAACTTAACGCACTTGTCTACCCTATCTAACCACATATACCCACACGTTATCATGTTACCGCCTCCAGGCTTCACTCTTGGTCAAACAATTCGATTAAAATTTTTTAAATATATTTTTTTAATTATTAAAAAAATATTTTTTTTAATATTTTTAATACTTAAAATTATTATATGGCAAAGTCTGCAACTCGTCAATTAGAATTAAAAAAAAAATAATATCGATTTAAATTTTTAAATACAGTTATACGGCTTATAGGCAACGCTGTGCCTTAATAAGTTAATAAGAAAAAAAAAAGATTTTAATGTAAAAGTTTTTTTAGTATACATTTTTTAGCCGAACACCCCAATTCAATATTTAATTTTATTATTTGTATTCAAATTTTTGCTTATAATTAATTATTGATCATTTTATTCAATACTTTAGTGTAAAATACACTACTTTACTTTAAAACCAAAACAAAAAGGTCTATGCTTACGTCACGCACACTCTCATCGAGATAGAAAAAAACTAACGGACCTGCGCAAAGCATAATCTCCTGTTATTTTATTAATGGTCAAATATTGAAATATTTCCAGCTGTTTTGGGTACACGGACACGGTGGGATAGATAGTAACGAAACATTGGATGCATAGGCCACTATATCGATCCGCAGCCTTACCGTGCGACACCACTTAATACCATCCTCAATCTAGACAAGAATTAGGAAACTGCCAGATGCTTGAAACACTGGAATGCTCAAAGAGGACTTCACCGCTCTAGGGCGGCGATAAGTCCACAATTGGGGCGCCGCTCTTAGGTTCTCTAGTATGGCACCACTCCCTTTCTACCGGGCCACTGTATGCTAAGAACGCATTTGAAAAGGATGGCGGTCACAGGCATCAGAGACAGCGGAACACATATTGTATGAATGTGGGGTTGTAGATTAGGGAGATCGATTCTTCGACTTTTTCAAAAACCCGTTTTCGAATAATCCGAAAAATAGCAATTAAAAAAACCGGTTTTCGGTTAATAAGAATTCAAGTAACCGGTTCTTCAATTTAAATAAAATTGTTTCCAATTCTTGAAGCGCAGAGCTGAACGATGTCGTTTAAAAAATAAGCAAAACTATGCCAAAATTGTGTGCGGAGGTTATAAAAACAAAGGTTATTACACAAAGTACTGAAAGTTGCTTAAGTTTCGAACAGCTACTCAACAAGCTAATTTCGTTTTTGTTGTTGTGTTACTTGGTAGAGAATGGAATTAAAGGTTTGTTATTATAGTTATAATTCAAGTGCCAAAGATAACAAAAATTAAATGTTTTACTTTGAACAAATCTATTACTAATATACGACTCCTTAATTGCCTCGACATTAAAAGTTGCCTGGGTTTCGAACAGCACTGTTTGTAAGTTCATGCACCACGTATTTAGTAATGTAAGTATCACTGTGGTATGTTAGGTAAGACAACCAAGAAGTCGTCGGTTCAATCCCAGACCACACCATCTAACATTTTTCAACAGCGATATCACCTCACTACATTAATAGCAACTGAATATGTGTATTTACGCTGTGAAAAAGTTCACTAACTAATATATCTGCCGGTCGGAGACGACGTTTGTGGATCGCTTTCAATGTGTCATGTTGATCATTCTCCATATATAAAAATCAATATTTATTTACCGATGATGAGAATAAGTTGTTGTTGCTCAAATTTGCATATCTTTTTCGATATTTGCAATAAAAAAACATACAAGCGTATATTCGGTATTCGAAAAATGAAGATCTTGAAGAAACCATATGCGACTAAACCAAAAAGACCCGTCGAATAATAACCATCCGATCTCCCTATTCTGGATAGATTAAAGTGGAAATGTTCAGGTAGATATAGGGTCTCACTGAGTGACATATCCACCATTATGGTTTCAGATCTGCTCGTGTGCATTAGGGAGGTAGCAGATCTACTTAACAAACCATAGACCGGAAGGCATAAAATACATCCCATGGGTCGCAGTGTCCTGTAATAGTGCCTGGTCGGTATGATACTAAAAAAAACTATCAAAAACACCATAATTTGCGTCTCTCTCCTATGAAATATTAAAAATCAATTTAAAAAAATTTTAAAAAATGAAAATCCCTCCCACTAAAAATGTCCAATAAATTGATTGTTTGTTGTTGATTTTAATGGTTATAGCGATGTTTGAACAACAATAAAACTACGTAAAAGACTGAGAGAATAGTAAAGGTCAATTAATCTATTAGACAACAAAAAACAACAAATACAACAAAAAGAAATGTTCTTTATTGTGGTTTTATGAGCCTGAAGCAATTAGCTGTTTATTTAACTTATATTTTATTTCATTTTTATTTTTATTCATTTTTTTTTCAAAATACCACCATTAACATATCAATGAACAGAGGGTTAAAGGGCGTATAAACGTATAAACATACATATATGTATGGAAAGATGGTTAGCTGACTTGATATATCGATAGTGTGTGTTGTTTTTTATTACCCTTGTACAAATTATCTCCTACTAATGGTGGCCCTTTTCCTTTTTTTTCTATTTTATTCTTAAACTCCACTTGAATTCTTTTGTATTCTCATTTCATTTTATTCTGTATAATTAAAATTGAGCCATTAGTAGCATTAAAAAGGTCAATTTATGTTGTTTTCATTTTTTTGAAATGTTTTTTACGATGTTCTTTTGGGAGAAACATAAAATTATGTTTGTCAGTGTTTATAATTAATCATTTAGTTGAGAGAAATAAAGAAATTATTTTCATTTTTTGTTTTTCTTTTTTTCAAAGGAAAAATATTTTTCTTGTTTTTTTTTTAATAATAAAGTTTTAGTTTTTATATAACATTCTAAGGAGTTGATTTTTTTTCTTTGGGGTCCCGCCTTCTATACTTTAGGGCCTATTTTCTTTTGTTAGATGATGACTCAATTCTATTTTATGTTTTTATCTTTTCTTATGTAAAAAAAAAAAAATTAACATTTAACTAATTGCCTGAAAATTATTCAAGTCACCTGTTTTAGTTCAGAAATTACATCCGGTTTGGAAAAACGGTTTAATTTTCTAACATATGTAACATAAGTGTAAGAATTATAAAAGAGTATTAAACAAAAAAACAAGAAATATTAGATTAGCAACAGTTAGGCCTTTTAAGGATACAATGCGATAAACAATACAGCAGGTGATTTATAAAAAAAGGGTTCTTGCAAATCTCAACGTTAACAAGTCTTCTGGGCCGGATGGCATACCAGCACTGGTCCTGAAGCAGTGCTCTTCGACGCTTGCGCGTCCATTAGCTCACCTTTTCAGTGCGTCATATCGCGCCGGTATTTTTCCATCTTTCTGGAAGGTTGCTAATGTAACGCCAATCCTCAAAAAGGGCGAGGCTAGTAACCCTGAGAACTACCGTCCAATAGCAGTTTGTTCCACACTCTCCAAGGTTATAAAGAGTATGATTAATCACCACCTTGTGGGATATCTGGAGTCCAACGACTTACTTAGCGATCGTTAGTACGGTTTCCGAAAGGGCCGCTCTACTGGTGACCTTCTGGCGTTGCTCTCGGAGAAGTGGAACAAGTCCATTCATGGTTTTGGCGAGAGTAAGTTTGTGGCTCTGGATATCTCAAAGGCGTTTGATAGAGTTTGGCACGAGGCTCTGTTCTTTCTCCTACTCTTTTTCTAATATTTCTTAACGACTTTCTTCTTCTCACTTCTAATCCTATCTACTCTTTGGCGGATGACAGCAACATTTGTCACTCATATTCCTTTGATCGTAGACCGAGCCTTTTGGAGGTTGGGGTAAGAAGTATGAATATGAACGTCACTCTCACAAGTGACCTGGTGTCTCTGAGTGGAGTCGTGCGAACAGGCTCGATTTTAATGCACGTAAGACTCAATGTTGTTTTTTAACACACAGGCGTGGTGGTGTGCTGTCATCTGTGTCAATGGGTAATGTGGATATTGAGGAATCAGATGCTCTTGATGTTCTTGGCATGAGAATTCACTGTGACGTTCGTTGGAATGATCACATATTTCAAGTGTCGAAAGAAGCATTCAAGTGCCTTGGTTTTTTGAGACGGTGCAAGAAATACTTCACCCCATCTGATCTCCTTAATATTTACAAGACTTATATCCGTCCCAAAATGGAATACAACTCTCATGTATGGGCCGGTGCTTCAAAGTCTATTTTGGAGCTTCTCGACCGCGTACAGGAGAGAGTGAAGATGCTCATCAATGACGGTAGGGTAGCTAACTCTATCGATTCATTGGAGCACCGTCGCAATGTGGCGTGTGTTTCATTGTTCTATCGGTACTATAACGGAATGTGTTCTAACGAAATTAAGGAATTAATTCCCAAAAATCATATATTTTTACATAGTACTCGTATTTCTCGTAGAGCGCATCCCCTTGTAGTTGATTGTCCAGTAAATCGCACAACGCATTATAGGGAGAATTCGTTCTTTGGTCGCACTGTTCGGTTGTAGAATAATCTTCCAGCGAAAGTATTTGCTGCCACTTACGACATGAGTAAATTTAAATCTAACGTCCATAAACGCTACTCCCTCTGTCCTCTTTCCAATAACCTATTTTCCTAGTACCAGCACAATGCACTGCATGAGTAGGGGCCATCCCCTGGGTGCTGGTCTTATATAAAAAAATAATATATATGGTCAGTAGTTCTAACATTCTAATAGGTGTCCATTGATATTTTCTACGTGTAGTTTTTATTCTAAATTTTTATTTTCAGATTCTAAATACATTCCGGTTAGTTAATATGGAACGTTATACGAAGGAACATCGTATTTTTACATTTTAATTTGAAGAAACTGGATCCGTTCATGATAACAGAAACTGAGTTTATCAAGGTAGTGATCTTTCAACCGAGAATATAGCAGCTGTGAACAGAAGTGTTGAAAAAGATTTAAACACATCCATTCGTCAACGTTCGCAGCAATTAAACATCGATGATCTCCATTTAAAGGCTTATAAGATCCAGCTGACCCAAGAACATAAACCAGCTGAACAGGCATTACGTTGGCAATTCTTTTCTAGGGCCATCGAAAAACAAGATGAAAATGAGAATTGTTTTAAACAAAGTAATCTTCACCGCTGTGCCGCAGTGGTATGATAGGCAAGACACCCGCCTACCGACTAAGAGGTCCTCGGTTCAATAAAAGACCGGGACCATCGGATAGTTTTCAATAGCGGTATCACCTCATAGCACTGCTAGCGACTGGTTATGAGTATTTACGCTATAAAAACTTATCTAACTAATCCATCAGCCGTTCGGATCCGGCGTTAAATTGTAGGTCCCTTTCAATGAATCTAAAAATAGAATCGGGTGCAGCTCATTAATTAAGAGAAGGCCCCCTTGTCTCACGTGGAATGTTGAGGGAATTATATATGTGTATGTGTAATCTTGACCGAAGAAGCCCATTTCCTACTCAATGGCTACGTCAACAAGCAAACTTGCCGTATTTGAGGTGAAGACAATCTAAGAGTTATCTTAAGCAACTATTACATCCACAAAAAGTTACAGTTAAGTCTAGTTTAGGGTCCGGAAGCATCATCGGACCATATTTTTTTTAACGAAAATGGAAATGCAATGGAAATCGCTACATGGAGATAATCCAAAGCTTTTTGTGGCGGATAATTTATGATTCAGATGTAGGGAATATGTGGTTTCAATAGGATGTTGCCACTTGTAGCACATCAAAAGAAAGAATGGATCTTTTGAAGGAAAAATTCAAAAAACGCATTATATGTATATTGTAGAGGAGGAGTAAATTGGCCACCAAGGTCGTCCGATTTGACACCATTTTGTTAAAAAACGAGATCGAAAATCATCAATAAAGATTTCGAGCCTGCCGATCCAGTAGGGGTGGGTAACTTGACCCACATAATTTTTAATTTTAACCGGAACCTCTTTGTAATAAACTGGAATAAAAATATCATCTGAAAAAAAAAAATTTATTAAAATTAAAATGATACCACAATTTCGGATACCCTTTATTTGAATAAATAGTGTGATAATGAATATTATTATTATCATTGAGGTATAAAAGTATCGCGATCTTTAGATCTATTGTACATCCCTCTATTATCATAGGGTTCCCCTATAATATCTTCCCCAACCTCGTCGATCTGACGAAATTCAATATGTCGGTTGGTACCAACCGCGATAACTTCCAACCTAGTATCTGATAGGCACCTAGACACGTGTACCTAGTATGTGTTTTGGTGATTCGATCTCTTCATCTTAGGTTATTCCCATTTTACTTAGACGTCCATTTAGCTTGCCACGATCTGTCAAAAGCCTGGTCAGTATTTTCAGATTGTCTCAGGACATTCATATGCAGCATTCAAATCTGCTCCTGTTGCAGTCATCCAACAAAAGTTTAGATTGTCTCAGACCCGTACCGCCAGAGAACAGTACCTGCATCTCATTAATCTCACTTTCGTTAAATATGCTCTTCCAGGCACCATTTTCCAGTCCACAAAAGGGATCTGGCCCTAAAGGTGGAGTAGAAGCTACCTTTCTGGCCAGTTCATCAGCCCTTTCATTCCCCGGAATTAATACATGACTTAATGATGGTTAAGCAGTGATTACTGATGCTGAAGCAAAGCAATGCAGGCTTTGTGGAAAGCCATTCTGCTCCCTATTGACGAATAAAGAGGCTTATCAACATTATCAATAAAGTTGTCGCTCAAATTAAAACTAAAGGTCACTTTTAGAAAGAACTTTCAAAGGTCACATAGATCATCTATTTTCTCTAAGGGCTCAATAAAACGATTTCCTTCAATGGGAGTGTTAAGAAGTCCAGCATATGTAGTATGTAGTACGCTATATCTCCTATGTCATAGTACCTTACAGTTAGTTATCAAGTGCTCCATTGACTACCCTTTCACAGAGCAGAATCTGCAGGTCCTATTGTTGGATATACGAAAGCTGTACGGATGCTTATGATAGGCATAGTAATCCGTTAGGCTTTTTCTATACAGTTTCAAAGCAAAATCCGCTCTTTTTGCGTTGCAGCTCAGAAACCTTTTCGTATGGTTCAGGCCACTGAGCTTAGTGTCGTTCCTCCACTGGATGTTTACCGACCATTTTCTCACCTCCCCTTTCAATAGTCTCCTATTGTAAACAAAGGATGGAATCAGTATTATCATTACCATTATCATCATATCAACCAGGCATTATTGTAGGACACTGCTTCAAATGGGTTCTATTTTGCCCCTTCCGGTCTATAATTTGTTTCACAGATCTGAAACCACAATGATGGATATATCATCCAGTTACCTAAAAATTCCCCACATTCACACAATATGTGTTCCGCTGGCCCTGATATCTGTGAGAACAGTCTAAAAACATTCACATGACATTCATAAAACTCCGTAAGGAAATTCAAATCCGACCTGCCATACTTTCGAACCTCAAAGCAACGCCTAAATTGTGGACTGATAGCTGGTCTCACCTTTGAGCATTCCAGTGTTCCAAGCATCTGGCAATTTTCCAATTCTTGATTAGATTGAGGACGGTAGTAAGTGGATAGCAAGGTTCCGGACCGATATAGGAGGTCATGAAACCCAATGCATTCGCTATTTCATTACCATATATTCCACAGTGACCAGTTACCTAAAACAACTGGACCTAATTTTCAGTATAGTAAAGGCCCTCTTAGCTCTTTTTTTAGCATAGATGTCTAGTATCTTGACTAGGTTATCTGATTCTGATCAGCCGGGTACAACTGTGTATAACTGCTAAGGGCGCTTAGGACTGTGTGTCCTTTTTCGGATAGAATCCCTTTAGTTTCGAAAATAGCGTAAAGTACTGCCTTAAAAATTGTGGTGTAATTTCACAAAGTTATAGATTTGATTGCCCTAGGCCACACTATTCCTGCTCCCTCGTCGAGAAGAGTAAGGGATCATCTTATGACCATCTTGTCGGAAAGATGACTTTGTACTTCCTGAGGAAGCACCTAGCGTGGGATTGCCTTTACATTTGCATTGAATGTCTTTAGTTTTACTCGATGTTAGACGTTGCTTACGATGCTATACAGACCCGTTTTTTGGCACTGCCGATCTGTGTTGGCTAAGCCAACACAAATTTAAAGAAAACTGCCGCAAAAGCGTCACTTTCAAGTACTCCAAGCAAACTAAAATACGATTGCTTAGCATTCTTTGGTATAACATTCGGCTGATGGTAAGAGTTTTGCAATGGCGAGTTTGGTTTCAGGTGAAATAGCATTTAAGTCCAAGTTCTTATTGCTTCTGAGGCAATTGTTTTTAATGTTTTGAAGTAAAATTCCACAGAGAATTATTTGTTAGTTTACCGCTCTAATAAGATCAAATTTCACCCTTGCTCTCCGAAGAATTTGAAGACCGGCCCATATTTAGTGAAGACAGTTATGGTCAAATAAAAGCATTAGCTTATGATCGGCACAGCTATGAATCATTAACATAATAAATAACTATTTTCATAATTTCATCATTTCATTTTTTATTTATTCGTTTTTTCTTTTCTCTGTACCGCCTCCCTCAATTTTCGCAGACTTACCGGCTATAATAAAAATAATAAATTGCTTTTGCCCTAAAACTCAAAACAACTCAAAAAAAATGTAAATCGAAATTCATATGTAATTCGGTACTGTGTATACCTATTTTGTATATCTCTCTCCCTAGGGTTACATTACAATTCTTTGACTTTTTTAATGATGATGTTGTAGTCAAAATATATATAAAAAGAAAAAATTTAATTCATTACGCTTCATAGCGACTACAAGTCTCGCATGCACTTGTGTAGATTATATGGGTTGTATGGTTACAAAACAATAAATACAATACGCAGACTCTGTTGCATGCCACCTCTATGCATATGCTCAGATCCAACCAACAACATATGACAGATGTGGTTGCCTTTATTTCTCATTTTCTTTAATATTTCGTGTATTTTTTAATGTTCAATAGTTGACTGTGGTCTAAGGATTGTTTTGGTTGTGGATGGACGACTAAATGGCTGGCATGCTGGCGGACTGACTAGCTTTGCTGAAATGCTTGAATATAATTGTTGTTGCACTTTACCCTAAAGGTAGACAATATTGCATCAAGTAAAACAAATAATAAAAGATTTACAAAAATGAATAATAATAAAATCATAAAACGAAATAGGCCACAGAGGTGGCAGTGGCAGTGACATCAGCAACAATAACTCGGAAAGAAAAAAATTGAATTTAAACAAAATCTTAAAATTAAAATTAAATTTTCCGAACAAAAGATCAGAAGTGGATAAGGTGATATGACGACGATAATTTTAAGCATATAAGAGTATGCTAATCCGGATTTCTTAATGCAACTGTTAAGAATTCCTTAAGGATATTACTTAAGTTCATGTTAAAATATTGAAAGGGAATGTTAAACTAATGAGAAACACATATTAAAGTTAAAATAGGCGTTAAACGTTCCAGTTTTTACTCACAGCGGTTATTTATGCGTCAAACTGTTGGATTATACTCTATGGCAGATTTTCTCTTTTGCTCTTAAATGTCCGTACAAAAAATAACCAGAGAGGAATATAGAGAAAATACAGTGCGAGAAAAAATTTTTAATTGATGATGTTTTATAAACAGTTTCCCATTTAAAAATTTCTGTTAAAATATGTAAACTTAAAAAGCGTTAAGTCACTTTTTCCAGAGTACACAAGCATTTGATTAAAAAAACTTCAATTTTTACTTGCAGTGTGGTCTGGAGACCGACTCTCAAATTGCTATCACAATTGCAAAATGCACTGGTATTAGTTTGCCTGTCACTGATCTATGGATTGTATTGGATTGGGTTAGAGCCTGTGGATTTTACTCTAACGGTTTTTATATAATGTCAATTATAGTCTATTTACGTTTTTTCCATCTCTAGGTCTAAACGGTTTTGATCGAATCGCTGTCATAACCTGTACTTAAATAAGCCCTTGGGCCAGATGTTGCTTTACTTTTGTGTACCCTTGAGCGCATTGTTACACGTCTCAGAAAATTGGTTTCAATTTTGAGTTGAAGATG
The DNA here is from genome assembly GCA_023159175.1 of Wohlfahrtia magnifica. Taxonomy (NCBI): domain Eukaryota; kingdom Metazoa; phylum Arthropoda; class Insecta; order Diptera; family Sarcophagidae; genus Wohlfahrtia; species Wohlfahrtia magnifica. Next base: position 4,738,154 of record JAKWBJ010000052.1, on the reverse strand, counting down.
ACCAACTTTAACCAATAGGTAAAAGAAGACAAATATTATATGGAACTTAAAAAACTAAAGTATGTCGAGCTTTATGTGAGCAACCTTGTATTGAAGATGCTTAAATCGAAATTTTTGAATATTGCGCTTCCAAATCAGCAAAAGTGTTTGGGGTTGTTTTTTTTTTTTTTTTTCTACTGTTCCGTTGCTTCAAATTTATTGCACAGATTATATGCAAGTTCTCAAAAACTGTGAGTAAAAAGATAGATATAATCTGCCCACCTTGTAATCTCCATGCCATTCTTCTGCTATTTGAAAGCGTATCTAATATATTGTTAAGTAGCAGTTGTAACGGTACGAAGTGAGCGTAAAGATACAAATGTCTCCATAGAGAACATTTATTGTAAACGAGCCTTAATTTTTTTTCTGTGTTGGCAATGACATCTGTCAAACATATTCAGTATCCATCAAATCAGTGAACAAATAACGTCATAATTTTTTCATTGTGTTATATATGGCCAATTTTGTACCAGAACATGACGACTTGCGGAAAGCATTATTTTTTCGTTTTCATTTGAAAAAAAGTGCTGCTGAGTCGCATCGAATGCTTGTCGGGCATGTGGTGATCGTGCCCTAAATGGAAATAAATCAAGTGTTAATCTGGGACAACCATCAACTTCGGTTGCAAAAGCAGATCGATACGGAAGGAAGACAATGCTACGAACTTCCAAAGCCTAATGAAACCGTTAATACGGATCGCTACCTATAGCAAATGATCGAAAAACGACCAGAATGGGCCTCAAGACACAGGTAATTTTGTAGCATAATAATGCACCTGCACACAAAGCAAAACCGGTTCAGGATACAATCCGCATATTAAATCTGGCGACCATTATTTGCTTTAATCAATGAGACACGCATTGGCTGAGCATCACTTTAATTCCTATGGAAGTCGAAAATTGGCTGACTAATTTGTTCGCTTCGAACAGTTTTATTGGTGTGGGTTCCCCAAATTACCTGAAAGATGGGAAAAGGTGTAGCCAACAATGGCCAACACTTTGAATGAAATGTTTTTACTTTCTCATTAAAAATTTGTGTTTTATATTCAAAAAAAAAACGCTCATTTCATAGCGATACACCTGGTGGAAGTGGTAATGCAGTTTTGACCGGATTTTAGTTTCCAAATTTATTGATCTGCTGAGTTTTCTATATCTCCCATTTGCTGTCATTTTTGACTGAACTGTCCAAATGAAAATGATCGGAATACCAAGTTTAATTATGGAATCAATATAGTTTACTCTTATTCTTGTGGTATCACAGTGGGCTTAACCTTAAAATTAAGTGGGGCCTTATCCTTCCAGGAGGGGCTGCCACTCTACTTAACTTCAGATCAACCTGTTTGGGTACATTAATTACTATTTTTTTTTTTCAGTTAAACGGTTAGGCTAACATTTTTTTAAGAATTTAGGGATCAGTGGGTTGATTGTATTTGCACTTATATAGAAATGTAATCTTAATAACTCATTTTTCAATACATCTACTGCCATGCCCACACAACAAGGTTTTTCTATGATTTACTCTCTCATCTGCAATTCAACCGCTAATTACGAGTATAAACCGAACTACCTAATTCCCCATACAAAATTTTAAGAACGAATCACCCAAATTATAAGTATTTCGGTTTCAATTACCCTGTGGATTACAAAATAGAAAAACAATGTAATCCCTAATTTAATTGATGGATTTAATTTCCCAGGTATGGATAGGTTATACGGATCGCTCGCACTCTCACGGACACTCGGAGACCCTATGACCCATTGTGATAGCTTTTACAGGACAGTCCCATTGAAGAGGCCGAAAGGCCGGACATGGAAGATTCTCACAAAAAATCCCCACCCAAAGACCCACTAATTTCAATTCCCTCACTTGAGCCAACCGGTACCCTTGGCGAATTTAATCAACTGCGACAGTGGCACATCCCTAAGACATGTCATGTAAGTTATATGCACCCAGAGAAGGTGTTGCACAGTTCCTCCTCCTCATCAAGACAGCTTTTACAATAGCTAAGACTGTGGCGTCCCATGCGGTCTGACATGCGGCCTATCACAAAATACTCGGTATTTATGCCAGAAAAAAACTAGTTCGATCACATTCCACACTCTGGAAGAGACAAAGGGACAGAGAGACACAGAGAATACCCTAGTAGCGCCTTCAGCAGTAATTTCAGTCCCTCGGATGCCAGCATGGCTCGAAACCCATATCAGTTTGACATGATTACGTTCCAACCGGGCCAGTGAGCGAATGCAGCTGAGGAGACATTTAGATTTAATCACGCACGAGTCGAGAGCACTGATTGCGGCAAGACTGTCTACATACATCTTAATATGCTTTGAGGCCGCGGGATTTACTTCCCGGATACTCCCAGCGGCCTAATGTCTAGATCATCAGGGTAGAAACCCGACTGTACCAGTTTCCGTCTTCGAGCTATCGATATAGACCGCGACAGTGTCATCCCAAAGCACAGATTTGGCGATACCAACTTTGAAATTCGGTAGAGCTTAACGGCAGTTTCCTCACTGTTTTCCATTTTTTTAAAGAAAAATCTACCAACAAATAACAACACGACAAATAAAACTTACAAAATGAAAACTTATCAAAACGAATTACGAATGTGCCATGTGAACGAGATAATTCGTAAAAGTAATTCAAATAGAAAAGTTAGAAATCTTGTGTGAACATGCTAACTAATTTAGATGACACCATCACCTGAAAAAAACCAAAGTAGTTGAGCATATAGCTGCGCCAAAAACTTGTTAAGTTTCTTCACGGATATCATTTCTTAATTCTCAAAAAAAATTTTTTATATAAGCGTAGAAAGAATATACAGTTCTGATCTCGAGGGTTATTAAAAATCAGTAATTTTTTTACATAAAAAAATGACGCTGCTTCAGCATCTGCTGTTAAGACGTTTCTTGTCTAAAAATAAATAAAATTCCTTTGCCAATAATGCCAATGATAGACTTTTTGTGGTTTTACTATTTTGCAGATGTTGAATCTGTCTGTCCAACTGATTGTCTACTACCTTTTCTGTGTGTATTTCCTTGGCTTATTTTAAATATTTTTTGTTGTTGTTAATGTTGCCACATGAGTTGCAACAACATAAGCATACCTACTATAATTTATTTATAATCATGCATGTATTATAATGTCGCTGTTGTTGCTGCTGCTGCTGCTGCTGCTGCTGCTGTTGTTTTATAATGAATATAACTTTTTAGACAATCAGACGCCAATTGCACGTTTTAGTTGTTCTCATATTCGTACTCGTTTAGCAATTGAATTGCAAAAAAAAAATGAAAAAAAATTAATTGAAATTTTTCCCTCCACATACGATAACATGTTGTTGGTAAAAACAAAAAATATAAAATAAAAAAAAAAATAAATACAAAGAAAACACAACATGTTGTTAATGTTGTTTGTCAGTTGCAAGAAAACAAAGAAACAAAAGATTACAACCCGCAAGACCAACACTGAGTCTTAGTCTGAGTCTAGGACTGCTTGAATAAATGTTACATTTTAGCAGACATTCTAAAACTTTTGGTAGTTAATATATCTGTTGGTTGTTTCTTTTTGTCTTTTTTTTTTTTTGATTCTTGAATGCCATTATACTCATTTAGTCGTTTTTCTTTCTCTCAAAACAAATAAAACAAAGAAAACTTCACAAATGTAGCTGCTGTTGTAAATTTATTTAAAGGTAAGCTTGTCTTTTCTTTCCCTGATTTTATTGCTTTAAAGCATTTTTTTTTTTTTTTCGTTAAGCACCCAACAACAGGAAAACCAGTTGAATTTTATGTTCAGGCTCATGTTTTATTTGCTTTTTGCCCATTCACTGTTTAATAAAAATTCCATAGGGATACGTTTTTTCCTATTTTAACAAAACTCATCTTCTTTTTTTTTTGTGTTTTCCACTCAAATAGTTGTTTAAAGTATTTAAACGTTTTTCAATGACAATTGGAGTGGATGTTACAATAGTTGTTTTGTAAAACTATTTTAATTTAATGATCAAGCCGAACAAGATCAAGACGAGTGGCCACTAATTGATGCTGGAGGATAATCTAAATAAAATAGCAAAACAAACAAACTATAAATATGTTAAGTTAACATATATTAAACTGAAAACTTACAAAACTTTTAAAAGATTTTAATGATTCTTAAAAGCATTAAGCTTTAAACACATAACCGACAGTAAGTAGCAAGTTGGCGTTGGCAGCATTTGCTGCTATGCTGTGTTCTTAAGTGTTTGAAAGCAGCAGCAGGAATAAAATTAGGTTTCATTGTCATCTGTTTTATTTGTCATTAAAATATTTGTTATAGAAAAATATTCCTCAGTGATGACATTCAAGCTTTTCATATCTATCACAATAAAATCCCTTTTTGAAAACATTACCAAAATATATAAAAATGAATGGAATCATGTGTTTAAAACTTTTTAATTATTTACATAAATGTTGTTTGATCCAATATTTTAATTTGATACTTTTCTTTCCTGATAAATATATTTTGCTGCCAAAAAATAGAAATTATTTTAATAGCAGCAGCAAAGGTTGTTGTCTAGGCTTTCTCTGTGCTGCCTTTTAAACGAATTCTAATTTTGACATTTTACTGTCTGCTGCTTGCTGTCGGTTATGTATTTAATGCTATAAAGTACAGAAAACTGGTGATTTGATCAAATGTGAAAAAATACGAAAATAAAGCAAATAGATACATCAAGAAAGCTATAGATGGCCAAAGCCGAACATTTATTTATCTATTCCATAATAAAGTGTAACTTTTTAACCTTTTGGAGTACTTTTTAGTTGCGTCAAAATAAAATAAACACCACTTTGTTGTAGTTTTATAGCTTTAATTTGCTCACTTTTTACAGTATACAACTATAACTATACAGTCTCCAACTTTTTTATCTTGCACTTAATTTTCGTTTATACAATACTTTTATTTACGCCTAGGCACGACTTTACTTTATGACTGCAAAAGGAAAACTATCTCACCAAACGCAATGCGCAATTCATTATTGATTTCGTATATTCTTGTAGTTACTACAAATTTCTATTTATCTACGTTAAATTCACAAGATGTAAAATTATAATACACAAAAATGAATCAAACTGGTAACACCGTTAAACATGCAAGTGATAGAACTCTTAATAGCACAGACAATTAGGGCAGAGATAGATGCACAACAGCCTTGACAGAAACCAATAAAGTTTATAGCTAAAATCCCACAATACAGTCCCTGATGTGGTCTTTTTTCATTTTAGGCATTTTTATTTTCGTAACAAATGGTCAGGTGGAGTGGTGAACCCCCTAGAGAAAAGAGATTTGACTCATTGTGGTGCCACAAGCATAGCAGCTCAATCGGGAATCAAACAGCCACCATAAGTAACCATTTTGGATCCAAAATAAATCTTCCAATTATGGTGACCTTGATTCTGCACAGTTCAGTCAAAGATGACAAGAAATAGGAGACCAAAAACTTTCGTCGTCTGGTAATAGGGAGATCAAACGGTTATTATTCGACCGGTTTTAACCGGTTTTTTGGTTTTGTTTAATACGGTTTTTTTAAATGTCCATATGGCTGTCGCAGCTGGTTTCACAGTTTCCCATTCGATGGGTCAAATTTCCGAGTATATGGGATCGTATCTCGGCAATGGTATCACGAATGTTAAACTTCAAATGCTCAATTGTCTCAGGCTTGTCGGCATATCACTTGTCTTTAACGGTGGCCCACAGAAAATAATCCAACGGTGTCAAATCTCAGCTACTTGGCGGTCAACTGATATCAACTGATATTAAACGGCCATCAAACTTTCGACGCAATAAATCGATTGTGGTATGAGATGTGTGGCAAGTTGTACCATCCTGTTGAAACCAAACATCGTTCACATAAATTTCATGATAAGTGTCTGCATTGATCGTAATAGTTGCGAAATATAAAATATTGAATATGGGCCAATGATGTCTCCGCTACACAAGCCGCACCACGCTTACGTAAGACCACGTTCGGGTTCCTAAGCCCCAAATACGGCAATTTGGCTTATTAGCCTACCCACTAAAATGATAATGAGGTTCATTCGAAATATGATTTTTTTAATTTTTTTTTTTTTGCAATTTCCGACCAATTGTCTCTGTTTTGGAAATAAATTTCCAATAAATCCCGACGTTGCTCAAGCATGAATAGATTCATTTTGTTCAGTAGAGTTAACACACTGGATGTTGTGACAAAATAGTATGACATAAGTGTTGCCAGATTCGAAATAACCGCTGGTTCAAATTTAAACTTTTACATTGCCCACCCTACAGTTAGTTAAGTTTTTCAAACATAAATCCTCATGACCAACCGCTTGCAATGTTTTGAGGTGAAAATTGTCAGGTGGGGTGGCCTGTGATTAAAGCAAGAATTTCTTGATTGGTAGGCAGCCGGGTCTTACCTAACATAGTATACTGGCTCACATTATTAAATACATAATGCATGTATTTATGTCTCTACACATATTCTCTGAAGTGTGAAAATATTTCTAAATTGGTGGAAAGGATAAGTCTATATATATTGAGTGTCCTTAAATACTAAGCTAAAAGGGCCTTGGACACCAGGAATTGTTAACTACCTTAAATAACCAAGTAGTCTCTAGGCGCTGGCAAGAAGAACTCTTACAAAATACGCTGTAAGGAATGATTCACTGGATGAAATATCATGACGTTGCGGTGTCGAGGGAGAAATGTCCGTTAAGGCCATTAAGCCGAACGTTGTTCTAGCATTCTTACTTGCTACAACTACAACAAAATGTATCAATTTTATTTACTAATGCAACTAGAATTGAGAAGAATCTCATTTTAATAACAGAACCGGTTATATGATAAATCTATAACCGAATAGCGGTTTTTAAAAAATTGCTATTTTTCGAATTATTCGGAAACCAGTTTTTGAAAAAAGTCGAATAATCGATCTCCCTATCTGACACATAAGGTGAAAAGCATTCTCCTTCTCCTCTTTAAAGCCACAACTCCTGCAAAAATCATGCGAAAGAATATCGAATCACCATTAGACGTTATGACGAGAAGAATAGTTGCGATTTCGAGTAGTTATTAAAGATATTTCAACCTCCCTCCAGACAAATCTATCTAAAGAAGCACCCTGAGCTACCTCTAGCGATGATGACAAACATCAGGCAATCAGGAGAAAACACCATCTAAGTCTGGATCACCAACAGCACCACCACTTAGCCAGAATGTTCATCACTACACACAATTATATGGAGGAGCTACAGTGGATTGATTACTGAAGCTGAAACAAAGCGGCCAAGGAATCAATATGGTGCTTAGAGGAGTGATGCAGAAAAAAAAAATGAAAGGAAAACCGAAAATAAAATCGGTCAATTATTGCTTTTAAAATCCCAAGGTTTATGGCGTAAATGTCTTAAGCCTTTTGTTTTCAAACATACTTGCTATCTCGTTAAGGGTTCTTAACGGGCAGGCATTTATATAAATGAACTGTGATGTAAATTTGGCGGGTTAATCAGATTATTACAAAATATTGGCATATGCTCTTACACCATTTAACTTAATTGAGACGTATCGGTTATTTGTTTTAGGTCCACATTAAGCTTCCAATCGAAACTAACAAGTAAACTCTCTAAGGTGAGCCAACATAACGACATAACACAGCATATGCTACACCAAGTCATCAAAAATTACACCGCTCAGTAGTTGCGATACTGTGCTTTGCCCTACAAAATTATTTTAGCGCCACTAACGCTTGGACACATTTACTTGATCAAAAATATTTCAAAATTTTAACAAAAAATTTTAAATTGAGAAAAACTAAAATAACTCTGGACATTTCTAAAAATATTTAAAAAGCAACTTTGTTGACATAAGAAAAAGAACTAAAATATTATATGTTAATATACAAGTATTATAAAGACATCTTGTTGGGTCAAAAACAACAACAACAGCAATATAAACAGCAACAAAAAATAAACATTAATAACAAAATACGTCTGTTGTTAGCTTACTGCTGCTACTCTACTACTGCTGTTAGTGAGTGGAATGTAACCCGATTCTTATTAACTCATCAACATCCTTATGAGCCACCAAAAAAATAAGCAGCAAAAAAAGAATTTTAAAAGCCAAATTCAAAGCCAAAAACAAATTGAACAGAACAAAAGATACAAGAAGGCAAAAACTTTAAAAGCCAAATACAAGTTATTAGTTTTTTAAAAAAGGAGAAGCCAACAACAGGAAAACAATTTTATAAAAAAGACATCATATACCAACAAACCATTATTTTAATTTTATTTTTTTTATTTTAACCACAAAAAAACACACAAATTTTTGCGAAACTTGTGCGGTCCTTAAGGAACAGACGAACACGTTCATACAAACATACATACACTCGTACATACCAACATGAAAGAGTTTCGAGTTGAACATAAAACAAACAAAAAATCTTAAACTAAAACAGAAATCTGTTATGGACAGACAATTTTGCTAATAGGCCATAAATAATAACCACCAAAGAGATTATATGAACGTACTCGTATACTGAAAAAAATAAATAAAAAGTTCGAAAGCAATGTCTCTTAACTTGCAGATCGGGCAGCCGACCAGAGAGAAAGGAGGCATAAAAATCAACAACAAAAAAGAGATTGCAAGAGAAATAAGGTTTAGGGAGTAAGTGAAAGAATTACAAAATTTTTGTTAAGAACAAAAAAAAAATCAAATCAACATAAAACGAGTAAGATGATCATTTTACGTTATCATTATTATTGCACTATGGCAAGCAGTGAGCAGTCTTATAAGCTTGTTGATTAAATAAATGTGAAAGAAACGGGCATTAAATTATATATATAATCACCTAATCAAGGCCTATTTAATCTATATAAAGGATCCGCCATCTAACGTTTTTTTTTTCACTAGTGCTTATTTCGTGAATGGTAAACTTAGTAATTAGTTTTATCCTTCCGCTGAACGAATATGGTTGTGTATACGCTTGAACAACCCTGGGAATCTGGGCCTGCGATCGACTTACAGAAGATGCCGATTTTGCCAAAAAAAATCATCTTTTCAGATGAAGCTCATCATTGGCGGGTATGTAAACAAGCAATATTGTCGCATTTGGGGCACAGAAAACCCACACGCATACACTGAAAAGCCGATACACCCAAGACGAGTCACTGTTTGGTGCGGATTTTTGTCCAGAGACATAGTTGAGCCATTTTTTTTTTTTTTTTTTTGGAATATGAGCAAGAAGTTGCCGTTACAGTCAATGGCGTTCCTTATCGGGCCATGTTAAACGAATTTTTGTTCACAAAAATTGAAGAGGAGGATATTAGCAACATTTGGTTTCAACAGGACGGCGCTACGAGCCACACAGCCGAAACTACACTCGATGTTTTGCGCCCTGTTTTTGAAGATCGCATTATCAGCCGCAGAGCTGATGTCGTTTGGCCACCTCCGAGCTGCGATTTGACACCGTTGGACTATTATTTGTAGGGTGCCGTCAAAGATAAGTATTACACCAATAAGCCAGAGACAATTGACGCTTTAAAGGACAATATTCGTGAAGCCATTGGTGAAATACAGCTGCACACAATCGATAATGTGCTTAAAAATTGGACCGATCGTGAAGGCTACTGCATGGCCAGCCGAGGCAGCCATTTGAATGAAATTATTTTCCATTATTAACCGGAAGGATTGTACTTTCAAATAAAAAAAGAAATTTGAGAAAATATTCAGCAGTTTTTTTTTATAGAATTTTCAAAAAAAAAAAATTATTTGTCGGACCCTTTATATGTATAAGTATAAAATGAAGTTGTCCTATATTCGTAATTTTATAACTCGAAAAACGCTAAAGCGATTTACAAACCAATACATGCATTTAAAGGGTGTATTTTCACTGATGTTTTGGTTAAACTGGGCGGTGACATGCCCATATACAATTTTTACTTACATGTCTATATTTTTAAAACGGTAGTAGTAAGAGTTTCTAACTTTAGCCCAACTAACTTTGTGTTCAATACAAATTATTAGTCAAAAAGTGTGCGGAATTGGATAAGTGGGTGTGGCAACTGCCTTACAAAATAAATATTGATTTTTGTGTATTTTTAGAGCGGTAATAATGGCATTATTTAAGCTTGGTCTTGGTTGTGGCTTAGTAGGCAATACAAATCATTAATTTTAATACATTCCTTTAAATTTTTCTCATAAGGAACACATTTGATAGGTATACAACACAAAGACTCCCAGCAACGCGTTTGTTAAGCAAAACTCCTCAATGTTGTATGCAAAAACGATTATTAGCCTAAAATCCATTTGTTAAACCTACGTTAACTTTAACATTTTTAAAGTAGGAAGCTACCTACTTTAAGAGTAATTTAAAGTGACATTTATGTTATGAATATTTAATTAAAAAAATAGCTTATTTTGGCATCAAGGAAAATTGTTTGGAGTCATAAAAACTTTACCAAAAGAAAAAGACATCTTTTAGTGACATGGTGATCCAAGCTAAAACGCTAAAATTATCAAAGAACGTCTGTTGCAACAGAAACTTTAGGTAAATTTTTGACCACCGTAAAATAGAGCTGCAAAATAATCGTTAGTACTATCGATAGTATCAATAGTTTTGTTTCTGGCTGAACATCGATGGTTTTTTTTTTCACTATCGATACTATCGTCAAATTCTAAGAGTAGATACGGAGGCCACTAAGTGTAGTCAAAGTCACATTTGCAAAAATTTGTTCGATGCAGGTGTTAGCCATCTATAAACTTTTATAGTTACATATAGGGACACAGTTTAACAATTTCTTAAATTTTTATTTATCAAACTCAAACAAAGAATGAATTGTAAGTGAAATATATTCATACATATGATTTTACATTTGAGGCAAACAAATAACAGCCTGTTTCCAGATGACGAGCGTAAGAAAACGTTCGTCTAACAAGTTAAGTGACTTGTCTATTTATATTTCAAACACCAACAAAAATTGATTACTTTGTTTGTGTTTTACATATAAACAGAGAAGTTACTCAACTTATCAGACGAACCTTTTCTTACGCTCGAAAACGTTCGTCTAACAAGTTAAGTGACTTGTCTATTTCAATTTCAAACTCTAACAAAAATTGATTACTTTGTTTGTGTTTTACCTTTTCTTACGCTCGTCATCTGGAAACAGGTTGTTAATCTTCATTTCGCCAGACCATAGCACGTTGTTCTCACGTTGTTCTAACTATTGCGGTGCAGGTGTTGCTTCCGTTTGCTGAGAAATGATACATTTCGAGTACTCCCACCCATAAATTTAGCTCCCATATGTTTCTTTTCTCTTATTGTGAGACTTGAAACACGCGAATAGGTTCATTTTTGAGAGTTTTTAATGACTTGATGGATTAAACTTTGAAATAGGAATTAAAAGTTTATCAAAACCGACAGTTGCCCCACGCTTTCTTCCCATAGTCTCTACTGGAAAAAATAAAGTGTCCCTATTATTTTTTTCAACACTGTATATTTATTATTATTTTTTCTCTTTCACTTAAATTCTAATATTGTTGCCACAAGTAGCACTTAAAAGAATCCGATAGTATCGATAGTTTTATTGCAAACTAACGAAACAATCGAACGGGCCGACTATCGATAGTTTTGCAGCTCTACCGTAAAGCCCTAATTCCAATCCACTTGTGAATTTTTGGACAATATTAAAAAACGCCTGGAAAAATATAATTGGACTTTGTGAAAAATGTTGAAGCTATGGCAACGAATATAATATGAATGAGACCAGATTTATCTTACGATTTTAGGTAATATTGCGGAGAGTACTTCTAAATTCTTTAAAATACTACAAAAATGAAGTTCTAAGAATAGTATAATAAATACATGCAAATTCTTTTATATTATTGCCTTTCATTCATTCCAGTGTTTGAATATCATATTTTGTATTAATTTTTTTTAAGACTTAACAATGAATAAATGTGTGAATTTTTGTTTTCTTTTTTTTTTTGTTTTTTTTTTTTTTTTTTTTTTGTTTGACTATATAGCTTTAGATCCTTGACATCAGGTTGATAGCCAGGTTCATAGGACTGTTGAGTTGTATTCCGACTTAGTTTAGAGAAATGCTTCTGTGCGTTACCTCAGGACCGGTTAGTCTGGCTTCTGGTGACTAGCACAGAGTGGTACCACAACGGACCACTATGCGTACACAAGTGTACCTTGATTTGAAGAGATTGCCACTCCCTCTAGCTCCTACTCTAGAGAGTATATGGCTTTCCATAAAGCAACCATTGCCTTATTTCAGTCTCATTCATGAGTTGATTTCAGGTTCCTGACTATCACAGTATCACAAGCAAAAGCTAAACTTCTTTTCAAAGGTTCTACAAGGTAATGTATTTTGACAAAATAAAGATTTTGATTTCAAATTTTCGCCTATACTTTCTGTTCGTTTGTGAAAAAATCTTCCTGCGATAGCCTTTATTGCCCATAGTGCATGATTAAGTTATTTTGTTACTTTTAAAGGTTTTTTTTTATTTCAAAGATTTCAATATGAGGAACATGTTAGTTTTACTTTTTATTTTATTCTGTACATTCTAAATAATATTTTCTGCTGCAGGTCCCTAAAAAAAAGCGGCTTTACACAAATAAATATAAAAAAGCGGGCAACACTACCTACAAACACATCTTAAATATGTTCTACCACATTTTCCTTCTTTTTTTTTCTTGTGATGATTATTGCCAAGGCGAAAGCAAAAAAAGATGAGAACCACCAACGAGATATTTTATAAAAATCAAATAAAGGATGAAAAGAAATGAAAAAAAAGTAACTAAATTACAGTTAATGGAGCGAATTAAGTTTAAAAGCCACAAATAGATGATGATGCTCATAACCCCATAAAACTTACACATACACACTCACACACTACTATATGGACAATTTTATATGCTGTCATCATCATGTGAAGTCTTGTGGTTAAAACAAAAATTTATTTTGGCCATCTTCTTATACACACACCGCTACGTATGCGGAATATAAAACTACTACTCTCCGTTGTTTTTTTTTTTTGTTTTTTTTTTTAATTGTGCAGAAAAACACAAGCACAGCTTGACCACCAAATGAGCCTGATTAACTAAAATTGAAAGAAGAAGTAAACAACAACAACAAAAATAAAATATTTAAATTTAGTAGCAGTGTGTATGATAATTAAAATTTTTAGTTTTTGCCCCTCTTATAAACGTACAAAACGGTGTGGTTAATAAGTATATTCAACACACAATTTTAGTGTCGCATGTGGCACGTCCTTTTAACCTTCAGAATTTATTTCTCTTTTTTGAATATTTTAAAATAAAGATAAGAATTTAATTTTTTTAATGTTTGTCTTATAGGAAGAGAGCTTATATGGCGTTAAAGAACAAATGACAAATTTCTTTTTGAAAGAAATACTGCGCTGTGCTAGTTCCTGGATAATTGTGCGTCTTCAGGTGTTTCTTGGTCGACCACGATTTCTTGAGCCTTGAGAATACCATACGAGTCACATTATGGTGATATTAACGGCACTTTTTGGAATACTGTGACCGATACACCCATATTTTCCTTTTCTTATCTGTTTCAATATGGGTTCCTCATTAGTCATGTTCCACAATTCTGTGTTAATTATGGAGTAAGGCCGGAATATTCAGGAATATTTTATGATTTCTGATGGCAAAGCAGTCATAAGTCTTAGGAACTATCTACAGCACATGTAAAATTATTCATCATCAGGATATAGCGAGATATTCGACGCCTGTCATTAAGTAAGTATTTGGACGTATGGAAATCGAAGGTAACTGCATAGTATTTTGTTCGTTAGCAATGAGTTAAAAAAGGTCTGATCAAATTTGCATGACCGAAGAACATTCCAGAATACATGTACACTAAAACTGTGATATCTATTTTTTCAAAAACTTTTCTAGTTCCTATATGAAGCATTAGACCAACCCTCCGACTGCTGCCATGACGATTTCAAACAATGCAGTCATAGTTGTGTCAGACTCTGGTCAACGCAAAGCATGCCCAATCCATCTCCACCTCCACTTCATTCCCATCTTGACCACAGTTTCCAGGTACTCACAACAGCTGAAACTTATTTCCAAGCGAAAGCTTTTGTCATATAATATGACCAATCTAGATGTCATTAATGGTCTTACCCCCGGTCCGAGTATTCAACCCTGAATCCCGTGCCAAAGCATAGGTTCAAAGTCATAACATCCAAAACCGAAGATGGTTCTCCGACTACCCCGCGTAGAATGGGGAAATATCCCGACTTTACCAACCTTATCACATACGAGTAAATGTGAAGCAGCGTCAAATCAATCAAGGCCTCCAAGGCCGCTGTTGAACACGTTCTTATTGCCACAGTTATACCGAGGCAAACGAGTCTCTGTAGTATGGCTAATTTTTTCACGGCGGTAGCTTCCTCATCATTTATCCATCAAGCTATCGCGTATAGGTGTTGAAAATGTTAATTTTGCTGACCACGAGAAATACTGAGAGTTCCGCACTTGACGTATTTGGCCATAGGCTTGTTAATCCAGTTTTTAACATCTCCCTGAAGCCACGGTTCGATGTAGTAATACTCCCCATACTTTTGACAATTAGTGAGACAGAAAAATTGCTGTCAATGACCACTTTGAAAAACAAAGACTGAGCATCTTTGAAGAACTTCAACGTTCTCACTCATTATGGTACTGCTCCTTACATCTCTGTGCACAATGCGGTAGGTTGCATTCTTGTACAGAAATGCAATGTGTGATATGAGTTACGTTGGTACGTCCTTGCAGTGAAATGCATTTCATGTGGTAGAGCGGCTTAGAGTATCGAGCGCCTTCTTAAAATCGACAAATATTAAATACAGTAGAGATCGCCACTCCACCGTTTGCTTCCTGATTATGAGTAGACTATTGATGTGATTAATTCCTGATTTAGCAAGACGAAAATCAGTCTATTCATTGCGAATAACGCTAGCGAGAGCATCTGCCAGTCATATATTTAGTATATTTCTGATCACCTTTTTCACCTTGCTGAGATCACCAGAAAAGTCAAAGACTGAAGATCTGAATAAAGTTTTCTGCAGAAACTGCAAGGATGAAAAGAAAAAGAAATCAAGTGAACAACTGATTGATCATTGCTTGATAGTAGAAGATAATATGTTCTACCATTCAAAAGATTTTATGGTAGACAATATATATGGTAAGAATAAGAATAAGAATATGGTATATCAAGAGAACAATTTCTTTAGACCCAATTGATATGTTCTGATATGTTCTGCAGACAGCTACCAGAAGCAATTAATATGGCCTGTTGAATGAGCAATAACATCATCTAGTGATAAAAGACAAGCTGCGGCTACTTTCTTTATGATCCAATAGGTTAATTTTTATGACAGTTCAGGCTATATATTCTACATATAGTTTCACCTGTGAACGGCATTTCATTTTATTTTATAGAAATTATTTAATATTTTACGTGTTTAACCACTAGAGACTTACAAAGCTATACAACCGCACTATTAAAGGCATAAAATCATTAAAATTGTGTTTTATGGACCATATTTTTGCTCATCATCATCATCAAAACGAAAAACCACACACATGCACGAAGTACAATGATTATTGATGCATTCTTAAAGTCAAGCCAAGACAAGCTCTTGCTTGCCAAGCTCACATTCACAAAGGTGATGCATCAATATATCACGAGACGACGACTGGTGGTGTTCACGTTCTGTCGAACATGAGAAAATGAAAATGAAGAAAAAGTATTGCCTGTAATACCATCATCAATAATGTCATCAGCACCAGCACCAACACACCAATACCATCATCGCTTAGCTCCAATATCATATTGATATTATTGTTGTTGTTGTCATCATTTGTTAATGGTTTGTTGTCGCGTTTTGTCATCTGGAATGTCAGTAAGTCTGTTAACATATTGGTATTATCCCACTGTATTATATTCCAGAAATTTATTATTATTTTTGTTGTTGTTGTTGTTGTTGTTGTTATTGTTCTTATGTTTTATATTTTGTGTCATAAATGATGTCATTTAACAAAAATTGTTGCCAACGTTTTTTTTTAATTTTGTTCTTTAATGTAATTTTTTATTTTCATTTCTTTTATTACAACCCATCCCCTTTGGACTCTGTATCAAGCTCCCATATACAACAGACTAAAGGAACAACAACAGATGTCTTAATTGAAATTTGAGCTGATGTTGTTTCTTTTTTTCGTTTTTTAATATTTTGTTGTTTTTGTACCCACCACATGATCAGAGCAATCAAAAAATAAAAAATAAAAACGAAAAAAGGCGTGTGAAAATTTCTTTTTTCGAAGGACCTTTTTGTTTATGCCACTAAAGTTGTGTTGGCATTTTGTCACTTTTTTTCTTTAAAGCTGTAAATGAAAAAAGTATAAATGAAATGGAGTAATAAAATATAATATTTATGCGTATATTGATAATCAATTTTTAAAATATTTTTTTTTTTTTTTTTTTGTTAAGACTTTTATGAGGGTATTTTGTGGGTCTTTTAAGGATAATAAAATTGTTAATCTCTTGACATTTATACAATAGGCCTTTTGTTGGAAAATAATAAATACACACTAATAATATGGCGTAATAAATCAATTTGTATTTATTCAGTTTGTTAAACAGGGAGGAGTTAAAATTTGCTTAATTGTTGATGGCTTAGAAGTTCCCACACACCCAATCTATAAGAGAAACATGAGTCACAAATACTGCTGGGAAAAGAAGATTTGTGCAAACGCATACATTGATTCGAATTTGATTTGGTTTCATTACTTTTTTTTTTGCTGTGCAGCTTATGTGGCTGCAAGCAAGCTACTAACAATGCAACAGATTCTGGCTTTTGCTTTTGCCTATTTAAAGATCTCAAGTACTCGCTTCACTACCTCAAATATCTTAGCCACTCAAAGACCCGATGTCACTCAGTTGCCACCTAAGACACTACACATAATGCTGCTTAATGCCCACTACTGCAATACACTATCAGTCGAGTAATCACTATAAACGATTTCATCTTCGTCAAGAGATATGACCTGGATACTTAACACAAGACTGGAAGACCTCGGCTACGTCGACATAAATTACTACATGTCTCTCAATTATTGCGACTTAAGTGCCTAAAACAGCATTCGCTATTGTCATTTACTTGACTTTCTCGATAAATTCGAAAAAATTAAAAAAAGTTTCGGAAATACCTCCCTTATCTACGATTTTTTAATTCCTTTAACGATTTCTACTGTTCCTGTTAGGTTAGGTTAAGAGTGAGTGGCAGCCTCTTTGAGTATAGTACACAGAGCTGTTGTTGTGATATCACATGTGAAGCGAAGCCCCTGTGCTAGTCTCCAGACCTGAGCTGACCATATCCAGGAGCTGAACGTCGGAATGTTTATTGAAGGTAGTCCACCAAAAGAAAGCTCCGCATAGAAGATTAGATTCAATAAGAGTCGAATTGATCCAGCAAATGATGCGCCATCTTGTGCCCACTGCTCTCATACAGCAGTAGATTGCACAAGCCGCCTTAAGAACGCTCTCAGACAAGTTACCCTTTCGACTTAGCTTGCGGTCAAAAATTTGGACCCGTTTGACCGTTCGACTCAAACTAAGCTTATTCCATAGAAGCGATGCCCCTACTCACCACTCTCTGTCTCTGTATGTCTCAGAAAGAGAAAGTAACGAGCCGGGATTTAAGGTGATCAGAATTATCACCAAGGTCATATAGAGCATTAACGATTGAGTTGGGACAGATATTGTTGAAAGCGTCCTCAATATCAAAAAGGACAGCGAGCGTTAAATCTATGACATGTAGAGATTCTTTAATTCGCAATATTAGCAAGTAGTGTGCTGTCTCAACTGATCTACCCCCGTGTGGGACGCTGAGAAGTAGACAGGCATGAAGGACTGATAGAGTTCCCAATATGTAAATCAGTATCTCTCTTCAGTGTCTTCAACAGAAAAGAACTAAGACTAATGGGTCCGAAGTCACAAGGATTGGTGTGTGATGATCCTCCAGCCTTGGGAGTAGACACCAACTTCGCACTCCTCCTGGCCAACAGCCAGGAAAAGACGAGATCCTTCCCACGCTAAATATCTGCCGGTATAATGCCATCGGGTCCTGGGGATTTAAAAAGTTTAAAGGAACCAATCGCGTAATGAAGTTGATCAGAGGTTACTCGAATTGAAGAATGAGTGCATTACTAAGTGAGTGGGTGTATTACTTTTTACTTTCATAAGTTAAACAATCAAGGATCACATGGCAACCTTTTCACAGGAGATATTAGGCACGCATTAGACTGGCTAGTAACCAGGCCTGTGAAGGGAACACTACCCGGAAAGTGAGTGAACAGAAGTCGGTCTAACGTATTAGCTGTGACTCTTAAAAGCTAATGGTGTCATTTAGCTCTAGGTGATCCCATTTTAAGCAGCTTCTCTTTCCACCTGTTATCGCCAAGTCTTAGATCATCTTCCAATTCCATGGTTTTCCTTTTGATATAAAAATTTCCTTTGCCTAACTTCGTTTTTTATTGAAATTGGAAGATTTTTTTTGCCATAAATATTGTATCTGGCAAGAATATTTTTAAAATGTAACATAGACAGTGGTTGATAAAATTTACTGGATTTACAGAAATCCGCAAATGATACGTTCCACAACTTGCAGACGTACACAAGTGTGCTGCTGTGGTATGATAGGTTCAATCACAGACCAGACCATCTGAATAAGAAAAAACATTTTTCAACAACACTATCTCCTCATGACATTAGCTAAGCACCTCTAGTAAAGTTTTCCAATGTATTTAGCAGTTTCGACTGATGAGGTCAGATCAGAGACGTCCCTTAAAATCCCAACTTCCTATATTATACTAAAAGCCAGACCGAAAGCATATGATGCTATCAATAGTTCTGATATCATGGAACTATGACTTCGTTAAACTATTACTAACGGTTGATTGTGATAATTTTTATTTTTTCGATGCTTACTTGCAATCCCACTCTGTATGCCTCTGCCTGTACAGAAAATGGTTTTTCGTGTCCCAATATATGTAAAACAAGAAAAAATATTGTTATAAAAATATATATATTATTATAGCAGGTGGTTAATTTGTTATCCTGGTTATGCCGTACTGATATATGTATTGACGGCGTTACCATACTAATTTGTGTATTATTTCACACCATTGCCAATTCGACCATCTTTGGGTAACACAATCAAACATATTTAAGATTAACGGACATAAAATAGGGTATTTGAGAGCGTTTGAGACATTTCCGGAACTTTCCAAACTGTAGGCAGTTAGGTATATCAGAATGCTGCTTTGCCTACGTCGATATAGCTATCGTTTTGCTGTCATAAAGTAAAGTAGTGTTTAGGCGCAAATAAAAGTGCTGTATAAGCGAATATTAAGTGCGAGATAAATAAGTTGCTGTATTAAGATAAAGTATATAAAGTAAAAGCGAGAAAATAAAAACTGTAAAACAACAACAACATGGTGTTTATTTTATTTTGACGCCATTAAAGAAGAACTTAAACGTTTTAAAAAGGTTTAAGCGTAACATTATCCACTTCCTGGCATTAATAAGACTTATTTTAATGGTGGGTATACACAATAAAATCTATTTACGCAACGCCTTTCTGAATCAGATTGCATGTTTTGACACACACACTGCAATCAACAATGAAATCATAAACGCAACATTAGTTCTGGTATTTTATTTTAAAACATAACATCGCGAGAGAAGAACGGTTGAAAAAATGAATCGCCATTTTATTTAATATCGATGTATAAAAACATGTAATCACGATACAGATAGTACAATCTACATTAATGCAATCTGAAAATATTAAAATATTTTGATGTTAATGAAATCTCAGATGCAATCCGAAATGAGATCATAAACTCGAATACACACCATTCAATCTACAATGAAATTTGACAGATTGCGTAAATGGATTGCATTGTGTGTTCCCACTATAATACCCAGTCTTGAGGCTAGAAGGCACCAGCTTTGATATGTTTTGGTCGCTGTCATCCCTATGCAGTCTAAATCGTTCCAAGTTCCTAAGCATATGAGAGTTTTTTTAAAACCAAATCCAAGCCTGTTTATTGCTTAGCACTGGACTAAAAACCCAGAAGATGTTTGTTTATAATTTAAGCTATGACTTTATTAGTAGCCAATTCTAGCGCGGCATCAGATCACTCTTTACTAATTTATTTATTTATTTGATCGCTTATTTTTCGTTAAGTTCAGCAAATAATAGAAGCGATTGCTAAAAGTCCTGTCTGGTGTTTGTCAGGAGCATGGCGTTAGCTTCCGGTGCTGCCTTTTTTATTACTAACTTTATTACTAATTATCCTCCTCCTATCACTAGCTTTTTATTTAATATTTTGTTCATTGCAAAAAAAGAAAACAAACTGAATTCCCTGGAACAAAGACAATTTGCCGACAAATGAAATATTATCTTATTAGATTATATTACAAATAAAATAAAAAATACGTTTAATAAGAGAATAATATTTTTTTTAACGGAAAAGACTAAAAAAAAATTAAAGAATGAACGACAAAATAAATCGGTAAACGTACTGTGAAAAATTCAAAAATCAAACGAGCCGTAAAATATAATATGATCACCGGCAACGAAAAAAATTCTTCAAATCTTTAAAACAAAAGGTACTTTTCAAAAATTTTTTTTCTTTTTTCGCATATAAACAAGATTCTCCAAAAGTCTAGCAAAGGCAATGGATGCCCGGCTGGCTTTTTTTTATTGCCTTCTTTGTTTTAATCATTTGAAAAAAATCTTCCCAAAAACCAAAAATCTCAACTTGAAATTGATTGGTATATTGCTTGAAGTAACAAAAAAAACCTTAAAAGAAAAAGTCCAGATTTTGATTGAGGATGCTCTCTTGTTTTTTTTTAGCTTTATGTCAGCTTTGACGATTGTCAAGTATTTGAATCTGAAGAAAGAAAAAACAAACGCCGCTAAAAGCTGAGAAAAATGCGGCTTAAAATTCTTTAAGCGACATAAAGTCTACTTAAGCAGCTAATCATACTCTTCTTATTACTATTATTCAATGGTCTTAAGATGAATAATGAAAATAATAATAAAGATGATGATTATGATTATGATTACGATCTGGCAAACCACCGCTGCTGACAATGAGCCGTTTAAAGTGATGAGCACTTGTTTATGACCAACGTACAAAGTGTATGTGAGCCGGTCGCTATGTTAAATGAATTCGCTTTGATTTGTAATTGATTGTCCAAAAAGATATTTCAATGGAGAATTAAATTTCGAAGAAATTTTTGTAAAAAAAAACCAAAAAATGCACTGAAAAGTATTTAAATGTGTGAGAAAATTATAAAAATAAAAAGCAAAAAATTTTATCAAGAAATCTGAAAATATAAATTTTCATTTGATTTTAGCCGAAAGAAAAAAGCAAGGAAATCAAAGAAAAGTATATGAGGTCTGAGACTTAACATTCAAATACTAATACCATATAGCTCTGCCTAGCTCAGTTTTAGGTTAACCTACATACACATTTCCGGAACCTTCCAAACTGTAAGCAATTAGGTCACAGTTAATTATCGTTTTGATGTCATAAAATAAAGTCGTGCTTAAGCGAAAATAAAAGTGTTGTATAAACGAATATTAAGCTGTTGTATTAAGATAAAACTGTATAAACGTTACAGTGTAGAAAATAAAAAGCTGTAAACAACAACAAAGTGGTGTTTAATTTGTTTTAACGCAATTTAAACGAACTCAAAGGTTTCAAAAAGGTTAAAACGTAGCAATATTTTTAATTTCAATGAAACGGCCTTTGTTGTATAGAAAATTTTATGACATTAATGTGGCCGCCACGGTTGGCGCGTACAAGATTCAATCTGGAGCAACAATTTTAACAAACTTTTCGCAGCATATTAGGCCGTATTTCTTCAATAAATCTTGATCTCGGATGTTGATTTGCAGGTCTCTAGTTTATCGACATAGTCAGGTATTGATCCACACACCTTTCCAATGGAGCTTGTCGTGCAGTCTAAGTGTCAACCACCATAAGAAGGAGTTGTTGCTCTATAACAGGCAGACAACTGCCTTGTTATTTGATATAATTAACTAGCTTCCCACCGATCTTCTTTCGATGCAGAGGGCTAAGCTGTAAGCGGTAGAGCTAAATGAAGCTAACTCCTGGCCTAATCTGGACTATGGACACGCAGCGTTTCCTAGTAATTTTCTCGATAGAAAATTTGACTTTGATACATCAATTTTGGTCTGGCAAACAGGCGTTTTTTCAAAATGACCTTGAAGTCTATACCTATAGCTCTACGATGCTGAATAGAGTGAGTTGTGTTACATTCATAAAGGATTCTGAAAATAGACTCTCTTATTGGTTGCCTGACCACTACAGTGTATTCCGGGCGGAGGTCATGGCTATACTGAGGGCTGTGCAATGCTTGTTGAGTGGCGGGATTTTCCCTGAAAATCTTATGATATATGCGGACAGTCGGGCTGCGGTCAGGTTCTTTGTGAGCGTCACATCGACGTCTATCCTCGCCCATTAATGCAACAGGTTACTCATGAAAATTTCCGCTCATTGAAAGGTAACTCTCATATGGGTTCCGGGACACAGAGATATCGTTGCTGATGAACTGGCTAGGACGGAAACTGAACTCGATATTTTCTAATGAGAGCCTATAATTAGTATTCCATTTGCCTCGGTTATGCTGGATATTCTCCGGTCAGTATATGGCGAGGCTTAATCTCTTTGGCGGCCTGAGGTCCAGTAGGGTATCGCCAGGTCTACTGCACCGACCTCGATGAAAATGTCTTCTCTCCCTAAGTCGCATTACCATCCATCGCACAATTGATGTCCTCGCGGGTCATTGTCTAATTGGAAGCCACGCGAACATACTCGACATCTGAGTAGGAGAAGGGGACTGTGTTTTACCTCATGTATCAGTCTCCAGCCCTTGCCACTAGACGACGAAAGATTTTGGCCTCCTGCTTCTTATCATTTTTAACTAAACTTTACAGAATAAAGATCACCGCAATTGCCAGATTTACATATTTTGAAGTTAAAATGGAGACTGTTTGATCGCCGGCTTAGCTTCTACTCTTGTGATATCACAATGAGACAATCGTCTGGCCTAACTGGGACTTCTTCCCTCTAGGGGGTCCTAACCTACGACGTAAACAAGTGACATAACCCCAAAGAAAATAATCCAACGGGGTTAAATCACACCATCTTGGTGCCCAATTAATTGAACCATTACGTGAAACAACTCTCTCATCAAAAGTTTTTTTGGGTTAATCAATTGTAGAGCGCGCTGTTGGAACCACATGAATCATATATATATATATATATATATATATATATATATATATATATATATATATCGTTATATATATATATATATCGTTCACCATTGAAAATAACATTTTTGAAGACATATAGATCAATGACTCCGCCGGTTTCTAAAGAGCACCAAGTAGTAATTTTCTGTGAATGTGATGTTGTTTCAACAAAAGCTTGTGGAATTTCTGCTCCAAATTCTGCTTATTTGGGTACCCATTCAGCTAAAAATTGACTTAATCGGAGAACAACATTTTAAAGGAAATTAAATATCAATATCAATTTGTGCTTCAACCCATTCGCCGAATTGGCGGCGCATATTATGGTCGCTTGACTTTAAGTCCTGCACAAGTTGAATCTTGAAAACCATAAATAAAAACAACTTAATCCCAGTTGCTGAGAATGGCGACGAATTGATTGATTTGGATCGTCTTCAACGTTTCCCTGTACAGCGGCTACAGCTTCTTCAGTGCACACCGTTTGGCGTCTGACGGGATACACATTATAAGTAAAAGTAAACATGGTCCGAAAATGATCCATTGTTATTCGATTATATACGCCATAAAATATATAAGCTGCACGAAAAGTGTGAGGAACGAACCGCTTATTTTGATAAAAAAAAAAACTTAACGATTTGCAGGCTTTGCTCTATTGTAAAAGGCGAACCATAATATGCATAGACTAACTTAAACAACTGTGCAATTATATTCAATGAAATGTACATAACTATAATGTTCTCAACGTCAAGTTCTTTTCGTCAAGTTTCGTTAAATTTTATTTGCTGCAAAACAATCGGTAGTATCGATAGTTTTGTTTCTGGCTGACCATCGATAGTTTTTTTTCACTATCGATACTATCGCCGAATTCTAAGAGTAAACACGGAGGCCACTAATATAGCCAAAGTCACATTTGCAAAAATTTGTTCGACGCAGGTTGTTAGCCGTCTATAAACTGTTATAGTTACATAGGGACACAGCTTAACAGTTTCAAAAATTTCTATTTATCAAACTCAAACAAAGTATGAACTGCAACTAAAATATGTTCATACATACCATTTGGCATTTGACCCAAAAAATAAATCTTCATTTTGTCAGACCATAGCACGTTGTTCTGATCATTACGGTGCAGGTGTTGTTTCCGTTTCCTGAGAAATTATACATTTCGAGGACTCTTACCCATAAGTCTAGCTTACACAAGTTTTTTTTTTTCTTATTGTGCGACTTTTGTTGACTTGATGGATTAATCTTTGAAATACGAATTAAACGTTTATCAAAACTGGCAGTTGTTCCCCGCTTTTCTCTCATAGTCTCTGCAGTTTTCCTTCACTAGATCTTTTTAATTACTTAAGTTTTGTGGCACTTCGTGGTCTGAACAATTTTCACAATATAATTCACAATTAATAAGTTTTATGACATACTGGAAAAAATATAGTGCCCCTATTACTTGATTCAAAACTGAATATTTATTACTAGTCTTTCCATTTCACTTCAATTCTAATATTGTAGCCACAAGTAGCACTTAAAAGAATCCGATAGTATCGATAGTTTTTTTGCAAACTATCGAAACTATCGAATGGGCTGACTATCGATAGTTTTGCAGCTCTACGCACTACACGTACGTAAATAGCAAAATAATAAAAAAGATGTTGTATAGTGGATGATTTTTTATTTATGATTTAATTTTGTAATGATACAATAAAATAAATAATAAATAAATAAAATAGTCAAATGTTTAAAAATAATAGATATATATTCGTGATAAAAAATGCTGTATTTAGGACAGCTTGCACTTATGTCCAAAAAGTACATTATAGCCAGGATAAAATTTATTATGTATTTGACAGACTTTTGGTTGATTTTTAACAGTAGCTTAAGTAAGCAAAAGTATATGGTATTATAAGGAGTGTTTTTTATAGAGGTATAGAACTTTAAGTTGCAATAAAACAACGATAAATTATTCGATTGACATGAATTTTATTTATCCGAAAGATAATCTTGTGGCATTACATTTTAAATATGATTTCTGGCATATGACCGCCACGGCTAGCGCGGATGTAGTCCAATCTGGACGTTCAATTTTCGATGACTTTTTCCAACATTTGCGGCCGTATACCGGCAATAACACGGCGAATGTTGTCTTCCAAATGGTCAAGCTTTTGTGGCTTTACCACATAAACCAATGACTTTACATAGCCCCACAGAAAGTAGTCTAGCGGTGTTAAATCACAAGATCTTGGAGGCCAATTCACAGGTCCAAAACGTGAAATTAGGCGGTAACCAAAAATGTCTTTCAAGAAATCTATTGTGGCACGAGCTGTGTGACATGTTGCGCCGTGTTCTTGAAACCACATCTCGTGGACATCATGGTTATTCAATTCAGGAATGAAAAAGTTACTAATCATGGCTCTATACCGTTCACCATTGACTGTAACGTTCTAGTCACCATCGTTTTTGAAAAAGTACGGACCAATGATTCCACCAGCACATAAAGCGCACCAATCAGTCAGTTTTTTTGGATGTAACGGTGTTTCCACATACACTTGAGGATTACCTTCACTCCAAATGCGGCAGTTTTGTTTGTTGACGTAGCCATTCAACCAGAAGTGCGCTTCATCGCTAAACAAAATTCGCTTATGAAAATCGGGAACAACGGTAATCTCTTTTTGGGCCCATTCGACGAATCTACGCCGGGCGTGAGTCTATTCACGATGAATTGCCGAACCAAACTGAGAATAAATCACTTGACAGCTGTTGAATCGGTCGCCATCTTGAAAAGTAATGCCAACTTAAAGTTCTATACCTCTATAAAAACACGCTTTAGTTGAGCCTTAAGTCTATCCACAATGAAATGTTAAACCATACTAAACTAAAAGCAATCGGTTTTTAAGTAAAGCAGTGTTGCCAACTCAAAATTACAAACCTCTAAAAAAGCAATCATATATATTATGGTCAGCTCAGCAATAAAGGTTCAATTTAATTCATTAATACCAAGCCATTAATTAAAAAACATTTAGTTTTTAAACAACTTGCCTCATCTCTCTGCAATGTTCCCCTTTTATCAACATGTCATATATTTAAATATTAATTTTTTATTATTTTTTCAATAATAAAAGCCCTCCTTGTTTTTCCATGAGCAAGACAAAAATCTAAATTCATATTAAAAGATTTAAAACTTTTAAAGTGTTGAAAATTAAATTGTCGAGTAGAGGAAAACAAAAAAATTTACATTTTTATTGCAGCTTAATTTGCACTCTTCGAACAACAACAACAATACCAGTAATTTTGTATTAAAACGATATAAAGCAAGTAGTCTGTGGTTCACAGGCATAAGAGCAACACTAAAAAAAATAACAAAATTTGCATAAAACTGATAAGATAGCAGAGAACCAACAGCAAAATTCCGAAATGAAAAAAAAAAAAATCATTTATTAATTGAATTCATGTGCAGCTAAAATGCAACAAATAATTTTGAAACAAGTTTTTTTTTAATTCACCAAAAAAAGTTATAATTTTAGACTAGATTTGTTGTTGTCACTAAAGAAAATGTGAAAAAAATTGTTTTCGTTTTGGTTGGTCAAGGTTAAATTAAATGGATTTTAAATAAAATATCCATTAAATAAACAAAATTAAAAATATTTTTTTTTTTTTTTTTTTTTTTTTTTTTTTGTAAAATCTCGAACATGTGTTCACAGTTACAAGTGTTAGTAGATATTCTGTGATCAACCACATTAAACCACAAAAAAATACAATTACATATGTACGAACTTATATCTTTTTCTAAGATGGTTAGAAAGTTGCTCCAGACGCTCCATCGAAGTTTGTTTCGAGTAAACTTAAATAATAATGGCTGGTCCAACCAAAGCGCACGATGTTAATTATAAATAAAATAAAAAGTTTTCAGAGAATTAATATTTAATATTATGATAGAAAGATCTATAACAATTATGTGTGAACAAAATATTGGTCAAATGCTCACCACGGCTTCGGTGGCGTAGTTATATACGTCGGCACATATTTTCAATGACTCTGAGACATATGTAATTAAGGTTCAATGTCATTAGTGTGGCGAATTATCTCATCCTTTAGCTCAGTCAACATGTGCGCCTCAGACACAAATTTACGTTGTAGTCATTTCTGCTCCTTGAATTTCTGCGTTCAATTGTTTTGTTTTAAAACAACAATTTTGGTGGTAATTTTAATTCCATTCATTTTTATTTCTTTAAAACCCAAAAAGGACCTTAATCCTGTAAAATGTGCCTATCAGGCACACATGACATAATTCACGATTATTGTTTTATTTGAAATATGTATTAATAAACAACAAAATAAAATGTAATAAGGGGAATTCCCTTTTAATCTTTCATTCAATAAAAACTTAGGTTATTACTCAGTTGAAAAAAATGTGAAGACGAAACTTTATTATACAATGTCCAAAAGAAATATAGCTGGACCATAAGAAATTTAAAGCATAACTGAAGAAATTTATTTAGAGAAAGCTCTAAAGCGCCAAGCGCTCATCATTTTTCTTTAAACTCGTTTATTTTTTTTTCCACCATGAATTGTTTCCCTTGGCTAGTTTGCGACTTAGCGGGTGACCTTTCTTCTCGTTGCGGGATTTAAAGCGGGACCAATTGTACATTACGAAAACCCTTAATATCTGCTGCTAGATCATACCCGTTCTTCAAACTTCAAGTGATCAGCGCCATTCGGATGCCTACCAATTTCCGTAATTCATCTCTACCATTCTGTTTTTCGGAAAAAGTAGCTTTTTCTTCTAAACCTTCTGTTGCAAAAATCTTCACCAGTATTGGTTCATTACTTGGTATTGCTGCCCAGCCCTCGTTGCCATCTACACGAAATTGGCGGTCGAATTCGTAGTTTCCATTTTCACCATTGTCGAAAATTACCCCGTTTCCACTGTTGCTTGTTATTGTCTGTTACTTGTTTTCTTCGCTGTAAATTTTCGCTGTTGCTGTGTTATTTTTATTTACTTTGTCTCTGCTAATGTTTGTTGTTGTCGATTCTGGTTAATTATAAACAGCTCATGTAGCAGTTCCTGTAGCTTTTGTTTATTTATTTTAGCGATGTAATAAACGCAGGGGTGCCCAACCTTATTATCGTAACAATATGATTGTTGTACACACTAAAACTCATTAAAAAAAACACACATGGAACAAAATGGAAGCCAGTAGATGAAGTAGAAGTAAAAGCTTTTATCGGCCTATTATTGAATGCGGGTCTAAACAAACAAGGTATAATGAGTTACTCCTGGTATCCATTATTTTGTTGCAATATTTTCGGAGCCTGCATGGCAAAAAATGCACATACCTATGTACGTTTTGAAGATAAACTACAATTCGCGATATGTGGGAACGCATCAATAGGAATTTGCTAAAGTCGTATATATTGGTGCCGTTCAGAAACGAGTGTCATTTGGGCAGTATATTCCACCAAAGCCAGACAAATACAGAGTTTCTTATCTTATAGAAAAGCAAAAATGTCTCTGACAGAATTGTTGAAGAAATGTGCAAACCATTTGAGAAAACAAATCGAAATTTTTGAATCTATTAACTACTTTGAGTTGATTGAACGGTTGTTTCCAAAAGACTTAAAATGTATTGAAACACTGAGAAAAATAAAACCATGTAAATCAAAACAAAAAGAAACTTCATTAATGAATTCTGAAAAAATTTGACACATATAAGTTACGTTCCGAAGAAAAGTAAGACAGTTTTATTATTGTCATCATTACATCTCGATGCAAAGACATGTCCTGACGATAAAAATAAGCCTGAAATTATTATTGACTATAATAAAACCAAAGGTGGAAAATTTCACAAAACGGAAAACAAATCGTTGGCCACTCGTGCTCTTTTACAATCTAATCGACACTGCTTTTGTTATTTGGATAAATAAATTTCCTGAATGGAACGAAAGCCAAGAGCAACTGCGGCGAAAAATGATTCTAAAAGAATTAATTTAGGAACTAGGTGTTCCATATAAAAAACGTCGTAGTCTTTTAAAATTCCATAAAAGCAATTTTTCCAATATTAATTCTATACTACTCGTAAGCGAAGACGACCTCTCCGCCAAGTTCATCACATCAGGTTCTTTGGTTAAATATGCCCAAAGAAAGAAGTCCAACGGTCATTGAACAAAAAAGCCATTGTTTCGTTAACTGTGTGGCAAGTGGCACCATCCATTTGTAGCTACATATCGGCCAGGTCCAGTTCCTCAGTTTATGACCACAAGAAGTCCGTTATCATCTCACGATAGCGAACACTATTCACGACAACTATCGGGTGGGTTATCTATGGGTTTAACTTTGTACCAGGGTTTAATCCTAATCTGGCAGTACTTATGTCATTCTATCTTGCCACAAAATTCAGTATATTCTCTCCACTGAATGAAATAAATCGATTTACGCTTGAGCAACGTTGGAATTTATTGGAAATTTATTTCCAAAAGAAAGGCAAGTGATCACAAATTACAAAAAAAAATAAAAATAAAATCATCTTTTCACATGAGATTCGTTCTCATTTTGCTGGGTACGTTAATAAACGAAATTGCTGTATTTGGGGCTCAGAAAACCCAAACGTGATCTTACAGAAGAGAATGCACCCATTACGAGTGACTGTTTGGTGCGGCTTGTGGAGCGGGGGCATCATTGACCCCATATTTCTTTGAAAATGAGGACATCGCAACCATTAGGGTCAATGGACACGACTTTTTTGTGTCCGCCTTTCATAGTATTGTTGTGAACGATGTTTGGTTTCAACAGGATGGTGAAACTTGCCATAATTGATTTATTGCGTCAAACGTTTGATGGCCGTTTAATTAGCCGAAATAGTGATGTCAGTTGGCCTCTAAAAAGCCGTGATTTGACACCGTTGGACTATTTTTTGTGGAGCGCCGCTAAAGACTAGTGTTATGCCGACAAACCAGAGACAACATTCGT
The DNA here is from genome assembly GCA_023159175.1 of Wohlfahrtia magnifica. NCBI lineage: Eukaryota > Metazoa > Arthropoda > Insecta > Diptera > Sarcophagidae > Wohlfahrtia > Wohlfahrtia magnifica. The sequence continues at coordinate 4,707,781 of JAKWBJ010000052.1, read as the reverse complement.
GATGCCATTGCCGAGATACGACCCCATACACATTAAAAAGTTCCCGAAAATTCGTCTGATCAAATAGGGCACTGTAAGGCCAGCCGCAGTAGCCATATGAATGAAATAATATTTCATTTCGAACCGGAACAATTTTTCTTCACAACAGAAAATTAATTTGGCTAAATTTCAAATCATTTTCGTTTTATTAAATTTTTAAATTTAAACTTTTAAATGGCCCACCCTATATTTAGCAGAGGTTGATGTGTCTTCTGCGGCTCTACTATCGCGAAAAACAGTAATGTTTTGCGCAGAACGAACTGGGCGAGTATGCACTGGTGTTTCCTACCTAGTTTTCGCAGTTTTCTGAAATTCCCGCATAATTCTCCCACTTGTGGACACATTTGGTCAATTATGCTGACCAAAAAAGTCATAAAGTACGCGAAATGCATTTTGATTAGAACGTCAATTTTCGTTAAAGACTTCAACAATCATAATGCGCTATCCATGGTTTAATTTGTCAAACACTGAAACAAAGAAATGTCAAATTACGTTCGCCAAAAAAACTTGACGTTACGGTGGGACTCACAATTGACATTGTGCGTTATATTTGGACCACCCTATAGCACTTAGAACAACGGCGAGCTAATGACTGTATTGAACGAATCATCACTATCAGCGTTCTTCGAATCTCACAAAATAAGTTTGGCGGGCCATACAGCCCGACAGCATCTGCATTCTATAACTAAGCAAATATGTCTTAAAAATTCAAGAGGCAAGAGTGTGGTGTGCCGTTTACGGAATCGGTGGATAGATTAGGTGATGTACGTCGTTAAAAGGCTAAAAATGCATACAGAGGATTGGTTGGAAATTACAAAGGGCGGGGAAATATAGAAAACATTGGCTAACGCTGTAGTGTAGTAGCTGTAGCACCAAGGAAAAAGAAGACTATTGCTTCGGTATTGTGAAATGTAGTAACCTGTACTAGTGACTATAGCTCAACTTGTTACAGTGCATTTTCTCTGTTTTCTTATTATATGGAGTCTTTGGATCTCGAAATATTTTTCATAAAATCCTCTCCGTTGCTGGTTTTATGCAAACACTTTTGTTTATTTTATACTGAACCTTCGTTTTTTGGCCTATAATTTATGCGCATATCCCAATCGCCTTTACCAGTCTTTAACTATATCATCTCCTTTCTGTACTTTAACATATTTGCTGCAGTTTTTTGTTCTTTTCCTTTTTCCATTCTTTCCACTTGTAGTAGTCTCGTTCTCTGTTCGTCATTTTACAAACTACTTTGTTAATCTTTATCAAGATTTAATGATCTCACAGAATAGGAATCAGAACGGTAACAATAACAACAAGAAGAACAAGAGTAAACGCATTAAACTCACACTGGTAACAACAATTTAAATTGAGAACAAACAACACCAAGTAGATAACGATACCATTAAGGCAAAGGGATAAAGCAAACAGTCAGTAGCAGGCTGACCAGAGGCAGCACTCAAAGTGTATCAAAGTTATAAGATCTGATATCAGTTTTGTCGAATCTTACAACAATAACAGCTTCATAAATGTAAATTAGAATTCGTTTAGCATATAAAAAAAGTGTTTTGAAACCGAAAAACATAAGAAGAGAACTATGTATGAGCTCGTAAATAAATGTCAAATGATGTTACAATCACTGAACTCAACTTAATTTTGTTTCACCACCAAAAAGCCTTTTAAACTTCTTTTTTCGTTTTTTATTTTCTTCTATCCTTTTCTTCGTTTTCTTCTTTTATGGGCTGATGTGTGTCTGTGATAATGAAATGATGCTGTCATTCGAATCTTTTGTTTCGTTGCTTATCTATGAACAAAAATTTTGCAGCACATTATACCCTCCATTATGGTGTTATTTTTTTTCGAACCGTGTCTGCCTTAGCGTCTATGCTTGCCTTGGCCATTGTATTGGAGGTTTTTGTTGGCTCTTTTTCTTTTAATGCCACACAGATCAAACGTTACATTATGTTTGATTTTATGGAAATATCTTAATAAAGCTGAATCCTGTTCATATTCTTTACTTACAATTTCAGATCGTCACTAAAGCTGAAAGCAAACAGACGCAACAACACAAAACCAAAAAAACAGAAGAACATGAAGTTGAATATGACCGAAGTAGTAGGAAAGATTATCGCAGATGATAGTGATAATGGCTTGTAAGAACAAAATTAATTGTCAGCCAAAACAACTGACAACTGGCTCAAGCACATGTGTAGTAAAAATAAAGGGTAAGACAATAACAATTATAATTACAACAACAACAAAGACTATTAAAATAAGAAGAAAAATAATATAAAAAAATGTAGTCCTTTTTATAAAAGTATCGGAAGTGAAACTAAAGCCTGACCCAATACATATTACATCCCAAGTGTCAAAATATATCGTTTGCTTGGTAGTAGTGTGTTCGTAAAGCTCTGAATTACGGCATCTTAGAAAAGTTAGTAAGTTAAGAATGTTAGATTACTTGTGTTGCCCACAGTTAGCCAGTGCACTTCGCCCATTTTGATATTTTAAAGATATTTAAAAACTTATGAAGGCATGCAAGAGATAGTTGAGCAAAGACATTCTTAAACCGGTATATAAAGCTCAAGCGGTCCTGGCGACAGGTACCCCTGACAAAATTAACCAGATTTGCCGGTAATACATCCCTGAAACAGTCCAGATTATGAAAGAGACATGCACCGTAGAGAGGAACTGTCACAAGGACGGTGTTGTAGGGTTTATTCCTCCTAATCATTCTCACAGCTCTTACAGTAGCCATAACACTCCTAACCAACACGTTCTGACCTGTATGCTATAATACAGTGCTCAGTAACTGTAATCTACTCCTTCCCAAAAGGATATCTATTGCCAGAGACAGCCAAGTTATATTAGACCAACTGTGTTCCACTCTTTCCAATGTTCAACGCCACCAGAGCAATATATACGTTCCTCTGTGCAAGAGCTACACCCAGATATGATCCTCTGTTAAGGTCTTTAAGACTAAAAAATCACGTGTACGTTGAAATTCGTTCATAAGATTGAATCTGACTGAACCAACTAACCAAACCAACAAAGTTCGGTCATACTACCTTGATTAAAGAATTTTCGGAATAATCCTCGTGTGGCGGTTCCACTGTTCCGATTTGAGTTTAAGTGGGTACATCTGTTGTTGATATTCCCGCTAAATCTTAGCGTCATAATTTACATTTGCAAAACCTACATAGCCGAAAGTACAATTTTAGAAACGGCTGCTGAAACGCGTTCCCCGTAATAGTTATTTAACTCGATTGAACAAAAAGAAGTCACAGGGAGCCAAATGAGGTGAATTCAGTGGCTGTTGGATGATATTTATTGCATTTTTCGTCATAAAATTTCAAATAATGAAGACACCGAACGACGGTGCGTTATCATGGCACAAAATCCATTGCCTTCTCTTTTGACTGAAAATGGCATGATCAGGATTGTCGTACTCATAAAACCACGCCTCGTGTCGAGTAATGATCCTTATCATGAATGTGAGATCGGATTCAGCCTCGCAAATCATGTCTTTTGCAACCTCAACACGGACAAAATTTTAAAAAATCGCTAACACAGTTAGAGATAGATGTACTCTTGGCTACGTAGCCAAGTAAATGTTAAGCTATGACGCTAATATCAGTAGTCTACAGCAAAAACTGCCTTTGAATAAAACTATATGGAATATAATGATTTTGATGCGCTGAATTCAAATCCATTTGCAGTTTTTTTCCATCGGGCTCAATTTTTTTTTTTATGGGCGTGGCAAATTTTTCGTCCAAAATATGGTAGCTATGTCTATATATTTCATCATAACTTGAAAATGACTTGACCGATTCCAATGCAATTACCACCAAATGTTTTCAAAATTTCCTAAATATAAATATATAAAATAAGCTTCAAATCATGAAAATCGGCAGGCATTCAAGTATATAAGAAACGCTGCTTTGTCTACGTCAGTCAGTTATAGTTTGGCAGTTATTGTGTAAAATCGTACTAACAGTCGTGTATTAAGTAAATTGGTGTATTAAGCGGATATTAATTAATTGGTTACTGTATAGTTATAAATATATAAAGTAAAAGTGTTAAAATAAAAATACCTGTATACCAAGGGTATTATTTATATTTCAGGAACTGGCAACACTAATGTCAGTAGCTAAAATCTGTCAACACCATAATATGATTTGCCATTTTTTTAGCAAAAATGTACTCACAACGTTTTAATATACAAGTAGTATTTGGTTTGTTTAAAGTGAGTTAAGAAAATCAATTTGACTAAAAAATTTAAATTTCAAGCGAAGGTTTTCGTTGAATGATTTTTCAAAATTTTCGTCGTGGATTGTCTCAACAAGAATGTGTCGATGAACTCAGTTCTTTGTATGGTGATAAAACACCATCAAAAATTCAATCGCGGTCGTATTTCAGTCGCCGACGAATTCCTTGAAGTCGACTAAAATCGATTGCTGTGCCACAAAACATCGATGCAGTGCGTAAACTGATATTGCATGATCGTCATGTGACATATTGTGAAATAGAGGCATCTTCGCACATTAGTTCCACTTCAATACACACGATTTCGCATTAACACTTAGTTGTACAAGAAATTTGTTCTCGTTAGATACCCTATAATTTATCAATGGCTTAAAAAAGACTCACGTTGATTGGTGTAAGGATATGATTGGAAAGTTCCACCGTGGTGCTTCAAAAGACGTATATAAAATCGTGACAGGTGACGAATCATGGATATATGCGTATGAGCCAGAAACTCTGTTCTACTCTACTTAACTCTACTCTGCTGTACTCTGTTCTACTCTAACCTACACTACTCTACTTAACTGTACTCTACTCTACTCTACTCTCCTCTTTTCTACTCTAACCTACTATACTCTACTTAACTCTACTCTACTCTACTCTGTTCTACTCTATCCTACTCTACTCTACTCCACAAAGAATTGAGCTGATCGACACATTGAGATAATCTACGTTGAAAATTGTGGAAAATAAACCAACGAAACTTTTCTTAAAATTTTCATTTTTTGCCAAATTGATTTTCTTAACTCACTCTAAACAAAACAAATAGAATTTGTACATGAGTATGTTTATGCCAAAATATGTCAGTTTCCGAAATATAAATAGTAACCCTCGTATATCTGGTAATATTAACTGTATCAGACAACACTAAGGCTTGTTAAAAAGTGACGTACGATAATAATGTGCGAAAAAGATCATGGCGTACGATAATAATGTGCGAAAAAGATCATGGACGAAGGAAGGTGAAGCTACGCAGACCCTTGACTATCACTAAGAAAGGTAATGCTGTGTCAACTCAAGTAAACACCAGATCACTTATATCTTTAATGAAGCGGCTTTGATGTAAGCACCATATAGAACGGACATTGTGCCTACAAATTATCATTTATTTTGACAGACTTCTCTTAATGATACACATTTCGTAGAATCCAACAAAACGCAATTGGATCAGTTTTTCGTTCAAAAAACTTTGAAATTTTACCCGAATTACGAGTAAGTAATGGCTTTACTTCAAAAATTCCATAAGGTTAAAAGTTAATAAAGCTCATTTCGAATATAAGAAAAATGTAGTTCATCGAATTTTTAACCGAACTTCTTCCAGCACCTATTATATTTGCTTATTTTTCTCTTTCTATACAAGAAAATTGCTTTTAAGAATATTATTGTTTCATTGGAATACGAGTTTTCAATCGATACGTGATTGAATGCAGCAACGAAATCGATATGCGGCATTCACGTAGAAGTTAAAAAACCAGGAGAACGAACCGGGATATGTTTCTTATTTGATAGGCATGTAACGTGACATTACAAGACACGCAAAAATTAGCACCCGTACAAAATACACAATAATCTATTACTAATAAAAAAATAACAAACACAAAAACAACACTCATGCAAGCTTAAAATAGAAAGCAGTGAGAATTTAACATTCCGTTCACAAACATTTTTGTACATAATTAACAAAGAATTCTCATTGTGTTCATATTATTTTTAACGTAAATATTCGTACTTCTGAGGGAATGAGAGTTGGTTTGACAAAAAATCGACAAATAAGACGGGTAACAAGGGTGACTCTTTCAATTATAAGGTCTCCCGAATGCATTCTATAATTGGGCACCAAGTAGCTGGTGGCAAGGCCTTCCGCATTCATCCTGTCATTGTTCATTAGTGTTTACCTAACACGATACTAAAAACCACTCCTGACGATAGATAGACGACCGTTCCTGAGATTCTGCCAGATTTATCGGCGACCACCCATTCCTGTGATCCTGCCAAATTAACCGCCGACAAACGTTCCTGCCAGATTAATTTCCTCCTACACTGTTCCTGTGATCCTGTCAGACTAACCGCGAGAGGAGAATAAAATTAATATCACAAATATTAAGAAATTTCCTGACATTAGCCAGCTTCTTGCAGTTATAAAATTCCACAAACACTATAAAACCAAGAAATATCATGCCCCTGCCTATCAGTTTAAGTAACTCCAAAATATGCGTTTAGGCCCTATAAAAATGTACAACAACAATAACAAAATATATGCCGATATAGTTAATCATAAAATTTGGGTGGCCTAAGCAAACAATAAGAATTGTTTTCATCGTCTACCAACTAAACCAACACAAGCAACCATCTGAATCACCGACAAAAAACTACAAAAAAGAAAAAAATCTGCACAAAAAAAAGATGAAGAAGAAAAGGGTTACAGGTAAATACACAACAACAGCAACAACAACGATAGAACGATAAAATGTTATTAAAAGCCAATAATTTGGGGAGAACAAAACACAACAAAAGGCTCAAAACAGCTCATATTGTATCATTGTTAGCATATCAACAGCAAAAGTCACCACAACAAACAGCAACAACATCTTTAAATTCATCGTCTTCATTGTTGGACTATCATCAGCAGCAACTTGAGCAGCAGCAGCAGCTTAACAGAAAACGAAAAATAAAAACCATGAAAATTATCTTCATCATCAACAACATCAACATCATCATCGTCATCATCAACATGATTGTTATTTTTATTGTTGTTGTTGTTTGAATCAGCATCTTTATCTTCATTCTGATTATTTGAGGAAAGAAATGAAAAAAATGAAAAACAAAAATTGGTACAAAACTCTGTTTGATTTTCAAACCCAATCTAGACAGACCTTTTGGTGCTGCACAATGATATACACACACACTCACACACAAGAGAGAAACAGAATCAGAAAAAGGAAAAAAACATCAGATCAGTGTGTGGTAGGCGCAGGGCAATAAAGATTCAGATCATCTGACACAACATTGGCCTGAGCAATTCAAAACATCTTTTAAATATCTTTTCCTTTTTTGTTATTGTTTTGTAGGGTTTTGTAGGTGTATTTGAAAAAACAAGATAAGCTAAGAAGCCAACATGGAATTGCTGCAGAAGCAACAACACGAGCAAAAGGAGTTTCACAAAAATTATGAAAGCTTTGGTTATAGTAGTCATGATAGTGGTGGTGGTGGTAGTAGTTGTAACCAAAGAAGAAGTAAGGCTTATGAAGGGCGTTTGTTAAGGGCTGGTACCCATTTTCTGAAGAGAAATTTTATTTGGTTTGTTATAACATAAGTAGCACCAATATAAAGCTCACGTCTCTTGTGACCTCATGATTATACGGCACTATTAAAGCCGCGTATTCATTCAAAGACTTAAACAGTAGGGTTTGTCTTAAAAAGGTATTAAAGTTGTAATTGGAGCTCACTTCCTTAATGTAATACTGCTAACTGTTCCGCTATTTTATTGACCGCAAATTTAGGTAACTAGTCAATAGCTTTCCTCTGCGACTTAGGTTCAAACTACAGCCACCGTGAGGATTACCGGATAAAACAAACATGTATGAGATATATAATAAAATATAAAATTATTTCGAAGCTAGTTTTTATGACTTCAGTTTTGCTAGCACTGTTTCAAGAAAGTAGGGTTCGAAATGTTAGACTTAAGATTTGTAAAATTATGTATTTATTGATATCTTTAATAGTCCACAGAGTACTATAGGAACATAATGAATGGATTTTATCTGTATTTGTCTATAGCTTACGTTTTTATCGCACCACTTGCCTCATTCAAATATGAGGCTTAACTCTCTATTCCAATCGATAGCTAATTTCATTATGTCATCGAGTTGTTGTGCTTAAGAAATAGTTGGATATTAGATCCAGCCAGAAAGTTTCAAAGATGCACTTTAGGCACCAGTTGATAAATGCCTAAATAAAGTTAACATTCTTAGCTCCAACGTTTAACGGCCCGCAACCAGAAAAAAGTGTAAAGTTTATACACGCGTTAAGCGGGGCTTAGTCGTCCAAAAGTTTAGCTTATAATGTGCGTCCTGTTGCGGCATTGATTGGCGTAAATTTGATTCTTATTTTATTAGAAAACTCACCCTATATGACTTCTCTTCTCGCATTTACTCTACTTCGCTATACTACTCTACTTCGCTCAACTACTCTACTTTACGCAGCATTACTCTATTCCACTTTATTCTAATCCAGTTCATTCCACTTCACTTTTCTTTTCTCTTATCTATTCTTCTCTACTTTATTTAACTCCGTCCTACTTTACTTTAATCTACTCTACTTAACACTGCTCTACTCTACTCTGCGCTAATCTATTCTATTCAGTTTTATTCTACTTTACATTATACTAGCCTACTCCACTCTACTTTACTGTACTCTACTCTACTCTACTCTACTCTAATCTAATCTACTCTACTCTACTCTACTCTACTCTACTCTACTCTACTCTACTCTACTCTACTCTACTCTACTCTACTCTACTTTACTCTACTCTGATCTTCTCTACTCTACTTTGATATTTCTACCCTACTTTACCGTACTCTAATCTACTCGACTCTACTTTACTCTACTCTACTGTACCCTACTCTACTCTACTGTACTCTACTCTACTCTACTCTACTCTACTTTGCTCCACTCTACTCTACTTTACTCTACTCTACTTTACTCTACTTTACTCTACTCTACTCTACTTCTACTCTACTCTACTCTACTCTACTCTACTCTACTCTACTTCTACTCTACTCTACTTTACTCTACTATACTCTACTCTACTCTACTTTACTGTACTTTACTCAACTTTACTCTACTCTGATCTGCTCTAGTCTACTTTGATCTCTCTACTCTACTGTACTCTAATCTACTCGACTCTACTCTACTCTACTCTACTGTACTCTACTCTACTGTACTCTACTCTACTCTACTCTACTCTTCTGTGATATACTCTAATTTATTCTACTCTGATCTACTCTACTCTTCTCTACTCGAATCTAGTCTACTCTACTCTACTCTACCTTACTCGACTCTACTCTACTGTACTCTACTCTTCAAAAAAACATCTTGCGTTCTACGCCGTAATGTTTGTGAGCTAGAAAGCAAATTTTTTCGGCGTAGTCAAGCTATAATATACTCCTTGACTTGGATAATGTTGATTGTAACACATGTCCGATTGACACTGCCACCAAGCTGAATACGTCAGCGTACAGTGCTTTCACAATATCGATGATCTTCCTAGAAAGCCCTGTGAAGATTCAAAAGTGACAAGTCGCCGAATATGCACGAAGCCTTCTCGTCATCTTTAAAGGCAATACAAAATGGTGAATACGAAATGCTTTATAATAATTCGAAGACTAATTGTAAGGTCCGAAAATGAGCTGTGAAGACTGAGCCCACTGAAGACTTAACGCAGCTTTAAAAAACAATAACCCTTTGCCTTCCACTTGAGGAGCATTCGCTATGGCGTGATTCAGGCACCAAATTATTTTCTCGGCCTCTGGTAGCAAAAAGTTAGTTTCATTTAACCGATTCTTGTGTATGACTTAAAACTGAACCCAAAACGGGATATCTTCTGAAAATATAATTTTTATTATCAAAACCCGACTAAATGGTGAACTCCAAAGACGTCTAGTATTAGTTATTCTGCTTGCAGTTATAGGCTAGCGTCTTAAGAAAACTTTCAATTTCTAAATTTTAAAACACCTCAAAGAAGAGATGTTTATCGAAATACGTACATATATATAACGCTGATATCATAAAAAATTCTTTGTCTCACAAACGTTCGCCTTAAACAATTATACCGACAGAAATCTACTCTCAACTATATAAAGTATACCACCCAAAAGAAACAATAAATGAAACCTTTTATTTGTTTGCTGATCCATTATTAACATAAGCGTGCAAAGTTAATGATTGCGTTGCTAAAAAAAAATATCAGAAAAAAAAAACCTTTTATGTCTTTATTTAGTGGGCCCACCAAAAGATTAAAATGAAAATTTAAAAAAAAAAAAACAAAACCTTAAGAAAAAACACGCAACCAAGTGAAATTAAAAACGAAAGAAGGCCACAAATACAATTTCTTAGAAACTCATTTAAAAGGATTTTAAAGCATATCCCATATATATGATGATGCTGTCTAATCGACCAAACTGGCCAATTCTATGAAATGCCGCTCAACTCCAAAAAGTTTAATTTTTACTAATTAAGTGATGATAATGTTTATTAGCATGTTAATTAGCAATAGCTTATAACTAATTAAGTTATAGTTGCGAGTGTCAGAAGGTATTCATTTTAAAACTAGAATATTATGGAAATCAGATACATTATAGACAAAATGTCGCCAGAACTGTTAATAAATAGATGAAGTTTTTGTATTGAAAAATTCTTTGTTCTCCTTGTACTTTTCTCTCACTTACAATGAAAATCATGTTGGACCTTACCATTACAGTTTTATGTTTTTTTTTCGTCACTCCTCTAGGGAGCATATTGGCTCTCCACAAAGTATATATTGCTTTGGTTCAGTTTCTTTAATCAATTTGATATTTTTAAGCTAAGTTGATGATTAATCCGCTGTAGCTTCCTCCATATGATTTTTGTGTGTGTAGTAGTGAAGATCCTTGCTAATTGGTGGTGATCTTTGCTTCAGCATTGTAATTTTTTCCCAGTAGGTGGCGTGTTTTTCCTGATCATTCGTCTTTCTGTTTGTCATCATCGCCAGAGGTATGCGGGAAGTTTATTTTTTAGATGGAGCTGTCTGGAGAGGAGTTGAAGCCTGGGTCGAACCTGGGTCGTTTGTGTTGTTATGCGTGCTTTTATCCTTTATACCCGATTCTTATATTATTTGATTTTAGAAAATTCTTTAACATCTAAACGTGATATATTCTAACGTTTCATATTAATCTGTAGATTACGGACTATGGCTGGCTTACTTTAAAAGTCCCCCGACTCATAGGCGAGTGTTCTTATCACTTTTGAGTGTTTTTCGTTCCTTTCGATTTATCTTATTCGGTCTCTGGTAATATCTTATATTTCAATCTTAGGCTTTTGTGTTAGGTAGGAAAATTAGAAAGGGTGAATAAAATTGCGCCTTCACTCGTAGAATGAACTGGTTGGCCCAATGTAAATCTCCTCAGAAGAAGAAAAAAGATAAAAGAAAAAACAAAGAACCACACAGAAATATTATATATCTGCGCTGAACCTCTGGACAGTAGCACTGTTGGTACTCCACCGTCGCTTTCTCCACAACATTCTCGGATAACCTGAAAAACCTGTATGCAGTTAACCAAGCCCTCTTAACGAATTCCTAGCAATTATCTCAACCACGACCTTCAAACATAATCGACTCCAATCCGAAAACTGTCAGTTTCAGATTAAGCTACCAGGTTCTAGATAATAAGCAGTCCAATCTGCTTCTCCAGGCGTGATTTGGTTTGTTCAGAGTCCATTTCCTAATGGCCCTAAAATAAGACCCCAGTGGGATTCTAAAAGAGTTTTCCATTAGAGATCCGTTCAGCTCCGACCCGTTGCAAGCTAGATCGCCAGCTATCTGACTGCCGGAATTGCTGCAGTGCGCCGTCTTATCAACTTAAGCTTAAACTATAATGCAATATGTAATTGTAAGTCACACCGTAACGTCAAGTTTTACGCCAAACTTAATTTGACATTTCTTTGTTCCAGTCATTGACAAATTCAACGCAATTGCGCAGCGCATTAAAATTGTTGAAGCCTTTTGCGAAAATGGGCGTTCAAATCAAAATGCATTTTGTGCACTTCGTGATCTTTTGCTCAGCATAATCGACCATACGTGTTTACAATCAGGAGAATTCTGCAAACCGCATCTGTAGAAAATATGGACACACTTGTGCATGCTCGCCCAGTTCGTTTTGCGGAAAACATTGCTTTTGTTCGAGATAGTGTGGCAGAAGAGTCGTGAAGCCCATCAGTTGAACATCTAGCGAACATCACTAACTCGAATTTCGAATAAAGAATTGAATTTACAAATCAATTCAATCAAGAGCTGAAGCCTACTGACCATTTCAAGCGCCATCGATATGCCGAATAGATAGTTGAGCAGACAGGAGTGAATGGTAACTTAACAAAGAAAATTATCTTCAGCGACGAGACACACTTTCACCTCAGTGGATTTGTTAACAAGCAGAATTGCCACATTTGGGCAAATGTGAATCCACGAGTGATTGGTGAAAGCACATACATCTACAAAAAGTGACTGTTTTGTGTGGTTTATGGGCTGGCGGCACCACCGGGCCGTACTTTTTCGAAAATGAGGTCGGCCAGGTAGTTACCGTAAATGGTGTTCGCTATCGCGAGATGATAACGGAGATCTTGTGGCCAGAAATTGAGGATATGGACCTGGACAATATGTGATTCCAACAGGATGGTGCGATTCAATTGCTGTGTTATCCATGTGGTGGCGATATTAATTGGCTGCCACGAGCATGTGCTTTGTCACAGTTGGACTTATTTCTTTGGGAATATTTAAAAGACAAAGTGTACGTTAATCAACCAAGAACAATTCAAAAGCTAAAGGATGAGATAATTCAGTACGTTAACGACATTCAACCTCAATTATGTCTCAGAGTCATTGAACATATGGACCGATGGATAAAGGTATGCCACCGAAGCGGTAACCAGGATTTGGCTGATATTTTGTTTCATACATACTACCTTGATCGAAAAGTTTTCGGAATAACCTCCGTGTGGTGGTCTCATCGTTTCGACTTGAGTTTTTTTTTTTTTTTTTTTTTTTTGTTAAGTTGGTAAATCTTCAACACATACAGAGATAGATGAACTCTTGACTACGTAGCTTTTACAAAAGTCAAGCTATGACGCTAAGACTTAGCGGGAATATCAACAACAGATGTACAAACTTAACAAAAAAAACTCAAATCGGAACGATGGGACCGCCACACGGTGTTTATTCTGAAAACTTTTTGAACAACGTAGTAATTGCCATAGATCCTTCTATCAGAATAAAAATATTGAGATAATTCTCAGAAACCATTTTGTTTTACTTACAATTAACATCGTGCGTTTTAGTCGGACCACACTTTATTTAGAATATCTAAGTGAACAATTCAAACCTTGTGAACCTTTTTAATATTTCATTATAGTTTTTTGAAATATTTTTTATATAAAAAAAAATTTTTTTTTATTTTCAATATTTATTTCCTGATGTTGTGCCAAAACTTCTACAGGCTCTTAAGCGACTTCTTCTAGTAATAATTAATTAATATAATCTACTCTACTCTCAACTCTATCACTACTTTACACTTTGATGTAGCCTATAACTAACCTACACCTATACAATTTTATCACTAGATTTAATGAAGTTTATTATATGAAATTGATATACAATCTAAAATATATGGCTTATTTCGCACTTTGCCATATCTGGTACTATATACTATGCACTAAACGTAGGGTACGACTTCAAATTATTTTGTTCACAACTTACAAGAAAAAAAAACCATATTCAATAGCTTAATTTTATGCATCATGCCTCTAAAACCCATTTGCCGGCAAAGAAAAAAAAATAGTAAATATTTAGAACAAGTACAAGAGAGCATTTAAAATGCAACAGCAGCGGCAGCAGCACATGACTATGGTGTATCCAAACAGTCTGGCAATTTCAGACAATTTCACACACCACACAACTCAATTTAGTTTTTAAACACACACCACCAGTATAAGCATTTTTCACTCGCTACGCTTAATCTGTGCAGAGTTTTGCACATGCGCAGCCAAACCTTTGCTGAACTTTTCATCGCGTTTTAAAGTCAACAAAAAAGAAGAACGTCGAGAACATAATTTTTTGGTACATTTTTATTTTATTTCGTGTATCGTTAAAATATACAACAGCAACATGCAACATTCAGCGTTTTCGATAAAAAAAAAAAAACTTAAAAAAACCTGAGGCCCTTGGGGGCGAAATGCCAATAAAATGTTTAGACCTACCAGAAGCACAAATAGACAGACATAAAGAGTCAAAAATACCAATACTTATGTATATAGACAGACAGCAAAAGAACGTACATAGTGGTGCTCCTTATAAAGAAAAAAAATGGAAATTCATATTGCAACACATTCACTTTTGTTGTTCAATTCCATCATATGAATCTCATATGCCAATTGCATCCACACGCTACGAGTTGTATAAGTAAAAGGATGTAACAATCGTTCGTTCGTTCGGTGGGTCAGTCATATAAAAATATGTAAGTCATACCTTCATGCCACGTTATATGAGATGTGTGTGTTCAACATTCCTGTATAATATGGTTGAGAATTGAATTGAAATGAATTTGTTTTTATTTATCTTTATGCGATTACGTTGGGTGTACCCTTGTATCTACATATCATAAATGTGCACTAGTATGCTACCCTTAGTTATTTAGGTAGAATTTTAATGTTTTTTTTAGGTTCTACTCTTTGAAAAGTCACATAACATTCCCAGAGTTTTATTATTTTCATACATTTTTGTTCTCCGTCACCCCTCATATATATTGGCTTTTCAATATCCAAATTCCAAGGAATGGATGCTTGGTTTCAGTTTTTTTCATTAATCAAGTTGAGTTTTCGAGGTAAGTAAATATTAATCCACTGTAGCTCCCCTCCATATGATTGTGTAGTGGTGAAGATCCTTGCTAATTGGTGGTGGTGATCTTTACTTTAGTATTGTAATTTTTTTTCTTTCTCTCTGATGCTTGTCATCATCACTTGAGGTAAGCTGGAATATCAGGAGAGTCTTCTTCTTTATTTTTAGATGGAGTTATCCGGGAGGAAAATTTAAGCCTTTTTATTAAACAAAATAAATTTCTACTTGTTTTTTTGTCATCATGTCCTCTCCTAGGGCTCGAACCTGGGTCGCTGGGTTGTTATGCCAGCGCTCTAACCACATACCACGCCACAATTTTGATTATGGCATTGGGCGGGATAATTTATTCTGTGGCTATATAGGGTTTCCGAAAGATGTATCCAATCCGTCTTAATTTTCTTTCAGTTTCAATTTGTCCATTTTGAATGCAACTTGATAAGGTCTTTCTCATAAATAATTGACGAATATTATTATCATCATCATTCTGACCAAGCACTATTGTAGGACATTGCGACCCATAGGATCTATTGTGCCCCTGCCGGTCTATATTTTGTTCAGCAGATCTGCTGCCTTCCTAATGAACACCATAATGGTGGACATGTCTCCCAATGTCTCTCTAAATATTTCCATGTAAGCCTATCAAGAACCCCACATTCACAGAATAAGTGTTCCGCTGTCTCTGATGCCTGTGAGTACAGCCTACAAATATAACACATCCATGACCGCCATCCTCTTCAAATGCGCTCTCAGTCCACAATGGGTGATAAGAAATTGGCGTTAGGAGTTTAAGCCTGCCATACTTGAAAATCTCAGAGCGACGCCCAAATTGCGGATTGATCGACGACCATCTGACAATTTGTCAATTCTCGATTAGATTGCGGATAGTAAGTGTTGCTGCACAGTAAGGTTGCAGACCGATATATGGATTGTCGATTATTGTAACTGACGAAATTATTTTATGAATACGCCTTAGGAAGCGCTTCATGAATGACTTGATTGAGTTGACATTCTTAACAGCTGCGTTTTAATAATCTCCTAAGTACAAAATCCTTTACTTTTCACAAAAGTTAAATCAAGATCTTGGATTATTAGTCAGTCAAAAGATTAATTGCTTAAATTTATTCACTTATAGATGTTAGCACTGGTTCCGCCGAACTACCCTTTAGAAACCATTTATTTTTTATGTTAATTTGCAAAACTTGTACTGTATGACTCTACTTGTACAGAATCTATCTTGCCTTGCATGTTGCAAAATATGTGAGCTAAGAGACATATGTCATCAGTGTAGTCGAGGTCTTTGTAGGCTTTGTGTGGCCGCCTCAATATAGAACAGTATATTCATTTCTCACCCTAAAAGACTATTATTATGAATAATAAGACAGCTCGCATTTGATTAAAGCACTTTAAATGTATAAATCTATATATATATATAAAAGAGGACTATAAAATGTATTGTAATTGATGTTCTCAGAAATGCGCCAATCGACTTTATTTTGTAAGCCGGTTAACCGTTAATTATATACGGTTTTTGTAAGTCCTTTGGTTCGCGAGATATTGACGTTATATTGTAGAAATTTTACTTGGAAACGAAATTTGTTAAGCTAGGATCACACGATTGTCGCAAGTGTACCAATATGACACAATTTCTATTGTGCTTTATTGTTGTAACATATCTAAATTATCCCAATCTATTTTGCGAAAAAAAATTTAAAATTTAAATATTGGTACGTATTGTCAACTTCGATTGTAGTACAAGAACACAATAAATTATTATTACTTATTGGGCGGTCACACGATTGCCGAACTAATAATTAATGCATTGCGACAATCGTGTGATCCCACCTGTACAGCATTTAAACTTTATGTGAATTAGAAAATATTTTTAAAGCTGTGTTCACAGCTCATTATCAACTGAAAAAACATTTCAAATTAATCAGCGTTGTCATCACTTCAAATAAAGGATTTTTTCTCCAATCCACTTACCCTTCTCCTATTTCTTTCATATTAACTGACTTTTTGTCTTTGAATACAAAAAGGAGCATAATAACTAAAGTTCGAATTTGTGTTGATAATTAACAAGTTTGAATGAGTGTTTGTCAAACAAACACACAACTAATTTGTTTCGTTAAGTGGACCACCATAAAAAATTTCGCTCTAATTTTATAAAACAACAGACGTTTCAACGATAAATAAACTTTGGAGAGAGGGTAAAGAAAAACCAAACAGAAGCGAAAAAAGGGGTAAATAAAATAAACAAAAAACGGGATTTAATTTTTTTTTTTTTAAATTTTTGAAAATTCTGTTATTTCTTCAGATGATATGAAACAACACGTAGTTTGGCATAGTTATGACATACATAAGTATTAACAAAAAAAACATTATTAGGCAAGCATGGCTATGTGACACCCTAAACTATAGCGTACTTTTTAGAAAGATAAACTTTCCTCACAAGATTAAAAGTTACTTGTTAGCTATCGGAGTCAAATTTCTTATTCAAGCTTTAAACATTCAAGTCTAGAAGTTTGTCTAGCATGTAACGCCATCTAGTTGAAACCAATAAAGCCGCAATGCATTAACTTTACCAAATAAGAAATCTCTATCAAACCATTTTCGTATCAAATACCGAATGAAATCAACATCATTTATAGAACTATTTCTTGTCCCACGAGGAATTCATTCTCATATAGGGGACTGCATGCGATATTGCAAAAAAAATTGTGTCGGCATGGAAGACTAGCTTTACCCATTAATAGCCATACCAAAAAACAAGAAAAAATTAAAAAATTTCATTATTTTTTAATTAACTGTCAATAAATAAACTGTCAATAAATAATCCAGTCACATTGACGTTGAGCGCCAACAGCACCGATGGGTATGAGTTCCATCACAATATACATACATATGTGTATATGGGACTTGGTGTAGTGTAGTGGTTAGAACTCACACATAACAACACAAGCGACCTAGGTTCGAGACACAGCAGAAGAAATGACGAAATAAATTTAATTTGTAATTTAGAGTGTTAAATACAGAGGCTTCAACTTCCCTCCAGGCAACTCCATCTAAAAAATAAAGCAGTCTCCCTAAACTTCCAGCTTACCTCTGGCGATGATGACAAACAGCAAACGAATGATCAGGAGGAAAAAACGCCACCTACTGGGAATAAATACAATGCTAAAGTAAAGATCCACCACCAATTAGCAAGGATATTCACCACTACACAATCATATGAAGGAGGGCTACAGTGGACTGACAAATCATCTACTTAGCTTGAAAGATCAAACTGATAAATTAAACTGAAACAAAGCAATGGAAGCTTTGTGGAAAGACAACATGCTCCCTAGAGGAATGGCGAAGACAAAAATATATAAAAAATGTATATAGAGAAATAATTATTTTACACACATATGTATGTACAATATGTATCTTATTTTGATCAAAAAGTTGCCAGAATAACCCCAGTGTGGCGGTCCCATTGTTCCGATTTGAGATTTTTTGTTTTTGTTAAGTTGGTACATCTGTTGTTGATATTCCCGCTAATCTTAGCAAGAGTACATCTATCTCTATGTGTGTTGATTTTTTACAATTTTGACCATACTGAGATCGCAAGAGGCAGGACGTGGGTTTATGCGTTCGACTCGCAATCAAGACATCAGGCAAGTGAATGACGTTCACCAAAGAAGCCCATACAAAAAAACTACGTCGTTTTCAGTCGAAAAAGAAGGCAATGCTCACGGTTTTCATGGATTACAACGGTGTTGTGCATCATGAATTCTTGCCAGAATGCCAAACAGTACACAAAGAGTGTTATTTGGGCGTTACTCGTGGATTTTGCACCATGAAAACGCTTCGTCGCACAGGGCCACCATTATGCGAAATTTGTTAACGAAAAATACACCAAATACCATTCAACAGCTACCGAATTCACCTGATTTGGCTCCCTGTGTTTTCTTTCTGTTCAATCGAGTTAAAAAACCATTACAGGGAACGTGTTTCAGCAGCCGAGAGGAAATAATCGAAAAATCCATTATTACGGAAAACCGAATATAAAAAATGCAGATATCAACAGCAGATGTATCAACTTAACAAAAAAAAAATCAGAACGATGGGATCGCCACACGGAAGTTATTCCGGAAACTTTTTGAGCAAGGTAGTATTAGAAGTGTTTTCCCGGCATTCTTGTCTTGAGAATTTCCAGGAAATTCACCTGATTTCATTTCACGCTTTTCCGGGATTTTTATGCGGAACTCCCGCGAATTTCTTCATAAACGATAAAAGTTTTAAAGCTGAAAATATTTACATATGTATGTAAAGACTTTTGTGTAAAATACGACGTAAACGTGAAGCAGCTACCATAAAATCTCCAATAAAAACTCGCTTAAAAGAGTACACTTTAGTTTGTGGGAAATTTAGTCACCACAATTACAAGCAGTGGCGCGCAGTAAGTGTTGCCATAATTTTTTTTTTTTTAGAAAAACTGAGTATTTAAAAAAAACCGATTTTCAAAGTAAAAAACTGCAAATACTTTAAAAGTAAGAACAATATACATAAAGCCGTATTAGGTACGTTCTGTAAACCGAAAACGAGTGAAATTGAAATCGGGTAAATTTTTTAAAGACAAATCAAACCTAATGCGCCAATTATTTTAAACTTTTGATAATCAAAGAAGTTATTTGAAAGATAAATAAGTGAATTAGTAGGAAAATATATCAAAATCTTGTCTTATTTGAAAATGATAGCAATTTTAAGTTTCATTCGATTGCAATTTCACTCGATTTCGGTTTACAAAGCATACCCACACCATATAGTGTATTTTTTATTTATAGCAAATTAAGTGGGATATATATAAATGATATAATGTAATGACTGCGTTCAAGTTTTATACTTTTTTTCCGACAAGCTGGGCCCCTGCAGGTACACTGAATTCGAGATCGCTGAATTCAGTGGTCCGAATAGTATTTTTAAGTTAGCTATTGCTTTCGTGATATAGGGTTATTTCGAAAATGGTGGTGGTTGCACAATACTCGTATATACTCGCGTAGCTCAATTTTGATTCAGTCCAGTGAATTAACTAAAAAATTTGGAATCCCGCAATAAAATTACTTTTTTTTATCTGCTTAGTCGTTGTAGAAATATACATTATTTTTTTGGCAAAAAACAAAGGTATAATATTATTACGTAGTACGTACGAATGAGTGATATTTATTAGTTTTATTTACAAAGTATGTACTGTGATTCCACAGGTTTTTACCAAAAAACTAATTTTTCTTAGACCTTTATCACACACTGTGTGAAGTCTCTCTTACTTTATGATCAGTGGCCAAAAAAGGTATGATTACATTGTCGCATTAAAGTCACGACAGTTATATTAAGCAAATTACTTTAGAAATTGTAATTAAAATAACATAATTGAGAGTAGAAAACTAAAACGTTAAAACCTGCAAAATCTGCACAATTAACAGAAAAACTGATTTTTTTAAGCAAAAAACTGTAAAACTGCTCAATGCTTCAAAAAACTGCAAAATACAGATAAATCTGCACATTTGGCAACGCTGCTCGCAGTCAAAGTGAGCCAGACTATATTTTTTAACAAAATTATTGGAATCTTATAAAAAGCAAATCTGATTGGCAAAAGTATTAAGCATGAAACTTAAGATCTCTGGCTAATGGTTAGGCTTTTTACGTTCAGATAGACTTATAAAGGGGATTAAAAACATAATTTCCTATTTTTCTTATTGCCTCTCTTGACGGCCTTTTTATCAAATGCATACATAACTGTAAGGAAAGCGGAAATAAATTTAAGCTCGCATGTCCTTTCAGAACGAATTCTAAATATAAATACAATAAAAGCTGTTACAATTTCTTGATTAAAGGGCCATTTTGATTAAAATGTTTCTACAGTTTGCTTAAATTGTTTATAATTTAATAATTATTTTCTAAAATTTTAGATCTTTTTTTTTAAATTGTTTTCGAAGGTCTAACCTGTGGTGCAAACAGAAGGACTGACACAGTATGATATCAAAAAAGAACATGGCCTAATCATAATGAAATTTATAATTTAAATGTTATGACTTAAACAAGACCATTTGAAAGAAATCAAGTCATGCAGAAATCAAAATCAAAAAAAGAACACATTTTTAAAATAAAAATAAATAACAAGTTGGATGGATATACATATAAATTATTAAATAAACAAGACAGCTTGGTTAACAAGCTACATATGTATACTTTATGACCAAAAACAAAAAATATATACAAATACAAATTTCAAAAAAAAGAAAATTAAGCCAATACAGGGACAGACGGACAAATAAAACGTTGGTGGTCTTATGTTTTCTGGGCAATCAAATCATAAACGCAATATAACATCTTCAAAACGCACAGAGAAATAAACTCTAAATAAAAATTTATAAAAAAAAATCGATTTTAGAGTGGTATATGTATGTATGTATGTATATATATTTTAAATATGAACTGTTGTTATTGTAGCATTTGTAGTTTGTTAGTAACATTGAAATTCTATTGAGTCATAATCAAGCAGCCACCATTAACAACGTTTGCCACCATCATCATCAGCAGCAGCAGCAGCAGATCATTTTTATGAATTTCTTTCCCAAAACAATCAAAAAAAAAACTCTCATAAATGATCATAATAATCACCTACATTATAATGATCATTGAAACCAAATGAATGGGTTAAGGCAAACAAACATCAAATACAACGAGTTAGAGAGAGAGAGAAACAAAAAGGGAAACATACATGAAACTCCCATGAAAAAGTAAATATTAATTATATGCTCCATACATACTCATACATACCCTCGTACATAACTAAAATACATAACCATACTCTTGCCATCATTAAACATACACACAAACATACTCTACATACATATACACATATTTTGGCCATTTTTTTTCCTTTTTCATTGGCATTCATATATTGTTTGCTTGGTATTTGAATTTTAATGTTCTGCTCTGTACTGTTCGGTTGTTCTTTTGGGGCTTGTTGTTGAAAACCCTCTAAGAAGAGAAAAAAAAATAATTTTTTTTTAAACACAGATTCCCACATTCCTGCTGCGTTCATAATGGCCGCCTCTCGTGTGGTTATATATCATAATCTTAACAACTCTTAACAAGCCACAACAAATTCCCCCAACAGAGGAAGAAAAAAAATCAACCAGCCATTGAAGTCTCATTTTTGTTTTTTTTTATGATTACACACCCATACTTTTACGCTTATATTACTGGACCAGAGGTACCACTTCAACTGATTTTATATTTTTGTTTTTTTATTATTAAATTTTTTTCCTGTTTATCACTTTAAACTTCTTAAATTATGACCTAAAGGACCAAAAATTATTAAAATTTAGAAACAAAAAAAAAAACAACATATGATGTGATGACCGAAAGTGTTAGATTTAAATGAGTTGACCATCTTATTTGTAGAAATTGTCAAAATAAACCTCTCACTTATAAATAAAGGGCCATTTATTGTATTTTAAAAAAAAGGGATTTCCAAAATCATTGCAGGATATTTGGCAAATTGGTCAACGTCAACAACACTGGTCTGGCCTTTAACTAAAAGTATATCCAATATAATGGCTTGGATGCGCTAAATTCAAATCCGTTTTCAGTTTTTTTCCATCGGGCTCAAATTTTTTTTATGGGCGTGACAAATTGTTCGCCCAAAATATGGTAGTTATGTCAATATATTTCGTTATAACGTGAAAACGACTCGACCGATTTTAATGCAAGTACCAGCAAATGTTTAGGAACAAAATTTCCTATAAACCATCTGAATAACAGTTTTTTGTATTTTCAACACTTTCGGCGTTATTCATAACTGAGTTGAGAAAAAAAAATCCGATAACTTTTTTTTTCAAAAAGTCATAAAAAAATTTTCATAATGAAAATTTTGTTTTTTTTTCGTTACTCCTCTTGGGAGTATATGGCTTCCACAAAGCAAGTTCATCTAACACGGTTGACAGCTGTTGACTTTGCCTCTTCCCATGTTAGGTTGTTTTGTCTCAGTTCTTGGATAATTGTTCGTCTCCAGGTGTTTTTTGGTCGACCACGATTTCTTAAGCCTTGAGGATTCCACTCGAGTGACATTCTAGTGATACTTTCTGCACTTTTTCGGATGGTGTGAGCGATACATCCGTACTTTCTTTTCCTTATCTGTTTCAGTATGGATTCTTCAGTAGTCATGCCCTCCAGTTCTGTGTTGCTTATGGTGTTAGGCCAGAATATTCTGCATATGATTCTGAGGCACTTGTTAATGAATAACTGGAGTTTCTGTGTGATGTTATTCGATACAAGCCAGGTTTCACTGCCATACAGCAGTACCGATTTAACACATGAGTTAAATATTCGAGCTTAGTTCGTCTGGATATATGTGAGCTTCTCCATGCTGACTGCAGTTGTCCAAATGCCGCTCTCGCTCTATTGAGCCTCTTATCTACGTCTGTTTCTACGTCACCGTTTGTAGTCATTGTACTTCCTAGATAACAGCAGCTATCTACATACTCAACTGGCTGACCCTGTAGCATGATGTTTTCGGTGCTCGTATTGTTTATTCTCATGTCCTGGGTTTTCTTGATGTTTATCTCAAGCCCAACACTACAAACCAATCTTTCTATGACCTCCAGTTTCGACTGCATATTGGAAATCTTATGCGAGAGTAGAAAAATGTCATCTGCATAGTCCAAGTCTTCGACTTTGTTCATTATGTCATCTAGCATGATGGTGAATAGCTGAGGTTGTAGTGGGCATCCTTGTTTAACTCCCGCATTGGGGTGGAATGGTTGACTAATGTTTGCGTTGTAAACAACTGAAAGTTCTGCATCCTCATACATCGCTCTAATTAATCGACTTATTTTCTGGGTACTCCTTTGGTTTCCATATAGCCGTTCGCCTAATGGTATTACCACCAACACACTTTATCTGTTAAGCACCCAAATTAAAGCTTAAAATTTTGGGAATAAAATAAGCTATAAATCGTCAAAATCGGTTGGCTATTGCTGATTTTATTCAAAATTGAATGCAGGTACCTGACTTTGACCAAAATTACCGAACAAATTTTTTTTTTGCAATATTAGTTGAAATGTTTTTTTCTTTTGTTTCCAAAGTGTTGTAAAAAATTTCTAGAATATAAATTTTACATTTTAAGCCTTTAAATGAAAGCCAGATATGTTGAAATTAAAATAACCCATAAAGGCAGGTACCTAGCTTAGACAAAAAAAATGTGTAATACATTATTAGGCAGCACACAAAAATAATGAAAGGAACTGTCTGGTAGGATAAAATACATTCACATACAGTATATGTGAAGAAATATTATTGTTTCGAAGAACTGGTAGCCGGGCAGATGAAATGTTTGGATATATGTATGATTTTGTGCTTATATTTTCTTGTAAATCCACGCGTAGTAGTTTTGTAGTTCACACCAAATCATTGGTTTCATAAATGGCATGATCTTATTATTGCCGTCAATCCAACCTCTTGCACGAGTACTACAACATATTTTTGGCAGCCAATATTTGTGTTTGTCATCGATAGTAAATCCAAAGTAATGTTTATAATTGTAAGCATTCTTAATTTGTAAGTTATTGTATTCCATTGTGATTTTAAAGTTAATACCCCACAGATGTAGCAAAACAAATCTGGAGAATTTTTGCAAGTCTAAGCCATTGGCATATTGTAATCTAAAACAAAAATCCATTATAAATAAGCTAACTCTATGGATACATTTTGTAAAACACTTACCAAAATAAAAAAATATAAAACGGATATAGTCCTTAAGGTAGGATCACACGATTGTCGTAATGCACCAATAATTAGTGTTTTCTATATGCCAATCGTGTGATTACACAATTTATTGGCTCATACGTCAACTCAGAATATTATTGTGCTTATTTATTCCATTAAAATGCAACCCTGGTGCGACATTCGTGTGAAAGCTTTATCGGCAATCGTGCACCAGTGTAAATTCCAAAAATACACCAATATTTACTGTATTCTTGTGTGGCAATTGAAGAAGACAATAATCACCGATTTTTATTTTTTAATTGATTTCTTTCTGAAAAAACACGTGTTTATACGGGATTTGTAATTGTCATCCTTTAAAATATGCATTTTTTTAATTATTTATGTAAGTGTATGTAAATTGCATCACAAACTTCCACCAATTCTTTTTTTCATTATTTTTACTTTTTTTATCAAGCGGACACCTGATAATCAAAGCCGATGCAATTTTTATTTTATAGAGAACAAATCATCTGCACTTTAGAGAATTAAATAAAGGGTCCGCCAAATAAATTTTTTTTTTAAATGCTATAAAAAAAAACTACTAAATATTTTCTCAAATTTCTTTTTTCATTTGAAAGTACAATCCTTCCGGTTAATAATGGAAAATAATTTCATTCAAATGGCTGCCTCGGCTGGCCATGCAGTGGCCTAGACGATCGATTCAATTTTTAAGCACATTATCGATTGTGTGCAGCTGTATTTCACCAATGGCTTCACGAATATTGTTCTTTAAAGCGTCAGTTGTCTCTGGCTTGTTGGTTCAACGGTGTCAAATCGCGGCTCCGAAGTGGCCAAACGACATCAGCTCTGCGGTTGATAATGCGATCTTCAAAAACAGGGCGCAAAACATCGAGTGTAGTTTCGGCTGTGTGGCACGCAGCGCCGTCCTGTTGAAACCAAATGTTGCTAATATCCTCCTCTTCAATTTTTTGTGAACAAAAATTCGTTCAACATGGCCCGATAACGTTCACCATTGACTGTAACGGCCACTCCTTGCTCATTTTCGAAGAAAAATGGCCCAATTATGTCTCTAGACCAAAATCCGCACCAAACAGTGACTCGTCTTGGGTGTATCCGCTTTTCAATGTATGCGTGCGGATTTTCTGTGCCCCAAATGCGACAATTTTGCTTGTTTACATACCCGCCAAGATCAAAATGAGCTTCATCTGAAAAGATGATTTTTTTGACAAATCGGTATCTTCTATAAGACAATCACAGGCCCACTTAGCGAAGCGTATACACAACCATATTCGTTCAGCGGAAGGATAGAACTAATTATCTGTCAAATCAGGCATGAGCTAAGTTTTACCATTCACGAAATAAGCACTGGTTGAAAAAAAACGTTAGATGGCGGACCCATTATAATTTGTAATTATATTCCAATTTAAATAAATAAATATTATTGTGAATTATTTTTTTTTTAATTTATTGAAATGTTTTCTCATATGCACCATCAATAGCCCTTCTTGTGAGCCAATCTCTGACCCACACACTTTTTCTTTTCTTTTTTTTTTTTTTTTTTTTTTGTATTGCTTTTTATTTATTTGTTCACAAAATGACCTCAATATAAATAAATAAAGAGGACTAGAACAATCGTATGACAGCGTAGGGACAATTATTGTCAATACATCGCTTCGCGCCATCAATAAATTTTGTATAAAATAAGACAACCGTGTGAATACAGAATTTTTAATTGGGGCAATTTAATTATTGTGCGCTAATTTGTCAAAATAAAATTTGTATCAGATTGGTGTATTTGAGTCAATCGTGTAAT
Organism: Wohlfahrtia magnifica; assembly: GCA_023159175.1. Taxonomy (NCBI): domain Eukaryota; kingdom Metazoa; phylum Arthropoda; class Insecta; order Diptera; family Sarcophagidae; genus Wohlfahrtia; species Wohlfahrtia magnifica. The sequence goes on along the minus strand of JAKWBJ010000052.1, from coordinate 4,681,223 downwards.
CCCACCTTTAGAGTGCTTTTCAATATTAACTTTTGTTTTGATAAAATCAAATCAAATATCGGACAGGATTTGGCTTTTCGATGTTGAATGATGAAGTGTTGAATGATGAAAAAAATTATGTTATCTTTCTTAAAAGTAAGCTTTGTACTGCTCTAATTTTACGCGAAAAAAAATGTTTTCGCAACTAAGTTCTGAATAACTCCGAAACTTTTATGCAGGTGATTTGTAGGAAACTTTTTTCCTAAACATTTTCTGGTACTTGCAGCCTATGATGCAATGTCGCTTCCTAACGGCAAATGTAATAGAGAAGTTTTCAATAGTAGTAATACTTATATAAACAGTTACCAGCTAGAGTTATGAAGTGATATCGCACTCTTGAAAATACCTTTTCTTTATCCAGATGGTCTGGCAGGCGGTTGTATTGCCTAGCATACCACAGCAGCGCATAATTATTCATCGTTAGCTACGATCTTTTCTCAACTTTCGGCCAACATACGAGTACATATGTATTCCGCACCAACAAATCTGTCCAAAAATCTGTAAAAAGCATTCCGACAGAAGCTTGGAAAGTTTGGCTCGGAAGTTTTGTTGCATCTACCATACAACCCGGACCTTAAACCTTCACATTATCATTTATTTCGATCTCTGCAGAACACTCTTCATGCTGTAAATTTAAATTTCGTAGAGGTTTTCGCTTAGAAAACCCCGTAGTTTTACACTAATGGAATAATGGTTTTACTCCAAAAGTGGCAAAAGTTTATCCATCAAAACGGCACATATTTGGTTTAGTAAAGCTCGTTTCAAATATAACGATCCAGTGCATTCTGCTCTTGATCGAAACAAATGCACAAAGGTCTGTATTATAAGAGTGATAAGGCAAAATATTCAAACAATCACCTCTATCATGAATAATTTGTCACATAATTGCTATCACATGGATAATTTTTCACATGAAATGTTTTCACCTTTTCTGATTATTAAGTAGAAAATGATAGCCCAAGAAAAACTTCTGTCATCGTTTTTTAAAGTTAGTTCCGGTCTAGAAGTTATAACACAACTCGGGAGTTGCAAAAACGTGGCTTATTTTAAACTGATTCCACTAAAGCAGTTTCCTGCTCAGCCACCTGTCTTCAATTTCACTGAAAATAAATGGCTAATTTTTAAACTTTTCTTATGTTAAACGCCGAATACATGACCTTAGCCCGCATAACTTTAGTCATTTATTCAAATTACTTAATTATTCCAATTTTTTTTTTTTTTTTTGTTCAAACTGTTTTCAAAATTCAATAAATTTTCTTCAATTTGTTCTTCTTCTTCTTCAGCATTCAGCGTGAAATGATAGCTTTTAAAAAAGGGAAAAAATTTCATGGGAGATTCACGTTAAAAATTTCCACTTCGAGGGGCATGAAAGTTTCATGGGAATAGAAATTTCACTTGTTATTACTGATTTGGGGTGAATATGTTCTAGTAGTACTTAACTTGTCTTGCAATATGTGGCCAAGCGTTGCCGTAATGGAATTTTACAGTTTCATGTCTGGTGTTTGACAGTCGTCTGGTGCAATTTTCTGAATCTGTATCTATTCTTTTTTTTTTTTGATTTATTAAAAATTAAAGTTTTGATTGTATTGTAAAAGATATCTTTTTAATATCTTAATTTTTGAAAAGCTTTATTATTTTAATTTTTTAATTTTTATTTATTATATTGAATATAACATTTTTATATTTATTTTTATTTTCATCACCGCTATCTGTAGCATTTTCTTCACAAATAAAACCAAACTTTGTACCACATTTAAGGTCATTCAATTTGCTAGTACTTGCATCGAAATGTACGCAATTTTCTTCGTTTTTTGCATTGTCAGGATTATTGGGATTCCATTTACTAGTAAATAATGGTTGACCGTTAATTAGCCAGGCATATTGGCGTTTGGCGCCAACAGCACCAATCCATAAATGTGGAAGTTCCTTACTACATATACATATACATACAATAAAAAGCTAATTATTTCACTCTCAAATATACATAAATTTAACACTAAACACTTACAAGTGCTGTTCCAAAATTGTGGTCACATTATCGTACTCTTCAATTGTCTCCAATGTTAGAAGAGACATTTTCTTTGTGGTACATTCTATGAATGCTTCAAACCAAGTAAACTTGAAAACAGAAGTTTTTGTTTTCAAATAAAAATCATAAAAATTAAGATGAGATTTCAGATGCACTACTTCATACCTCATATTTTTCTTCAATATAATATACCTTTTTCCCATTTGTATGCCATTTCTTTTCAGCCGCTATTTCTATAAAAAATAAAACGGATATTAAAACAACCACCGCAGTTCCTTTCATTTTGACTCTTAGCATTCAACTGAGCAAAGTTGAGAATTATTATTATTATTTTTTTTCCCCCAAAATAAGCTGATAAAAGTATTTTGCGCCATTTCGTTTTATCATGTATATAGCAATGATTTGCATTAATTGTAATTGCTTTTATAACACTGGAATTACCCAAATCGTGTACCGGAAAATGCTGTTATTTAACTACTAGCTAAAACCCGGTATGCTTCGCTGCCCAATCTTAACTATACATATATGGAGATTTTAGATCTGGATATATATACAGATCGTTTTGTGCTCTCTTAAAGAAAAAACAATTGCGTTCAGTATAGGTTATCTGTGGCGGATAAGCACTATAACCGTTATCTATAACAATTGTCTGCAATACATAATATGTACCTTTGAATATGATATGAATCAATAGTTTTCGCCTGTTTAATTCAATAATGAGTAAAGCTTTGTATATTAAATGTTAAATTTTGTAATATTTTGTCCCCTTCCGGTCAAAATTCAATCATTTGTTTCTTTCAGAAAGACACTGTAAGTTATACTCGTATTTTTAAGCTACATACAGTCTGCAAATAATTACAAATTACCCTGTCGGAAATTGAGTTAACTTAAAACTAACTTTAAGCTAACTATTTCACAACTAGTGCTGACCGACACTTGGATTACTTTTAAATGGCAGCAACTAACTATTTTAACGTTGCGGTGTCCCAGCCGTTAATCAATGTTAGAAGAGACATTTTTGTTTTCAAATAAAAATTATAAAAATTAAGATGAGATTTCAGATGCATTACTTCATACCTCATATTTTTCTTCAATATAATATAACTTTTTCCCATTTGTATGCCATTTCTGTTGAGCTGCTATTTCTATAAAAAATAAAACGCATATTAAAACAACCAATACAGTTCCTTTCATTTTGACTTTTAGCAATCAACTGAGCAAAGTTGAGAATTATTATTATTATTTTTTTCCCAAAATAAACTGTATTTTACGCCATTTCGCTTATCAAATATGGCAATGATTTGTATTAATTTAAAAGGGTTTTGCAATTAAGTTCAGTATAACTGTTCCTCGATTTACACGCAAGTACATTTAAAAAAGTCGTGCTAATTATTATATTAAATGCTATTTTAGTTACATTTTGTACCCTTTTTCCCTATTTTGAAGATTTAGAGAAATAAATATACACCTTGTATAGGCGTAGTACCGCTTAGTTAGAATTTTTAAAATTTATATGGCCTGTGGTTTCTTGGAAACATACAAAGAGATACTGCAAAACTTCAAGAAAATCGGTTCAGCTGTTTAACTGTCCATAGGGCATAAACAAACAAACCAACAAATATACAAACACACATTTATTTTTATATATAATGCTATAAGCACATACAAAACCACCGATCACCGACCACACGACGAAAAAAGTCGCTGGCCACAAAAGTAGCCAAGTAACCAGCAACTACAGCTACAAAATAAACATCTTATTTGGCACATCAAACATAACCTAAACAAAACATTGGAGTGGTGCCACATATGCACTTTTTTTCGCGTTTTTAATGTATATATTGCATGTATTGCTATTCTAAAATACCTATTTCATGCATTTTATTGTACTGACGTCACTAAACTGTTTGTTATTGCCAATTAGCCTAAGTTGGGTACGGGCTACAATGGTAATCGAGTAGTCGGTAGCCATGTTTCAGCTAAAATATTTATATTTATAAGCAGATTGTAGTCGATAGTCGGAAGTCTTGAATGTGTTTATAGCATAATATAGGGTCTTTTGTTTCGCGTTTGACCAATTTTTTATTGCTAAGAGCTTTGTGACGTCTTTTACATATGAATATATTCATACAAACCCAAATTTTCTTCATTAGAAACCACGATTCCAAAAAATTTCAATAATTTATAGTTTTTTGGAAATATTTATTTATTTGTTGTCGGAAAATTTCTGTCGTCTGACAGTTCTCTACAGTGAAGGACAGTGTGCAAAAAATAAACATGTTAAGAGTATGTTGTTGGAATGCTCAAATGAAAATAAGATTTTAATACTTTTTACTACTTTGAAAACATTTATGTGACAAACTGTAAAAAGTTTGAAATAAAGAAATTCAATCTACAAAAAAAATTCATGTAAGTAGAGAGAGATTATTAGTAATCATCTCAATTTACACGAAAATCAAAAAAGTCGTATAAAAAAGTGTCGTTCAATTTGTCAAATAGGTGTATATGCAAGTTACTTACATAGTATATATATGTAAGGAGGATAACCACATCTGGAACACAGCTTATGAATATCAAAACATCTAAAGAAATCATACTTTTCGGTATGAATGTGATATGCCAAGTAGCTTTGAAAAAGCTGGTGTACGTGTTTTTGGGTTAAGATTCACATACTTTGTATAAAAGGTTTTGACTTCACACTGTGTCAATGGTTTGTGAAATATGTATGAATAATGCAGAAGAAAAAAAGAGACTAAGAAATTGGAACGGCAAGATGAGTTGTGCAACGGAGAATATAGTTGGTAATTTTCATATATCATTCTTCTAGACTTTTTAATTTTCATTTATTATATTGAATATATCAGCTTTGTATTTGTTTTTAATTTCATCACCGCTATCATGAAAATTTTCTTCACAAATAAAACCGTACTTTACATCACATTTACGATCATTCAATTTGATAGTATCTGCATAGAAAGTACGCAATTTTTTTCGTTGTTCGAATTATCAGGATTTTTGGGATTCCATTTGTTGCTAAACAATGGTTGATCGTCAATAATCCAGGCAAATTATCGTTGGGCGCCAACAGCACCAATCCATAAATGAGGATGTGCCTTGCTAATATACAATAGTTAACCAATTATTTTACATACAAACATACATACATATATATGTACATAAATTCAACACTAAATACATACAATTGGTGTTTCTTCGGCTGGCTCCAATGTTAAAAGAGACATTTTCTTTGTGGTACATTCTATAGGGTCCGCCAAATAATTTTTTTTTTAATTGCTATAAAAAAAACTACTGAATATTTTCTCAAATTTCTTTTTTTATTTGAAAGTACAATCATTCGTTAATAATGGAAAATAATTTCATTCAAATGGCTGCCTCGGCTGGCCATGCAGTAGCCTACACGATCGGTCCAATTTTTAAGCACATTATCGATTGTGTGCAGCTATATTTCACCAATGGCTTCACGAATATTGTCCTTTAAAGCGTCAATTGTCTCTGGCTTGTTGGCGTAACACTTATCTTTGACGGCACCCCACAAATAATAGCCCAACGGTGTCAAATCGCAGCTCCGAGGTGGCCAAACGACATCAGCTCTGCGGCTGATAATGCGATCTTTAAAAAACAGGGCGCAAAAGATCGAATGTAGCTTCGGCTGTGTTTCACGTAGCGCCATCCTGTTGAAACCAATTGTTGCTTATATCCTCCTCCTCAATTTTTGTGAACAAAAATTCGTTCAACATGGCTCGATAACGATCGCCATTGACTGTAACGGTCACTCCTTGCTCATTTTCGAAGAAAAATGGCCCAATTATGCCTCTGGACCAAAATCCGCACGAAACAGTGGCTCGTCTTGGGTGTATCGGCTTTTCAATGTATGCGTGCGGGTTTTCTGTGCCCCAAATGCGACAATTTTGCTTGTTTACATACCCGCCAAGATCCAAATGAGCTTCATCTGTACACATCGCACACATTCTGCAACATTACCATGATTTTCAAAGTAATGTCGCAATATTTCCCAGCGTTGTTCAAGCGTATACACAACCATATTCGTTCAGTGGAAGGATAAAACTAATTATCTGTCAAATCAGACATAAGCAAAGTGTTACCATTCACGAAATAAGCACTAGTTGAAAAAAAACGTTAGATGACGGACCCTTTATGTACATAAATTTAACACTAAATACTTACAATTGGTGTTTCAAAATTGTGGTCACATTATCACATTCTTCGGCTGGCTCCAATGTTAAAAGAGACATTTTCTTTGTGGTACATTCTGTGAATGCTTCAAACCTAGTAAACTTGAAAATAAAAGCTTTATTTATGTAAATAATTATATAAAACATTAGGTTCGCTATTTCATACCTCATATTTCTTTTTCCAATTTGTATATCATTTCCGTTGAGCCTCTATTTCTATAAAAATTAAAAGGAATATTAAAGTAACCACTACAGTTCCTTTCATTTTGACTTTTAACAATCAATTGAGTAAAGTTGAGAATTATTATGTATATCTTTTTCCAAAATAAATCGATTAAATATATATGTATATAAAATCATACTTTTCGCCATGAATACGATATTCCAGCAACTGATGTGGGTGATTTAAAAAGTCTTGATTGCACACTTTGCCAAAAGTTTGGGAAATTTTTATGAATAAGGCAGAAGAACGAAATGACTAATTATTTGGAACGATAGGATGCGCTATGTAACGGATAATCATGTTTGTCATTTCTAATATATCATTCCTCTAGATTCAATTTTCAGACTCGATTATGGTGTAAAAGATATATTTTAAATTTATTGATTTTTGGAAAACATAATTTATGACATTTTTTAATTTAGTCTATTACATTAAGTCGTCACATATACATTTATCCTGATATGTATTAGAATTTTCCTCACAAATAAAACCAATCTTTGCATCACATCTAAGGTCATTCAAACGGCTAGTACCTTGGACGATATGTATACAATTTTCCATGCAATCATAATTATCAGGATTATTGCAACACCACATATTAGTAAATAAGGGTTTACTGCTACTAATCCAGGCAAATCGCTTGTTAGAACCAACAGCACCAACCCATTAATGTGAGTTTTTCCACCAGCTACGTATAAATATATATATAAATTTAAACTAAAAACTCACCGTTGTTCTCTCAGAAATCTCGTCAGTTCATTATGTTTCTCGGCTGTTTGTATTGTTAGAAGAGCCATATTGTTGTAGAAAGGCTTCAAACCAAGTATACTTGAAAGTACACATTTTGTTTTTTTTTTAATTAAAACGTTTAATATTTTTAGATAAGATTTCAAGTATATACCCTAGTTCTTTCCTCAATATAAAATTTATGTTTCTCAATCCAATAAAATTACTCCGGAACTTTCAGTTCTGTAGATGTAAATAATTTTATAAAATTTAAAACAATTATTGAAACCACTATAGTTAATTTCATTTTGCAGAGGAGATTAACAAAACATACTCGACGTAGATCAGTTGAATTGTGTATTTCCACGGAACCAAACTGATTTAGTTTACTGTTAGTAATAAATTTCTACCGATGCATAAGCATTAAGGCCAAGAAACCTTAGAAATCAAAACGACTTCACTGGTCAAGATTTAGATTTCCATAAAACAAATCTCTAATGGAAGGTCTATTTTTAATATTCAGAAGTGAAAAAAGGGGAACATCTCCTAATGAATGAGTTGCACCCTATTCTATTTCTAAGGCCATACAGCTTAGCGCCGGCTTCGGACGGCAAATACATAAGTTAGTGAAGTTTTTCAAAGTGTAAATACTCATAACCAGTCGCTATTAATGTTAAGAGGTGAGAGAGGATTTGTAGTCTTATGCTTAAATAGAAAGAAAAAAACCTTAGTGGTCTAACCAGACATTTTAATCTAATAACGCAGACACTGGAAACACCAGGGACTTCGATTTCAACACCGTACATAGATATGGCCATTAAAAGTACACATGGTGGTTGTGGTCTAAGTCAAAAGGAAAGACAATTTAGTTTGAGGCGTTTTATCGACGTTCAATTTAATCTTACTTATGTCATAAGCGGCAGGAAAGCTTTTCGCGGGAAGACTGTTCCACAAACGAACAGTGCGATTAAAGTACGGATTCTCCATACAAGGAATGCGTTCTTAAAGAAGTACTGTATTACGAAAAAAAAATGATTATGAGGAATTAATTCCAGCATTTCGTTAGCACTTATGCCGTTATCGGTACTATGATAGGAGAATCAAACACACGCCACGATGCTATAAAGTATCGATAGAATTCGACGAGTCTTTCGAAACTCGAAATATGTGATCATAAGAACGAACAACACAATGAATTATCATGCCCAGAACACAAAGAACATCTGATTCCTAAGTATCTACATTACTCATGGTCACAGATGTGTAGTTAAATTGCAACCAATGCTGCCAAGGTTACAGCGAAGGTTTTGATAGTCTCTAAATTTGAACACGTATATCTCTTACATTAGACGCTAACAGGCGCATTGCACTCATATATGTGCAATGAACATAGTGGATCATGTCCAATTAAGCACTATATTAATATGCATTGTTAAGTTCAGTTCAGTTCATCAGTTCTCAATCGTACCCACCATTTGAGTGTTATTTTCCCCAAAATAATGTAAAAATTCCATCCTTCAATCCTTCCGTAGCAAGCTTAGTTAGATAATCTTAAGAAATATTTGCCCTGTCATGATATTGGCAATGATATTTATTATCTTATCGTTTTATTTTATTTCTGTGAACTCAATGTAATCTCGCCCAATTTAAGTGGGCGTTAAAATATATCGTTTTTATTTTAGTAATTATACGGTTTTATTACGATTAATGAAGAATTGAAATATATTATTATTAGAACCACTCCTTAAAGCAATTGATTGAGATATATATTTAAGTGTTTCTATTTCAGTTTTTCCCTTCTTGGTAAATATGTGTTCCTCACAAATGCAACCTAATTTATGGGAACATGGTAAGTCATACCAATGCCAGGTATTTTGCCATATTAGAATACAAAGCTCGTTATGATTTAATCGATGCGGTTGTCCTGGTCCCCAATTAGTGAAACCGAAAAGTTCAGCTCTGGTAGCCCATTCATAACGCATATCAATGGCATTATCATGACCGGCCAACCAAAATGATGGACAGCTTGCTTAAAAACAGACAAAATCTACAATAATTTCTAATAGAATAGCAAAATCAAAACGCTAGACTTACTGTACAGTTTCTTTAAAAGTGATAGTGCTTTTGTGCGCTGTCAATGGCAATCAATGACATATTTTGCGGGCACAGATATTCCAGGCATCAAACCAATTGTACTATTAAGAAAAATAATCATAAAATTATTTCGCGATATTGTTTAAAAAAAAGGTTATTTACCTGGGTCTCCTTTTGTATGTAGAAAAGGCTACCATCCTCACTTTTATGCCACTTATCCACAGGCACACCAACTACGACTGTTACCGTCAATGTTAAAATACTTATGAAACGTTTCATATTCGATTAGAGAATAAATTAAAATTTATTTTAAATTCTAAAATTTAATCCAAATCTTTTTGTTTCTGTGGTTTTATCAGCTTTTACTTTGCAAAACTTGACTTTGATAAACATTTTTTGATTTCATAAGAAAGAGAGAGAGAGAGAGGAGTATCATGAAATTTGCGACGCATTGCAAATAAGAAAAATGCTGTGACATCATGTCTCAATAACAGATTTTTAATATTACGGCATAAGTAGGGTTGCAAGATGGCCTTAATTTTTACAATTTTTCAAGAATCAAGAAAAAATATATTTTGTTAATATGCCTAATGCTTTGATTGTACGAGTATCCTAAACCAGTTTTAATTTGTGTGCAGGTGCATTATCAAATTGCAAAATCACGTGGTTACGCCTCAAATGGTTCACACGCTGGCAGTTATCTCACGAATAAATTGTACAACCGTTGCAAGCATGCTCCTATAGACATGAGCCATAACATAGCCCCACAAAAAATAGTCTAAAGGCGTTAAATCGCACGATCTAGGCGGCCAATTGAACGGTCCCAAACGTGAAATAAACTGTTCATCGAACTCGCCTTGCATTTGAGGTATAGTCAGCCTTGAATGTGTTTATAGCATAACATGTTACACGAAAACAGCTGAGCTGCTAAAAACAGTGTTGCCAAAAAAAGTTGCTAAAAAATCATAGGATATGATGGGATAGGAGCTCATAATGAACAATTCCCTTCCAATCCCAACAAGTTAATTGTTCTATCGGTACTATAACGGAATGTGTTCTGAAGAAATTAAGGAATTAAGTTATCCCCTGAGTGCTGGGGTCAAGAGAAAAAAATACCAGTATTACCTTTCTAGGTTTCAATCCTGGCTTCGTCACCGTCCACTAAGCTTCGCCTTCCTAATGCTAGATCTACAATAGAATTTCTTTAACCCACTCATGCACCAAACTGCGTTGGGGGAGCTACATATATTATTTTTTAACTTTGTTTTCAACTATATTGAGGTTAAAAAACTTCAATTTATATTCAAAACGTAGTTTTCAGAAAATATTGCACACAAAGAAAATTTCGCATAAACGGAGCAATAAGGACAACTTTTTTTGTTAAAATATTGTTACGAAAATAAAAATGCCTAAATTTTGGTATATTTGGTAGTTATGTGTCTCCCTGTCAATTTCGTACTTATTTGCGTTATCTAGCAGCACTACCAATTCGACCATCTCTGCGTTACATTTGAATTAACGGATATAAAATAGAGGATATGAGACATTTCCGCAACTTTCCAAACTGCAGGCAATAAAGTACATAAAGAGGTTGTTTTACGTACACGTCAGTTTTAGTTATCGTTTTGCTGTCATTAAGTAAAGTCGTATTTAAGCGCAAATAAAAATGTAATATAAACGAATATCAAGTTACTAAGCTGTTGTGTTAAGATAAACTGTTATAGTTATAGTGTAGTAAATAAAAAAACTGTGACAACAACAAAGTGGTGTTAATTTTATTTTATCGCAATTTAAGGGAACTCAAACGTCTTAAAAAGGTTAAAACGCAACAATATGTAAACAAAAAATTTATTACATTTTTATTTTTTAATATCTTATTAACAAAATATAATAAAAACCAAATTAATACCATTAATAATTAAAGTTATTTCTCCAAAAACCTTAAAACAATTAAAAAATTTATATTGCTCCATGAGATAAGGCGTAGGTAGGTATTTTACTCTTTAAATCACGCATAAACTTTTGGTCGCCTTTTTACCAATTTTTCCACTGCCTTATTCTACTTAAAGTACAAATATTTTTCAGTTTTGAAAATTTTACGTACATAGAGCCCTTTTAAATTGCAAAACATTACCAATAAATTTTGCACCGATGGGTAATGAATTCCAAAGAATAGATGAACTGATGATTTAATCTCTGAGAACAAATAAACGACAGTCTTTCAAAAAGGTAATTCGAATCACAAGTGTACATGGTTTCATGTAGGAATATTAGAACCCTTATCTTCAGTAAGTCGCCAAAAGATACACCATAGAGTGCCCTCACAAAAGATGAAACATGTTTATACTTCGATAACCCATAAAAATATCTTATGACACATTCGACTTCCTAAGGTTAGGTTAGGTCACACGAAACAAACACTTCACAACTATATAACAGCACAGGAACTAAATAAGACATTGCGAGCAGGATGCACACACTTAGTGGAATGAAGTATTGAGTCCTGCACAAATTTCTTAACATAGACAAAGTTTTCCCCGAAGTAAAATTTACATGATCTTTCAATGTAAAATTGCCATTAAAAATAATCCCAAGATTTTTAACCGATCTAACAATTTAAATTCGTTGATTATTCAAAAATATCTCAGTCTGTATAGAAAATTTCACAGACCTTGGAGTTATTACTAACCATCTAAATTTAGTGGGATTGATAAAATGTCTAATTAAATCATTAATGTAGATTGTTAAAAGAAGTGGAGGGAGAATGAAGCTCTGGGACACTATCCTAGAGACATGTATCATAAAGGACGCGAAAATTGATTCCTATTATAAACTGATTGCTGGCGGTTAGTTAAGTACGATGATAGAATACATATCTATGTTTGGGAGAAGTTGAATAAATGTCTCAACTTCAGAAAAAGGTTATCATGGTAAACCGTATCAAACGCCTTAGAATGATCAAGTAAGACCTAAAATCCAATATCACCTTGGTGATATTGGTGAATTAATTTTTCAAAGACTTTCAACAAATATGATAGTATTTCAATTGGCCGATAATCACCATTGGTTTTGGGAATAGGAGTTATTTCCACATGTTTCTAGATTTTGAGAAAAATTCACTTTGTTATTATCATGTTGAATGTAAAGGTAATATATGTCAGGGAATAAGATAATAATATTTTCATAAATCTAGGCTGCATTTTGTCAATACCATCAGCATTAGATTTAATAGCTATGTAACTAAGGAAAACATTCCGTTTACTCACGCATTCAAAATTAAATAAATCTAAACCAAAAGATTCAGGTAAAAGTTTTGATACACTGGTAAATTAGGCAAAAATGTGAACTTCTCATTGAGGACCTCAATGTCAATTAGTCTGCACAGCATTGCCATCATTAATCGCAATATTACAAATGGTGTTCCAAGTTTTCCTAGAACCTATAGCAAATGCAAAAACAGAAGAATAATATGCTGATTTTGAGCTCTTGATCATCCTATACATGAAACTCCTCAGACCTTAAATGTTTCCAACGTTTAAACAGCATGTCTCTTTTTCCCTATTACACGTTTTATTTCATTATCAAACCAACGATTCCTTTTCCTATCATTTAAAATAGTCTTAATGGGTACACAAATATCAAAGATATTGTTCAAGTTATTCTCAAATAAATTTAATTGTTCCTCAGCAGAGAGCATGAAGTAAATTGAACTCCAATCAATTTTTCGTATTGCATTATGAAGTAAATCATACTATAGTTCAAGTTCTTAAGATCATAGAACTGTACAATAACCCTGCTGAGTATGATGATAAAAATAGGAGATCATGTTTCAAAAAACAAAAGGCTCTAAGCTGGTCATAAAGTAAAACTTTCTCATTATTGCCGACGAAGATAATGTGTATCAGTGTATTCATAATATTAGTGTAATGAGTAGAGGAATACAAGTATTCACTGGAAAAAGACCAATAGCCATCATATCACTTACCAAGTGGTATTCACTAAGTAATTCCGAATTAAAGTCTCTACATATCACTATATCTTCACATCCCATTGTTAAATTTCCTACTTTAGCCAAGAAATTAATTTTTAATAAATCAGACCACAATATTGAAGGCGTAGAGTAAAGTTTGTACAAAGGTTGCAAACATTTTTCTAAGCACTCTTTTCTGTACTTTTGCCAGCTCAACGTTCTCTTTACGTCAAGTGACTTGGTGAATTCCTCGCAACTGCTAATTGCATGACAGACAAGGAATTTTTATCCAGATTTATCTACTCTTTTATATTAAAATATTTTTGTTACACCTTCTTCCATGTATACTGTGTTAAATTGAGACCAAGAAATATTAAGGTTTCAAGCAGTTACTCGAATCGTTTCCGTTACACTTCGATTAGTTGCTAAAGAGGCATTTGGGCAAGATTAAATATTGTCCAAAAAATTGTTTGTTTAAGTTTGACGTTAAGCCCATAATCTTGCCTTTTAAACTAAAAACTTGGAAGGTATTTTATTTCTTACAAATTAAGATTGAAGTACATAACTCGCGTTACGACTGCTGTGCGTTTCACGCTTTTGTCAAAAAATGTTGAAATAATGTATGTATCTCCATAAAACAAGTTACATTGAAGTGTGCAATGCCTCTAACGCAAAAAAATTGTCCAACTTTCAACTTTTAAGTCGCTGACAGCTGAACAAAACTGATTATCATGCAACGGGCGGAGGATATTTCAACAGTACACTTTTAGCCCGTTAAAGCTGTTGCAAATCTGCTGCAATTTCAAAAACAATTATATGCTGAGAGATGTTCTGGGAGGTCCGATAAAAAATGTTCCTAATAAATTAATGGAGGCAGAAGTGTAAATACCTCAAATTCTACGCAAATAGAAAACCTTGAAATTGTGCGCTCTATGGAAGTTAATGAAGACTTAACATCGTTGTTGCAAATTTAAATGCATTTCTCAAATTGTAAAAAATCGCCAACACCCACAGATATAGATGTACTTTTGGCTACATAGCTTTTGCAAATGTCAAGCTATGATGCTTAGATTTAGCAAGAATATCAACAACAGATGTATCAATTTAACAACAACAAAAAAATCTCATATCGGAACGATGGAACCGCCATACCGGGGTTGTTCCGGGAACTTTTTGATCAAGGTGGAGGTGTTTTAAAAATTTAAAAAACAGTTCCTTGTTCTGCTCGGCAGCGTCTATCAGGTATTTTTTTTTGTCGCATCATGTTATTTAGCGATACTGTTATCCATTCGTTTTGTCATAACTGTACACTTATCAGTTAGTTCTATTATAAGTGTACAGTTATCACTTGGTTCTGTTATAACTTTACAGTTATCACTTGATTCTATTATAAGTGTACAGTTATCACTTGATTCTGTTATAACTGTTCAGTTAGCACTTTGTTTTGCTATAACTGTATAGTTATCACTTGGTACTATTGCAATAATTCAGTTATAACTCGGTTCCATTAAAACAGTACAGTTATCACTTGGTTCTGTAAGGAAGGTAAATTTATAACGGACAGTTTTTCCTGTACTGTGGATTTTTTTTAGTCTCAGTTCAATTCAACTGTGTAGTTTGTCCAAAACAAGAAAAAATACATTATTTTAACTGTACAGTTTTTTCGCGTAAACAAAACAAAATATACAAACTAAAACCCTTCCTAGAGCTTTCTTTTTTTAATTGCAACATTTTTGCTCAAACTACTTTAGCATACTTTGTTTTAGCTAAGGTTAGTTATCTTTTAGAAAGACTAGTTCTACAATCACTGATTCCAAAATCGATGTTTGATCTATTAAAAAACTTTGAGCGATTAAAGCACTTACATATATTTTTTTGCTTCAATTCACGTCCTAGATTCCCCAGAGCATAGGTTATTTAAAATAAAAATTAAATTAATCTCATTCAAGTACATTATTTTTATTACTTCTTATCCTTATTTTGTTGGTATATATTTAAAACTACATATTTATCGGCAATTTTCTCACCTCCCTGAACACATTTTCTTTGATATTTATTCTCTTCACAAACGAAACCCAATTGATCATTACAATTACGATCATTTATATCTTTAGTATTTTCATATAGTTGAATACAATTTTCAGAGTTTCTAGCATTATCCGGACTACCATATTTCCAAATAACCGGCTTACCATTTGCAATCCAAGTAAATTTACGTTGAGCACCTATACCACCCAACCAGAGATGAGGTGGCTTCCGATTACTAAAAATATATAAAATTATCACTTCGAAAAACAAGTACAACACTAGCAAAATACTTACAATACACCACTGATCAGTATGTTGTAGAGATCATAAAATGCATCTTCATTCTCTATAGTGAATAGAGTCATATTTCTATTGTAGCATTCGATATGGGCTTCAAACCATTTGAACTAGAAAAAAATGACTTATTTTTTTTCTAATTTGAAATTTTTTCGTTAACTTACATTATAGTTTGGTTCCACATAATAATTGTTATTATGGCCCGCATGGACTGATGAACTTAAGCATAATGCGAGTGTTATAAGCAATATTAAGTAATTCATATTCTGAATGTTAAAAGTAAACTGTATGCTATCAAAACTACTTTACAAATATTTATAGTTTATGTTCTGTGATAACCAGGGAAACCAGAAATATGCTCCTAAAAAAGTAAAATTGCATTTACAAAAGTTAAATGTATTAAAAATCCGAAAATAAGATCTAAAAACCAAAAATTTCCTCTTAAATAATTGAAAAAAAGGTTTAATCAACAATTCAATAAATGAATACATTTAAAGTAGGATACGAGTATAGATAAAAAGTTAACAATACACAAAACAATACAACATTACAAAAAAATTGTTAAATTAATTATTTTGTTAAAATAATTTTTTATTGTTAGTATACCACTTTAATCATTAAGTTCCCGCAATACCCCCGTGCAGCGGACACCTTATTCCGATTTGAATTTTTTTTTTTTTTTTTTTTTGATACTCCCGCTAAATCTTAGCGTCATAGCTCGACATTTGCAGAAGTTGCGTACATCTTTCTCTGTGTGTGTTAACGATTTTTTACAATTTTAGAAATGGATTTATATTTGCAACAACGAACCTGTATTAAATTTTGGGTGAAAAACGGATTTAATGGTGCGCGAACTTTGGAAATGTTGAAAAGTGTTTCGGCAACGATTCTTGAAAAAAACGGTCATTTACCAGTGGCACGAGCGGTTCAAAAGTGGTCGTGAGTCTATCGAAGATGAAGAACGCAGTGGCAGACCATCGACATCGAAAACTGTCGAAAACATTGATAAAATAAAAAAATGTTGGTCAATAACCGCAAATTAACCATCAAAAAGATAGCGGCGGACTTGAACATTACCTATGGTTCCGTGAATGATTTGGGTCTCCATCGCGTAGCAGCAAAGTTGGTGCCAAAAGACCTCAATTTCATGCAGAAAGAGATCGTGTTGAAGTGACAAAAGACATGATTTGCGAGGCTGAATCCCATTCCACATTCACCAAAAACATTTTTACTGGAGATGAGACGTGGCTTTATGAGTACGACTTGCAATCCACACATCATGCAAGTAAATGGCGTTTACCAAATGAGAGAAACCAAAAAACCACCTCGTTTTCAGTCAAAAAGAAGGCAATGCTCATAGATTACAACGCTGTAGTGCATCAAAAATTTGTTCAGAAGTCCAGACAGTAAACAAAGAGTATTATTTGGGCATTATGAGACGTTTGCGTGAAGCAATTCGCCGAAAGAGACCAGAGTCGTGGATATCATTATTCAAGATTTATTGAGGAAAAATACAACAAATACCATCCAACAGCCAACGAATTCACCTGTGGCTTCTTTCTGTTCAATCGAGCTAAAAAAAAAACATTACGGGGAACGCGTTTCTGCAGCTGAGAGGAAATAATGAAAAAATCGTATGAAGTACTGATAAACATACTGAAAACCGAATTTAAAAATGCTTCGAGAACTGGATCAAGCGCTGGAATAAGTGTGTTGCAGTCTATGGGGATTATTTTGAAGGGGACAATATACATTTAGATGAATAAACTTGTATTTTTAATTTTCTGAATAAATTTTGGGAACTTTTTGCATAATAAGGAAATATTTTCAAATGCGTAGTTTTTTAAGTAACTCTTCAATGAAACCGAAGTTTGCAGCAATAAAAATCAATTCACTTTTTGTACTTATACATAGTTCTTAGTTAAAACTTCTAAGATCTTTTCATAATTGTAAGCATAGTAATTATTGACCGCAAAGGCAAGTTCAACAACGACTAATAACTGTTACGAGCGGCAATGGAAGGTCTGGATGCAATTCTTTTAAAATTTCAACTTGCTTCGGAACTTTCAAGGACACTTTCTAATTAATTTAATTAGAAAATTAGAATTTTTGTATGTCATCTAAGCATTTTGGTAAATATATTTGACATACACACATATTTTGTACGTTAAACGCCTACTGATCGCACTTTATTGCTTGTATATTCTTTCAAAAATTGTTTTAGATCTTGGTAAAGATATTTTAAAGCACAAAAAATTCAAATATGCACTAAAATATTTACAATGCTTTTTAAATTCGATTAAATTTCGAAAACATGCTCTTAAAACTGAAATATACAAAAAATGCTTTTATGAACAAATTATGCAAAAATATGCATCAACAAATTTGGTATCAACACTCGTAAATTCATGAAACGGAGAAATATCTAACATACGACTTGATTGGTTGCATGCAATTGCATCTTTCTGGTTTCCCTGGTGATAACTTACTCTGCGTTCAAGTTCCATTAGAAACTAAAGCTTAAGCACAAATACCACAATATTTATCAGTTTCCAAATAAACAAATAAAAAATTTATTTTCATTACCATTTACTAGCATGTTTAATATGATTTTAAAAAAGTAATTAGCTTAGCAGGCAGTAGTTAGGTCTATTGCAATCTGAAAATAATATGGCAGCGGTGCTTTTTTATTAAAAGCAGCCATGCCTTTAAAAGCACCTAACAAACAGAAATCATATGGCTCTAAGTGCAAGGCAATCTAATAAATACTTGCAAACTTTCTAATGTACATTAAAGATAACTTAGACGAAATTTAGGAGTTGCCAATTTATTATTAATTAAAATACCTGTTAAGAAATATTAAAAACCAACTTTTGCTAATTGGCAACTCACAATTAACAGTTAAAACTACAAGTAATTGGTATTTTTTGAAATTCCCATTAAATGTAATTGATAATTGTAATTGAAGTTTTGTAAATGGATAATTTAAGTAGCAATTACCATTTATAAGTAATTTTTTAAATAATTTTGTGATTTGTGATCATTAACTACAAGTTACTTGTAATTGATATCAAACACTAATTACACATAACTAATAATTGGTCACTGTCAATTACAGGTATATAATTATTAGCGACTGCATTATTTGCAATTAAAGACATCACTTGTAATAGATTATTACCAATCACCACAATTTGCGATCATTAACTATAAGCTATTTGTAATTGAATATTAGCAATCACCATTTGTAATTAATGATTACCAATTACATGTACATATTTAACGTAATTGGTAAGGCGTTTGTCAGCAGTTAAAGGCCACCCTTGTAATAGATTATTGGCAATCATCAATCAAACGTAATTCGTAATTAATGTTTGTCAATTACACGTACGTCATTAGTTATTGGACCTGAAATTATTACAAAATGTTATTGGTAATCGGTTAGTCATTAATTGTTTGGAAAAGCCTATGTAAAAGACCATCACATAGGATTAAGGGTGGGCATAATTATAAACACTGTTGAATGGCAGGTTTGAATTGATGGAGTGAACGTTTTTCTGAACCCTTAAAGGAACCTGCCATTTCGACTAATTTGCCGTTGAAAAATTAGTGACTGAAATCGGCTGTCAGCAAATTTAAGCTGGGGCTCGCAGACGGCATTCCACTAGATATACTCAGAACTTGCCCGGACATAGTAGCGAAACTATTTAACCCGCTCTACGATGCTATTTAGAGAATATTGTGATTAAAATTCCAAAAAAGAGTGATCTTTCACACTACAGGTACTACAGGGGTATTACTCTTTTTTCAAAATTCTAATATCATTTCTTCTTAGATACATTAACACGTAAGCAATAGGCATGCTTCAAACCTAATAGATTCTAGTGAAGCAATCAAATGAATGGCGATCATCTCATTAATTTAGGAATGATCTTCGATAGCATTTGTCGCGCACAAATCTGAAATTTCCAGCGCAATGCTGTTATACCGGACAAATTAACAACTCCGATAGGATCCTCATTACGATGTCTTCAAATGCAGAGTTCATTACAATAATTGGCTCTGGTCAGAGCAGTCATAAATAACATTCTCAGAAAAGCTGTACACAGAGAAAACAGGAACATACCATAAACATTCACTAAGCAGCTTAAGGATCTCGATTATGCATACGACATCTTATTATACTGATTATACTGACAGGCTTTCATATACTGCCGTTAAGGAAGAGTAGGGTATACTCTTTGAAAGCGATAAATAATATAATTATCACGTTAAAAAGAAAAAACAAGTATTTTCGCATTTTGGTTTAAAGCTATAAAAAAAATCACCACTTTTTGATAAGAAATTTATATGAAACCGCGCAATTGAAAAATAAAAACCGTTCTCTCAAGCAGAATTTCAAATCATTTCATAAGCCATCGTCATGAAATTAATATCGTTATTCATAATAGTGACCATAATTGGTACAAAATATGCCAGCACTACGGGAGCACCCCTAACAAAATGGTTTAAAACCGATAATAATACCTACTATATCGAACCAGAAGCAAAGGTATGTTTCTTATTTTCTTTAAATATAAATAAATTTATGTTTTTATTTTAATATTGATGTTTCTCACCTTCAGTATACTTGGCAACAATCCTATGAAGAATGTCAAAAGAAAAATTTACGTTTAATAACCTTAAAAGCCTACAAAGAGGATCAATTGTTGTTGCAATATTTAAAACAAACTTTCGGTAGGTTTTTCGTTTTTTTTTTTTTTTTAATAGAAAAATTGACTTAAGTTAGTTGCTACGATGTAGCACTTCACTGATCTGCGATGACTGAATAAGATTCAAAATAAATTTTTCTTTTTTTTTTTTTGTTTTTCTAGATCCCCAGCCAGAATTCTGGTTAAAAGCTAATGATAATATTGATTTGAGCGAAATCAATAAGCTATTGGGTTCCATGTTGACTGGTGATTTTCTCAATTTGAAACTGGATGGCGTTAATGATGGCCAAGTTGTGCAAAGTAATAATCCAGATAATTGTGCGCTAACTTTAGATGGTACTGTTAAGGCTTGTGAAACTTTACACGGTTTTATTTGCCATCAAAATACTACATCGGGTAATGGCGGTCATAATGTGCAAAATATTGTTTTGAAATTTAATTGAAAAGATTCAAATGTGAAATATTTTGTTAATAAAAATAAAGTGAATGTTTTAAATAATACCTAAACGGAATGAGAATTTTGTTAATTAAAATCTATTTAATGGACTTCAATGAGGTTCAGCAGGAGTAAAGGTCCCACATCCTTTGCCACAGTATTCTTTATTATATTCGCCTCAGAGATCGAATGTTCCCACAACTACAACGGACTAATGCTGATGTGGCGATGACACCTGAAAGAACTTAGTGCTATATAATTGTCAGTTACTGCCATCCACACTTATTTAATTCCGGTCTAAATAACAAATAATCTAGAAAAACTTCGCTCTGGAGCAATCAGCCTCCATTTCGTTAGGACAACGATTCTCAAATCTTCCTGCACTTGGTCCTTCTATCGCAGTTTCGGTTTTCCCTACTTGTACTTACCATTGTAATTGTCATCCAACTACTTTTTGGCAGGAGAGTTTGGCTTCATTTGTTCAATATATCCTAAGCTGCGCAATCGTCTACAGTTATATCTCATTCTGTCCTACCAACAAGATCAATGTCAACGGATGTGGCCTTTGGTATCAAATAATTTTGTCCGTTTTATTACCTTTAACGTTTTTCGCCAATTATATTGAATAATTTGCACGATAAGCTGTCACCCTGTCTCCGACGTGACAGGGTTTCAAACACTATCTCTTATAGGAGCATGGAATGCAGTCTTATAGTCGATGAAAAGGTGGTAAGTATCGATCAGATTCTAGTGAATCTATTCCATAATTTGTTACAGGGTTAGCTTTCACACACCATACAGCCAACCTACTTTTCAGAAATGAATAAGTTAGACGATAAGCTGTAACACTGTCTCAGACCTCTTGTAGTTAAAAATGGCTCGGATAGGTCTCTTCGTTAGACGATAAGCTGTAACACTGTCTCAGACCTCTTGTAGTTAAAAATGGCTCGGATAGGTCTCTTCGTTAGACGATAAGCTGTAACACTGTCTCAGACCTCTTGTAGTTAAAAATGGCTCGGATAGGTCCCTTCGTAGTTTAACTGTATGCTTTATGTCACTTAATGTCATTCTACAAAGGTGTGTAAGTTTTGATGTTATCACTTACGTAGACATGGTTTCAGACACTTTGACTCTTACAGGAGCAGCCTTGTAATCGTTGAAAAGGTGGTATGTGACGATTTGCTTCTAGTGAATCTTTTCTACTATGGACGATGGACTAATTCGGCCTGAAGCCCCTCTGATTTTTTTCCATTACGCTTCCTGAGAGCATAGAGCTTCAACACGGTTTGCTGCCAATATCCTAGCCCCTCTCCAAGACTGTTTCGCCAAAGTTTTTCAATAATTGTGCATCATCAGGTGTTTTCTTGTCGACCGCGTCTCCTTAATCCTTGAGGTTTGCACTCAAGTACCATACTTGTAATAAAGGATGGTCCAACCAAAATGCACGAAGTAAATTGTAAATAAAACAAAAAGTTTTCAGAGAATTATCTCAATATTTTTGATTATGATAGAAGGATCTATGACAATTATGTGTAAAAAATGACGGCTAAATGCTTGCCACGGCTTCGGTGGCATACCTCTATCCGTCGGTCCATATTTTCAATAACTCTGAGACATAATTGAGGTTCAATGTCGTTAATGTACCGAATTATCTCATCCTTTAGCTCTTGAATTGTTCTTAGCTTATTGGCATACACTCTTTGTTTTAAATATCCCCAAAGTAAGAAGTCCAACGGTGGCAAATCAGATGATCATGGCAGTCAATTAACATTGCCACGACATGAGATAATATGGTCATTGAATTTCTCGCTCAAAAGAACTATTGTTTCGTTGGCTGAGTGGCAAGTGGCGCCATTCACATATCGTCCAGGTTCATATCCTTAATTTCTGGCCGCGAGAAGACCGTTATCATCTTGCGATAGCAAACTCCATTCACGGTACTTGCTTGGCCGACCTAATTTTCGAAGAAGAACGGTCCGATGACTCCGCCATCCCATAAACAGCACCAAATAGTGACTCTTTGGTCCTACAGATCAGGTTTCCTGGAATGGGCGCACAATTCCACCGATTGTAGACACATTTGATCGATTATGCTGACCAAAAATATCACGAAGTGCACGAAATGCATTTTGAATTGAACGCTAATTTTCCTAAAAGAATTCAACAATCTTAACACGCTATTCAGTTGTGTACCTCTACATGGTAGAATTTTCAAACGCTGAAACAAAGAAATGTCAAATTAAGTTGGGCAAAAAACTTGACGTTAAGGTGTGACTTACAACTAACATCGTTCATTATGGTTGGGCCACCCTTTACTATTAGGACTGTTGCTTATGGCCAATTCTTTTGCCTTATCAGCTTCAGTATGGGCTCTTCATTCTATGTTGTTAGGCCACAAAATCTTGCGTATGTTTCTAAGGCATTTGTAGTTTTTAAGGTCAGTTTCCGCTGTTCGTTGTCATTGTGCCTCCAGATAGCGGAAGCTATCCACAAAATCAATTGGTTGGCCCTGTAGTATGATGACCCCTGTGCCATTGTCATTAATTCTCATGGCACTGCAAGCCAGGTTTTCCAGGTCCTCCAATTTTGACTGAATATTCGAGATCTTTTGCGAGAGTAGACAATTATCATTGGCATAGTCCAGGTCCTGGAGTTGTTAATGTTGTACCTCTTCTCTGTGAACAGAATTCGCACATGATCCCATCCAACACGATGGTGAACAGTTGAGGTGAAAGTAGACACCCTTGTCTTACTCCAGCGTTAATATGATAGGTTTGGATTAATTTTGTGAGCTTAGAGATCACCCTTTTAGGTACTGTACTTGACTTACTGCCATCTTCCTTCGCATGAATTTAAGTACATATTTGTGTTTGAATTTATGGTTTTGATCTACTTACATGTGCTCTTTGGACCGTAAACAACGTGCTTACCCACTTAAAAACTCACTCTCTACATTCTGTAACACTTTTGCCAATTTTACACAATTAATTTGTCATAAATCTTATGTTCATTTGGCCAAGAACCTAAAAAAGTCTAACAATTGGCCAAATGTATAAAACGAATTACAAAAAAATTACTTAATGCAGTTGGTAATTGAAATTTAAATCAGGTTTCATCACGCCTTAAGTTGATTTAAGAGCCTAAAATGATATTAACACCTGGCGTGTAAATAAATTTTAAAAGAAATGTAAAAATAAAAAAATAAAAATTAATTTAATAGTTAGTGGTGGTGACAAAAATGATTGACTTAAACTGACTGACTGATGTATGTACTACTCTGGCTGATGAATGACAAGGTGCTAAAATAGGGCATAATTGCGACAACTTTGAAAAAAACAAAAGAGCCAACAATGTTTTAATATCAACATACATATGTACATACAATATGTACATACTTTGCAATAAATTATACAAATATTTCGTTTATTTATTGTATTTCGAACTGGATTTAAATCTTTTTTTTTATGCAAGAAAGCTATTGTTTTAATCAGGCTTTTAGTTAAGTAACAACACTGTCATGGCTGCCATGTTACGTGTTGCAATGTGACTTGAAAACATTTATTCACCCCAACTCTAATTCGTTAAAGGGGTAACTTATAGTCCAGTCACTCACTCACTCATTCACTTAACGTGGCCTTTACAGCCTGTAGTTTAAAAAAGAAAATATTTTTCTATTCTTTTTCTCTCTCCTACATTTCTTGGTGTCAAGATGATGTAGATCCTATTTTTTTCTGCTTTTTGTTGTTGTTTTTAAGCTCAACTTAAGTTCAAGTTTATGGCTGACAGTTTGATTGACAATAAAAGTGACACGTTCGGAAAAAATATTGTTTTCTTTTAGAAACCTTTAACGAAATGGTGTTATACACGTTGTTGTTCTGTTGTGTTGTGGCCAAAATCCAAAAAAAGAGTAAAATTACAGAAATTTATGGATTAATGAATTTGATTTTGAAAAAAAATTACATAAATTAAGTTAAGAAAGACTTTGGTGTGTGGTTTAAAAGAGTAGATTCATTACTCTGCAAATAGAGTGTCTAATGATGCATGGTAAGATCCCATAGTGTTACCCATGTCTTATATTGGATATACACCACGGTCCTTAGACTAATTCTCACCATTAACGTTCTTGTCTGGTGAAAGGCGGCGGATATTGGGTAACAACTGGCCATTCTAAACAGGGTGTAGAGACTATCCTGCACTTAGTCTGCACTTAGACTCAAGAAGTCGGAGGTACTGAAGCACATTCGCATTGAACACGGTATTATCCAACAGATAGTGGGAGCAGCGATCTTAACGAGTCGGACAGATTGGGCGGTACCACATTAAACTTCGATAGAGCTTACCACAGCAGGATACCTTCTAGGGATGAGTGTGTCCTGCTGGATTTGTCCTTCAAGATGAAGGACCAATGGTTCAAAAATTGAGACGGGAACAGGATCTGGTCTCTACTCTGATGATATGGACTTTATGGTCTCTCTCAGACTATATGATTGTACTGTTTTTTAGGTGATTTAGGAGATTTACGCTACAGATAGAACGCTAGACATATCCGGGAACTAAACCCCGAGGCCCTAGACTAAAGCACTTGAGTGCATGTCACTTCCATTATCTGAAATATCTCAGAAATGTGTCACTATAGAATTTGGTCGACTCAAGCGAGGGAACTGAAATTTTTGGGATCTTTTTGGGACTCTGCCATATACGGCCTTTCGGCCTCTTTAATGGGTCTGTCCTGTAAAGGGTATTGCAATTGGCCATAGGGCTTTCGAGTGAACTCGTTAATCGCGATCGACCCGTATAACCTAACCTACCCCATTTTCACTCTCTGAATTTAAGTTTATAATGTTATGGAACAGACGCATCTTCTATTGCAAGACTTTTTTCGGCTTAGAATCTCTTTACGTTCTCAAATTATGGGTAATGGCAAAATCAACGTTCAGTCATTATCATGGCATTTTCTGCAAAAACCATTATGCGGGTTCAATAGAGATAAATACTCTGTTGAAGAATGAATTACTTTATAAATCTGATAATCCGTCGTCCCCTATGATCTCCTATAATAATCCAAAATAATATTACTAGACGAGTATTTCTTTTTGCGACATTATTGTTCCTTTTATGGTTGCATTTATCACCACTTTGGTGCTATTTTGCTCCTCTATTTCTGTTTTTTTATCCTTTAGTTTCTGGAAGTTGATTTTGAAGTATGTAACGTAAAACATGTAGTCCGTACTGCTCATTTTATGGAGTTAAACATAATCACTGACAATTTAAACACATCGGTATGAGGTGTTAAAAATATTTGCCTTTTTTGTAAACGAGCGCGCACACATAGCGCACAGCCGTTTACCACACCATTGCGGCCGAACATGTCACATCTTGTAATGACATGATGTTTCTACTTGTTGGCTACAAAAATATGCGATATATTGTTAAGAAAATTTAAGAAAAAAACGTGAATGTTGCAACTTTTTTAGGAAATTACAGTGAAACAATTAGTATCATTAGTAAAGCAAACCCCATCATCATCATTATTATTATCATTAATGGCACAGTTGATGTGCCGGTGGTAATAAAATGTGTTCAAATACTTTAAATCCCTTAGCGATGAGTCCAATCAAATTAAGTGACTACTTAATGTTTGAATTGGAAAAAGGAAACAAAAACAAATCGATATTTCTTTCGGTTT
Organism: Wohlfahrtia magnifica; assembly: GCA_023159175.1. Taxonomy (NCBI): domain Eukaryota; kingdom Metazoa; phylum Arthropoda; class Insecta; order Diptera; family Sarcophagidae; genus Wohlfahrtia; species Wohlfahrtia magnifica. The sequence continues at coordinate 4,654,769 of JAKWBJ010000052.1, read as the reverse complement.
AAGAAATACTTGACATTGTCGTCGTTTAAAGGAATGTCAGTTCATTTTATGATGAAATGAATATTTTCTGATAAATTTTTAAATGCTAAGCTATCTTTCAATAGAGTTAACTAATATACGCTACTCTGAATTGTAATTTGTTTTAATGTTACTTTTCAGCAAGAAACAATTCTGTGCTCCAGGAACACTTTTAAAATGTAAAAATTTCTTTTGATAATCAGTGGTTTGTCGAAGTTAATTTGGTAAAATCTGACAGCCAAAAGCAATATCGTTACACTTTTCTTTCTAAATGAGCTAAGAGATGCCTGCAATACAATTTCCTAATTGTCATCTTTGCTTACATATGTTTTTTTGTTGTTGTCATGTTCAGAAGGTGGTAAACTTCAGAAGATACTTATGCATGTTCCTCGTCATAAGCATAGACGATTCTCCATCGCTGGCGCCTACGTACTAAGCACCACCACCTACTTCCTTTGCCGGATTGCCGCTAGTTATTAATTCTCGAAGGGCTGATTAGCATTAATGCTTAAAATTAATCGCTCTACCCATTCCTTTGTCTCTTTAAATTTCGGAGTTCCTGCATAACTACAGCCAATTGCCCACTGCACTCATTCCATCTGATTTCGAAAAAAAAAACCATCTCACTGAACAGTTGGCGTGCACTGACGTCGATTTCTTAGGGCCTCCTGAATATCGGACTCCTAAACATCACATAATTTGCATCCTCATTCTCATTGACACACTTTGTGCATGTGAGAGATCCATCGTGTCTAAATCTGTGCAAGAACTTCTTAAAGCAGCCATGACCAGACAGAAACTTGGTCATATGTAAATTTAGTTGATAATGTTCCGCCTCCATCTAAGGGGTTATGGTAGGTAGAAGACAAAATGTCCATGGTCTATTCAAACTGCACTCTTAACGTGACTGCCATTTGCACAAGTAAGCCCATAGTTTCTCCCTTTTTATAGCCGCAGCCCGTCCGATAGTGTTCTAAAGCTACTTATAAATCTAACCAACACTCAATCGATAAACTGAGGACAATTTCCTCCCTGTCATCCACTTGCACCATAATGGGCAGGCATAAAACATCACCGATAATACGACCGACAATATCATCCTCCTCTTTAGTAGTTTCGGTCCTCCAATATTTGGCATCATTCTTGCCAGTGCCGCTTCAGTCGCAGACACCCTCTCACTGACGAATATCACATGTTCCTGGAAACTCAATTTGTCTTCAATCTGTCACACCCAAATACCCGCCGAGACTATGCTAATATCGTCTGCAAAGCCTACAATTCTATTATCCGGTAGAGAGAGTCTCAGTCTCCCAATTGCCGAATCCTGCGAGACACCTGCCATGATTATATACTCCTTATCACCATCATCCGTCGAATAAGTAACACCTTGGTTTCCGTCCACAGTTCGAAGAATTAAAGGCGTTCCTAATGTCAAGTATGACCACCGCACAATATTCCTTAGAGCCAAACCTCCACCATTCGCCCTCCTCTTGCATATGTATTTGAGAAAGTATGTGAATGAATAAGCAAGTATACTCACTGAAATCCTGGTCCTTTTACTGATTATGGCATACTACATATGGCATCAAAATTTAAAGCAACGAAAGCCTTTCCAGAATCTATAAACACTTTAAAAAGAGGCAATCTTCACACTCGATTTGTGCGCTCACGAAAATTGGCTTATTATTTTATTTAAGTTCAGAAGTAAGGCTAGGTGACGTTCGCTTGTTTATTATTTGTACAATAACTTTATTAATCATGCTTAGAAAAAAAAAATCATTAATAATAGGAGTTGGTATCTTGTAATTAATTGTTGCGTCGACTTTTAACATCTCCAAGGTAATGTCCCCTTTTTTCCATTACTCCTCTTACGAGCAAATGGCTTCCACAGAGCCATCTTCATCTCTTTCGGTTCGTTGTTGTTTTTTCTGTTGTTTTTCCGCCTTCCCAAGTAAGGTTACACTAATTCACCTGTTTACGAATACGACTGCTTAGCTTTGCGTCATGATATTCCCTGTTCTTACGTTCATTTAGGTTTTATTGATGTTTATCTCAAGTCCAGTATTACAAGATAATCCCTCCAACTCTTCTAATTTAGTTTACATATCGAATCTTCTAGTTGGGGTGGAAGACCCCTGTTCTTCCTGAACAGACTTCATGCCATGTTTATTTTAACGTTGTTATGAAATAACTGACTAAATGTCCCATTTCTGCATCTCCATACATAGCTCTGATGACTCCAATTGTTTTCTGGGGTACTCCTTTGCTTCTGAATGCTTTCTATATGGTAGTTCAGCTGAGGGTTTCGAAAGATTTCTTAAAATCTACGAACAATGGATACAAGGGGTTATTTAAGTCCATGAGAACGTGATAATGTCCATTGTGAGGAGGCAGATTTTGAAAGTATATGATGCTCATATTATTATTATTATCCTCGTTTTATAATTAGCTAACAAGGTTTTCTTATCCATACCTCAAATGACGGCGACTAGCGCTTTGAGAATCTTGTCTCTACTTCGCAATTTGTGTGTTTTCTGTTTAGTTCTTGTTCTTTATTCATTTTTAAATAAGTTTCTCACTTTTTAACTTCTTAACCGCAAAACTCTAATTAATAATCGTCGATGTTTCTTTAATAAATTTCTTAATATTTTATTAAAAAAGATATTGTAATAATAATAATAAATTTAATTTAAAGAATATATCCTTGCGTTTCTAGTTGGTTACACAAAAACACAATAATTAAACTTAATCCTTAAAACACTTTAAAATGTCAGCCGAATGTGTTAAACAAATTGGTAACAAATACAAGTTTTTTTTAATGTGTGTGTATGTGATACTGTTCAACAGCATTTATATTGAGAAACTTTAGCCAGACAATCAGTGTCCTAACTTAGAACAGGACCTTGTATTTCACGACCCAAGGCTGAAAGTTCTTTGATAAATTGCTTAGCATTGGTTAAAGTCGATGAGCCATAAACTATACGTTTGGTAACATTGGCAGTCTGTTTTTGACGTATGAAATCGACTAAATTCTGATATTCAATATAATTGCCACCGCCCACAACAAAAACAACAGCATCTTGAAAAGGTGCACGATTTTTAGGCATAATATCACCGCCCTTCAATAATTTAGGATCCAAATAGAGATAATCATCAGTTTCGGGATTACTGCGACACTCCATAACTTGTTCGGTGATTTTGGTAACAGGAAGGCTCTAAAAAGATAACGAAAATCAAAAAATTTACATTTTAATTGATTTCATCATGGTGGTTGGTAGTAGTTGGTTGGATATAAATTAAGTTTTCAAACGAATTTGTTGTTACGTCGAATTTATTCTGACTTGCGTTTTAGAGTTGTATTGGTAAAGTAAATAAGATGGCAATTATGCAAATTTTTTAAACAAAATCTTCTACACAAATTAACAAGCAGTTAATTGGATTAAAAAAAACAAGATTTTTTTCAAGTTTCTTTTAAAACTTTTTGGAGAAAATTAAGTTATCCTTGTTATATGTTGCTGCTTCTGCTTTTAAATGCATTAGCATTTAAATCTTGTGTTAAGAATCTTTATTTTGTTTTCAATATCCAAAAATCTATTTGGTTATCCGGATAATAATAAAAACGTTTCAGAGGTTTTTTTAATGTTTTTTTTTTTAATATAATAAAACAAAAAGGAGCAATATACATACATACGAGGCTTGTTTGAAGACTAAGTAACAGATTTAGTCACTGCAAAAAGTCGAAGTGGTCTAAAAACCTAATTCTGATCATTTTTTATAAAAGATAAATCCATCAAAGAATTTGGGGTAAATAAGTGCAAAGAAACAAATCTGGTGTTTAGCGCCCTAGAGGCCTAATAAAGGTAAAAAGGTGCTACATGGAGCCTAACACATTGATTACGGTTGCCTAGAGGCCTGATTGTGGTGTCGTTTTTATCGTGATTCTGTGGTCAAATCCATTGATTATGACGACCTAGTGGTCTGGTTTTAGTATTGCTTTTTATCAAGGAAAAAAATTCAGTCACTAGCATCATTGAGAAAGCAGGTGCATGAATTGTATTTAACAATTTCGAATTCTTTACTGTTGTTGTAACAACTTATATTAACAATAGCATTCTTCCTTTTAATCTTCTTTTATTTCAAGGCCCAGAAATTTATAAGGTCCAGTATTACAGGCTAAGCAAATATACAGAATCTCACTATTAATGTCGGCCAAATATGAATATAATCTCGGGTAGTGACAGTCTGGACAGGCCGCTCTGATTGTTTGCTATGGAGTATGAATGACCTTTAAGAATTACATTTTCGTGAAAGTCTCTTAGTATTCTTTCAAATATATCACAATAAATGTCCTTTCGAGATGGCTTTTATGAGGTAAGAACACATGAGAACCTCAAATAAGACTGTTTTCGCTTTTTATATGTATATGCAAAGATACGCTTTACATTCCGTGGAAGAGTTTGCTGGCGATTCGGGTACTTCCTTTGATGAGACGCCAAGAGTATTTGAGCATAGTATTATGTTCCTTGAGTGTCAGATCGTCATGTAGGTGTTTCTCTGAGGTTTTTTCTTCTCAACGCAGCCTGTTATAATATTCAGTGCTGCGTTTTGACTGTGTAGGGCTAACTACTAGGAAGGCATGCGGGCGAAGTGTAGTTTGCCACTGAACTGCTAATTGTTTGATATGCACACAACAAGATTTTTTATTAGTGTCCCAAGTTCTGCCTGCTAGTAACTTTAGAATCTTGTTTTTACTTCACATCTTATTGCTAGTTGCAGTGGCATTATCCGAGGGCGGGAAGAGGCTATCAAATATGACCATGTGAATTCTAGTACATCGACAACCACATTGAGTGCCAGTCTTAATTAGCCCTTAAATTCCTCACAATGAAGAACACTTATAGTTCCATAAATAGTTATTTATATTAGATGTCACCAATATTTTTTTTTTCATCACAAAGATGGTGCAGTTGTCGGCATATGTTATTAATTCCAATACCACTGGTGGTGCCGGATGTTTCGAAACATAAATTTAAAAAAATTGGGAATAATATATTCGTTTGTGTGACTCTGTTTAATTTTATAAATTTTTGACTTTTTACTTCGAAACTCCATAAACGACTGCATTCCACGCAAGAAGTTCAATATCTAACAAACCAGTTTTTAATGTTTTATTGACTGAAACCCATTATATTTAAAGAAGATGCCACCAGCTTTGTTACTTTTGTCTCTCTGTCTGTAAATCAGTGCATCAAAAACTACTGACCAAATTCAAAACAAATACAGTATAAATATGCTTTCTAAACACATTTTTCATGCCAAATTATAAGTATGATATTTCTTGTATGAAGGTGAGGATCAATTCTAAACCGCAATACAAAAACCATGAACAATAAAACCACACTCAACTTACATGTTTCTTCACCACCAAATTCTTAACGCCCTCCATAACAAACGATGATCCCTGCGATACCAGTTTTGAAAACATCGAAACAGTTTTTGTGCCACCACCCTCATACTGTGTAGCCTGTTGCATACTGGGCGTACGATTCATAATGCCCTTCCAACGTTGTATATAGGCTAGAGAGGATAAATCACAACCAGCTTCCTGCAGACACTCTTTAAGGCGTTCAATTTCAAAATCCGGCACATTGGGCGAGCAAATATAGAAAATTATCAAAAGACGTAATTTATCTTCGGCTGTACCAAATTCAGGATCTTTGAAAAGTTCCATTAACGGTTTATCCAGCGTTTGTTTAGACATGATTTTCTCTTCCAGCTCAAAGAAAGAATCCAAACGTCTCTGTTTTATGCAATTCAATATAGCAGTGGCAATTTTTGTATGCATATCGATAAGACGTTTCTTCTCCATTAATTGTGGCAGAGAATTGACAGCGTTTGTTAAACGAGCGGTGGTATCATTAACCATCGAAAAGGCAACTTCATTCTCACCATCAATACCCATAGAAGTTTTAAGACGTTTTATTTCATCCTCGGAATTACGATAGGATTCCAATTCTTCTTGTATAGCCTCTGCCACTGTGGGAAAGGGGCTACCTTTGTGGGTGCTCCAAAAACGATCATTGCGATCCAAATCGCAGGGTTTTGGTTTTTTACGAGTGCCTGAAAAAGAAATAAAATTTATGTTTAATAGATTACTTTTGTGATAGTTTACAAGAAATACCTCCTGCTGGATTTTCATCCTCCACATAAACTAGATTTAAACCCAAATCCAAGACGTCATGTACCAAAGCTTGATAAGACCAAGTGTGATGTAATGGTGTAGCTAAATCCATATTACGATCTAGCAGCAATAAAACCGGACGTTGAAAACTAAATACTCCACCACCAGCTTGAGTAGCATCCATATGAAATAAATTCGAACGGGCATCCCATAAATTTTCTCGTAATTTCTTTTCCAATTTTCGTGCCACCATTTCAGCTGCCGTATTACGTGGACAACGTATTATGGGCACATTACCCAGCGTTACAAATACGGCAAATAGTGAATCAACTATAGAATCCATAAGAGCTTCCATTTCATCATCACGTGTATTGGCACGATTAATGGAATAATATGAGAGTTGATCACTTTTCTGATGCTTAAGAATAAAGAAATCATCCTCTAATGAAATAAAATTCACATATTGATCATACACCCGATGTATATTAGCTACACAACCCGCCTGTAAGGCAGCAGCAGCTAAATCTTCGATTCTTTGTCTAGAAATGGGTGCCAAAAAATTCAAATGATAGACATCATAAAGGCCATTGTTGAAGTCCTGTTGTATGCGATCTAAATTCTCATGTGTGGGCATACAAAAGTAAATGGCAGGAACATCGGGTATCGAATCACGATCGGAATGAAGTTGGCTAAAATTTAAAATTGATGGAAACAGTGTATTTTGTTGTATATCTTATGCTACTTGAAGTGATGGTTCTAAGGCAAACATCTCTAATCGAAAACATTATTCCATATTTTCTTTATTGTTTTATATCTATAACCGTTATAATTTCCTAACTTATTTTCTTTTACTTACACATGCAATGTTACACCCAGTTCTCTTAATTCCTTTATCGATATTATGGGCGATATGATGTCTTGACCCACTCGGTCATAGATCAATATTTTCCATACTGGCTCGGCTGCCAAAACTTTGGGCTGTTGAACATTTAAATTAAGCATTTGCTTAATGGCATCTATTCATATTGAATTTGTTTAAATTAAAAACAAAAATTAATAAAAAAATAAGAAAATATAAGGAAAAAAAACACTGGAATCTTGTCTTGTCATTCAACAAACTCTTCTTACTTATCTGTCTTTCTCTTAGAGTCAGCATTTTGTTTTAGATTTACTTTTAAACAATTTATCGTTGTTTTGTTTTTAATATATTCACGTTTTTTATAATTATTAAATATTTCATTTAATTTAATGGAATGAAAACATCTTTTTTTCTGATATATTTTTTTTTTTTTCTATAGAAAATAATTATTGCCAACTGTCAAAGACACGTCACTTGCTATGTTCGAATATGAAGAAACAGCTGTTCAGCAGAGATGCCAATTGGTTAAAGAAGTAGCTAAGCTGTGTTTAATAGGCATAAAAACAGCTGTTAAAGCAATTCTAACCTTTAAATTAAAAAAGAATCATACTGAAGTTAATATTAATTTTTAAGGAAAAAATTAATGAAAAAGCACAGGAAGGAGAGTTTAAAATGCAATAATCATATATAAACGATAATATTTTTTTTATTATTTTTAAATTGAAGTTAAACTCTATAAAAATAAAATACGTTTTCATTGTCAATATTAAGTCTTTTAGCCAATTATCAGCGTCTAATGTCCTTAATGCCTTCAAATGGATATTTAGCTGTGTACAGATATCTTAACTACTAGTTAAAGTGTAATGTATTTTACATAATCGATTTTCTATAGGTAATTTAAAAGGTAAATAATTTATTTACACATTTTTTATTAAAATATTAAATAATTTAAAAAAAATTTTACAAACATGAAAACAAGGCGAATTCAATCCATAAAAATAAATAATCTTATATTTAAAAATGTATATATGTTTGTAAACAGAACCAATTATCTTGAAATTTTTCCAATATACTTCAGTAAGATCTATAGGCAATCTTAAATGTATAAACTTGGACTGGAAGGAATAAAATGGGAAGAAGTATAAAAACTTATAGCAAAGATTAGAGTTAAAATAATGATTTAAATATGAGTAGCGAAACACGCCGGGCTTGAGCTAGAAATAATATAAATTTACAAATATACTTAAATGCTGCCATACTTTTAAAGATAAACACACAGAGCCAAAAGTAACGTTGAAATTACCAAAGTTATTCTACCGGATAGGTAAAGATAACTGTTAGGTAATATAACGATGAGATATCTATTTGTAGAAATGACGCGCATAAATATAAGAAAAACAACGTAAATTTCAAATATAATACGACAAATTTTAGTAACAAAAAAAGGAAAAGGAAATATGTAAAGGGTGGTCCAACTAAGTGCACTTTGAATTCGATTCTAATTCAAGCTAAAGACCAAAAGATGTTTTGTAGTTACTTATGTAAATAGGAGGCCTCAGCATGAATCCAAATAGTACTTAAATAAAAACTATATCAAAATCTGTTCAGATTGTTAAGTTAAAAATAAGAGGGCAATGTGATATGTTCTTACCCCGACATAGTAATGGCGGTATAAACAGCAAAACATTTTGTGTAGTGGCAGCTTCCATCCTTCATATGAACACAAGCTAAACTTCATGTAGATCTGACAACTCATTCGTATAGTAACAGGTGTTCAAAAAAGGCGCTTCAATAATTTTTGTTGTAATAGGAATACGTGGTGTGTTTACATATCTATATGAGAAAGATTTATCGGAACAAGAAATTCATAGTAAAATGGTGAATGTGTTCTTTGAAAGTGGTCTTTCACATACAATAGTGAAAAATTGGGTCGCTGAATTTAAACGTGGTCGTGCAAGCATTGAAGATAAACCACGATGAAGACGTCCGAGAACTGCAACAACATCAGAAATCATAGCTAAAGTGCATGATATATGTATGTTATTAGGCGACCGAAGAGCGAAAGTGCGTGAAATAGGTAATGCCATAAGCATCTCAAATGATTGAGTACATTTTATTTTACGTCAAGAATTACAGATGAATAAGTTGTCTGCAAGCCGAGTTCCTCATTTGTTAACAGTTGACCGGAGGCACACTTGAATGAGAATTTTTAAGCTATTTTAGATCGATTTAAGCGAAATAAAATCGATTTTAAGCGTTGTTTCATAATTGCTGATGAAACATGGATCCATCATTACACACCAGAGCCAAAAAACAATCCAAACAATGAACTGAAGCTGATGGAAGAGCATTAAAGGCAAAAACATTTAATCAAAAACAATCAATCAGCTGTTAAGCAATGTTGCCAACTTAAAATCGAAACGCGCTGTCACTCTATTCAAAAGACGCTAAAAACGCTAAATACTAATATATGTAACAATTTGGTACTCAAAACGCGCTATAAAAAGACGTAAAATGGTATTGAAAAGTAGATAAATGTAATAGATTAAAAAAAAAATATTTTTATTACCCAAACTTTCAATTCTACAAAGATTTTTTAATAACTTCTACGGCGGAATGACATTTCCAGACCATAATGCGGACCAAACAGTCCCTTTTTCCGAATACAATGGCTATTCCACAATCACTTTTGGATTTTATGAATCACATGTGTGACAACTTTCTTTGTTGATATAACCAGTGAACAAGAAATTAGCTCCATCGTTGAAAAAATTTTCCTCGAAAGATCAGCCACGTTCCCTTGGATACGGATTTATTTGAGAAAATATTTTCATGTGGAACAGATTTAAGTTTTGGTTGCTTAGAGTAGTATGTAAAAGTAGTACTTCCGAAACATCAAAGGCTCAAAGGATTAATTCCGTTCCTCTAATAATGGTTCACGAGAAGATTCACTATCATTGCTCAAGTTCACTATCGTCTTTATACTTTTACTTTACTTTATATTTCATTGTATATGTCAATTTTAGGAACACTAAACAATTCTTCTTCAGATTTCTAAAAGTCACTTTCATAAAATTTTGCGTTATCACTATCATAAAATATCGAAATACCGTAATTACCTTTTCTATTATGGCTGATACAAGCTACGATGAAATTAACAGCACGACATCTGCTCTTAGGGCAAACAAGTGCATGACGTGTCTTAGGCATCAAATTAACCCAATGGGCAAATCAACATTTTTGTATGAAGCTGTAACTATTTTTACGCCTTCCCCGTTTCTTAAACTATCAATATTCGTAAATGGCAAACCTTCAACTGAACAAATGCCAATTCAGATGACAGATATTTAACAGCTTGTTTTGAAACCACTAAATAGAGAAACCGATATAAATTTCACAGCAATAGTTTTAAGTCCATAAGTTATAATTAATTAATAAGTTAATTGCAATTAGAAAAGCGTTAAGGAGTAAAATGCTTCTTTTTGATAGTTCAACGTTCATGGCAACGGCTTTCTGGAATCACAAAGATATTCTATTTATCGACTATCTTCAAAGAGGTAAAATTATAAATTCGGATCATTATTGCAACCTTTTGGATCAATTAAATTTGAATGTTCGATAAAAACGACCTGGTTTAGAACAAAAAAAAAATAATTTTTCATTATAACAACGTACCATCCCACAAGAGTGTTTCAACAATGGCAATTTACAACGAATTGAAATACGAATTGCTTGACCACCCACATTATTCTCCTGATTTAGTGTCAGCTGTTCCCAAATCTAAATAAATTTGCTGCTGGCAAACGTTTTACCTCGAATGAAGATGCAATGGCAGCTGCAAACGATTATTTTGAGGAGCTTATTTTAATCAAGGGATAGAATTACTAGAAAAACATTGGACTTAGTGTATTTTAGGAGATTATATGGAAAACTAAAATAATTTTAATAATCTAGAAAATTTCAAACTGCCCTCGTATCATCTATTTTTTAAATATTCCTCATTTAAAGTCGGGAAAAATAATTAAAAATGGTATCAGTATATGCAGTGAATAGTTCTTACACATGGCTTAAAAATAAAAATAATTTCTTTTTGTTATTAATATTTAAAAATGTTGAGTATGGTCTTGGAATTTCCAAAGACGTATTTTACCACAATGATAACATATGATCATAAAAAAAAATACAAATAAAATTTAATTATATTTTTAAGTTTAATAATTATATTTATAGCCTTTTAGTACTTTAAACAATGGACAAAATTAAAAATCCCCTTTTCCATATTTGTTTTCTTTGCAAATACTTATAGAGCATTGCTATCGTATAAATATAAGTACTCTGCTATCAACACTCGTACTTTATAAAAATAAGTTGTTGTTTCTTTTCGAAATGAAACTCATTTGGCTTTTTTATTTCTGCAATTTCCTAATGCTCATATCACTCGGCCTAGCGAAATCGGTGTCAGCTATACCTGCAAGCAGCATTAAAACTGTTATTCAAAGTTCAAACGATGAGGAGCCTGATTCCGTAGCTACAGAAGACTTTGCACGGAAAAGACAGAAGCGCTTCACCTGTACTCATTTAAACTGTAGTGCTCATTGCATATTACATGGAAAGAAGGCTGGCTATTGTAAACGTATCAACAGTTGTATGTGTGTAAATAAATAATAAAAAAAAACATTTTGAATAAAGAATAAATGATTTCATAAGCTAATAAAATAAAATGAACTTTTTTTTATTATTTTCTTAACAATTAAACCGGCCTTTTGATACTTTACTTTAAGTTTACTTGACATCCAGTTAAATGTTGATCACAATACTACCTTGAACAAAAAGTTACCGGAATAACCCCCGTGTGGCGGTCCCATCGTTCCGGTTTGAGTTTTTTTTCTTTGTTAAGTTGGTATATCTGTTGTTGATATTCCCGCTAAGATTCAACGTCATAGCTCGACATTTGCAAAGGCTACGTAGCCTAGAGTACTTGAACATTATTCTAATGTTCGTATTTAAAATGTGCAAAAAAATTTTATTTTGTCTTCAATTGGAATGAGTACCATATATGCTTTTTTTAGTTAGAGGCCTATTTATTGAGTTTTCTATATTTTAAGGTATTGTTTTATAAGCATATACCAACCAGAAAGTCCTCGGTTCAATACCAGGCCAGACCATCTGAAAAGAGTTTTTCATCAGCGATATTACCTCAAAACATTAGCTAGTAACTAGTTATGAGTATTACTACTATTGAAAACTTCTGTAAATGCACTTGATTGACGTTCGGAGCCGACGTTAAACTGTATATCCCTTTCAATAAGTCAAAAAATAGAATCGGGTGCAGCTCATTGACTGAGAGAGTCCTCGTGTTCCTTAATGGAATGTTATACGAGTTATATACGAGTATATTTATAAACATATATTTCGAGGCCTTTTTTTTACGTTATTGAAGAATAAAAAAATAAAATAATATTGAACAATTTTGAAATATGCTACAGCAGAAACATTTTAATAAAACAAAGCTTAAAAAAATCATAAATTAAAGATTCAGGCAATTTTCACTTCTAAACGCCTACACTTATTTAAGTCGATTGCCAGATTATTTTGGTTTATTTTAACATTTAGAGAATAATCTCACTCATGCAGATCTCTGTTCTTATGCTGGGAAAATAGGTTGTGATAAACTTAAAAGAGGAGAAAAACTCAAGAGAGAAGTAATGTCCATGGGCATTTGGTTTGAATTTATTTATTTATATCATAAGTAACAGAATACAACTACAAACTAACACATGGACTTATAAGTTCCTGGCCTAACAAAGAAAACACTTTTGTTTGTTCAGAATAAGCTTTATTCATCAACGTAATCTCCATCAAGTGCAATACAATCATTCCAGCTCCGCTCTAACATTTCAATACCACATTCTTAGAACGATTTATCTATTGCCTCAAAATAGGCCTCAGTTTCAGCAATAATCTCTTCGTGTGAGTTTTTTATCGGTGAGCATATTTTTGCGGTCTGCGAACAGCCGGTAGTATTTGGAAACTAAATATGGCGAGTAATGTGGATTTAGGAATAATGCGAAGTTCAATTCATGTAGTTTTGCCATTGTTTCAGAATTATCAACACGTTCTTGTTTCTGATCAACAGTAAGCAAACGCGGCACCCAAATTTGAACAGAGCTTTCTTATAATCAAATGCTCATGCAATATATAGCCAACACGTTCTTTTGATATCTTTACCACGTCAACTAACACACGCAGCTTCACTTTGATTTTTCACTTGGATTTATTAATGTTTTTTGGTATTACCGCCTCATTTGGACGTGCACTACGTTCTGCCTCTTCGGTGTCTGTATAACCACGTTTGAAACAGCAAACCAACGTTTTATTGTTGTTTCTGAATGAAGTCCCCATAACAATTTTCAAGCCATTGCTTTGCTTTAACGGTATTTTTTCCATCAAGAAACCAGTATAGAATTAAAACGCGGAATTGTTTTTGAAAATAATAGTAAAAGTAGCGACACTCTTAGCACAATAACTCACAAACTAATTATTAAAATATCAGCTGTCTTTTGAATGTTAGCCATAACTGACAAAAAGGTCAATGCAATAGAACTATCGCCATCTATGTGTTAGGCCCGGAACCTTTCAGTCTAACCTGTTAACTTAATTAAATGGGGTAATTAAACCATATCTTCGAAGTGATGACTTGAGTTTTTGTTGGGAATCAAATCCACGACTAGCGAATTTACAGACTAACACACTAAGTACTAGACTGTTAAGGGGAAAAAATTAATGTACAGCAAAAAATTATGTCGTTAAGCTAAGGCACATCTAATTGCACTTTAAAGAATAAATTATTTCTAAGCAAACGGATGTGTTCTATAGTAATATATATCCCGATTATTGGGTAAGAATATATAATTATCAGGAATTAGGAAGGCATTCCATTATATCTGTAGAAAAATGAAACACATATCAAACTGCTACAATGTTCTAATGAATCTATGGAATTGGATACCCTATCGTCATTAGCACCTTAGCTCTTGATTATATTTGTTGAAGAATAAATTTTAATCGAGACCAAGCGTACTACGACCAAGAGCATTTTTTTTGGTGCGATGCGTTTTCACAAGGAGACAAGATGAAAATACTTTTCTCAAGCACTGACTCATAAGTGAGAGTTGCATTCCACTTTAGATCGTATATAAGTCTTGTAAATTAAGGACAGTTGGAGTAAATATTTTCACAGATGGCATGATACCATCATCTTTGTCACGTCTATGTATTAAAGAAAAACAACATATGGTCTAGTGTGTATTAAATTCGAACCTGTTCACATAACGCTTTTAGGACAGATTCGGTAGAGAAACTCAACTCCTATTATTTCAGTGTCTTCAAGGTGCAATTAAATTTGAATTTATTTGATCACTACTTACGTATGTATATGTAGTAAGTGATTTAAAAAGATCAATAACCAGACATTACAGTGAAAAAAATATAACACTTTAGTTTGCCTTTGTGCCTCCCAAGTATCAAAAAACCAGTATTTAGTTCTTATGTTAAATTAATAATAAAAAATATTTATTGTTTTATATACATATTTATTCTTTATATAAAATTTTTAAAAGGGATAGCGACAGATGCAAACCTTTTGTTGACTACAGTAGCCCTTCTTAAACCTCTTTACTGCGCAGTGTAGTACGCAAAGAGAACGATCTATGTCACAGGTAAGGCGTTTTTGTCTATTCAACTCAACAGGTTCATGCAATGCCGAGCCAAAAGCATCTTGTAGGCCGTCTGTTAGTTGATTTAAGCTCTCAGCAGATTCTGTTAAATTAACAGCAGACAGTAGTAGAACAGCACAGCAGGCTAAAAAAATGCCAAAGAATTTCATATTTTTTTTTTGTAAATTTTTTTATACAATATTTTGGTTTGAATTGCTTGAAGAAGTGATGAAATCTATTTAACTTAAAACGAAGCTGGTCGCTGTATTTATAGAAACATTTTCAAAAAAAAAAAAAAAAATTTCCGATTATTTTTAAGAGGCTGCGTAATTTTTAAGGTACTTTTGCTTCCTTATCTGTTATTGTAGTGGAGGCAAAAATAAACAAATAAAATACTTATAATTCATAAGAAAGCATTAAATCATTTGTATTATTCAATTGATAAGGAGTCCCCTTTTTATAAAAACCAATTCAATTGCATTTGCTTAAATTAAATAAATGTAAACAAATATGGCAAAAAGTTAATTATGTTTTTTACGCTTTAAAGGGGATTCCTAAATGCTTTGTTTCCCTGCCTAACGAGACTACAAGACGCTGAGCATGTTAAAAAATGAAATTTAATCACGTTTGCATTTTGCTTTTAACCCATTAATGCACAAATTGGGTATAAAATAAATTTTAAATTATAAATTAAAGTACATATTAAAAAGTAATATCATACTTTGACTAAACAAGCTTTTGATAAAAAAAGAACTAAATAATTAAATTTTTAGGCTTATATTCATCAAAACAAAATATAAATTAAATATAATTTAAGATGTGTTATATTGCAAATTTTAAATAAAATAAATTTCTAACTTATTTTAAATTTTATGAATATATGTAGGTGTTTAATCTTATATATATGTACATGTATATGTATATGTATATGTATATGTATATGTATATGTATATGTATATGTATATGTATATGTATATGTATATGTATATGTATATGTATATGTATATGTATATGTATATGTATATGTATATGTATATGTATATGTATATGTATATGTATATGTATATGTATATGTATATGTATATGTATATGTATATGTATATGTATATGTATATGTATATGTATATGTATATGTATATGTATATGTATATGTATATGTATATGTATATGTATATGTATATGTATATGTATATGTATATGTATATGTATATGTATATGTATATGTATATGTATATGTATATGTATATGTATATGTATATGTATATGTATATGTATATGTATATGTATATGTATATGTATATGTATATGTATATGTATATGTATATGTATATGTATATGTATATGTATATGTATATGTATATGTATATGTATATGTATATGTATATGTATATGTATATGTATATGTATATGTATATGTATATGTATATGTATATGTATATGTATATGTATATGTATATGTATATGTATATGTATATGTATATGTATATGTATATGTATATGTATATGTATATGTATATGTATATGTATATGTATATGTATATGTATATGTATATGTATATGTATATGTATATGTATATGTATATGTATATGTATATGTATATGTATATGTATATGTATATGTATATGTATATGTATATGTATATGTATATGTATATGTATATGTATATGTATATGTATATGTATATGTATATGTATATGTATATGTATATGTATATGTATATGTATATGTATATGTATATGTATATGTATATGTATATGTATATGTATATGTATATGTATATGTATATGTATATGTATATGTATATGTATATGTATATGTATATGTATATGTATATGTATATGTATATGTATATGTATATGTATATGTATATGTATATGTATATGTATATGTATATGTATATGTATATGTATATGTATATGTATATGTATATGTATATGTATATGTATATGTATATGTATATGTATATGTATATGTATATGTATATGTATATGTATATGTATATGTATATGTATATGTATATGTATATGTATATGTATATGTATATGTATATGTATATGTATATGTATATGTATATGTATATGTATATGTATATGTATATGTATATGTATATGTATATGTATATGTATATGTATATGTATATGTATATGTATATGTATATGTATATGTATATGTATATGTATATGTATATGTATATGTATATGTATATGTATATGTATATGTATATGTATATGTATATGTATATGTATATGTATATGTATATGTATATGTATATGTATATGTATATGTATATGTATATGTATATGTATATGTATATGTATATGTATATGTATATGTATATGTATATGTATATGTATATGTATATGTATATGTATATGTATATGTATATGTATATGTATATGTATATGTATATGTATATGTATATGTATATGTATATGTATATGTATATGTATATGTATATGTATATGTATATGTATATGTATATGTATATGTATATGTATATGTATATGTATATGTATATGTATATGTATATGTATATGTATATGTATATGTATATGTATATGTATATGTATATGTATATGTATATGTATATGTATATGTATATGTATATGTATATGTATATGTATATGTATATGTATATGTATATGTATATGTATATGTATATGTATATATGTATATGTATATGTATATGTATATGTATATGTATATGTATATGTATATGTATATGTATATGTATATGTATATGTATATGTATATGTATATGTATATGTATATGTATATGTATATGTATATGTATATGTATATGTATATGTATATGTATATGTATATGTATATGTATATGTATATGTATATGTATATGTATATGTATATGTATATGTATATGTATATGTATATGTATATGTATATGTATATGTATATGTATATGTATATGTATATGTATATGTATATGATATATATGTATATGTATATGTATATGTATATGTATATGTATATGTATATGTATATGTATATGTATATGTATATGTATATGTATATGTATATATGTATAATGTATATGTATATGTATATGTATATGTATATGTATATGTATATGTATATGTATATGTATATGTATATGTATATGTATATGTATATGTATATGTATATGTATATGTATATGTATATGTATATGTATATGTATATGTATATGTATATGTATATGTATATGTATATGTATATGTATATGTATATGTATATGTATATGTATATGTATATGTATATGTATATGTATATGTATATGTATATGTATATGTATATGTATATGTATATGTATATGTATATGTATATGTATATGTATATGTATATGTATATGTATATGTATATGTATATGTATATGTATATGTATATGTATATGTATATGTATATGTATATGTATATGTATATGTATATGTATATGTATATGTATATGTATATGTATATGTATATGTATATGTATATGTATATGTATATGTATATGTATATGTATATGTATATGTATATGTATATGTATATGTATATGTATATGTATATGTATATGTATATGTATATGTATAAACTCTAAACAACACTCACAAGCAGAAGTTTTTAGTTTTCAGGATAAAAAATAAGCACCGAGACTAAAGTGCTACACGAGCTTTCCTGCAAAAGATGACAAAATATTCTAAATCACCTCCTGCTTATGTACAAGGCCAATGCAAAATATGATTGCTTATTAAAAGCTGTTGAACTACCACCAGATGGTCTGTAAAGGGACTTCGACTTCTCTTCTGGGCTAAGATATTCCAAGCATTTCGGATTAAGACTCCGGCCGGTGTCTTACCTCCCATACCACAGCGGCACACAGGGAAGGAGCATGGTTAAAGCAAAATATGATTGACCATGACCTGTTTACCGAGTCTTACACGATATAGTTATGTGTAGCTAAGGTTGCCAGATTCAATAGTGAAAAATTCTTGACATTTATTTAAAAAACCTTGATTGACGTTAGAAAAATTTGAGTTACAAATTGTCGGTAGATGACTCTAAAATTTAATATCTTTGGTAATATTAATTGCATCAGGCAACACTGTAGCTTGTTTGATACGTCCGAATGATCGCGGGCGATATATACGACACTAATGTGCTAAATAGATCATAGACGAAGCAAGGTGAAGATTAACAGACGGTGGGTAAGCCAGAATTGACACCAAGAAAGATGATGCTGTGCGCTTGGTGGAATCAAAAGGGAATTGTTTATTATGAGCTTCTACAACTTGGATAAACGATCAATTCTGATATCAATTATCAACAATTAACAGGACAGAGGCAAGCAACTCAATTAAAATGGCCAGAATTGATCAACAGAAGAGGGGTTGTGTTCCATAGTGCAACGCACGACCACACACATCTTTGATGATGACTGAAAAGTTTTGACGCATCCGCCATATTGCCCGGACCTTGTACTTTTAAATTATCATGTGTTTCGATATATGCATAACTGTCCTTATGGATCTGTTTAGAGTTGTTTTTCGCTCAGACATAATGTCATTACCCCAAAAATTCAACAAACTGCTCATATTTGGGTTAAGAGAGCTCGTTTTAAATATAAGAGCGTGTTTTATTTTTTTTTCAGATTCGTAAACAATCTTTTTCGGAGACCTATTCCAAAAATTTACTTATAAAGATATATATTAGATTAAGTAAACTAAGAAAAAAATGCATCTCAAACGCTTTACGATGTTAATAACACTAAAGAAAAGCAAAATCTTGACAAACGCCAATTTTTCTAGATTCTTGACAAGCTATAAAAATTCTTGTAAGTCAAGCGAAATCAAGACCATCTGGCAACCGTAGGTGAAACCCACGTTGTTTTACTCTAGTCATTCGATATGTCAAAAATTGTATATGTGTGAAGAAAGTATGATGGTGTGGATTATCTTTGATAATCGATTTGATAATCTTTTTCAAAAATGGTTTTTCTGTGCGATCGTTATTGTTTTTGGCAAAACATCTTTTTTGTACGACAGTGTGGCATCCAATCACACAATATATTTCGATTTTCTTATGTAGGAGAGAAATATATCAGATTTTTATTTGACGTAATCACATGATTTTGCAGGATAGTCAGTCGCAGCCTTAAGTTGTCCGTCTGTCTAACATAATTGATCCTTTCAAAATATAAATTTTTGAATCACATTTTATTGAATCTACATACGTACATATATACATACACAAGGTTTGATCAGTAACTAAAAATTGTTACGAATTTGTAACAATTGTTACTGGAAAAGTGTTCATAAACTCAAAAAATTTGCAACGAGAGAGCGTCAGAAGAGAGTAAAAAATTGAGAGACAAAAAAATTCTTGCAAATTCTTGCTGGTAAAATTTGTGCTTGCAAGAGTTATTCAAACAACTGGTTTGCGTTTATGTGTACAAAACAAGTTGTCTAAAAAAATTGCAAATTAAAAAGATTTTGCGAAATTTATGAAATTGTGAATAAAAATTAAGAGAAATTTTGTAAAAAAATTTTTTACTCTCTCGTTGCAAATCTCTGCAAGTAAAGTAATTAAACAAACCGATAGACAAAATGTAACTGTTTATAGTTAAAGCTTCTTCTTAAAATCTAACAATTTCTTTCAGTGTATTCAGCTACTAAGCTGCTTATATCATGTCATATGTTATGAAGTTGTGTGTAGTTGACACAACTAATGTTTGTCGTGTTCTATAAGCATAACAAACTGAAGTATATGCTTGTTTCGAAATAAACAAAAACGTTTGACAAAAAATATTCGAAATTTCTTTGCGAATAAAAATTATATTACAGTTAAATTGTGCTCTCTCACAAGTTAGTTGCTTGCAATATGGCGGTCTGATAGGTTGTGCACAGTGGTATTGAAGTGCTAAACGTGTATAGAAAAATAAAGAAATTAGTCTGAGTTTTATATATAAAATTTTAGTAAAAAAAAAAAAAAAACAAAAAGCTAAAGCGTTGTAATTCGTTAAACGGAAAAAAATAAAAATATTTGAGCGTTTAAAATAAACAAAATTTGTTTTCAAATAAAAGTTTAAAAATTTTTCGCTTAGCCAGACATCGCTACTTAAAGATTTTTATGCGAGTGCATGTGCGTGTGTTTTTATATTGACAAAGAGTAAAAAAAGAAAAAAAAAAGATTTCACCACATATTTGTGTGGCTCGTTTCTCGTATAGAACAAAATTTGCTGCCTTCTCGGGTTATCGCTTCATAAGTAAATACGTTTAATTTTTTCTTCTTTTTGCATTCGTATTCTAAGCAGTTCTACAACATTTTCAAGGTGAAGAGTGTTTAAATAAGTGTATCAAGCTGTGCCTAAGTTATGTGCATGTGTGTGCCAATGTGTAATTAAACATTTAACTAAAAAAAACTAAAAGATTTTTGTCTTTCTCACTCGCTCTTTAATATTCAACTTAATATACTTAAGATAATTTCAAAACTGTGTTAGTGAATCAATAATTCTTTAAAGATTTTCTTTTTCTGTGCCTATTGGATGAAAAAAAATGCTCTTGACAAAATGTACTCATGACATTGCCGTCAGCACTACTACCAATACATACCCTTCTTCCCAGCATAAAATTTCACAGCTTAAATCGTCTTCATTAACGTCGTCATCCCCTATAAGAACAGCAAAAACTGCTAAAATAAGAAAGACAACAACAAGAACATCAACAATAACAACCACAAACAGTGGTGAACTAGTAGTTTATCAAAGTCTGGCTAGTATTTGTTGTTGTTATAATAATTATCATCGTCTACTGCTGGCGTCGCTGTCACCGCCGCAGTTGATAATAAAAAAAGCCGGCTCAACAATATGTCGTCTGAAATGGAAAAACAATTTTTTCATATTTTTCATGTTGCTGAATATAATGCTGCAGATTTGCTGCGGCCAATTATTAATAAATGTGCAAAATCAGGTAAGTTTTGAGCTATTTCACGACTGATCTTCAGTGCGTTTCTTATTTTTTTTATTTATTTTTGTTACAATAAATGGTCCCATGCATGCGTTTACTTATTGTATTAACACCAGGTATGAGAAATAAGATTTTCAAATTGTACCAACTTTTATAAAAAATGTACTATATATAGTCCGATTGTACTTAATTTATTTTTAAACTATTTTTATTATAAATTAACTAAAAAACTTTAATAAAAAATCATTTGAACATGCTTCTATATCGCATAATAAATCATCAAAAGTCACAGTTCAAAATTTATCAATTTTTCTTTCTTTCCGTAAAACAGTCCGCAGATTAACAGTCTGTTTCGAGATGACGAGCGTAAGAAGACGTGCGACAAACAAGTTGAGTGACTTTATATTACAAACACTAACAAAAATTGAGTGCTTTGTTTGTGTTTTACATATAAAGAGAAAAGTCACTCAACTTGTTTGTCGCACGTCTTACGCTCGTCATCTGAAAACAGGCTGTAAATCTCTAACGACCACAAAAATTTCGTTTGCACCACTGCTTGCTTTTAAGTTACTTGTGTAGCCTGTACACTAACTTGAAAGTACAATGATTATAAGTAAATAATTTCATAGTTTTCTTTCATCTAAATAGTGATATATCTTGTTGTGACACTATTAAAAAAAGGAATAGGGGTAGTGCGTATTTAACTGAAAATGAGAGACAATATTAAAAAGCTTATGCAACTTATAGTCATTTTTTTCTGTTTGCTATTTAGTTAGTATTAAGCTGGGATCACACGATTGTTGCATTGTATCAATTATTGGTACGGCAATCATATGACCGCCCAATAATGAATAATGCGGCAACAAAAATATTTATTGTGTTTTTGTGCGACAATCGAAGTTGACAATACGTGCCAATAATTAAATTTTGTAATTCATTTTCGCAGGATAAATTGTAATAATTTTGAAATTTTACGTCAACAAAGCACAATAGAAATTGTGTCATGTTGATACATTTGCGACAATTGTGTGATCTTATCTTTAGGTAACTAAAATAAGCAGTACTTCGAATTAGTGCTAAATTAGCCATTGGGGTGCCAATGTACTTTTGATTTTCAAATAGTGTTTAAAAAATTACTGCAGTACCAACTGTCGCATCCCTAATCCCTACTGTATACTACGCCATTTTGTTAATTTCTTCTCTTATGAGCGTTATTGTTGTAGAGTAGTTTTGATAAAAAATTTTCAGAGTATCAAAAAGATCGTTCTACAAATTGTGCTGCCAGATGTCTCAAAATAGTTATGTGTTGTGCATTGTTATGGAGATTTTACTTCATTTTTACTGGTATTTTTTTAATAAAATAAATACATTTTTATTGCTCTCCAATCGGAAGTTTATATGGTACTATTTTACGTACATAAAACCGTATTTTAAAAATGAGAGCAAAAATTTTAAACATAGTTTTTACGTTTACACGATACGCAAAAAACCAAAATAAATGAAAATTAAAGCGGCTGTTTTAAAATGGACCAATAGAACCCCCTTAAGCAATTCCTATGAATGTGATGTTCAATTGTGTTTTCAATACCTTTCAATTTTAGTCGTTACTTAATCCAATTTTTTTGACGCTGCTTGATACATTTATCTTTTAAAGTATTGACATACTTCTTGTTCTCCATTATTCCCTCAATAAAATGATTATTTTCAACACCTTTCTATTTAACATTAATCAGTGATGGGATATAAAATTTGCGTGCGGTAAAAAAAAAAACAATTTTGAAAGTACTTTTTTGGCAAGTGTAACAAATTTTATTAAACAAAAAGTGTTTTTCATGAGTAGCTTTACTAAAAAACTCAACAACTCTGTCAACTGCCAAACATCCAACAGACTTTTAAAAGCAAAGAAATATTTTATTCTCAACTAAGCAAATTTTAGGCATGTCTGGCAGCAGTTTGTCATTCAGTCGTCCTAATAAAGGCAAGCATTTTGTCCAGATCGAATGTTGCAAGGCTGTTCTTATCGTCGAATATCCTCTAAACAGGCACAGAAAGCCTTAAATCGTTGAATTTCAATTGGCAAAGGTGGTCCGTAGACTTCTGCTTCTCTTCATTATTGCAATCATTATTTAGGATTTCTATAAATTAAGCATGTCTGTTAACAGCCCAACAGTCAGAAATAACTTATATAGGATTCCAAAATGAGTTCAACAGCTGCCGCGTTCTTTGATAACTAAGATGTGGCCAATTCCATCTAGTCTCATACCAAGTGGACTTATTACCCTAAAGGGTGGCTTAGACGGTGATACAAGTCGTGCGACACGTTAAATTTTTGTGTACAAGAGAGCGGATAGTATCGTGTAAACTTAAAATATAATCGGACGTACAACATTGAGAGAAAATACGGTTGAAAATTTGGCGGTTGTACGGCATTCTATATTTTAAATTTTTTTTTTAAACCATTACACTTCATTATATCAGGGATGTATTCTTTGTACAATAATAAAAATAAAGTAAACAAAGAAAATAGCAAATTTGCTCGCTCGTACTACTGGTCTCTTTTCAAACAGCTGCTTTCATTTTACTATGTTTTGGTTTTTTACGTACCGTGTAACTGCAAAACAATTTGTCGTACGATTTTCACTCAATTTTAAAATACGGACTGAATATTACAATATTTTCTATGTGATTTTTTGTACGTAATGTCTTATCGTCTAAAACTCTTTTAAAGTTCGTTCGCATTTGGCGAAGCATATTCTGCCAAATGGAAGCACCGATGTTCGCAAACGATTCACCCGGCATTCATTAAAAACATTCTATCTTATGTAAATCACTACTGAAAATCTCCCGGATAAACCACGTGACTATATTTGTTGCTCCTTTTTCAGTATAGAAACCTTAAATCGATTAAATTCAAGTAAGGTTTTAGCCTATAAATGCATGAAGATTCTAAAAACCGGTTTTTATACCCCTAATTCAAAATTTTGTGTTATTTCGAATATTTCAAATACAGATTCTTGACGCATATCGGAAAAGTAGTATCACTTCCGATGTATTTCAACTTAATACATTTTTGTTGCATAGTGTAACCGAGTTGTTATTAGTATTAAAAATAAATATAAAAAATCGGAAAGTGCTGAAACAAAGGAATGTAAAAAATTTAGAAATAGGTATATACCTACATATATGTGAGAGTATCAAAGTTGTTAGGGGAGTACTCGGTATTTTTTTCAAATTAAATAGTATAAAAAAAGTACGATTGTATCAACTTTCCCACTCCGAAGCTTAGCCTTTATTTTTTCGGTATCCCGCTACAGTACAGACTTGACGCCTGCATTGAAAATTTCGCATTTATTTACAGTGCTGATATTGTTTGAACGCTATACACTTCGCATTTCGTAAATAAAATGTGAGAGCAACACTATACATACATGTATATAAGTAAAGGGTCCGCCAAATGATTTTTTTTTTTTGAAAATGCTATAAAAAAAACTACTGAATATTGTTTCAAATTTCTTTTGTTTGAAAGTACAGTCCTTCCGGTTAATAATGGAAAATAATTTCATTCAAATAGCTGCCTCGCGGGCCATACAGTAGCCTACACGATCAGTCCAATTTTTAAGCACATTATCGATTGTGTGCAGCTGTATTTCACCAATGGCGTCACGAATATTCTCCTTTAAAGCGTCAATTGTCTCTGGTTTGTTGGCGTAACACTTATCTTTGACGGCACCCCACAAACAATAGTCCAACGGTGTCAAATCGTAGCTCCGAGGTGCCCAAACGACATCAGCTCTGCGGCTGATAATGCGATCTTCAAAAACAGGGCGCAAAACATTGAGTGTAGCTTCGGCTGTGTGGCACTTAGCGCCGTCCTGTTGAAACCAAATGTTGCTAATATCCTCCTCTTTAATTTTTGTGAACAAAAATTCGTTCAACATGGCCCGATAACGATCGCCATTGACTGTAACGGCCACTCCCTGCTCATTTTCGAAGAAAAATGACTTAATTATGCCTCTGGACCAAAATCCGCACGAAACAGTGCCTGTCTTGGGTGTATCGGCTTTTCAATGTATGCGTGCGGATTTTCTGTGCCCCAAATGCGACAATTTTGCTTGTTTACATACCCGCCAAGATCAAAATGAGCTTCATCTGAAAAGATGATTTTTTGGTAAAATCGGCATCTTCTGTAAGTCGATTGCAGGCCCAGATTCCCAGCGTTGTTCAAGCGTATACACAACCATATTCGTTCAGCGGAAGGATAAAACTAATTATCTGTCAAATCATGAGCTAAGTGTTACCATTCAAGTAATAAGCACTAAAAAAACGTTCGTCATCTAGAAACAGGCTGTAAATATCCTTCAACAAATTACTAATTCAGCTAACATTCTCGATTCTTACGTTAATGTCAATTGAAAAAGGTATAATGTGTGACGGATTCAAGGTGCTTCAGCGTTTAATTTATTTATTTTTTGAATGGAATAAAAAGAAACATTTTTGTTTTTCACAAAATTTGATTATTTTAAAATAAAACAAAGAAAAAGAATTCTTTACACTATTTCATTCAGGGACTAAGTGAGCAAAAATAACACTGTATTTATCTTCTAAAAGGCCACATATTGTATTAAAAATACACAGCATGTGTAAAATATACAATGCCGCCATATGTTGTAAATACCGCATTTTCATGTTATACGCACAGAACTAACACAGCAACACTGTTGTTGCTGCAAGCAGCTGAAAATAAATGCATATGTTCCTTTTACGCTAAAATAATTGAGTTAAAGTTGATATCACTCAGTATTACTTCAGTTGTTGAACGAGATAGATCTTTAAAATTGTGATTTAAAGTGTATCGCAGAAAAGTGCTTCTCAATTTTGTATACCTATTAAATTATTACTTACCAAAAATTGTGGCAACTATAGTGGCAAAATCTGGTTAGTTTACTGTTTGAAATTAATCAAATATTTTTATAGTATTTGGGTGCAATTAAAGATTTTTAAAAATTAAAAATAAAAATGTATTTATATGCGTGCAGGAAAGACATATCCCTATTTAATCGGCTTATAAAAAATACATTTTCCGCAAATCGTTAAGTGAGCTGGATATATGATCTGATAAAGAAAAACCTTACTATGAGAATTTTTCTTATTTAGTTTCTTTCAGTTTTTTTCCTTTCCCTTCTAAAATAGTATATAAGAGAAATACGCCATTTTTATAATAAGGTATCGCTAGACTTGTGTTTTTATGTACATATATTCATACATATCCATATATACCGTATGTACGAGTAGGTATGCTGTTATTTTTTTTTAATATTTTGCTAAAAAAAATAACTTCTCCATAAAATATAAATTTTTGATGCATTTTTCATATAAAATTAATTCGTTTTACAAATGCCCTGTTGCTATTTCTTCATTTCCATTTTATGCGATTTCAACACAAAATTATGTATGTATTCATTTTTGTATCTAAATCATTAGCCGGCAATGTAGTCAACTTAGTGCTTTTAGCACTGTTATTAGTGTTATTTAAACTTTTCGACGCGAAAAATTTTAAAGTTAGTTTTCGGTGCTTTTTTTCTTTTTGGTGGCATCATGTCTTTCTTTTAAATGGTAAGGAAAACTTTTACAAAAGAGTAACAAACAAACTAAAAATGCTTATTTACTTGTTGGATGAGATGTATGGAGATTGAATGCTTAAGTTCCTTAGTACGCGGATGCTAGCAAAGGATCAGCAAAAACACAAAACTTCTTACAAATATCGGTTTCTAATCTAAAGGCTTGCAGCATCGATTTGCAAAATATATTTATATACACATACATACTTATATACTAGTGTAGAATTCATCTTACCAGCATGTCATTAAGTGGCAAAAGGTTTCGGAGTTCTCAGGGTTTGCATGCCTTGTTTTAAATTTAAGCTTATAATACACCTTGGCGTCTTTGTAACACACATTCGAAAGGAATAAGGAATAAGGATTGTATATTAATTGTGTATAGCGCATCAACAATATCGATAATTTTTCTAGAACTTCTCTGCGTAAAAAGCCTTTACGAATTGAGAAACGCCACTTACCGATCTGCGTCTTTCAAATTTTAAATTGAATGTTTCTTTTGAAAAATTAAGCGTTTTTTCTCCACTTTAGTGCTTTTAGAAATTTAAAAGTTGACAACGCTGTATCCATTGCCTTTCACACAGATCAAGCTTGTACTTCAATTCATGTGCTTGTGTGCGTTTGTTTACAAAAAAAAAACGTCAACAATTTTTTGTGTGTTGCATTGAAGAATATCAAATTGTATTTGTTTGATATCTGTAGGAATTTGAGTTAATCTTAACCTAACCTCTAGTTAAAAAGTGCGAAGAAAGATGAAAAGTTTCATTTTTTTTACAACACGATGTCCTACGAGCTCATCAGTACTCATCCAATAATTTTCAGCTAATTATCATTAGTTAACTCATTATGATAAAAAAGCCCTTGACTTTTACGAGTCAGCTTAACCAGCAACTTTTCAACGTTCCAAACTTGCCGGTTATACCCGAAATAAATGTCTTTTGTGATTTAGTAATTTTAAAACCTGTGGGAAAATAATCTAAAAACTTTTTCTACCACTTAAAAACTCATTCAAATAAATAAATCGGCGAAACCATACAAAAGTTCGGCTCATTTGAAAATTTGAAATGTCACTAGGGTCCTGGACGATAATTGGAGTTTTAAAGCTACAGTTATAAGGATAAAATTACAAAATAAAATTTCTTTGGCTCGGCGATATGTATGTATTTGGGCGGCGATATGTAGAGCGGAAGCGTAATAAGCAATTTTGTCCTAAATCTCTAACGAAACGGTTAAGTATGGAGGCCTATTCAGTGTTGGTATAAGTTTATGGCTGCTTCTAGTGTAAGAAATCTTCATTTTATAGAGTGTATAATGGATAAAAACTTTTA
Source organism: Wohlfahrtia magnifica (assembly GCA_023159175.1). Lineage (NCBI taxonomy): Eukaryota > Metazoa > Arthropoda > Insecta > Diptera > Sarcophagidae > Wohlfahrtia > Wohlfahrtia magnifica. The sequence goes on along the minus strand of JAKWBJ010000052.1, from coordinate 4,626,110 downwards.
TCTTGACATTTTAAAAAATAATGTAAGTAGAGTCGATTTATATATTAAGACAAGATCAGAAATGTGCAACAAATTAGTTAAATATATCCCAAGGAGACTGTAGGCTGTGGAAGCGCAAAAAGAATATTGGAAGAAGTAAATAAATTTGCTTTTAAAATTCGATACACAACTTTGTACGAATATCAATGTGAGCACAAATTTAAAACTCTTACTTTGGTTTGTTTTATAAAATTTCATGCCATTGTAGAAAAATTATTTTCTGTTTTTGTTGTTGGTTACTTTTTAAGTGCTTTATTTGATATAATTAAAAAAATCGGAAAAAGTTCAGTTTTAATTTTTAACGTGCGTCTTAACTTAATTAATTGAGTCACTGTATGCATTAGTTTTAAGTAAAAAAAAAAACTTAGTTTAATACTTATCAAGAATGATATTGCATCATTTTTGAGCTGCATAGTTTAGTCAGTTGTTAAAAAGTTAGCAAAGTCAACGTGATTTTGAGTTAGTTCATAAAAGTCCGACAGGAATATTTGAAAAGAAAACACAGCCAAGCACGCAGACTGAAGCAGGGGTGTGTTGTGTATAGTTACCACATACAGAAAACGTATCAGAGATGCAAATGTAGGTACAATTGACTTTTTTTTAGCACTATTTGCAAGTCAAAAGGACAATAGCACACCAATGACTAATTTAGCACTATTTCAAAATTCCACATACGTAGAGGTCTATGTCCAATCTAGTCCAACCGAAGGATTTGCAGAAATCATATAATTTCTGCTACTAGAGTTAAGAAAACAAGTATATCAATAAGTGCATCATAAATGATCCTTTTAGGTTTAGGTCTCATCAACTAATAGTCCTTTTTTAAACATTGTTAGTTTGACTTATAGTAAGTACTTGGCCTAAATACATTTCTAGTGTCTTTTTGTTAAGTTTTTTACGCACATACTATAAGTACGTATGTACAAATTAAAAAAGTACACTTTTTCAAGAAAGTTTGTACAATTTGTAAAATCTTATTTCCATCCCTAAAACGCATCACAATTAAATTTAACTTAATTTAAGAACAAAGGGAGTAAATATGCATTTACTAAATTTTAGTAGTGTTGCCAGCTTTCAATAAAAGAATGAATAGATACTGTTTCTTTTACGAATTTAGTACATCAACGACACGACTGCAAGAAACGCTGCCTACAAAAGTAGCCAAATAACCAGCAATTTAATTATTTTAACAACTGCAGCTACAGAATAAATATCTGATTTGACACATTACCTAAAGAACACATAACAATTTTTTTCTGTGGTGCCACATACATTTTGTCGTGTTTTTAATGTATATATTTCATGTATAGCGTTTTTAAAACACGTACTCATGCGTCTTATTGCATTGACAGCACTAAACAGTTTGTTGTCCACAAGAAAAATAGAAATTATCATAGCTGGCTACGGGCTACAGCGGTAGTCGTGTAGTCGGCAGCCGTGTTTTTTTTTTTTTTTTTGCTAAAATAATTATTCTCATTTGCACGCACGAATTCTACTTGTGACAGCTTATAGTCGATGGTTTGTAGCGTAAAGGTTTAAATTGTCGTAAGTCTATTAATAGACGTCGTCGTAACGTAACTTATCTCCCTAATTGGCAACATTATTTTATAAGTGAAGACATAACATCGTAACAGCAACCATAAATAACAACTACATGTTGGTTTGATACCGCTACGGTTACGTTTATGACGTTACCTCAAAGTTTCAATTAGACGCAACTTTTTAGCGATATACCATAATATCGTAACGAACCAATTTAATTTTGATTGCTTCGACTATGGTTACGGTTCTGCCATTATGTTAGGCCACGTCTAATTGGACCTTTAGAAATGGTGAGAAGGGGTTTTATTGTGACTAGGGTGATCGATTATTCGACTTTTTTCAAAAACCGGTTTTCAAATAATTCGAACATTTAACATTAAAAAAACCGGGTTTTGCTTAAAAATTATTCAAATAACCGGTTAAAGTGAAATTATTTTCAATTCTTGTTGCACTCAGATACAAAGTTAATAAATTTTTGTCTCATGTTGTATGGTAGTTTCTAGCAAATAAGTATGCTGGGAAAACAGACGGCTTTTTATAGCCTCAACGAGCATTTCTTTCTCGATAACACAATGTCCAATATTTCATTCAGTGATGCATTTTTTTGCAGCGTACTTTGTTAGAGTTTAGTCTAGAGACTACTTGGTATAGAATCAAGTTTTCCTTACTGCACAATAACGTCAATCTTATAGACATATTTAAGGCGGTTAATAATTCCTGGTGTCGAAGAGTCTTTTCATATATCTTGACTTATCCTTTCCATTGACTTTCAAATATTTTACACTTCAGAGGACATCTGTAGAAACATAAATGTATGAAACATATTTAATGGTGGGTGCCATTGTGGTATGTTATGCATGCAGCACGTATTCAATAGTGTATGAGATTGTGGGACATTAGGTAAGAACCCACCTGCCAACCGAGAAGTCTGCGGTTCAATCCCACAAGCCACACCATCTAATAATTTTAAACAGCGGTATTACCTCACAACATTACTAGCGATTGGCGAATGACAACATTACTAATTAATACTGCTGTTCGGAGTTGAGTCTAGTTGATCATCATTCTCCAATATTTGTTTACAGAAAATGAGAAAAAGTTGTTGGTGCTCAAGTGTGTATATCTTTTTCGCTCAACCATGGTTTTCACGTTCTTTACGAGACATTCTAGGTTGTCATATACATAAAAATCTATATTATATATAAAGTAGTGCACACTTTGATGGCACCACTAACTGCGGAAACGGTTTGACAAGTTCAAATCAAAATTTCTGGGTACGTTGGGTCAAAGTGCAAGTGCAGGCAGGCTCCCAGCAATACGGGAGGAGTTAATCTAGGAATATATAAATTTAGAAAAATGCTTAAACGATGAGCATATTTGCAATATAATAATAATATAATAAAATATAAAAACGTATAAAAATTAAACGTATTTAAATTATCCGTTTATTCGTGTTTAACTAACCGGTTTATACGGTATTTGAAAAATGCTCCTTTTAAAAAAATCGAGGTTGATTATGGATGGCAACTAAACTTTAGTTATGTTGTAAATTACATATGGCAACATATAGGCAGCTGCAAGTCTTCGAAAGTCAGTTGAAAATACATAGTAGACACACCTTAGTTTTTGTGCAGGATTGTTAAAATAATTCTTTAACTAATACTTAACGCTATAGCTGTTATTTATAATTATTATTTTATAATCATTGTTTAAACCCCATATTTTGCTATTTATTTTAGACGCATATTTTTTTTTTGTATAAAAATAGCTACTAAAACAACCTCCAGAGTAAATAACGCATATATGTCCTTGAACTTGTACCTGCTTTGTATTTTTACTATTCCTATGCCTTTGAAATACAGCTTTAGAGTAAAGGTACAACGAAAAAAAAAATAAATAAAAATAAAATGAGAAAACAAAAATAGTTAAAACAACAACCATAACAACAATGTTAATAAAAAGAGTAAAAAATGGTAAATATAAACCGTATCAAAAATGTTAATTCCCTATTCATATGCATAAACACTCGCATTCACATTGACACACATACACATGCACCAATCTAACTAATCGCTACACCTATCTGATGAACATTTGTTTGTTCTTTGCACTAAACTCAGTGTAGTATGTGTGTTGTGTGGCTGGCCTGCTGTTTTGTATAAAAATTAATTTTCTCTCTTTATTTTGAAAAAAAAAGAAGAAACAGTAACAACAACAAATTGAAATTGTATACATTTGAATTTTACCTTTAGCCATTTTTATGCATCATAAGAGTCAGGAAAGTAGTGAATATGGAGGAGGGCGAGAAGAGAAATGGATTCTACTGGTATTAAAATAATTCTTTTCCCAACGTTTAATATTTGAAATTAATGCAACTGTATGTGTATTAGTAAGTTACGGTTTACGTTTTAGACTCGTGATAATTTTAATAAACATTTCAATTCCATTCACTCATATTCATACATTGTTTTCGCTTAGAGTATGTACTTTGGTAATTGTTTTGTGTGCTGTGGTGGCAGTATTCTTAATAGAGGATATTCTTCAAGTAATGTTTAACCTATGGCAACACTAGCTCGTTAATAAAAATGGAGAATTACTGTGTTCAATGCTAAAAAAATTTAATGTGGAAATGGTAGTACTACTGCACAATGTACAAAAAATTTCATGTTGGAATGTTTATTGCTTTTAGAATCATATATACAGTTAAGGATAAAAAATAGTCATTAATATTTCATAAATTTTTTCTTTTTGGCAATGTGTAAATAACAGTGCCAGAGTATGTATGAACATATGTATTTTGGCAAAAATTATTAAATAAAAAAATATCGGCTCTCTTGCGCAAAATTAACGTATTTTACAAAAAACCAATTTTATAGGAGAGCGTTTTTTCTAAACTTTCTTACTTTGTAGTACCAAATTTCGAATGTAATATAATAACTGTTGTACTAAAATAGATTCAAAACCTTATTTATGTAAAAGCTTGTACATTTACAAATAAACGGTTTTTGTTGGCACATACGATATTTTTGTTCACAAAGTTTTGTAAGTGTGTTTGTTAGCACAAGTATTTACGATAATTTAATAAGGTTATTTGACCTATATAAGGTATCTTTGGTTAACTATTAAGCCCTGGACACATCATATCTAATTACAGTTATACTAACAATAAAAAGAAGAAACCCTTTTAAGTGAAGTTGGAAACAGAGATTGCTTTACAGGAATATTCAGACGGATATGAAAATATAATTGTATTGGTCGGTAAAGTTTTCGGAATAACCACTGTGTGGCAGACCCATCGTTCCGATTTGAGTTTTTTTTATAAAATTACAAAATATATTTTGTTCTTAAAATATCCATAAAAATCTACTAATCTCAAGCCAAATTTAGCTAAATTTTACTTAAGCAAATTATTGTTTGGGTAGTATTGTTTAGGTTATAAAGTGGCATTTGAAGATTTTGGAAAAGAACCGATTTCGATATGCTTGTCTTCATTCGTTGCTGATTAAGTAACAGTTACGGCTGTTATAAAATTCTATTGATATCTAAGGTTATGGTTATGGTGTTACGATATGTCACCAATTTAGTATTGAACATAAGATTGGTTCGAACAGCTATCTGGTCTTTATGGTCACATTTACGCCACATCTAATTGAACCTTTAAAAGTGAATTGCCTTAAAAAACTTGTGGTTTTCTCAGAAGAATAAAATACTCAGGATCAGCGTTGCCGTTTTGGTTATTTTTAACCAAAATTGGTTATTTTTTTCTTTGATGTGTAGATGTGTATTTTTTTTTTCCATTTCGGTTACTTTTTCTCGAAGTAAAAAAATAAAGATAATGATTGCTTTTAACGTTTATTATCCAGGTTCTTACTAAGTGTATCACTTTAAAAACCGAATTTTTGGCAAACTTTGGCTTTTTGTTGTGTGCATGCTATGATCTTACCCATCCTTCTGGTAACATATGGATTTCGTGTCAAAAGACTGCAAATTTTTTGAGCCCAAAAACGAATCGAACCAATTTCTTATATTCTGTTCTAAAGTGAAAGGTACTCCGATCGAAACAAATGGTAGTCTGACGGGCAATGTCTGAAATATAAGGTGGCTGAAACAGTTTCAACTGATCTTGAAACATTGGTCGAGCGTTGTCTTAATAGATATATTTTTCATAGTCAGCAATGGATGCTGCTACAATTTTTTTCATCTTGAATAGCTTTTTGAGTTTGAAAATAATCTTCACAGAGCAATAGCTTCAATTCATCATTTCCGAACATTTTTGCTTGAACTGTGGGAGCCTTCCTTTTTCATATCAAAATCATTACTTCTGAACTGCATAAATAATCTCTCACACGTTTAGTGACTAAGTAAGAATAAATATCCGACACAATTCACTTCAACGCTAATGTTTGGTTCGTGTATTTAGCAATTCATTAAAATATCTGTTAGTAAAAGCTATTGAGATAAAATTATTCACAAATAAAATTAAAAACCTCTAATAGTTAAAATGTTTAGAACAAATAGGAAAATATGCCTCATCAATTGTTGTACCAAGTTTTTTTCACCAGTCCTATATTTAGTCAATACTGCTATAAACAAATTCAATATATAAAATTATATTTTAATGTTTTTCGTATTAAAATTATGATTTTAACTTTTTAGTTACTTTTTTATTGAAAACTGTTTACAAAAAAATCGAAGTTGTGGCAACACTGCTCAGGAGAATAAAATACATTACTGTCTCTCTCTTGAGTGACAGATAATATGTATGTATGTCAGGGTTGCAAAATGAGAATATCAAAATTGTACTCAGAAGCTCATAAAATTGTACTTTTTCGATCCCAATTGTACCAAAAATATATTTTTGTTGTTATTTTTAACTTTTTTATTTTAAGTAAGAGCACAAAAAAGCGACAATATTTCACATAAAAGTCCTTTTATACTTTAGAAGAATATATCTTAAAAAAAACTACACCATGTGCATGTTTAAGTGTAAAATAAAGTATAAAAAAGTCTATCGATATACATACAGTGACGTGCAAAAGTGTAACATGATTTAATACTTTCCATTTCAACAACTTGTATTTTGTTATGTTTAAATGATCTATGTATTTTAGCTGCATGGTATTATAGGTACACACGTCAACTTTCTCCAAAACTAGTTTGATGCCAATACAACAACAACTACAGTAGTGGTAGTAGTAGTAGTAAAAAGTGTAAATTTTTATTTTATGTACCGTCGATTTTATTTTTAATATTTATAAAAATCAGTATTATAATCAATAACGTGTTCAGCAGACTTTTGCCTTTTTTAACCTGAATTAGATTAGGGTTACTGGATGGGTTATTTTTAAACAATTCTGCTAGTATATCTTACCAGACTTTCTTTGTTCGCTTCTACAGCTCGTTCATTTATTTGGTCAGCCTTGGATACTTAGCGAGCAGTGATTTGACATGAATCCACTAATTCTCAAACAAGTTCATATCCGGAGATTGTGAAGGCCATTCCAAATAAACTATCACTACCTTTTTACATCGGTCTTACATTGTCTTGCTGAAAAATTACTTTTTCAGTAGCAAAAACCACTTTTTCTACTACATCTGCCAAATTTTGTTGCAGAATCGGCAGGTACTCTTCCTTACGCACGGTACCATCAATGTATACTAATGGATATGTACCTCTTTTCGAAATGCAACCCTTAAACTATGACCTATTGTCTGTTTTACATGAGGGTTTTGTGTAGCGATTGGATCCTTAATAAATTCTCCAGTTATATTTTTTTATTTCTGTTTATTTGGTTCTTTGGTCCAACGAGGCTATAATAAACCGATTTCAATCTAACAGTCGAGCCTGGTATTGTATCATTTAAACTTAAAATATACAGAGTTAAAGTGAAAAGTATTAAAACATGTCACACTTTTGCACGTCACTGTAATACATATTAATGAGATCAAACTAAAGCACTAAGAATTCGATTACCTTAACAGATCTTTTGTCGGAATAAGACCGAAAACTGTATGCACATAAATCCTATTTCATTCTTTCGTTTTAATAAATCAACTAAATGATAAACTAAAGAATTTTTTTAAATAAAAAACTGAGAAAGTTCGTTAATTGTACCAAATGAGTAATTAGTGTACCATTGTACTTTTGTGTCTGAAACTGTACCACAAAAAGTACAATTGTACCAACTTTTTCAACCCTGATGTATGTTTTTGTTTCACACTCTTCATATTATACCGTCCATTAGTTCGTCTTGCCAAAAGTTTTGCTGCGCTAGTGAAGTGCTCCATAAGATGGTGGCACGTTGATGATGTCGATGCGTGTTAAATAAGTGTTTTCAAGAGGCAAGAAAAAAAACTGAAAAAATGCAAAAAGTTAAATAAAAACAACAAAATAAATTTATAATTCAAGTAGCATACTTTTAGGTGCATGTACATTAATAACACGTAAACATACAACTACAATTATTATATACTGCATACAACTATGAGTTATACTTGCATGTGAATGAGAATATAAAGAGATTTAAATTCTTTAAAGAGCATGCATATGCATATGTGTGTGTGTGTATGTGTGCGTGTTTATTATACTACACTGCTACACCACTAACAAAACATGAAATACATACTTGAAGAAATAATAGCAATAATAATAAAAAACAACAACAACAACAACAGAAATAACAACAACATCAATAGAGTTTAATGGTTTAAATAAAAACTTTTCTCATGTTAAAGATTTATTAAAGAGTCAAATGCCATGTTTAGTTTATTTAATATTGTTGTTGTTGTTGTTTTCTATATGTAAAATATTTTGATGTGAGTTTCCTTATGTAAGTTTTTCTTTTATTCCCTTGTTGAGTTCATTCATTATTAAGTCATGCTTTTATTATTCTCTAAAGCAAGAAAGCAAGCTCTCTTGCCATGCGAATAAGTTTAGCACAAGGTGATTATTTTCTATTTTTTTCCCTCAATTTTTTTTTTTTTTTATTATTATTATTAAATGCACTGTTTGTTGTATTTTCTTTTGTTAACTTTATTGTTTTCCTTATATTTCTTACTTATTTTATTTTTCTTTTTTATTCCGTTTCTCTCTCGGGTTTGTTTTTGAACCATGAAACCCTTCTTTTTATTTTGATGATGAATACTTCTCATTGTAAATATATTTTGTTGTAGTTTTTCTTGTTGTTATTTTTTTCAGTTTCTTTAAGCGATGAACTTGTATTTGTCCTCCTTTTTTTGTGTGTTCACTCTCTCTCTCTCTCTCTCTCTCTCTCACTCACTGTATGGCCTTTGTGTCAGTTTACTTTTATTATTCTGTGTTTTATTGTTGTTTTGTAGATATGAGATTTAACTTTTTCTTCTAACTTTGTACGATTCTGACTTTTCAAGTGTAAGGATGGTCGTTATATGAGGTTCTAAATTGGTTAGAACACATGTATATACTACATAGGATATAAAAATATACACAAAAATCAGTTAGGAAACACACGAATATAGCGTATATGGTTATTTCTTCATTTCTCTGTTCAACGATTTAGAATTTGGACCAAATTTTCTAAAAGGAAAATATCGTTTTTAAGGTATGATCAGAATACATTAAATAGATAGAATCTTACGCAAGCATAAGACACTGTTGGGACTGCGGTTGAATTTGGTGCTATTCTACGGATCGAAGTTCGTAATAGCGAACGTTAGGACAGACAGGCTTAAACGAGGATTAGAAATGGCTCAAATATAGAGGGCATGCACTACTTCTTGGGAATAGATATCAGGTGGCATGGTATTTACAGTGTTTTTTAGGTTGAGATTCTTGTAATATTTTCCGCCCTTGGGTCTGATTGAGGAAATCGTTAAGAGGGATTCTGAGGTAATTATCTACGTGAATAGTCCAGCGGTAATCTTGGCATTGACAAGACTCTAGACAGATACAGCTTTAGGCACAGTCTAGGAGATTAAGAGATTCCTACAGCATCAAACATTGCGACATTTCCGGCGGCCGGTCATGCTCGTTTGGCTCGTAGCTGGAGAGATCTCTGATGGTGGCTTCCATTAGGATAAAAATAAGGTCTTACAAGACCATTAGAACTCTTACACAACGAATCATGTCTTAAAAACAGTTGTGACTGCATGGTATTTAGCACATAAAGATCTAGTCTTAGATTGTCAAAAACAAAGGTTCTTCTAGGTATGGTGAGTGTATAAGGGTGATGGTGAGGATAATTACTTGGCATTCCTTGATAAGAGGAATGATGCGTAGATGGGACAGAGGCAACCCGGTTTTTCATAGGTTGAGACCATGGCGGCTATACACTAGGCGAACTAGATAAGCTTACCGGCAAGAAAACGCGATTTTATTAAACTAATTTTCCTTAACTACCCTAACCTAGGCGAGCGTAAGCTCTATATGTTAAATGAGTTCGTATGATTTTAAAAATGTTTTTTATCTTTTGAATTTTGCTCTTCAGAGTGATTACCAACAGATATTGGGTGTATAAATTAGAAATGCGCGTCTTTTGGCAAGTTATGGGCATTAAGTGTCAAACATTAGTAGAATACAAACTTTTTCAAAGTATAAACCATTGCTAGCTGTGAACTTGTCCTATCTTACTGGTAACATATGAGTTCCGCACTATTTGTAAAGAAGAGCAACGGATTAACCCAATTCTGAGATCTTTTTCTAAAATGAAGTAAAGTCGATGGTAAAGCCGAAACTATTTGGCTACTTAGGCAAATCTTTCCAACTACTACATGTGGACAAGCGTTGCCATGAAAAAATAATCATTTATGTCGGGGCGTCTTTAGGCCAATGCTGACTTTTAAATGGATCAATTGTATTCGGTGCGTATAATTTGTATTCATTTTACGCGTTTTCAGCAACGCTTATTATAAATACGGCTCTTTTGATCGCACAAAATAGAGAGCATTGACTGGTGTCATTGATATACGGCTTTTGTTTTTATTCGGCTGGTTCGATGATTTTACATTCGGTTTTTTTGCTTCAGGCTGTCGTAATAGTTCCATTATGCATCAACAGTATTGGTCTCATACAGAAAAATCTTTCAACGTCTCTGCTGCTTGCAAAACTTTTGTAATAGCTGCTTGAGTGGCTTCCAATGATTTGCGAGTTTTTCTTAATTTTAACAGGCAATTGCTTGTAGTAACGTCTCCAATTCATAATCTTCGCACTATTTTTGGCTGAACTGTATGTCCTTTGGCTTTCAGTTCTGTCCTGATCAATTGATGAATTTTAGTTGCTCTCTTTATAGAATCGTATAAAGACAGCCGAATTCATCTTCGGTAGCAAAAGAAAAAATAAAATTGGGAATAAATGGAAAATATTTACCCTGCATACTGTACAGAATTTTAATTTTTATGCATAAAGTTAAACTTGCCTTGTCATGTACTTAAGCTGTTGGCCCTCGTAAATTAGAAAATGGGGCTAAAAGATAAAAAAGCAAATACTTAACATTCTATGCTCTGTGCTAAAGATTATGAAAAAATTATGAGAAAAAAAAATCACTCATTCAAGTGCAGTTAGAAAGAGAATATTTATACGAAATTCAGAAGAGATTTATGAATGAAAACCTGAAATATAAACAAAACAAGTTCAATTTTAATATGTACATACATATACATATGTACGTATGTAAAATTTAATAAAGAAGGAAAAGATTTAATTTAAATTTTTATTTTTCGCATGAAGTTGACATTTTCTCGAATTAAAAAAGAAAAATAATAAATAAATAAAAACAAATTATTATTTCATATTGTTTCACGTACCAAATAAAATTTTTATTGATGTCATTTGTTTTATCCAACCACCCTCTCTGCCTTTTTTCGAAATTTCACTTTAAAATTTTCACTTTTCTTGCTTGTTTGGCCAACCAGTCAACCAATCCCTACAACAGTCTCAGCTGCTGCAATGATTTTTTTTTTATTATTTTTCTTCCCGTGTTTTAGTTTAATCTTTTATTTTTGTTGTTGTTGTTTTTATTTTACAATTTAGTTCAGGGACACTTACTTTGTTGTTGTTGCTGTTGCTGCTGTTTATTATATTTCATTTCTATTGTTTTTTATGACTTTTTTCTTTTTGCCTTTCTCGTGCTTTGTTTTCTTAAATTTCACTTTATATAGCCTTATTGTATGCTTTAATTTTTTTCGTGTTTGCTTAATGCCATGCTTATACGTTTTGAATTTAACGCCACATAAATATTGGTAACACCTTGAATAAAGCTTTATTCCTAGGGGAATTTCTTAAAATATCATTACAGCTGCATATCTGTGGTTTAAGAAAGTTTTTAAAAAAAAGTTTTTGGTTTTTTTTTTAAAGAAAATTAAACCTTGAAGTATGCTTTGTTTTTTGTTTTCTTGAAATTCCCTAAAGTATGCTTTATTATTTTGTATTTGCTTGGCCATAAACTTCACTTTTTTCGTTGTTTACCATTGGGTAATTAAAAAAAGTAAAATGATAGTGAGATTTGACTAACAAGACTTTAAAATTTGTAGAGGGATTTTCAATAGAGGCTTTAACTTCCCTCCAGACAAATCCACCCAACAAATAAAGAAAAAGCTCTCCTCAACTTTGAGCTTACCTCTGGCGATGATGACAAACTTCAGACAAATGATCAAGAAAAAAACGCCACCTACTGGGATAAAGTTACAATGCTAAGTAAAGGTCACCACCACCATCACCACTTAGCAAATATCTTTACCACTATATAATCATTTCGGGAGGAGCTACAGTGGATTAATCATGTACTTTACTTGAAAAATCGACATGGTTAATGAAACTGAAACTAAAGCAATAAATGCTTTGTGGAAAGCCATTATGCTCCCTAGAGCAGTGAAATAGGACAAATAGACCTATATTTTAATTTGTATTTCAGTTTCTAAACAAAATAAAAAATTTTATTTACAAAAATTGCGGTCCATTATAAAAAAATCGCATAATTTTAAGTTACAATATTGTTAACCCACTAACGTCTTTCGCCCACTCTGTATTATGTTACTTTTGAAAAGTTCCAAACTAGTCGTAATATGCAAATTATTTTATAAACAGCCAACTATCCTTTCATCCCTTTATTTAGCCATCCAAGAGTTTGTTTAAAATCAGTACCTGGGTGTTGGCATACCATGCCAGGCAGTAAAGGCAGTAAAAGTGTTAAATGTTTATGGCATTTCCTTTAATTGGAGGTCAAACTTCCTTTAATTTTTTGTAAAAATAAAAACGAGAAAAAACAAAAACTGCAAAATTAAAAAGTTTAATGTACGAACACTCCTCTTATTGTTACTTTGTTCGGTTAAGTTTATTCTCTTTATCCCCGCACTTACACTTTATACAGCTTTGGTTTGGTTTTAATGGAAAGGAATAAAATGTCATTTAACTCGAACCAACATCAGTATTATAGTTAACACTGCGGCAGAGGTGTAGTCTTGTTAGACTTAAGCATATCCTCTACCTTAATTAATTAATTGGGTCGGAGATGCTCAACAGGCCATGGCACTGCGACCTAGAAAGATCTATTGTGCAGGGACAGATCCGCCAGCGCAATAGCCGGCGGCAGTAAAAATTCAGTTGGTCGGATGACTGTTCTATAAGTCTGGAAGACCCGTCGGAACAATCTCATGTAGAATACTCTATACCTTATGTATGAAGACAGCAATATCACCAATGCGTAGCTGAAGAACCTGTTCAGGCTCAAAATGGCTCCATAAAAGTTCGTCTCCGAATGTTTGCCAAAGCAACACATTCACAGAGAATATACTCTTTCGCCTCTTCTTACTGCACAGGCGACACTCTAAATCAGATACCACACTCAGATTGAAGAGGTGAAGAAGCCCATAAGTTTTCTCATAGCCGCCTTGCCATGTGACGCAACTCCCCATTGTACCTGAAAGGTTTAATTAGCCGTTTCGCTTGCCTCAGACCCGGGAAGACCCGGATCGAAGCGTAAGCTGCCGGGGCACACGTCACTCCTACTCAGCATTAGCTCCTGTGGACCACTGAGTTGAGACCGCCTCATATCAGCAACTTGAGGGCCCCCAGAGCTGCAGATTTCATAATGAAAATATGTATCCATTGCCGTGATTCAGTTTCATTAATCAGTTGGTCTTCAAATTAAGTAGATAATTAGTCGACTGTAGTTCACCTCCATGTGATTGTGTAGTGGTGAATATCTTTGATAAGTGGTGAAGATCTTTGCTAAGTAGTGGTGGTGATCCTTACTTACCATTGTAATTTTTTTCTAGTAGGTGGCCTTGTAAGTGGCGAGTACAGTACCTTAATTGAGAGAAGTTACCTTTGTTCCAGTTGGGATGTCGCGGGAATTATGTATGTTTATATGTATGCATACATATGTATTTAGTGCCTGTGAAACCAGTATTGTGTTTTAAGTCAGATATCAAACATTATTTTTCTATTGTTCTAGTACAAGATAAAAAAGCTTTAAAATTACCCAGAATAAACCGATCGATCTTTATACACGTGAGTAAAGTCATATTGTTACAATACAGTAAGCGCTCTCCACTCCCGTAAGCAATACAACTTTACAAAACCGCCACGACATTGTGTGTTAGGTTAATAAAGGTTTCTAGGGTTTCTCATATCCCTGGTGACACTGACTTGACAGCTTGGTCTAAAGTCTTAATAGTTAGTGACTGGTTACTCACAAAGTCTATGAGAACATAAAATTGCTCTCGTGGCAAAAACGACCTTGTTTTTTAAAAATTAATTTCTTCATAATTAACAAATTCTTTTCAAGTTCAAGCTCATGTTTAATTGTCTGGCCTGGCAATAGTAACTTTCCTGAAAGCGTAGGGTATTGGAAAATAAAATTTTTATAGACAACAACAACAACAATAACGAGAAAATTTGTTGTTTCGTGTTGTTATTCTTGTTTGTACGGAAGTGTTGCCACAACATTTGCCACGTCAAAATATTCTGTTTAAACAATGCGGCAAAAAATATTCATACACACCTAGCCCTTCTTTGTCATGTGTCTCTTTCTCTTGTCAAGATGTCGTCTACGGGTTTTATACATACATATATGTATGTATGTCGGTGTGTATGTCTGTATTTTGTATACGTTTTAATGTTAATTTTTATGCAGGGATTTTTTTAATTTTTCTCCTATCTTTTCAATCGGATATTGTGTTGTTTTTACACGAAATATTTATTTAAAATTAAAAAAAATATATTTTTTTTTTATTAAATTGAAAAAATATACATTTAATAATAATTTTTATTTTTTTAATTTAATTTTCTCAATTTATTTTTCTCAATTTTATCAAATATTAAATATTAATTTTTTATATTTAAAAATTGATAAGAAAAACTGACGAAAGATTTATTTTCCTCTAACAAGGGATTTACTCCTTTAAAGACTTATAAGAGATTTTAAGGGAATCGATAGAAGAAAAGTGATGTTTTTCTTCTTCAATTATTTTGAGAAATAAAAAATATGTTTTTCTTTTTCTTAACTTCGATTGTTACGAGGGCAGCTTATTGCCCGCGAATTTTTTTTTTTAAGAATGGTCACAGCCTTTCTTCTTTTTGATGGTGATGATGATGATGATGATAATGATATTCCGCTATTCTCCAGCTTGTGAGCAAACAGTCTCAATCAATGACTTCCAGCGGACTCTGTTAGTTGCTAGAGCGGGACAATAGCTGCATGAGAAAGAACCCTGAACTGGACTGTTTGCAGTGTGCCAGGATAAATATTTGATTTAGGGAACGACGAGATTCTTTGGGGATGTACTGTAGTACCGCTTTTGTGATTTCGTCTTTACTTCTCCGAATTTTCTTTTCACGATTTCATACTGTATTGGTTGTTGATTTGTTGTTCAAAGCAGCTCATTATTACTAATAGTGTTTGGTCAGAAACTTAGAATTATAAGCCTCTAAAGTCGTGTCATGTTATTATTGGATAGACTCCAGGTTTTTCAGCCGTATAAAACAATGAGCATGATGACGTGTTGAAAATTTTTGTTTTAAAGCTCTTACATAAGTTGGGGTGGCGTGGTGTCGTCGTTAAAGCGCACGCATACAATACAAGCGGCCCAGGTTAAAATCCCCAGCCAAAATCATGACGAAAAAAATTGAATTGCGGTTTCAACCTCCAGACAGACAAATCTATTTAAGAAAAAGCCCCCTCGCCTTTCAACTTACCGCTGGTGATAATGAAAAACATCAGACGTATGATCAGGTGAAAACTCCACCTACTGGGAAAAAATTATAGTGCTAAGTAAGGATCATCAGTACTATCGGGTGTTTTTTAAAACTTTAAGTTGGCAACACTTTCAATTGGCGGCCATTTTGTCAACTGTCAATTGATTTATGTTTAGTTTGGTTTCCATTTCAACATGAATAGACTGATTCCAAAACACCGTTTCCAAATTGTGCAAATTTATTTTGAAAATCATGGTTCTGTTCGAATACGTATCACGCACTTTTTATTTAGCGATGAAGCTCACTTTTGATTGAATGGATACGTCAATAAACAATATTGCCGTATTTGGAGTGATATTGAGACATCTTTACATCCAGAAAAATCGACTGTTTGGAATTATTTCTCTATTTTATTACATATATTAACTTCCATAACATTCAGAACGTTACAGTCAATGGTAACAGCTACAAAGCTATGATTATTGACTTTCGTTCATCAAATGGAGAACCATGATGTGCAGGAGCTGTGGTTTCAACAAGACGGCGCAACATGTCACACAGCTTGTGCCGCAATTGATTTATTGAAGGAAACGTTTGTTAACCGCATAGTTTCACTTTTCGGACCCGTGAACTGGCCTCCAAGATCGTGCGATTTAACGCCGCTAGACTATTTTCTGTGGGGAAAACGAAACGATTGATCACGATTGTCAACATTGGCCATGTTTTTGCCGATATACGACCAGAAATGTTGAAAAAAGTTGTCGAAAATTGGACCTCTAGATTAGACCACGTCCGAGCAAGCCAAAAAGCCCATATACTTAATCCGTAAAGGAGTAACAGATCTTGTTGTAAAAAGATTTTACATCAGTGAAGTACAAATGTACTCTCTCAGAGAGAGTAAAGTCGATGTTTTAAAAATTGAAAAAAAAAAAATCAACACGCATCCGCCACACATGTGCATTCGTCGCTGTTTCAGTGACAACTGAAAGCAAGAACGTAAGAAACTTTTTAAATAATTTTTCTATGCCTAAAAATTTGCGTGCATACTCCACGAATGTGCATTCGTTGCTGTCTCATTGATGAGTAAAAGCAAGAGCGTAAGAATACGTATGAGTTGATCGGGGACAAAAGTCCTATGGAAAGCTAATGACTGTTTTACATCCTCTATGGTGTAAGAATAAGATATTTAGTATTGGCTGTGTTCAATCTTATTAGTTTGGTTCCAGGGAAATTAATGTAATTAATTAAATCTGATGTTTGGCCCTTGTTTAGTATTTTGCTTTCAGCATTGGCGAAGAGTAATTTGGCGATGATGATGGAAGGCTGTCCAATTACTGTCACGTGCTATAATGTCAAACGCTCTCTCTAAATCTATATTTGTGAGAGAGTTACATCCCTTTGCTTGCTCTACGCAGCATTTTGCTTTTACAGCTTTTTCTTCTCTCATATTGCCATATGTGGGTTGAGCCTTTGCAATATCTGATCTGTACTGTGTTCGTCTTGCCATTATGTGTCACTCGGTATAATGTAGTGAAAAGTGTCTGTTTTCCCAAGGGTTGCTAATTATGAGTTGAAAGGTGTTAATTTTATTTGTCATAAGTAATGATTTAAATTTACCGAATGTCGTCTGATCTGACAGATTTATTCGATCTTGTGCGAATGGCTGCGCCCAATATTTCCTTGTTTTGGGCTAAAACCAATGGTTTTAGTCTTTTATTACCATTTATGAAACACGAAAATCGTGTTTGTATTCAAACGAAACACACCCTTGGCTTCGAGCCTGGACGGACTACGAGATACCAAAGCTGGAAACTGAAACAGTACTAAATTTTTTCCGCTACCTGACAGCTTGTTTCGTACTGTTCTTGCTTTACAAGATGCAACATTTTATCCACTTTTTCAATGTGTGGTAAGGCTTGTTCGTGACATCAAAGTCTCATAAATTTTTGGGTGGGTTTTTTCAGCGTTTTTGCCCTTCTTACTGTTGCAAACAAAATCATCGCATATCACATTTTATTTCAAATCAATATCACTGGCTACGATTGTAAAGGATTGTAGTCACAAAAAATTTATATATGTACGTATATGGGTATATGTGTTAACGAGAGCACACTTACATCTTCCTTAACTGAATTTATTTTATTTTGTTAAAAAATTTTAAGCAGAAATTTAGTTAAAAAAGAAAAGAACACAACAAATCGTAACTTTTTAAGCCTCAAAACTCTGTTTGGAATCTCGTTAAAAGTTTTTGTTTTCACTTCAAACGATTTAAAAATTTTAAATTGATGCGAAAACAAAGAAACAGAAAACCTATGAAATTATAAAAAAAATATTTTTTTTTTCTAAATAATATTTAAAAATGGCTGAGATTTAAATAAAAGAATTTAAAATTTAATATTTTTTATTTCATACGAAATAACTCAAAATATACTTGAAAATTATTTGGAATTTTTGATGTTTTTTTTTTTTAACAGATTATTCGCATACGAGAGAGACATAGAGAAAGAGAGTGGGAATTTGGTTTAGCACTTCTTGCCATTTTCATTGTAGAGCACTTTGGAAAAATTGTTGAAAAAAGTTTTTGTTTTTCCTGTTTTTTTTTCATTTTTCATTTTTCATTTTTTTCATACATGTTGTGTTGTGTCTGCCTTTTGGTTTTGGTTGGTGGTTGTTTTTTCTTTTGCTCATACTGAAAAAGTTTTCCCTGTTTGCTGTTGTTTTTTCTTTTCCTGTGTATAATGACATAAAACAGGTGAAAATCCTTTATTCAAAATTCTGTTTTATGGTATTGCTTGTTATCAACGTGTGTGTGTGTGTGCATTTGTTACGTAGGTCTACCGCCGACTGCCAACCAAGGCACCAAGCGACACAGTGTATATAGTAGAGGCTGGCTTAACTTTAATATTTTTATTATTTTGTTAATTAGTTAGCAGTCCGCAAAGGTTATTGCTTCTAAACTGTGGAGCGAACTGCAGCACAGTGCGTTGGCCCATAGACAAAAAAAATTACTCATAAAAAAAAAAAATTCAATCAAAAAATCACTCATAACGCATACTGAATATTTTTTTCGGCTACTTCTCTATATTGTCACAAGAGGGCGCCAAACTCAACTAATTTATAATACGAAATACCATGTAAAAAAACGTATTTTAAGTGCTTCAGAAAAATAGCCGTAAAAACTGTTAAATAAATTTAAGAATTTAGTTTTTTTTAATTACTTTACAATATTATATAAAAAAATAGAAAAAAAGTTTTAAATTATGATTCTTTTTATTTTTTTCTACTTTGAAAAACGCCTTTTTACCGCCTTGATCAAAAAGTTCTCGAATTAACCCCCGTGTGGCGATCCCATCATTTCGATGAGTTTTTTTTTTTTTTTTTGTTTAGGTAGTACATCTGTTATTGATATTCCCGCTAAATCTTAGCGCCATAGCTTGACATTTGCAAAAGCTACATATGTAGCCAAGAGTTCATCTATATCTATATGTGTCGGCGATTTTAACAATTTTGACTGTGTTGAGGTCACAAAAAACATGATTTGCGGGGCTGATTGACTGCAAACGAGACGTGGGTTTATGAGTACGGCATGCAATCCAGACATCAGGCAAATGAATGACGTTCACCAAATGAGTCGAAACTAAAAAATCCACGTAGTTTTCAATCAAAAAAGAAGGCAATGCTCACGGTTTTCATGAATTCCAATGGTGTAGTGTATCATGAATTTTTGCCAGTAGGCCGGACTATACACAAAGAGTATTATATGGGCGTTATAAGACGTTTGCGTAAAGAATTTCACCGAAAGAGACCAGAATTGTAGGCAGAAATCTTGTGCACTTTGCACCATGATAACGCTCCGTCGTACAGTGTTATCATTATTCTAAATTTTTTGACGAAAAATGCAACAAATACCATCCAACAGTCACCGAATTCACCTGACTTGGCTCCCTGTGACTTCTTTCTAATCAGTTGTGTTAAAAAACCATTATGGGACACGCGTTTCAGCAGCTGTTTTTAAAATTGTAAAAAATCAGCCGAGAGGAGATAATGGAAAAATCGCAGGAAGCACTGATGAACATACCGTAAACCGAATATAAAAAATGAGCCGAGACTGCTTCGAGGATTGGATCAAGCGCTGGCATAAGTGTGTTGTGGTGACGACAATGTGTGTAGACAACGTTGAATATATATGACTGCAATAGGGCGGCATTCTTTTCCCAACGCTCTTTAACAACGTTTTACGCGCTGTTGTGAGGAATGCTCTCGAAGGTATATAACATGAGAACTGCAGAGTTTCTTACATGATCTCGATTTTGCAGACGACAAATCTCTATGCTTAGTTGTCTCTCTGGTCTCTGTTTTTAAGGACATGTTCAGTAAACTAGATCATTTGGTGACCATTTTACTATAATGTTTACGTATACTTGTGTAGCATTTATGTGTAAGGTGTCATATTTCAGGACTCATAGGCGTACAAAAGAACCGTGCAGTCCCAACAGAGGACATGACGGAAAAAGTTGAAGTGTGTAATAAAGAGGCTTAAACTTTTCCCTCTAGCTACCTCGCTAACTGGAACCAATAATCATAACAAAACTGGGTAAAAATTTTCAATGCTAAAAAAGATCAGCACCACATTTAGCAGGGATCTTCACCACTACACAATCATATCGAAGACAGCTACAGTGGTTTAATCATATACTTAGCTTGAAAAATCAACTTGTTTAGTGAAACTGAGATAAAACAATGGATGCCTTGTGGAAAGCGAATATGCTTTCTAGAAGAGTAACGAAAAAACTAAGTGCGTTTTGAGATAGCGGCGTCTGCTTCAGAATGCTACTTAGATCGCAGAATGATTTCGCCCCTTCCCTCTTTCTTAAATTTAGAGGGCTGCAGAGCATCAGCTTACTCTTGCGTTTATTTATTCGTAGATCAGCGCTTTTAGTCTTTTTAGATCTATTTAAGTTAAGCTGACATATGATGGTGATTAAGCGATAAAATGCAGAAATGTCTGCATATTCCAGGCTCCCGAGTTGTTGATTGAGCCCGCCATCTAATGCCTTTGTTAGTACGAGTAACTACTAAAAAGGCTATTACTTTCTTATCCATAATATTTTTTTTTGGTATAAACAGAGTATGTATATTCAATTATTTTAACGCCAGACAACTATGGTGTTGTTGCCCACACTATCTACAAACAGAACTTTGTATTCTATTACTCGTAGTGAAATACTACGTTGCACTTTATTAAACAGAGGCATAGTAGATGAAAAGAGAGTGTGAGAGAGAGAAGTTGGTGTTTAAAATTTTGGCAACTTAAAACTTGGTTACAATTTTCCATCATAATGGTGTTTTTTCTTACTCAACTACTATCGTACTAAATTAACACTTAAAGTGAATTTTTCGTGGTATAATGTTGTAGCATTTTTACAAAATATGATTTTTTGGCCACGATTTGAGGAGGTGGGGTGGTGTAGGCTAAAACTGTTGCTTTTAAGTGCGTGCATTAGTTGGCCTAAAATATAGTTTTTAAGTTAATTAGAGGCAACTTTGATTGTTTTTTTTTTTTTTTGGTTAATTGAAATAAAAGTTAAATGGTTGGCTGAACTACTGTCTATCGTTTATTTTAAAATGCAATGCTATTTTGAAAGTGTTTTTAAATTAAATTTTGCCTTTTTGTGTTCTTTTTCTACATTTACAGGGCGGTGAAGTTATACAGGAGAGCATTACCTCAAATGTTAGCGAAGATTTAATCACATTGGAATTTCAAAAAACTGATGGTACATTGATAACGCAAATAATTGATTTTCGCAATGTAAGTACATACCGAAAGAGTTTCGTAAAAAAACTAAAATTAAGAAAACAGATCAAGGGTTATAACATATGCTAAAATATTCTGTCGATTTAAATTTTTTTTCTTTAATTAAAAAATTTATCGAAAAAGCCGCGTATTCTCGTACTTTCATTTTTTATGAGCGACAGTAGTTAAAATTTAAATTTTATTCTTCTTCTACTTTTTGCTTTGCCATCTTTTAGGAAGTGCGCATACTCAAAGCCCTAGTCCTGGGTGAAGAGGAGCGAGGGCAGAATCTTTATCAAGTCATGTGCTTTGTAACAAAATTTCAAAAAGGCGATTTCATATCATCGGATGCCATGGCAAAATTGCGACAGAAAAATCCCAGCACAATACGTACACCCGAAGAGGATAAGGGCAAAGAAACTTTCACAATGACATCGTGGGTTCATCTGAACCGTTCACAGCCTATAACACGTCATCTTATGACAGTGTGTAATGAAGCTATAGATGCTACATATGTTAGAGATGTAGACTTGAAGGCTTGGTCTGAGTTACCCGGTAAGAAATTCATAAACATTTTGCTTTTCTTTTCCTTTTCATGTCCTGGATAAAAAAAAATGTCTCCTCTTAGTTTGTTTTCATTTAATTAATTTATTTGTTTTGTTCTGTTTAATTTCTCATTTAAAGGTTCCTCAATATCTAGCCTAGAGGCTGCTACTGAAAAATTTCCCGATACTTTATCGTCACGTTGTAATGAAGTTAGTAGCCTATGGGCACCATGTATATGCACTTTAGAAACCTGTATCGGTTGGTATCCCTGTGGCCTAAAATATTGCAAGGGTAAAACGGCCAACGGTGATACATCAGCTGCCGGTGCTGCCGCAGCACAAACTAATTACCGTTGTGGCATTAAAACCTGTCGTAAGTGTTCACAATTTTCATATTATGTAAGGCAAAAACAGCAATGTTTATGGGATGAATGACGAGAACTTAAACTAATACTTACAATTTCAATAGCAACACGAATGAGAATAATAAAAACGAAAGATTTGAAAACGTATCATAGAATAAATCGTCATAATTTTCAAATTAATCATATGATTTATAACGTATGCTCACTGTACAAATTTCTAAAGACAATAATAGGCATGATGATCAATAGTATTAACAACATAATCATCATTATAATAATGATGATCGTCGAAATCATTGGAGGACGACTACATTATGGTGTTAATAAAAAAAATTTCCTAAATTCAACAGCAGCTTCAGCAGTAGCTATGTCAAAGAGAATTTTAAAAATTTTCGAATTTAAACGCTATAGTTTTCACATTCCAAAAATATTGCTGTTATTATTGCTGAAATGATATTTTAAGTCTATAAATTGAAGATAAATAGATGGTTGGTGATATATCATCAATTTAAAATATCAGTCATTATTAGTTGAAATCTTTAAAATGCTAATAATGCAAAAGATGTTAATGATGCTTAAAATAATGCGCGTGTACTGTAAATAGTGTGAATTGTATAATTATATTTTTATATTTATTATATATAATATCTAATATTTAATGTTTATTACTCCTTAGCATTAATAACTACAAAAAAAAACGACAATTTTCATATAAGTTTAGGACCTAAAGAGAGACATGCAAAATATTTTTACCCTTTTTTTTAATTATTTAATTTTTACTTGCTTTCTTAAAGGTTTCATAAAATATAAAAATAACAATGGAAGATAGCTTCTAGTTCAAAAACAAGGAAAAATAGGTGAACCACCGATGAGTTGTTGATTTAGTCATTAAACACAGAGAGCAGGCTCTAGTATTGAAATGTTCATTTCACGCTTATTGCAATTTCTTTTCTATTTCAAAGAACGAACCTGTTCATACCAAGGGAAAGGTGCTATTTTATCGATCAATCGATCAGGCAATTTCATTTCTGCCTCTTCGAAATTAGAACTAGTTCTAGTTTACTGCTGGTCGGCCGGTTGTAGTCTTTCCTTTTCCATCTGACAATCAAAAAATCAAGTACTTTTGTCATTTGTTGTAATATTTTCAAAGTTAAAGAACTAGTTCTAGTTTACTGTTGGTCGGCCGGTCGTAGTTCTTTCCTTTTCCATCTGACAATCAAAAAATCAAGTACTTTCGTCATTTGTTGTAATATTTTCAAAGTTACAGAATGAGATACATCAGTGTAAATTTTATTGTCAGAAAATCTTTCCCACAGATTTTCCTTGTAAAATAAAACACAGCTTCATTAACTTTGAATGTATTCTTCATTATATACGTATACAAATAATTTATTAGAGAAATCATCAGGAAACAAAACGTAGTAAACTGCATCGTCAAAAGATTTCTATTCCATTGCAACGCAAAACATTTGAGTGTAGAAGCTGTAAAAGTTCGTTCTTTCTCGTTTCACATGGCTTACACGTTATTTGTGTTTGTTTACCCTTGGAACATGAAGTACACACATTTAAATTTGTGCTTTTGTCCAAGTTTTCATCTAAAGCAACACCTGACGTCTCACAGAGGAACTTTTTAACAATAATATCTGCTGTGTGGCTGGTCTAACCGTTTGTGCTATGTTTCTCTACCTTTGTGAACCAAAATATCGGCCAAATGCACGTGCGTTTTGGTTGCAAAATATTTATTATTTCAGGATGTCAACTCATTTCCTTCTGCCTGAGAATCAGGAATCATCGACAGTGATCGTAAGGCATCATTCGGCTTAGATTTAGATATGCCAAACAAAAAGTCTCAAAAGCATTATTTTTAGATTATTCCCTATTATGGAAATTTCTGGCACAGAAAAAGGCAGGTAATGATGACTGGTTATACATTTTCTAGGAGTATCTAATACAATCAGTTTATATGTTTCTCCTATTAAAGACATTGAGTTCTACTCCATTAAAGAGTTCCACGGGTAATTCTTCAATGGATTTTTGCTCTCTTGGCAGCGTACTACAGCCTCATAGCTCTTATCACTTTTTAGGTAACACTTTTTTAGGTAATCAATCATGATACTTATTAAGATTATCAGCCGGAAATAATGCATATAGAAATGGTACATTTTTTATATATGCATATTGACAACCTTGTTGAATATAGTAAGCTGTCAGTCATTATTTCTGATATATTTTCTGTATAATTAGTAAGTGTTATACTCTTTTGAATTAGCATGTACTGCTAATATAACAGCAAAATCAACTTCTCGGTATAAAATATTTTATTATTGGTTAATGGCCGTACAAAGATGATGTTGACAAGATCAAAAAGGGGCTGCAAGGTCTCCTCAAGATGATAAAAAGTCATTGATCCACCAAGTTTATTATCATTCAACAATTCTTCCAGCATTGTTATATAATAAAAAGATCTTAGGATTTATTTTTAATTAAATTATTCTTTATTTTTTTTAGAGCACTGTCTTGAGTAATAGGAAAAGATCTTCTAATTGTTGGCAGAAAATGCTTTGCCTTTTATATTTTTATTTTTGGCAGTGGAAATAAAACCATGCTATGTTATGTCGGTATTGATGCCTTTAAATTCATGCTACAATCAGTGTGGACTTTAATTTCTTTTGAAAAATTTGTAGGGAAAGGAACAAATTAGAACAAGAAATTTTCCATGTCTCTCTTCTTAAAACATTTCCAGTTTAGCTTTTCTTCTTTAATCAACATTTTTATATTCTATTTAGTTTCTCTAAAAATGTGGCCTTAGTATCTAAAAAAAAGAAAATAAATTATAGAAGAAACTCTAATGAAAAAATTATAAAAACAACAATAACAAATTAAATTTATATTAAAAAGTGTTCAAAAATAAGTATAAAAAACCATAAACCATAACTTTAAATATAAAACTCGTAAAAGAAAAATATCTATTAAAAACTGTGTGCTTACATGATAAAATAGACTAAGTCGTTATAAGTAAAAAATTTAAATTATTCAATTAGGAATTATTATTATTTTTTTAAATAATTTTCAACCCTGAATTTTAACCTTGGCTGAAGGGTTATCCTATATATAAATTATAGAGGAAGAATAAAATTATACTTTAATTTTATTTCTCTCGAGAGAACAGTGTTACGAGCCAGAAATACGTCATCATGTTGCTGGTCCTCTAATAATAAAATTGGTTTAGCATACATCTTAAAAACTTGAAGATTATATAAAAGAATTCGTTTGTAATTTGTAACGGAGCAGTATGATTTTTTTCGTACAAATTTTGTTTAAAAAATTGTTGTGTTTCTTAGCTCAAAATCCTACACTAATCTACACACACGTATACTCGTACATTGTGTGCGGTGAGATAAGTTAAGGCAACATAATATATGCTGTTTGGGCAGCAGGCAGTCTGAACAAAATATTTCAACAATGTAGGTAGGTTTGCATACCTTTAGCAACACACTACAAAGTATCCAATAGTTGAGTTATGATCAATCAGCTCATACTGATTCAAATAACCTCTTTGAACTACATATGAGATATGTAACGAATAAAACTTTAAAGAATATGTTGAGGAATTATCTGACTGTTTAAAGCGTTGGGGCTATTGTTTCGGGAATAAACAATCTCTTCGTGGAAGTCATATTTAATATTCTTAACACATTTCCAAACTCAAGTTTTGTATCGTTTTTTTTTTTTTCAAGTACATGGTTCATTTTATAATTTAGAGGCTTCTTTCCATATTGGTGGGATATGCGAGTTTAATATCCTAAAAGGAATCGGAATTCTTGTGACAAGTTAAAATTTATTGCTACAATAGTGAACATATAGTATGTATTTTGGGAATTAGCTGTGATAGCATAATACGTGACGTCTCGCTTTCATACTGGATGGACAAAAATCCTTTAACGATATAGTCATATTAAGTTACATGCAACTTCGAAGAGTCAAACACATTTCAGTGCTTTATATTGTCGGCAGGCTACACGACTACAATTGCAGTTCTGATTCTAATTATACATATTAAGTTTTTAAAACACCTCGGTCCTTTTGGCATAAAACACTTATATTCTATTAAATACTAAGGCGGATACTTTAGCCTCAAGTCTATTGGTAACGTTTGGCAGCATGTTTGCTTAATTGATATTCCTCGCCAAACTATGGAAGTGGAGTGATGTGAAATTATGTTCCTCTCTTTACATCCAAAAAGTGTTAGTGTTTTTCTTTCTGAATTTGCAAATTGCAAATTTTACCATAATTGACACTGATATAAGCTTACCTTTTGATCTCGTAAACCTTTTTGTTGGGTGAGTTCATGTCGATCATAAAAACATTTATTATGTTTTATTATTAGTTATTTCAGATTTCGGCAGGATTGCAAAAGGATTTTTTTTTGGTTTACTTCTAGCCCTTTGTTTATTTTAAACAGCCAAAACTTAGATTTAAACTCAGGCGTTCAAAAGAAGTGCCAAAACAATTTGTAATTCAATAATAAAAACAATGCAGAAGTTGCCGATATATGTAGTTAATAAGTAATTTTGTTTCAGAATTTGTTCCCCTTATATACTAGATTTACTTTGCAGTATATTTGACTCTCTTGTTACCATGAAAATATTACAGCCTGTTTTCAGATGACGAGCATAAGAAAACGTTTGTCTAACAAGTTGCGTGACTTGCCTATTTATATTTGAAATACTAACAAAAATTTAGCGCTTTGTTTGTGTTTTACATATAAACAGACATTCGTCATCTGGAAACAGGCTGTTAAAATAGTAAGGATGATATTACTGGACCAATCAAAATGTTTTGCACTTAAATGCACTCATTTTAATAAGACACTCAAATGTGTGTGTCACTCAATTATTATTATGATTGATCAGTGTATGATGATTGGTGTGTACGCTGTTTTATCACAAAAGGTGTAGTTTTTTTTTCTTTGTACCGTTCCAGTTTATTGCTCAGACACAAATGAATTTATATAACTGTTTAGTAGTTGACTAAACAAATATTTCAGAGTGCTGGAAAAGGACTGCTATAAATACAAATACAATAAAGTTTTTAGAGATATTAACTTATGATATTAGTGATATATCATATAGTAGAGTGTAATAGATTATTGTCGTTGTTCCTTGGTGTAACAATCCATATTAACTAACCAGATGTATTTAGAATCTGATAATAAAAATTACAAATAAAACAAAAAGTCGCATCAACAGGAATAGAAAAAAATGCACATACAAAGAGTTTGAATACTTGTATACGTTAGGAGAACAAATTTGAATTTTCTTATAAAATAAAGAAACACATTGTATATGTACATATCGTTGGTCTCATGTAGAAAGGCTCTAACTCGCATATTTGAAACTTTACAGGAGAAGGTAAAAACACATTTAAAATAGTAGTTGACAAAAATTAACGTTTTTTTAAATGCAGGTTATTATTAAAATGAAGGACGAATTTGGTTTTCAAAACTTTTTTATTTGTAAATATATAAGAAACTAAATTGAGATAGGGCTTTTGTAGTCTCATATCAGAGTATAAATGTAACTTAGGGCTTTTTTCTGTAGCGATCAAAACAAATTATATTAAGGAAAATTCATGATTAAAATTACCAGAAAATATTGTCATTGCTTAAGAATATTAAGTTCGAAAATAAAAATAGTGTTTATAATTTGTATGGCAACGTATCATAAAAGTTTTGGCAGTCTATAGGAATTAGCTACTTTAGATCTTGCAAATGCTCCTACTTCTTTTTCGAAATTGCTATTTTTTCTTTATACAGCCGTGCTGGAATGATGCGTTCTATGCAAGCTTTTGTTCTATGTGGAAGAAGCTCATATTCATCCGTAATATTTATTTTAAAATACATGAGCCCTGAAGGATCATATGCAAGGGCACGCAACATATTTGCAGTATCATCACCTGCCTTTTTTCCTAAAGTTTAATTTGCAATTAAATTTCAAATAAAAAATGATAGAAAATGCACAATAATTTCTCTTATTACCTGGTCGAATTGACAAATATCGCTTCGGAAGTTTTTCAAAATCTAAGAAAAACGTGTAATCCAATGGTGTGCTTCTAGACGTGTTGGATATTTTCTGGCTTCTTTAATAATTTGCAAACTGCGACGGCAAATTTATTTGTTTGTTTTTTTGTTTTTCTTTCGATAAGAGAATGGGTTGCATCGCACTCCATCTGTGTATGCCCAACAACTAAGTACTTTTGCTCAATAGTTACATTTCGTTCTTCACAAAAGTAGAGAATAGCATTAGATAACGTAACGTTGCGATTTTGATAAAAGCAACCGTCTGAATAAATAATAATGTGGTGAACATCTGGAGATCTATCCAAAAAATCTCTTAGGTGCTTTATGATGCATGTTGTGAAAATCGAAGCAGTAAGGTTTCCTGCCGTTTCATCCCATACAAAATTGTCCGATTGGTGTGTTAGAAGATTGTAAATTGTAGAGTTGTGTATTTGTAGTTTCATTTTGTAGTATGCCGAATTGGCATTTAATTGTGGCACTAATTTTAATGCTTGATGTCCATACAAAACACCGCACACAACCCCATTTTAGCATTTTCTATATCTAAACGTTTTTCTTCCCGCATCTTTTCTATTGCTTCCCTATGTTCGTACAAAATTTTTGGCACATTTTTATTTCTGAATGAAACACAAACATCACACTCATCTTTTTTAGGTTTGAAAATAGAGTAGTTTAACTTTTTTATTGTTTCGACTACAACAGTATAAGACAATTTCATATCTTTGTTTTCCACGTTTGTTTCACACTCACTTAGGTAAAACTCATATATTTGTTTGTATGAAGAAAAACAATTTCAAAGTACAGTTTTGTTGAATCGCGTCTGCAATAATGAGATTCTACCTTTGGTAACCTTGTTAACCAATTTTCTAAAAAATCACGTTTTATGTGATTGCGTTGGCCCCTTATGGAACATCGCTTCTTTTGTATGTGCAAACTTTTCCTTTTCTGTGGACTCAGTTGTGTGCCATGTTTCTCACTTTTTCCAATCTAATTTCGCATCATCTTTTCCTTTAATCCTAATGTCGAAAAGAACATACGACGACATACTTGCAGTCGATTCGAATTTTCTAGAACTTTCAGAAGAAATGCGTT
Source organism: Wohlfahrtia magnifica (assembly GCA_023159175.1). NCBI lineage: Eukaryota > Metazoa > Arthropoda > Insecta > Diptera > Sarcophagidae > Wohlfahrtia > Wohlfahrtia magnifica. The sequence continues at coordinate 4,596,484 of JAKWBJ010000052.1, read as the reverse complement.
TGCGCTTTGCTAAGCTGACAAGGTTAACAACATATATGCGCTTTTGTTCCCACGTCGTCTGCCAAAACGCAGTAAAAATTTCTTTTCTTATAAACTCGTTAAATAATGAGCAATATCTCAACGTACTTTTTTCGAAGTACTTTGACTGACACGGCGACCCTAAACGTCTTGGGGAAATTTGCGAGGAAGACCCCTTTGAAGTGTTTGCATATGCTTCTCCTCTCATTCGTTTTTTCTGATTTATATTTATTTTGCTTCTTGTTTGGTAGCACTCGAAATCACTAATGTTTGAATATTCCTCGTCAGATTTACAATTTTCATCTATATTTTCCATTTTTATTTGCTTTTTATATTTTATTTTCTCATTAATTTAAAAGTGATTATAACTGAACATGTAAAGCAAAATATACTGATCTGCACAATTAAAAGAAAACTGTTCTTCTGATGGAGTGAATTACAAAAATCAATTCCAACAACATTTATTACATTCTTTTTTTAATTCTTTCTCTACAAACAAAAAAAAAAAAACATTTATTTTGATGTTTTTGTTGTTTTATAATATGTAATGCAATAATAAGTTCAAAGTAACGTTATAATATTGTATCACAATATAAAAAAAGATTTGCTTGTTCTTTATTGCATAATTTAAGAAAACTCGATGCAACATCACATAATTTGCGAGATAGGGCTTTAAAAATACATATATTTTTTTAGAAATAAGTTAAGGCTTTTTAGGAAATTACTTGAATAACCGCTAATTTTGATAAAATTGCCTTAAATTTTTGTGAGGAGGTGTATTTGCGTTAAATGCATTGGAATCACAAAAAAAAAAAAAAAAAAATAATAATTTCGAAAAAAGTGTGAGTTAGGGCCTTTCTACATGAGACCGACGATATGCTTTAATTTTGTCGTTGTTGGGAGTTGTTGCCACCACGGCTTTTTCATTACCTGTTCGAAGAATTCCCTGTACTTAAAACTGTAAAAAAGCTTAAAGTTGGCAGCAAATTTTTTTTTTGATCAGTTAGTAACAGGTTGGTAAGTCCAGGCAGTATGGCTAGGACAATTGTATGTGTAACTCAAGCACTTTGTAACGACATGTTTTCGTTCGGATGCCGGGGTAAGTCAGCGGTTCCAGTGTCGAACAAAAAATTAAATAGACATTTTATTTAATTTATTTATAATTATAAACAATATATTATTTATTTATTTCATTCTTATAATTAAACAAACGTTTGTTTCCTAAGAATAAGGCAAGGAAAATATATTGGTCCTTTGTCGTGGGCCACTACGGATATCCCAATAGCGATCGAGGTATCTTGCTTCCGGGGTTGTCTCAGTCGCAGTGTAAGTAATATTACTGGAGCCAGTACTATTACTTACTTTCAATTGATTAGCTAGCAAGGTTGCTTGTTTCTCCGCAAACAAAACTAAACTTCATACTCTGAATCTGAACATCAACTGCCATTTTGGCTGGAGTGTTCACCTTTTAATACCCTTGGGTTTTTAAATCAAATCCAGATAAATAAATAAACTTATTACGCAAAGATAAATTAAGTTTAAATTTAACATATATTAAAACAATATCTATACAAAAAAAAAAGAAAAATAGCAACAGTAAATACAAAAGTAAAATTCTTTAGGTGTAAAAACAAATATGGACAACTAATACTCAAAATAAAAACTACTCAACTTTTCACTCAAAAAATATGGGTGTTCCCAAGCGCTTGTTTGCACGTATATTGATGTGGTGAAAAATGGTGAAATTTAGCTTTTAAAATTATTTTCTGTTATGAAAAGCTAAATTCTAAAAAATAATAATGGAAATGATCTTAAAAAAGGATTAAAATAATTATAATTAAAAAGAAAAAATGAAAATTAAAAATTTTTTGTTTTTCTTTTTTAATAAAAATTTGCTTTAAAAATTCATCAAAATTGATTTTTCTATGATTATTATCTTTTGTATTTTCTTGCCTATTTATCCTGTATCCTTTTCCAATTTTTATTGTTATTTATTTATTTTCTTGCTATTTATCTTTTGTCTCTCACAATGATTTGGTTTATTTTTTTATTTTTAAATTAATTATTTAATTTAAATATAATTTAAATAAATCTTCAATATTGGTCTTCTTATTTGGCTCAGCAATTTTTTTTATATACATATGTATATGCATTTTTTTACGTATGAAATTATTTTTATATATTATTTGTATGTATATGTAGGTTTTGGTGATCCTTCTTACCACCAGAACACTTCCAATAAAACACAATCTGATTAAATTTAGTTTTATTTCATTTATTATTGGTCCTATTTTAATAATTTACAAAAATGTTGTATTTAAGTGTTGTATTTTTTTATGTTGAGTGGTGTGTCGGTTGGTGGTCAAATTGAAACTAAAAATTATACCCCCCTTATGAATATTATTTTTCATTCATTAAATTTTCTTTAAACAAAACATAAAATTCCTACTATGAAATTTTTTTTTATAAAATATTTATATGTATGTATATACAATGTAAACATTTTTCTTTAATTAAAGTAAAAATTTTTTTTATATCAAACTACCACAATGCTAATAGATGTATTGAAAATCTTCGGCAGCTGGTATGTGGCCTACGTCGGTCGATTGCATAGTATCTACAGGCGTAGTTATGGTAGGAACAGTCGTGAACGACGTGGAAGTGGTCGTCGTATTCGCTTTTGACGAAGATGGCTCCTCTGAAGTTTTTATTTAATCTTCCACAATCAGATCCATTAAATCCTTCTTCATTGGTTTTACAATGCACGTGTTTGATGTACTGTTTTTTTTTCTGGGGCTTTAACACGTTCATTATCCTGCTCTAAATTTCTATAATGGTTTTCTTCCATTTTCGTACGTTTTCAACACTGAAAAATTGTACGAAGAAATTGAAGAGCTTTCGATCATTTGTAATACTATTAAGGTCGTTGATCCATACTTTAATTTTTCCGAAATTTGATCGCAGATCCTTCAGAGCATCCTGCACCAGAGGATTCTCCACAACTTTCTGTGTTCAAGAGATCTCTTGTACTGAATCTTCCGAATCCTGCGGTGACTCGTAAGTTATTAAATTCTTGTTCAATAAATATTTCCATTTTTCAAGTTTTTAAAATGATCAATAAGGTCAGTCGTTGATAAGGAAGGTCACTGATACTCCTTATGATCGGCGAAACTCATATCACATCGTGCCATAACCGCCGAAAAGGCTGAAGCACCAAAACGAAAATTTTACAGGAAAATGTTTTTTTTTTTTTTTTTTTTTAAATATCTTTGGATAATTATTAAAGATTACGGTGAAATTCAGTTTGTCAGCATTGCGTCTCCTGCGTAATGTAACGCACATAACTAATTTTGTGTATCTCAAACTTAACGGGTATTTATGGCGCTTAAGTCTTTTTTTTGCTGTCACTCTGAATAATTCATTACCAATGTAGTGGCGCTTAAGCCCTTTTGAATTTATTAAAACGTCTTCTTGATCAATTCGTTATGAAATTTGACGGGAATTATATTTTTTTTTTTAACAAAGTGTTTTCAAATCTTTGTATTTTTTTGAAGAAATTTTTTAAGAATCATTATATAAAGGTTGGGGCCATTCTTCTAGTAATATAGCGTTACGTCTTGTTCTTGCAATTGAATTGAGATCATATCATAAAACAAGTAACAAACAATAAGAAATAACAAAACAAAAAGAACTTAAAGAGGTAGATGCTTACATTCGCATTGCTATGAAAATAAACTATTTTTGATATTGTAATAAATGTGTGATAAATGTGATAAATCCCTATAGGTTTCTTAATTTATTTGAGAGCCTTAGAAACGTAGTTGGCTCTATAGTGATGGCAAAGTCAATTGCCGAAGTGTTTTGAGAAATAAATAAAAACTCTTTTCTTCAAGCTAGTTTTGTTTCTGATTTTACTTAAATCTCGTCTCAGCTTATATACTATTTTAATTCTATGTTTTCTTATCCTATTTCTCCTATTCTATGTTAACTAATTGCTCTACTGAAAATTATACGTTTACAAATATTGTTTATATTCTATTTACTACGAAAAAATCAATATCATATATTTATTTACTATGCATTCTAGTGACCCATATCAATTGACACCAGTTACTTCAAATGCAAGTCATATTCTTTTTCATATTCATATTCATATTCATATTCATATTCATATTCATATTCATATTCATATTCATATTCATATTCATATTCATATTCATATTCATATTTATATTCATATTCATATTCATATTCATATTAATATTTGTTTTGTTTATATTTACATTGTATTTTTATTTTGGATTGTTGTTTTTATTTTTATGTATGTATGTAAGTTAACTCTTTTCAGTTTTACTTACTGCGCAACTCTTGAGATGCGACTTATTTTCAAAATTAAAGGAGCCTTTTTTATCCTTTTGGTGCGTCTTTTTATTTTCACAATTCAAACTTAATTAAATTTTTTTTTACAACTTATGATCTAAAATAGAATTTGCGCACAATTATTCAATATTTCAACATTCAGCATAAATTGAAATACAAACAAAAAAATAAAACAAGTTCATTGCATTAAGTAAGTAACACGCTTATGCTAGTCAGCATAATTTATTTCGTAGGTATTTTAGGTAATAACCTAATAAATGTTTTTATGGTTAATACGTATGTTTGTGTATGCATGTTTATACCACATGCACTATACACATACACATGCTGAGATATCAATTCCTCCGAGGTGTTGATCCTATTTTACATATTTGTGCGGTCTTCGTATCTTGGGGGTGAGTTTCTGTTGAAACTTCGTAGGTGTACAGCCTTTCCCCTGCGTAAAAGGTTTGGTCTAATTTGGTCCTTATAGCCTTATATTTATTTTATACAGCTGAAGGGAAAGAAATGAGACTAAGAATTAAAACAAGGCAAGTATTGACGATTTTGTTGTAAAATTCAGGTCTTTTATATTTAAATTTGTTCTCCTTATATACCATTTTTACAAATCAAAGTCAGCCTCTCTAACTTATTATATTTCATGACTTTCTTGGTATTATGAAAATAGTTATGTATCATACTACTTGACCAATCACAATGCATTGCACTTGAATGTACACTATTTAATAAGACACTCAAATATGTGTCATTCAATTGTTATTATGATTGGTCAGCATATTTTATTTTAATGTTTAATAATTTACATCTGCACGTTTATGCATTGTACACATGTGAGGTACACTACATTCACGTGGTTGGCATAGGCGTTTTTAGTCGAATAGCGTATTTGCTGTCTGTTAGCGGAGAATCTGCCCAAGCTTTTGGCGTTCACTATAGACTACAAAACACAGAAATATAAGTTTTTTTATTTCATTTGCTTTATTTAAAGTTAAAATATTTCTTATGTTAAAAAATTCTTATTGGTGTGAACACCAAATGCTTGCCTTAAGTTTTTTACCTTATTAGCTGCTTTCCTCTATATATATGTTAAAATTCCCGGGTAAAATCGCGCGTGGAAAATTTTGGAATAAATTTTAAATATGTATTTTACAAATATTTACTAATACATTAAAAGATTACATATACTAAACATACATATGCAGTTTGGTAAATAGAAATTTGATAAAGCTGTGTTTAGTAAGTAAGTTTATACGTAAAGTTTACAGTTGATATGATAAACAAGAGTGGCGATAACACTGTCGTTTTTACAATTCAATGGTGTCGTGGAAACTTTACGCCTACGACAATTTTGTAAAAGAGACGTATTGGAACAGAATACATAATTTTGTTTATTTATGAAGCACCCTGTTATGAAAAATGTCAACAATGTTACAAAATAAAAAAAATAATAATTAAAATACCTACCTAAGTGTGTAAACTTTTACATGGATAATTTTAAATTTTTTCAACAAATATGTTAAGTATTGGTTTTTATTCATCTTCAGAAGATGAAGAAGACTTAATTAAGTCAGAGGCATACTTAAAAAAACATTTAAGGCAGCAGTGCATTATATTTTCCTTCTTTTCTTGTTTTTCTAATAGTTTTAGTTTGTCATATTCTGTATTTTTACGAACTTTTTTTGAAGCACCAGGATCCACGTTTTCATCCTTTGAAAATATTTTAGACGAACAGCAAGGCTCGTCAGTCAGCCTTAAATCTTTAGTAGTACCTGTATGTTTTTTTTGTCTTTTTGCAGGCGTAGTTTCGTCAATTACGGTGTTGAATATTCCATCAGCAGAAAGTTCAGGATTTGGGGAATTACAACGAGCACGCTTAAGTCTGAAAGGTTCTTTATGCTGCACAACGGAGTACAATTCTAATAAGCTCACTGAATATGAATATGATTATGAATATGAATATGAATATAAATATGAATATAAATATGAATATGAATATAAATATGAATATAAATATGAATATGAATATGAATATAAATATGAATACGAATATGAATATGAATACGAATATGAATATGAACATGAAGTTCAGTTGGTGTCAAAATAAACTGCTTAAAAGCTCCTCCACCTTTTGCATGACTTTCAGTCTTGTTGTGTGACAGTTTTTTTTTTTTAATTTAAATTTAAAGTCTCCCCATATCTTCAACCAACCATCGCCTGTACCAAACGGATGACCTATATTATTTAGTTCTTCTGCAACTTCATTCCATTCTTCTTTTATATTAATTTTATTTGAACCTTTATTGTACCCTTTTGCCAAATAAGTTTTTTCTTGCATTAATTCTACCAACTTGGAAAATTGTGGCGGTGTGGTAATTTTTATACTAAAATAAATAAAAAACAATAACATTTAAATAAAAAACTTTAAGTATGATTTTTATCCATTAACGTTTTATTTGACTCCATTTTTTTTTTAATATTTTACAATTAACAAACTCTGTCGTGAGCAAAACAGTTAACGACAGTTTTTTGTAATTTTGACAGGCAAATACGCCATCTGCGATACCGTTTTTGTAAAAGATTTGTAAAGAGTGTCGTATATGCTGGCGTTTTTGCCAACCGCGATATCATTTTGTAAAAACGACTGAATAACGCCAAAAAAGCCACAAAATCGCCATTCGCGATAAGGGTGAATATTCGAAATTTTATATTATTTCTTATATATTTATACTTTTAAGTATTATTATTTTTTAACACTTGACTGATTTCATCAATCATCTTCCAGAATCTAACAGATATTTGGAATAATAGTGAGGTATCTGAATTTATCAGGCATAGCATAATGGCCGTTTTCTTTCTTAGTTTTGTTGTGTATCCTCGATTTCTTTTTCTTCTCGGTACCTTTGGATATACTACGGAAAAATTATAATAACCATGATGATTGTTGCTAGGTTCCCGCCAAATCATGGATGTGGTAAATAAGTAAAATTAAAAATAAAATATTTACTCGAGTTTTAAAGAATTAGAAAAGAGTTAGTATTTTCTATAATATTATTACTTCAGAACTAAACAGAATTTTAGATTCTTAATATTAGGGTGACCAGCGTAAACAATTAGTTCAATTTCAGGCGTAAGCCATGGCCATTAGCGTGGATGAAATCCGCTTGGCCGGCTAAGTTTGCTGATGTGCGAGAAAGAAAATTTATAAGACATATACTCTACTCTACTCCACTGGTTGGGGGGTAGTGTGGGTGTGTTATAGAAATAAAAAAGAAAAATATTATACAGATGTTGCTTCTAATGTAATGCTTATTCCAAAAAGTATATCTGAGTATTTCGTACACGAATGGAATCCTTACAAATCCGGATGCTACTAAATACCTTGATTATATGGTGCATGATGACGGAGCTGCTCGTATGGATGAAAAAGTAAATTCATTTTAAATAAATAGTATGATAAATGAGACTATCATTGATTATCAATATGCACCTAAAAGTTCTTTAATTATTTATTATTTATTTATTTTACTGATCAAGATCAACAAAGAATACCTGGCAAGCTTGGTTTAAGTACAGAAAAATCACCATTAAGTTTGATTAATTATTTAGATCAATATTATCTTCAAATAGAAAACTATGGTACTTTTAGTACATAAACTGGATCAACAACATTTTATGCTCAACCTCAAATACATGTAGGAATTGGTGCAACTCCTCAACTTAATCCATCTACTGAAGATAGTGATTTTGTAAATCCTTGTGCATAGTGGGAAGTAATATGCGGATGTTCTATAGCTTTTGATACAGACTCCTGTTCATTATTGAAAAAAAATTTTTTTTTAATTAATTGATTAAAAATTAATAAAAATTTTTTTAAATTAATTATTAATTTTTTTTTTAATTAAATCAATTACATTAAAAAGGCACTCGTAAAATTCATAATTGATTTCAGTATTATTATAAAATTGATATGAAACAAGTTTTTCAAGTGCTTGTGCTGAATCTATTAAAGTTAAATAATAAATGTTAACATTTGTATTATAATTAAATAATAAATTTTGCGGGTCACAAGATATAAAATGTGAACAAAATTCTTTTACACTTAATCCATTATAAAGATTTGAATGTATTTTTAAAATATTTAACATTAAAGAGGGGTATTTCTATTAAAAACTTTATATTTCGAGGTCATCCATATATTAGATTGGTGAGACCGGGTGCTTCCGTTAAAAAAGTAGGCCTGATGTCTGACCCACGTCTTGAATTATATCAAAAAATTCTTTATCATTATGCTTTCCTTGTCCAGAGGGGAACTTCTAATAAATGTTGTTCGAATTTCCGCCTCTTCACCAATTTTTCTTCTGAAGCTTGTAGATATTGTTGAAATTGTATACATCTAGCTTCAGGACTTGGTATTCAAATTTGCCTGGCGATGTCCACATAACACAATTTTCGTCCTTCTTTCTCACAATAGATTGCGAGATTTTCCCAATGTTCGAGTTCGAACCCGTAGTTGGTTAGAAACTCGTTTTCCTGTACATTTGAGGGATTTCCGTTTATCAATGATGCTGCATCTACATGTTTAGTTATGATAGGTGCAGTTATGGATGACATGGAAGTGGTCGTCATATTCACAGATGATAAACACGGCTCCTCTGTACTTTTGATATAAGTTTTCACTATAAGATCTGATAAAGCTTTCTGCATTTTTTTTTTCATAGACATCATGAATAATTCTTCGCCTTGGAGGAAGTTCATGAAATCCTCTTTAAAACACACGTTTAAGTCTATTTGCTGAAGTTTTATCACTCATTATTTCCATTATCAAATCTATTTGTACTGACACTTATCACTTCATTACTAGGAGTCGCTCTTTGATGTAATGTCGTTCTAATTTCTTCATGGTTGTGTTGAATTTAGGAGCAGGTTCCAATTATAGTTAGAAGTTTGTATTTGGATGTTTGTGTTTCGCTATTACGATTTCGGTATTACGATTACACTATTACGAATACACTATTACGATTTCGTTATTACGATTACACTATTAAGAATACACTATTACGATTTCGCTATTACGATTACACTATTACGATTTCGTTATTACGATTATACTATTACGATTTCGTTATTACGATTATACTATGACGATTACACTATTACGAATACGCTATTACGATTACACTATTACGATTTCGTTATTACGATTATACTATTACGATTTCGTTATTACGATTACACTATTAAGAATACACTATTACGATTTCGCTATTACGATTACACTATTACGATTTCGTTATTACGATTATACTATTACGATTTCGTTATTACGATTATACTATGACGATTACACTATTACGATTTCGTTACTACGATTACATTATTACGATTACATTATTACGATTACACTATTACGAATACACTATTACGATTACACTATTACGAATACACTGTTACGATCTCGATGTTACGATTACACTATTACGATTTCGTTATTACGATTATACTATGACGATTACACTATTACGAATACGCTATTACGATTTCGTTACTACGATTACATTATTACGATTACATTATTACGATTACACTATTACGAATACACTATTACGATTACACTATTACGAATACACTGTTACGATCTCGATGTTACGATTACACTATTACGATTTCGTTATTACGATTATACTATGACGATTACACTATTACGAATACGCTATTACGATTTCGTTATTTGCTTGGCGCTTCCTCTATTCTTTTAATGTCAAAAGCTTTGGCCCTTCTGTTGTTCGAGTGTTGAAGAGTGCCGTTGTGCAGGACTTAAAATGTATTGGTACGTTGTTATTCATTTACTGGCTAATCCGTCAGGTGAAAAAATTTTGGGAGTGCCGTATTTTGTGGCACTGGCAGGATTGCCATGTTGAAGGAAAATATCTCTTTATTTTTGGGATACAGATATTGTTATTAGAGCTCTAATTGGACTAATAGCTAAAGATCTTTTGATTCTTAGACAGAAAATATTTCGCTTTTATACTAATTTTTGTTTGATTTGACATTCCAAAATCAACCCTTATATTCCCATATTAAATCTGCATGTTTGTGTTTCTATATTAATTTACATATGTTTGTGTGTAATTAAATCATTTACATATATTTGTGTGTTTCTATATTTATTAACATACGTTTGTGTGTTTAGTGGGACAAGTGGGTGCAATATTACACGCGTCTATTGCTCACTTGACAAAATCATAATTTCCCACGATCATAAGTGGAGTTGTAATGAATGCGTTTACGAAATTAAAACACATGCGCATTCTAAGATTCGTTACAAACTGACTGACGCCAAGCCTGCGTTCTTTATTTAACAAAATGTAACGGTACTTATAAACTAACTTACTAAGTATATAATATATGTATATAGTAAACAATAAGAATTAAGGAATAAGGGGAAAATAAACTTATATGTATTATTAATAGAAAGGAGAATAATAATAAATAGAATTTAAGAATAAAGGGGTAACCTAACGGTAGTATCATACGATACTAGTAAATAATGTTGACAATAAATGCTTATTATTAGGTAAAATAAAGGGTGATGCAATTTAATAATAATATTGCATTACAGAGTGATACAACAACAACATACACTGCCATACCATTCACAACATAAACGGCCAGCGTCAAAACAAAGTATCAAATGATCGTCGCTTGTGTGCATACCAATACGGCATGTGTCGCAGCGACGGTCAATTACAGTATGTCAAGTGCCCGCCTTTAATACACTGTGATATATGATATTTGTATGTTGGTAGTGGAAATAAAATCCTGTAATGTTATGTCGGCATTGATGACCTTAAAATCATGCTACATTGTATATGTACCTTTTGTAATATGAAATATATACGGTTTGCTAGCTTGTCTATGATGCTATGTCTAGCCACAGCAGTTTTACTCCTTCCATACACTGTTTAAGGTGCTCGGTTGGAAGGACAAGAGAAACACTTTGTTTTAGATACAAGATTGTTCTCTACTTTTATTAAGAAATGTTCAACTATTTATACTAATTAAGTCTAACTTTACAAAACTATATCTTACTCATTCTAATGCAAAGTAAGACCTACTTTCACTAAGGACTGCACTTTCATTGGTAAAAATTTCATTCAATACTCCACTAATTTTATAATATAATGGGTTACTTGAGAATCTGGAAATAATAAATTTTCTTTTCCATATATATACCGCATATGAAGTTTTCGGCTTATACTGCTGAATAAGCGTATCTTTGACTTGGTCCCCTGTTGGGCAGCTTTCAATTTCCCGCACATAATTCGCCGCTTCTCCTGTGCTGTGGGTTGTTAGGTGGGCACAATACCAATATCGATTCCACTGATGTAATAAATTCTATAACATTATGGTTCTCGTTCAAACATCGCAGTTGTCGATATTATTGTAGTACGTCTTTAGTTGTGAATGAATGTAATATGTTAAATGAAAGGATTTGCTGACTTTGTAGTCTTTGGTTTTCCTGCTGTTGCAGCAACATATGCTGCTGGCGAACTATTACGTCCTGTAATTGTTTTATCTGCATCCTGATTGTATCTACACTGTTTTCAGCGTCGAACTGACTGGTGGCGTGAAATTAATTTTGTCTTAATAACGCTATGTTTGTTTAGTTTTATTGAAGTAAAAACAATTTTTCTAAGTTAGTTTTGATTATATTCTATGTCACTTTATCATCGATTTTTTTCCTATTTTTAAATGTGCCTATATGTGGTACGGAAACCTTTTGTATGACAAAATAAAACTTTTAATGAAGTTTTAGTTTTAAGTTATTTTAGTTTAGCTTTTATTTATCTTAGTTGACTTATTATTTAGGCTTAGCATACTTTTATTGCAAGACTCGTTGTATAACCGTAGTTAATTTAACCCTTTCAGGGCCAAAATTAATTTAGGTCGGGCTAAAAATCTGAACATTTTTTGTATTTGGTTGCTCCCAAATGGGTTATAGAATGTCGAATATATTCGACATAGACCGTCAAAGACACCTATATTGAATAGAACATCTGCCGTAATAATATTTGATTTTTTGAAAGAAAAATAAAAAAGATTATATATCTAATACATAAATATGTACATTATTTATTAATTATTTTAGTTTAATTTAACAATAGTTTTAGTTCACTTCAATTGTTTTAATTTAAGATAGTTTAGTTTATTTAATCTTTTTTAATTACACTTGGGTTCACCCTTTCCGCCACTCTTAAAGCACGTCTTCGCTCTTCAGCGTCTACTTCAACTAACCCACTCACTCAAAGTACCGTTACCCAAGTACACTCCTAAATAGATCACGCCACCCACACCACCGTTATTTGAGTACATTCCTTTCTTTTGTCTGTCATGTCAAGTAGCAGGCAAGCGCGAGTTAGATGCTCACCTTACATATATAATTTTTTATTAAAATGTTTGATTATTCCTTAGCAAGGTTTATGAACACAATTGATTTAATTTTTGGAATAAAATCCTTGATCATTCTTCGGAATATAATTTTTTCACAATTTTATTTAGTTTTCGGACTTGTAAAATTATAAATTCTTCTTGTTTATGTATCACTGCACTTTGATTTTTATGTGTATATTATGTGTTTTCCTTTTTTAGAAGAGAAATATCACTTCACACTTTTTAAAACTTTTTCTTTGCTCACTTCCGAAACTTATATCTTCGTTAGAGCGATCGATCCTTTTTTAATCTTAAATTTCTTTGGAAATTTTATCTTTTCGACTACGCCAGATACGCATTTGAAATGAAACTTTTTTCAAAATTACTTTATTTTGTCTAGATTTTCTAGAGACAACTTTATTGTTTGAACTTGGTCTTAAGACTAACTGTACTGATTGCACCACGGTAACCTGTGCACAATGGTAACTCATATGTGTTTATTACAATTACAATAATAATTAGCTTGTAATTAGGCGTAAACAAATCTTACACTAACAATAATTTAGGCTAAATAAGGATACCGTTAATTTGTTATGTTCACCATCAAAAGCGTTCATGTTCATCCCATAAAATACGTCATATTTTGTCTCCAATCTGTGGGTGGACATATAGGAAATAAGGTGTAGAGTTGAAAGGTTTCTTTTCAGATTTCTTACCCCACGTTGGAGAGGAACTTACTAAACTTTTTAGTTCAGCTTGCCTTACGTTGGGCGTCAAAATATTCTTAGGTGCAACACAGCGTTTAATCTTCCTAAGCACCTTCACGGGCGCCAAATATTTATTATGGTATGAATCAAATAGATAATCCACTAAAATACATAAAATTGAAACGATGTCAAGGAATATCTACAATTTTCTACTCTATTGACGATACTGCTCTGTTTTAGAAAAAAGGGAACTAACGGGAGCCATTGAAAACCACTAGCGGCCAGTCGGTTGGGTGGGTTCTTGTTCTCCTTATTTTCTCTTGCCATAGAGTCTATTTCGAACACAAAATATTATTATTGTAGACTCCCTAAGTCGACTAAATAAATAAATTATGAACCGGAAGTTGATCTTTAACTAAAAGGTGTAAAAAGAACCCAAAATAGACCAACTATCGTAACAGAAGCCAATCCAAAGGCCAATCGTAAATTGAAATATTCAAAACCTATTACAAATCGTACTCTTTCCCTGGTGGATTGGAAAGAAATACGCCTCTATACCCTCCCAACCATGATTTTAGCAGCGTTAATAATTAAGCCAAAATCCCACAGCTTCATCTACCCTATACTACACTATATCACCATTAATAAGAACACCTTAAACGTTTAACCTTTCATTATGAATACGAATTCAATACTTTTATTTAAAACATTATTCATAATAAACCTTAACTTAAAACCAAATAACTGTAAACTATATATGAAGTTAACAATTTAATAAATAATATCGCTTTATCGAATTACACAAAAATGTTGACAACAGCTGTTGATGAGATCTCTTCAATGTTGATGTTTACAACTACATGCAAATCATTTTAAAACAGTGATGTAAAAATATATATGGGTATCTCCATAACAGGGGTTACAAAAATTTTTTTGGTTGTGTGTAAAAGAGAACAAAAAAGTTGCGAGAATTCATTTATTTCTAGTCATAGAAAATTTTTAGTAATATACGCTATTCTGATATTCATTTCATTAATTTTTGCTTATTTGCTGTAAATTAAACTAAAAAAATAAAAAACTTTATTCTTATGAAAAAAAAATTATTCCTTTAAAGTATAAATAAACAACTGGCCTATAAGACAAAATTTGCTACATTTATACTCTTATGACAATTTTGTAATAGAATGTTTTTAAATCAGAAAATATTTATTCGCATAAGTAAGTGGTAGGAAATAAAGACAAACACTTAAATGAATTTTTTTTAAGTTCAGGATAAAACGCACCATCCAAATATTTCCAGAAATCTATTACATTCATTTCATCAGGTGTTTTTACTTCGCTTCGAAGTATGATTAATCACATGAAAAAGGGTTTTCGAAAAGTTCTAATAAAGGTTGTACGTGTTTTAAATCTTGAAATCTATCCTGAAAATTATTCAAAAGTATTTCATAAATTTCTGCATATTCATACCTTTTGTCGTTCCTTTGCTTTTCGTAAACCAGTAAAGTTTTTGGGAAGTTGGAAAAATCTCCCGATTGAATTTGAGAGAGAAGTGAAAACAGTTTTGTTTTGTTTTAAAATTAAAAATTATTTTTAACAAATCGCATATATTGTGCTCCTTCCCCTGCAAATTCAAATTCAACTCGTTTAATATACTTGTTGTATCAGCCAAAAAAGCTAAGTCTGAAATAAAATTATTGTCTTTTAAATAATTCACTAAATCCTTTTCTAAATTCTCTGTTTTTCGGAACTGAAATACTTCTTCTCTCAAATCATACAATCTTTGTAGACAATCACCGCGACTTAGCCACCGAACTTCTGTGAACATTTTTAAGTCACAATTCACTGCATTTTTGTTTTTTAGAAAGATTAAAAATTTTCGGCGTGTAAGCGAATGATGTCCACCTCGAATTTTATTTAATGTTTGCTCTGCTATTTTCATAGCTTCGAAATCATTAATGAATTTCGATGCCAGAGCGGTCTGATAATTTAAGCAGTGAAAAGTATGGACTGCATATTCGTGTTTTCTTAATTGGCCTATTAAACCTTCGTTTTTTCCCGCCATTACATTGGCTCCATCTGTACAGACTCTCCAGCACATTTGTTTCTGTCTATAATGGAAAAAAGCTTTTCTTCAATAACATCATACAACAATTTACCCGTTACATTTCCATAAAATGTTTCTAAAGTAAACATTGTTTAAAAAATATTGTATTCGCTGTCTACGCATCTAATACAAATTATTAGTTGACAGAGATCGTTGATGTCAGTACTTTCGTCTAAACATATTGAAAAAAAAATTCACAACTAATTAATTTTTCCTTTATCTGAGATTCTATAGATGTTCCTAATTCAAGGGCGCGACGGGCTACGGTTTTATTAGACAGTGGAAAAGACTCCATAAATTTTGTATTATTGTTGTGAGAGGTAATCGCCTCGCTAATGGCTTCCACTTGGATTTTGAATAAAAGAAAAACTAGCGCTGGATTCAATTCAAGTTTATTAGCTAATCTTTCTTAGATTAAAATTCCTATAAATTTCAATCAGATTTAATAAATTTCAAGTGTTATTTTAAAAATATATTACATACTTTTTGGTATGAAAACCATTAGAAAATAACATTTTTATATGTATACTTAGACTTAAGAAGAAATACCACGTCAGCTGAGTACGACAATTATTCTAGAATGAAATAGAGTTACAGATAATACGCAGTAAAACTGTAAAATATAATATGGCCTAAAATGTAATAGATTAATATAAAATAATGTGGTTAATTTAGCGGTTTTAGTCGGTGGCGATAACAATTATAATTAAGTCTTTGCCAAATTTTCTTCAACAACTGCTTAATAAAAACACCATCACTAAATGGTGTACCTTTTTTTTACAATTTCCAAGCTTATTAAGCTTGAAATCTCCGTTTTTAATTTAGAATCTAATCATCTTTTAACCAATCTTTCAATTTTTCTAAAAAAAAACTGCTTTATATCTATAAAAAAGCTCTTCCCTTTCCTTATCATTTAAATTATTATGAAAACAATCAAAATGTCTTTTAAGATCATATTCCCTACATTCCTTAAATGTATTATAACATATAAGGCATTGAACATTATTAAAAGCATTTTTTAACATGAAATATTTTTAGAGTATCATCGATAAGTTTTTTGTGTAAACCTGAAACAAAAATATTAAAACATCCGCTTAACATGTGCACTCGTCGCAGTCTCACCGACAACTAAAATAAAAGAGCATAAGCAATACGTGTTAATGCTCTCTGCGCAATTGTGCTATGAAATGGTAACCGCTGCTCCATAATAATAATATGAGATGCTAAATTAAAACTTATAAAATATTTAATAAAATTATAGACTAAATAGCCAGAAAATAAACTTTATAGTGAAATTTCAAAATTCAACTGTGCATTTTTTTGTTTCTTGAGATTTTTTTTTTTAATTTTTAACAATATTCATTTCTAATAGTTTTTAAGTTTCTTTTATTTATTCAAAATTTTGATTTGAGAAATTTTAATTCAATAAAAAATTTATTTTAAAGTTTTAAATTTAAAAACTAGTTACTGCGTTTTTATTTTTCAAATTAATTTTTTTTTCAATATGCATGCTATTTTCGTTGTTGTTGATGCTCCAATGATTTTGGTTGGTTGATTTGCTGATTTTTGTGGAGTATTACCAATTTCCAAAACTTCATTCAAGTAGATTCAAATTGTTTTTTAGTAGTTTTTTTTTTGTTAAATTTAAAATTTCTTTAACTTTAAATTTTTTCTCCGTACTTATATGTTCAAAACCTTTGGCCTTCGCCCTTGCCACCACCACTCTATTGAAATTATGTTTTTAAAATGATATTGATCACAGCTCCTTTAAGTTTGTTTTCTTATTCTTTTGTTTAATGGATGCTTGAGCTACATTTGTTGTTGTAATGTAGCTGGATAGCAAAATAATTGATTATTATTATTACTTTTTCTATTTTGTGTCTACATGAAGATTGGCTTAATAATTGTTAATACAAATTGTTAATTAAAGATTTTATTAATAATTCATAGATTCTTTTTCCTTTCCTTTTACAGTGGTGGCTAAGGGAATAAGGCCATCAGGAAAAGAAATTCAATAGAGTTTCTATCTTTTCTTCCTCCTTAACACACAATGCCTAATAAAACAGCCTATATTATATTCAGCAATACTAAATAAAAAGAAAAGGATATTTACCTTAAACAAAAGTGGGTACTTAATCCGTGATAACAAAAATTTTCCTCTGGTCACCCTCAAGAAATTTCAATATATGTATATGGGAATTACTAAAAAAAATATGATTTAAATTCACTTCACACTTTAACTAATCTCACTTAAAAAAAAATAACTTTTTATTTCCAAACTATGTTGCTTTATTAACAGGTCACACGAAACAAGTAAAGAATACTGAAGCAAATGGCCTTTAATTACTTTTCCACCTTGCATAGCGGTGTACTTAATTGCTTGAATTATAGACAAACATATTACAAGCATAACAAACTTGTAAGAAGTTTGTATGCAAAATGTTTTGTCTATTACAAGTATTGGTCACCAATACATGCATAAAACATATGAAAACTAAACACGGCTCTAATATTCGCTTTAGATTATGCGGCTGTTAAATTTTAAAAAATACTAATATCAAAATCGAAAAGAAAAAAAAACTAATTGAAATCAATAAAATCTTGAAAATAATATTTCTAACTAAGAAAACAAAAGGAAGTTAAAACACTAATACACTGAATATCGATTTCCTTCCTATCGATATTCTCCATGTTGTTTTATTTTTACTATTTTTCTTAACATCAGCAACAAATAATATAGACGTCAACTAAATCCATTGAGCAAAAGATCGTATTATATATATAAACAAACATTCTCGCATGCTATAAATTTTTTTTCTCTACATAACATTGTGGCTAAACAATGTCAATGCAGTTAACAAAACAGAACGAAATGTAAACCGTACAAAATTGATGATTTCAAAGTAAACATATTTTTATTAATAAAAAATTTAAAAAAAAATAGTAATTTTAAATAAAAATATTAAATCATTAACAAAAGAACTATACATTAACATGAAAGAATGAAACAAAATATAATAATAAGTAGAAAACAGAAAATGCGTCATAATCTTGCACTACAAATTATTTTAGTATATAAGGATGCAATTTTCGAAAATAAAGATCATTGTATGAACTGAAGTATAATCGGAATATGCAGTGTATGCACCACACTGCAACGGAGAGTCAACCTTCGTAAGTAGCGTACGCGAAATCCCTTACGAACTGCTGCTTTCATCTTCGCTGGTAGTTTTAAGGGTAGTCGTTCGACTGAGACATTGTCACACGAGTGGATGGACGGTGTTAGCATAGGTGGTGGGTGTATGCGAGATACCTGATGAAGTGTCGAGTAGGTGTGGCCGCTACTCGCTGGAGATATTCTAGGGACTGGGGGTGGCGATTGTGTCTTTGACTGGTGTAGGCTTCCGTCGTGATCGAAGAGTTGGTGCTCCAACCATCCTCTTCCAGGTGTTACTGGCAACGAGAAAATATTCTGATTGGATAGGCGTGCTGGCGAGCCTGCCGTTTCCGGAGACTGCGGAGTCGGTTGTTTGGTACCCTCGGATATTGCTGGGCTAGGCCTAAATTTGAGCATGAAGATCCGGCTCTTCCAAACGCGCTCGTAGTACTGCATCCCTAAATATGGATACTGCCTATCCTGTATGTTAAATGTCCCGTATATCCTTCGTTTTGGAAGGTCGTACTTCCATCATTTTATACATCGCTCCCAAGTGTGACCGTACAAAATCTTGTATCACCGGTTCCCCTAGGTCTTCGAGGTTGATGTGCAGATCGTCTAACGTGATGTGACTATCATCCCATTTTGCAGGCTGGGGTGGTTTGGCGATCTTATAATCTTCGGTGAAGCTTTCCGCAACTTCCACAGGTGTTGTTGTGCGTAATTTAAACGGAGAAGGTGGTGGAGTAGGCTCTTCGTCCTCTTGCAGGTCGATTACTATAATGGTTGGCTCTTCTGTGACAACCATACGATAGTGTGTCCTCTTCTCGTTGGTTGCGGAGATTTTGGATCTGATTTAGCAGTATCCTTGGCTTGTGTACGATGGGGGTGGCATTTTTTTCCGTTCTGGATGACGAAAAGTAGCCCTTGTCCACTCCGTCAACGTCGCGTCCTGTTGTTTTGGGAAAAGCTAAATATCTAGGTCACCATGGATGTCGCAATGGTGATTGAGCTATTTCGCCTTCTGGGTGTCTCAGTCGCAGTGCGATGGAGAGTCACCCTTGTCCCCTAGTTGATGCCAGAGATAATATTACTGGAGCCAGTAGTATTATTTATTTCAAAATTAGTTGGTTACAAGATATTCTACAAATAATGAACTAAATCTTGCTCTGTGTTCATATGTCAATCATATGTCAATGCACGAAAGTAGGTCAGCGCATTCATCAGCAATATTACAAATTTTGTGGTTTTGACTTATGATGCCTAGTGCATTTACTGGTGTAATGTTTTAAGAAAAATACTAGCGTAGTCAAAATCTTAAGAGTGATTTTATTTGAAATTTATATTCGCTTATATAGCGGGTATGAACATCATTCTCTTAATCTAGAGTTGAGTGAATTTGCTTACTCTATATATTGCAATTTTATTTTTGCTTTGTCACTTGTAATTTTATTCTCAATAACATATTTTTATTCTTATTTTACTAATTTTTGTTTTTGTATATATAATATACATCATTCCATTCCATTCCATTCCATTGGGATCATAAAATTACATCCCACTCCAGTTAAAGAAATCATGGACTCCAATATTTTATTTAAAATACAAATATTAAATTTATTTATTTAGATTTCTTGTTTTAGTTCTGAAATTATTTGATTATAATAATAATTAAAGTTTGTGTCCGCGTCTTGGCTTGCTTGCCTTTTAACTGTCTGACTGTAACAGTCTTTATTTTTTTTTCTTACTAACCTTCAATACTATCTAATTGTCTGTTTGTTTATTTATTAATCTCTTGACCTTTGGCTCTCTCCTACTCTCTCACTTCTACGTACTCCTGTATACATTACGCAAGTTTTGAAAGGTCCACCGTAAATAAAAATTTTCTCTTGAAATTGAGGTCGTGTCACGGTAGTCATGTGGACTCTAACATTATCTTATGTATAATAACAATTTATCTTAAGATGGTTGTTTAAAATAGTAGTAGTATTCCTTTGTCATCTAGTCCTCTTTTATTTTGGCTTTGTTCTAAAGGAAGTTAAGGGGTAAGATCGCTTTATTATGTTTATTTTCAGGCAGGGGTGTATTTGTTCCTTGCTTTGCTATAATTGTATACACTGGAGCATATTCATATAAACGCACACTACTTCTTTTTTAAAAAAAGGTAAAAATTAAACAAGAAAATATTTAGGGGGCTATAAATTTGTGTATTAAATTAGTTAAGACTTCACTTAAAATATTGTTTACAAAAAAAAAAATTCATTTGTACTTTAATTATTTTTTTTTTTTACTTAATTTTCGATATTAACAGACATTTTTAAGGGTATTTTCCTATAAATGCACTTTAATGTTTGGGCCATTGTAGCATTATTAATAATGTGTGGATGCTCCTTTGTTATGGATTGTTTCAAAAATACGGTCTGGCATTGATTCCACTAATTTTTTAAGCAGATCGGAATCAATTTCCTCCCAGACTTGTTTAATTCTTAGTTTCAGCTCTGTCACAGTCTTTATGCCTTCATTCTGGGCATTATTTGCATAAACTTTACGGGCCATGTATCCCCACAAGTTTTCCATTGGGTTTAAGTCCGGACTACAAGCCGGCCAGTCCAACAGAGGAATGCCATGTTCATTGAACCAAGATTTCGATTGCTTAGAAAAATGGATTGTGCAGCATTATCTTGTTGGAAAATGCAATCTTCATCCATTTTTTCGTCCATAAAAGAGAGAAGAGCATCTTCCAACAGTTCGTTATAAATCGAACTATTCATTTTTGTCGGAATAAAACAAATTTTCGACTTGCCAACTGCAGAAAACGCTGCCCAAACCATAACACTGCCACCACCGAAATTACGTTTTGACATCCGAACGTCTTTAGATCTCAAATCGTGCCAATAGCATGAGTATGAGTCTGGACCGTCTAAATTAATTTTTTTTTCGTCAAAGAAAATTACTTTTTTCCACTCATCTGTCCATTTCATATATTTTCTTGCGAATTTTAGACGATTTTCTTTATGGTGTTTTTTTTAGCATTGGTTTACATTTCGGCTTTTTCCATTTTATGTTTTCATCGTTTCGTAAAATGTGTGCAACGTGTTTGGAAGTCACAGGAAGATTTAATTTATTTCTTATTTGTGTGGAATTCAATTTGTTGCGGGTTGCTACTTGTTTTATTAGATTAAGTTGTCTTCTTGTTAGTTTTGTATTACCCTTTGTTGATTTGCGAACTCCATAATTTTAAACTTTCTTAAAGAAATTTCGCACCACACTTTCCGAACGACCGATTTTACGTCCAATTTCTCTATTTGAGCATCCTTGGTCGTGAAAAAATTTAATTTGAATCTTTTCTTGATCGGACAAAAAAGTTCCCTTAGGCATCTTTAAAAGTGAATTTATTGATTAAAATAGGAAAAGTTACAGTAAATTGAGATATTATTGAGATATTACTATTAGAAACGTACCTTTGGTTGAAAAAAAAAAAAAAACAAACTGATAATATTTTATTTTTGGTCACTTTTTTAAAAACAAATTTCGAGTGTGCGTTTATACGAATCTTCCACTTAAAATAGCACCAAGAACATTTGATCGCATAATTAAGGCAAACAACAAAAATAAGAAAAAAAGAATTGTTTACTTTTAAAAAGTACCGTTAAGTTGTCTCTCATTAAAATAGTTAAATTTTGCTTTTGGATGAGAACAACAAAGATATAACAAAAATACAGAAAAAAATTAAGTGCGGTTATAGGAATATGCACCAGTGTATAATTCTATATCTAGCCACAGCAGTTTTGCTTTATCCGTGCACTGTTTAAGGTGCTCGGATATAAAATGAGACACATTTTGTTTGAGCTACAAAAATGTTCTGATCTTCTTTTATTAAAAATATTTCGCTATTAATACTTCTAAGCATTTCTCTATTTTTGTGAAATGAACGTGCAAGCGTCGAACATACTCTGTTTTAGGACCAGTGCTGGATTGCCATCTGGCCCAGAAGACTTATTAATGTCAAGATTTGCGAGAACCATTTTTACTGCACGGGCTCGAAAGAATATACTAGTCATAGTCACTGTTACTCTTTCAAGTTCGGGCAGAGGTTGATCGCTCTCCAATTACCTGCAAGCATTTCAACTGGATTAGTGAATGCTTGGCGTTCTTTATAAAGACTGGAAACGAACTAGCTCTGTTCCTAAGGCTTTTAATGAATGACCAGTAGCTCTTACTTCCCCGCGGAAGAGTAAGAACATTAGCACGTAGGCGCTGCTCGCATAAAGCCTGTTTGCGTAGCGAGTCAGTATGATCGCATTTGTCATTACTGCCAAAGAGTCAGAAATGGTATAATGGTCCGAATTTCCAATAGGTGCAAGGAACTTATCTGCATACTTTTTATGGCGTGTAGTGAGGAAGAGGTCGAGGGTGTTATTTTGTTGCCCATCTACACACGACATGTAAGCAGGTTCATTCACTAATTGCGCAAGATGGTTGCGCGCGGCAAATAAATAGCTCCACGTATTAGCCTTCTGGAGTTGTCCGGTCTGAATGTGGCGTATCAAAGACGAATTATGAACATTGAAGTCATCAGCAACAACAATTATACTGTTCGGATAATTTGCATTAGATATTATTGTTGATCTTCAATTCTCTTTTATGAACTGTTTCGTCAAGTGTTGTAATTATTGTCTTGTTTTTTTAATTTTTAATTTGTGTTATGGACAATTCTCATTAATTATGTATGTATGTTTGTTGTCATTAAATTAAATTTAAAATCTTAATGTTTCGTCAACTGCTATTGTTGCGCCATAATACAACAAATTTGAATTTGATAATAATAACGATAATAATAAATAATATACCTAATGATACCTTAATAATACTTATTTCTATAATACTCACCTTACTTACCATGAATTAATTCTTATGCCCAATATTGATGATAGCATCGAACCTTAGAGAATAATAATATTGAAATGTATAAATGTAACGGGTTCACTGGAAATGTAAATAGAAACAGTTACTTACTTGCAAAGTAAACAGCGTCAAAACCGTTCGCGTTTTATTTAATTCGAGTGTCCCAAAAAAGTGAAGTTTTCAAATTATAAAATAGTTAATTTGAAGTGAAATAAAAAAAAAAAAAATTATATTTTGTTTAATTTCAAATCCTTAAAAAATATTAAGGATAAACAGCTATAATTATATTTTTTCCTGTTATGAATTTTGTTTTTTGGATTCACTGATATTTTATGAATTTTTGTTGTTTGCTATTTATTGTTTTAATTTTAGTTTCCTTGTTTCTGATATAATTTAAAAATTAAAGACACTGAAACATTGTGGACGGACATTAGAAACACGTATTAACGGTACGAACGACAAAACACTACTCTAATATTTTTACTAGTTGATCCCTCAAATTCCAGTAAATTTTTAGCACTTCCTTCGGGATAATTCTTCCTTTGAGGGATAATTCCCTTTCCCTGTCCTCTGCATCACATGTGATGTCTGCTCTACTTGAATAGTTTCTCTTCATTCTCCTGTTATGCATTAAATAAAGACGTAGTATAAAATTTAGCCCCATTATAACTGTTGTTATTATTAAACAGACCTCAGTTGTTCGTAAATTTATCTTATCCTGGGCTATTTCTACTTCGTTTATTACATTGGCTGCTGGCCTATCTTATTTTGTGTGTGTTTTACACATTTTTAAAATTTAGTTCTGTATGTTTTCCTAATTGATTTTTATTTTCCTTTTCCTTACTTTCAAAATACCTTATCATCATAATTGTTTCCCTCTCTATGTCTGGTTTATTAACGGTATCATGTTCTGTTGGGGTACATTCTTTGCCTATCATTTTCCAAATTATGGTTACTTCCTTTATCTCCTGTTCTATGGTTAAATTGCATTCTTTGAAATCATTCCTTGGGAATAATGATTAGAAATCCTAATGATTAGCAATTGTATTAGAAATTTGAATTGTGCTGGAAAATAGATTAATTACACAAGTATACATTGTTTTTGGATCTATGCAACCGAAAGCTGTTTCTAAAGTTATTTGGAATGCTGAATCCGAATCTACACTTCGTTTTTTTTATTGGTTCTGGTTTTCGAGATAATGAGCATTACATGTTTTTGCTACAAACCTTGTTTTTTGGAATATTTTGTTGAATAGTGTGAAGTGATGCTGGAATATATTCAGTATTCTTAAGGTTTCGTAATAACCAGAAGTTGTGCTTTCTTTAAGTAGAACAACCATTTTCTATCTATATGGATACTGTTGGAATTCAGCATCAAAGACAAAATTTCTCATTTCTCAGTTTTGACCGCATAGTCTCCACAACAATAACTTGATTTAACTTTTAGTTTGTAAAGCGTAAACTAGACATTTAGTAGTTAAAATAAGCTATTAAAGTTCTAAACCCTTGACCACTTTCAGAAATATTAAAAAAAGTATTCGAAATTTTTTATAAAAATTTTATATATTTTTATATAAAATCGTTGGTATCGTTTTTCGATTTTCACCAAATCTTGGTGTAGTCGCTCTCCTTGCTCGCTTGTATCACCCAAGTATTCAGGAAAAAAATTGAGATGAGAATGCAGAATATGTATTTTGAGAGACATTCGAGCTCCAATCTTGAAATAATTTTGCAACAAACTGTCGATTTTTTTGTTTGAAATCCGGGGATTTACGTTTGCCGGGAAAGTTATGAACAATATGATACCCATGCTGCTGCTTCACTGGGCGTTAAACATTTTGTAAAGTTTCTATCGGCCATTGATTTTCGACTATCAGGTCCGACAAATATTCCCTTATTGATTTTGGCGACTGACAATTTGGCAAACAACTTGGCCAAGTACTCAAAAGCCGGTTCTTCACGGTCGAGCGCTTTAACAAAGTTTTTGATAAGGCCAAGCTTTATGTGAAGAAGTGGCAAGAAAATGTTCTGTGGTACAGAAGAGACTTTTTTCCTGGTTCATAATTAGTACGGCTTGGCCAATCTTTTTTCACATAATGTTGGTCAGTTGCACGGCTATCCCACAGACACAAAAACAGCAAAATTTGGTAAAACCAGATTGCATTCCCATCAAGATACCAACAACCTGCTGGAATAAAACATATAAATAAGTTTTTCTTTAAAATTAAATTGAAATTTATTTTCAAAACTTCAAGTCACCACAAATTTTCCACTGATGCTCTTTATATTTTATTTTGGTCAAAATTTTTGATATTGTATCGTAGCATTCCTTCGTTTGTACTGCATGAGCGATCGGAATTGATGGTTTTATATTTCCATTGTGTATCAGAGCAGCTTTCAGGCTGCATTTTGAACCATCTATGAACAAACGCCATTCATTTACATCGTATGGTGTATTTATCGATCAAACAAACCGTTGTTATCATTGCCGAAGCATATATTCTCCTCTTTATCGAAAAACGATAGTAGTGCCTCATTTCTGGTTCTATATACAGTGACTTTTGTTTGACTATCAAGAAATTTCCACTCCTGCATCCGTGAAGCGAGCAATTCTGATTTTTGTTTCGATAAATTCAAATCACGAACCAAATCATTGAGTTCACTTTGCGAAACTAAATGTTTTTCCTCCATGTTAAAATCGCTTCCAATGCTCGTCGAAGATGGACTACAAATTCCCATGGAACTTGCACTCATACCTGGACAAATTGGCAAAGGATCATTGCTCGCACGAGGAACTGGTTTAGACACTGCTGATACTTCAGGATATTTATATTTAGATAGTTTTTTTGCATTTACACCGACGATATTCATCAAGCAAAAGTAACAATCATCTACATGATTTTTCGGCTCTCTCCATAACATTGGCAACGAAAATGGAAAATATACTTTTTTACCGCGTGACCACTTGTATAATATTGAGCTACACGCGATACAAATCAATTTCGGTACCCACGGCTTTAGAGTGTTTGATACAGAGAAACCAAAATAATAAAAATATGCATTTTTGATCACATCAATAATAACTTTGCCAATTTTACTGATCATATAACATCCGCAAATGTAACAAAAACACTTTGGATCAACTTTACAATTCTGCCTTTGCATTTTCACACGTTTTGGATTCCAAAAAGAACTTTAAAAAACAAATTAAATAACGGTACTAGCGATGCTAACAGCTGACTGTCATTATGATAACCCAGTGTTACCAACATGCGAGGAACAGCAAACTAGAACCAATTTGGAAAAAAGAAACCTGGATTTGAATTCAGCGCCTCAAATAACATCAAGATTAGTTCTCATCTTTTCTGATCCAAAAGTTGACCTGGATTTGTAAACTTGTGTTATGTATGTATGTTTGTTGTCATTAAGTTCAATTTAAAATCTTAATGTTTCGTCAAGTGCTATAATTATATTTTTTCCTGTTATGATTTTTGTTATTTAGATTCACTGATGTTTTATGAATTTTTGATCTTCGCTATTTATTGTTTTAATTTTAGTTTCCTTGTTTCTGATATAATTTAAAAAATAAAGACACTGAAACATTGTGGACGGACATTAGAAACACATGTGCTCTTCACTAAACTTCTTCAAATTGGATTTGAGGGATAATTCCCTTTCCCTGTCCTCTGCATCACATGTGATGTCTCCTCTACTTGAATAGTTTTTATTCGTTCTGTTGTTATGCATTAAATAAAGACGCAGTATAAAATTTAGCCCTATTATAACTGTTGTTATTATTAAACAGACCTCAATTGTTCGTAAATTTATCTTATCCTGGGCTATTTCTACTTCGTTTATTACATTGGCTGCTGGCCTATCTCATTTTGTGTGTGTTTGACACATTTTTAAAATTTAGTTCTGTATTAGTTCTGTTCCTAATTAATTTTTATTTTCGTTTTCCTTTCTTTCAAAATACCTTATCATCATAATTGTGTTTCCTTTTCTATATCTGGTTTATTAACGATATCATGCTCTGTTGGGAAATCTTCTTTACCTATCATTTTTCAAATTTTGGTTACTTCCTTTATCTCCTGTTCTATGGTTAAATTGTATTCTTTGAAATCATACCTTGGGAATAATGATTAGAAATCCTAATGATTAGTTAGCCATTTTAGACGATTACTAATTGATTAGATTAGAAATAATTAAAAATCTAATCACAATTAGTGACGATTGGCAATGCTAATCAAATCTAATCAAAACTAATACAAAAAATAATTGATTAGATTTCTTGATTATTTTTGATTAGATCAACTATTTTTAACTATTTTTGTGAAAAAAAAAAAATACTTATTTATCACATTTGTTGCTATATTTACATAAGGTACACAAGATTTTTGAATATTGCATAAAATTGTATTATATATTGCCACATACATATTGTGGTGGCAGATGATGCAAGATCAATAAAAAAAAGGATTAATAAAAAAAAAAAATAGTTGAGTATTTACTAAGCACTCATGCCGCTTAATACGAGCATCAAAATGCCC
Source organism: Wohlfahrtia magnifica (assembly GCA_023159175.1). Classification (NCBI taxonomy): domain Eukaryota; kingdom Metazoa; phylum Arthropoda; class Insecta; order Diptera; family Sarcophagidae; genus Wohlfahrtia; species Wohlfahrtia magnifica. Next base: position 4,568,230 of record JAKWBJ010000052.1, on the reverse strand, counting down.
CTTTTTGAGAATCAAAATAAAAACACTGGTTTTGTTTCTAGATTGATTCTCCTTTTTCTTCTGTACTTTATTTTACAGATTCAAGCTTATATACTAAATTAAATCTAAATCAGCATAATTGATCAATACAGTATTCCCACGGATAAAAAATATATGTTATATCGATGCAGAAATTCATGTGTCAACAAACTATATGTTTCTGCTGACAAAGTAAAAATGCATAAAATGAAATAAAATAAAAATTGAAAAAGTAAGTGTCAATAAACTATACTAAAAGAGTTAGGATCATATGACAATTAAATAAAGTGTGGGTAAAAAGTGTACACACACTACAATATATATTTACATATATAAAAATTAATTTTAAGTTATTTTATTTTTCTTTAATTTTAAAATTTGTTTTCATTCTTTCTCCCAATTTTTTTTTTTTTTTTTTTGTAACTTAAACTGCAAGTAAGGAATGAAAATAAACACTAAATGATTGGCTTGCAGGTATAGAATAACAAGTCACAAATTCAAGTATTTGCGGACACGAGAGCGTCCAACAAATACATAGAATTTCAGCCAGTGTCATTTATACATAAGCAACGACAGCCATCGCTGTCACGAAGCTTATGTTTTAAATACCATTAGCTGTGCGACCTATTAAACCAACCTGCAAGTAAGGAATGAGCTGCTTTCACTGAGTGTGCTGCTTTTATACTCTCCCAATAAGAGCTTTCCCTGAGAACAAACAACAAGCAAGCGATCGTCAATTTAAGCTTTCAACTCAACGAAAGAGCTTTTCGCTGCAGTGTTGTATTAAACCATAAGACAAGGTTGTATCCTTCACATATTAGTGACATACAATTAAAATAATCAATACAAAGTAATCATTGCAACAACAATCGAAAACATAATAATATTAATAATAGAAAAGAGTAAATAACAAAATAATTAATAAAATAAATAGGCTACGCCAGGGATGGGAAATTGCTCGTAACAAAATGTACTAACTTAAAAAAAAATTGTACTTTTTCCAGCCGGATTGTACTAAATTAATTTCTTTTTTATTAAAAATTAAATACAAATCTTATAATCAAAAATTTTACATATATTATGTATATGCAAAAAAAAGACATAAAAATTCACAAGAAGGTACATGGCAGGTCATTTGTACTAAGTACTTCAAAAGATAAACTTAACAACTAATATTAACTGTAAAGGAACACAGAATTTTATGAGATCTAAATTTTACATCACTTTTTAAGATATATTTGTTTCTAGCAAACTCTTTGTCAATTCAAAATTGTAACAACATGAATTAGATGACTTCAATAAATCCCTTGTTTGGATTAAATTGGAGACTTCCGAAGTAAGTAGTCTATTTCTCCCTTTGGTTTTTATTAAATTTTGGACAATTTTCTACATTTGCAGATGAATGTGGAATGGATAATATTCCTCTAACAATTCATTTTCACTTTCATCTAATGCATCCTTTTGTATAAAATTGCGAGCAATTTGTCTAAACAAAAATTTTCGACGGTCTAAAAAATATGCATTTGGCATCCTCGGATTGCATTTCTAAATAAATATTGTTAATAATTTTCAAGACATATTGTAAAAATAAAGATAATTTAAGATAACATGAATATCAGTACTAAAATATTCTTGAAATTTTGAGAAGTCGCCTCTTCTGTTAGAGCTATTGCAGAAATGATAATTAATGTCTTTAATAAGTTTGTTAATCCCATCTGGAATACTAAATTTTGAAGTAGCATAGGAAACTAAGTTTAATATATGGCATATACATCCATTTGTAAACAAATTTGGAACAAGCGATTTAAATTTTGATTGCACAGCATTGTTTGCAACCATCATTACAGCACGGTTATCTGTTGTCACGCCAATCATGTTTTTAATTGGAATTTGGTTTCTGTACAATACATTTAACGTGGCTCGAAATATTCCATTTGCGGTGCAATCTTCAATGGGAATTAGTTCTAAGAAACGGTCACGACTATTGCCAAATTTTTAGCAATCCGCGCTTTCGTCTATTACTAATGAATAGTAGTTGTCTTTAGGATTTTTTGGACCGGTAATATTTGTAACAATGTTTTGAGCCTTCTTTCTTTCTATTTATGCAAAACACTTTTGTGATTTGGGAGTCGTTCACTACGGCTTTTATTGCGTTGTTTAAATGATCTAAAACGGAAAAAGGTAAGTTGTGCTCTGCAACAAACAAGCTTAACATCACTTCAAATTTTTTTTTTTTTACCGAGTTTGCAATTGAGCATGATGTTGATTTTAAAAATTTATTTATTTTTGGTGTTGTCTTTGCAGCCAGTATTTTTTTTGCATGGGCTTCAGATGATTCATGCCGTTTCAGATGAAAAATACCTCCCGTAATATATAAATTACAAATAATGCATTTTTTATTTTGGCCGTACTTTATAACCCACTGATATTGCTTTGCACATTCCTCTCTGAAAGGGACACTGTAAGGCATTTTGTTTTTCTTGCTTGTTCTGTAAGTTACACATTTTTAATTTATTCGAGCTTTATAGTATTCATTTTTTACATTAAAAGTCAAATAATTAAAAAGTAATAATTTTAATAACACTTTAAACAGCTTTTCACCGACATAAATAAAACATGTGAAATGCACAATTCAACAGATGACAAACTATTATTAGTAAAACATTCACAATGAAATGTTAGCAGCAAGTTGCGAAATGTAATTGAAAGGAAAACAAAAAATGATACAGTGATGAGACAGAATGATGTAAAAAACATTTGGGTAAAATGTAATAAAGAATGGGAAATTATAAAATAGTGCCAAATAAGTCATTGAGGTGCCACGGTGTTTTTGACTTGCAAATAGTGCTAAAAAGTACAATTGTACCAACTTTTCCATCCCTGGGCTACGCTACACATACTATTTACATTTATACATACTATACATAAAATAAATACAAAGAACGAATTTTACAGAAAGTCAAAAAAAAAGAACAAAAATGCATATTCAATAAGTTTTGTAAAAAAGGCAATAGGTACTACATACAGTGGCTCACAGTCAAAGTGAGCCAGCATACATTTTCGAAAAAAATTATTAATAATATGGTATAAATTAATTAATTAATTAATTACTAAACTTCAAAAACTTAAAATTTATTTCAAATAGATACATAAGTAATATAAAAAAACAACAAAAACTTAAAAAATAAGGAAATGTACATCACACTAAAAGTGAGCCACTAAGGGTAAATATCTTTAATATTTTGTTGGACCACCTTTCGCTGAAATAACAGCTTGCAAACGCTTAGGAATCGATTCTAGTAAGTTTTGAGTGTATGCGGCAGGAATTGCGCTCCACTCTGAATGAAGAGCCTCGATGAGGTCTTTTTGTGACGAAATGGCATGTCTTCGTATATTTTGGTCCAGAAGTGCCCATACATTTTCCATAATATTTAAATCAGGAGATTGTGGTGAAACTTCAAGAACATGTGGGCAATTATAATAAAGTAATCATTCTCTCGCAATATACGACTTATGTTTGGGATCGTTGTCTTGGTAGAAATAAAAGTCGTCTTCGATCCCCAATTTCTCAACACTCTGCTTGACATTTTGCTTTAAAATGTCTAGATACAAAAATTTATTCGTGAATCCCGAAATGTGTTGCAAATTTTCGGTGTCACTTCCTGCCATGCAGCCCCAAACCATAATGGAGTCACCTCCATGCTTCATACTTGGGATAAGGTTTTTCTGTTGAAGCTCTAAGTTCTTCTGTCGCCATACCATCTGCTTTCCGTCGGAGCCAAATAAGTTAAATTTACTTTCGTCTGTAAATAGAACCTAACCAAGCATTTTTATTAGATATTTGCACTAATTTATAACTGCATACCCTTTGCCAAAAACTCATATCTTTTTTAATATACTGACGAGCAAACTCTAGGCGTTTTTTACGGTTTGTTTTGCTGATAAATGACTTTTCTTGCTACTCTGCCATTCACCCCTATTATGTATGTCCTCGTCACGTCGAATTTATGTCACTTTTTACATATGGCATCACAGATGTCGTTTTTAGTGTGAAATACGACTCTACCGAAAATCTATTACAAATAGCGGTATTATGTACGTATTTTTTAATGTGAAATTCGGCAAGAAGCGTCGTTGTGTATTTTCAAGTGACAAAATTTTTAAATAGAAAAACCGCGAATAAAAACTTTCGAAAAATGAGTGATATAAAACCGTAAGTGTAATTTATTAATTTCTATAAAATATATTTTCAAGTTTGTACATACATTTGTATGTATTTAAGGATAAAAAAGACAAATACCCAAAGAGTTCGAAACACTTGTGGATCTGATCGTAGGAATCAAAAACAGAATTAAGCTTCCGTAACCTATCGTAGAATCGAAAAATATAGCCAATGACTCTTAGAGCTCGGGGTAAATTTGAAAAACGTCTAAGTGTATCATTTGAATTATCAGCCTGGGTAAAATGAGTCATTACATTTTTCGTCTCGAGGTTCGTGTGATAGACAATCTGGGCCAGAGGCCATATGTCCTCAGGCTGACTCAGCCACTCAGGGCCGTGCCACCATAAGGTGTTGCCTATCAAATCTTTTGCTAGAGAATCACGACTTCCCAAATCGGCGGGATTACTTCTAGAGTCGATGTGAGACCAATTCTCCGTGCCAACTTTTTTAAGAATTAATGCCACTCTATTTGCGAGAAAAGTAGGCCAATGGCAAGGGGTTTTTGTAGCCAGGATAAAACAATAATCAGTCCAAAAATGAATCTTTTGTTTGGCCAGATTCATTTGACTGCACAACGAGTCCACCATATTTGCAAAAATGCAGCTCCGCAGAGCTCTAGACGGCGTAAAGTCTCGCATTTCACCGGCGCCACTTTTGTTTTCGCTGCCAATGAGTGACAGGTTATATCACTACCAGGGGTAACCACACGCAAATACAAAGTTGCTGCTTACGCCTTCTCTGAGGTGTCGCAAAAGCCATGGATCTCTATGTTGAAATCTGGGTGGAAATTAACCCATCTTGGAATGTTAATTGCCTCAATTTGTGGGTAGTCGTCTAAGAAAGTCTGCCATTTATTAAGTGTTAGGGGGATAAGACACTCATCCCAGTCTGTCTTGTCTCTCCAGACAATGATCTTAGGAGCGACAACGATCTTAGGAGAAAGCCATCCGCTTGGTAACCAAATCTCTGTTAGGTGGCGTTACGAGCCAAAAATAGAAATTATCGGAACTAGCATTCCATCGTAGGCCAAGCGTCTTAGTCGTGCTCGTATCCGAAAATTTCAAGAAGTCTGCGGCTAACAGATTCCCTTCGGGTACATCCTCTAACAAACGTTTATGATTCGCAATCCATTTTCGGAGAACAAAACCAGCGGAGCAAAGAACATTTCTTAGATCGTCACGACGCTTAATGGCCTCGGCAAGTTCATGAGAACCAGCGAGAACATCATCGACGTCCATCTAAGTTCGTAAAATTTCGGATACGGCAGGATTTCGAGCTTCACATTCACTGGCTAGTTGTATAAGAGTACGTATTGCGAGATACGGTGCACAGTTTATTCCGAACGTGACCGTATTAAGTTCGAAATCCTTGACTTCGCTGTGGGGATTATCACGGAATAGAATCCGCTGAAATGTGCTATGATTAGGATGAACCTGTATTTGCCTATACATCTTTTCAATGTCAGCATTAAATACGAAACGATAAAGTCGCCAACGGAGCATCAGAACCGTAAGGTCGGCTTGTAACAAAGGCCCAGGGTACAAGATGTCATTCAAACTCATTCCATTTGACGACTGACAGGAAGCATTAAAGACCACACGAAGTTTGGTAGTTACACTGACAGGTTTGATAACCCCATGGTGTGGCAAATAGTAAGATGCACTTTCTGCTGTGCACGGTTGAACCTCTTTCATATGTCCCAATTTAATATACTCACTAACTACCTTATCGTATTGGCACTTTAACTTAGGGTTACATAAAAGTCGAGCCGCATTCCTTCTAAACTGGGACAACGCGCGGTTTCGAGAATTCCCCAATGATAGGGTTTCCGAATATTCACGCTTAAAGGTCAGGTAAACGACAAAGCGCCCATCGGGGTTTCTGGAGGTTGTCGTCTGATACAGTTGCTCGCAAAACTTGTCAGAGTCAAACAATTCAGTTGCTTTCGGAACTTCTTTAAGTTCCCAGAAACGAGAAAGCTGGTTATTCAAATCGATTTGATTGAAGTAAGATTCAACCGAGTGTATTGAGTTGCAGTATTTTGAGCAACGAGGTTGCCACTCGGAAGCTTTTCAGCATCGGGTAATACTATCTGTGGATACACGTCTCCCCCCAGCAAAAGATCCATCCGGGCAAATTTAACATTAGTCTGATCAATTTCCATAAAATCTGGGGATCGGATATCAGCAATGGAGCACGTTTGCATTCTTCGTGAAATAAACGTCGCCTGTGAAGCAGGCTCAATCAGTTCCTGCACCACATATTTAATGTCGACGATCACGACTTCACAAGTTGCCCTTCCCAGCAATACTGTAGATTGCGGGTTGAAATCTATTTGTGAGGTATACGTGTGAAATAATCTATTCGCGTTGGAGGTAGGGTCCTTCTAAGAGCTGTGTGGGTGTGGACTGTAATTCTAACCATTTTCACTAGATCCTCGGGATTTATGTTCACTAGCCTGAGAATTAGTAGGATTCAAACGAGAGGGTTTAGATTGAGCCGATTCTCTCGGCGCGGAGTTACTTGAGCCCCGGCCTGGTTTCTTATGCAGAAGCGAATAGTGTCTCTGTTTGCAAATGAAACAGACGTGAACACTTTTGCACATTTTGTACACGTGGGAGGATGCCAAACAGTTAGAGCAAAACTTCATCGTCTCCACAGTTGATGAACGATCATCAACAGGCTGTCCCAAAAATACTGGACACAATCTAAGGGGGTGTTTCTCTAGACATAAAACACATTGAGTTATATTCGGACTCGAATTGGTCCTAGTCACAAAAGCAGGTTTTACCTTTCTGGAATCGGTTGATTTTCCCGGGTGGTAAAGCTGTGGGTTTTAACTGGGTTTTGAGGGGCGTTGGAATGAGAACCTTTAATGTCATAGACTGATTCCAAAGTTTTGTAACGCAAAGACAGAAATCATTTCATTCCACAAGGGCCTATCTGCATCAAGCATTTCTGACTGCTTCCAGAGATTTAGGGTGGTATCAGGAAGTTTTGTAGAAACAATATAAATAAAAATTACATCCCAACTATCAGTTTCGACTTCGAGCAATGAGAGGTTGGTAATGCAATTCTTTAATACTGGGACCGGTTTCACGGGTAATAGGGTTGATATTGAAAAGAATTTTCAGCTGAGCGTTAATAAGAACGCGTTTGTTCTCAGATCTGTCCATTAGATTTTTCCATGCAATAGGAAAACAATTTTTGGTTAAGGGACATGTTCGAATCATTTTATGGGGTTCACCTTTAGTGTACTGTAAAAGATAGTACATTTTCGAGACGGGGTCGATTCGGGGATTTTCTCCGACCATGCCTCTAAACGATTCACGGAATGAGGGTCATTTAAAATAATCTCCACAAAACGATTCGATCTCACACGTAGGCAAATGAGCCGATGGGATAAAATTCCGCTCCTGATCTTTCTGATCCTGCCGAGTCTTCTCCAAACGCTCCAAATGATCAGAAATGAGAAAAACTCCACGAACATAGGTATCATACTGTACTTTGATTTGACCGCTACAATATCCATCTTGGGATACAATTAACAAAGAGTCATAGATTTCTCTAATAACCTCCCACAAAGAGTTCCTTCTCGTGCATACCTGAAGAGCGAATGGTATGATCCGCCGGAGGGATATTGTAATATATGATGCTCTGCTGTTGCTGTTGGGCTGCGCGATGAAGAGAGAAGAAGAGATCTCTGCTACTATGGTTCTACTACATTGACCGTCATTTCCGTAATGAAAGTCCCTGCTGGTCTACTCTATATCTCAACTTTTGCTACTGCCAAAAGGAGAACATTGTAGTGAACGCAAAAGATTTCGCTCTAGAACAGACTCGTGAGGTACCCGGTTAAACTGTACGCACGTGCTTGCTAGCTAGCTCGCTTATAGAGAAATGGGCGGGAATCTTGTTTACCTGAGTTACCTTGCAGAAATTACAAAAAAAAAAAAAAATCACGTGCGCTTTAACAAGCCCCTTACTATCAACACATTTGTTTCCCAAATCTTCCTACACACCAATGTTAGAGAACCCAGATGTCAAGGTTCTCGGCCTCTATACCCTCCCTTCCTATGGTTTCTATTGGCCTAAGTATATGTTAGAAACCCCAAACACCATTAACCTTTTCAGTCGATACCTAAGTTTTACTTAAAAGTCCAAATTATTTCATATTTCAAAGCATATACAAATATTTATTCAAATTATCCTCGTACTTTATAATAATAATATCAATTCCTAAATTTTCTATAATATTTTTACTAACACTATTTTCATGAGTGTAATATAGAGTGTAAAGATATAAAACATTTTATTATCTAAAGATATACTTATAAATTAATTTGTCATCAAAGAGATCTTAAGTTTTAATTCTTTTTTTTCTTTTCTTTTTTTTTCGTATAAATCTCTCATAAGTTCAATTTCGATTTTATTTTTCGATCTTAAAATCTCTTTGATTACAAGCAAATATAGAAAATAATGTTAAAAGAATATAATAGTATAACAATAAAAGAAATAAAAGAGAGTGTGATAAAAGGAAATCAATCACTTACAGTTTTTGATACTCTTGTTTTCAAATCCATCGCTGCTTGTTGAAGGCCTCCACCAAACCGATGACTGATCGTTGTTGTTGTAACTTTTTCAGCTTCTCTTTTGTTTAAAACTGTTATACTTGTATAATATTTATGTTTAACAAAAGATCTTTTGATAATAATATGATATTTTAAGCACAATTTAAAAATAGATATGTAGGGTTTTCAGATTAGGTTTTAATTAAGGGTTAGTCGTATTAAGTATTAATTAGGAATATTTTCATAAGGTGAATAGGGATTTTAGACAAATTTAGACTCATATCGATGATTTGGTTAAAATAATTATATAGGGTTAGGTTAAGTTTTAATGTAGTTTAATTATTAATCAAATTTTTACATGTAAGGCTAACTAGTTTAGGTTAGAGTAGATTGTAACCATATTTAGGGTATTTTCTTTTGATTTTAGAAGATATTTTAAGCGTTTTTAGATATATTTAAAAAAAAATTAATCATGTTAATATATAATAGAGATTTTGGGGTAATTGTAAGTAGGTTATGGAAATTTTGGAAAACTCTAATTATTCTATCATTATTTAGGAATATTTTTAATATTATTTAGAATTGTAACTTTATATTAATAGTTGTTATTAGATTGTAGATTTTTAATTAGGTTGTATTTTGAGTATTTTAATTATATTGTAGAGTTTTCTTTAGTTAAACATATTTTACTTAAAGTGGTAGAACTTTGGTTATATTGATTTATTGTAGATTTATTGTTAATATTTTCGTGGTGTTTTTTATAATATTTATGTAATAACTTATTTTTAATGACAATTGTTTAGTATTTAACTTAGGACCCATTACTTGGTTTATTGGTTAGATGAAACCAATAACCTTTTAAATATCAATGGTAGATGTTTTCTTTCAAGGGGACGATGATACATTTGAGGACAATGAATGTGGTACAAAATTGAAGTCTTCGTATAGATGAGCAACCACATCTTCTTCAATCTTCACAATTGATTTTTAAAAGTAATTTTACGGAATTGTCAGGGTAGTATTGTAGATGGCGTTCCGGGGTAGAGTAGGACCATCAGTAGGCCCGTAGGTCTAGTTGCCGTCCCCGGAATCGTGTAACCTAGGAGGGATTATATTTTTCTGTATTATCAAAATTCACAATTTACCACAATTTCCACTAAGATCAATTACCTGTTATGATTATTATTATTTTTTTTCTATGATGAACATTCTCTTTATTTTATTTCGTTTAAAAATTATATAATTTATAATTTTAAAATGTTTAAAATTTAGTTCTCAATTTAAAATTTTCACTTTTTCTTTTTTTTCTTTGGCACTTATCTCACTCAGTTAATCTTTACACTTCCAGCTCGATCTTAAAATGAACTTCTCTAATAAAATGATACGCTTATCGAACTAGTGCCCTTTTATACTTATAAAAAGCTCATTTTTTCCACTCTGTTTTTCTCATTTTATCCTACCAAAACCTATATCTTTCACTATGTCTCTCTCTCACCTATGGAATTTATTTTAATATCGTGTGATAATACCGTTATCATGTATGTCTATTGTTAAGACATAACATATACTTAATTTATTACAAGCCTATAAAAGATACTATCATTCTATCTCTGTCTCACTAAAGGTTTAATAATGATCATATGGGTTAATATATTTTTAACACCATCATCATGTATGTGAACATACATGATATTTCATATTTACATCCATGTGATAAATAAAGATAGAAAAAAAATAAATAAATAAACAATACCCATACTGCTCATGATAATACGATATTAATAAGATAAACAAATAATTAAAAGATAACTCCGAAATAAAACAATCAAAGATATTTAAAAGTATGAATTCATAAAAAAATGAATTATACGATATTAATAAAAAAATACGGTATTACATTATCTCTAACATAAGCCTCAAACTCCGATAAACGGTCACCGTTCCTTATTAAATCATTTACAGAGGACATTTTTAGAAGAGTTTCAGAATGAAATAGCAAGAAAAAAAAACTCAACAAAAACAATGCCAATTAGGTATGTATGTATGTATATCCGCTCACGGGTAGCTCGATAAACAATTTAAAAGAATAATAATAAAGGGATGCGAAGGCTTAATAAAAAGCAATGAGCAATAAAATTTCATAAAGTGAAGCTTTATTTCTAATTTCAAGCGTATTAGCGGGAGAATATACGCTTGAAATTAGAAATATTTCCGAACAAGGTACAAAAAATATCCTCACACTTCCTATCCTGGGTTTACCTAAAAACCGAGTTAATACACAAAATAATAAATTTCCAAAATTAATAATTTTTGTACTCGTAAATCGTGAAAAGAAAAATTAAAATTATCCAATATAAATCCAAAAAGCACGATTATTTTCATTTTCATTTCGACCTGGCGACAAATGATAATGAAAATCCCCAAAACCAAAGGAAATCTATCCGATCACATCACTCGCACTCGTTTAACCACACATATTTGTGTCGCAAATTCTCTAATTTTCTTTTATTCATAATATTTATTCATTAAGACAATATATCCTATTTCCTTCCTTAAGAGTAATATATTTCTATTATTTATATAAAAAAAATAATTTAAATATGTATATTAATAAAGAACATATTCCGAGAAAAAAAATAAATTAATTAATATCGACTGTCTGAAATACCTACAATAGAGTGACAATCCTAGTCAATCGAACAATATTCACAAAACAACAAAATATAAACATTATACTCGCAGATATAGATTTAAAAAAAAAAAGAATATTTTTTATGATTTTCTTTTACTTTAATTTGAGCTAAGTTTCTCTTATTAGTTCTTATTATCACCATTAATAATTTTTAATATCAATTTCTCTTTATTTCTGTCTTCTTTACTTGACATTTCTCTGATTATGGATTTCTTTTTTTTATAAGTTGATCTTGGCTTTCTCTTAAATTTTGGATTCTTTTTTCATTTTTTTATATACTCTCTCTTATATATTTAAATAAGAAGAAGCACGTACACAAATTTCAAGCAATGATAAAAACAAAAAGAAATTAAAAGAAAAAGGTTACAGACATCCCTCGAAAAGTGTGTAAATTATGAAACGATAAAACATTAAAAGCTCAAAATGGAAATGATATTAATAATAAGAGAAACTACCTCAAATAAATATTGTTCGTTGGACTGAGACCTTAATAACTTTCTCTGAATTGAACAAAATATAATTCAATAGCAAAACTAAGTAAGAAAGTAAATAAAATTGTGTAGAAAAGTTTGACTCACCAAATTACTTGAACTCTGCTGCTGCGGGATGATGAGGCCTCGCCATTCTGCTGCTGTGGAGTTTTTTTACGGTGTAAGATGTGTTAAAAGATGTATCTTTTTGGTTTTGTATAAATGAGGGTATTCACGAAAACTTAGTTAATTATTATTAGATTTAATTTAATCTAACGAAAAGAAAATATATACATATATTTTAATAAGATAATTTGTAATGGTAAAATTTCATTGTTGGCGGATATGGATATTGTATATTGTGTAGGTTTTGTTTAGGATTCCGTTTTTATTAAATATTTTATCATTTTAGATTTTAGAATTAGATTTTGTTTGGCAATAAATATAAAAATTTATTATTGACTAGTTATACAATATTCATATCCTCTTTACCCTTATGATTTTTATAAACTGCAAGTTCTTATATTATTATTATCCAAAAAAATTTATTTCCAATGATCGGATATACATAGATGATGGTGGTATGGCTGTATGTTACTGGGGTAGTCGTGTCCGTAATTTTTCTGTATCGGGAAGATGATATCTCAAGTTGTTGCTGTTGGATTGTGGTGTTGCTGTTGGATTTGGATTCGGCTTCTTGTCTCTAGAAGGCACTTATGGTAGGTTTGCTGACAAAGGAATCGAAGAGCTTAAGTGTTTTTTTCTTCTTCACTTCAGATGTTGGGTACACTTCTACGGTAGGTTTTAGGACTTCAATTATGCTTTCCTTGTTGATCTTTTATTTATGGGTGGTTGAATTTATTATTTTAAATCTTTAAATTTTATTTATTCTAATATCTTAGGCAAGTGTATATCCTTAAGATGTCGTTTAAATTATATATACATTTTTTCTTTTTCTTTTTGGTTTTCTTTGTGGCTCTGTTCTTTTTCTTCTTCTTTTTAGCTTCTGGTAAAGAGTGGTTGCTGTTAACACTCGATCATGTATCTTTTGAAACAGAGAGAAAAAAACAGACAGTAGTGGCTCACTAAATGAGTCCACTACTTCAAAATTGTCAATTTAATTATTTTCCTGTATTTTTTTAGATTTTCTTGCCACAAAAATTTAATTTTTAAATATAATTTGTACACCGTCACCAAAGCAAATTCTATTCCTTTATATTCTTAAATTGAAATTGCCTTTGCAGGTAAACTTATACGATGAAGGTGGTTGTCTCTATTTTCTAATAAAATATGATTGACTCAGGATACTGAAGACTAATACACCTCAATAGAATATATACCTTCAACACTTTATATTATATTTATTAATTTATACAGAATTTAAGCACTTTAATATTTTTATTAGGTACAAAACTTAATTAGAAACGATCAGGTGCATCTTATTGCACAGTTTAATCACAGAAGACAGTTTCTACATCCCGCTAAGCCTTTTATACACCTAAAATTACTGTTAGGGGCCATTATCTATTTGACAGATTGGAATTAAGCAAGTTTACTGGGTTTAAACACAGCTAGTTTAACGTGCGTTAATATGCGTTGAGATACGTCAATTTATAGTCGAGGCAGACGAATAACAAACACTTAGTTCTCTTATTAGTCAAGGACTTTATTACCAATAAAAATTAATAAATTACAAAACGCAAAACCTGATACATTTGCATATTGAAACGAAAACCACACGTTACAATATACATATGTTCCCATACGCAAAATTAATTGAATCCTCAACTTATTCCTCGGGCAAGACGAGTATTATAGCGTAAAAGTTTGAAATGTTTTCCAAAAATAAACGAGTACTTTTTTATTCGTTAACTCGAAACCGGTGCAACACGAATGCAGTATGTATTACAATATAAAAGCAAAGTATAAAAAAATATGCAATTAATTTCAATTTTGTCTCTTATTTATTTCAAACCACAAACAATGTCATCTATCTAATCTGTTTCATTTACTTTCCTTTCCTTTTTATTTTATTTCCAGTATGTATGTAATTATGTATGTAAAAATATTTGTCGTTTTGTATGTTAAAGATTTAGTAAATAAAAGCACAGTTTAGAAAAAACTGGGCTTGTTTTACATAAAAGCTTTTTTATTTACATCCACTTAACAGAACCAAAGCAGCAAATATTAATTTAATTGTTGTTTAAAAAAATTCACTTTATCACTTTTGTGATCACTTGTGGGCTCACAAATGACTTAACTTTTTCTTTATAGATGAATATGGGATTATAATTGGATGTTAATTTTCAATTCCAAATTAAAGATGTGGGTTGATCTTCGGGTTTTATTGAGTAGGCAACCAAAATATTTTAGTAAATATTCCACTGGGGTTTAAATATCCGGTTCGAAGGACCAAAAAAATGTATATGTGAAATATTCCTCACAAGAATAACAAAAATTAGGAAAAAAAAAAACAAAATCAATTTGGGTTTATATTAATATTTTATTTTGGTTCGGGTGTGTGCGCTATTTACTTTCAGTTTAAAGGTTTTTTTTTTTAAAAACACCAAAAAATGGCAGATACATACAAAAAATATACAAAATAATTTAGGCGCTAAAACCGCAATCATAAGAAAAATTAACAATTAAAAGAAAGTGTAAAAAAAGATGTGCATTAACTGAATGTAAATATGGGGCATTTCGCACGTAAACATCAGGATGTCGTGAATACCTTTAATGCATTCTGTAGTTTATGCTATAATTACATAAGCAAATAACTTGATCACCAGGTTGTCGTGAATACCTTTAATGTATTCTGTAGTTTATGCTATAATTACATTAGCAAATAACTTGATCACCAGGTTGTCGTGAATACCTTTAATGTATTCTGTAGTTTATGCTATAATTACATAAGCAAATAACTTGATCACCAGGTTGTCGTGAATATCTTTAATGCATTCTGTAGTTTATGCTATAATTACATAAGCAAATAACTTGACCACCAGGTTGTCGTGAATACCTTTAATGTATTCTGTAGTTAATGCTATAATTACATAAGCATATAACTTGATCACCAGGTTGTCGTGAATATTAATAATAATCTAATTCAATTACGGCTATAACACGGTAGGCTCGTTATTACTTTACCTGCTTATGTAGTTATATTATAAACAGAATACATTAGAAAAATATATAAACATATTTTTTATTTTGTACTTTGTTGTTTCGACTGACCGCACCCAATTATCTCGTAATCTAATTAACCGTTAATTATCTGTCATATTGTCTCTCATTCCCTTTTCGTTCATTAACCCTATACTGTCCGTGTTGTCCTGTAATACCCCAATACCACACACGTAACCTGATATACCTTGGTTTTAACTGCTCAAGACAAAAATATTTTAAATATAAAATTTTATTGAAAAAAAATCACTCTTCAAAAATACCATCCATTGACATCTGCAAGAGGTCATGGGATGAGTCGACATTGGATGTCGACGAATTGAGTGACTTTGGAAAATTTTCAATATATTTTTGTATAACAGACTGTATTTCCCAAGCAGCTTTCTGCTGCTGTTTGACATCAATTTCTTCTAATTGTGCTGTAACCAATTCGCCCAGCCAGCTGTATTTTTACACAATTTGCTTTCTAGATGTTATAATTTCTTTCAAAGCCTTAAAATCGCCTTGCATTTCAGAGAATGGGTTGATTTTCTGTAATATAAGAGTAGATTTTTGTTTACGTTTCTGGTTTTAGATTTTTGTTTTTGTGTCTGTATGTTTGATTATGAATGTTCATACTAAATGCACTACAATTTTATAAGTTCCTTTATATTGATATTCTAATTTATAACCTGCTTCATTCTTAAGTAAAACTAAATCTCCTATTTTAAAATCATAATCCATTAAATCCTTATCACAGTTAATTTTTTGCTTAACTTTATTTATATCTAGTAAATGTTTTGCTCTATTAAGTGCCACTTCTAACTTCTCTATTAAGTGCCACTTCTATAATGGTGCAACCTTATCTACTACATTGGAAATATAGTAAATTTTATTAGGAAATTTTAGTAGATAATCGGGAATTAACAGGGTCGTTGTACGGGATTACAAAATTATGGGATTGTTATATGGGATAACAATGGTACAGGATATGGAAACCAGTTGAGTGTACTAAAAATACTGTATAAATTTCACTTAAAATTTCCAAATGAAATATAATACTCGAATAATTTTACTTATTCACTTAAGTTTAACATTAATTTCAATTAATGTTTGTTTCAGTATTCGAATATGTATCAAGTACTGAAACCCGTGCGACGGGTATTTTCGGTATTGAGCGCGATAATCCACGTTGAAATTAATTTTGTAATAAATTTTCCTAATTTAGTATGTATATAAATCAAGCAGCCAAAAAGTTGTACTTTAATTTTCGAGTTGAAATAATTATCTTTAAATGTGTGTATATCTTTTTACCTCGTAGTGTACTGTGTAAATATACAAACGAGAAAAACACAAACAACAATGATGTTTCTTATTTAAAGAGTTAAAGAGATCATTTAGCTATAAACCAAGACAAAATTTGTTTTTTTTGTTGTTGTAGAGAGCGTATTATTTAAAAAGTGGGAGTGAGAGAGATAAATAGTGTGATTGTTTCCCACCCGAATTAAATTAAAGAAACAAATGGGAATTATTAAATATATAACATATGTGAGTTAAATTTTAATTTATTTACAAAAAAGCATGAATGATTACTTTATTTCACTTGATGATCACTTGTTGATCGTCACTTAAAGAGTAAATTCTTACAAACTAAGTAGCAATATTTATACCTAAAATAATTCTTAAATCTAACCGTTAACCTAAAGCAATAACAATATGGTACATAACTAATATATAATGAAAATTGATGATGCTTATTCTAAAGGAGAAATTAAGGTCAGGATCAAAGTTTTTTTTATTGAGAGGAATTTAGAGGATAAGGAAGGTCAGGAAGGTCAGGAATGTTTATACTTATTACTTATTATTTTGAGATATGGTAATTAGAGGACAGGGAAGGTTATATAAAATTATGAGTGAAATTAGGGAATAAATGAAGATAGGGCATGATAAATATATAACTTGTATGTATGTACTGTGAGCGTCAAAAGAAACTGTACACCAGTAGCATTTATGTTTAAACTTTTATTTTATTATTTTTTTTATAATGTAACTTAAAATTTTTTTAGTTTTTATTTATTATAGTATGTATGATATTAAATGTATTTTAATTTTCCTTTTATGTTGTAAATTAATTTGATATAAATACCTTTGTATTTATTTCGCATTTGTGCATATGTATTCTTGTTATTGTTGTACCAAATTTAACGTTTTTGTTGCTGTGGAGTAGCTATGTGATCAGTTTTTTTTTATACACAGTGGAAGATAAAAATTTAGTTGCTACTAAAAAATTGTTTTTCACCGCATTTAGACTATGTTACTTGTAACATAACTTTTCTTATTTTGTTTCAAAGTAAGT
Organism: Wohlfahrtia magnifica; assembly: GCA_023159175.1. NCBI lineage: Eukaryota > Metazoa > Arthropoda > Insecta > Diptera > Sarcophagidae > Wohlfahrtia > Wohlfahrtia magnifica. The sequence goes on along the minus strand of JAKWBJ010000052.1, from coordinate 4,550,739 downwards.
TTCAAAAGCTTGAAGCATTTATATTATGTTACAACAAACTTGTCTATTTTTTATTTTTTGCTTTGATTTCGTTCTTTATTCTTCTTCTTGGCATATTTTTGTGTACATATGTATATCACAGACTAGTATAACGTATATCTATGAGTTATTTCTGTGAAAATTAAACTTGTTTTGAATTTGCTAAAAAAAAATATAAGTGCATATCTGATATTATATTATAATTATTTAAATGCCTAATAAATGACAAAGGGAGAATCGCCACTATTGGCGATTGAATATATTTAAAGAAGAGAAGTTAAAATCCTCAGTTTTAGAATTCTCTTTAAAAAAGTAATTATTGAAATCTGAATTGTGTAAAAAACCAATAATTTCTTTTGAATCATAATTAGCTCCTAATCCAGCCATAAACATTTGTCAATGTCCGACAAAACAAATATAAAGTTATCCATGATGGGTGATGATATCTTTCAAAAATTATTAAAAACACAGAAATGGATGACAGCGAAGATGACGAAATCATTTTAAGTTTGTTAGATTGTGTAAAAAGTGCTAGCGGTAAAAGAAAGAAAATAGAAATAGTTTGGGTGAAAGAATGGCGGAGGGATCGCGAAAACCGGGGCACATTTTCATTCATTATGACCCAGCTTATCGACGACAAATCATGCTTTTTAAATTACTTAAGAATGAGCAAGGAAACTTTCAACTTCATTCTTTCCAAAATTGAAGGCGACATCAAAAGACAAGCTACGATGTTAAGGAAAGCAATAACGATGTTAAGGAAAGCAAATTACCCCATATATACGAGTATAAAGTTTGCGCACGCCCGATGACTGTTGTGATAAACTATTAGTGCCATCGCGTAAAGCATTGCAAAATAGTTTCTGCGGTTGAATCCAGCAATGATTTACACAGTTTCTTTATTGCCTCATCTCGCCGTGTTAAATCAATACGCCATAGAAATCGAAAGCGACAGTCCTGAATGGTGGGCAAATAATTAGCCGAGATACAGTCATGTATCAATAATAATAACTGCTCAGCTATTTTTACTTTAATAAATTAAAAGTACTATGCTTATATGAGATTGGCAGGACAGCGCTTCTGTAAAACGATCGTAGTGGCATAAAAAATCCTCTATTCAAATCAGCTACAGTATACGGTCTATACCGTGAGTTGACTTAAGTATCCGATAACATTTTCAACACTTCCGGACAACGGTAAGTGTGAAATTAATTATTCCCAACTTAAATAACGTAGACATACTCTATATTATAGAACAAACTTAAACAATTCGCAATTTAACACTTTGACATTATATTTTATAAAATCATTAATTGAATGGCATAATGGTATATTCAAGTGTTTAGCTAACAACACTGTTAGCATTTTAGCCACATAGGCATAGTCAAAAAACATTACATTTGGCATTTCCAAATCAGTCCTTAATTCTTTTCTATAGGTGGGTGCTATATGACACGCGTCTGTCTTCTACCCATAAGGCAGAATACCCACAGTAACACGTGAAGATAGCCACACACGATCATAAGCGGTGCAATACAACAATAACATATTATGCACATTGGGTGCAAATCAAAACAATCGTCGGCATAGGAACAAAGTATTAAATGATCGTCCACATGTGTAATATTAGTATGGTATGCGCCGCAGCAACAGTCAAGTGGTCGCTGCCCATACAACGTGCAATTAGATACTCTTTTGTTTACAGACATTGTGTGACCATGAAAACATATTATGTTGTGTTGGCATTGACGACTGCCAGACCACGCTACAGTTGTTGAAGATGATGCGGGAGGTGCGGGAGGTGATGGAGGTTGAATGCGGAAATAAAAAGAATTTGTTGTTATTACAAAAAATTGTTGAAGAATATAAGTATACATACCTTTATATATCAGCCTCTTCTTCATCCGATATTTAAATCGGCGAGTGAGTGAGGAGGAGGAGAAGGAGATAAAAATATCTCCTGCCTCTGGGGAGCATGATGGTGATGCCAACTTGGGGGAGGAGCAGGGGAAGGACAAGGAGGTAAATAAATCTCATGTCCCTCGTTATTATCAAATGAGGTTCTTAAAAAGAACTCAGTTTTTGTAAATATGATTGGTGGTGGTGAAGGAGGTTAGGAAGGAATGTCAAAGTAAATACTGTTATTCATTATATAATATATGAACAATTCCTAAATGAAATATATTGGACACATTCTGTATTTAAACTAAATATTTCTTCTGTTTTTAGTAACAAATGCGAAATTTTCTTATCAAACTATTAATTTGTTTCTGTAATGTTTATGATAAATACTCACCTATGAATGGACTGTATTAACTTTTAAATGAAACCCGATTTGGTATTGTGTTTAATTATATTTATTCAAAATTAGCCTCTAAAATTAACTTCAATATGTGCTTTGTCTTCAGTTATAAGTAGTGAATGAATGAATATATAAAAGAAATAATGAAAGAACAAAAAAAAGACAGTGTTGCATTTTCTAGTATTTTATACAAAGGGAATAAAATAAGAAATAAGTACTAAAATAAGATGATAATAGTAACTGCTCAACACTATTATAAGAATACATTTCCTTATCAAACTATTATTTTAGTTATGCATATTCCATTAAAACTGCACTTTATTTTTTTCTCTTTTTTTATTATATTTACACTTTCGCTCTTACACTTCGATCACGGGAGTTTCGCACTTCGATTAGGCGTCTGACAATTTCACCCTCTCTCCCTCTTTCTTACTTATTACCAAAACAGAACGATTCTGTAAGTACACACTCAGTAATTCCTTATCAACACACACCCTTCTCAAACTGCGAACCGCAAAACAACTAACTCTTATTGGCTGAAACAAAAGGTGGGCGGAGATTTCACATGCCACGCCCACAGCTGCCGGCTTTTGTATGCCAAAGGTGAGCCAGAACCAACATAAACCCTACTACTGCTTTGAGAAGTGCTTTATTAAATATCGGCAAAAATGCGAAAAATTACTTTTTATCACAAACTAGCAAACCCGGCGAACTTCGTTTCGCCACCAGATGGCTTCGTTTTATGTAACATATCGTTTGGTGATTAAAAGATGAAGGAACAATTTTTTTGTTTTATATATAAAAAGGAAAATTTTTATTTCATTTCACAACAGTAATGAATTCATTTCGATTACAAAAAAAAAAACAAAAATGAAGTGTTATTTAGTTGAACTTCTCTAAGTAAATGAAAGTGAATCCAAAGTAAATACTGAATCGAAGCGTTATACTTATCCGCAAATTTTCCACCATCGACGAAATGAAATATATTTGCAGAAATTGATGCGGTTCATCTGGTGTTGGCACCATTGAACCATGCAAATGATATATTTGTCCTTGTATCTGTAATTGCAAACAATCATTTGTTGAAGAATACGATGTAACTTCTGATCGTGTGATGGTGTAGTGTGTGGTGTATATGTAGTTGTTCTGTGTTGCAATTCATTGTGTTGGTGTGAGTGATTGGTTATTTGTGTTGTATCTCTTACCTTGCAAGTCGGCATGAAGCCGCCTTCTTGAATGATATTAGCTCCAAAGGAAGTCATGCGAAAGCAGTTATTGTATTCAAGGATGTGTTGAAGAAAATGGCTGGAATCGGGATCACTTCCATCGAACAATGGTTTCAGTGGCTGTGGTGGTGTAAGTAATGGATCCAGTTTGACTTTTCCACTTGCGCAGCAAAATCCAGCCGTTTCTCTTTTGAACTTTAACGCATCGCTGCAATATCGGCATATAGTCGTCATTGGTCCAATATCTAAATTTTTATCATCACTGTAGTTCGCAGTGGGATCATACTGGAATGCCAAGCGATTGTATCATGCCAATGATCTTCGTGTGCTCACGCGTTGTCTCAATCGGGCATTTTCTCTTATTATATTTTGTCTTTCTACGCTTAAGTTCTGTGAATACACTTGTTGCTGGCTTGCATGTCTTGTGCGGCGGCCGATGTTCGAATGTCGTCCTCTAGGCATTTTGGACTATGGACAGAGTGGTGAATTTAACCTCAAATGCACGATCCACATAATTTACACAGTTAAACTTTCCACCTTAAAGACAAATGCCTGCTGTTGAAATTGCAATGTTAGGAAACGAATAACTTATTTTCTTTTACTTTTTTTTCACAATTTCACAGTGAGTACAATACCGGTTTGTCACATGAAATTAACTGAGCAGAGAACAATGAGTAGCTGTCAAACTATGTATCATGCACCGGCGCCATCTACTTAAAATATTGGTTTGTAGTACATGCTATGTATCAGAGATGGCGCTGTATGTGAAAAAAGATATTCCCACTTTTTTGTTAAAATTTTTCGTGAATTTTAAACTTTTAAATTTTATTTTAAAAATCTTTAGCTTATTTACTAAACATGAAAATAATTCCTAGCGTGTAATACCAAGGAATTCCTTTGTGAGAAAATCCCGTTTGAGGAATGCCAATATTAAGGGTTGTTGTTTTGTATACATATGTCAGACACAGTAGTTCCGTCCTTACTTCATTTTATGAAAATTGTCAAATTCATCTGGAACATAACGAAATGTTGAATTGCGAAAACAAAATTATGCAATACAAATGATATACACTCGGTCGCATAAATATGCGTACAAGAATAACAATTCGAATTAAACATTTGTATTTAATATAAAAATAAAAAAAATAAAAACTTTTGTATCACTTTTTTGTGAAATCCTTGTGTATTTAGGATAACTAGGAGATAAAAAATTCAAGTTTTAAGTTGAACAAAATAAATTAGAAATAAAAACTAAGCAAAGGTAATTTCAAAACTAAGCAACAGTATGCGTACCTAAAAGGAAATAATTTTTTTACATTACTAAGAGCTAAAAATATAAATAGATTGATATATCAGTAAGAAGTTGGGTATCCTCGAAGCTTTATAACTTCGTTTAAGCGTTTTGTCGTTGATGAGACAAGTTTTCTAGTATATTCTGGGCTAATGTTGTTCCATTCTTCCACTAAAACTGTTTTGAGAATTTCCTTTTATGTTATTACATGATTTCGAATTCGTCGCTACAGGTTATCCCAAAGATGCTCGATAGAATTCAAGTCTGGGGACGGTGGTGGGGCTTTTAACTCTTTTTTAACATTATATAACAACCAAAGCCTTGTATTATATGCGGTGTGTTTTGGATCGTTATCTTGTTGAAAGTAATAATCCTCCTCAATACCCAATTTTTGTACGCTTTGTATTAGATTCCCTTTTAGAATTTGCAAATAGAGCTTATGATCCATCGTTGACGGAATAAACTCTAAGTTAGCCACACCTTTGCCGGTAATGCAGCCCCATACCATCACACCTCCGCCACCATGTGTTACTGTTGGTTTTAAATTTTTGGGATTTAATGCTGTACACGGTTTTCTCCACACTAGTTGGAGGCCTTTTATATCGAAAATGCAAAATTTGCTCTCATCAGAAAACAAAACTTTTTCCCAGCACTCTGGAGGCTTATTTATGTGCGCCTTTGCAAACACTATTCTTTTTTGTCTATTAACTAATGAGACAAGAGGCTTTTTCCGCGCTACATGACTACGATAGTTTGCCTTTTTTAAAACTCCACGCACAGTATCCACGGAAACAGCCTTTTTAAATTGAACGTTAAATTTAATTTAAATTTTCAGCAATTGTGCGCGCTGTTGTTCACGGATTTTTCTTGACAGATTGGACTACTGCTCTTTTCTCGCGATATCCCGAGGCTTGGACACTAAAACTCCTGTTTTTTTTTTTTTTGTAGTGATCTACTATTCTCTGGATAGAGGATTGAGTTCATTCAACTATTTTGCCAATTTCCCGTAAGGTTTTCCCTTCTTTCCATAGGTGTACAATAATTTTTCATTCGGCAACATTTATTTCTTTTCCTCTTACCATTATTTTTAATTTGAAGCAAAAAACGTGGAAAAATACTTGTATGGTATTATTGCACTAAATTTTTGGTTATTTTGTCATAAAAAACCCTTTACAAAGAACGGTTGCAATTTGTATACGCATAGTTTTGCATCCTGCTATAGTTGCCATATTATTGTTTTTGCATTCTGAATTTTTGTTTTAGCTCGACAATGCAAAAATGGAAATGCCTAGTCAATGTATACATGTAGGTCTATTAATAGAGACCCAATTTAAACATCTACCTTTGTTCTGCGATAGTAAAATCTAATGTTAAATGATATTTTATATTATGTACGTAAACTTTATAACAGATGTACCAGGATAAATTCAGTTACTCCAGGGATCACTGCATAAATTAATTTAAAATAAAAGATTTCCACTGTAATTCTTAACACTTATTTATTAATTAAAAAATTCTATGACTTAACATTCTTAATTAAATATTAATAATGTACTCGCTACGACAGATAGATAACTAACTCCACTAACTCAGTTGTGATAATATCAATCCATTTATTCTTAATTATTTTTCTTTAAAATTCAGTATATAATAATAACTTGATTTCATTTAAATTAAACATATAATAATAATGATATTTAACTGCACTTTTCTCATAGTAAATAATTGTGCTCCACCATAAGATCATTTCTACACAGAGTTTGTTGCTTAAGTCTTATTAATTCTTGTATACAGTGGAGAAATATAAAATAAAAGAGTACCATCGTCTATTTAAAACTTAGTGGTGAATAAAACTGAGATTGAATTTAAAATTATGATGATAGCAAAGAGAGAGCTAGGAAAATGCAATGGTATTAACCTATTTATAAATATAGTGGCAATGAATATATTAAAATTAACTCTCCAAATATAAATGCTGAGTACACTAAAATATAATGATAATTATAAATACAGTAAATGATAATTGAAGTATACATAACAGCTTAAGTTAATTTAAGTAATTTCTGTTATATGTAACAAATTAATATTAAATAATGAAATAAGTACAATGCAATGGTAAAAAGAATAATGATTATAATGGGTAACGAGAAACTTCGTTACAACTTATGCGGTCAAGTGTAAAATGAGATTGAGAGAATCGGGCACTATAGTTATCGATTATATGTATTTACAGGGTGAATAGCATACGAATAGAAAATTAATGTAACGGCTAGACAATATTTAAAATCATAAAAGTAATTCAATTAACAAAATAATGCAATTAATGGAATGATTAATGTTAATTAATACAATATATAATTGATTTAAAGAATATTATAAAAATGTATAAAATTAGTGGTTGTGAATAAAAGTTTTTCGTTTTTATATATGTGGTGCATATATATAAATACAAATTTACCTTTAAAAAATGCAACTACAACGTTTTTCACTATAGACACATATGAATGTCTGTCGGTACTTTTCTGACAACAATAAAAATAAAGGGAAACTACTTTCTTTACTTGAATATTGTTTTTTTTTTTTAATATTTTTCTTATGATTTTGCGCATCCGTGACACTTATATTTTTAACTTTATTGTCTTAAGTTTTCTAACACACTGAGCATGTATTTGACGCCTTTTACACGTTCAAAGTACTTTGCAAAGTCTTGAGTTTGTAAGGGAGAAGAGAAAGACGTACACACTTTGATCGCAAAGTTGCTTTGTTCTTCGTGCGTATTTATACATTACGAGTAGATGTATTTGGTTACATGTTTTATTTAACATTTTGTTTTATTTTTTATTTCGCACAGTGAAGTTTGCTGTATTTTGTTTTGTTGAACGTGCAGAGGCGAAACAAAGTTTAAAAGACAATGTAAAAGAGTTTGACGAGGTTCTTTGGAAAGTACTTTGAATGTGCAAAGGCACAATAAGTATTTCTTCCTGAGAAGGGAAAACAATTTTTATTTTTTAATTTTAATCGCTCAAAAAATTATTTTTCTTTGGTTTGATAATACCGCTTCTGATAATATGTAGCCGTTCATTCATTCAAACAACCTTCCTATTTCGCTGTTTTTTTCGACAAAAAAAAAAAATCTTTTCCTTATTTTCCAATGCTTAAGACTCTTAAATCATTCGACATTCTTATGCACTAAGTATATAAAGAAAGAAAAGAGTAATGCCTAAAGCTGGATTACACGATTGTCGAAATGCATAAATTTTGGGTACGACAATCGTGTGTGACCGACCAATAGCCAATAAAAATATCAAAAATGCGCCAATATTTATTGGGTTCTTATGTGACTACCCAAGTTAGCAATATGTACCAAAATATAAATTTAAAAATTTTTTCCACATAATAAATTGGGATAATTTTGATATTTTACGGCAATAAAGCACAATTGAAATTAAGTCATATTGGTACATTTGCGACAATCGTGTGATCGTAGCTTAAGAGTACGCTAGATAAAATTGAATAATAATGAGAATTACAATAACAAAGTATTTTTGTGTATGCAGTAAAGTAAGGATACAGGGTCATTACAAGAATGAAAGTAAAACATTATAAAAATAGTAATAAAAATATATACTGCTACAGTTATGAACAAACTTCGTGATCAAACGTTTCATGGTCAATATTGGTTAATGTTATGTGCATGGGTCACAGATATTACCAGATTAATATTGTTTTTATCTTTCGTTAAAATTTTAAATTTCTTTATCAAAAATTTTCACAAAAGTTTTTATTACAGTTTTATATAATAAAATAAATTCAATTTCAAATTTTATCACCATACACAGAAATAATTTTTGAATTTCAATTTTGTTTTTTTTTTTAATTTTTATAATCTTGTTTCAAATATTGGTTTCGTTTATACATGTTATCCCTTTGGTGACTAAATAAAATAAAAAAAAAAAAAAAAAAATACTTTCAAATCTAAATTTTCGGAATAATTACACATCGCCCTCTAAAACAATTTCGAATAAAATGTCTTAAACAAGTTATATACCCATTTCCTGACAAGTTCTCTCGATTTAATAAAACTAATTTTATTATAAGTATTTTTTCGTTCAAAATCCCTGTATGTTAGAAGATTCTTAGAGAATATGTTGAAATAAAATTCATTAAAATATGTGTTTTTTTATATACATACGTATCACTTATAACGACTTAGGCTATTTTGCCATGTAATAGAAAAAAACGAATAAAAACTATTACACAAAAACAATAACTGAACAATAATATTTATATATATTAAATGAAAACAAAAATATTAAGAAAATCTACTACAACAACTAAACATACTATAACTACATACTCTATAAAGAAAATATATACATATATATACATACTATCTATATATACATACAAATTCTGAAAATAATTATAAAAATTAATAAATTCAATTGAAATTTCCCTTGAAAAAAAAAAAAAAAAACAACAAAATATTATTAAAAACTAAAAAAAATATTACTTTTTCTTTTGTAAGAAATAGCTTGGCTTTTAAATTATCTAAAAAATATATATAAAAAAATGTTTACCCAAATTTTTTTCCTATCTCCTCTCTTTCTTCAACTTTAACTATTTGCCTTTAAAATATAAGCAACTCAATAAGAGTATTTTTTGTCTCCTTTTAATCAATTAATTATTTTTTTTTTCCTAAATTGTTATATGTCAAGAATTTTATTTTTGTAATATTTTTTTTTGTATATATAAAAAGTAGAATAGAAAAAAACTTGAAATTGTTTATTAATTAAAACTAAATACTTATAAAAAATAAATAAATAAATAATAACAAATTGTAAACCCCCCTGCGTACTGTTAAAATTTAAGATTTAGCAATTTAAGTGAAAAATAAAAACTTGAAATAAACCAACAACTGAAAATATTATTTAGTTAAGTTTAATTATATTATAAATTAAGAAAAAGAAAAAAAAACTTAAATAAATTAAAACCAAAAAATTTTCTAAAAAAACATTTTTCTTTTTTAATTATAAAATCACTGTAATAGAGGTAAGTTATTAACATAAAATAAACAAAAAACAAAAATAAAATAAATAAAATAAAATAAAATAAAATAAATAAAATAAAATATAAAATGCAGGATTTTTAAAAAATTAACAAAAAAAATATTGGGTGTCTTACTTAAAAATGCAGGATTTTTAACAAATGATACGATTTTAGAGCAAAAATCATTGGGCTTAAATTTAGGGCATTGTTACACAAAAAATATTTCGTAAGATACTCCAGGGTGTAATGTCAAATAAACGCTTCATTAACAATGGTTTTCAATAAATTAATTTTGAATAAAAATAAAAAAAATCGTGATACTTTTTATATGACCCAATACTGTTGGCCAGCAATTGTTTAAAGGGACAAGCAATTATTAATGTATTTTAGCTTAGCGCAGCTAACAAAAATTGTCTGCATTGCAGAAAACCATGACAGCAACAACTGACAACATAATACCGTCTCAAATGAGAAAAAATGAAGAAGAACAGAAACAAAAAATAAAATGCCAAGATAGTAATGGAAGTAGCATGGGGATATTCTGCTCATGTTTAATTTAAGTTTTTTTTTCTTTGCACGTCTTACCAGACAACATTTTTGGCCTTAAGGAGTCTAAACAAGCCAAATAGACATATATAACATAAAAAAAATCTAAAGAAAACTTAAGCACAACATCAATTGACAAGCTGGCGAAAATTTGTGGATGAGAAGGCTATAAATAGAAATGTCGGGGGTGACAAAAAATAACTGCCATTAAATTGAAAGCAAAAAATATAAATAAAAATAAAGTAAACTAAGCAATAACTCAATTGACATGCAAAAGGACGGAAGATAAAATAAATAAGACATTAAATGACGCTTAAGCACCCTATATAAAAATAAAAATAAATATATTTAAGTTTACGCGTCACTTTACTACTACACATCGTGTCGTAACCGCCAAAAAAAAGCTTAACCAACATAATTTACGATTTTCGTTTTTTTTTTTTTTTTTTTTTTTTTAATAAATTAATTCTTTGTCAACATCTGTTTTAACCCTTACAATGATATTGTGATACAAAGTACCGTTACAAATTTGTAACAAAAACAATTTTAGCTTAAGTTCACACTATGTGCTTGTTTACAGTTTTGAGGACAACAGCTTGTTGGTTAAGCTAAAATTCTTTTTAAAAATTTAGTAAAAAGTAAAGAAAAACATTTTGTAAAGGGTGCTTAAAGGCATAGCATAAAGCTATTCAACAAATAAGCTCGAGAGAAATCATCGTTTGTAACGTGCTTCCCTATTTAAGTGCTACAAAAAGAGGTTGCACATCGTATTAATTAATATTCGAGCCCATTGGACATACAAAAGTATTAGAGGAATTGGGTATATAATTAAAAAGTACGTGAACCCTTCAATCATTTTGATATAGTTTGTCTATTTCAATAACTTGTATGACATTTTTAAGAGTAAACATTGGGTGTTCGTTAAAGTTCAGTTGAGAATTTGATCTAAAATTAAATATATTTTTGTTATATTCGAAACGTTAGGCTTAAACGATTTTTTGTTTCCAAGTGTACTTTACATACCTGTCTTGCTTTATCATATGCTGCGTATGAGCAATATTTTTAGAAATAATTAAATATTAATCATACGCAGCATATGTATGGAAGCAAAACCATGATTGTGTTCTCTTTTGCTTGTGCGATTACTTTTTATAGGTTTGTGTTGGCAATACAAAATGTTATAAAACTGACATAGTAATCGCGGAATAAACACCAAAAGGCATTGTATAATGGAAACATCTATCCGTCATATAAACACACGTTAAATTTCATGTAGATTTGTCATGTAGTAACACATAATCAAAAAAGACACTTCGGTGATTTTTTTTAATATTAAAAAAATTAGAAATTCGCTAGAGGAAATTCATATGGTGATATGGGGAATCAGTAAATAATTGATTCACTGAATTTGACTGTGGTCGTACAACCATTGAAGAATAGCCAAGGAGTGGACGTCCAAAAACTGCTAAAATGCTAGAAATCATAGCTGAAGTGCTTGATATGATTTTACAAGGTCGGAAAGTGACAGTGCGTGTAAAAGGTAATGCCATTGGCATTTCAATGATCAGGTGCATTTTATTTTGCATCAAGAATTACGGATGAAACAATTGACCAAAAACACAATTGAATTATTATTTTTCAAGCTTGTTTGGAAATAAAATGGATTTTAAGCGTCGTTTCATAACTGTTGATGAATCAAGGATCCATCACTATTAGGGTTGCCAGATTCAGCATGGCAAAATCTTGAGATTTAGAAAAGATCCCTGATTTTGAAAAAATATCTTGATAGTAAAAAATTTGGTCCTTCGAAAAACTTCTGATACAAATTGTTGGTAGAAGACTCTAAAATTTAATATCTCTGTTAATATATGGTGGCCATTTAAAAGTTTAAATTTAAAAATGGCATCAAAATTTGATTTGTCGGCGTAACATTTGTCTTTAGCGGCGCCCCACAAAAAATAGTCCAACTGTGTCAAACCGCAGGTTCTTGGCGGCCAACTAACATCACCATTTCGGCTAATTAAATGGCCATCAAACGTTTGATGCAATAAATCGATCCTGTTCAAACCAAACATCGTTTGGAAGAGCGGGAACAACAAAAACGGTTATCATGGTGCGATAGGTGTCTCCATTAACTGTAATGGTTGCGCCGTCCTCATTTTCACTCGTAATGCGTTTATTGGCTTCTGTAAGACTACGTTTGGGTTTTCTGAGCCCCAAATATGGCAATTTTGCTTATTAACGTACCTACCAAGATGAAAATGAGCTTCATCCGAAAGGATGATTTTTGTGTGTTTGTTTTGGAAATAAAAATGCAATAAATCCCAACGTTGTTCATGCGTAAATCGATTCATTCCGTTCAGTGGAGATAATATACTGAGTTCTGTGATAGAACAGAATGACAGAAGTATTGCCATATTCGAAATAGACGCTGGTTCAAATATAAACCGATAGATAGGCCACCCGATATAAATTGCATCAGGCAACACTGTAACTTATTTGATATGTCGAGTAATTGGGCGCGCAAAAAGTATACCATGTGCAATAATAATGTGCAAAAAAGATTATGGACGAAGTAAGGTGAGGATTAACAGACGGTGGCAAAGCCACAACTTAACACCAAAAAATGTAAATCTATGTGTCTGGTGGGATTGGAAGAGAATTATTCATTATGAACTTCTACAACCTGATCAGACGATAGATTTTGATCTCAACTGTTAATATTTAAAATGATTGAAGGAAACAATTCAATTTAAGCGGTCAGAATTTATCAACAGACAAGGTATTGTGTTCCAAATGCAACGCCAGACAATGCTTATCTTTGATGACCCGACAGAAACTGAAAGAGTTCGAATACACCATCTACTAATTATCATATAGATCGGACTTTACGCCTTCAAATTATCATTTGTTTCGATCTGTGCTGAATTAATGGTGTAAATTGAAATTTCGTAGAGACCTGCAAAACGCAATTGAATTTAGCAAATGATAAGGAGAAAAACGCCATCTACTGAAAAACTTTACAATGCTAAGTAAGGGTCATCACCACCATTTAGCAAGGATCGTCACCACCCTATAATTATGTGTGGCTAGCTTCAATAGATTAATCATCATCTTAGCTTGAAAATTTATTTGATTAATGGAACATATTGGCTTTGCGGAAAGCCAATTTTATGAGACATTGGTTAATGCCGACAAACCAATAATTCTTGAAGCATTGAAGGCAAATATTCAAGCCACCATTGACGCCATACTTCTGACTTTTCTGAGTGAAAAACTAGTCCAATTGCAGTTTTTTGCATTTTCGACAGAAAATAATTTTACCGTGTATGCTTACTTACTTAACTTACAAACAGTTAGTCTCTCAGTTGCCCGGGTTTTCAAAGTGTGTGTGGTCTGGCGTTGTCATGATGGAATATACTACCTTTTCTGCTGATCAATTCTGGCAGTTTTAATTTGCTTATCAGCTGGTCGAACCCAAGGTGATGGTATGTCATCATGTCACGACGATGATTGAAAAGATTCTGAGAAATAAGATAGAGGCCTTGTGTACCTTCGTCGACATTCATGCCGACTTTGACCAAACTTTCTACGATGCCATCACAAGGGCATTTGAAAAATTTTCCTATTGTCTAAGGACTGGGAATTGATAAAATTTTGAAAAAGCTTAACGTTTTCCGTATTATTGACTATATCGATGATCTGGTCATGTAGAGTTTATACTATTTAACTATTATATGTTTCGATCAACCTATCGGGTGGGCCATAAATCGGTTTAAATTTGAACCAGTGGTTATTTCGCATGTGGAAATATTTGTATCATTCTCTTCTCACGAAATTCAGTATATTATCTCTATTGAACGAAATGAATCGATTTGCGCTTGAGCAACGTTGAAATTTATTGAAAATTTATTTCCGAAACAAAGACAATTGGTCAGAAATTGCTAAAGCAAGTTGTAGCAAGTGTAGCAGAGAAGGACCAACAGTGCCCTGAGTATGCAAATTTATTGCTAAAATTCGTGAAACTGGTTTTACTGCTGATGAGCCAAGACTTAAGCGTGCTCGTACAGTGCGTAGAATCCATCAACATTAACTCGTCACCGTTCTCAAGAATTGAAGATTTCATGCACCAGTTTACGTCGAATTTTGCGAAAAGATCTCGGTATGACGCCTTCAAAAGTTCAATTGTTTCAAGACTTGAAGCTGTATGACCAACCGCTTGGTTTTCGATACGCCGGATGTACCAACGAGAGAAACTGCACGATGATTTCGATTTTTCCAAGCAAAATCATCTTTTGGTATTAAGCTCATTTTGAATTTGGTGGATACGTTAATAAGCAAAATTAGCGTATTTGGGGCTCAGAAAACCCAAACGTGGTCTTACAGAAGCCAATGCACCCATTGCGAGTAACTGTTTGGTGCGGCTTGTGGTACGGAGGTATCATTGGCCAATATTTCTTTGGAAATTAGGACGGCACAACCATTATGATCAATGGAGACACCTATCGCACCATGATGACCAATTTTTTTGTACCCGCTCTTTATGGTATTGATGTAAATGATGTTTGGTTTCAACAGGACGGTGCAACTAGCCACACATTTCACGACACAATCGATTTATTGCGTCAACCATTTGATGACCGTTTAATTAGCCAAAATGGTGATGTCAATTGGCCGCCAAGATGCAGCGATTTGACACCGAAATAATATTTGACTTCTAACCAGAACAATTGTACTTCACAACAACAAAAAAAAAAGTTAATAAATGTGGCAAAATTTCAAACCGTTTTTATTTTATTGCATTTTTAAACTTAAACTTTTAAGTGACCCACCCGATATAGTCGTTTTTTCGTTCTGAAGCTTAAAAAATTAACTATTATTCTGTTACAGGAAGTTATACTTTGGATCATTTTTTTTCTCCGTCACTCCTCTAGGGAGCATATTAGCTTTCCTCAAAGCATCTATTGCTTTGTTTCAGTTTCTTTAATCAGTTTGATATTTCAAGCTAAGTAGATGGTTAATCCGCTGTAGCTTCCTCCAAATGATTATTTGTATTGTGTGTAGTGGTGAAGATCCTTGCTAATTGGTGGTGATCTTTACTTTAGCATTATAATTTTTTGCCAGTAGGTGGCGTGTTTTTCCTGATCATTCGTCTAATGTTTGTCATCATCGCCAGAGGTATGCGAGAAGGGTCAGGAGGACTTTTTTCTTTATTTTCTTTTTTTTAGATGGGGTTGTCTGGAGGGAAGTTAAAGCCTTTTTTATTATTAAACATTCGAAACCACAATTAAATTTTTTTCTTCGTCATATCCTCTGCTGGGGCTCAAACCTGGGTCGTTTGTGTTACGCGTGCGCTCTATCGAGTACACCACGCCACACCCACTTTGTATCATTAAATTCGGCTTAATATTCCGCATTATGAAACTATACACCTAATATTAAAGGGAACTTAAATTCGCTAATTAATAATGCCTCCCAATAAAAATCACAAAATGTTCTAATACTTCAAAAACCATAAATTATGAGGAAATGCAGGAAGAAAAAGTTTCAAAGACAAGAAAAGACAACAATATTTTTTGAATAATTAGTGGCAAAAGAGAGTGAGAGAGTGTCAGGTAAAGAGATAGAGAGAGATAGAGTAATTGCTATAAAGGCAGTTATTAATGCTGATGATAAATCAGAAAGAAAGAAAAATTTGTGAAAAAAACTACTTCATTTACCATAAACTCTTAAAAACGAATGAAGGCAATAGATGCCAACTTGCCAGTCAACCAGCCATCTAAACAGCAAGACAAATAAAGAGTCCGCCAAATAATTTTTTTTTTTTTTTGAAAATGCTATAAAAAAAACTACTGAATATTTTCTCAAATTTCTTTTTTTATTTGAAAGTAAAATCCTTCCGGTTAATAAAGGAAAATAATTTCATTCAAATGGCTGTCTCGGCTGGCCATGTAGTAGCCTACATGATCGGTCTAATTTTTAAGCACATTATCGATTGCTGTATTTCACCAATGGCTTCACGAATATTGTCCTTTAAAGCGTCAATTGTCTCTGGCTTATTGGCGTAACACTTATCTTTGATGGCACGCCACAAATAATAGTCCAACGTTGGCAAATCACAGCTCCGAGGTAGCCAAACGACATCAGGTCTGCGGCTGATAATGCGA
The DNA here is from genome assembly GCA_023159175.1 of Wohlfahrtia magnifica. Lineage (NCBI taxonomy): Eukaryota > Metazoa > Arthropoda > Insecta > Diptera > Sarcophagidae > Wohlfahrtia > Wohlfahrtia magnifica. Next base: position 4,534,140 of record JAKWBJ010000052.1, on the reverse strand, counting down.
TGTTCAAAAACAGGGCACAAAACATCGAGTGTAGCTTCGGCTGTGTGGCACGTAGCGCCGTCCTGTTGAAACCAAATGTTGCTAATATCCTCCTCTTCAATTTTTGTGAATAAAAATTCGTTCAGCATGGCCCAATAACGATCGCCATTGACTGTGACGGCCACTCCTTGCTCATTTTTGAAGAAAAATTGCCCAATTATGCCTCTGGACCAAAATCCGCACCAAACAGCGACTTTTCAATGTATGCGTGCGGATTTTCTGTGCCCCAAATGCGACAATTTTGCTTGTTTACATTCCCGCCAAGGTCAAAATGAGCTTCATCTGAAAAGATAATATTAATTTTTGGCAAAATCGGCATCTTCTGTAGGTCGATCGCAGGCCCAAGTTCAAGCGTATACACAACCATATTCGTTCAGCGGAAGGATAAAACTAATTATCTGTCAAATCAGACATGAGCTAAGTGTTACCATTCACGAAGTAAGCACTAGTTGAAAAAAAGACGTTAGATGGCGAACCCTTTATGTAGTCATCCAATAGCTTCGAGAAGCCCAACTATGCCAGCTAAGCAAGCAAGAGTTTGTAAGCTGTAGTACAAGTAGTTGATTGGTAATGGCGTGGCATTTACTTTTTGTCATGCAACAATGATTCTGCATCAGGGGCTTTTAGCGGTGTTTAATTTAATGGAGATTAATCACATTTCGGACAAAAAAAAAAAACGAAACTTAGTTTAAAAATATTGGGAAATAATTGCTTCTGATGATTAAAACTGTTGAATTTAAAAAAGTGATGACCTAAACGAGCTTGACTGTTACAATGAATCAATTAATTGAATGAATGAATTTAAATATTTTTTTTAATTTAAAGTTTTTGTCAAATATCAAATCAAAATTTTAAACTGTTTTAATTAAAACATAAATTAATTAAAATATAATTAAAATTAATGACCATTTTTGCCTGCTTGTTACCCATACACTCTAAAATATTAGGTCGTGTTAATGGATTAAATTTCTTTTAAAAACATCTCTTACCGTACCTTACAATGTGGGGAAAAAAAGTCACAATTTTATCAGAAGATTACAAAACTCATTAGGGTATTTAAATGACATTAATCACACCCGCACTCTTCTTCTTTTAATTATAGAAGACCACCTATGGCCTAAGCATTTAAACTATTTAACCCTTTCGAAAAAACAAGAAGTAAAATTACAAGAAATAAAATATAAAATAAAAAAAATCCTACAAGAGGAGAATAAATTTAAAAAAGAAGTGCCTGTTGTTGGTCTTGAAACCGCAAAAACCTCAAAACTTGTTAGAAATTTAACACTGCATTACGAGTATATGACCCCTATACCCCCTAAGTATTTTAATGAAATTTATTATTCAATTTAAATAATTTTTTTATTTGCTTTGCTGTTGCTGCATTCTCAAGACTCAAGCAGTAACAACTTGGGTTCGCCAGAAAAGAAAATTACCTGGGCTTTAAAACAATACTGGAATAAGAGACACAGAGAAATAAGATAAACTGGCATTGTTGAACAAGAAGACAACAGCGTTTCATTAAAAAGAAAAGAAAGAAAAAGGGATACTGAGACCAACAAGATACGAATTTCAATTTTAAGTTAAACAATCTGTATAGTCGAGGTACTCAGTAAGTGGTTTTGTTAACGTATTTTATAAAAAAAAAACAAAACACACGCACTGAACAAGCAACTCTACCTGCACAGGGGAGAAACAAAAAAAAGTGTCTTTCTTTCCTTGCCCAACCACGTAATGGAACTGTACCATAGAGTGTCACAGAAAAACAAGCAGAGATAAAAAAATATGGAAGAGGGTTACTGAAACTTTTTTCTACGCATTAAGTGTATAAATCGTGTGTGTGTAATCGTATAAGACCGCAATGTAAACTACCTGAGGGTGTACGCAAAACAAATCACTTTCGGTGCACTATGGGTCACAATCGCAAAAAATAGTTAGAGTTAATAACATATACAATGTAATTAAAAACAATCTTGGTTCTGGGATCTGGCACAGTGTAAGGGTTAAAAAGTCCCTGAGTCGAATTACAAAACCATTCAAATAATCCATTCAGAAAATTAAAACAATGTAATGACACTTTGTAAAAGCCAACATTAACCGAAAAATTTTTTTTTTTTCAATTGGTTTCCCAATTAATGTGTTCATATTATAGAAGGATCTACGACAATTATGTGTGAAACAAAATATCGGCCAAATACTCGCTACGACTTCGGTGGTATACCTTTATCCGTCAGTCTATATTTTCAATGACTCTGAGACATAATAACCGGAGTGGGGTTTTTTTTTAATTAAAAGTTTTCACAGTTTATTTACATCAAAATTAATTCTGTCCGTTTTTTTTTTAGTTAAAAAAAAATTAACAAAATTATCAAAGTGATTCGGTGAAATGTTACGAAAATAAAAATGTCTAAAAAGAAAATAAACCACATCAGCGCTCTTAAAACTGTATTGAGGGATTTTGGTGTATTTGGTATTAATGAGTCACACCGTACTTATTTGTGTATTTGGTGGCTGCACTGCCAATTCGACCACATTTGTGTGTTACATTTAAATTAACGGAAATAATTCGAATATTGTAGCAAGAACAAGAACATTCGGAAGTAATGTCAATTGTATATAAGAGGTGGCGCCTTACGCATTAGTGAAGTTAGTTATCGTTTGGCTGTCCTTAAGTAAAGTCGTTTTTAGGCGTAAATAAAAGTGTTGTATAAACGAATATTAAGTTGTTGTATTAAGTTAAACTGTATAAAGATAAGTGAGGAAATAAACACTGTAAACAACAACAAAATGGTGTTAATTTTATTTTAATGCCATTTAAACGAACTCAAAATTTTTAAAAAGATGTAAAGGTAACAATATTGTATCCGTCGAAACTGCCAATAGTCAGAAGGAGCAATGTTTGGAGAATAAGTCAGGTGCGAAATTTGATCGTTTCTAACAATTGTTTGGCCACTTTTGGGGCGTGAGACCGTGCATTGGTACTTTTAAGAAAGTTTTATACACAACGGCGCACTATAACTTCTAAATGAAATTCAGGACAACGATTCCAGACAGGAGGTAATGAGCGTATGGTTTGATGCACCCTACTAGTGACTCTAAATAAAACTTAACGAATGGCTGCAAGTTGAATGGATTAAGTCGGCGAATATATTATACTAAATAAGGTTATCGGACCACTGCAGTGCTTTTCACACAGAGCTATAGCCCATAAGAGTTGCTTTAATGGTCATTGGCAAGGGTAACAATTTCCAGCTTAGAAAATGGAAGCCCAGTCAACATTATTGTGTCATTACTGGATATTATATACTAGGCACTCATGCCAAAAATCTTGAAATAAGTCCTGAGGCAGCAGCTGTGAATAAGTTCGGCATTATATGGCAGAAGAAAGAGGTATCTGGGTTGCTAGCATGCAACTGAGCTAACGAAACTGTAGAGGACAGACATAGGGAAACTTAGCTTGAGTACGGGCTTAGAATGGATAATGATCCATTGTAGTGTCACAACGAGCCACTATGGCCCACGTATGTTCTTCTTTTTGGGAACTTCATGTCCACCTATCCACCTACGTATCAAAATGAAATCCCTTACTGACAGATCTTGTACAGGGTGGGCAAATTTGAGGTTAGGAAGTAAATTGGATATCAAATGATGAAATGTCAAGAATTGAGTTGTCAAACTTTGACACTTATTTAGTAAAAAATTGGGAAATTTCAACTATGGAACGCTACACTCTTGAACATTTGTGAACTGGTTGTTTGAAAAACTAAACGAAAACAATGCACAAAATCATCATTAGTGATGAGACCCAATTACAATTAGGCGGTTATGTAGACAAACAAAATTGTCGCATATAGAGCTTAGAAGATCCACAAATAGTCCTCGAAAAACCATTACATCTAAATAAAATGACCGTATGGGGCAGTTTGTGGTTAGGCGGCATCATCAGTCCGTGTTTTGTTGAAAATGAGCAAGAAAACGACGTCACCGTGAATTCTCTGCGCTACAAAACCATGATAACCAATTTTTTGTGGTCAAAATTGGTGATGGCAATGACCTTTTGTCTCAGCAGGTCGGCGCCATAATCCATACAGCCAGCCAAATAATTTAGTTATTATATGAGAAATGTCCCGGTCGAGTAATTTATTGATTTGTCAATGCCATTTGACCGCCTCGTTCTTTTGACTTAACGCCGCTGGATTATTTTCTCTGGGGGACACTTGAAAGACCGGGTTTACGTGAACAACCCACAAACAACTGACAACGCTGTATTGATGAGATAAGCGAAGCTTTCTAGCAAAATGTGGTTAAACATTTTGTGAAAAGGACGGACATCTGTCGACGTGCTAGAGGTGGACATTTGCCTGATATCATTTTCCATTATTAATTCCCATATTACTTATTATATTGGTATGAATGAAACTCAATTTGTCAAAAAAAAAACAAAATTATTTCCTAGCCTCCAATTTGCTAATCCTTTATAACAACAAAGAAGCCAAATTATATTCCATGCAGGTAAAGGCAGATAAAACGAATAAATGCTTTAATGATGTGCCCACTGTGCAGCTACTTTATGTGATAATATATTTACACTATTTCTCTACTTCATTCTTCTTCTTCTTCTTATTTTTAATATAATATGAAATATTTATATTAAAAAATAAAAATATTTTTATTTGACAAAAACTTCACATGGTAGTGAGTATAGCATTTAAGAAGAAAAATAAAATAAAAGAAAAATAATAAAAGAAAATAATAAAACACAGAAACATAAACGCATACAGAAACAAATACGCAATTTACCTTAAGGATGCAAGTTAATATTTATCTTGCAACATGTAATACGATACACACACGCATTGTAATTGCTTTCGCTCACTTTCTTTCTCCTGCACTTTTTTTCACATATTTTTCATGAACGAATACGAAACAAGCAACGCAAATACAGCAAAAAAATTACAGAAATACTTTTGCATACACACTCTTTTACAAGCATGATCTTACTGCTCTGCAACAGCAAAAACAAGATGCAAAATATTCCGAACACACATAAATGTTGCATGTTGCCTTACAGGCTTATATTGCCATGTCTGCTTAAGCCTGAGTAACGTTCAAGTGCTTACTGAGTGTTTGGAAAAAAAAAAAACAAAAAAAAAGCGGGTAAATGGGTGAGTGGTTGAGTAGATGAGTGGATGAGTAGTGTGCGATTGGAGTGCAATAATGGTTGAGTTTCTTTTTCTTTACATTTTCAGGGACATTAAATGAAATTGCAAGTAACGTGAGCACTAGTAGAGCAGCAAAAGCATTAACATTAAAGAGCATCAAATAAATTTATTTAATTTTACACTTGCATTAGACAATTAAATTATATGTGAGCACTTACTTGATGCTCTGTAAGGAAGGGGAAGAAAAAAATTCTGAAAAATAATGATTAAATTTATAAAACTTGTTCGCTACTTTTCTTACACCATTCATTTGGTCATAGAGTAGAGAACCTGATCATATTATAGAAAATGGATGGAAAGATGGAAGATATTTGTAAGACAAATTTAATTTTGTAAAAAGAATTGTTTTTATTTTTTGTTCTGAGAGGCCTATTTGCTTTGTAACTTTAAAGTTAAATACGCAAATGCTACAGGTTTTTATCAACAAGTGTTTTAGAATCATATGCTGGCTTCTTAAGTTTGTTAGTTTCTAAGAGTATTATGGCTCCACTGCTTTGTACATGTAGTACTACGGTGAACATACATATTCCACTTCAGACTCGGAATGAACCAACTAGATGATGGATGTTCATATCAAATGCCCTACATCAACCAGTACTGGGTAGTAACAGAAGTCTGAAGGAAATTCTCCTGCCCTATACAGGTAGTAAGCCTAACAACATCAGTAAAATGGATCTCTGGAAGAACCCATACTAAAACAAATGAAATAAAAACAAGATTAGGCAGTGTAATTCTAAGGGCTTAAGATACCATGACTAAAAAAACATAAGGACACACTATACTATCGGGAGGACCATTTAAAAGTTTAAATGCAATAAAACAAAAACGGTTGGAAATTTAATCAAATAAATTCTTTGTTGTGAATTACAATTGTTTCGAGTAGAAATGAAACATTATTTCGTTCATATGGCTGCCGCGTCTGGCCTCGCAGTACCTCATTCGGCCTTCAAACGTTTGATGCAATAAATCGACTACGGCATGAGATGCGTGGCAAGTTGAAGCCAACATTGTTCACATCAATACCCTGAAGAGTGGGCACAAAAAAATCGATTATCATGGTGCGATAATGTAAACGGCGCAACCACATTTTTAAAGAAATATGGCCCAATGATGCCTCCGCTCCACAAGCTGCAAGCAAACAGTCACTCGTTATGGAATCATTGGCTTCTGTAAGACCACGTTTGAGTTTTCTACACCCCAAATACGGCAATTTTGCTTATCAACATATCCGTCAAGTTGAAAATGGGTTTCATCTGGGAAGATGACTTTTTTTTTGCCAAAATCGACATCATCGTGATGTTTCTATAGTTGGTCCATCTAGCGAATTGAAAACGAAACGGTTGGTCATACGGCTTCAAATCGTGAACCAATTGAACTTTGTAAGGCTTCATACCGAGATGTTTTTGCAAAAATCACCGTATGGTGCATGAAATCTACAACTCTTGAGAACGATGACTAGTTGATGTTAATTGATTTCACGCACCCTCTGAGCCACAGCTTCGATATTTTCGGGTGTACGCACTGTACGAAAACGCTTACGTCTTAGCGTATCAAATACCCATAGTCACTTAATACAAATTATTTTCTTAATCTTTTTGTTTTGTATAAAAGAGAAAGAGTGTTATAGGGAGAAGATAGAGATAACTCCTGGTAAAGCAAAAGCTAAAATGTAAAGGGTTCGCCAAATAAATTTTTGTTGTTGAAAATGCTATAAAAAAAGTACAATCCTTCCGCTTAATAATGGAAAATAATTTTATTCAAATGGCTGCCTCGGCTGGCCATGCAGTAGCCTACACGATCGGTCCAATTTTTAAGCACATTATTGATTGTGTGCAGCTGTATTTCACCAATGGCTTCACGAATATTGTCCTTTAAAGCATCAATTGTCTCTGGCTGGTTGGCGTAACACTTATCTTTGACGGCACCCGAGAAATAATAGTCCAACGGTATCAAATCGCAGCTCCGAGGTGGCCAAACGACATCAGCTCTACGGCTGATAATGCGATCTTCAGAAACAGGGCGCAATACATTGAGTGTAGCTTTGGCTGTGTGGCATGTAGCGCCGTCCAGTTGAAACCAAATTTTGCTAATATTCTCCTCTTCATTTTTTGTGAACAAAAATTCGTTCAACATGGCCCAATAACGATCGCCATTGACTGTAACGGCCACTCCTTGAGCATTTTCGAAGAAAAATGGCCCAATTATGCTTCTGGACCAAAATCCTCACCAAAGTTTGTTTTTGTTTTGTAACAAACCTGCTTAAACTGCAATTACTTTTTCCTAATGATTTTTTTCAAAAACCTTCACAAAAATATGTGATACGTAATTATTTTTATTGACTTTTCCACTAAAAAATACATGGGTACCTGGTTCAAAATGTTACAATTTTTGAGAAAATTTTTTCTGAAAACTGATTTTAAAAATAACCTTAAATGCTTGTTTGATTTTTCATTAAAAACTAAATTTTGTGAAGAGTATATTCAACTCGATGACAATGTTTATCCGTACAAAAACAAAATAAACATAGTTTACCCTATACTAAGCAAAAAGGTCGCGTTCTATTTATTCTTCTTTCCTACGAATATATACAGAATTGTCTTTTAAATCTTGCAAGAACTAAAATTTTAAAATAATCAATCGTAATCATTCTTCACAGAAAAACTTGGGTTTCACAACACACATGTAAACCTACACATTTTAAATAACATATACGTACAGACATTCCAAGAATGATAGAAAACAAGATTACGACATGCGAATGAATTGCCATTATAATAGTTTTCCAAGACTCCAGGTCCTTACTTTTGTATTTTTTTGCAGTCGCCCATTTTTTCACTAATTAGTGTTTTCCGTTCGCAGAAATTTGTCTCTGTGCCCGTGCTCCTGTAATATTTTTTTTACAGTTTTTGGATGAACGTGCTTGTCTAAAGTCCAAGCGATATCATGCGCCCATTTTGGGTCGTTTGATCTTTGACTCGTCTTGGGGTGTATCGGCTTTTCAATGTATGCGTGCGAATTTTCTATGCCCCAAATGCGACAATTTTGCTTGTTTACATACCCGCCAAGATCAAAATGAGCTTCATCTGAAAAGATGATTTTTTTTGGCAAAATCGGCATCTTCTGTAAGTCGATCACAGGCCCACTTAGCGAAGCGTTCAGCGGAAGGATAAAACTAATTATCTGTCAAATCAGATATGAGCTATGTGTTACCATTCACGATATAAGCACTGGTTGAAACAAAAAAAACGTTAGATGGTGGACCCTATATTATATAAATAATTTTCAAAAACCAATTTTTTGACCTTATCCAGGTATCAGTCCGGTAATCTTGCCCGGACTCAGAAAAAACAAGTCGGTTTATGTTCTCCTTGACCTTCCGTTGCTGTCGATATATTTTTTTGTGAGCGAATTTTAAAATTCAGCCAACACGTCTCTTAAGCTACAGGAAATAAATCTTTTACTCTGCATTTTATAGTGAATTATATTGTTTTGGACTTTATTAATATTTCTAGTCCTAAAATAAGTTAATAAAAACTTTAATTAGCCAATAAAGGTAACAAATATTTAAATGATAAATGTAGCTCCTCAGCAAAAATGATGTGAACAAATTTCGAGGGAAAATACTATTCAGGATCAGTGGAATTCTTACAAGGCTGTCATTCCCCACAGAATAATCTGAAAACAATTCTTGGAAAAATTATTCTTGATTGCAAATGTAGAAAATGCGAATACATTTCAAGGGAAACTTTATTCATGATAGGGGTGAATATATCTAAAGCTGGTTCGAACTCAGGACATAAAAAATTTTCATCATAGTGTTCGAATTAAATTAACTGAGAACTTAATTACATCATCTTTCTAAGTAGTCCATCTACAAAGCCAAGAGACCCTCCTTTGAACAGGATTACATCAACTACGAATATCAGAGGCAATATCAGGCAACACCTATATAGAGGGCGTTGTTTCTAGACAACGACAGATGCACAGTAAGGCAATTTTGTGAAATTAAAATGAAATTCTAGACCGATAAGGAAAATTAAAAAAAAAATAATGGAAATATTGTGCATTAAAAAGTAGAGTAAATGTGATTTCCATTATTGCTGCTCTATGCTTATTCCAGTAATAAGACGAATATATTAGAGACCTTTATTAGCAAACTACAGTACCGAGCATAAAAACTACAACGCTATATAATTTGTGTAGTTTTCATGAATGAACCCCCAGCATGTTTCATCATGGGCAGCTGATACCTGGGCAAAAATCTCTTATTTAGTAGCCGGAGAATATAATTTATGTCATCGGTGCAAAATAAAATAAATTTGCGTTCATCGCTACAAAGCATCTTAGCCAAATCCTCTGTTGTCCAGTTTAAGTGACGCTTGCTCTTATTAATTCTGCTTATTAGTAGCTTTTTACAGGGAGGTCCGGCAAATAAGTTGACTTAATTTAATCTACGTCTAGGGATATGTACGCTAAATGGGACGCCCAGTTGTCTTTTACGTAATTAGCAACATCTACGGCCGTCTTTCGAGAATCAATTTTTATTGGCTTTGGAATTTCTCGCTCTTGACGAACAGTATCAATTAGTTGGCGACGACTTCCTGCTTTTCTGTATATACTTCCAAAAGAGTGAAATTTTCACAAAATTCGCCATTCCTTACTACAAAGTTTTTATTATTGACACTATGCTTGCTATCGTTTGATAAGTGTTTCTTGAAAAATACAAAAAACTTTCACAATGTAACTGTTTTTTTTAATAAATGGCATGATTTGCTTACCTTAACAACATGTTGCATTTAATTTTTGTTTGCTCAGAATGTTCACTTTTTATAATTAATAAATTATTGTGATCAAATCAATAAAGATAATCAGCTGATGTATGAAAGTATGCTTCTTCTTCTCATAAAGAATAAAAAATTCAAAAGAGAATTTGAATTGGATAGTGATGTTAGTGAAATAATACAATTTCAGATATCGAAACGCACAGTTGCATTTTTAGTACTCGCTACCGTATAAATAGGTGAAAAATCTTATCTTTTTGTGGTAAGTAGTACTTCAAAAAACTATAAATTGTTTACATACACATACTATATGTATGTATGTAAGATATGCATACATATGTACCCACTTGGCCACGCCTTAAAGACATGCTCGAGGATGGGTGCATGACAATAGAAATTCTTGCACGAATAATGGACGACAGCCAGAACAAATCGTCAGCAATTTTTAAAAAAACAAATGTCGCGAAAATCGTGCACGACAGGCTGAGGAACAATGTCATTGGACTTGTCTTCGAACATACTTTGTATGAATATTTCCTTATATAATCGTTAACGAATACAAAGAAGATATTGTCTATTATGTTGCCGTTAACGATATCATAGTCGACCATGTCTGCATTGCTGTCTTTATCGACAGCGTCGACGACATTTCCTTTCAGGTTGTCGTTGACTTCGCATTAAACGACATTCGACATTTAAGAAAACTTTAAGGACACTCTCGACAAGAATGTTGACAACGAAGTGCATGTAAGACAACATATAAGACTCTGTCGATGAACATGTCGATAATGCCGACTACATTTAAGAAAACGTTAATCGCACTGTCGACAAGAATGTCGTCAACGGATTTCACATAAGTCAACGGATTTCACATAAACAAGTCGATAATGAAAACACCATTTACGACATCGTTTAAGACACTGTCAGGAAAACAACTTTCAGGAAATTGACTACAGAATATCGTGCACGCACACTTCGGCTTGTTATCTACAATTGTTGTTCAATAATGTTTATAAGATATCTTCGATGACAATGTCATGTGCGACTATTGTGCCAACTGGGCAAGGCGAAATTAATAAGGTGGTCTGAAATTGAAAACGAGTACAATACTGTAAAACAAAATTTCGGTGTGTCAATATAATGCAACACTGTAGTAAGCAAAAAGCTGTAGCGTCTAAAATATTAGAATGTTTGTGTTTTTTGACACACGCGAATGTACCAGCTGTTGCTTACGTAGTAAATTAGGGCCACCTTATTGAATTCGCCTTGCAACTGAGTAAGTATGTTTTTTACATCAAATAATTCATGTGACATTTGTTTTCTATGTTTGTTTGTATTTTTTTATTTTTATTTTTATTTTAAATATTTTGTTTCATTATATTTATTTTTTCGAAATATTTTTTTCTTTTTCCAATCCTTACATGCACATCCAATACAAGTACTTTTTGTAAAAAAAGGAGTAAAAACATCAGGAGATACAAAAATTCATAGAAATACATATTTGATATGAATTTAGTTCAAGGCTGTTCGTTTGTATGCTAAAAAGTAAAAAGAAACTTTTTGATTTTTTTTTTTTAATTTTACGCGCTACGTTTTAGGTATATATGAGCTGACATACTTAGATGATGGAGCTGTTGAATATATTATTCATTGATAGACTGTTTATTCTAATCATATAGAGCTTTCCACTTGCATATACTAACAGCTTGTACAATAGAGCTGCAAAACTATCGATAGTCGGCTCATTCGATAGTTTCGATAGTTTGCAAAAAAACTATACTATCGATACTATCGAATGCTTTTAAATGCTGAGTTAGTGAAAACAACAAACTTTGTATGTTAGTTAATGAAAACGTATCGCAGCAGCCATTTCAGTCAGCCAGTTATTGTTAAAGTAATGCCAAAGTTGACATTTGCGACGTAAGCATCAAAATTCTGTAGACTTTCTACGTGACAATGAACACGTAAGCAGCAACGTGCTTTGGTTATGTTAGAGAACTTCACAGCTGATCCCCAAGTACACAATACGTTTCCACTAACTCAGCCTTAAGTGTTACTTGTGGCAACAATATTAGAATTTAAGTTAAAAGAATATATTGATAATAAATACCACAGTATTGAAACAAATAATAGGGACACTTTATTTTTTGCGGTATGTCATAAAATTTGACGTAATGAAGTTTTCTGGTGAAAGAGTAATCCTTACATATAGCAAAGTGCTCTAAAACTAAAGTAATTAATGACGTCCAGTGAAGAAAACTGCACAGACTATGGGAGGAAAGTGTGATACAACTGTCAGTTTTGATAAACTTTTAATTCGTACTTCAAAGATTAATCCCTTCAAGTCGTCTAAAAGCCTCAGAAATGAGCTTATTCTGCTGTTTCAAGTCGCACAATAAGAAAAAAAACTTATGGGAGCTACACTTACGAGTATGTGTAAGAGGCCTCAACATGTACCTGTACTGTATAGGTAGAACAACATGCTATGGTCTGACGAAATGAAGATTAAATGTACGAACTTATTTTAGTTGCAATTCATACTTTATTTCAGTTTAATAAATAAAAATTTAAGAGACTATTAAACTGTGTCGCTATGTAACTAACTGACAACCTGCGTCGAACAAATTATTGCAAATGTGGCTTTGACTACATTTAGCGGCCTCCGTATTTACTCATAGAATTCGACGATAGTATCGATAGTGAAAAAAAGAACTATCGATGGTCAGCCAAAAACAAAACTATCGATAGTACTATCGATTGTTTTGCAGCTCTATTGTACAGTAGACATAAGATAATAATAACAGTCAGAAGCCTAAACGATTTCCTTCGAAAAGTTTCTTCCCTTTGTATTGACAGAGAAGGCATCTTGAATATCTTACTGTAACGTGATGTTATTAAATTAACAATAATAAGCAAATAAAGAGTATTTCGTTCGTAGTTATATTAAATGTATAAAATATTGCTAAATCACATAAAAGTTAGAGAATATAAATGACAAATGTTGCTGTCATCTGCAAAAGAGTAAATAGGCTTGGAAGTGAGAAAAAGAAAGTCGTTAAGAAATATTAGAAGTAGAGATGGTATTTTTAGCATTTTTCCATTTTTCGTCAAAAAATTTCGAATAATAATGTCACTGTGCAGCGGTGCATTATCATGTTGCAAACTCCACGAGTTTTCTGCCCACAACTCGGTCTCTTTCGGCGAATTGCTTTACGCAAACGTCTCATAACGTGCCTTCTGGCAAAAACTTATGATGTACTACACCTTTGTAGTCCATGAAAACAGTGAGCATTGAAAACGACGGCTCATTGGTCTCGGCTCATTTGGTGAATGTCAATCACTTGCCTTAATGTCTGGATTTCATGTTGTACACATAAACCCAAGTTTCGATAGGATTAAGCCTTGCAAATCATGTCTTTTACGATCTCAAGACGGTCTCTTTTTTGCATGAAATTGGGGTCTTTTGGCACCAACTTTGCTGCTATATGACAGAAACACTAATCATTAATCAAACTGTCTTGGACGGGCCCTCCGCTATCTCTTTGGGGGTTAAATTGATGTGATAGACCAACATTTCCTTTATTTTATCATTGCTTTCGTCGGTTTTCTATGTCGATGGTCAGCTTCGGCTGGCTCATTACCACTTTTGAACCGCTCGTGGCGCTGGTAAACGACCATTTTCTTTGGGGAATTGTTACCGAAACACTTTTCAACACTTCCAACGTTAATAATAATAAATTTAATACATGTTCGTTGTTGTAAATTGAAATCCATTTAAAAAATTTAAAAAAAAAGCGAACAAACACAGAGTTAGATGTACGCTTGGCTATGTAGCTTTTGCAAATATCAAGCTATGACGCTAATATTTAGCGGGAATATCAACAACAGATGTATCAACTTAACAAAAAAAAAAAAAAAAATAAAAAAAATAAAAAAATAAAAAATGCAATCTGCCATACATGGATTATTTCGGAAACTTGGTGGTCAAGGTAGTATGCTCGTCTTCGTGACTTCAGCTCAACACTTTTAGATTATCAAATCAATCCCTAATCGGACCTCAGCCGTCACACAAATTTTCAACTAAAATTTTTAAAATCTAAGCAATTAAGAGCCATAACTCCATTGATTGTAAGGTGAATATTTGTGACTGCGTCTAATTCTGTCTGTGTGCAATTGTCTATTACTTTCACACAATTTATATAAAACAAACTTCATTATAGCATAGGGTAATCACATAGTCGTAGTTGTAAGAACTTTTGCTTTATTTTTTGTTTGGTACTGCATATGCTAGTTTGAGCTCTTTTTGGTTTTTCTGCAAACTCTGTGGTTTTAAGTTTCAAACCAAAAAATAAATTTGTTTTTGTCAAAATCATTATTTTTATTGTATCAGGTCCGCCATCTAACGTTTTTTTTTTGTCAACTAGTGCTTATTTCGTGAATGGTAACACTTAGCTCATGTCTGATTTGACAGATAATTAGTTTTATCCTTCCGCTGACCAATATGGTTGTGTATACGCTTGAACAACGCTGGGAAATATTGCGATATTACTTTGAAAATCATGGTAATGTTGCAGAATGTGTGCGATATGTTCAGATGAAGCTCACTTTGATCTTGGCGGGTATGTGAACAAGCAAAATTGTCGCATTTGGGGCGCAGAAAACCCGCACGCATACATTGAAAGGCCGAAACACCCAAGACGAATCACTGTTTGCTGAGAATTTTGGTCCAGAGGCATAATTGGGCCATTTTTCTTCGAAAATAAGCAAGGAGTGGCCGTTACAGTCAATGGCGATCGTTATCGAGCCATGTTGAACGAATTTTTGTTCACAAAAATTGAAGAGGAAGGTATTAGCAACATTTGGTTTCAACAGGACGGCGCTACGTGCCGCACAGCCGAAGCTACACTCGATATTTTTGAAGATCGCATTATTAGCCGCAGGGCTAATGTTGTTTGACCACCTCGGAGCTGCGATTTGACACCGTTGGACTATTATTTGTGGGCTGCCGTCAAAGATAAGTGTTACGCCAACAAGCCAGAGACAATTGACGCTTTAAAGGACAATATTCGTGAAGCCATTGGTGAAATACAGCTGCACACAATCGATAATGTGCTTAAAAATTGGACCGATCGTGTAGGCTACTGCATGGCCAGCCAAGGCAGCCATTTGAATGAAATAATTTTCCATTATTAACCGAAAGGATTGTACTTTCAAATAAAAGAATAATTTTGGAGAATATTCAATAGATTTTTTTTAAAGCATTTTGGAAAAGAAAAATTTTATTTGGCGGACCCTTTATTTGATTTTGATTAAGTAGAATTTGTTCTTTTTGTTTATTAATCCTTTTGTAATAAAATATTTAAAATTTAAGTTGAAAACAAAAAAGTTTGCACTTTTATTGCCAATGTGTGTGTGTGTATGTGTTTGTTTGTTTATGAGTTGTTTGTGATTTTAATTTATTGAAATATTTCATTGTAATTGAAAAGTTCTTAAGAGTTGTTAAGTTTATGACAGTTTGGATAGGTATTTTCAAAAAGAAATTTTGTTGAATTTATTTAAAATAGAAATTAAGATTAATTAAGACAGAAATCAATGGTTTTACAATGAAGTGGCATACTCCTGAGAGGAAGACGAAGATAAGAAAATTAAAAATTTTAATTTTATATTCTTATTAAAAAAAAAAAAAAAATAAATAAAAGAAATTAGTTTGTTTACAAGGCTGTTGAATAATATTTTTGAATATGCAGCCCAAGGGCATTGATTTCTTAAATAGTTATCAGTGTTGCCGTTTTTGTTATTTCTAGTCAAAAGTGGACTATTTTACAATTTTTGTTACTTTTTTTCTCGAAGTAAAATGATTTCATTTAATGTTTATTACTCAGGTTTAATTGGATGTATAATCTAAACAAATGAGGTTTATATTTAGCCTTTAGTTGTAGAACATTTATACAAAATAATTTTATTCAAAATACTGATTAGCGTTAGCTATGACTTTTACATCTAATGGGACACATTTGGACCATAACAAATGTTAGTCTGACGAACAAGGTGTGGACTATAAGGCGAGCAAGGCATCACTCTTGAATCACTATTTGATAGTTTTAGCTGCTCTTGAACATCTATCATGATGGAATATAACGACTTCAAATCTGGTAAAATTTCTGGGATATTTTTGCTAAAGCTGGCACTTCGGGTTGTTGTAATGGTGTAATTTTTCGTTACTGCTAACAATTGGATGTCGCAATAACGTTTGTTTGTACTTAAATTTTGGTTATTTTTTGGTTACTTTTTTATTGAAATGTGGTTACAAAAAATTCTAAGCAAACTGTCAAATTGCAAGCAAGCTGAGTATCAACTATTTTATGCGATATAAATTTTAATTTACGGTGTTGTTAGTATAATAACAAAAACAAAAACAAAAACAACAACAACAACAACACAAACAACAAAGTCTTTATTAACTTTCGTAAGTAATCAGTATTTTTTTGGAGATTCATAAGCTTGTGTTGGCAACATTTCTTTATTTGATAACTGATTTAATAGTGGGTACACACAATGAAATCCATTTACGCAGTTCGTCAAATTTCATTGTAGATTTCGTCGCGTGCATTCGTGTTTAAGATCTCATTTCGGATTGCATTTGAGATTTCATCAACATCAAAATATTGTTACGAAAATAAGGTTGGACACCACAGCGTTTATTACATCTCTGAAATAAATAAACAAAAGCTGCAAGAACAACTATACGTGCTGTTTACAAATAACCAAATCTACAACAACAAACATTGGCAGAGATAAAGTAAATAATAATAACACGGCAACAACCATAATTAAGCAGCAAGATAACAAGTAACAGACAATAAACAAGCAACAACAAATACTAAGAGCTGAAAGAGGTAGATGTTTACATACGCATGGCTACAAAAGAACTTAAAAGAAATTAAAAGCAAGAAATGGAATCTACCTGAAATATTGAGAGATTTGAGAGCTTTCGATGTGTTGTTTACTCAGCCATATAAAAAGCACATCGATGCGAACAGCAATCAGTTTATGTGTCGTAAACTCAGCGAGTGCAGTTTTTAAGTAAAGTTAACTGAGCAAAAGTGTTATTGGTGTGAAGAGAGTTTATAAGGAGTAAACTCGTGAAGTGAATCGTGAAGTAAAAAAACCAGTTTAGTTTGAGTAACTCAGTAAAGAGAGTTAAGTGTGGCTAACGTCTGTTTGAAGAGGTTGTGATGGAACCTAAGTTATAACTACGATCGGGTTGGAAGATCTTTAAGTAGAAAGATCTGTCGAGCAATTGTTGTTGTTTACAAAGTTGTTAACCGACAGAGTAATTAAGAATAAAAATTGTTATTGCCTGTAAAAAGATTATAAGCAGTGGTGCACATAACTGTGTTGAATAAAGGATTTTTTATTAAAACCAAACATAAGTTGTTTTTTATTTTAACTATAATCTACGAACTCATAAAAATACGTTTTTAAAAAGGTAAAAACGTAACAATATTTTGATATTTTGTGATTGCATTGATGTAGATTGCGTTGTCTGTATAATAATTTTATGTTTTTATCTGTTAAGTGCATTGAAAACAAGCAAACTGTAAGCATCTACATTACGACTTATTTTTTCAACAGTTTTTCGTTCACATTGTTATGCTATAATATAATACATTTCTAAAGCAATTACAGTAGTTTTTAACAAACTACTCAAACAACCTCATAGCAACGACCTCATAGTGACTCACTACACATTCTTCACACACTGGCGTGGTGTAGTGGCTAAAGCGCAATCATACAACTCAAATAGCCTTCATTAATTGCAGGTTCGAGTGTAAAGTTACTTCAACCTCACTCTAGACAATTTCATATCAATTGGTTGATCAGGAGAAAACACCACCTACCACCGAACTGATATTGTGTTTATGATTTCATTGTTGATTGCAGTGTATGTGTATCAAAACATACAATCTCAATGAGATATGCGCTGATAGTTGAGAGCAACACCTGCAAATTTTTTAAATTTTTATCAAAATAATGGTTCTGTTCGTCAAACTTTAGAATTTCAAAATTTTGTTCTCTGATGAAGCCAATTTTTGGTTAAATAGCTACGTAATTGGGTAAAATTGTCGCGTTTGGAATGAAGATAATTCACAAGCTTTTGTCGAAACACCTTTACATCCACAGAAAATTACTGTTTGGTACGCTTGATGTTATGGCTGAGTTATTAGTTCATAAGTCTTCAAAAACGATGATGTTCAGAATATTACTGTCAATATTGAGCTGTATAGGGATGTGGTTAGACATTTTTTGTACCTCAATTAGCTGGCTTTAATATTGCTGATATGTGGTACCAATAGGACAGAGCTATATGCCATACAACACGTGCTGAAATTGATTTACTCAAAGAAACTTTTGATGAAAGAAAAATTTTACGTAAAGATCGAATTAATTGGCAGCGAAGATTAAGTGATTTAACTCCGTTTAGGGTTATGTAAAATCACTTGTGTGAGGGAGTAGCCTGGTGTAATGGTTAAAGCACAATTATACCACACAAGCAACCCAGCTTCGAACCCCCAGTAGAGGATATGACGAAAAAATTTAATTGCGATTTTCAGTGTTTAATAAAGAGGCTTCAACTTTCAGACAACTTCATCTAAAAGAAAGAAGTCCCGCGTCATTGCCGCATACCTCTGGCGATGATGACAAACATCAGACGATTTACTTGCTAAAGTAAAGATTACAACTGCGCAAACTCATATGGAGGAAGCTACAGTGGATTAGTCAGCTACTTAGCTTGAAAGCTCAAATTGATTAAAGAAACTGAAACAAAGCAATGGATGCTTTGTAGAAAGCCAATATGCTCCCTAGAGAAGTGGCGGAGAAAAAAAATTTGCATAGTCAAGGCAGATTCGGCCAGCGCCGAATGCCGCTTGCCTCCGTCGTAAGAGGCAGCAGAGCGATGTGCAAAGTCTTGGCTTAATTATGATTATTTTGTCTTGCAGGGCATGTTTAGCGAGGTAAATTCTCCCCAATTTTTCTAATTCATGAGATCTCCTTTTTTTTAACAGTTTCATTTAGATCAGCGGACAGCTGCTCTGAAAATTTCGTGATAATAAGAAATAGTAACTGTGAACTCATGTTGGTTAATGTTTTCAGCAGTTCAGATGGGATATTATCGAGTGAAGGAGAAAAAATCTATTATTTGCGTCGATGAACCGGAGACAATTGAACGTCAGAAAATTATAATTCAAAGGTTTATGAAAATTCCTGTTCCCGATTTTGCCTTGAACGCGCAAGCCGTGCAATGTCTGTTTCCCTGATATTAAAAATATATTTCTCTGTTTGATTATGATAAACTTGCGTAACTGTAAAAAACACGCGATATAAATTGTTTTTATTCCCACCGAAGTAAACCACTTGGTGGCGTATGAGCAATGCGTTATTATATGAAATCGCTCTGCAAAATATTCATCATACTCTCAGTGTGTGAGTATTTTTTTTCTGCTTTGTTAGTTTGTTAACCAAAACATTAGAAAACAAACAAAAAAAAAAAAAAAAAAAATCCTATTTTCTAGCTAGCAAAGCAATTTCTTCAACAAATGCTTCACGCCTTGCTATTAAACAAATTTTCCTCAATTTTTTTGTAATTCTTTCTCTACATAATAGCCATCCATCTCCTTTGTTCACCGCCTTTTAAGTGCACCCAAGGGTTGACTGCCATTTGTGTTTCAAACTGATTTCTTTTCTATTGTGACCAATAACTGTATAAACGTGTGTGTTTGTATGTGTAGTGTTGCCGCAAAAAAGGTGGAAATGACAAGTTGACATTTGGAACAAACAATCGCTTCATTTTTATACAAAACTTGTATGAAAAAAAGTAAAAAAAAAATTAAAAAAATATTCTTCATGAGACAAAAATCTTTTTTTTTTCATTATTTCCTGTTTTTTTGACGCCATTTAAGTTGAACAATTTCCTGGCCACAGCCACTACCACAAGCTGTCAAAACGATTAGAGAAAGGTGTGTGTGTGTGTGTATGTGTGTTTGGAAGCAAATATTTTTTAAATGAAGTGTTAAAGTGTATGAACGTAGGTGTGTGTGTATACAGTTGTGTAAGTAAATTAAGGTCAAGAAATTAAAATTTTATAAACAAAGACAAAAAAATGTTTTTTTCTTATTGAATAAATTTGAAAGATTTTTATTCATCTATTACTTGTGCTAGTTTTCTTGACACAACTGTCATTTAAAGATTTTATTCTTGATTTCTCAAGAACTCGAAATAGCAATTTATGCAAAGCAATGCAACAGTGTTAGGATAGCTGAGTGAAAAACCATCTATAAAATGAATGATTTTAGTGTCGGCTTTGAAATTTATTTCTTTAATAAATTGAAATGATTGACCACATTCTAGCTTCAACCGTTATCCGTTAACCGTTATTATATGTCAGGGTATCGAAATTGGAAGAAAGCAGCTTTGCTGCTCTTATTTTTTTATTTTACTGAAGACCAGCAGCAATGCTACACCAAAATCAAATAAAATCTTAAAAAATATTTTAAAGACTGTGCACCATCGAATTCGATGGTTTAAGAGTGGTGTAGGCTTACTGGTTTCAATGGGTCACGGCGTTAACCACAGCATATGCAACAACCAAAACTTTTCCTGTTCTTTTTTAAAGTCGAATTAAAAATCAAGTCAATTTTTAAAATCCTGTTCTGAGTAGAGGTAAGACGAGACTTTCTATGCATTAATTTAGGCTGGTCTGGCAATATTTGGCGGAGGATTGTCATGATATATGGAACAGAGTCCTAGTTATCGACGATAGTATTTGATTTTTAAAGCTCATAGACAGCATTTTTCCGATCCCAAGAAATCCATAATATTACCTTAGCGCTATGAAAAGTTGACTTGTTCAAGTTGATTAGACTCATTGCCCTTGCTTGAGATATTGTGCCTTGAATTCGTTTAAGAGTATAATTAGTTGGGGCGGCGTAGTGTAATGTTTAAAGTGCAAGTTCGAGCCCCAGCAGAGGATATGTGGAAAAAAATATGTTCATTTGTAGTTTTGAATGTTTGATAAAGAGACTTCAACCACTCTCCGAGCAAATCCATCTAGAGAAGGCCCCTGACCTTCCAGCTTACCTTTGAAGATAATGACAAACATCAGACGAATATTCAGATGGAAGACGTCACCCATTGGGGAAAAATACAATGCTAAGTAAGGATCGCCACCACCATCACTCACGGCCGTTATGAGGTCGAAACTGGAGTTGGCACGTGGGTGTGTTCCCTTCACTCACGTGTCTTTAAGCCTGACCAGAGGTATTCTGGTGTCGCAGGAGTCGGATGCCCCAGGGATTCTGATCTCTGCCCGACTGTTTGGATAGGCCCCCTTGTGGGAGCTCGTAGTGGCTGTGGTTTAGAACTAAAACGCAGTCAGAGCGCGAGGTTCGATGTGGTGCTGCATCTCCTCAACCGGGTGCTTTGACCTATAGCACGGCAGGAGTTTAGATGGTCTCCAACACTTGACCAAGGCGTAAAGGTTAGTGTCCTAGCAACCCGCCTTTGAATTTGGTATTCACTTGTGATTTTCACTTGTGATTATTATGCGTGAGGGGCGCTGTTGGGCGCATAGTATTCACCCGTACAATTGACACCGTGGGGTATGTCAGCGCAGCGAAACTCATGTACACCCAATACAGCACCACCACTTAGCAAGGATCTCCACCATTGCACACAAATATATGGAGGGGAGCTATAGTAGATTAATCATCTACTTGCCTTGACTACTGAAGTTGTGGAAAGCCAATATTCTATTTGGAGGAGTGACGGAAAAAACTGATTGATTTTTTCAGGTGGCACTCATAAAATCTCATTGAATAATCAGGCCGTTTTCCTAGGATTGAGCAGCGGAATGGTTGATGTACTATAAAATATTTAATGTTGATATCCAGATTTGTACGGACAGTCAGGCTGCACTGTGGGCGCTCTCCGATGGCTATTCGATATCGCAACTGGTATGTGAATGCTGGGCATCTCTAAATGAGATGGTGAGACATTCAGACCAAAAGATTATCTGAATAAGGGGTCACTCTGACACTCGGGAGACAACGAAGAGACTTTGACCATCTAGTTGGGATGCCAAATTTCTCTTGCAGACTTCTGATTCTGCGAGACTTGTTAGGCAGGGAAAAAGTACGGTGGGCGAATGAAACAATGTGCTCTGTATCAAGACAAATCTGGTTCCTATACAATCGGGCTTGTCGGACGCTTTTAAGGTTATGCCGCGACATGTGTTGCGAATTTTAGTGACTGTCATCACTCGGCACTGGGTGGCTGGTGTAAATGCTAGGAGACTAAGTCTAACGTTCAATGATTACTGTGGAGGTTGCCAGGAGTAGACTGCCGAGTATTTCTTGTGTTAGTGTCCGAATCTTTAGGATATTAGGGCTGTTTTCCTTGGTAGTCCGTTTCCGCATGTCATATCGAATCTAGCTGATGTAAGTATCAGCGGGCTTTCTCCTTTTGTGCATGCGTCTGGTTGGTTCGTTTCGGACCGAGGTGCGAACATGTGGTTATATTTGGATATTATCTAAATCAGAGTAGGATCTATATTGAACCCAAGCGAGCTGAACCAGTGCCTGGTTAACCAACTAACTAGCTGCGACTATGTCCGCCAGGCTGCGAAGGTGCACAAAATTTGAAGCGCTAGAACCGGGCATTCTTCACTGTCGTCCTTGCGACAGCGTCTACATTCTTATCATGTTTTTCCAATGGCCAATGCTCAAAACCGACTGCCAAAATTTGAGAGAAATTTCATCATTCTGACCACTCACACTTGCAGGATATTTCTATCTAATGTGCCGCTTCCAGTCTACAGGTTGTTTAGCAGAACTGACGCCTTCTTAGTGAATTTCAGCAGATCTCTATATAAATTTCCATCTAAATCTGTCAAGAACCCCACAATCAGATACTGCCTTATCTGATGCCTCTAAGAATTGTTTAATAACGTCCACATAAGTGTTTACCATCCTCTTCAGTCTACGCTGGCCTGCAAGAAAATCCGTTAGGAGTTCCACGTCCGGCCTGCAATATTTGGGAACATGAGAGCGACACCCAAATTGAGCAAATTGGGTTCTTAGCGTGTCTAAGTTCTCTTAGAGCGGTACAGTGTTTAATTATCTGGCAATTTCCTGGCAACTTCCTGAAGTTTGATTAGATTGAGGCTGTTAGTAAATGTTGCCGTCTTTGGTCTTGAACCTTTTTTTAAGTAAACGAATTGTATACTGTGTTGCGTACTGTGTTATTTATCTCCATAAGAAACTAACCTTAAAAAAAGGAATTGTTAACATATGGAACAAAGACAAACTGGGTAACACATTATACCACATTTTATATCAGGTGCCTCAGTAGAATTGGGGGACTAGTGTGCTTGTTAACGCTACACCCAAAATAATTATAAATTTCAAATATTATTGTTGTGAAATTCCGATCTGGCAATGCCTTATAAATTTTTTTGTTTGTAAAATTTTGTAAAACTGAACGAAACTTGTGACCACATTAGTTTCTATGGTAAAGAACACCGCCTTTTTCAATAGTGTTTCATTACTGAAGACCGGCTCAACCAACAATTCGACTTAAAATATTTTACCAGGAAATTTGTATTTTAATATGAAATACGCATTGTTGAATAAATCAAATTTTTATAAGACTTGTGGGTTTCTATTCAATATCCAACGTGAAGACCACCGGTCACAGCGGCTAGCCTTGCCTTGCTTCAACAATGCTATTTTACTAGAGCTAGGCTTGCGGGTTCATTTCTAACCAGACATTTTATACTGGTGCTCTGTTTCTAGAACATCGTGTTTGTTACTTCGTCCGCAAGAATTGTAATTCTAAAATAAAAGAAATATTGTAGGGTACTTTAAGGTCGATCTTATAAGTTTCTTTTAATTTTGTATTAAATTCGTGCGTCGTGTCCTAAGAACAGTAACTGCTTTAAGCTTTAGCGTACGTAATAGTTACATATGTTTGTATGTACAATTGATCACATTTGTTTAAGAAATCAATTTATCATTCACTCACTCACATGCAAACAAGGTTACACACACTTATATATAAAAACAACAACAACAACAACAATAGAAAACCACAAATAAATCATTTTCTGTGCTTTGTTTAGTTTTTGTTACGGAAATAAAAACAATTTTTCAATCAACAAACAAACAAATTATCAGTGTTTTTGTTTAAAAATGACACAAAAAGAAAATTATTTTCATTACTTTTCTTATTTTCTTATTGTCAAATAAGAACTTAATAGATAAACAAAAGTGTAACAGAGAGATTGAGAGAGAGGGAGAGTATAAAGCAAATAACACAGAATTAAATAAACACACAATGCACATGCATACATATACACATACATATAGTACATGCTTACTGGCAAGTTAGTGAATAAAAGAATATAACGGTAAGTGTACAAGTTCTTGTTGTAGTTTTAAGCATATGTAAATGGATACTTCCTCTCCCTTTTGCACACAAGTCCATACACATGTTATTTTTAGACTGGAATGGACCATTAATTTATATAAAAAAACAGACATTGTAGAGAAGTAAAAGAGAGAACAATACAAGAGAAATAAAACTCTTTATTGAACAACAAAAAAAAAAAAAAAAAATGAGAAAAAAAGAACCCAAGAATAAGTAAGCCATACTTGGTCATATACATACAAACATACAAACATACAAATACACACACTCACATAAAATGTTTAATATTATGATTGCTTTATCAATACTTCCGCTTGAAGAGAAATACGAGTAGAAAAAGCTGTGTTGCCAATTTAGCGCCTTTCGCGCTATATTTAGTGCGTTTCAACTACCGAAAACTCGCATTTTTCTCTTTAGCGCTTTTTTACTTGCAATTTTTTGTAGGAATAAATTCAATTCAATTCAATTCATATAAACTATTGACTTCATGCTTCAAGAATTACGTAATTCCAGATAATATTTGTGAAAAACGAGTAAAAATAGTGTTTTTGAAACGTATCTCAAATCTAACGTTTTTTTTTCAATTAGTGCTTATTTCGTGAATGGTAACACTTAGCTCATGTCTGATTTGACAGATAATTAGTTTTATCCTTCCGCTGAACGAATATGGTTGTGTATACGCTTGAACAACGCTGGGAATCTGGAATCATCTTTTCAGATAAAGCTCATTATGATCTTGGCGGGTATGTAAACAAGCAAAATTGTCGCATTTGGGGCACAGAAAATGTATGCCGTACGCAAACATTGAAAAGCCGATACACCCAAGACGAGTCACTGTTTGGTGCGGATTTTGGTCCAGAGGCATAATTGGCCCATTTTTCTTCGAAAATGAGCAAGGAGTGGCCATTACAGTCAATGGCGATCGTTATCGGGCCATGTTGAACGAATTTTTGTTCACAAACATTGAAAAGGAGGATATTAGCAACATTTAGTTTCAACAGGACGGCGCCACGTGCCACACAGCCGAAGCTACACTCGATCTTTTGCGCCATGTTTTTGAAGATCACACTATCAGCCGCAGAGCTGATATCGTTTGGCCACCTCGGAGCTGCGATTTGACACCGTTGGACTATTATTTGTGGGGTGCCGTCAAAGATAAATGTTACGCCAACAAGCCAGAGACAGTTGACCCTTTAAAGGACAATATTCGTGAAGCCATAGGTGAAATACAGCTGCACACAATCGATAATCTGCTTAAAAATTGGACCGATCATGTAGGCTACTGCATGGCCAGCCGAGGCAGCCATTTGAATGAAATTATTTTCCATTACTAACCGGAAGGATGTTACTTTCAAATAAGAAAAGAAATTTGAGGAAATATTCAGTAGTTTTTTTTTATAGCATTTTCAAAAAAAAAAGAAAAAATTATTTGGCGAACCCTATATTATAAATCATTTTAGAAGAAAGTTTAAAATTTTGAATTTTTTAATTAAAATAATAAACTTGTTATTTGCTATTACAACTTTAAAGATTCCAAGGGGATCACAGAGCCATAACGAATTCTTTCCATTGACGCCTATCTAAAGTCGATGATCTAATCTGATAATAAGTCATACTATGGGCTTTTCTGTCAATCTGTCTTCTCTAGTAATGGACTTGCCTTCCAATTCTTTTGTTTATCTGCGAGTTCCATTCAATGGGTAGTTTTTAATGAGTGAAGGTTTGCTTTCATCAGAGTCTGCCCAGTACATTATCTTCATTACAAGGTTCTGGTTTCTGGCCAGAAAATTTTCAAAATTCAGCGTAGATAGTGGTTTATAAATGCCTGAACGGAAGAGAACGCCCGCCCTATAGTAATCAGTCGGCCTGAATAGTTCTAATCTGTTCTGAATATCAGTGCTGGAGCCCCCGGACGTCGTGAGGACGTAAAAAAGACGGAATATTTCCCAAATTTCTGATTCAGATTTCGGAAAATCGTTGTGTTATTAGTGTTGGTTGATTCAAATAAGATTTAAGATTTTAATCCGCAGGCTTAGTCTGTATGCTTCTGACTGTATTTCAATTCAAGTTTTCCTTGTATTTCGCAATGTCTGTTAGCAAAGAGGTAGATGTCATCTGAGTCTAGGTCTTACAACATTGTGTTAATTCCCAAGGCTTATATCACGTTGCAATACATAATCGGGTAAAACGTTAAACAGCAGCACCAAAATTTTAAAAAAAGTTGTTTAGTTGTTGTTTTGTTCTAAATCGTTTTGAAATTCATTTTTAATCGTTCAAATTATTAAAAAATCTTTGCGAAAGTGGACATTTTAATAGTAGAACTTGCTTCTTTACAATTTTAGTATATTTTTGACTTTAAATATTATTAACGCTTTTTTACAGCGCGTTTGGACTACAAACAGTTAGAAAAATTGTAATTTAGTGCTTCTTAGCGCCTTTTGAGTACTAGGTCTGCGCGTTTTGAGCATAAAAGGATGGCAGCACTGAGAAAAAGGAAGAGTGAGAGAGAGAGAGAGAGAGGGAGAGAAGAAAAATAGTATTAAATAGAGTGTTGGTAAGTACTGCATATTGATGAATCAAATGAATATATATTGCAAGAAACAAAGTTTTATATGCATATACCAATTGAAACTGTGCTTGTCTAACAAAGTGTGTGTTTGTGTATGGGACTAAAGAAATAGTTTGTTAGTAATTGGGTTGAAGTAAAAATAATTTCGTAAAACAGAAATAAATAAATTCAAAGTGAGCTTTTTGCATAGTTTGATAATTCCATTATTGCAAAATTTTAAACTTTTTCTTTAAAACAGTTTCAAAGTAATAAAAAGAAACATGAGTTTGCTGAAAATTGTATGACTTTTTATGACGCCGTCAACTTCTGGCGAAGGTGTCAATTAACTCATAACTTAATATAATTCCCTATATAATTTATCAATAGTACAGTTCCTTTATAAAATAGTACACGCATCTAAACTTTAAAGCTGTGGACAAAATTAGATGAAAAATGTGCTTGCTTGAGAAATACACCCAGATTCTTCGAGACAGCGCATATGTCATCTAAAAGGCTTGTTTTTCTTCTTTGCAAATCCGAAAAGAAACGTAAAATCGGGTAATATTCAGCTAAGTTATTAGCTCAGAAGTGCATGAAAGTCCGAAAAACCGGTTTCTTACCCGTAACTCAAGTTTTTGTAGGCGTTTTGAAAATTCAAAAAACAGATCCTTGTTCTATTATTCGTCTATCAGAAAAGTAGTATCATTTCCCAGTTATATCAATTTCGTTCACTTTTGTCGCACCGTGTAATCCAATAAACAAAAATAAATGTGAAGAATTCAACGAAATAAAAGGTGGTCCAACAGTCTTTGAAAAATTCAATCATGAAGAGATACACAATTGAGCAATGCGTTAAGAGTGTTGAAGACGTTTACAAAAATGCATTTCGTGCATTTTGTGATTTTTTTGGTTACCATCAGCATAATCGATCAAATTGTCCACAATCGGGAGAAGTGTGCGTAAATTTCAACAAACCGGATCTGTAGGAATTGTGCAAGCACCTGTGTATGCTTGCCAAGTTCGTTCTGCGCAAAACATTGTTGTTGTTCGCGATAGTGTGGCAAAAGAGCCGTTAACCACGACTTGTCGTGGTACCCAAAAATTTAACATCTCACGAACATCACTGATGCGAGGAGCTAAAGCCCACAATACGCCGAATGGTTAGTTGAACAGACAGAAGCGAATGATGACTTTACAAAGAAAGAAAGTCATCTTCAGTGACAAGGCACACTTTCACCTTGGTGGATTCGTTCACGTACAGAATTACAGCAGATTGTTGAAAAGACTGACTGTTTGGTGCGGTTTATGAGCAGGCGGCATTATCGGACCGAAAATGAGGTCGATCAAGCAATTACCGTGCATGGTGTTCGCTATCGGGAGATGATAAAGGATCTATTGTAGCCGGAAATATGAACCTAGACGATATGTGGTTCTAACAGGATGGTATCACTTGCCACACAGCCAAGAGGACAATGGCTCTTTTGCGGGAGAAATTCAATGACATGTTATCTCATGTGGCATTGACATTGATCTGCAATTATGAACTGAGAGAAAGAGCGGTGGCATACCATTAAAGTTTTGGTTAGACCACGCTTTAGCACACAAAGATAAAATTGGCGATTAGAATTTATTGAAAAGGAAGGAGATTTCTCGCGAAAATTTTTTCACGACAAGGCCCAATAAGATATTCATGGCGCCTTCGACAATATAGGTCTTTACTCCATTTCTGGATTGTTGAAACGGAAGGGTGTGAAAAAGTCAATTAAAGCTTGAATCAGTTCCATGCTTAGGAATAGGATCACCAGATCATCTCTTGATGGCAAGGAATACTCTTTCTATTGTTATGGACGGTAGTATGTGATGGCTTGCTCATCATGTTGGCTCAAAAGGGTGTCAGTGTAAGTGGTCATGCTGATGGCTTTGATGTAACGGTTCGTGGGAAATATGAGGGTACTTTGTGAAATCTCATAATGTCCGTACTGGGATAGGTATAAAACTGAATTTTGTAGCTTTTATTGGCTGACATTTTTGGCAGCTCAACTGTTCTCCTGTAACATTTTAATGTCAAACATGTTCAGTTTGGTCTCTTATTTAACCATAAATCGACTTACGAACCAACAATGCTTGCAGGTCATCATCAAAATTCATTTGGATGAAGGTTGACGTGTTTATAAGAAAATTGTGTTTAGCGACGAAGCTCATTTCTGGTTGAATGGATATGTAAACAAGCAGAATTGTCACATTGGTGTGAAGAGTAGCCAGAAACATTGCAAGAACTGCCAATGCATCCCAAAAAATACTCTGTTTGGTGTAGATTATGAGCCGGTGGCATCATTGGACTGTACTTTTTCAACAAGACGGAGTCACGGTTCATACATACGCGAAACAATGGCTCAATTGAGAATTTCATATATTTTTCCTAATTTTATGGGTTTTTTTTTTAAATCAAATACAAGTGACTATACTTCTTCTATGGGTGGCTAAACATCTGAGTGTCATTCTGGATAGGAGGCTTAATTGGAATTCGGCCCATTATCACTTATGCGGCGATAGCTTGGTGTAGAAAAGCTGAGGAAGCTATTATTATCAATAAATTGGGCAGGGTAAAAGACCCACCCTCGTCGATATAACTGGGACAATGAGAGCATGTCTTACAGCGGACTAAGATGCCTGGGTTGGGTTAATACCGCTTCACATTCATGTGATGAGAGCATGTTCTGCGGCTTAGTTCACCATCAAGGCAACCCGATATTCATCAGAAAATCTTTCGATTCTACGCCGGGTGTTCGGAGATATATCTTCGGTGCTGGAAGTCATGCCGTGCTTTGGCAGGAGATTCAGAGTTGAATCCCAGAATAGAATTATTGCAGCCTTAGTTCGGAGTGAGTTTGACTTAAACTGGTAAAGCGATGGCTCCAAAATAAACGACTGTGGTGGTGTGGTCAATCCCACTAAGGAGATCGCTGAGTGTCTTCCTGGCAGATATCATGGCCATTGCCATCTGTGTGGAGATTAACTAAAACAGTGGGAACAAGGGTAAGAACATTAATATATTCTCTGACAGCCAAGTTGCCTTAGTGGCACTTGACTCGAATAGTGCGACATCTAAACAGGTCAGATATTGCTACGATACGTTGCAAAGGCTATGGCTTAAAAATAAGGTCCAGTTGTTTCGGCTACCGGGACATTGTGGGATATATGGTAATGAAACAGCGAATGCATTGGCTAGATTATGTTCCGTGAAACCCTGTATTCTAGATAGGTTTTGGTAGAAATGCTTGGGTAGACATAGGTCTCACTGGGTAACATATCCGCCATTAGGGTTTCAGATCTTCTGGTTTTCATTACAAAGCCAGCAGATCTCTTGCACAAGCTGTAGATGGTAAGTCGCACAATAGATCCAATGAATTACAGTATTCTTCAATAGTGCCTGGTCGCTAGGATAATGACGATGAATAATGAAAAAAAAAAAAATACAGAAATTACTTTTACACTTCACCAATCTAAAGTTTACCATTATTAGTAACTGTTCGACCAGCATGTATTGCATTGATGGACATGCGGCATAGAATAGGAAAAAAAAATTCCAAACTAAAAGACTGCATCAGATAGCTCAAGTACGTTGGACAATTATTCGTACGCCTGATACCCACAAATAAGTAAATGCATGCATAAGAGAGTATGTAGACTTGTGTGGAAGCATGCAGTATGTCTGTATATAAGATAATTGTGTACATGTTGCATGCAACGATAATGATATATGATGTTTTCATGTCTAACGACAGTTTTTTGTCAAAGTTATCTTTAGGAAAAGGATAAAAACTAGAGGACCATACATTGTAGTACCGGCCAAGCATTGCAATCAAAGGCAAGGAAAAAAATTCTTCTAAAAATATATTTTTAAATATTCTATTACATTTTTCTTTTGTGTGTGTATGTATGTATGTGTGCAAAAATATTGTAATGGTTGATTTCATTTGTGTTTTTTTTTCTTTTTTTTAAAGGAAATCTAAGGGTTTTATGTATTTTGATATGCATTGTTTACTCCTTAAGGACTTACGAATACAATAAGAAGACAAATATGAATGAATTGTAGCATTTAGTACAAAGTATGTATGTATGTATGTATGTATGTTTAGATGATACAGGAACCAGTTAGGAGCAGAGTATGTTTGAAGTGGAAAAAAGAAATGAAATGAAATGATTGAAGTGCATTTCATTGTATTCGCCTCCTCTTTATTTGCAATCATTTGTTTCAATCAATATGCAACAAGAAAATATAGAAAAAAAAAAAAATGAAAACAAATTTTTGTTTGAACAAAACATTAAAAGCATATTTTTTGTTGTTTCATCTTCTTTCTAGGAAGACAAACGACAAGAAAATACAGAGTGACACTGAATGATTATAATAAATTTTTAAGAATTTATTCAAGATAAAAATGGGTTTCGAACCGAATTTTAAATATAAAAACACAGTTTTATTTTTCATTTACTTAGCTAAAGACCTTGGACCATGCTTACACATAAGTTTTATGAAAAATAGTGTAGACTACACCCACAAATATGCTCAGAGTCATTCTAGCAAATATTTTTTTTATTTTAAGTAAAATTATTTGAAAGTGATAATGTTGACCTATTTAATAGATTTGTTACCTTGATTCATTGATTGTTAAAGCCGCTTATACTACGACCAGGATGAGCTTTTGTGTATATTGTTGAGATAGTAAATGCTTTTCTTGTATTAACATTAACTTTCCCCAGGAATAATTTACTGTAAACCGAAACAGCAAGTCATTTTAACAATAAGTGGCAGTCAATACCTAACACATGATTATACTTAAATCATGATTCAAAAATTTTTATATATCATACTCAATCATACTCATTGCATTGGCTACTCATAGTCATCCCTACTCTAAAGCTTGAAGTACGTCATACTCATACTTATCAACTTTATGACGCTATTGATTCATACTCATCCGCACTCATTGTGAGTAGACGATGCAAAATGGGTATGATACGAATATGAGAATTTGAATACTTATTATAAGGTTGTGTGTTTCTGTTGTTTCTTTTTATTTTGAATAGCCAATACGTATATTCATGAATACTCATGAGTGTTCATGAATTATGCGTATTATTAATGAGTATTATAAATTTTTTCTGAGTATGAGTAGCTATGAGTATGAGCTTGACGTTTGATTCATACTCATTGTTACTTACACTTATAAATTGACTTATACTTATAAATGAGTATGCGCAGTTGAAGTAGAATGATGTGTACTGACTTACAATTATAAATTTATGAGTGAGTATAAGTAGCAAAAAAGCGATTCATTGCTGATTTCTGATCTCAACGTATTAGGTGTGTAGGTATGAAGTGAGCGTCAAGATACAAATGTCTCCATAGGAACAAATCTGCAAAGAAATAACATCAATTATTTCTTCGTGCTCAAGATGGAAAATTTGGTATCAGAAAATTATCATTTGCCGAGAACTCAAAAACCGCTTGTAAGACTTTGCTTCAAAGACACAATAGAAAAAATCATGAGTTAATTCGCGAAAACCATCAACTTCGATTCGACATGGACCAGAAATGTGTGGTGTACCACGAGCTCCTAAACCGTTAATATAGATCGCTACCGACAACAAATGATCAATTTGAATTGATCGAAAGACGACTAGAATGGGCTATAGAACATGGTAAGATAATTTTAAATATGACAATGCACCTGCATACAAAGCAAAACCGGCTTAGGATACAATCAAAGCATTAGGCTGGGAGCTGCTACCTCACTCGACGTATTCACCAGACTTGGCTTTTTCCGACTACTATTTGTTCTTATCGATGGGGTACGAAATTGGTTTGCTTCAAAAGACGAACAGTTTTATTAGCGTGGAAGTGGACTATGCCAATGATATTTGATTACTCTCGTACAAGTAATTCAAAATGCAATCAAAATTAGAAAACCTGAAAAGACTGGCTGGCAGTTGAGATAAATATCAAGAAACAAAAAGCCATGAGGTAGCAAACCGTGTAAGATGGAATTGCTTTCTGGAAACCCTATGCTTCCAAAAGGGGTAATGGGAAAAATACAGACATTTTTTTTTCCCAATGAAACGTTTTCGTCAAATAAGCGCGGTATCAAGCTGGAAATATCCGGTATTCTAAGAGCACTTCAGTAATTCTCTTTTCTGATTGAAATAAGCAATAGAGGAATATAAAGAATTGTTCCGTTTATTTTCAGTTACATTTTTGTGTGCGTTCTGCACTATAGTGCTGTGCTTGGAAAATGGGATTTATTTTCCTGTTTGTAGTTTAAAATTGCATTGAATTTAGAATTTGTTTCTCCATAAATTTATTCAATAATGTTGCCTTTTTTATGCTGATACTTTAATGCCATCAACTTCATTACATAACCACTCAAATGTGATTATTTTGAACACCAAAAAAATTATTTTAAATGTAAGAGAGAATATATTTAAGGATACTTTTTGTCACATTCCTTATAATGATTTCAAGGAAATAATTTTGAGTTGGAGTGGAAAATCTTTAATAAAAAAGGTTGGCAATCAACTGGTGCTACTTTAATTGAGCTGTGATTTTTGCATGAGTGTATCGTTTTGTGTTATCGCGAATAAGCTAACGGGGATAAAATTTCAGTTGTTTGGCAGCGTAGATATGGAAGGTCATTATAGACTTCGTTGCTGCTATATATATCCATTGGTTCTCTATATATTTCTTAAATTATTCCGTGATTCAAACAATCGCACTATTTTCTTATCCGGTAAGACTTAAATTTTTATATGCTTTTTACATGAAAAATAGACGCTAATCAGGGAACTGTCTTAATGTAAATACTTCTGGCACTCACTGATCAGATATTACATGAGAAGACCGCTCAGAGCGTTAAGCTGAAATATCATATCGTTACTGTACAATGTCACTATCGATCCTTGGACACGGTTACGATGTTTGCGTAAAATTTGTCTGGCAAACAGATGACCGACATTCTAGTCTGAAGTCAAAAACCCCCTGTAGTGCTCGGCTTTCTAAAAAAAAATCTGCTGCAATCTGAAGTTAAATGTCCCACTGTTAAGAGATCATCCGATCATCTTGGATATATTGGACTATTTAGTAACTTGAAAAGATGCTGGTATGGTATAGCTGGAAACATCCATGATGGGACAAGAACAGTTTGTCAGTTTCCCATTTATTCTCTAATAGATCGGAAACGCTTCTCTAATATTCGTTGCTGACGCGGTGTATCACCTAGCAAGTGGATATCAAATGGCATCCCTTCGAATATTATATTTATGGCCACTTCACTTTTCTGTGCTATATGCCTTATAAAGTGGATTTTCGCATATGTACAAATTGGCACTACGTAGAGTGTGAAAAAAACACCATGGACAAAAGCTGCCTCCCATATTCGGCTTTATTTGCCCTAGCGCGCGAGTTGTATATTTGGCCTCTACACCAACTTTTGCATAGCCTTCTATGACCCTGTATTCGCTGACACATTCATCCGTTCCGTATGTCTTGTCTTTTTTTATTGTGTGAAATCTTTAAGAGACTGACACTTTAATCCCGTTGCAAGCACTGCGAAGTGTTTAACTTCCTCTATAGGTCAAGACATAGTCTATGTCGTGTCTGTGTCTGTTATGTCTCTTGTGTATGTCGAGTCTATGTGTTGTCTATATCAAGTATTGTCTATGCCTTGTCTATGTCTTGTCTATGTCTTGTCTATGTCTTGTCTATGTCTTGTCTATGTCTTGTCTATGTCTTGTCTATGTCTTGTCTATGTCTTGTCTATGTCTTGTCTATGTCTTGTCTATGTCTTGTCTATGTCTTGTCTATGTCTTGTCTATGTCTTGTCTATGTCTTGTCTATGTCTTGTCTATGTCTTGTCTATGTCTTGTCTATGTCTTGTCTATGTCTTGTCTATGTCTTGTCTATGTCTTGTCTATGTCTTGTCTATGTCTTGTCTATGTCTTGTCTATGTCTTGTCTATGTCTTGTCTATGTCTTGTCTATGTCTTGTCTATGTCTTGTCTATGTCTTGTCTATGTCTTGTCTATGTCTTGTCTATGTCTTGTCTATGTCTTGTCTATGTCTTGTCTATGTCTTGTCTATGTCTTGTCTATGTCTTGTCTATGTCTTGTCTATGTCTTGTCTATGTCTTGTCTATGTCTTGTCTATGTCTTGTCTATGTCTTGTCTATGTCTTGTCTATGTCCATGTCTATGTCTTTACAAAATCCGATAGTATTTCTCTAAAAATGTTAAAAAAAACTTATTTTTCAACTAGAAAAACTTAATAAAATCTCATACAAAAATCGTATGCAAATTCCATAAAAAATGCCCCAACATTTCTAGATTTAATGTAGTTTTTATTATTTTTTTTTGATCCTGCATACAGTTTTGTGAAATGCAAATATTTGTTGCAATTGCTTATATCTTGTTGTTGTATTTGTTGTTACTTTAACATTTTAACCCATCCTTTAATGTATAAATTTTGATTTGTTGCTTTAAAGTAACGAACATAAGGAAGGACTTCAGGATAAAAAAGGAAAAAATTGCACACTTGCAATATAATTTTTGAAATTGTTGTTGGAGTAGATATTGCCTGTGTTATTATTAACTGGAAGTGAACAGTTGTGTTAAGTAATATAGCAGTACTTTGTTGGTTGTTACTATTAAACATTAAGAATTTAAATGATCAGTATATAAAACCTTTAGAGCACATAATAGTTTGTTTTTATTGCTCTTGATTGTAAATACAATAACAGGTTTGCTTTTGTTGTTGTTTTATTATCAGAAAATGTTTTTCTGGTTTGTTCTTTTAATTCAATAAATAATTGTCTGCAAATAAAAGAAAGAGAGCCAGAAATAATAAAATTTATCAAGAAAAGTCAAAAATTGCAAGTGTATTATGAAAGCGTATAAAGGCAGAGAGAACATAGAAAGAGTAAGTAGGTGAAAGAATGAAAGAGAGAGAAGAATTAAGGCATAAATACAATATGTACTTTTGTTGTGTGAGTAAAAGTTAAATTGAGCATACGACTATAAAAAGTACACATACATACAGAAATACAAATAAAAATACTTTAATGTTTTATTTCTCTCTTTTTCTTTGACTCTTTACTTAGTTGTATGCGAGTGTGTAAAGTTATATGCTCTACACTTACGACTGCAACTACAAGTTGAATGCGGATTAAGAAAGAAGGCTCAAAATCCTTCCAATTATTGTGCACTGGTATTAGAAAGAAATCATTGAAAAAAATTGTGCTTGAAAGTCATTTGTAGGAATAATTTTTGATTTATTCGATGAAAAATATTAAAAAATAAAGGAATTAAAAAGAAAAAAATTAAATTAAATTTAAATTGTTAAACATAATTTATTACATTTAAAAAAAATCTAAAAATAAAATTTTATTTAAACCACATGAACGGTTATGTTACAGTAACAAGAAAAATTAAATTTTAGTTCAAACAATTTTTTATTCGAAAGATCAATACATAACTCTCATATGTGAAAATTGTTATGGGCATGTGATCACTGCGTTTATTCGTTCCATTCTAGGCCGTAAGTCACGAACAATATGGGACTCCAAAGTGTTGTCGTTGCTGGTTTATCAGCATAAACTTGTGACTTCACAGGACCGAACAAGAGATAATCGTGATATGTCGCACAATCTTATAGACCAATTTCTTAGTGTTTTAATATTGATTTTAATAGTGAATAATTGCGGTGGCAGTATGACACGTAGCGTCATCCTGTGAAAGCCATATCTCGCCCGAGTCAATGTCAGAGAAAAAAACATTGATCATGGTGTTGTAACGATCTGCAATGACTGTAAACGTCTAAATTTTTTAAGAAATAAAGCCCAACGGTGCTACCAGCATGTAAACGACAACAAATGATAAACTCCTCTGGATGTAATAGAGTTGAGAGGGTCTGTTTTATTTATGACCAAGCCTTTGGGGACACTCCTCGTCATCTTTTATGTGTATCTATACTACTATAATTAGGCCCATACTTTACTATGGAGTCGTTGTATGGTGAAGATCGCTGGAGAAGTGTTGGGTGCTGAAGGTTAAACGGTCAGCATTGGTTGAGTTTTCCGGTGAGTTGCAAGCAACCGTGCAAAGGCTCCCAATATTCTACTCAATTTTTGGCCGCCAGATATTACGGCTAAACACATAGCCTGCGCTGTCATGCTCAGGGTAAGGACATCAGACTTTGGGATCTCTTGCTGTAGCGGAAATGTCAGTATTTTGAGGCAGATCGATGTAATTGCGAGCAGAACGGATCATTACACCTTATCTTCACTACCAGTTACTTGGTCTAGAATACTTATTCCTGGAAGAAGGTTCTGGCAAAATTCGCAGGAAAGAGACATGAAAAGCTTGCAATTCTTTACCAATGATTTTAAAATGAACAATGTTAAGATCTCACATAGATATTTTGGACCATATGGAAGCTTACTTATTGGCTTGCAAGAAACATAAACACAATTAAGGGACTATACTGATAGTCAGGCGGCAAGAAAGTCTCTGGAATTTATGTTCACTAACTCACGGACGGTGTTTGGCATTTTTACTAATGGTGATGGCAAAACATTTCAGTATTTGACACATATGATTACCGGTACACAGAGATACTACGGAGAACTGTGCAGCGGATGAACTGTCTAGAAAGCTCACGACGGCATACGTTCTTACGGTTAAATAAAGTATCGATATCTTGCAAGCTGGGCCAGCAATATATTCTTCAGAAGAAGGAAACAGATTTCTTCCTTTATGCAGGCGATAGAACTGTGTCCTGAGGAGTCTACCAAGACTAAGAACTTCAGCCGTGTATGCTTTCGAGCCATTGTCTAGTGATTAGGCATGCTGTGCATCGTAAGCATAGTGGATCAACAAAGTGCATCATGTGCTGTGTGAAGAAAGTAGTAACCAAGTAACACTAGCTTCTGGAATGTCCGGCGCAATTGAGGCTGAGGATTGCTGTTGGTAGTAACGGTGATTTATATCGATCGCTTTATTATCGAATCCGGCTTGGACTCGGTGTTCAGGTTGGTTCGTTATCTTTTTTGCAAGGGTCATTATAGAGTGCGGCATCATAAAGGGCTTCTTTGACCTAAGCGGGCTGATTCAATGACCGGTTGCCGGTTTGAACCTAACCTAACCTAACCTAACCTAAGCCCGTTAAGCCAAAAATGAGCCTTATCACTAAACATAATTTTACTATAAGCCATCGTCTATAATTTCCTCGAATTAATGACTGATTTTCAAAGTAAGTCTGGTAAGCGTCAATCTATTCACGAAGATTTGTCAAATTATACTGGTCATAAATGAAAAAAAGTAAGCGCTTTGGGTATCATGAAGGTAGAAGCTGAGAAGAAGAGGGCCAACAGATTAATTTCTTAGGGATGTAGAGTATTCTGCGACCAATTTTAATATGATAATTAAACTTTCACGAAGCCAGCAAACTGTAGCTTTACCGTCTCTGATATGCTTTCATGTCATGACAAATCATGATAGCAGGGTCTGCATTAGAATTGATACTGTAAGGCAGTATTAATTATGGCCCAAAACTGAGAGTGAGTACTATTATCTGGCTTAAAAAAGTACTTTTTTTCTTAAATGCTTTTTTCAAGCTTTTACTAATTAAGAGTTATAATTGAATAGCAAATGAATTACCTTTTGTTACTTTTAACTGCAAATTTAACTGGAGTTTAAATTGTTCTTGCTGTCTTTGTTATTTTCAATCTACTTTTTCGTTTATAAAACTCACCAGTAGATTTCCGCTGTGACTGTGACTTAAATTTTCATTCCATTATTGTTCTATTTAAGTTTGTCGTTAGAAAGTATTCTCGCGATATTTAAAAAATATGACAAATTAAAGGAAAACTTATAGTTACAGTTTTCCTAACAAAATACTTGAAAACTTTGTGGGTTTTAACTTTACCAGAAGAAATAAAACGAAAAAAGTAATAATACAACGGTAATATTACATTCGGTGTAGTTCGACTATGCTAAGCACAATGAACTTCTTTTTAATTTTTTGTAAACAATTTTAGGACAATTATAAAGCCCTTAAAGGTCATTTTCAAAAGGAGCACTAGGGTGTTTAATTTTTTGCAAAGTTTTTTTTTTCGCAAAAATTTTTATTGATTTTTTAATTTTTTAATTTTAACCCCCCTATTCATAAAAAACTAAAATGAAAAATTTTAAATAAAACGTGTACATTTCAAATTCATTTTAATTTTTATAAATATGGGGGTAAATGAACTTATATTCTTACTTCCAAGTTGGTAATTTACTAAAGTTAAACGAAACATAATTTCTGATTGTGGACCCCATTGGGTTAATGTGTAGTGGGCTAATCTGAGATTCTGTTTTCCTATACTGCATGGAAGATGTTATCATAGTCACTCGACTAGCATTAACTTAAATATAATATAACATTTTAGTATAATTTGAAATAAATAAACAAGTTTTTAAACGATAATGACTGAAGTATTAAAGATGGGCATTGGTAGCAGAGAGAAAAAGCTCCCTACTCTGCCAAAACGTGAAACCAAAAAGCAAATTTTCGCGCACAACGCACCATACTACTTTAGATACAAACGTACTTGGATGCACAACAGAGCCACACATGCTCAAACGGTAGCCCAACCAAAAAGCAGTGGAGATCACAAAGCTTATAAACAATCTCGACATATCTTGGCATCCATTCAGAATTTACGATTGCCAACTAAAGGACGAACAGCGTGATCTATGGGCCGAGTATTATTCCTCAATGCTATCCCCGAGGCAAAACTACGGCGAATCTACGAGTATATGTAACTACACCACCTATAAAGTAATACAAAATATATCCACCACCACTCCAACAGTATTTAAGACCAACAAAAGTCCACGAAATGTTAACATATCTTCGGATCTTCTCATAGCAGATCCTGAAATGAGTGCATAAATCTTTTTCCCTTTAATAGAGGATATCTGGAGCTCAAAGAGGGCATAATAATAAAGTTGACAAAAAAGGCGACCTAACTAATCGTACAAACTGATCAAAATAGT
Source organism: Wohlfahrtia magnifica (assembly GCA_023159175.1). NCBI lineage: Eukaryota > Metazoa > Arthropoda > Insecta > Diptera > Sarcophagidae > Wohlfahrtia > Wohlfahrtia magnifica. The sequence goes on along the minus strand of JAKWBJ010000052.1, from coordinate 4,493,976 downwards.
CACTCATATAACAATCACAAGAATCTTTAATGCTATAACACTCAGAAGGCAACAAGCTGGCAGCAAGAAGTTGAAAACACAGTTCAAATTCAGAAGCAGTTTGCAGAAAGTGAAAATAATCGTGTTCTTGTTGAAACAGTAAGTAGTACACTTCGAGCAGTTGGCTTGAAAGAACGTGCCAAAGATAAAATACCAATGCTTATCAAAAGCCGTCAATAAATCCGTTTGGACTTTGCTGAAAAATATGATTCGTGAACGGCAAAAGACTGGGAGAAGGTTAATTGGTCAGATGAGACAAAAATGAATCATTTTAGGTAGGATGGCAGGTAATGATGTTGACGAAACCTGGAAAAGCTTTGCTGGCAAAAGATGTCAGACCAACTTCAAAGTTTGGTTGTTGTTGTGGGTAGTGGTGGATGGTGTTGGGGCTGTATGGTAACTAAGGGAGCTGGAACAGAGTCCACAGAACAGACTGCTCAATCCTGTGTAAACATTTTCAGCACTAACTTGCGCAACATTGCAGAAAAGTTCAGATTACGGATGGCGGATATCGTTTTTCAACATGGTAATGAAAAATTTACACAAAAAAAATGGTTTAATGACACCGCTGTAAAGTTCTTGACTGACCGCTCCAGTTACCTGGTTGACCCCATCGAACAACTCTGAGGTACGCCTGGAAATTTGGGAGAATTGTGGACACATGTGCGACCAGCGTGGAATCACATTGACTCAAACAACTGCAAAAATTTAGTTGGCAGTATACCGCGCTGTATGGAGGCAGTTTTAATTCAATTCACAGAAATCATAAACCACAATTTTTCAAAAATCCTCTAGAAACCATTATAAAAATCATACAATACTTTTATTAGATTTTAAAATCATAAGATGAAAATTTCAGTATATTTTGTTTTTATTTTAAACATATTTCATTTTAATATTTTAATATTATTTTAATAAAAAATAATATTCGTTATGGTGTTCCCTTTACTTTTTTATATTTAAGTATTTGGTGTTTTGTTACCAAAAAGATAACGTAAAATAACTGCTGTTGGTGTGTGTGTTATACACCACTGTTGTTGGTTTATGCTGTAAATTCCCATAAAGTATTTGTCTCTCCCATATATACGTTGACAAAAATACCAATACAAAACGGTAAAAGTTACACACACACACACACATACAAACAGACACCTTTATTTTATTTAAAAACAAAGAACAGACAAGAAAATAAATGACAACAGCAGCAGGGTAAGAGAAAATCCCAAAGCAAACAAAATGACAACAGCAAACCAGCCATCAGCTACCATGCAATGGCAGCAAGAGCAGCAACAACAATCAACGGAAAGGCAATAAGAAAAAGGAATTGTCGTTTCAACTCGATTATGTAATGGCCTCAAAGTAGTGAGATATAGTGATATAGTCGTCTTGCTTAACAATTGAACATCTCAGGAACATTTGAACTTCTCAGTAATTGATGATATGGACCTGGACGATATGTAGTTCCAGCAGCATGGTGCCACTTGCCACGCAGCCAACTACACAATGGCTCTTTTGTGCGGAAAATTCAATGGCCGTGTTATCTCATGGCTTGGCGATGTTAATTGAACGTCACGATCTTGAATTTGACAATGTTGGGCTAACGACATTGGAGCTCTATTATGTCCCAGAGTCACTGAAAATATGGAACAACGGATAGAGATATGCCACCGAAGCCGTGGCGAGCATTTGAGGGATATTTTGTTTCACACATAATTGTCACAGATCCTTCCATCATAATTAAAAGTATTAAAATAATTCTCGGAAAATTTTTGGTTTTATCTATAATTAACATCGTACCTATTGGTTGGACTACACTTTACTTAGGGCCTTTTATTTAAAGTTCAGACTTAACTTTCCCATTATACATAGTCTGCTACTGGTACTTCTGGATATACCAGTCGCTAACACGTATTAGCATCTACCCCTTCTGCGACTACTCTGCGGTATGCTGACTGGCAAAGTTGTCAACAAACATATCAAAAACCAATGTAATGCGCTCAGATAATTTCTGTATGTGGTAACTCATCGGATATATTGAATGAGAAGTACGGACTTGATGAGACCAGAACGTTCGATTCTGGCGTTGGGACTCTTTGTCTCCAGGCGTGCACCCTCCATTGAATAATAATATGAACTAATTTTGCTATTTAAGCGAACTCATTACCGCTAAAGGTTAATCAACTAAGAACATCAAATGACGAATTATTATTTTATTCATTAACTAGACCGGAGAGACTAACATTGGACTCATAAAAATCTATTGTGTCAAAAGCTTCGGGGTCAGAGCCACTAGTCTGCTAGATGCAGTTGGTGATAATCAACCAGAAGAAAGCCCATTCAATCCTTCAACGAGTCAGTATTCATGGAAGAATGATTAAGCGCTTGGTCCGGAATCACCACTCGGAACAGTCAACAAAAGAATGTTGCCAACTTTCCATAAGAAGACCATAATATCCACAGGCCCAATAAATGGCTCAATAAAAGTTGGTATCCGCATGTTTGCCAAAGCAACACATTCACAGAGAATATGCTCCTTTGTCTTCTAACTGCGCATGCGGCACTCCGTGTTATGTTCCGCATTTAGCTTGAAGAGGTGATATTGAAGATGGTACTGGCCCATCAGGAAGTCTATAGGTTTATTCATACCATATTTGCCATGTCTATGTATCGGAGCTCCTCATGATAGGTAAAGGGTCTTATCAGTCACTTAGCCTGTTTCAGACTTGGACATTGTTCTTTGTACGCTTAAACACAAGCGTAGTTCATGTTCCCACTCATCGATATTTTTCCTGGTCTAGTCTAGTGGCTAAGCCTCGTCCTGCCAGTTCTTCAGCGATCTTGTTCCTTTTAACATTAGTGTGACCAGTTACCTAACAAAATGTCACCCTGTCACTTAATGCCTGGATGCAGATCTTATCGTAGTTCTTACGAACTAGTTTTGAGTCTATATATTCCACTGAGGTCCACAGTGCCGTTCTATGTTAATCTGCTCGCAGATGGATATTTCTGGCTGCCGCCTGGAAAACACTGGTTCAGGCTTTGATTTTGGACTAGTAAATCCTTGCGCCCATACCACCATTCATTTTAGATCTACCCGTATACCAATGTTAACTTTTTGAGGTCGACACTAGGGTATATAAACATTGATATTTCGACTGAAGTTTAAACCCATGGTGCATACGTCACACCATGTGACGCCTGTGTTGCCTTGTGTCACCAACTAATGGCCTCAAACCTGCTGATTTCATAATTTCAGTGGTCGAAGTCCGATAAAAGCTATGGCCACACTGGGACAAGTTCCACTTTACAGCTTCATACATCTGTAATTGCACAGTTTCTGTTCAACCATAGATGCAGACGTACTAAGAGACGTGGAACATTCAGCCCTCTTAAGATGATATGGAGCTCCACATATATCAGAAGAAACACAAAAATTTAAATATTCAATAATATTCTTTGGCGCTGCGAGTCATGAAAGGCAGAAAAGAAAAATAGAATTACAGGTGCTGAAAGCCATCACCAACCGCTGTATATGAAAAATAAGCGGAGCCATTAGCATTAGAAATACGGAGCTACAAGTGGATGTGAATAGGCCTTATTCTAAGTAAGACTTAAATAGGAAGGTATCGAATTCGTATGATTTTAATATATTCTGATTTGATTTTAATATTTAGACTTCATTATTAGATTTCCAATCTTCATTGCAGAGAGTTAGGTAAAGTAACTCTTCGGTTGTTTTAGGTGATGGAGCTTATAATTTCAGGTCAAAAGTAAAAGTTGTGTGTTGGATGTGTTTTCTCTAGAATTGTGAAGTTTAGCTTATACTCTACCAATTTAATTACTTCATTCATGTACCAGTAAGAAAGGCACAATAAAAGAGAATATAAAAAACAAAATAAAACAACAAATACCGTAAAAAACACACATACTCACTTACATTATTAAAAAAGAGCTTTATTCTTGCTCACCCCTTCTTATCCTCTCAAGAGAAAAATTAATAAAAAAAACAATTGTAAACAATAATAAATAAAACGGAGAGATTGTAAAGGGTCCGCCATTTAACGATTTCTTTTTTCAACTAGAGCTTATTTCGTGAATGGTAACACTTAGCTCATGTTTGATTGGTCAGATAATTAGTTTTATCCTTCCACTGAACGAATATGTTTGTGTATACGCTTAAACAACGCTGGGAAATATAGCGACATTACTTCGAAAATTATGGTGATGTTGCGGATGAAGCTCATTCTGATCTTGGCGGATATGTAAACAAGCAAAATTGTGGCATTTGGGGCACAGAAAACCCACACGCATACATTGAAAAGCTAATACACCCAAGACGAGTCACTGTTTGGTGCGAATTTTGGTCCAGAGGCATAATTGGACCTTTTTTCTTCGAAAATGAGCAAGGAGTGGCCGTTGCAGTCAATGGTGGTCATTATCGGGCCATGCTGAACGAATTTTTTTCACAAAAATTGAAGAGGAGGATATTAGCAACATTTGGTTTCGACAGGACGGCGCTACGTGCCACACAGCTGAAGCTACACTCGATGTTTTGAAGATCGTATTGTTTTTGAAGATCGCATTATCAGCCGCAGAGCTGATGTCGTTTGGCCACCTCGGAGCTGCGATTTGACACCGTTGGACTATTATTTGTGGGGTGCCATCAAAGATAAGTGTTACGCCAACAAGCCAGAGACAATTGACGCTTTAAAGGATAATATTCGTGAAGCCATTGGTGAAATACCGCAGCACACAATCGATAATGTGCTTAAAAATTGGATCGATCGTGTAGGCTACTGCATGGCCAGCCGAGGCAGCCATTTGAATGAAATTATTTTCCATTATTAACCGGAAAGATTGTACTTTCAAATTAAAAAAAATAATTTGAGAAAATATTCTGTAATTTTTTTTGTTTCAAAACAAAAAAAAAATTTATTTGGCGGACACTTTACAACAAAACAAAAAAAAAGCACAGAGAGTGGCAAAAAAATATGATGAATATGAGGTCTTCCATTTTCTTTCTGCTCTTTCTGAAAACAGCTTCAATTTTCCGCGTGTTGAAGGTTTACAGTCGTAAGCCAGTTTATTATCTTCGACTTCGTTTCCCTACATATAATCCCAAACTTTCATGTGTGTGTGTGCGTGAGAAATCGTGTTATCTGTTTTCAAAAATTAAAGCAAATTTACTTAACTCAGCAGGTTTGCTCAAAAATCAACTGAAGACCACCACTGTAACAGCATATTTATGGAGATACACACAAACAGTGGGCCCTGGTAAATACATCAATAAATTAAATGTGTATGTGTAAGTGTTTAATAAAATAAAAACCTATATGGAGTAAATTATTGAATTTAATATTATTGACACCCATTTAATTGTTATATTTTTACAATAATAACAACAATAATTGTTTTTTCTTTTGTAATACTATTATAACTGTAATTATATTCACTATGAATTCTAATAAAATAATAATTATTATCCGTTTAAACGGATTATGAATGATATTCTGTAATAAAAAAAGAAGGCCACTTAAATGTTATGACAGATTAATTAACATTAAATATTAAAGTCATTTGGGGAAGTATTTATATTTGAAATGATATGTAATTTGGGGCCGCATGATAATGAAAACAAAATTAGATTTAAGTGAACTTTAACCTTTTTTAGTACTACAAGTCAATAGAGGGAGTAGTGTGTTAATTATAAGAGGTGTTTTTTATAGAGGTATAGAACTTTAAGTTGCAATAAAACAACGATGGATTATTCGATTGACATGAATTTTATTTATCCGCAAGATAATCTTGTGGCATTACATTTTAAATATGATTTCTGGCATATGACCGCCACGGCTGGCGCGGATGTAGTCCAATATGGATGTCCAATTTCCGATGACTTTTCCAATATTTGTGGCCGTATATCGGCCACACGGCGAATGTTGTCTTTCAAATGGTCAAGTGTTTGTGGCTTTACCGCAAAGACCAACGACTTTACATAGCCCGGCAGAAAGTAGTCTAGCGGTGTTAAATCACAAGATCTTGGAGGCCAATTTACAGGTCAAAAACGTGACATTAAGCGGTTACCAAACGTGTCTTTCAGTAAATCTATTGTGGCACGAGGTGTGTGACATATTGCGACGTCTTGTTGAAACCACATCTTCTGGACATCATGGTTATTCAATTCAGGAATGAAAAATTTGGTAATCATGGCTCTATACCGATCACCATTGATTGTCTACCATCGTTTTTGAAAAACTACAGACCAATGATTCCACCAGTCTATAAAGCGCATCAAACAGTCAGTTTTTCTGGATGTAACGGTGTTTCCACATACACTTGAGGATTACCTTCACTCCAAATGCGGCAGTTTTGTTTGTTGACGTAGCCATTCAACCAGAAGTGAGCTTCATCGCTAAACAAAATTCGCTTATGAAAATCGGGAACAACGATAATCTCGTTTGGCTTCAATTCTTGCACGAGTTGGATTTTGTAAGCACACAAACCAAGATCCTTCCGCAAAATCTTCCATAAAGTGGATGGACACAGATCCAATTCCTGTGCTAGATGGCCGATGGAATCATTCGGGTCTTCCTTAATGCTACGCTCTACAGCAGCAATAGCTTCTTCTGTACGCACCGTCAGCGTCTCTGGGGATGCGAGTTATCAATAAGAGTAAACGTGGTACGAAAACGTTCCATGGTTAATCGAATTAACTGCTCTGATGGACGATTTTGTCGACGATAAAATGGACTTAGTGCGCGTTACGTTTTCCGCACAGAATTATTATTTTCGAAATAAAATTGCACTATTTGCAAGCGTTGTTTAAGCGTGAGTCTATTCGTGATGAATTGACAAACCAAACTGAGAATAAATCACTTGACAGCTGTTAAGTCGGTTGGCATCTTGAAAAGTAATGTCAACTTAAAGTTCTATACCTCTATAAAAAACACGCTTTATATTCGTGTTTTCAAAAAAAAATTACTTTTATTTCAATAAAATATAAAGAATGTCATTAGTACACCTTAGTAGGTGATGAAAGTATTAAATGAAATTACGTTTGTGTTACTCTAGAGGACGACCACAAATTGAGTTTAACAAATTTATTAAAATGCAGCGGAAATTTAAAAATTACCATAAACCACAAATGAATTTGTTTCATAAGCTTTTTTCTTTGGCTTTTATTTGATCACCTTTAGGTAATTACTCAAGTCGAATAAAATTTTCTTTAGTGCCCGCCTGCTTTCCTTCTTAGTCAAATGCCCATCCTCTTTTCGCTTTTTGATTTGTTATTGTCGAATTTTAACTATTTTAGCCTTAATTTATTGTTGTTAGCCAGCCATATTGACACAAAGCATTAACTTGTTGAATGCCAAGTTCTTGTTTGTTCGTCTATTTCGTTCTGTTTCCAAATACACTTGAAATTACTGTCTTTTTTCTTGTTTTGTCTTCAGGACAGGTGGTAATAAAAATATAAATAAAATTAAGCAATTGAAGTAGAAGACAAACTGCTACAAAATAAATAAAAAAGTCACTTACTATTGATAAAAAACTTGTTTTTGTAATTTAACTAAAGTAGTTCATAGACTTTTATAAAAATTTTTTTTCAAGCTCTTCAATAGCATATTTACACAGGGTATGAATTACCCCGTTCGCATGGTATCTTTGTAATTCGTTTTTTGTTTATTTTTTTGTTATTTTCCGGTAAATTGTGTTTTAGAAATGGAGAGAAAAGGTTAGAAAATAAATATTTTTTTCCGTCACTCCTCAAGCTTGGCTTTCCACAAAGCATCTATTGCTTTATTTCAGTTTCTTTAATCAATTTTGATCTTTTAAGCTAAATAGCTGATTAATCCGCTGTAGCTTCCTCCATATGATTTTACGTAGTAGTTAAGATCCTTGCTAATTGGTGGTGATCTTTACTTTGGCATTGTAATTTTTTCCCAGTGATGCTTGTCATCATCGCCAGAGGTATGCGGAAAGGTAGGAGGGGCTTATTCTTTATTTCTTTTAAATGGAGTTGTCTGAAGGGAAATTGAAGCACTTGTATTAACCACTCGAAATCACAATTAATTTTCTTTTCGTCATATCCTCTGCTGCTGCTCGAACCTGGGTCTGAACACTACACCACGCCCTAATTTAAGCAGTTCACTCTTAATATTTTGTATGGGGAATTAAATAATTAGGCGCATACTTTAGGATTGAGTTGTGTATGAGAAATATGGCTTTATCTGACTTTGTTTCATTTAAAATGACAAAGAAAACCGAGCTGAATTTTATTTTTCTTGGATTAAAGCAATAATAGCAACCTAAGCTCGATTGCATTGATATAAGTTTGAATGTAGTTTGAACAAGACAGGGCGACATGGCCTTAAATTGCTATGAGTTGCTGGTCCTTTTATAGTGGCCTGAAAAATTGTGGCCTTAACAGAGAAAACACTCTTTTTTGTTCAAACTTAGCACTATGCATCAACGTAATCTCCACCAAGTGCAATGCAATCATTCCAGCACTGCTCTGATATTTCAATATAACTTTTGTACAACGATTTGTCTTTTTGCCTTAAAAAAGACGTCAGTTTCAGCGATAACCTCATCATTCGTGTGAAATTTCTTACTGGCAAGCATTTGTTTGAGGCCAACTAACAGCCAGTAGTTGCTGTGAGCCAAATCTGGTGAATAAGGTGGATATGGGAGCAATTCGAAGTTCAAATCATGCAGTTTTGGTATTGTTTCAGAATCATCAACACATTTGAATTATTGATCAACAGTGAGCAAACGCGGCCCCCAACCTTTAACAGAGTTTTCTCATAGTCAAATGCTCCATCATGTTCTTTTGACATCTTTACGATGTCAGCTAAATCACGCAACTTCGCTTTTCGATCTTTCAAAACGATTTTGTTGATTTTTTGGAAATTTTCTGGTGTTACCCTCTCATTTAGACGTCCACTGCGTTCTGAACCATCGGTGTCTCTACGACCACGTTTACAGTCAACAAACCAACGTTCTATTATTGTTTTTGATGTAGACATAACACTTTTCAAACCATTTGGATGGTATTTTTTCCATTAGGGACTAGGAAATTGTTTCTGATCCAATTTTCTGAAAACAACAAAAACAACGTCATTCTTAGCTCTATAACTCACTTACTAATTAATAGAATGTGATGAAGTTTTAACAGCTTGAAGGTTAGAAGCTACTTAAAAAGATAGGTTGTAGTGAGCCGAATGCAGTGCTGTTCGTGGCTATCTCTACTAGAATTATGCATTAAAGTACTCTTTTGGGTGGTGTTCTTTCTACTCTTCTTTGGATAGTCGTCGTAAACGTGTTATTATCCGAAATTAACGTTCGTGGTGATGGCTTGAGCTGACGACTTGGTCGTTATGGAGTCTGGATCTTACCTTTCGGTAATGAGTGAGATTCTCTAAGATGCTTTGGCAATACTTGATCGTTGAACCGACAGTTGCGGATTTAGGGTTAATCCTAATAAGACCGAACTTGCACTATTCACTAGACAGTGCAAATCACCTTCGTTTAGAATACCCAGCTTGTACAATCAATCTCTAAGACTTTCAGCAAAGTTCAAGTATATGGGTCTGATATTGAACTTCAAACTTCATTTAAAGCTGCATGTCGAGGAGCGGGCAATTCCTTACCTCTGTGTGGCTTTTTATTCCTGCAAGTGTATGTACGACCGAAAATTGAAATGAAATGTGTATACTTGTAAATGAACTTAAATTACATTTCAATAAAAAAACTTAATTGCTAACTCCAGTTGATGTCATATTGGTTAACTAGCCAACTTAACTCTCTGCCTGCCTATCCAGGGTATATTAGAGATGTTATGACAAGTATAGCGATAAATAAAAAAGTTTTATTAAAAACTGTAACCGTATTCACTTTTGCTATTCAATACATACTGTGAGGAAAATAAGGTTGGGCATCACAGCCTTTATTACATCGCTAAAATAAATAAACAAAAGTTGCAAGAACAACTATATGTGTTAACCAAATCTACAATAACAACCATTAGCAGAGAGAAAGTAAATAAAAATAACATGGCAACAACAATAATTAAGCAGCAAAGAAAACAATGAACAGACAATAAACAAGCAACAACAAATACTAAGAGCTGAAAGAGGTAGGTGTTCACATACGCATGGCTACAAAAGAACTAAAAAGGAATTAAAAGAAGGAAATGGAATCTACCTGAAATATCGAAAGGTTCGAGAGCTTTCGATGTGTTGTTTACTCAGCCATATAAAAAGCACATCGATGCGAACAGCAATCAGTTTTGTGTCGAGTGCAGTTTTTAAGTAAAGTTAACTCAGCGAATGTCTTACTGGTGGGAAGAGTGTTTATAAAGAGTAAACTCGTGAAGCTAGTGTTGAAGAAAAAACCAGTTTAGTAGGAACTAACTCAGTAAAGAGAGTTAAGTGTGGATAACCTCTGTTTGAAAAGGTTGTGATCGAACCTAAGTTATAACTACGATCGGGTTGGAAGATCTTTAGGAAGAATGATCTGTCGAGCAATTGTTGTTGCTTACAAAGTTGTAAACCGACAGAGTAATTAAGAATAAAAATTGTTATTGCCTGTGAAAAGATTGCAAGCAGTGGTGCACATAACTGTGTTGAATAAAGGATTTTAGTAAAAAAACCAAACACAAAATTTATTTTATTTTCACTACAATCTACGAATTCATAACAACGTGTTTTTAAAAAGGTAAAAACGTAAAAATACTATGATACTATGTAACAAATGGAAACAAATTTTCTGACCTTAGATAACCACTATATTTTTTTGATACACTATGGTTGCCTTACTTTAAAAATCAACAGCATTTCAGTTTCTATGGATAAGTTTTTTTTTTTTTTTTTTTTTTTTTAATGTGAGATTTTTGAAGAGGCTGCTTCATACATCTTATGATAACTTTTTAATGACTCATTCGATTTCGTTAAGCCATTTGTTAAAAAATTCCAAATTATACCGGTTTTAAGTCATTCTAATATCATTTTTTAATATAACCCCTAGTTTTGGAGTTATTGACAAAGAAAAGTCATAATTTTTTTTTTATTACAAAATTTTTGATAAAAATTCACAAAAAAGATAAAACAACACATACTTACCAGTTTAATTAATTATTCCTTAAGTTGAATACAATAGATCCCAATAAAGTGAAAGTACATAGTTTTGAAAACAAAACTTTGTTGTTGTTGCATAGTGTTATCAATGCTATTTGACAATTAAAGCCAAAAATTAATTTCATATCTCACACTAATTTATTCCAATTACTTTTCCCAACGTTCTATAATCTAAACGACGTTTGAACATAATGTCATAACACAGTTATACAGAAATATAAAAATTCTTCAAATAGACTCCTCCCACTGGTCTTATTAATTAAATTTTATATCTCGTTTTCTTTTTTCTTTCTCTTCTTTTTATCCCCCGTTTTTATGGGCAATAATCATAATATTCCGACTTTTACGCAATACGATAATAGCTTTTCAAAGCTATCTTTTCGATGGGATATCACTGTTAATATTCATTTCTTTCAACTTTAATGGCACATACGGGAGAGTCTTAAAAACGAATGTTAATGGCTTTTAAAGGCCTTCTAATATTGAAAATTTTCTATTTTTTTTTGTTTGTGCTTTGATAACATACACACACATATATACAATATATGTACATATATTTATGGATTTTATAACTTCTATAATATGTGAGTGTGTGTATTTGCTTACATATACATGAATATTATAAAAATAAAAATCAATAAATTTATGAATTTTTTATAGAAATTTTTTTCTGTTTAAATTTAACGACAATTGTTAGAAAGAATTAACAACATTCTACTCTTATTGGCTTATCGTTTATACCCTACGCTAGAGTAGATAATTGAGTGATATTGTTATAAAAATTAGATTAAATGCGTCTCGTTCGTGTCATTTATAATAGGCTCTTCGTTACTTGTGCAGCGTATGACACATCTGTATGATACAAGACGGTTGTGTCTGCTGTTGAACAGCAAGATTGCCCTCTTAGCATGTGTGCTGATGTGTCATAGAGTTTTTATCGACGCTTTTCAAGTCCTTGTGGGTGTACCACCGTTATTCTTAGAGGCAGTACGTCGCAGTCCTGCTTTCATGGTCTAAAGGGGACTGCCACTTACAACGATCGATTGGCTTTCTACTTTATATCTCGAGAATGTGAGAGGTAGACATAAGGCTCTTTTGCAGAGGTGCCTCGTAGATAGGTGACAGAAAGGTTGGACGAACACTGACAAGGAAAGGGTGACATATGGATTTACGTTCGTACGCAAACACCAAAACTTTGGCTTCAGCTTAAGCCTCACGGGCAGAATAAAGAGGAATGAGTTTATCTCTTAACAAGGTGGTCTCATTTTACCAAAGCAATAACAGCTGATACAAAGCTGTCTGTACTCTAATGTACACAAGTTTTTTCTATTCAGTTGGCATTTATTGCAATTTGAATATGATTATTTTTAACGTTATTTCGCGTTTCTTTGACAGCACAATATATTAAAATGATGTGTGTCTCGCTGTGGTATGTTAGGTAAGACACCCTCCTGCCAACCAGAAGGTCCTCTGTTCCATACCAGGCCCGAGCCATCTGAAATAAGAAAAAGTTTTCCAACGGCACTATTACTACTGTTGAGAACTTCTCTAATTTATTTGCCGTTCGGAGCCGGTGTTAAACCGTAGGTCCTTTTGAATGAGTCTAAAAATAGAATCGGGTGCAGCTCATTGACTTAGAGAAGTTCCCGTGTTCCTTCATGGAATGTTATGGGAATTTATATAATATATTAAAATGAGTTCACCACTTTATTGCATCATGCCTATCACCGAATCATTTCCTTTGAAGGACTTCAAGGTTGGAGCGCATTGAGAGACGAGATGTTTTTCTAAAACGGGATGTGGAAATTGGCTCAGAGGTGGAAAAAAAGCTGATAAATAAAGGGTCCGCCAAATAAATTTTTTTTTGAAAATTCTATAAAAAAAAATAATGAATATTTTCTCAAATTTCTTTTTATATTTGAAAGTACAATCCTTCCGGTTAATAATGGAAAATAATTTCATTCAAATGGCTGCCTCGGCTGGACATGCAGTAGCCTACACGATCGGTACAATTTTTAAGCACATTATCGATTGTGTGCAGCTGTATTTCACCAATGGCTTTACGAATATTGTCCTTTAAAGCATCAATTGTCTCTGGCTTATTGGCGTAATACTTATCTTTGACGGCACCCTACAAATAATAGTCCAACGGTGTCAAATCGCAGCTCCGAGGTGGCCAAACGACATCAGCTCTGCGGCTGATAATGCGATCTTCAAAAACAGGGCGCAAAACATCGAGTGTAGCTTCGGCTGTGTGGCACGTAGCGCCGTCCTGTTGAAAACATATGTTGCTAATATCCTCCTCTTAAATTTTTGTGAACAAAAATTCGTTCAACATGGCCCGATGACGATCGCCATTGACTGTAACGGCCACTCGTTGCTCCTTTTCGAAGAAAAATGGCCCAACTATGCCTCTGCACCAAAATCGGAACCAAACGGTGACTCGTCTTGGGTGTATAGGCTTTTCAATGTATGCGTGCGGGTTTTCTGTGCCCCAAATACGACAATTTTGCTTGTTTATATACGGAGCTGACGCAGCTTCTCTTCTTCAAAAATCCGTACGCAATTTTCGCACACATTCCGCCATGATTTTCAAAGTAATGTCGCAATATTTCCCAGCGTTGTTCAAGCGTATACACAACCATATTCGTTCAGCGGAAGAATAAAACTAATTATCTGTCAAATCAGACATGAGATAAGTGTTACTATTCAAGAAATAAGCGCTAGTTGAAAGAGAACGTTAGATGGCGAACCCTGTAATATACGAAAACCTGTAAAAGCTTCTTTCACGGATAAAAGTTAAAACTCTAAACATCACTATTACTCTTGAAAAGCCAGCCGAATTCTTTGGAACTTTCAGTGTCCTTGACATTATAATTAAATTTCTAGTCGTAAGTCCTTTTATTTCTAGTCAGTCACCACACTACTCAGTGGTAGATTAACCCAAGATGTAATAGGTCACCTGAGCATACAGTAGCAATGAGATTAGGCCATGTTGACATAATAGCTGAGTTAAAATAAAGTCTCCTTCCAGAAGAACTTTTGTTGTTGTTGTTAAAAATGAATAATTGTTTTCGCAGGATATCTTCTCTTTATCTCCCATAAAAAGTTTAAATAGTGCGATGAATTGTAGGCTATCATATAGTCGAGTTTGACTACATATTTTCTCTTTTGTTAACAAAACAGCAACAAAAATAATTTCGAATAAATTTTGATGCTCATTTTAATGAAGTCTTCAATGAAGATCATAAATAAAAGAATATTTTTTTCTTTAAAAGCGGAGTAAAATCAAAGAAAATACTTCACAAAAGCATACGAAGAAAAAATAAACAATAATAATAAAAAGAGAATAAAAAAGAGACACTAATACTTGCAAAATAATTTCAAGCACCATATACACCATATACACACATATGCACACATACAGTAATAGTTTATTAAAAACTTGTTACCCATTCATAATGACACAACATACTCGTATTTTAATGATTATTAAAGCAAGAGAACTAACTCACTCCTTACCCTTAAAAAATTCTCCCTTTTTATGTATGTGTGTGTGTGTGTGTGTGTGTGTAAATGCGTACATGTGAGAATGTATAGAAGTTTAAAAATAATAACGGTATGCACTTGTTTGGCTCAATACATAATTGTGCATATACATTGAAAAGATATTTCAATGCATATGATACATAAACACATACACTTATATATGGAATGCAAAGTTATAATGCCACTACAAAATTGAACATCAAGTCAGCAAATAATAGAAGCAGAGTTAGTGTAGCTGTAATTGTGACAGTGTAGTTGCCACAATAATGTGCAAACCTAAGTCACATTGGCTTTAGCCATTGTGTGGTGCTAATCAAAAGACTCTGGCAGTTAGTTGGCAACTAGTTCCCCAAGTTGCTAGTTTAACAGGGTGTTATTTTAGATAAACGTTATTAAGATATTAAGCTGTGTTGCCCGGAACATAGTTCCGTTACTACTTTATTCCATTTGATATTATCCGCAGCTAAGTATTTTGTTTCAACCCATACAGCATATAGATAGTTTCTTAGGCTTCTGCCCAACGAGGTCTCCCAGGTTGCCTCGTAGCCGCCATGTTATTCTCCTTTGAGCTGCACGAATCATAACAGTGTCGAGCACGATGTTAAAAGGGAGTGGTGAGTGAACGCAACCCTGGCAAAAGCCTTTCTTCACTTGTATTTGACCGCTTACTTGTTGTTTGTGACGTATACGGCAGGCTGCAACTTCGTGTAGGCTTTCGATGAGACGTATGTATAACTTTTCATGGAACTTTCTTACATTATAACGATTGCAACATAACGTTGTGACCTATAGTGTCGAATGATTTTTTGAAAGTCTGTAAAGCATAAGTAGAAATGGTTGCGTCAACGCAGAGTCGCCGCGCTATAAAGGCAGCCTGTCAGTTTTTCAGATTTGGAGTTGCATAGTCTGATAATCGCCTATTGATGATATGTGCGATCATTTTGTTGACCATGCTGAGTAATGCGATCCCTCTCCAAATTTTTGCACAATTAAAAGTTGTTTCTTTTGCG
Organism: Wohlfahrtia magnifica; assembly: GCA_023159175.1. Taxonomy (NCBI): domain Eukaryota; kingdom Metazoa; phylum Arthropoda; class Insecta; order Diptera; family Sarcophagidae; genus Wohlfahrtia; species Wohlfahrtia magnifica. Next base: position 4,478,243 of record JAKWBJ010000052.1, on the reverse strand, counting down.
AAGCTTTTCCTTAAGTTGGGAAGACGTTGACACACTAGTCCAAAGTCTAATATGAGTGAAAATTAAAGTTCACCAGCCAGTATACCGACCGCCTTTAGCAGTTTAGGGGGCATGTTGTCAGGACCTGCTGATTTGTTTGGTTTTAGAAAAGCAATTATTAGCGCTATTTCTTAGATGTGGGCATAAAGTGAGAGAGTAACCTCGTGATGTTACCGGGAGGTGCACAGTTCTATATTCAGGATTGACTAGGAGTATTGTGGAGGTTCTGATAATAGTCTTCCATATCTCCAATTGTGAGTAGCGTAGTGTATAAACTAGAGCGCAGGCATACAACATAAGCGACGCCGGTTTGAATTCCAGCAGAGTATATTACGAAAGAAATACCACCTTTATCGAAATGTTCCCGGATTTACCACCCTGCGACGCTCCTACCGTTCCGATTTGGGTTTTTTTCTTTGTTGAGTTGGTACACCTGATGTTGATATTCTCACTAAATCTTAGAGTCATAGCTTGACATTTGCAAAAGCTACGTAGCCAAGAGTACATCCGTCTCTATGTATGTTGGCATAAGAAACGAATTTAATGGTGAGCAAACCTTGGAAATGTTGGAAATGCATTTTGACAACGATTCTCGCAAGATTCATGATTTGCGAGTTTGAATTCGATCCCACATTCATTAAAAGAACCATTCGGGAGACGAGACGCGGGTTTATGAGTAAGACATGAAATCCAGATTTAGGCAAGTGAATGGCGTTGATTAAATGATTCGAGACCAAAAACACCGCGTCATTTTCAGTCAAACAAGAAGGTAATACTCACGATTTTCATGGATTACAACAGTGTAACAAATCATGAATTTTTTCCAGAAAGCCAAACAGTAAACCAAAAATATTTTGGCTTTATGAGACGTTTGCGTGAAGCAATTCACCGAACAGACCAGAATTGTGGGCAGAAAACTCATGGACTTTGCAACATAATAACGCACCGTCGCACAGTGCCATCATTATATAAAATGATGACGAAAAATGCTACAAATATCATCCAACAGCCACCGAATTCACTTGATTTGGTTCCCTGTGGCTTCTTTCTATTCAATCGAGTTAAAAAACCATTACGGGGTATGCGTTTCAGCAGTCGAGAGGAAATGATGAAAAGATCGCAGGAAACATCGATGGACATACCGAAAACTGAATATAAAAAATGCTTCGAGGATTGGCTCTAGCGCTGGCATAAGTGATTTGCAGTCGATGAGGATTACTTTGAAGGTGACAATGTAGGTTTAGATGAATAAACTTGTACTTTTAATAAATTCCGGGGACTGTTTGGAGGAGCTGTTAATTTAATTGTGACTTAGAGTGTTTCATAAAGACACTTCAACCTCCCTCCAGATAATTCCATCTCAAGAAGCCCTTCTAACCTTCCAGTTCACCTCTGGCAATGATGACGAACATCAGACGAATGTGTAGAAAAAAAGGCATCACCTGCTGGGAAAGTATTACCATGCTAAGTTGGGATCACCACCACCACCATCACTTAGCAAAGATCTTTACCACTAGACGCCATCAGATGGAGGTGAGCTACAGTAGATTTCTCATCTACTTAGCTTGAAAATCAACTTGATTACTGAAACTGAAATAAAGTTTTGGATGCTTTGTGAAAAGCAAAATGCTCCCTAAAGGAGTGACGGAGAAAAATCAACCTTCACTTGTTCTTCTTTTATTTTACTGTGGTCTTTACGCGAGGTCTTTCCATCAACGGTTTAGTGGTGGCAAGCGTCGAGTTCGTTAGCTGTCGCACTGATCGGAAGAGGTAGCGCCTACGACGGTTATCGGCTGCTGTTTGTGATTTGACTGCATTTTTTTGCTACATAGCCTTTTATCCACTCTGGCACTTTGCTTCGCTAGTTTGTCAAGCCTCGAGTATTCTCTTTGGGGTTAAGGTTTTCGAATTACTCGTTTTAGCAATAAGCGCTCTTTCGCTTTTTTGCTTCTGTCCGAGAATTTATAAATTTTCCGACATCCATGATATCTTTTCAATGATTCCATATCATATGTATTCCTCTGCGGTATTTCTTAAAATGTTCTTGAGGTACATCCATCTATTTACCACTGATCTTACCTGAGGATGGGCTCTGATGATGGGGTCTTTTAGTTTCTCATTATGAGATTGTGAGCCAAATAGTAGCGATCAGGAGATGGTAGATGTTCACTATATATGTCCGCACTGCGTTTACAACGCATATCCCACATCATTTTCTGCTATTGGCTATGTGATTGATCTGTTTCTCTGTTATGCGGTCAAGTGAAGTCCACGTTACCTTATGTAAACGCTTATTTCTTATCTTTCCTATGTGCATCCAGATTTTGTGCAAAATTTGCTGTACAATTTTTTTTCACAAACAGCTTTTTTACTCTTCCAGTCCACTGTGCCAATGCACTTGCATTATTGCTTATGTCATATGTGAGTGTATTTGTGTGTGCGTTTATATTTTTTTGCATGCCTGAGTGGTAGTAGCAGTACGTTTTGTAAACTACTTAAAATTGATGAATATGCAACTTTTAATGATATGTCAGCTTCTTATAAATGCTTGACAAAAAGGGAGAAAGAGAAACAGAGAGAGCGTATGGGAGGGACTTTATGATTTTAATCATGTATGTATTGTGTACAATTTATTAACATTTTTACATTTACATATATATGTATGTGCAGATGTACATATGTATGTATGAAATAAATATTAGTGCAACATATTGTTGCATATTGTTGCAAAACAGTTACAAGTTGTAAGTAATATAGATAATTTATATGTAAAATATATATACATATTCACACAATATACTCATACATGTATGTATACTATATAAATACATACATATTTATATGCATTTACAAGTTCATATGTATTTAATTTATAAACATGCACTAACATGCACTTTTTAAAAAAAGAAATAAAAAAAATAAAAATCCATTGTATGTGCAATTCATGTAAAAAAAACAGTAAAACTAAATGCAACTGTAACTTATTTTATCCATTTGTAAGAGAGTGTATTAAAGGATCAAGAGAGAAAGGGAATGAGTGTACACTATGTATCTTTTATTGCATACAATGTGTGTATGTGCGTATATGTGTGTAAATGCAGTCATTTGACACACTTTTAACAATCCATGATGAGACAAAAAAACTATAAAAAATATAAATAAAAATTAAACTTAAAAAAAATGCAAATTAATAGTCATGACTAAAGTTATAGTGACATTATTTACTTATTTTAATGAAAATACAATAAGAAATTATTATATAACTTTTACTATTGAAGTTGTGACGACATGTTATCCGCTTGGATGCTCGGGTAGGTCAGCGGGGTCAGTGTTGGACAGAAAATAAATTAAAACACTACTATTTATAATTATAAATAATTTATTGATTACTTAACAACTAAATAACAAAGCTATCACTTATAATCATAAATAGTTTTTTAAAACATTGTTTAGGATTTTATGCGTAACGCTAAACAAACGCTTTTTTCCTAAAAATAAAACAACTAAGTCAGTCCGTGGTCGAAAGTCGCGTTGAGGAAGGCTGGGTAACTCGATCATCATGGGTACCCAGTGTTGATCGGGTTATTTGGGTTAATTGGGTCATTTTTCTTCGAAAACGAGCAAGGAGTGATCGTTACAGTCAATAGCAATTGTTATCGGGCCATTTTGAAGAAATTTTTGTTTACTAAAATTGAAGAGGTGGATATTAGCAACATTTGGTTTCAACAAGACGGCGCTACGTGCCACACAGCCAAAGCTACACTCGATGTTTTGGGCCCTGTTTTTGAAGATCGCATTATCAGCCGCAGAGCTGATGTCGTTTGGCCACCTCGGAGCTGCGATTTGACACCGTTGGATTATTATTTGTGGGGTGCCGTCAAAGATAAGTGTTACGCCAACAAGCCAGACACAAGGGACAATATTCGTGAAGCCATTGGTGAAATACAGCTGCACACAATCGATAATGTGCTTAGAAATTGTACCGATCGTGTAGGCTACTGCATGGCCAGCCGAGGCAGCCATTTGAATGAAATTATTTTCCATTATTAACCGGAAGGATTGTACTTTCAAATAAAAAAAGAAATTTGAGAAAATATTCAGTAGTTTTTTATAGCATTTTCAAAACAAAAAATTATTTGGCGGACCCTATATAACCTAAAGACAACACAAATTTGAAAGATCTAGATTACGCAGACTACACCTGTCTCTTGTTCCACAAATATTGCGAAATGCAAGAAAGGCTGGATTCTATACAGGCAGATATATATAGAGCATGCTTACGAATAAACAAAACCAAAACCAAAACTTATGAATTAACGTTAAAAACACAATGAATTGGAAATAGAAATTTAGGAGACATTCCGTTTGCTTATTATCTCGACTGATATTAGAAACAGACTGAACCTAGCCAGCCAATCTTTAAGTCGACTGAATGCTGTATGGTGATCTCCAGATATCTCTCCAAAAATTTTCATCCTTAACTCGCATGAGAATTCTATTTTTGTATGGTTGCGTGCTATGAACTGCGGCTGTGATTGATGTCAAATCAGACATTCAGGCATTTCTAAACCACTGTCTACGCCGCATTTTGAAAATATTCTGGCCAGGAAAAAGAACACATACATCTCTTGTAATGAAGGAAATTGTAAAAAGGAAATGAAAATGGATTAGGCACACTATGAGGAAACGACTTAGCGAAATAAACCATTGAATGGAACTAGCAGAAATATTAAAAGTTAAAAGCTAGTTTCTAGCGCTTTTTTTTAGAAAAATCGCTAAAGAGAAATAATGCGTCTTTTTCGTAATTGAAACGAGACAAATATAGCGCGAAAGGCGCTAAATTGGCAACACTGCCCAGAAACTCATAAAATAGTAGTTTTTCTACCCCAGTTGTACCAATTTTTTTTTTTTAATTATTTTTAATTGTTTATTTGCTAATTTAATTGTTTATGTGCTCTTACACAAAAAAACATAACATAAAATTGAACATAAAAATTATTTTTATAATAATAAAATTAGCATTTGTACTTAAAAGTTAATTTTTACTTTAAAAGTATGTCTTTACACACTATATTACACTAAAATATGAGTTTTTTTCTCCGTCGCTCCTCTATGGAGCATACTGGCTTTCCACAAAGCATCTATTGCTTTGTTTTAGTTTCGTTAATCAATTTGATATATCAAGTTAAGTAGATGATTAATCCGCTGTAGCTTTCTCCATATGATTTTATTTTCTTTTTTTTGTGTAGTGGTGAAGATCCTTGCTAATTGGTGGTGATCTTTACTTTAGTACTGTAATTTTTTCCCAGTAGGTGGCCTGTTTTTCCTGATCATTCGTCTGATGTTTGCCATCATCGCCAGAGGTATGCGAGAAGGGTCAGGGGGCTTTTTTCTTTATTTCTTTTTAGATGGAGTTGTCTGGAGCGAAGAAGTTGAAGCCTTTTTTTATTATTAAACATTCGAAACCACAATAAATTTTTTTCTCCGTCATGTCCTCTGCTGGGGCTCTAATCTGGCTTGTTTGTGTTGTTATGCGTGCGCTCTAACCACTACACTACGCCACCGAGTATAAGGTACAAAAAAAGGAAATTCCATTAAAAAAGAAACTAGGAAAGTTTAACAATTCTTGAATCTGAAATTGTATAAAAAAGTACAATTGTACCAATTTTTGCAACCTTGTGTTGATTAGAAAACTTTTACCAGTAGATTGAATTCTGTGGAATTAAGTCATTTTGGAATATGTTTAGTGATTTATTGACCTATTGGTGTACCCTTGTGATTTTGAGTCTGAAATTGTACTGAAAAACCAACGTTTGCAACCCTGTGTTGAATAGCAAACTTTTACCAGTAGATTGAATTCTTTCGAAATAAATTATTTTGGAATATGTTTTGTAATTTATCGACCTCTTAAATGAAATATTGATAATTCACATCATATTTTAATGACAGTCACTTTATTCTAAACTGATGTCAATTTCACTCTACAATGTCAGAATTGTTTAGAAAAATAATTATAGAAAAATTTCTTAGATTTCGTTTTCTATATTTGTTCCACTATCTGCTATATATTTGCAAAGTGTATCTATAACTAAACACAACACTGTTAAAGCGGTAATTGCATACGTATATGTTATATATCAAACGAATTTTGTTTGTTTGTATTTGTAAACTAAAATTGCTTATGAGAACACACAAACGCACACATTTACAATGTTTTTCTTTTAAAGAATTATGCTGAATCACTCACTCACTGCATATTTGATATCTATCCGAAGCTGAAGAGAATGTTTTTCTAAACTAAAAAGTGACTGTATGACAGTTTTGTTATTCTTTTATTTTTCGTTTTTAATAGTTTGTTTCTTTTAATATTATTTTTTAAATATATTTTTTATATTTTACTTTGGTTGACACATTTAATAAATCTAAACACAGTGTCAGTATGCAAAAGGATCATAATTTGTTTGTTAGTTTTCTTTTTTAATTAATTAAAAAAAGAAAAAAACGCAAAAAATTTGTCAGTAAGATATGCATGCACATATAATGAAATACTTGCTGATTTGGTGACCTACAATACTGGTGGTGATAATGGTGCATTATCATTAAAATAATATTCTACAGGAAACTTTTTTATTATCAATCGAAACAGGAACAATTTTTGTATTGAGTTTGATCTATTCGTGTGTCCACCCGTCTTTTTCTGCAAATTTTGTAAATCAACTTCTCATTGAATATAAAGCGTTTTTTAACATGTTTTCTTAACTATAGCCTATCTTGGTATAGCTTTTAAGGAGGTTTATATTATGGAGATCGATTATTCGACTTTTTTTTTAAACGGGTTTTCGAAAAGTAGCAATTTAAAAAAAAATCGGTTTTCTGTTAATAATTATTCAAATAACCGGTTAACTGGTTTTTTTTATTTAACCAAACTTGTTCTTAATTATTGCAGCACAGGAGGGTTGCGTGGTGTAGTGGTTAGAGCACACGCATAACAACACAAACGACTCAGGTACGAGCCCGAGCAGAGGACACGACGAAGAAACAATTTAATTGTGTTTTCGAATGCTTAATAATAAAAAAAGGCTTCAAAATATTCACTCCAGACAACTCCATCTAAAAAAAAAAAAAAAAAATAAAAAATAAAGAAGAGAGCCCCACAGACCCTTCTCGCATACCTCTGGCGATGATGACAAACATCAGACGAATGATCAGTTAAAACACGCCACCTACTGGGAAAAAATTACAATGCTAAAGTAAAGTCACCACCAATTAGCAAGGATCTTCACCACTACAAAAAAAAAATAAAATAAATAAAATTAGTCATATGGAGGAAGCTACAGCGGATTAATCATCTACTTAACTTGAAATATCAAATTGATTAAATAAACTGAAATAAAGCAATAGATGCTTTGTGGAAAGCCAATATGCTCTCTAGAGGAGTAACGGAGAAAAAAAAATTGAAGCACAGAGCTGGACCAGGTCGTTTTAAAAATAGGCAAAAGCTGACGTAGAGTTTAAAATTAAAGTGGCAATCATTACAAACAATAATCCAAACAAATCTCATAAAAACTATGCCAAAACGATGTGCAGAGGAACAAACGAAGTACTGAAAGTTGAGAAGTTGTTGTTGTATTACTTAGTAGAGAATGGGATTAAAAGTTTGTTACTATAGTTTTAACTTAGGTATCTAAGATAACAAAAATTAAATGTTTTACTTTGAATAAATCTGTTAGTAATATACGACTAATTGCCTCCACAAGAAAAATTGCTTAGTTTTCGAACAGCACTGTATGTAAATTCAGGCACTACGCCATTAATAGTGTGTGTCACTGTGGTATGTTAGGTAAGATATCTCCGCCCAACCAAGAAGTTGTCGGCTCAATCCCAGGCCACACCATCTGATAATTTTCAACAACGATATCACTGCACAACATTAGCGACTGGTTATGTGTATTTACGCTGTGAAATACTTAACTAACTAATATATCTGCCGTTCGGTGCCGGCGTTTTTGGGTCGCTTTCAATGAGTCTAGTGGATTATTCATCATATATAAAAATCAATATTTATTTACAGAAGATGAGAGAAAATTATTGTTGCTCAAGTGTGCATATCTTTTTCGATCTATTTTGGGTTTCAAGTTCTTTGTGAGACGTTCAAGACCGTCATATATACAAAAATATTAACTATTTGTTTAAAATATGAGCATATTTGCAATAAAAATATATACAATCGCATATAAATTATACTTATTTAACAAAATCGGTTATTTGTGTTAAATTAACCGGTTTAGTTGTTATTCGAAAAATGAAAATTTTGAAAAAACCGTATTCGACAAAACCAAATAAACTGTCTAAATCGAAAAATAACCGTCCGATCTCCCTAGTTTATATCCTTCGTTACCGATTTAGACTTTCCAAATCCTTTATTGTAAAATTGGCAATTACGCTATAGAAATGATTTGAGAAGTTTCTCTCATTATTAAAAATTAGCAGTAATTAGTGCTGCAGTAAAAGTGTTGTTCCGAAGATTAAAAATAGCTGAAGAGTTTATATATCGTGAGTTTGTTTTTACAGTTACAAAGGCTTAGGTCATAATAAAACAAAGAAATATATTTTTAATATCAACGAAAAGGGCTTCGTTAGAATGAAAATCTTATGACATTAATGTTTAAATATGATTTCGACTATGTAACCACCACTGGAATCTGAATCACCAATTTTCGTAAACTTTTTGCAATCACAATAATCTATGAAACTTTTTTTCACAATTACTATTGAGGACAGCGAAACGATTCCGAACAGCGATAAGAAAAATAGTGTAAGAATACCGTGTAACCCACCTTATCTGAATGAGTTAAAAAAGGCCATTGGTAACTTGAAATAGTAAGGCGGCAACGAAGTTCGACTACCAGCGAAATTCTACGGGCTGATATCCAAAAGCCTCACATCACATCAATATAAAAGGAAAATAGGCTGCTTCCTACTTGGGAGAAGAGCATCATTGTAAAGTTACCGAAAAGTGGCGGCTTTAAAGACTGTAAAAATTGGAGAGGATCTACTCTGCTTAACACCACATATAAGATACTTTCTGTCATAATACAGAGGGGATAATGCGATATAAGACGTACGAGCAGGCTTTTGACCAAATAAAAGCTGCGGAAATCAGGCCACCACTACGAATAGGCATTGAACAGTCTATAGATTGGCATATCTGCTGTTCGTCGATTTCAAGAAAGCGTTTGATAGCATCAGACGATCTGCAATATGGAAAGCACTAAGAAGAAAACCAAAAAATTGTACAGTATCCCCAAAAATTATTCAAATAATAAGAGCTGTGTACGAAGATGCAGCATTTTCAGTTCTACACAGAGAGGACATAAGCCAACCTTTCCACACCAATTCTGCCCACTGTCACCTCAGCTATTCACCATTGGGCTGAATGGCATAATGAGCAAAGGCCCAAAAGCGATAACATGATTTCTCTTACGCCACCTCGAAGATTTCGACTATGCGGATGATATTTGTCTACTTTCCAAGGTTGGCAACCCACTGGGCAACACAATTAAACTCACTCGGGTTTTATTGGGTATTATATTTAAAAAAACCCGGGTGGGTTTTTTTATTTAAAGGTTTTCTTAGCTTAATTACAACAAAAATAGGTGTAATTTACGACAATGCTCGAATGAATCGATAGAGTTGTCTACCTTACCGTCATTACCGTCATTAATTAGAACCTTTGCCCTCTCCTGCATGCGGTCGGGAAGCTGTAAAATAGACCTTAAAGCACCGGCCCATACATGAGAGTGGTATTCCAATTTTTCTGTCAAAAACTCATGATGCACTACACCTTTGTAATCCATGAAAACCGTGAGCATTGCCTTACTTTCTTGGTCTCGGCTCATTTGGTGAACGCCATTCTCTTGCTTCATGCTGCCTGGATTGCGTGTGGTACTCATAAACCAATGTTTCATCTCCAGTAATGATCAAAGTGGGATCGGATTCAGCCTAGCAGATCATGTCTTTTGCGACCTCAACATGTTCGGAATTGTAAAAACTCGACAAGACTCTATGTGTCTGTAGATGTATTCTTGGCTACTTAGCTTTTGCAACAACAGATGTACCGATTTAACAAAAAAAAAAAAAAAAAAAAAAACTAAAATCGGAGCTCTGGGAACTTTTTAATCAAGGTTGTATTTTCTGTGGATGTAAAGGATTATCTTCATACCAAGTGAGACAATTCTACTTAATTACGTAACCATTCAACCAAAAATGGGCTTCATTAGAGAACAAAATTTTGAATTATGAAGCTAAACGAACAGAACCATTATTTTGATAAAAACTTCATCAATTTGTAAGCGATGCTCTCTATCCATAAGGAAATGTCAAACCCAACAAAATAAAAAGCAACTATCAGCTGTTAAATTAGTTGTCAAATAAAGCAGTATTGCCAACTTAAAGTTATGAATTTCGGGTACCTGTTACATAAGAATTCTACCAATACATGATTTCTAAAGAGTTTTGTTTAATGGAAAAATATTTTTCCAGCATTTTTCTTTTCAGTTTTTTTTTTTTTTGTGTAATTCCTGCTAACCACTGTGCAACAAGCAATTATATTTCTGACGTTTTTTTTTTATATGCAAGTAGTTATGGACGCGTGTATATAAGCTATTGGGGATGGATGAATGGATGAGTGGATGAATGAATAAACATGTACATCCCACACGACATATTATAGTTTGAGGGCACAAATACTCAAATGAATCTCTATAATGTTTGAGGAAAGAATAAAAAACAAGAAAAACAAGAAAAACAAAAAAATACTAAAGAAAGAAAAGCAAAAATAGATAGAGAAGGATATGTTGTTGCCTTAGTAGAAAAATTATCCACAAACAAGATGCACTTGCAAGAATGTGTAAATAAATGAATGAATGAGAATGAATGTAAATGCGAGACGACAAGGGCTGGTTGGCTTACCTCAAAAGCTTGGTTGTCTAAAGAAGGGTTTGTGAAACAACACATACGTACAAGCAAATGTGTGGCATAAAGCAAACGAGGTTTACAAACGAGTATAATAAGAATGACAGCTGTTAAGGGGGTCTTTTTTTTTTTTTTTTTTTTTTTTTGTTCAAGACTCAGTGTAAGTGGCACTACTTTTTATTTATTATATAAAAAAAATATAGAAGAAAATGTAAGATAAGAAAAAACAACAACAACACTGTAGTCAAGGGAAAAAGGAAAATGAAAGTGTTTTCTTTTATTTTGCCACGACCTCATCCTTATCATTTGATAAGCAAATGCATGTTTTGGTTAAAAGTGATATTAGTGATGGTGTTGGTAGCCAGTTAACCTAGAAACCTTTCAAGTGTAGAAATTCTTTTCTTTCTGTTTTCATTTTTCAAAAGTTTTTGTTTTAATTAAAATACTTTTTTTTCTCGTTTCACTTTAAGGTTTAAATAATTTTCTTTTTTATTTCTTTCATATTAAATTTTTCGAAATATAATTCCCTTTTTAAAGTTCAGTAACAATAATAATAAAAATGTTATTCAATAGTTTGCTCACGTTTTCGTTGATGTTGTATTTTATTATGATTTGCTATTCTTGTTTTTGTTTTTTTACTTAATCTGCTTATTATGGTTTTTTCCAATACTGTAGTTCTGGCTGCCTTTTGGGTATTGTTCATACATATTTGCCTCATTAAAACTTGATTACGTAGACAAAAAAAAAAAAAAAAAATCAAAAAGGCTTTTGTGCATTAAAGGCTATAACAACCAATTTTTTTGGTTAACTTATAAGTATCAGTAGAGAAATTTAATAGAAATTAAGGTTTATGGCAAAATATTTAGGTACGTGATGGCAATCGATTCGTTTAAAAATGAAATCTAAAGTTCAAAACGAACAAAAGTTCAATTGAATTGACATAAATCGTATAGATTCCATTTCCCATATTTGTTTTCTTTCAACGCATTTGTTATTAAAATACCAACTTTTTATTCATTTTTCATGCAACAAATCTTTTGTAATTATTATAGTATTTTTTCTAATATTTTAACAAATAGAAGTTGATCATTTTTGAATTTTTGACTCCGTGTTATAATATTTTGTTGGTCGCGTCAGCTGGTACATATATCGGTAAAATAGCATTCAGAAGAGTTATACAAAGTTAAAGTTCTGGTAGTCGAGAAAAAAGAGTTAGTCCAGCTGTACAATTTGAAGCCTTACAGTATACCACCTCGATCAAAAAGTTGCCGGAATTTATGCAGAAAATTACGAATACCAATTCAGTCATCTAAATCTATATATTCTCCGCTTCAAAATAATAACATATAAGGTTTGGAGTTTTAAAAACGATATAATGTAACTCTACGTGAAACACAAAACAAAAGGATATGAGCCTTCGCATAACATATCCTTTAAGCTCAAGAAAAAATAATAAACTCAATTCTCTGCACACAGAAAAGTATACATGCTCTGCAGTATTAGGTAACTAATTATCCCAAAAAAATATTAAAAATTGTTTTATTGTTAATTTGAATTTAAATAAAATTTTTTACAGTAATTTCACTTGAATTATTGTGATATCCTTTATGAAGAGCAGTCATACAGCCTTGTCTGTTTTTAATTGCACTTCTTTTGTACCAGGTTATCCATTTTATCAAATAAATTGTCTGTGGGACTTATGTCAGGTGACTAATACTCCTACTTTCATCTCACAAAACAACTTTGATCCAAAATTTTTCAACATAAAGTTTTAATGCCCGCAATTATACAGGCACCGCCAAATATTTTTTTTTGAAAATGCTATTAAAAAAACTACTGAATATTTTCTCAAATTTCTTTTATTATTTGAAAGTACAATCCTTCCGGTTAATAATGGAAAATAATATCATTCAAATAGCTGCCTCGGCATACCATGCAGTAGCCTAAACGATCGGTCCAATTTTTAAGCACATTATCGATTGTGTGCAGCTGTATTTCACCAATGACTTCACGAATATTGTCCTTTAAAGCGTCAATTGTCTCTGGCTTGTTGGCGTAACACTTATCTTTGATGGCACCCCACAAATAATAGTCCAACGGTGTCAAATCGCAGCTCCGAGGTGGCCAAACGACATCAGCTCTGCGGCTGATAATGCGATCTTCAAAAACAGGGCGCAAAACATCGAGTGTAGCTTCGGCTGTGTGGCACGTAGCGTCGTCCTGTCGAAACCAAATGTTGCTAATATCCTCCTCTTTAATTTTTGTGAACAAAAATTCGTTCAACAAGGCCCGATAACGACCACCATTGACTGCAACGGCCACTCCTTGCTCATTTTTGAAGAAAAATGGCCCAATTATGCCTCTGGACCAAAATCCGCACCAAACAGTGACTCGTCTTGGGTGTATCGGCTTTTCAATGTATGCGTGCGGCTTTACTGTGCCACAAATGCGACAATTTTGCTTGTTTACATAAACGCCAAGATCAAAATGAGCGTCATCTGCAACATTACCATGATTTTCAAAGTAATGTCGCAATATTTCCCAACGTTTTTCAAGCATATACACAACCATTTTCGTTCTGTCAAATCAGACATGAGCTAAGTGTTATCATCTCTCATCATCCAAAATTTGACAATCAAAAGGTGGTGGTCTTTAACATAAGATGAGAGAAATCAAAGCTTATATTTAATTAAATAGGGAGCGTATTATATTCATAATTAAGCACCAAATCTAATAAAAGAAACAAAAATTGACATTAAATAGGATTTCTACAAGAGCTAATAAAAATTATAAATAAATAACCCATAGAAGGAGATGGCACTAAAGGGAATGTAACACAAATTCCAAAAAACATAAATTGCTCGTAGTTTTTAACCAGAGAAGTTGTTGAATAAATTCTAATAACAATACAAAGAAATTTCATATTAACTTTCATAAAAAAAACTTCTAAAAAATAGTAAAAATATCTGATTGCAGTAGTTGATTTCAGCCAAAATACTAATTAAATCCAAAAAAAAAAAAAAAAATTGTAAATATTGATTCTTAAAAAGAAATCCCGCTTAGTCCCAAATATCGTAAAGTTTACACAGGTTTAATGAAATTATTTAATGCCCTTTAAAATTGAAATTGATTAAAAGCAACTTTAATGTTGACACAATTTTTATTTTAAACAACTTTATCTGTGGTCAGAGGTTTCTTAAGTGGTGGTGAAAAGTATCAATTTAGTCAGAAGGAAACTTCGTGGAAGCCATCATTATGTAGCGCACCAAAATTATAATCTTTTAAATTTCCAATTTAAGTTTAAGGCGTGGCAATAAAGAAAAACAACCTTACGATAAACAATTATTTGTGGCGAAAAATATATTTGAAATGTAGGTGGCGTTAAATATCGAAAATGTTATCTGTTGTGCACTGCATTAACAAGAACACAACGACTATTGATAAAGCTTAAATGCATCCATATTACAGAACTTTCCCGCATACTTCTGGCGATGATGACAAACATCAGGCGAATGATCAGGAAAATTACGCCACCTACTGGGAAAAAATTACAATGCTAAAGTTAAGATCACCACCAATTAGCAAGGATCTTCACCACTACACAAAAAAAAAATCATATGGAGGAAGCTACAGCTGATTAATCATCTACTCGTACTTAGCTTGATATATCAAATTGATTAAAGAAACTGAAACAAAACAATAGATGCTTTGTGGAAAGCCAATATGCTCCCTAGAAGAGTGGTGGAGAAAAAAAAATGTTAAAAAAAGTTATGCGTAGAATATGAATGCATTATCGAATGCAATTTTTACATATATATGTTCACAAAACTCATGCAGGCTATGCATATATACAACATACGAGTACATATATAAAAGCTAAGTGTTCTGAGAATTTTCGTGAGGAATTTTGGAACTTTTACTCATTTTCAAAAAGAGTCAAAAAGGTATACTTATATAAAAAAAGGGTCATAAAAAGTGTCGTTGATATTGAAAAGGGTCAAAAGTGATACTTTAGTGTCACAGCGGCAACGCTGTGTAAAACATGAATCACTTTCGAAATATCAGATCACGCTTACAAACGCTACATATACAAAAGATAATAATACACACTTTGTTTCTAAAAATATTAAATAAAATCAAGATCTATAGGGTCTCGATAATTCTGAGTACCAGGACTATTTTATATTCTATCCGGCTTGGCAAAAGTAAGAAACTTTTTTTTAAAGCTTAAATTATGTCAAAAGCAAAGAATCTATGAAAAAAAAACAAAAAATAATTTTTCCTTGATAAAGAGTCTTGAGCAATAAAGGGTTAGGTAACGATCGTCTGAAAAGTATATATATTATGTATGTGTGTATGTATTTTATCGATTATAAAGCAGAGATTTCATATTTTAATGATTATTATTTGTTAAATAGGCCCTCTTACTTATCATATGTTCATCGTCTATATGTTTGAGACAATCTGACATTTAATTTTTTGCAATTTTTTTTGGTGTTTTTATAGCTTAACGTTCATTAAATGTAAATGTCCTTTCAGTCGTTATTGTATGGCTTGAAGCCATGACATAATCCCTTATGTATCCTTGTGATTTTTTTTATGTAATTTCTGTTGCCATTGTTTTTATTAATTTTTCTTTCTGTTATACACTCTTTCGACGTCCGATGTCTGAAGTATGTATGACGTTTCGTTATGTTTAATCATTAAACTACATTGTGATACACATGTTTGGACATGTGATTGCCACTGTTTTCTGTACATGATGCCTTCGTTATTATTTTTATTTTTGTAATTTTGATTTTATTTCATTTATTACAGTTTTCTTTTGTAATTTTTCATTTTTATTATTTACACTTGTAAACGCCTTAAATTTGCTGTATGTTTAATATTAAAATACTTGACAGTATATGCTGGCAGGAAGAGAGAGAGGGGTTTTCTAGAGTGTGGGTGCTGTTGATTTAGCCTACACTAAGGAAGGTGTGCAAGGGTAATGGTACATATAAACTTCTTAATACATATATATATACTTCGAGCTCTTTTTTACTTCTTTAGTAACAATTTTTTTTTGTACCTTTTTTTAACGACGCCCCTGTTGCTCATTTATTATTTAATTGACCTTTTGTTGTTGCGGTTTTCCATTCTTTTCGTACTCGTATATATTGTGCGAGTAAAGAAAAGGGAAACAAAATTATGAATAATATTTTGTATTTTTTTAACGTCTTCTTCTTCTTCTTCGTCTTTTTCTCTATATAATGACAACGCAAACTTAAGAAAATTGCTGTAGTGACCACATGAATAAATAATAAGAAAAAATGCTTTTCTTTTGCATTTTACTTTCTTTTTGTTATGTTTCGGTTTTTACCTTTAAGTAAAACAAAAGCGGCAAATAAAAAAAGAAAAAAAAAAATACTTTTTTTACATGTACAAGTGGAAATTAACGTCAGGAGTCTTTAAAACTGAGTGAAGGCAAAAGAAGCAACAGAATTATTAAAAAAAATTATTTTTAAATACGAACGTCAGGCAAGGTCGAGAAAATAATTGCGTTTTTGCAAGACAAAGGGATTCTGAAAAGTAATTTAAGTAAAAACCACAAAAGACTTTTTTATTTTGGTTTCTTTTATTATTTAGAATAATAAAATAATAACTTTTTTTAAACGCAATTAAATTATTTAAGCATTTCATGACACACCTGATAAGAATAAGTTATGTTAGCTTAAGTTAAAGTCCTACAAGTTAACAAAAGTTGTGTAAATATAGTGAGTCTTACAACGACTTGACATCGCAGATATATGTCATATACATGGTTAGGTGATTAAACGTCTATATGGTTTTTTTATGTGAAATTATTTTTTTATTAAATCAAACTACTAAATGTGTGGAAATACATACAGTCGCTTACATTAAAGCCTTTATATAATTATGACAGTTAAGAAAAAATAACAACAATAACCTATACTCTTGAAGATGTATCAACAAAACAAATAATATTCAGATAAACATATGAAACAGTAATACAAAAGTGAAATAATAAACCAAATTTACACAGTTTTGGTGTAGATAAGTAGTGTTACAAAAATAGAAATGCCTAAAAAGAAAGTGCACCACATCAGCGCCTTTAAATCTATATTGTGGGATTTTGGTATATTTGGCGTCACCCTGTCAATGCACGAATATGTAAATCGTGTATTTGGCAGCACTGCCAATTTGACGGAAATAATTCGAATGTTGTGGTACGATTAAGATCATTCGGAAGTACTTAAATTTTATAGGGTGTTTTTTATAGAGGTATAGAAATTTAAGTTGTTATAAAATAACGATGGATTATTCGATTGACATGAATTTTATTTATCCCATAGATATTCTTATGGCATTACATTTTAAATATGATTTCTGGCATATGACCGCCACGGCTGGCGCGGATGTAGTCCAATCTGGACGTCCAATTTTCGATGACTTTTTCCAAAATTTGTGGCCGTGTATCGGCAATAACACGGCGAATGTTGTCTTCCAAATGGTCAAGCGTTCGTGGCTTTATCGCATAGGCCAGTGACTTTACATAGCCCCACAGAAAGTAGTCTAGCGGTGTTAAATCACAAGATCTTGGAGGCCAATTCACAGGACCAAAACGTGAAATTAGGCGGTCACCAAACGTGTCTTTCAATAAATCTGTTGTGGCACGAGCTGTGTGACATGTTGCGCCGTCTTGTTGAAACCACATCTCCTGGACATCATGGTTATTCAATTTAGGAATGAAAAAGTTAGTAATTATGGTTCTATACCGATCACCATTGACTGTAACATTCTAAACACCATCGTTTTTGAAGAAGTACAGACCAATGATTCCACCAGCCCATAAAGCGCACCAAACAGTCAGTTTTTCTGGATATAACGGTGTTTCCACATACACTTGAGGATTACCTTCACTCCAAATGCGTCAGTTTTGTTTGTTGACGTAGCCATTCAACCAGAAGTGCGCTTCATCGCTAAATAAAATTCGCTTATGAAAATCGGTAACTATTCAGCACTATTTGCAAGCGTTGTTCAGGCATGAGTCTATTCATGATGAATTGCCAAACCAAACTGAGAATAAATCTTGAAAAGTAATGCCAACTTAAAGTTCGATACCTCTATATATAAAAGGCGGCGCCTTAGTGATGCAACAGTATACTTCAAGCAAAATGGCTGTCAAAAAAAAGATGGCCCTTTTAGTTTATATGTTTGTTTTGCTTTTTGTTTTTATTTTTTTCGCTCCAAACGAAAAACATATTGTTACATTTTAACCTTTTTAAAACGTTTGAGTTCGTTTAAATTGCATTAAAATTAAATAAGTATCGTTTTATTTATTGTTTTACAGTTTTATTTATTTACTTCACTATAAATTTTATACTGTTTATCTTAGTATACCACTTAATATTCGTTTATATAACACTTTTATTTCCGCTTTAAAACAACTTTATTTTCTGACAGCCAAACGATAACTAAATGACGAGTAGGTAAAGCAGCTTCTTTATATACCTTATTGCCTACAGTTTGGAAGGTTCCGGAAATATCGACCATCTTCTATTCTTATGTATGTTAATTCAGATGTAACGTAAAGATGGTCGATTTAGCAGTGCTGCCAAATACGCAAATAAATACGGCATTGACAGGGTGACACATATTTACCAAATATACAAAATTTCGGCATTTTTATTTTCGTCACAATATGTTTTTTGTTCACATAAAAAGAAAACAAAGGAAAAAAATGTTAAAAACGTAACAGTAGAAAACAATATTTAAAAGCATGATTTGAAAAGAGAGGTGTGATTTCGAAATATTTCGTAATAATTTTTAAAAATCGTAAATAAAATTTAAAAATCGTAAATAAACTACAATTAAAATACGGGAGGATTTTATTCGGCGTTTCCAGGAGGGAAAAAGCCAATGAAAAATTGCATAGACTGAGTCCTTCACCACTTCAGCACATCGTAGAAAGGATTGTCAATGGAAAGAGAATTGGAAAAATGTAAAGTAGCATCAAATAAGATAGTCAATGATACCAGTAATCTGTTGATAGGCATTATAAGGAAAAATCCGTTCTTCGTTCTCTAAAGTTGACAATTGAAGCAGAAAGGTAAGGTAAGGCTTCCCATTCAGAAACTAAGCAAAGAGTTTTACGAGAAGCAAATTACAATAAACGGAATGCCCAAAACAAGCCACTAATTAATGCCACGAACAGAAAATGCAGAATACAGTTTGCAAGAAAAATCTAAACACGTTTATTTCATTATGGAAGTCAGTCGTTTATGCTGCTGAAAGTAAGTTCTACTTACAAGGTACTTTCACTTTGTTGCGAATAAAATATCTATTTACAAATCGATTTTCACGAATTATGGTTTATTTAATTTCTAGTAGTCGTATATGCAACATTAAGAATAAATAGTTAAACTGGTAAGTAAAGGGTCCGCCAAACAAATTTTTTTTTGAAAAAGCTATAAAAAAGAACTACTGAATATTTTCTCAAATTTCTTTTTTTATTTGAAAGTACAATGCTTCCGGTTAATAGGAAAATAATTTCATTCAAATGGCTGCCTCGGCTGGCCATGCAGTAGCCTACACGATCGGTCCAATTTTTAAGCACATTATCGATTGTGTGCAGCTGTATTTCACCAATGGCTTCACGAATATTGTCCTTTAAGGCGTCAATTGTCTCTGGCTTGTTGGCTTATCTTTGACGGCACCCGAGAAATAATAGTCCAACGGTGTCAAATCGCAGCTCCGAGGTGGCCAAACGACATCAGCTCTGCGGCTGATAATGCGATCTTCAAAAACAGGGCGCAAAACATCGAGTGTAGCTTCGGCTGTGTGGCACGTAGCGCCGTCCTGTTGAAACAAATGTTGCTAATATCCTCCTCTTCAATTTTTGTGAACAAAACTTCGTTCAACATGGCTCGATAACGATCGCCATTTACTGTAACGGCCACTCCTTGCTCATTTTCGAAGAAAAATGGCCCAATTATGCCTCTGGACCAAAATCCGCACCAAACAGTGGCTCGTCTTGGGTGTATCGGCTTTTCAATATATACGTGCGGGTTTTCTGTGCCCTAAATGCGACAATTTTGCTTGTTTACATACCCGCCAAGATAAAAATGAGCTTCATCTTAAAAGATGAATTTTTTTTTGGCAAAATCGGCATCTTCTGTAAGTCGATCGCAGGCCCAGATTCCCAGCGCTGCTCAAGCGTATACACAACCCTATGCGTTCAGCGGAAGGATACAACTAATTATCTGTCAAATCAGACATGAGCTAAGTGTTACCATTCACGAAATGAGCACTAGTTAAAAAAAAAAACATTAGATGGCGGACCTATTAAAAGCCTTAAAATTTCTTTCAAGACAATATGTTTTTGCTTGTTTATACAGTCACGTTATTTTAGTATTTATGATGCAATTTTGCACTCTTGATGGGATCATTGTGTACTATGAGCTGCTAAAACTGGGTGATCGAAGCAGACTGCAATTATTTTGTATCAATGGTGCTTTATAAGATAAACGGCTGGAATATAAAGACAGACATGATAAAGTTATTCTTTTGCATGATAACACCCAACCTCTTGTCGTAAAAGTTTCGAAGTAATTGTTAGAAACGATCAAACGCCGCAACCGCCGTATTCTCTGAATATTGCTCCGTCGGCTGTTGCGACGAATCCCATGTACTCACACCTCTTTATACAGGCTTTCATTTTGCTATGACAACCTGCTTGTATTATGGAACACATTCGCTTTAAAAGCAATTTACCGCGTTCTACGGTTAAAATAATATGGATTCTCCGTTTTTTGAAAAAAGTGTAAGGAAAGCCAATGCAACACATATCCATATCGCTTAAAGGCATTTCGATTTACGAAATACATTTTCAGAAACTATCTAGGACGTATAAGGAGATATGAATTTATCTTTTAACATGTCACCGAATCATTTCCTTTTTAAAAAAATACAAAATACGAGGGTGGATTGATATTGAATCTACCTAAGTAGGAAAACAACATTTTTTTTTCAAAAAACATTCATTTCTCAACATAGTTTCCTTTTAGCACAATACACTTAGTAAGACGATTTTCCAACTTTTTTATACCATCTGAATAATACGATTTTGGGAACTCCTCAAAATACGCATTAGTTTCGGTAATCACTTCTTCGTTTGAGATAAATCTTTTTCCTGCGAGCCATTTTTTCAAGGTTGGAAACAGGAAAAAGTCACTAGGGGCTAAATCTGGACTATAAGGTGGATGATCAACCAATTCGAAGTGGATTTCTCGTAGTTTTAGCATCGTATCTAATGCTGTGTGAACCGGTGCTTTGTGTTGAAGAAAGAGCACTTTTTTCTTCTTTAATTGTGGTCGTTTTTCCTTGATTGCATCAACCAATTGATCCAATAATGCACGATAATACTCTCCTGTGATTGTGGATCCCTTTGCAAAATAATCGATGAGCACTATTCCATGTGCATCCCAAAATACAGTTGCCACAAGCTTGCCAGCCAATTTCTCTGTCTTCGCCTTCTTCGGAGCACTTCCACCAACTTCTACCCATTGCATCGATTGATTTTTGGTTTCAGGTGTGTAGTGGTGGACCCAGGTTTCATCAACAGTTATTAATCTACGCCAAAAATCAGCAGGATTATGCTTTATCATGTCCAAACACCGCTGTGAAGTGATCTGTCGAACTTGTTTTTGTTCAACACTGAGCAAACGTGGCACCCATCTTGCCGATAGCTTTTTTATAAGCAAATGTTCATGCAAATTGTTGAACACACGTTCATATGATATGTTTACCATTTCAGCAATCTCACGTATTTTGACCCGGCGATCATTCATAACGATATCGAGGATTTTCTTGATATTTTCTTCAGTAACCACCTCTATTGGCCTTCCTGTTGATGGTACTGTTGCAGTGCTTGTTCGTCCCCGTTTAAATTCAGCAATCTAATATTTCACCATATAATTTGACGGTGCTAATTCGCCGTAATGTTTATCAAGCTTTTCTTTTGTCTCTTTCGCCGTTTTGCCTTTCAAATAAAAGTGTTTAATCACTACACGAAATTAATTTTTTTCCATTCTCCAAGAAACACAAAAGTTGCTTACTTCAAACGACTACAACAAATTAACTAATCGATGAATTTGGCTAAAATTTTAACAGCTGACGCTTGACAGATCATAATTTCTAAGAAAGAAGAAGTTTTTGTGTTTGTGCTGTCAGCTAGCGCTAGGTAGCTTCAATGTCAATCCGCCCTCGTAAGTTTCAAAGTTGGAGCGCCATAAAAGACGAGAAGTTTTTCTCAAACGGGACTTGGAAATTGGCTCAGAGACGGAGAAAAGATGTAAGCTGTGATTTGATAAAGTTGTTGTTTCATTATCTGTTTGAAGTCATAAACGGAACAAATTACACCTATTTTTTCTGTAAATAAACTATAAAAATCTTAAAAAATCTCACCCGGGTTTTTTAAATATAATACTCAATAAAACCCAGTGAGTTTCAAACCCTGATTTGTGTCATAGTGTTATTTACTGTTCATTTTTGGTTTAATAGAATCTACTATTTAGTCATATTATTAACGTGTGGTTCCTTCCTGCTATAAGAAACAACATTCGACATATTTGCATCAAATCAGCTGTGAGTGGCTGTATTTGATAGTGCTCATCTTGTTCTCCAAAAAGGCCCAGATGAAATAGTCTATCGGACTAATTAAACAATGGCCACTAATGATATTGTTTTAATATTTATTTTTTATCTTCAAATAAATTTTTTTTTAAACGTCCGCTTTGTACTCTTTGTAAACACACAAATACCTCTATAAACATTCACTCACTTCACACTAAAAATCTGTCACTCTGTGTGGTTGTTTGCAATTGTTGTTAAAAATTATTTTCCTTTGTATTGGTTTGCAGTTTTTATGACAGCAACACCTATTAATACACATGCATTAGTGGGCGTTGATAGTTTGATGTGGTCGTAGCCACTATTCTGGTGAGTGTTAATGTCACATGTAATTATTTTAAAATGTCACTTTAATTCCTGATTTTATTTTATTTTTTTTTGAATTAATTTATTTTTGTTTTATCAATTTAGATTTTCAGTTTCTGCATTAAATGTAATTTTTAATTATAAGCTGATTAAAATATAATCATAATACTCTGCTGCATTATGTAAATTTTTATGGCTTTTTATTGAAATACATTTAAAATAATCAACAGTAATAAAAACAGTAATGGCGATGTAATCAATAAACATAAATAAATAGAAAATAATAACAAAAAGAAAAAATTAAAGTATGTTTTTTAAACCAAATTCGATTTACATATTGAACTTGTATCGCTAAAGTGAATGAACTAAAAGTTTTCAAAATTTCAAATTTTCAGTAGAGACAAAAAAGGTTTCTGCTTAATATGAAATTATATCACAAAAAGTGGTAGGTTGGTAGGAGGACAGACTTTAGCATGCATAATGGCCTGTTATAATATCACGTTTTCTCCGTTCTATTCACCACAAACCCGGAGATCAGAAGAACAGAAGCACTGCACATATGCACTCCCATAGGTTAAGTCGCAGACTAGCTCGACGAACTGATGAACCTGGCTATTAATCTTTTGTATAACTTTTTTGTTTTAAATGATTTTTAAATCCACCTGAAATTTCGAATAGTGTTGGCTGGTTATAGTTTTGCCCCTTATAAGATAATTGATGATCTTGTTGACTTACGCATATCTTCCTATTTCAGTTAGATCGCTTTTTGGTCTATGGTGTGTTGGACTACTTAGCAAGCATGTTCAACACTACGCAATCATATGGAATAGAGCTTCAGTGGACTAATCTCCAATTGACTTGAAATCAATTGATTACTGAAACTAAAAGGAGCAATGGATCGATAGCTCCGATCTTGAAGGGGAGAGCTCGTTGTGATAAGTCTCCGCCGTACGATAGACGAACTCCACGAACTTTGCCAGTTCACAGCCATGACAAAATTCAAGTGCTGATAAGCGCTGCCTTTGTGCGTGCCTATCCATGACGCAACGGCTAGTGAGAATGGATACAACGGAGGAGATACTTAGACGGTAAGGATATGAATCCAACCGGGGCAATAAAGAAAGAATCACCTTCCATTTTCAGCGTCCAACATATTCTTTCGCTTGATCGCCAATTTAACAGAAGTAAGACGCATACTCCACCCTCTCGCGAAGATTGTTCAGAAGAAGTGTGCCGCAGCACAGTTACGCCGAATTTCTCTGTGACCAGGAACTCGAATGATGATGGTATGCACAAAGCTGTCGTAAAAATGCCACAAGGGAATCACGGTAGTCCCTGATCAGTTGAAGGTGACTCCCGAAAGAGATCTTTTCGCGGCCTGGCTATCAGAACACATAAATCTGGACTATAAGGTGGATAATCAACCAATTAGAAGTGTATTTCTCGTAGTTTTAGCATCGTATCTAATGCTGTGTGAACCGGTGCGTTGTGTTGAAGAAGGAGCACTTTTTTCTTTTTCAAAACTTAATGTTGTTTTTTTTTAACACACAGACGTGGTGGTGTATTGTCATCTGTGTCCATGAGTAATGTGGGTGTTAGGCAATCAGATGCTCTTGATGCTCCGGGCACGAGAATTATTTTTGGCGGTCGTTGGAATGATCACATATTTCAAGTGCCTTGGGTTTTTAAGGCGGTGCAAGAAATATTTTACTCCATTGATCTCTTTTAATATTTACAAGATCTAAGATGGAATACAAATCTCAGTATGGGCCGGTTTTTTAAAAGTCTATTTTTAAACTTCTCGACCGCGTAGAGGAGAGAGCTAAGATGCTCATTAATGACGGTAGGTTAGTCAATTCTATTGAGCACTGTTGCAATGTGGCGTGTGTTTCATTGTTCTATCGGTACTATATCGGAACGCGTTCTGACGAAACTAGAGCATTAATTCCTAAAAATCATATATATAATCGTAGAGGGCATTCCTCTGTAGTATTTGTTCATTGGTTTCCGTGTTGAGTTGTGGAACAATCCTTTAGCAAAAATATTCCCTGCCACTGACGACATGAGTTAATTTAAATCTAACGTTTATAAATACTACTTTCTCTATCCTCCTTTCCACAACCTATTTTCCTAGCACCAGCACAATGCACTGCATGAGTAGGGGTCACACCCTGAGTGCTGGTCTTATGTTAAAAGAAGCATTTTTGAAGGAAGCTATCGCAGCATTACAAAAAGAGCCCTCGTATTGAAGGAACGTAACACACAGATTCGTTTCAATAACCGCTAAATAAATTCAGCGAATAACACTGGGAATGAGACCCTATTTCACACCTACTTATCTTCTGCAGCAGTAGGTGGCACAAGCCGCCTTGCAAGCTCTCTTTTTTGCCAAGTTGGCTTTCCAACTTAACTTGGAATCAAAAATAAGGCCCAGATATCTAACACACATGGCAACTTAAAGTGAGGTATCTTCTACCTCCTAGTGAAGAGTATTGTATCGGTCTTACAAGGTACCCCTGTGGGGTAAGCCTATTGACCGTTCTCTGAGGTTGTATGTCCCGAAGCAGAAGATAACAAACCGAGATCGAAGAAGGAGCTCGATTAACACAAGCAAGGTACAGAGTGTCTGCCGGGAAGGTATACTACTTTGATTGTTTATAACTTTTGATTAAACGAAAGAGAATGGATCTTATATTGATAAATGTTTTATTTAATGTCGGTAATTATGTATGGAATACAATATCAGATAAATGCCCGCCTCCGTTAGCCTCACAAATGCCAGCCCTTTTGAGCACATTTTTCATTAAATTCTCACACATATCACGCGGTATTACATTAATTTCATTACGAATAATTTGTTTGAGTTGTTCCAACGTTTCTCGTTTGTTTGCATAAGCCTTGCTTTTCAGATATCACGACAAAAAGATGTCCAGAGCAGTCAAATCATTCCTCGAAATAATTTGTTGTGGAAAGAAGTCTCGCGATGTGGCACCGTCTTGTTGAAACCACAGGTTAGTCAAGCCCAAAGCATGCAGTTGTGGCGTTAAAAAGTTTTCGATCATATCACGATATCGCTCCCCATTGACAGTTACCGTTACGCCGCTTTCAATTTTAAAGAAATAAGTTCCAATGATTTCTTCTGACCAAACTGCACAACAGACTGTTTCTTTTAATAGATGCAAAGGTGACTGATGAATAATTTGAGAATTTTCCATTGCCCAGAACCAACTATTCTGTTTATTCACATAACTATTCAAATGAAAATGTGCCTGGTAACTCATTATGATTTTTTCATGAAAATCAGGGTTGTAATGGGCGAACTGTTTTAACTGATTAAAACACGTTGGTTTACTGAATATTTTTTCATAATAAACTTGCCACGTCTCTACTTCACGACTACCAAATATGAACTGTTAAGACTAATGTTTACCAAAATGGCGGCAAAACAATGTAGTATACTTCCACGTGGACACCATGTATTATCCACGCAGAACTCACGTACAGCGTTAATTTCTGAATTAGGGCTCCTCAAAGCTCCTTATATAGCAAGAAAGACAACAAGTTTAATAGGGGTAATAAGTGCACTTTTTTATAGTGAATGAGCAGAGAAAGTGATGTAAGATTCTTACATTGGTTAGATAGACGATACACTGTTATCGTCTTTTTGCAAAAAGTGAAAATTGAAAAAGTGCAAGTGCGATATGTATATGGCATTACAAATAGCCTTTTGATATACCTTTTAAATAAAGTTTAGACTTTTTTTTAATGAAATAAAATCCAAAACTTTAAACTGAAACTTTTAGAATGTCCATCACAATCAACAGATCTCAAACGTTAAGCATGTAGTGGCAAAGAAATATTATAAAGGGTCCGTCATCTAACGTTTTTTTTCAACTAGTGCTTATTTCGTGATTGGTAACACTTAGCTCATGTCTGATTTGACAGATAATTAGTTGTATCCTTCCACTGAACGAATATGTTTCTGTATACGCTTGAACAACGCTGGGAAATATTGCTACATTACTTTCAAAATCATGGTGATGTTGCAGACGAAGCTCATTTTGATCTCGGCGGGTATGTAAACAAGCAAAATTGTCGCATTTGGGGCACAGAAAACCCGCACGCATACTTTGAAAAGCCGATACACCCAAGACTAGTCACTGTTTGGTGCGGATTTTGGTCCAGAAGCATAATTGGGCCATTTTTCTTCGAAAAGGAGCAAGAAGTGGCTGTTACAATCAATGGCGCCAAGTTGAATGAATTTTTGTTCACAAAAAATGAAGAGGAGGATAGTAGAAACATCTGGTCTTAATAGGACGGCGCTACGTGCTACACAGCCGAAGCTACACTCGATGTTTTGCGCCCTGTTTTTGAAGATCGCATTATTAGCCGCAGAGCTGACGTCGGTTGGCTACCTCGGAGCTGCGATTTGACACCGTTGGACTATTATTTGTGGGGTGCCGTCAAAGATAAGTGTTACGCCAA
This sequence comes from Wohlfahrtia magnifica, assembly GCA_023159175.1. NCBI lineage: Eukaryota > Metazoa > Arthropoda > Insecta > Diptera > Sarcophagidae > Wohlfahrtia > Wohlfahrtia magnifica. Next base: position 4,450,745 of record JAKWBJ010000052.1, on the reverse strand, counting down.
CAAGCCAGAGACAATTGACGCTTTAAAGGACAATATTCGTGAAGCCTTTGGTGAAATACAGCTGCACACAATCGATAATCTGCTTAAAAATTTGACCGATCGTGTAGGCTACTGCATGGCCAGCCAAGGCAGCCATTTGAATGAAATAATTTCCATTTTTAACCGGAAGGATTGTACTTTCAAATAAAAAAAGAAATTTGAGAAAATATTCAGTAGTTTTTTTTATAACATTTTCAAAAAAAAAAAAAAAAAATATTTGGCGGACCCTTTACAGAAGGTCTTGATAAAACATTGTAATAAGAAATGTAATCCATTTATAAATTATATGTCATTTTTTATGCTCGATACTGTGCCTGTTAGAAAATATTTGTAAGCACATGTAGTCGCAGGATTAGTTACCTTTTTATAATTTATCCTGGTTTCCTTTTTGATCTCTAATAAAAACTCATCTCTATTTTATTACCACAATTTTTTGCTCTTAAACTTTGTTTCATTAAATTTTTTTCATACAAATTATTTATATTTATTTTGTTTTATCTTTGTCGGTATTTGGTTTTTTGTTTCATGCATGCATGTGTTCATGCGCCAAAGTAAGCTTTTAACCTCATAAAACTCATAATGTTTGTAATAAAACTCTGCGGTTGCCTTTATGAGTTTTTAGTTTGTTATACAGGAATAAAGAGAGCGTGTGTGTGTGAGAGTGAGAGAGAGCGAATAAGTGTGAAAAAGTTTTGCTTATAATTTTTTTTCCCAGCTTTCTTTTATGAAATTAAAAACCTCATGAAAGCTAATTGAAAATTATTATGAAGGTTTTTTCTTACTTTGGTTTCGTTGTTGTTGTTTTTTCATTTTATAGTTTGTCTTGATAGAAATTTTCTTCGTTTTTTTGTAGTTTTTCTTTAAATTTCATTTTCTGTAGCGCAAAACTCATCTTGACAGCCATAAGACCGAAAGTAAAGTAAAGAAAGAAACCAATTATTTCTTTCACTGTTGCTTTAAATTATAAAAGTTTCGTTTTTAAACATGTCAACTTAAATAATAACGGAGAGGAGAAAATGAGGACTTACAACAATGTTATACATTGAATTTGGTCTGCAGCAAACTTATGTATTTTATTATAAAATTTTTAATTGCAAATTGCCTTGGAACTCGACAAGGCTGTTCTCCATCTCTATTACTATACGAAGCTATTAAAGATGGATTTATTAATAGATCCTTATCTGGATCTACAGGTACCAAGTAGTGGTTAAGCAGACAACTCGCAGACCTAGAGTATGCTGACGATATATTGACCAAGTGACGTTGCAGATGTAACCGAAAAATGCGGACTTAAAATAAATATACTGGAAATAAAAGCTCTGAAAATTATTACAGCATATACTCGTCAATTTAAACTGCAGCAGACAACAATTTAAGCAGTGCATTCTTTCTGCTATTTCGGTAGCATTACATTAAATGCCATGTCAGAATAGAGGGAAGATGTTGCATAACGCGCAGGCAAAGTAAGGCAAGCATACATAAGAGAAGTAGGACAGTCGACCCACACATCAAACTTAATAAAAATCAGCATATTCAACAGTTGCGTAAAATCGGTTACCCTATGTGGATGAGAATTGTGGGACGTGAAGAAAATGAAAAAATTCTTCAACCTCCACATCACTTGACTGAACACGACGTTGTGTTATGTTATGTTGATTAAAACACACCACTACCCAAAGAATTTTGTGCAGCCCCAGAAGTTCATCACATCAGACTGACGCTGCAAATAGCGCCAGTATGCCTTTTTGGGGAGAGAAAAAAATACGTCTTTTGGAATCATCCTAGCATCCCGCAGGAACAACTTTTTCTGGGTCGCAATAAAATTGCACTCACAAAGTAGGTGCTTAGGTATCTCGGCATAAGCACCTACACCGCTAACCGTATAAATTCCATAAATTGTCTTAATGGTGTCTAAGACTATAAATTTCGGTAAATACACCTTTTAGTACCCCGAATTCACTCTTATCAAACAGAAAGTAGCCTTCTGCATCTACTTAGAGAAAGCGAAATAAAGCTTCTCGCCAGTCTCATTATCATCAGGCACTATTGCAGGATGCTGCGACCAATGGAATCCATTATGTCTCTTCTGGTCTATGGGTTGTTCAATAGAACTGCTGCTTTTCTAATAAACATCAGCAGATGGGAAACCTTAATGGTGGAAATGGTACCCAATGAGATCCTATATCTCTCTAAAAATTTGCATCTAAACCCATGAAGGACCCCACGTTCACACTATAGGTGTTCTGCTGTCTTTGATGTCTACAAGCATGCACCATCATTCTCTTCAGCTGTGCTCTCACTCCACAATCGTCTTTAAGAAACTCCTGCCATACTTGCAGACTGAACGCCATTCTAGATTAGCGAAATTCACTTTAGGCATTCCAGCCCTTCAAGCATTTGGCAATTTCTCAATCTTTGATTAGATTGAGGATAGCAGTTAGTGGTGCTTGCAAAATCGAATGGTTTCTACCGGTTATTCGTGTTTAATTAACCGGTTTATTCGTATTCGACAAAACCAAAAAAAGCTGGTTAAAACAGTCCGATCTCCTTCATCGATTTTTATGAATTCTGATTTATTTGATTTCTATTATATGCTGATTTATGCTGGTAAATATTTGCTATTCTTTCTGAATTTTTAGAATAAAAAATTTCATAGTTTTTCCGATTTTTTTTTGTGTGATATGTTTCTCAATATCTTCAGAAATATTGGTTATTTTTATTATTATTAAAAAATGATATCAGAATGATTTAAAACTGGTATAATTTGAAATTTTTTAACATACGGCCTAACGAAATCGAATAAGTTATTTCAAAGTTATCATACGATGTATGAAGCACCGTCTTCAAAAATATAATTTTTTAGAAGAAAAATTCTAAAACAAAAACTTATCCATAGATTCTGAAATGGTGGTGATTTTTGTGGTAAGGCGACCATATCGCATTAAAAAAATATTGTGGTTATAAAGGGTCCGCCATCTAACGTTTTTTTTCCAACTAGTGCTTATTTCGTGAATGGTAACACTTAGCTCATGTCTGCTTTGACAGATAATTAGTTTTATCCTTCCGCTGAACGAATATGGTTGTGTATACGCTAAAACTTCGCTTCCCTAAGTGGGCCTGCGATCGACTTACAGAAGATGCCGATTTTGCAAAAAAAAAAATCATCTTTTCAGAAAAAGCTCACTTTGATCTTGGCGGGTATGTAAATAAGCAAAATTGTTGCATTTGGGGCACAGAAAACCCGTACGCATACGTTGAAAAGTCGATACACCCAAGAAAAGTCACTGTTTGGTGCGGATTTTGGTCCAGAGGCATAATTGGGCCATTTTTCTTCGAAAATGAGCAAGGAGTGGCCGTTACAATCAATGGGGCCATGTTGAATGAATTTTTGTTTACAAAAATTGAAGAGGGGGATGTTAGCAACATTTGGTTTCAACAGGACGGCGCTACGATGTTTTGCGCCCTGTTTTTGAAGATCGCATTATCAGCCGCAGAGCTGATGTCGTTTGGCCACCTCGGAGCTGCGATTTGACACCGTTGGACACTATTATTTGTGTGGTGCCATCAAAGATAAGTGTTACGCCAACAAGCCAGAGACAATTGACGCTTTAAAGGACAATATTCGTGAAGTCATTGGTGAAATACAGCTGCACACAATCGATAATGTGCTTAAAAAGTGGACCGATCGTGTAGATTACTGCATGGTCAGCCGAGGCAGCTATTTAAATTAAATTATTTTCCATTATTAACCGGAAGGATTGTACTTTTAAATAAAAGAAATTTGAGAAAATATTCAGTAGTTTTATTAAAAAAAAAAAAAAATTATTAGGCGGACCCTTTACAAGGGAAACAATTTTTTTTTTCATTTGTTGCATAAAGTAATATGTAATAAAAAATATGAAAATTGCTTAGATTTCTATAAATTACTTTAAATTTTATTGCTTTACTCTCTGTGCTAAATTAAAGGCCTTTTTATTGATTAATTTTTGAAATAAAAGCCAAATACGTTTTTATTTTTATTCCCTTATAGATAAAAACCATAAAAACGAGGCGAAAATCATATAAAATGTTTTTGTTGTTGTTGCTGTTATTGTCTCATTTAAAATGTATTACAACATGTCTCGGAATTAAATAAAAAATAAAAAACGGAAAAGAAAAAAAGTGGAAATAAAAATATACACAAACGCACAGTTATATTCACAGTAAGGCAAGATTTTCTTATATTCGGCTCATACCTTAGGATTTTCAACTATAAAAATTTTTGAACGTATGTTATTTGCGCATTTTTCGGCATTTTTTTTTCGTTCCTTCATATTCTTCTTTATTTCGTTTAAAGAATAGGAAAACATCCAGAATAACAACATACCACAACGCACAGTGTCTAATCTTTGGGGGATTTAGGGTTTTACAAAAGAAGAATTTTACAAAATAATCCAAAATAAACGCGTGAGAGAGAGAGAGAGAGAGAGAGAGAGAGAGAAAGAAATAAATATTTAGATTAGAAAGGGAAATAGTGGGAGATGGATGATAAACAAGATTGTTCTAAAGTTAATGCCTTAAAGTAATATACTAATACACACACACATGTTACCTATACACGTATAGCTTATGCGTTAAGCATATGCAAACAATGTATTCACTCCTGCCCCTGCAAGTATGCTATGAGAATGCGAAATTATTTCTTTAAAAACAGAATTAAAGCTCATTCTACTATAACTGCCACTCACTGAGAATGGGGGGCTTCATCGGGGAATACTTTAAATCAAATGCACGCATTTTTACTATAATTTTTTGCACAGATCATACGAATGTTTTTTTTTTAAAGCGTTACGATAAATGAGTTATAGTTTCTGTAAGAACCCCAATATACATAAATACAGACATTGGTTCAAATAATAAAGTGATTTAGTCCAATACATGACGATTTTTTAACTTTTTTATACCATCTGAATAATATGATTTTGGGAACTCCTCAAAATACGCATTAGTTTCGGTAATCACTTCTTCGTTTGAGAAGAGTCTTTTTCCTGCGAGCCATTTTTTCAAGTTTGGAAACAGGAAAAAGTCACTAGGGGCTAAATCTGGACTATAAGGTGGATGATTAACCAATTCGAAGTGGATTTCTCGTAGTTTTAACATCGTATCTAATGCTGTGTGAACCGGTGCGTTGTCTTGAAGAAAGAGCACTTTTTTCTTGTTTAAATATGGTCGTTTTTCCTTGATTGCATCAACCAATTGATCCAATAATGCACGATAATACTCTCCTGTGATTGTGGATCCCTTTGCAAGATAATCGATGAGCAATATTCCGTGTGCATCCCAAAATACAGTGGTCATAACCTTGCCAGCCGATTTCGCTGTCTTCGCCTTCTTCGGAGCACTTCCACCAGCTTTCACCCATTGCTTCGATTTATTTTTGGTTTCGGGTGTGTAGTGGTGGACCCACGTTTCATAAACGGTTATTAATCTACGCTAAAAATCAGCAGGATTATGCTTTATCATGTCGAAACACCGCTGTGAAGTGATCTGTCGAACTCGTTTTTGTTCAACACTGAGCAAACGCGGCACCCATCTTGCCGATGCTTTTTTATATGCAAATGTTCATGCAAAATGTTGAATACACGTTCATATGATATGTTTACCATTTCAGCAATCTCACGTATTTTGACGCGGCGATCATTCATAACGATATCGAGCATTTTCTTGATATTTTCTTCAGTAACCAACTCTTTTGGCCTTCCTGTTGATGGTATTGCTGCAATGTTACCATATAATCTGACGGAGCAGCTTCGCCGTAATGTTTATCAAGCTTTTCTTTTGTCTCTTTCGCCGTTTTACCCTTCAAATAATAGTGTTCACTAATCACTACACCAAATGCACTTTTTTCCATTTTCCAAGAAACACAAAAGTTGCTTACTTCAAACGACTACAACAAATAAACTAATCGATGAATTTGGCTAAAACTTTAACAGTTGACGTTTGACAGATCGTAATTTCTAAGAAAGAAATAGTTTTTGTGTTTGTGCTGCCATCTAGCGCTAGGTAGCTTCAATGTCAATCCGCCCTCGTATCTCATGTTTCAAATTACCTGTAGGTATAGTAAAGGGAAGTACTTTCTATGCATTACATACAATTTTTTTGGCGGTATAATTTCTTGCAATAAAGCAGAGGAGATGGAACTTTTTGACAAAGTAGGAAGAGTCCATCATGAAGAATCATGTCTTTCCTATACTGTTCACCATTGATAGTAACTTTCTAACCACAAGCACAAGCAGAGACCGGTGTATGGGGTGCCTGCAAGAGCATCTCACTATGCTGCATTTTCATCATAGAAGCGCCAAGATGAATGCAACCCAGAGAAATAATGTCGCCATTAAGGAAAAGACTCCCACCAGAAAGCCAGCAAATCACAAAAGGAAAAAGAGCGCAATCCACAACCAAGCTCTGGTCATGACGTGTTCTTGTGCAGGCCACCGTTCATCCACGCCCAGCAACAGTACTGCGGTTCCGGCGCCAACATCGTGATCAATGTCCTTTTTTTATTTATTTTTCTTTCTGTACATGTATAATTTTCTATGAATTACCCGTTATTTCGGCCAGGTAACGCTCGCTTACCCTTGTTTATTACAATCTTGCAAGGGAGGCATGATGTTTACGCCGGTCACCCTGTTTTTAAGATAATCTGTTTCAGTTTTAATGTAATATTGTGTTGTACTAAAAAGAAGAAAAGAAGAAGAATAAAAAGGTATTAATTATTACTCAATCAGCCTCCAAACAAAGAGGTACGTGTGTTTCTTTAGCTTGTAATAACTGAACAAATTCAATTTGGAGTAAATATTTTATTTTTAATTTTACCCATTCACCCCCCCACACATACCAACATTAGACCTCATGGAGAACAAAATTTTGAGCAGAACCATTATTTTGATAAAAGATTTCAAAAATTTGCAAGCGTTGCTCTGGTGTAAGTCTGTCTATAATGAAATGTCAAACCAAACTAAAAAAAAACCACTGTCAGCTGTTAAATCAGTTGTCAAATAAAGCAGTGTTGCCAACTCAAAGTTTTAAACTTCTAAAAATAACACTCGATAGTTCCTACATAATGGCAAAGTCTAGGCATTATAATGAAATAAAAGTTTCATCGGAATCATAGCTTTGTGTGTTTTATTTAACTGGACTATTGCAGCCGAAAAATGGATAACTCTTTTATAGAAACATGCCAAAGACTACCAGATTATGGCTTTAAACTTTTATTTAATTAGTTTTTTCTTGTTTTTGGATTTCAGTGGCTTTAAAAAGCATTAACCTTTTAATGACTTGTTTATATTTTATTTTGTTTCATTATATTTTTCTTTTTCTCTATAGCAGGCTCTTTTTTCTTTTGCATATTATTTTTCTATAACAACAGGTGTCAGTATATACTCGTACATATATATTTTTGTATTTCAATTTTTATTTAAAATTCTCTGAATTAACAGCGTGTTTTTGAAATGAAAAGTTTGCTTCACTCCATCACATAAACAAGTGAATTGACGTTAAACTCTCACACAAACACAAACACAAGTTAATATCTTATAACTCCTATAGTTGAATGCAAAGTGCACTCTTTGTTTTTGGGTTTGTTTTTTTTCTTTTCTTTTCAAGTTTATTTTATGCCCAGTTTTCTTTTTTTCTCTCTCTATTTTCATGTTGGCATTTGTGCAAGGTGTCCGTCGGGAAGGTATACTACTTTGTTTGTTTATAATTTTTGATTATGTGAAACGGAATGGATCTTATTTTGATAAATGTTTCATTTAATGTCGGCATTTATGTATGGAATACAATATCAGATAAATGCCCGCGAGCCCTTTTGAGTACATTTCACGCGGTATTACATTAATTTCATCACAAATATTTTATTTGAGTTGCTCCAGCGTATCTGGTTTGTTTGCATAAGCCTTGCTTTTCAGATTTCCCCACAAAAAGAAGTCCGGAGCAGTCAAATTATTCCTGGAAATAATTTGTTGTGGAAAGAAGTCTCGCAATAGTTCCATTGTAACCCTGGCTGTATGCGATGTGGCACCGTCTTGTTGAAACCACATGTTAGTCAAGCTCAAAGCATGAAGTTGTGGCGCTAGAAAGTTTTCAATCACATCACGATATCGCTCGCCATTGACAGTTACCGTTACGCCGTTTTCAGTTTCAAAGAAGTAAAGTCCAATGATTCCTCCTGACCAAATTGCACACCAGACTGTCACTTTTAATGGATGCATAGGTGACTGATGAATAATGTGAGAGAACCGACTATTCTGTTTATTCGCATAACCATTTAAATGAAAATGTGCCTCGTCACTCAATACGATTTTTTCATGAAAAGCGGGGTTGCCATGGGCGAGCTGTTTTAACGATTAAAACACGTTGGTTTACTGAATATTTTTCCATAATAAATTTGCCCCGTCTCTACTTCACGACTGTCAAATACGAACTGTCAAGACTAATGCTTATCAAAATGGCGGCAAAACAAATTAGTATACCTTCCCGGCGGACACCCTGTATTTGCTTGTTACTTTTGCTAAGTATGTGTGTGTATACACCCGTAAATTTGCTTTTTAGTTCATTTGTTGTTGGTTTGTAAGTTTGAGTTTGTGTATGCTGTGTGCCCTTGCCTTGAATATTCAGAAAGTGTAGAAGAGAAATAATGTTTATTTTGGCTTTTCTATTTTAGATGAGTTTTACTCTATTGCTGCAGTTATTTTTACTTCTTTTTTTTTGTATGGCAATCTACTGCCACATTTGAATATCATTGAGGCTGCTGTTGTTTTAATTGATTATTTACGTTTTTCTGCAGTTTTTTAGTACAAAAAAAAAAAAATTAAATTTTAAAGGTCAACCAATGAAGTTTATAAAGAGTTCAATGTCAGTGATATTTAAATATAAGCCTGTAGGGGTATTAGAATGGAAGTTTTTAAAAAATATTTAAAAAGGAAAATCGAAGTGAAAATAATTTTAATTAATTTTTTCACAAGCAGATTTATGTTAAGAGTAATCATACTTTTGCTTGTTACTATACTAGAGCCATATTTTAAGCAATATGTGTCCAGAAAATGACAGATGACGTTTGAGAAAATAAATTAAATTTTGTTTAGTTATTAAGCAACCTGAAGAAGGCTGTTTTATATATTGCATTAGCAGATTTCAATGGCTTGAAAACGATTTTTGGTATTAAAATCGATTCAATCATGATAAAGGCAAGATAAGAAGCCTGAGGAATAAACATGATCACATTTTGAGTAAGTATTTGGATATGGAGGCGGCGACATGATTAAGTGGTTTGAGCGCAAGCAGACAACACAAATGGATGAGGTTCGAAGCCCAGCGGAGGACATTACAAAAAATTTAATTGCGGTTTCCAGACAAATCGATCACTCCAGACAAGAAGAAGCTTAAGAAGCTTCCTGAGGTTCCAACTAACCTTTGGCGGTGATGACAAATATCAGACGAATGATCAGGAGAAAAAACTTCACCTTCCGGGTCAAATTTATAATGTTAAGTAACGATCCGTGGCCGTTGTGTGGCCGAAACTGGAAGCGGCACGTGTCACTAAGCCTGACCAGAGGTATTCTGGTGCCAGGGGAATCGGGAGTCACAAGGAATCTGATCTTTACCCGATTGTTGGTTAGATCCCCGTGGTGGCTTTGGCTTGGACCTAAAGCGCAGGCAGAGCGCGAGCTCAACCCATATCACGGCTAGAGTTTAGATAGTCCTCGATTGCTCACCATGGTGTAAAGGATATGAGTGTCCTAACAACACACCTTCGAATTGGTACTCACTTGCGATATTCACTCGTGGTTATCATGGGTGGTAGCATTCTTGGACGCATCATATTCACCCGTGCCATTGAAGCACCGTGGGGTATGCCAGGGCAGCAAAGACTCACGTAAATCCAAATAGCATCACTTAGCAAAGATCTTCAACACTACACACAGTCATTTGGGGACGACCTACAGTAGAAAGTCAACTTGATTACTGAAACTGAAATAAAGTAATGGATGCTTTGTGAAAAGGCTATATGAGAAGAGAGAGTGAGAAAGAAAAGCAAAAGTAGTTGAAAGGAGTTGTTAAATTCTTCCGCAAGAGAAGACTACTATTAATTCTCTCAATATTTTAGGTGAGATAAGACTCTTCTTTAGAAGCTAGTTCGTTGACTTTTGCGTCTCCATCAGCATTACTGTGTTTTGTAACTCAACAAAGAACAACTTGACCATCAAGCTCCAGACGCAACAAGTTTTACTTGAATTGCGTCACTAGCTTCACATGCTGACTGATATTAGGACATATATCACAGCCTGGTTATCAACAAATATCATGGTATCGTCACCTGTGCTTATGTTTAGCACTTTATCTGAAGCTTTATTTTTATTGAGAAAACCTTTGTTGGGAAACGCTGGAAGATTGTACGGCTCTTCATTGTTCAGTCGTCTTCGGCGTCCCTACCATCCATATTAGAGCCATTTATGTTGAAGTAGATCTCAGTCATCATCTTATCGAAGGAATCAGAGGCCTGCAAACAAATTTTGTTTTCCACGTATTATGCATGTATAAGAATTATGGCTTTAGAATGGCTAAAAAGTTGAGGAAAGGACTGGCTGAGCAGTGTATAGCAGAACATTAAGTATTAAAATGCCTTTTAGTATTCTGGGCGAATGGAAAATTTTTCACAATTGTCTGCCATTTTAAGGATGATAAAACTGTTTTTTGGTTTCATTAGATCAACAGAATGTTGTATCGGATAGAAGCCAATGCACCCATTACGAGTGACTTTGTGGTGCGGCTTGTGAAACGGAGGCATATCTGGCCCTTATAACGTTCAATAGAGACACCTATCGCACCATTATAACCGATTTTTTCGTGCCCGCCCTTCATGGTGTTGATGTAAGCGATGATTGGTTTCAACAGGATGGTGCAACTTGCTACACATCTCATGCCACAATCGATTTATGGCGTCAAACGTTTGATCGCTAAGATCCAAGAGTCTGTACCATTTTCTGTAGATTGTCGTTAAAGACAAGCCAGAGACAATTGAGCATTTGAAAGCCAACATTCATGATGCCATTGCCGAGATAGGACTTCATACACTCGAAGAAGTTTTCCAAAATTGGTTTGATCGGATGGGATACTGTGAGGCCAGCCGTGGCAGCCTTACGAATGCAATAATATTTCATTTCTAACCGAAGCAATCGTACTTCACAACCAAAGAATAAATTTGGCAACATTTTAAACCGTTTTTGTTTTATTACATTTTTAAATTTAAACATTTAAATCTCACCTTATAATAGTAACTGATAGCAAGGCTGCTTTATGACATCGGAGCTGATTCAGGCCAATTATAGATCCCACTATGTCATCTTGGCAGACACAACCTCACTATGAGCACTGAAAAAACACTGACCCAGAAAGCTGTGGGCCTTAGAAAACCGATCTATTTCATTATCTCAGGCTCTTCTTTGCTGCCTCATCTTCTACAGTGAATCCTACCAAATTCACACTCTTTGTCGTGTCTTCTCTCGCCTCCTTATCAGCAGTCTCGTTCCCCACTTAAGCGGCTATTGTCTTAATTATCGTTGTGTAAAAGAGGAGAAGACAGCTTTAACTTTTTATGCCACTTACGCCAAGAAAATATCATCTCAGGTTCGTTCAATAGCCCCGAAAAGAGATAAGAGGAAACCTATTCATTGAGTCGAACAACTGATCCTCACTGTACGCCTTATTGTGGTTTGATATGTGATATTTTCTAGGCATCAAAATGGTTTCATACTAATTAAATTATACAATTAGTCTTTGCACTTTGTTTCACTCTAGAAAGCCGTCAATTTACCCCAGTTTTGTTACATCAGAACTAAAATTGCATTATTCTTCTGCAAAAACTCTTTTCAAAATTGTTTTTGTTACATCCATTCACACACACTTTTGTAATTTTTAATGCCAATTGAAACAAAACATTTTTTCATTTTCAAGGATTTGAAAGTGCCATACAATCAAATCCTACGAAAATTTTGTAACGAGCAACACTTCAAAATCAATAAATTGTATTTTACCTTGAATATTTGCAAAACTGCTTCAAACTCATGATGTTGATGATGATGGTGTTGCAACAAAAATTGAAATGAGTTTTTGAATTTTAGCTTTTGTTTCAAGCGTCAGTTATATAGTTCGTATTAAGGCCGCAATAGTAACGAAACCATTATTAGCATTAAAGGCAACTCAATGCCATACTAAATGGTAATAATTAATATAATAAAGTAAAGCCAACAAATATTTGTTATAAAATTAAGCGGCTTAAGTAATGATTTAAATAATCAATTTCCATCTGTTCGGCTATCCATCTGTCTGTCTATTTACTTGACTTGTGCAATCTATCATTGGGCAGGCACGCAGATTAGGCAGGCACCCAGCAATCTAAACTCAAGAATACTTGATGGTTAAATAAATTGCATTTCATTTTATCTCTCAATAATATTTACTCGTTTGTTTTATTTTTTTATTTTGAATATTTCCAATTGATTATGATAATTATGGGTCTTTAATATCTGCTTAAGCTTTTGCTTCGGCTCTGTTCAGCTGTTTGCTGCTATAAAATAAATTAATGATTGCTTGCTCGTTGGTTTGCTTGTTTATTTGTTTGGGGGCTAACCACTAGATAGCCACTAGAGCGTATGATTATTATTGTTTTAACGTTTATCGCCCAATGTGCAGCATTAATCATACGCCACCGCCACCACCACCACCATCACCACCCATTGATAAAGTGAAAACATAAAACCGTTTATTTGCTTCAGTTTTATGTGGCTTTAACATACACTATGCGGCAATATGCGGCAATATGCAGCATATATGTATCTTTGTTTTTGCTTTTTTTAATTCATAGATAATTTAATTTATTTAAGTTTCAATTTTCAACAGACAGATTTTCACATCCGCCGCTGCTATTGTACACAGACAGCAGGCAGACAGGCAGAAAGGCTTGTTAAGTCAATTGCCAAACCAATTCATAATTAATAAGTATTTAACAGGAAATTGGCAGGCATTGATTTAAATAAATCTTCAATGTTTAAATAAATGTAGGCGCATAGGTGGGGTATATATGTGTGTATTGTATGTGTGAGAGATAGGCAAGCACGTCAAGTGTTTTCTGGCAATTTTTGAGATTTAAAAATTTTTTTTTGCTTTTCAACAAAAACTTTTAAAATATTTCTCGAATTCGAAGCCAATGTATGAATTCTTTTGCAATAGTTTTTTTAACGTCAATCAGGGTGAAAGTACTCTCATATACTTAGGCATTGATGGTATTAAAATACCCTATAGATGCTATAGATTCTTTTTAATATCGGGTATTTTTTAGAGTTTCATAACTTTGAGTTGGCAACACTGCTTTGTTTGATAACCGATATAACAGCTGATAGTTACTTTTTTGTTTAGTTTGAGATTTCATTATGGATAGACTTTAACCAGAGCAACGCTTTCAGATTGTTGAACTTGTTAATCAAAATAATAGCTCTGATCATCGTATCGGGTAATCAATCGTTTGAACAGGTTTTAGAATTTCGTAATAAACAATTCTTATCCAAACCCACCAGAGACACAGCATTACCCATAATCTTTTTCTCCTATTGTTGTGATATATGGTCTGCTTTTCATTGCATGTTTTTATTCGGACCTATATATCAGGTCACTCACTAAGTGCATAGGATGACACATAGATGGCGTTACTAGAATTTTGTCTATAGTGTCTACTATAATGTTTTAATAAAAGCAAACGCAATTGTTCGGGGAAAACTTGTTCTTTATTCCTTAAGTGTTTCTTCAGCACTCCCGCCAAAAAATAGTTTCTTCGTTAATTTCAAATTTGACAGAAAAACACAAAAACACAAGAGTTTCACAACGCTGTGTAGTTGTATATAAGTAGTATATCCAAAGTGTTGCCACATGTCCATATGATTTTTATTTGGTACTAACCTTCAAACGATAAGTATATAAGTTTGAGAGCAATCTGACCATTAATTCATGAGTTACAGAAAATTGTGTGAAGCAACTTTTTCAAAAAAAAGAACTGCTTTTTGATGAAAAAAAAAACAACAATGGAAACAAAACAATGAGTTAATACACATTATTCGAACTATGTTCCATTGAGACAAATGGTAGAGAAGTGGACTGCTGAATTTAAACTTGGTCGTACCAGTACAAATGATGCAGAGCGCAGTGGACACCTAAATGAGATTGTTATTCCAGACAAAATGAAAAAAATTCACAAATTGGTTGTTAGCGATCGCATATTGAAGGTGCACGAGTTAGCTAACATTGTAAAGATATCAGATGATAGTGTTTTTACCATTTTATATAAGCGTTTGAGTATGCGAAAGCTCTGTTCAAAGTGGCTGCCATGTGAGCTCTCAAACTTTATCACAAATTGATAAAAACGATGGCAAACTTGAATAAATTTGGCTTCGAAGTGCTAACCTACCCACGACGTCGTTCTATTTTTAGATCTCAAGAGATCAACTTCAATTTTAAATTTTAAATAAAAATTTAAAAGACTATTGCTTGTCTCTTTGCGATATCTGCAAAGTAAGAGATAAATAGAAGATAGATAAGTATGAAAATACACACTTAAGTAAATTTATGTAGTTCTGAGTTAAAGATTATCTGTGCATTTGATATTGGGTCTGTGGTAATATTCTGTATGTTATCCTTAACCATGTAAGATGTGCTTCAAAATGATAAGGCCACCTTAATATTTGCTCAATTCTAGGAGTACTTAAAAGAAACCGATAGTATCGATAGTATCGATAGTTATTTTACAAGCTATCAAAACTATCGAGTGGGCTGACTATCGATAGTTTTACAATTCTGCTGCATACAGCTAAAAAGTACAACCTACATTCACTGTCTTTCTGGAAGGAAAAATGATTCGATTCGGATCGGAAAGTGACAAAATGGAGTAAGAGGGTAAAAATATAACTATGATGGCATTTAAGATAACACTATGCAACAATCAAAAATACCTTGGATAACGACTATATTTTTTTGATGCGACCATAACGCCTAACTTCAAAAATAATCGGCATTTCAGATTCTGTAGATAATTTTTTTAGAATTTTACTCAAAAATGTAAGACTTTTGAACAGGCTGCTTCATAAATCTTATGATAACTTTGAAATGAAATGACTTATTCGATTTCGTTAAGCTATATGTTAAAATATTCCAAATTATATCAGCTTTAAATCATCCTAACAGCATTTCTTAACATATTACTCATGTTTGTAGCATATTACTCATGCATATTACTGATGTATGTACTTCATGTGAATTCTTTTATTTTTAAAAATCAATTAAAATCAGAGAAAACCCGTTTAAAATATCAGCTGAAACATTTCACTATAATTTGTTAAAAAAATCATCAACAACATCATTGCCAGTGATAGCAGCGTTGGCTGTTAAAAGACAAGCACACGTACATACAAACACACATACATACTTGTTTTTACAAAAATATTGTTGATGTTGATGCTCGTGATATACTCACTCAGGTATATATATGTTGTAGCGATTTTGGAAGCTGAATGCGTTCCACTCTTTTTAAATGTTCATTGGCTTCAATGTTCGGTGCTTGGAAAGCTAGAAAGGCTGAGCTCGCCGGATTGGGGAAGGTTCTTGAACACTGAACACCTAGCACTCCACGCTAGAAAAAGATAAACTACATCTTTCCAAGACTTAACTATACTGAACTCTTCTAAAAGAACAAATTGGGCTATTGTAGTGGTCCAGAGAGCTATATTATAGATGATTTGATGACAGGTGTTGTTGTCACGATGAACACTGGAAATTTTTACCCACCCACTTCACGAAGATACTAATTGTTCATCTAAAATTTTACTGTATCGTCCCTAAAAAAAGTATCTATTATCTATCATGTTTCTCTGAACTTTCTTATGTTTTTCTGCATTCTCATTATGATAACTTTTACTCAAATTTCTTCATTCCAAACTATACATCTGTATTTATTTAATCCAAAATTATTCATTAATAAATTATAAAATATCTATTCATTTGAATTGGAATAAAATATCAGTTTAATTATAAAAGGATTATATAATATATCAGTTTAATTATACATTATTTACAAATATATTCGAAAATATTTAAATTTTAAATTCACTAACGATTGCATGTTAAATAATTCGTATATTATAACTTACGGTTGAACCAAGTCTTTAAGTTGCTACTTTGATGTTACCATACTCTTATGTTACCCACACTGTAGACGTTCGAGCTCGAATTTCTCCAGGAACTGGAACTTGCAAAAATCAAAATTAGTTAAATTCATTAAAAAATATTTCTTAAATTAAGTTATAATACACAAAAATAATTTAACATGCCAATAGTTATATTAATATTTAAATTAATTAAAATATTAGATATTAAATAAGGTTAATTTTTTTAGTTAATAAGTATTAGACAATTAAATAGAACAAAAATAGATATATCGAAATTAAGTATTAGATTAACTGCATTATATAAAAGAACTCATTATCTTACAGAACTGCAAATAACATTTTTATAAACAAAATTCATATTTAAATTAAGTTAATAAAATTTAACATCATTAAATAATGTTATCCATTTAAAATTGTGCAATTATGTTTAAATTTGTATATTAGCAAAAAAAAAAAAAAAAAATCGTAAGATAACTCTCTCGTTAATAAAAAAAACTGTTATACTTAATAGTAATTGTTGTTGTTATATATTTCATGTACTTATATTAAATCCAATGATCTTGTTATAATGTTGCTGACGTCATATGTTGTAATTATCTGATTTTTGTGACCCCGCTTTATGTTAATTCCTTTATTGAAACACATTCCTGGTCAGCTAATTAGCACTTATCTGTTCGCTTGTTTTTATGTTAGTTCTGTTTAATTAAAGATAAGTATTAGGATTTTGCTGTGGTGGTTTTCAAATGACTCTTGATGCTTGATGTTGAATTTTGTTATATGGCGATCTTGTAAAATTTATAAAATTGTACTATAGGGTGAACTGTCAATTGTTTTTTTTTTCTTAATAGTGACTTCTAAGACTGATGTGACCATCTAATGTAGACTGTTGTGCTTTCTCACTGTAAGACTTTCTTCGCAACAATTATTATTTTTTTACATATACATGTTATTACAACGGATGTACACAGTATATTAGACAAATTGAATTTAGATTTTCCGTGTATTCTCTATCTATCAACTCCTGCTCACTTAACATCACACATTAAAAACCAATTTACATGTCTTGACTTACGCTTGCAGTACACTAAAACCCTGGAAATGTTTTAAGTTAATAACTACTTAAATTGCTAATGAAAAGACTTACCAAAGTGAATTGGGCTTAAAAATAAAAAAATATATATCTATTCCAATTTCGACTTTTAAAATTTAAGGTTATTAATATAGAAGGAATTTTCACCATTTTTTTTACAATTTAATAGTAATTAAGAAAACATTTGAGGTTATAATTTTTACTTTACTTCTATTATAAATCACTATCTCTCAGAATAACACCAATATCTTGATAACTGCAAAAAAAGGAGACAGTTATCACGTGATTTCTCTATTTATACTCCACAATTTACTAGGTTTGTAATAATGGAGAGTACCTAGTAACCGGTAAATATATCGATAAATTGCCAATGTTGTTAACTCTATTCTTGAGCTGTGCTGCTTTACACTAATGTAAAGAATCAAATGTTATTATTTAAAACAGTTTAGTAAATATAATTATGCCCGTCAGTGTAGTGGTACATTATTAAAAATAATATCCATTAAAATTACCCATTTAGGTATATTATTACATTAAATATTATAAGTTCATATTCTAATTAGATGTTAAAGACTATTGTGATTGAAAAAGTTAATATTCTACATTATTAATTATTAAAAAGAAGAATATTATTCATTAAATTGTTTCTGTTAAATTTGAATTATTAATAATATAAACCAATAGGAAGAATCTGTTATAATGTATATACACACACACTTACACATTCCCACATATGACAGTGTCTGTCACAATTTGTTTCGAGCATTTCCTTTTGAAACTTTTTGTTTTACACATAGATAAACAAAAAGAATATGCTTTACATATTAACACACACACACATGTATGATTAAAAGTATGTGAGAGTATAGAGGATGATTATTCATTAACTGGGCTTTTAATCAGACGTTTATTCTGTGCAATACAGTGTTCCCTTGTGTTATTAAATAAATACTATTCAACATTTCTAAGTTAAATAAATTTTCGTTTAGTATATGAATATAGTGTGGACCGGAGTCCACTGAGCTTGCCATTTTATCTCTTCTGCTTAATATTGAATAGGCAAGGAAGTGGCCCTTTGAGAATAAATAAGGTGTACATCAAAATGATAAGGTCACCTTAATATTTGCTCAATTCATTCAAATTATAAAATGTATGTATGTATACGTATGGCCACCTTATTAAAAAAAATCTACGTTCAAATAAGTGAATAATAAGCCAGTTTTGATCTTAGAGATGTACCGTTATATTATGTTTATTTAAATTTATGTAAATAAGTGCAAAATTCATTGCGTCAAAATGATAAGGTCAGTGACTAATAAGCAATTAATCTAATCAGAGGGTATCACAATTGTTATTATTTTTTGTTGTTGTAATAATTTATAATCTAAATAACATCTGCGCGGTATGGGTAAACATTTTTTTTAAGGTTATAAGATATTCCATAAATTTTTGGGTTTGTAGGTAATCTTTTCTGATGAGAAAAAACTTAACCTGGATGGTCCAGATGGTTTCAATTCTTATGGGCGAGATTTAAGGATGGAGTTTCTGTTTTTTCCAAACGGAATTTCGGCGGTGGCAGTACCCTGGAACTCTACTTTCATTCCACTCGAATTGATAGAGTACCAGAGCATTCTGTCTGAACGTTTGCTGCCTTATTTAGCCCAAAATGCTGACAAAACTTTCACTTTTTAGCAAGATAACGCAGCAATTCATGTCAGCAAGTCGCCCAGACAATGGTTTTAGTAGCACGTTCTCCCCGACATTAACACCATGGAAAATTTGTGGGGCTGCTTGTGCGTAATGTTTATGCAGACAACAAACAATGCCGGATAAAAGATGAATTAAAAGTGGCAACCTGCAACAGCTGGCGCGAAATCCGCTCCAACGTACTGGACGAAGGTTTCCCGCGACCCATACCGCGCAGATATTATTTAAATAATAAATTATTAAAAAAAAGCAATTGTGATTAGATTTAATCACTGACCTTATCATTTTGACGCATTGAATTTTGTACTGATTTACATACATTTAAATAAACATAATATAACGGTACATCTCTAAGATCAAAACTGGCTTATTATTCACTTATTTGAACGTAGAATATTTTTGAATAAGGTGACCATACATAACATTTAATAGTTTGGATGAATTGAGCAAATATTACGATGACCTTATTATTTTGAAGCACAACTTGTTTGCTAGTTCAACTCATTTCAAATAGTAAACGTATTATCCTGTATATTGGTTGCTTTTCTTTTTTCACATGCGCTAAGTGCATATATATAAAACGTTAAAAAATTTAAATATTTTTTAAATGAAAATATTTTTTTTTACATCTTTGCATATATCTTTTATATTTATTTATGAAACTTCCTTTTTCCCCCCTATATTTGCTTTTCGTATTAGTTTTTTTAACGTTTTTTATTTGATTTTACTTTTTTCCAGTTGCCAGGATATTTCTGTTATGATACTTGTTATCAATAATATTTGTTTGTTCAATAATAACTTAAAAGGGAAATGAATGCAACAGCGTACGAATTTTTTCAAGAAGAAGAATCTTAGATATTTGCGTAAAAAAAAAGAAAAATTTTTGAATTCTTTTTTATAACTTAAATTTCAATTAATGAGTAGTTATGTCTTTTCTTTTCAACTGATTAAATTTTTTATTTATATTTTGGAAAGTCTGTAAGCAGAGGTCTGCTTTGACTCTGTATGGCGATCCTTATATTGTTACGTTTTTACCTTTTTAAAAAAGTCTTTTTATGAGTTCGTAGATTGTAGTTAAAATAAAATAAATTTTGTGTTTGGTTTATTTAAAACAGTTAAATTCAACACAGTTATGTGCACCACTGCTTGTAATCTTTTTACAGGCAATAACAATTTTTCTATTCTTAATTACTCCGTCTGTTTACAAGTTTGTAAACAACAACAATTACTCGACAGATCTTTCTACTTAAAGATCTTCCAACTCGATCGTAGTTATAACTTAGGTTCGATCACAACCTTTTGAACCAGAGGTTAACCACACTTAACTCTCTTTGCTGAGTTAGCTCCAACTAAACTGGTTTTTACTTCACTATTCACTTCACGAGCTTACTCTTTATAAACTCTCTTCACACAAACTGCACTCGCTGGGTTTACTTTACTTAAACTCCACTCGCTGAGTTTACGACACAAAAACTGATTGCTGTTCGCATCGATGTGCTTTTTATATGGCTGAGTAAACAATACATCGAAAGCTCTCGAATCTCTCGATATTTCAGGTAGACTCCATTTCTTGATTTTAATTTCTTTTTAGTTCTTTTGTGGCCGTGCGTATGTAAACATCTACCTCTTTTAGTTCTTAGCATTTGTTGTTGCTTGTTTATTGTCTGTTACTTGTTTTCTTTGCTGCTTAATTATTGTTGTTGCCGAGTTATTTTTTATTTACTTTGTCTCTGCTAATCGTTGTTGTTGTAGATTTGGTATTTGTAAACAGCACGTATAGTTGTTCTTGCAGCTTTTGTTTATCTATTTTAACGATGTAATAAACGGTGTGGTACGCAACCTTATTGTCGTAACGATGTATTTCTGTATACACCAGGTTGAGAATTTTCAGCTCCTGTGTGAAATACACTGCTTTAAGTGGCATGAAAGGAACCAAACTCCAATGGAATCCGAATTTCTCAGGAGCCTTTAGTTCTCTCTTTAATTATTTGTGCAATTTACTTGACAATCAGCTACAAACGGATGTGTTTATTTATTCATTAATTTATTTATTAATTCATATAAGTCTACAAACTAAGTTTATTTAAAAATTTTTAGAAAGAAATTATTGGATTATTCTTCTAAAACGAAAAAAATCACTAAGTGCTATTCAGAGAAGTCATAATATTGCTTTGAGTCTTGTTCATAGAGAGAGAAAAATCGATAAATCGATAAAAAGAGTCTTCTAAGTGGATCATCATTGGCATGATTGGTTCGAAAGTATTTAATTACGAGGGGATGAAAATAGCGTGTTAGTCGTTATGGAATATTTAAAGACATATTACTCAGAAGGAACTCAGAGTATACTTCACCATTTATAACATTCACTATAAAAGTAACTTTTGTAGGGTGCTGTCAAAGATAAGCCAGAGACAATTGACGCTTTAAAGGACAATATTCGTGAAGCCATTGGTGAAATACAGCTGCACACATCCGATAATGTGCTTAAAAATTGAACCGATCGTGTAGGCTACAGCATGGCCAGTCGAGGCAGCCATTTGAATGAAATTATTTTCCATTATTAACCGGAAGGATTGTACTTTCAAACAAAAAAAAAAAGAAATTTTAGTAAATATTCAATAGTTTTTTATAGCATTTTCAAAAATTTATTTGGCGGATCCTTCATAACATTCACTATAAAAGTAACTTTTAACATTGTTCTTCTACTTTTAAGAGTAGATAGCTTGATGAGAGCTAATCTATGATGATAGGATGGTAGATTAATAGTTTTTTCCCAACAATCTTCCCAAGTTACATGGAAGTTATCGATATCATCAACTTGGTCTTGACTCTTTCTACTACCAGATTGACACTATACGACTTTTTTACATTTAACTCAAAAGCTGCAGTCACAGCTCGCAACGTCCAGACCAAGCCGATTTTGTAATCTGCGAAAAAATGGTAGGAGCCGATTTTACGGATAGCTTTTTAGGGATTGGAGTTACATTAGCAGCCTACAATATGAGCAAAATTGTGAAATAAAGAAACGATATGAATCACTTAGATTGGCGTGGTGTAGTGGTTCGAACCCTCTATAAAAGCCCCCCTGACCATCCAGCTTACCTCGAGCGCTCATGACAAACATCGGCATAATGATCACCAGAAAACGCCACCTACTGGTAAAGAATTAAAATGCTAAGTTAGCATCACCACCATCAATTAGCAAACAACTTCACCACTACACACAATATTATGGAGGCGAGCTACAGTAAATTAATCACTTCATAGCTTGAAAATCAACTTGGTTACTGATATTGAAACAAAGTAATGAGTGTTTTGTGAAGAGTCTATATGCTCCTTGGACGAGTGAAGAACAAAAATGATTTACTCAGTTATTGGAAGTGTAAGTGTTGCTCAACACTGCAACAGCACTAGTGTTGGTATACCATTAGACTTATCCTTAAAATTATTAAAGACTTAACTAATAAAACGTTCTGTAACATCTAAGTAAGTTTAATGTTCCTGGATACATGGTTTTTTGCATCCATTTCGCTTTGTTTCCTTGCTAACAACCTGCATTTAAAGCAACAATCTTTAATCTGATTATTTTCACTTTTTTTGTATTGTTACCTAAGATAATTAATAAATATTTTCAAACTTCGCTTAAAAAAATATTTTCTTTATAACAAATTGTTGTTGTTGTTCTTCCTGCCATTACTAATTCCCCAATTAAATTAATGCCCATCCTTTCCTTCAAAAGGCCATTAAATATTTCATCTTCCGTTTGTTGGTCTTCTACGTTATTTGCCATTTTCTTCTTCTCTACAGTTCTGTTCTGTTCTGTTCTGCTTTGTTCAGTTCAGTTCAATTGTAATTTATTTATTCATTACTTTCTGATTTGCCATTACTTGTAGTTGAGAAAATAATACGTCTATACGTCTAATTTAATTGTTTGACTTCGGATTGTAATGAAAAAGAAAAAAAAAGAAAAATAGAAATAAATAGACGAAAAATAAACAAACAAATAAACGTACAACAAAACATTAGTTGCAACATCTAATGCAGCAATAGTAGCAGCAGCTTTAATATTAAATGTGCGAAACAATAACAACAGCACATACTACGTACACTTACTGCCATCATCGTCGGCGTTATCGTCAAAGTATTCGTGTTACCTTTATAGGTATTCTGTTCATATTTATTTAACTCCTTGTGTTGATTCTCTTTTTGCAACCTTTTCTTCTTCTGCTTCTTTATCGTTTCCTAAATACAATAAATAATTTATACAGAGAGAGAGAGAGAGAGAGAGAGAGAGAGAGAGAGAGAGAGAGAAAGACAGAGAGAATAAGAGTGGAGTCTCTAAAAGCATTTCGTTTCCGATAAAACTCAAAATAGTTGAAAATGCAAAGAAAAAACAACAATTTAACTGGGCAGGATGCTATAATACAATAACAACTACAAAGGCAGATATTAACACACATATACACATAAACACACACGTAGATGATGTAACATTCTTTGTGCCAATTTCAATTAGGAAAAGCATTATATGTTATTTAAGACTTGGATTACAAACAGAAATATATTCAAAAGCCCGTACAAAAATAGAAAATGGATACTCGTACTAAAGGCTGTATTGTAAACAATAACTAAATGTATTGACTTAAATGCATGCAGAGCTGGGAAACCTAATATTCATAGTTTAGCAATAGACTTAATAAGTAAATACTAAACAAAATAATAAAAAAGTCAACGACTTGCATCTGCTAAGGTAGGTGGGGGTGGCGTGGTGTATTGCTTAGAATGTTTAATAAAGAGGCTTCAACTTCTCTTCAGACAGCTCCATCTACAAAGTAGATAATAAACACCCCGAACTTCCCGTATACCTCTGGCGATGATGACAGACATCAGGCGAATATCAGATAAACATGCCACCCACTGGGTAAAAATTACAATGCTAAAGTAAAGATCACCACCAATTAGCAAGGATCTTCACCACTACGCAAAAATCATATGGAGGAAGCTACAGTGGATTAATCATCTAGTTACCTTAAAGAAAGCAATGGATCCTTTATGGAAAGCCAGTTAAGCTCCCTAGAGGAGTGACGGAGGAAAAAAAAGGAAAGTAGGTAAGTAGTAGGCACATTAGAACACGCATAGCAGCCCGTTGTGATACCACATAATGCTCTGTACCCGTACTATTTAACACAGACCTGGTGATTAAAAAGAGGCAATTCACAGAAGCACTTGCCTAAGTTAGATCAGAAACCAGGCTAACAATCTAATTAACCCAACTATCAGGAATCGACAGCTCCGATAAGCCATCAAGAAAGAAAGAGTCCAGTAAGAAAAGTCTACGTTTTATTAGAGAATCGGACGCTGACAGTTTAAATGGAACACGCTCTCCTTCCACTCAACCAATCCACAGCCACGGCAAAAGTCATTTGCAGGTAAACGCAATCTTTGTGCGTGTCTACTCATGACGCAATGGCCCGTGAGTATATATACAACAAAGAAGATACTTCGACGGTTCAGTTTGAACAGTTGATTACTACTCCTCATATCCAACTTGGGCCTGGTGAGTCTGGCAATAAAGCAAGGGTCACTTTCCATTCAAGCTCTTTGAGTGTCCAACATACAAATACTTCGGATTGATCGCCAGCTTAAAGGAGGTAAGAGGCACACCCACCCTCACGAGAAGATGAATGTCCGGAAGAAGTTTTCCTGCCCTAGCTAGCTTATCAGCAGCACAGTTACCATCCTGGGTCCCTGGGACCAGGAAACCACATGAGGTGTTTAAAAAACTGTTGTGATAGTGACATAAAAGAATAACGCCACACTCTGACCAGTTCAGAGCTGAAGGTCTCACCCAAAATAGATCTTATCACCGACTGGCTATCAGAACAGATACATACCACATATCGTCGGTAGGAGCGCTTTTATCACGAATCCACTCTGCATCATGAAAAATAGCCGTCTTCGTCCAGTTACACACTGCAGTAGTACGGAAGGAGAAGGGAAATACCAAAGTTGAGCCTTTCGGAAAAAATTTGACCACCCACACTATTCTCTAGTCTAAACACGTCTGTATAGATAGATATCTACTGAATTGCTGCGAATGATAGAGCCAGAAGTCCAAATTTTCATACTAGGAACCATAACACGGAATCCTTTAATACGCAGGAGGTGTCGAATCCTCAAAAGATACTTACAGCTCGCACTGTAGAGTATGCACGATTTTTTTTAAACACACCTTCCCTAAACACCTCTGGCGCCATTGAACTGCCTTTATGTATTTCTTCATAGGAACGGTAAGCATTTTACGGCTGTATACCGATGTTTGTTCATTATTGGAACCGTTACTCTGGGCAAATTTTCGCTGTGTCTCGGCTTCACATAGTATTTTGTTCAGTCTCCCGATGAATTGTTTATCCTATACCACTTTCCCTCGGATTCAAGCATAAACGATATTCTCTGCGTGAGTACTTCCACCCAAGCATATCTCGACAAGGCAAAGCTCGGCCAGTGGAATATAACGTTTTCCTCGTTTTCGTCTTCATCTGGACAGACCTGATAACTGGGAGATTTGAAGAGTCCACATCGATATAAATATTTTCTATAGCCTTAATGGCAGGTAAGGAATTGGTTTATATTATAGTTGGTCTCGCCATGTTTTCTTCATATATATTTATCTATCTGGGGAATTAGCCTGAGGAACCATTTGCCCTTTATAGAGTTTTCCTACCTACGTTGCCAACTTAATATGGAGTTAATAATATTTCGTGGAATGGTTAATTTCGAGCCCCTCTGGTGGTATATGCTACAGTACTCTCTAGCAATTATATCTACTGGTATCGTTCCCGTTAACACGCTTGCCGCTTCCTCGGACACCGTTCGGAAAGTGGTACACGTTTTTAGGGAACTCCTTTTACTAATTGTCATTAGCTCTCCTTTGGATATTCTACTCATTTCATTCTCCCACACGGATGCACCGTAAAGTAGCATGTAATTGGTCACCTGGGATATCCAGATTCTGCAACTTTGACGTGGTCTAGTAATACATCCAAGCTAATGCGTTTGATACACCGGCTGCTTTCGCAGTGGCAAATTTTGCATGTGTCTTGAAACTGTGGCGGTCATCGTACATCACGCTTAAGTATTTCACTGCTTCGGACGTTATAATTATGGTATTTCTCACTTTGATACTCAAATATTTCCTTCTCCACTTTCTGGCTATGAGCACTGGCTCTGTTTTATCATCTGCCAGTTGAAGATTAATGGAGGATATCCACCTTCTTATCTCCCTGATAGCAACGTTTGCGTATATTTGCGCATCATCCTTGTACAATGGAATCCCTTATAGAGTTTAGGTTGAGTCGTGGTCGATATTACTCCTGAAAGGAAATGGAGAAGTTTCTCGAGCATGAAATATGCCAACATGATGGGGCATTCAGTCTCACTGCTACAAGTTTGCCTCGCAGGCAGAGCCATTCAAGCATCATAAAAATCCCTTGTAGGTCTGGTACGTAACGCACATGTGATCTGAATTTCAGCAGATCTCCCGACCTTATCAAGGGAAGTCCACCAGAAGATCAGTGTTGGTTCAATAACCGCTGAATAAATCCAGCGAATAACACTTAGAATGAATCCTTATTTTGCACCCACTGCTCTTCTGCAGCCGTAGGTGGTAAGAATCGCCTTGCGAGCTCTCTCAGCCAAGTTAACCCGACAACTTAACTTGGGTTTAAGGATATGGCCCACATATTTAACAGTAGGACTTAAGCGAAGCCTATTCAAACCGGACAATGTAAAGTGAGACATCTTATGCCTCTCAGTGAAAAACATTTTATCGGTCTTACAAGGGTTCAAACTAAGTACGAATTCCCTAGACCACTCAAAGACAACCGACAGTGTCTGTGGACAAATGCCAGACACTATAATGGCAATATTTTCCGCGTAGGCAACAACATTATCGCCAGAGGAGTCGAGCGTAGTAAGGAGCGTGTTAACCGCATCTGCTTAGGTCTGGCTAAGTAACAAAAAAGTTTAATTTTTTGCCAAAAAAAAGACGTCATTAGACCTAAAGTCAGTAAATTATTCTCAGAATACTACTGGCGTTTTCTCTTCTAGAAAAAAAAATGTTGTACTTTGTTGTTCTGCCTTTTCCTGTATTCCTTAAAAAAAGTAATATAAAGTAAGCGTGCGGTGTGTAACTCTAGAAATGTTGCCCTAATACGAGGTTGATATTTCTTTTTTTAACGACCTTTTATGTCAACGAACATGAGAAGTGCAACATTATTTGCCAAAAAAAAGTTGCAGAATAAGTCTCTATTGATCTGGAATTGCCACTTTTTTGCTTAAATTTTTCTATATCTGGAGTTGTTTTGCCATCCCAGTGTTGTTGTACTTCACAAAACGGTACAATGATTTTCGATTAAAAGTTTGGCATAACGATGCAGCAAACCAAATATCGTGCTACCAATAACACTTGGCAAACAAATATAAATAAAACAACAACTACAATAACAATAAAAAACAATACAGTTAACAAATAAACCAGCAAAATGGCGGTGAAGTAAAAAGCAATTGTATTTTTCATTCCCTTAAAAAAATAAATACAAAAAAAAAAAAAACAGAAGTAAACGGAGTTAAAAGTAATGCAACAAATACTTGTAACAGCAAGGTTGTTGCACAAATAAAACAAAGAAATGCAGGCAGCAGTGTAACAAGAGCAAAACTATCAAATACAATTTCTAAGAATATTTTATTTTTTATTTTTTTATTTCCTGATCGAAATAAAACGATACATTACCGTGGCAAATACTGCTACTATTCAGCTTTCGGTGCACAAAAAAAAAGAAAAAATAGAGAAAAGCGTAGCAGATTATAGACACAGAGATGAGATACCCTTACGCTTTGGGTATTAAATACAATTTCAATTTATAAAGAATTTCTTTCCTTCTAGAAGTAGTATATGTTATATTTTGGGTCTTTGCTCGTAAATTCAGTTGCATTTGTATACCAACACTGCAGCAGCATCAACAGCAGCCACTAGCAGTGTTATCAGATTTTTTTTTTTTAAATCGCTAAAATCGCCAAATCATCTTTTTTACATTTTGACAATAAAAAAAGAAAAAAAAATTGTCAAAGCTAATAAAAAAAATAATTTGTTCTGAATTCTTAAATTTCGCCAAAAATGGAAAAAAATTCGCCATAATATATATTTTAATAATTTTATTAAGCAAAAATATTAGCAAAAACAAAAAGTGTACAATGCTTACTCACTTAGCTTACTGAGCTAGACTACTATAAAAAATAATTTTTATGATTAATATTATTGTTATAAAAGGTCCGCCAAATAATTTTTTTTTTGGAAATGCTATAAACAAAAACTAGTGAATATTTTCTCAAATTTCTTTTTTTATATGAAAGTACAATCCTTCCGGTTAATACTGGAAAATAATTTCATTCAAATGGCTGCCTCGGCTGGCCATGCAGTAGCCTACACCATCGGTCCAATTTTTAAACACGTTATCGATTGTGTGCAGTTGTATTTCATCAATGGCTTCACGAATATTGTCATTTAAAGCGTCAATTGTCTCTGGCTTGTTGGCGTAACACTTATCTTTGACGGCATCCCACAAATAATAGTCCAACGATGTCAAAACGCAGCCCCGAGGTGGCCAAACGACATCAGCTCTGCAGCTGATAATGCGATCTTTAAAAACAGGGCGCAAAACATCGAGTGTAGCTTCGGTTGTGTGGCACGTAGCGCCGTCCTGTTGAAACCAAATGTTCTTGTCTTCAATTTTTGTGAACAAAAATTCGTTCAACATGGCCCGATAACGATCGCCATTGACTGCAACGGCCACTCCTTGCTCATTTTCGAAGAAAAATGGCCCAATTATGACTCTGGACCAAAATCCGCACCAAACAGTGACTCGTCTTGGGTGTATCGGCTTTTCAATGTATGCGTGCGGGTTTTCTGTGCCCCAAATGCGAGAATTTGGCTTGTTTACATACCCGCCAAGATCAAAATGAGCTTCATCTGAACACATCGCCCACATTCTGCAACATTCCCATGATTTTCAAAGTAATGCCGCAATATTTCCCAGCATTTTTCAAGCGTATACACAACCATATTCGTTCAGCGGAAGTATAAAACTAATTATCTGTCAAATCAGGTATGAGCTAAGTGTTAGCATTCACGAAGTAAGCAATAATTGAAAAAAAATTCAATTTTAAATATTAAAAAATTTTGGAAATTAAATAAAAAATAATTTATTTTTTTAATATTTAACAAAATATAAATTTTAAGTATTAAAAAAATTATTGAAATTAAATAAAAAATAATTTACGATTTATTATTGTTAAATTGACAAAAATATATATTTTTATTGTTATTCTTTAAGTCTAAAAAAAGGGTGAGTTGGCGATTTTGGCGATTTGGCGATTTTTTAAATTGAATTTGGCGAAAAAGCTTTAATAAGATGTGACAACCATGGTTCCATATAGACAACTACAAATTTCTCGTTGCCAAGAATACAATTGAAGTTCAGCTGCCATCTAGAAGCGACACATTATAATGAACATGGTCATGAATTTCATACATAAAAATACAGAAAAAATAATTTTAATTTTTCGTATTTTTTTTTATCAAAAAATAGCCAACAAAATTGCCAATTAATTTACAAATCGCCAAAAAGTTGCCATGTCACCAAACCGAAATTAAGGACGCCAAATAACTTTTTAAATCGCCAGATCTGACAACCCTGGCCACTAGTATTTCTATATTTATTTGTGCAAAATACATGTTATTTTATTGTAAAAAATAAAAAAAAAAGACAAACAGGAAAAAGTGGAATATATGAAAGAATTTATAATGGATTTAAGCTGCAAAAATAAAGACGAAACACAAAACGAATAAAATGTATACAAAAATAGACAAAAAATGCTTCTTAAGAGGAATAAAACAAAATAAAATGAAACAAATTTGTTCAAAAGTTTTATAAATAAAATGGATTTTTTTCTTTTTTTTTGTGACATACCAAATACCACTATGTTGTGCTGGTAATGATATTTGTAACGGTATCAAAAACAGTCATGGACTTACTCTTTAAATTAAAACGAACATGTCATAATACTCATGTACAAATCATGTCCCTTTATTCGCTGTTAAACTTTGCTAGCAAGAGCTGAGGTTATAATTTTAAAAAGTTATTGATAAAATTTAGCCAATTGTCTTCCGCTTAAACAGTAGAGCTGCAAAACTATCGATAGGGCCGACTAGTTTTCAAAAAGCTATCAGTACTATCGAATGCTTTTAAAGGCTGAGTTAGTGAAAACAACAAACTTTGAATATTAGTTAGTGAAAACGTATCGCAGCAGCCAGTTCAGTCAGCCAATTATTGTTAAAGTAATGCCAAGATTGAACGTAAAAATTAAAATTCTGTAGACTTTCTACGTGACAATGAAAACGTAAGCAGCAACGTGCTTTGGTTATGTTAGAGAATTTCACAGCTGATCCCCAAGTACACGATACATTTCCACTAACTCAGCCTTAAGTGTTACTTGTGGCAACAATATTAGAATTGAAGTTAAAGGAAAATATTAATAATAAATACCACAGTATTGAAACAAATAATAGGGGCACTTTATTTTGTGCGGTATGTCGTAAAATTTGATGTATTAAAGTTTTCTGATGAAAGAGTAATCCTTACATACATAAAACTAAAGTAATTAATGAGGTCCAGTGAAGAAAACTGCACAGACTGTGGGAAGAAAGCGTGAAACAACTGTCAGTTTTGATAAACTTTTAATTTGTACTTCAAAGATCAATCCCTTCAAGTCATCTAAAAGCCTCAAAATTGAACGTAATTTCCTGTTTCAAGTCGCACAATAAGAAAAAACACTTATGAAAGCTAGACTTATGCGTAAGAGTCCTCAGCATGTACCTGCACCGTATAGGCAGAACAACATGCTATGGTCTGACGAAATGAAGATTAATTTGTTTGTGTTAAATGCAAAATGTACGAACATATTTTAGTTACAATTCATACTTTATTTCAGTTTAATAAATAAAATTTAAGAGACTGTTAAACTGTATCCCTATGTAACTATACGGCTAACAACCTGCGTCGAACAAATTTTTGTAAATGTGACTTTGACTACACTTAGCGGCCTCCGTATTTACTCATAGAATTTGACGATAGTATGGATAGTGAAAAAAAAACTACCGATGGTCAGCCAAAAGCAAAACTATTGATACTTTTGATAGTACTATCGATTGTCTTGCAGCTCTATTAAACAGATACAAAGTTTTTAATTTCCGGCCGAAGACGGTTCTGGATAATTCTTTTATATATACATCATAGGTAACAGAGTAATTGACACAATGCCTACAAAAGTTTGTAAATTTAAATAAAAAACGTGATTTTCATTTTCAAAAAATAAAGAAGAAACCAGTTTTTTTTTTTCACCAATATCACTTACTACGCCACATACAAAGTAATCCACCATTTATGGATAATTTTATTGTTCCCATGGTGTTTTAAACTTTTTGTTTCGCCCCGAGCTTTGTTGAAAATATAATTTTTTCATATCAATCATTACCAATCAACCTTTGTTATGTTAAGTTATAATGGGTGGGTCATCTATCGGTTAACCTTTGAACCAGCGATTATTTCGAATCTGACAAAACTTATGTCATTCTATTCTATCACAAAATTTTGTATATTATCTCCACTGAACGAAGTGAATCGACTTGCGTTTGGGAAACGTTGTCATTTATTGGAAATTTATTTCCACAACAAAGACAATTTGTCGCAAATAGCACGAAAATGCCGTAAAAAATTTGGTCGCAGGGAAGGACCAACAGTGCCCGGTATACGCAAGTTTATTGCTAAAGTTCGTAAAACTGGTTTCATTGTTGATGCGCCAAGACCCAAGCGTGATCGTATAAAGCGTAAACCCGAAAATATCGCAGATGTGGCTGAGAGTGTGCGTGAGAATCCATCAATATCAACTCGTCATCGTTCTCATGAATTGAACATTTCACGCACAAGTTTACGTCGAATTTTGCGAAAAGATTTCGCTATGACGTATTAAAAAGTTAAAATTGATCAAGACTTGAAGCCGCATGACTATCCAGTTCATTTTCGATTCGCTAGATGAGCCAACGAGAAACTGCAGGATGGTGTCGATTCATCTCTTCGGACGAAGCTCATATTCATCGTGGTGAGTACGTTAATAAGTAAAATTGCCGTATTAATATCGAAAAAATCAAACATGGTCTTATTGAAGCTAATACACTCATTACGAATGACTGTTGGTTGCAGTCTGTAGAGCGGAGTCATCATTGGCCCATAGTTTTTTGAAAATGAAGACAGCCAAAGCATAACGGTCAATGGAAACACCTATCGCACCATGCTACTTTTGTTCCCGCTCTTCATGCTTTTTTTGTTCCCGCTCTTCATGGTATTGATGTAAACGATGTTTGGTTTGATAGGATATTGCAACTTGGCACACGTCTTATGCCACAATCGATTTATGGCGTCAAACGCTTGATGGCCGTTTAATTAGCCGGAATAGTGTTATTAGTTGGCTGCCAAGAAGCTGCTATTTGACACTTTTGGACTGCTTTCTGTGAGACGCCGTTAAAGACAAGTGTTATACCGACAAATCAGTGACAATTGAGCATTTGTAGGCAAAAAAACTCCATACACTCGAAGAAGGTTTCAAAAATTGGTTCTATCGAACAAGGTACTGTGATGCCATCAGCGACAGCCATTTCTAACCGAAACAATTGTACTTCACGACAAAAATAAAAATTTGGAAAAATTTCAAATCCGCGCGGACCCAAGTTACGGACGTCGGGTGATTTGGCAGCAAGTATCACAGGAGCAGGCGGTAAATCGTCATGGATTGCAGGAATGTACACCGGACGGTATGGAAGAGATAGATAGAGAAGAAATGCAGGAACAGGAATGGTCACAGGAATGGTCACTGGTAGTAAATCTGGCAGGATTACAGGAACGGTAGCCGGCGATTAATCTTTTATGATCACTTGAAGGGTTGTTAGGTGGTTGATATGGAAGGCCCAAAGGAATGACCATTGGAAGTTTAGTCTGTAGTCTATATAGCGTCTAAAGCGTTTTTTCGTATTGGGTGACAGCACGAATGCGGACGAACATGCCTCCCAATTCTTATAAAGCTCAATTATAGAATGAATGCGGAAGACCTTATAATTAGAGGTGTGAGTAAATACAACCACAATAGTAAGAGAATGAATCCTTACAATTGAATATTAGTAAATAAATATATCTATTAAAACGAAAAGTGAGTCGCTTTTGTTACTCATCTTAGTAAACAGGCTGAATGCGGAAAACCTTGTTACCAGCTACTTATACTTATATACTTATAGGATGTATTCGGAAGATCCTCTAATTGATATATAATATAAGGGGTGTTTTTTATAAAGGTATAAAACTTTAAGTTGCAATAAAACAACGATGGGATTATTGGATTAACATGAATTTTTATCCGAAAGATAATCTTGTGGCATTACATTTGAAATATGATTTCTGGCATATCAGCGAATGTTGTCTTCCAAATGGTCAAGCGTTTGCGGCTTTACCGCATACACCAATGACTTTACATAGCCCCACAGAAAGCCCACACAGGTCCAAAACGTGAAATTAGGCGGTCACAAAACGTGTCTTTCAAGAAATCTATTGTGGCACGAGCTGTGTGACATGTTGCGACGTCTTGTTAATGCACATCTCCTGGACATCATGGTTATTCCATTCAGGAATGAAAAAGTTTGTAATCATGGCTCTATACCGATCACCATTGACTGTAACGTTCTGGGCACCATCGGTTTTGAAAAAGTAGGGACCAATGTCTCCAAGAGCCCATAAAGTGCACCAAACAGTCCGTTTTTCTGGATGTAACGGTGTTTCCACATACACTTGAGGATTACCTTCACTCCAAATGCGGCAGTTTTGTTTGTTGACGTAGCCATTCAACCAGAAGTGCGCTTCATCGCCAAACAAAATTCGCTTATGAAAATCGGGAACAACGGTAATCTCGTCCTGGGCCCATTTGACGAATCTACACCGGGCGTGAGTCTATTCATGATAAATTGCCAAACCAAACTGAGAATAAATCTCTTGACAGCTGTTAAATCGGTCGCCATCTGGAAAAGTAATGCCAACTTAAATTTCTATACCTCTATAAAAAACACACTTTATATACCTACTTAGACGGTATGAGAGTCGCCCTTGTTACCGTCTTATTTGTTAAGAGTCGAATTATATGAACTCAATGAGAATTCTTTGGCACCTGTTTGCCACAATGTTTACAAACAATGTATTGAATGCTTCTTGTGTTCTATTTTTATCTGGCCTTGTGTGTTGTTGTTGTGTTTGTTATTTTTTTATTAGTCATATGGTATTATGGATTTCTTCGTATGGTAATTAATATTCATGTTATTCATGTTATTGTTAGTGTTTTATGTTTCTATATATATGTCTTGTAACCTTATATTACAACACTATAGCCAAGTTAGTCAAGATAGGCTATAACTTCCCTGTTATCACATATAATAAACTAATTCCGTTCAAAGCTATATCTTAGTATAGCTCATCCTTAAGTCGATATTTGTATTTTTTATTTAATTTTACAAAACATTACTACTTTGAAAAGATAGTAAAACAGTTTATTCTTTTTTTGTTTCGTTTTAGTTTTAGTTAACGGAGATGTAAGAGGATTATCTACGGTTGTGTTTTTGTTTTTACTCGTAATACTTTCATTTTACTGTCCATCTCCGTATTTAGTTTAATAGTTTTATAGAAATTCGCAGCAAATATTTTAAGGCGATTTGGATGGCTAATACGATAAACGAGAAAGAGAGAAACAAACGCAAACGTATTAACGAACTAATTGCTTTGTTCTAATTGGAAACTAAAATACAGAGTTAAGTACAAATGTATAAACAAAGTGTTTAGCTGTAGTTAAAAGGTTTCTATACAAATATTTTTTTATTGAGAAACATAGCACTATTTAATATTAAAAAAAAAACACAAATTTTTAAATTACAATTTTTAGAAATTAAGACAAAATGAAAGAAAAATTTTTAATTAAAATTTTAAGAAATTTTGACTTTTTTTAAGTCATCATTGTCAGATCTATCAATTAACCACCAAAATTTCGAATGATTCTTCGCCAAAAGAAGTTGACATATCTTCAGAAACATTAGGGACTTATTTATTAAGAGTTTTTGTTAATCAAGGTAGTTATGTTAATGGTATAATTAACACAATAAAAACAAAAAAAAAAAAAAAAAGAATTTGAAATTTTGTAGATTGCAAATTATAGCAGTTTGATATTTCAGTCGATCTCAATTTCGATCTAAATCGTTTTCCATCACGTACCTGAATAAAATTTTTTTATTGTAATTGTATGTCATTGATATCGTATAAGCGTTTTTTTCTAAATTCATAAATATCACTCATACGCTCAGTGGAACTTTTGACAATTAAAGAATTTTTTTTCCTCAAAACTTAGTACTTTCACTTTACTGGCTTCACGAATATTGTCCTTTAAAGCGTCAATTGTCTCTGGCTTGTAACACTTATCTTTGACGGCACCCCACAAATAATAGTCCAGCGGTGTCAAATCGCAGCTCCAAGGTGGCCAAACGACATCAGCTCTGCGGCTGATAATGCGATCTTCAAAAGGCAGGGCGCAAAACATCGGGTGTAGCTTCAGCTGTGTGACACGTAGCGCCGTCCTATTGAAACCAAATGTTGCTAATATCCTCCTCTTCAATTACTGTGAGCAAAAATTCGTTCAACATGGCCCGATAATGATCGCCACTGACTGTAACGGCCACTCCTTGCTCATTTTCGAAGAAAAATGGCACAATCATGCCTCTGGAGAAAAATCCGCACCAAACAGTGCCTCGTCTTAGGTGTATCGGCTTTCCAATGTATGCGTGCGGGTTTTCTGTGCCCCAAATGCAACAATTTTGCTTGTTTACATACCCGCCAAGATAAAAAAAAAAAAAAAAAATCCGTGCGCAATTTTCGCACACATTCTACATTCCCATGATTTTCAAAGTAATGTCGCAATATTTCCCAGCGTTGTTCAAGCGTATACACAACCATATTCGTTCAGCGGAAGGACAAAACTAATTATCTCTCAGATCAGACATGAGCTAAGTGTTACCGTACACGAAATAAGCACTAGTTGAAAAAAAAACGTTAGATGGCGGACGCTTTATATCGTTAGAGGGCCATGTTGAATGAATTTTTCTTCACAAAAATTGAAGAAGAGGATATTAGCAATATTTGGTTTCAACAGGACGGCGCTACCTGCCACACAGCCGAAGCTACACTCGATGTTTTGCGCCCTGTTTTTGAATATCGCATTGTCAGCCGCAGATGTCGTTTGACCACCTCGGAGCTGCGATTTGACACCGGACTTTTATTTGTGGTGTGCCGTCAAAGATAAGTGTTACAAGCCAGAGACAATTGACGCTTTAAAGGACAATATTCGTGAAGCCATTGGTGAAATACAGCTTCACACAATCGATAATGTGCTTAAAAATTGTACCGATCGTTTAGGCTACTACATGGCCAGTCGAGACAGCCATTTGAATGAAGTTATTTTCCATTTTTAATCGGAAGGACTGTACTTTCAAATAAAAAAAAAAAGTTTGAGAAAATATTCAGTAGTTTTTTTTATAGAATTTTTAAAAAAATTTTATTTGGCGGACCCTTTATATAGTTTTCATTTAGTGTACTTTTTGCAATACCCGCTTTTTGGCTGTTGTGGATAGGTAACGCAGCTTTAATGGTTCTCATTGTCCACATGTACAAAATTTAATAATAAGTGTAAATGGATGATGCCTCGAAGACTTATTCAATCTCTCCCAGTTACTGCCTGATGATGTGTATTGTTCATGACGTTGTTTGAATCTTATTTAGAAACTTCTACTATTACCGTTCTCAATATACGCAAAAAATAATATTTACTTTGTGTGAGAGGTACCACGCGTACTTGTGGAATTTGGCTCACTTTTTGATTGATGATTTGTATTGACTATGAAGCTATTTGGACCAAATACTGAAGGTTTTCAAGAAATACAGAAATCAGTATTTAGTTTGTATGGGCGGTGCCACGCCTACTTCTCTTATTCCGCAAAGTTTTTAACTGATGATATATGTTGACTATGAAGCTATTCAGACCAAATATCTCTTTTAAGATATAAAGAAACACACACTTACCACACTTACTTGTCTAAACCCTAAACCCCTTACTTGTCTAAACCCCTTTTTGTCCAATGACTTGCCTTGACAAAGGTATAGACAAATAAACACTTTGTGTGGGTGTGGCATCGCCAAGTTGTAATTTTTAAAATTTCTATAGCCTTTAGAAGCTTCCGAGCATAGAGAGAGAGACGGTAAAAATTTCAAGCAAATTAGTCCAGTCGTTTAGCTGTGTATAAAGCACAAAGCAAAACAAACAAACATACATTCATTTTATATACAAAATGATAAAAACTCGAATAGGGTGGACTATTTAAAAGTTTAAATTTAAAAATGCAATATAACAAAAACGGTTTGAAATTTTGCCAAATTTATTTGGTTGTTGTAAAGTACGATTGACAGATTAAACTTCCGATGATCATTCCTTTGGGCCTTCCAAATCAACCACCCAACGACCCTTCAAGTGATCATAAAAGATTAATCGCCGACTACCGTTCCTGTAATCCTGCCAGGTTAACCACCCGGCGTCCGTTCCTGTATTTCTTCCCCTTTAACCACGCGCCTATCTTTTCTGTGATCATTTCCGACATACAGCCCGACGTACATTCCTGCGATCCATGGCGATTTACCGCCTTCCCCTGTGATCCTTGCTGCCAAATCACCCCACGTCCGTTCCTGTGGTACACGCAGACTTGAAATTTTTCCAAATTTTTATTTTTGTTGTGAAGTACAATTTTTTCGGTTAGAAATGGCTGTCGCTAATGGCATCACAGTACCACGTGCGATCGAATCAATTTTTGAGACATTTTTCGAGTGTATGAGGTCGTATCTCGGCAATGACATCATGTTTGTTGGCCTACAAATGCTCAATTGTCACAGATTTGTCGGTATAATACTTGTCTTTAGCGGCGTCTCACTGAAAGTAGTCTAAAAGTGTCAAATAGCAGCTTCTTGGCGGCCAACTAATAACACTATTTCGGCTAATTAAAAAGCCATCAAGCGCTTGACGCCATAAATCGATTGTGGCAAGTTGCAATATCCTATTAAAATCAAACATCGTTCACATCAATGCCATGAAGAGCGAGCACAAAAAAATCGCTTATCATGAAAAAATATGGGTAAATATGTATTATGAGCCAATGATGGCAATGATGCCAACGATAAGAGGCGCATTGGCTTCTGTAAGACCACGTTTGGGTTTTGCGAGCCCCAAATACTGTAATTTTTCTTATTAGCGTATCCACCAAGATCAAATTTGGCTTCACGCAAAGAGTTGGTTTTTGAAATTCTTTTTATTTTATTTTTTTTTGTTTTCGTGCAATTTCCGACCAATTTTCTTTGTTTTGGAAAGAATTTTTTCAATAAATCCCAACGTTGCTCAAACGTAAATCCATTCGTTTCGTTCAGTGGAAATAATATACCGAGTTTTGGTTCAATATAGCCGCTGGTTCAAACTTAAGCTCTTAAATTGCCCACCCTATACAGAAGAAGATGAAACCTCGTATAGAAAAACTCTGTAAAAAATTTTTAAATATTAAACAAATTATCAAAGAAATACAAATTTATTATCGTTTAATAAAAAAAAAAAAATACATCCTGTTATCCTTTTATAGATTTTCATTTAAAAGTTAAACTTGCACTTCCACTGTTTATCAATTTCCTATACAAAAAAAAAAAAAAAAAAAAAAAAAATATGAGAAAAAATGAAAAATCCAATGACCCTTTCAACCATCATCGTATTGATTAAACCACATGTCATATGATTAGTTTGATCATATCGACAGCATACAAGAGATTGCAGCCTTAAGCAGTTTTTTCTTTTGCAAATATTTATTCCTGTGCTGTGTGCTGCTCCTTTTTTTTTGCTGCCTTTTCTCATAATCTGAAGCCACAATTATATCCGGCGTGTGTGCTTATGTGTAGGTGTGTGTGTGTGTGTGTATGTGTTTCAACAGGACTACTTTATAGCCAGTTAAGACTTATCGACCATGTAATACAAATATTATCCTCTACTAAATACTCAATTTGGAAAATTGTTCTCCTATTTATTTTACTCTTCTTCTCTGCTCCTGAACATGTAGTTCCTGGCATTTTTTATTTTTCTTTCTCTCGCTTTTCTTTAAACATTTCTGTTGACAATAAGAAGCTAATCATGTTGAAATATAAATTTTCTTTTCTTTCTTTTCCTTAACCCCTTCCTTCATTCATTTCAATTCATTCTTTTGTAGTCAGTCTATCGTTATAGAAAGAGAAAATAGAAAAGTACCCGGTGAAGTGAGTGAAAACTATCTGCTTGATTTTTGAAATGATGACAATGTGACCGAGACCAAGCAAGAGAGAGAGAGAGTAGTACGTGTAGGAGTACTGGCTGGCTGGTTGTGCTTCATTTACGGTGTGCCATTACTGTATGTCAAGTGATTGGATTCTCATCTCGCTATCAACACCAAATTGAATTGTCGTTTCTAATGCCTTTGCCGTTTTTGCTTTTGCCGCCACTGCTGGTATTATATGTAGACGTTGTTGCATAACTGACATACAACCATACTATACTGCCAGTGTCATTGCAAATGTTGAAAAGTTCAAAGCTTGGCATGTTGTAAGTCCATGTATGTATGTGTCTATGTGTGGCATAGCAATTTTGTTAGATTTGTATTTGATGGCACAATACTTGCATATATACTTTGATGTGTGCCTGTGCTAGTGAATGAGTGTTAAAAGAGGAAACGATTTTAGTGAACATGGCACTCTGAGTCATACATTCATTCAGTCATACATCCATATTCATACACATTTATAGATGCCATGGACTTGAAGGTAACTTTACATTGTTGTATTAAATTTTCTTGTGTGTGTGAATGTGTCTACAAGCATAGTTTAAGAAATAACGAACAATTTTTTCTTCATATTTTTTTCTTTGTAATTCATAAGCCATTCAAGAGTAAAAGGCATTTCTTAAAATTAATAAGAAACAAAAAGTGTTAAAGGGTTAACTGATAATAGGCTGCCTTGTACTTTTAAACACCAGGTGCATTTGTGAAAGTTAGAAAATAATTTTAAAATTATTTTTCTATGCTTTATTATTGCAAAGATTTAGCAGTTCCATGAAGCTCTCGTGAAAACGTAATGCTGAGAGTCAAATGAGAATGTGCCTTCTACATTTGCAGGAGAGTCTTTGGGAATAACTGGAGTTTTAGACCCCATATCATATCATATATTGGATGTACACAGCGGTCATTACACCACCTATGACGCTCTGGTGAAAGGTGGTGGTTATTGGATCACAACTGTACATTATGAATAGAGTACAGAGGCTATAGTAAGTGGGCGGACAAATTTTGACGTGCCAGACAGATTGGGCCTTACCTACTTTTGACTTTGATACCTTCTAGGTACGAGTAGGCTGCTAGATTTCTCATACGAGCTGACACAGTCGCGTTTTATACCGATGACTCGAAGACGGAAACGGGTACTGGTTCAGGTTTCTACTCTGATAATCTGGACCTCAGGGTAGCTCTCAGACTACTCAGTGCAATCATCACTGTTTTTCAGGCGGACATTAAGCTATACCACCCTAATCAAAAAGTTTCCGAAATTTATTCAGAAAATTAAAAACACAAGTTTATTCATCATAATCTATAATGTGTCCCCTTCAAAGTAATCTCCATCGAGCTCGATTCAATCCTCGAAGCATTTTTTATATTAGGTTTTCCATTATTTCCTCTCGGCTGCTGAGGCGCGTTCCCCGTAATGTTTTTTTAACTCCATTGAACAGAAAGCCAAATTAGGTGAATTCGGGTTATCATGGTGCAAAATCCACGAGTTTTCTGCCACAATTCTGGCCTCTTTCGGTGAATTGCTTTACGCAAACATCTCATAACGCCCAAATAATACTCTTTGTTTACTTATGGCCCTCTGGCAAAATTTAATGATGCACTATACCGTCGTAATCCATGGAAATCGTGAGCATTGCCTTTTTTTGACTGAAAATGACGTGGTTTTTTGGTAAACGCCATTCACTTGTCAGATGTGTCAATTGTGTGTCCTACTCATAAACCCATGTCTCGTCTCCAGTAATGATTATTTCGGTGAAATTGAAATCGGCTTCAGACTCGCAAATCATGTTTTTTGTGACCTTACCACGGTCTCTTTTTTACATGAAATTGTGGTCTTTTTACACAAATTTTGCTGCTACACAATGGAAATCCAAATCATTAACCTTAAAAGATTAACATTGAAAAGGCTTGGACGGATCCAATGTTCAAGTCGTCTGCTATCCCTCAGATGGTTAATTTGTGGTTATTGTCCAACATTTGTTTTACTTTATCAGTGTTTTCGTCGGTATTCGATGCCGATGGTCTGCCACTGCGTTCACCATCTTCGATTGACTCACGACCACTTTTGAACCACCGTGTCACTGGTAAACAACCGTTTCCTTTAGAGAATCATTGCCGACAAACTTTTTCAACATTTCCAACGTTTCCGCACCATTAAATCCATTTTTTACTCAAAATTTAATTAAAGTTCGTCGTTGTAAATTTAAATTCATTTCGCCAACATACCTAGAGATAGATGTACTCTTGGCTACGTAGCTTTTGCAAATGTCACGCTATGATGCAAAGATTTAGCGGGAATATCAACAACGGGTGTACCAACTTAACAACAACAACAAAAAAAAACTCAAATCAGAATGAT
This sequence comes from Wohlfahrtia magnifica, assembly GCA_023159175.1. Taxonomy (NCBI): domain Eukaryota; kingdom Metazoa; phylum Arthropoda; class Insecta; order Diptera; family Sarcophagidae; genus Wohlfahrtia; species Wohlfahrtia magnifica. The sequence goes on along the minus strand of JAKWBJ010000052.1, from coordinate 4,408,716 downwards.
GGGACCGCCACACGGAGGTTATTCCGGGAACTAAATATATAGAGCCGCTAGGCGTATTCGGGAACTAAGTTCCGAGGCCTCAAGGCCTAATTAGAATTTATGTAGACAGTCTCGCCACAGTCACTGCTCTCAACTCGTGGACGCCTTCGCTTACTGGCCTGCCTGGATCGGACTCATGTCGAACAAATATGGGTTCCGAGTTACACGAAGATCCAGTGGAATAATATTGTGAATGAGTGCGCTATTAGGGGTTTCTTTCTGTCTCTTGTGCAGGGGGACATCCATAACCCTCTATGTTCGTTAATAAGTTTGATAGACAGATGGCCAGTGAGCAAGCTGGAACTCAGGTGAATCAATATCAGCACTTGTAGAATATTCAGAATGGCCTTTTCTTGCTATGAAGGATACTATCTATTCCTTGCTTTGGAAGGTGTTCGATAAGGCTTCATTCGGTCATAATTATTGGGCATTATATGATAGGCCGCATGCCAGTGCGCTTGATGCGCCCTGATTGTGGGTACTGTGGGACTTTAAAGGAGGATGAGGAGAATAATTCAACACCTTTTCTGGGACTGTCTTGATCTCTAAATGCGTAGACTAAATCACTTGGGAGCATGTCACTTCCATGATCTGGACTGCCTTAGGGCTGTGCCACTTTTGAAGTTGATTGACTTCGTCAGGGGTATCGGTTGGCACTTTCTCCGTGAGTGTCCCACTCTATGGTAGCATAGACTAAACCACTTGAGGCACTTGGGGCTTGTCACTTCCATGATCTGGACTGTCTTAGGGATGTGCCACTGTTGAGGTTGTCTGACTTCGTCAAGGGTATCGGTTGGCTCGGAGGTTCAGGTTCGAGCCTCAGCAGAGAACATGACGAAGAAAAATTGAATTGTTGTTTCGAATTTTTAATAAAAAGGCTTCAACTTACCTTCAAACAACTCCAGCTAAAAAATAAACGAGAAGCCCCACTGACCTTCCCGCATACCTCTGGCGATGATGACAAATATTAGACGAATGATCAGGAAAACACGCCAGCTACTGGAAAAAAAAGTTACAATGCTGAGAGTAAAGATCAGCACTATTTAGCAAGGATATTCGCCAATACGCAAAAATCATATGGAGGACGCTACAGTGGATTAATCATTTACTGAGCTTAAAAGAACAAATTGATTAGAGAAAATGAAGCAAGGCAATGGATGCTTTGTGAAAAGCCAATATGCTCTTTAGAGGAGTGACGGAGATAAAAATCGGTTGGCTCAAATAAGGAAACTGAAATTATTGGGTTTTTAGGTGGATATCTTTTTTGGGACTTTTCTCTAAGGGGTATTATCATGGACCATAGTACCTCCGAGTTGTAAATCGCGAGCGATCCATATAACCTAACCTAACCTAACCTAAACCTAACCTTAGCAGATACATAACTACATCTTCTGTTGTCGTATAATCATAGAATTATTTTAAAAATTGCATTATATTATAGGCTATTGTGTTATACGTGTCCGACTCTATTTAACTTATTTGTTATTGGTTGTTTCATTATTATGGTTTAACCGCATATATATGTTTATGCGCAAATTAAAATGGCAGCTTATTTACTACAAATTAATTGTAATGATAATTGAAATTGAATGTATATTTGTTTAATAGTTTTTTTTCATAACTTATTAAAAACTGAGAATAAATATTTATATTTGTGGTTAAAAATATCATAATTGTAAAATAATTAAAATTGTTGCCTTTATTTCACTTAACACTAGCCACACCAGATGTAATTAAGCACCTCTATCATTGCTAAATAAAATAATTATTTTCCGCAGTGAATGAAAACACTTTTTTTCATGGTTTTTGAATTTTGAAGAATGGCTTGTATTTCTACATGACCCGAAATGGAGGCTGATCATATTGTCACTTTCAAACCGGTGACTTACTAAAGTCAATTTCATAGGATCTAAGTGCTGGAATTTCGGCTTGACTTGTTGTAATAAAACACTATCCCACAAATTAAGCGATATGTTATGTGGTTCCAGCTGAATGGCTCTATATGCGGTAGTAAAACAAAGTACTTTTGATGACGTCTACCTATATCTCACATACAGCTTTTACACAGCTTGCTTTAAAAGAACTTAGTTTCTTTTAAAAATGGATTCTGCTCTAAAGTGTTTGACCGAATACAACATTCATGCCTACTTACACATTCAACTCTTAATCAAAATTAAAAAAACCCATAGAAAGCAGCTTTCCTATATAAGTTTTACAAAAGTCACTCATTTATTAAACACCCTATAGTTGCAACTACATTTCTTATAAAAGTATAAAAAAGTGTGAGTGTATGTATGTGTATTTGTATAACATACGTATATATTAAGTTATAAGATTGTATATGATATATGTTATATACACTGCACTAAGTTAAGTGAAGTTAGCAAAAGTAGTTTGAAAATATTTCATGGCAATACAGACTAGTCAGGCAAATAAAAAGAGAAAAGAAGGAGAGACAGACGTTAGAATGTCTATTGCATACAGCAGCAGCAGCATACATGTCAGTCAATTCAGCTACGTGGGTGGATGTTTGAAATTAAGAAATAGACACAGCAACTGCCTTCGAAAAATTATACATATGGCAGCCAGCCAGTGAGTCAGCCAGCCAGCTATTTTAAGTTGAGAGTTTCTTCTTCTTTTTTTTAGTTTCAAAATTTCTTTTTTTTCTGTCTACTATCAGCATGTCCTTAAACTAATTCGTTTGTGTGATTTACTATTTTAGTTTAAAAAGTTATGAAAGAAAAAAAAATTAAGGAAAAACTGAATTGAGTAGGAACAAATTTTCTACATTCAAGGATAACCGTATAACATACAATTTAAGGTTTTCGTTGACAGTTTTTTTTTTTTACCATCAACTTCTCTCTTCCTCTCTCCTTCTCTCTCTCTACCTCTCCTTTTCTTTAGCTCTTTTTTATAATAAATATAAGTTTAGATGCATACATGTATTAGTGCATGTGTGACTAAGTTAGCTCACGTTCATTTTTCTCTTGAACTCTCCTGAACATATTTAAGCACATTTTGATGTCAATGTCGGATGCTGCTTTACAAATCGTTACTTCTTTATTTCATTTTTTTTTGTCTTTTTACTAATTTTTCAATATATATGAGCTGCCTGGACAAATTTTTTTCTTCTACATCGAAAACTTCGATTATTTGTCAGTCAACAAGTCAAAAAAGAAAAACAGTGGCATGAAAGAAATTCCGAGCATATTGGAGAATCTCAGAGCGAAGCCAAAATTGCTGACTGATCGCCGCCCTAGATTAGCGAAGTCCACATTGTGAATTTCAATGTTTCAAGCATCTGGCAATTTTCTAATCCTTGACTGGATTGAGGATGGTATCAGCAGTGCTGTACAGTGAGGTTCTGGACCGATATAGGCTATTATGGAACCTTATCTAGCCAATGCGGTCGCTATTTCATTACCATCTTTCCCCCAGAATCCGGGTACCAAAAACAACTGGACCTTAATTCCAAACAATAGTTTTTGCATCATATTGTAACAATATCAATGAGTATTTTGAATCTGGCAATACTTATGCTAATCTATTCTGCCACAAAATTCAGTATATGATGTCCACCAAACGAAATGAATCAATTTACGCTTGATAACCTTTGGATTTATTGGAAATTTCTTTCCAAAACTGTCATAACTGGTCGCAAATTGGAAAAAAATCAAAAATCATCTTTTTGGATGAAAAATTGCCGGATTTGGGATTCAATAAACCCAAACGTGGTCTTACAGAAACCAATGCACCCATTTGGTACAGCTTGTGGAGTGAAAAAATGACGGCGCAATCCTTACGGTTAACGGAAACATCTATCGTACCATGATAACCGATTTTTTGTGCCCGCTTTTTACGGTATAGATGTGAACGATGTTTGGTTCCAACTGAATGGTGCAACTTGCTACACATCTCATGCCGCAATCGATTTTTTGCGTCAAATGTTTGATGGCCGTTCAATTAGTCGAAATGATGATGGCAGTCGGCCGCCAAGAAGTAGCGAATTGACACCGCTCGACTATTTTCTGTGAAGCGCCGTTAAATACAAATGTTATGCCGACAAACCAAAGGCAATTGAGCATTTAAGAGCCAACATTTGTGATGCCATTGCTGAGATATCACCCCGATACTCTAAAAAAAGTTCTCGAAAATTGGTCCAATCGAATGGGGTACTGTGAGGCCATCCGCGACAGTCATTTATAACCGGAACAATTGTACTTCACAAGTAAAAATAAAATTTGGCAAAATTTCACACCATTTTTGGTTTTATTGCATTTTTAAATTAAACTTTTAAATGGCCCTCCCGATATTTGGCCAACCTAGATGTCTTCCAATGGTCCAATTAATTCTTCACTAAAATCGTGTGGTTTATGCCATATAATTGTGTAAAGTCGTCACTTGTTTACGTCGTTAAACCAGAGACAAGTGAAGACCTAAAAAACAATATTCGTGAAATTATTGACGAAACACGGCTGCACATACCGCGAAAAATATGTGAAAATTAGAGTTTCAGATTGAGTTTTTTACGCACAGCGCTGTGGCAGTCACATGGCCGAAGTCATATTTAAATATTAATGTCCTAAATTTTTCTATCGCAGAAAGCCCGTTTCATTAATATTAAAAATATATTTCTTTGTTTTATTATGACTTTAACTTATATAACTGCAAAAACACACCCTATAGCAATAAATTTGCTTGTTTAGTTAAAGAAAATTCCACGGCTTTAATTTGATTTATTGAAGCACAACAACACTATTTTAAAATATATTTTTTTCTGTTTTTTAAAAAGGAATTTTTCATATTTTCAAATTTTTGATTTTTATTTCCGCTTTCAATACAATAATTTTGCTTTTGGCTTTACAAGTATCAAATGCATTCTTCATAGCCTGCAGATGAAAAAAAAAAAAAAAAATTACATGGCCGTTTGAATGTGATTTGATTTAAAAATTGATTTGATTTTCTCGCCGAAAATTAATTTTCATTTTTGCGTTAATTTTTTTCGCTTTTAATGCTAAGGCTGCAAATAGGATTGAGTTTTGTATCAATTTCGCTATAAATACAAAATTTGCTCTCATACACACGCACATATGTTTACATAATAGCATAAGGCATAAAGCATACTGTAAGGCTTATATGCATTAAACTCATGCCACCACCAACATCACCACACTAAACGTATTTATAAAATCAGAAGCACTTGTTTCATGACCTATAGCTTTAATAACAGATACACACACGCACACATACACTTATGCAAACACGAATGAAATTGCTAAGCATGCATCAGCAAATATTCAATAATATAAGCAGCTTTAGTGATAGTAATAACAACAAAAACAACAAAAACAACAACAACAACAACATTATCAATATCGTTATAACAACTTTATGTTGAGTAACCATCAGAGATTCAAGAACCATTCTCTTCGAACACACACGCTACTGCTTATTTGTTTAATTTTTTTTTTTCATAGTCAACTGAGAGGCTTTTGTTTTATATTTCTGTGCTGTGTTGGCTTTTCCATTCACACGATTGAACTTTTGTTTCTTCAGGTGTATCTCTAATTAAATGCTTCTAAAGCAGTAATACAGTAATACAACAGTCAGTGAAGTCATAAAAGGGATAGAAAAATAAATATTCAATAATAATATAATAAATGTTAACTATTGTTTTATGACCTAAAACTATTGTACAGTTCTTGTAGAACAACAGACTCCATTAAGGTTGCTTAGGCTAAAGGGTCAATTAGTTTAGAAGTGAAGTAGACGGGACGTAAATGTAACGTAATCAAACGGTCAAGTGTGGTTAGTTTGTGAAGTAGAAACATGTCAGCTGTTTTCAACTGTGTGTGTGTAAACAATGAAAGCTGAAAGAAACAAAAAAAAAATTATGAATTAATTCATGCTCTTGCACCAACAATAACAATTTTTCATCATCCATTCTATTTAAGTTTATTATTATTTAATAACTATTATTTAAAACACACAATTTTAAATTTTTCCTTATTTATTTCATTTCAGCGCTTTGTTTGGATTTTTATGTCAACGCAAATTCTTTGCTTACAATTTTATGTCAGCTGGTGTTGTGTGTGAAGTAAAAACGTAGAGAAATGCTGCTGAAAATAGAACTACCACGTCTTCGTTACGTTCGTTATAGAACAACTATCCATTTGTATGCATTCCCTATTTAGTTATCGTATCAGCTGACTCGTCACGTCACGTCACGTCTACGTTACTTCTAGACTAATTGGGCCTTAATTTTAGTATAATTTTAAAAAAATTTTGCTATTTGTAGGGTGACTACAGAGCTCTTCCCGTTTTATATCGGTATTAAAACATTTTACTTTTTATAAATCAAGTGTAGGATACAAAACACAGCAATGTTTTCATGAGTCGTTTTTGATTGAAATAATGCGTTTTAATAGTGATGCTGTACATTGTAGACATGTTGTACAGTTCTGTTAGGTTAAATGTAGCCAATAGATGATATATGACAAAAGCTTTCAACGACATTTAAAGTCGAATTTGGTTAAGCATAGCCATTTAAAAATTGTTCGGAAGCTTTACGGTCTAAAACTTTTTAACACATTGACTGCCATGTCAATTTTCAGAAATCTGGCTGAAAATTACTATTCGATCTAATCCCATTATATTATTATGTAATAACTCGTTGCTGGCATCCTAGAGAAGACCGTAGTCTACTAGTTATACGTACTAGCCAAACATGCAGTACTGGAGTTCCAATGAAATGTTAAGAATTAAATTTTCAGATCTGGAAATAGATTCTTTTGGGTGAATTTTACACGGTTAAAAGTTCGTTAAAAGTTTCTTTATTTACTTTAAGGTTTGTGGGGCTTGCAAGGCCTTTTTGTTTAAATAATATCACACTCCCAAGCCTTGGCCACAAAGGATAGAATATCATTGCTCCATAACCGCAGCTTTTCAAGGTTATGGTGTTCTCTATGGCAATTTATTGTCAATTGGTTCCTCTACAATAAGTGATAACCAAGTTGCAAACTTGGGAAAACACTGAGAACGAAATGAGTATCACAAAATATTGTTCGACTAATTAGAGCAAGGTACGAATATGAATAACTTTTAGTTCTTTACAACCATTCCATACCATTACTGGAGTTAAAAAAGGATGCTCACTATCATCGCCGATAATCACCATCATGCTTGGCTGACATAATGAGTAAAGTCTGTTATAACAGAAGAAAAATAACATAGAAGCTCTAATGCCTACTCGAAGATTTGGACTATCTGGATGACATTGCCACACAATATTGGACTTAAGATAAATTAAACAAGGAAAACAATGCTAGCATGGAAAAAGACAAGTTAACGTCAAGGTTTTTGCCCAACTTAATTCAACATTTCCTTGTTTCAGTGTTTGACTAATTCAACCATGCAAAGGTAAGCTTGTTGAAGCCTTTAACGAAAATGGGCGGTCAAATAAGAATGCATTTCATGCATTTAATGATTTTTGTGTGTGTCTAATATCGTAAGAATTGTGCGAAAATTTAATCATTCCGGTTCTGTACGAAATAGGGAAACACCTGGTCATTCTCATCAAGTTCGTTTTTTGGAAAACATTGCAGTTGTTCGCGACCTCGACTCGACGTCGGACCGACAAATTGAACATCTCACGATCATCACTGATACGAACTTTGAATAAAGATTACACTCTTCAACGTTCGTTGACTCAAGAGATGAAGCCTACTGACCATTTTAAATGTCGTCAATACGCCGAAAAGTTGAACAGACAGAAGTGATGGTGGCTTTACGGAGAAAATCATCTTCGGTAACGGGGCACACTTTCACCTCAGTGGATTCGTTAACAAGTTGGTTCAACGCATTTGAACAAACGATAATCCACAAGTGATTGTTGAAAAGTCAATGTATCCACAAAGAGTGATTGTTTGGTGCGGCTTATGGTCTGGCGGCGTCTTCGAACCATGAACGGTTTTCACTATCTCGAGATCATAACGAACTTCTTGTAGCCGGAAATTGAGGATATGGACCTGTACGCTATGTGATTCCAACAGGATGGTTCCACTAGCCATACAACCAACGAAACATGGCTCTTTTGCACTAGAAATTCAATGTTCACGTTATCTTATGTTGTGGTGATGTTAGTTGGCCGCCACGATCATGTGATATGATACCGTTAAGGTTCTTTCTTTGGAGATATTTAAAAGAAAAAGCCAACAACAATTAAATTGGCACCTTAATGACATTGGACCTCAATTATATCTCAGACGGATAGAGATAAGCCACCAAAGCCGTGACGAGCATTGGGACGATATTTTGTTTCACATGTAATTGTCATAGATCCTTCTATCACAATAAATTAAGATAATTATCTGAACATTTTTTACTTGTTTTTTTTTTTACAATTACGATCGTTCTTTTTGGGTGGACTACCCTTCGGAATATTCTTGCCTAAGACATAAGTAACATAGAACTGTAGATTATGACTAATGAGAAATCCATATTGAAACGTAAGAAAAAGAAAATGGGGTAGATCGGTCATACCATTCGAAAGTGTCCCAATAGTATCATTTGAATGTCATTCGAGTGGAATCCTCAGGCCTCCAGAAATCATGGTCAACCAAGAAACATTTGGAGAGGAACAATTATCCAGAAACTAAAACAGAACCATCTAATACGGGAAGAAGCAAAATCAACAGCGGTAAGCCGTGTAGGATCGAGATGATTTGTGAAAGGCATATACTCCAAAAAGGTGTGATGTTTGTGAAATAGTTTCAATCTTACACTGGGAATATGTTTGCAATTGATTGTCATTTTCTAAGACAACTGGTTACTCTACAATAAGTGATAACTAAGTTGCAATCTTGGGAAAGCACTGAGAACAAAAGGAGTATCCCAAAGAATAATTCGAATAATTAGAGCGATAAACGAGGATGCAGAATTCTCACTTCTTCACAATGGGAACATCCGTCAACCATTCTACACCAATGCTGGAGTTAAACAGGGATGGATCACATAATGAGCAAAGTTTGCTTATAGAGAAGAAGAATAACATGAAGCCTCTCACACCAACTCGGAGATTTGGATTATACGTACAATATTTGTCTGCTCTTGCATAAAATCTCCAGTATGCAATATGGGAGGCAATATTGGACTTGGGGTAAATATCGAAAAAACCAAGGCCATACCAATAAACAATACTGGGATGGAAAACATTGACTATTTGATGCAGAAAGTATCTAGGAAGTACAATGGCTGCAAACGTTGGCTCAAAAACAGACAACAGGCTCAATAAAGCGACAGCAGCATTCGGACAACGTCAATCGTTATCCAGGTGAACTAAGCTCAGAATATTCAAATCATTAATATTCTGTATTAAATCGGTATCGCTGCATGACAGTGTAACCTGGCTTGTATTGAATAACATCACGCAATAGCTTTAGGTATTCATTACCAGAATCATATACAAAATATTCTGACCATAAGTAACACAAAAACTGTAACTAAAACAGATAAGGGAAATAAAATGGGGGTAAATCGGTCACACCATATGAAAAAGTCCGGAGAGAATCACCGGAATGTTACTCAAGTTTAAGCCTCAAGGCTCAATAAGTCGTGGATGACCAAAAAACACCTGGAAACGCACAGTTAGCCAGGGGCTAAGACAGAATAATCTCACATGGGAAAAAGCAAAATGAAGAGTAGTAAACCGTGTAAGATGGATATGTTTTGGGGAAGCTATATGCTTCTAAGAGGAGTAAGGGGAAAAAAAGTTGCAATCTAGGTTACACTCGAAAGTATGTTTCAGTTCAGCCGCCAATGTGAGCACCCAAGATTCAGATGCATATATTCAGACTGGTAAAATTAGTAGATGGAACAGCTCCATTTTAATTTTTTGAGTAAAGGTGGTATTGTTAAGTGTCGCTGTTGTTCGGAATAACACCAGTTAGCGAAGACAATATTTCGCTTCATTGCTAGGCTGACGTTGTTGATTCTATTAACTGCAAATCTAGGGTATATAAATCATTCCACTACCCCAAAGAGTCCCAAACGAGAGACTGTTCTATGAGATCATTATTTTAATTTTATGCTCGTTTACCGCTTAATTCATTTATGCTGATTCCTTCTCCAATAATGAGAAAACTTCCATGACATATCGCAGTGTTCCGCCTGATATTAGTATCATCAACACAGGTGCCTTGTTGAAAGTTATGTCAGTGATAATTATCTATGATTTCCTCATCACCTTTTCCATAACTATATATAGTATCAAGATATCTGAAAGCTTTTTTCGTTAGCTATGGCTCAGAGTAATTCTTACAAACCTTTATTAAGGATTTAGAGTTCTCCGGGTACATCTACTCGTACATAGACGGTTAAACTTCTTAAGAATACCAAGTTCAGACTTTGGAACGGAGCTTTATAGCCACGAATCGGTGGTAAGTATTCGTTTGTTTGCTTATAATGTGAGTGTTTGATATGCCATAGTGGTGCTATACAAGAAACCGCATTAGCTTATCTAAGCTAGACTTTAAACGTTCTCATAATACGACCGATATGATCTTATACGTGATATGTATGAATGACGTCTTATAAGGTGTTAAAGGGAAAAGTTATACAATAAAGAACGCTTTGCTGTTCTGCGCTTTCCGTTAACGTTAATAGGAACTGAGTTCCGTAGAATAGTGAAAAGTTTAGCCCACTAATTTCGGTGAAAGAAATGAAAACTGGCAGAACATGGCAAAGAAAATTAAGAAAAAGACTAATTATAGTTTAAATAAGAAATAAATAGAGAAGTGCTGGGTCATAGGGAGCGCCGGATCAGAGCCAAACACTAAAATATATCAGATCGTTTTAAAGAATTTTCGCACACTGCACCCTTCGAACTCTTGATCGAGAGTATGATCACTGAAGAAGAGTTAGAGCAAAAGCCTGAAACGGTATTCTGTTGTAGGAGGTTATATTAATCTAATTATGACAAGGTTCGCTGTATTACAAGCTCCGATTGCTTATAAATATTTCTTTACTCTTATAAAATAAGAAAGAAAGAAAGATACTAAGATTGGAATTAAAATCTTAAAAATCGAGTACCTTTTTTATGTATTAGCACTAACAACACTAATCATAAAATGTAGTTTCCAAAACAAAAATATGACAAAAAAATTCTCCACAAATTTTAATATCATTTTGATATTAAATATTCCTCTACTTTATGTGTGGCTCCGAGTAAATAAAATTTAATTTTCCAAGTCTTTGTTATCCACAAACACACACATGCTTAAAACGAACATGCATACTCGTACTTATAACTAATGCATGTTTCAAACCACACATACATATCGAAAATGCAAAATGGAAAATTGTAACATCATTTAGCAATGAATCATCATCATCATTATCGTCGTCAAACAAGTAGATTAAGATTATTAGATTATTTATAAATTTATAGATGTTTTCATGCATGAATAAATGAATGAATGCATGTATGAATGCATGTATGAATGCATGTTTGTATGCATGTTTGTATGCATATTTGTATAAGTGAATGACAACTAAAATGCATGAAATATGTACAGTGATATGTATAAACAAATATATTTTAAGCAAAAACTAATATTCATTTGTTTCTCGTTATAGTGCATGGTGTTTTACGGTCATAACCAAAGAGAGACATAGATAGAGTTTGTGTATGTGTGTTAAAGTGTGCTTGTGTATAAGAGAGTAGTTTTATATGTATTTATATAGCTGTTATTGTTGTCTTTGGTGTTATGTTATTTGTATGAAATAAAATACAAATCAATATTCAATCACAAATTAATGTTGATGATAAACATTTACACACGATAAGTATTGATGGATATCACCAATTGCAGCTGCAACTGTAGTCAGTAGAAGCAATAGTTGGCTCAATACCCATTCATGGTATTAGATAAATATATACATACACTTTGTATGTGGTTATGGGTATATTTTTAATAGCAGATGCTTAAGAGAATGACTACTTAATAAAATAAATAATTTTTGCTGCTATGCCAGCAGAGTAAGAGTTATAGTGGGTTAAGATTCTATTTACGATACCACGGGGTTTACAAATTTATCAATTATTTCGTTTATATACATACTAGAATAATCCCTCCCGTGTTGCTGGGAGCCTTTCTATTGCAATTTGACTGATGTGGATAGATAAAGAAAGCTTGAACTGTTACCTTTCTCTACACCTGCAAAATTTCATATATTTTTTTTAATGGTGGTTTCTATTGACCCTTCTCTAACCGTTCTCTAGATATGTACACAAAAATCATTATTTAATTTGTATGGGAGGTACCATGCCCACTAATCTCATATTGCACACCTTTTAAATGATGGTTTGCACTATCTAAGAAGTCATTTAGACTAAATCCAGAACTTTCCATTCTAATCATACTTAAGCTAAGCAAAAATCAATATTTAATTTGTATGCGAGATGCCACATCCATTTGTACACTAAGTTCACTATTTCGTGAATGGTAACACTAAGCTCATGTCTGATTTGACAGATAATTAGTTTTATCCTTCCGCTGAACGAATATGGTTGTGTATACGCTTGAACAACGCTGGGAAATATTGCAACATTACTTTGAAAGTCATGGTAATGTTGCAGATGAAGCTCATTTTGATCTTGGCGGGTATGTAAACAAGCAAAATTGCAAATTGCAGAGGCATAATTGGGCCATTTTTCTTTGAAAATGAGCAAGGAGTGGCCGTAACAGTCAATGGCGATCGTTATCGAGCCATGTTGAACGACTTTTTGTTCACAAAAACAGGACTGCGCTACGTGCATTATCAGCCGCAGAGCTGATGTCGTTGGGCCACCTCGGAGCTGCGATTTGACATCGTTGCACTATTATTTGTGGAGTGCAGTCAAAAATAAGTGTTACGCCAACAAGCCAGAGACAATTGACGCTTTAAAGGACAATATTCGTGAAGCCATTGGTGAAATACAGCTGCACACCATCGATAATGTGCTTTGAAATTGGACCGATCGTGCAGGCGACTGCATGGCCAGCCGAGGTAGCCGGAAGGATTGTAATTTCAAATAAAAAAAAAGAAATTTGAGAAAATATTCAGTAGTTTTCTTTATAACATTTTCAAAAAAAAAAAAAAAAATATTTATTTGGCGGACCCTTTACAAACCTCAATATTTACTTTGTTTACTATGTATCCAAGTCTTTTTTACCAATGATTTGCATCGAACACAAAGGCCAAATTTTAGAGACTCTTTTTATTACCGTTTTAAAGATATAGACAAATAAATACAAATTGTATATGCAGATGGCCCTGCCCAGTTGAACAATATTAAAGCTACACGCCAATTGAAAGCTTTCTACAAATGTTTTTTTTATACACTAGGGAGACCGAACGGTTATTATTTGACTGGTTTTTTTGGTTTTGTCGAATATGGTTTTTTGAAAATGTCAATTTTTCGAATACTGAGTAAACCGGTTATTTTAACACGAATAACCGCTTAAGTTAATTATATACGTTTAGTTTCTATAAATTTTTATATTTTTTATTGCAAATATGCTCATGTGCCGCTGTGGTATGATAGGTAAGACATCCGCCTACCAACCAGAAGGTCCTCGGTTCAAAACCAGACCAAACCATCTGAAGAATAAACAAATTTTTTCAACAGCGGTATCACCTCATAACATTAGCTAGTAACTGGTTATGTTAGATCGAACAACAATAATTTTTTCTTATTTTCTGTAAATAAATATTAATCTTTTATATATGGAAAATGATTTCAGACAACGTTAATTACAACGCATATTATAGTCTTCTCTTATTTAAAAAAGAAAATGGCTAAAAACCAGAAAATATTCCACATCGGCACAGTAAATCTGTGTAGTGGAATTTCGGAATATTTGGTAATTATGTGGCACCCTGTCAATGCCGTTCTTATTTCATATCTGGCAGTACTGTCAGTTCGACCATCTTTGTGTGTCACATTTGAATTAACGGATATAAAATGGAAGATATGAAACATTTCCGGAACTTTCCAAACTGTAGGCAATTAGTTATATAAAGAGGCTGCTTTACCTACGTAATAGTCATAAAATAAAGTCCTGTTTGAGCGGTTATAAAAGTGTTGTATAAACGAATATTAAGTTGTATTAAGATAAACTATATAAAAGATAAAGTGAGGAATGAACAAACTATAAACAACAGCAAAGTGATATTAATTTTGTTTTAAGCAATTTAAACGAACTCTAACGTTTTGAAAAAGGTTAAAACGTAACAATATGTATATAACTTTTGCAGATAATAAAATAAACAAAATTGACATTTTTTTAAGCAAAGTATGAAATATAATGTCATGAAAATGACCACCGTTTTCAGCTTTGCAGTTATGGGCCCGCTTTTGAGCATTTTCGAAGAACTAAGGCGCAGTGATATATTCATAAGTAATGCTATAATACACCGTACACTTAGTGGGTTGAAATTGGCGTTGATGAATGACTCTTGGATTTCTAGAAGGCAAAACCTTCGTAAAAAATAAAAAAATATATAAGGGGAAACCACTCTTTGTTGCAAACAGGCAATGCAAGTCTTGCAAATGTAGCAAGCCTAGCGTATTTGCTACATTTTGCTACGTCACAACAACAAATTACATGAAGGTGGCATTCGCCACATTTATGCATATTTGCTACACAAAAAAACAATGCAAGTTTGCTATACTTAAACAGCCAAAACACTGTGGCCTGTTTTTGCACGGTAGATACATTCCAAGGTATACCGCATAAAAAAATCGTGTAAAAACAGGTTTAGGTGTAATATAAATAAAATATTGAAAAATATATGTATATTTTTTGACAAAATTTTCAAAAAATATTTATGTTTTATTTGTTTAAATATTTTTAATTTACTAAAGATTCTATAAAGGCAACTCACTCTTTGTTCAGGGCTTAATACATATGCCCTGTAAATTTACAATGAAGAGTGATTTCCGTTATTCTTTCTCTTTTATTATTATTTTTACAATTAATTTTATGTATTTTTGTTCGATTTAGTTGTTGTTATAGTTTTTTTGTTATTCGTCCATATATTTTTTATATTTTAACGAAATCACTCCTTTCTTTCTCTGTTTTGTTTGCAGAACTCATTTGTTACGGACTTAAATCAAATGAACAACTTAAATGAATGTTAGCAAATCCACAATACAGTTATATGTACTACCAGATCATAAATGATATTGTCGATGATAATGCTGGCAATGATGTTTGATGAAATCGGACATGTCGAACATATTAAGTATGGTTAATGACAACAAGCCGATAAACGGTAAGCAGCAATAACCACAAATGCAATCAGACACTCTCTTTCTCTCTCTTTTAAGCTCTCGTTAAAAGGTAGACAGGCACATAAACAAGCAAATGCATAAACAAAATCTCGTGTAGAGGCCATTTTCACAGATTGTGATATAAGCAAATTGGTATATAACAAGGAGTACAAATGAACTACGCAGGACCTCACATAAACAGCTATTTTAATATAATAAATAAAGTTTTAATAACTTAAGTCAAAGATTATAAAGATAATTTTTAAAAATAAAAAAATAATCTATATGAGTGTACTTAGCGGCTGACACAATCAGCCGCATTGTAGCATTTAACATTATTTTTGGGATTCCAAGCCATTATTATTATAATTATGTACGTATGTGTATATAATTTTGTGTTAAAATTAGCCGGCATGTATATAAAATTTAAGAGGAGTTTTGAATGTATGTTATTCCAAATTTGTTTTCCTTAAAATGCTTTTAAATACATTTTTTAGCTTTTTTTTATAAGACTAAAATTATAAAAAAAAAAATTTGCAAAAAAAATGATTAAAATAAATAAATAAATTATCTACAACAAGAAAAATGTAGATTATAGGGTCCGCCAAATAATTTTTTTTTAAACGCTATAAAAAACTACTGAATATTTTCTCAAATTTATTTTTTTACTTGAAAGTACAATCCTTCCGGTTAATAATGGAAAACAATTTCATTGAAATGGCTGCCTCGGCTGGCCATGCAGTAGCCTAAACGATCGGTCCAATTTTTAAGAACATTATCGATTGTGTGCAGCTGTATTTCACCAATGGCTTCACGAATATTGTCCTTTAAAGCGTCAATTATCTCTGGCTTGTTGGCGTAAGATTTATCTTTGACGGCACCCCACAAAGAATAGTCCAAAGGTGTCAAATCGCAGCTCCGAGGTGGCCAAACGACATCAGCTCTGCGGCTGATAATGCGATATTCAAAAACAGGGGGCAAAACATCGAGTGTAGCTTCGGCTGTGTGGAAATATCCTCCTCTTCAATTTTTGTGAACAAAAATTCGTTCAACATGGCCCGATAACGATCGCCATTGACTGTAATGGCCAATTCTTGCTCATTTTCGAAGAAAAATTGCCCGATATTGCCTCTGGAAAAAAATCCGCACAAAACAATGACTCGTCTTGGGTGTATCGGCTTTTCAATGTATGCGTGCGGATTTTCTGTGCCCCAAATGCAACAATTTGGCTTGTTTACATACCCGCCAAGATCAAAATGAGCTTCATCTGAAAAGATGATTTTTTTGGCAAAATCATTACCATGATTTTCAGATTAATGTCGGAATATTTCCCAACGTTGTTCAAGCGTATACACAACCATATTCGTTCAGCGGAAGGATAAAACTAATTATCTGTCAAGTCAGACATGAGCTAAGTGTTACTATTCAGGAAGTAAGCACTAGTTGAAAAAAAAACGTTAGATGGCGGACCCTTTATTATTTTTATATGGAAAAACTCTTCCTTGACATACTGTACATACATACTTTCCTTTTTTTATTTACATCTGCATTAACTTAAGCTTGGCGAGTTTCCTTGCCCCAATCTTAATTAGTATGCTAAGCATTATTTTAGTGAAATTTTTTATTATTTATTTACGATGGGACACGCCTTGTCTGAGCAATACTTCAACTCCCACGAGGAAGTCGAAAATTGGGTGACTAATTTGTTTGCTTCAAAAGACGAACAGTTTTATTGGCGTGGAATCTCAAAATTGCCTGAAAGTTGGAAAAATGTGGAGGCAGCCATAGCCAATTCTTTGATTAAAAAATTAATGTTTTATTTTCACAAAAAAAGACTTTCGAGCCAAAGAGATGGGGAAGAAGTAGAGCCAGCAATGGCCAATACTAAAAATAAAATGTATTTTACGTCCCCATTAAAAATTCGAGTTTTATTTTCACAAAAAAAACCCCGATTTCATATCAGTACACGCTGCATTATTTTTCAAATATCCAATCGCCTCTTTTATCTTATTCTGATTGGGATGTTTGCACGGTATGCTTATGCAGTTTTCCTCATCGCTGTTCTTTCTATTAATGTTGCAAATAAATATTTTTTAAATTATTATTTTGAATTAAGTAATAGATTAATAGATTTTTTTATACAATTTTTAAATGCCTATACATTTTTAGAAATTATTTTTTCCCTTACCCAATATAAATATTTAAATATAACATTTAACCTAAAATATTAAGTGGAAAAGCATTCCTTGTTTTAAGTATTTTTAAAATTGTAACATTTAGTTGTTGAAAGGAAATTATTTCCTGTTCTTTTTCCCTTTTTTTCTGTTTATTCGTGAATAGCCCACATTTCGCTTCATTATTTCACTTGTTTTTCTTTTTTAAATAAATAATTTTTTTCGTCTTTTTTGTTCTAAACAAAGGGAAAGAGATTTTAAAGTGAATATAAAAGAAGAGTGGAAATAATTTGTTGTTGTTTTTTTTTATTTTTTCAAGTGTCTGTGTGACTTAATTCTGCTCTAAATGTAAATAATTGAGAATAGAAGTGTGAGTATGTATATGTAAAGGTGTGTATGCTGTTCTATGTATTTGTTTGAATACTTTTTGATTTTATTTTTTTTTCAACTC
Source organism: Wohlfahrtia magnifica (assembly GCA_023159175.1). Taxonomy (NCBI): domain Eukaryota; kingdom Metazoa; phylum Arthropoda; class Insecta; order Diptera; family Sarcophagidae; genus Wohlfahrtia; species Wohlfahrtia magnifica. The sequence goes on along the minus strand of JAKWBJ010000052.1, from coordinate 4,390,736 downwards.
AATGTGTGTATGTACGTGTATGTACTCTCTTGTAAAACAAAAGCAGAGACTAAGTGCAAAGTTAAGTATCTACTTTACGCTGTTGTTTTGCTGTTGTTGTTGCCGTTTGTAGTTGTTATTATTGTTACTAATGTTACGTTTTTATAGTTGTTGTTGTTGTCGTTGGAGTACTATAATATAGCATGGCTTTGTCCCGAGGCCATTGTACAACTTAATGTGAAAATGACTTAAAAAAGTAAAATTACAATAGGCCACAGGGAATAGACTTCGAGAGAGAGAGAGAGATAAAAAGAAGAAAGAATAGAGAGAAAAAGAGAAACATAAAGAAATAAAGAGACAAACATTAACATAAAAACACACATTGCCAACGACTTGTATAAACGAATAGTGTAATATAAACAACAACAACAATAACAAATACAAGACAATATATACATGTAAGGGAGAGTAAAGGAAAACACGTGAGAATTACAATACATGACATACTTATTTACACTCACATGCACACACACACACACATGTGCAGACAAATACGAATACAAGCAAATAAACGTGGAAAACCAGATCTCATGTCAAGTTAGAAAGAAATAGCAACAATAACAAAAACTTTAGAAAACATGTAAAGTACAATGTGGCACAAGAACAACAACAACAACAAAAATTATTGCTCTACAACAAAACAATCAACATTTTGCTAAAAGAAAGGGAAAAAGCAAGCACAGGCAATAGGCACAATAAGCGAATGGTTTAATAACAACCGAAACGAAACAGAAAGCGACAGCAACATGGTATGCGGCGTTTGTTGTAGTAGCGCTTAAAAGTATACTTTAGCTAGCAATCAAATAACGGGTTGAATGCACAATTAACCGGAAGCGCCCACATTTATTACATTGTCATTAAGTTTTTCTACCTTCTCTTTCTCAATCTTATTTGAAGTGAATGCTCTTTTAATGAATTCCGTTTAGGGGGCTTAGAAACTAAATATTATTTTGCAAAAAAAACAGTGTAATTGTTGTTGGAAAGAAAAATTTAATTGTTTTTCTTAAATTCTGTAATGATTTTATGTTTAGTGACTACGACAGTACATTTACGAACTTGATTGACACATGCCAATTTTATTTGACTTAATAAAGAGCAAAATAAGTTTTCTAATGACGGAGAAAATTTATTAAAAGTGTACATACTCCTCGATTATTCCAACAATGAACAAAAAGTATGAGCGCTTTGAAACTTCTTAAAATTAAGTAATTTTACTGGGGCATTATGACTCACGGTAAGCTGACGTTCTATCAAATACCAGTCAATTCTTATTAAATTTAAAGTCAGATAGTTCTACAGTAAAAAAATTATTGCTGGAGCCGAACTTCGGTCGACTTTGTAATATAATTACCAATTAAGTTTTAAGTGACACCAAACTAGTAGCCACCAGCAAGGTTCAAAAGAGCAAATAGGCAGACAGCATAGAAAGAGGAATTTTAATGTTCAGATGAAGCCTTGGGAAATATCTGGTGAGCTATTTAAACGCTTAAATTTGAAAATGCAATAAAGCAAAAACGGTTTGAAATTTTGCCAAATTTATTTTCTTCTTGTGAAGTACAATTGTTCCGGTTAGAAGTGAAATATTATGTCATTCGTATGGCCAGTGCGTCTGACCGCACAGTACCCCATTCGATCGGACAAATTTTCGAGAACTTTTTCGAGTGTATGTGGTCGTATCTCGGCAATTGAATCACAAATGTTGGCCTTCCTAATTTTCCTAATTTTCAAAGACATATGGCCCAATAATGCCTTCGCTCTACAAGCTGCACCAAACAGTCATTCGTAGTCGGTGCATTGGTTTCTGTAAGACCATGTTTGGGATTTCTGAGCCACTGTAGTTGGCTGGAAGTCATTTTCAGGAGATGTCTCATGCTGAGAGTCATTCCTGATATCTTGAGAAGGACCAGACTAGTTTTGATCCCGAAGGCGGGTAAATGTTCACATATAAGAGCAAAGGATTGTAGACCGATTAGTCTATCATCATTTGCACTTAAGACATTGGAGAGACTGCAGGATTTTCACAAACGAAGTAAGTTCCCGGGGGAATTGCTACCGGAATTTCAGCATGCCTATACCAAGGGAAGGTCGGTTGAGATGACTCTTTATTCTTTAGTGAGTACAATTGAAAGCTCTCTCGGTAGGGGAGTGTTGCTCTGGGGGCCTTCCTGGACATAGAGGGAACTTTCAATAACTTACTACGTTGTGCGATCTTGGGATCGTTATGTGATTTGGGGGTTGATGATTCAGTGACCGACCTGATTGGGAAGCTGCTGCAGGGGTTACGATTGTGAGGGGTGTTAATAGGGAAATACCTCAGGGTGGCGTTTTATCTCCACTACTGTGGTTAGCCTCCGTGAATGGACTGCTTCTGGAATTGGAGCAGGCTAGTTGTAAGGTCTTTGCCCATACTGATGACATTGCTGTCATTATCACGGGAAAGAATCTTAATCTGATGAGCGCACACCTGGCACGGATTGGCGGTTTGTCTTTGAACCCACTTAAATCCGAGCTTATACCGTTTTCTCGCCAGTATAAGATATCGGAATTCAAACCCCCTTTGTTAACGGGGTGCGACTAATATTGAAGGAACAGGTCAGGTACTTAGAGATCATTCTCGACAGAAAACTGCCGTGAAGATCCAATGTGGAGGAGAGAGTGAGGAAGGCGTCGGTTGCTTTATACTGCTGCAGGACTCTTTTTAAAAATGACAATGTGGATTTATACGCCTATATTCAGACCTATATTTTGCTATGGTATTGTGATGTTGTGGAGTGCCGTATATAAGAAGTACATATTTAATTTCTTGATGAGGGTGCAGAGGTCGGCGCTAATTGGTGTTGGGTTGCACTGCGTCCGACGCCAGGTCTGGCGCTCAGTGTCATTATGGATATCTGGACACCTGTTATCATGGCTAAATCGACCGCATCCATGGCTCTGCTGAGAATCAGGGAATGTGGTATAAGACTATCGGAGAACTCCGCTGAGCTGCTGCATCGAATGGGTGTGGCTACTGTTGGGACGGACTACTGTATCCTTGCCTATTACTAACGATCAATCTAGGGATATCTGTTCCGAATAGGAATACCTGGAAAAAGTCGGTGGAGTGTGACATGAGTAGTCCGATTCTTTACGGACGGGTCAAAGCTGGATGGTGGAGTAGGTTATAGCATCCATTCTCCTGATCTTAATATAAATAAGTCTTGTAGAAGTAGCCGCTATATGTGGGGGTTGTGGAACTACTGAGAGATAGTGCCATGACGATCCGGAAGGTCTGATGTGTCACCAATTATTGAGGGTGATGTCTGAGTACTTTGATATTAATCTCATCTTGGTACCAGGTCATAGTGATATTCCTGACAAATGTGTAGCGGACGAGCTGGCTAGGCAGAGCACTGCGGCTGAGATTAATTTGGCTGACTTCATATAGGACAATATGCCGATCGTGTATTTAATGGGAGGTGGAGACGAGCTCTAACTTGTAGACAGGCTAGAACTCTCTGGCCATGGATGGACAAGAGGAGATCAGGGCAACTGCTGAACTTGCCGAGAGGCAGGATATCTGCGGTAAGAGGGGCACTTACGTGTCACTGCTTAGTGGGGAGACATGCCCTTAGACTGGGCCAGAGGGACTATATTCTATGTGGGTGCTGCTTGCAGGAGGAGGTGTTGACTACGGAACACCTGCTATTGTCCGGCGTTGTCGGTACTTAGATACAGGTTTTTCGGTGCACACTTTATTCGTATTTGGCTCTTCTGGAGCCTCCTGTAGGTCTGATCCGCAAATTTATTGAGGGGGCTGAAAAGTCGAAAAGACAATTTTTTTTCGCAAAATCTACATCATCGAAGCGGATGGTCATGCGGCTTTAACTCTTAAATCAATTGAACTTTGAAAAAGGAACCTAAGTTTAGGTTTGGCTAAATTAGACGCCTAGATTCGGTGTTTTAATGTATGCTTCACATTATCTAGCACATCAAAATTAAAAAATGGCAAGAATGGCAGAAGCATATCTTGTTTCTGACAAAACTAATGTGAAGCAACGTTGTTTAAGTAATTCTTGAAGTTTTAAAGAACAAACGGACAAATTAAAAGCAGGATTCGGAAACACTAACAATGGAAATACTTCTTGTAACTTTTTCAAGAAGCCAGGCATTATAATCAGAATGGACATTAATATTAATTTAGAAAAGTTTAAGACTTTTTCTTAAGATACCAGGTCATTGTATTTAAGTCTGTATTGTGATATTACATGCCTGCTACCGTGCACAAGATACTTGTGTATGGGCGGAAGGCATAATACATTCATTAAACTTTTTGAGGGAACTTGGGAAGCATGCAATCAAGATTTCAGAAGATTTCGACAAAATAATACCCGAAAAGAGTCCCGTGTTACCACGAAAATAAACTTGCTTAACATTCTGTTACTAACAGTCGCAGGGAGATTCCAAGGAAGAGGAGTGGTTTAGTCTGTGCTGAGGTTCTAGATTTAGTTTCGAGCCCGCATGTAATGTAAGTTGATAGATTAAGTGTTTTTTTCTAATGATGACGACACAGTAGACAGCAGGTTTAATTTTGTTGTTTTTTTCATTGTCAGAGAAACCTAGTTATTAAATCGATTCAAATGATTTTAAACACTATTAAGCTAGCTTGCACTAGGCGACACCCTGTGCAGTAGTTCATTCGTAACTCTTGGTTAAATAAGTTAAAAACTAAGCAGAAATGAAATCAATTGCAAAGCTATTCATTAACTATCTTACTGTTTATACAAGATTATACAACGTTTTTAGAACATTACCTTTTAAAAAGTCGTTTAGTAACTTTTACTTCATCTTATTTGACACTTAGCTTGCCCACTTCTGCCCTTTAATAAATTCCTTTGTTTGGCAAATGGCTGCACATAAAACGACACGAGAAAATTGGTGCCAAAAACATGTTAAACGATTAACGAAAAAAAAAAAATAATAATAATTATACCAACGCTGCTAATCAAAACAAAACCCCGATACGACAACACGTTTTTAAGCAACAAATTAAAGCGAAATAATAATGTTTAAAAGCGTTAAACTCACCATTTTTTTTCTTAGAAAAAAGCCGTTAAAAATTTGCTAAACTCACCAAACAAAACACAGAGTAAACGGAAGTATTTATTAAGGTTTTAAGAAAAAAAAGCAAAACAAAGGAAAAATTGCAATTAAACTAAAAGTGAAAGAACGAAATTTAATTTAAATATTACGGATAAAAAAACAACACAAGCTTTAGCAAAAGAAAGAATAAAAGAAAACTGAAAAATTCTTTTACATTTCGAATGAATATTTTATGGCTTAAGAATGTAGTTTTTTTCTAATTTTCTTTTCCTTTTACTGGTGCTTTTTATTTCATTTTCTCTCCCATTTTCTTTTTTAATTCTTTTATTTCCTATTTCTAACTTAAATAAAATGTTTTGCTTGTTTTTTATTTTCTCTGCTGCATAATTTATGGCTTTATCTCTGTGTGTGTGTGTCTGTGTGCAGTAACAGTTTGCCTATGCGTTTAATGCTTTGTGTCTATGCTACACATACACATATGTACACACAGAGTAGTTTAGTTAAAAGCATTTTGACATTATTAATATGTATTAGTGTGTAAATGTCACTGTAGTGGCTTCAACTACATTTATCATCGTTGTAAGTGGCAAAACATAAAGTTTTCTCCCGCATACGTACACACACATACACACACCTACACACAAGTGTGTGCTTAAATTTTGCGCTTATTTTTCTCTTCATTTATTCATATTCTTTTTATGTATTTATATGCGCCCTTATACTTACAAATACTCGTACATATGCATTAATATCATATTTGAATATATTTTTTTTAACATATGAATGAATATAATCAGAAAGAGCAAGTCAAGTTGGCTTCTCAGAGGGGGATAAAAGAGTCTATTATAGGAAAACATGGTTTTATTTCAGTAAGAAATTTAAGAGAATATATTTAAAAAGGGGGCTACAGCAAAAATAAATTTCTTGTATTATTTTGTAAAAATTGATTGATTGACTTACTGATTGAAGAAACAAGCAGCCTTTAATGTTTGCCATATCAACTTGAGGTAAATTGATTAGTTATCCCCATTAAATAGAGAATAAATTTCGTTTTGGAATTACCATAGCTTTCCCAAGGAACTTTGTCTTGTTAGTTGAAATAATAGGATATGCACATAGTAAAGGGTGGTGCAACTTTAACGTCAAGTTGTTTGCCTAACACAATGTGAAATTTTTTTGTTTTAGTGTTTGACAAATTCAACCATGGAGCAGGGCCCTAAGATTGTTGTAGCCTTTTATGAAAATTGATCGTTCAAATCAAAGTGCATCTCGTACACTTTGTGATTTATTTGGTCGGCATAATCAACCAAATGTGTCCACAATCGGGAGAATCGTGCACAAATATCAGCAGACTGGGTCTGTAGAAAATGTGGAAGCACCTATGCATGCTTGCCAAGTCCGTTCTGCGGAAGACATTGCGAATTTATCATCATGCCTTACAATTGAAAATCTCACAAACATCACTCGAATTTCAATTGACTCAAGAGAAGAAGCCTGCTGACCATTTCATTCATTTAGTTGAACAGACAGAAGTGAATGGTGATTTTGCAAAGAAATTTATCTTCAGCGACAAGGCACACTTTCACCTCAGTGGATGCGTTAACAAGCAGAATTGCCGCATTTGGGAAAATGAGAATCCAAGAGTGATTTTTGAAAGGCCGGTGCATTGCGGTTTATAGGTTGGCGGCATCATTAAGCCGTAGTCCTACGAAAATGAAGTCGATCAAGCAGATACCGCGAATAGTGTTTGCTATTGCGAGATGATAACAGACATCTTGTGGTTAGAAACTGAGCATATGGACATGTGGTTCCAACAGGATGGTGCCACTTGCCGCTCAGCCAGCGAAAAAATGCTTCTTTTGTGCGAGAAATTCAATGGCAGTGTTATCTCATGTCGAGGCGATGTTAATTGACCTCCACGTTCAGGTGATTTGACACCGTTGAACTTCTTTTTTTGGGTATAAGAAAAAGTATCGGGTCCGCCATCTAACGTTTTTTTTTCAACTAGTGCTTATTCCGTGAATGGTAAGACTTAGCTCATGTCTGATTTGACCGATGATTAGTTTTGTCCTTCCACTGAACGAATATGGTTGTGTATACGCTTGAACAAAGCTGGGAAATAATGCGACATTATTTTGAAAATGTTGGTATTGTTGCAGAATGTGTGCGACAATTGAGTACGGATTTTGGAAGAAGAGAAGCATCGTGAGCTCCGTATGTTCGTTATCTTGTAAAAAAAGTGAAAGAAACTGGCATCCTAATCGATAAACCAAAGCGTGAAAAGCCAAAAACAGTGCGTGCATCTGACAGTATTGCAGGTGTGGCAGAAATTTGTGCGTGAAGCGCCATCAACAACAATTCACCGGAGACATCATTGAGACGAATTTTGTATAAAGACCTTGGTATGACGCCTTACAAAGTCCAATTGGTGCAGGAGTTGAAGCCAACTGACCATCCAATGCGTTTTCGCTTCGCTAAGTGGGCCTGCGATCAACTTACAGAAGATGCTGATTTTGCCAAAAAAAATTACCTTTTCGGATGAAGCTCATTTTGATCTTGGCGGGTATGTAAACAAGTAAAACTGTCGCAAGCAAAAGTCACTGTTTGGTGCGGATTTTGGTCCAAAGGCATAATTGGGCCATTTTTCTACGAAAATAAACAAGGAGTGGCCATTACAGTCAATGGCGATCGCTATCGGACCATGTTGAATGAATTTTTGTTCCCAAAAATTGAAGAGGAGGATATTAGCAACATTTGGTTTCTACAGGACGGCGCTACGTGCCACACAGTTGAAGCTACACTCGATGTTTTGCGCCCTGTTTTTGAAGATCGCATTATCAGTCGCAGAGCTGATGTCGTTTGGCCACCTCGGAGCTGCAATTTGACACCGTTGGACTATTATTTGTGGGGTGCCGTCAGAGATAAGTGTTACGCCAAAAAGCCAGAGACAATCGACACTTTAAAGGACAATATTCGTGAAGCCATTGGTGAAATACAGCTGCACACAATCGATAATGTGCTTAAAAATTGGACCGATCGTATAGGCTATTGCATGGCCAGCCGAGGCAGCCATTTGAATGAAATTATTTTCCATTATTAACCGGAAGGATTGTACTTTCAAATAAAAAAAGAAATTTGAGAAAATATTCAGTAGTTTTTTTTATTGCATTTTCAAAAAAAAAAAAATTTATTTGGCGAACTCTTTATTCATCAATAAGCCATTCCAAAGCTGAAAAAATGGACCACCTTCTATATGGTCTGCGTAGTCATGCTAAAGGTAAGGGAATCGGTTGCGGTTTCTTACTCTACCGAACATGCCAGTATCTTAACGTAGGTTCGTGTTATTGTCCTACCTCATCTCCACTACTACTGGCTATGTACTGGATGTTTAGCCCTGAGTGAGGTTTCTGGAAAAAGCTGAAAAAATGACTCGTGGGTAGAAAATAGGAAATAGGGAAATATGTTGAGAAATAGATAAACCACACTTTGAGGAAAAACATTATTAATAATTTATCAACTGCAATATTTTGTTTTTGTTTTATTTCATTATTACTTTCAGAGAATTTTTTAATTTCTTTTTTGCTAAATAAAAATATAAAATTAAAAATAAATAATAAAACAGAAATCAAAATGAATAATTTAAATATGAAAATAAAATAAAACAATATTTTTAAAATGAAATACATAAAAATCATGAATTTTTAAACGAATAATTTATATTGTATGCCAATGCAATTTATTTAAATCCATATTTTTATGGTTTTAACCTTATTTCTCTCTTCCGTTAACATTAAAAATACACGACTTACCTATAATGACCGTGTGCGTGATTGTGTTAATAAACGTGTTTATATGCCAATCGTACATTAAAATTTTCATAAATTAGTGTGTTCGACTTAAAAATGATATGAAATAAAAATTAATTTAATACTTGCAAATGAATTGCATAAAAAATGAAACAACAGAAGAACACGATAGAATTAAAATTTAATTATAATCGTGTTAATTACACACATTACACATTAAACAATACAGAGAAAAATGAACTCATCTGGACAAGTGTGAAATCAATAGCGATAATTATAAAAAATTACTGCTACAGGACAATTTAAATAAAAAGGAAATTTTTTAAAATGAAAGCATGGAGTCAAAAACCATAGAGTAGTACATTAAAATATACATTTGCTTTATATTGTATATTTGATTTCATTTATTTATTTATTTTATTAAGTTTTTTGGCTTTGTATTGCATTAATTAATTGAATTTCAGAGAATCGAAGATATATTTTAAATAAATAATAAACTCTTGTATTGCAAAAAAAGCAAAATAAATTATTAGCAAATGTTATGAAAACAACAAAATAAAAGAAATAAAATTTCATTAAAATTGGTCAAGTCGTTTTCAAGTTATGATGAAATATATTGGCATAACTACCATATTTAAACCAAAAACTTGCCACGCCCATAAAAAATTTGCGACCGATGAAAAAAACTGAAAATGGATTAGAATTCAGCCACAAAATTATCTTAGGAAAGATATTGTTACGTTTTTACCTTTTAAAAACGTGTTTTTATGAGTTCATAGATTGTAGTTAAAATAAAATAAATTTTGTGTTTGGTTTAATTTAAAAAAATCCTTTATTCAACACAGTTATGTGCACCACTGTTGTAATCTTTTTACAGGCAATAACAATTTTTCTATTCTTAATTACTCCGCCTGTTTACAAGTTTCTAAACAACAACAATTACTCGACAGATCTTTCTACTTAAAGACCTTCCAACCCGATCGTAGTTGCAACTTAGGTTCGATCACAACCTTTTCAACCAGAGGTTATCCACACTTAACTCTCTTTACTGAGTTAGCTCCAACTAAACTGGTTTTCTACTTCACGATTCACTTCACGAGTATACTCCTTATAAACTCTCTTCACACAAACTGCACTCGCTGAGTTTACTTTAGTTAAACTCCACTCGCTGTGTTTACGACACATAAACTTGTTCACTATGTTTACACCAAATAAACTGATTGCTGTTCGCACCGACGTGCTCTTTATATGGCTGAGTAAACAACACATCGAAAGCTCTCGAACCTCTCGATAATTCAGGCAGATTCCATTTCTTTCTTTTAATTTCTTTTTAGTTCTTTTGTAGCCATGCGTATGTAAACATCTACCTCTTTCAGCTCTTAGTGTTTGTTGTTGCTTGTTTATTGTCTGTTACTTGTTTTCTTTGCTGCTTAATTATTGTTGTTGCCGTGTTATTTTTATTTACTTTGTCTGCTATTGGTTATTTATAAACAGCAGGTATAGTTGTTTTTTCAGCTTTTGTTTATTTATTTTAGCGATGTAATAAACGCTGTGGTGCGCAACCTTATTGTCGTAACAATATTTTGTTGCTCCAGTACAAAACCGTGTTAGCTAATATATTTTTCATTATGATAGAGGGATCTATGACAATTATATGTGAAACAAAATATCAGCCAAATGCTCATCATCGGCTTTGATGACATACTTCTATTCGTCGATCCATATTGCAATGACTCTGAGACATAATTGAGGTCTAATGTCGTTAATGTGCTGAATTATTCCATCCTATTCTACACTTTTTTTTTAAATATTCCCACAACAAAGGTTCAACGGTGTCAAATCACATGATCGTGGCGGTAAAAAAACATTGCCATGACAAAAGAAAACACGGCCATTGAATTTTTCGCTAAAAAGAGGCATTGTTTCGTTGGCTGTGTGGCAAGTCGCACCATCCTGTCACAATTACATATCGTTCAAGTCCATATCCTGAATTTCTAGTTTCACAATATAAGTTATCATCTCGCGATAGCGAAAACCTTACACGGTAACTGCTTGGACGACCTCATTTTCGAAGAAGTACAGTCCGATAATGCCGCCAGCCCATAAAATGTACTAAACAGTCAATTTTTGTGGATGCATCGGCTTTTCAACAATCACTTGTGGATTATCATTTGCCCAAATGCGGCAATTCTACTTGTTAGCGAATTCATTGAGGTGAAAGTGTGCCTCGTAACTGAAGAGGATATTTTTTGTAAGGTCACCATACACTTCTGTCTGTTCAGCTAACATTTCGGCGTATTAATGACACTTGAAATGATCAGTAGGCTTCAGCTCAGGATTCAATTTAACCTTGTAAACTTCTGAATTCAAATCTTTATTCAAAATTCGCATCAGTGATATTAGTAAAACGTTCAAATGTTGGTTGACAGCACCAAAACCAGCAATATTTTCTGCAAAACGTACTAAACGAGCATACACAGGAGCTTTCACGTTTCCTACAGACTCAGTTTGCTGAAATGTGTACATAATTCTCCCGATTGTGGACACATTTGGTCGATTATGTTGATCAAAAAAATTACGAAGTGCAAGAAATGCATTTGGATTCGAACACCCATTTTAAAAAAGGCTTCCACAACCTTAACGCGCTATTTAGTTGTGTATCTCTCCATGGTTAAATTTATAAAAGACTGAAACAAAGAAATATGGGATTAAGTTGGGCAAAAAAGTTGACGATAAGATTTGATTCACAATTAACATCGTACGTCGTGCAGCCATGCTAAAGGTAAGGGAATCGTTTGGGATTTCTTACTCTACCGAACATGCCGGTATCTTAAAGCAGATTCGTGTTATTCCAAGCCGAACGGATTGTCCTACCCCATCTCCACTACTATTGACTATGTATAGGGCGCTTATCCCTGAGAGAGGATTCTGGCATAAGACGCTGCAGGCAGACTTGAAGAGATTACGATTCTTCACCGATGGTTTCTAAAATAAATGATAAAGTGGGTTATGGCATCTTCTCTGTGGCCTCAATATTGGAGTCTCGAGTAGACTGTTTGATAATTGCAGCGTTTTTCAGACGGTGATGACGGCCATTACTGAAAACGCTAGTTGGTTTGCAATGAACATAACCACCATTAGAGAAGTATGCATCTATACCGCCTCTCAGGCGGCAATAAAGTCTCCGGAATCTATGTTCGCTAACAACCAGACTGTATTCAAATGCCACATGCCACTGAGGGTGATGGTGAAATATTTCAATATCAGGCTCATATGAGTACGACAAGACAGATATATTTCGGTCAGTAGGGGAACGACAGCACATGTATGCTATGGCATGGCGTGGTGTTGCGGTTAGAATGCACTATAACATTACCAACGACGAAGGTTCGAGCCCTAGCAGAGAACATGGCGAAGAAAAGTTTAATTGTGGTTTTCCAGCATACCTCTGGAAATGATTACAAACATCAAACGAATGATCATGAAAATACGCCAGCTATTGGGAAAAATCCGAATGCTAAAATAGAGATCAATACTAATTAGCAGGAATCTTCAACACTACACAAATTCTTATGAAGGAAGCTACAATGGATTATTCATCTACTTAGCTTGAAAGATCGAAGATTAAAGAAACTGAAACAAGGCAATGGATGCTTTGTGGAAATCCAATAAGCTGCCTAGAGAAGTGACGGAGAGAAAACAATGTTTATCTCTACTTGTCATCTGTATATGGCGCTGAGCCAGTAGTATATTCTTTTGAAGATGGAGACAGATTCCGTCCTACAGGCAGGCTAGACAGCTGTGGCCGGTGGTTTACTGGAAGAGACCTAGTCAAATGGAGAACCTACCAAGACAAAGAATTTCGGCTAAGGTGAGCCATTGTAAGCTCGTATGTGGTCTATTTAGGACATAATGAATCTAATGCTGTTAGGAGAGGTAGTAACCTCGAAGAACTTGCTTTTGTAGTATCCGGCTCTGTCGAGGCTGAAGTTGAGATCTTCGTACGCATTTGAGGTACCCCGAATTGCTACTGGGAGTACCAGTGGGGTGTAATGGTTGCTTCGTAATCGAAGCCGGCTGGGAATTGGTGATCATGTAGACCTATTTTACCTTTTTTGCTTTCCCTGGATCATTATGGTGTATAATATCACAGTGGCACTAAGTTGGATGGCCTAAGTGGGCTGGTGGGTTTTTGAACTAACATAACTTTTTTATCACAATTTTGTCGATAAGATTAATAAATTTAGCCACATAGTATTGCTTTTATAAAACAAAAATTAAAATGAGCCTAAAAATCAAGGATATGGATCAATGTGCCCATTTTATAGCAAAAAAACTGTGTGAAGTTTGCAAACGATAGTTTTTAAAATTTCGTTTGTTTTTTTACAAATTCCTACTGTGTTCCATTACTGAACACAATGCTTGTTTTACCATAGGTAATAAATTTTATTCAACATGACACTTATTGTCTGTATAAATTTATCAATTGAAAAAAAAACCAACATAAAAATTCTATCAGCCTATACTTGAAAACACACTCACTCCTACACAATTTGTATGAACACAGACAAAAACCATTTCGTACATTAAAGTCAATGTGTTGCGTTATAAAACACAATTTATTTTTAATTTCATTAACTTATTAAACACCTACACCTGCACGTGTACATACATACGCTAGGCCTGTCAATTACTTTCATATTGCCACTTAAAGAGAAAGGGAGCAAACGGACATATAGACAAACAACAATAAATGAATAAATAAGTAAATGGACACACATACAAACCCACCCACATATTGACACGCAAACAGAGATAAAGAGAGAGGTATATGGATAGAGAGTAAGAGAGAATGAGAGAAAAATAAACATTCAATTGCATTGCAACGTGATAATTGGTTTAATGATGTGCTATTGATAAAATAAAACAACAACACCCCTGACACCAACAACGTTTATATCAATAGCAACAGGAAGAACAATATTCTTATTTAATGTCAAACAAGCAAGCCGAGTTAATAAAAATAAAATATAAATAAAAACGTTCATTTAAATTTGTTGATTTAAAAAATATATATAAAAATCGTACACTGCAAAAAAAAACAATCAAATTTTTGTTGTAGTTTTGTTGTATAAAGATAATCTTATAGGAGAATATACAGGGTGCTATGAAAAATATACCGTTATAATATAAATAATTTCTTTATATACCGGGTCCGCCATCTAACGTTTTTTTTCAACTAGTGTTTATTTCGTGAATGGTAACACTTAGCTCATGTCTGATTTGACAGATAATTAGTTTTATCCTTCCGCTGAACGAATATGGTTGTGTATACGCTTGAACAACGCTGGGAAATATTGCGACATTACTTTGAAAATCATGGTAATGTTGCAGAATGTGTGCGATGTGTTCAGATGAAGCTCATTTTGATCTTGGCGGGTATGTAAACAAGTAAAATTGTCGCACAGAAAACCCGCACGCATACATTGAAAGGCCGATACACTCAAGAGGAGGTACTGTTTGGTGCGGATTTTGGTTCAGAAGCATAATTGGGCCATTTTTCTTCGAAAATGAGAAAGAAGTGGCCGTTACAGTCAATGGTGATCGTTATCGGGCCACGTGGAACGAATTTTTTTTCACAAAAATTGAAGAGGAGGATTTTAGCAACATTTGGTTTCAACAGGACGGCGCTACGTGCCACACAGCCGAAGCTATAGCCGATGTTTTGCGCCCTGTTTTTGAAGATCGCATTATCAGCCGCAGAGCTGATGTCGTTTGGCCACCTCGGAGCTGCGATTTGACACCGTTGGACTATTATTTGTGGGGTGCCGTCAAAGATAAGTGTTGCGCCAACAGGCCAGAGACAATTGACGCCTTAAAGGACAATATTCGTGAAGCTATTGGTGAAATACAGCTGCACACAATCGATAATGTGCTTAAAAATTGGACCGATCGTGTAGGCTACTGCATGGCCAGCCGAGGCAGCCATTAGAATGAAATTATTTTCCATTATTAATCGGAAGGATTGTACTTTCAAATAAAAAAAGAAATTTGAGAAAATATTCAGTAGTTTTTTTTTTATAGAAGTTTCAAAATAAAAAAAAAAAATATTTGGCGGACCCTTTATTAAAATCATTTTTATTTTCAAGTGTTACAGTTCATCTTAAACTAATTTATCGTTCTGACGTATGATTAATATTGAATTCGAATTAAATAGTAATCATACGTCGCGGTGATAATATGACTGTATTTATAATGGAACAAATATAAATTGTAAAGCCCCTTAAGCCGGAAATTATGATGCGAGGGTAGCTAAAAAATTCTGTAACTTTTTGAATTTTCAACGCAATAACTTTCAGTGTAACACTGTTCCTCGTTTTATATTACACGGTGCGACAAAAAAAAAATAAAAAAAAATAAGTGGCAAGTGGTACAATTTTTCTGATAGGCATTGTCGAGTAGAACAAGGATTTTTAAAATACTTCCAAAATCTCGAGTTACGGGTAAAAAACCGATTTTACGGATCTTCATGGACTTATGAGCTAATAAGTCAACTGAATATTACCCGATTTTAAGTTTCTTTTTTGGATTTGAAAAAAAGAGAAACAGAACTTCTAAAATGACATGTATGTGGATGTGGATTTTCCATATTAGCCGACGGTCGACGTTTATTGCCAAATATTTAACCTAAGAACTCTGTGGGATAATTTGGTTGTTTATTACAACAGGTGGCAATGACTCCACACATAGTGTGAATGTTATGTGAGTACATTTTTGCTCGTTAACGTTTATTCATTATTACTCCAAACAGACCTCCAGCTATATTATTGTATATGATACTGCAACTACCTAGTTGCTGTCCCGATTACAGTTTACCAGCACTGAGAAATTGTACGACGCACGATATTGTCACAAATTATACAAATTCTTGGTGTGTGAATTAATAGCGGCTAGAGCTTAAAGTACGAATTTAATAAGTTTCTTATATCTTATTTCATATACGTCAAGTCCCATAACATTTCATGAAGGAACATTGGGACTTCTCTAAGTCAATGAGCTACACCCGATTATATTTTAAAACTCATTGAAAGGGCCCTACAGTTTAACGCTGGCTCCGAACGGCAAATGCATTAGAGAAGTTTTAAATAGTAAGTAATATTCATAACCAGTTACTCGTTAATGTTATGAGGTGATACCGCTGTCGAAAAAAATTTTTTTTAAGATGGTCTGGTCTGCTATTGAACCGAGTAGGCGGGTGTCTTACCTACCATACCACAGCGGCACACATCGTATTTCATGAATAATTTTATTATTATGAAATAATACAAAGTAATATGAATATCGTACGGACAAAAATTTTATACATAATCATTACTTGGTAACGACAGAGGAAGCATCACTCGTAATCAATTTAAACGTTATCGGTAACAAAGCAAATATTTAAAGTCTGTTAGACAATATAACTAAACATCAGACAGAATTTGTAGGCACAATAATTTTTTTTTAAATTAAATTTTTTCTTAAGCAAAAAGGACAGTCCTATTGACCATAGATTGGAATTCCATTCTTTGAACATTATTGTTCCATATGTAAATTTTAGATCAAACTAATTCTTTTTCTCATAGACTTTTTCAGTACAATAAAAAAGGCTTTTGAATATTGTTTTTTAAATTTGTTGGATTCCAAACATATATTTCAGTTAATTCATTCATATACTTACATAGTATAGTACGAGTATATATGTACGTTATAATAAAAAACTTCATTTATTACCATTTCTTGGCTAAAACGCATGAATTTTTCGCATATTTGGGGATAACTACATATGTAAATGTAGATGACGACGTCAAAAGAGAAAAAAGTGCTTTATTCTTATCAGAACACATTTTAATTACATTGGAAACATGTAAGCGACACTTGGGAAAGGTATTGAACTCCAGGATGTGTTATCTTTTGACCCATAGAGTGTGCCCTCAGCTTCTTCATTTGAAATACATCCAAATTCACTCCTACTTTAAAGGGAAGAGTCTGTTCCATCATCAGGTTTGAAATCGCGGCTCCTTATTTTCACTTTCTATTTCTTCTTCCGTCAAATAAATGGTCCGCCAAATAAATTTTTTTTTGGAAATTCTATAAAAAAACTACTGAATATTCTCTCAAATTTATTTTTTTATTTGAAAGTACAATCCTTCCGGCTAACAATGGAAAATAGTTTCATTCAAATGGCTGCCTCGGCTGGCCATGCAGTAGCCTATACGATCGGTCCAATTTTTAAGCACATTATGGATTGTGTGCAGCTGTATTTCACCAATGGCTTCACGAATATTGTCCTTTAAAGCGTCAATTGTCTCTGGCTTGTTGGCGTAACACTTTTCTTTGACGGCACCCCACAAATAATAGTCTAACGGTGTCAAATCGCAGCTTCGAGGTGGCCAAATGACATCAGCTCTGCGGCTGGTAATGCGGTCTTCAAAAACAGGGCGCAAAACATCGAGTGTAGCTTCGGCTGTGTGGCACGTAGCGCCGTCCTGTTGAAACAAAATGTTGCTAATATCCTCCTTTTCAATTTTTGTGAACAAAAATTCCTTCAACATGGCCCGATAACGATCGCCATTGACTGTAACGGCCAATCCTTGCCCATTTTTGAAGAAAAATGGCCCAATTATGCCTCTGGACCAAAATCCGCACCAAAAAAACTCATCTTGGGTGTATCGGATTTCCAATGTATGCGTGCGGGTTTTCTGTGCCCCAAATGCGATAATTTTGCTTGTTTACATACCGGCCAAGATCAAAATGAACTTCATCTGAAATGATGATTTTTTGTGACAAAATCGGCAAATTCTGTAAGTCGATCGCAGGCCTATTTAGCGAAGCGTATTCACAACCATATTCGTTCAGCGGAAGGATTAAACTAATTTCCCGTCAAATCAGATATGAGCTAAGTGTTACCATTCACGAAATAAGCACTAGTTGAAAAAAAACCGTTAGATGGCGGACCCTTTATCTGGGTATCTTACTACTTGATAGTTTACAGAACACGCGCAAGCTAAATATTCAAACTGTGTTATGGCGAATTGATAAGAGGTGGTGTAGGAGGTGTAGCTTTTGCCTGCATTTCCTACATCAGTCAATGATTTTACACAAAAAAAGCTTATGAAATATAAACAAAAGTAAATAATATTACATCGGCAGTAGCGCTTTTGTATGAAAAATTTTTTTACCATAAGATGGAATTAAAACAAATTTTGGAATTAATTTTTCTGTAAAGTGCAAACAGCTCATCAGATGTGATGCTTCTACAAAATAGTTAAGCATAAAAATCTAATCTTCCATCGAGAAGAAATAATGAGCAAAACAAATTTCATATGAAACGTTTATGTTCTAAGGATCAAGTTACGGTTTAAAGAAAAGTTATTCGGTACAAGGAAAATCCACATAAATCAGCTGATGAAACAAAAGACTATAAGTCTTAATAAAGATCGTTTAGAAATCTTATCATTTAATGTCTAGGAATGAAAGAAATTCATGTATAAAAAAGCCACAGAAAAAAATGCCATTAAAAAAAGAGAAAATAATAAGGCCAGTTCACTATATCTGGCATATTTGTAACACAATATACTCATATCTCTCACCCTTATAGGAATATTGTATACGAAACGCAATTCAAGTTCTTTTTTATATATTGTTTCATGTTTCGCTATAATTTGTAATGCTTTAAAAGCAATTTTGCTATGGCATCCTATACTTAATACTGTAAGTTTATTTAAATATTAAAAGTTATTCTTAAGATTCGTTTTAATTTCTTATTGCTTGTTTGCTTATCTATTTCAATGCACTATAAACTCCTTTCAGGTTGAAAAAAAAAAAAAAAAATTCCAAAAGAAATATTTTGCTTGTAATATAAGTTTGTTTGTTTGTTTGTCTGAAATTGTTAAAAAGTTTACTTATAAATGCATATTTTATGTTTACAATGTAATATTAAATACAGGAGACTTAAGAACTTTTAGAAATTATTTTAAATTTACACCCATACTCATACACATTTATTCCTTTAATCTTTTAAGCTGTGTTCTGTACGCTACTAAAGCTGTTCAATGCGAACTATTCAGACATGATTTTATTTTCTTTAGATAGGCTTATCTTATTATCATTCAAATAAATGTCTTATTGTTACATTTAATTATCCAAACAGTTGATATGATATTGTTATGTTTTGAACTTTTAAAAACGTATAATTATGAGTTCGTTGATTGCAATTAAAAGAAATAAATGTTTTGTTGATATTTAATTAATAATTCTGCATTTAACACAGTTTTGTGTTCCACTGCTAGTAACCCTTTCAAAAGCAATAAACATTTCTCTTCTTAATTACCTCGTCTGTTTGCTTACTCGGCAGATCTTTCTACTTAAAGATTTTCCAAACCAAACGTTCTTACAACTCAGCTTCGTTTACAAGCTTTTTAACCGAAGGTTATCCAAACTTAACTCTCTTTACTGAATTAGCTTCAACTCAACTTGTGGTTTACTTCACGTCTCACTTCACATCAAGTTCAAAGCAATAAACTCTATTCGCTGAGTTTATTTCACACTTAGTTTACACATAAACTGTCTCTTGTCCACATCGATGTGCTTTTTATATGGCTGACTAAACAATACCTCGAAAGCTGTTGAACTTCTCTATATTTCAAGTAGATTTCATTTCTTTCCAAGCCAAGGTACTAAAAATTATTCACTGTTTCAATGAATTTATTTAATGGAATTGTATATTAATATTGATGGCCTTTGTTTTAATCACATTAACTTCTAATTCATGTTTTTCAGCCTCATCTATGAGATAAAATGTCTTTGGCATAATCGAGATCTTCAAGCTTCTCAATAAATGTATGCCGCTGTATCCATCGTCTACAGCTTTGTTGAAGATGTCATCTATGATGCTGACCTGACGAACTCTACAGTTTCTGTGAATAGTGTCGGGTAGGCAACCATTGTATACAATCCCATATTTATTGTTGGCGTAAAGGGCTTTTATCAATGTTTTTAGTTTGTTCGGATTTTTTTTTCTCCGTCACTCCTCTAGAGAACATATTGGCTTTCCACCAGCATCTATTGTTTTGTTTCAGTTTCTTTAATCAATTTTATATTTCAAGCCAAGTAAATGATTAATCCGCTGTAGCTTCCTCCATATGATTTTTTTTTGTGTAGTGGTAAACATCCTTGCTAGTTGGTGGTGATCTTTACTTTAGCATTGTAATTTTTTGCCAGTAGGTGGCGTGTTTTTTCTGATCATTCGTCTGATGTTTGTCATCATCGCCAGAGGTTTGCGAGAAGGGTCAGGGGGACTTTTTTTCCTTAGTTTGGATATTTCAGGCTTACAAGCGATAAACACTTTAGAAAACCATTAGGACTCACTATACAGCAGCTTTAAAGTTGTACTACATCTTAGAAAATAAGTCATCATGTCGTCCCTATTCCTTAAATTACCTCAATGGCATTGCATTTGTTGTATTGTTACACACACATGTCTTATTGTATGTGTACAAAGGAATTGTGCACTTTTTAAGTATTTAAGCCAAAACATTAATATTTTATTAGATACGAGCTTGAGAATATGTAGAAAATAAACTTTTCTTAACTCTTTTTCTTTCTCTCTTCCTCTTGTTTGTTTGGCTTCAATCGACATTTTAGTTGATAAAAATATTTTTAGAAGAAATGAAGAAACTGAAAACTTAACGAATGATATGAAATCGTTACTGTTTTTTTTCTTTTTTTTTTTTGTAAGTAAAACTTTCAATGAATAATTTTTGCCAACAAATATAGGAAAACGGAATAAAGAGTTAATTTTAAAGAAATCTCCCAAATTAAGCAAAGAAATAACAGACGAGAAAAGACTTTAGAAATCTAGAAAAATAAGGAAAAAATTAAGAAATTTTTACCGCAAACTTAAGTAAACTAGGAAAGATTTTTTTTAATTAACCGGTTTTAAATAAATATTTCTGTTAACCTTTCAAATTTTTTATAGTTTATATGAACCCATCTTTTCGCTTATAGTTGTTGAGTTTTTCTTTTCAAGCGCTAACACATTTGGGCCTATAATTCCACGCAACAAGTGGAATAAATTTTCTGATCTTTGATGTGCTATGGTCGTCGAACTTCAAAAATCATCTGCATTTCAAATTCTATGGATACGTTTTCCTTTTTAGAAATCTTTTTCAAAAATGCAGGATTTTTGAGGAGACTTATGATAACTTTGAAATGTTTTATGCGAATTCGTTCATATCATGCAACCCTCCTAATCTGAATAAGGTAAAAGAGGCGATTGGTAAATTAAAAAATAATAAGTCGGCAGGCAAAAATGGGCTACCAGCGAAAATTCTACAGATGAACTTCTACTGCCACACAAATCATCTATATGGGAGGAGTAGAGGCTGCCTCCTGCGAGCCAAAAAGTGGCGACTTGAAAGTCTGTAATAACTGGAGAGGAATTACTCTATTTAACACCATATATAAGCTACTTGCAGTCATAATACAGGAGAGGCTTCAGAGCAGAATAGACAACATATTGCGAGACGAACAAGCAGGCTTCAAACTGAATAGAAGCTGCGTAGATCAGTCCAACACTTTACGAATACTTATTGAACAGTTAATAGAATGGCGTACTTGCTGTATCTACTGTTCGTCGATTTCAAAAAAGCGTTTGATACCATCAGACGAACGGCTATATGGATAGCACTAAGAACAAAAGGAGTACCCCAGAAGATAATTCGAATAATCAGAGCTCATACATCGCTCTGGAACATCAGCGAACTATTCCACACCAATGCTGGAGTTAAACAAGGATGTCCACTATCACCTCAACTATTCAGCATCGTGCTGGATGACATAATGAGTAAAGTCTGTTCAAAAAGAAAAGGGATTTCATGGAGTTTCTCATGCCAACTCGTAGACTTGGACTATTCAGATGACATTTGTCTACTCTCGCATAAGATTTTCAATATGCAGTCGAAACTAGAGGACCTAGAAAGCTTGGCTCGTAGTGTTAGACTTAAGATAAACATCAAGAAAAACAATAACAGCAGAGAAAACATCATGCTATAGGGCCAGACAGTCGAGTATGTAGATAGCTTCTGCTATCTATGAAATACAATGACAACAAACGGTGGCGCAGAAACAGAAGTAGATAACAGGCGTAGATAACAGGCTCAATAACGCGAGAGTGGCATTAGGACAACTGCAGTCAGTATGGAGAAGCTCACATATAGCCAGACGATCTAAGCTCAGAATATTCAACTCATGTGTTAAATCAGTACTGCTCTATGGCAGCGAAACCTGGCTTGTATCGAGTAACATCATACAGAAACTCCAGGTATTCATTAACAAGTGCCTCAGAATCATATGCAGACTATTCTGGCTTAACACCATAAGTAATACAGAACTGTGGGGCATGACTAATGTAGCAATGGATCGGTTACACCATTTGAAAAAGTCCACAGAGTATCACTAGATTATTACTCAAGTGGAATCCGCAAGGCTTAAGAAATCGTGGTCGACCAAAAAACACCTGGAGACCTACAATTATCCAAGAACTGAGACAGAAAAACCTAACATGGGAGGAGGCAAAGTTAACAGCAGTAAGCCGTGTTAGATGGAGATGTCATATGGTCCCAAGAGGAGTAACGGAAAAAAAGAATCGATTTCGTTAAACCATATGTCAAAAAATTACAAACTATACCAGCTTTAAGCCATTATAATAACATTTTTTAATAAAGGGTCCGCCAACTAACGTTTTTTCAACTAGTGCTTATTTTGTGAATGGTAACACTTAGCTTATGTTTCTCATTTGACA
Organism: Wohlfahrtia magnifica; assembly: GCA_023159175.1. Classification (NCBI taxonomy): domain Eukaryota; kingdom Metazoa; phylum Arthropoda; class Insecta; order Diptera; family Sarcophagidae; genus Wohlfahrtia; species Wohlfahrtia magnifica. The sequence goes on along the minus strand of JAKWBJ010000052.1, from coordinate 4,367,966 downwards.
GATAATTAGTTTTATCCTTCCGCTGAAAGATTATGGTTGTGTATACGCTTGAACAACGCTGAGAAATATTGCGATATTACTTTGAAAATCATGGTAATGTTGCAGAATCAAAAATCATCTTTTCAGATGATGCTCATTTTGATCTTAGCGGGTATGTAAATAAGCACGATTGTCTGATTTGGGGCACAAAAAACCCGCATGCATACATTGAAAAGCCGATACACCCAAGACAAGTCACTGTTTGGTGCGGATTTTGGTCCAGAGGCATAATTGGGCCATTTTTCTTCGAAAATGAGCAAGGAGTGGCCGTTACAGACAATGGCGATCGTTATCGGGCCATGTTGAACGAATTTTTGTTCACAAAAATTGAAGAGGAGGATATTAGCAACATTTGGTTTCAACAGGACAGTGCTACGTGCCACACAGCCGAAGCTACAGTCGATGTTTTGCGCCCTGTTTTTGAAGATCGCATTATCAGCCGCAGAGCTGATGTCGTTTGACCACCTCGGAGCTGCGATTTGACACCGTTGGACTATTATTTGTAGGGTGCCGCCAAAGATAAGTGTTACGCCAACAAGCCAGAGACAATTGACGCTTTAAAGGACAATATTCGTGAAGCCATTGGTGAAATACAGCTGCACCCAATCGATAATGTGCTTAAAAATTGTATCGATCGTGTAGGCTACTGCATGGCCAGCCGAGGCAGCCATTTGAATGAAATTATTGTACTTTCAAATACAAAAAGAAATTTGAGAAAATATTCAGTAGTTTTTTTCCAAAAAAAAAAAAAAATTGTTTGGCGGACCCGTTACAAATAGTTCAACGATGAGCATATTTGCAATAAAAAAACAAATAATCGCATACAACTTAAAATTATTTAAATTGACTGGTTATTCGTGTTAAATCAACCCTATTATCCCTAGAATCCTGTTTGCTCATGATTTTTTACGTTAGGCGAGCATAGCGCATCAAAAAAATTTAGTAGGTATTCATGGTGAGAAATGTGTTTTTTTATTTGCTGCCTAGTGTTAGTTTCGTTTTGATATTTTTTTTCTTTAGAAATTTTAAACCGCAAATTTAAGTAAAGTCGGGGTGATTTTTTTAAAGTAACCGGTTTAAGGCTTTTAAAGAATGTAAACATTTGTATTAACAAATAATTTTTTGCTTCGAGTCGTTGAGTTTTCCATTTTACAATTTTTTTTTCAAACCCTAACACGTTTTGGCCTATAATTATTGAAATACAAAACGTTTTTACAGCTTTTTTTTCGTTTTGTGTGAATATTCAAAAACTTTTTTAGTTATTGTATTACAGTAAGGGTGGCTGCTATAATGCCTAATAAAAATATAGGTTTGTTTTTGTGTTTTCATATATTTATTTATTTTTTTTTGCACAGGCTTAACGAACTACAAGACCCCAAAAAAATTTAGAAAAAAAGAAAAAAATGATTGTTGTTTCTTAAGGCGTTACTAATTCGCTCGTTAGCCAGACAATTAATTTTAATTATAGCCATTATACTTGAAATTCTATCACTAATTTTTGTTACGTTTTCATATTCCACAAAAAAGTAAAATATAATAAAAGTAGAAGATAAACTTTGAAACTTTTTATACCGGTTTTAGGGAAAAAGGGAAATTTCGAAATACTGTTACACTCTATTGGCATGTTTTTGAAATTGAAAATACTTGTATTGGATTACAAAGTAATAAAAGTTTTTGGCAATTAAGAAATTCAGCTCCTTTTTTTCTTCTTATAAAAGTTAAGTTCAAATAAGAAGGATATGGAGTTAAGAAAAGCAGCAGGCAAATTACAAAAGAAGAAAGAAAAAACAACTTTAATCAAACAGGCATAATATTAAGGATTACGGCAATCATTACCGCTAAGTAACCATAACGGTGGTGGTCGTTGTAAGTTACCAAAAAAAAAAAAGAAAAAAAAAGATGCAAAAAGTAATTAACTCAGAACTTTTTGTCATAAAGATATCTAATGACTTATTTAAGAATTCGTATTTAAGAGAAGCATAAATATGCAGGGAAGTTTAACATCAACACCAACACCAATTGTTTGAAGACTTTTAAGAGAACTCGTTATAAACATAGTCTTGCTCTCTCAAGGCATAGAAAATTACGACAGCGTTTGGGTAAATGGATGGATTGTTGAATCAACTCTTAATAGTTAAAATAGCAAGCATACGAGTATATTGGGTCATATAAAAAGTATTGGCGTAATTAATTGGCTTTGATGTCCTTATATTGAGCAACATCTTGTATTTCCTCCATTTCTTGTCATTTTGACAAATTAGGTCAGAGGACGAGTAGGCTGTTAAAAAAAGGATGGTTGTAAACACTTAGAGGCCACATGGTCTATTGTGATAGTCCTACGTATGTAAAAAAATGCTAAGAAGAGAAGGGGAGAAAGAAAAGTAATCGATGAAGAAGAGATAAGGAAATACAAAGAAACTAGCAAGAGCTAAAAACAAAAACTAGGTTTGAAAAGCAGTGCCAAAAAAGTACAACAGCCAGAGACCACAGAGACCCATCGTGGAAACAAAAAACTGGAAGATTCTAAACTTATCGAAATCCCATCAATCCCCATGCCACAACCAGCTAAGGCACTTGGTAAATCGAAAAAAATAGCATCAGCACTCGAGTAGAAGTTTAGAGTTTGGATTGTATATTCGAGTAAGAGTCGATGAGACAATAGGTGTTCGATCGTCTTTAACTCTTCCTCGTCTTCGAACTGCCTACAGTAATAGGTATAAGTATTTGCCCATCTACAAGTCATCGAACAGATAGCGCATTGGCTCCATCTTTCTCACTGAGAAAAGAGTAGATGTCCTACGACTAGAAATAACCGCCCATATGATCCTATAAAGCCTGCAACCTGATTCGTTAAAGCAGATTTAACCAGCCCTTCCAAAGAAGAACCTCTCGATTTCACCAATATAATGATTCAACGGCAGCAGAATAGTCCACAGTTCTACTGACTAAGAGCCATGACTGTCCAATTTATCAGCCATTCCATAACACGCAAAGTTTAAAGGCTAATTTGCGATCCAGTATCTAATCGAGCACGATTTATGTGCCTTGAGAGATGCCGGAATGACCGACACTCAACGCTCCCAAACTTATTTTCGGTCACCTTCACAGCCTTCCTTATAGCAAAAACGTCCGCCTGGAGGACACAGCATTCGTTGCTCAAATTCTAAGAATTCAAGTTAGCTCGCAGTAGATTCTTTCTTTGCCTTGGATACGTCCATAAAAAAATTTCACACTACCAAGAGGAATGTCGCACTCCTGCAATTCATCCCTATTCGGTATCACCACGTCTGTATAGGTAGCAGAACATAGTCAGACGCAAAAAAAGCACAGCTGCCTGTGAACTAGAACCAGGGTTGGCAAACCACTGGGTAACCCAATTGAACCCACCCTGGTTTTATTGGGTATTATATTGAAAGAAACCCGGGTGGGTTTTCTTATTGCAAAGCTTTCGTAATTTATTTAAAACAGAAATAGATGTGATTTACGTATTAGGACTACATATTTATTTATTCCGGTTTTGACCGCAAACAGATAATGAAACAACAAATTTATCAGATCACTGCTTAGATCTTTTCTCCACATCTGGACCAATTTCTTAGTCTCGTCTCAGAACAACTTCAAGGTGCTCCAACTTCCATGTTAAAAGATAAACTCATATATCCTTATACGTCCTAGATAGTTTCTGAAAATGTATGTCGTAAATCGAAATGCTTTTAAGCGAAATGAATAAGTGAAGCGTTTGCTTTCCTTATACTTTTTTTAGAAAAACGGAGAATCCAAGTTTTTTAACTGTAGAACGTGGAGAATTGCGCTTAAAGCGAATGTGTTCCATTATACAAACAGGTCGTTATAGCGAAATTGCAGGTAAAGAAAGCCTATATAAAAGGGTGTGAGTATATTGTACCCCTCGCAACAGTCGAAGGACCAATACGACGGATACGGCATTGTTTCTCAACATTTGCGACATATGTTCATGGGTGGATGTTTTGCATGCAAAAGAATAACTTAATCATGTCTGTCTTTATATTCCGGCCGTTTTTCTCATAACGCACGATTCAAAAGAAGTAATTGCAGTCTGCTTCGATCATCCAGTTTTAGCAGACGCCTTGACTCTACAAATAGTGACTGTATAAACAAACAAAAAATATGGTCGTCTTAAACGAAATTTGGAAGCAGTTTTAAAACCTAATAAAACCAAAAAAACACAAAAATACTCCGTGGGTTGAGATTTTTTTTTAAACTGGTTTTTTTCCACTTTTTACAGCCGGAAGATGAATTTTAAGGTCCAGAATACAGACATCAAGTATCATGTTTACTTAAACATTTTCTCTGTTTAGACTTTTAACTTTAATGGCAAAAATACAGAGGTTAACTCCTTTTTTTCGAGGAACGTAGTTCCAAAACATGTGGGCTTTTAGATTTAAAAATTTTCTTTATCATTTTCTTATAAATCTTACCAATTGTGCACTGCGTTGTTATTTTTAAATGCAAACAGTCGTTCATTTTAATTTTTCTTCCCTTTCAACTGAATTCAAAAAACTATTTTACGATTTTATAGGAAAATTGAAAACAACAACAACAACAGCAAATCAGCTTATATAGAAACTGTAAATAGCTCTCTAGTATTTGCCAATATTTAAAATTTTGTTACATTTTTTATAACAATTTGTACCCCTTTTTTCTGTCCGATGTGTGTTCATTGAGCCAAAAACAAATCTAAAATCCCTTAAGGTCTTTAAAACAACTTTGAAAGGGGAAGTGTGGGTGCAAAGAATGCAAGAGCTAAAAAACATGAGAGTACATTTCCTGGAAGCCAGAAAAAACAAAAAAGATTAAATATCACAAAACAAAATAACGAAACATCAATGGAATGAAAGATAGAAACGGTTTAGAAAAAAAGTACAAACAAATCGTTAAGAGGTCATCATAACCATGCTGTTACTCATCACTATTTCATCAACATAATCAATGATCATTAAAAAGAAATTTTCAATGAAAACTGTGATAATCATCTTCATCAAATAGAAAAGTTTAATGGAAACTATAACATGACAAAGAGACAATCATGCAAAGGGGGAATAAAAGAATCAAGAGCAGTTTAATAGTGAAAATCATCATAAACACGTTTATCAAAAACAGAGAAAGAGAGTGAGAGACAGAGTAGGGAAAGCTTAAAACTGTCAATCAATACCATCAGTGTGCTGATGTATCCATAAAAGAGAAACGATAGTTTAGTCGTAAAAAAATCTGTATATTTAAAGTAACATAAAAGGAAATTAATACTCAATTTACGGCGCTTACGTTTCTTTTTGTCTCCCAAGTTTAATTTTTTATTTTATTTTTTCATTTGTAATGCCCTACCTACAGTACTACTTATGACACGAAATATAATATTTCCTTTAAGGCTACTTTTAACTAAATCTATGGACTTGGATTAAGTGTTTGAATCATATGTATATAGTCCATGTAAGACTTGCTATTAAAGTGACCAAAATTTTATGAAATTTTAACAAGTGGTCTTTCACTTCAGCTATAGTTTAACTTTTCTGTTTTTTTTTTTTTTTTTTTTTTTAAAGTTCATCGGAGAATTTAGAAGTAAAACTGAAAGCTTAATGCCGTTGCAATGAAGTCTACAGTTTCATGGAAATAATAATTCTGAACGGCTAAGGACCAAATTCCCCCATATCAAGGGAAGTGAGAAGCCATGAAAATGCAGTTATTTTCTAGTTTGTTAGTTGATGAGTTGAAATTTACCATTTTTTTTAAATTTTTAAACATGCGTCGATATGCGTTGACATGCAACGTTATGTGACGATATACGTCAAGTTACAATAGTGCCAAATGACTACTAAAAACATCTGTTTTATATATTTTTATACCCATTTTATCAACTTAATACAATTTCCACATAAAAAAACCAAAATTTACAAATGCAAAAATCAAATAATAAAAATTTGAAAAAAAATGTTTGCTAATAATCAATCTATTTATGTAACGAAAATTCTAAAAAAAATTCTTACACCCAATGCATTACACTGTGTGACAAAAAAACAAAATTGAAGTACCTGGCGAATGATACAACTTTTCTGATAAGCGCTATCATGAACATGGAATTATTTTTTGAATTTTCAAAACATCTCCAAGCTATGGGGAAAATATACACCTAGATTCCTCAATGGGACTTAAGCGACATACATATACAAGGGCGGATTGATATTGAATCTACCTAAGCAGGAAAAAAACCTTTTTTTTCAAAAACCATTAATTTCTCGAAATAGTCTCCTTTAAGTTAAATACACTTAGTAAGACGATTTTCCAACTTTTTGTTACCATCTGAATAACACGATTTTAGGAACTCCTCAAAATACGCATTAGTTTCGGTAATCACTTCTTCGTTTGGAAACAGGAAAAAGTCACTAGGGGCTAAATCTGGACTATAAGGTGGATGATCAACCAACTCGAAGTGGATTTCTCGTAGTTTTAGCATCGTATCTAATGCTGTGTGAACCGGTGCGTTGTCTTGAAGAAAGAGCACTTTTTTCTTGTTTAAATGTGGTCGTTTTTCCTTGATTGCATCAACCAGTTGATCCAACAATGCACTCTCCTGTGATTATTAACCCCTTTTCAAGATAATCGATGAGCAATATTCCGAGTGCATCCTAAAATACAGTGGCCATAAGCTTGCCAGACGATTTCAGTGTCTTCGCCTTCTTCGGAGCACTTCCACCAGCTTCCACCTATTGCTTCGATAGATTTTTGATTTCAGGTGTGTAGTGGTGGACCCACGTTTCATCAACAGTTGTTAAATCTATGCCAAAAATCGACAGGATTATGCTTTATCATGTCCAAATACCGCTGTTAAGTGGTCTGTCGAACTCGTTTTTGTTCAACACTGAGCAAACGCGGCACCATCTTGCCGATAGCTTTTTCATATGCAAATGTTCATGCAAAATGTTGAACACACGTTCATATGATATGTTTACCATTTCAGCAATCTCACGTATTTTGACCCGGCGATCATTCGTAACGACATCGAGGATTTTCTTGATATTTTCTTCAGTAACCACCTCTTTTGGCCTTCCTGTTGATGATATTGTTGCAGTGCTTGTTCGGCCTCGTTTAAATTCAACAATCCAATATTTGACCATATAATCTGACGGAGCAGATTCGCCGTAATGTTTATCAAGCACTTCTTTTGTCTCTTTCGCCGTTTAATCCGTTAAGTGTTTAATCACTACACGAAATTCTCTTTTTGCCATTTTCCAAGAAACACAAAAGTTGATTACTTCAAACGACTACAACAAATAAAATAATCGATGAATTTGGCTAAAATTTTAACAGCTGACGTTTGACAGATCGCAGTTTCTAAGAAAGAAAAAGTTTTTGTGTTTGTAATGCCATCTAGCGCTAGGTAGCTTCAATGTCAATTCGCCCTCGTATTTTAATTTGTGCCACTGTTGTATGGTAGGTAAGACCCCCGCCTACCAACCAGAAGATCGTCGGTTTACTACCAGGCTAGGCCATCTTAAAGAAAAAAAAAGAAAAAAAAGCTTTTCGACAACCGGTATCACCTCATAACATTAGCTAGTAACTGATTATGAGTATTACTACTATCGAGAACTTCTCTAAATGCATTTGCCGTTCGGAGCCGACGTTAAACTGGTAGGTAGGTAGGTTTAACTGGTAGGTCCCTTTCAATGAGTTTAAAAATAGAACCCGGTGCAGCTCATTGACTGAGAGAAGTCCCCATGTTCCTTCAAGGAATGTTATGGGAATTAATAATACATACAGAGTGTCCGCCGAGAAGATATCCTACTTTGTTTGGCTATAATTTTTGATTATATATATAGAATGGATCTTATATTGATAAATGGAATATGGAATACAATATTAGATAAATGCCCGCCTCTTTTAGCCGTCAAAGATACTCATAAGTGTTACGCCAACAAGCTAGAGACAATTGACGCTTTAAAGGACAATATTACAACTTACAATTTTGTGTAGGGTACTACGCAGCAGCAATTGACTGACTTTTGTTCTGTCACTTTGTTCTTCGTTGACAATCTGTTTTGCAATTTTCTTTTCTTGGACGTTCCACTTGAATGTTGAAAAAAAAGGAAACCAGTTGAAAACATAAAAATAATCCCTAAAAAATTGTGAAAAAAATAAAGAAAAAAACAATAACAACAACAGCAACAAGAATCTATTTGCGTTTACCCCAAGGGCTTTTTTAACTACATATTGACATGATTTAGTAGGTGATGACATTTTCGGCCATTCTGATAAAATATTATTGGCCGGGTAATAAATAATTTAATAAAAAACGAAAAAAAACATGTCAACAATAGCAGCCCAAGGTGGGAGACAAAAGTAAATGGACAAAAGAAACTATAGGCAATGAGAGGGCTGCAAGTAAATTGAAGTAAATTGGGGTGGCATGGTGTAGTCGATAGGGTGCAGTAATAACAACACAAGCGCTTCCGATTCTAGCCCCAGCAGAGGACATAATGAAGTAATTAAATTATAGATTCGTTTCGAGTCTTACCCTCCTCCAGACAAGTCCATCTAAAAAAAAAGCAAAGTAAAAGAAAAAGCCCAGCTTTGACTTTTTTGCTTTCCTCTAGCGATGATGACAAACACCAGACGAATGATCAGAAAAACGCCACCTACTGACAAAAATTTACAATGCTAAAGTGGTGATCACACCACCAATTAGCAAGGATATTCACCACCACCACACAATCGATATGGAGGGAGCTACAGTGGATCAATCATCTTGATCAACTTGCTTAATGAAACTGAAACAAAGCAATGAATACTTTGCGGAAAGCCAATATTGTCTACGTTTTGGAAATAAATTTCCAATAAGTCCCAACGTTGCCCAGATAGAAATCGATTCCTTTCGTTCAGTGGAAATAATAAACTGAATTTTGCGACAGAATAGAATGACCTAATTATTGCCAGAAATTTAGACCGATAGATGGCCCGCCCGCTAAAGTGGACTTGAAATCAATTCATTAATGAAACTGAAACAAATGAAACAAATATGACAGTTGAAGTGTAGTATGGAAAGAAATGTTAACTTTTAACCGTGACTGTAGAAGCCATATAAAACAAGTCTTTTCCTCTTCTACTATTATATTTTTATTACAGCAAAAGCATTACACGCACTTTATTAACCAATTTTATTAAAGTTACAACAACAAAAACAACAACAATATTAAAACATTATAGTTATTGTTTGTTCCTGAAGGTTGCTATTTATTTAATGTGCGCCTAGAAAAATAATAATTTACGTTTAAATAAAAGGGGGGATAAAGAAATAAACGCCAACAGCCAATTTTGGCATACTTTGCAAATGGAGTGCAGAAGAGGAAGAGAGTAAAGTAAGTGTGAGGTAAGTAAACCACTAATGAAAGTTGTGTACAAACCGCGTTATCAAAAATTACATGAAAACATGAACAGGAAATGTTAATGAAAGTGTTTTACTTTCAAAAAAATATTTATTTAATAATTTCAGTTAATTTTCATGTTTGTGGACAATTTATTTAAAATACATTTTAAAGATTTATATCGAACAAATATTTATTTATTTTATACGATACTTTCTTTTATGATCTAAAGCACGCCAGCAATAGTTTGTACCAAATGTTATCCTACAATTTAACATGGTTTTAAATTTCAATAAAAATAAAATTCAAAAATAAAAGGTTTATAATTTAAAACATTTTTTTTTTTTTATTATAAAAATCCCATACTGGCCTATGCTGCTACACTTTTCATTGTGAATTTCTTTTACATTTTTTTTTACTTAACAAAGCACATAAGTAACTCGGAAATGTAAAAGCAAAATATGAAAAAATAGAAACAGAAAACACTTTATCACTCACATTTCACATCCTCTGCTATTCTGCTCTGATATTTGAAAATATGGAGTGGAAAAAGGCAACAACAGCAAACAAAAATAACAACAACAATACTAAAAACAATGATGAAATTACAACAAACAAAAAATGATTGATGGCGCATGAAATTAATCATGAAATGATGCATTGCCGAGATCATTAAATGACAGCAAAATATCTGGCACACAAATTTATATGAACAAAAACTTACACAAATACATACACACTCACATATACTAGTCCATCTAAAAATTTCACGGTATATGCTATAGGAAGGGTAGAAGACATCGCAAGCGAAGCAATAGAGGCTACTGCCCCACTTGATGGACCTGATGATGAGCTGAATCACGGATGAGTGGTCTACGTCGGCTATTTGGGTTTGTAGTTCACTATCCTTCCAAAAAATCTAGACGGACGATGATGGCTTCGTGATGGCTTAGATAAGGGGAATTTTCTTCTACAGTTGCTATGCCCCCCCAGATGATCACTGGATGAGTTGCAGCGTATGCTGGAGAGACTGGCTGCATATGTACGCTCAAAATCCTCGATGTTCATAAAGGCGGGTCTTCAATACCAAGGCGGTTGAGTGGGGCAGTAGGTGCACCAACGCTGTCTCTTTTGCATCACTGCCGCTAACATTATTGAACGAGGGTAGTGGGAGCACCTTGAGAAGAGCAGGATCTATCGTTCGTCAGCGACAGCCTTGTCTCACGAACCGTTGGAAACTCACGGAGGACTTTACGAATAGTGACACCAGCCGGCGATAATGATAACGATTAATGGACACCACACAGATGGTAACGGAATGTCGGTGCTTACTGGTCCCAAATGGAAGGACTCGTGCTTTGACAAGGACACATTTGGATTGGTGTAAACTGATGATCGGGCAACCGGAGACCTAGTCGAGGAGAGGGTGCGGGATGTTTATAGAATGCACAACAATGCCTTTTAGGCTGCTATGCATCGGAGATCTACAGGTTCCAGGCGGTCAGCGGGAGAGCATGAACGGGCAAGATAAGAAGAGAGCTATAAAAAGGAACAAGAAACAATCCTTCCGACGCATATGCGAAAAGGCTGACGTTAACTATTTTGTAACGGCATTTATACTGGTGCGCAATATAGGGGCTCGGAAAGAGCCCGGACTGATGATTAAAACCCTATTCCCAAGGGGACAACCCTACACAGTTATAAGGATGGGTCGGAGGTTGTCAATGTGATTCCGGCAGTTATGAGAGAGGTTACAGGAAAACCCAGAACCGGATGGGATCCCGAACGGGGCACTTAAGGTGGCTATACAATGAAGGCCGGACTTTTTCCTCGCTATGTTCTAGATGTGTCTTGCAGAGGGAGTTTTCCAATATATATGGAAGGAGCAACGACTGGTACTTATACCGAGACCTGGCAAACCCCCGGGTGAACCATCGTAGTACCGTCCCATCAGTCTACTGATACGATGAGGAAAATATTGGAAAGGATAATATATGATCGGCTACTGCCCTGTGTTGAGGCAAGAGGAGCTATCTCGGACCTGCAGTACGGATTTCGGAAGGGACGAGTCACGGTGGATGCGATAAGAAAAGAAGTGGACATCGCAAGGCAGACCATAGAGGGCGATAAGTTGAGGTTTGGCTCCAAGGAATACTGTGCGGTGGTCAGACTTGACATTAGGAACACAAAAAAGTGTACGTCAATAAGTCAAGAATAATTCAAGAGCTAAGGAATGAGAAAATTCTGCATATTAACGACATTTAATATCAATTATGTCTCAGAATCATTGAACATATGGATCGAGGGATAAAGGTGTATCGCAGAAATTGTGGTGATGATTTGGCCAATATTTTATTTCAAACATAATTGTCAATATTAAGATAAATCTCTGAAAAAATTTTGTTTTATTTTCAATTAAAATCGTGTGTTTTGCGTTGATCACCCTTTGAAGGCGATCATGCTGAATCATACTCTGCCATAAAAGAACATTACTTCAACGTAAAAATACATGCACAGATATTAGAACAGCGAAAGGCTCATTTTTATCTAAATACAGTCAACCTTCAATTCTTAGCAACGTTAAAAAGTATGGCTTTTTAACTCTTAAGTGGACAAAAGGAAATTATGAACTGATGTTAGTTAAGTACTGAATTTTGAGTACTAAATATGGTAGGAAAACCATCTGTCACATGCTGCTCTTATGTACTATATTAGTGATTATGAGTTGATCTTTATAATGGGTCCGCCATCTAACGTTTTTTTTTTAACTCGTGCTTATTTCGTGAATGTCTGATTTGACAGATAATTAGTTTTATCCTTCCGCTAAGCGAATATGGTTGTGTATACGCTTGAACAACGCTGGGAAATATTGCGACATTACTTTGATCGATCGACTTAGAGAAGATACCGATTTTGCCAAAAAAAATCATCTTTTCAGATGAAGCTCATTTTGATCTTGGCGAGCATGTAAACAAGCAAAATGGTCACATTTGGGGCACAGAAAACCCGCACGCATACATTGAAAATCCGATACACCCAAGACGAGTCACTGTTTGGTGCAGATTTTGGTTCAGAGGCATAATTGGGCCATTTTTTTTCAAAAATGAGCAAGGAGTGGCCGTTACAGTCAATGGAGATCGTTATCGGGCCATGTTGAACGAACTTTTGTTTACAAAAATTGAAGAGGAGGATATTAGCAACATTTGGTGTCAACAGGACGGCGCTACGTGCCACACAGCCGAAGCTACACTCGATGTTTTGCGCCCTGTTTTTGAAGATCGCATTATCAGCCGCAAAACTGATGTCGTTTGGCCACCTCGGAGCTCCGATTTTGTTTGACTATTATTTGTGGGATGCCGTCAAAGATAAGTGTTACGCCAACAAGCCAGAGACAATTGACGCTTTACAGGACAATATTCGTGAAGCCATTGGTGATATACAGCTGCACACAATCGGTAATGTGCTTAAAAATTGGACCGATCGTGTAAGCTACTGCATGGCCAGCCGAGGCAGCCATTTGAATGATATTATTTTCCATTATTAACCGGAATAATTGTACTTTCAAATAAAAAAAGAAATTTGAGAAAATATTCAGTAGATTTCTTCATAGCATTTTCAAAAAAAAAATAAAAAAATTTGGCGGACCCTTTATAATCGGCATGAGAGCCAGACAGTTTATATCTCTTATACAGCTTATTATTCCTATTTTTTATATTTGATAAAAATGCATTACTCCATGGGAATGCCTTATTACTCCGAACCAAAATTTTGGGCACCGCTTCAGAAACGCAACAAAATGCAAAACAGCATAAAAATTCGATACTTTTCTATCCAAGTTATCTCCAGAAATAATATATCGCCAATCAACACTGGATAGTAAGGAATTAAATTTTGCGTAATCCGCCCGAGAAAAGCAAAAAACTTTTGCACGACGTTTACTAAGCATTTTCTGTGGAGCAATGTTGGTAGAAAGACAAAAATTCAACTGTATAGTAGGTTGGTGACGATCTTCAGGATACGTTAAAGGAGACAAATTTAAAAAATTTATAACCGAATGGTGGTTAACAAAGACTAAATCCAGAAGTTTGCCAAATGTATTGTTGATGTAATTAATTCGAAAAACACCACCAGCAAACCAGAGACTGAATAAATTTATTCATTTCCAGGTTTGGATTATTTCGTTTATTTATTGTTTTGTTATTTGTTGGTAAAATAGTTTTAGAAATGGAAGAATGGGCACGTACCCCCTGAAAAATAGAAATCATATTGATTTTTTGGTAATACATACTGCTACGTTTTTACCTTTTTAAAAACGTGTTGTTATGAGTTTGTAGATTGTAGTTAAATTTCATTTTTGGTTTTTATTAAAAATCCCTTATTCAACACAGTTATGTGCACCACTGCTTGTAATCCTTTTACAGGCAATAACAATTTTTATTCTTAATTACTACGTCTGTTTACAATCTTTCCAATTAAAGATCTTTCAACCCGATCGTAGTTATAACTTAGGTTCGATCACTACCTTTTCAACCAGAGGTTATCCACACTTAACTCTCTTCACTGAGTTAGTTCCTACTAAACTGGTTTTTACTTCACTACTGGATTCACGAGGTTACTCTTTATAAACGCTCTTCACACCAATAACACATTCGCTGAGTTAACTTTACTTAAAAACTGCACTCGCTGAGTTTACGACACATAAACTGATTGCTCGAACCTCTCGATATTTCAGGTAGATTCCATTTCTTTCTTTTATTTCCTTTCTAGTTCTTTTGTAACCATGCGTATGTAAACATCTACCTCTTTCAGCTTTTAGTATTTGTTGTTGCTTGTTTATTGTCTGTTACTTTTTTTTATATGAGACCAGCACCCAGGGGATGGCCCCTAATCATGCAGTGCATTGTGCTGGCACTAGGAAAATAGGTTATTGGAAGGAGGACAGAGGGAGTAGTGTTTATGGACGTTAGATTTAAATGTACTCATGTCGTAAGTGGCAGGAACGAACAGTGCGACCAAAGAACGCATTCTCCCTATAATGCGTTGTGCGTTTTACTGGACAATCAACTACAAAGGGATGCGCTCTACGAGAAATACGAGTACTACGTAAAAATATATGAATTTTGGGAATTAATTCCTTAATTTCGTTAGAACACATTCCGTTATAGTACCGATAAAACAATGAAACACACGCCACATTGCGACGGTGCTCCAATGAATCGATAGAGTTGGCTACCCTACCGTCATTGATGAGCATCTTCGCCCTCTCCTGTACGCGGTCGAGAAGCTCCAAAATAGACTTTGCAGCACCGGCCCATACGTGAGAGTTGTATTCCATTTTGGGTCGGATATGGATCTTGTAAATAATAAAGAGATCAGATGTTTTGTTTTCTTTGCTGCTTAATTATTGTTGTTGCCGTGTTATTTACTTTGTCTCTGCTAATAGTTGTTGTTGTAGATTTGGTTATTTGTAAACAGCACGTATAGTTGTTCTTGCAGCTTTTGTTTATTATTTTAGTGATGTAATAAACGCTGTGATGCCCAACCTTATTTTCGTAACAATACGGTAATTGAAACTAAATTACTTACAATTGGATGATTCGCTCTTCTAATTTTGTATGGGATTCAACTTAAAAAACCTTATCGTGTATACATGGCATAAGAACAAACTCAATGTACTACTATGATGGCGCAGGGTATCAAATAATTTAAAGAAAAAAAATGTGAAATTAACATGAAAGCAAATGAAAAATAATACAAGAAAAGAAATTTAATGAAAAATGCCAATAAACAAGTATGTACTCGTAGTACAAGTATTTTTGTTATTATTTTTCTCATATCCTCCTCTTTACTATCTTCTTTTCACATTTCTTTACACTCTGCTTGTGTTCCTTCATTGTGTCTGAGCAATATTGACAAATACGAATACATGAGCCTGCTAATGAGCCTTTCTATTCAGGTTTTAATTCCTTTATGTGTATGATTATAGTTTATTGTTATTGCTGTTTATGTTTTCTCTTCTTAATACTCTTTTTTTTCTTGTGTAAACTCATGCATGATTGCTAGCATTGTTATTGTTATTGTTATTGTTTCATTATTGACAGTGACAGCATTGAATTTTTTTCTTTTCATTTAAATTATGAGAAAAACATGAAAATCTTTGTTTTCGAAAGTAGTTTTTTCTTTTATTTTGTTATTTGTTTATACAAAACATTTTGTTCATTCTGACATTTCGTTTCCTTTTTGTTTAAAAATCAGTGATAAAATTCATTGAACAAATTAGAAAACTGAAGGGGAAGATTCCAAAGATGAACTAATTAAAGTCAGTTTTTTTTAATATTCAAATATTTGTAAGAAGAAATAAATGGGTTAATCATTAGAGAGATCAAACGGTTATTATTGAAGCAGTTTAAACCGTTTTTTTTTTTGTTTTGTAAAATACGACTGTTTTAAAATGTCGAATACAGAACGCCAGCATGTGTATTCCCAAGAGGTGGCGAGGTGTAGTGGTTAGAGAGCATACATAACAAAACAAACGAAATAGGTTCGAGCCCCGGCAGAGGATATGACGAAGAAGAACTTTAATTGTGGTTTCGAATGTTTAATAATAAAAAAACGCTGCAACTTCTTCCCTCCAGACAACTTCATCTAAAAAAAAAATAAAGAAAAAAGCCCCCATAACCCTACTCGCATACCTCTGGCGATGATGACAAACATCAGAGGAATGATTAGGGAAAAAACGCCACCTACTGGGAATAAATTACAATACTGAAGTAAAGATTACCACCAATTAGCAAGGATCTTCACCACTACACAAAAGAAAGAAAAAAAATCATATGGAGGAAGCTACAGCGTGTTAATCATCTACTTAGCTCGAAATATCAAATTGATTGAAGAAACTGAAACAAAGCAATAGATGCTTTGTGAAAAGCCAATATGCTCCCTAGAGGAGTGTCGGAGAAAAAAAAAATCGGTTAACTGCAATATGTATAATTTTTATACGTCATTTAGCATTTTTCTAAATTTAATAGGTACATAACGTCCTATCTTTTATATGTATGTCTATGATAACCTTGAACGTCTCACAAAGAATGTGAAAACGATGGTACAGCAAAAATAACTTTTTCTTATTTTCTGTAAATAATTATTAATCCTTTTTATTTCTAGAATGATGAACGACTAGACTTACTGAAAAGAACCTACAAATGCCTGCTCCGAACGGCAAATATATTAGTTAATGAAGTTTTTCACAGAGTAAATCCTTATAAGCAGTCGCTAGCTATGTTGTGACGTGATACCTTTGTTGAAAATTGTTAGATGGTGTGGCCCGGGATTGAACCGAGGACTTCTTGGTTGGTAGGCGGGTGTCTTACATAACATACCATAGTGGCACACACTATTAACTACAAATGTCCTCCAACGTGTGAAAATATTTGGAAAATCAATGGAAAGGATAAATCTGGATATGTATTACGTGTCACTAAGTAAGCTGAAAAGGCTCATCGACACTTGGATTCTCTCAAATCTGCTGACTTTTCCAGACATAGCACTATAGGGGCTCTAGACAACACCCTAGGCACCAACATTTGTACATAGTGGTATAGGGGAGCACTTCCATATTTTTGAGAAATAGCCACTCATACTCATACTCCCAAGAATTTTCAGATTTTTCAAAAAGGCGATTTTTTTAAATTCCAATTTCTCAAATCCGGTCATTTTTCAGGACATACCACTATATGGACTCTCTTGTGGACCCTTTGGACAACAGTGGAAGCACCTCCATATTGTTCAATTATCCTCTGAAGATATTTTACATTTTGTATGTAATCACTGTTAACAGTACTTTGTTGGTGCCTTGGCTTTGCAAATACGAATTTATACTCACACATATGAATTATTAACCGCCTTAAATATGTCTATAAGATTGACGCTATTGTGCAGCATGGAAAACTTGATTCCAAGTTGTCTCTAGACACTGGCAAATCAAAATCTTACAAACTACGCGGCAAAATTGAATCACTGGATGAAAATGTAATATGTTGCGTTACCGAGGATTAAATGTCCGATATGGCTCTAAAAAGGCCGAACGTTATTCTAGCATACTTACTTAGAAACTACAACATGAGACACAAATTTATCAACTTTTTTTTTTGCAAATGCAAAAAAGAATTGGGAAGAATTTTATTTTAATAAAAGAACCTGTTAACCGGTTATTTGATAAATTTTTAACCGAAAAGCAGTTTTTTAAAAATTATAATTTTTCGAATTATTCGAAAACCGGCTTTTGAAAAAGTCGAATAATCGATCTTCCTAGTAATCACAAAGTGCGCTATATTTTTGTTACTTTTCAAACGAAAAGTGTCTTAAAATAATAAATCTTGCTGTGCTATGCTATGTTTCTTATGCAGTTGCGTATATAGTACTACTTTACTATTTGACTACTAAACTATAACTAACTGGCTAAGCATAATGCTCCGCCTGTTATAAAAAATTGACATTAATTTCAAATGTTCGTTCAATTTCCTAAAATATTCTATTCAGCTAATGAATTCAGCTGTAAGATCTTAGTAACCAAAAATTTAACTGCTAACACCGTTAAAAACGCAATTGGTAACACACAAATAACATGGCGATTTTGCATTGGCAGGGTAATAATAGCGTTGACACAAACCAATAGAATAAAAAGTTTTTAGCTCTAAATGCACTAAGTTGGTGTACTTTTTTTAGGCATTTCTTGTTTCCTTACAGTATTGTTACATACTGCTTGTACTTTATTGGCGTTATGACATTTCCGCGACAAGAACTGTTTCCCGATTTCTGAAAGGCGATTTAGCCAAATTTAATTCTGATCCGTCTGTATGTATATCCCATGCATCCTGGCAATTTCTCCTTTATTGCGGACGGAATTTTTTAAAAGCTCGATTAAATTAGGCCATAATAAAAATAATTTATTTTTTTTAATCCAATATTGTATTGAAAACATGTTTTGTTGTATATTGAATGGTCCTCCATCATCTACAGCAAGGACAGTTGCAACTTTTTTCCTTAGAGAAGCCTAATCACCCGATTTGGCTCCCTGTGAGTTCTTTCTGTTTAATCGAGTTAACCATTACGGGTAATGCGTTTCAACAGCCGAGGTGAAATAATGGAAAAGTCACAATAACCAATGATGGACATATCGAAAACCGAATATAAAAAATGCTTCGAAGATTCAATCAAGCGGTGGCAGAAGTGTGTTGCAGTCGATGGAGATTACTTTGAAGGAGACAATATAGATTTAGATGAACAAACTTGTATATCAAATTTTCTGAATAAAGTCTGGGAACTCTTTGATGAAGTTGGTAAGTCTAATAAAGCAAATTCACAGTAATCGACGGCAGCCGCAATCAAATTTTTGTATTCTGCAGACTTAGAAACTGTAACATCGTCTATACAAACAAAGGACAAAAGCGGTCGTATTAGAATAGTAGAAAGCTGTCACGTATGTTTGCGGCTACGTATGAAGCAGAGAACTTGTAAAACTTGTTTCGCCGGTTCCAAGCCGAATTGCAATGAACATTCTATTAGTCGACTAATATGCACTAACTGCTTGACAGATCTCCACTAAAATTGTATTCCTTTTGTTTTAATTTGTTTTATGTTTCTGTTGTCTTATTTTATGACATAAATTGTTGCAGAGCTGCTAACAACTTCAAAAAATATGTTTACTATGGCCGCATTTCCATATAAAACACGTACAGGTCCTCGGGTGCCTTGGTGTGTAGTTAAAGCTGTTAAAAGTAATTTGGTCTCTTAAAATGTTGGTATACGGCTGCAGAAATACTAAATTTTTGGGAAGTTAGTAGTTCTCAAAAAGTGTGAAATATGCACTTAATCAATTTCATTGAAAACACCAAAGGTACTCGGTTACTTAGGTCCGCACATAAAGATTCCATATCATACTTACGCTAGACTTTTGCTAAATTTTTATTATGAATATTGTCGCTAAATTCAAAATAGTTTTTAAGACCATTTTACTCTAAAAAGCGTTGTGTTTCGAACATAGACAGGATGAGCCATTATCTTGGGTAACAAAATAAACTGCTTAAGCTATAAGCCGTCGTGAAGCTATTTTACTTATAATCCTTTTCAAGCAAATTACTTAACTTTTGCTACATAAATTCTGTTTTCCGAAATATTTAAATATTTAAACAAAATTTTCAAATAATCCTTTTTCATAATTTGTCTTTAACTACTTTTAGCTGAAATTATTTGCTTTTAAATTAATTAATATTAAACGGGCAATGCTTGAGTCGCAGCCAGCCAGCCCGTCAGCCAGCCAGCCCGTCAGCCAGCCAGCCCGTCAGCCAGCCAGCCCGTCAGCCAGCCAGCCCGTCAGCCAGCCAGCCCGTCAGCCAGCCAGCCCGTCAGCCAGCCAGCCCGTCAGCCAGCCAGCCCGTCAGCCAGCCAGCCCGTCAGCCAGCCAGCCCGTCAGCCAGCCAGCCCGTCAGCCAGCCAGCCCGTCAGCCAGCCAGCCCGTCAGCCAGCCAGCCCGTCAGCCAGCCAGCCCGTCAGCCAGCCAGCCCGTCAGCCAGCCAGCCCGTCAGCCAGCCAGCCCGTCAGCCAGCCAGCCCGTCAGCCAGCCAGCCCGTCAGCCAGCCAGCCCGTCAGCCAGCCAGCCCGTCAGCCAGCCAGCCCGTCAGCCAGCCAGCCCGTCAGCCAGCCAGCCCGTCAGCCAGCCAGCCCGTCAGCCAGCCAGCCCGTCAGCCAGCCAGCCCGTCAGCCAGCCAGCCCGTCAGCCAGCCAGCCCGTCAGCCAGCCAGCCCGTCAGCCAGCCAGCCCGTCAGCCAGCCAGCCCGTCAGCCAGCCAGCCCGTCAGCCAGCCAGCCCGTCAGCCAGCCAGCCCGTCAGCCAGCCAGCCCGTCAGCCAGCCAGCCCGTCAGCCAGCCAGCCCGTCAGCCAGCCAGCCCGTCAGCCAGCCAGCCCGTCAGCCAGCCAGCCCGTCAGCCAGCCAGCCCGTCAGCCAGCCAGCCCGTCAGCCAGCCAGCCCGTCAGCCAGCCAGCCCGTCAGCCAGCCAGCCCGTCAGCCAGCCAGCCCGTCAGCCAGCCAGCCCGTCAGCCAGCCAGCCCGTCAGCCAGCCAGCCCGTCAGCCAGCCAGCCCGTCAGCCAGCCAGCCCGTCAGCCAGCCAGCCCGTCAGCCAGCCAGCCCGTCAGCCAGCCAGCCCGTCAGCCAGCCAGCCCGTCAGCCAGCCAGCCCGTCAGCCAGCCAGCCCGTCAGCCAGCCAGCCCGTCAGCCAGCCAGCCCGTCAGCCAGCCAGCCCGTCAGCCAGCCAGCCCGTCAGCCAGCCAGCCCGTCAGCCAGCCAGCCCGTCAGCCAGCCAGCCCGTCAGCCAGCCAGCCCGTCAGCCAGCCAGCCCGTCAGCCAGCCAGCCCGTCAGCCAGCCAGCCCGTCAGCCAGCCAGCCCGTCAGCCAGCCAGCCCGTCAGCCAGCCAGCCCGTCAGCCAGCCAGCCCGTCAGCCAGCCAGCCCGTCAGCCAGCCAGCCCGTCAGCCAGCCAGCCCGTCAGCCAGCCAGCCCGTCAGCCAGCCAGCCCGTCAGCCAGCCAGCCCGTCAGCCAGCCAGCCCGTCAGCCAGCCAGCCCGTCAGCCAGCCAGCCCGTCAGCCAGCCAGCCCGTCAGCCAGCCAGCCCGTCAGCCAGCCAGCCCGTCAGCCAGCCAGCCCGTCAGCCAGCCAGCCCGTCAGCCAGCCAGCCCGTCAGCCAGCCAGCCCGTCAGCCAGCCAGCCCGTCAGCCAGCCAGCCCGTCAGCCAGCCAGCCCGTCAGCCAGCCAGCCCGTCAGCCAGCCAGCCCGTCAGCCAGCCAGCCCGTCAGCCAGCCAGCCCGTCAGCCAGCCAGCCCGTCAGCCAGCCAGCCCGTCAGCCAGCCAGCCCGTCAGCCAGCCAGCCCGTCAGCCAGCCAGCCCGTCAGCCAGCCAGCCCGTCAGCCAGCCAGCCCGTCAGCCAGCCAGCCCGTCAGCCAGCCAGCCCGTCAGCCAGCCAGCCCGTCAGCCAGCCAGCCCGTCAGCCAGCCAGCCCGTCAGCCAGCCAGCCCGTCAGCCAGCCAGCCCGTCAGCCAGCCAGCCCGTCAGCCAGCCAGCCCGTCAGCCAGCCAGCCCGTCAGCCAGCCAGCCCGTCAGCCAGCCAGCCCGTCAGCCAGCCAGCCCGTCAGCCAGCCAGCCCGTCAGCCAGCCAGCCCGTCAGCCAGCCAGCCCGTCAGCCAGCCAGCCCGTCAGCCAGCCAGCCCGTCAGCCAGCCAGCCCGTCAGCCAGCCAGCCCGTCAGCCAGCCAGCCCGTCAGCCAGCCAGCCCGTCAGCCAGCCAGCCCGTCAGCCAGCCAGCCCGTCAGCCAGCCAGCCCGTCAGCCAGCCAGCCCGTCAGCCAGCCAGCCCGTCAGCCAGCCAGCCCGTCAGCCAGCCAGCCCGTCAGCCAGCCAGCCCGTCAGCCAGCCAGCCCGTCAGCCAGCCAGCCCGTCAGCCAGCCAGCCCGTCAGCCAGCCAGCCCGTCAGCCAGCCAGCCCGTCAGCCAGCCAGCCCGTCAGCCAGCCAGCCCGTCAGCCAGCCAGCCCGTCAGCCAGCCAGCCCGTCAGCCAGCCAGCCCGTCAGCCAGCCAGCCCGTCAGCCAGCCAGCCCGTCAGCCAGCCAGCCCGTCAGCCAGCCAGCCCGTCAGCCAGCCAGCCCGTCAGCCAGCCAGCCCGTCAGCCAGCCAGCCCGTCAGCCAGCCAGCCCGTCAGCCAGCCAGCCCGTCAGCCAGCCAGCCCGTCAGCCAGCCAGCCCGTCAGCCAGCCAGCCCGTCAGCCAGCCAGCCCGTCAGCCAGCCAGCCCGTCAGCCAGCCAGCCCGTCAGCCAGCCAGCCCGTCAGCCAGCCAGCCCGTCAGCCAGCCAGCCCGTCAGCCAGCCAGCCCGTCAGCCAGCCAGCCCGTCAGCTAGCCAGCCCGTCAGCCAGCCAGCCCGTCAGCCCGTCAGCCAGTCAGCCAGTCAGCCAGTCAGCCAGTCAGCCAGCCATATTCTCATATATTTATAACGCTTTTAGCCTGATGGTTTGATACGAAATATTTTTGTTGTTGTTTTCTTTTAGTGCACTTTTTATCTTGGTCGTCTTAATTTTTGTCATCCTTTCTGGCTTTTCTTTGTTGTTATTGTGCTTCCTTTTTTATTTCGGCCATAATATTTATTACATTTTTGCCACATCTTCACTGTTTTATGTGTTTTTTTTTACAGTTGCTGTGGTGCCGCCATCTTTTTGAAGGCGAACGAAATGAAATGTTGGCTGACATTACAACACGACTGGAGTTTTATCTGCGTCAGCCATCCATCCTTCGAGTGAGCCAAACAGCCAGCTATGTAGTCATCCATCCAACTAACCAACATTGTTCTAATAGTACCAACAACAACAACAACTACTACTACAATAAATAAAGACAACAAAAACTACAATAACAAGAACAACATTTACCACTATAACTGATGAATGATATTTCATCATCATTTTGTGTTTTATGTAGTGGAAGTGTTACACTGTTGCTGGCTTTTTACCGATGGCAGTGTTGTTGATAAAAAAAGGATGAGAGATGAGAAAAAATAAAATAAAAAACGGAAGTGAAAAATGTTTATGCACAATATGGAGACAAAAAGAAAAAGAAGAAATAAAGTCGATTAATAGCGACTTTGTGAAGCTCTGAAGGGCAAGAATATTTTGTACTAAAAATTGGTTCGATTATAAAATCGAGGTTGAAAAACTTATTTGTCATAACACCGTGCGACAAAAGAATTAAAAATGAATACCTGAGGAAGAATAATATTTTTTCGATAGACGTTATTGAATACCTCTGTTCACATGAGACTACAAATTATTTTGTTCTTTATTGGAATTACTTTACGAATTATCCTGTTCACATGGCACTTTTCTGGTTATTCTTATTTACTGTTTTGTTATTTGTCGGTAAATTGTTGTCTTAATAACAGAAATATGTGCTAAGAACTTAAATAAGCAAATTTAGTATAGACAAGCATACAGAGCAGCTTAATCTCAATTATATACAATTTAGGTGATTCGCTATTAAAACTGTGGACCGGGAATTATATAAATCGACTCATAATTGGGGGTTCAATGTTATATGAATCAGAGAGCGCATAAAGAAAAAATGTTTTCATGTAAACAGGGTAAAAGTACTTTCACGTGAAACTACTTCACTTTGCCGAACATAAGTTTAAATTTATGTCATTAATGAAGGGAGTGAATTTTACAGTAATTGATAAGCTTCTTTAAGTTAACAAGTTTGAATCACTTGTGTAAAGGATATATCACTATCTAAGAACTTTTTTGCATAAACCGGTTAGTTTTGTGAAAAACCGGTTAGGGGAGGGCCTATCGCCCATCGTGTTACCTTAAAAAAACTCAAAATCACATAATGGATCTAAATCTAGACACGAGATAGTTGAGCAAAACCCTCTCTCAACCGTAATGTATGTACGTACCACCCGTAAATCAGCCTGAACCTCTTACGATAATCGACCAGATTCGTTTTTGATGTATCTCTAAAAAGGTCCAGATCGTAGAAGAGACGTGCACCGAGATGCTAGGTCTAAACTAAGCCCATAGAGATCATGACAAAGATAATGGGAGATGAGTCGAGCGAGAGGTTATACGGGGGTATGGACAGAATCTTGAAACTCAATGACTTTGATGAATGATTATGGGCGAGACTGGATAATAGAAATAAATGGGGAGGTTTGGAGACTGTATACCCACTTAGAGAGGGAACCATATTGTAGTACAAAGATGAGTGGTTATAGGCGTGAATGTGTTTGGCCCAAGAAGGGAATATTCGGAACCTATGGGGAAACTCGCTCAATTTAACTTCGAAAGGAAATATAGAGGAATGGGCATAGCCTTACTATCGGATAGTCAGACTGCCATTCTGAGCACTTGGCTCCTATGAGATTCACACAAAACTATTTTGGCAATGTCTGGTTAAGCTGAACCAGCTGGACAGGGGCAATATGGATAATTTTTTCTGAGTCACGGGCTACGTAAAAGTTCCAGGAAACGAAAGGGCCATTGAATTGGCCAGAAAGGGAGCTTCCACTCAACTGGTATGGCCATAACCCTTTTGTGAACTGGAAAGGGCAGCGTGCAAAGGCATACTCAACAAAATTTTGGATAATGAGAGATGGATACTCTTCTCTGGCGAACGGGTCTGAGACAATCTACTCTTATGTTTAGTAACTATAACTGGGGAAGATTGAAATGCTGAACAAGAATGCCCAGAGACAACCTGAAGATATTGATCGGGATTTTGACTGTTCTGTGACGGAAGATCGACACACCAAAGCACATACTGGGTACATATGAGTCATTAATGCACTCTAGGAGTAAGTATTTCGGTGCCTATCAGATATAGGTAGGGAGTTATCGCTGCTAGTAACAACCAATATACTGCACTTCATCAGGTCAACGATGTCGGGGAAGATTTATAGGGAAAACTTTTATGGATGGAGGGCTGTACAATAGATCGAGAGGTCGCAGTAGTTTCATACCTCAATAATAATAATAATAAGTGGATCCTGATACGATTTTGGTATTTTGCCACACTCTTCCGACACTTCGAATAACTTTGTTAGCTATTTAAATTACATATACGAATTACCCTGTTCTCATGATAGCTTTACAATTTCTTTTGATGGTTCTTCTTCTTTTTCTGTTTTGCTGCCGAAACAAAGGCTATGAACTTATTTAAAAAAGTTTTGCGTGGACAAACATCCTACAAAATGAAGAATCACATTGAATTTCCAAGAAGTTCAAAATTGTTTAAAATCTTTCTGTATGGGGAATTACGTAATTCGGTTTATAATTGGGGGATGAATAATTAATGAGAGAAAGAATTATGCAAAAAAATTATCGTGTGATGATGGCATTAGAACAAAATATAAATACTAATATAGGGTGGGTCATTTAAAAGCTTAAATTTAAAAATGCAATAAAAGAAAAATGGTTTGAAATTTTGAAAATTTTATTCTTTTGTTGTGAAGCACGATTATTTCGGTTAAATATGAAATATTGTTTCATTCGTATGGCTGCCGCGGCTGGCCCTACAATACTCCATTCGATCAGAACAATTTTCAAGAACTTTTTCGAAAGTGTGTGGTCGTATTTCTGCAATGGCATCACGAATGTTGGCCTTCAAATGCTCAATTGCCTCTGGTTTGTCGGCATAATACTTGTCTTTAATGGCGCCCCACAGAAAATAGTCCAACGTTGTCAAATAGCAGCTTCTTGGCGGCAAACTAACATCACCAATTCGGCTAATTAAATGGCCATCAAACATTTGACGCAAATCGATTGTGGCATAAGATGTATGGCAAATTGCACCATCCCAACATCGTTATCACCAATACCATGAAGAGTAGGCACAAAAAATCGATTATCATGGTGTCTCCATTGACCGTAATGGTTGCGACCTCTTCATTTTCAAAAAAAATATTGGCCGATGATGCTCCGCTCCACCAGCCGGACCAAACAGTCACTTGTCACTTGTAGTGTGGTGGTTCCTTTAAGACTCCGTTTGGGTTTTATGAGCCACACATACAGCAATTATTAACGTACCTACGCAGATGAAAATTATCCTCATCAGAAAAGTTGATTTATTTTAGCAAAATCGACATTATCGTGCAGTATTACGTCGGCACATCTAGCCAAGCGAAAATGAAGCAGATGATCATGCGACTTTAACTCTTGAACCAGTTGCATTCTGTAAGGTGTCATACCGACATCGCAAAATTCGATGTAAGCTGGTGTGTGAAATATTCAGTTCTCACTCACACTCTCAGCCACTGCTTCGATATTTTCGGGTGTAGTCGCTGTACGAGCACGCTTGCGTCTTGGGGCATCGACAATGAAACCAGTTCTACGAACTTTAGCAATAAACTGGCACTGTTGGTTCTTCTCTGCGACCAAATTTTGTAAAGGGTCCGCTAAATAAAATTTTTTTTTAATGCTTTAAAAAAAACTACTGAATATTTTCTCAAATTTCTTTTTTTATTTGAAAGTACAATTCCTCCGGTTAATAATGGAAAATAATATCATTCAAATGGCTGCCTCGGCTGGCCATGCAGTAGCCTACACGATCGGTCCAATTTTTAAGCACATTATCGGTTGTGTGTAGCTGTATTTCACCAACGGCTTCATGAATATTGTCCTTTAAAGCGTCTATTGCCTCTGGCTTGTTGGCGTAGCACTTATCTTTGACGGCACCCCATAAATAATAGTCCAACAGTGTCAAATCGTAGCTCAGAGGTGGCCAAACGACATCAGCTCTGCGGCTGATAATGTGATCTTCAAAAACAGGGCGCAAAACATCGAGTGTAGCTTCGGCTGTGTGGCACGTAGCGCCGTCCTGTTGAAACCAAATGTTGCTAATATCCTCCTCTTCAATTTTTGTGAACAAAAATTTGTTCAACATGGCCCGATGACGATCGCCGTTGACTGTAACGGCCACTCGTTGCTCATTTTCGAAGAAAAATGGCCCAATTATAACTCTGGACCAAAATCCGCACCAAACACTGACTCGTCTTGGGTGTATCGGCTTTTCAATGTATGCGTGCGGGTTTTCTGTGCCCCAAATGCGACAATTTTCCTTGTTTACATACCCACCAAGATCAAAATGAGCTTCATCTGAAAAGATGATTTTTTTTGGCAAAATCGACATCTTCTGTAAGTCGACCGATCAAAGTAATGTCGCAATATTTCCCAGCATTGTTCAAGCGTATACACAAACATATTCATTCAGCGGAAGGATAAAGCTGATTATCTGTCAAATCAGACATGAGCTAAGTGTTACCATTCACGAAATAAGCACTAGTTGAAAAAAAAAAAACGTTAGATGGCAGACCCATTACGACATTTTCGTGCAATTTCCGACAAAGTGTCTTTGTTTTGGAAATAAATTTCCAATAAATGCTTACGTTACTCAAGCGTACGTCAATGCATTTCGTTTAGTGGAGATAATATACTGAATTTTGTGACAGAATAGAATGACATAAGTGTTGCCAGATTCGAAATAACCACCGGTTCAAATTTAAACCGATAGATGGCCCACCCGATATGTACAGGGATTTACTATATTTGAATGATTCTTTTAAGCTTGTTTAAGATGAAGGGCTTACGCAACTTGTGTAAAGGCACTGACAATTGATAAACACTTTTTTGCAAGCTGTTTACAATCTTCTTTCTTAAAGAAATTTACTTTTAAAAGAATAAGAAAAAACTGGGCTTAGTTCCATAGTCAAACTAAAGAACATTTACAATTCGATTTACATTCTATAACTTAAGCTGATTGTTTGTTAAAAGCGTTACAAGTGCTTGTCCAGAATCAACATACCCACCCTAAATAGCATGCTATAGGGCATCATAACAAATTCTAATGGCTGTTCGCATTTGTTACAATGATGTTGTAGTACCGCACTAGAAAGTAGCAAAGCAATAGTAGCAGTTTGAATAGAAAAAACATTGAATGAATGAGTGAAATCACTTACATTTTCGTTACCATGACAATTTTGTTGTTATTACTGCTGTTTGCTTATTGTTTTTGTGCTTCATTTTGCTTTTATGTTCAGTCAGAGTTTTATCTCAAAAAAAATACAAAAAAAAAAAAAAATTGAATAAAAAATAGCATAAGTGAAGGTTAGAAAAATGTGCATAAAAATCTACACAATCATATATAAAAGTAGACAAGCACTAACGTACTAACACTTTTAATAAAAAAAAATACGGTGAAAGCTCATAAAAAAGTACAATTATTTACATTCCACACTGAGCACTTTTAAAAACCTTTCACTGTTTTTTTTGACCTACAAAATCCTGCACATATTCATTTCATTATACTATACGAGTACGAGTAACAAAAGATACATCATTTGATTTAACCAAATTATAGAGATTCACTTTCTCTGTTTTTTTTTTTTTTTTTTTGTTGCAGTTTTTGGTTGTAAATTAAATTGTGGTTGAGAATTTGCTATTCAATGATATGGAATTTTTTGTAACCAGGTTTACATATTTATGGCTTGAATATATAGAAAACATGGCGGTTGAATTTCGTTTTTATAATTTGCTGCTCAAGCTATTCATTATACGAGTAATTTGAATCGTCGCAAAACAAAGTCGAACACATTGCCTTGACCTCATATGGAAATTGAATATTTTTTTAAGGGGATTATCAGCATTTGTTTTAACAGTAATTTGAAGTGCAATATATTGCAGGTTTTAATGGTTGAATATTGAAATAATTTGTGGCAGGAAGGGGAAAGGAGAAAGTATTTTTTTTCTTTGAATTTTTCGATTAATTTACGGCGACTTTATAATTCTAACGTGTCTTTCAATATAGACTTCCACACATACTTCTTATGCTGCAGTGATCGAATTGGCTATCATTTATTCGGTTTGTTGTGAGAAATCGCCATGGAGGATATAGTTTTCAATAATACGTAGAAATGATAAAGTTGTTTTCACAAAATGTGTGCTCTGTTCAGTTAAAATTCCTCGCTCTTCGCGCATTTTACGGTCCTAATTTTACAAATTTGAGTTGACTTAATTGAAAAAACGCAAGACTTGTTGAAAATATGCTACACATTGAATGTGCAGGATTCGGTCGCAGAAACTTGGACTTTCAGAGACTACAACTTGGCGAAATTTGTGTCGTGATTTGGGCCTACAACCATTATAAATTCAACTTATCCAGCAGCTGAAGGCAAAGTGTAATAGACAACAACGTGCGTTTGCTGAATGGTCAGGTGTAGTTGGAAATTGATATTTATTTTCATCAAAAAAATCATTTCAGTAATGAGCCATACTAGATTGATCAAAAAGTTCCCGGAATTTAATCATAAAATTAAGAATACAAGTTTATTCACCTAAATCCGTATTGTTCCCTTCAAAATAATGCCCTCTGATTACAACACACTTGTGCCAGCGCTTGATCCAATCCTCGAAGCATTTTTTATATTCGGTTTTCGGTATGTCCATCAGTGCTTTCTGCGATTTTTCTATGGTTTCTTCTCGGCTGCTGAAACGCGTTTCCAGCAATGGTTTTTTAACTCGATTGAACAAAAAGGAGCCAAATCAGATGAATTCGGAGCTGTTGGATGATATTTGTTGCATTTTTCGTCAAAAACTTTCGAATACTGTGCGACGGTGCGTTATCATGGTGCAAAATCCACAAGTCTTCTGCCCACAATTTTGATTTCTTTCGCCGAATTGCTTCACGCAAACATCTCATTACGCTCAACTAACACTCGTTGTTTACTGTCTGGCCTACTGGAAAAAATTCACGATGCACTACACCGCTGTAATCCATTAAAACCATGAGCATTGCCTTGTCTGGATTGCGTGTCGTACTCATAAACCCACGTCTCGTCTTCAGTAATGATCCTTTCAATGAATGCGGGATCGGATTCAGACTCGGAAAACATGTCTTTAGCGACCTCAACACGGTCAAAATTGTAAAAAATCGCTAACACACATAGAGAAAGATGTACCCTTGGCTAAAATAAAAAATCAAATCGGAACGATTGGACCCCCACACGGTGGTTATTCCGAAAACATTTTGATCAAGGTAATATACCCCTAAAACTCCGTTTATTAATCTTTACAGTTTGTTGAACAAAATTTTGTCTGACGTGGTTTCAGCATAGTTTATAGACCACAACTTCTCTTTTTTCTCTTGGTAATACGAGGGGTACAAATTATATTTCGGGAATAGCAAATAATAACAAATATTTTTAAATGAAAAAAACTTTGTTTTTACAAATATTCCCCTTGATGATTAACACACTTTTGCATTCTTTCAAACCATTCTTCAAAGCAGTTTTTCCAATCCTCTTGAGGCACCTCCAAATCATGGTTTTTGACACTTCCACTACTTCTTCGGCACTCGTAAATAGTTGTCCACACAGCTCGCATTTGATTTTCGGGAACAAGAAGAAATCATTGACACCCATTCGGCGAGAAGTGTGAGAGGTTGCATTGTCCTGATTCGTCTTCGGTGGTTGGTTTTACGAATTTCTACCCAGACTTCGGCAAACAAATGATCGTGTAGCACTCAAATTTGACCGTCCTCACTGTTGACGCTTAACAGTGACCGTTTGCTGCGCTATGCTTTTTAGATGAACACCTTTTATTGGATTTAGCTCGTCTTGGAATAACCATACGATCGATTGCTACTTTGTTTCCGGCTCATACGCATATATCCATGATTCATTGTCTGTCACGATTTTTACACGTCGTTTGAAGCGCTACGGTCAAAGTGTTCAATCATTTCTTACACCAATCGCGAGTGATTGCTAAATTATAGGGTATCCAACAAAAAAAAAAAATAAAAATAAATTTCAACTAAGTATCGTATGTATTGAAGTGGAACTAATGTGCAAGATGCCTCTATCTCACAATATATCACATGACGATCTTGCATTACCAGTTCAGGTAGAGCAACCAATTTTGGACGACCTTCATGGAATTCATCGAATATAATGTGGTTTTTAAGTTGTTTTATTGCCATACAAAGAACTGAGTTCATCGACACGTTCTTGTTAAAATAATCCAAGGAAAACTAACCTACTCTTGAAAAATCTACTATTTGGCCAAATTGAGTTTCTTAACTCACTATTAACAAAATAATTGGCGGTTCCCGAAATACAAATAGCATCCCTCGTATATTCCTATTTAACTGATGTTTAAGGAAACCTTTTTTTTAATATTAAAAATAAATTTGTTTGCATTTATTTTATAAATAATTCAAAATTACAAGAAGTCCCTGTATTTTGGCGAATATGAAAAGCTCGTCCGATTTTCATTACACTTCTGTTGTCGTAGCATACAAAACCTACCTGTAGGGATTTTCCCTTACTTCTGGCAACACTACTGGGAAGACATATTGAACTGGGAAATGTTCAGGAGGAATACCACAATCAACAGAGTGCTCAACATATCAAGTACACAGGTTGCACAAGTCGTAATCGATGCACATCAAGAGTTCGATTGAAAGGCCATTCTCCGACGAGGTAAAATTTTCGAGCCTTGGCGAAGCATGGAAGGGACGTTAACTTTTATAATGAACTAGCAGACCCGGGCAAACGTTGCTTTGCCTTCGAATTTCATTTATGCGGTTGGTAATGTGTATCGCTGCTTTGGAGACTCTTCTCGCAGCACGTTGCTGTTCGATGCGTATTTCGCGATTTTCTTGTGAATAATTTTGGTATAAAACTAACATTCGGTTCCTGGCTAGTTCGTTGTCTTCTGCGCTCTCCTCTTGTGTCTGCTGTGAGCGCAGCACTCTCATATAATTTGTGCGTCGTGAATGGCGACCAATATTTGCACGTGAGCGTGGCATTTTGTATTGCAATACACGTTTCTTATGATATTTATTTTGTTATTGTTGAGGTAGAAAGGCTGCCCTTTATTGTCTTACCTGTTGCTTAATTATTTTTTCAATAGCTTTTAATAATACAATTAATTTACTTTCACTGACACCTTCGGTTAGTTTATTAAAATGTGTGTAATATTTAATTTAAATAAATTAATGTTCAATTTAATAAGGAGGATATGTATTAGTCGGTGTCGGGATACTTAACGCCGCCACATGCGGCCACACCCCGATCAAGCACCTAACGCTTTCAGCAAAACATAAAACAGGCTTATTGCGCAAATAGAGTTTAAAAAAGAGCGATAGATATTTATTTACTTGGATATTTATTTACTTTTTTTTAAATATATTTTTTTCACAAAAAGATGTCAGGTTTCAGTCGATATCAGGCTAATTAATGCCACTGCACGCTGATTAACAACGCCTTCAACGAAACCTAGCATAGTGCAGTAGTTCTTGAGTTACGGTGCAAAAACACAAAAAAATAAGTATTGCGCCATCTGTCGGACGAACTTAAAACCACACAGAAATACTCCCTACGCTCCATAGAGTATGTATATACAGTTTGGTCGAAATCGGTGCAGTAGTTCTTGAGTTACGGTGCAAAAGCATAAAAACTAAATACTGCGCCACCTGTCGGACGATATTCGAACTAGACAGAAATACTCCTTACGCTCCATAGAACATGTTTGTTAAGTTTGGTCAAAATCGGTTCAGTAGTTTTTTAGTTTACCGATCACGAAGATACACGTCATTTTTATATAATAGAGATAAAGTCTTCAAAATTGCTTCAACAACTTCTTCGATAACTTCTCGACAACTATCCCGAGAACCCAACGCAATATTTTTCATACGAGTATATGTAAGGGGTGTTTTGTATAGAGGTATAGAACTTTAAGTTGCAATAAAACAACGATGGATTATTCGATTGACATGAATTTTATTTATCCGAAAGATAACCTTGTGGCCTTACATTTTAAATATGATTTCTGGCATATGGCCGCCACGGCTGGCGTGGATGTAGTCCAATCTGGACGTGCAATTTTCGATGTCTTTTTCCAACATTTGTGGCCGTATATCGGCAATAACACCGCGAATATTGTCTTCCAAATGGTCAAGCGTTTGTGGCTTTACCGCATAGACCAATGACTTTACATAGCCTCACAGAAAGTAGTCTAGCGGTGTTAAATCACAAGATCTTGGAGGCCAATTCACAGGTCCAAAACGTGAAATTAGGCGGTCACCAAATAAATCTATTGTGGCACGAGCCGTGTGACATGTTGCGCCGTCTTGTTGAAACCACATCCCCTGGATATCATGGTTATTCAATTCAGGAATGAAAAAGTTTGTTATCGTGGCTTTATACCAATCACCATTGACTGTAACATTCTGGCCACCATCGTTTTTGAAAAAAAAGACCAATGATTTTACCAGCCCATAAAGCGCACCAAACAGTCAGTTTTTCGGGATGTAACGGTGTTTCCACATACACTTGAGGATTACCTTCTCTCCAAATGTGGCAGTTTTGTTTGTGGACGTAGCCATTCAACCAGAAGTGCGCTTCATCGCTAAACAAAATTCGCTTATGAAAATCGGGAACAACGGTAATCTCGTTTTGGGCGTGAGTCTATTCATGATAAATTGCCAAACCAAACTGAGAATAAATCTCTTGGCAGCTATTAAATCGGTTGCCATCTTGAAAAGTAATGCCAACTTAAAGTTCTATACCTCTATAAAAAACACGCTTTATAATGACCTTTTAAAGGAATAAAAAATTCCTACGATAGCCTACGCACAATCTGTTTTATTCAATTTTAAGAATTTCAATTAAAATAATTTCTTTATATTTTTTTAATCCTTAGGCCTAAATGTTGTTAAAAAATTTATTTATAAATTCTTAGCCAACAACTTGTTTCTTAAAGTAATAATATGCAAGTCTTTTTACAATAAAATTAATTTTTAATTAAGTCCAGACCAAGCCAATTTAATATCTTAAGTAAAAATATTGCATCATAAGTGACTTCTTTCTTCACACAACCAATACTACACTTTAAATACACACACACACACAAACATTATTTAAATAGCAAAGTTTTCCTTCAGTCACTCTAATGACTTTAATTAGTTGCATAAAATAAATAAATTATTAATTAAATTAAAACAAAATTGAAATTTATTAGAGCTTAAGAAAATGAAAATGAATTTATTGTTGCAAATGCTGAAAACATATTCTCTACAGCCGAGTGTTGTTGGTCTGTTGCATTTGGAAGAGGCAATAACGAGTTTTTAACTCACAATTTCAATTAAAATGCTTATTTTAATTTCATTATTTCCAATGGCTATCAAAGAGTGAGAGAGAGATCGAGAGAGAGAGAGAGAGAGTGAAAGATTTTAACAAGCATTTGAGGCTTGTGGTAGACATGGTTTAATTGCCATAATTGTAAATTGTATTCCTATTGCCTTAAACTTGCTATCTAACAATGTTGTTGTTGCTTATGTGTTTGATAAAGTTTTGCTCTATTTCTTGGCATCCAAATAATTATTCAGGTATTAGATAAACTTTTATTCGTCATTTGCAAGTGTGGCAAAAAGTTTTTGAAAATTTAGTTTGAGTTATGGTTTAAACAAATGCCACTGCAATGCGTATAGTGTAGTATAAATTGAATCACCCTTACGCAGTCGGTAATTAATAGGTTGGCTTTTTTTTTGTAATTCTCGCTCTTACCGGGCCATCAGCCTCTTGCCAGTATTTGGAAAAGTACTGGCAAGAATCATGGTGTACAGTCTTAAGGAATGCTACAGTGAGGGCTCTTCATGTTACTAGTTTGGTTTTAGAGAAGGCGAATGCGTAGAAGATGCTTGGATGCATGTGAAGGGTTCTGTCGAACAATCGTCTTCGAAATATATGCTTGGGCTTTTCATAGATTTTAAGAGTGCCTTCGATTATCTTTCGTGGGACAATGTCTTACGAAGGCTATCGGAGATTGGCTATCGTGAAATGGGCATCTGGAGCAGCTCTTTTGAGGGTAGAATAGCGTGTGTTGTTGGATCTTTTGAAACGGCTTGGATGGAGGTCGTTCGGGGTTGTCCGCAGGGGTCCATCTGTGGTCTATTCATTTGGAACCTCATGGTGGATACTCTGTTGAGGCAGTTCGGGCTGACATTTAAATTGTGTGCGAAGGCCAGTCTCAAGCTGAGCTGGAAAGGAGGGGTGCCCATGCCATTCGTATCGCTTATGAGTGGGGTGTAGGTGTTGGTGTAGATATCGCAGTGGACAAATTGGTGATGATGTTGCTTAAAGGCACACTGTCAACCGGGCGACCTCCACTCGTTAGAATTGGTGACAACAGCATACGCTATGTGACTCAGGTCAGGTATCTCGGCATAGTTATAGGAGAGCATATGAGCATCCAAGCTCATCTCACCCATGTTAGGCATAGAATGGGAGCCATTGTTGGAAAGGTTAAGCTCTTCGTTGCTTGGGCAGCGTATGGAGCATCGGTGTGGTATAAGACGGTCATGTCTGTTGTGGGACAGCGCTATATTCTCACGTGTCAGAGAATTGCACTCTAGGCATGAGTTCTAGTATGTCTAACAGCCTCTACCGATGCTTTGCAAGTCCTTGTTGGTATACCACCGCTTGACTTGGAAGTAGTACGTCGTAGTATTGCTTTCAGAGTCAAGAGGGGACTGCTGCTTGGAACGAACGATTGGCTTTCTGCTTCGAGCTCGAGCATGGGAGAGATAGGTACAAGGCCCTTATGCAGAGGTGCCTCGTAGATAGGTGGCAGACGAGTGACAATGAAAGGGTGACTTCTGGATTCATTCCGGACGTTACGTACGTACAGGAACACCCTGACTTTGGCTAAAGCCTGGGGTTCCGCCGTCATTTTCTTATTGAATGATAAATTGCTATCGGCGTTGAGACAAAGTGATATTGTCTCAAAAATGACGGCAGCATTTACGCCGATAACTGAAATAAGGGTGAATATGTATACATCTTGACGGCAGGCTAAAAGAGGAAAGCCACATAGTTGCTAAGTAAATCCAAATGAAGCTAGAGGCGATACAAATAAAATGGCTTATTAGAAACTCGGTTCTTAGCTTGGTATGTCAGCTCCTTCCTTATAAGGCGATTTTGAAACCAAATTGAAGTTACAGTCTACAGTTTTGTGGATCTACTTCAGCTTTAACATTAAACAGAGTCAAAGGCGCTAAAATTATATATTGCAACTGATCGCAATTTCTTCATGGCTTGTACGAATTTCGAATCATGTCCAAATTTTGGGACATTATTTACTCCCGTTTAATAGACAGCTTAACGGAGGACAGCAGTGCACCTACCTTCGTAGCTGTCCCGAAGGAGTGTGCTCGCTTTAGCATGGTTCATCAGCTCTGTGTTCAGGAACGTAATTGAGATGGACATAAAACTAACGTGAGAGTATCCCAAAGTAATAGAGACAGTCCTTAACTAGCTATGAGCTAAAGGTCGCGCCGGAATAGAATCTGATCGTCGCATGGCTATCACAGAATAAAATTACAACAGATGCCAGCATTAGTTACAAACACGTTATAAAGCTTCTTCAACAATGTTTTCTTTAAAGCCATCTTGAAAGATCTTTTACATCCTCTGAAACAATAAACCCAAAGAGCCAATCTTATCATAAAGCATAGAATGAGAGCAAAGAGATATACTGGGTAAAAAAAATTATTTAAGGCGGGCTTATATATCCAACTTAGATTATTAAGGACTAAAATATATAATTTTTTTTAATATAATTTTATTGTTAAATTTAGTTTTTAAGTATTGAACCGTTAAAAAGAAATATTAAATACAATTTTTGTTCACTTATTCCATCTCTTTATTCCATCTTCCTGATAAACCCAACTTCTATTAAAAATACCTCATATTTGTCTTCAACCTGCATTTTCCAACCATATTTTGCAATTTATTAGAAACGTTTTAAGTACAAAGGAAAACACCCACTAAATAAACACCTGATTATAATGACATTTCGTTGTTCTGTTTGTCTTCATACTCATCATCCTTAAAAGAATAAAATGCGTGTTTACTCTCAGGAAATACTTGCGAAAGATGAAGGAAAAATAAAATTAAAAAAACAAGAGAAACAACTTTTAATAGTGAGTCTATGTACCACAAATAGATTTTAAACCAACAACACAAATATTTAGAAAGTTTTTTTTTTTTTGTTAGAATGTGACAGCAACTACAAGTAGAAGATGTCTCACTGGGAATAAATTTCATTACTTTACAACGATTTTTATATTCTATTCTATTCTATTTTTTGTGTGTTTTTGTTGCAAATATTGTAGTTTACTTGACACCTTTACCATTTCTCAAGTGCATTGTACACATTGTTGTAACGCACATATACACACAACATCTACATACTTCTCTACAATAAGGTAAAACGTATACAAAAAAATAAAAAAATCTTTATAATTTTATATCTTTTTAACCACCCCTCAGATTGTGGCAGAAAAAAGCATTCAACTAAATACATTGAATTTATTCGATATCTAACCACCCTCGTACTCACATATTTTCAAATACCAGCTCAATTTCTTAAGCAACCTCTACGTTTTACTTGAGATACCATCTACAGAATTTCTTTTTTTCCCTCATTTTTACGTTTGCTCTACTTTTACTCTTAAGAAGCATAAAATGATAAAAATATTAAAGAAAAGGAAAAGGAAAAGGAAAAGGAAAAAAGACCACTTGAAATCATCTTACAGGCAGAAATACCTCAAGTTGAGGTAGAGAAGAAGTGGTGAGCACAGAATCGAACCAACATAAGTATACACTTAAGAATGTGTAACGATAGTGTCATCGAATAACATCGAAATCAATTTTATTGATAACATTTTCCAAGAATCACCATCACGCAGCGCATAAGGAGAAGAGCCAAACGGAATAAGAGAAGGTGTTTACTTTTCTAGGTACACTGAGTTCCTTAAAGGGCGGAATAAAACATAAAATTCTTCACATTTATGTTGTATAAGTATTGGGTGGGTACTTGAGATTTGGTTTGATGGAAAACGAAAATAAATTTTCAGTTCGGAAAAAATATTTATCAAAGACTAACAGACAGATAGAATAAGAGTAGGCTTCCCCTAGCCTATACATACAAAGATTCTCCCCCAGTTTTATTTTCATACGTTTACACTAATGAGAGAATTATGTCATAGGCTGCAAGACCCTTGTTCTACACACCAAAACTGTTGACATAAAAATTGACACGTAGCATATTGATATCTTTATATTTACTGCTACATTCTATAGGCCAAAGATATGGACATAAAACTTGACACTTAGCAAATCCGTTATTATAGAAGATTCAACAGAATTATGATAGCCAGGTGGTCATAAAATAGCTTGAGAGTACCCATAGAACAGTTAATTAAGTAAAGAATGTCGGATGTCTCTAGAGATGATAGTGAGGCATACGAAGGTGTTTAACTTAAGTAATGTTTTGGGAATGGCGTAGACAGAGGACATGACGAAGAAAAAATTTAATTGTGGTCTCGAATGTTTAATAATAAAAAAAGGCTTAAATTCTTCACTCCAGACAACTCCATCTAAAAAAAAAAAAATATAGAAAAAGCCCCCTGACCCATTTCGCATACCCCTGGCGCTGATGACAAACATCAGACTAATGATCAGGAAAAACACGCCACCTACTGGGAAAAAATTACAATGCTAAAGTAAAGATCACCACCATTTAGTAAGGATCTGCACCACTACACAAAAGAAAGAAAAAAAAAATCATATGGAGGAAGCTACAGTGGATTAATCATCTACGAGTACTTACCTTGAAATATCGAATTGATTAAAGAAACTAAAACAAGCAATAGATGCTTTGCGGAAAGCCAATATGCTCCCTGGAGGAGTGAGGGAGAAAAAAAATGTGTGGTACAAATGAAAAAACCAGTTTGCTTAAAAGGCACAAACCAAAGTCTCATCGTTGTAATAGAAAATCTGAAAAAATAGTCTGAAATGGTCAGATTTGCTTAAAAGCAAATTACGAAGCTTTAAATCACGATCAAATTGTGTTATGAACACTAATGTTAACTTAACTTTTCAACAAAAAATCACTAAATTAAAATGAAAAAGTTATTAAAACGCTATATTTGAAGCGAAAACAGCTAAAATGTCTCTACTTTTTACTTTTTATGTAATTTTCTCGTATTTTTTTCTAAAGCGTTGCCAAAACTGGATTTTACAATGCAAAGCCTTGACCTCGCACTGTTATAGTTTCTTTCGTACAATTTGTATGGACATTAAAATTTATTTTTAACAGCTAGACAACGCTTGTCGCTCTGGTTTAGGTTTGGCTGAATATGAGGATACCAATCAAGCGAGTTATCTTATTAATCAAGCGAGTTTTATTATTATTTTTATTATTATTAGTATATCTATGAACCTTATCTTGCGAGCAGTAATAGCAGGTCTTTTATTAAATATGTTGTTAATATCTCGAACCAAAATGGCCGGTAAATGCATGCGCCAGTAAGCTCTTTCGTGCTGGGCATTAAAAGCTTACGATATATACGAGAGGCGCTACTTACATATCGGGAACTGGCCACACTAATGTCAGTAACTAAAATCTGGCAGCATCATAATAAAGTTTGATATTTTTCAGCATAAACT
Organism: Wohlfahrtia magnifica; assembly: GCA_023159175.1. Classification (NCBI taxonomy): domain Eukaryota; kingdom Metazoa; phylum Arthropoda; class Insecta; order Diptera; family Sarcophagidae; genus Wohlfahrtia; species Wohlfahrtia magnifica. The sequence continues at coordinate 4,328,439 of JAKWBJ010000052.1, read as the reverse complement.
TACTCACAACGTTTTGATGTACATCTATAAGATGTATGAAGCAACCTCTTCAAAAATCTCACATTTTAGAGAAAAAGAAAAATTCTAAGGGAAAATTATCCGCAGAATCAGAAAAGCTGACGATTTTTGAAGTTAGGAGACCATAGCGCATCAAAAAAATATAGTGGTTATCCAAGGTACTTTTGCTTGTTGCATGGTGTTATAAAAAGTGAACATTTTGTGAGAGCAAAAAAATGCAACGTGTTGTTAAAGTAAGCAAATCATTTAATTTCATTGTTTTCAAGTTTTTTTTGTATTTTTCAAGAAACAGTTATCAAACGAGAGTAAAGTTGCTATAAAAAAGCTTTGGAGGAAGGAATGGCGATGAGCGAAATTGGAGTTGTTTTCTTGGCACACAAATCAACTGTTAATCGAATTTTCTCAAAAGTGCATACTTCCAGGAAGTCCAGGAAGTCGTCGCCAACGTATTTATACCACTCGTCAGGATCGAAAAATGCTAAAGCCAATAAAAATTGATCAGTGAAAGACGGTAGTATATGATGCTAATTACGCCAAAACACAAATGGGCGTCCCATTTAGCGTACATACCGCTAGCAGCAGATTAAATAAAGGCAACTTATTTGCCGGAACTTTCTGTAAAAAGCCACTAATGAGCACAGCAAAAAAAAGAAAAAGCGTCCTCACCTTGCAGAACGCAACTTACATTTGGCTAAGGTGCTTTGTGGGGATGAACGGTTTATTTGGCTCCGATGGTAAAATTGTATTTGCAGGTATCAGCTACCCACAATGAAACATGCCGGGGTTTCATTAATGAAAATTATATAAATTCGTGTCCGTATGGGTATTCCAAGACGATAAAAGGCACAGTAAAGCAAATAGTCGTCTGTTCCTTCGGCGGAATAAGTCATGTGGCCTCTATATCAATATTAAGTGGTATGCGACCACTTGTTTGCCGGAATTTTTCGCAGAAATTTGTAAAACCAAACGCCGACAACGAATGGTTCTCCATTATGACCATGCGAGCTCTCAGGCATCTTCTCAAGCTGATGAATTTTTAAGCATTCAAAACATTGAATTGAGGTCTCATTATCCGTACATTTCTGATTTGGCACCCGACGCCTTGTTCTTGTTCCCCGAAAATCAAATATAAGCTGTGTGGTCAACGATTTACTAGTACCGAAGAAGCAATTGAAGCGTTCAAAAATCATGTTTTGGAGTTGTCTCAAGAGGAATGGAAAAACTGCTTGGAGAAATGATTTGAACGAATACAAAAGTGTACTGATCATCAAGGGCAATATTTTTAAAGGCAATAAAAACATTTTCATTTAAATATATTTGCTATTGTTTGCTATTTCTGACATATAAATAGCACCCCTCGTATATGTGACAATGTAGAGAATTTATATCGCTTCTCTCAGTTTGGAGGCATTTGCCCAAACAAAGTGAAATCACTCTCAGAGCAAGTGTTGAGCCACCTCCTAGGCTATACCACAGGGACACCGAAGAACAGCTCAGACCTAGAGCTGAAAAACTATCGATAGTCTGCCCACTCGATAGTTACGATAGTTTGCAAAAAAACTATCGATAGTTACGGTAGTTTGCAAAAGAACTATCGATACTATCGATACTATCGGATTCTTTTAAGTACTACTAGTGGCAGCAATATTAGAATTTAAGTGAAATGGAAGGAATAATAATAAATATACAGTGTTGGGACAAAAAATAGGGACACTTTATTTTTTCCAGGATGTAATAAAATTTTTTGTATTGAATTTATTATTTTTTTTCTTTTTTTTGATGGAAGATTAATCCTTATATATAGCGAAAATTGCTCAGAGCGTGAAATGATTCAAAACTAAAGTAATTAATAAGATCTAGTGAAGGAAATCTGCAGAGACTATGGGAAGAAAGCGTAGAACAACTGTCAACTTTTAAAAACGTACTTCAAAGATTAATCACTTCAAGTCATCAAAAAGCCTCACAAATAACTTTATTGGCCTGTTTCAAGTCGCGCAATAAGAAAAAAAACTTATGGAAGCTAGATTGGTAAGAGTCCTCGAAATGTATAATTTCTCAACGAAGATTAATTTGTTTGCGTCTAATGCAAAATCGTATGTACGAACGTATTTTAGTTACAATTCATATTTTAAATAGAAAATAGAATATTAAGAAGAAACTGTTAAACTGTGTCCCTATGTAGCTATAAAAGTTTTGCAAATGTGACTTTGACTACATTTAGTGGTATATTCGAGGCTCATGTTACTATTTCTGACAAAAGATCGAAACAATACGCTCATAGTGGCCGCTGTACAGCAAAGTGTTGAGAATGAGCCTGAAACATCAACTCATCGACGTTCGCAACAATTGGGTGTCACTAGAGAAACTTTGCGCAACATTTTGCATAAATATCTTGTTCTTCGCGCTTATAAAGTTCAACTCGTTCAAGAATTAAATCTATCCGACCATTGTTTGCGGTGAACGTTTGAGAATTGGCTGTTTGAAAACCTGAACGAAAACAACGAATTTTTTCAGCAAAATTATCATTATTGATGAGGACCATTTTCAAATAGGTTTTACAAACACTGCTGGAAACACCATAACAGCCAAAGAAAGTGACCGTGTGTTACGGTTTGTGGTTTTTGACAATCAGCAACGAAACGCCGCTACCATGATAATCAAATTGTTTTGGCCACAATTGACTAATGTTGACAACAGATACTTTTGGTTTCAGCTGACTGGTGCCATAGGCCACATAGCCAGCCAAACAATTCAGTTGATTAGTTAGTTAGTTACGACGGTTAGCCAGACACGTCCAGCCCACCTGGGTCCAGTATTGATCCCACTGTGATACCCATCAGTAATCCAGAAAATGGACAACCTATATGTCCGCGTTCCGGTGAGATCCGAACCAACCAGACGCATTTACCAAAGAAGAGATCTGGCCGATATTCACACCGGCCAGATCCGAGAAGCCATCCAGAAACGGACTGCCAAGAAAAGCAGTCCTAATGTCTGAAAGACTCGGGCACTGGCATAGAAAGTGCTTGACAGGCTCCTCTTCCACCTCATCCTGACAACCCCTACAATAGTCATTGAACGGCAGACCCTATCTCCTAGCGCGCGCACCCCTATAATCGACTCCGTGCGAGCATATGTTCGACCAGATTTGCCTCGATACAGAGCACGTGGGTTCATCATCTCACCGTAGCTATGCCCTACCCAACATGTACCGCATGACCATAAGTCTGCAAGAGGAGAGTGGCATCCCAACTGAGTGGTCAATCTCCTCAATTCTGAGGAGAGAGCCAGCATTTGCAAGTCCGTCCGCCACACAGTTCCTCCGGGTGTCCGAGTGACTCCTTACCCAGATAGTCTCCAGGTCGCCATCTCGTTGAGAGATGCCCGGCATTCATACACCAGTCGCGATGTTGAGCAGACACCGGAGAGCGAGCCGATCGCATCCTGACTGTCCATACAGATCCGGATATCACTTTCATTACCACGTAGTACATCAAACAGTCCGCTGCCCACTTTATCGCCGAGACCTCCGCCTGTAAAACACTGCAGTGGTCCGGCAGCTTAAAGGATTCCTTCACCCCGTATACAGGAATAAAGATGCCGCCCCCAACCCCTTCCGAGGATTTTGATCCAGCCATGTACACAATTCAGTTATTGCATGAGAAATTTCCCGGTCGCGTAATTTCTCCATTTGACGATGTCAATTGGCCGTCTCGTTATTGTGACTTAACACCACTGGCTTATTTTCTCTGGGGCCATTTGAAGGACTGGGTGTAAGTGAACAACAAACAACCGACACACTGAAAGATGAAATTCGGAGTGGCATTGACGAGATAAGCAAAACTTTGTTGCAAAAAGTGGTATAAAATTTGGTGAAAAGAGCGGACGTCTGTCGAAGTGCTAGAGGTAGACATTTGCCCTACATCATATTCCATTAATAATACCCGATTTTCATTTTTATTGGTGGAATAAAACTGAATTTGTTAAAAAAATTGTATTTTTAAGCCAATTTACCTTAAAAAACTTGGTATTGACTTCAGCTTTCGTTTGTTTTTATAAAATAAAATTGGTTGGCGCATTTCAGAGAACATCAATTACAACGCCTTTTCTAGTCCTCTTTTATATATTACATATTAACGTTACCTGTTAATATTCTTGTTCTTACTCCAACCTTCGATTCATTTCCGCTAAATTAAATGTCACACCCAAAATCGTTGCGTTAACTTAATAATACAAATAAAATATGAATTACCAAGGGAGCCTTGACACAAACCAATAGAATAAAAGCCACAATAACATTTATAGTTAGTCTACTACTACACTAATTTAGTGTATCTTAACAACACTTATACAATATTAGTGAGAAATTTCGAAATTACCTAAGGAAATATCGGTTTTAAGTGTGATTGACGTTTTTTTTTTTTTTAATGTATGGAGTTTGCCGTTTAGTTTATGATTTACTAACCAAATAAAATTAGAGTTAATTGACTTAAATCTGCAGAAATTAGATAATTTGTGGTTTCTATACTAAAAATTTAGCAAATTGCTCTAGACTCTGAAGCCGATATTTATAAAGGGTCCGCCAAATAATTTTTTTTTTGAAAATGCTTTAAAAAAAAAACTACTGAATATTTTCTCAAATTTCCTTTTTTGCTTGAAAGTACAATTCTTCCGGTTCATAATGGAAAATAATTTCATTCAAGTGGCTGCCTCGGCTGGCCATGTAGTAGCCTACACAATCGGTCAAATTTTTAAGCATATTATCGATTGTGGGCAGCTGTATTTCATCAATGGCTTCACGAATGTTGTTCTTTAAAGCGTCAATTGTCTCCGGCTTGTTGGCGTAACACTTATCTTTGACAGCACCCCACATATAATAGACCAGCGGTGTCAAATCGCAGCTCCTAGGTGGCCAAACGACATCAGCTCTGCGACTGATAATCCGGTCTTCAAAAACAGGGCGCAAAACATCGAGTGTAGCTTCGGCTGTGTGGCACGTAGCGCCGTCATGTTGAAACCAAATGTTGCTAATATCCTCCTGTTCTACTTTTGTGATCAAAAATTAGTTCAACATGGCCCAAAAACTATCGCCATTGACTGTAACGGCCACTCCTTGCTCATTTTCGAAGAAAAATGGCCCCATTAGACCTCTGGACCAAAATCCGCCCCAAACAGTGACTCGTCTTGGGTGTATCGGCTTTTCAATGTATGTGTGCGCATTTTCTGTACCTCAAATGCGACAATTTTGCTTGCTCGCCAAGATCAAAATGAGCTTCATCTGAAAAGATAATTTTTTTGGATAAATCGGCATCTTCTGTAAGTCGATCGCAGGCCCAGATTCCCAGCGTTATTCAAGCGTATACACAACCATATTCGTTCAACGGAAGGATAAAACTAATTATCTGTCAAATCAGACATGAGCTGAGTGTTACCCTTCACGAAATAAGTACTAATTAAAAAAAAAAACGTTAGATGGCGGACCCTTTATTTTATATACAGAATTTAAAAAAAATATTTATTTTTGAAAAAGAATGTTTTCTCTACTATTCTGCTTTAACTTTAAAAACCTTTCTCAGCTGAAAACCGTCAAAAAACTTTTATTTATTTTTTTACATTATTGATGAGGGCATAGTCTATTTATTGAAAGGCTGCTTCAGTTCTTTTTAAAGAAAGAAAAAATATCCTTTTTTTTATTAGTTAATGAAAGATTGCTGACATTTTCTTTATAACCCACTTTATTTAATTAAAGATAATCAACCTTCTTTTTTGATTTCTAATGTGGGCTATAAATTTGTTTTTTACAATTTTTAAAGTGATGATGTGAATTTTGTGTATTTTATATGGCTTAACGATAATGTCAAATTTAGAAGAGATTTTTTTTTTTTTTAAGCGAAATAAAGAGGAAAAAAATTTCCATTTTTATTGTTTAGTTTAGCAAATTTGTGACGTTAAAGTCATAAATCAATGTCAATCACGTTTGATTTGTCAAATATTTTCGCAACTTTTTTCATTCATTTTTTTGGTCTTCATTCTAATCCTACATCTCTTTCTCTCTCCCTCTCTCTCTTTTTTTTTGACGTGACGTTAAAATTTCCCATTTCTGCTACTGTTTTGTTTCAATTTTATTTTTTCTGCTGTGAGCTGCACGTTTTGCTTCCCTTAAGATATGAACTGCCATGATTATGTGCTGCATGGCAATTTTTAAACCGTCTTCATTGACAACGATTTTATTGCTGTACGAGCAGCCACTTAAAATGTTTTTGCTTTTCGTACTTGTTGTGTACTTGAGCAAAAGAAACGAAAGGTATTTTTATTTTGGCATTATTATCGTTTTCTCATTTTTGTCTCAGTTTTTTTGTTCAATTTTTTTTTTATCGAAAAAATCACATAAAAAGTCTTTGACCTTGATAATACGATTGTCAATAATATGAAAAAAATAAAATAAATAACAGCAACAGCAAAAATTGCCAATTTCTAGTAGACTTAGTCAAGGGATTAAAGGTATTTTATATTCTTGTTTGATTTTAGGCTTAAATTCCATTTTTATTTGCTTAAGGCTACTTATTAAGGACAATATAGCAACGTAATAGTCAAATATTATAGGGCACAGCGTCCTTTGGCACATTTATTTGTTGCTTAAGCAGATATAAAATAAAGATATTGAATTAAAGCATTGACATGAGAAGAGTAGGTAGTAATAGCAATAACCACAGCAATATAATTCGAACTACTTAGTACCAAAGAAGATCTGAAATCAATGATAAAATTTAAGAAAGAAGTAAAGGAAAATAATATGTAATGACTACAGATTTCGGTAGATTAACATAAAGGAAAACAAAAAGTAATTTACTACTAATCACTACTTTACTGAGCAAAATTTCTCTTTTGTTCTCACACGTAAGTAGCTACACCAGTCATGAGCTTTTCATGGGACTTTTATCCCCGATCAACTCACATGTATTCCTAAGAGCCAATTAGTCTAGAAGTAACATAGACGGGACGTGTCAACTGATACGATAACTAAATGGAGAATAAATGGTTAGTTGTTCTCTAACGAACGTAACGTAGACGTGGTGTTTCTGGTTTCAGCAGAATTTTTCTTCGTTTTTACTTCACACACAACATCAGCTGATACAAAATTGTAAATAAAGAATTCACGCTTAATTGAAATAAATAAAGAAAAATTTAAAAGTGTGTGTTTTGAAGTATAATTATTAAATAATTATAAACTTAAATAAAATGGATGATGAAAACTTAATATTGTTGGTGCAAGAGCATAAATTAATTTAAAATTTATTTCTTTGTTTCTTTTTTCTTTTCATTCTTTTTTTTTACTTTTACGTCTACCTTACTTCTAGCCTATAGTAATAATGATTCCCACACCACTCTAGAGAGTGACAAGGAGAACTTATCCAGTTACTGAACTGCACAACAGATTCTATTATTAAATTCATTGAAAGCGACATACAATTAAACGCCGGCTTCAAACGGCAAATGTATTGGAAAAGTGTTCTACAGTAGTAATACTTATAACCAGTTACTAGCTAATGTTATGAGGTAATACCAAACCGAGGACCTCTTGGTTAGTAGGTGGGTGTCTTTCCTACCATTCCAAAGCGGCACACTTATAGCGTAACTTTCTAAAAAATTTCGCTATTACCGAAATTATCTATCGTTACTCAAGAGCTTTCTCACATGAAAAGTTTCAACTTTTCTAGCGTTTCCACCTTCTTTTTATCAAGTGGCATATTTTAAAATCTCTTCACCAATATTACGAGCCTTTACACTCTTGCTTTTAGTCGTCAATGAGACAGTGACGTCTGAATATGTGCGGAGAGAAAAAAATTTAAAGACTTTCTTACGCTCTTGCTTTTAATTGTCACTGAAACGGCTACAAGTGCACATGTGCAGCGGATGTATGCTGATTTTTTTTAACTTTTTTAAGTCATCAGCTCTCTCATTGAGAGTGAGCGATTTTCATGTTCTCTAACACAACTACCCTTTTACTTTGGACATCACTGACACCTGCACGCATAGGCAAAAAATGAGCAGAAAGAAGTAAAGAGAGAAAAGTGAAAAAATACAGTGCGAGAAAAATTATGTTTTATTTATTTTAAATTTTTTCTTACTTGTTTTTTGCTGTTGTTTTCCTAATTCTTTTTGTAATTGTTGTCTGTTGTTTTGTGTTTATTATTATTTTTTTTGGTTTTGTTGTTTCTCATATGTTTTTTTATAGCTTTTATCCTTTAAAAAATTCAGTAAAAATACATACGTAAGCTTAAAGCTTGTCAAAGCATTTTTCCAGTGTACACAACCATTTGTGTAAAAAACAAAATCCACTTGTTTTGCAGTGTGTTTTGAGAGAGATACTCTCATATTACTAAAAAAATGTTAAATGCACTGGTATTAGTTTGCCTGTCGCTGTTTAGTTGGGTTTGGTTTGAGAACAAGCGTTCTTCAGATTACGCCAGACCGATGAACACATATATTCGTAGGCCATATAGTCCATTACGATTGTCCTAAACAAGAAAAAAAACTAAACTATTAAGAAAGAGAGAAAGAGAAGAAGAAGAAGGAGTAATTCATATGTAAGTAGTTAAGTACCTAATATACAAAAAATTAAAAAACTTAAAGGTCATTAACTCCCCGTGGACCAACCAATCCCTATAACACAACCAGCTGAGTCTCTTGAAAAACCGAAGTATATTAGTGAAGTCAATACACGACCGCTAGGCTAGAGTTTGGATCAAAAATTCACTTTAGGGTCGATGCTTCCCACCCAAATTCCTAGGACAAAAGGTATTCGATTATTTCTAACTCTTTCCCGTCTTCGCACAGCCTACAGTAATTAGCATTGGTATTTAGGCATCTACGAGTCATCGAACAGATACCGCAATTGCCCTTAGCTCCACTTTACTCATAGAGAGAAGTACAGACTACTACTACTACTACTGAAAATAGCCGGCCATGTGAATCTAGAGACCCTGCAATTCGATTCGTTAAATCGTTTTTGACCAGCTTTCCAAATGAGGAACCTCTCTAGTATACAGTTTTAATGACTCATCGGCAGCAGGACGAAGTTATCAAGCTGCAGGAGTGTTGACCAAGAACCCTGACGAGCCAATTCATCAGCCATTTGATTGCCGGCGATACCATAATGAACCGGTACCCAGCAAAGTTGAACTTTCTTCCGCAACCCAGCCAATACTAGTTTGGAGTCACGCGCGACATTTGATCTGATCGAGCACGAACTGAGTGCCTTAATTAGCTACCTGACTGTACACGAAGATAGTCATTAGCTTTTCAACGCTCTCAACCTTCTTCTAGATCATCTCCACTCTTTTAATAACTGCTAAAACTTCCGCCTCGAAGACACAGCACTCGCCGCTTAACTTATAAGAACACCAAGTCGCTGCTTTATATTACAGACTTTTTTGAATAATTTCTTTTCAGAAATATAGAAACCGTCTAATGTATAACATATGGGGTTATCGAGTGGTACCCGTACATTTGTCGGAATAACACTTGTATTTTACGGCGCTCCACAGAAAATAGTCTAACGGTGTCAAATCGCAGCTTCTTGGCAGTCAGCTGACATCACCATTTCGGCTAATTAAAGGGCATATCAAACATGTGACGTAAGAAATTGATTGTGGCATGAGATGTATGGCAAGTTGCACCGTCCTGTTGAAACCGAACATCACTCACATCAATACCATGAAGAGCGGGTACAAAAAAGCGGTTATCATGGGGCGCTAGGTATCTCCATTGGCCGTAATGGTTGCGCCGTCCTTATTTTCAAAGAAATATGGGCCAATGATGCCTCCGCTCCGCAAGCCGCACCAAACAGTCACTCGTAATGGGTGCTTCGGCTTCTGTAAGATTACGCTCGGCTTTTCAGAGCTTAAGCAATAAGCTTGCATATACCGGACACTCTGTCCTTATCCGCGATAAAATTGTGTACGACATTTTCGTTCAATTTTCGACCAATTGTCTTTGTCCTGGATATAAATTTGCAATAAGTCCCAATGTTGCTCAAGCGTAAATCGATTCATTGCCGTTAGTGGAGATAATATAGTGAATTTCGTGACAGAAAAGAATGACATAAGTTTTGCCGGATTCGAAAAAAGCGCTGGTTCGAATTCAAACCCAGCCCTCTACGTCAACGTGGAGTATGGTTATCGAATGAATCACGAGCTATATGCACGGTATAAAGATATTAATATTGTTCAGCGTATCAAAATATAATGCGTGCAACTGGTTAGGTCAAGCAATACGTGTGAATGGAAATGCTCCAGCAAGAGAATCCTTTGTATGTCTCGAGAAGGGAGCGACAAAAACTCCTGTGAAACTACTGAGCAGAAGAAGACCTTCCTAAAATTGGTCTTAGAGACTAGAGAAGGAACGTATTAGATCGAACTGCTTGGAATATTTTTCTTAGTCGGGCTACAAATCTCAACGATTGTATAAAGTCACCTAAGTAATTTAGTAAGTAGGCAATTAAAATTTATATTAAAAAATAATTAATTAAGAACAAATTTTACCAAAAATGGTATTTAAGCTCGTCGATTAATTATTTCTGATACTTTATTGGCAAAACATTGATAGAAATTGCAGGTTTTTTCTGATTCATTAAGTTTTGCCGTCGACTAAGGCGCTGATACATTGGCAAACATTTGTTTGCGAACCGCGTGTATGTATGCGTGGAAAATAAAAATAGCCAATCACGTACATGGAAAACTTATAAACAACGTATGCGTGTGTGGTTATATTATTTTTTTTTTTTTACTTTTCACTCATACATACACGATGTTTGCAAACAAATGTTTGCCAATATATCAGCGCTTTAAGGGATTCCATGGTTCACTTTATCATACAATCAATCATTTACAAAAATCTCCCGTTTGAATCTCTGCTAAGCTGGCAGAAAATCACTTCATCCCAAAAAATAAAATGAAAACCTTGTATTTCCCTTAAACGCAATTTTTATAATCAATATGTATGTACGTAACACGTTTCTGAATTTATTTTCTCTTAATAAATGATGAGATGAATTTTCTTATCCCAAAAAGGTAATAAGACACAAATTAATGAATTAATGAAAATCAACTGTTGTTCTTCCAATGTTTCTCTTTTTTTGTTTTTAATTTAAAAATAGAGAATATTTACAGTGACGTGCAAAAGTGTAACATGATTTAAAACTTTCCAATTCAATAACATTTATTTTTCTAATATTTTCTCAAATTCTTTTTTTATTTGAAAGTACAATCCTTCCAGTTAATAATGGAAAATAATTTCATTCAAATGGCTGCCTCGGCTGGCCATGCAATAGCCTACACCATCGGTCCAATTTTTAAGCACATTATCGATTGTGTGCAGCTGTATTTCACCAATGGCTTCACGAATATTGTCCTTTAAGGCGTCAATTGTATCCGGCTTGTTGGCATAGCACTTATCTTTGACGGCACCCCACAAATAATAGTCCAACGGTGTCAAATCTTAGCTCCGAGGTGGTCAAACGACATCAGCTCTGCAGTTAATAATGCGATCTTTCAAGAACCGGGCGCAAAACAGCGAGTGCAGCTTCGGCTGTGTGGCACGTTGTGGCATCTTGTTAAAACCAAATGTTGCTAATATCCTTCTCTTCAATCTTTGTGAACAACAATTCTTTCAACATGGCCCGATAACGATCGCCATTGACTGTAACGACCACTCCTTGCTCATTTTCGAAGAAAAATGGCTTAATTAAGCCTCTGGACCAAAACCCGCACCAAACAATGAATCGTCTTGGGTGTATCAGCTTTTCAATGTATGCGTGCAGGTTTTCTGTACCCCAAATGCGACAATTTTGCTTGTTTACATACCCGCCAAGATCAAAATGAGCTTCATCTGAAAAGATGATTTTTTGGCAAAATCGGCATCTTCTGTAAGTCGATCGCAGCCCACTTAGCGAAACGAAGTTCAAGCGTATACACGACCAAATTCATTCAGCGGAAGGATTAAACTAATTATCTGTCAAATCAGACATGAGCTAAGTGTTAGCATTCACAAAATAAGCACTAGTTAAAAAAAACGTTAGATAGCGTACCCTTTATATATATATATATATATATATATATATATATATATATATATATATTGTTACGTTTTTACCTTTTTAAAAACGTGTATTTATGAGTTCCTGGATTGCAGTTAAAATAAAATGAATTTTGTGTCTATTTTTTAATTAAAAATCCTTGATTCAACGGAGTTATATGCACCACTGCTTGTAATCTTTTTACAGGCAATGACAATTTTTATTCTTAATTACTCTGTCTGTTTACAACTTTGTAAAGAACAACAACAATTATTCGACAGATCTTTCTTCCCATAGATCTTCCAACCCGATTGTTGATATAACTTAGGTTTCATTAGAGCCTTTTCAACCAGAGGTTATCCACACTTAACTCTCTTTACTGAGTTAGCTCCAACTAAACTGGTTTTTACTTCACTACTAGCCTCAAGAGTTTAGTCCTTATAAACTCTCTTCATACCAATAACACTTTCGCTGAGTTAGTTTTACTTAAACTGCACTCGGTGAGTTTACGTCACATAAACTGTTTGCTTTTCACATCGAAAGCTCTCGAACTTCTCGATATTTCAGGTAGATTCCATTTCTTTCTTTTAATTTCTTTTTAGTTCTTTTGTAGCCATGCGTATGTCATCTACCTCTCTCAGCTCTTAGTATTTGTTGTTACTTGTTTATTGTCTGTCACTTATTTTCTTTGCTGCTTAATTATTGTTGTTGCCGTGTTATTTTTATTTACTTTATCTCTTCTAATGGTTGTTGTTGTAGATTTGGTTATTTGTAAACAGCACGTATAGTTGTTCTTGTAGCTTATGTTTATTTATTTTAGCGATGCAATAAGAGCTGTGGTGTCCAACCTTATTTTCGTAACAATATGTGTATATATAACATAAACTATAAGGATACGGAACATACTATATATATATACATATACATATATATATATATATATATATATATATATATATATATATATATATATATATATATATATATATATATATATATATATATATATATCCAAGTCCGAACAAAGAAATGAGCGAGCTGTAGAAGCGAGCAAAGAAAGTCTAGTAAGATATAGAAGTAGAGTTTAAAAAAAAACACACACATCTAGTATCTCTAGTCGCATCAAGGCTACAGAAAGTATATATATATATAACTTATACTTATCCTTTCTTTAGCCTTGATGCCATTAGAAATACTGGATATATATATATATATACTATAATCAATAGTATGTCCAGTATCCGTTTTATATAAGCTATGACTGTCTTTTTAAGCCGGTTTTTAACAATATGTATGTATGTTTTGGGTCATTGCCTTGGTGGAAAATTATACCCATTTGGTGATATAAAGGTAGTCACTACACTATTACGAAAACGGTTCAAATGTTGTTTTCGAGATGAAAGAGTAAACGGAATACGTTGAAACTTTCCAGTGGATAGATATTTATGTTTTTAGTCGATTTCTTGCAAAAAGTGATATTTAAAAAATTTTGAGTTATTCTCTTGTTGAACAAGTGCGATATGTATGTATATAAGAGACATGACTTACCATATCCTCGATATTTGATATCCGACAATTGATATACGAAATAAAAGCTCATTCGATGGTGTAAAAAAGGTCATATACGACGGAAATTTTATTTAAATGCTAGTTTTCGAGATAATGACAATTTTGTACAATCCATTAAAAAAAATCACTCTTTTCGTTCCCGGACCACAAATTGTCAAACTTTTGATACAACAAATGAAAGGTCTTCGCTAGAACTTTTTTTCTTCATACCCATATTGACATGTGTACTGATCAAAATTCCAAGATATACCTAGGGAGCCAAGCTCTGTCGCTTCAAAATTCTTATATAGCTGATCTTAGAATAATCTGCTTACTTAAGTAGTATTAACGCGACTACGTTTGCTTGTCATCCAGGTGCTTATCTTTAAACCAAATATAATGTTCAACTTTGACCTTGAATTCCTTAATAAGTACTCAATTAATATTAATGGAATTAAAACGAAGATGAGCTTCGCCTGTTATCTGTTCACCAAAAAAAAAAAAAAAATAATAATTACGAAAATAGCTTCATCGTTTCAAAACTTACAGAATTATGGCCGATGAAAAACGATATTCAGCCACTGTGCGTTAGTTTAATCTTTCAATAACTATGAGTCATAATTGGGGTTCAATGTCGTTAATGCGCCAAATTGTCTCATCTTTTAGCTCATGCATTATTTTTGGCTTATTGAAGTACACTTTTGCTTTTAAATATCCCCATTATCGTGGCACAAAAGAATCATTGTTTCGTTGGCGATGTGGCAAGTGGCATTATCGTGTTAAAATCACATATCGTTCTGATCTATACCCTCAACATCTGACTATGAGAAGCCCATTATCATCTTGAATACTATTCCCTGTAACTGCTTGACCGACCTCATTTGCAAAAAAGTTCAACCCCATGAAGCTGACAGTTCATAAGCTGCACCAAACAATCACTCTTTGTGGGTGCTTCGGCTTTTCAACATTCACTCGTGGATTTTAGTTTGCACAAATGCCAATCCACTGAAAATCATGAAGTTCACGTAATGCATTTTAAGTTGAACGCCCATTTTCGTAAAAGGCTTCAACTAAGGCTTAACGCGCTGCTCAATTGTGTACCTCTCCATGATTGAATTTGTCAAACACTGAAACAAAAAAATTTCAAATTAAATTGGGCGAAAAGCTTGACATTAAGCTGTGACTCACAATTAACATCGTGCGTTAGGGTTGGACCCACATTTATAATGCAGACTATACTTTTATAATTTTTTCAGTTTTATTTAAGTCCAATTGAGTTTTTTAACTAATGCCACTTCAAAATATTAAAACCAAAATTAATCCCCCCTCAATTCAAATTAAACAGACTTATGAAAATAAAACATAAAACCAAATTATAATAAATTAAAAATAATTTATGAAAATATTTTATTTTGTACTTAAGCTGTATTATCTTCTTTTTGTACATTTTTGTTATGAAAAACGATAGAAGAAGAGTGAAAGAAGAAAAAAACAGTCTCGTAAACTTTTAAATGCTCAAGAAGCTTTAAAATTTTTCTGTTTTAATCTCCAAAAAAATTGTACATTTTAACTTATCTACCTTCTCTTCTTTCTCTCTCTCTCTCTCTCTCTTGCATTTTAAACCATTTGATAAATCTCTTTTTATAACAATTTGTTGTTGTTTTTTTTCTGCATTTTTCTACTAATCCGGTACAACATTCGGTTTAAAACCTTAAAGTGCAACAGGTTAAAATCTCTTTTATTTTTTGGTATATTTTCCTCTTTTGGTAACGTTTCGTCCTAAAATAAATGAAAAGAAAAAATGAACAAAAAACATAATAAAAAAAATCCCGAAATTTTAAATAGAAAGTCTATCCACCCAACCCTGCCAGCATGAGTTAACAATTCAAAATAAAAAAAACATTTGACCAGCCCAGCTGTTCTGCGTGTGTGAGCATGAGTAGGAGTAGTGTCGCAACCACAGATAGAATCACAGCTATAATATGTGTGTGCGTGTGGCTTCAACCATATTTCGGCAAAGAGCTGCTCGTCACTCTTGTTTTCAGACGTAGGTAATCACACGCATAGGCACAAATAAGCAAAACATAAACAAAGAGTAGTAAAAAGTAAACAAATGTAAAAATACAGTGCAAAGTGGCTTGAGTGGTAGACTCTTGTAAAATTCGTTAATATTAGTTTGCCTGACGCTGCTTTAAACTTTAATTTTTTCCCATCTTACTCTCTCGTTTCCACTAGAAAAAAAGTATGCTGTTGTCGCACTTGTTATTTTGATTGCGAATAAAATGTGGGAAAAAGAAAATGAAAAAAGTTCAGAATAAGAAATGAATTCCCTCATTTGGGTCAAGCTATACACGGATTTAATGCAAAAAAACGTTGGAGAGTAACTAAGAGATGAACTGCAACAAAAGAAGAGGAACTCAGAGTGGAAAATTCTTTTGAAATGCATGGGAAATTTGAAAAAAAAAAATTAAAAAGAAACTAAAAACTTTGCAAGTTTACCCAGTTGACAGAATATATGCAAAAAGAAGAGAAAAAATACTTTTTTGTTTTTTCTTAATAACAAGCAGAAATAAAAAACTTTTAATTTAAGCAGTAAGCATTGGCCAACCATCTTATATATTATCTATACAGTGGATCAAACAATTTTGAATAAAGTACAGCTTATAACAGCGATCTGCTTCTCAACTTAAAAGAACATTTTTATTATGTTTTAAATCTTCATATTAAAGGGGAAAATTCTAAATTATAAACTCCAGTGAGGAGGACATTGTAGGTGCTAAGCTGGGTAAAGCTCTTACTTAGAACACACATTTTCACAAGGTTATTATAATGCCGACAAGGCATTCATTGCCTGTGCAAGGCTCTCTGGTCGATCTTGGGACTTAAATACAAGAATAAGTTTCAGAACGTTCGTTTCTGCTTTAAAAGAAGCCACTTAAGCGTCTTTGGTGTGGCGTGTGAAGGCTACGCTGGTGTAGTCTAGAAACATGCTTGTCCGACTGATGCAATTGGGGAGTATTTTGAAATCCCACCGCTTTCGCTTTGCTAATTAAGAAAAGTATAATAATTATGAAGTGTTCAAGGGTCTTACGGAACTTTCTATATAGACCAGCTTACCATAGAGATGACATGACGTCATCAAAAATAGTTCTCGTTAGAAAATTTCAGTTACCACAAAGACGGAAAAAATATTTTATAAATTTCGACCCGAGTTCTCAAGTATGACATAGTAATAGGTCTTAGCTGATAAATGGTAGAACAGTACGGAGATCAATAAGCTCCGATGTCAGCCTACCCAACATTTTTTTTCATCGGAATATGAGAAATGACTTCGTAGCAAGATGAAAGGAAAACTCACACCTGTAGTATATAACGTTGGGTGGGCCATCTATCGGATTAAATTAGAACCAGCGGTTATTTCGAATCTGGCCATAATTATGTCATTCTATTTTGCCAAATAATACAGTATATTGTCTTCAATGAACAAAATGAATCGTTTTGCGCTTGAGCAACTTTGGGATTTATTAAAAATCCCAAATAAACACTATTAGTCGGAAATTGCAAAAAAATAAACATAAAAATAAAAAAAATTGCAAAAATATATTTACCGAAGAAGCTGATTTTCAGTTTGGTGGATACGTTAATAAGCAAAAAGCTGAATTTGGGGCTCAGAAAATCCAAACGTGGTTTTACAGAAGCCAATGCAGACATTACGAGTAACTGTTTGGTGCGACTTGTGAATCGGAAGCATCATTGGCCCATATTTCTTTCAAAATGAGGACGGCGCAAGCATTGCGGTCAATGGCGACACCTATCGCACCATGATAAACGATTTTTTTTGTGCCCGCTCTTTATAATATTGATGTGAATGATGCTTGATTTCAACAGGATGCTGCAACTTGCCACACATCTTATGTCACAATCGTTTTATTATGCCAAACGCTTTATTGCCGTCTAATTAGCCGAAATGACGATGTCAGTTGGCCGCCAAGAAGCTGCGATTTGATACCGTTGAACTATTTTCTGTAGGGCGCGTTCAAGAAAAGTGCTCTGCCGACAAACCAGAGACAATTGAGAATTTGAAGACCAACATTCGTGATGCCATTGCTGTGGTACGACCACATACACTCGAAAAAGCTCTCCAGAAATGGTTCGATCAAAGGGGGTGAGTTGAGGCCATATGAGGCAGCCATATGAATGAAATAACATTTCATTTCTAACCGGAATAATTGTACTTCACAATAGAAAAATATATTTGGCCAAATTTCCGTTTTTGTTTAATTGAATTTATAAATTTAAGCTTTTCAATTGTCCACCCTATTATATTTGCAGAAGCAGAATTTTATCTGTAATTTTTCTACAGTAATTTTAAGGCCGGTTGTGTGTAAGCCATAAATCTGTTGGTGGAAACACTGCTACAAAGACTGATCTTCATTCTGGCTTTGAAAAATACTGTCCCTACTGTCAAAGAATGTTTTGAACGCCTCGCATGCTGTCTTCGTCATTTGTCTTTAATATCAGCTGTTAAAAAGATTTAGTTAACTGGTCTTTTTTATAAAATTTTTATTTTCAAAGCCAGTTTATATACATAATTCGTTAATACTTGGGCCAACTAGGTTTTCGTTTTGTTGTCATATAAGAGGCTTAAGAAAAAATTGCTTTATTTAATCCTGATGCAACAGCATTGCATTTCTGTGTTAAGAATCGTAACTAAAATAAATAAAGGGTCCGCCAAATATTTTTTTTTAAATGCTATTAGAAAAAAAAACTACTGAATATTTTCTCAAATTTCTTTTTTTATTTGAAACTACAATCCTTCCGGTTAATTAAGGAAAATAATTTCATTCAAATGGCTGCCTCGGCTGGCCATGCAGTAGCTTACACGATCTGTCCAATTTTTAAGCACATTATCGATTGCGTGCAGCTGTATTTCACCAATGGCTTTACGAATATTGTCCTTTACAGCGTCAATTGTCTTTGGCTTGTTGGCGTAACACTTATCTTTGACGGCACCCCACAAATAATAGTCCAACGGTGTCAAATCACAACTCCGAGGTGGCCAAACGACTTCAGCTCTGCCGCTGATAATGCGATCTTCAAAAACAGGGCGCAAAACATCGAAACATCGTCATATAGAAACCAAATGTTGCTAATATCCTCCTCTTCAATTTTCGTGAACAAAAATTCGTTCAACATGGCCCGATAACGATCGCCATTGACTGTAACGGCCATTCCTTGCTCATTTTCGAAGACAAATGGCCCAATTATGCCTCTGGACCAAAATCCGCACCAAACAGTGACTCGTCTTGGGTGTATCGGCTTTTCAGTGTATGCGTACGGGTTTTCTGTGCCCCAAATATGACAATTTTGCTTATTTACATATCCGCCAAGATCAAAATGGGCTTCATCTGAAAAGATGATTCTTTTTGTTGGCAAAATCGGCATCTTCTGTAAGTCGATCGCAGGCCCACTTAGCGAAGCGAAAACGCATTGGACACAACCACATTCGTTCAGCGGAAGCATAAAACTAATTATCTGTCAAATCAGACATGAGCTAAGTGTTACCATTCACGAAATTTTCACTGGTTGAAAAAAAAACGTTAGATGGCGGACCCTTTATATATATTTTTTTAATATTGAGAAATATTTTGTTATTTTCCAAAAAATAAATGTCTATGTCAACCTGATATGATAAAAAATTCTTAAAGAGGTTTCATATAAGGCCTTTAATTTTAAAAGTCTTCTAATATGCAGAAAGAAATAAACATTTTAAAATTGCTGATTAAAGACTTAAAAGTAATTCTTTTAATGGTCGTACTAACTCTATGGACTGACTTTGGTTGTTTTGTTTATATTTGTTTGTTTTAAATTTTTTCGCCAAAAAAAAAAAAGTTTTTTTCTCTTTTACTTTATTAAGTTATTTTCGCCATTAAGGGGATTTCTTACTTTCTGTTTTCGCAACAAATCAATCATCAAAGAAAATTGCCTCTGTGTCTGCCTCATCTACTGGTAGAAATATATTTCATTTCATAAAAAATGTGTGCGTTGTGCTGTCCTTCAATCATTATTTTCATAATAAATAATATGCCAGCCAGTCAATTCTTTTCTTTTTTTTCTTTTTTGTTTCTCTTTGCTTCATTTCATTTGTTTCGACTTTCACATTGCGCATTATGAATAATGGAAAATAATTTCCTACGAAATTCCCCCGAGACAGACAGAGGGAAATACAAAACTAATGAATAAATGAAAATCGAATCGAATCGAATTGGTTTCTTTGAAGACAATATAAGACTGAATGAATAATGGGAAAGGCATGTAGTAATAATAATAATAACAACACTAACAGTAACAACAACAACAATAGCAGAATATTAAGCAATAGCAATAATAATACAAATAAATTGTAACTCTATGGTGGCTTTAATAAATCAAATTATGACATTGAATATAACGAAGCAGGCATGAACTTTTAAATATAAACGAAAACATTTGCGAAGGAAGTTTATTTTCGGTAAGAATTTTAACGAGACAATCAATTACAGAATTTCTAGTAAAAAAGCCTTGAAGGCAATACTAATTCCATTAGTTTTCAACTACCAAACTCATAGCAAGTACGCATGAGACTTCGATTTACCTTAGTCGCTATTGGAATTACTTATACAAATTAGTGATTAATGACATTTTGAGTAATAAAAGCTCCCGTAGGATAACACCACTTCCAATACTGAGTTGATTAATATTGTCCCGAATATCCGAGGCATTCAGTTTATATTCAGAGAGAATAATTTTAGAGAAGTTCCGCACCCCTGCCTACTTGGCGTTTAGCGATATTATAAAGGCCTTCGACAGTGTCAACAGCCGTTGTTTGTGGAGAATCTTGGAGATGCGTGGAATGCCTCTGAAGATTCTACAAGCAGGATTTGGAATATGTCGATGACATAAGTTTTCTGAACCAAGTTGATAGACATCTGCTTGAGCATATTAAAAATATAAGGTTTGAGTCTCGTGCATTTGAACTGGATCTCAATATTTCCAAGACTAAAATAACGCATGGTGCCTATGGCGGAAATATTTCACCAGACATCTACTTGTATGAGTATAACGAAGTCGTGGGATGTATAATCACCTTCAATTATCGAGGCAGTATGGTTACTACGAAAGGTGGTGCTAACGAGGACATTGAAGCACGTATTAATAAGAGGAAAGATGCATTCGACATGCTTCGGTCTGTGTCGAGGTCTTGCCAAATATCAACCACTTCTAAGCTACGCATATACGGTTCGAACGTTTAGTCTATCTGGTTTTAGGGTTGTGAAACTTAGAAGCATCAAAATGCAATCGATGCTCACGCTGCTCTCGATTCTATTCTTAGATTCATTGAAAGGGCCTACAGTTTAACCCGGCTCCGAACGGCAAATGCCTTAGAGAAGTTTTCAATAGTAAGTAATACTAATAACCAGTTTTATTAGCTGTGTTATGAGGTGATACCGCTATAGAAAAAACTTATCCTTCTTCAGATGCTTTGTTCTATTATTAAACTGAGAACCTTCTGGTTGGTAGGCGGATGTCTTACCTACCATACCACAGCGCTTTAAAACAACAATTTGAGTGATTTACTTTTAAAATTTTCTATGGGGAATAATGCAACTCGGTTCATAATTAGGGACTTAATTACGAAGGAGAGAGCGAATTACAAAAAAAAAAAAAAAAAAAATTGTCGTGTGAGCGTGGCATTAGAGTGTTCAAAAAAGCAAACCAAAAACCTGTTATTAGAACCCAAAGTGCTTATAATCGAAGCTCAAAACCAGTTTATCGGTTTTTTGACTTTGAGGAAAAAAAAAAAAATATTTTCTCCGTCAGTCCCCACGACTTTATTTCAGATTCATTAATCAAGTTGATTTTACGAGCTAAGTAGATGATTAATCCACTGTTGCTTCTCTCTATATGATTCTGTAGGGGTGAAGATCCTTGCTTAGTGTTGGTGATGATCTTTACTTAGCATTATAATTATTTCCCAGTAGGTGGCGCTTTTTCCTGATCAATTGTCTGATATTTGTCATTATTGCCAGAGGTCAGCGGGAAGATCATGTGGTTTTTTCTTTATTTTTTAAAAGAATTGTTGAAGCTGTCCTCTGCTGTGGCTCAAACCTGGGCCTATTGTCTTGCTATGCGTGCTCTCTACCACTACATTATGCCACCAAGCATAGCGTGTATTTTTTTATTTGAACACAGGACATTCTAGAGCTAGCGCTAGCCTCTATTGGTATACCGATTTGTAAGTATCGCTAGAATTCTCCGGCCGAGGGTAAAGAAGAGGTCAAGGTAGCTGCTTAACTTTTAGAGAGGCAAGATATCTGCAGTACCAGGAGCGCTTACGAGACATTGATTGATTATGAGACATCCCCATAGATTTGGCCATAGGAAATCCACTCTAGAAGAGAGTGAGCAGACTATAAAGCATCTTCTATCAGAATTGCCGGCGTTGTGAAGCGCGCTGGGGTTCTACAGTAAATTCCTGTGCAGTAGCCGCTCTTAAGCCAATCTAACTTAAGTTAGCTAATATTTTAATTGAAAGTCAATTAACGTTACTTTTTAAATACATTGCTCTGATATTTTAAGCTTGTCTATCACACTCAAATGGGAAGTGGTAATATTGCACTTGTGTTTGTTGTTGTAACTGTACAGTAATCTAGTCTAAGTCTATTAGTCAAAGTAAAATACGATTGGCTAAGCAGTTGAAAATTGGCGGGTACCTAGTGGATCCTAGGCACCCACGTGCCCAGTAAACATTAAGCTTGTTCAGTAGTGCTGGAGTTGGTTTGCTTCTTGCGACAGGTTTTCTTCAATGTCTGCTATATGCGGCGTGCAACCCCAATTACAATATTTACGGTATATGGCGACTACGGTGTTGATGGTTTCTTTATTAGTGTCATTCAAAGCTGTCATATAAGAGGATGCAACCTAGGAATAATGCTCATATTTATGTAATTTTTCCTCGTACGCACAAAGGTCATTCGTGATATGGTTTATGGGAGCATCCACCCATTTTATGTTCAAGTTGGTAGCACTTCTACCAACTGACGTATCATGAGGAACTGTTACATTAACAAGACGCTGTGTTCATGGACTGTAAGAAACTTCGTTTACTCGTGTAGGTGGTGTTCCGAGATGATAGTAATGTTGCCTTGTTTATCATTTCCAAACGGTGAGCTGAAGCTAGCCTTCAAGAATACTATATATCTACCATTTTTGACTGTAACTATGCGAATAAGCAATAGAAGTGCACCAAGAAAGTTTTTTTTCTAAATTCTTTGGTTGTAAATAAGTGGATTTTTTTGGGGTGACGTGGTGTAGTGGTTAGAGTGCATATATAACACAAGCGGCTCAGGTTCAACATCCCATGCAGAGGTTTCAAGAGTTTTACAAAAGCTTGAAGTACTCATCAGACCCATACTAATCAGCATTGAAGACGCTATTGATTCATACTCATCTGTACTCTTTGTGCGTAGTATGTTTCGAATATGAACATTTAAATCAATGGTGTTCATATCATAGAACAATTTTTCACGCTCAATTGACACATATTCAAGAACGTACGCATATTTTTTTAGGCACCGAAAAATAATATAAAAAGTTCTTACGATCTTGCTTTTAGTTGTCACTGAAACAGCGACATATGCATATGTAAGGTGAATGCATGCTGATTTTTAAAGAAAATCTTTTAAAACATCAACTTTACTTCTCTGAGAGAGTAATTTTCATGTTCTCACTAACACAACAACATTTTTACTTTTTTTTGAATAGCCAATACTTATATACATGAACTTATAATTCATGCGAATCTTTTATGAGCACTGTGTGTATTTTCTGAGGGATTAATTAACGCTATGAGTATGAGTACGACGTTTGATTCATACTCATTGTCACCTATACGTATGAATCAGCGTTATTCTGAGCATGAATGAGTATTAGTATGAGTAGTTGAAGTTGAATGATGTGTAGCCATTTATACTTATAAATTCATGAGTGAGTATGAGTAGCAAAATAACGATTCATTGCTGATATCTGCTACGCATATTAACAGAAGCTTTCATGTCTTCGTAGATGTACTTTTAATAATAAAAAAAAGAAAAATTAAAATTTTTTAATTATGACAGCAATTTTCTTAAATCTCCTCCCCTCTCTTTTTAAAAATCATATTTTTATGAGTTTTATTAATTAATCAAACAATCAAATGATATTTTATTCACACGCACTCAAAAACGACAATAATCATTTTTCTCTTCATGATTTTTTTTTCTTTAATAAATTCATGGTAAAATCATAGCAAGAGAAAAATGGAAAGAAATGTATAAAACAATTTATCATTTCTGGAAAAAAGAACCAACGCTCCATTTCGTTTAATATAAACCATAATATCCATCTGTCTGTCTGTCTATCCAATTGTCTATATATTTGCGTTACTTTCAGTGTCTGGTTATCATGGTGTGTCACACAGAAAATTTTGTGTTTTTGAATGGCTTTACTAGCAGTCTTTCTTTCAACGGCGACTTACAGGGTATGTAGGGATGAGAAAATTTAAAAAATTTATTTTTTCCCCTCTATACGAGGTATGTTGAAAAGGGGTTTTACAAAGGATAATAAATGTTTTAAGATTGTACAACAATAATGCTACAAATAATTATAAAGGGTCCGCCATCTAACGTTTTTTTTTTTTTCGTGAATGGTAACACTTAGCTCATGTCATGGCTGATTTGACAGATAATTAGTTTTATCCTTCCGCTGAGCGAATATGGTTGTGCATACGCTAGCACTTCACTTTCCTAAGTGGGAATGCGATCGACCTACAGAAGATGCCGATTTTGCCAAAAAAAATCATATTTTCAGATGAAGCTCATTTTGATCTTGGCGGCTATGTAAACAAGCAGAATTGTCCGCATGCATACATTGAAAAGCCGATACATCCACGACGAGTCACTGTTTGGTGCGGATTTTGGTCCAGAGGCATAATTGTGCAATTTGTCTTCAAAAATGAGCAAGGAGTGACCGTTACAGTCAATGGCGATCGTTATCGGGCCATGTTGAACGAATTTTTTTCACAAAAATTGAAGGGGAGGATATTAGCAACATTTGGTTTCAATAGGACGGCGCTACGTGCCACACAGCCGCAGCTATACTCGATGTTTGTGCCCTGTTTTTAAAGATCATATTACCAGTCGCAGAGCTGATGTCGTTTGGCCACCTCGAAGGTGCCATTTAAAACCATTGGACTATTGTTTGTGGGATGCCGTCAAAGATAAGTGTTACGCCAAGAAGTCACAGACAATTGACGCTTTAAAGGACAATATTCGTGAAGCCATTGGTGAAATACAGCTGCACACAATCGATAATGTGCCTAAAGATTGGACCGATCGTGTAGTCTACTGCATGGCCAGCCGTGGCAGCCATTTGAATGAAATTATTTTCCGTTATTAACCGGAAGGATTTTACTTTCAAATAAAAAAAGAAATTTGAGAAAATATTCAGAGGTTTTTTTTTATAGCATTTTCAAAAAAAATAAATAAATATATGGCGGACCCTATATAAACATGTGCTTTTTCTGTTTTAATAAGAGTTATAAGTAAGACTTAAAAAAAAAATTATTTTGCCTACAACCCTCGTATAAAGCGTTTATTATGTAAATGAAAATAACTACAAAAGCCTCAGATATAAATAAAAATAAATATTTTTCATAATATTTTATAAAATATGGCAACGTTTTCCCCACCAACCAACCTACTAACCGTATCACTAGTAAGAAAGTTAAAACATCTTCATCATCATTTATTTTCGATTTTGTTCCTTTTATTTGTTTTTCTTTTGTCATTAAACCGCAAGCACAATAACATCAATAATAAAAATAATAGCACTGGAATCCACAATATGTCTGTCTGTCTGTCTGTCTGTCTCTCTCTCTATCTGTGTGTCAGTTGTAACAAATCAACAAAATAATACAATTATCGTATATGACAGTGATGGCTAAAATATAATGAACCATTATTTTTTTGTCTTTATTTTGTACAAAAGAAGATTTCACAGACAATGCAAATAGGCAAGTAGGTTATGAACATTTTCAAGAAGGGAGTGGAGGGGAAAAATTTAAATCATCAATTATTTTATTTTTATAAAAGCTGGGCTTATTTTTTATTTTATTTTTGTAATATCTGTGACGATCTCATTCTTTTCACACAAGTCGTATCATCTCAGATTTTTTTTACGCGTAATAAATCATTCAATAAAATTCGTTAAAGAATTTCTACAGGGGCATGAGAGAAATGGGGAAAATTTTTTACCAGGTTGTTAAATAGAACAAAATCTAAATGGTTAAGAAATAAATCAGGAAAATATTAAGCAATTGAAGGAAATGTATCATATTTTTTTTAATAGAGAAAGTGGTGGCTTACAATTTGTGTCCGTTTAATGATGTTCTTGGCTTATAGTGGCACCAACAAATACGAGGGCAGTTTAAAGGCACTATACTTATTTGGTGAATGGTAACACTTAGCCCATGTCTGATTTGACAGATAATTAATTGTATCCTTCCGCTGAATGAATATGGTTGTGTATACGCTTAAACAACGCTGGGAATCTGGGCCTGCGATCGACTTACAGAAGATGCCGATTTTGCCAAAAAAATCATCTTTTCAGATGCAGCTCATTTTGATCTTGGCGGGTATGTAAACAAGCAAAATTGTCGCATTTGGGGCACAGAAAATCTGCACGCATGCATAGAAAAGCCGATACATCCAAGACGAGTTACTGTTTGGTGCGGATTTTGTTCCAGACGCATAATTGGGCCATTTTTCTTCGAAAATGAGCAAGGAGTGGCCGTTACAGTCAATGGCGATCGTTATCGGGCCATGTTGAGCGAATTTTTGTTCACAAAAATTGAAGAAGAGGACATTAGCAACATTTGGTTTCAACAGGACGGCGCTATGTGCCGCACAGGCGAAGCTACACTCGCCCTGTTTTTAAAGATCGCATTATAAGCCGCAAAGCTGATGTAGTTTGGCCACCTCGGAGCTGCGATTTGACACCGTCTCATTTATGGGGTGGTGTCAAAGATACGTGTTACGCCTACAAGCCAGAGACTATTGACGCTTTAAAGGACAATATTCGTGAAGCCATTGGTGAAATGCAGCTGCACACAATCGATAATGTACTTAAAAATTGGACCAATCGTGTAGGCTACTGCATGGCTAGCCGAGGCAGCCATTTGAATGACGTTATTTGCCATTATTAACCGGAAGGATTGTACTTTCAAATAAAAAAAGAAATTTGAGAAAATATTCAGTAGTTTTTTTTTTAAAGTATTTTCAAAAAAAAAAATTTGTTTGGCGGACCCTATATATTTAAAGAAGTGAAATATATCAAAAAACCAAAAAAGCAATTAATTTCCTGTAGTTTAAGTAGAAAAATATTTATTGCCCCTTAATAGAAAGGATATTTCAGCTACAAAAACTAAAGAGATTGTTTGTAAGTAAAAGGGGGGAAAACTAAAAAAATTTCCAAACGTTTATATAGAGAATTTACACACAACGTATGCGTGTTTCTATAGTTTTTACTCTTCACGCATACATACACAATGCTTGCACTAACATGTTTGCCAATGTTTACCCCCTTAACTAATTAAAAATGTATGCAAAAGATAATTTTAATAAAAAATAACGAAAAGTACGACAAAGAAAAAGCAAATTGCTGTCATGTCTCTCTCTGCTACCTCTTTGCCAGTGGCCATAATATGCACATTCACTTAATGCTGTTTTTTCTTTCTTATTTTCATTAAAAGGATAAGAAAAGTGTAAATGCAGTTAAATGTTAGAGAATATTTTTCTTTCCTTTTCTATTTTTCTTACTCTATTTCCATGACTTTTTCGCCTAAAGACTTATAAGCAGCAGCACTAATAAAAGCAAAGCAAAAAAAACAAAAAAAAATTCACACCAAAGCCATGGTATCGAAAGGGTAATTGTGGCAAATAATGGTTAATGCGTGGCGGGAGATTATAGAAGTGCGAATGCTAAATGGCCAGGGAATTGCAGGGCAAAAAAAAAAGAAAATGAATTAAAAAAATGCAAATGAAATAAAATCAATTAAAATAATTAGAAATAGAATGTGATGACAACAGATTAAAAGATTAAAAATTAATTTGTTTGCTTAAGCAATAAATTAAATGAAATTGTAATAAGTAAGGCTATAAGAGGTCAAAGAAGAACACTTAAGGGTCTGTGCAATCAGTTTTTTTTTTTGAAATTTTTTAGACTAAAAAGAAAACTATTTGGCGAAATTTTTATTATCTTAAAAGCTGATATAAAAATATTTTTTTATGTAATTTCTGTTCCATTTTTTTATTTCATTATAAATTAATCTGGTCATTATGATATTATTCTCTTCATAATTTCTTTATTATCGTCTAAAGTTATCACAGTTTTTAAAGCTGTTAGTCGTTAGTTGAACCTGCTGTTGGCTTTTGATTTTCTTTTTTTTTTTTCATTGAACAATAACGTAAAACTATTAAAATCTTTTAAGAAAGTTTTGCCAAAAAATTACCTTCGATATTAACGAGCAAAACAAAAAAGTACTTAAAATTGTATTGCTTAATGGCATGAGACAGAGAAAGTTTGGTAAGCCATGCGTAACAAACCTCTAAATTTAATAAAAACAAAGCTACGATGACAAAGATGAAGAAAAGAACATAAAAAAGTAATCCTGATGATTTCTTTTATCTGTGACAGTGCGTTGAAAGTAGGAATTCAGCAGGAGTCTTGGTAGCAAAACACATGAAAGAAAAAAATTATAAGTTTTTTTTTTGAAAAGTTAAGTTCATCTTTATGGGCACCCTATAAAACATTTATTAAAATAAATATAATTTGCGCTCTGCAAACTTATGCCTTAAGAGTTTATTGCATTAAAAAAGCTAAGCAAAGGAAAAGTCGATTGCATTATATTCGCCTCTATACCCAACATTAATAAGTGATATCGGCTTTGGGAATAAATTTCAGAGTGCCAGCCTATCTGATGAGAATTATGATGGACTATCTCAGGAACCGAGTGCTGACGTATGACACGAACCAGGGTGAAAGAAGAATACAAGCTACTTCAGGAGCCGCACAAGAATTAATTCTGGGTCAGAACTCTGGAACGTGATTTATAATAAAATCCTAAGGATAGAGATGCCTTTCTCAAGGGACACGCGGCTGACATCGTTGCAGTCATCAAGACAAGGAATACAGAGGACGCCCAACGCAGACTACGTCAAGTAATGATCCGCTCTAAGAGCTGGCTGAACTCCCATTATTTACAAATGGCGATGCAGAAAACGAAATTGCTGCTACTCACCAGACGACATATCCCAGTCGAAATACTCGTAGAAATGCTTGTGGGCGACTTAGTCATCCACACTAGGCCATCGATAAAATACCTTGGGATTAGACTATATTCAAAGCTTACTTACACAAGGTAAATTGAATATGCAACGTCCACTCCCAAGCAGGAGAAAGCTTCTCATGGAGGTAAGTAACAGCATACTCTTCTATGGATCTGAAATCTGGGCTTCCATTGTAGAAACCCTGATAAATGCGACAAATTATTATCTGTTCAGAGAACGGCAGCTCAACGAGTGATGTCGGCATACCGCACAGTGTCTACACAAACTGTGCTGATTATAGCTGGAATAGTTCAGGGAATAGACCTTCAGGCAATGAAACGACGAATGATTTTCGTCACCAAACAGGACCCAGCGCAGGCTCATAATTTGACGAACCTACAGTAGGAAATCATACAAAAGTGCCAACTTTATTGGAGAGATGAGGACCGCGACAGGTGGACATACACAATGATCACTGATTTGCAAGCGTGGATGAACAGAAAAAGCGGAGAGGTGAACTACTACATAACAAATATGTTGTTTGGGCATGGATACTTCCGGAATTATCTGAGCCGCATGGAAAAGTGGATCTCACCTTTCTATATTTACGATAACGGCGAACACACGCTTTTCGAATGCTGTTGCTAGACTCAGCGCTGTAGAGAATTTGAAATTAAGATCGGCACTATTTCTCTCGCACACATTGTGCCCAAAATATGTAGTAGTGAAGGTAACTGGAAAGCAGTGGGAAGATATGTGGAACACATCTTGCGTACGAAAAAATTTCATATGTATGCAGTCACTTGCAGGCACATACAGCTGACTGGTGAAACACCATATGGGGAGCCTGCTTGAAGTAATGCGAAAGTGGTCCCGAGGTGGTACAATACCCCCGATGGAGGCACGAGGTGGGTTTTTAGCCGGTATCAAAGGAGTCCGGAATACGGCAAGTTGACGAGCTTGTTAGATGGATTCCCATCTTTACCCATTAAGTAATTAATTCGCAATGATACAAAAGAAAGTGAAATAAACCTTCTCGCCTGTCTCAGACTGGAGGATTGTCCCCAGAACCCCCCGACAATACCTCACAAATTGATAAAGTTCCAAAGGCTGCCTGATTATCTGACATTAGAAAATCCTTAAACTCTTCTCCGTAGACACTCATAAACGCAAGTGAAGATGGTGCAAGCCTCCACTTAGGAAATCGAAGGGTATTTGCTCATAGCAAAGCTCTTTGGAAGCTGTGATTAGCCTCATTGGCTTCAGTCTCACTGCCAGTCTGTTTCGTTCCATCTGGTCTTTACATTTATTTTGGGAATAAGGGAAGTTCCAGCTCACCATTAAAGTCGACAACGTATAATCATTTATTTTATCCAAGAGATCGCCATCAAATAGGCGCAATATCCTCACGTGACGAAATATGTTATCAGCCTTTCAACCGGAGACACAAGCCAATCTAAGAGCACTTTTAGATACCTCCTCAATCATCGATATATGAAAGTATCTGCAACATGACCTCAATGGCAAGTGTGAGGCAGATTTTCATAGAAATTGTAATTGAAACGCAAGTGAGGCTATGGATCTAACCTGGTAGAGACCGCGCATTGATCTTCTCTATTTTAAGAGTGTTTTCCTCATATGAGTGTCCTATCCAGAATGATCCCCAGATATCTCACTTCATCCGAGAATTCTCACCATATCTTCCTGTAATGGGATCGTACTAAGTAATATCGAAGGTGAACCGAATACCGTCGAAATACACAAGAGCCTTTTCAACCATCTCATTAACTTGATAAATGGCCGTTATCGTGGATTTTCCCGGCTGATAAGCAAACGAAAACATACAATTGAAACTCGAAGAAATAGAAGCTGAAGAAGCAGCAGGGTATGAACATCTCAAAGACTTAGGCAATGGGATTGAAAACGACAGATTTGCGTGGCCAACCAGTATTTTTCTTAACTACAAGCGGAGGCTGGACAAGCCATATAAACAAATACACCAAAGTAAACATTTCCAAGAGCTGTGCTAAATTTGTTGCATTATTTGGTTGAGAATCATTGAACCCAAATAGGTGCGACATATATGACCTGGAAATTTTTGCCCAAATTTTCTCAAAGAAATACCTATTTAATGAGATCTGACTATCATTCCCAGAGTCACTACAAGTGAAATGAACTAATGTTCTCCATGCAGTGACAGGAAAGGCCGACGTAGTGTCTAGTTGTAGACAAATTATGTGTCAACAATTGAAAACGACAATTAGAGAAAGAAACTTCCTCGTGGCAGCGGATGAACAAAGATGGAATGCAACTGTTAAGGTGCTTTTTATAGGGAATAGAGGAACCAGCTTATTTCTCTAATTGTCGTTTTCAATTGTTGGTTACCCTATGCTTTCCTGTTTGATTCTATTCTATGGCTACTTTTATTATGAAGACACCGGTTTTTCAGAAGGTATGCATATCTTATTCCCCTTTGTACTCAAAAATTAATATCAAACCATCAGATATTAATGTCTACGTGGACTGTCCTCAACGACGATCAGTTCCAACGTCATTAGATCGAAATATCTTCTCAGCTGTATTAACTCGCTGGCGAAACTATGCCCTACTGATATAAGTACCGAGTTATGGGGTAATTATTTTGCTGATGAATGTACATCTACGGGATCATCTATTAGTGTGACTTCTACCCAAGGATAAATACATATCCACAGTGTAGCACTCAGGTAGTCTAATATTATCACTTTTTAAGATATTTAAGATGATTTGGCCTTCTCTGTCATCGGAAAGTAGCAGAAGTTTTCTGGCGTTTGGGAGTTAGTCGACTAGATTTATGGCGGGTATAATACTACTCTCTGAGGGTATGGACTATCTTTTTATGGCTGCTGTAGGAGCTACTGGGATGAGAAGGAGGAGGATTCGGTTTTTTGTCACTGTCCTGTTCCATGGAAGCTTAGATTAAGACATTTCGGTGCATGTCTCTTCCATAACCTGGTCTTTTTCAAGAGAATTTGTTCAATTTTGTCAAGGGTACCGGTGGTCTATCTCGAGGACCACGCGTTTTATAGATTCAAGCTTATGATTATAGGCCGGATCTCTCGTATCTTCCGTTGGGTATGTTATGTTATCACAATGGGCATCTCATTAACACTAAGCGAACTCGACTTCGTCAAAGGCATGGCTTGATGTTTTAGGACTGCACGGTAGACAACGCATAATAAATGTTCGCTTAGTCCGGCTTACACATAAGTTTTTAATCGATCGATGTAATAAGATGTGATGCTTAAGTTTAAGTGTAGCGTACCTAACAAGGCGTATATAGAAAGAAATCTTTAATGTTTAAAAAAAAGTTTTTGTGGCGTCAAAAGAAATCTGC
The DNA here is from genome assembly GCA_023159175.1 of Wohlfahrtia magnifica. Taxonomy (NCBI): domain Eukaryota; kingdom Metazoa; phylum Arthropoda; class Insecta; order Diptera; family Sarcophagidae; genus Wohlfahrtia; species Wohlfahrtia magnifica. Next base: position 4,296,017 of record JAKWBJ010000052.1, on the reverse strand, counting down.
TCATTCGTTAAGATTTTTTTTCTTTTTTTATTTTAAAATCTTTAATTTAAACTTTCTAAACCTTAAGGAAATCAAATTACATTTTTTTTGTTATTTGAAAAAAAAAAAACATTTCCCTTAAAAACTCGTATAAGTAATTTAAATCTTGTATGTATTTTCTAGAAAATAATATTTAATTTATTATTAAATTGTTTGTATAAAAGAAAATTTTATTTAATTTTTATTGTTTTTTTCTTTTTTTTTTTCTTCAACAAAATTTAATATATGCTTTGTGGTTTTCATATTGTTTAGAGGACTTTTAGATAAAAACCAAAAATTTCTTTAATAAATTTTTCCTCATTGTGTTTAGTGACTGGAAGTTATAAATTTTAAATAAAGAAAAACCTCAAAGTATAATTAAATTGTTGCAAAAGGATTCCCTTACATGAACTGAGTAAAATGTGAAGAAGGATATAAGCAATTTGGTTTTCGAAATTTTTTGTTATGCAACCGGATAAAATTTATTTATTAATTTGAGGTTTAGTTGGGCTTTCTTCTTCAAGGCTGCTTTGTTAAAACAATTTTATTTATGTTTTATTGTTTAAAGTTAAGACACAAAAAGATTTAAGAGTTCATGGTGCAAAAAAATGCTTTAATAAGAATTAAAGTTTTAGTTGCACTATGTAACGAATTCAAATTGATGCGCTGTGGTTGCCTTACTTCAAAAACTATCGGCATTTCAGATTCTATGGATAAGTTTTTTTTTTAATTTTTTTCAAAGTGTTTTGTAGAGGCTTCTTCATACTTGATATGATAACTTTGCAACGACTCATTCGATCTCGTTGAGCCATGTTTTTGCATTTATTGAGAAACAAATCATATTTATTTATCACGTTCACTGTCCACAGCCCACATATTGGCTATGAGTGGAAAGCACCAGCAGTCCACTGCCCATATGTGGGCTGTTTACCCATACAAGTTTGAAGAGTTTTAAAATTGTGGACGTTGAGAGAACATCGTTTATTTGACTTGGACTTCACAGAACAGACCATAAAAACAAAATATGTACTGGGACATGGAGGAAATCTCGTTTCTTTGACATGGAGCTGACAGTTTGGATTGATAAAAAAATAAAAACAAAAACTGTTGAAAGATATTATATTTATTGAAAGACCAGAACAATTATTACGGAATATTCTTATGAACTCTTTGGAAACATGTGATACTTTTTTTGTTTTATCAGTTGCAGTTGCAGCTCTGCACATCTACGTCTTCTTAGTTTTGCGTCTTTTCTATCTAGTTGTGTAAGAAACTGCCTGTTCGAGACAGTCGGCGGATTATTATCTCTTTGGCAGATACTTGTAGGTGACCCACCCTGTGGTGTAATTGGTACCGGTAAATTGGCTGCCTGTACGCCCAATAGGTTTTTTTACAATATCTGTACGTGTCTGCAAAAGAGTACATTTTGTCTGCTGGTTCAATTTGTTGTACAAATAAACTGCGTTTGTTATGGCTACTCCAACAATAACATCGAAGGCAATTTTTTTGTACCATGTCAGACTCTTGCGAATTGGCCAATAGTAGCTTGATAATTCGTCCGATATGTCGATACCTTTCTTTCGATTATTGCATTCCAATATCATATTCGGTTTAAGTCGTTGGTTGCGACCTCTGGACATCGTTTGTTCATCTGCGTGGCATGTAGATAACATAAGGACATCCCTTTTATCCTTCCACTTTAGGTAAATGACATGGCTTTTTTGAGCAGCGATTTGCTCGCCTCTCTTTAGTTTCTTGTTTTTAACCAATAAAGTCCTTACGGTTTTTTCTCAAAGTTCCACAAAGATCGGTTTTACGTTGCAGCAAATAGTTAGGTAATGGTAGACTTGTGTACCAATTATCTGCAACAGTCATCCCATCCTGGTCCAAAAGCTCCTTACACAGATTGACAACAATGCTTCCAGGCTTATCTAAGTTAGCGATTTGAGGATCCTGGCCACTATAAGTTTTATAATTACAAACATATCCATCATCAGTTATTGTCTTGTATCTTCATCCCATACTTGTGTCTTTTGTTGGGATTGTACTGGCAAATTGATAGACGCCCTTTAAAAGGAACCTTCGATTCATCCACAACTATGCAGTTTTTCGGTGAAATAAGTTTTCTGTAATTTCTTAATATCATTTCTACAACTAGTGAGACCTTATACAATCGATCATTGACATCTGTTTTAGCTGTGTTGTCAACAAAATGCCAACAACGCAATATTCCAATAAAACGATTACAGGACATTTGTATGTTGTGGATCAACGGATGATAGAAAATCGGATCTTTTTTCCAGTAATATTCTAATGTGGGGAATTTGATTATACCACTTGGCAAGTAAATGCCCAAAAACTTTTCCATATCTTCCTTGTTTACTGGTTTCCAGCGACTCATACGATCTTCTGGATTATTAGTTATAAGTTGTTCAGCGTATACATTAGTTTGTTTTATCATCAAGTCTAAGACATTGTCGTCAACTAAAAGGCGAAATACCGTATGTAAATCAGCATTTTCTGTAATGTCTTCAGTTTGTATGGTGAGTCCTTCAACACTAAAAATTTGTCGATCTTAAGACTGAATTCCATAATTCCATCCATTTTCTCATCATATTCTTTCATTTGTCTTTCACCAATCGAGGAATTTTTTGAACGTAGTTCGACTGCATTTATTGCATTGTCGTCGTCGTCGTCGTCGGAGTCGGAATCAGTTGGTGATATTGGGTTTGGATCGCCAAATAAATTACGATGAGTGGTTAGAACTTGATCAACAGCATTTATTGCAATGTTACTATCGTCGCCGTAATCGCAATTAGTTGCTGAAATTAGTTGTGGATCGTCCGGATGAAAATCGGAATCTGTTTCATTATCATACATCATATTCTTCTCCATCTGATGAACTTGACTCATTAGCTTCAAAATCACTCTCTTCTAATATTCTTCTTAATTCTTCGTCCGTATATATTGCTTTTCGACTAATTATGGCTTAAATTTCTTTAAATTTCTATTTTATATTGGTACGAATAAAACTGAATTTAAAAAAAAATAAATAAAAAAATGTGTTTTTAAGTCAATTAACTTCCTACCATAAATTTGCACACCCTTCAGTTTTGAAAATAACAATTTTTCTTGTAATTGTATGTAATGGGTGTCGTATAAGCGATATTTCTTTCAAAATTCATAAATCACCATACGCTCAGTGGAATTTTCTTCAATTAGAGCAAATTTTTATTAATTTTTTTTCAAAACTAAGTAAAGGGTCCGCCAAATTTTTTTTTTTTTTTTTTTTGAAATGCTATAAAAAAAACTACTGAATATTTTCTCAAATTTCTTTTTTTATTTCAAAGTACAATCCTTCCGGTTAATAATGGAAATTAATTTCATTCAAATGGCTACCTCGGCTGGCCATGCAGTGGCCTACAGGATCGGTCTAATTTTTAAGCATATTATCGATTGTGTGCTGCTGTATTTTACCACTGGCTTCACGAATATTGTCCTTTAAAGCGTCAATTGTCTCTGGCTTGTTGACGTAATACTTATCTTCGACGGCAACCCACAAATAATAGTCCAACGTGTCAAATCGCAGCTCCGAGTTGGCCAAACGACATTCGCTCTGCAGCTGATAATGCGATCATCAAAAACAGGGCGAAAAACATCGAGTGTAGCTTCGGCTGAGTGGCACGTAGTGCCTTCCTGTTGAAACCAAATGTTGCTAATATCCTCCTCTTCAATTTTTGTGAACAAAAATTCGTTCAACATGGCCCGATAACGATCGCCATTGACTGTAACGGCCACTCTTTGCTCATTTACGACGAAAAATGGCCCAATTACGCCTCGGAACCAAAATCCGCACCAAACAGTGACTCGTCTTGGATGTATCGGCTTTTCAATGTATGCGTGCGGGTTTTCTGTGCCCCAAATGCAAAAATTTTGCTTGTTTACATACCCGCCAAGATCAAAATGAGTTTCACCTGTAAAGATGAGATTTTTGGCAAAATCGGCATCTTCTGTACGTCGATCGCAGGCCCACTTAGCGAAGCGAAGTCCAAGCGTATACACAACCATATTCGTACAGCGGAGGGATAAAAGTGTTACCATTCACGAAACAAGCACTAGTTGAAAAAAACGTTAGATGGCGGACCTTTACTTTCTCTTTATTGGGAAAATAATAATTATTTACCCATCGATTTTCATGAATTATGGCTCATTTTACTTTCATTATATGAAACTTTATGAACAAATAGTGAAACTGGTAATTATTTGCTGTTTTCTAATTTTTGTGTATTTTTAGAAATCAAAAATATCAAAAAAAGAGAATTTTGAGTTGTTTCTCAATAACTCAAAAAATATGGGTTATATTACAAAATTACGTCAGAATGACTTAAAGCTATGTCCTAACGAAATCGAATAAGTCATTTCGAAGTTATCGTAACATGTATTAAGCAGCCTCTGCAAAAATCACACATCTTAGAAAAGAAATTTCTAAAAAAAAACTTATGCATAGAATCTGAAAAGCTCATGTTTTTTGAAGTTAGGCGACCATGGCGCATCAAAAAAATATAGTGGTTATCCAAGGTCAGAAAATTGTTTTTCATTTGTTGCATAGTATTTCTTAAGATTCATATGTTGTTTGACTTTAATGAAACAGAATAACAATCTCAAGTGAACAAAATTCTTTAAAAACTTTAAAATGAGCAGACATCACTGTGTAAACTGACGGCGCTATGCTCCAACTAGGCGTCGGTAATATATATACTCTGTAGGTTGTTGGCGCTATAGGTAGGGTTAAAGAGTTTTTCAACTGTATCACCAGTTTTAAATTACATTTTGGATTAAATGAGCATATTCGTCTGCAAGCATATATAACCTCCGCAACAATCAATGTGCTGAGCCCGATTTTATTTTGAGACTCATTGTAACTTATTGTCGCTGTGGTGTTTTAGGTAAGACACCCTTCCACTAACCAAGAGGTCTTGGCTTTAATCCCAATACAGGCCATCTGATAATTTTCAACAGCGGCATCACCTCATGCTAGCGCCTAGCATATGATGACTTCTGGCTTTCCTTACTTATTACTATTATCATATCGACCAAAAACTATTGCAGGACACTGCGATCCATAGGATCCATTGTGCTCCTTCCAGTATATAGCTGGTTCAGCAGATCTGCTGATTTCCTAATAAACACCAGCACATCCGAAACCATAATGGTGGATAATCCTGCCAAGGAACCCATATTCACAAAATAAGTATGTGTTCCGTAGTCCCTGTCTGTCTTTTCATTCTCCGCAAGGTGTTTAAAGTCTGGCTGGCCATACCTTAGAATTACTCCCAAATTGCAGACTAATTGCCACCTTGGAGTGACGAAGCCACTTTTGAGCATACTACTGTCCCAAGTATCTGGAAATTTTTCAATACTTGATTAGATTGAAGATGATAATCGGTGGTGCTGCACAGCAAGGTTCCGAACCGATATACGGTGTTATGGCCAATGCATCCGCTATTTTATTACTATCTATCCTACAGTGCCCTAGTACCCAAATCAGCAAGCGAAAGATTTGGAACGTATCGTAGCAATATTTGATCAGTCTATATGTCGATTTGAGTCAAATGTCTTTACGGCTGCTTGACTGTTAGAGCATAAATTAATGTTCTTGGGCATGATCTCAGCCTGGAAGACTCTTAGCGATCTTGCCAGTGGGATCCATGGACACCAGCACCGACACAGTCCAATCCAATTTATATTTAACTCACTCCGAACTAAGGCCCTATAAGACCATCAACACCAGTTCGGGAATTCAACCTTTAATCTCTTGCTAAAGCAAAGATCTAAAGCCATAGCATACAGGGCCGGAGATGGTTCTTGAATTGACGCACTTGCTTACGCATTTTAGGAACAGTTGGCGAATAATTTTGTCGCCAAATATGCCGCCATCCTCGTCACATGTTGTGAAGCGCTATTAAACCAATAAAGATCTCCAAGCTGTTGTTGGGTATGTTCTCATTCCCCCAGTTATAACGAGGCAGGTGAATTTCTGTACTCTGACTAATTTATTCATTGTGGGAGTTTTTGACCATCAAGCTATCGCTGCATAAGTGATAATGAGCCTAATAATAGCGGTATATATTCATAGTTTCATTCCCGGATAAAGAAGCCATGTCTAACCGTAGGAGGAGCGACTTTCTTTGAGGACTCATATCGACTTATTCTGGATGGAGGTACCCATACAAAAATACAGGAAAACCGTCACTCTTCTAGGAAATATATTTTTTTTTTCCACAAGGCAATCACTGCTTTGTTTCAGTTCCTTAATCAATGATTAATCCACTGCAGCTTCCTCTATATGATTTTTGAGTAGTGGTGAAGATCTTTGCTAATTGGTGGTGATCTCTACTCTAGCATTGCAATTTTTTTTCGGTAGGTAGCGTTTTTTCATCATTGCCTGACGAATGCGGGAAGGTCAGGCGGGCGTTTTCTTTACTATTTAAATGGAGTTATCTGGGGGAAAGTTGCAGCAAACCTCTTTATTAAACATTCATATCCACTGCTGGGGTTCGAACATAGGTCGCTAGTGCTGTTAGGCCTGTGCTCTAACTAATATACCACGTAGCTCCATTATGGCTTGTATTTTCTTGTAAAAGGTCCTGAGTGCATGAATTTGGCAGCTCGCCCAGGGTTGTTTTCATGCAATCACACAACGTACTCTAATATTTGCCAGGAATTGTTTAAATAAAGCGCAAGTACAAGTCATAAGGAAAGTATCCCCTTCCTGCACACTGGAAGAATCATGGTATGGAAAGTAGGCTAGAATTTATAATGGTAAAGACTTATGTTAACGGTGGCTTCCACCGTAGGCACCAGGTCTTCTTATATGGTTGACCATAATTTATTAATCCACAGGTGACCACTTTACTTTGGCGTTGAAGGAAGGTGATTTGAACAAAATCTAAAATATTGTTACGACAGCGTTTGTTACATCGCTAAAATAAATAAACAAAAGCTGGAAGAACAACTATATGTGCTGTTTACAAATAACCTAATCGACAACAACAACAACTATTAGCAGAGACAAAGTAAATAAAAATAACACGGCAACAACAATAATTAAGCAGCAAAGAAAACAAGAAATTAAAAGAAAGAAATGGAATCTACCTGAAGGTTCGAGATTATTCGATGTGTTGTTTACTCAGCACATCGATGCGAACAGCAATCAGTTTTATGTGTCGTAAACTCCGCGAGTGCAGTTTTAAGTGAAGTTAACTCAGCGAATGTGTTATGGTGTGAAGAGAGTTTATAAGGAGTAAACTCGTGAAGCTAGTAGTGAAGTAAAAACCAGTTTAGTTGTAGCGAATTCAATAAAGAAAACTAAGTGTGGATTAACCGCTGCTTGAAAACGTTGTGATCGAACCTAAGTTATAACTACGATCGGGTTGGAATATCTTTAGGAAGAAAGATTGTTGTTTTTTACAAAGTTGTAAGCAGACAGAGTGATAAAGAATAAAAATTGTTATTGCCTGTAAAAGGATTACAAGCAGTGGTGTACATAACTGTGTTGAATAAAGGATTTTTAATTAAAACCAGACACAAAATTTATTTGTTTTAACTACAATCTACGAACTCATAATAACACGTTTTTAAAAAGGTAAAAACGTAACAATATGTTTAAAGCGATTGAGTGACTGACAAGCCCCTGACTAGGGTTGTAGCCTATTCACTTGTATCTCTTAATTTAAATGAATTACTTCTGTAGCTTTTAAAAATATACTAAACGATTTAAACAGACATAAACAGGCTGTAGAGAATCGTATCAAAATTCAAGATTTTCTGTTAAATATTAAGAATAAATATTAAACAAGATTTTATCTCTTTTGTGTCCTTTAATAATGAACAGCAACGACTAAAAATACCCCAATACATGTGTTGTTATGTAGGCCATAGTCATATGACAGTTATGTAAGTCATTTATCAGAACCCTTTTGCTTATCGACAATTTAATCAAAATGTCGACCGTGACCTATTTTGTTGAAAATGCTTCTTAAGTTTTTTTTTTTTTTTTTTTTTTTTTTTTTGCAAAGCAACCAAAAGTAACACATAAATACACTTAAAAAATTAACCCAAAACTTTAGCACATTTTTCATTTTTTCTTTTCCTTTTCTTTCTTTTTGCTTTCTTTCTTGTTGCTCCACATTGGGCCCTAAACAGAAAAAAAGAATAGAAAAAAAAGAAATACGAACTTAAATCATAATAATGACTTTTATATATTCTCGTTTATATTCTTGTTAAGGTTGATATTTTTTCGTGCCTAAACAGAAAGAAATAGAAAAAAAGGAAAGAAATTTTAAAAGATTTTTCATTTTTTATTTTCTTGGTCTTCATTGAGTTGAAGACCAATTCAAAGCATTAACGCAGATTAAAATCTTTGGGACTTGTTTCTTTTACCATCCCATTGGGTAGAACCTATTTTGTTCACATGATGTTTAAAATCATTTTTCATTTTTTTGTTTTGTTTTTTTTTTTATTCCTTCATCATCATAAATTAAAGAAAAGGAAAGGAGAGAATAAAAGATGTTTTTAAGAGGAAAAATCAGCAACATTTTGTTGTACATTTCACAACATATATAATGTTTTTGTAAATGTTGTTTAGACAAGGAAATGTTCTTGTTTCTTTTCGTTCCTTTTTGCCTTGAAGGGTTCTTGGGTTCTTTATTCCTTTCATGACCATCCAAGGTGCTGGCTGTTGTTAAGATTTCAATATTGAATTTTTGTGTTTCTTTATAATTCTTTTAATAAATAAATAACGATGATGTTACTTTTTTGCATATATTTAAAGGCTTAAAGATGCTAAACTTTTTACCTGCAATGAAAGTAAGAGGATTTGTCTGAATCAACAAACGTATGTAAAAGATACACATTGTAAAGGGTGGGCAAATTTGAGGTTGGGAAGTAAATTGATTCTTTTTAATTCAGTTTTAGTCACATCAATATAAAACAGAAACAAGGGAATTAATAGTAGTATACGATGTGGGGCATATATCCACCTCTAGCCAGGTTTGGCAAAAATCTCTATTTTAAAAAAAACCCAAGCCACCATGTTTTATTGATTTTTTTGTTGGGTTTGTTTTTGGGTTTTATAACCGCTTCCAAATTTCGTTCCAGTCGACGATATATTTTGTTTGTTAATACATTTCCGTTGTTCTACAATTTATAATGCAACTTCACACTTTTGGTGGGAGCTATGGGGTGCTTAAACTCGGTGATCGGAGTAAACTGCAATTACTTCGTTTGAACGATGCGTTGTGAGAAAATTGGTCTAAAATATAAAACCAGGCATGATTAAGTTATGCTTTTGAATGACAACGTTCGGCCTCACATCGCAAACAAACAAATGTCGCTTCAGCCTTTTGCTCCGTCATATAATACACTCATATCTCCTTATATGGCCTTTCTTTATACAGCATTTCGCTATAACGGCCTGTTTGAATTATTGCACAAACTCGCTTTATGCCGCTAAAACCGTCGTTCTACGGCTCAGAAAAACCTATTCATCACACTTATTCATCTCGTTTTACGGCATTTAGATTTACGCTCTACAGTTTTAGAACCTATTTAGGCCGTTAAAAAAAGAGGTATAAGTTTATCTGCAACCATGTCACCTATTCACGTCCTTTGAGAAAATATAATATCGGCTTCAAAGTTGTAGCGTCTTAAAAAACGAGTAGCTTTTCTCAGAATATGGAAGATGGCTCAGAGGAGGGAAAATATGAAACGGTGATTAGATATTTTATTAATTTGGCAAATTTGCTAATTCATTACCTTTTTTGAACTATAAAAATTAATAGAATTGATTTGTAGTCCCAATACGTAAATTACACCTATTTTTGTTGTAAATAAACAACGAAAACCCTTAAATTTACCCCGTGGGTTGCCAACCCTTTCTCTAGCACGTCAACAGACGTCCACTCTTTACACAAAATTTTGAACCACATTTTGCAACAAAGCCTCACTTATCTCGTCAAGGCAGCGTCGAATTTCATCGTAAGCCCGGTCTTCCAAATGGCCACTGAGAAGATAATCCATCGGTGTTAAGTAACACGAACGAGGCGGCCAATTGACATCGCTAAATCGAGAAATTATGCGACCAGTAATTTCTCATGCAATAACTGAGATTTTTGGCTGGGTGCGTGACTTGCGGTAGCGGTGGCGATGACGACATAATATAGAATGTCGACTCCAGCAGCTACTTTATTAGTGTAATCTCGGTAGATGGCGGCACTTCCAGTGATATCCTGAGAAAAATATCTAAAGCACAAGGTGCCATTTCACAGCTCTTATATCACCAGAAATTCAATTGTTTTACTCATATGTAAAACAGTTATGCTATGCGAAATCTGGTTGATGACAAAGTCACTGAGCTAAAGCTTCAAGCTACAGTAGACTGAGAAAGATCCTGCAAAATTCTGCACCAAATGTAGACAAATCCCTATATATCTAGAGATCAAAAAAGGCGATGGAATTATTTCGGGCACACTCTGTGGAAACAACCAACCGAGATTTGCAGACCAGCCCTCCAATGAAACCAGCAAGGTATTACGAGTTGGGTCGACGCACACATGGCAGCACATAACAGGGAAGGACATACAACAATTAGGACATTTATCAACGGAGCATAACAAAGGACCGAAGTTCATAGCGAAATTTCGTTGAGGGTTCTTTAGTCCACTGGGAGCCGAAGGACATAAGAAGAAGAAGAAGACTGGCACCATTATGTACCGTTTCGAGCCTCTTTTGAAGTTGATTAATATTGGGTATAGCAGCGAGTGTAATTTAACCGAATGTTCTGCTATAAAAGGAGGGCAGATTTTGAGGTTAGGATGTGAATTCACTTAAAAACCATTTTGTTTTTATTATTTGACAAATTCAGTTTTATTCACACCAATATAATAATAGAAATATGGAAAATAATAATGGAATATGATGTCTGTCAAATGTCTAGCTCTAGCACGTCGGCAGATGTCCGCTCTTATCGGAAAATGTTGAAACATAATTTGCAACAATGCTTCGCTTATATCGTCAATGTAGCGTCGACTTTAATCTCTCAGATTGTTAGCTTTTTGTGGTTTGTTCACGTAAACCTCTTCTTTCAAATAGCCACAGCGGCGTTTAATCACAAGAACGAGGCTGCCAATTGATATCGCCAAATTTAGAAATTTCTCGTGCTGGCTATGTGGCTTGTGGCGCCGTCCTGCTGAAACCAAAAGCCACTGATGTCAACATTAGACAATTGTGGCCACAACAAATTGGTTATCGTGCTTTGGTAGCGTTGAGAATTCACGGTGATGGAGTTTATTTGCTCATTTCCAAAAAAATACGGGCCGCTGATGCTGCCTTAGCACAAACCATAACATACGGTTAATTCCTTTGGATGTAATGGTTTTCCGAGGACTGTTTGTGAATTTCGTGATCTCTATATGCAACAAAATTGTTTGTTTACACAACCGCCTAATTGAAAATGCGTCTCATCACTCAAGATGATTTTGCTGAAAAATGCATTGTTTTTATTCAGTTTTTCAAACATTTTTTTTGTCAATTTTAAAAGTGTGGAAGGTTAACAACTCAATTCTTCATGTGACAGCCAATTTACTTTCTTAGCTCAAATTTGCCCACACTGTGTATACATACCTAGGCCTTGTTATATCACCTTTAAAAAGTTGTTAATGTAGAAAAAAAAATTATTTATGATTTATTATAGCCTTTTAGAGTAACAATCATAATCTGCCTTTATATCTGAAATTGAAACAAATTAATATAAAACTGGATGCACTATGGCCTGCTACGGTAATCAAACCAAAAAATTGTGGAATGAGCATTACTTATATTGTCAACTCTAGATTTCTTTTTTTTAAGATTAAATTTAGTTCTAAGAAGGACAAGTCGTACCCGCTTTAAACAATGTAAACATTTGTAAGTCTTCCTTTAAAAGACCACAAATTTTATTCAGTTACTAGTACTTAAGAAGAATAGAAACTCAAATAGTTTCATTTGAGATTAACTACACTGGGGAACAATGTAAAAAAATATTATATGTTGAGTTTGATTTTTCAAATGATGTAGGATCAAATGGGCATGCTGGTTGCAAAAATGTAGTTTGTTTTCTTCTGGAACTTCATGTATTCTTTCTACGTAGTATGTGAATGCAATCATTCTCTTAACCAGAAAGCTTTCTCCCAGTATGAGTTTGGTCTTTCCTTAAACATAATTTTAGATTTTATATGCAATTACTAATAAAGTGTAAACCACACATAGAAGAAATTTTTCAAAGAAAAGCTATCAGCTTAGTTTAATATGAAAATTATTCATCAAGATAAGTCGTGAGCTCCTTACAAAGTACACAAGCAGTCTGTCAAGCATTTACAAATAAGTAATTGAGAAAGTTGAAGAGATTAATCTGTGAAGTACGAATTAAAAGTTGACAGTTGTTCTACGCTTTCTTCTCATAGTCTATGCAGTTTTCTTTCACTGAATCTTATTAATTACTTTAGTTTTGAAGCTCTTCATGGTATGAGCAGTGTTCGCTATATATATAAAAAAAACTTTAATACAACAAATTTTATGACATACTGGACAAAAAAAAATGTCCCTGTTATTTGTCTCAATACTGTATATTTATTATTATTCGTTTCCTTTCACTTAAACTCTAATATTGCTGCCACTAGGAGTACTTAAAAGAATCCGATAGTATCGATAGTTTTTTTACAAACTATCGAAACTATCGAGTGGGTCAACTATCGATAGTTTTACAACTCTAGTGTAGAAACATGATTAGGCATTTTACGTACCTCAATGATGACTTTGTCCACCAAGATTGTGTGATATAACCCTATTGCATTATTTTCTTTGTAAAATCACTTGTCAACGCCGATAAGCCAGAGACAATGGAACACATGGAAATTGACATTCGGAGAGTTATGGGTATGCTGCACAATATTTGTGCAAATTGGTGTTCCATAGTGCACCTTTTACGAGCCACATGGCCGAAATCATATTTAAATATTTATTTCATAATATTTGCTAATAAAGCTGGTTTCATTGATATTAAAAATATATTTCTTTAAACTTGTGTAACTGTAAAAAATACCATATATTTGCACTTGATTTTAAAATTTTTTATAAAATTAAGCACAAATATGGAATAACTCTAAATAACTCAAGAGAAGAGATAGTCATGAACCTGTAAATTTTTCCCAAAATCCTCATATTTCTATTGGAATAAATTCGTTTTTATCAAAGACATATTTATTGTTAAATTACACTATGCAACAAGCAAAAATACCTTGGATAACCATTATATTTTTTGATGCACTATGGTCGCCTAACTTCAAAAACCATCATTATTTCACATTCTATGGATAAGTTTTTTTTTAAAATTTTTTTTTCTAAAACGAGAGATTTTTGGAGAGGCTGTTTCATACATTTTATGATAACCTTGAAATGACTCATTCGATTTCGTTAAGCCATATGTTGAAAAATTCCAAATTATAGGAGCTTTAAGTCATTTTAATAAAATTTTTCAATCTAAGCAATATTTTGGGAGATATTGAGAAACAACTTAAAAAAAGAAATTCAACAAAAAACTTGTTTTTTCAAAACTACTCGTAGGTACTTTCACTTTATATGGAATAAAATATGTATTTCGCAATCGATTTTCATGAATTATGCTTTATTTTATTCTATTACTAGCAGACCCGGGCAAATGTTGTTTTGCCTTCGAATTTTATTTTCACTGTAAGTCTAATGTGCATGCAAAGTCATGGCTGATTGATATTTAGAAGTAGAATTAAAGGTGCACTAAACCGACATAGCAATTATTGTTCAAATGGAATTATATATTTATGATAGCTGGGCCCGATCCGCGTTGCTGGTCCCAAATGTTTCTTTTATGGTGAACTGCCTCTATAAGAAAATCAAATCAGTGTTTTTTAGTTATTTATAATAGAAAAAAATGTTTTATTCAAAAGTCAAAATTGGTATAAAACTAACGTTCGATTCCTGGCTAGTTCGTTGTCTTCTGCGCGCTCCTCCTGTGTCTGCTGTGAGCGCAGCACTCTCATTTAATTTGTGTGTCGTGTACGGCGACCAATATTTGCACGTGGGCGTGGTATTTTGTACTGCAATATATGTTTCTTTTGATATATATATTTTTTGTTATTGTTGAGGTAGTAAGGCTGCCCTTTATTGTCTTACCTGTTGCTTATTTATTTTTTTCAGTAGCTTTCAATAATACAATTAATTTACTTTCATTAACACCTTGTGTTAGTTTATTAAAATGTATGTAATATTTAATTTAAATAAATTATTCTTCAATTTAATAAGTTCTTTGTTTCGTTTGACACCCACGAACTTTTCACGCCACACGCCAATCAAGCACCAAACGCCTTCCGCAAAACATTAAATAGACTTATTGCGCAAATAGAGTTTAAAAAAGAGGGATCGATATTTGTTTACTTTTTTTTAAATATTGTTTTTTCACAAAAAGATGTTAGGTTTCAGTCGGTTTCAGGCTAATTAACGCCACTGCACGCTGATTAACGAACCAACGCCTTCAACGAAACACAGCATAGTGTAGTAGTTCTTGAGTTAGGGTGCAAAAACATAAATCAGAGTAAATATTGCACCATCTGTCTAACGAACTTCAAATTACACAGAAACACTTCTCACGCCCCATAGAGCATGTATATATAGTTTGGTCGAAATCGGTGCAGTAGTTCTTGAGTTACGGTGCAAAAACACAAAAAAAATATTGCGCCATCTGTCGGACGAACTTCAAACTAAACAGAAACACTCTTCACGCCCCATAGAGCATGTACATAAAGTTTGGTCGACATCGGTGCAGTAGTTCTTGAGTTACGGTGCAAAAACACAAAAAAAATATTGCGCCATCTGTCGGACGAACTTCAAACTAAACAGAAACACTCTTCACGCCCCATAGAGCATGTACATAAAGTTTGGTCGACATCGGTGCAGTAGTTCTTGAGTTACGGTGCAAAAACACAAAAAAACTAAATATTGCGTCATCTGTCAACACTCCTCACGCACCACAGAGTATGCATATAAAGCTTGGTCGAAATCGGTGCAGTAATTCTTGAGTTACGGTGCAAAAACACAAAAAAAATAAATATTGCGCCATCTGACGGATATATCATGTATATTAAGTTTGGTCAAAATCGGTCCAGTAGTTTTTGAGTTTAGCGATCACGAAGATACACGTCATTTTTATATATATAGAGATTGCTACGTAAGAGAATAGAAACTAAATAGTTTCGTTTGAGATTAACTACACAGAAACACTCCTCATGCCCCATAGAGCATCTATATAAAGTTTGGTCAAAATCGGTGCAGTAGTTTTTGAGTTTAGCGATCACGTAGATACACGTCTTTTTTTTATATACTTGTATAGAGATATGCAGCTTTATGAATAAATAGTGAAACTGGTAAATATACGCGGCTTTCTATTTTTTGTGAATTTTTAGAAATCAAAAATCTCATAATTAAGAAAAAAAAATCCTTTTTTTACAATTCGAATGAGTCATTTCAAAGTTATCACAAGATGTATGAAGCAGCCCCTTCAAAAATCTCGCATTTTAGAAAAAAATAAAAATAAAAAATTCTAAAAAAAAACTTATGCATAGAATCTGAAATGCTGATGGTTTTTGAAGTTAGGGGACCATAGTGCATCGAAAAAATATAGTGGTTAACGTAGGTCAGAAATTTTTTTTCCATTTGTTGCTTAGTTTTATTTTTATTGTTAAGTTAGTCAAACAACAGTTTTATAGCCTGTACTTCAATTTAAAGTTACCCAGCATAGAAGACTGACAGGCCCACAGTGCTTTGTTGTATAAATGCGTGTTTGTAAAACAATGAGAAGAACTTTAATAATGATTAATGTTAAATAAAATATAAACACAAAAGGGCAAACAGTCGGCAAAATATTACTACAACTAGGCAAAGCCTGACATAGATAAATACGAGAGTGAGAAGGGTGTGAGAAGGAGAAAAAGCAAACGAAAAAGGTTAAAGAAAAGGTGGTTGGTAGTCACTGGAGCAATAAAAGTTGTGCTTGAATAAATAAAAAGTAAAAGAAAAATATTTAAAATGAAAAAATAAGGAAAATGTTTACCAAAAAAAAAAAAAAAAAAATTATTCAAGAAAAACTTGTTTAATTTTTAAAAAATAAATAAATTATTATTATTTTTTTTTGTATTGCCACTTAAATTAACTTTTTCGTTTGCTTTGTTTTGCTGTATATTTTTGGAAAAATTAAGGCAAAAAGAAAATCTCTAGAAATTTAACATGAAACTTTCAGAAAAGAAAAAAAAAGCAAACAACTCAACAAAAAAACTTTTTTAACCTCATCGGTTTGGTCAAAGTGACAAAATGAAGCAAAAGAAAAAAACAACAAAAAGACAAACGTAAAAACACAAAAAGAAAATGATATAAAAAAAATACAAATAAAAAAGACAAAGAGGGATAAAAAGACTTATGGGGATTTTTCGGAATGTAATTTAAAATTGTCAAACAATGGGCTGTATAAGGCTGTGTAAGTATAATAATGCCAGTGATACCAACAACCTTTACTCATTCATTTATTCATTCATTTTGTCATTTATTTGCGCATTCTCTTTAACTGTTTAAATTGAAAGCCTAAAAGTATGTTTGTCACTGTATGTAATATGGTGTGAAGAGACAAGAGGCATGTGGTGTGTTACACTCAACAATGTATGCTGAGTTTGTAAGTGTGTGTGTGAGTGTTTAAAAGTAAATATCAATCATTTAAAAGCAAAGCAAATTAAACTTTTTTACTTGCGTTTGTATCTGTATGTTTATGAAAGTACACGCGGAAAAAACCAAATGTAAAATCAATGTGAAAAACAGTTAATTTTAAGTTATCGGTTATCGTTATCAGTGCGGAGCCAAAGCTGCTTATTGAATATGATGCTCAGTCATAATAGCTCTATAATACTTTCTATGACTCTATAATACTTTCTATGACGCAAGAACTGAATATGACAATTTTCATACATATCGGGACAGCAGGAGATTTTCATGTAGGGGGTAAAATTGTAGATGAACTAACAATAGCGGGCGCCGCTAGCGGCATATAACAGGAAGATGCGTCTATAAAACCGCCGCTTGGTTTCTTTGGCAGCTTGATTGGTATGTCGTAGAGTGGAGGAGTCATGAAGGAGCAGAGAAAACTCTAGACTTTCTAGGCTGCTTTGGCCGTGACTTGATCGCTCTAGAACGGAACGGGTCGTCAGTCTGATAGGCTTTGTGACTGGGCACTGCACTCTGAGGACAATAACTGGGATTTGAAAGGCAGGCTCCTATATTTTCTGCCGAGTTTGTGGCTACACAGAGGAGCCGGAGATTATATAACATATCCTCTATCACTGCCCGGCTCTTCATGAGCTCAGGCTCAGCTTTCTGGGCGGGCGATCTTTTGATGGTTTGGGTGATATTGCGTTGGCTAAGATGTGCGACCTAGTGGGCTTTCTGTCAGATCTTAGCTGGCTCCTTAGGTGATGCCCGGTTTTTTGGATACCCTTTCCGATCCTTTTTTCTATTTTTTTCTTCTTTCATTTTCTCCCTCTGTCCTTCCTTTCTCTTTTTCTTTATTTCTTTTCAGGGTAAGGTCTTTCCACAAAGGGAACTTACGTACCGCCTTTCTTACCTACCTACCTACCTACCTACTTACTAAATTTACCTTTGATTAATGCAATTCAACGCATGCTTTAAAATGCCACCAAGAAGGCAAAAGGATTTCACTTCCTTCAGCTAAGCATTCTGTATTTTAAATTTGCCACTGTACAGGGTGCGGTAGGGCATCACCTGGCTCTTACGTGTATTTGTTCTAAGACCAGGTTTTGTAGCCTTAATTTCGAGGTATTTAAATTTCGCTGACATATGGAAGTGATTACTCAATAAAAGGAAAATATCATTTGCATATTCCAGGCTCCCGATTTATCGATAGAGCCCTCTGTTTGCCCGACTAGCATTACGGACTATAATATCAAGGCAAATATTGAAGAGGAGAGGTGGTATAATGCAATGCTGAGGCAAAGTTGCAATTACCTGATATTTAGCATAACTGCAAAGAGCTAAAATAAGCACAAATGCATGATGGCTTAGGGTGTCGAAAGCTTTTTTGAAAACCAGCTTGAGGGGAGATTGCTATTGTGCCGTCTGCTCTATAAATATTCCAAAAGTATTAATATGACAGTTTCATTGCAAAACCTTATTCAACAATATTTTCATGAGTGACTTCGTAGTTTGTTCAACACGAAATAACAATTACTATGTTGATTCAGTAAGGAACACACATTATATTAACATGATTATCACTTTGATTTAACTAGACATTTAACATTGTTACGACAACAAAAACGCCTAAAAAGAAAAAAAAATAACATCAGGGACTGTATTGTATGATTTTAACTGTAAACTTTATTGGTTTGTGTCAAGGCTCCATAAATGCCATAATTATCCGTGACATTAAGAGTGCTACCACCTGTATGTTAAACGATGTTGGCAGTTCGATTCCTCTTTGAATTTATCTTAGATGAATCAGAATTTTTGACAACTACAAGAATATTAGAAATTTATGATGAATTGCTATAAAAGATGGCGCATTGCGTTTGGTGAGAGCTAGTTATCGTTTTGCTGTCATAAAGTAAAATTGTGCTTAGGCGTAAATGAAAGTGCTGTATAAACGAATATAAAGTACAAGATAAATAAGTTGTAGACTTTATAGTTGTAACTGTATACTGTAAAAAGTTTATTTTCCTGTGACGCAATTAAAAAGAAATCAAACGTTTTAAAAATACTAATTTAACATTATTTATAGTTATTTATTACATATTATTAAAAAATGTTTTTTCATTGAATGAACATTGTTTTTTCAATTGATTTAACAATGTTTTGTTTTTCTGTGTGTAGGGAAGAGCAAACAAGTCTCTTATATGTTTATAAATAAATGTTTATGTATGAGTGTTATAAAAGTGTGTGAGTGTGAGTGTGTGTGTATAAGTTAATGCCTGTCGCTTTATTTGTATTTATAATACAATATAGGCTTTAATTTTGTTATACTCACACCAATACATACATATGTAGGTATACATATATAGGGTCCGCCAAATAATTTTTTTTTTTTTTTGAAAATGCTATGAAAAAAATTACAGAATATTTTCTCAAATTTCCTTTTTTATTTGAAAGTACAATCCTTCTGGTTAATAATGGGAAATAATATCACTTAAATGGCTGCCTCAGCTGGCCATGCAGTAGCTTACACGATCGGTCCAATTTTTAAGCACATTATGGATTGTGTGCAGCTGTATTTCACCAATGGCTTCATGAATATTGTCCTTTAAAGCGTCAATTGTCTCTGGCTTGTTGGCGTAATACTTGTCTTTGACGGCACCCCACAAATAATAGTCCAACGGTGTCAAATTGCAGCTCCGAGGTGGCCAAACGACATCAGTTCTGCGGCTGATAATGCGATCTTTAAAAACAGGGCTCCAAACATCGAGTGTAGCTTCGGCTGTGTGGCACGTAGTGCCGTCCTGTTGAAACCAAATGTTGCTAATATCCTCCTCTTCAATTTTTGTGAACAAAAATTCATTCAACATAGTACGATAACGATCGCCATTGACTGTGACGGCAACTCCTTCCTCATTTTCGAATAAAAATGGTCCAGTTATGCCCCTGGACCAAAATCCGCACTAAACAGTGACCCGTCCTGGGTGTATCGGCTTTTCAATGTATGCGTGGGGGTTTTCTGTGCCCCAAATGCGACAATTTTGCTTGCTTACATACCCGCCAAGAACAAAATGAGCTTCATCTGAAAAGATGATTTTTTTTTTGGCAAAATTGGCATCTTCTATAAGTCGATCGCAGGCCCACTTAGCGAAGCGAAAACGCATTGGACACAACCATATTCGTTCAGCGGACATGAGCTAAGTGTTACCATACATGAAATAAGCACTAGTTGAAAAAAATAACGTTAGATGACGGACCCTATTCTTTAGCTGTCGTTCGCTCAGTCTGTCATTCTAAAGACATTGTAAGATCAAGTTGAACTTTTTGCAAAAAAAAAATATACATTTTTTATAGACTTTCTTTTTTAACTTTCTTAGTGACACTCACTTTGCTTCTCACTAAAATATTTCTTTTTTGGTTTATGTCATTGTAATTTTATGTGTACATCTCTGCATTCCAGTTTATGCCCCAGTCCCAGCTATTTTTATTGCTCTTTTGACACATTTGTAAGTTAATGTTGTGTTAAATGTTTTATTTAACTGCTTTGTGGTTACCATTAGTAGTGATAGTTTGAGTTAAGCTATGAGAAGAAATGCAAAGATGCCCATGTGTCACTTAACTTACATATAAAGCAAGGGCTTGTCTGTATTCTTTAGACACTAGACTCTAGATAGCATACAGGGGAAAACTTTAATTTATCTTTGGTACTGAGATATGACTATAAAATGACTAAAACTCGTTTTCTTCTTCTTCTTCTAATTAAAAATTCATGAGGCCATAAAAAAAGTTTTTATTCTTTTATTTTTTTCTTTCTTCCGTTTCTACATTTTTGTTTGGTTTTATAAGTTAAAAAAACGTAAATATTTTGTTAATTTCCTTTTATGGTTTAAGTGAGATATGGTTTTTTTAAATAAATTTTATTACCTTGAGTTTAATTTAAATATTATTTATAAATGTGGTATTAAAAAGGAAACTGTATCAGAGTGTGTCAAAATTTTAGGTCAGAAATGAAGATTTTTTAACCGTTTGAGTTGAAAAAATTTAAAAAGAACAAAAAATTGGCCAAAGTGAATGTAATATGTACTTAGGGCAGTAAGTGAAAACCTGTCATTTACTTAATTTTTTTCTTCGTCACTCCATCTGTTGCTTTGTTTCAGTTTCTTTAATCAATTTGATATTTCGAGCTAAGTACATGACTAATCCGCTGTAGCTTCCTCCATATGATTTTTTTTTGTGTAGTGGTGAAGATCCTTGTTAATTGGTGGTGATCTTTACTTTAGCATTGGAATTTTTTTCCCTGTAGGTGGCGTGTTTTTGCTGATCATTTGTTTGATGTTTGTCATCATCGCCAGAGGTATGAGAGAAGGGTCAGGGGGGCTTTTTTTAAATGGAGTTGTCTGGGGGTAAGAAGTTGAAGCCTTTTTATTATTAAACATTCAAAACCACATTTAAATTTTTTTCTCCGTCATATCTTCTGCTGGGGCTCAAACCTGGGCCGTTTGTGTTGTTATGCGTGCGATCTAACCACTACACCACGCCAGTCCCACTTTTTTAAGGTTATTTCATGTAAATATTGCCCTTGGCTGCTCCTTAGGTAGTCCATTCGTGAGGCACAATTTTAGCATATTTGTTCCAGCATTTCGGCAGGTATCTTACCAATGACAGCTGTAGTGTTATCATCCAGGGCTGGAATTATGGCTGATTTGTCCCTGTACACGAAAAACAAAATATAGTCTTGAAAATCACACATATTGGGGACCAAAGGACTGCTGCAATACATAAGAATGAATGCTTATTAAACTCTCCTCTCAATAGATTCATTCACATATCAACGAAGTTGAATTTTTACATTTTGGGTTCAAAAAGGTTGGTAATAATCGCACGCTACATTGCTATATTTACTAACTGTAACAATGTGATTCTTAACGTTCTTTAACAAGTATTTTATAATGATGCCCCTGGCCCACACAACCGTCTCAGTGCATCCTTACGGATGTATTGAACTACCTCTGTTTGTTCTTCGCAGTAAATTCGTAAAATTCTGTTTTTTGATGTACTCATTGAGCCATTCCAAGGTGATTGATAGAGTTTGGGAAGAGGCTCTCATATCAAAGCCTGTTGCCTTTGGCAACGCCTTAGTGCCAATGACAACTAGAATGTTAAAATATCGACAAGTTGCATGCAAGTTGCAAATTACTCCAAAACATAGGATTAATTGCTCACCAAATATAAATTCGTTTACATGTGAACCAGGTTTAATTCTTACATTAAAAAATAATTGCGTAAACATAGATCAGTAATCATCGCATGGTAGTTTGCTCCGTTAACTGTAATGTTGTGATTTTTATCATTATTGAAAAGTTACCCTTTAATGACGCCGCTGAAACCGCACCAGCATATATTAGAGCTGCAATAGCAGTTCTTGAACGGTCTCTGCTTGATCTTCAATTGCAAAATTCGGCAATTTAATTCATGGATATCACCATTGATACTTACCACCTTGATCGAAAAGTTCCCGGAATAACCCCCTTGCATCGGTCCCATCATTTCGATTTGAGTTTAAGTTGGTACATCTGTTATTGATATTCCCACTAAATCTTAGAGTCATAGCTTGACATTTGCAAAAACTACGTAGGCAAGAGTACATTCATCTCTTTATGTGTTGACAACTTTGCAGCAACAAACTTGCATTAAATTTTGAGTAAAAAACGAATTAAATGGTGCGCGAACGTTGGAAATGTTTGAAATCGACAACGATTCTCCAAAGAATTGGTCGTTTACCAATGGCACGAGCGGTTCAAAAGTGGTCGAGAGTCTATCGAAGATGATGAACGCAGTGGCGAACCATCGATATTAAAAACCGACGAAAACAATGATAATGTAAAAGAAATGTTGGTCAGTAACCGCAAATTAACCATCAAATGGATAGCGGAGGATTTGAACATTGTGTATGGATTCGTCCAAGACAATTTTGTTAATGATTTGGGTTTCCGTCGTGTAGCAGCAAAGTCGGTGACAAAGGACCTCAATTTTAGGCAAAAAAGAGACCGTGTTGATGTCGCAAGAGATATAATTCGCGAGGTTGAATCCGATCCCACATTCGTCAAAAGCATCATTACTGGAGACAAGACGCGGGCTCATGAGTACGATATGCAATCCAGACATCAGGCTAGTGAATGGCGTTCACCAAATGAGTCGAGACCAAAAAAACCACGTTGTTTATAATCAAAAAGAAGGCAATGCTCACGGTTTTCATGGATTACAATGGCATCATGAATTTTTGCCAGAAGGCCAGACAATAAACAAAGGGACTTACTGCGTGAAGCAATTCGCCGAAAGAGACCAGAATTGTAGGCAGAAATCGCAGGAAGCACTGAGAGACATACTAATAACCGAATATAAAAAAGGCTTCGAGGATTGATCAAGCGCTGGCATAAGTTTGTTGCAGTGCATGGGGATTACTTTGAAGGGAACAATGTAGATTTAGATGAAGAATCTTCTATTGCCTTTGGTTTCAGTAGTCCCTTCTCTTGATTTATATCGAGCTTTTTCAGATACCGCTCTATAACGAGGACGAGTTCTAGATAAACTCAACCCGCGAAACTCTGGTTTTTCTCCCCCTCTATTTTTAATATTTTCTAACGACTGTCATCTTCTTACTTCCAATTCTATCTTCTCTTTTACAAATGACAGCAACAATTGCAATTCATATCATTTTGATTGCAGGACGAGGTTCATGGAGATTGAAGCGAAAAGAATGAATATGAATGACCCACTCACAAGCGATGTTCTGAAAATATCTGAGTGTGGACGTGCGAAGTGGTTCGATTTTATTTTATGCAAGATCCACTGTTCTGATTAACACAGGGACGTGGTGGTGAGGTATCATCTGTATCTATAGGTAATGTAAATATTGGGTCAGGTGCTCTTGATGTTCTTGGCATGAGAATTCACTGCCACGTTCGTTGGAATAGGCACATATTTCAAGTGTCGAAATAAGCATTTAGGTACCTTGGTTTTATTTATAATCTTCCAATCTACTTTATACCCTTCACCTCTTAATGATCTGCTAATAATTTATTGCACTTGACTGTTAAGTTTTGAGGCAGCTATCGGTTATGGAGTACCATTCACCCTCTGAGTACTATTTTTTTCAATGTCTGTACGAATTTTTGTTGTAAAAAAGTTAGCCAAACACACAAGTCAAATTGTGTAGAGGCAAATTATAGCATTTGAATTACGTATCCACCTGAAAAAAGGGCACTTGTTTCTATATTTGTCAAATATTGACTTTTTTGGCAGATACTTGTTGTTACTGCGGACCCGACGCTGACACAGACACTCAATTAGCACCATGATGCCGTTTCAAGATCACAAACTTTCATCGACCATAGAAAGAGTACTTATGTAAAGACGTGTCACATTTAGCGCAGATTTAGATTTAACTGATGATGTGCAAAAGGGAAATATTCCCCTAGTCTATAGCTAGCCAGCGATATTCGGAAGTTGCCGAAGCTATATGCTTTTAGGTGCTGAGGTCCTCAAATTGCTAAGCCATATCGTCCTTGTTATAGCTTCTATACACTGATTCTGGTTGCTTTGGGATAGCTACCATGTTTTCACAATACACAGTGTCCGGTGCTGACTGCCACAAAGCAGGCAAAGTCTTGTCAGAGTATCGGTCATTTGTCTATCATAAGGCGTCATGTTTTCTCCAAAATAGTGTACGTAGACATTTCCCTCTATCTTCATTCTGGCTCTATTACTGCTGATCCGACGGTGACACAGACGCGCAATTAGGACCATAATGCTATTTTCAGATCACAAACTTGCATCGACAATATAAAGAATACTTAGGTAAGGAGGTGACACATTTAGCATCGATTTAGATGCGGCTGATGATGAGGAAAAGGGCAATATCCCCCTAGTTTATATCGAGCCATTATGTTTTCTCCAAAATAGCGCACGTGGACACTTACCTCCATCTATATTCTGGCCATCTTAGAAATGTCACATCTAAGTATGACTTGATTTACCACATTGGAGTAGATTTGAATGTACACTGAAGTTGGTATTAAGTCCCTACTCGGGCAAGCATATAGACCACCACTTCTTCCTCAGTATCAAAAACTTCAGGAAGCCTAAGCAGCTGTTTATGCCTCTCAGACTTTTCTCACACAACTCAACTAGTCTTGACTTCGCAAAATTTACATGTCTTGGGCCTTATATATATGACACTCTTTAAACGGCATGGCTGTCGTTATTTCTTACAATTAAGCAATAAGCTTTTTAGTTGATTTGATGGTAAATACTGTTTGCCTCAGTTTATTTATTTATTTGTTTATATAGAAGATGATTTTTGGCAGCTTTCTAAGACTATCTTTCATTTCTTTAAATAAAATTTTATTCTTTAAAAGGAAATTCATAGAAAGAGTCATAAGTTAAGATATCCCTGCAGTTTTCTCAAACGCATACCCGTTTACTTTACCTCCCAGAAAAAAAAGAACATAACAGGGATACGTCTTGTATCGTTACTTCTTTTCCTGTTCCATTATGTGAGCCCAGTTTTTCTCTTGTTCTCAAGCAATAAATAAAAGAAACAATAAATCATTACGCATTGAAAGAAAAAAGGCGTATTTTAAGGCTTATGCATGGTAACGTGCCTTCTACTAAAGAAAATAAAAAAAATAAATAAAAAATTGGAAAAAATATTAACAAAAAAAAAAAAACACAAAAAAGGAAACAGCACACCCTCTTTTGAATAAAAACATGCTATTAGTACAGTAAAGAAAAACTGTAAGACTAATAGTTAAAACAAGAGCACTATCAAAAGATTAAAGTTAAAATCAACAAATTTTTTCTTACCTCCACTATATGTAGTCAGTGGTGCTATTTCTTTTGACTTTGCTGTTATTGTCTCAGGCTTACAAAATAAAAAGTAAACAAATAAAATATAAAAAAAGCATTAATTTAATAAAACGCAACAAAAAGACATAAATTTTATAGAGAATTTCAAACAGTCATTCATTCACACATACAAATATCTTCGGAATTTATGAGCTTTTTCCTCTTCCTGTTTCTCCTTCACTTGCTGGCAAATGCAATATAATACATGTGACATAAACTAATGCCGTTGAGGGGACCTTTTATTTTCTTTTTATATTAAAGATTATAATACGGAGTTTTAAGTATTAAACAAAACAAAAATTTAAATTTAAAAAATTTAATATAAAAAATTTAATTTAAAAAATTTATTAATTTTTTTCTTAAGATTGACTAGAAACAATATTAACTATTGTTCACTTGTCATACGAGAATTACTATTAAGAAAAGCGTGTGTGTCTACTTTTTTGTTTAAAAAAATATTTTCTTTTCTTCTAATTCCTGAAATAATATTTTTATTATAAAGATATACATTCAGGCATTATACAGCGGTACGTATGATTAGTATTTTTTGTAATTGTATATTAATCATACGCTAGCAGCTACATGCATAATCGTCAGACTGGTTCTTATTTTCCAAAATCAAAAATTTTTAATGGGGTACTCCTAAATAGTTTTTTTTTAGTAAAAAAAAAGTATTCAATTTGGAGTCGGTATCTTAATATTAACACGTTATCCATTGACATTGAATATTGCACCAATAGATACTTGTACTAAAAGGAACTACTTAAGAAGGTCGCCATTAAAAAATTAAAATAAAATTGTATTATAAAAGGACCAGGCTAATATTCGTAGATGTGTATCAGAGATCATCAATGAATAGGTTTTTCTCTATTAATAATCATTCTTGAATTTATAAGTACAAGGGAGTACACATAAGTCAAATTCTACTACTCATACTCACTTATAATCAGTTTGCAGAGATAGTTGACTAGAAATATTATTAAAAGAGTTAAAGGGTTTGACGTCATCGATATACGTACGAACATTTGAACTACAAATGAAGGATGGAAGGTCGTTGATAAATAAAGTAAAGAATACAGAACCCAAATTATTGCCCTGTGGCACTCCAGAAGGAATATGAATTACGTCAGATATGGAATTTTTAAATTTCACTTGCTGGGTTCCGCCAGAAAATTAAGAAAACTGCAACAAGCAAAAATACCTTTGATATTAAAAAATGACATTAGAATTTGGAATTTTTTAACTTATAGGTTAGCGAAATCGAATAAGTCATTTCAAAGTTATCATGAGGTGTATGAAGCAGCCCCTTCAAAAGTCCCACATTTTAGAAAAAATTTAAAAAAAATTTCTATAGAATCTTTAATGCTGATGATTATGATGATGATATGATATTTCTTGAGAACGATGACGAGTAAATGTTGATGTACTCTCACTCACACTCTCAGCCACAGCTTCGATCTTTTCGGGTGTACACACTGTACGAGCACGACTAAGTCCTGGCGCATCAACAATGAAACCAGTTTCACGAACTTTAGCAATAAGCTTGTGTATAATAGGCACCATTGATCCTTCTCTGCGACCAAATTTTTACGATCATTTTCGACTTTGTTTTTTTGTTTCTGTTTTGGAAATAAATTTCCAATCCCAACGTTGCTGATCCTTAATTCTGATTCTGAATTTTGTGACAATACTGAACGATATAAGTATTACCAGATTCGAAATAACTACTGGTTCAAATTTAAACCGTTAGAGGGCTCACCCGATATATATTTATGTTCCTTTTATTCCTCGATGGAGCATGGTTCCAATAATTTCGATCTTCGACTCGATTTATGCTTGATTTCTTCCCATTTTATACGCAATCTGGAGAGTTCTGTTGTAAGTTGCTGCTTGCTGGTAAGCGCTGGTCTCCCGACTCGGCTGATTTGCGGAGGTTGTGACCTATCTAACACCAGTTACGCTTATTTATTTCCGTTCTTGTAGGCTGCTGGTTTGCCTCCATACAGCGTTGATTGTTGGATATGTTTACAGGCCAGAAAACTCTTAAGATTTTGCTGAGGCGTTTGTTGAGCAATACCTGAAAATGTTGCACGTCACTTGGTGCCATGTTCCAGGTCTCGCATCCATATAACACAGTGGATTTTATATTGGGGTTAAATAGTTTTATTTTGGTTTGCTTCGAAATGTTAAACGATTTCCAAACCGGGCTTAGCTGGGAAAATTCACTCCGCGCCTTATCTATGCGACAAGCTATATCCGCTGCTGAGCCACCAATCGCGTCAATTGTGCTACCCACCCAGGTAGCAGAAGGACTTAACATCTTAAATATCTTGATCACTTACGATGAAATGGTGATTTTTATTACTATTGATGAGAAGCGGTTTTGTTTTGGAATGGAGCTGCAAAAATCACGATCCATCATGTCGCAATGGCCCCTATCTTTTGTTCAAATCATTCCCATTATAAGCATAGTCTCTTTTGCTTTGTTTGTTTGTTTGTTAGTCGGGGTTAAGTCTTATTTAGATAAGAAAAAATTTTGTATAAATTCTACCGCTTTGCCCGAAATCAGTCCAAAGTTTACTTATAAAACAGATATGAGCTATATGCCCTTCCGTTCCAATCGTCTATGAAGGATCTTAAAAATAATACTCTGCTGGCATGAGTGCAATCCATATGAAGCTTCTGCTGTAAGAGGCAACATATTTACCCGCCTTCATGTATGTTTAAAAATTAGCAACCCAACCAATTTTGCGATGTCACTGATGGTGGAAATTTTACTCTGCACTCTGAGAATGAGTGCCTAAGCAGACATATGTCATCGGAAAAATCCAGGTCCTCCAACCGTCCTTGTAAGCCTCACATAATACCTCTCTTATGATTGCCTGTTGCTTTCTGCATCACAAGATCGAAGACGCAGTTAAAAAGTACTGGTGATAAGTGGCATTCTTAACCATATTCGTTTTCCGGGGACACCCCTGCTCACCAGTGAGTTCCATATAGCGCTAAATCGTTGTTAAAATCCTTTCTAAAAACTTTAAATGCCTGACCCGAAATAATGATATAATAGGGGCTTAGTTTTTGTTTAGTTCGATCTGAACTAGTACGTTCCTATGAGCCGTAGTGTATAATAATAGCAATTGCATTAAAAAGCAATTCCCTTAGATTTATATACAAAATATAATTTAGTACTTAAATTTTTAAATCTAAGATTTGCATAATTTTTAAAATCTAACAGCAGAGTAAAGTAATTCTAGTTTTATTTAGATTTCTTCAAGAAAAAATAAATAAATAAAATCTTGTACATGCCTTTACGTCTGTCACCATGACATCAGACAAATACTAAAATTTCTGTTATTTCCTTAAATCAATCAAATTTAATAAAGGGTCCGCCAAATAAACTTTTTTTTTTTGAAAATGCAATAAAGAAAAACTACTGAATATTTCCTCAAATTTCTTTTTTTATTTGAAAGTACAAACCTTCCGGTAAATAATGGAAAATAATTTCATTCAAATGGCTGCCTCGGCTGGCCATGCAGTAGCCTACACGATCGGTCCAATTTCTAAGCACATTATCAACTTTGTGCAGCTGTATTTCACCAATGGCTTCACGAATATTGTCCTTTAAAGCGTCAATTGCCTCTGGCTTGTTGGCGTAACACTTATCTTTGACGGCACCGCACAAATAATAGTCCAACGGTGTCAAATTGCAGCTCCGAGGTGACTAAACGACATCAGCACTGCGGCTGATAATGCGATTTTTAAAAACAGGGCGCAAAACATCGAGTGTAGCTTCGGCTGTGTGGTACGTAGCGCCGTCCTGTTGATACTAAATGTTGCTAATATCCTCCTTTTGAATTTTTGTGAACAAAAGTTCGTTCAACATGAACCGATAACGATCGCCATTGACTGTAATGGCCACTCCTTGCTCATTTTTGAAGAAAAATGGCCCAATTATGCCTCTTGACTAAAATCCGCACCAAACAGTGACTCGTCTTGAGTATATCGGCTTTTCAATGTATTCGTGCAGGTTTTCTGTGCCCCAAATGCGACAATTTTGCATGTTTACATACCCGACAAGATCAAAATGAGCTTCATCTGAAAAGATGTTTTTTTTTTAGCAAAATCGGCATCTTCTGTAAGTCGATCGCAGGCCCACATATCGAAGCGTATAGACAACCATATTCGTTCAGCGGAAGTATAAAACTAATTATCTGTCAAATCAGACATAAGCTAAGTGTTCATTCACGAAATAAGCACTAGTTGATAAAAAAAAAAAACGTTAGATGGCGGACCCGATAATATTAACTGTTAATTTTTTGTATTTTTTCTATTCTTCATCTCCTTTGCTATAAAATTGTAATTTAAGTATGTTCTCGTCTTTTTTTTTTTTTTTGTTTTAAATCTTCCACTTTTCCAAGGTCACATTTAATTAATTTAGTAATTTCATCCAATAAAGTGTGTTTTACTGCTTAAAATAATTCCATTTCTCTCTCTTACTTTGGTAACTTTTGTAAGTACCATTTTTGCATTAATGATGTCTATAATGAGTTTTTATGTATTTGAATGAAATGTTAGGAAAGCGAATGATGTCAAATGAAATGAAGGACAGATAGAGCGGAAGAAAAGACGAGAGGGAAAGAGGAAGGGAGAATAGCTGAGAGCGTTAATAAAAGAAAAATTATAAAATCGAAATTATTTAATGCATTATTGTAAATAAGAATATTAAGTCATACAGAAATTTATTCACAAAAGCTCCTCTGATTTATACAACAGTAAGCCATTATCTTTATCACAAGGGTCTTAAAAATTTTTCATTCTGATGAACTAAGACTTGGTCTAGTCTAGAGAAAATAATCAATCAATGTCATTTCCAGTATACAACCTGTTATTATATATAAAATGAAGTATAGGGTCCGCCAAATATTTTTTTTTTTTGAAAACAGGGCGCAAAACATCGTGTGTAGCTTCGGCTGTGTGGCACGTAGCGCCGTCCTGTTAAAACAAAATGTTGCCAATTTTCAATTTTTGTGAACAAAAATTCGTTCAACATGGCCCGATACGATCGCCATTGACTGTAACAGCCACTCCTTACTCATTTTCGAAGAATAATGGCCCAATTATGCCTCTGGACCAAAATCCGCACCAAACAGTGACTCGTCTTGGGTGTATCGGCTTTTCAATGTATGCGTGGGGGTTTTCTGTGCCCCAAATGCGACAATTTTGCTTGCTTACATACCCGCCAAGAACAAAATTAGCTTTATCTGAAAAGATGATTTTTTTTGGCAAAATCGGCATCTTCTGCAATCGTATACACAACCATATTCGTTCAGTGGAAGGATAAAACTAATTATCTGTCATATCAGACATGAGCTAAGTGCTACCATTCACGAAATAACCACTAGTTGAAAAAAAACGTTAGATGGCGGACCCGTTATAAACATTATTGCTATCCATTCATATATGTTCCAATCTGCCAACAAATTCTCAAACTTTAAAAACGTAAGTGCTCAATAGAAAGGCAATAGAATATTATTTGGAAAAAACAAATTTAAACAATATGTCTCAATAGCTTTTTATGTGTGGCATACAATAAAACCTCAAAGTTGTAGACAAATAAAGTAATAAAAATAAAAAAATAAAAATAAAAACTTTTATAAACCAACCAAAAATGTACTTTCAAAAATAAAGTCAACTACCAAAGCGCCAAAAAATTTGTAGTTAAAAAAAAATTAAATAAAAAAAGAAACACAATAAAAATCATAACAATGTTGCAATAGAAACAAACAACAATGAAAGTGCTATTGCAACATATTCGTACTTGTGCATGTGCGGAGTGCTTTGTTCTAAAATGAAAGTAACTGTCAACATCATAGCTTTTTCTGAAAAGAATAAAAAAAAACTATACACAGCATACACTTACACGTATACATACACAATATATGTATGAATCAACACACATACATATGTCATCACCTACAATGAAGTTAACAAAACATAACTCGGGAGAGTATTTTTTTTAAATTTAAATGCTACAAAGCTAACTGTTATTTTTACAACAATAAACGTTTCTTTTTTTTTGCTTTTTTCGTGAGAGCGGCTTTTATATTATTTTTGTTTTGCCAAAAATATACAATAAAAGCATCCTTTTTACACAGGAGAGTTAAAGTTAAAAAAGGTATTTGTTTGTACTATTGGTTTAATCCATACAAATTCACATACAGATACCGTCGCCCCTTACCTCTTTACCCATTTTAATTTGCTAACATTGAGAGTCACTTTCAATAGAAACTCATTGACAATGCCATACGAGTATGAATTGTTATTTGGATTTGTATTCACAAACGAAAAAAAATGGTTAAAACGAAAGAGTTTATATGGAACTACTCTCTAGTATCCACTATTATTTTTATACCCACACATACACACTTTTACATTCTATCATACATTTTTATAAACTCTATCTCTTGCTATCCTTCTCCCTCTCTGCATACACTTGAAGTAACATAAAGCCACTCATACAATCTGTTAGTTCGTTGTTTGTTTGTTTGTATGGTCATGAGTACTAAATGGAAATGTTAGTGAGTGTGTGTGTATGTGTATATGGGTGTCTGTATGTGAATATATCAACGAGGAATATCGTTATAAAAGTTAACCTTAATTGAAATTTGCTGTTGGCAACATTTATTGACATTCAAAATAGTATGAAACAGTTTTTATTAAAAAAGAAAAAAAATTTTTTTTTTTAATATTATTTCGAGTGGGATATCTCTAAAACAGTGGTCATATTTTCAATTAAAAAAAAATTATTAACTTGTTTAAAATGAGATCATCATAATTCACTCTCATAAAGATATTAAGTGCCTATGTTTGTCATTATAATTATCATTATCATTATATAGACCAGTCACTAATGCAGAAGACTGCAACCCGTGGAATCTATGGTGCCCTTTCTGGTCTACAGCAGATCTGTAATCATAATAATGGCTAAGTCACCCAGTCAGATCGTATGTCTACCTAAACCTGCCAAGAAACTTACATTCAGTTTCAAGTCTGGCTGGCCATATATTAGAACTTCAGAATGACGCCAAAATCGCGGACTAATCGCCGTCCTAGAGTAACGAAGCCCTTTTTGAGCATTCCGCTATGCCAAACATCTGGAAATTTCCCAATCCTTGATTAGAGTGAGGATGCTAGTGAGTGGTGCTGCACAGCAAAGTTCCGGTTTGATATATGGTGTCATGGGCAATGCATTCGCTATTTTATTACTATCTTTTCCACAGTGCCCAGGTACCCAAAAAAACTGGGCCTTACTTCCAAGCAAAAGCTTATGCAACGTATCGTAGCAATATTTGTTCAGTCTAGATGCCATTCGCTTGGCTGTCAATGAATATATGAATGGTTTTGGCTATGATGTCAGCCTGGAAGACAATAAGTAATCTTCCCAGTAGGATCCATGGATACCAGCACCGATACTGTCGTTTAATTTTAAACCATCGGTATATCACTTTATATCAAACTCACTCCGAACTAAGGGCCTATTAGACCAGCAATACCGGTTCGGGAATTCAATTTTGAATCTCCTGCCAAGGAAAAGATCCAGCGGCATAATATCTAGGGCCGGAGATGTTACTCCGACCATTCTGCGTAGTATTTACAGACTTCCTGCAGCATTTGGCGAAAAGTTTTGTCGCTGAATATAACGCCACCCTTGTCACATGGTGGGAAGCGCTGTGAAACCAATCAAGGCCTCCAAGCCGCTGTTGAACATGTTCTCATTGCCCCAGTTATAAACGAGGTAGGCGAGTTTCTGTACGCTGTCTAATTTATTGATGGTGGAAGTTTCCTCAGTTTTTGGCCCGAATAATAGCGGTATAGTGGCATTCTCGACTAAAGACCATGTCTTGTCGTAGGAGGAGCGACATATGTG
Source organism: Wohlfahrtia magnifica (assembly GCA_023159175.1). Taxonomy (NCBI): domain Eukaryota; kingdom Metazoa; phylum Arthropoda; class Insecta; order Diptera; family Sarcophagidae; genus Wohlfahrtia; species Wohlfahrtia magnifica. The sequence goes on along the minus strand of JAKWBJ010000052.1, from coordinate 4,262,350 downwards.
CCCTATCGCCTTATTCTGGACAGGATCAATGTGCGATTACCTCCTGTCCAGAATAACACCTAAATACTTAATACTTATCCCTTAACACACTGCTGTTGTCTAAAAGCCTTCTGCACATTTTAAATCCAAACTGCTCATATAAAACTATTGAACACATCTTTTACTCAATTTTTTCTTCATATCTTGCATATCTACTTTTAGCTCAATATCTGCAACATCCATTACCGGTATTTTTCAATCTGTTTTAAAATGAAGGATTAACGGTGTTTTCATCACTCCTAGCAGCTCAGAGAAAACTCTATTCAACACATCTCTTAACCAAATCCATATCCTTAACTTGCATTTCTCTTTCCAGCTTCATGTCTATAGCATTTGTTTTCGGTATTTTTAAATCCTTTGGGAATTAACAGTTTAATAGTATTTTCATCATTCATAGCTACTCAGTGAAAACTCTCTTTAACACATCTATTGCCAAAATACTTGTATTGAATCTCTATTTCCAGCTCCATATCTGCAGTATTTATTGTTGGTATTTTCCAATCCATTGGGAATCAACGGGTTAATGGTGTCTGCATCACTGCTAGCAGTTCGCAGTAAAGTCTATTCAACACATCTCTTACCCAAATCCATTTCCTTATCATGCATTTCGATATCCAGCTCCATATCTGCAGAAATAATTGGCAGTATTTCTCAACTGATTGAAAGTTAACGGGTTAATGATATTTTCGTGGAAAAAACTCTATTCAACACATCTATTATCTAAATCCATCTCCTTATTTTGCATCTCCATTGCCAGCTGCACATCCGCAATCGTTGTTTCCGTATTTGTCAACAAATTGGGTATTAGCGGGTTAATGGTGTTTTCACCACCTCTGCCTGATTGAAAGAAAACTTTATATATCAAATCTCTTACACAAATCCAGCCATATATTTCGCATCTCTAGTTCCAGCTCCATATCTACAGGTTTAACTGTCGGTATTTTTCAACCCATTGGGAAATCAAGGGTTAATAGTGTATTCATCTCTCCTAGCTGCTCAAAGAAAACTCCGTTCAACACATTTCTTATACAAATCCATCTTCTTATCTTGTATTACGATTGCAGCTCCATATCTGCAGCACTTATTTTAAATATTTTTCAAGCCATTGGGTAATCGAGGGTTAATGATGTTTTCATCACTTCTAGAGAAGAAAAAACTCTCTTCGACATATCTCATACTCAAATCCATCCCCATATCTGTTTGTTTGCGATGTTTTTAAAACCATTGGATATTAAAGGGTTAATGTTGTTTTCAACACTCTAAACTATAAATTTAAACAATTTTTGAAGATTTTTCAACACGATATGAGTCAGAGAATGATCTGATGGGTTACTTTGAGTTCAATGTAAGATCATGGGTCAGCCAATGGTCCATTTTTTTTTATAGGTATCAAGATTTTCAAACGTTTTAGGATGCATTGATGGGAGCTATATTCCGTACGAACACCAAGACACAAAATTCGTTCCAATTATGCCAACAGACATGATACTGATCAATAACTCTGCAGTGTATATGTGATTCAAATTTCTGTTTTCTTGATGTGTTTTCACAGGGATTCCAAGCAAAATTAACGATTCAAGAGTTTTGATGGTGTCTTTTATTGGAAAGGATTAGCCAACTATATGTTTACTTAAGTACCATTTCTTTGGAGATTTGGCATACCCACTGAAAGAATTCCTTTTGAATCCTTTTCGTGTTTATTGAAATTTGAACGAATCTGAAAAAAAAAACAATTAAAAATTTTGCCGAACTTGTGTAAAGATAGAAAATGCATTTGGTGCCCTGAAAGGTAGATTTCGTCAATCAACTTGACTTTATCCATGTTTAAAACATGGCTCGATTTGTTGTAGCAACCTGTAGCCTCCACAATATTTGTATTGACAGGAATGATTTAAGTGATAAAGAAGTTGACAGTACAGAGTCCTTCGCTACCTTGAGTCTTTGAAACTCAATAGAATGGAAAATTTGTTGTCACAGTTTGGATAAATAAAATGTAATGAAGCAAAGACAATACTATTTACTTCATCAACATAAAAATAACTTTTTGCATTTGCACTTCAGGTCCATAAAAAACAAAAAAAAACAAAAATAAAAAAGTTTACATTTACTTACATACGAGGGCGGATTGACATTGAAGCTACCTAGCGCTAGATGGCAGCATAAACACAAAAACTTTTTCTTTCTTAGAAATTACGATCTGTCAAACGTCTGCTGTTAAAATTTTAGCCAAAATTCATCGATTGATTCATTTGTTGTAGTCGTTTGAAGTAAGCAACTTTTGTGTTTCTTGGAAAATGGAAAAAAGTGAATTTCGTGTAGTGATTAAACACTATTATTTGAAAGGCTAAACGACGAAAGAGACAAAAGAAAAATGCTTGATACATTATGAACATTACGGCGAATCTGCTCCGTCAGATTATATGGTAAAATATTGAATTGCTGAATTTACACGGGGTCGAACAAGCACTGCAACAATACCATCAACAGGAAGGCCAAAAGAGGTGGTTACTGAAGAAAATGTCAAGGAAATCCTCGATATCGTTATGAATGATCGCCGAGTCAAAATACGTGAGATTGCTGAAATGGTAAACATACGAGTATCATATGAACGTGTGTTCAACATTTTGCATGAACATTTGCGTATGAAAAAGCTATCAGTAAAATGAGTGCAGCGTTTGCTCAGTGTTGAACAAAAACGAGTTCGACAGATCACTTCACAGCGGCGTTTGGACATGATAAAGCATAATACTGCTGATTTTTGGCGTAGATTAATAGATGTTGATGAAACGTGGGTCCACCACTAGACACCTGAAACCAAAAATCACTCGAAGCTGGTGGAAGCTGGTGGAAGTGCTCCGAAGAAGGCGAACACAGCGAAATCGGCTGGCAAGGTTATAGCCACTGTATTTTAGGATGTACACGGAATATTGATAATCGATTTTCTTGAAAAGGGATCCACAATCACAGGAGAGTATTATCGTGCATTATTGGATCAATTGGTTGATGCAATCAAAGAAAAACGACCACATTTAAACAAGAAACAAGTGCTCTTTCTTCAAGACAACGCACTAGTGCACACAGCTTTAGATACGATGCTAAAAGTACGAGAAATCCTCTTCGAACTGGTTGATCATCCACCTTATAGTCCAGATTTAGCCCCTAGTGATTTTTTCTCGTTTCTAAACTTGAAAACATGGCTCACAGGAAAAAGATTAATCTCGAACGAAGATGGGAGTTCCCAAAATCGTATTATTCAGATGGTTTAAAAAAGTTGGAAAATCGTCTTATTAAGTGTATTGAGCTAAAAGGAGACTATGTTGGAAATGAATGGTTTTTGAAAAAAAAAATTTTTTTTTCCTACTTAGGTAGCTTCAATATCAATCCGGCCTCGTAAATGTTGACCGCCTCCTCAAATAGTTCATTCATTCCAATTTCGGCATACACTCTCCAACATATCAATATTGGTTTTCAGTGCATCAACCGTAGCAGGCTTGTCCCTCTAGGCATGAGCCTAAATATAGCTCCAAAAAAATTGCCTAAAGACAAAATAAACTGTTCATCGAAACCGGCTCACAATTGAGCCACTGTTTCATGTGCTGTGTCAACCAAATCCAGCTCTTCCATTTTGGGCAAAAAGCTATTTATAATCATCCCACTGTTGTGCTCGCTACTCACAATAAAATTCCTGCCTTCGTGGTCTGTGTAAACACCAAACAGTGCATTTTTCGGAATGCGTTAGTAGTTCTTCACATCAAATACGGCTATTTTGCTTGTTCACGTATTCTTTCAACAAGGCATGCTTGTTCACGTATTCTTTCAACAAAGCACTAGATACGATGCTAAAACTACAAGAAATCCACTTCCTAGTGACTTTTTCCTGTTTCCAAACTTGAACAAATGGCTCGCAGGAAGAAGATTTATCTCAAGCGAAGAAGTGTTTACCGAAACTAATGCGTATTTTGAGGAGCTCCCAAAATCGTGTTATTCAGATGGTTTAAAAAAGTTGGAAAATCGTCTTATTAAGTGTATTGAGCTAAAAGGAGACTATGTTGAGGAATGAATGGTTAAAAAAAAAATGATTTTTTCCTACTTAGATAGCTTCAATATCAATCCGCCCTCGTATGTACATATAATATTGGTTAAGATTGGTTAAGATATCAAAAATTATTATCTTTTTCTTCCAGTAATTTTTGAAGAATAGATTCGTTTATTGACTTTAATTTGCACGCAACTCTTTTCATGGAAACACTTGTTTGCATTTGTTCAATATTTGTGCCCACTGTATGATGTTTGTCATTATTTGGGAATTATTTCTTTTTCCTAAATTTGTTTTCCAAAAATATTTGTATAGAATTACAGTATAATGGCTTCGTCATTGTCCACAGGGCAATATATTTTCATATCATTTCGTTTTAATTTTTTTTTTTATATTTTTTTGTTTTAATGAATTTCAGCATTTGAAAATGTTTTTCTTTTTTTTTTTTGCTTTGAACTTTTTTTTGTTGTAAATCATGTTTTTTTTAATGTGTAATTTTTCGAAAATCTTCTTAAAAGCTTTTCAAAATATTTTCCATATTTTTTTCGGCATTATATCCGATCTATTAAAAAATGTTTTTATTTCGTTTCCATTTTCTTTTTTTTTTCAACTTTTCGTAAAACATAATATAAAAACCTGGCTAAAACAGCTACTAACAGAAGAAAAAAGAAACTTAAGAGATAACAAAGAAAGGAAACACGTTTCCTTAATAAAACGTGTTTGGCATATGAAAAATAAATATTTTATAGACACTTATGTTACGTTAAGTTACGTTAACAAACGATGAGCTATGTAACAGTAATAATATTTTTAAAAAATTTAATTCTTTTTTCTAAACGAAAATAAAATTAAGGCAAAAACAAGCCGGAAAATTATTTAAATGTGAAAGGGAAAGTATTTAGTAATAATTGTTCTTCTTTCAGGAAAAGCTAAAATTTATTTGCATTTTTTTTTTATAAGGGGGGATTCAGGGTAAATTGTAGATTTTTATTTTAATAAGAAATAAATTGCCAGCATTTTTCTTTTTCTTATTTCTCGGCCATTTGAAGTTTATTAAACGCATATTTAAAATATTGGAAGCCAAAACGCTTAGACCATGGCATAGGCATTTTTATGGCATATGGTCAGGCAATGTGGCCATTAGAATGGTATTTATTAGTAAGTTTTGTAGACAAATGAAACCAAATGGACAGTGCGTTTATGTATAAAACGTGAGATCCAAAGAGAGTAGGGCAAATGACTCGTATAACTCGTATAACTCGTATATAAAGAAATCTTTATATAATTCTTCTCTTAGCAGATAGAAAAATAAATATTAGCATCGAACAATAAGGCAGCTGAACCATTCCAAAACTATAATGGCTAGAGGATAATTGTGCTGTTGCTTTTGGCAATTCAATTCAAATAGTTTACTATTGCTGGCCTTTAGTAAGTTTGTTTAGATAACCCATAGAAGTTTGTTTTACTCAACTACTAACCAAAAAATAAATATACAATCACGGACAGAAGTGGAGACACAAGCAGCAGTTTAAAATAAAATATATATTTTTACGTATTCCAAAACTCAAAATATTTATTTTATTGACATAAAATGACTGCTTGTGCTTATAAAGGGTCCGCCAAATAATTTTTTTTTTGAAAATGCTATAAAAGAAAAACTACTGAATATTTTCTCAAATTTCTTTTTTTTATTTGAAAGTACTATCTTCCTGTTAATAATGGAAAATAATTTCATTCAAATGCCTGCCTCGGCTGGCCATGCAGTAGCCTACACGATCGGTCCAATTTCTAAGCACATTATCGATTGTGTGCAGCTGTATTTCACCAATGGCTTCACGAATATTGTCCTTTCAAGCGTCAATTGTCTCTGGCTTGTTGGTGTAACACTTATCTTTGACGGCACCGCACAAATAATAGTCCAACGGTGTCAAATTGCAGCTCCGAGGTAACCGAAAGACATCAGCTCTACGGCTGATAATGCGATTTTCAAAAACAGGGCGCAAAACATCGAGTGTAGCTTCGGCTGTGTGGCACGTAGCGCCGTCCTGTTGAAATCAAATGTTGCTAATATCCTCCTCTTCAATTTTTGTGAACAAAAGTTCGTTCAACATGACCCGATAACGATCGCCATTGACTGTAACTGCAACTCCTTGCGCATTTTCGAAGAAAAATGGCCCAATTTTGCCTCTGGACCAAAATCCGCACCAAACAGTGACTCGTCTTGGGTGTAACGGCTTTTCAATGTATGCGTGCGGGTTTTTTCTGCCCCAAATGCGACAATTTTGCTTGTTTACATACCCGCCAAGATCAAAATGATTTTCATCTGCAACATCACCATGATTTTCAAAGTAATGTAGCAATATTTCCCAGCGTTGTTCAAGCGTATACACAACCATATTCGTTCAGCGGAAGGATAAAACTAATTATCTGTCAAATCAGACATGAGCCAAGTGTTACCATTCACGAAATAAGCACTAGTTGAAAAAAAACATTAGATGGCGGGCCCTTTTTGCCGTGACATTATTTTAAATGAAATATTATTTTTGAAAATTTACAATTAAATTTTGTTTTATTAACCATTACTTAGCTTAGTATTAGCTTGTCTTCTCTAGTTTTTTTTTTAATCCGTATATACCATATACATACTCTACATATTCAGTTTTGTCTACCACTCTACGTATGAGTAGTATGATTTCACAAAATCAATAACACTCATACGTCATGGTGTTCTATTGTTATATAAAGAAAATTCTGAAATGAATCTCATATTTATAATGCCATTTACAATAAAATAAACCAAGTAAGACTTATAGAGTCGGTTAACAAGATTTTTTTAACACCGTACAACACAATTTAGTTTAAATAATTTTAAACATTATAATACACTGCACTATGATGTATAAAATTTAAAGCCTTTAAAGTTAGGTGCCTTCAATTAATTATTAGGTAGTGTGCTAGTCTGCCGGTGTGAGGGTTGTGTATTTGATTCCCACAGTAACATAATTTTCATTTTAAGTTCAATAGCACTATGCCACAAATGGAAAACATTTTCTGATCTTGGATAACCACAATATTTTTTTGCTGCGCTATGGTCGCCTAACTTCAAAAAGCAACTGCATTTCAGATTCTAAAGAGGCTGCTTCAAAAAAATAAATAAGTAAATAAACAAAAATAATAAAAAATATTATCTTAATAACCCTTGAAATATGGGTTATATAAAAAAAAAGATTTTAGAGTGACTTAAACGTGGTACAATTTGTAAGTTTTTAACATAGACATACATACATAATTGGCCTTTACAATCCATCTACCGGATTTTGGCCTGCTCCAGCACCTCCTTCCAGACACTTTTGCTTAGCGCGTGCCTTCGCGAATTGGTCACACCCATTTCGGATAGGGTTTCCTCGACCTGATCTCTCAATCGTTGACAAGGGCGTACTCTACGCCCACGCCCACTTACTTCCACATCAAACACTCTTCTTGTGGAGCATCTTCACTCATTCGAACTACATATCCTAGCCAGCGTAGCCGCTGAAAGTTAATTCGCTGAACAACGTCCATGTCGTTGTATAGCTCATACAGCTCATGGTTAGTTCGAATATGGAGTTCATCGCCAAACCGCAAAGGACCAAAGATCTTCCGTAGAATTTTTCTCTCGAACACACACAATATCCATGGGGTGATGAGCGACTTGTAAAGTCACAATTTGCACAACTGCTGATTGAGACCATAGTAACACCTGTTGGCACTTGTACGCTTGACTTTAAGACTGATATCGTCACTGCCGGTAATAGCAGTGCCTAAATAGAAGAATTCATTCACCACATCGAATATATAGTTGTCGATCGCTACCTGGGAGCCAATACGCCGCACATCCCTACTTGTCGACAACATATACTTCGTCTTGGTCTCATTTACGGTTAAACCCATTTTGGTAGACTCTCTTTCGATGGCAGCGAAAACAGCAGTGGCATCTAGATTTGTACGCCCAATGATGTCAATATCGTCAGCGTAAGCAAGGAGCTGGATACTTTTGTAAAATATGGTTCCACTGCAATGTACACCCGCCTTCCGCAGAACGCTCTCCATGACGCCGCACATCCCTACTTGTCGACAACATATACTTCGTCTTGGTCTCATTTACGGTTAAACCCATTTTGGTAGACTCTCTTTCGATGGCAGCGAAAACAGCAGTGGCATCTAGATTTGTACGCCCAATGATGTCAATATCGTCAGCGTATGCAAGGAGCTGGATACTTTTGTAAAATATGGTGCCACTGCAATGTACACCCGCCTTCCGCAGAACGCTCTCCATGACGAAATTGAACAGCTCTCACTAATAATATTGTTTACATAAGTTTACATTAATAATATTGGTTCGTATATAAAAATGCCTAAAAACATACACCATCATCTGCACAGGTAGAGCTATAAACTTTAATATGGAATTTATTCAATTGGTTTGTTTCAAGGCTACGACCACCAGACAATGCTTTATTTATTTTAATAGTGCTACCAATTAAATTTTTTGTACTAAAACTTTACATTTGAATTAACGCAGCTCAATAGAAGTTTGTGGGATATACTAGAGCGTTCGAAACTAATATTAATTTACTATAAAATGGCGCCATATTGTGCTTTGTCATTCACTCATAACACTGGTCTACACCAAAAAAGCCTTTAAATAAATCTATAGAGAATATAATAATTTTGATGCGCTGAATCAAATCCGTTTCCAGTTTTTTTCCATCGGGCTCAAATTTTTTTAATGGAAGTGGCAAATTTTTCGCCAAACTGTGGTAGTTATGTCCATAATTTCATCACAATTTGAAAACGACATCACCGATTTTAATGTAATTACCACCAAACGTTTAGGAATAAAATTTCCTATAAATGACCTAGAGCGCACGCATAACAACGCAAACGACCCAGGTTTGAGCCCCAGCAGAGGACATGACGAAGAAAAAATTTAATTGTGGTTTCGAATGTTTAATAATAAAAAAGGCCGGACAACTCCATCTAAAAAAAAAATAAAGAAAAAAGCCACCCTAACCCCTCTCGCCTACCTCTGGCGATGATGACAAACATCAGGCGAATGATCAGGAAAATTACGCCACCTACTGGGAAAAAATTACAATGCTAAAGTGAAGATCACCACCAATTAGCAAGGATCTTCACCACTACACAAAAAAAAATCATATGGATTAAGCTACAGCGGATTAATCATCTACTTACATTGAAATATCAAATTGATTAAAGAAACTGAAATAAAGCCATAGATGCTTTGGGGTAAGTAGAGCTGCAAAACCATCGATAGTCGGTCCATTCGATAGTTTGTAAAAAAACTATCAATACTATCGGATGCTTTTAATTGCTACTTGACAGCAACATTAGAATGTAAAAGGGAAAGAATAATAATAAATCTACGGTGTTGAAGCAAATAATAGGGATACTACCAGTATGTCATACAATTCGATGTATTGAATCTTTTTGATGGAAAAAGGTTCAATCTAGCGAAGATTGTATAAATTATAAAGTGCTTCAAAACTAAAGTAATTAATGCAACAACTTTCAGCTCGGTAAACTTTAAACTTGACTTCAAAATTAATCCCTTCAAGTCATCAAAAAGCCTCAAAGAGGGTCCATTTCTCAGCAAGTGGAAGCAGCATCTGCACTGTAATAGTTAGAACAGCTATTGATACTGTCGATAGTACTATCGATTGTGTTGCAGCTCTGGTGGAAAGCCAATATGCTCCCTAAAGGAGTGACGGCGAAAAAAAAATAATTATATTTCTTATAGTTTTAGTTAAAGGCGAGCAAATTTTTTGTTTTTTAGACCAGTGTAAGTAAACAGTTACAGACTAAAGCCATGATAAGGCGAGTGAGTGAATGATTTGTGTATTATGTGGAAGTTAATGAAGGTACTGTGTGTAAAGTTAATTGTGGAAATAAAAAGACCGTATAAAGCAAAAAATATTAATTCATTTCACTTATTTTATTTTATTTTATTTTATTTTATTTTATTTAAAGCAGTTTAAATGACGTTTGTTTGCCGCTGTGGTATGGTAGGTAAGACACCCGCCGCAGTACCAGGCCAGACCATCTTAAATAAAAAAAAGTTTCTCGACAGCGGTATCACCTCATAACCTTAGCTAGTAACTGGTTATGAGTATAAATACTATTGAAAAACTTCTCTAAATGCATTTGCCCTTCGGAGCCGACGTTAAACTGTAGGTCCCTTTCAGTGAGTTAGAAAATAGAATCGGGTGCAGTTCATTGACTGAGAGAAGTCTCGATGTTCCTTCATGGAAATTAATAATAAAATATTAGCCGTCTGGATTCGATTTTTTGAGATGCTTCTGCTTTGTGTTGAGATGCTTCTGACAAAGCTAATATCAGTATGCTTCCAGGATGAGATGGAACTATTTGTTGCCAAACCATAACCAGAGTTTGGAAACACTAACGACGGAAACAACACTCGTAGCTTTTTAAGGAATCCTCAACTAAGTGCTGAAATTACAGGATTACATGAGAAGTTGATATATAATATACTCAGAGAATTGTCTGCAGACATCAACATTACTTTAAAAAAGTTAAGGAGTTTTTCACAAGATACCAGGTCATTGTATTTAAGTCTGTATTCGAGGTATTACATACCTACTGTCGTACACAAAATCTCTTCAGCGAATTCGACAACTTTCTCAGGAAGCTCAAGAAGGTCGCCATAATGATTGGAAAAGATCTCGATAAAAACAATACCCGAAAACCGTCTCACGTCAGATTCTGCTATTAACGGTCTCCGAGAGATTGCCAGAAAAAAGACAGGCCTTATTCTTCCTGAGGTATTAGATCTACTTTTAAAGCCTACATACAATATTAATAGAAATAGATACTGTAGAAATTTAACTTGTTTACGTGTAATTTTTTGTTTAACATATGAAGTAACAAGATGTGAATTCTTTGTTTGAAGTAAGTTTTTATTACATTCTCGTTAAATACTTGTAAAGAATTCTTATTTTTTGAGGTATATTGTAATAACAGTTATAGTTTTCAATGAGTTTAAAAACATCGTATGCAGCTCATTGACTGAGAGAAGCCCCATGTTCCTTCATGGAATGTTATGGGAATTAATAATAATAAATGACGTTTGTGTTTTAAATGGTTGCTTAAATTCCGTTAACATTTATCTGAGTTATTAGCTTGTAATGGCATGATGGTACGATTATTTTGGAGGTATTTCGAGAATTTGAAAGACAGAGTAAAATTAATTTTTTTTTGCTGCATAGTTTAATATTTATTTCGAAACAATACTAAAACTATATTATAAAACGATTTAAGTGTTGCTTTGTCGCTAAACAGTCAATTTCATTTGGTAGACAAACTTCATCAGGTTTCAAAAATAATGAAAACATTTAAGCAGAACTACATTCAAAGCTTAGTTGTCGGACCCTTTTTATGATTTTTTTTTTTTTTTTTTTTTGAATTTATGACTTGACTTTGTTATCTTCATATTAAACTATATTTTTAAGTCATTGATTACAAACAAAAACATAAACATAAACCAATTATACCTAAGCCACTTCTACGACTGTTATAGGGTATTATAAAACGTAATCCATACAAAACAATAATTTCAAATACAAATTGTTTTATGGCAATTAAAAACAAGAATTTTATCCAAAGATTTTGACATTTTCAAGTAAAAGCTTAACAAAGCCTAAGCAAAATGGCAATACAAAATGAAATCCTAAGAATTTCTTTTTAATTTCTTTTTATTGTAATTATATGGTATTATAAGCAACAAAAACAACAACAAGAACAATAACAGCATGAACAATTGAAATGCAAAAGGAATTTATTATTATTATGCAATGACATTGACTTGAAAGTATTTCTGAGAAACACAAACCACTTGTAAAATCATTTAAATATTTTTGGATTAACTCTTGAGGAAATCATTGGCATGCCTTTTTGATATTACACTTCAAGTCTTAAAATAATTTCCTGTAAAAACGTAAAATAATATCTTATTTATAGAATTAAAATAAAAAATAAATTTCTGTTATCTTTTTATGTATTTCCAAGCACACTTTTGATTTGCATTTTATTTTTGTTTAATCAATAACAACAGATTACCTGATAACACAACAAAACTGTTTAAGGGTCCGTCATCTAACGTTTTTGTTCTCAACTAGTGCTTATTTCGTGAATGGTAACACTTAGCTCATGTCTGATTTGACAGATAATTATTTTTATCCTTCCGCTGAACGAATATGGTTGTATATACGCTTGAACAATGCTTCGCTAAGTGGGCCTGCGATCGACTTACAGAAGATGCCGATTTTGCCAAAAAAATCACCTTTTCAGATGAAGCTAATTTTGATCTTGGCGGGTATGTAAACAAGCAAAATTGTCGCATTTGGGGCACAGAAAACCCGTACGCATACGTTGAAAAGCCGATACACCCAAGACAAGTTACTGTTTGGTGCGAATTTTGGTTCAGATGCACAATTGAGCCATTTTTCTTCGAAAATGAGCAAGGAGTGGCCGTTGCAGTCAATGGCGATCATTATCAGGACATGCTGAACGAAGTTTTGTTCACAAAAATTGAAGAGGAGGATATTAGCAACATTTGGTTTCAGCAGGAAGGCGCTACTTGCCAGACAGCCGAAGCTACACTCGATGTTTTGCGCCCTGTTTTTGAAGATCGTATTATCAGCCGCAGAGCTGATGTCGTTTGGCCACCTCGGAGCTGCGATTTGACACCGTTGGACTCTCATTTATGGGGTGGTGTCAAAGATAAGTGTTACGCCAACAAGCCAGAGACAATTGACGCTTTAAAGGACAATATTCGTGAAGCCATTGGTGAAATACAGCTGCACACAATCAATAATGTGCCTAAGAATTGGACCAATCGTGTACGCTACTGCATGGCCAGCCGAGGCAGCCATTTGAATGAAATAATTTTCCATTATTTACCGGAAGGCTTGTACTTTCAAATAAAAAAAGAAATTTGAGAAAATATTCAGTATTTTTTTTTATGCATTTAAAAAAAAAATTTATTTGGCGGACCCTGTACAAATTTTAAATCTATTTTGAATGGAATTAAAACAAAAATATATATAGAAAACAAAAAAGGAAATAAATTTATAAATAATTTTATGCATAAATTTTTGTTGGTTTCCATTTATATCTCCACTCATGTTTTATTGATAACATTTTAATTTAATATTTAATTTATATATCCTTGTATATGAGATAGTAAAAAACACATTTCTTTTTTATGATAAACTTATATTTGCTTAAATAAAAATTTTAATTATGTATGACATTTTTTTTTATTGAAAAATATACAAACAAAGAAGAAAAAACAACTATTTTAATACGAGGTCAGCTGAAATAGCTATTCTAGAGCTTAAACACTTATAAAATTGGGTGATTAATCAAAATAAAATTTTATTTTCTAAACAATTGTTACGAAAATAAAATGCCTATAACGAAACAATGCCACATTAGTGCCTTTGAAACTGTATCGTGAGAATTTTGTCTATTGGTTTGTGTCAAGGCTGTTAATGTGTTACACAGTTAATGCCGTACTGATTTGTCTATTTTGTTTTGACAGCATTGCCCATTCAACCATCTTTGAGTAATAAAATCTTATATGTTTATAGTTAACTAATATCAAATAGAGAATATAAAAGCGGTTGAGACATTTCCGGAACCTTCCAAGCTATAGGTAATTAGGTATATAAGAAGGTTGCTTTGTCTATGTCCATATAGTTATCGCTTTGTAGTCATAAAGTAAAGTAGTGTTTAGGCATAAATAAAAGTGCAAGATAAAATGGTTGCTGTATTCAGATAAACTGTATATAGAGAAAGTGAGGAAATAAAAACTGTAAAACAACAACAAAGTGGTATTTATTTTATTATGACGCGATTAAAAAGAACTCAAACGTGTTTACAAATACTTGGCTACAAATAATTTTTGAACCAAAATATAAAGACACATTTTTCAGATGAGACTTCACTAATTTAGTTAAAGACGTGAACAGTTTTATTGGTGTACGCTATTCTTCTACGTTTATCTTATACTCTTACTGGGCCAAGTTGATTTCAGTTAATGATTTAATATTTGTTGCTAAGTTACACATTTTCCGAAATGCATGCAAAACTCTATGTCATGAAGGAAACTGCACAATTGGCTGGATTTAAAATAAATATACAGACAATGCCAAACCACTGCGGATCAACAGAATCATAGAGCGGAAATACGTAACCAAAGACAAGAAAGTAAAATAAGTACCTTTTTTCTGGCCAGTCTTATCGATAAATAAAGTTGGTCATCGGCTGATTTATTCCAGCAATATTATCGAAAGCAAAAAACATGTTCCGCAGCTATAACGGGTCTGATCATTATCGAATATATCAAAAAAAAATTACTCAGAATATTCAAATTTAGCTTAAAATCTTCTCGAAGCATGAGACATGATACCATATGACCCAAACAGATAGCATGTTTTCATCAAGAAATGCTTGTGGCTAATACTACGTACCGTCTGCTGAACGATAATGACAAATGCCAACTAAAGAGAACAGCCAGTCGATAGTCAATTGAATTTAAGATAAAAAATCGTATCTGGAAGTGTGTTGATTGGATACATAATAAGGAAGACATAGGATCATATTGACATGAAGGCTTCTGAGTGCAACCAGGGTATTAAGCTGTTAGGAAGACCTGCACACAATGAATGCATGACTTAAATGGAACAACGTTAAACAACGCGCAGACAATCCGAATCAGTACGGAGAATCAAAATGTGGTCAGGCGTTCTACAGTGCCTACTCGACATTGCGCCTGGAGATTATCGGTACCAGACAGACTAATGAGGGAAGGCTCTCCCGTTGGCAACTAGGATATTGAACATCTAGGTGGGATGCCACTTTCCTCTTGTAGACTTCTGGGTCTGCCATACATGTTAGGCCTATTTTCTGTGAGGCGCCATTAAGGGCAAATGTTATGTCGACAAACCAAGGCTAACATTCGTGATACTATTGCCGAGCTGCGACTCTATGCACTCGAAAAAGTTCTCGATAATTGGTTCAACCGAATAGGGTACTGTGCGGTCAGCCACGGCAGCCATATGAATGAAATAATGTTTTTTTTTTTAGCTGGAATGGTTGTACTTCACAACAAAAAGCGCCGCGATTGCTTAAAGAAACGTCGTAGGCAGAGTGGCAGTCGGCCCATAAGCTCATTAACACTTTCTTTTTTAGGTTGCACGCTGTTGCATTCACATAATTTACCATAAGAATGGCAAACCTCTCCTCGTGAACAATAAATAATGTCCATCAGTAAAGTATTCAACGAGGTGATCTGCAATCTGCTGTTCTCTGGATACGAAAACGTAATACTATCTTGGCCAAATTTTTCCGATATACACCCCGTGTGGCGGCCTCATCGCTCCGATTTGAGTTTTTTTTTTCGTTAAGACGATCTCTGTCGATGCATTTGTTATTACTTTTTTTTGTCTATTCGCATGTGAAATAATCTTCTTTTCGAGCTCTTTTTTCGCCTTTCAAACCTAACAGACTAAAATCCAAATCATAAACAATATTCCCTTTTACCCTACCTTAACCTAATTTTCTACTTTAAAAATACTGCACTGCATGAATAGAGGTGATTGACGATGTGTTGATTGTGCAAAGGCAGAACGGATCATGCATAAGAAAATGTATCGGGTCCGCCATCTAACGTTTTTTTTCAGCTAGTGTTGATTTTGTGAACGGGAACACTTAGCTCATGTCTGATTTGACAGATAATTAGTTTTATCCTTCCGCAGAACGAATATGGTTGTGTATACGCTTGAACAATGCTTCGCTAAGTGGGCCTGTGACCGCCTTACAGAAGATGCCAATTTTGCCAAAAAAATCACCTTTTCAGATGAAGCTCATTTTGATCTTGGCGGGTATGTAAACAAGCAAAATTGTTGCATTTGGGCACAGAAAACCTGCACGCATACATTGCAAAGCCGATACACCCAAGACGAGTTACTGTTTGGTGCGAATTTTGGTCCAGAGGCATAATTGGGCCATTTTTCTTCGAAAATGAGCAAGGAGTGGCCGTTGCAGTCAATGGCGATCATTATCAGGACATGTTGAACGAAGTTTTGTTCACAAAAATTGAAGAGGAGGATATTAGCAACATTTGGTTTCAGCAGGAAGGCGCTACTTGCCACACAGCCGAAGCTAGACTCGATGTTTTGCGCCCTGTTTTTGAAGATCGTAGTATCAGCCGCAGAGCTGATGTCGTTTGGCCACCTCGGAGCTGCGATTTGACACCGTTGGACTCTCATTTATGGGGTGGTGTCAAAGATAAGTGTTACGCCAACAAGCCAGAGACAATTGACGCTTTAAAGGACAATATTCGTGAAGCCATTGGTGAAATACAGCTGCACACAATCGATAATATGCCTAAGAATTGGAGCGATCGTGTACGCTACTGCATTGCCAGCCGAGGCAGCCATTTGAATAAAATTATTTTCCATTATTAACCGGAAGGATTGTACTTTCAATTAAAAAAGAAATTTGAGAAAATATTCAGTAGATTTTTTATGCGTTTAAAAAAAAATTTATTTGGCGGACCCTGTACAAATTTTAAATCTATTTTGAATGGAATTAAAACAAAAACATATATAGAAAACAAAAAAGGAAATAAATTTATAAATAATTTTATGCATAAATTTTTGTTGATTTCCATTTATATCTCCACTCATGTTTTGTTGATAACATTTTAATTTAATATTTAATTTATATATCCTTTTATATGAAACAGTAAAAAACACATTTGTTTTTTATGATAAACTTATATTTGCTTAAATAAAAATTTTAATTATGTATGACATTTTTTTTTTTTGAAAAATATACAAACAAAGAAGAAAAAACAACTATTTTAATACGAGGTCAGCTGAAATAGCTATTCTAGAGCTTAAACACTTATAAAATTGGGTGATTAATCAAAATAAAATTTTATTTTCTAAACAATTGTTACGAAAATAAAATGCCTATAACGAAACAATGCCACATTAGTGCCTTTGAAACTGTATCGTGAGAATTTTGTCTATTGGTTTGTGTCAAGGCTGTTAATGTGTTACACAGTTAATGCCGTACTGATTTGTCTATTTTGTTTTGACAGCAATGCCCATTCAACCATCTTTGAGTAATAAAATCTTATATGTTTATAGTTAACTAATATCAAATAGAGAATATAAATGCGGTTGAGACATTTCCGGAACCTTCCAAACTGTAGGCAATTAGATATATAAGAAGGCTGTCTACGAAGGCTGTCTAAGGAAGTCTACGTCCATATAGTTATCGTTTTGCAGTCATAAAGTAAAGTAGTGTTTAGGCATAAATAAAAGTGCAAGATAAAATAGTTGCTGTATTCTGGTAAACTGTATATAGAGAAAGTGAGGAAATAAAAACTGTAAAACAACAACAAAGCGGTGTTTATTTTATTATGATGCAATTAAAAAGAACTCAAACGTTTTTACAAATACTAGGTTACAAATAATTTTTGAACCAAAATGTAAGGACACATTTTTCAGATGAGACTCCACTAATTTAGTTAAAGACATGAACAGTTTTATTGGTGTACGCTCTTCTTCTACGTTTATCTTATACTCTTACTGGGCCAAGTTGATTTCAGTTAAGGATTATTATACGTTGCTAAGATACACATTCTCGGAAATGCATGCAAAACTCTATGTCGTGAAGGAAACTGTACAATTGGCTGGATTGAAAACAAATATACAGAGAATGCCAAGCCACTGCGGATCAACAGAAGCATAGAGCGAAAACTCGTAACCTAAGACAAGAAAGTAAAAGAAGTACATTCGTTCTGGCCGGTCTTATCGATAAATAAAGTTGGTCATCGGCTGATTTATTCCAGCAAAACATGTTCCGCAGCTATAACGGGTCTAATCATTATCGAATATAACAAAATATAAAAAAAAATTACTCATAATATTCAAATTTAGCTTAAAATCTTCTCGAAGCATGTGGCATGACACCATATGACCCAAACAGATAGCAAGTTTTCATCAAGAAATGCCTGTGAATAGTACTTCAGCTAAACGATAAAGACAAATTCCAACTAAAGAGAACAGCCAATCGATAGTCAATTGAATTTAAGATAAGAAATCGTATCTGGAAGTGTGTTCATTGGATACATAATAAGGAAGACATAGGATCATATTGACATGAAGGCTTTTGAGTGCAACCGTCAGGGTATTAAATTGTTAGGAAGACCTGCATACAATGCATGTACGACTTAACTGGAACAACGTTAAGCAACGCGCAGATAATCCGAATCAGTACGCAGAGTCAGACTGTGTTCAGGCGTTCTACATTGCCTACTCGATACTGCGCCTGGAGATTATCGATGGCAGACAGACTAGCGAGGGAAGGCTCTCCCGTTGGCAACTAGGATGTTGAACATCTAGGTGGGATGCCACTTTCCTCTTGTAGACTTCTGGGTCCGCCATACATGTTAAGCCTATTTTCTGTGAGGCGCCATTAATGGCAAGTGTTATGTCGACAAACCAGTGACAATTGAGCATTTGAAGGCTAACATTCGTGATAATATTGCCGAGCTACGATTCCATGCACTCGAAAAAGTTCTCGATAATTGGTCCATCCGAATGGGGTACTGTGCGGTCAGCCACGGCAGCCATATGAATGAAATAGTATTTTTTTTTTAGCTGGAATGGTTGTACTTCACCTCAAAAAAATATATTTGGAAAAATTTGAAAACGTTTTTGTTTTATTGCATTTTTAAATTTAAAACTTTAAATGGCCTACCCTATATAGGGTAGACTAAGCTTCAACATTGCCAGACACTTTTTTAAGCTGGTTATTTAGTGTTGGAATCTAGTGTAAGCAAACAAAAGCGCAGCGATTGCTTAAAGAAATGTCGTTCAATATATAGGCAGAGTGGCAGTCGGCCCATAAGCTCATTAACACTTTCTTTTTTAGGTTGCACGCTGTTTCATTCACATAATTTACCATAAGAATGGCAAACCTCTCCTCGTGAACAAAAAATAATGTATATCAGTAAAGTATTCAACGAGGTGATCTGCAATCTGCTATTCCCCGCGTACGAAAACGTAATACTATCTTGGCCAAATTTTTCCGATGTACACCCCGTGTGGCGGTCTCAGCGCTCCGATTTGAGTTTTTTTTTTCGTTAAGACGATCTCTGTCGATGCATTTGTTCTTCTTTTTTTGGTCTATTCGCATGTGAAATAATCTTCTTGTCCAAATCATAAACAATATTACCTTTTACCCTACCTTAACCTATTTTTCTACTTTAAAAATACTGCACTGCATGAATAAAGATGATTGACGATGTGTTGATTGTGCAAAGGCAAAACGGATCATGCATAAGAAAATATATCGGGTCCGCCATCTAACTTTTTTTTCACCTAGTGCTGATTTCGTGAACGGTAACACTTAGCTCATGTCTGATTTGACACATAATTAGTTTTATACTTCCGCAGAACGAATATGGTTGTGTATACGCTTGAACAACGCTGGGAAATATTGTGACATTACTTTGAAAATCATGGTAATGTTGCAGAATGTGTGTTCATCTTTTCAGATGAAGCTCATTTTGATCTTGGCGGGTATGTAAACAAGCAAAATTGTCGCACTTTGGGCACAGAAAACACGCACGCATACATTGAAAAGCCGATACACCCAAGACGAGGCACTGTTTGGTGTGGATTTTGGTCCAGAGGCATAATGGGGCCATTTTTCTTCGAAAATAAGCAAGAAGTGGCCGTTACAGTCAATGGTGATCGTTATCGGGCCATGTCGAACGAATTTTTGTTCACAAAAATTGAAGAGGAGGATATTAGCAACATTTGGTTTCAACAGGACGGAGCTACGTGCCACACAGCCGAAGCTACACTCGATGTTTTGCGCCCTGTTTTTGAAGATCGCATTATCTGCCGCAGAGCTGATGTCGTTTGGTCATCTCGGAGCTGCGATTTGACACCGTTAGACTATTATTTGTGAGGTGCCGTCAAAGATAAGTGTTACGCCAAAAAGTCAGAGACAATTGACGCTTTAAAGGACAAGATCAAAATAAGCTTCATCTGAAAAGATGATTTTTTTTGCAAAATCGGCAGGCCCAGATTCCCAGCGTTGTTCAAGCGTATACACAACCATATTCGTTCAGCGGAAGGATAAAACTAATTATCTGTCAAATCAGACATGAGCTAAGAGTTACCATTCACGAAATAAGCACTAGTTGAAAAAAAACGTTAGATGGCGGAGCCTTTATTTCTTGTAAAAAAAATTAACGGCGCATCGTTTTGTCATATAGGTTTGAATTCGCCCTGCTACCACTTTAAAGATCGAGATAAGTAATACAAACAGAGAACGAAGTAATTCGAAGTCTCGTGTGAACATAGCACGAAATCAATATAGAATTTGTTAATAGAGCCTATGAATATGAAACTCACTGGCATACGTCATACTTTTTAAAATTTCCTTTCTCTTTAATTTTATAAATATTGACAAACAATTATTTCGTTAATCATTAACAAACCCTCGCATATGCTTTTTCCATATACTTTTTGATGGGAAAATAATCGTTTTCTAGATTTGTTAACAAATTTTTTCCATTACATTTAATTATCTTTTTATCTTCTTATTTATTTATTTATTTATTGTATTTATTTCTTTTTTTGTTACAATTTTCTATTTCATTCCTGTACCTTATCATTTGAATAATTAATTTCGCTTTTTGTGTTATTCGTTCAATTTTTATTGAAAAGTTTTTCAATTATTTGGCAATTATTTAGAATTAAAAAAATAAATAAAATAGAAATAATGAGTAAAAAAAAGGAAAATGAATGTTAAGCAAATAATATTCGTTTGTTTGCTTGTTTGTTTGCTTTCTCTTCTCTGTATCTTCCTTTTATTCTATTAAAATAATATTTACAGAAGCGGGGCAAGACATAGAGAGAAAGGTGGTTGAATGGGTATTTGGATTAAAAACTTTGGTTCAAGGGAAAATTACCATAAAATCAATATCCATGTAATTTTCCATAAAATTACGTGAGTTTTTTTAAAACGGCTTTTCGTTCTGTATTTTACTCATTTATTTAAATGCCATTGATTCGCTTGTTTGTCTGTTTGTTTGCATTTCATTAATTTGGTCATAAAAATGCAAAAAAGAAAATTTTAATTTTTTCGCCGGTTTGCCATGTTTTACCACTAACACAGTGTGTTTTATTGATTTTGTTTGAAAAATAGAATAAATGTTTGGCGATAAACCGATTTAAATGGATTTTCAAAAGTTATTCGTGTTTAAGGACCAACTTAACTTCCGTTATGTGCCGCTGTGATATGGTAGGTAAGACACCCGCCTGCCAACCATGAGGTGCTCGGTTCAATACCAGGCCAGACCATGCGAAAAACAAAATTTTTCTGCTGCTCTACCACCTTATAACATTACCTAGTAACAGGTTATGAGTATTACTTACTACTGAAAACTTTTCTAAATGCATTTGCCATTCGTATCTGGTGTTAACCTGTAGCTCCTTTTTAATGAGTCTTAAAATAGAATCCAATTCAGCTCATAGTCTAAGGATTCTCCATTGAATGTCTTCTTTTTTTCCTCAATCACTCTTCTTGGGAGCATATTGGCTTTACATAAAGCATTTGATCTTTCAGGATATGTTAGGTTAGAAGGAAGTAGCGGCCCGTTGTGATATCGCAAATAAAGCGAGATCGCTTTACCGGCCACCATGCCTTAATTAACCGGTCTTGACGGTCAGCCAGAGGTCCCACATAAAAATACATTCCCGGAAATCCAGTTGGAAACCAGCCAGAAAATTTAATGAATCTGGCTATAAACCCGACATCAATGATCGATAGCTCCAATAGACTTCAAGAAAGGGCGAGCCAAATGTGATCAGTCTACATCTAGCTGGTGACGATCATTGGCGATCTACAACCTCGACAGAAATCATTCGCCGGTAGACGCAGCCATTGCGCGTGTCTACCCATAATGCAATGCCCGATGAGGATAGACCCTACAGAGGAGGTGCTCTCACGATCCAATTTAAAAAGTTGATTGGTACGCCTACCACCCAATCCAATCAGCGTCCAGTGAATATTTCCGCCTGATAGACAGTCTAATGGAGGATAGCAATCCTTACAAGTAGGTGACTGTCCGGAAGTAGTATGTCCGCTTTAGCAAGTTCATCAGCCACACAAATACCCGGAATGTTCATGTGACGAGAGACCTAAATGAGACGAGCACCAAACTGTCGTGAGAGTAACCCAAGGGAATAACGACAGTCTCTGATAAGCTTAGAACTGAAAGTTGCGCCTGAGAGAGATCTAATAGCCGCTTGGCTATCAGAAAGAATGCATATATTAACTGTATGAGTACCGCCCCTCCGTATCAACTCTGCAGAATGGTAGATAGCCATCACTTCGGCTTGAAACACGCTGCTATAGCTTGAAAGTCGCAGATAAACCCCTAGATTGAGCATTTCCTTAAAAATTCCACAGCCCACTCTGTCTTCACATTTAGAGCCATCAGCAGAGAACTTGATCGCATCGTCGAGAATGACCGAGCCAAAAGCCCAGTCTTCTCTGTCAGGATCACGTATCTTTCGAGCTAAGTTGATGATACACTGAGTAGACCCAGCTTCGATCCCCAGCAGAGGACATGACGAAGAAAAAATTTAATTGTGGTTTCGAATGTTCAATAAAGGGACTTCAAACACGCCTAAAACACGCCACCTACGGGGAAAAAATGCAATGCTAAAGTAAAGACCATCACCAATTAGCAAGGATCCTCACCACAACGCAAAATCATATAGAAGAAGCTACAGTGGATTAATCATCTACTTAGCTTCAGAATCAACTTGATTAAAGAAACTGCTTTGTGGAAAGCCAATATGCCCCCTAGAGGAGTGATGGAGTGAAACAAATTAAGTTGATGATCAATATCCATAAGAGTTTCTCTTTGCAAAACTCGCACCAACAAAAACACTGTGTTAATAAAACAATACAATATATATTATTTTACCACTACATATATAAAAACAATAACAACAGCAATAACAACTACTACTACTACTACTGTTACTCCTAAAATAAAAGTACTTTCGCATTTTAATTGAATATATTTGTTTATGCATGAGTTCTATATAAAAGTGAGAGTAAAAGCAAATATAAAGAAACAAAACAAAAAAAAAGTTCAAATTCGTTTGCATGTGTGTGCCTGTGTGTGTTTGTGTTGTGTGTTTGTATATTATTGTGTAGTTTACACGGTTGGTGGCCATATTTCTTTAATTGTTTTTATTATTGGTGTCTCTCTACGAGTATGTGTAAGTGTGTGAAGGCTTGTTTTACATGAGATCGACAGTAAAGAGAGAGAGTGAGAGATAGTGTGAGTATGCTGCCATTGCATTGTTTACATTTACAGTTTAAATAAATAAATTCATGCGTATACTATACCATTACACACACGTACAGTGGCAACAATTTAAATAGTCCGTTTTTAAAAAACACTTACAATTTTGTAAACTTCTGGTATTTTTCTTTAAATTTAAATTCTATAAACAGACATCTTATGGTTTTGCTGTTCACTTTAATTTAACAAAACAAAGAGTCCAAAAACTAAACATAGACTTAAGATACCTAAAAGGATTAGATCATATACATTTAGTTAATGGAGATTTTGAATAGCCCGCGGAAGAAATTTCATAATTGTTTTTATTTCACGTCCGTATATTGAGTAAAATTTTGATAAGAAAGAAGCAATTAAAGAATTTATAACCCTAAGCATGTTTTTGAAAGAAGAAAAAATACAATGTTTCTAGAAATTGGTCGAAGAAAGCATACCAAACAAGACTTGCGGAAATTCCTACTTGAGTACCGAAAAGACATGTTTTCTATAGCAGCAATTGTTCAAGACCTTTAGTACTAAATTTCTACCATATCAGTAAACAATAAAATTTAAAAGAGACGTCAAAAAACCTCCCGTAGAACTGATAACGCAATTGTTCAAATGTGTGGTAAGGACCGATTTTTAAGTGGCAACAAGAAGCGCGAGCAAATTGAACAAAAGCTGCATCACATCACAAACATCATTAAAAACAGATTGCATGGAAACATGGGCATATTGCAAGGCATAATCCATTCGTTTCAGAATAAAAAGTAGAAAGATTAGTCTTAATTTTGACAGAAAGCATTTGAAATAGACACGAAACTATTACAATAATGAACGGCTTACAGATGAATATAAGTTTAAACGCTTTGGCTTCAATTCAACAGAAGGCATTCAATAAGATCGGCTAAACATGGAGGTATTAGTACAATTGTTTGGGAAGAATTCTCCTGGTATGAAGTGCGTCCAATTATACGAATAGATGGTACCAAGAAACAAGACATTTACAAAGAAATCATATTAAATAAAATGTTGCCTTTCGTAGAAGAAGAAATATCTCTAAAGTGGAAAATTGTTCGGGATAATGATGCAAAACATAGAACTAAATCGGCATGTCTGAACCAATCGCTAGACGTGAATCTTGTAGAAAACTTGTTTATAAGCACAGAAATCGAGAATAATAATAAACACAGAATCAACTATGAACCCTGAAGATTAATAGTTGTTATAAAAAAAACGTTTCCCAACAAAGTATTGAAGTCGATAAGTAGAAAAATAATTAAAATGCCGGTAACTTTTGTTAAACTTTTATATAAATATTAAAAAAACTTATCAAACTATTTAAATTGTCCATAAAAAACTCAAATAAATAAATAATAATTAACCCATGAAATTATTCCTAAAAATTATACTGTTTTTATACTCTATTCCAGAGCTAATAATTTAGAAGAGCGTAAAAGTGTAAGGAATCCTGGTCCAATAAATATTAATCGAGTAATTTTTTTTCCCCGCTACTCCTCTTGGGAGCATATGGCTTCCACAAAGCATCTCTATCTAACACGGTTTACAGCTGTTGACTTTGCCTCTTCCCATATTAGGTTGTTCTGTTTTAGTTCTTGGATAATTGTGCGTCTCCAGGGATTTTTTTGGTCGACCACGATTTTTTTGAGCCTTAAGCATTTCACTCGAGTGACATTCTAGTGAAACTTTCTGATCCATCCCCACTTTATTTTCCTTATCAGTTTCAGTGTAGGTTCCTCATTTGTCATGTTCTACGGTTCTGTGTTACTTATGGTGTTAGGCCAGAATATTCTGCATATGTTTCTGAGGTACTTGTTAATGAATACCCGGAGTTTCTGTGTGATGCTATACGATACAAGCCATACAGCAGTACTGGTTTGACGCATGAGCTGAATATTGTGAGTTGAATATTGTGTACTGACTGCAGTTGTCCAAATGCCGCTCTCGCTTTATTAAGCCTGTTATCTACGTCTGTTTCTGCGCCACCGTTTTTGCCATAGTACTTCCTAGATAGCAGAAGCCATCTACATACTCGACTGGCTCACCCTGTAGCTTGATATTTTCCGTGCTCGTATTGTTTATTCTCATGGCCTTGGTTTTCTTGATGTTTATCTCAATCCTAACACTACAAGCCAATCTTTCTAGGTCCACCAGCATTTTGCATATTGGAAATCTTATGCGAGAGTAGACAATTGTCGTCCGCATAGTCCATGTCTTTGAGGTGGCGTGAGAGACTTCAAGTGATCCCTCTTCTTTTTGAACACAATTAGCTCATTATGTCATCCAGCACGATGGTAAATAGCTGTGATAGTGGGCATCCAAGTTTAACTGCAGCATTGGTGTGGAATGGTTGGCTGATGTTTCCGTTGTGAAGAACTGTAAGTTCTGCATCCTCATACATCGCTCTAATTATTCGAATTATTTACTGGGGTACTCCTATGGTTTTTAGTGCTTTCCATATAGCCGTTCGCCTGATGGCATCAAACGCTTTATTGACGAATAGTAGATACAGGGGGGTACGATATTCTACGGACTGTCTAATGATCATTCGTAAACTGTTGGCCTGATCAACGCAGCTTCTATTCGAGTATGCTGTCTATTTTGCCTTGAAGCCTCCCCTGTATTATGACTGCAAGTTCCTTATATATGATGTTAAGTAGAATAATTCCTCTCCAATTACTAGAGTCTTTTAAGCCACCACTTTTTGGTAACTTTACAGTGATGCCCTTCTTCCACGTAGGAAGCAGCCTTTTCTCCTCCCATACTGAGGTAGTAGTATTTCAGCTGTGTTTTTTTTTATATAAGACCAGCACCCAGGGGATGGCCTCTACTCATGCAGTGCATTGTGCTGGTGCTAGGAAAATAGGTTGTTGGAAAGATGACAGAAGGAGTAGTGTTTATGGATGTTAGATTTAAATGTACTCATATCGTAAGTGACAGGATAATCTTTCGCTGGAAGATTATTCCACAACCGAACAGTGCGACCAAAGAACGAATTCTACCTATAATGCGTTGAGCGATACAAAGGGATGCACTCTACCAGAAATACGAGTACTACGTAAAAATATATGATTTTTAGGAATTACTCCCTTAATTTTGTTAGAACACATTCCGTTATAGCACCGATAGAACAATGAAACACACGCTACATTGCGACGGTGCTCTAATGAGTCGATAGAGCTGGCTACCCTACAGTCATTGATGAGCATCTTCACCCTCTCCTGTACGCGGTCGAGATGCTCCAAAATAGACTTTGAAGCACCGGCCGATACATGAGAGTTGTGTTCCATTTTGAGTCAGAAATAAATATTAAGAGATCAGATGGAGTGAAGTATTTCTTGCACCGTCTCAAGGCACTTGAATGCATCTTTCTACACTTGAAATATGTGAACATTCCAACGAAAGTCACAGTGAATAATCATGGATGTCAACCTCTTAGCCTGATGTCAACATCTTCGCCTGCCGCCTTATTTTTTTCAATTTACCAATCGCCCCATTTATCTCATTCAGATTGGAAGGGTTGCATGATATTCTTAAACTGTTTTCCTCATCAATGTTCGCAACTGTTTCGTTGTCCTCAGTAGTGTTCGTGACGTTACTAATTTCATTGAAATGTTCTCTCCATCTCTGTGTTTGTGCAACGCCTTGGTTCCTATTACACTTTTGAATAGTGAGATATTTAATCGTCCGGTGTAGTTTCCCCATATTATTCTGGCCAGCTGCTTCTTCTGCCGCTGTTGCCAGTCAAGTAATATATAGGGACCGCCAAATAATTTTTTTTTTTTTTTTAAAGCTATAAAAAACTACTGAATATTTTCTCAAATTTCTTTTTTACTTGAAAGTAGAATCATTCCGGTTAATAATGGAAAATAATTTCATTCAAATGGCTGCCTCGGCTGGCCATGCAGTAGCCTACACATTATCGATTGTGTGCAGTTGTATTTCACCAATGGCTTCACGAATATTGTCCTTTAAAGCGTCAATTGTCTCTGGCTTATTGGCGTAACACAAATAACAGTCCAACGGTGTCAAATCGCAGCTCCGAGGTGGCCAAACGACATCAGCCCTGCGGCTGAAAATGCGATCTTCAAAAACAGGTCGCAAATAATCGAGTGTAGCTCCGGCTGTGTGGCTCGTAGCGCCGTCCTGTTGAAACCAAATGGTGCTAATATCCTCCTCTTCAATTTTGTGAACAAAAATTCTTTCAACATGAACCGATAACGATCGCCATTGACTGTAACGGCCACTCCTTGCTCATTTTCGAAGAAAAATGGCCCAATTATGCCTCTGAACCAAAATCCGCACCAAACAGTGACTCGTCTTTGGTGTGCCGGTTTTCTGTGCCACAAATGCGGCAATTCTGCTTGTTTACATACCCACCAAGATCAAAATGAGCTTCATCTGAAAAGATGATTTTTTTTTTTGGCAAAATCGGTATCTTTTGTAAGTCGATCGCAGGCCCAGATTCCCAGCGTTGTTCGAGCGTATACACAACCATATTCGCTCAGCGGAAGGATAAAACTAATTATATGTCAAATCAGATATGAGCTAAGTGTTACCATTCACGAAATAAGCACTAGTTGAAAAATAAAAACGTTAGATGGCGGATCCTATATAAGCACAATTTGCCCAACGTCTAAACAGGCTGTTTAAATTGTCGCCACAGTATATACATGTGAATATACACAAACATACTATGCTTACGTCTACTATACATAGTGTATAAGAGAATATGTAGGTGTTTTGTAAGCACATATTGTTCTGTGTGTATTTGTATGTTTATATGAATGTAATTTATGTGTATGCATGTGCTCGTGTGTATATGCTTATTGCTATAGAGAGTACGAGTATTATAAAGAGATAAAACAAATATAGTCGCCACAGCTAACAAAGAAGAAAAAAATAAATAAATAAAAAATCAGCAAATAATATACAAAAAAAATTTTTAAAAAAATTACATTAAAAATTGAACAGAAAAATGATAAAGAAAAATTTCTACAATTTTTCAATAAATATTTAATTTTGCTTTTATAGTTGTTTATAGCAAACTTGCAAATGTTAAACCCATACAAATTCACACACTCACATACAGATTTATTTTTTTACAAACAAAAAACAAGAAGTTTTTTTTTTTTAAATTTTACTATTTTTTTCATTAAATTTTATTGTGTTTCATATTGCTTTTTTTGCCCGAATGATGATAATAAAATAAACAACATATTTTTTAATTTAATCACCATCATCAATATTTGATTCACATCAACAAAAAACCAAAAAGCAAATAAAAAATTCATATGAAACAATAAATGCAATCAGGCATAAACCAAAAATAAAACAAAAAATTAAACAAAAAATATTTCATTTCGATTTTATTTTTTAATGATAATAATCATGTTGCTTTAGTTACTTAATCAAATCATCTAGGAATTGTATCAACTGAAGGGTGATCATAATTTGCAACAATTACTGCGATTCGTACTCGTCTGGTTAGCTTAGCTTAGCTTTGCCTTAAAAGAGCGCTTAATTAATTGAATTTTAGTGAATTTCCTGTCTTTTCATTTCATTACTCCTCTTGGGAGCGTATGGTTTTCACAAAGCATCTCCATCTTCTATGGTTTACTTCCCATATTGGATTGTTCTGTCTCAGTTGCTGGCTAATTTTGCCTCGAATGACATTATAGTCATTCTATCGGGGCTTTTTCTTATGGTGTGACCGAACCATCCCAATTTTCTTT
This sequence comes from Wohlfahrtia magnifica, assembly GCA_023159175.1. Classification (NCBI taxonomy): domain Eukaryota; kingdom Metazoa; phylum Arthropoda; class Insecta; order Diptera; family Sarcophagidae; genus Wohlfahrtia; species Wohlfahrtia magnifica. The sequence continues at coordinate 4,233,045 of JAKWBJ010000052.1, read as the reverse complement.
TCCTTTCTCCCACAATAAAGGCCATTCATTAGTCATATTCCACAATTCTGTGTTACTTAAAGTCTTAGGCCCGAATATTCTCCATATAATTCCAACGTACCTGTTAACTAATACCAGGAGTTTTTACGTGATGTTTTTGGTTATAAGCTAAGTTTTACTACCATACAGCAGAACTGATTTAACACACGAGGTGAATAGTCTGAGCTGAGTCCCTCTGGATATATATGACCTTTTTCATACTGACTGCTGTTTTCCGAATTCTGGTCTCGCTTCGCTTTATGGAGCCCACTTCTGTACCGCCATTTGTAGGCATTGTACTTCCTAGATGGCAGAAGCTATCTACGTACTTGACTGGTTGAGCTTGTAGTATTTCACGTGCTAGTATTGTTTATTCTCATTGACAAAATTGCGAGCCCGATGATGTCCGATGGAACCAAACATAAGAGATCTGTTGAAAAAAGTTCAAAAGTAATCACCAAGTTATGATCCTTTTTCTCTTTAGCACAGTGGATAATATGGCTTCATAGACTTGTGTCATAAGGCTTCCGAGGAGTGGTTTCTACATAACATGTCCGGAATATCCTGTATTGGATCTTGTGAGTTCTTTAGATGTGGCCGTATTAACCAACCAACCTTGTCTTTTGTTTAAATTGCTTATTAAAATCGAGCAACGTCGAGAGTATCGGGTGGGGCATTTAAAAGCTTAAATTTAAAAATACAATAACACAAAAACGGTTTGAAATTTTGCCAAATTTATTTTTTGCTTGTGAAGTATAATTGTTCCGGTTAGAATTGAAATATTATTTTATACATAGAGCTACCGCGGCTGGCCTTGCAGTACCCTATTCGAACGGACCAATTTTCATAACAATTTTCGAGTGTATGTGGTCGTATCTCGGCAGTGGCATTACGAGTGTTGGCCTTCAAAAGCTCATTTATCTCTGGTGTCGGCATAACACTTGTCTTCAATGGCGCCCACGGAAAATAGTTTAAAGCTGTCAAATCGCAGCTTCTCGGCGGCCAACTGACATCATCGTTTCGGCTAATTAAGCGGCATATGGCATGAGATGTTTGCAAGTTGCACTATTCTGTCAAGACCAAACATCGTTCACGTCAACACCATGAAGAGCGGGCACAAAAAAGACGGTTATCATAGTGCAATAGGTGTCTTCATTGACCGAAATGGTTGCGCGATTCGAATTTTCAAAGAAATATGGGCATATGATGCCTTTACTCCACAAGCCGCGCCAAACAGTCACTCGTAATGGGCGCATTGGCTTCTGTAAGAAAACGTTTGGGTTTTCTCAGTTGCAAAGACTACTATTTTGCTTAGTAACCTACTCACACAAGTAAAAATGAGCTTCATCCGAAAAGATGATTTATGCAATTTTTTAATTTTGATTTTTTTGCAATTTCCGACTAATTATGTTTGTTTTGGATTTCCAATAAATCCCAACGTTGCTCAAGTGTAAATCGATTCATTTCGTTCAGTGAAGATAATATACTGAAATTTATGACAGAACAGAATGACACAGTATAGCCAGATTCGATATAAACGCAGGATTAAATTTAAAGCGATAGATAACCCATCCTATAGTATCCACGACTTGCCTGATATATCTTTACCGTTATTATCATGTCGAACAGGCAGGAAACTGCTACCCATGGAAACTGTTGTGCCCCTTCCGGTCTATAGTTTGTTCAGCAGATCTGCAGCCTTACTTATGAACACCAGCAGATCTGAAACCATAATGGTGGATTTGTCACCCAGTGAGGTCCTATTTCCACCTAAACCTATTAAGAACATCTCATTCACACAATATGTGCTCCGCTGTCTCTGATGTCTGTGAGAACAGTCTACAAACATCCACATCTGTGACCACCATCCTATTCAGGATGGCTACTAAGGAAGTTTCAGGTTTCCTGCTCAAATTGCCGTTATTCTCCGTCCTAGAGTGGCGAAGTCCACTTTGACCATTCCAGTGTTTCAAGCACCTGGCAATTTTTCAATCCTTGATAAGATTTAGATTAAGACTGTGTGTCGCTTTGCTTACCAACAAAGAAGTCCTCGATTCACTACCAGACCAGACCATCAGAAAATTTTCAACAGCGGTATAACCTCATAGCACTGCTAGCGACTGGTTATGAGTATTTAACGCTATGAAAAATTTCTCTAATTAATGCATAAGCCGTTCGGAGCCGGCGTTGAATTTTAGGTCCTTTTCAATGAGTCTAAAAGTAGAATCGGGTGCAGCTCATTGAATGAGAGTAGTCCCCCTTATCACTCTTGGGATGCCGCGGGAATTATGTTTGAATAAGATTGAGTATGATAGTAAGAGGTGCTACACAGCAAGGTTCCAAGCCGATATAGGATGCATTGGATCTCACTCTGGCCAATGCCTTTGCTATTTCTTCACCATCTTTTCCCCAGTGTCCAGTTATTCAAATCAGCTGGTCTTTATTTCTAAACAACAGCTCTTGAAATGCATCGTAACAATATTTGAACAGTCTAAAAAAAATTCGAGTGGAGCCAAGTGCCATTAAAGCAGCTTGGCTATCAGAGAATATATTAATGGTCTTTCCATTAAGCCCACTTTCCAAATTGATCTCCGCACATGTAGCAATGACCATAATCTCAGCCTGGAGGACGCTCAGTTATCTTCGCAGTGGGTCGACAAGTCTCTCTCGAGCCATCAGTATACTTAGATAACGTATCAGTAAGTATATACGAAATTGTGTTACTCAAAGAGTAAATTTTTTCAGAACGCCAAGCAGTGTCTAACACATCTATTTACTTTGAAACAGTTTCTTGATTCCGGACACAATGACATCATTGAGACATTATGCTCGTATAACTGTTATAAAAAAATTTATTTTTCATGCCAAATGAATATTGACTGAAAAATTTGTCGGGGTTTGCAGAGCCTTTATATGCAGTAACATAAATGCTGTGCTCTCTGCCTGCCAGCCTTAAGTCGTTTACCTATTAATTAGGCGCACAATTAAAGATCTGCGTCATGATTTTTATTTGTCTTGTGTAGCTATTTGTTCAACATTTGCCAAAAAGGGATCATTGCCAAATTGAAATTTTTTTCTGGAAGAACAAAAACACTTGGCAACATTTGTGTGAGCGCTAAAGATGAACGCTATGACTTTTGTTAAAAGTAAAGGAATATTTCTTATAATAAAATAAATTATATACGAGAAGAGTACGCAGAAGTTCGTTAAAAGCTTTTTGGAAACTTCTTTAAGTGTTTCAATAGAACGTCTTTATTATGCCGCATTTAAGCAATTATTTTCCTTGTTGCCAAATTTTATTTCTTAAAAAACTTAATGGTGGTTTTTATCTTTTAATTTTTTGAATTTTGAATTTTGCTCGAAATTAAATTTAATGGAGAATTAAAAACAAAAATTAAAAATTACATTCAAATGAATTGGAATAACGTTTATTATGGCCCCTTAAATCTATTGTTTGTGTGTCTGTCATGGTGATGAAAAAAGATCTAGTGCTTCCTTCTATTTCATGTATACAATGTTTGTTCCCGTTTAAATATTTGCTCATCAAAATCAAGAAAACCATGAATAACATGATGTTTTTTATGTCGGGAGGGCCCATAATTCGTTTTAAATTTAAACACGCGGTTACTTCAAACATGGCTGTACTTATGTAATTCCATTCTGTCACAAAATTCAGTATATTAGCTCCACTGAATGAACTAAATCGATTAACGTTTGAGCAACGTTGAGGTTTCTTGGAAATTTATCATCATTTAGAATCATCTTTACGGATTAAACTCACCCCAAAGCTGAACCAACCTATGCAACAACGCCTGACTTTCAAGAATGTCGACATGACCTCATCAGTTCACCCCATTATAATATTGGGTTCACCATCTAACCTGTTTCTCTTCAACTAGTGCTTATTTCGTGAACGGTAACACTTAGCTCATGTCTTATTTGACAGATAATTAGTTTTATCCTTCCGCTGAACGAATATGGTTGTGTATACGCTATTTTCGCTTTGCTAAGTGGGCTTGCGATCGACTTACAGAAGATGCGGATTTTGCCAAAAAAAATCATACTTTCAGATGAAGCTCATTTTGATCTTGGCGGATATGTAAACAAGCAAAATTTTCGTATTTGGGGCACAGAAAACCCACACGCAGACATTGAAAAGCCGATACACCCAAGACGAGTCACTGTTTGGTGCGGATTTTGGTCCAGAGGCATAGTTGGGCCATCTTTCTTCGAAAATGAGCAAGGAGTGGCCGTTACAGTCAATGGTGATCGTTATCGGGCCATGTTTGTTCACAAAAATTGAAGAGGAGAATATTAGCAACATTTGGTTTCAACAGGACGGCGCTACGTGCCACACAGCCGAAGCTACACTCGAAGATTTGCGCCCTGTTAAAAAAAAAAAAAAATTTATTTGGCGCACCCTTTATCAAAACACCATACCGACCTCCTCGGATCGTCGACCATCTTCAATTACCGACAGCAAGATTGTAGTAAGTGTTATAACGTTTGCTGGAGTCAAATCGAGGACATTGCTAGACTCTTAGCGAAAATTATCGAATTCAGTTAATGCCGCGTTACGCATTATTTTGGGTGTCCACTGCCCCAGAGTGGTATTGGTGGATATAAACAGGCTAACTTATTAAAAGAAGGGAATTTATTGAGTCGAATAAGCAGCGCGAAGACGAAATTGACCACAAAAACCCTATGGCGAAACTCTGATGGGAACAAGACTACTGAAATTCTAAAATTGAGTAGGTTGAGTAGGTGAGTTGGAAGGAATACATTACATTTTAACGGAACACTCTGGATTCGACATAGTGCAGTGGTTGGTTTTTTTTTTCGTCACTCCTCTATGGAGCATATTGGCTTTCCACAAAGCCATTATTATCATTACTTTGCTTCAGTTTCAGTCAACAAGTTTATTTTCAAGCAAAGTAGATGATTAATCCTCTACAGCTCCCGTTCATATAACTGTGGTTAGTGTTGAAGATCCTTGCAAAGTGATGGTGGTAATACTTACTTAGCAATTTAACTTTTTCCCAGTAGCTGACGTTTTCTTCTGATCACTCGTCTGATGTTTGTCATCATCGCCAGAGGTAAGCTGGAAAGTCAGAGGGGGCTTCTGTAGATGAATTTGTCTGGAGGAAGATTGACGTCTTTTTATTCAACACTATAGATCGCAATTATTTTTTTTTTTGTCATGTCCTCTGCTGGCATTTCAACCTGAGCCGTTCGTGTTGTTTAAAGTGTCTCAATATAACACATTCGGCCAAGTTCGAATACCCAGAGGTTATGACGAAAATAAATTAATGCGGTTTCGAGTGTTTAATTTAGAGTTTTTAAAACCTCTTCAGACAAATCCATTTAAATAAAGCCGCTGTAACGTTCTAGTCTATTTCGGCGGATGATGACAAACATCGCCACCTACTGAGGAAAATAGCAATGCTATCTTGAGTCTGACAATTGTAGGGTAAGCAGGAAAGATGTCGAGACCTTTGAACACTCCTTCAGTACCTGTCCAGATTTTGCTAAGATTAGGCATGCGCTGTAATCTATTACCGGACATATTGGTTTGATTATAGCAAGGAAATATCATTTTAAGTTTGAAACAGCAGTTATTTCGAATCTGGCAATACTTATGTCATTCTATTCAGTCACAAAATTTAGTATATTATTTCCACTGAATGAAATGAATCGATTTACGCTTGAGCAAAGTCAATTGGTCGGAAATTGCTCGAAAATATCGTACAAAATTTGATCGCAGAGAAGGACCAACAGTGCCATGTATACGCAAGTTTATTGCTAAAGTTCGTGAAGCTGGTTTCATTGTAGATGCGCCAAGACGTAAGCGTACACCCTCAAACATGCAAGCTGTGGCTGAAAGTGTGCGTGAGAATCCATCAACATCAACTCGTCATCGTTCTCAGGAATTGAAGATTTCACGCACTTCTTTATGTCGAAGTTTGCGAAAAGATCACGGTATAACGCCTTACAAAGCTTTATTGGTTCATGAGTTGAGTGACTGTTTGATGCGGCTTGTGGAGCGGAGGCATTATTGAACCACATTTCTTTGAAATTAAGGACGGCGCAACCATTACGGTCAATGGAGACACCTATTGCATAACCGATTTTTTTGTGCCGCTCTTCATGGTACGTACTCATGTGAACGATGTTTGGTTTCAAGAGGTTGGTGCAACTTGCCACACATCTCATGCCACAATCAATTTATTGCGTCAAACGTTTGATGGACGTTTGATGATGTCAATTGGCCGGCAAGAAGCTGCGATTTGATATCATTGAACTATTTTCTGTAGGGCGCCGTTAAAGAAAAGTATCATGTCGGCAAACCACAGACAATTGAGCATTTGAAGTCCAATCTTCGTGATGCCATTGCCGAGGTACGAAAAAATTGTTCCAAGCGAATGGGATGTTTTTAAGCCAGTCGCGGCAGCCATGTGAATGAAATAATATTTCGTTTTTAACCGGAACAATCGTACTTCGCAACAAAAAAATAAATTTGGCAAAAGCTTAAAACCGTTTATGTTTTATTGCATTTTTAAATTTAAAATATTAAGTGGTCCACCATTTAGTCCTTCTCACCTCGCTTTGTTCTTTTTTGTATTGTTTTTTTGTACCATATAGCTCTTCGAATCATGTAAGCGCTGTTATAATCCGTTCAGTTCATTTTGCTAATTGTTTTTACAATTGAACCTGAGTACCTTAAATTATTTTCTAGATTTTTACCTTAATTTGCAGTTTAGGAATATAATTCTAAAACTCGTATCACTCCTTTCCAAATTATTTGCAACTTTGCTATCAACTAAAGCATTTAATTTGCTCATGTGTATAATTGTGTGTAGATTTTATTTCTCCAATTTTTTTTAATGTAGTTGTGCACAGTTTTTGTTTCCTTTTCCTCTCTTTATCTCGTATTCTCTTGTGTTTTCAAATTTATTTTCATTATCGTGGTAGTTGTTAGTATTTCATGGCAAATAAACTGTCCTCTAGCGGTTAATTTTGTGGTTTTAACAAATTATGTTTTGCGATTTGTATGTTAGAAAACACAATCTGTTTTGCTTTCTCTTCCCTATCTCTCTCTCTCTCTCTCTCTTTCTTTCTGCCTTAGTGTCTCACTTTTAGTTTAATTAATGAGTTAAATGTTGCTAAAAGCAAAGTTTTTATTTTATAGTATATTTTTATATACAAAAAAAAAAGGAACAACAGCAACAACGGAAACATTTTCTTTTTGCTGTGCATGTGCGTATGTTCTGGGACATAAGAGAGTGGGAGATTAAAAGTCAGACTATGTAAGTGTATATTAACAGAAAAGGCTCCGAAAAGTGGGGGAGTATTAAAAACGTGTAAGTAAAGACTAAAATATTTTAAAAGATCAATACTCTGAGTTGGCATTCACATACCAGTCGTGATGTCGATTAGATACCGGAGAGCGCCTGATGGCAGCCAGACTGTTCGTACACATCCGGATCTCAATATCAAATACCCTATAGTACATCAACCAGTCAGCAGGCCTCTTTATCGCGGAGGTCTCAGCCTGTAAGTCACGGCAGTGGATTGGTCCATCGTAAGCCAGTTCAGCAATACAAACAAGGCTTTCGAAGAAGTGGACCTGAGCTCACCTGTAATCATCAGTACCGCACTACGCAGAACCTTGTCAAATATGTCACTAGTAGACTTATCTATAAATTTTCATACACACAATTCGAGTGATAAGTAAAGGGTGGATAAATTTGAGGTTAAGAAGTAAATTGGCTTAAACCCAAAATTTTTTTTCTTTGACAAATTCAGTTTTATTCATACGAATGGAATATGATGTCGGGCAAATGTCCACATCTAGCACGTCGGCAGACGCCCGCTCTCTACATTTTGAAACGAAGCTTCGCTTAACTCCTCAATACAGTGCCGAATTTCATCTTTTAGAGTATCAGTTGCTTGTTCACGTAAGCCCGCAACCTAAAAATGAAACCTTAAATGTTCATATTCGAATCATACTCATTTTGCAACGTCTAGGCACAATGAGTGCAAATGAGTATGAGTCAATAGCGTTGATAAATATAAGTACGATGAGTACTTCATGCTTTAGAGCCTATGAGTAGCCATTGCAATGAGTATGAACAAGTATGGATATAAGAATTTATGAATCAAGTACAAAAAATACAATTGGAAGTTAAACAGAGAAACTCAAAAGAGACCGATATATCATTAGCCTTTGCTCTTTTGCAGCATACTTAGGCTATATTAAGTACGATAAAGACAGATTTTTATTTTATGCTCAACGAGTCAGTGGACTTTAGACTTTAGCGTAATTTAACGCTACAGAAGTGCTTTGAATTTAAGTAAACGAAATCCAAAAACTATAGCTTAGTATCTAGTGATGATTTAAAAAAAAAAAAAATTTAGAAGAATAAATGATTTTTAAAGTTAAGCGACCATAGTGCATCAAAAAAATATAGTGGATATTCAATGGATAGAGCGAACGGTTATTATCGATCGGTTTTAACCGGTTTTTTTGGTCAAATACGGTTTTTTCAAAATATTTTTTTGTCGGATACCGAATAAACCGGTTAATTTAATATGCATAACCGGTTAATTTAAAAAAGTGTAATTTAGATACGTTTGTATATTTTTTAATTCAAAATTATCTCATCGCTTAACTATTTGTAAAAATTTAATTATTTTTGTATACATGACAACCTTGAACGTCTCACAAGGAACTTGAAAGCCAAGGTAGATCGAAAAGGTTATGCACACTTGAGCAAAAATAACCTTTTTTTCTCATCTTCTGTAAACAAATATTAATTATTATATATGGGAAAGCCACAAATGCCGGTTCCGAACGACATATATATTAGTTAGAGATGTTTTTCACAGCGTAAGTACCATACACATAACCAGTCATTAGTAATGTTGTGAGGTGATATCGCAGTTAAAAATGATGGTCAAATGGTGTGGCCTGGGTTTGAACCGACGACTTCCTGGTTGGAAGGTGGGTTCCTACCTAACATACCACAGTGACACACACACTATTAAATACATGGTGCATAATTTCATATACACTGCTGCTCGAAATCTAAGCAAATTTTCTTGTCGAGGTAATTAAGGACTCGTATATTACTTATAGATTTATTGAAAGTAAAACATTTAATTTCTGTTATCTTAGGCACCTAATTTATAACTATAAAAACAAACCTTTAATTCCATTCTCTAGCAAGTAATACAACATAAACGAATTAAGCTACTTGACTAGTTGTTCGAAACTTAAGCATTTTTCAGTACTTTGTGTAATAAACTTTGTTTTTGATAACTTCGCATACCGTTTTGTTAGAATTATTGTTAGTATTGATTGCCACTTTAATGTTAAAGTCTCCACCAGCTTCTGTTTATTTTTAAGACGACGTGGTCCTACTCTGCGCTTCAAGAATAAGGATTAGAATTATTTAAATAAAAAAACTGGCTAACCGGTTATTTGAAATATTATTAACCAAAAACCGGTTTTTTTGAAAGTGCAACTTTTCGAATTTTTCGAAAACCGGTTTTTGCAAAAAGTCGATTAAACGATCTCCCTGGTGTCGTACAAGCGATATTTTTTTTTTCAAAATTCATAATTCTTTTTTTTTTTGCATATGGCTTAACGAAATCGATTAAGACATTTAAGAGTTATCATAGGATGTATTTTTGTATTTTCGAAAATCTCATATTTTAGAAAAAAAAATAAATCTAGACCACAGCACATCAAAAGTATACAGTGGTTAACCAAAGTATTTTTGCTTGTCGCAGTGTTATCTCTTAAAATATCCATCCATTTCTCATAAGTAAAGGGTCCGCCATCTAACGTTTTTTCAACTAGTGCTTATTTCGTGAGTGGTAACACTTAGCTCATGTCTGAGTTGACAGATAATTAGTTTTATCCTTCCGCTGAACGACGCTTGAACAACGCTGGGAATCCGATTTTACTAAAAAAAATCGTCTTTTCAGATGAAGCTCATTTTGATCTTGGCGGGTATATAAACAAGCAAATTGTTGCATTTGGGGCACAGAAAACCTGCACGCATACATTGAAAAGCCGATACACCCAAGACAAGTCACTGTTTGGTGCGGATTTTGGTCCAGAGGCATAATTGGGCCATTTTTCTTCGAAAATTAGCAACGAGTGGCAACGAATGGCGATCGTTATCGCGCCATGCTGAACAAATTTTTGTTCACAAAAATTGATGAGGAGGATATTAGCAACATTTGGTTTCAACAGGACGGCGCTACGTGCCACACAGCCGAAGCTACATTCGATGTGTTGTGCCCTGTCTTTGAAGATCGCATTATCAGCCGCAGAGCTGATGTCATTTGGCCACTTCGGAGTTGCAATTTGACACCGTTGGATTATTATTTGTATTACGCCAATAAGCCAGAGACAATTGACGCTTTAAAGGACAATATTCGTGAAGCCATTGGTGAAATACAGCTGCACACAATCGATAATATGCTTATAAATTGGACCGATCGTGTAGGCTACTGCCTGGCCAGCCGAGGCAGCCATTTGAGTGAAATTATCTTCCATTATTAACCGGAAGGATTGTACTTTCAAATAAAAAAAGAAGTTTGAGAAATTATTCAGTAGTTTTTTTATATTATTTTCAAAAAGTTTATTAGGCGGAGCCTTTATTTTCAGTTTCTGGAACTGGAAAACTAGCAGATAACAAACAACTAAAGAAACGCGGAATTTTTTTTGCTAAGAGTAATATGAAAATATTTTATCCCCCGCCAAAACTAAACCAGCTACGCTACTGTTAAAACGGTGCTAATTATAGTATTAAAACGCCTTAACAAATTCAAAATTTTTGTGTTTTTTTTTTTTGTCTTTTTGTTTTAAAGACCTTTTGCAAAATGATTTGTGGCACGTTGAGTGCTACTGGGCCAGGATATTATAATAAATTATTTTAATTTACAAAACATAAAATGTATTATGACAAATTTAACAAGTTTTTTAAATTATTAATATTAATATTATAGAAGCTGGTTAAAAGACTTCTCATGTTTAACTATAAAACAAAATATAAATAAAACAAAACGTTTTTCTATGTAAATTTCAATTATCAATTGTTGAGAGAAATGGTCTGTTTAAGGGCATGTCAAATGGAAAAAAATCTCAAACAATCCCTTGACGGCTTAACTGTAATTCCAGTATTACTTTATATTCTCTTCGATTTTGCCTTTTTTTATTCTTTATTATACTTTGTCAGGGTTATTGAAAATTTAATAAACTGTAATTGAGGTTTTATGGCAACATATGTTGCCAATTTCTATTTTCATTTTTTGTTGTTGTTCATGTTACTATTGTAGTCTGGTATTTGCATTAAAGCCCCATAAACCAACAACATGGTACGTTTATTGAAATTTTCATAGAATATTAAACAGTCTAGCAATTTTAGAGAACTTTGACCATTTTCAGTTTTCTCTTCCTTTCTTTTCATTGCCTTTTTGTTTTTTGTTGCAAAATCTTTTTTACCAAAGTACGTACACACTTGCAATCATATTTTTCTATTTTTCTATTTTGCTATACTTTGCTTAAGCATTTTGAACAGTATGAGTAAATTTATGCTGAAAACAACAAAAGCAAGCAATAGCCAAAAAAATAGCTTCAATAGCTTTGGCAAAAGACTACAAATGACCCATTCAATATTCCATTTTATTCTTAGATTACTTTTTCTATTCTCGCCCCCTTTTTGTTAACTTTTTTCCTATCTATTGAATTAAATAAAGGATTTTTTCATATTTTCTCTTTCTCTCTCTCTGTTTCAAGTTTTGTGTTAACAAATTGAAAAGTTCATAAGTTTCCGGCAAACTAGTTTTGTGAGCAGCAAAGGAAATAAGTCAGTTATCGCCTTTTGTGTTACACAGCCTCATACAAACATTTTCAAACTATTAAACTTGGAAAGAAAACTTGTGACGATCAAATAGAAAAAAAAAAAAAAAATTAAAACATTTTTTTTTCAAATTTATGTTTAATAAGCAGAAAGCAAGAATTTTAAATGGAAAAATTATGTTTTTTTTTCTTAATCACACACCAATTAGCACAAGTTAATTAATAACGTTTTTCCTCTCAACTGTTTACATTCCCTAGTCACGTACAGGGTGGGCAAATTAGAGATTAGGAAGTAAATTGGCTCTCAAAAGATGAAATGTCTAGAGTTGAGCTGTCAACCTTTGACACTTATTTAGTAAAAATTTGGCAAATTTTAACTACGGAAAGCTACACTTTTCAGCGAAGAAATTAAAATGCGAATATTTGCTACCAAAATGGTAAAATTACACTGTATCACTGCGTAAAATTTGAGCAGATTTTCCTCGTTATCAGGCTGCCTATGAGATCTCTGTGCGTAATTAAATCGCTAAATTCAAGGCTCGCGGTACTGTTGCTGACAACAGATCAAAACAAGTGATGCAAACATAACCGCTGTACAGCAAAGTGTTGGGAAAAAGCCTGGAACATCAACTCGTCGAAGTTCGCAACAATTTGGCATCACGAGAGGAACTTTGCGCAACACTTTTCATAAAGATCTTCATCTTCACTCTTATAAAATTCATCTCGCTCAAGAATTAAAGCCAGCCGACCATTGTTGAAGTCGAAGATTTGTGAATGGGCTGTCTGAAGAAAAACTCAACGAAAACACTCATATTTCAACAAAATCATCTTTAGTGCTGAGGCCCATTTTCAAACAAAATTTTAACATATGGGGCTCACAAAATCCACAAAGAGTTCTCGAAAAATCATTACATAAAAAAGAAAGTGACCACATGGTATGGTTTGTGGCTAAGCGGCATCATCGTTCCGTATTTTTTCGCAAATAAGCAAGGAAACGCCGTCAACGTGAATTCTCTGCGCTACCAAAGCAAGGCAACCAATTTTTATTGGCCACAATTGTCTAAAATTTGACATCAGTGACCTAGGGTTTCAGCCGGACGGCGCCACAAGCCACACAGTCAGCCAAACAATTCCGTTATTGCATGAGAAATTTCCCGGTCGCGTAATTTCTCGATTTGGCGATGTCGTTCTTGAGATTTAAAGCCGCTGTATTATTTTCTCGGGGCAATTTCAAAGAGCGGGTTTATGTGAACAAACCACAAGCAACTGACACTCTGAAAGATGAAATTCGGTGCTGGATTGAAGAAACAAACGAAGCTTTGTTGCAAAATGTAGTTCAAAATTTTATGAAAAAAGCCGACATCTGTGCTAGAGATGGATATTTGCCCGACATCATATTCCATTATTAATTCGCATATTTCTGTTTTATATTGGTATGAATAAAACTGAATTTGTCAAAAAAATAGACAAAAAAATAAAAATTTGTGTTTAAGTCTTTTACTTCCTAACCTCAAATTTGTCCACCCTGTATAATAAAACAATTACGTATTTAATTATCCCCAACAAATATTGAAATCCCCAACAAATATTGAAATATCAATTAATTAACTTAATTTATTATTTGATACGTGATTCATCTATGGCCGACATGTGTCACTGCGAATCCATAAAATTTTATTGAAAAACTAAAAGGCAGATAAAAAGATAAAAACAAACGCAAACAAATCACTAAAAAATGAGAAGAAGAAAAAGTTTAATTACAGCAAGTAAACAGCTAAATCAGTTTTAATTAATTATGTTTCGAAGGGTGTATAAAGTGTGTAATTAATTATATTTGAATGGAAAGAACTGTTCATTACGAAAACAGTAAAAGTAGAGGTTTTATGCTTCATTATATTAATTGTACTTATAGTGGTCATACACACCACAACCCAAATAATCTTTTGTGTAGTATTAGGGGAACTATTACACGTACAATAATTTAATTATTATTTTATTTTTTTTTATTCTTTATAAGAACATAGAATTTCTACTGTTTCTTTTCAGGTCTAGCTACCAATGTTGTTTTTAAACAAGAATTGAACATAATATTGTTACGTTTTTACCTTTTTAAAAACGTGTTTTTATGAGTTCGTAGATTGTAGTTAAACTAAAAAAGGTTTTGTGTTTGGTTTTAATTAAAACTACTTTATTCAACACAGTTATGTACACCACTGCTTGTAATCTTCTTACAGGCAATAAAAATTTTTATTCTTTATCACTCTGTCTGCTTACAACGTTGTAAAAAACAACAACAATTATTCGACAGATTTTTCTTCCTAAAGATATTCAAACCCGATCGTAGTTATAACTTAGGTTCCATCACAACCTTTTGAACCAGAGGTTATCCATACTTAACTCTCTGAACTGAGTTAGCTCCAACTAAACTAGTTTTTACTTCGCTACTAGCTTCACGAGCTTACTCCTTATTTTTTTTTTCTCATATAAGACCAGCACCCAGTGGATGGACCCTACTCATGCAGTGCATTGTGCTGGTACTAGGAAAATAGGTTAATGGAAGTAGGGCAGAGGGAGTAGTGTTTATGGACGTTAGATGTAAATTTACCCATGTCATAAATGGCAGGATATACATTCGCTGGAAGATTATTCCACAACCGAACAGTGCGACTAAAGAACGAATTCTCCCTATAATGTGTTGTGCGATTTACTGTACAATCAGTTACAAAAGGATGCGCGCTACGAGAAATACGAGTACTACGTAAAAATATATGATTTTTAGGAATTTATTCCTTAATAGAACACATTCCGTTATAGTACCGATAGAAGAATGAAAAACAACACCACATTGCGACGGTGCTCCAATGAATCGATAGAGTTGGCTACCCAACCGTCATTGATGAGCATCTTTGCCCTCTCGTGTACGCGGTCGAGAAACTCCAAAATAAACTTTTGAGCACCGGCCCATACATGAGAGTTGTATTCCATTTTGGATTGGATATAGGTCTTGTAAATATTAAGGAGATCAGATGGAGTGAAGAATATCTTGCACCGTCTCAAACAGCCAAAACACTTGAATGCTTCCTTCGACACTTGAAATATGTGATCATTCCAACGAACGTCACAGTGAATTCTCAGGCCTAGAACATCAAGACCATCTGATTCCTCAATATCCAGAGTACCCATTGACACAGATGACAGCACACCACCACACCTGTGTGTTAAAAAACAACATTGAGTCTTACATGCATTAAAATTGACCCTGTTCGCACGACCCCTCTCAGAGACCTTCACCAGGTCACTTGTGAGTGTGACGTTCATATTCATCCTTCTTGCCCCAACCTCCAAAAGGCTCGGTCTACGATCAAAAGAATATGAGTGACAAATGATGCTGTCATCCGCAAAAGAGTAGATAGGATTAGAAGTGAGTAGAAGAAAGTCGTTAAGAAATATTAGAAAAAGAGTAGGAGAAAGAACAGAGTCTTGAATATAATATGTACGTAGTTTTGTGTATGCACTTCTGGTCTTGCCCAACTATTCTCTACTGTACATCTTCTTTAATCTTGTTTTGCCTTGATAGCATACATACTAGGTAATAAGAGCTACTTATTTGATTTGGGTATTATCTACGTGGCATTGTTGGTGCAAATACAATTTGTCTTGTGGATTTTTGCAAGTATGATCAGCTTTTTATGATATGTAAGGTAGATGCCATCAACTAAATTTAGGTTTTTAATATGTCAGTGAAAACCACATGGAATTGCCCTTATCTTCTTCGCGATTTTCCCCATGGCCTCACACAACAAAATTGCAATTAGTACGTACGTAATTGTTGTCAGAACCACCATTTTTTTGATCGCGATGAACAATAGGTACTATCCAATCGAGTAATCTATTACTATTCAATGAATGTTGGCTTGCCCGATGCAGCACCGATGTGGGTGTCACTAAGCTTCTTCCTTGGGTAATGAGCATACAATCTGTTGCAAACTTGTGCTGATATTAAGTTTGTGTCAAATCTATCACTGTAGTGTAAACATGAGAAAGATATTTGACAAAAATAAAATTAATGTCGAATTGAGCAGACGTGTTTTGGTAGCTCCCGGAAATAAATTGTTAAATTTTTCTTTTTTTCCAAAATAAATGGCATTTGCATTCAAGTTAATACAATTCATTTTTCAATATATAGGGCAGATAATCTTTTATTTCGTATGTTAATTTTGTGATTACAAATCGCTAATATACGTACATTTTAGAAATCCAAAAAAAAAAAAATTATAAATCACCTACAAAAGAATAACAACAACGTAGTCTACTCAAAATATAATATCACATGCAATAATATTCTAAATATACATACATTTTGTTAGTGCTGCACAATCAAGTCACATAGTTCCATGAGGCTAACAGTTAGCTTACTGATCGGCAATCTGGTTTTCGTAAGAATAAAAGTTGTATTACGGCCCCGGTAGATGTTGCAGAGAACATAAGACAGCAGACTGATGGTAGTAACATCACATTTTTGATTCTTTTGGATCATTATATAGCTTTTGATACTGTTGATCACAGCGTCTTAATAAGTAAACTTAAATATATGTTTGTATTTGAATCAACTGCTACAGACTTGATTCATTCATATCTAGTTGATAGATACTAATATATATTCAGACGTCTACTGCAGAGTAGATGTTTGCCATTGAGTCAAGGTGTTCCACAGGGCTCGATCTTAGGTTCTCTGCTGTTTTCTTTATATGTTAATGATCTTCAGACTGGACTTCAACACTGTAAGGTCAGATTGTATGCATACGATGTTCAACTATATATGAGCTGTAGCACCAATGCTGTTGAGGAGTGTGCAAGGACCTTGAATTATGAGTCGGCCACTGCTAATGGAGTGCAAATTAATCCCGAAAATTGTCTAATTATAAGGAAGAGGTTACTGAGACTTGATTACCCCTCAATGTTGAAAGGCCAGTCGATCTACATTGTATAATCTGCTAAGAATCTTGGTGTATGCTTTGGTAACACTCTTACTTAGTCAAACCATATTAATATAGTTTGTGGTCAGACGTTTTCGATGTTAAGAAACTTCTGCCAGACTAAGTACTATACTCCAATTAGGATTTGAAATCTAATTGCTAAATCGTATTTAATACCGGTCTTATTGTATGGCTGCGAACTTTTTGCCAGCTGTGATGGTGAGAGTAGAAGGAAACTTAATCATATTGCTACCTATCTAAGATCGTTTTGTGGCATGAGTTTTGATAATTATTTAAGAGTTCGTACCTTACTGTTCTTGCATAAAATTATATATGCTCGTCAACCTCCTCATCTTCATGATGCTGCGTTTAAACTTTCCAATGCTTGGAAGGGGTAGAAGGCTTCTTGCATTTCATCATTGGACACTGATTTCTCGATATCATTTCTTTGTTCATGCTATTAGTCTCTGTCTCTCAAGCTATTAGTCTCTGGAACGCACATCGATTTAAGAAATATATTGCATGTCATTTTTCTCGATCGCCTTGACATGATTATATGGATTTATTTATATTTAATTTTTTTTATAATTCTTGTGATATTTTGGATTGTACTACGTTGTGAAGGGACCGCCAAATAAATTTATTTTCTTGAAAATGCTATAAAAAAAACTACTGAATATTTTCTCAAATTTCTTTTTTATATGAAAGTACAATCCTTCCGGTTAATAATGGAAAATAATTTCATTCAAATGGCTGCCTCGGCTGGCCATGCAGTAGCCAACACGATCGGTCCAATTTGTAAGCACATTATCGACTGTGTGCAGCTGTATTTCACCAATGACCTTTAAAGCGTCAGTTGTCTCTGGCTTGTTGGCCTAACACTTATCTTTGACGGCACCCCACAAATAATAGTCCAACGGAGTCAAATCGCAGCCCCGAGGTGGCCAAACGACATCAGCTCTGCGGCTGATAATGCGATCTTCAAAGACAAGGCGCTAAACATTGAGTGTAGCTTCGGCTGTGTGGCACGTAGCGCCGTCCTGTTGATACCAAATCCGCACCAAACAGTGACTCGTCTTGGGTGTATCGGCTTTTCAATGTATGCGTGCGGGTTTTCTGTGCCACAAATGCGAGAGTTTTGCTTGTTTACATACCCGACAAGATCAAAATGAGCTTCATCTGAAAAGATGATTTTTTTGGCAAAATCGGCATCTTCTGTAAGTCGATCGCAGGCTCGTGGTTCAAGCGTATACACAACCATATTCGTTCAGCGGAAGGATAGAACTAATTATCTGTCAAATCAGACATGAACTAAGTGTTACCATTCACGAAATAAGCAGTAGTTGAAAAAAAAAAACGTTAGATGGTGGACCCTTTACATATTGGGCATTAGGCCTTGTGCTTTAAAGTTTAACTTGGGCATATATACCTTGATCAGCAGAGCCTTGTTCCAGGCCAATATTGCTCTTGGTATTAAAAAAATACTGTTTGATCATTGAGAGTTTAAAACCCTTCATTTTACCACGAAGTTGTTAGTATCCTAAGTTTTAAATCTTACTTACTGACTCTTTAATTAAATTGCTTCTATTAAATTTGTTAAAAATCTATTTCTACTGTGGCAGCATGGTAGAGCATAAGAAAGACTAATTTTTTCCAAAAATTTCCAATTTTCTTTTATTACCCATTTGAAGTTATGTGCTTGAGAGGAAATGAAAAACAGTATCAACTCTTGACAAATTTGTCTATTTTCATTAAACAATCATTGTGTCTAAGATTTAAATAACAATTCTATGCCCAACGGGCATTAATTGTCTTTGATTTGCGAAACAATTTTCCCAAAAGAATAAACGAAATAACAATGAAAACTATGGCACTTAAAACAACTTTTAGGCCAGTAAGCAAAGGCAACACTTTTTTATGTTTTTCTTTTTGTTTTTGTTTTTGGGAAAAAATAATAAAAACTGTAAAAGTAATGAAAAATATGATAAAGAAATAACAAAAAAGCATTTCCTAGTGATTTTAACTCTTTTCTAAATGCATTTTGGTTTTTTTTTTGTTCTAATTTTTTTATTCTTTGTCTTTAACTACTATGACCGCTTTTGCTACTTTTAATAGTTTTTTTTTTTAAAAACTTTGTTGTTATTGTTTAATTCTTTTTCTACGCTCTCTGCCTATAGAATTTTATTTCACTTTTCTAACTTTCATACCATTTCCATGTACATGAACATCTAAAAACAATTAAATTAGAAAAGACATTGCCATTGTCATCATCATCATCACCATCATCGCCATCTTCATCACCATCATTTTGTTTATTGTCTTCTGTGTCGTATAGTTAAGTTGATTGCAAAGAACTGTTGCCATAACCAAGAACCAGTTAAGTATTATTGAAAAGCCTGCAAGTTTTTCTTTCAGTTTTTCACTTTCTTCTTTGCTATTTCCCCCATTATTTTATAAGAAACAACACAATAATAAAATACTAAACAACTCTACTAATTTGCACGTCAGCATACTACAGTAGACTAAAGGAAACACTTCATATTCTGAGGAAGAAGCACTAAAAATAAAATAAATAGAGAACAGCAGTAACAAAAAAAAAAAAAAAAAACTGAAACTGAAACTGTAATAAAATAAAGGTAGTAAAACTAAACAGAAAAAAATAAAGTTTAACTAACGATAATAAAATATATATAAAAAAGAGAAGAGAGAGAAATTATTAAAGTTAAATAATAAAAAGAAGAGTCGGTTAAGTGCAAACATGCTGTAGAATCAATGGAAAGGCCAACCGAAGGAATTGTTGTAAAAAAACCGAATATCTAGTACCAGAATAGAATCAGAAGTATTTGGGTTTTATAATACCAAACCAGCTATTTTTCTCCTTTACTCAAAAAAAAAAAAAAAAAAAAAATTGAATATTGAGCGGAAATCACTCTTTGTTGTAAATTTACAATATACTACATATGCTCTGAATTTCAGCAACAAATCCTGAATTTCTTTTGTGGAGCGTTTAACAAATTATAATTATTAAGACAAATAAATAATAAATATTTTTGAAATTTTTTTAAAAAAATATTATTAAATATTTATTTATCACCTAACCCTGTTTTTACATGATTTTCTACATGGTATCGTTTGGAATTTGTTTACCGTGTAAAAGCAGTTTTAAGTGTTTTGGGTATATATAAAAAAAACATGACTGTTTAAGTAGAGCAAACTTGCAATGCATTTTTGTGTAGCAAATATGCATAAGTGTAGCAAAATGTAGCAAACATGCTACGTTTGCAAAATGCAGCAAATATGCTTCGTCTGCTACTTCTGCAAGACTGGCAAGGCCTGTTTGCAAAATGGAGCAAAAAGCAAATATGCATAAGTATAGCGAATGCCACTTTCAAGTAAATCGTTTTGGTGACGTATCAAACGTAACATATTTGCTACATTTTGCAAACGTAGCATATTTGCTACACTTATGCATATTTGCTACACAAAAATTCATCGCAAGTTTGCTATACTTAAACAGTCATGTTTTTTATTTTGTTTATATATCCAAAACACTTAAAACTGCAAAATGTAGCAAATATGCTTCGTTTGCTACGTCTACAAGACTTGCAAAGACTTACAAAGCTTATTTACAACAAAGAGCTAAAATAAATATGCATAATTGCATATTTGCTTCATTTCGCATAAGTTTAGCAAATGCCACTTTCATGTAATTCGTTGTTGTGACGTAGCAAACGTAACACATTTTCTGCATTTTGCAAACGTAGCATATTTGTTACATTTTGCTACCCTTATGCATATTTGCTACACAAGAAAGCATTGCAAGTTTGCTATACTTAAACAGTCCAGTTTTTTACTTTGTTTATATACCCAAAATACTCAAAACTACAAAATGTAGCAAATATGCTACGTTTGCTACGTCTGCAAGACTTGCAAGGCCTGTTTGCAACAAAGAGTGATTTCCCCTATTACAAAATAATGCACTAATATTTTAAATTATATTTCGATCGGGCATTTTTATATATAAATTCAGAAAAAACAGCATATAATCTAATAGCTTGAAAAGTGATTCTATTACATGCCCTATAATGTTCAACCTACTCTACCATTTATACCACCGAATAAAACCGTTTTATTCTCTCTTCTACAAAACATATTAATGTCTTCCCTAGAACATAAAACAAAAGTATAAATGACGTAAAACTGAGCAACTAATATTTAATTAGAGAAGAACACTAATAGTCAAAACAAAAAATAAAAAAATAAGAAATAACAAGTAAAACCAAAAATAAGTAGGAATAGAAATGTTAAAGGTTTCTTGCGTTTTCTTTTGCATACTCTCACTTGTACAATATAATTATAAAAATTTAGTTAAAGATATGATACAGTCAACAAATAAAAAGAAAAGTTAAAAGTTAAAAAATAATTTACTTCAATAATAGCAAATTTCTGGTAGAAATTCAGTAAATTTTTAAAAATTAATTTTAAGAAATAGAAGGAATACAACACGCTATAGTGCAAATAAATTTGAAAACTAATTAAATATGGGTTGCGGGTAGGTTTGTCAGACTCACCATAGCAAATTTTTTGCCATTTATAGAAAAAAAACTTGGATTTGAAAAAACATTATTTTAACAGCCAAAAATATTGGTGTTTGAAGAAAATAGTTGGTAGAAGATTCTAAAATGTGATATTTTTGGTAATACTAATTACAACAGGTAACTCTATAGCTTGTTTGATGGGCCCAAATTAAAGGGTCCTCCAAATAATTTTTTTTTTTTTTGAAAATGCTATACAAAAAAATCTACTGAATGTTTTCTCAAATTTCTTCTTTTATTTGAAAGTACAATCCTTCCGGTTAATAATAGAACATAATTTCATTCAAATGGTTGCTCAAATTTTTAAGCACATTATCGATTATGTGCAGCTGTATTTCAATAATGGCTTCACGAATATTGTCCTTTAAAGCGTCAACTGTCTCTGGCTTGTTGGCGTAACACTTTTCTTTGACGGCACCCTACAAATAATAGTCCAACGGTGTCAAATCTTAGTTCCGAGGTGGCCAAATGCCATCAGCTCTGCGGCTGCTAATGCAATCTTCAAAAACAGGGCGCAAAACATCGAGTGTAGCTTCGGCTGTGTGGCACGTAGCGCCATCCTGTTGAAACCAAATGTTGCTAATATCCTCCACTTCAATTTTTGTGAACAAAAATTCATTCAACATGGCCCGATAACGATCGCCATTGACTGTAACGGACACTCCTTGCTCATTTTCGATGAAAAATGGCCCAATTATGCCTTTGGACCAAAATCCGCACCAAACAGTGACTAGTCTTTGGTGTGTCGTCTTTTTAATGTATGCGTGCGGGTTTTCTGTGCCCCAAATGCGACAATTTTGCTTGTTTACATACCCGCCAAGATCAAAATGAGCTTCATCTGAAAAGATAATTTTTTTTGGCAATATCGGCATCTTCTGTAAGTCAATCGCAGGTGTAGATTCCCAGCGTTGTTCAAGCGGATACACAACCATATTCATACAGCGGAAGGATAAAACTAATTATCTGTCAAATCAGACATGAGCTAAGTGTTACCATTCACGAAATAAGCGCTTGAAAAAGAACGTTCGATGGCGGAGCCTTTATTATTGGCGTAGATTGCGTACGTCAATTATGCGAAATGACGGTGACAAAGCAGTGAATCATATCATAAAAGATAATACTGTGTGTTTGAGGCAGTAATGCTAGTTGTAGGGGAAAATCCCTACATGTAGGTTTGTTTGATGCTACAATAATAACGTAGACAAAATCGAACAAAGTTTTTGTAGTTGCCAAGATAAACTGTGATTCCCTCTCATTGGGTTTAAAAATAGCACTAAGTGCAGAAAGAAGTCTCCGTGTTCCTTTATGAAATGTTATTGGAATTATTATTATCTATGATTTTCGCATTTAGTTTTTTGGTTTACTACTTATGTGCTTGTAACTTGGCAAGAGCTAAAGTGCTCTTCATACCCAAGCCTGGTGAAAAATCTAATCAACTTGGGCTAGTTTTTCGATAGAGATTTTACTGGATAGTTATAATCGGAAAACCTATCTTGTGATGAATCTATCATCGTTTACAATTTGCATATCAACCGGGAAAATCCATGATGATGACTACTCGTTATGTTACGGTGATGATTGTAAATGCTCTGACATTTAATTGAATTGAAAACACTTCCGACAATACACTTAATAGGAAAAGTGTCCCTTTTATCTTAAGGAACTACATAAGGACTTATAAAGCCATTAGGTGCTGTCCACAAAGTGGCACGATTGCAGAGTGCTCTTGATATAACATTCAACTGCTGCAGGTAGAAAACCTTCGTTGTTTCATTACATGATGTAGGATTATGAGAGTCACTGAGCCAAAAATAAGTAGCTCGACTATTATTATTTTTCGAAAAGGAGAAATATCTCAGAATCATTCAGAATTAGACCAACACATGGTTGAAAAAATTGTCTTTATTAACAGCAAGATGGTGAGAGCACAGTATTCCTGTTTTCGTGCTTCAGTAGTAAGTCGTGTGGTCTAAAGCCAAGAATGATCAACAAATATCTCCATTATACATTTCAGTGATGATTACTAGGTGTCTACGGTTACAATGTTGGCAAAATGATGGGGCACATGAGGATATTGCGGCCTTGTCATACTGTGAGGTTAAGTCGAATTTTCCATTGACAGCGTGACATCTCTCAGTAAGCTTGACGTTCACAACAGGCTTATTTTATGTTAAGTGCCTGGTCATGAGGGCCCTCCTGAAGACGACAGTGCTGACTATTTAGCGAACATAAAAGTTCGTCAGGATTTCATGGGGCCTGAACCATTTTTTCGCTGTCTCGGTGAAATACTTAAGAGAAAGATTGAGGGCTGAAAGAAAATTTGAACTTATTTTTCTTGCATTTAATTGCACATTTCCTTATTAATGCCATTCGCCTTTGGAGCCAACATCCTTCTCATATACAGACTATTAGCAATGCAAAGCATTTCAGGACTCTCATATTTAAGCATTTAAGTTAGTCGGTTAGATATTTTTCTTCTTTCTATTTGTTAGATATAAAAGCTTAGTTTGATAATATTTAAAATTGCTAGTTTTCTTTTTATTCATATTGTTTGCACAAATGTGTTACTAAATTTAAGTTTTATTTTATATTTTTTTCCAACTTTTTTGTTTATTTAAATTATTAAGTTTCAAACATATTTTTAACAATTTTACTAACTAATACTATAACATAAGACATTGGATTACCCGGATATTAAATACATAATATCCGTTTATAAAACACTTTCATTTACGCCTAAACACAACTTTACTTTATGCCTACAGTTTGAAAAGTTCCGGAAATGTCTCAAACGCTCTGACATCCTCTCTTTTATGTCCGTTAATTTTAAACAAGTAAGATTATGTTTCCCAAAGATGGTTGAATTAGCAATGCCGTCAAATACTTAAATCGGTATGGCAATGCCATCAAATACAGAAACCGGTACGGCATTACCAAGATAACACATTCTAGACCTTGATACAAACAATAGACTAAAACCACATACAGGCTTTGATGTGGTGTATTTTCTTTTTAGACGTTTTTATTTTCGTAATAATATTTTTGGATTTTTTATCTCATATTTTATGCGCATAAAATACTTTTTTTTAAAAGCATGTTTTTGGTTCCCCTGATGACGATTAATCACACTCTTAAGACTTTTGGAAAAGACCGAATAAACTGATATTGGGCAAAAGTTTTCAAGGAAACTGGCCAAGTAAATCAGTAGCGAATTGTTTTTCTTCGCTCAGAAGTGATTTCAGTTTCTGTTTCTGAATGTTAAGACAGCTTATGGAGGTGCTTAAAAAAAATTAAAAGGCTTTTGCTTTTAAAACAAGCTTAACTATTTAAAAATTTTGCTATTGCCTTTTGTTATTCTCTATTTAAATTCAAAATTAATGAAAATGCAATATTTTTGTATCGTAGAATGTCTACTTAGACAGAAAATACACGATATTTCCATATGCTAGGAAATATGTGTTCATTTATGTTTAATACGTATAAATTATTCAAAAAATATAAAATTTCAAATCAGCTCATACACCATTTTGTGGTGGAAACTAAAACTCGGCAATAACTAAAATTTATGCTACAACAGCAACAGCAATAGCAACTACGAATGATAGCAACCAACGATATACAAATTGAATCAAATCAAATATAATAACTGAAAATGGTCTGCCACACAAACACACACACTCACACATATACACAGAAATATTTATAAGATGAAAAACACCAACATATCAATTAAAATTTAGAAAATTAAAGACAAAGGAGAGAGCGAGAGAGAGAAATTGAGTATATCAATGCGGTTAAAATGTTATTAAACCGCAAAAACCACCATTAGAATGAAACAGATGTCACAGCCATTATTATGACAAAAAGGCCAATTATGGATCAGGTGTTTATATTTAAAAAAAATAAAAATAAAATAAAAATAAAAATAGCAGCAACAAGGAAAACATAAAATAATAATAAATTTATTATTTATTTATTTATGAAACAAAATTAGAAAAGGAAGTGATAGAAAACAACGTATAAAACCACATTCGTAGGACATTTGAAAAATAAATCAAAATAAAATATTTATTATTTAGAAAGAAATAAATAAAAAACGTAAACAATTTTAATGAATTTTCAAATGAAAACGTTTTTATTTTATTAATAAACTGAACTCAACTGCACTGTGCTGCTGCGCCACAGTGCGTATGCGTTATGGTGATTTGTTACTTTTAAATTAAATATCACTCATACGTGCTGTTGCTAAATATTTACTCACACTTGGTGTGTTTACCCAAACAAACACACACACACACGCACACGCACACACGCACCTACGGTTGTGTGTTTTGAATGAATACAGCTGCTTATTAAATGGGCTTGTGGGTAAGCACAGTCAATATTTTTCTTGTTCCCCCTTGTTTTGTGTATAGAAAACAGTGGTTTCCGTTTATATTTTTGGTGGCCACGTTATATTTTACATTGTCTCCTATTGTTAAAATGACTTTTAATGTTAAATAGGGTTGTGGAAGGGAAAAAAAAGAGCGAGTGGAAAGAGAAAAGGAAATATTTATTATGTTTGCATTAATATGGTGTCAGAAAGTCAAATAGGAGTGATTATTATTATTATTATTTTTTTATGAATAATTATTGTGTTATGGTGTTAGAGAATGTAACATATTTCAACCTTAAAATTAATGTCAATTATATGACAACGATTTAGATAATATGAAATGAAATTAAAAATTAAATAGGAGAGAAGAGATAGGTTTTATAAATGAAATTCAATTTGTGATCATAAGTATGTTTAAGTATAAAGAAGAGTTAAAAGCTAGAAGATGATTGTTATGGTTATTGGGTATACGACCTGCCATAGATAACGTATTTTTTGTGTGTTTTTAAGAGACACTTGTGTCGAATTTTGTATATTTGGGTGCATAGCACACTGATCATCGGACCATAGACAAGAAAATAATATAGAACCAGTATATAAATATAGAAAAGTCTTATGCAACCGTAGAGTAGACATAAAATATAGCCTCTATGTGGTAAATCAATACACTTGATCAATATCGCTATACGCTCCCTAAAAATTACTAGCGATACATGCAAATCAGAGAGACAGGGAATATATTCTATCAGTTTTAACATGCAACAAAAAGTTCACCCAAGTTGGCCATAATGTTTGATGATGATAATAATGTCTGGACGACACACAACAAGCTAGCTGAACAAAATTATTTTTTGACGTATTTTAGTTTAAAGGCATTTAATTTATTAACAATGTTTATAACTATTTTAACGATTTCAAGAACCACCTTTTACCGACAATGAAAAAGAGACAATTTTAATTAAAAAAAAACTATATTTGTTATTACAATATACCTAAAAAATAATAATTCTTTACAAGTATTTAAAGAGAATGAAATAAAAACTTACTTAAAACAAAGAATTTACTTCTTGTTACTTCATAAGTTAAACAAAAAGTTAAACGTAAAGAAGTTTAAATTTCTACAGTGTCTATTTCTATTTATATTGTATGCAGGCTCTAAAAGTAGATGTAATACCTCAGGAAGGATAAGGCCTGTCTTTTTTCTGGCAACCTGCCGGAGACTGTTAATAGCAGAATCTGATGTGAGACGGTTTTCAGGTATTATTTTATCGAGATTCTTTCCAATCATTATGGCGAGCTTCTTGAGCTTCCTGAGAAAGATGTCTAATTCGCTGAAGAGATTTTGTGTACGACAGTAGGTACGTAATACCTCGAATACAGACTTAAATACAATGACCTGGTATCTTGTGAAAAACTCCTTAACTTTTTTAAAGTAATGTTGATGTCTGCAGACAATTCTCTGAGTATATTGCAACGTCTCATGTAATCCTGTAATTTCAGCACTTAGTTCATGATTCCTTAAAAAGCTACGAGTGTTGTTTCCGTCGTTAGTGTTTCCAAGCACTGGTTGTGGTTTGGCAACAAATAGTTCCATGTCATCCTTGAAGCATACTGATATAAGCTTTGTCAGAAGCATCTCAACACAAAGCAGCAGCATCTCAAAAAATCGAATCCAGACGACTAATATTTTATTATTAATTTCCATAAAGGAACATGGAGACAGTTTAACGCCGGCTCCGAACGGCAAATGCATTTAGAGAAGTTTTCAATAGCAGTAATACTCATAACCAGTTGCTAGCTTATGTTGTGAGGTGATACCTCTGCCGAAAATCCTTTTTTTTCTTCCTTAAGATGGTCTGGCCTGGTATTGAACCGACAACCTACTGGTTGGTAGGCGGGTGTCTTACCTACCATACGAAGACTAATATAGATAAACCAAAACCAAAGTGTTCTTTGTTAGTCACAAATACCCTAGACTCATCATTCAGTAATTTTGGTGTTGCTAGACAAGTTTATCAGCTTCAGTCAAAGCATTACAAACTTTACCATCAATCGTAGTCAAAATCAAATTGTAAGGATGTGCTATGTGTATTGAATGAAATATTTTTTAAAGAGCATATGCCTGGAAGTTTCAAATCTGCAATTCTTATTCCCATACTGACAAAAGGAGTCCAAACTTGCCCTTAAAATTATCGTGGCCTGTCTTTAATAGATACTCTTTAAAGGATTTTTAATAATATTTTCCTGAATCGTATAACCAATTGGATGTCTGAAAAAAATATCTTAAATGAGTTTCAAAAATTATTTTACAAATAGCCTTGCAGGTAAAACTCTAATTTGTCCATGTCGGTGGATCATACTGGTCATTCATACACATACTGTGCCAGTTCGCTTGTACATTATTCTGGAATCTTTGTAATCCTTCCCCTGCAGCGGGTCATCATAATTGATAATAGATCTACCTGAAGAAAAACAGGTTCTTATCCTTTGCCTAAGATTCTTAAGACCTTAGCCGCTGTGTCTTTCCATGCCATTCACTGGCTCAATACGACAAGGACTCGAACCACCTATTCCAGTTTTGTTGGCCCAGCGTATATGCGTGTAACAGACGGTAATTGCAACGCAGTTAATGATCAAGTACTACATTGACTTCACTTCACCACTGCTGAATCAACAGGTACTAGTGTAGGATATGAAAAATTTGTATAAATGCCTATTAAAGTTGTAAAGATCTGCGAATGCCACCCAAAGGTTTTTTAAGTTTTTCATATTCAAAACAAGTTCCGTTCTCTGAGAGAAAATATTGAAAATTTTTTTTAAAAATATTTAAAAAAAAATATTTTTTTAAATAATAATAATAAATGAATATGCAATTTCGAAAAGGGCACATCTCGCATATTTTAGCAAAGACGTTTTTCCATATCAATGAAAGACGCATTTCCCTGCATCTACTATTTTAGATGTCATGGCAGATAGGTCACAACTCTAAGAGATGTACCCTTTTCGAAATTATTGTGACGAAATAAAATTTTATGACGAAATACTTCAGAAGAATTTTGTTAAAAGTTTATTATTTATTTTTAGTGGAAGTATTGTCTTTAATTTATTTATACTTAAAATGAAATTTTCTGCAAATTAATATGGTTTTTCTCGTTAAGTTTTGTATACTGAACATCATAAATTTCAAAAAAGACACATCTCATTAATTTTAAATATATAAACAATCATATAAGGGGTGTTTTTTATAGAGGTATAGAACTTTAAGTTGCAATAGAACAACGATGGATTATTCGATTGACATACATTTTATTTATTCGATAGACAATCTTGTGGTCTTACATTTTAAATATGATTTCTGGCATATGACCACCACGGCTGGCGCGGAAGTAGTCCAATCTGGACATCCAATTTTCGATGGTTTTTTCCAACATTTGTGGCCGTATATCGGCAATAACACGGCGAATGTTGTCTTCCAAATTCTCAAGCGTTTGTGGATTTACCGCATAGACCAATAACTTTACATGGCCCCACAGAAAGTAGTCTAGCGGTGTTAAATCACAAGATCTTGGAGGCCAATTCACAGGTCTAAAACGTGAAATTAGGCGGTCACCAAACGTGTCTTTCAATAAATCTATTGTGGCACGAGCTGTGTGATATTTTGTGCCGTCTTGTTGAAACCACATCTCCTGGACATCATGGTTATTCAATTCAGGATTGAAAAAGTTAGTAATCATGGCTCTATACCGATCGCCATTTACTGTAACGTTTTGGCCACCATCGTTTTTGAAAAAGTACGGACCAATGATTCCACCAGCCCATAAAGTGCACCAAACAGTCAGTTTTTCTGGATGTAACGGTGTTTCCACATACACTTGAGGATTACCTTCACTCCAATTGCGGCAGTTTTGTTTGTTGACGTAGCCATTCAACCAGAAATGCGCATCAACGCTAAACAAAAATTGGCTTATGAAAATCAGGAACAACGGTAATCTCGTTTTGGGCCCTTTCGACGAATCTACGCCGGACGTGAGTCTATCTATGATGAATTGCCAAACCAAACTGAGAATAAATCATTTGACAGCTGTTAAATCGGTCGCCATCTTGAAAAGTAATGCCAACTTAAAGTTCTATACCTCTATAAAAAACACGCTTTATAATAAAGTCAATATCCAAGTACTTCTGTAGTTTTCGGTTACAAATTAGCTCAAAAATATAATCCGTATAATTTTTTTGAACTATTGTACTTCATTACAAAACAATTAGTTTTTTTCATTTCCTGTAAATTTTAAATATTCGGACATGTGCCCTTTTCGAAATTGCACATTCAAATAATAAAAGCTAAAAAACTCTAGTACGCTACACTAATACGCTACACCTGTATTAGGCGTCTATATCAATATTTTTATATATATATTTTTCTTTAAATTTAAAATATTAAAAATATTTGAAAATAAAAAAAAATATATATTTTTTATGTATAAAAAAATATTATATTTATTAATATTAATTATTATTTTTATTATTATTTTTTTTCTCCGTCACTCCTCTAGGGAGCATATTGACTGTTTAATTATATTTCATCCATACAATTAAATCCACACTACTGTTCAAACTTTTTCGATGTTTCGATTACTTATACCAATTACCCCGCTTACATGTCATCTTTGATGGAACGTTTTGATCGTTATTTTTTTCTTTTTTTTAATTATTTGCCCATAGAAAAGGTTAGATAATTCCATAAATAAACTTAGCATGGACAAAGAACAGATACAATTTAGGGATAATATTCGCTCTTAAAATTGTGTTTGGGAAAATTATATTATACGGTTCATAATAGGGGGTTAAATTATGAAAAAATCTTTTCTTGTGAGCTTCGCACAATTTAGCTCTTTTTTCCTCCGTCACTACTCTAGAGAGCATATTGGCTTTCCACAAAGCATCTATTGTTTTGTTTCAGTTTCTTTAATCAATTTGATATTTCAAATTAAATAGATGATTAATCCGCTGTAGCTTCCTCTATATGACTTTTTTATTTTGTGTAGTAGTGAAGATCCTTGCTAATTGGTAGTGATCTTAACTTTCGCATTGGAAAGTTTTTTTCTCAGTAGCTGGAGTGTTTTTCCTGATCATTCGTCTGATGTTTGTCATCATCGCTAGAGGTATGCGAGAAGGTTTTGGGGGGGCTTTTTTCTTTGTTTTTTTTTTTTAGATGGAGTTGTCTGGAGGGAAGTTGAAGCCTTTTTTTATTATTAAACATTCGATACCACAATTAAATTATATCTTCGTCATGTCCCCTGCTGGGGCTCGAACCTGGGTCGTTTGTGTTGTTATGCATAAAAAATATATTTTTTTAATATATATTTTTAATACTTTTTAATATTCTTAAAAATATTTTTTTATATAGTGGGTCCGCCAAATAAAATTTTTTTCTTTTTGAAAATGCTATAAAAAAAAACTACTGAGTATTTTCTCAAATTTCTTTCTTTGTTTGAAAATAACATCCTTCCGGTTAATAATGGAAAATAATTTCAGTCAGCTGGCCATGCAGTAGCCTACACGATCGGTCCAATTTTTAAGCACATTATCGATTGTGTGCAGCTGTATTTCACCAATGGCTACACGAATATTGTCCTTTAAAGCGTCAATTGTCTCTGGCTTATTGGCGTATTACTTATCTTTGACGGCGCCCCACAAATAATAATCCAAAGGTGTCAAATCGCAGCTCCGAGGTGGCCAAACGACATCAGCTCTGCGGCTGATAATGCGATCTTCAAAAACAGGGCGCAAAACTTCGAGTGTAGCTTCGGTTGTGTGGCACGTAGCGCCGTCCTGTTGAAATCAAATGTTGCTAATATCCTCCACTTTAATTTTTGTGAACAAAAATTCGTTCAACATGGCTCGATAACGATCGCCATTGACTAAAAGGCTACTCCTTGCTCACTTTCGAAGAAAAATGGCCTAATAATGCCTCTGGACCAAAGTCCGCTCCAAACGATGACTCGTCTTGGGTGTATCGGCTTTTCAATGTATGCGTGCGGGTTTTCTGTGCCCCAAATGCGACAATTTTGCTTGTTTATCAAGTTGTTTTTTTGGCAAAATCGGCATCTTCTGTAAGTCGATCGCAGGCCCAGATTCCTAGGGTTGTTCAAGCGTATAATAACCATATTCGTTCAGCGGAAGGATAAATCTAATTACTCAGTTAACCATTCACGAAATAAGCACTAGTTGAAAAAAAGCGTTAGATGGCGGACTCTTTATTTTAATATCTTTTAATATTTTTCAAAATATATATGTTTTTAATATGTAATAAAAATATTAAAAAATATTTAAAATATATATTAAAAATTTATATTAGAAAAAAAATAATATTAAAAAGTATAACAAAATATTAAGAATATATATAAAAAAATGTTTTTTTTAATCTATATTTTAAATATTTTTAAATATTGAAATATTATTTTCTATATATTTTAATATACATTTTTTATATTTGTTTGTACTTTTTAATACTCCATTTTTTTATTTTTTAATATAAATTTTTAATTTATATTCTTAATATTTTTTAATATTTTTAAGCATATTAAAAAAATATATATTTTTAAAAATATTAAAAAGTGTTAAAAAATATTGAAAAAAAATATTTTCAAAAATATTAAAAAGTATTAAAGATATGTATTAAAAATATATATTTTTTTGATTTTTTTAAATTTAAAATACAAAAATATAAAAAAATAGAAATATATTTTTTTAATATATAAAAAATAGTATTTTATTATATTTAGAAAAATATAAAAATTTTTTTTTATTTAATATATATTTTTAATTTTTCTTAATACTTTTGAATATATTTAAAAATATTTTTTCTTAATTTTTTAATATACATATTTAGTATTTTTATTACCTTTAAATATTTTTAAAAATAAAAAAATATTTTAAAAAATATAAATTTTTTTTAAATTTAAATATTAAAAAGTATTAAAAAATATATGTATATATTGAAACAATATATTTTTTTATTTCTTAAAATATAATAATATTTATAAATATTATATAATAAATATTAAAATATAAAAAAATATATTTTTAATATTTTATTTATTTTTAATATTTTAAAGGTTTTATTTGTTCCACTACTTGGCAACCACTGTGCATCACAACAAGATTTATTTGGTGGTAAATATTAAAATCAAATACAACATAAACGTGGCATATTTAACTGTGCTTTTCGACAAATAAATATGAAAATTGAATTGACAAGCTAATGCATACATGCACCACTTAAACTTAAGTTGCTAAATGCAACAGGGCCAAAACTAAAACAGCAACAACTGCATAATGGCCACTAAACATCGGATACAAATTCGAAGCACAACTATCATACAAAATAAACATTTAAGGCCTTAGTTGGCTGAAGAAAAAATTGAAGAAGAAAATGTAAAGAAGATTTAAACAAACCCAGCACGTTCCGCGAATTTGCTAGGGAAATTGCATAAATTACTTGGTAAAATCTTTGTGGCAACTAAACTCCCACATATATATTTCTTCTTTTTCCATCTGTTTGTTTACGTTGCAACATTTTAGAATTTTTCTGAAGAAAAAAACGTGAAAAAAAATATTTCATTTGTTTAAAGTAAACTCTCTCTGTTATACAATATTCGCAGCCATAGATATGTTGTTGGTAGAGAAAAGTGAAAAAATAAGCAACTGCAACAATAAAGACCAGTCTAAGTAAAATATTTGAAATTTTCGCCAAAGTGGTAACCCACCGTACGTAACGTGTATTATAGCATTGAAATGCATTTACAAGTGCATTAGGCATGTGGTCGGCCAAAAACATTCACTCACTTAAATCTACACTAACAATCTGATAGGCACACATACAAACACACATATATACTTCTACTCAAAAAGTTAAAGTGAATGAAAGAGAAAGAGAGAGCTATAGAGAGCCAGAGCAAAGGTATAGAGATTGTAAATATTTCATATTTTGTTTCTCATTTTGCATTTTAACAACAACTTTTAACGTTTTACAGTATTAACAGTGTTGTTCGTGTGTTATTGTTGTTCTATATCAAAGCACACACACACATACATCCACACATACACATCCCTTATACTTGTTTATAATAAACTCACACAGTTAGAATCTGGCAACTCTTTAGTATCTGCCTGCTGTACGTGTGAATTCGTTTGAGTATGTTCCTGTGGCATTTGTGTTGAAAGTTTTTTCTCCATTTTTTTTTTGCTCTTTTTAGTCGCGTTTTGTATTTTTATTCAGTTTTTTTTCTTTTGTTGCTGTTTTCCATCTATTTCGTTACTGGGTGTTTTTGTTAAATATTTTACAAACCAAAGCATCTGCATCACCGCTGCCATATTAAAATGGGAAAACTATTCACTCTACTGTTGTTGTTGTTTTTGTACATACATAGTGATGACAGTGCAGGTAAAACATTTTTGTGTTTTTCTACTTCCGCTTGCTCTTGCATTTTTGTCTCTTTTAACTTTTCAACTGCTGAGTGTATAAGATGTTGCGTTCAAGTCAAGTAAAAGATCATAAATATCGCACGCTGTACACATGAATGAACTCAGTATAGTCTGACAGGCATTTTATATTGAAACGCCAATAGAAAAGCAGCAATAGAGCGTGAGGAAAAGGGAGAGCAAAAGGGAGAGCAATGTAAGTAATATTTAAATGGAGAAAAGCTTAATGGCTGTTTATATTTCAGCATTTCGACCAGAAAAAAGTAAAATTGAAAAAAGTTATGAAGTTTTAAAAAAAACAAAATAAAAATTCTTTCGTGGTTGCCAAACAATTAAAAGAAAAAGAGGTAAACTTCAACGTACCTATGATTAAGGTACCTTATAGTAGAGCTGCAATACAAACGATAGTACTATCGATAGTATCGATATTTTTGTTTTTGGCAGACCATCGATAGTTTTACCACTATCGATACTATCGTCAAATTCTAAGAGTAAATATGGAGGTACATAGTCAAGGTCACATTTGCAAACCTTTTACAGTTACATAGGGACACAGTTTAACAGTTTCTTTAATTTCTACATATTAAACTCAAATAATGAATTGTAACTAAAATATGTTCGGTCATACTATTTTGCATTTGTTCCAAACAAATTAATCTTCATTTCGTCAGACCATAGCATTTTGTTATGACTATTACGTGGCAGGCGTTGCTTCCGTTTGCTTAGAAATAATACATTTCGAGGACTGTTTCCCATAAGTCTAGTTTCCATAAGTTTTTTTTCTTATTTTTCATTTTTGAGACTCTTTGATGACTTGAATTAAAAGTTTATCAAAACTGACAGTTGTTCTATGCTTCCTTTTCGTAGTCTCTGCAGTGTTCTGGAGCACTTCATGGTCTGAACAATTTTCGCTATATAAGGGGTGTTTTTTACAGAGGTATAGAACTTTAAGTTGCAATAAAACAACGACGGATTATTCGATTGACATCAATTTTATTTATCCGAAAGATAAGATTGTGGCATTACATTTTAAATATGATTTCTGGCATATGACCGCCACGGCTGGGGCAGATATAGTCCAATCTGGACATCCAATTTTCGATGACTTTTTCCAACATTTGTGGCCATATATCGGCAATAACACGGCGAATGCTGTCTTCCAAATGGTCAAGCCTTTGTGGCTTTACCGCATAGACCAATGACTTTACATAGCCCTACAGAAAGTAGTCTAGCGGTGTTAAATCACAAGATCTTGGAGGCCAATTCACAGGTCCAAAAGTGAAATTAGGCGGTCACCAAACGTGTCTTTCAATAAATCTATTGTTGCACGAGCTGTGTGACATGTTGCGCTGTCTCCTGGACATCATGGTTATTCAATTCAGGAATGAAAAAGTTAGTAATCATGGCTCTATACCGATCACCATTGACTGTAACGTTCTGGCCACCATCGTTTTGAAAAAGTACGGACCAATGATTCCACCAGCCCAACCCACCGGGTTTTATTGGGTTTTCTTTGATGGGATTTTTCGTTTTATTGGCTTTTATAACTGCTTTCAAATTTAGTTCCATTCAAAAATATTTTTGGTTTGTTAGTCCAATTGCGTTGTTTTTTTATTTATAATGCAATTTTGCATTTGTGAGATCAGGAGGGCATTGTGTACTATGAGCTGCCAATTCTCGGTGATCGTGGCAGTAATAATATCGTTTCAATCCTGCATTGCTTGAAAACTCTCGGCCCCACAACGCGAAAGTTGTCAAACAATTGTTAGAAACGATCAAATGAAATACTTCGTCGCACTCGCTATGTACTTCGCACATTGCGCCTTTATACTATTGGCTGTTTCGACGGATACAACGTCTTTTGTCATGTCACCGAGACACTTCTTTTGAAGAAATATAAAATCGACTTAAAAAAAAATTGGACGAGAAGTTTTTGTGAGACAGAGTTCGAAAGTTGGCTCAGAGATGGGTAAAAGATGTAAGCAGTGATTTGATAAATTTGTTAGTCATTATCTTTTTTGAGATAATAAAACGGACCGAATAAATTTGTACTCCCAATACATAAATTATACTTATTTTTGTAGCAAATAAACCACGAAAACTTTATATAAAAACCCACCCGGTTTTTTTTTAAACTATATACCCAATAAAGCCTTAAGTGGGTTACCTAGTTGGTAGCCAACCCTGTGTCGAACTGATAGAGGTTTCGAGTCATGCGAACATTCGAAGGAATAAAATTACTGATTACTGAAGTGCGTTACTAGGGCATCCTTTCTAGCTCTCCTTCAAGGGAACGTGTTTGTACCTATGAGTGCGTGGTCTGGCACTAAGCCAGACGGGTCAGAGGTAGGCTAATATTACTACATATGGAACATGAAGATTGCTTTGGCTTTCTCCTTCTATGGAAATGACAAAGAATCCTTTTAGGTTTAGAACGTGATCGTCTGGGCATCTTTCGCGCTTAAATATCGGGCACTGTATGATAGGCCGCATGTCAGAGCGTTTGAGAAGCCCTGGTCATAGCTACTGTAGGAGCTGTCAGGATGATGAGGAGAAGGAATCGGTACAACACCTACTCTGTGACTGTGCCGCTATAGACTTAGACAAAGGCACTTAGGTGCATGCTATTTCCATGATCTGGTCTATCTTAGGTATGTGTCACTGGCGATGTTGATTGACTTCGTCAAGGCCACAGGTTGGCTCACGTAAGTGAACTGAAGTTTTTGTCCTATAAAGGATATCGCAATAGTTCATAGGGCCTCCAAGTGTAAATTGCGAGCGACCCACATAAACTAACGTAAAATAGCATAACACATGGGCTAAAAAGTCGAGGGCCCAACAAAGGAAACACTTTTTGTTTTGTTCAAAATTAACTTTATTCATCAAGAGCAAGGTAATGATCCAAGCGCCACTCTAACATTTCAATACCACTTTTGTAGAACGATTTATCTTCTTCCTCAGAAAAAGCCTCAGTTTCAGCGACAACCTCTTCATTTCTGCAAAATTTCTTACCGGCAAGCATTTTTTTGAGGTCTGCAAGCAGCTGGTAGTCGCTGGGAGCCAAATCTGTCGAATACGGTAGATGTAATAGTAATTCGAAATTCAATTCCTGTAGTTTTGCCATTGATTCGGAATCATTAACACGTGTGAGTAAACGCGGCTCCCACATTGAGCAGAGCTTTCTCATTTTTTGTATATCTTTACGATGTCAGCTAACTCACGCAACTTTATTTATCGATCATTCAAACGATTTATTTCTGAAACAACGGTGTCTCTATGACTACGTTTGAAGTCAGCAATCCAATGCTTGATTGTTGTTTCTAATGAAGCGTTATCTCCACAATACTTTTCAAGCCATTGCATCGCTTGAAGGGTGTTTTTTCTCATCAAGAAGCAGTGTAGAATTTAAACAGGAAATTGTTTCTGATCCATTTTCTGAAAATAACAAAAGTAACATCACTCTTAGCACAATAACTCACAAACTAATCAAGAGAATATCTCATAAAATTTTAGCAGCTGTCTTCTGAAGGTGAGCACTAATTGAAAATGAGGTGAATTCAGTAAAACTAGCATCACCTATGTGTTAGGCCAGGAATTTTTCAGCCCTTGTGTTGCATCGAATGTGAACATAATAGGTCTGCCAGTGGCCATGAGTCCTTAACATATGTGGAACTCCAGGCTGGTACCATTGGCAGAATTTACTGCACTACAAGCCCACATCAAGTTGATAGCCCCTCCCTGTACTTTAAGTTTTACTCAAAACAACAGCCTGTAATACCCAAGGGTCCGTATCAAATCATAGGCTATAAATTGAGCTCCAAGTACTCGTCGTTTTAATATTATACCACCTCAGTCTAATTCAGACACCAGGCAATGTAAATCTAAAATTTTCTTCGGTGCCTTAAATCCTAGCCTTCTTTATTTCCTTAAGATATAGCCTTGTCAACGCTGATCTAAAGACACAATATTTTATCTATGAACGACATGTAAAATATTGTCTGATTTTGCATGAGTGGTAGCTTTCAGCTTTTCCAAAGCATGAGATCGAGATTTGCCAATAGCAGATTTAAATCTGAGCCATATGCGAAAAGAAAGTAACAGTCTTTCTTTAAGGTTTAGTGCAGTATTTATTGTGATTTTGAGAAGCAGACAGGATTGGCAAAAACCTGAGTTTTTTTAAACCCACCCAACCGAGTTTTATTGGGTTTTATAACTGCTTCCAAATTTCGTTTGTTTGTACACTCACGTTGTTAGACTATTTGTAATGCAATTTTGCTTACTTGATGGGACCAACTCGGCATTGTATACTATGAGCTGCTAAAACTCGCTGATCGGAGCAGACTGCACTTACTTCGCTTGAATCCTGTATTATGAGACATGATTAAGTTATTCTTTTGTATGACAATAGCCGACTTCGAGTCACAAAAGTTTCAAAACAATTATTAGAGACTATCAAATGCAGCAGCCGCCCTATTCTCGGGCTGTTGCGACGAATACGCTATAACGGCATGTTTGATTTATGGAACACATTCGCTTTAAGCGCAAATTACTTCGTTCTACGGTAAAAAAAACCGTGGATTCTCCGTTTTTTGACAAAAAGTGTAAGGAAAGCAAAGGCAACGCACAGTCATCTCGTTTAAACGCATTTCGATTTACAGTCAACATTTTCAGAAACTATCTGGGCCGTGTGAAAAGGTATAAGTTTATCTTTTAACATGTCATCGAATCATTTTCTTTGAAGAAATACAAAATCAGCTTTGACGTTGCAGCGCCTCAAAAGATGAGAAGTTTTTGTGAGACAGTATTCGGTAAATGGCTCAGTGGTGGAGAAAAGATGTAAGCAGTGATTTGAAAAATTGTTTTTAATTATTTTTTGGCCTCAAAAACGTAACAAATAAACTTATAATCGCTATACGTAAATTACACTTATTTTTGTTGTAAAAAAACTACGAAAACTTTTAAATAAAAAAACCCAACCGGGTTTTATAAAATAAAAAAAATCATACCCAGTGGGCTGCCAATCCTATTTTTGTACTCGGAACGTCTGTAACCCGATGTTTTCTTTTATATTTTGCAAACTATAATGAAATTCTATATCCTTTTCACTTTGCAATAAAAAAGTCCTATTTAAAGTGTACATTTTTAATTTCACTAACAACGCGGTATAGGCTTTTAAGGCATTTTTTTCTATTTTTAATTTAAATATTCGTTCGTATATTTTTAACTTAATTTTCCATCTATTTAATATAAAACCAAACAAAGGATTCAGAAAAATTCTTTGTTTTATTTGGAAATCAAAATAAAGCCTTTGTTAGCAACAGAATTTCGTTATTTTTTTTTTCCCTCAACTCAATCAGAATAGAATTTCAATGGCACGAACACATGAAAAAGAGAAAAAAAATGAAAAAAGTGGAATCCATTTGAATACAAAATTTCGTTTTTATTTCTATTCTTTGTGTGAAAATAAATTGTTTGTCAGCAAAAAATAAAACGGCAAATAAAGAAAAACAAAACAAACAATATTATTTGTTTAATAAAAATAAACTGAACAAATAATTTAGAGAAAATAGAAAACGAAAGATAAACATCTTTCATGTTGTTTATTTGAGTATTTAAATCAATTGCACATTTTATTTTCTTTTATCTGCAAGTGTTCAAAATAAAAAAAATTAAAAATAAAAAAATTTACGAATTACCAGTAATGCAAATAACACAGATTTAAAACAAAAATAAAAAATAACAACAATAACTATACGATTATAACCACAATCTAAAACGCAACATACTCCTACTTAGCTAAGTGTTATTGCATATGCAGACTATGTTCATGTATTGTCATCAGCTGCTAACTCTGTCAAAAACTCGCCCATAGTGATGATGAGACGATATGGCATTAGTGCATAACAGTGAATCATGTAAAAAATAATAGGGACACATTGCGGTTTTCCTTAAAAGCTTAAGAGAAAAATTGGCTATAACTGACTAACGTTACAAAGTTTGTTTATCAAATAACAGTTCTTTAACTTGGCGAAATTCCAGCAGACAATTTGTGCATAAGGTCTTTTTGAAAAATATTTGAATATGAAATGAGAGTTATATGTGTAACTATTTTGACATAAGTGTCCCTATTATTTTTCACATGACTGTACATTATTGTCATTATCATCTTTCTGACACATGAGATCTATTGCACCCTTTTCGGTCCATAGTTTGTACAGCAGATCCGCTTACTAATGAACACCAGCAGATCAGGAATCATAATGGTGGATATGTCTCCTTATACAATTCCATCTAAACCTATCAAGAACCCCACATTCACAAAATATGTGCTCCCCTATCTCTGATGCCTCTGTGCACAGCCTACAAACATCCACATCTGTGACCGCCATCCTCTTCAAAAACGCTCTCAGCGCGTAAGGAACCTTTGGGAGTTTTAAGTCTGACTTACCATACTTTAACACGTCACAGTGACGCCACAATTTCGAACTGAGTAAAGTTACAAATTTTGTTTGTCTAATAAGTGTTCTCTACCTTGTCGAAATTCCAGCAGACGATTTATGTATAAGATCTTTTTGAAAAATATTTGAATATAAAATGAGAGTTATATGTGTAACTATTTTGACATAAGTGTCCCTATTATTTTTCACATGACTGTATATTATTATCATTATCATCATTCTGACACATGAGATCTAGGGGTACAATCGGTTCGTAGTTTTTACAGCAGATCTGCTTCGTAGTGAACACCAGCAGATCGGGAATCATAATGGTGGATATGTCTCCCTATACAATTCCATCTAAACCTATCAAGAACCCCACATTCACAAAATATGTGCTCCCCTATCGTCAAAAGCGCTCTCAGCCAGTAAGGAATACCTTTAAGAGTCTTAAGTCTGACTTACCATACTTTAAAACGTCACAGTGACGCCAAAATTTCGAACTGATCGCCGCCCTAGAGGGACAAAGTTACCTTTGAGCATTCATTGATCAGATTTATGATGGTAAATAGTGGTGCCTCAAAGCACTGAACCATTATAGGGTGTCATGGAACCATTCCTAGCCAATGTATTCGCTGTTTCGTTACCATCTATCTCACAGTGTCCAGGTATCCAAAACAACTGGGCCTTTTCAATGTCTCATTGCAATATTTGACCAGTCTAGTTTTTATACTATTAAAGCCGAATACCCTTAATACAGCTTGGCTGTCAGAGAATATACATATTAAAGATGTCCAGATTGATATCTTCACAAATAGTAATGACCATGATCTCAGCCTAAGTAGCACTCAGCGATGTCTTCAGTGGTATCGACAAG
This sequence comes from Wohlfahrtia magnifica, assembly GCA_023159175.1. NCBI lineage: Eukaryota > Metazoa > Arthropoda > Insecta > Diptera > Sarcophagidae > Wohlfahrtia > Wohlfahrtia magnifica. The sequence goes on along the minus strand of JAKWBJ010000052.1, from coordinate 4,191,411 downwards.
CCTCTGTTGGGTCCATGAACACCAGCACCAACACAGTGACTAATTCATTTCAAATCAATCGCAATCACTGGATAGGTGATAATGAGTTGAATAATAGCGGATATATCCATAACGTTATTCTCGACGAAATACGCGGTGTCTAACCGCTGAAGAAGCGACATGCCCAGAGTACCCTTACAGATACGGGTATGCAAGAACAATTTAGAGCTGTCAGAGCAACATAAATCTAAGCCCATGAGAAAAAAGCCTGTCTAGGTCAACAACGATCAACCAACAGCTTCCAGACGAAGTACAACATTTTGAATACATAGATTAGCGACCCATCCTTTTTGTGGTTGAAAACTTTCGATGTATTCATCGTCTGACTGCCTTTGTTTTGGTGTCTGCAAAATTGATTAAAAAGTAAGAAATTAGTTCAGAAAATTCAAAATACAATTTTATCCGTTTAAATCTATGTTGTACACTTCAAAGTAATCCCCATTGTCTGCAACCCACTTATGCCAGCGCTTGATCCAATCCTCAAAGCATATTTTATATTCAGGTTTCGATATGTCCATCAGTGCTTCCTGCTAGTTTTCCATTATTTCCTCTCGGCTGCTGAAACGCGTTCCCTGTAATGGTTTTTTTTTTTAACTCGAGAGTCACAAGTAGCCAAATCAAGTGAATTCGGCGGCTGTTGGATGGTATTTGTTGAATTTTTAGTGAAAAAATTTCGAATAACAATGGCACTGTAAATGGCATTATCATGGTGCAAAATCCACGAGTTTTCTAGCCACAATTCTGGTCTCTTTAGGCGAATTGCTTCACGCAAACGTCTCATAATCTCCAAATAATACTCTTTGTTTACTGTCTGGCCTTCTGGCAAATATTCATATAAAGAGATCTTAAAAGAAAATCAATACAAATGGCTGATGTTATAGGAGTAATAACAAAAATTGCACTCATTTAGCCGACCTTATTTCTCGTCGCAAAAGGAGGGTTTCGAAGAATTGTCGCCATAGATCACATCATAAATTCTAAAAATAGTAATTGCGTGCCAACATATGCACACCACACAGTTTAAAAAGCTAAAATAAGGTTCTATGCCACTAGTTCGTATAGGGACGTTTTTCCCACCCAACCTGATCATGATGACAAAAACCATACAATATCATGATCCCAAAAACACAAGCTGTTAGCCCAAATGAAATTATCAAACAGAAACTACTATTATCTTCAACCGAACATGATTATATTAAAACCGTATCTAAGTAAATTCATCAGAAAAAATTAATAAAAAACAAACTTATATAACTCCGACCGCCATCAACAGACCTTCCGATGTAGCTCGATGTTGAAAATGATGTTGATTTATCTTTCACAAGAAATGTTGTTAAACAAAGCCTTTCACTGGAAACAATCACACAAAATATGTTACTTAAAGCAAAATTCATGTTAACAGCGTTTACAATCGACTGTAAATGTAATATTGGGTCCGCCATCTAACGTTTTATTATTCAACTAGTGCTTATTTAATGAATGGTAACACTTAGTTCATTTCTGATCTGACAGATAAATAGTTTTATCCTTCCGCTGAACGAATATGGTTGTGTCCAATGCGTTTTCGCTTCGCTAAGTGGGACTGCGATCGACTTACAGAAGATGCCGATTTTGCCAAAAAAATCATCTTCTCAGATGAAGCTCATTTTGATCTTGGCGGTTGGAATACGGAGACTTCTTTCTGCACTTAATGCTATTTTTAAACCCAATGAAAGGGAACCACAGTTTATCTTGGCAACTATATAAACTTTGTTTGATTTTAACACTTGGCTCATGTCTGATTTTACAGATAAATAGTTTTATCCTTCTGCTGAACGAATATGGTTGTGTACCTGCTTGAACAACGCTGGAAATCTGGTCCTGCGATGGACTTACAGAAGATGCCGATTTTGCGAAAAAAATCATCTTTTCAGATGAAGCTCATTTTGATCTTGGCGGGTATGTAAACAAGCAAAATTGTCGCAATTGGGACACAGAAAGCCCGCACGCATACATTGAACAGCCGATACACCCAAGACGAGTCACTGTTTGGTGCGGATTTTGGTCCAGATGCATAACTGGGCTATTTTTCTTCGAAAATGAGCAAGGAGTGGCCGCTACAGTCAATGGCCATCTTTATCGGGCCATGTTGAACGAATTTTTGTTCACAAAAATTGAAGAGGAGGATATTAGCAATATTAGATTTCAACAGGACGGCGCTACGTGCCACACAGACGAAGCTACGCTCGATAATTTGCGCCCTGTTTTTGAAGATCGCATTATCAGCCGCAGAGCTTATATCGTTTGGCCACCTCGGAGCTGCGATTTGACACCGAGGTCCCACATAGAAGTACATTCCCGGAAATCAAGTCGGAAACTAGCCTGACAATTTAATCAATCTGGCTATAAGCCCGACATCAAAGATCGATAGCTCCGATAGAAATCGAGAAAGGGCGAGCCAAGTGTGATCAGTCTACGTCTAGCTAGAGAATAAAATGGGCCACACTCTCTTCTTTCTCAATCGGTCTGCAGCCTCGACAGAAATCATTCGCCCGTAGATGCAGCTTTTGTGCATGTCTACCCATAATGCAATGCCCCGTGAGGATAGACACTACAGAGGAGACGCTCCCACGATCCAATTTAAAAAATTGATTGGTACGCCTATCATCACCCTCTGCCCAAGATCTAACAGCGTTCAGTGAATATTTCCGCCTCATAGACAGTTTAACGGAGGACAGCGGTACTTCAACCCCTAGAAGTAGGTGAATGACTATTATTTGTGGAGTGCCGTCAAATATAAGTGTTACGCCAACAAGCCAGAAACAATTGACGCTTTAAAGGACAATATGCGTAAAGCCATTGGTGAAATACAGCTGCACACAATCAATAATGTGCTCAAAAATTGGGCCGATCGTGTAGGCTACTGCATGGAAGTCGGAAGAACTGCACTTTCAAATAAAAAAAGAAATTTGAGAAAATATTCAGTAGTTTTTTTATAGCATTTCAAAAAGAAACATTTATTTGGCGAACCCTTTATTATGATTAGAAAACTATACAGGCATCAAATACTGGTCAACTTTAATCAAATATAGTTATACTCTGATCACAGAATTATAAATGTTTATATAAAAAATATGAATCGTTTCTCCCAATGAAGGTGTATTTTAGTTAAGTATTCTCTTGATCCGAACAAAAAACCAAATGTACCGCAACCATCACCTTCCTAGTGGTGTAGAGTATACATATGTAATTTTCTTTTATGCATTTGAGCTCAGAAATCAGATTTTGTATTAAATTTTAATTTCATTGACAAACATCTGTCATTTGGACAGTCATTTTGCAGCAATTAGTCTGTTTTTTTTTTCTTCTTTGATTCGTTTGGTATTTTTTAAATCACACTTTGCCCCTATTTTTATAATAAAATTTTATTTCAATTGTCATTAAATAACTACACCTCCCTCTCAGTGGTGCTTGTCAAACAAAATTCTTTGTGTTGCCCAATTGTAACCGTTATTTGTGTTTTCCTTTTTTTCGTTTTTTTTTTTTTGCAAATATTTTGATTGTAATTTTTTTTGTCCAAAAAAATGTCCTTTTAATTCCTTTTGTGCAACTGTCATTAACAAACATTTGCATTGGCAAACTGTCACTAATGACAGTTTAATGGCCATGTGAACTTAAAATTGTGCCAAAAACTTTTCAAACATTTCCTCACTGCATTAGTATAACAACCACCCGCATTTGTTGAATAACATTTGTAGCACATTTTTGCCACCTTTTGCTAAAAATCATTATAAATTTACTTTCAAAGAGAGGATGAAAAGAGAGAAAAAAAACTAAGCTTTGCAATGCGACAAAACTCCAACCAAAATGTTGGCAATGATAAAATGAGTAGATTTAGTGGAAGGTTTTCGTTTACAGTATATGTGTCATTAGTCAAGCGGCTGATGCTGGTGATAAATTTTAGAGTGAAGATAGGGACGAAAACTGTTGCCAAACATAAGGAAATAAAAAAACAGGGTATTAAAGAAAAATAAATTGAAAAATAGTTAATTTAAGCGAATTAAGTTTCTTTTTTTAATAATTTTTTTTAAAAACCTTTAATTTTGAATATGTAATGTCATTATAAAATAAAAAAATATGTGTGTTTTTGTATATATTTATGTTTGTTTGCTTGTGACAGCCAAATGGCAGAACCGATTTTCTCGAAATTTTCACCGTATCCCTCTGTATTTCTGTAAGGAGCTGTAGGCTATATAAATTCAAAAAATTCCAACTGGGCGGTGCCACGCCCATACAAAGTGAAAATTTATTTTTCAAAATTTTAACAGAAAGTGCCTCTAAATTTGGCCCAAATATATTCGTGGTCAATTACAAAACATCAGTCAAAATGTGGGCGGAATTAAACAATCCTAATGAGCAATTGGAGCTCTCACACAGTTTGGTGAAGCTGTCCATGGGCCTTTTTCATAATAGATTTTGAGTGACATAAAGATCAAAAGATTTTTCCACTGAATTCACTTCGGGATTACATGCAAGCCATCCTAAAAGTAAGATGTTGTGCTTTTCAAACAAATTCATTGGCACTTTAGAAATGTGAATGGCAGTGTTATCATGTTGGAAAGTGCCGTTTTCACATATTTAATCATCCAAAATTGAAACGACAGCAACATCTATTTATTGCATTAATATTCTTCATATCCTTTTGGGCGGTACAAAGCTTTACCACTTAAAGATTCAAAAGGTTTAGGTATGTGTTGAGAACGCTTACAGCTACAGTTTCTGAATTTTTGCTGAGTGGCTTGATACTCAATTCAAATCATCTGACAAAATATGAGCAGAACTGGAAAGTAGGCATGGTAGTTAGTTAGTTAGTTACAAAGGTAGCCAGAGACTGATCCAGCTTACTTGGGTCCAATACTGACCCCACTGTGATGCCCAAGGAAGATCCAAGCAGATCTACTTGCTAGCGCCCCAATCCGAAACGAATCAACCAGACGCATGCACAAAGTAAGAAAGCCCTCTGACATTTACATCAGCTGGATCCGATATGGCATGCAGAAACGTAGTGCCAAGTAGAGCTATTTTAATATTCGAAAGATTCGGTCGGACACTGACATAGAAAATGCTCGACAGTCTCTTTCTAATTCTCAACTTTTATAGTAATCAGAAGTCTCCTAGCGTTCGCACTAGCTACCCATTAACCTGTGATAGTAGCTCCCAGGAATCGCAGCTATCGCGGCAACCTCAAGATAGATTCCGAATGAGCACGATTGTATGAGGGTCAGGTCTGTCTCCTCATACAGATCACGTGGGTTTATTCTCTCATTCTCTCTCCGAAAATTTAAACGATACTCTTACCTTACCGTATGCAGGAATAAAAACACCGCCCTCGACCCCATTCGTGGATTTTGAACCGTCTGTGTATACCTTAAAAGAACCGTCAACCGGGTCCAATTATCGAGATAGACACAGAGAACATTCTATACAGAAACGGTTCGGGTAAGCAATAACCCACCACTCTAGAGATCCTATTGAAGTATCTCAAGATAGCCGCATGCCCGTGACTCTTGTAAAACCATGCCCTCGTCATCCTCAATCTTATAGCATACAAAATCGCCATCGGCTAAGCCATCGGGTCCACCGAAACCCAGTTCAACAATACAGAAAAGGCTTTCGAATGGGTGGACCTGAGCGGGCCGTGCTTCGCTGGGTTGTCCCTCACGCCCATCGTATAGAAGGTGACAGTGGACACGATGCTCCCGTAGGTCAAAAGTCAGCCTATGAGTCCCGTCAAGGACCAATGAACATTCAGTCCCACCAGAGCCGACTTAATCGCCTTCGCGGTAACTTTCTTAAATTCCCCCTTTATAACCAGAAATGCCACTAGTGCATATTCTCAGTGCTCGAGGGCATTTTCAGTATACAAGTAGACGTGGTACTTCCCATACAAACTAAATGATTAAAGTAAAAGCTTCTGAATTTGATCTAAATAACTTCATAAACAATACAAATTATTAAACACAAAGTGAGCGGAATCGAACAAGCCGAATCGAAAAGTATTAATTTCTTTTTATCCTGAGAACAGTTAAAGCTAAAGTTTTAGTATTTGGTCTGAATAACAACGGACTTGAGCCAGTGGGCCCATACAAAGTACCCTCGATCGTTTAACTCAAACCTAAAACCGGTTTGACTGTACGGAATGCGAAACACGGCTGATGACAAGAACAAGTACGAGTACAACTTTAATCAACAGAAGCCTTATTAAGATTCTCTAGATCCAGATTTGGACTGGATGGGGACAACCTTTAAACTTTGAAAATTATTATCACGCTGGATCTTAGCTAGTTCTGATATATATTGTTACAAAAATCAGGGCGGGCACCCCTGCGTTTATTACATCACTAAAATAAATAAACAAAAGCTGCAAAAACAACTATAACCAGAGTCGACAACAGCAAACGTTAGCAGAGATAAAGTAAGTAAAAATAACACAGCAACAACAAAAAACAACTAACAGACAATAACAAGCAGCAACAAATATAGCGTCCGCCAAATAATTTTTTTTTTTTTTTTGGAATGCTATAAAAGAAAAACTACTGAATATTTTCTTAAATTTATTTTTTATTTGAAAATACAATCCTTCCAGTTAATAATGGAAAATAATTTCATTCAAATGGCTGCAGCGGCTGGCCATGCATTAGCCTACACGATCGGCCCAATTTTTAAGCGCATTATCGATTGTGTGCAGCTGTATTGCACCAATGGCTTCACGAATATTATCCTATAGAGCGTCAATTGTCTCTGGCTTGTTGGCGTAACACTTATCTTTGACGGTAACCCACAAATAATAGTCCAACGGTGTCAAATCGCAGCTCCGACGTGGCCAAATAACATCAGATCTGCGGCTGATAATGCCATCTTCAAAAACAGGGCGTAAATCATATTGCTAATATCCTCCTCTTCAATTTTTGTGAACAAAAATTCGTTCAACGTGGACCGATAAGGATCGCCATTAACTGAAACGGCCACGCCTTGCTCATTTTCGAAGAAAAATGGCCCAATTAGGCAACTGGACCAAAATCCGCACCAAACAGTGACTCGTCTTGGGTGTACCGGCTTTCAAATGTATGCGTGCCGGTTTTCTGTGCCCCAAACGCGACAATTTTGCTTGTTTACATACCCGCCAAGATCAAAATGAGCCTCATCTGAAAAGATGATTTTTGATTCTGCAACATTACCATGATTTTCAAAGTAGTGTCGCAATATTTCTCAGCGTTGTTCAAGCGTATGCACAACCACATTCGTTCAGTGGAAGGATAAAACTAATTATCTGTCAAATCAGACATGAGCTTAGAGTTTCCATTCACGAAATAAGCACTAGATGAAAAAAAGATATTAGATGGCGGAAATTAAAAGAAAGAAATGGAATCTACCTGAAATATCGTGAGGTTAGGGAGCTTTCGATATGTTGTTTACTCAGCCATATAAAAACATATCGATGGGAACAACAATCAGCTTATTTCTAGTAAACTCAGCGAGTACAGTTTATGTAAAGAAAGTTTGTTAGTTTGAACTCTGTGTGAAGAGAGTTTATAAGGAGTAAACTCGTGAAGTGAATCGTGAAGTAATAAACCAGTTCAGTTGGAGCTAACTCAGTAAAGAGAGTTAAGTGTGGATAACCTCTGGTTGAAAAGGTTGTGATCGAACCTAAGTTATAAATACGATAAGGTTAGAAGATCTTTAGGTAGAATAATCTGTCAGGTAATTGTTGTTGCGTACAAAGTTTTAAACAGACCGATTAATTAAGCATAGAAAATTGTTATTGCTTGTAAAAAAGTTACAAGCAGTGGTGCACAAAACTGTGTTGAATAAAGGATTTTAATTTAAAACTAAACGCAAAATTTATTTTATTTTCACTACAATCTATGAACTCATAAGTACACGTTTTTAAAAAGGTAAAAACGTAATAATATTTATGATAATGAAGACGATAATGGTTATGATGACGACGATAATGGTGATGTTGCTAATGATATTGATGGCAATGATAGTCATAAGTCCGATGATACTGAATAGAGACTTTTTTATATACTATGATGGAAAAAAATGATGAAAAAGGAGACAAATATTTGGACTAAAACATGCATAAAAACAATTTATTTATACATTTCTAACCAAAATAGATCGAAATCCATTGAATTTAGTTCTCGATAAAGGCTCCCCGAATTGATTCTCGTTTTAAGCATCAAATATCCCTCTGTGGGCTGCTTGTGTGTTTATGCCTACTTTCTAAACAATACAGCATACTACCGCTAGTTTTGATATATAATTCAATTTAAAATAAAAATAAAAATAAAATCCCCAACATTTGAAGGCCTCATGCTTCTATTTAATTTTCAAAAATGTTTTTGTTAATTTTTTTTTTAGCAAATCCTTAATTTAATTTTTAAAATCAACAAATCAAGAAGAAAAAAAATATTTTTAAGCATTATTACCTGCTTTACAGTTTGTGTGATCTCTGTTTCCATTTTCAATTGTCAATCAATTATTTACTTACTTTTTTAATTTTATTTTTCTTGTCAATATTCAAAACTGTCTAACGAGTGTTGGCAGTATTTTTTCTTTTAATAAAAATTTCCTTTAAGCACACTCTGCCATTTCCTTTATTTTATTATTATTTATTTATTTTTTTTTACTCTAAAAAATAAATTCCATAAACAAAAATTTTCTTTTATTGACTCAAGTTATTTAGACTTCATTTCTTAGCCTCTAAAAGTGAGCAGGAGGGGAGAGAAAACGTTATTTATGCCAATATTTCTAAATATTTTTTTTTCACTTTTCACAAATTTTTATTTTTATTTTTGTTATTTTCTCAAACTGAAACAACTTTCAAGTATCGAAATAAAGTAAAAGTAAAAAGTATAGAAATACTGTTACGTAAGGAATGTTGCAAGTAAATAACAGATGACAAATTCCTCACTTCTTACTTATTGTATTGCTGCTACTGCTGCTACTCTCTACTGACACAGTCGAACACAGGCTCTGTGTGATTTACTCATCTAAACTTTACAAAAAAAAAAGTAGGATAAGGAAGAGTTTGAAATAGGAATTTTTGTAACAAATGTCAACAACATTTCCAAATCAACAAAAGAGAATGAAAAAGAAAAGTTTTATATTTTTACCTCTTTGTTGTTGTTGGATATTGATGATGATGTTCGATATTCTATTCCTTCAATCATCATCAGAGCAAAATACACCGTTTGACAGCAGGAACTTATACATTATCTGGTGTAATGGTATCTGCACTACAACCACAGTTAATAAGGTACGAGGGGTACTATTTTCATTTCAGGAACTGGCAACACTTATGCCAATAACTAAAATATGGCAACACTATAATAAAGATTGACATTTTTTAGTATAAACGTACTCACAACGTTTTGAGTGAGTTAGGAAATCATTTTGTCTAAAAAATGGAAAATTTCAAGAGAAGGTTTTCGTTGGATTATTTTTCACAACTTTCGAGGTGGATTATCTCAACAAGAATGTGTCCATGAACTCAACTCTTTGTAAGCGATAAAACACCATCAAAAAGCACAGAATATCGCTGGTATAGTGACGAGTTTCATGAAAGTCGACCAAAATCAGTATGTGCCACAAAACATCGATGCAGTGCGTGAACTGATAATGCAAGAGGCATCCTTGCACATTAGTTCCACTTCAATTCAAACGATTTTGCATTAACACTTAGTTGTAAAAAAAATTTGTTCAATCGCTCAAAAAAAGCTCGCGTCGATTTGTGTAAGGAAATCATTTAAATGTTGTACCATAGTGCCTCCAAAGACGTGTATAAAATCGTGACAGGTGACGAATCAATGGTTATATGTTTATGTGTCAGAAATAGAACAGCAATCGACCAGAAGACGAGTTAAATTCAACAATAGTTGTTCGTGGCAAATACACTACGAAACAAATGGTCGCCTCTTTCTTCAGCCGATCGAGTCATATGACCACTGTTCTTCCTGCTCAACGTAAGACGGTCAATTCGACCATTTTTTTGAAGGAAATCTTCGGAGATTCTTCATAAAACCAACCGCCAAACACGAATCATTCTTCACCATGACGATCTCGACAAACAGGTGAATTTCTGAGCATCAAATTGATGTCTCATTCTCCGTACAGTCCTGATTTGACACCCATTGACCCATTGAAGGAAGTCTTCGGACATTCTTCATAAGACCAACTGCCAAGGACGAATCATTCTTCACCATGATAATCCCGAAAAACAGGTGAATTTCTGAGCATCAAATTGATGTCTCATTCTCAGTACAGTCCTGATTTGACACCCAATGACTTTTCCGTGTTCAAGAAAATCAAAGATTAACAGCGTGGTCAACGATTTACGAGCGCCGAAGAAACAGTTGAAGCATTCAAAAACCATGTTTTGGAGGTGTCTCAAGAGAAATGGGAAAACTGCTTTGAGAAATTGTTTAAACGAATGCAAAAGTGTGTTGAACATCAAGGAGAATATTTTGAAAAACAATAAAGCATTTTCGTTTAAAAATATTTGTCAATATTTTCTAATCCCAAAATATAAATAGTATCCTTCGCACTGATTTTCACTAAAATCTATGCATATCTATGGATATCCGTCTATTTTCTGTTGTATATTGATACACTTAACTCGAACTTATGTTTGCAGTTTAAACTAATAAAGGGTAGCATTCTTGATGCTTTTAGGGATATGGTAGAAGCCAACTTTGCTTTTGTTTTAGATTCTTTGTAATTAGTTTTTGTCTATAAGCTAAAGAAATGATTGATTCACTTAAGCACGTTCTAGGATGTCTGCTGGTGCTGTAGTCTGTCATTGCTGAGAAACAACGCCCATGTAGTGGTTATCATAGATTCACAATTTTTTTTGTACCAGAGGTGGCGCTTCTTGTCCTTCCTTTTATTACGGAGGTTTCTCAAAGGCTTTTGCTTGTTCGTCTGTATTCGATAAGTATGACAGCCCGGCACACTTGGAAACTTCCCCGATCACATAGTTTGAAGTTATGCTAGAGTCGAAGAAAAGCTGGAGTCCGACGAATACTTATATAAGATAATTCGTGAATCAGTGAAATTTCCAAAATAAATGGGGGTAATGGTTCATAGATTATTGAGAAATAGAGTCTGCGTGTGGTAGGGCGGCTTAGTATGTGGGCGACATGGACGAATTACTATTATTACTATTATCCACCACTATTCCGGTCTAAAGTCTGTCCAGCAGATCATACCGAAACCATAATGGTAAGTATGTCTCCTAGTGAGTCCATATATCCACCTAAACATCACCACCTAAACCTATCAAGAACCCCACATTCACCTAATAAGGGTTCCGCCGTCTCTGTTAACTGTGAGAGCAGAATCTACAACATCCATACCCGTGACTGCCATTTTTTTAGATGATTTCTTGGTCTATATTTGCCCGTGAGTAACTTTATAAGGAGCTCAAAGTCTGGCCTACCATACTTGAGAACCTCAGAGCTATGGCCAAATCGCTGAACGATAGCCGACTTTAAGCGTTCCAGTATTCCAAACATATGGCAAGTTCCTAAGCCCCAACTAGATTGAGGATGGTAGAAAGTGGTGCTACGCTACAAGTTTCGAAGCCGATAAAGGCTGTCATGGAACTTTTTTCTTGTGAATACATTGGCCATTTTATTACCATCCATACCACAGTGTCCAGGTAGATAAAACAACTGGACCTCATCCACAAGTGAAGGCTTTTAGAAGGTATTGTAGCAATATTTGGCCAGTCCTGGTTTTATTCGATTCAAGCCAATTGCTTAGTTATCAGAGAGTATATTAATGGTCTTTAACTTGATCCCACTGTGTAGGTTGATCACTGCACATGTAGCAATTACCATAGTCTTAGCCTGGAAGATACTGAGCACACTTCCCAGTGGGATCAACTAGCACCAATACTATCATTCATTTTAGGGCCATCGGTATACCAGTTCAGATCAAACTTGTTCCGAACGAAAACCCCATTGAGCCAACAATACCGGTCCGGAAATTTGACCCTGCATCACCTGGTAAAGCACAGATCCAAAGGCTTAATATTCAGGACCGAAAATAATTCACCGACTAGACTGATTAAAGTGTTGAAGCTTTCCGGCATTTTGGCACCATTTTGAGAAAATTGTCGTCATATTTTCGACATTTTCTCATTACCACAGTAACATCAAGTCTGGTGAGTCTCTGTTCTCTGCCTAATTTATTAATAGTGCCAAAGAACAGATCCAAAGACATAACATACAGAACCGAAGATATTTTTCCGACCACCCCGCGTAGAATGGAGGTACTCATTTTGAGATCCCTTGGCGAAAAACTTTACCGCAAAACATGCCGTCGAACATGCTGCCATAATCATCACAAAGAAGTGAAGCGCTATCAAGTAAATAAGGCTTCCAAGGCCGCAGTTTGACACGTTCTAATTGTCTCTTTTCTATGGTAGTAACTTCCGCAGCCTTCCACCACAAGTAATAATGAGCCGAATAATAGCGCTATATATCTATAGTGTCATCTTCGGTGAAAGACCGCATGTCCTACCGTAAGAGGAGCGACTTACCCAAAGAGCTTTAATTGCTCTTGGCACCAATGTGCGAGCCTCAAATGAGCATCCTATCCAGAATAAAACCAAGATTCTTTACCTCCCTGGAAAAGTCGATGTTAGTAACCATAAAACAAATAAAGTCACACAATAAGTTGTATGTTTTCGTAAAATATACGACAACAGCTTTCGATGAATTCACCGAGAGTCCTTCCTGAGAGTACCAATTTCATATCCCGACCATGGCCGTCATCATGAAATCTCACAAGGAACTCTCGAGATACGCCTATGAGCCAACTTGGCAAGCAAATTATCAACTACTACTGTCCATAAAAATGATGCGATCACAGAGAACTCTCCACCACGATGACGAGCTGATGACCCTGCTCCTAAGCATGCATTTGATCTAAGTTACAATTGACTTATCCACTCCCTTTCAGTGCAATGACCGAGAAATGGATTTAAAACCGGTATTGTCAAAGGCGCCATGAACATTCCTATTCAATAATGCCCAGAAGAGACAAAATGGCACTCTCAGTGGACTCCCCATTCACATACTCGAACTGGCTGGGGTGAAAAAGGAATTAATTAAAGTACCTTATCCATATATAAAAATCAATCAGTCATCAGACATCGTCTTCAAAAGAAACGATAAAAGACTGATAGGGTCTGTACGATTTGGGAAGATCACTAGTCCTAACTATCTTTTGTATAAAAATAACCGCGACCTACCGCCCCGCTTGTAGGACATAGCCCAAAACAAAGCTGTCCTTAAAAATCACTAAAAATGTAATGTCAGAACTCTTTTGTAAAAGAGATGAAAACATCCCATCCCTACTTAGAGCTTTGTAAGGCTTGAAGGAACCAATCGCCCACAAATTCCTTGCCGGGGTGAACATTGACCATCCTGGTGACAAGAGTAGATACGGGATTAACACGAGATCCAAAATTTCCATTCTAGATCTAGTGTAGACTCCGGTTTCAGCACACAGAAACCCAATACCATTGGAATGATCTATTGTAAGGAACTTCTGAAATCAGACTGACAAAATTTCATCCATATATCCCTCTGAGACCTTCTAATTTCCCAATTGTACTCCGTGAGACAAGCACTATAAATCCTTCAGCTTTATTAAAATATTTACTAACTTCGTTAATTTCCAGCAGATTTCTAAACCGTAAGTCTAATTTTATTCATAACTTAGTATTGTTACGAAAATGAAAATGCTAAAGACAAAATTCACCACATCAGAGCTTATTATGAGATTTTAGCTATAAAACTTATGGGCTTGTCTCAAGGCTTAAGAACTGCTAAAATTAACTGCACTAATTAAAAATATTTTAGAACATTTGAATTAACGTAGATATGATTCGTGTCTGTACTAGAACATTCGAAACTAATGATGAAAAAAAAATAAAATGACGGCGCATTGCGGCTGGCGAGTTCAGCGATCATTTGGCTGTCAATAAGTAAAGTCTGTTTAGGCATAAATAAAAAGTGTGTTAAAAGCGAATTGGCTGTATTAAGACAAAGTGCAGAATAATTACAGTAGAACTTATAACAGAAGAGACAAGTTGTAAAACAACAATAACAAAGTAGTGTTTTATTTTAAATTAACGCAATATAAACGAACTCAAACGTTTTAAAAAGGGTAAAACGTAGCAATATAACTCCTCAATAGTACGGTTTCTACTGAAATTAGTGCACAAAAACGCACCCAAACTTGAAAAATGTGGAAAAATGTGGATGAGAAATGTGTTTGCTTATGAAATACATACAGATTTTTCAAGGCTACTTAAACTGCATATATATCATTCAAATGGTATATTTTTCTTCTTTCCAAAACCGAAATGAAACTTAAAATCGGGTAATATTCAACTAAGTTCTTAACTTATAAGGGTTTGAAGGTCGGAAAAACCTTTTTTTTAACCGTAATTCGAGATTTTGGAAGTGTTTTGAAAATTTTAAAAACACGTCCTTGTTATACTCGAGACTGCCTATCAGAAAACTCTGTCCACCAACTTTTTTGGTGTAATAATTGACATGGCAGGGAGTATGGGAAGGCCTCAAAGTTACAGAGAAATCGAACGAGATTTCTCTGGTAACACTTGTTAGGTTTTTTTTTTCTATGACAGTGTTGCTTGTAAGGTTGGTTTGCTACGTTACAACTATGGCGTTGAAGAGTATCGTCTAACGAAATTTTTGTGGTCGTTACAAATCTAAATATTGATTTATGCAAAAGGAGCGATTTTGATAAGTTTTGAATTGTGCCTGTTTATGATATAGTAGGCGATATAGAGATTGGAAAAATTAAACAGAATTTTCCTCCTATATCTTCTGATTACCAGGAATTTGCTGTAATTTGTCACCAAATAGTCTTTAAAGCAAATCTGCAATTCTACCAATCATACCCTGACGTATGTCAAGTGGCTTGTTTCACGTTTAATTTTTTAACCCACATTTCTATAGGAAATGGTGTTCTTCTTTATTATATAAAGGGTCCGCCATCTAACGTTTTTTTTTTCAACTAGTGCTTACTTCGTGAATGGTAACACTTAGCTCATGTCTGATTTAACAGATAATTAGTTTTATCCTTCCGCTGAACGCATATGTTTGTATATACGCTTGAACAACGCTGGGAAGATGGCGATTTTGCCAAAAATAATCATCTTCTCAGATGAAGCTCATTCTGATCTTGGCGGGTATGTCAACAAACAAAATTGTCGCATTTGGGGCAGAGAAAACCCGCACGCATGCACTGAAAATCCGATACACCCAAGACGAGTCACTGCTTGGTGCGGATTTTGATCCAGAGGCATAATTGGGCCATTTTCTTCGAAAATGAGCAAGGAGTGGCCGTTACAGTCAATGGCGATCGTTATCGGGCCATATTGAACGAATTTTTTTTCACAAAAATTGAAGAGGAGGATATTAGCAACATTTGGTTTCAACAGAACAGCGCTACGTGCCATACAGCCTACACTCGATGTTTTGTGTCCTGTTTTTGAATAACGCATTGTCAGCCGCAGAGCTGATGTCGTTTGGCCACCTTGGAGCTGCGATTTGACACCGTCGGATTATTGTTGGTGGGGTGCCGTCAAAGATAAGTGTTACGCCAAAAAGCCAGAGACAATTGACGCTTTAAAGGACTATATTCGTGAAGCCATTGGTGAAATACAGCTGCTCACAATCGATAATATACTTAAAAATTGGACCGATCGTGTAGGCTACTGCATGGCCAGCCGAGCCAGCCATTTGAATAAAATTATTTTCCATTATTAACAGTAAGGATTGTGCTTTCAAATAAAAAAAGAAATTGAGAAAATATTCAGTAGTTTTTTTTATAGCATTAAAAAAAAATTATTTGGCGGACCCTTTATTATCTTTGCGTTAATGTTTATTTGTAGAAAAGTTTTAATTTGATTGAAAATGTTTGTCATACAATGATTATTTTTCTTTTTTTTTTCAAAAATATATTTAATTTTTTCACCCCGCTATTCCTAAGAGTATTTATTTAATTTAGACAAGTTTTTAAAAACACTCACTCAACTTGAAATAACTCAATAGGCAGCTATAATGTGTCACTGTGAACGACTTAAAACCAGAAAGACACACAATATGATTGATGTTTGTGTTTAAAGTTCTTTAATAAAATTATTAATTTAGTGATTTTACAATAACAAAGTATACATATATTTATGTTTTAAAATTAATAGTTTTTTTTTCAAAAACTTTTCAAATAAACTACATTCAGTTTACTCAACATTCCACATATTTAAAGTGAGATTTTGTTTGTATATAAAAGTACGGAAAAAACTAAGGAAAAAAAGTGTTTCAAATATTAGTTTGTTTTTAGCACATAAATGAGAAAAATCTACTCAAACGCTAACAAGTTTGAATATGTTTTATATTTTTTTATTAGCCTGGAAAAAAAAGAATTTTATAATTAAAAAAGTTTTGTGCTGAAATATGATTCTTTTTTTCAAATCTTTTGTTTTTTTTTATTTTTATTTTTTATTATTTCTCAAATATATTTTATGCACTATTTGAGTCGATATAAAGTGCCTTTGGGTGTATATTTTTAGAAACTTCTATTTAAAAATGTATTTTTATATAAATTTATATATAAAATATATTTGTTAAAATTTTTAAAAAGCTTATGTTGTTTATTTGTACAAATATTTATATAAATTTTGAGTCCGCCAAATAAATTTTTTTTTTTTTTAACAGGGCGCAAAACATCGAGTGTAGCTTCGGCTGTGTGGCACTTAGCGCCGGCTTGTTGAAACCGAATGTTGCTAATATCTTGCTCTTTAATTTTTGTGAAAAAAATTCGTTCAACATGGCCCGATAACGATCGCCATTGACTGTAACGGCCACTCCTTGCTCATTTTCGAATTATGCCTCTGAACCAAAATCCGCACCAAACAGTGATTCGTCTTGGGTGTATCGGCTTTTCAATGTATGCGTGCGGGTTTTCTGTGTCCCAAATGTGACAATTTTGCTTATTTACATACCCACCAAGATCAAAATGAGCTTCATCTGAAAAAAATGATTTTTTTGTCAAAATCGGTATCTTCTGTAAGTCGATTGCAGGCCTAGATTCCCAGCGTTGTATATCCAGGCGTATACACAACCATATTCGTTCAGCGGAAGGATAAAACTAATTATCTGTCAAATCAGACATGAGCTAAGTGTTACTTCTCACGAAATAAGCAGTAATTGAAAAAAAACGTTAGATGGCAGACCCGTTATAAACATATTCATCCATGTAGTTAGTAAAAGATGGAAAAGTTCTTTGGCGGATGTAAGATATAAAAGAGGCGCTGACATCGGCGGTAATCATGAGCTTTTCACAGGCGAAAACAAGCTCGCATTGAAATGTCGAAGAAGAAACAAGACGAAAGCGTCTCCGCCTACAGCAACTCCAGCATAACACGACCGGAAACGCTTTGGCCGTGGCAATACGCTAACAGTTACCAGAAAACCAACATCGAAGTTGCAGAAGAAATACTGGCTGTAGTGCAGAACCATAGAAAAACATGGATATCAGACGTTACTTGGAACCTGATCTCTCAAAAACGGAGCTTAAGTAGCAGCTAAACAACAATATAACGAGGCAACAATACCAGCAGCTGGTTAAACAAGTTGAAAAAACTGCACGAAGAGATAAAAGTAAGTTCCTAGAAGGTCTAGCTAGAACAGCAGAGGAAGCAACTGGACAGAATAACATGAGAAAACTACACCAGACGATAGACTATCTCACAAAAAGAAAGTCTAGACAGAACCAAGCAGTTACTGATCGCAATGGCACAATTGTATCGAATAGTGAAGCACAGTTTCAAAGATGGAAAAAACTGCCGATTTTGCCAAAAAAAAAAAAAAATCATAATTTCAGATGAAGCTCATTTTGATCTTGACGGGTTTGTAAACAAGCATAATTGTCGCATTTGGGACAGAAAACTCGCACGCATATATTGAAAAGCCGATACACCCAAGACGAGTCACAGTTTGATGTGGCTTTTGGTCCAGAGGCATAATTGGGCCATTTTTCTTAGAAAATGAGCAAGAAGTGGCGGTTACAGTCAATGGCGATCATTATCGGGACATGTTGAACGAATTTTTGTTCACAAAAATTGAAGAGGAGGATATAAGCAACATTTGGTTTCAACAGAACAGCGCTACGTGCCATACAGCCTACACTCGACGTTTTGCGTCCTGTTTTTGAATAACGCATTGTCAGTCGCAGAGCTGATGTCGTTTGGTCACTTCAAAGCTGCGATTTGACACCGTTGGACTATTATTTGTGGGGTTTCGTCAAAGATAAGTGTTACACCAACAAGCCAGAGACAATTGACGCTTTAAAGAACAATATTCGTGAAGCCATTTGTGAAAAACAGCCGCACACAATCGATAATGTGCTTAGAAATTAGACAGATCGTGTAGGCTACTGCATGGCCAGCCGTGGAAGACATTTGAATGAAATTATTTTTCATTACTAACCGGAAGGATTGTAAAGAAAAAATTTAAGAAAATATTCAGTAGTTTCTTTTATAGCATTTTCAAAAAAAGAAATTCATTTGGCGGACCCTGTATATAAAAATGACGTGTATCTTCGTGATCGCTAAACTCAAAAACTACTGGACCGATTTTGACCAAACTTAATACACATGTTTCATTGGGCGTGAGGAGTATTTTTGTATAGTTTGAAGTTCGTCCGACAGATGGCGCAATAGTTAGATTTTTATGTTTTTACACCGTATCTTATGATACGGTTTCGACCAAGCTTTATATATATACATGCTCTATGGAGCGTGAGGTGTGTTTCTGTATAGTTTGAAGTTCGTCCGACAGATGGCATAATATTAAGATTTTTAGGCTTTTACACCGTAACTTAAGAACTACTGCACCGATTTCGGCCAAGCTTTATATACATGCTCTATGGGGCGTGAGGAGTGTTTCTGTGTAGCTTGAAGTTCGTCCGACAGATGGCACAATAAATATATATTTTTTTTGTTTTTTTGCACCGTAACTCAAAAACTACTGCACTATGCTGTGTTTCGTTGAAGGCTTTGTCTCGTAAAACAGCGTGCAGTGGCATTAATTAGCCTGATACTGACTGACCCCTAACATCTTTTTGTGCAAAAAATTTTAAAAAAAGTAAATAAATATCTGTCACTCTATTTGCGCAATAAGCCTATTTTATACTTTGCTGAAGGCGTCAGGTGCTTAATCGGCGTGTGGCGGCGTGTAGAGGCGTCAACAGGTATTAGTTAGGAGAATAAGGTGGGCAGTCAAGCAATTCGTACTTCAATTATATTTTTGATTTCCAAAAATAGAAAGCAGCAAATATTTACCAGTTCCACTAATTATTCATAAACCCGCTGGCGCTGCTCTCGGAGAAGTGGCACAAGTCCATTCACGGTTTTGGCGAGATTTAGTTGTGGCTCTGGATATCTCAAAGGCGTTTGATAGATTTTGGTACGAGGCTCTCTCTGGTGGAGGTCTCCATGTGGGGTGGTGCAAACAGAATCGATATTAATGCACGTAAGACTCAATGTTGTTTTTTAACACACAGGCGTGGTGGTGTGCTGTCATCTGTGTCAATGTGTAATGTGGATATTGAGGAATCAGATGCTCTATCTGTTCTGGGCATGAGAATTCGCTCTGACGTTCGTTGGAATGAACACATATTTCGAATGTCGAAAGCATTCAAGTGTTTTGGTTTTTTAAGACGGTGCAAGATATACTTCACTCCATCTGATCTCCTTAATATTTACAAGACCTATATCCGATCCAAAATGGAATACAATTCTCATGTATGTGCCGGTGCTCCAAAGTATATTTTGGAGCTTCTCGACCGCGTACAGGAGAGGACGAAGATGCTCATCAATGACAATAGGGTAGCCAACTCTATCGATTCATTGTTCTACCGGTACTATAAGGGAATGTGTTCTAACGAATTTAAGGAATTAATTCCCAAAAATCATATATTTTTACGTAGTGCTCGTATTTCCCATAGAGCGCATCCCTTTGTAGTTGATTGTACAGTAAATCGCACAACGCATTATAGGGAGAATTCGTTCTTTGGTCGCACTGTTCGTTTGTGGAATAATCTTCCAGTGAAAGTATTTGCTGCCACTTACGACATGAGTAAATTTAAATAAATAAAAATAAAAGAAACCATAATTCGTGAAAATCGATGAGTAAATACATATTTTATTTCCAATAAAGAAAACGTACAAAGTTTTGAGAAATAAAAAAATAAAATAAAATTTGCTGTAATTACAGAAAATACCACTGAGCGTATGAGTGATATTTACAAATTTTGAAAAAAATCGCTTATACGACAACCATTACATACAATTACACAAAATATGTTTATTTTCAAAACAAGGTACTTTACTTAAGATTGTAACGCCACACTGAGCCAGCATAGCTCACCGTGCGATTTAGGTGTCTTGGTACCAGAATTGAGCCTCCGGTCAGGCTTTCTAGCATAAATGCTACTACCAGAGTAAGTCCCAAACGACTCCGGACTGGTGGCCAAGATCAAAGGCGAATATGGTAGGCTAAGAACATTTCGTACCGGCCTCGTAGTTTTTTTTTTTAATTGTAATATTTCACTGTATGTATCTGAGTTATTGTGTGTACCCAAGAGTATAGGTGTTGATAGTAATCAGTGTTTAAGGTTATACCGGATCGTAGTATAATTAATTTAATTTTAAAGCTTTTATCGGGTGGGCCATTTAAAAGTTTAAATTTAAAAATGCAATAAAACAAAAACAATTGCAATTTTGTCACATTTAGATTGTATGTTGTGAAGTACAATTGCTCGGGTTAAAACTGAGATATTATTTCGTTCATATGACTGCCCCGGCGTGCCTTACAGTAATTTATTCCGTCGAACCAATCTTTGAGATTTTTTCGAGTGTAAGAGTTCGTATGTTGGCATTAATATGCTCAATTGTCTCTGATCTTTAACAGCGCCACAAAACAAAGTCCAACGGTGTCGAGTAGCAGCTTCTTAGCGGCCAACTGACATCACCATTTCAGCTAATTAAACGGACAGCAAAAGTTTGACGCAGTAAATCGATTGTGGCATGAGATGTGTGGCAAGTTTCAACCACACATCGTTCACATCAATACCATGAGAGCGGGCACAAAAATTGGTTATCATGGTGCGATAGATGTCTCCATTAACCGTAATGGTTGAGACGTCCTCATTTTCAAAGAAATATGGGCCAATGATGCCCCCGCTCTACAAGCCGCACCAAACAGTCACTCGTAATGGGTGCATTGGCTTCTGTAAGATGACGTCGGGGTGTTCTGAGCCATAAATACGGCAATGTCGCTTGTTAATGCACCCATCAAGATGAAAATAAGCTCCATCCGAAAATATGTTTTTTTTTTTTTTTTTTTTGGCAAAATTGTCATCATCGTGTAGTTTCTCGTTGGCTCATTTAGCGAAGCGAAAACAAAGCGGATGGCTATGCGGCTTCAACTCTGGAACCAATTAAACCTTATAAGGCGTCACATCGAGATCTTTTCTCCAAATTTGATTTACTTTGGTGCGAAAAAGGTTCAGTTCTTGAGAGCGATGACGAGTTGATGTTGGTGGATTCTCAGGCACACTCTCAGCCACAGCTGCGATATTTTAGGGTGTATACTCTGTACTGTAAGAAACTAGTTGCACTAACTTTAGCAATAAACTGGCATATACTGAGAACTGTTGGTCCTTCTCTGCGAACAAGTTTTTGCGACATTTTCGTGCAATATCCGACTAATTGCCTTTGTTTTAGAAATATATTTCCAATAAATCCCATACGCTGCTCAAGCGTACATCGACTCATTTCGTTTAATGGAGATAATACATTAAATTTTGTGACAGAATAGGAGATATAAGTATTGGCAGATTCTAAATAACCACTGTTTCAAATTTAAATCGATAGGTGACCCACCCGATATTTGTTGAAATGCATTTTGTTAAGCAAATTCCCACTTAATATAATTGACTATTTTAGTTACGTTTTTTTTAAAGTTAAAAAAGTTTTATTTAAAGACACACACAAAATAATTTTTTCTTTTTTTTTTGTTGTGTGCCACACACTTTGTTGCCGAATATTGCTCTGAGCCACCACGTTTATTGTTCATATTTATGTATATGAATATTACGATTTTTTTCTCTCTATTTAATGATAATTTTTTAAAATATTTTTTCTCTTTTATGTCTATTATATGGCCACATTTATGTGAAAGTGTAATTGTATATGCTTATAAGCACATATGCACACATACACATACATTCGCTTAAAGTGATACAGCCAGAACAAGAGAGAGAGAGAAACAGAAAGAAAAACCCAAAACATTGTTATTGCGCCACAGGAAGTTTATGTTGCACTAATTAGTGTTAAGCTAAAAGCAACATTGTATCTAACGTATGCACAGGATATGTATTCTAGGAGTATGAGACTCTTTTATAAGCCACGTTAATACATTAGCAGCAGCGGCAACACAAACAAGATTCATTCCCATGCATTTAGTTCTAGACACTTATGAATATGAAGCAGTAGATTATAAAAGCAAAATAGGGCTATTGTTACCGAATATATTACAAAAAAATAAAATAAAATAAATAAAAACAAAAAACTTAAACGTACTTGTGAAGGATCTTGTACATTTTAAATATTTAGCACAATTGGCAGCACTACGAAAGTCGCTTAGAAATCTTCTTCTAGACAACACACCATGCGATAGACTAGTGAGATCTTAACTGGTAGAGTGTTCATGACAGCTTTGGAAAATATGAGAGTAGTTTGGTATTCCTTACTTATGGTATCGTATTATGGAGAGATCTGGAGAATGCCAGTCGGAGTAGGCTTATATCGCTTTGAACATATCGTGTGCCTTCAGGATTATGGGCATTTTGCCATCCTGGGGTGCTATATTAGGGTACGCAAGAGGTAACCCGGTTTTTCCTGGTGGAGAAAAAGAGGATCATCTTGGATGGCTCCTTGGAAGGCACGGCTGTTGGGGTTTATCTCGTGGACAGTGATATGAGACTGTCCTGCAGACTTCCTGACTAGTGTAGTGTCTCTCAGGTGGCGTTGCCACGGAATAATTTGATTTCCTACCAAAAATATTTCTAAAATTCTACCAAAACAGTTCCTAGCCAACCAAAATTGTAAGTAAACAAATAAAATAATTAATTTTTTAATTAAAATCGAAAATTTATTCATTTACTCAGACATGAAAATTTATCTTAAAGTGATGTTGGGCGATGAATGTTATGTTAATTTGTCCAATATGCACTGCGATTCATAGAATCCATTGTGCAGAGCCATAAGTTCACAATATTAGATTTAGGCAGCGAATAATAGGCAGTAATCCTATTTGGTAAGAAAGAGAAGAAATAACTCTTTCGGAGTCTGCAGAGCATCCTCTAAGATGACAAAGATGGCTGAACACTTACACAGTACATGTTCAAAAGCTTCGGTATAAACCTACACCGATCGATGTTTGACAATAAAACTAAGAATTTTGACCTAAAAACTTTATGACAGCGATAGAGCATTGGTGTAGGCAGTTTTGTTTTGGTTTACCAATGCATATTGGCGGCTGAGGGTGGCATTTACTCGTATATTAGTTAGTGAAGTTTTCAACAGCGTAAATATATATAACCAATCGGTAGTAATTTTGTGAGATGATATAGCTGTCAGATGATATAATTGTCAGATGGTGTGGTTGGAAAGCAGATTCTTAGCTAACATACCATAGTATTAAGTACGTGGTGCATAAATTTACATACAGTGTTGTTTGAAATCTAAGCAAATTATCTTGTCGAGGCCTTAAGAAAGAAAGACGATTTCTTCAAAGTAAAACATTTAGTTTTCGTTATCTTAGGCACCTAAATTACAACCATAATAACGAGATTTTAAATCCATTCTCTACCAAGTAATACAACAGACAAGAAATTAGCTCCTTGAATAGCTGTGCGAAACTTAAGCATTTCTCAGAATTTTGTTTAAAAACTTTGTTTTTTATGGCCTGCGCACACCGTTTGAGTATAGTTTTTAAGAGATTTGTTAGAATTATTTTTAGTATTGAAATAAACGATGCATTGGCCGGAAAACGTTCCGTGACATCCTATATCGGTACGGAACTTTGCTGTGCAGTACCACACAGCACCATCCTCAATCTAATCTAGGATTGGCAAACTACACTGAAATGCTCAAAAGGGACTTCGCTACTCTATGGCGGCGATCAGTCTGCAGTATAGCCGTTGTTCTAAGGTTCTCAAGTATGGCAGGCCGGACTTGAAACTCCTTACGAAGTTTCTTACGGTCCACCCTAAACTAAGAGCGCATCTGCAGAGGATGGCGGAACACATATTGTGTGAATGTGGGGTTCTTGATAGGCTTAGATGGAAATATTTACGGAGACATATACACCATCAGATATGCCAGTTTTCAGTAGGGAGGCATCAGATTTGCTAAACAAACTATAGACCGGAAGGGACACAATAGATTCCAGCTTCACAGTGTCCCACAATACTTTTGAAGTACCGATATATTTCTACCCAAAGGATGAGGTTCCTGCGAGATACTGTGGCGAATCTAAAAGAGGTATTACTCCTCTCACCCAAAATGACTACTGACTTTATTTGCAGCCTCAATCTAATGAGGTGAACTTATGGGACTGCACAAAAGGTGATTCAAATTGAGGTGTATTTTAGCCCTAACCAACATAACATAGCATATCTAGTGCCATAATAAAGTAAATTTTAATGAGTTCTCTTAGAAATCATATATTTTTTTCTTTTTTAAAAGCTTGATCATGATATGAATAACAGACAAGTGCCAACTTTAATGGATGAAAATATTCCATTACAAGTAAAAACTATTTCGAATATATATCGACAATTAAAGATAAAGAAGACCTAAGATATTTATGTGGCAATAATTTGATTGCTACTGATGCTGTATACCACTAAAATCTTTGGTGTAAAAGTATAAAGAGTTTTATCGTCATATGGTCTTCCATACACAAAAGCTTGTTTAACTTGCAGTTTCTAACGTAATACATTTCTACATACGAGTAAATTTTTATTGATACAACTATGGATCGTTTCATTTATTTGAATCTACTTGAACATAATTCATGGTTATCTGTAAACAAAATGGGTTCTTTGGAAGCTGATATATGAGAAAAACACTTTTTTTAAAAACGTTTCAAAATTAGTTTAAAATCCAGTGAAAATGTAAGAAAATTTAAATAAACCAGTCAAACTACCAAATTGTATTTCAACAACGAAAAATTACCAACTTTGGTCCGATCGGACCTAAATGGTTATACTGGAAGTCCCAGACCGAAATTTTTGCTGTCATCAGACCGAAATTTTTGCTGTCATCAGGACAGCAAAATCAATTCTCGTCTTTATCGCTATTGGGGAAGTGTGGACATCTAAGCTGACAGTCAGTTCAGTCAGGCTGCTATTAAGAAGCCGAA
Source organism: Wohlfahrtia magnifica (assembly GCA_023159175.1). Lineage (NCBI taxonomy): Eukaryota > Metazoa > Arthropoda > Insecta > Diptera > Sarcophagidae > Wohlfahrtia > Wohlfahrtia magnifica. Next base: position 4,165,789 of record JAKWBJ010000052.1, on the reverse strand, counting down.
TGGGCGCTGGTGTCAGCTTGAAATTGGTTACACTATGCATTTGTGGCTTGTATGTGTCAAGCTGTGTTGGGTTCCTGGATACAAGGGCGTGCTGTGTAATGAGACTGCTGGCGAGAGCTGACGCGACCAAGTGACACTGGCGGATGTTCTTGTAAGATCGTTGCGTGGGTTCTTTGTGAGCTTAGTATATAATAGGGTACGACATAGAATGCAAGAGTTATGGCGTGGCAGAAGAGACTGTAGTGCCTCGAGACTGCTTTGGCCTAAACTGAACCTCTTTAAGAAAAAATGTGTCTTAAATCTGAGAAAGCAGTCTCTCAGGTCTCTGATTGGTTTTCTGAATGGTCACTGCACCAGAGGCAGTGGAACATAACTTTTCTCTTTGCCCGGCTGCCCAGCGGTGAAGTTGGTATACCATTCTCTACCTGCCGTCTGCTTATAGAGCAATTGACCAATAATTTTTTTGAGAGAAATTGGAGACAATCTTCGTCTTGTAGACAAGATAGAACTCTCTGGCCGTGAGTGCTAGTCTATCAGCCTGCATATTGTGAATTCGATTCTTAACAAATACTTTCACTCTGGGCTGTCACAAACGCCGTTACCGACCAAGGTTAAGGCATGTTACATGGATCGCCTGCAGCTTGGAGCCCATAGGCATATTCTGATAGCCTTAAGAAAAACCGGAAACTAAACAAGAACTCAAAGTCAGAGAGATCGAGTTCAGCCCTCCCAAAACCTGAGTGTGCAAACGACATGATCCTTGTGATAGCCAACCCATAACTCTGATGAAATAAACCAGTTTCGTGAGTGATGTATTACTCAGACATCCATATCATTGAAGAGACGTACATCGAGCTTTCCATTTTCTTCTTTCTCTTTTCAGCTCTACAAGGCTTTTTATAATGGACCTTCTGTTTCTTGGGTGGAGCGTTCCCCATTAGCTGCTTAATTCATCAGTATAGAACGCTTTCTATATAAAATAGTGCGTAAAAACGCATCCTAACTTGAAAAGTGTGGCCTGTTTAACTTTTTTCCAAATCCGAAAGAATATTCAGCTCAGCTATCGGCTTATAAGTGCATGAAGGTCCAAAAAGCCGGTTTTTTATACGTAACTCGTAATTTTGGAGGTGTTTTCAAAATTTCAAAAAGAGATTCTTGTTCTGGTCTGCAGCGTCTATCATAAAGATGGTATCACTAGCCAGGTATTTTTTTTTTTTTTTTTTTGTCGCACCGTGTAATAAATTTATAATATTTTTGTATCAGTTGTACAAAACTGTAAGAGTTAAAAGTTTACTACTACTAAGTCTTTGCCAACATATGGTATATATTTATATGAAACATATGTAATACACAATCTCTTCAAATATTTTATTTAAATACACAGAAGTTAGTTTTGCACACAAAAAACAAGAAACAAACAAAATAAGCAAAAAAAGAAAAATTTCTCTCTTTAAAAAATTCAGGTTCTGTTTCCAAACGAATGCTGATTCCTGTATGTATTTGGTTGCTGTTTCCGAAATGCTTAAAAGCATATAATAAAGTAATAAAAAGTTTTTTTTTTAATTTAATTTAATGCTTATTTCGTAACTCATTTATTTGCAGCTGCATTATTGTTTACACTCTGCTTTAAATCTTTATTACTTCTGCTGAAATTTATTTTTTTCGTTTTAAGCCATAAACTCATTTTTTATTTGCTATTAAGAAAACAACAAAAATTAAATGTAAATTATAAATATTCAGCGTTATTGTTTTGCTATAATTAAATAATTCCAGAGAATTCATTCATTATGTTTTTATGGACTATTTACCTTGAAAATTTGCGTCAAAAAATTATTGCCTTTGGCTTAGTTAAAGCACATGTTTTTGCTTTTAGGATGCCTGAGTGGCTTAATTTTAATTTAAATAATTTTTGAATTTTATTTTGAATTTTTGATGTGATGACGCTTTGTGTGAATTATTATAAAATACGGGCGTTATTAAGTACGAGCAGTACGTGCTGAAGGGAAATGTGCGAATTTAATATTATTATTAAAGTAGAAGGTTGCTTTAAATGTTAAAAATACTAAATTTAAATATATTTTTTCTTTATTTATTTTATTACGGTTTTAAATGTTAATAATAATGAAATAAGATCAGAGTGAGGTTAATAATAATTGTGTCAACAGGCTGTAATTCAAAGTATACTTTAATACATTAATTTTTCCATGGACCATGTGGTCTCTAAATCTAAGATTTTCGTATATATTTTTTAAACTTAATGACAGAGTTAAAAAAGAGGCATTTAGATTTGGTTATTTATATAAGATTAATATTAAAAATTATAAAGGGTCCGCCATCTAACGTTTTTTTTCAACTACTGCTTATTTAGCGAATGGTAACACTCAGCTCATGTCTGATTTAACAGATAATGAGTTTTATCCTTCCGCTGAACGAATATGGTTGTGTATTCGCTTGAACAACGCTGGAAATCTGGGTCTGTGATCGACTTACAGAAGATGCCGATTTTGCCAAAAAAAATCATCTTTTCAGATGAAGCTCATTTTGATCTTGGCGGGTATGTAAATAAAAAAAATTGTCACATTTGGGGCACAGAAAACCAGCACGCATACATTGAAAAGCCGATACACCTAAGACGAGTCACTGTTTGATGCGGATTTTGATCCAAAGGCATAATTGGGCCATTTTTCTTCGAAAACGAGCAAGGAGTGGCCGTTTCAGTCAATGGCGATCGTTATCGGGCCACGTTGAACGAATTTTTGTTCACAAAAATTGAGGAGGAGGATATTGGCAACATTTGGTTTCAACAGGACGACGTGCCACACAGCCGAAGCTACACTCGATGTTTTGCGCCCTGTTTTTGAAAATCGCATTATCAGCCGCAGAGCTGATGTCGTTTGGCCACATCGGAGCTGCGATTTGAAACCCTTGGACTATTATTTGTTGGGTGCCGTCAAAGAAAAGTGTTACGCCAACAAGCCAGAGACAATTGACGCTTTAAAGGACAATATTCGTGAAGCCATTGGTGAAATACAGCTGCACACAACCGATAATGTGCTTAAAAATTGGACCGATCGTGTAAACTACTGCATGGCCAGCCGAGGGAGCCATTTCAATGAAATTATTTTCCATTATTTACCGGAAGGATTGTACTTTCAAATAAAAAAAGAAATTTTTTTATAGCATTTCCAAAAAAAAAAATTGTTTGGCGGACCTTATATTATAATTTTCTATGAGAGTGTTAATTAAGACCACACGCTCAGTGTGGTGTAACAAATCAAACTTTCTAGTGGAAATTAAGCCCACGGCAGCCATGCTAAAAGACTAACGCACTATCCACTAGAGTACCGCCGTACTCAGTCAGTTTTATTTCGTTTTTTACTTAACATTCAAATTTCTTATTTTTATATAGTGCGTATGAGTAATAAGTAATTATTTTATTAAAATATTACTTATACGTCCCATATGTAAACAAAAGAATTTCAATATAACGAGAATTAAATACAGTGCTGCCAAGCTGTGCGTAATTACACATATTGTGTGTAATTATTCATTGTGTGTATTCTGTGTGTAATTAGCTTCATATGTAATTTGTGTGTAATATTACTTGTTGTTCTACCGTTTTCTTTAAACGCTATATTCGATACACGAAATTTTATGATTTGCACACAATCCTAATTTAATAATAAAAATACAAAATACAACTGTTGTTGCGCACGGAGGATTGTTCGGGACTGTATCTTGAATTCTAGTGAAGACATTTCGCATTATTTTAATGGCAAAGTGGATCATTTGTTTATCTCAACATTCCCAAAGAAAATATGAAGAAAAGTGCAGAGAAAGGCAAGAGAGAAAGACAGCAATATCCGATTCTACCAAACCAACGACCCCAAGTAAGCACTGGTTTGATTCGTATCTGAACCAAACTTACAGAGGCACCTGCGCAGGGCCTAGGTTACACACAAACCCACAAACGCCAGTTCCGATCAGCGTGAATTTTTCACAGCGTAAATACACATAACCAATCGCCAGTAATGTTGTGAGGTGATATCGATATTGAAAAGTATAAGATGGTGCAGCCTGGGATTGCACCGATGACTAATTTGATGGAAGGTGGGTTCTTACCTAAAATACCACAGTGACACACACACTATAAAATTCGTGGTGCATAAATTTACATACAGTGCTCCTCAAAATCTAAGCAAATTTTCTCGTATATTACTAATAAATTTATTCAAAGTAAGACATTTAATTTTTGTTTTCTAAGGCACCTAAATTATAACTATAATAACACACCTTTAAATCCATTCTCTGCCAAGTAATACAACAAAAACGAAATGAGATCCTTGAGTAGCTGTTCGAAAATTAAGCATTTTTCAGTACTTTGTTTAATAAACCTTGTTTTTTATGGCCTCCGCACACCGTTTTGGCATAGTTTTTATGAGATTTGTTAGAATTATTTTTGGTATTGATTGCCACTTTAATTTTAAGCTCTCCATCAGCTGCTGCTACTTTTAAAACGACGTCGTCCAGCTCTGCGCTTCAAGAATTAGGAACAATTTTTTTTTAAATAAAAGAAGCGGTTGACCGATTATCTGAATGATTATTAACCGGTTTTTTTAGAAAGTGCTACTTTTCGAATTACTCGAAAAGCGGTTTTTGAAAAAAGTTGAATAATCGATCTTCCTATTGAATACTAAAGTAAAAAAAAAAATAAAAATGTCTTAGTGCCCTAGTGGTCTAACGTATGGTATGCCAGATAATTAACGTGTGGGTTTTAGGTTCGATTCACACCAGATAAATCAACTCTGATCTATTGCAACATATCTATGATATATCACGAAATAGACTAATCACTGCCGGGGCACAAAAGTTACGGTAAGTTGTCCCATAGAAAAAAATTTCAAGAAAACAAAACTCATCACGATTTGTGTATAAAATTCAATGTTGGCTCAAAAACGAAGCCAGCTGACTTTTGCCGTCACAGAGCATTACAGTGCGATCAGTACTGGGTTTGACCAGTGTCTAACTACCCGTTGTCACTAATTAACTAGCAGAGCAATAAGGTGTTAATAAAAGATGATTACTCCTATTAAGTCTAGAAGTGTATATACGAGGGCGGATTGATATTGAAGCTACCTAAGTAGGAAAAAAACATTTTTTTTTTCAAAAACCATTCATTTCTCAACATAGTCTCCTTTTAGCTCAATACACTTAGTAAGACGATTTTCCGACTTTTTTATACCATCTGAATAATACGATTTTGGGAACTCCTCAAAATACGCATTAGTTTCGGTAATCACTTCTTCGTTTGAGATGAATCATTTTCCTGCGAGCCATTATTTCAAGTTTGGAAACAGGAGAAAGTCACTTGGGGCTAAATCTGGACTATAAGGTGGATGATCAACCAGTTCGAAGTGGATTTCTCGTAGTTTTAGCATCGTATCTAATGCTGTGTGAACCGGTGCGTTGTCTTGAAGAAAGAGCACTTTTTTCTTGTTTAAATGTGGTCGTTTTTCCCTGAGTGCATCAACCAATTGATCCAATAATGCACGATAATACTCTCCTGTGATTGTGAATCCCTTTTCAAGATAATCGATGAGCAACATTCAGTGTGCATCCCAAAATACAGTGGCCATAACCAGCCGATTTCGCTGTCTTCGCCTTCTTCGGAGCACTTCCACCAGCTTCCACCTATTGCTTCGATTGATTTTTGGTTTCAGGAGTGTAGTGGTGGACCCACGTTTCATCAACAGTTATTAATCTACGCCAAAAATCACCGCTGTGAAGTGATCTGTCGAACTCGTTTTTGTTCAACACTTAGCAAACGCGGCACCCATCTTGCCGATAGCTTTTTCATACGCAAATGTTCATGCAAAATGTTGACACACGTTCATATGATATGTTTACCATTTCAGCAATCTCACGCACTTGGCCCGACGATCATTCATAACGATATCGAGGATTTTCTTGATATTTTCTTCAGTAGCCACCTCTTTTGGCCTTTCTGTTGATGGTATTGTTGCAATGCTTGTTCCAATATTCTACTGTATAATCTGACGGAGCAGATTCGCCGTAATGTTTATTAAGCCGTTTTGCCTTTCAAATAATAGTATTTAATCAATACACGAAACCCACATTTTCCATTTTCCAAGAAAAACACAAGTTGCTTACTTCTTACGACTACGACAACTAAGCTAATCAATGATTTTGACTAAAAATTTAACAGCTGACCTTTGACAGATCGTAATTTTTAAGAAAGAAAAAGGTTTTGTGTTTGTGCTGCCATCTAGCGCTAGGTGGCTTCAATGTCAATCCGCCCTCGTATATGTCAACGATACTGGAGTCAAATTTTTCCCAGTATTTTTTTTTTTTTTTTTGTAAAGTAATGCATGCTTTAATTGATTTTTTTATTTTATTTTTTCTTTCATTACAACTTTTTTCATTTGAACATTAAATTACAAGTAAATCCATTCATTAAAAAAAATCGTTAAGTCTTCAATCATAATTTCTATACGGAGTTGGTGGTGGTTTTTCAATATGACTCATGCAGCATGAAGATTCAAAACCTTTTAAGCTTAATATTAATAAAAGATGTAAAAAAGTATAAAATTAAAGCGATAAATAGAAAACAAATACATTACGCAACAAAAAACTTTTAGCAGTTAAAACAGCTAAGCCTTGCTTAACGCAATAAGTTCAAAAATTTCATTTTGTTCTTGAAACTTACACAATAATTACATTGGTCTACAGCAAAATAATGCCGTTAAATAATACTATAAAAATGTAATGATTTTGAATTCAAATCCATTTTCAGTTTTTTTCTATCAGGCTAAAATTCTTTTTATGGGCGTGGCAATTTTTTCGCCCAAAATATGGTAGTTGTGTCATTATATTTCATCATAACTTGAATACGACTTGAGCGATTTTGATGCAGGTACAACCAAACGTTTAGGAACAATATTTTCTATAAATCACCTTAACAACTTTTTTGCATTTTCAACAGTTTCGGAGTTATTCACAAAATTTTTTTCTCCGTCACTCCTCTAGGGAGGAGAGACAATATGTCTTTCCACAAAGCATATTTTGCTTTGTTTCAGTTTCTTTAATCAATTTGATATTTCAAGCCAAGTATTTGATTAATTCGCTGTAGCTTCCTCCATATGATTTTTTTTTTTGTAGTGGTGAAGATCCTTGCTAATTGGTGGTGATCTTTACTTTAGCATTGTAATTTTTTCCCAGTAGGTGGCGTGTTTTTGCTGATCATTCGTCTGACGTTTGTCATCATTGTCAGAGGTATGCGAGAAGGGTCAGGGGGCTTTTTTCTTTATTATTATTTTTTTTTGGATGGATTTGAAGTTTTTTTTTTATTAAACATTCGAAACCACAATTAAATATTTTCTTCGTTATGTCCGCTGCTGGGACTCGAACCTGGGTTGTTTGTGTTGTTATGCGTGCGCACTAACCACTACACCACGCCATATTTGTCGCGCAAAATTAGACCAATTTTTTTTTTTATTTTTTTTCAAAAAGTCATAAAAAATTTTTCCGACCGATTTTCATGATTTAAAGCTTATTTTATTCTCAACATTTCAAGCTTTAATGTAAGTGCTTAACGTCTAAAATTTTCATTCTGAAAAAATTATGTCTTTTGGAAAAAAAAATTGCTCTAATTTTGCGCGGAAAAAATTGGTTTTCCAGCTAAGTTTTTTTGTTTTTTCAATAAGACCAGCACTAACCCCTACTAATAGCCCCTACTCATGCAGTGCATTGTGCTGGTACTAGGAAAATAGATTGTGGGAAGGAGGATATATAGAGAGTGTTGGTGGACTTTCGATTTAAATATGCTCATGTCGTAAGTGGCAGGAAAAACATTCACAGGAAGATTGTTCCACAAACGAATAGTGAGACCAAAGAACGAATTCTCCCTATAATGCTTTGGGCAATTAACTGGACAATCAACCACAAAGCGATGCGCTCTGCGAGAAATACGAGTACTACGTAAAAATTTATGATTTTTCAGAATTAATTTCTTAATTTCGTTAAAACATATTCCGTTATAGTACCAATAGAACAATGAAACACACGCCACATTGCGACGGTGCTACACTGAATCGATAGAGTTGGCTACCCTACCGTCTTTGATGAGTATCTTCGCCCTCTCCTGTACGCGGTCGAGAAGCTCCAAAATAGACTTTGAAGCACCGGCCCATACGTGAGAGTTGTATTCCATTTTGGGTCGGATATAAGTCTTGTAAATATTAAGGAGATCAGATGGAGTGAAGTAATTCTTACACCGTCTTAAGAAGCCGAGACACTTGAATGCTTCTTTCGACGCTCGAAATATGTGCTCGTTCCAACGAAAGTCACAATGAATTCTGATGCCCAGAACATCAAGAGCATCTGATTCCTCAATATCTACATTACCCATAAATACAGATGATAACACACCACCAAGTCTGGGTGTCAGAAAGCAACATTGGGTCTTGCGCGCATTAAAGCCGACCCTGTACGTGCGACCACACTCAGAGATTTTCACAGGTTGTTTGTAAGTGTGCCGGTCATAATCCGCCTTTTCGCCTCAATCTCCTAAAGCCTCGGCCTACGATCAAAAGAATATAAGTGACAAATGTTGCTGTCATCCGCAAAAGAGTAGATAGGATTAGAAGTTAGAGAAAGAAAGTCGTTAAGAAATATTAGAAAAAGAGTAGGAGAAAGAACAGAGCTAAGAATTTATCCTGAACTCGTCGGGTTATATCCCGTCTTAACCACTCTTATAGTGCAATTTCTGTGAAAGCTCGATATGAATCGAGAGAAGTGACTACCGACACCAAGGGCAATAAGTTTGGATATGAGAGCCTCGTGCCAGACTCAGGACTACAACCTTACTCTCATCAAATCCTTTAATGGACCTGTTCCGCCCAGTAACGCCAGCAGATCACCAGTAGAGCGACCTTTACGGAAATCATATTGGCGATCGCTCAGCAAATGGTTGGACTCTAAATATTTTACAAGGTGATGATTAATCATACTCTCCATAGTTTTGGAAAGTGCCGAATAAACTGCTATTAAGCGGTAGTTTTCAGGGTTACTAGCCGCACCCTGTTCGGGGATTAGCGTTACATTGGCAGTCTTCCAGTAAAATGAAAAAACACCCGCACGATAAGACACACTGAAAAGATTAGCCAATTGACACGCAAACGTCGAAGATCACTGCTTGAGGACCAGCACTGGAATGCCATCCGGCCCAGAAGACTTATTAACGGCGAGACTTGCACCATTTTTAACGCTCTTACTGCCCCGCGGAAAAGTAAAAATTTTAACTACTGCGGCACACGAAGATCTAGCCTGTTTGCGTAGTGAATCAGTATGATCGCATTTGATTTTGTGCCAATTTCTGAATGCTTCCTCGCTGGATCTGACTGCAAGCTTTCCCGTCTGATTAAACTAAGATTTATTTCTTGATTTAATCGGAAATTTTCTGGATGGGATGAGATTTTCCATCCCTAGCTTTATTATATTGACAATCATTTCGACTATGGCACTCACGTTAGAATCAAGGAAACAAAGCTTCCAGCTTTGCCGTATTTGAACACCAAGCGCTTCGTAGCTGTACGTAAAGCGTTGCGAAGAATGGAGAACGGAAAAGAGGCAGAAATGGTACAGTGATCCGAATTATCGAGAGGTGCAAGGAGTTGTGAATAAGTCCGAAACTGTTAAGAATACAAAAAAATGGTGTTTATTTGTTTTATAGGATATTTTATTCCTAAACGTTTGGTGCATTTAAATCGGTCAAGTCGTTTTCAAGTTATGACAAAATATATCGACATAAGTACCATATTTTGGGCAAACAATTTGCCACGCCCATAACAAAGATTTGAGCCCGATGGAAAAAAACTGAAAACGATTTGAATGCAGCGCATCAAAATCATTATATTTTTTGTAGTTTTATTTAAAGGCGAGAAAATGTTTTGTTTTTTGTAGACCAGTGCTATAGTTTTAAAGCCAAGACCTGTTTATTAATAAGATTTTTCTAATTTAAACGTTTATAAGAAGCTTAAAAAGGCATTGAAATTTCATCTTTTGATTTCAACTCCCTCTCCCTATCTCTCTCTCTCTCTCTTTCTCCGTATAAGATTTGCTAATTTAAATACATTTTATAGAGAATATTTAAATACTCGCCTTTACCATCTCGTTGAGCAAAGGTTTGTGAGCAGCAAAACGCAATTGGCATTTAACTTTTGCTCACAGCAATTAATCTTTTCGTGACAGTGAACAGACGACTCCCAATGGCCTTGAATTACCATGTCCCAAGGATAGACAAAAAACTAAAAAAAAATTGTTAGATATTCCAATAATAGCAGAGGGCAGTAGCAATAGCAATGGCAACAAAAACTGTAAATTTAAAATAAAAACAAAAAAAAACTGAAAAGGGATTAAATGTTTTATAATACGCACACATACAACAATAGCAGCACAACAAACGAGATAAATTTCCATAATTTGGTGCTGCTGCTTTTAAGCATGACGAGAGTTTTAAGCAGAGCATTATAATACACATACTACTACCACAGTAGTAATACTGAACTTTAAGTCTACACAGACCGAAAGAGAGAGGTGATGGGAGGGGGGGGGGGGGGCGAGAGGAATTATTTAAATTTAAAGAAGCTTAAAATTATGCTGCTAGATTATAAGGGACCACAACAAACATAGAAATTCTTAAAGGATTTAGGACAAACACATTCACTAGGCAGACAGAGACAGAGAGAGTGTGAGAGAGAGAAATAAAACAAAATCCTATTATACACTAAAGAAGAAATATGTGTGTGTAGAAGCATACCATTTAATACGAGAGTGATCCTGTATAATATTACAAAAGCTACAGGATTTCTATCATTACGCTAATTAGGCTATAAACGACCTTAGCAAACAAAAAAGGAATAAGAAGGTTACGAAAGCGGATTAATTTTTCATCTATCCAGAGTTGGATATTTCAAAAAGCTTCTCAATTTACTGCACATTTAAAAATCTTTTCTTGTTTTTTTATTTCATCATTCCACTTGGAAGCATATGGCTTCCTGATCAGACGAACGTCCATTAACACTACTCACTCTGTCCTTCTTCCCACAACCTATTTTCCTAGTACCAGCACAATGCACTGCATGAGTAGCGGCCATCCGCTGGGTGGTATAAAAAAAAACACCTTTTTCAGGAAACTGCAACACTTCGAATCTATTGCTTAACAGATGTATTGCTTTTGAAATGAGCATCAGCTTATCTGAAACCATAATGGTAGATATGTCACCTAATGAAACAATTCCATCTAAATCTCTCAAGAACCCCATATTCACACAATATGTGTTCCGCTGTTTTTGATGCCTTTGAACACAGTCTTCCAACATCCACATCTGTAACTACCCTCCTCTGCAGATGCCCTTTCACTTTACAATGACTAGTAAGAAACCTCTTGAGACCTTTAGAGCTTTCAAGTAAAACTATTGGGTATATAAGTTAATAATGTCGATTTGGACAACATATGGCATAACTATCACTTATGGTTTGTTTCACTAAAAAGTGCATTGTATGGTATTTTGGAGGGTAAACCTCTGTTATTATAATTCAGTATTCGATAGATGCCAAAGTGTAAACAACCATTTTCTTCAATCGCTATAATAATAATCGAAGTTAGTGCCTAAAAGAGATGATTTGCGGGGAAGTGTGATAACCTTTGTCATTTGAAGAAAACAGCTGCTGAAAGTTATCGATCAAGACCTACCAACTCAAAAGACTTGTTAACGATGGTTTGTGCGATACAAAAGTGGCAATTTTGACACAAAAGACCAGAGGAGGCTTGGTCAGCCGAAAAATTTCTAAAGATGAAGAGTTGGAAGCAAGAAGAATTTGCATTATCATTTGAATTCATACAACAAGCCATTTCCTTATGTTTAAAAGCTTTGGAATTTATTCAAAAGCAAGCAAATTGGGTCCCACATCACATAAAGCCGAGAGACGTTCAAAGGGGATTATGCAAGTCGGAAATGATGCTTGAACGCTACAAAAGAAAATCATTTTCGCATTGTATAGGCTATTATTGGTGATAAAAAATGATTGCGCTACGATAACCTCAAGCGCAAACAGTATGTAAAGCCTGGCCAACCTGCCAAATCAATTCCAAAGCCGAATATCCATGACGCCAAGGTAATGCTCTGTATTTGGTGGGATCAGCAGGAGGTTCTGTATTAAGAGCTGTTGCTAACGACTCAATCAATCACAGGGGACCTATACCGAACACAAATGATTCGTTTGAAAAGAGCAATCAACGAAAAACGGCCAGAATATTCGACCAGACACGAGGCCATAATCTTCCATCATAACAACGCTTGGCCACATGTTGCAAGACAGGTCAACAACTATTTGGAAAACAATGAATGGGAAGTTTTGGCTCACCAGCCTTATAGCCCAGACCTAACCCCTTCTGACTACCATTTGTTTCAATTGATGCAGAGCACCCTTACTGGAATTCGCTTCACTTGAGAACAAGGAATCAGAAATTCGCTTCATTTTGTTATATAAAAAAAATTCATTTTTTGGCTTTATTAACTTGCCTATGCAATATTTATATTCATTTATACATCCATAGAAACCTTTTATATACTTTCTAAACTTATTTTTGACTAACCTCGTATTATATTCTTTATTTTATTTCTTTTTTTTTTGATATTTAATCATATCATATGTTAGTTTCTAGAGAATTTATTTTTATACATAAAGAAAATTTATGGTTTATTCTCTGTTTAGTTTGAAGGGAAAAAAAAGAAAAAGAAAACAAAAAACAAAATATGAAACTTTAAAATTGACAAATGCCCGAAGAGACTGAAATGAAGATGAAAAACAACAACAACACACAACAACAAATGTAAGAAGTAGAAGGAAAATGTAGCATCAATGGCAATTTTGGTAGTAATAACAGAGCACAAGATTTGTGGCTCCTCTACGAATGGTTTTATTGGCATCTATGACCTGAATTTTTATGCGACTTTTTTTTTTCTTTCGGTTTTTATTTGTTTCAATCATTTTTCATTGGCTCATATGAAGAAAAACTTTCTTTTATGGCTTATGCGTCGTATCCTGTAGGGCAGCGGTGGCGGGTGGAGTGTGATGTTAGAAACTACAACACAATTTTGTTAAACTATTATGCCCGCACGCAAACTTAAATGCTTACATATGACCTGTACTCTCTCTGTTGGTACAGAAAACAACAGTTACTCCCTGTCTATGCATTAAAAGAATTAGTAAATCCTGTTAACCTTTTGCAAGCACTTCTTACTCTATCTCACTTTCTTTTCAGGTTTGTGCTTTTGTGTGTGTGTGTGTTTTTTTTAGCTATACGAGCTACGGGTAGGGCATCTTCAAAAGATATTGGTAGTCCGGACTAACCAATATGCACGATTCGCCACAAGACTTACTATCTGGCTTGTCGTGCGCCTACGTACTAAACCCCATCCACCTTCGTAATTCTTCCATCCATTTCCTCGCCCGTGACCACTATCAAGTATTACTTCAGGGGAGTGGTGATTCAGCGAATGCTGCTTCCTCTTTCCGCAGATCTTGCCCTCTCGGCCAATCTCTGACGCACTAAGATTTCCTTTGTGAAAACGCACACCAAGTCCCAACTCCTGGCTGAGGTCAGCATTAGTCCAACAATGCCTTTGCCCACGGTTTCGGTCACATTCGGACAATCCGGACACACATCATCGTCGTCGTGCCCATATTTAAAAAGGTAGGCCCTAAAGCACCCATGACCGCTCAACAACTGAGTCAGGTAATAATTTACCTGCCCGTGTCTCCTTCCTACCCAATCAGCTACGTACGATATGAGCGTGTGGGTCCATCTTCCCCTCAAGGAGTTATCCCAATCATGTTGCCACCTTTCCATAGCACCTTCCTCCAGTCGGCCCACGTTTGCCGACCCTGATCTTTTCGCAGCATGCTTCTTTCCTTCAACATCCGACACCAGCTGCAGTGGAATCAGTCCCGCAGTAACAAAAGCCGCGTCAGTGGATACCGTGCGAAAGGCAGAGGCGACCTTGAGCGCACATTTTCTATAGGCTGCATCAATACCCATTCTATATGTTCTCTTAAGCATAGCCGCATATAAGGTAATCGATCTTACCACCCTAGTGAGCAACAGCCTGCTCTCCTGTCTAGGGCCGCCTATGTTCGGCATTATCCGCGCAAGTGCACAAGCTGTGAGTGCAGGTGAGTCTGTTGGCGATCATGATCTCCAAGTATTTGATCGCTTGTCTAGAGGCTACCTGCTGGTTACCAACTCTTATAGTGATAAACTCCATTTTCGTTCTACTGCTTACCAGTAGAACTTCAGTCTTGTGATCTGCAAGTTCGAGACCTTCGCTCACAATCCAGCTTCTGACTACAGCAACTGCAACATTGCAAGCTCTTTCCAGTTTGTCGAGATATGTTCCCGTTATCACCAAGGCAATATCATCTGCGAAGTCAATGATTTGCGCACCCCTAGGGCCCAAGATTTTCTGCCATCAAACGTGTCGTACAAGAGTACTCTGTTCCTGAGATAATGGGCAATCAGCTGGATCAGGTATTTCAGCACGTTCTTCTCATCGAGTGCGGACAACGTGGCATCCCAATCCGCAGAGTTAAACGCGTTCATAACATCCAAGGTGATGATAACACAGTATTCCTTATCACCTTCAAGCCAGCAGTCTCCATTGATGGCATCTTTCGCCAAGTTCACAACTCTCCCTATGGCATCAACTGTAGAGCGTGCCTTCTGGAAGCCAAATTGACGGTCCGATAAACCTGATCCATCCAAGGCCGTCTCCAACCTCCTGTAGATTATCTTCTCCAGCAATTTGCCGGCTGTTTGTGTGTGTATGTGTGTATGCGTATGTGTCTGTGTACTATCCAATACTGTATGATAATATTTGTTTCTAAGTTAGTTCATGTCAATACTAATGGATGGCATTGAAGAATTGTTGCAAACAAATAAAATTAAAAAAATATTATGACAGAAATCATAGACTACGAAGACCGATAATTTAATATCTCAGACCATTGTCAGGGAAACACAAATGACCCAGGTTCAAATCCCCAGGAGATGATATGGAAAAAATAATTGTAGTTTCGAGTGTTTAATAAAAGCAAAATCCATCTAAAAGAAGTCCCCTTAACTTCCAGCTTATCTCTGGAAATATTGGCGAACATTAGACGAATGATTAGAGGCAAACGCCATTTACTGGGAAACAAAATACAACGCACCACTTAGCATGGATCTTCACCACTACATAATCATATGGAGGTGAGTTACAGTAGATTAATAATCTGCTTTGCTTGAAAATCAACTGATTAATGAAACTGAAAAAAGCGTTGGATATTTTGTGGAGACCTAATAAGCTGCCTAGAAGAGTGACGGAGAAAGGAAGACTTAGACAATCTCTCAATACACCCCGATTCTTACATTTCTCTATCCAGCTTGGTGACAATGCATTTAGATATTTATGTCAATTGCATCTCGAACCAAGTTTTCATACCTCCTGCGTTATACCAGGCCCTACTTGGACAGAGTTTTTTTTGGACACATATACGGTGGGCAATTTAAAAGTTCAAATTTAAGCCAGCGGCTATTTCGAATCCGGCAATAGTGACGTTATTCACTTATATCACAAAATTCAGTATATTATCTCCACTGAACGTAATAAATCGATTTACGCTTGAGTAACGTTGGGAATTATTGGAAATTTAGTTCCAAAACAAAGACAAAAAAAGCGCATTTTTATCTTGATGGGTAAGATAATAAGCAAAATTGCCGTATTTGAGATTCAGAAGACCCAAACGTGGTCTTACAGAGGCCAGTGCACCAATTACGATTGACTGTTTGGTGCGACTTGTAGAGCGGAGGCATCATTGGTCCACATTTCTTTGATACTGAGGACGGCGCAACCATTTCGGTTTTTTTGTGCCCACTCTTTATGGTGTTGATGTGAACGACGTTTGGTTACAACAGGATAGTGCAACTTGCCACACATCTCATGCCACGATCGATTTACTGCGTCAAACGTTTGATGGCCATTTAATTAACCGAAATGGTGATGTCAGTTGGCCGCCAATTAGCTGCGATTTGACACCGTTGGACTATTTTCTATGGGGCGCCGTTAAAGACAAGTGTTATGCCTACAAACCAGAGACAATGGATCATTTCAAGGCCAACATTCGTGATGCTATTGCCGAGATACGACCCCATCCACTCGAATAAGTTCTTTAAAGTGGGTCTAGCGGAACCGGATACTGTGAGGCCAGCCGCGGCAGCCATATGAATGAAATAATATTTCATTTCCAAACGAAGCAATTGTACTTCAAAAAAAAAAATAAAATAAATAAAATTGCAAATTTCAAACCGTTTTTGTTGCATTTTGAAATCTAAATATTTAGATTTCATCTATGGTCATGAAAATGTTAAGGAAGCAGATGCTCTCGATGTTCTGGTCACCGATTATTTGATTGATTGATTAAGACCAATACACTACGTAACAAAAGATCTATTTTACAGCCCTCTACGTTCACCATATCAAATCTAAGCTACGAGCAAAGCCAATTATCTTATTCGGTGAGAGAACAAATGCTCTTTGTGGTGTTACTATGCGCTCCTCCAGAAACCTAATCCTGTGAGCCTGAAATACATATTCACAATATTTACCATATAGTGCGCAGAATCTATCTTGATCAATAACAACATTCTTCAGGATTCGTTGATAGAATCTGAGAGAGTGAATTACCCTTCTACCACGAAGCAAATGTTCACCCTTACGTTTCCCAGCGGAACAACAAAGAACAGTTCAATCCAAATAAAAAACCGACGTGCTGCCTTTAGAGAGAGTGAATGGTAGATTGAGGATTACGCTCACTGACGATGCATAGATTGTGGGATATGCTGACGACATTGCATTAGTGGTTGTGGACATTTGAAGGGAATGTGTAACGATGCTGCAGTGAAGGTACGGAAATTAGCAGCGCAGAAAACAAAAGCAGTACTGATAAGTACGCACAAAGTCAGTACATGGCACTGTGTATATGATATGATAACTTCTCAAGAGGCAATAAGCTACTTTGGCGTAATGATTGACACGAGGTTGAGCTTTCAACAGCAATTGACAGTGGTTGGTGCGAGGGCCGAGGAATAAATTGTTGCCTTGACGAGAATAATGCCAATTATTATCGGTCCTCAGAAAGAGAGAGAGAAGATGAATTCTTTCAATGGTTGTGGACTCCGTCGTACTCTATGTGGCAGCAATGTAGACGTGCTCTGTAAATTAACTACACAATACACATATTAAAGTTTCTGTGTTAAGTCACTTGAAGTTCGAGGAGATGATGATTGTACGACACATTTAAACTAGAATATTATCACTGAGAAATTAAAGTACTGAGACCTCCCGATCTATTGTACAGCCTACATCTTAATAAAGTTTCCCCATAATATCTTACGCAGCTTCGTCTTTCTGACGAAATTCAAGATGTTGATTGGTACCAACTAAGATAACTCCCTAACTAGTGTTTGATAGCCACCTACATACTTCCTCCTAAAGTATATCAATGCCTCAGTATGTTTCCTCATCACAGAATCTACACATTCTGTTTGTCAATATCTCATCTTACTCAGATGTTCAATGAGCCTGCAATGACCCGTCAAACCCGGCCTCAGGTTCTCCCTGGATATTCCTATTCCACATGAGAAAGTTACCCTGTTATAGTTACGCAACAAAATTTTGGAGTGTCTCAAATCCGTACGGCATCTAGAGAGTATCCTCCTCACATTATCCCACATTTTTGTTAAGTATGCCCTTCCAGGCTCTTCTTCCCCGTCCACTAAACAGTTCTTGCTGCACTCCTCTTCCGGCCAGCTCATCGGCCATTTTAGTCTCTGTAATTCCTACATGACAGGGGACCTAGTATAAGCTGACCCTATTTACGTCTCTGCCCTGCTGGTTTAGTTTACCCAGACATTCCTAAACTAGCTTTGAGTTAGGCTCATAGGAGCCAAATGCTTGAATGGCGGCTTGATTATCAGATTGGGCATATCTCTCAATTGCATAAACTTCCACCTGGAATATGCTGGCGTTTTTTTCCATAAATGCCGAATATTCCCCCTTATGGACAAACACTCGCGCACCTGAACCACTTTCCTTCTTCGTTCTGTGTACTGTGTATTTTTAAACTGTAACGAAAGTTACGTTTGAACTAAATGGCATAACACATAATAGGTAGTTCCGGAAGGATCTACCGGGCCCATACTGCCTGAAGTTTTCAACTGCTTTATATCTCAAAATATAAATCCTGATGTGGACACTAAAACCATTGAAAGACTTAAGACAGTAAATAAAAGTGTTCGAGATTAAAGATAAGGTCCTTAGGGCTGCCAGAAATACAAATGTTTCTCATCAAATTCACAACATCCGCTTGTCTATGATTATACGATTAATTACACAAGAGATTACAAACAAAATTCAGTCTTTGGCCCCGCAACCTCAGTTTATCGAAAGATCTTCATTATCATCATTAGCACCCTAACCAGGCACTTTGGCACAATACTGTACCCCTTTTGGATTATTGTTTGTTTAAGAGATATGTTACCTGTCTAATAAGCATCATAATGGAAACCACAATGATACCCAATGAGACCCTAAACATTTCAGTCTAAACCTATGAAAAACCTTACATTCACACAGTATAGGTTCGGCAGTCTCTGATGTCTGAGAGGATAGTCTACAAACATCCACAACTGTGACCAACATTCTCTTCAGATGCGCTCTCAGTCTACAATGGCCCGTAAGAAACTACGTTTAGTGTTCCAATTCCTGCCTGTAATACTTGAGAACCTCAGAGCGACGCATAAATTGCGGACTTATCGTCGCAATTCCAGTGAGCATTCCAGTGTTCTAAGCATCTGGCAATTTCCCAAATTTTATTTAGATTGAGGATGATAATAAGTGGTACTGCACAGTCAGGGTGGCATGGAAACTTTTTTAAAAAAATTCATCAGCTGTTTGCTTATCATCTATACAACAGTGCTACGATATGGTACTTGGGCAAGAATACTTAAAGCAGCTTGGCTATGAGAGAACATATTAATGATCTTACCCTTGAGTTCTCTGTCTAGGTTGATCTTCGCACTTGTGGGAGTGACCAACCTGGAAGACGCTCAGCGATCTTCCCAGTGGGCTCGACAAATGATCGCCACTACCAACACAGTCCTTCATTAATGAGCTAACAGTTGTTGGAAAAAACGAGTAGTTTTTATGTTAATAACCCGATGTGGGTGACAATAGTGGTGGCACCGATCATTCAACAATATTTCTAAGACAAATAGCGTAGACAGACGACAGTGTTCAAGTTAACTTGTGAGTTATCCCATGGCAATGTTCATTAGATTTTATGCACAAAACCAAAGTGAATTTATACTCAATTTAGCTTTTTTAATATGGCAACATAGTGGAGAATAAACCATCTGCTGGAAAATTGTTTACTATTGTGTCGCCAGTACCGACACAGTCTTTCATTCATGCATCAATCTCCCTGCGAAAAATGTTTCCATCACTTACCATATGAATTAGTTTAAATGCAAGCCACACGAGTGCCACAGTCAAGTTTCCTAGCATCAGCTGAAGGCTAGAGTTATGGCCTGAGTTTAGTACTCAAGAGAAAAAAGTTATTTTGTAGGGTAGCAGTTTAGTCAGGGCAAATTAGCTGAAGTACACTACCGATACTGAATTGCAATTCATTTGATTTCACAAATTTCGTAACCACTGTACAGTTCATTTACTCGTTTTAAAATCGATTTTGTGCAACTTTCATTGCTCTAACAAGCAACATGAACATCTCTACCACATGTATATCTCTGTGTGTGTGTACTTAAAAAAAAAACTTTAAAAGTATTTGTGTATAAGGGTGTAGACGACATATTGGCCCTACGATCAACTATCATCATCTTGATGAAATTGGTGCAGTAAATCTAAGATTTGATGACAATCACACAAAAAGCAAAAAAAAAAAAAATGAAAATAAATTCTCTCTATCAAGTTGGCTATACGGGCACTGCTTACATTGTGTACTGTGCTGCAGCACATCCAAGAGAGTGTATGTTGTCGACGTATAACCAGATAAGTAAACCTGCATCCATATATGCACCATTTGTTAAAACGAATAATTGGCTGTAGAAAACTTCAAATCCATTGATTTATGCAACTGACAATGTTGGTAAGAGACTAGTTTGCTAAATAAAAACATAAAAGAAAATAAATTTGTTGGGATACTCCAGATAATGGTTTTAACAAAAGAGTGTTTAATTTCAAAAAATAATTCTCTAGGCATTAATAAAAATCCATTTTTCGAAAGGAATAAAGTCTTCATTTTAATCTTTCTAATAAATTTTCGAAAATGGCCAACAAAAATATTTTATTAACATCTGCTAACAATTTAGTATAAAGCTATTGGCTTAAACCACATATTTCAAATATTTTATAAGACTTTCAAACACTAGCAATATGCACACATACAGGGTACAGGGTGAGGCAACTGTTATCAACTACTGAATGTGAGAAAACATGATTTTGGGACGTAATCTTAAACGTAATTTTGGTTTATAAGAAAATAGTGCATCGAAAAAGTGTGGGCAGTGAGTTTTAACCCTTATTTAGACCAAAATCATAATGGAATCACTTTTCCAACAAATGTTCGTGTATGTACTAAGACCAAACTTGTTGTCTCGCCATCTTGTTCTGAGATGCTCGGTATCCACACAACAGTCGCCATGTCGAATAGACACCGAAAAATGCCCTGATCGCAGCCATATAGATCCGTATATCAACCAGTCCGCTGCCCTAACTGATAGATACTGTTGTAGTCCGGTAGTTTAAAAAATGTTCTTACTCCGTATGCAGGAATAAACCCTACCGAGGATTTCAATCCATCCATGTATACCTCAACAGAACCAGGTGCAATTACCGGTTCTGTTGAGATACAAACGGATAACATTCTATCCAGGATGTATTTGGATGTACAGTAATCTATTCTATCAGGAATCATATCCAAATACCCTGTCAGACAATGCTCTCGCCATCTTCAACCTTATCGCCGATATGATCGTCATCTGCCTAGCCATCAAGTCAACTGGACTTAGGCACTGTGCTTATAGTAGCTTACCCATCAGCAATTTTGTTCCCTTGGATGGCGATATGACTTGGAATCCATATCAATTCGACATTATATCACACCAGCTGGTCCAGAGAGCGAATGTAGCTAAGGAGACATTTAGATTTAAGCACATCAGAGTTGGAGAAACCCGGTTTTTAAAAAAACCCAACCCATCGGGTCTTATTTTGTTTTTTTGGTGTGTTTTTTGGGTTTTATCGGGTTTTAGAAATGCTTCCAATTTTCGTTCAAGTCGACAATACTCAAGGTGGCATTGTGTACTAAAAGCTGTTGAGTCTTGGTGATCGGAGGAGACTGCAAAAATAAAAATAAAGACAAACATGATTAAGTTATTCTTTTGCATGACACATTGCAAAAATTTCAAAACAATTTTTAGAAACGATCAAATGACGCATGCGCCTTATTCTCAGAGCAATGCTCCGTCTGACTATTGCCAGCTGCGATGTATACAATACATCTATACCATAAGTTATTTTGCTATAACTGCCAATTTGTAATGATGGATGTTTACCCTCAAAAACACCATATTTGTTATTATGGATACATACCATGTGTGATAGTTATGCCATATTTTGTCAAAATCGATATTATTAGCTCGTATAGACAATATAAGAGTTGTGGAGCTGAAATATGATGACTCACCCTGTACTACTACTTACAAGTACTACTAGTTTTGTGTAGTAAAACATGCACAATTTACACTTTCCTTCTGAACAACAAATTGATAAGAATGCCAATCCTACAAACTCACAAACTACACTATGACAAGAAATAAAAGCAACAGGTTTTTAACATTTTAACTAAGAGTCTCTGTCGTTTACTTTATTGAAAGTTTCTCTGTGTATTTCCTGGTATCATAAGAAATTCTTCAATTTAGTGGCTGTGTGTTTAACACTTTCATACCACACTATAGCAAGCACATACACACACACACACACACACATACATAATACTAATATATGTATGTGAGTGTTAGAATTTATGCACACACAAGCATGCTTATGTTTAAAATCAAAACTATTGTTAACATAACTTTTTACTCATTTACACACACACACACACACACACACACACACATCGCCCTTACCTCTCTTTCTCGCTTTAGTTTCAATATTTTCAAGCATACCAATATTTACTACTTTACTCATACATACGCATACATTTATATGGCACATATACACTCTCTTTTATAATACTTCCTTTTGTTGTATGTCTGTATGTGCTTTATGTATGTGTTTGTATTTGTGTTTATGTTTAGTTTCCTTCGTTGGTTCTCTCCTTGGTTGTTGGTTGTTAGTTGTTATTGTATTTTAGCAGGCAAATTTTTTATTAAATATATTATTATTGTTGTTGTTATTGCTTTTGTTTTGCAATTGCAATTGTTGTTGTTGATGTCGTTTTAAGTACTATTTGCTTGGCAATAAGAAATATTTTAAAATTCTTTGCAATATTTATTAGCGTACGCACAAACGATCGGTATTCTTTTTTGACAACATCTGCTATTCGATTTTATTTTATAACTTTGTTTGTTGTTTTAATGTATTTGTTGTTGTTTTTATCTTTTATTAAACAATTTATTTCTTGAGTCTTTTTTTATGGTTTCATAAAAAGCATATAAATTGAAGAACATTTTTGTGTTTGATTGTACAGTTTATGTTTTAAAGTTCTACTCTATAGGGTGGGCTATTTAAAAGTTTAAATTTAAAAATTCAAGACAAAAAAATGGTTTAAAATTTTGCCAAATTTTTGTTTTGTTTTTTTGTTGTGAAGTACAATTGTTTTGGTTAGAAATTAAATATTATTTCAGCACTCCATTCGATCGGATCAATTATCGAGAACTTTTTAGAGTGCATGGGGTCATATCTCAGCAATGGTATCACGAATGTTGGCCCTCAAATGCCTAATTGTCTCTGGTTTATCAGCATAACACTTGTCTTTAACGGCGCCCCATACTTATAACATAGTCCAACGGTGTCAAACGGTGCTTCTTGGCGGCCAACTGACATCACCATTTCGGCTAATTAAATGAGGCATGAGATGTGTGTCAAGTTGCAACATCCTGTTTAAGCCAAACACCGTTCACATAAATACCATGAAGAGCGGGCACAAAAAAATCGGTTATCGTGGTACAATAGTAGTGTCCATTGCCCGTAATGCTTGCGCCGTCCTCATTTTCACAAAAATATAAGCCAATTATGGCTCCGCTCCACAAGCTGCACCAAACAGTAACTCATATTTGGTGAATTGGCATGTTTCTCTAAGATACGGCAGTTTTTTGTAAAATACGGCAAGTTTGCTCATTAACGTACCTACCAAGATGAAAATGCGCTTTTTTTTTTCTTTATTTTGGAAATAAATTTTCAATAAATCCCAACGTTCCTCGAGCGTAAGTCGATTCATTTCGTTGAGTGCAGAAAACATACTGAATTTTGTGCAGGAGTAGAATAACATAAGGCAACATATTGGCAAATTTTAAATAACCTCTGGGTGAAATTGAAACCGATAGATGGCCCACCTAATAGCTAAGTTTGTAATACATAATGTTCCAATAAAGACATTTTATTTGCAGTAGCGCACCATTTAATAATTGTCATGAGTTAACCTGTATCTACTTGACTAACTACAAGTGAAAACTGCGTCATTAACAAAAACGAAATGATTTGAACAATGATCACAATTCGCTACCGAAATGTTAAAATGTAAATATCGCCATCACAGTTAACAAAACAAAGCCATTTTTAGATTATCGTGAAGCAATTGCAGAACTGGTAGAAAAACTTGAGAAGTTGGAGCAAGTTAATGATGTAAAAAACCGAACTCGTGCTCGTCGTTCAAGAAGTAGGGAAAATATTGCTATTGTAGGTCACAGAGTTGAAGAAAGTCCTGGTTTCGCCATTTCTCGTCTACCTTTATAAATAAGCATTCAACAAACTAGATTACACCGTATTGTTTTTCATGATGATTTACACCCTAACGGACTTTTTAATGTTTAGTTAACACAAGAACTGACTCCTATCCGACTATTAACAATATCGTGATTGTGACCTTGTAATGCTTTAAACTGATCCGGAATTTCATCGAAAAACCATCTTTAAAGGTAAGGCCTATTATCACCTCGAAGGCAGCTGTGTCAAGCAGAGTAGTGTTTTTCAGGAGCGAAAACCCAAGAATTATTGTTGGAAAGACTCTTTATTCTCAACGTTTAATTGTTTTCTGCTGTCTTTGGTTTTGCGGTTGCCATTTCGTATGGTTGGTATGGCTGAGACTTATTTTCAACAAGCCACGATAGCTTGATGGTGAAAGACTGCGGAAACTCCCAGCATGAATAAATTAGGCAGGGTACAGACTTTGGATTGCCTTAGCATAACTGGCACATTGAAAACATGTCCAATACGGCCTAGGAGGCCTTATTGTTTTGAGACCGCTTCACATTTATGCGATGAGGGTGGCGTTATGTTCAGTGGCGTTATGTTCAGTGGCGTTATGTTCCAAAATACTAAAGTAGGTCTGTTCATTCTAAACAGGATGGTTGGGGAACCATCTTCGGTGCTGGATGTTATGCCTTTAGATCTGTGCTTTGGCAGGATATTTAGGGTTGAATTCCTGGACTGGGATTGTTAGTCTAATAAGGCCTTAGTTTGGAATGAATTTGATCTAAACTGGTATACCGATGGATCGAAATTAATGATTCATGCCAGTGTTCATGAACCTAACCGAGATTTGAGATCGCCTGGTGTCTTCCAGGCTGAGATCATGCCATTGTCATATGTGCTGATATCAACCTGGACAGTGAGCATAAGTGTAACACCATTAATATATTCTCTGACAGCCAAGCTGCTTTAAGGGTTCTGGCTCGGATCGTATAATATCTAGACGGGTCAGATATTGATACGATATGTTGCTGAAGCTTTAGTTTAGAAATAAGATCCATTTTTTTAGGTATCGGAATACTGTGTGATAGATGGTATTGATACAACGGATGTATGTTTTAAAAAGGTTTCATGACGCCCTTTATCGTTCCGGAAGCTTACTAAGCAGCACCGCTTACCACCAATTCCCAATCTGGTCAAGGATTGGAAGATTTCTAGCTGTTTGGAACACTGGATGCTCAACGGGGCTTTGTCACTCTAGGGCGGCGCTTTATCTGCATTTTGGGTGTCAACTGCTAAAGGATATTCTTATGTGCCGTTGTGGACTGAAAGCGCATCTGAAAAGAATGGCGGTCACAGATGTGGATGTTTGTAGACTGTACTCACCGAGATCAGAGACACCGAAACATATATTGTGAGAATGTGGGGTTCTTGATAGAAATGTTTAGGGAAACATAGGTGACATTAGGTAACATCACTATCATTATGGTTTTAGATATGCTGGTGTTATTAGGAAGGCAGAAGATCTGCTCCACAAACTATAGACCGGAAGGGGAATAATAGATCCCATTGGTGGCAGTGTTCAGCAATTGTGCCTGATCAGAATGATGACTATGATCATATTTTCAACAAGACTGTGTCCCGTGCTACATTAGTAGGAATGCCATCACTCATTTGCACAAAAGTTTTCTTTACCCTGTGATTTCTCGAAGAAGCGATTGCAATTGGCCACCAACTCCTGAAAACATAAACATCTGAAGATTTCGATGCAAAATATTTTTTTTTTCTTCACATATCAAAACGAAATCTCTTATTGAAAGAACTCACAAAAGCTCAACATATTTAAGTCTATTATGGTCAAATAGAGGTGCGAACATACGTAGATGGTGGAGATCGGTGGAGGAATGTTATGTGCTGAAGAAGTTGAAACAAAATTAAACGGTTATCCCTGGCGTCTCTGGGGCGTTCCTTACTTCCTGATGGCCGGATATTACGGCGAAACACGTGACCTATGGTGCCACGCTGAGGATAAGGGAATTGAGTCTGTACGGAACGTGCCGGTATTTGCGGGCAGATCGATGTAATACCTTGCAGAACAGATTACGTTTCATCTTCACTAGCAGTTGCGAGGATGCTTATCTTTGATGGAAAGTTTTGTCAAAAGCTGGAGGGAGACATTACGATGACCCTTCACATAAAGTGACTCTTTACCGGTGGGTCTAAAATGAACGATGGATTTGGATATGATGTTTTCTCTCCGGACCTTAATTCTAAGTCATCGCGTAGTCTGTCTGGTCACTGCAGCGCCACTCACGCCAACATGACGACCATTATAGGGGTCACTAATTGCCTTGTCAGAAATATAACCATAATTAGAAGGGTATCACTTATACCGATAGTCAGCAGGATCTTCCGGACTAATGGTAATGACGAAATATTTCGTTATTAGGGTCATATAGGTACTGGGGCACAGCGATATTCTGGGGAACTCTGTAGTGGATGAATTGATTAGAAGATGCTCGATGGCACATGGTTTTCCTGTAACAGAAAGTGTTAGTAGGCCTATCACTACTTGGCGTCTGTATCTTAGGTGCTGGAGCAACAATATGTTCTCCAGAAGATGGAGACATATTCCTTCCTGCAGACAAGCGTAAGAGCTGTCGTCGGTTGCTGATGGGAGGAGATCTAGTCAGCTGATGAACCTACAAAGACGAACAATATCGGCTGTGATAGGTATGCTCTCGACTTGAGACTAATCTTGGCCACAGCTCTTGCTGTAAGGAAGAGGTATTCATCTCGTGACACTTGCTTTTGGAAAGTCCAGCGCTATCGAGGCTGAGGTTAAGGGTCGTGAAAGTGCACCTTATGAACCCTCAATTGCTGCTGAGAGTACCGGTTGTTGTATCTGTTGCATGTTATTGAAGCCTACTAAGATATGGTGGTAATGTAGTCGTCTTTTTTTGGATCATTCTAGTTGCGTCATCAGAATGGGCCATTTTGGCTTAAGTGGGCTGTTCCTAAGACCGGCGGCAGGTTTAAACTTTGCTTAATATATGGTAAAGAATGGTATGATGGTTCAGCTTCTTACCTAAGCTACATGGGATATATGTGTGATACCTAAAAACAAAAAACCAAAGCAAAGTGAGAGAATTGTAAACCTTCCTTTTTTTAATGGAATAATTTTTGGCAAAAGTCTTGGTTCTAAACTGATTTTTGTACATAAAGCGAATATAATACATATTTAAACAAGGCGTATGAGTAATATTATAGTGGTTACTCATACGTCAGCAAGCACACAGTGTTTTACTGAATATTTTCTCAAATTTCTTTTTTTATTTGAAAATACAATCCTTCCGATTAATAATGGAAAATAATTTCAATCAAATGGCTGCCTCGGCTGGCCATGCAGTAGCCTACACGATCGGTCCAATTTTTAAGCACATTATCGATTGTGTGCAGCTGTATTTCACCAATGGCTTCACGAATATTGTCCTTTAAAGCGTCAATTGTCTCTGGCTTGTTGGCATAACACTTATCTTTGACGGCAACCCACAAATAATAGTCCAACGGTGTCAAATCGCAGCTCTGAGGTGGCCAGACGACATGAGCTCTGCGGCTGATAAAGCGATCTTCAAAAACATGGCGCAAAACATCGAGTGTAGCTTCGGCTGTGTGACACGTAGCGCCGTCCTGTTGAAACCAAATGTTGCTAATATTCTCCTCTTCAATTTTTGTGAACAAAAATTCGTTCAACATGGCCCGATAACGTCCGCCATTGACTGTAACGGCCACTCCTTGCTCATTTTCAAAGAAAAATGGCCCAATTATGGCTCTGGACCAAAATCCGCACCAAACAGCGACTCGTCTTGGGTGTATCGGCTTGCGTGCGGTTTTTTTGTGCCCCAAATGCGACAATTTTGCTTGCTTGCATACCCGCCAAGATCAAACTAAGCTTCATCTGAAAAGATGATTTTTTTGGCAAAATCGGTATCTTCTGTAAGTCGATCGCAGGCCCGTTGTTCAAGCGTATACACAACCATATTCGTTCAGCAGAAGGATAAAACTAATTATCTGTCAAATCAGACATGAGCTAAGTGTTACCATTCACGAAATAAGCACAGTTGAAAAAAAACTTTAGATGGCGGACCCTATTATTAAAATAAAATAAATTTTGTGTTTGGTTTTAATTAAAATCCTTTATTCAACACAGTTATGTGCACCACTGCTTGTAATCTTTTTACAGGCAATAACAATTTTTATTCTTAATTACTTCGTCTGTTTGCAATTTTGTTAACAACAACAATTACTCGACAGATCTGTCTACTTAAAGATCTTCCAACCCGATCGTAGCTAAAACTAAGGTTCGCTCACAACCTTTTCAACCAGAGGTTATCCACACTTAACTCTCTTTACTGAGTTCGCTCCAACCAAACTGGTCTTTACTTTACTACTAATCTCACGAGTTTACTCCTTATAAACTCTCTTCACACCAATAACACTTTCGCTGAGTTAACTTTACATAAACTGCACTCGCTGAGCTTACGACACATAAACTGATTGCTGTTCGCATCGATGTGATTTATATATGGCTGAGTAAACAGCACATCGAGAGCTCTTGAACCTCTCGATATATGAGGTAGATTCCATTTCTTTCTTTTAATTTCTTTTTAGTTCTTTTGTAGCCATGCGTATGTGTTAAGTGTTTGTCGTTGCTCATTGCTGCTGAATTATTGTTGTTGCCGTGTTATTTTTATTTACTTTGTCTCTGCTAATGGTTGTTGTTGTAGATTTGGTTATTTGTAAACAGCACGTATAGTTGTTCTTGCAGCTTTTGTTTATTTATTTTGGCGATGTAATAAACGCTGTGGTGCGCAACCTTATTGTCGTAACAGTATATTTTGTTTATAGGATTCTTCAAGAAGAAAGTTTTTTTGCAAAATAGAAAAGTACGAAGGCTGTTCGATAATTTCTCAATATGAGGGAGTGTAAATACTATTTTATTACCAAAGCAATTGTTACTCAAATGAGGGAAATTCTTCTCATTTTGTACATACGAGTAGAACAGCATAAATTTAAAGTGATCAAAAGCAGTTTTCTTAGATTCTGGAAATATCTGAATGGTAAGAAGAGACATTATCATTGATGCAGATGTCTATTTTAAGAGACTTGAGTCATTTTTTTTTTTGGAGTTACAAAATATACACAAAAAAAACCGAACGATATGTATGGAGTTTAAAGGATAAAGTTATTTTCTGAAAATTTATGAAAATTTCAAACTGCCTTGAATGAAACACCAGTTTTATGTTGAAATTAAAAATTTTCTGAAAATGTAATTTAAATTCTGTTATTTTTTAAATAGAAAAATAAATAAGAACTCACTTTTTGTTGATTTTATTCCTTAAATACGACTTCTAGTTGTTAAAAAGCAAAAACAAAAACAAAAAACAATATTTAACTTGTAAATTGTAACAACATTTTTATTTTTATTTATGAACTACTTTCTCTTGCGTCTTCTTCACTCGTCTTATAATATCCTTTAGATACAGGATTAAATAAATTATATTTTATTTTTGTAACTCTCTTGTCCAATGTCCGGCTAAAAGTCAAGTTTATGGTGAAAGTAGAGCAGAGTAAAGAGAAGAATTTGTTATTAATTTTCTTCTAACTTCTCTTTTTTGTTTTTCTTGTGTACCCTCCTCTTAGCCATAGTTTTTTTTTATTAAAAAAAAACAGTTAGAAAAACTTGTTTTTTAGTCAAGTTGAGTTCTTCTAATGGCAGCTTTTTACTGTTGATGTTATTCTTGTAGGCGATGGTGCTGTTGTTGTATTATTGTTGTTCTATTTTATTATTACTTACTGCTGTAGTTGTTATTTATTTACTTTAATAACCGTTTCTTTGTCAGTTTGGTTAAGATAACAAACATTTACACTCTGCACACTCGGACGCCGGCATATCGGTTAGAGGAGAGGAATTACTCCTTATACAGGGTGTTTGTTTATTCCATTCTTTTGAAATTAAAATTGTGTTTTAACGACAGCATAGCATAGCCAACCGTAAAACAAAAGCAACAACAAACAATTATGGTTGTAATAAAAGAGAGAAATATACTAAAAGAAGAAGAATATTAAGAAAAGGATGGAAACAAGAAACAAAGAAATGATTTCAGATAGAGAATAGATATATAAAGACTTGTGGTTTAGGGGTTTTAAGGAGAAATAAAAATGAAAGAGAAATTCTAAAAGTAAGGAAAGTGTAGAGAACCCAAAAAAGTAAAAAATATTGGGTGTCAAAATGACTCCGACTGGTATAAAAATTTGTGCTGAAAAATCAATAAATTTTCACTGTATTTCAGAAGAAACGCTTTATTATTTTTAAAAAATTATGGGTGTGTTCTTTTGTGTTCTTTACCTTTGGTATTACGCGTGTCAAAAGCAGAAGGAATGGAGACTTACACCCAAATCAGTAATAGTGTGCAAGCCCAATGTGGAATTTCATTTCATATTGTAATCCAGAAAGCGAGCCATTTATAAAGAAAGAAGTCATATGCATATGTAAGGCTTCGAACGTCTAACATTGCATTCATATGACAAGCTATTACGTGGCTGCAAAACCATAAGTGAACTCCCTGATTGACACACTGTAGTCAGCCTTGCTTTAAGCACAGTAAAGAACATTGATTGATCACCATTCTCATAGGAAGCTATTTTCTCTTTGAGCTCATGATGTAACGCAATTTTAGTTTTCAGCTGGGATATCTCATAGTCTGTCCAGGTTCGAAACCAAAGGTAAGCTTATTTGGAATAAGGAGAGGGTCATTAGAACAAATCTTCTTTCTTAATGAAACCTGAAAATTAGCTTATCATCTGTCTTAACTGCAAAACAGGTTTAGGTTGTGGTGCGGTTGTACTCCCTTGGGTGGACAGTATCTGGTACGGAATTTACTGGAACGGTTTACAATCAGGCACTGTGTTGCTGATAACATCTGGAACAGGTGCTGCTAACCTTATCTTAAATGTATATAGTGATCATTGTCAGGTAGTGAGTGCGGTATGCAGGAGACGGAGTCTGGTAACGGGTATGTTGTGCAGTAACGAGTGTACTGCACGGAAGATATCATCTGCTATCTGGCATGCTGTGTAGGAAAAAGTGTCTGGTAACGGGTGTACTGTGCTAAAGAGAGTCTCTGGTAGCAGATATGCTGTGCAGGAATTATCGTCTGCTAACGGGTGGTCCGTACGGTAGACAACATATGATAACTTGTGTGCTGTACTGAAGACAGCGTCTGGTAACGGGTATGCTCTGCAGGAAATAGCTTCTGGTCACGGCTGCGCTTCACAGGAGACAGAGTCTGATTATTGGTATGCTGTACTGAAGACAGCGTCTGGTAACGGGTATGCTGTGCAGTAAATAGCACGTGATCATAACGGGTGTGCTGTACGGGATATAATATCTGATAATGTGTGTGCTGTGTAGGAGAAAGTGTCTGGTAACGGGTATGCTCTGCAGGAAATAGCTTCTGGTCACGGCTGCGCTTCACAGGAGACAGAGTCTGGTTATTGGTGTGCTGTACTGAAGACAGCGTCTGGTAACGGGTATGCTGTGCAGCAAATAGCACGTGATCGTAACGGGTGTGCTGTACGGGATATAATATCTGATAATGTGTGTGCTGTGTAGGAGAAAGTGTCTGGTAACGGGTGTGATATACAGGAGACAGGGTCTAGTAACTGGTATACTGTGC
This sequence comes from Wohlfahrtia magnifica, assembly GCA_023159175.1. NCBI lineage: Eukaryota > Metazoa > Arthropoda > Insecta > Diptera > Sarcophagidae > Wohlfahrtia > Wohlfahrtia magnifica. The sequence goes on along the minus strand of JAKWBJ010000052.1, from coordinate 4,133,943 downwards.
TAGAGCCAGCCTCGGGTACAGATGAGCTGTGCAGGATTGAGCGTCTGCTAACGGGTGTGCTGTACGGTAGACTACATATGGTAACTTATGTGCTGTACTGAAGACAGCGTCTGGTAACGGGTATGCTGTGCAGAAAATATCTTCTGGTTACGGCTGCGTTACACAGCAGACAGAGTCTGGTAATTAGTGTGCTGTACTGAAGACAGCGCATGGTAACGGTTATGCTGTGCAGGATATAGCGCGTGATCGTAACGGGTGTGCTATACGGGAGAGAATATCTGGTAATGCGTGTGCTGTGCAAGAGACTGTCTTTGGTAAGAGTATGCTGTGCTGGAAGCAACATGTGTGCTGAGCAGGTGAAAGCGTCTGGTAACGAGTGTGCTCTGCTGGAGACAGTGTCTGGCTAGATTGTGCTGAAAACAGCGTCAGGCATCGACCATATTAGCAGCTTTAGAATAACGACCGAGCAATCACTCGAACGGCGTTCGCCGCTATATCTAATATTCATCGACTTCGAAAGGCTTTCGAAAAATTTATAACAATAAATGAGGGCTCAAAAGAAACTGTTGTAAACCACATAAATAAAGCCTAGCAAGCTTATGTGTGGAAATTCTCTCAAATTAATATCCTCAACAGCTGCGTAAAATCAGTTACGCTTTATGGTTGTGAGTCTCAATTAGCTGGCATTAGTTTTGCTAATATGCGGTTCCAACACAACGGAACAATATACCACACAGCGCGTCCTACTATTGATTTACTTAAAGAAACTTTTGAGGAAAGAGTTATTTCACGAAATGGTCCAGTTAATTGGAAACCAAGATCGTGTTGTTTAACACCATTGCACTATTTTCCTTTGGGCTATGTAGGTGACTACCTGTCAAGGTAGATAAAGCCGAGACAATTGAACAACTGGAAATCAAAATTCGTTGAGTTATTGGCGAAATACGGATATGCTGCAAAAAAATTGTAAAAAACCACCAGCTCTGCCGTTAAATGGCCGAAGTCATATTAGAAGATTAATGTCATAAAACATTCTATCTGACAAAAGTCGTCAATCAGGCTGTGAAGCCCAGTCGTTTATTACATGGGAAAACAAATAAACAAAGGGAACAAATAACCAAACCGACAACAACAATATAAGCAGAAATATACTAAACAAAAACAAATGGCAACAACAAGCAAGCAACCAGCGAAACAAATAAGAAACACAAAAACAACAACATAGCATGCATTAAAACAAGCAAATTGTTTACCATGAAACTGCTTTACTAGAACGAAAAAGAAAGTAAACAAAATATATGGAATCTTTAGGTAGATATCAAGAGATTCTAGAGCTTTCGAGCACATCGATAAGGACAGCAGTCAGTTTAAGTAAAGTAAGCTTAGCGAATAGAGTTTATTGATTTGAGCTCAGTTTGAAGAGAGTTTATAAGTAATATCTGGTGAAGTAAGTCTTGATCGTACTCAACTTAGAAAGACCAGTTTAGTTTTTTTGTATAGTAAACTAATTCGATAGAAAAAAAACTTTCTTAACATTATTTCTTATTTTGAAAAAAGAAAAGTAACGGGTCCGCCATCTAACGTTTTTTTTCCACTAGTGCTTATTTCGTGAATGGTAACAATTATCTCATGTCTGATTTGACAGATAATTAGTTTTATCCTTCCGCTCAACGAATATGGTTGTGTATACGAGGGCGGATTGACATTGAAGCTACCTAGCGCTAGATGGCAGCACAAACACGTCAGATGTTAAGACTTTAGCCAAATTCATCGATTAGTTTATTTGTTGTAGTCGTTTGAAGTAAGCAACTTTTGTATTTCTTGGAAAATGGAAAAAAGTGAATTTCGTGTAGTGATTAAACACCATAATTTGAAAGGCAAAACGGCGAAAGAGACAGAAGAAAAGCTTGATGAACATTACGGCGAATCTGCTCCGTCAGATTATATGGTCAAATATTGGATTGCTGAATTTAAACGGGGCCGAACACACACTACAGCAATACCATTAACAGGAAGGCCAAAAGAGGTGAAAATATCAAGAAAATCCTCGATATCGTTATGAATGATCGCCGGGTCAAAATCCGTGAGATTGCTGAAATGGTAAACATATCATATGAACGTGTGTTCAACATTTTGCATGAACATTTGCGTATGAAAAAGCTATCGGCAAGATGGGTGCCGCGTTTGCTCAGTGTTGAACAAAAACGAGTTCGACAGATCACTTCACAGCGGTGTTTAGACATGATAAAGCATAATCCTGCTGATTTTTGGCGTAGATTAATAACTGTTGATGAAACATGGGTCCACCACTACACACCTGAAACCAAAAATCAATCGAAGCAATGGGTGGAAGCTGGTGGAATTGCTCCGAAGAAGGAGAGGACAGCGAAATCGGCTGGCAAGGTTATGCCCACTGTATTTTGGGATGTACATGGAATATTGCCCATCGATTATCTCGGAAAGGGATCCGCAATCACAGCAGAGCATTATCGTGCATTATTGGATCAATTGGTTGATGCAATCAAGGAAAAACAACCACATTTTGCCAAAAAAATCATCTTTTCAGATGAAGGTCATTTTGATCTTGGCGGGTATGTAAACAAGGAAAATTGTCGCATTTGGGGCATAGAAAACCCGCGCGCATACATTGAAAAGCCGATACACCCAAGACGAGTCACTGTTTGGTGCAGATTTTGGTCCAGCGGCATAATTGGGCCATTTTTCTTCGAAAATGAGCAAGGAGTGGCCGTTACAGTCAATGGCGATCGTTATCGGGTCATGCTGAACGAATTTTTGTTCACAAAAATTGAACTGGAGGATATTAGCAACATTTGGTTTCAACAGGTCGGCACTACGCGCCACACAGCCGAAGCTACACTCGATATTTTGCACCCTGTTTTTGAAGATCGAATTACCAGCCGCAGAGCTGTTGTCGTTTGGCCACCTCGGAGCTGCGAATTGACACCGTTGGACTATTATTTGTGGGGTGCCTTCAAAGATAAGTGTTACGCCAACAAGTCAGAGACAATTCACGCTTTAAAGGACAATTTTCGTGAAGCCATTGGTGAAATACAGCTACACACAATCGATAATGTGCTTAAAAATTGGACCGAACGTGTAGGCTACTGCATGGCCAGCCGAGACAGCCATTTGAATTAAATAATTTTCCATTTTTAACCGGAAGGATTGTGCTTTCAAATAAAAAAAGAAATTTGAGAAAATATTCAGTAGTTTTTCTTTTATAGCATTTTCAAAAAGATATTATTTGGCGGACCCTTTATTAAAAAGTTAAATAATTAAAAATATTCTTAAAGAAATTTATTTACAAAATAATTATTCTTTATCTCAAACAAAAATTTGAAACAAATTGAAAACAACTCATCCTATCTTCCAACATACTCATCATCATCTACCCACCACACACATGTCGTAATTAGTATTTGTAAGTGTTTCCCTTGAAAAGTAAATGGAGGGATGGAGAGAGAGGAAAAACTTTACTTTTTTACACATTTTCAGTTAAAGTTTTTGCAAGTTTTTTCTTATGTTTAGTTTGAGCTTAAGTTCTACCTGTCAGGGTAGAATTTTAATTGAAAAACTTTTTCTCGAAATGAACCAAGTTTTCGAGGGTTCGTTTACGCCTCCAATAGTTGTTACATTGCCACGATGCTTCATTTTCTTTTTCTTGATTCTTTTTTAAGGACATTAAAAGGATAATGACAACATAGACAATGTTGTTAAGAGACACTCAGACTTGATAGCAGCTAAGACTAATAGATTCCCTCTCACTCTCAAAAGTTATTTGTCGACTACAACAGAACAACTGAACAAAGACTTAAAAAAATTCTCAAATATTGCAATAAATTTTTATTAAACTTTTAATCCTTTCATGCTCTTGGTAAATTGTTGATGCTGACTAAGTTGCCGGTTGGATTTCCTACATTTGTTTTTTAAGCAACCCAGGAAATAGTGTTAAGTACTCCCACAGTTTGTGGGCTATAGCAGTTCGATAATTTAATAGGAAAACATGTTTAGTTGTTTGTGTTTTGCAAGAAAAGGCTTTACAAAAATAAGCTCAATTTTTAAAAGCTTAAATTTCAACCAGTGCCTATTTTGAGTCTGGCAATACTTATGTCATCCTATTCTGTCACAAAATTCAATATATTATTCCTATTAAACGTCGGGATTTATTTGAAATTTATCATCATTTAAAATCATCCTTTGAGATGAAGCTCATTTTCGTTTTAGTGGGTACGTCAATAAGCGCAATTGCCATATTTTGGGTTCAGAGAAGGCAAACATGGTTTTACAGAAGTCAAGCCACCCATTGCGAGTGACTGTTTGGTGAGGCTTGTAAAACGGAGTTATTATTGGTCCACTTTTCTATGAAAACTATTATAGTCAATGGAGACACCTATCCTGATAAACCACAGTTTTGTGCCCGCTCTTCATGTTATTGATGCGAACGATGTTTGGTTTCAACAGAATGCTGCAACTTGCCACATATCTCATTCTGCAATCGATTTAGTGCATCAAACGTTTGATAGCCGCTTAATTAACCGAAATGCTGATGTCAGTTTACGCCAAGAAGCTGCTATTTGACACCGTTGGAATAATTTCTATGAGGCGTCGTCAAAAACAAGTGTTATGCCGACAAACCAGAGGCAATAGAGCATTTGAAGTCCATCATTCATGATGGCATTGCCGAGAACCAGAACAATTGTACTTCACAACAGAAAAATAAATTTGGCAAAAGTTCAAACCGTTTTTGTTTTATTGCATTTTTAAACTTAAACTTTTTAATGGCCCACCCGATATTTCCATTTTCTTGTTAGAGTTACACACGCTTAAGTCATAATAAAGCAAAGAAATACATTTTTAGTATAAATGAGAGGGTTTTGTTGTTTTATGAGAATGTTTAAATATGAATTCGGCCATGTGGCCGACACGGCTGACGCGTTTAAAGCGCAAATTGATGTTCCAGCAATTTTCATAAACGTTTTGCAGCATATGCGGGCATATTATTATTCAGATGTTTAATTGTCTCTAGCTTGCCGACACAGACAAGTGACTTAACATAACTCCATAGAAATTAATTTAATTGGTTAAGTCATACGATCTTGGTGGGCAAATAAATGGACCATTACATGCAATTTCTCTTTCATTAAAAATTTCTTTGAGTAAATCAGTTGTAGCGCATGAAGTGACTCCGTTCTATTGGAATTATATCTCTGCAAGAGTAATGTCAGTTAATTGGGGTAAATTCAACCTCAATATTAGTTTGTGCTTCATCCCATTCGCTAAATTGGCGGCGGTGTAAGTCTATATTTTTACGCGCATAGTGTAAATGTCGCTTTATTATTGATGAGAAGACGAAAGCTCCTTTCGTTAAGTCTTATTTATATATGTTTGTATTATGTTCTTTATCTGACTTTGTCTATTAACCACTAAGAGAAAATATCGTTGAAAAGAAACGCTCCATTTATATTTGAGAACCCGAATTTAACGCCGTATTTTTTTTCTATCTCCAATACTTTCTGAGGGAAAACCGATTCCTTATGAACCCGATTAGTAACCCCACGGATCCTTGGAAATATTTTTCTTTTCAGATCCTGCATCTGCCCCAGTTCCAGGCCTTTGGACCCAGATTTGTTTTAATTTTGTTTTAAGTTTTTAATCTTAATAAAAAAGATATTTATTTTGATTTATTTGTAATCAAAATGTCAAATTTAAAGTGGAAATCGTCAGATGACTCGAACAAGATTCAGAGTTTTGCGACAAAGACTGGCATATCGCCATCAATTTGTCATTGTTTTCTCTGCCAGTGAATTCAACCATTAAGACTCTATTCTTCGTTTGAGAGCCAGAATATTGATGAAAGAATATCAACAGTAATGAGACTTAAATGTTGCTCGAACTGTCTGGCAACTTTTCATGCTTTTAGGGAATGTAAGTGTGTGTATGTCTGCTCTTTATGTAAATTGAAGCACTACCTTTGCTCCATAGAGATGTTAGTCAAATACACCCCAGCTCCCTGTAGCTTCTGATATGACTCGACCTGCATCTCCCCCTCGTGAATCAAATTCAACTTCCGCTAACAATCAGGTACAACCCCCTTTAAATTTGATACCATCAACATCTGCGGCGGCTCGGAATATTCATACGTATTTCGCACATCTCGAAGCAGCCCCTACATCCACAGTCCTTTTGGGCACGACAATTTGTGTTGAGCACATTGATAAAACATGATGTACGGCTCGAGCGCTGGTTGACCCAGGATCTCAAGATACCTTCATCTCAAGCAAGTTGCAAAGGAGACTTGCTATCCTAAGTTTTTCGGTGCTTACCACTTAAGAGACTGGCATGATGGATCGTTTAGCTGGTAAACCATCGACTATGTGCGTTCTTACAGTCGGATCTCCGAACGACCCTGAATTTAAGCTCGAAATTAGCGCATACGTAGTTGAAAAAATGACCGGTCGGTTGCCCTCGTGCTCAATATCAGAGTTGATAACCCCTGGTTTTCCCGATATTACTATGACCGGCGTCATGTGTATCCCCGTAGACATACTTTTTGGTGGAATTGTATGTCCGAATATATTAACTACGAATGTGAAAATAAATACAAATGGCAACCTGTTCACCCAGAGAATCGTTTTTGGTTAGATATTTACTGGTGAAGTTCCTATGTCTCAACCCCCGCACTATATTGCCTCGTTTTGCACCCTCATTGAATTAAATACTCAATTGGCCCATTTTCGGGAGCTGAAAAAAGTTCCAGAGGTCACTCGACTTGCCGAAGATGGGACATCTAGCCAAGAACTTTGCCGAACTTCGACTTATAGTAAGACCGACGGTCACTATGTTTTTAATACGGATACCGAGAAGATGTATCGCCAATTATTGATTCGTCCTGATCAAACCCAGTACCAGTGGATATTGTACAGCAAGAATCCTGTAGCTGAAAAACATTAAATATTAAGCCAAACAAAACAAACACCAACGTTCGACTGTTAAAGCAGTATTGCCAACTCGAAGTGGCGAACCTCAAAAAAACCCACCTGATATATTAAAAAGTAGGGTAACATATGATCGAGGTTTACCATTGGATTTATAACTTATTAACGTATTTTACTAGAAAATTAATTTTTTTAATTAAAAATAATTTAAAAGTAATTTTTCTTAATACTTCCTTAAGTCACATTATAAGGTTAGTGTGTGTATGTGTGTGTGTGTGTGTGTGTGTAAAAGAGTGGAGTACAAATAATAAAACAATAATTACTTATAAAAGAAAATTGCAAATTAAAAAAGTTTAAGTTTAATATTTCGTTCAAGTTTCTTATCTTATTTTTTAAAACTTGCTTTTCTACTTTCCTTACGCAGCAATACTTACCCCCAATAAATCTCTTATTTGCTTAAGTTTTAATAGTTTTTTCTTAAAAATCAACTTATAACTCACCCTTACGTACAATATATGTGCATACATACATGCTTGCTTAAGTTTTCTCACAAAAACACACGCTAACTTACATATTTAGTTCATTAACTTTCTTTTTAATTTTAATATATGATACTGCCTGCAAGCGATTTTCATATAAACTTTGATGCTGACGACGTTGGTGGCGATGATTATCATGATAATGATGATGATAAGTGAATCACTATTAAAATTAAGAATATATTTCATTTTCTTTCTCTCTCCCTCGCTCTTTCTCTCACTCTTTTATAAGTTTAAAGTTTTCTTTTCTTAAGCAACTTATGTGCCGTCATTCATTCATTACAATCGCACTCATTTGTTTTCATTTAAAGTGGTGAGTGTTTGTGTGCATGTGTCAGAGAGTAATTGCTGGTGTTTGCTTTTTAAGTGCAAGTATGCTTAAGAGTATATGTAGTATGTGTATGTGTGTGTGCGAGTGTATGTATAAATATTTTTATTTGTTTGTGTGTTGACAGATTACCCTGCTGACTTTTCATTTGGTTTTTTGTATATTTTGTTTGCCCTTAAGTATTAAAAAAAAAACAAGAAAACAAGAAAACAAAGAGAAAAACGTTTCTCACCTTATTTGTCTTGAAAACATGTTTTAAAGTACACACAACGAGAAGGGAGTTGAAAAAGAAAGAGAGAGTGAATGAGCATATGCTGTGTAGTGTTAAAAAAACATTAAACATTTAATGTTGAATTTGTTGTTATTTTCCTTTTCATTGTGAATATTTACAAACACAAATCTGTGTCAGTGTGTGTAATTGGCTAAATAGCACAGCAGGCCATGAAATTAAAAGAAAACCAAAACAAATCAACTTAAATTCATTGATTTTGGCCAACGCAATAGTGGATGTGTGAACTGGTTTACTGTCGTTTATGCCCAATAGGTAGAGTTTGCCAAATGTCCGGCTTTTTTTTATAAAACCCAGGCCACCGGATTTTATTGGGTTTTATGACTGCTTCCCAATTTCGTTCAATAAGAACATATTTTTTTTATTTTTTAATAAAATTATAATATAATTTTGTACTCTTGGTCGGATCAAAGCGGCGTTGTGTACTATGTGCTGCTAAAGTAGTCTGCAATTACTTCGTTTAAGCTGTGCTTTATTAGAAAAAAAGCCCGGAATACAAAGACAGACATGATTAAGTTATTTTTTTGCATGAGAACTCTCACAAAGATGCCAAATTATTGTCAAAAACGGGAAAATATCGCACCCGCAGTTTTCTCCAAGCATTAGTCCCCATGACTGTTCGATGTTTTGAGGAATACAATACAATCTTTTATCATGCCGGTGAATCACTTCTTTTTAAGATATATAAGATCGGCTACAAAGTTCGATCGCGTCAAAAGACGAGAAGTTTTTCTGAAACTTGATTCGGAATTTGATTCATACATTTCTATTTTGATATCTTTGTTAATTCATTATTATTTTATTTTTTTTTAAGCTAAAAGAAAGGACCGAATTTATTTGTACTCGCAACACATTTTTTTTTCATTACTCCTCCAGGGTGCAAATTGGCATCTATTGCTTTGTTTTAGTTTCTTTAATCAATTTGATATTTTAAGCCAAGTAGATGATTAATACGCTGTAGCTTCCTCCATATGAGTTTTTTGCGTAGTGGTGAAGATCCTTGCTAATTGGTGGTGATCTTTACTTTATTATTGTAATTTTTTCCCAGTAGGTGGCGTAATGCGCTCCAACCACTACACCAGGCCACCCCCTCTCACAACAAATAAATTATACTTGCTTTTGTTGTAAATAAACTACGAAGTGCTTTAAATAAAAAAACCAACCGTTTTTTTTTTAATATAATGCCCAATAAATAATTGTGTTACCCAGTGGGCTGCTAACCCTGCCAATAGGGCACTTCTACATCATTTAATAAGTGTGGTGACTTTACTCCCGCGTAATTGTATGCTGGCTGAACTAGCTATAGAAGGCTTTCTCCTTGGCAACGAGAAGATTGTACAATCTAGTGTGGATACCACTTTCTTCTTGCAGACTTTTGTTTCTGCGATACATGTTGTGTAGGACACAGATATGGTGGGAGAATGAAACCAACTGCTCTGTATCGAGACAAGCATGGTTCCTATACGATTGGGCTTTCTCGTAGTCTATCATGGGTATGCTGCAACATAGGCTGCGAATTCCGGTGGGAGCATTTGGCGGCTGGTATGCGTGCGAGTAGACTTTATCTGGCATTAAATGACTACTGTGGGATTTGCCAGGATGAGGAAGAGGAGTAGAATGTCGAGCATTTCCTGTGTAATGGTCCAAATCTTTCTATTATTAGGACTGTTTTCCTTGACAGTCTGTTTCTGACTAATAAATGTAAGAGGCTGAGTCGCGGACATGTAGGCCCACTTGGATGCTGTCTTCTATGGGCATCACAATGGGGTCAGTATTGGACCAATAATAATAGCACATAACATTACTTATTTATTTGTTTAAAGGTAATAAAAATTAGTCCATACGCATTCCAGAAGACAGACGACATGACCTTTTCTACATATGAAACTGTCTACGCTTTCTTTACACACAATTCTCCCAATTAATTTTACTGCTTTAACTCTCACTCGTGGTTACAAATCGTAGCAAAAGCTTCGTTTTAGCCCTACCTACTAAAATATTTTTACGGCGGCGTTTATGTTTTATTTTAAGAAAACTCAGCAAGTAAAAGTAAAAATTACCCAAGTAATTCTTTTCTGCGTACTGCGGTTGGTCGGTTTCCACTGCCAATGGCGAAACATCTGCTAAAACGGAAAGAACGGGTAAGAAACGTGAGGCAAAAAATCGAGAGCGACGAGCTTGAGATACTGGGCGACAGAAACATGACCCGAAAATACTTCCAAAATATTAGAGCGCTAGACAGAATGTTTCAGGATTGACGCCGGTTCTGCAAGAAATTAAAAAGGCAATCTGGTGATAGATTTCCATGCCATGCTTAGGTTAGAGGATTCACTTCTTGCTGTTGCAGTCTGAACATAGAATTATAATCCAAAGTCTTAATCGCTGTTGATGGAATCGTTGTACCACTACCTGATCATAATGAGCGGTTGAAGAACAACGAAGCCGATGAATTGCCGGCTAAGCTATTCAATACTGGTAGAGAAGAAATGTAAGGCCGCATATGCCAGCTTTTTTGCGAAAAATGGTTGGCCAAGTAACTGGAACCTGAGCGTGCTGTGCCCAGTTCATAAGAAGGGCGATAGCGTTAACTGATCAAATTTCCGCGGATTGTATTATGTGAAAGACTTTAGCTCATCATCCAGTGTGGCTAGACCTGGCAAGTCCACCATAGAACAGTTCTTCACAATACGTCAAATGAAGAAGACCCATGAAAAAAACTTCGACGCACACTATCTTTTCGCAGATTTTAAAGTTGTCTTCGACAGTAGGTACACCATTGTGTTATACACCATTATGTCTGATTATTGTATCCCTGCTAAACTTAAACGGCTCTGGATTATAGCATAGATCACCAACAAAAGTTCCATCAGAATCGGGAAGGACCTCTCCGAGTCGTTTGTTACTTAAGTTTCAGACAAGGGCATTCCCTGCCATGTGACTTTTTCAACTTTTTACTGCAAACATTTTTTGTGCCGCTGGTTTGAATCGCCAAATTAACATTTCCTACAAGAGCGTCATGCTGCTGGCATACGCCGGCGACATCGAAAAATTGTACCTCCTAGAGAAGGGGGACAAAACTAAGTATCTCCTCTCAACAAATAAAGAGTGTTCGCAACTTGGATAGAAAGTCACTGTTGGCGGCCACAATTATGAAGTAGTATAGGACTTTGTTTATCGTGAGAATCACGGCTCTCTCTCTCGACGAACCAAAATTACGCTTTACAAAATACTTATCATCTCTGTTCTGCTTTATGGCGCAGAAGCGTGCACACCTTCGAACTACGAAGAAAATTTCTTTGAGGAGCATTCAATATCAAAATACTTCGTACGATTTTCGGTCCTCTATGAATAAGAGACCAATACCGCATAAGTGGAAACAGCGAGATGTATGTGGGACGTGGTTAGGACAGAACAGATCACTCAACCAAAACCGACAATTGGTTTTATTGCCACATAATTTTTTTTTCAAACGCCTATCATAACTCTCAGGTCATAGCAGCATTTACCTACCCAGAATGCATTTACTTACTCTAGCAAAGGAAAAGAATGTCCTTGAAGTTTGTACGAATCCGATAAGACTTTGTAAGTGTATTTTATTTCTTCGTCACTCCTGTAGGAAGCATTATCGCTTGTCACAAAGAGTTCATTACTTTGTTTCAGTTTCAGTTGATTTTTTTTTTTTCAAGCCAAACAAATGATTAATCTACTGTAGCTCGCCTTCATATGATTGTGTGTAGTAGTGAAGATCCTTGCTAAGTGGTGGTAAGTCATAGCTTCACGCGAGTCTCACCACGCTGGCAAACTGCACGGTGCCCGAGGCACGAGTAAATCAACATCCGCCAACGCTCTCCACTCATGATAAAGACCAAGGCGTACCAAATACAAAGGCGCGTTGTTAGGACACTAACCTTCACACCTTGGTGATGTGTTGGAGACCATCTAAGCTCCTGCCGTAATATGGGTTACAGCAATCGATTGATGAGATTCAACACCGCAGTCACGAAGCTCCCACAAGGGGGCCAACACAAAGTCAGGTAGGGACCGAATTCCCTGATTTCCATGACATGAGAACAGCTCTAGTCAGGCTTGGTAGCGCGTTGGAATGCGCGTTGGAAATCGCAATTAATTTTGTTCATTTCCTCTGCTGGGATTCGAAACTGAGCCGTTTATGTTGTATATCTGTGCTCTACCTACTACACCACGCCACCCCCGTAAGTGTATTTATAACTATTGGTTACTCTGAAGGAAACAGAAAAGCAATTGCAGCGCCATTATTCCGTTCTTAAGGCGCAAAAGCTTGCACATCTTGATAAAGATTACTTTCATGATTTTGAGAGTGTCAGTGATGTTTCACTAGCCAGTGACCAAAAAATTTAATTCTTTTACTGAATGGTTTTCACAAGAAACACTAGAAATACACATTCGTGTCTATTTCGGGGACGACTAGTTTCGTCTTTTTTCAAGCATAACCCAAAGTATATATGACAGATAAGGTCTTCAAATGAACTCGCTCCAGATCCAACCCTGCCTAGTGTACTTTAAAGCTTTATCAAGGCTATTTGCTTGCTCCTGGCTGTTAAAAAATAAATATTTTCCAAAAATAAATATTTATTTCCAGAAAAGTTGTTGCACATTGTTTATTTGCATTTTTATAAGTCTCTACTTATTCTCTTTCCCTCATGCCATCTTCCTTCCCTTTATCCCTTTACTCAACAGGGGACTATAACACAGTTTTAATGTGACAAAATAACATAAAAACTTATTGTTTTGTTGTTGTTGTTGTTGTTTTTAATAGCTCTTTACTTTAGTACTAGTACGTTCGTGCAACAATTTCTAGTGCTTTTAATGTGCCACCGCTGTTGACGACAATGAGACGTTGTTGCTGCATTTTGACACAGTTTATTATTATTATTGTTGTTGCTGTTGTTTCTTAAATGTATTTGCAGTTGTTGTTGCTGTTTTTTTATATTCTACCATAAGGCCATCAAGTTACCAGAGTAATTAGCAACAACGAAATAAGAAAAACAACAAAAAATAATATTGAAAAAGTTGCCCCATAAAGTCAACTTGCTTTTTTATGGCAAAACTTAATGCCTCGTCATATTAAAAACACTCGCTCGACTGTATACTTGCAACAAATCGTAGAATTTTTACGAAAATGAAATGTGCTGCACACGCTTGCCTTCACAAATAAAGCAAATGTGCAAAACAAACAACAATAGCAACAGCAAGCAACAGTAACAATATGCAATGTTTTTCTATTATAAAAAAGTTGTAATTAAAAAAACAACAACAAACAAATAACAATAAAAGACAACAGGCAGTCAAATGAGCTGAATATGTCTGAAACTGAAAATCGAGAAATAAAATCGTTAAAAAAAACTTTTGAAAAACGTTCATGCCTGTTAATGAATGAGCAACTGAATGAATGAATGTCGTTTGAGTGCCTGACTGCCACAATCGTAAATTTCTGTTTTTTCTTTTGTAAGGAAAAAAAGACTTTTTTTAAAGGCACTCTTAATGCGGCCCAGGATTTATATTTTGTTTTTTCCACAATATGGGTTGATCACGTGCTGAGTTTTTAGAAGAGGAGCACACGCATAGGGCAATAAACCTTGACATACTCTAACAGCTAAACTCAATTAATTAGAACTGCTATTGTTTTTCTTTGTATTGAAACTAAATAGCTTTTGATGTCTAATTTAATTCATTTGATTTGCTTAATACATCATGGACTTCTTGAGTTCTTCTCAAATCCATACTTTAATGGGATCTCCTAGTAAATGTCATGGTAAATCCGTTTTAATTTACAAGGATTCCGGTCTATTGGCTGTTATGCTTGTGTGTCGCTAGTGATTATTATTATGACCCTTTGAAATATTTGCATTTCATAATAGTGTTGAAATTAATAGCACAAGTTTACATTTTACATGAAGAATTTGTCTACACCGAACAAAATGTTCAGAAAAATTTTGTTATTAAATTTAAAATTTAAAAAAGACAACTGAATCATGAGAATGACACACTGGAGCTTTTTTATATGATAACTTGTTACCAGATCGTATCCTGGAGATTTTTTCGTACTAAGATTGTTGATAAGGATGAAAGAGAGGGCAGAGAAGGAAGTAATTTGGACAGCAATAGACAAAAGGACAAATTTAAATTACAAACAACGAACACCCACGTAGATATCAGGCCTCACCTAGTGAGCCAACCCAGGCCTGACAAAAAGCCATTCAGTTCGCATATCCTAGTTGACGCCACCTCGCCTATTATATTGAAAAAGCCCCGGTCCAGCAATCTGAGCCTGCACCCATGAAGAGCCGGACAGTGACAAAGAATATGTTCCACAGTCTCTGGCTCCCCCGTATTGCCGCATACCCGGCAGAAAACCAGGCTGCCTGCTTCCCATATCTGCTTCTTACCCTCAGAGCACAATTCGCAGCCACGAATCCTATCAGAATTCTGAGAGAATCTATTTGTAGATTGAGGACCCACTGCATCCTAGAGCGGTCCAGTTTAGGCCAGAGCTGCCTGGAGACCCTTCAGTCGCCAGGGCATCAGATATGCCCATAGCGACACAACTGTATACCTTATTCAGAAGCCTCCTCCAACTGGTATTTTCCAAAACTTTCCACTATACGATATAGCCATAATTGGGGACAGGTAAAACCAATGAATCATAAACCCACTTCATCATAAGCTGAACCCCTTATTCATCCTAAGAAGGGTGTTTTCCCATTAATCAGGTTTCCATCAGATAGCCTCAACCTAATACCATTTAACTCAACCTAATACCATTTATCCTAAGATCTCGGACGGACGCCCAGGAAGAAAGCCTGCCAAGCGCTGCCAAAGTAAGGGCGAAAGTACATCCCTTGAGGAGTACCACGCAGACCATTCTCTCAAAGTGTACCTCACCTAGCACCGAGCAAACAATCCTGCCCTTAATCGCATTGATTATCCACGCCAACAGGAAATCATGAACGCCGAAATCCATAAGTGCCTCCCCCAATTTTCAACACTATTGAAGGCACCTTCAATATCCAGGAAAGCTGTTAGGGTATAAATCGCATAGTGCAAACCCCTCTCAATATAGCCGACGACCTCGAGTAGACCAGTCACCACAGACTTACCCCTCAAGTAGGCATGTTGAGCCCCACTAAAACTCCTTCCATCGATCTTGCTCCTAAGAAAATATTCTACCACTCTCTCAATAGTTTTCAATAAAAACGTTGACAGACTGATCGGTCTTAAATTACCCAGCATGGAGTGGAAATCTCTGCCACTAAAAATCACTCTCACCTTTCTCCACGTACAATAAGCACAATTCAACCAAGAAGGTAGAACCTAAAGACTCTCACTAGGTTCATCAGGGCATAAATGCAACATTCTGCAACATGGCCGGCATAATCCCATCCGGCCCAGGAGACTTGTAAGACTCAAAGGATTGGATCGTCTAATGTCACCATATCAGACACCAAATCCCGTTCCCCATCAGTCACCATGGCCGAACGTAAACCAACACCTCCCTTTTCTCTCCTTTCTTCCCTTCCATTTTATTTTTCTTATCCAGGGAAAGGTCTTCCACAATGGTCAGTGGGTACTTTTTGGTACCGCCTTTCATACCTACCTCCCTAAGATTGTTGATTTACATTGAAACTGAGAGACTTATTTACATAAAATACGTAGATTCCTCAGGCATTGGTTGTAACAGACTGCATATTTCTTTTTAGTTCGTTGGTAACATGCCTTGTCTCAAAAGCGCAAAACAGCTGTACTCACTTGACACTTGCATTATAGGGGCTGATTTTTGTCATTCAATAAAGTTTGCTCATTTTCGGACTATTTTTGAGCTGATACAAGGCATCTCTTAATCGCCACATTCTGTGCTTCTGTGCTACTAAGCTTCATTTCGCTTTTTTATGTTCAGACGTAGCTTAGTAGAGGTTAAAGCGAAATCATCGATTTTAGATTGCATGTGATGTCTAATGGAACTTAGTAAAGGGTTGGTCCAAACATAATGCACGATGTTTATTATGAGTCACACCTTAACGTCAAGTCTTTTGCCCAACTCAATACGACATTTCTCCGTTTCAGTGTTTGACAAATTCAGCCATGACAGGGAACATAATTGAGCAGCGCGTTAAGCTTGTTGAAGCTTTTTGCATTTGAGAAAAAAAATCTTAAAAAAACTTATCCACAGAATCTGAAATGCTGATGATTTCTGCTTTTAGGCGACCATAGCGCATCAAAACAATATAGTTGTTATCCAAGGTCAGAAATTTTTTTCCATTTGTTGCATAGTGTTATCTGCGGCCTGAGTTTAGGCAATACTTTGTATACTCTTATAAAAATCAATCTTCTGCGTTTATAGCACATATTCAGCGTATCTCGCCAACTTTTATCAATTTTCAGTTCCTCATAATAATTTGCTTACTACACTTCTAAATGTTACGTTGTTTCCCATCTCTTGATATAATTTCATTTTGTCATTCTCCCATCGGTAACAGGCGATGAGTGTATGTTCCCCGTCGTCAATATCTTCGTCATCATATAAACACAGTTGATTTACAGTTTTTTCTATTGTACCGTTCACCCGTTCTTGGTATTAATCTCGTTTTGCTGTCCATCTACGAGTACCTTTCACAGTGTAAGTCTGTTTCTAAGGATTTCTTTCGTATATGGCTTTCATCTATTTAGTTTAACCAATTCTGAAACTCTCTCCTCAATTAAAAGTTCTATGGGGATAGTACTGCTTATTATGCAAAACGACTCCCTGCGAGACTGTCCCATATGCCGATGCTAAAACGTTCTTCGTACTGCCAATATTATGTTTGACATTTTCTGTGTTTTGAGATTTGTGTTTTACACGTCTGTGCCATATAGAAACACCGACCTTGTGATTTCCTTTGGCATATTCCGCTTAATAGGTGTTGGTCTCCCTACCATTGGTCTGCTTAGCATTTCGATAGTTCTCCGAGCTTTGATGGCTCTAGAGAATATAAGTTTTTGTCAAAACCAAAGAGTGTCATGTATAAAGACAACTTTAACTCATTTAGTTTAAAGCTTCCACTATGATCTATGCGTAGTCACTGGTTAATAGCTATACTGATATACGTCCATTTAGCAAGACTTTTTTGAAAATTATGCTTAAAGCTGTGGCTAGCACGATACCTCGATAAAACTTTTCACGATTTTAATACTTTCTCTGGTTCCCTTATTCAGATATTTTTATTTTTCTAATGGCCAATGATAGAAATCGGGTGTAAAATGCTGCCCCACATCTTGAAGTTATGCAGCCAACATTAAATTCCAGGGTTATTGGAATGTAATTGACTATAATTTTATTCATAACTGTACTTTGTATAACAGATTTTAATATGTTGATTTATTGAACTCAACAATAACAAGAACAACCACAACCAAAATGCTGTAGAAGGAACTGTCATCATAAACCAAAAATTCTCCAGAGCATTATTACAGGGATTTCCACAATAGCAGGGCATATGCAGCGAAACAGTAACAGCAAAAAAAAAAAACAAAACAAAAACCTACTCATACAGATGTGTGTAAAGAAGGGATATCAAGAGAACGAAAGAGAGAGAGATAAAGTGAAAGCAGAAAAAGAAGTAACCATGAGAAATGAACTATACAGATACTATTTGCATAATTATCAGTGAACAACAACAACAACACATTGTCATATGCTTAAACCATATGTGGCCATAGTCGCACAGAAGTGCAGTCCTTTAATCGGCTCCGTATAAGTAAAGAACAGAACGAAAATGAATTAATGAATTCAAAAAAGATAAACAATAATTTCATTCAGTTGTGTGATAGCATTTGATGAAAGCATCTGTATATCGCTAAGTGTATTAAAATTGTTTATTTGTTTTGTTGTTTGATTTGTTGATTTTTTTTTTCAACATTTTCTACAACTACTACCAATGCAGTTTTCTGTTTGGCCACCCTTGCTTTAAACCACATATGAGAGTCAGATAGAGAGAGAGAGAGAGCGAAAAAGCACATAAGAATGAGTGAAAATATCTACTGCACATCAACTGACCGCATTAAACTCTGATTCACACACAAAGCTAACCATTCAAGCATATAGCCATGCAGACAGTCAAACATATAGTCAGTCTAACAGTCTATCAGACAAACAGACATTCAACTTTAGCACATTGCACACACATACTCATATAAAGTGAATTCTCAAATGGATTTTGCTTTTAAAAATGGATTTGATTTTGAAAATTTCATTTTGAAGTGAATTGTAACATAAGAGAGATGAGCAGTAGCATAGGAATTGAATTGAATATTGAGAATTAAATTTACATGGAAACTTTAAACACATATGTATGTACTCGTACATCATTAAGGAAATTATTTTAGTATTAGTGTATTATATGCATAATAATACGGCCTACATACTGACATACTTAAATACTTGTATTAAGAAATTAGTCTATTGTTTAAGGTCTTTAGATTAATTACACACTGTGTGCATGTTTAGAATTATTTGTTTTCCTTCTTACTTTATTTCTCCCTATACAATATGTATAAGTCCATATAAATAAACACATACATACATACAGTATACAACTCTCCCTTCAATTGTTTACATATGTTCTCTAATACATGCCTGATTAGTTTTACAAGAAATAACTACCAGTCATGCCAAAGTGCTGTTAGAGAGGAAAATATATTCTCTTGTCTTTTTTTTTTTTTTTTTCTTGAAAAATGAGAGAAAATAGAAAAAAGCAACAGCAAAATACATTCATTAAACCTTATACACGCATACAAAAACAACAATTAAAACTAATGAGTGTACTCGTATTATGGTTAAAAAAATAATGAACGCATTTGTTGCAAAAACAAAACTAATGATAATTTAATCCATCAATGAATGTTTGCATGTGTGCTTGTGTGTACATGTGTGTATTAAAGCAACTGTTAAATTTGGTATGTTTTCGCTCAATGTTTTATTTCAATTTCTCTTCTTGTTTTCTTTAATTTGTTTTTCTACGTCAAGACTTAATTATTGAGTGCACTACACAGTGTAGGAAATAAGTTTTTATTGCATTTGATTTTGCAACGATTTGGACTCTCACTGTAGCGTAAGCTAACAATTTATACAAATTTAGACAAATACTACCTTGATCAGGGCCGCTATGGTATGGTAAGTGAGACACCCGCCTACCAACCAGAAGGTACTCGGTTCAATACCAGACCAGACCAAACCATCTCAAAAAAAAAATGTTTTTTCGATAGCGGTAGCACCTCATAACATTAGCTAGTAACTGGTTATGAGTATTACTTAGTATTGAAAACTTCTCTAATGCATTTGCCGTTCAGAGCCGGCGTTAAGCGCTGTAGGTGAAATGAAATTAAAAATAGAATCGGGTGCAGCTCATTGACTGAGAGCAGTCCCCATATTCTTCATGGAATATTATGGGAGTTGATATAATACGTAACCTTGATCAAAAAGATTCCGGAATAACTCCCGTGTGACGGGGGTTTTTGATTTGATGTTTTTTTTTTTTTTGTTTTGTTAAGTGGGTATATGTGTTATTGATACTCCCGCTAAATCTTAGCATCATAGCTTGACGGCTGCATTTTTTATAATCGGTTTTTCGATTTTTCCATTATTTCCTCGCGGCTGATGGATCGCGTTCCCCGTAATGGTTTTTAACTCGATTGAACAGAAAAAATTCACAGGGAGCCAAATCAGGTGAATTCGGTGTCTGTTGTATAATATTTGTAGCATTTTTCGTCAAAAATTTCATATAATGATGGCATTGTGCGACGGTGCGTTATCACGGTGCAAAATCCACGAGTTTTTTACCCACAACTCTGGTCACTTTCTGCAAATTGCTTCACGCAAACGTCTCAGAACGCCCAAACGGGACTCTTTGTTTACTGTCCGGCTGTCGGGCAAAAATTCATGATGTACTACACCTTTGTAATCCATGAAAACCACAAGCATTGCCTTCTTTTTCGACTGAAAACGACATGGTTTTCTTGGTCTCTGCTCATTTGGTGAATGCCATTCACTTGCCTGATGTCTAGATTGCATATCATACTCATAAACCCACGTCTCGTCTCCAGTAATGATCCTTTTGATAAATAGGGATCGGTTTCAGTCTTCAGCCTTTTGCGACCTCAACATGGTCAAAATTTTAAAAAATCTCTAACACACATAGAGATAGATGTACACTTGACTACGTAGGTTTTGCAGATGTCAAGCTATGACGCTATGATTTAGCGGTAATATCAACAACAGATTTACCAACTTAACAAAAATAAAAAAATCAAATCGGAACGATGCGCACGCTACACGAGGATTATTCCGAAAACTTTTTGTTCAAGGTAGTAAAGTCCACCCAGTTCGGGGCGAAAAATCATGAAGTCGCGGGATTTATAAAGGGTGTTCTTATAGAGGTATAGAACTTTAAGTTGCAATAAAACAACGATGGATTATTCGATTGAAATGAATTTTATTTATCCGAAAGATAATCTTGTGGCACTACATTTTAAATATGATCTCTGGCATATGACCGCCACGGCTGGCGCGGACGTAGTCCAATCTGGACGTCCAATTTTCGATGACTTTTTCGAACATTTTTGGCCGTATATCGGCAATAGCACGGCGAATGTTGTCTTGGTCCAGTGTTTGTTGCTTTACCGCACAGATCAATGACTTTATATAGCCCCGCAGAAAGTAGTCTAGCGGTGTTAAATCACAAGATCTTGGAGGCCAATTCACAGGTCCAAAACGTGAAATTAGGCGGTCACCAAACGTGTCTTTCAATAAATTTATTGTAGCACAAACTATGTGACATGTTGTGCCGTCTTGTTTAAACCACATCTCCTGGACATCATGGTGTTTCAATTCAGGAATAAAAAAGTTAGTAATCATGGCTCTATACCGATCACTTTTGACTGCAACGTTCTGGCCACCATCGTTTTTGAAAAAGTACGGACCAATGATTCCACCAGCCCATAAAGCGCACCAAACAGTCAGTTTTTCTGGATGTAACGATGTTTCCACATACACTTGAGGATTACGTTCACTCTAAATGCGGCAGTTTTATTTGTTGACGTAGCCATTCAACCAGAAATGCGCTTCATGGCTAAACAAAATTCGCTTATGAAAATCGGGAACAACAGTAATCTCGTTTTGGGCCCATTCGACGAATCTACGCCTTACTTGATGATCGTTTGGCGTCAATTCTTGCACGAGTTGGATTTTGTGAGAACGCAAACCAAGATCCTTCCACAAAATCTTCCATAAAGTGGATGGACACAGATCCAATTCCTGTGCTCGATGGCGGATGGACTCATTCGGGTCCTCCTCAATACTACGCTCTACAGCAGCAATAGCTTCTTCTGTATGCACCGTACAGCGTCTCTGGGGATGCGAGTTATCAATAAGAATAAACATAGTGCGAAAACGTTCCATGGTTAATGGAATTAACTGCTCTGATGGACGATTTTGTCGACGATACAATGGACGTAGTGCGCGATACGTTTCCCGCACAGAACCATTAATTTCGAAATAAAATTGCACTATTTGCAAGCGTTGTTCAGACGTGAGTCTATTCATGATGAATTGCCAAACTAAACTGAGAATAAATCACTTGACAGCTGTTAAATCGGTCGCCACCTTGAAAAGTAATGCCAACTTTAATTTCTATACCTCTATAAAAAACACGCTTTATATGCTTCATTTTATCTTATCCGAAGCTAGAATGTTTTATTTCGCACTATATATAGCCAGCTACTTGGACTTCTACATCTAGCAGTCGTCTCCACCTGTTTTCCATTCTTCTTCTTCTGTGGCTATCCTGCAGATTCCAGGCAAGTGCTGTACATGTGATATCATCATGAGTCTTCCTTAGATTGTGGCCAAGCTATAACCACTTTCGGTGTCGGATTTCGAAAGCTATTGACTATTGACACATGGTCCACCATAGAGTTGTATGAATGCAGATCGCCATATCTTCTCGAGGGGAACAATGGCGTCCCGGCCTTTATTAATTGTGCATTTGATGTTTTCAGCAGCAGAGTAGGAAGAGTGCTCGAATTGAATTCGTTTGTAAAGAGCGACTCTTTTTCAGAGCTGAATTATTAAAGAATTTAAAATACAACTCCCCAGAACAACTAAAAACAAAAGAATTTAAAAATAAAATTTGAAACGCAAATCGGATCGAAAAGCATCAAAACGATTTGAAAACGAGCAATTTTTTTTTTTTTTTTTTTGCTAAATGTTGTATGTGTAGAATAAGACATGCAAGTACGTACACAAACACATACGAATGCATGGTATTACACAAACAACATGTATTGAAAGGGATTGTTCGTTTTCGATTTTTATTTGTTTATTTTTAATTCGTTCGCAGTATGAATTTCGTGTCCACGTGTTCAAGAACAAAACTCACAAGCCGAGCAAAAATTATTTTGAGCAAAAAATATGATTCATGCGCACGAATTAAAAATAAAACTCCTGAGCATGAGGCACAAAACGAGCGAATTAAGGAAAATTCTGCTCACGTGCCGAGTTTTTACGTATTGTGTACAGTACAGTCTGTTTTTGTTTGTTCCTATGCTACCTCGATAGCAGAATGATTCCGTACACTCGATTGGACTGTCATCTATTTTAGTGGTTTCGTTGGTATCTGCATTTATGCGCATTAATTTAGTTTTTGGCATATTTATTGACAACCGTGCCAACGTAGCATACTTTCAAATACCACTCAGCATACCTTTTTTATATCCGTCTGTTTATGTTATGTAGTCGAGTTCCCTTAGGTTGCCTTAAAGCCTTCTTGTTATTTACCTGCTACTCTGAGATGCATAAATCATCACAGTGTCGAGCACTATGTTAAAAAGAATTAATGGTAAGACGAACACCTTTTTTCACTTGCATTCGACCTCTTGGTTTTTGTTCGTGCACCTACATACAAGCTTTCAAGCAGGCGTATAATTTTCCGTGGAACTCCCATACATTCTAATGATATCATGTTGACCTATAGTGTCGAATAGTTTCTCAAAGTCTATAAATCATAAGTAAAGAGTTGTGCTTCATTCGACGGACTTTTCCACATTTATACGCAGCGTATTGTCATAATCAATGCAGGATCGCCACATTGTTATTATGTCTAAAGCCAAACTGTTCGTTTTGCAGACCCGGTGTTACTCAAACTGAAAGTGGCCTATTCATTATATATACGATCAGTTTGTTGACCATGCTAGCTCGTGGGATTAATTTGGTGAGCAATTTTGTAAACAGAACTTTTATGTTTTTACTTCTTATTTTTAATTTTTATTTTTTTAAGTAACATGCTCACATAGTCGCTGTTTACCTTTAAATATATTATTTCTTACTTATTTCAACCGCAGAAAAAGCTGTTACTAATGAAGCGAAGGCAATCGTTACGCAAGTATGGTATGTGTAGTTCACATACTTAATTAAGAGAAAAAAAAATAAATAAAATATCTTAGAAAAGAGCATAAAAACCAACAATTCTCAATCAAAATAACATTTGATTTCTAGAAAAAAAATCTATGAATAGAAAAACATAAAAAATAATTTAAACATTTAGTAAAATATATAAAGGGTCCGCCATCTAACGTTTTTTTTTCAAGTAGTGCTTATTTCGTGAATGGTAACACTTAGCTCATGTCTGATTTGACAGATAATTAGTTTTATCCTTCCGCTGAACGAATATGGTTGTGTATACGCTTGAACTTCGCTTCGCTAAGTGGGCCTGCGATCGACTTACAGAAGATGCCAATTTTGTTGAACAAAAAAAAATCATCTTCTCAGATGAAGCTCATTTTGATCTTGGCGGGTATATAAACAAGCAAAATTGTCGCATATGGGGCACAGAAATCCCGCACGCATATATTTAAAGCCGATACACCCAAGACGAGTCACTGTTTGGTGCAGATTTTGGTCCAGAGGCATAATTGGGCCATTTTTCTTCGAATATGAGCAAGGTGTAGCCGTTACAGTCAATGGCGATCGTAATCGGGCCATGTTGAATGAATTTTTGTTCAGAAAAATTGAAGAGGAGGATATTAGCAACATTTGGTTTCAACAGGACGGCGCTATGTGCCACACAGCCGAAGCTACACTCGATGGTTTGCGCCCTGTTTTTGAAGATCACATTATCAGCCTCAGAGCTGATGTCGTTTGGCCACCTCGGAGCTACGATTTGACACCTTTGTACTATTATTTGTGTGGTGCCGTCAAAGATGAGTGTTACACCAACAAGCCAGAAATAATTGACGCTTTAAAGGACAATATTCGTGAAGCTATTGGTGAAATACAGCTCCACAGAATCAATAATGTGCTCAAAAATTGGACCGATTGTGCTTTCAAATAAAATAAAGAAATTTGAGAAAATATTCAGCAGTTTTTTTTCAGAGCTTTTTAAAAAAAAATATTTGGCGGACCCATTAGAAAGAAATTGTTTAATTTTGCACAAGCTTTAGTTACAAAATATTTCAAAAAAATTATCTTGTTCTTCGAAAACGACAAAAAAAACAACAATTTTTGACATTTTTAACAAATAAAAAATCGAAAATGGGTAAAGACAATCAGGGTCCATTATACGAATCTTCTTTATGTTGGTCACTCACATTAAGAGAAATTAACTGAACAATTTAACACTAATGTCTAACAGTTATACAAAACTTGGTGGTGTCGTAGTGTACCATAACACGCTCCTTACTAGGCTTGACTCCACTGGTATTAGAATTGTCGTTTACGTGAACGATATTGCCATTGCAGTATCTGGCGTTTGCTCGCAGACAGATATCTAGCCAAGGCGAATGTTCCCGTTCGAAAATTGCAACGGAATGCTACTCTTACTTTCCGACAATATCCCTGTGGCTCGAATAAGAGTTATCTTCGAATGATCCGAGATTTTCATAAAAAACATCTGGCATTCATGGCCTGGCTGCATCAGTAAATTAGAAGATTTTCAGGGAAATTCCTGTCACTTTACAGGCTTTCCACAGCCTTCAGTATGGCCATAATCTTCTCGTGAAATAAGCTGCAGTTGTCAGATAATCTATAATACAGTCTAATATCGGAACCTGGAGTCGCTGGTATCAACCTTAAGTGCAATTCTAGAAACTACTGGTTCATTAGTCTAGAAGTATGTAGGAGAGATCTCGAGATCAAGTCCCTTGCCGAGAAACTAATGAGAGACCATGATTTTATTCCGATTCCAAGCTAAGTAGATGATTAATCTACTGTAACTCGACACCATTGTGTGTAGTTGTGGTGATGATCCTTACTTAGAATTTTAACTTTATACCGGTAGGTGGCGTTTTCTCCTGATGTATCGTCTGATGTTTGCCATAATAGCCATAGGTAAGCTGGATGGTCAGGGGAGCTTCTTTAGATGGATTTTTCTGGAGGGAGGATGCAGTTCCTTTATTAAGCCCTCAAAGCCACGATTAAATAATTCTTTGTCATATCCTCTACTAGTGTTCGAACTTGGCCGCTACACCACTTAAACCCCTAGACCACGTCGACCAGAATGTGTCAAGTTAAGTAAAGCAAACAAGGCTTTGGTTGGTGTGGAGCAGTGTGTACTGGTGATCAGAACAGCTGCCTGCCTGCAGACCTTGTTTAATATTAACACTTGCACACCAATAGTAAAACTAACCCCCTAAATCCTTCTTACGGGCCTCTTACAGGTGTAAAGCGTATGTTTTCCTTCCAGGTACGACAACTGTTTTTGACACCTCGCCTAGGGTTGCCTTCATTAGCTCTTACAGCTTGCTTTCATATTTCCCATAGCACCTTCCTACCACGATGAGGATACCTTCCTTCTGAGGCCATCACAGTGGTTTCCTTCCCATTAAGATCATCTCCTAAGCAAAGGACTTACCCAAGCTATAATCGATTTTCCACTCTCTATCGTTCCAACGACTAAAAAATTGTCTTAAAGCTTGCATTTTCAAAGGCGCCCTAAATGTCTAAGAAGGTACAATGAGCCTCTTTCCTATCTGAGAATGCTTTTTCAATACTACCCAGAAGAGACAAATTGGCACTCTCTGTAAGCCTCCCTTTCACTTACGCGAACCGACTCGTATGAAAAGGGCATTCAACAAGGTACCTTTCCCTTATAAAGACATCTATAATTGTTTTCTGATAGGACTGATAGGAGGTCTATACATCTTATGAAGATCACTAGGCTTACCTGTCTTCGGTATAAAAAGAATAGTAGCAAAGCTGCCCTTAAAAATCACTAGCAGTTTTGATAGGATTATGTAGGAGCTCTTTTGCAAAAAAGAGAGAAAAATCCCTGGATATTTGTAAGGTTTGAAGGAGCCAACTTCCCAAAAAAACCTGTCCGAGGTGAATATTCTACACGCAAGACTCTTGACCCTTCTGGTGATATGTACAGAGGTGGGAATACGCCGATACTCGTGTACAAATGCAATGGGTTGAGAGTCAGAAGAATGTGTCCTAAACAAGAGATCCAAAGGCTGCCTCTAGATCCAGTGTAGCTTCCGATTTCAGTACATAAGAATTGAAATGATCAACTATATTGCTAGGGACTTTGAAGTCAAGCCAAAGGCGGCAAATCTTCAATAGACTGACATTACTACCACCATGTATATCTCTAAGACGTTCTAATTTCCCTTTTTTAGTGCATGAGGCAAACACTATAAGTTTGCTAGTCGCCTGTGCGCTTGAACTCATTGTTTTACTAATGACGAATTTATGATATAACAGTTTGAAATACATGAACAATGGTTGCCATCTTCCCCAAATTGTCTTTCACACTTCTGTTGGAAAAAGCCTTAATTTCGGTTTCTTCAACTTGTACTCGTACAATTACAAATTTTTACAATTAAAAAAAAAATTTTTTTTTTTTTGAGGGTGTTCTGCTCCAAAAAGACCAGAAAAATTAAACCAACAAGACTTACAACGATTCTTTTTTCTTTTTTATTCTTGACAATAGTTGAAGAATTTTTTGTTGTCATTATATTCGTTGTTGTTGTTGTAATAGTTGCTATTGCTGTTGTATAAACAAGTAAAAAGTATCGATTATAGTTTGCAGTTGGTACCCCTGACCTATAATAACTTTTCCTAATTGTTTATTTTAATATTCAAAAAATTTTTGTATTTTTTTCTCCCATTTACTACGGCTTATTGTTCTCTTTCATTTCATATTTTCTCCAACACACACTCTCTCTTTTTTTCAATAATACTGTTGGCCTTGTGAGCGTGTGTGTATGTGTGTGTGCTATGAAATTATAAAACTTGAGTTGGTTTGTTCTTCTTAAACTTCTATTTATTTTTTTATGGACTTTTACTCATTGCTGTTTCCCTCTCTCTCTTTCCCTTATTCTCTATTGCTTTGTTATGCCTTAAGTAAGCAAACTTTTTTTATAAAAACTAATTCAATTAAAATTGGTTTGCACTTGAACTCCGATCAAAGTCATTTACTTGTTAAGAAAACGAGAGAACAACTACAGCAACGAAAATGAAAAAATAGGAAAAATCTCTAACCAGAGGCGTTTTTCTTAAATTGGAAGAGGAAAACAAAAACAAAAGTACTTTTTTTTGTTAAAGTACTAATTTCACACAAAGAATACTTATATTCTAATGGTTGATTGTAGTAGAAGAAAGACTTTCAAAATCACAATTTTTAAATGTAATATCCGGTGGGCCATCTTTCGGTATAAATTTGAACAGCGGTTATTTCGAAGCTGCCAATATTTATGTCATTTTATTCTATCACAAAATTCAGTATCTGATCTCCACTAAACGACATGAAACGATTCACGCTTGAGCAACGTTGCGATTTATTGGAAATTTATTTCCAAAACAAAGACAATTGATCGGAAAATGGAAAAAAATCAAAAAAAAAAATTTAAATAAAAAAATCATTAAGTTCGTGTAACTGGTTTCGTTGATGATGCGCTATGGCGTAAGCGTGCCCATACAGTGTGTACACCCGAACTTATCGTAGCTGTGGCTGAGAGTTCTCAAAAATTGAATATTTTATGCACCAACTTTTGTCGAATTTTGCAAAAAGATCTCGTTACGACGCCTTACAAAGTTCAGTTGGTTCAAGAGTTGAAGCCGCATGACCATCTGTTTCGTTTTCACGATGAAGACGACTTTGCCAAAAAAAATTATTTTTTCGAATGAAGCCTATTTTCATCTTGGTGGGTAAATTATTAAGCAAAATTGCCGTATTTGTGGCTCAGAAAACCCAAATGTGGTCTTACAGAAGCCAATGCACCCATTACGAGTGACTGTTTCATGCGACTTGTGGAGCGGAGGCATCATTGGCCCATATTTCATATTTTATATATCTCAACCATTACAGTCAATGAAGACACCTATCGCACCATGATAACTAATTTTTTTGTGCCCGCTCTTCATGGTATTGATGGGAACGTTGTTTGGTTTCAACAGGATGGTACAACTTGCCACACATTTCATGCCACAATCGATTTATTGCGTTAAACGTTTGATGGTCGTTTAATCAGACGAAATATTGATGTCAGTTGGCTGCTAAGGAGCTGCGATTTGACACCGTTGGACTATTTTCTGTGTAGCACCGTTAAAGACAAATATTATGTCGACAAACCAGAGAAAATTAAGCATTTGAAGGCCGAGATATGACCCCATACACTGTGAGCCATATGAATAAAATAATGTATCATTTCTTACCAGAACAATTCAAATCGTTTTTGTTTTATTGCATTTTTAAATTCAAACTTTTAAGTGAACCATGCGAAGCAATTTTGAAGAAAGACATCATGGTTGTATTTGGTTTACTTTTATTTAAACATTAAGTACCTCTGCTTTTTTAATTATTACCCGTTAGTTACAAAATATTTTTTTATTTTAAATGACTGATGCCTTTTCTTATTTAATAAATTTCCATATTGAGGAGGGTAATTTTAATTTTTGTTTTTATATTTTCATTTAATAAAAATGCAAATAAGTTTTGTTGCAAAAACATAAAAAAGAAAAGAAAAAAAATGAATTAAAACAGAAACAATTTCTTTTCTAATGGAAAACTTTTATGGAAAAACAATTTTATAAATATTTTCAAAAAAAAATAATAATAATAAAAAGAAACACAAAAATAACAATATATTCAGTTGTAATTAAAACACAAAAATATTTGAAGTATTTAGCCTTAAAATAATATGAAGCAACAGGCAAAAAATAAAAAAAATATTGTTTTATTTCTAAAAGAATTTATTTAAAAATCCAAAAAAAATTTAAATGATATAATATTGTTACGAAAATAAGGTTGGACACCATAGCATTTACTACATCGCTAAAATTAATAAACCAAAGCTGCAAGAACAACTATACGTGCTGTTTACAATTAACCAAATCTATAACAACAAACATTAGCAGAGATAAAGTAAAAAAAATAACACGGCAACAACAATAATTAAGCAGCAAGAAAACAAGTAACAGACAATAAACAAGCAAAAACAATGGCTACAAAAGAACCAAAAAGAAATTAAAAGAAAGAAATATCGAGAGGCTCGAGAGCTTTCGATGTGTTGCTTACTCAGCCATCGATGCGATCAGCAATCAGTTAATGTGCCGTAAACTCAGCGAGTGCAGTTTGTATGAAGAGAGTTTATAAGGAGTAAACTCGTGAAGTAAATCGTGAAGTGAAAAAACCAGTATAGTTGGAGCTAACTCAGTAAAGAGAGTTAAGTGTGGATAACCTCTGGTTGAAAAGGTTATGATCGAACCTAAATTATACCTACGATCGCGTTGGAAGATCTTTAGGAAGAAAGATCTGTCGAGTTATTGTTGTTATTTACAAAGTTGTAAACAGACAGAGTAAAAAAGAATAAAAATTGTTATTGCCTGTAAAAAGATTGCAAGCAGTGGTGCACATAACTGTGTTGAATAAAGGATTTTTAATTAAAACCAAACACAAAATTTATTTTATTTTGACTAGAATCTAGGAACTCATAAAAACACGTTTTTAAAAAGGTAAAAACGTAACAATATTTGTTACTCTACAGAGAATACTAGTTAATCTGAAGTAAAATCCTAACACCTTTTGTTATGTAAGTTTTTAAATCAAATTTAGATCAACATTTTTGCTTAATTTTTTAATAATTAGACGCCAGCATTTCAGATGTTACGTTCGGTTGGATGGCGGAATTTAGCAGCGTTAAGAACTTGGCTATTTTCAATGCATTTGTAATTGCTTAACTAAGCTATACAGCAAAAGTAAAAAGCAAAAGCTAAAGGGTAAAATTTTTGCTGAATGCTTACTGAAAATTTTAAAAAATAATAAGCAAAAGCAAAAATCAAAAGCGAAAACTAAAATAGTAAATAACTTGCTTAGTAAGCAAAGCAACTATTTTATTAAAAAAAAATAGCTTTTGCTGTAAGCGATAAGTTATAGCCTAATTCTTGTTACTTAACTGTTTATTACAATGTGGGCGTATATTGCGACTCTATCACCAATAACTGAAAGAAGTGAAAAACAAATTAACAAATTTTTCCTCCATGAAAACCCGGTTTAAAAAAAGAAAAAACCAACCCAGCGGGTTTTTTTGTTTTATTATTTTATTTACAAATGCTTCCAATTTTTGTTCAGTCGACAATACTTTTGATGTACTCAAACCAATAAATTGAAATAACAAAAAAAAAAAAACAAACCATCAAAACCAATTACACAGGTTCCATGTGAACAAAGTAATTCGCATATGTAATTCAAAGAGCCAAAAAAGAAATAACATTTCGAAAGCTCTTTTGGACACCTCAGATTTAAGTCAGCGAGGATTTAGTCGCCTACATACCTTGGAGTAAGCTTTTGCCCAAATAAATATAGTACTAGTTTCTGGCGCAACAAAGACTGGAATAGCTTAGTACTACGCTTCCTACCCAGACATTGGAAGCAACCGCAAAATAGTTATAACCTACCAACTATTTCTCTGGTAACATATGATTTGCATGCCACATTTAGATGCACTGATTTAGAGTACAGCTTGTTTCAATGAGAAAGTTCTGTACACATCAATGCGAATAAGGCAAAAGTTCACAGAACATGTTATTATGATGGAGCATTACGGCTGCATAACTGATCGCATATTCCGTTCATTTTTCAGGCAACGGCTAGATTTAAACGAATCAATCACGTTTAGTACAGGACTTCTGTGATCAATAAAACCGATCTCAGTAGCTCGTCAACGTTTGGTTGTACCTGCATCAAAACCAATCAAGTTGTTTTCAAGTTATGATGAAATATATTGGCATAACTACCATATTTTGAGCGAAAAATTTGTCACGCCCATAGAAAAAATTTTAGCCCGATGGAAAAAAACTTAAAACGGATTTGAATTGATCGCATTGAAATCATTATATTCCATATAGTTTTATTCAGAGACGTTTTTTGCTGTACACCAGTGTTATAAGTGCATTACGACAATCGTGTGATCATACCTCTACACTGCTTTGGTCAATGATTGATACTGACTCCGTAGGGGTGGCGTGGTGTAGTGGTTAGACGTCATGAAAAAAAAATAATTTCAATTTCGAGTGTTTAATTAAACACCAATCTTCAGACAAATCCATCTGGCGACGATGACAAACATCACATGAAAGATCAGGAGATAAACATTACCACTTACCAAAGATTTTCACAACTATACAATCACATGGAGGCGAGCTACTAATCAACTACTTAGCATAAAATCAATTGATTAATGAAACTGAAAAAAGTCAATGGATGCTTTGTGAAAAAGCATATGCTCACTATAGAATGAACGAATAAAAAATACTCTCTAAAGGCCATATAAGATCCCTCAGGTACTCGAAATAATAAAATATTTTTAAGAAAAATTTCTTGGCTTTGGTCAGGTCAAAACTTTATTTGCAAATTTTCATTTCGTTCTACGATGGTGCTGCCAGAGCATCTGAAAACCACTCTCAAGAAAGTGGGTTCCAAGCGAATTTGTCTCATACAGCCGCATTATACCGCATTCAGGTGTAAAGTGTTGCATGGAGGAGCGTTTTCTGAACTTCTCAATGTAGTTTCAGGTGTTCCTTAAAGATGTATGCTGTCCCCACTTATTTTCTTGATGTTAATCGACGATGAACTTCAAAAAAGTATAGGAAACAGTCCCAACAAAGGCATTCTTTACTTTACGCCCTGACTTTTTTTCTCCTTCACTCATATATGCAGCATAATGGCTACCCACAAAGCATCCATTTGATTTGTTTCAGTTTCTTTAATCAATTTGATCTTTCAAGGCTAAGTAGATGATTAAGCCACTGTAGCTCCCCATCATATGATTGTGTAGTGGTGAATATCATTGCTAATTGGTGGCGAACTTTACTTTAGCATTGCCATTTTTTTCTAGTAGGTGGCGTGTTTTCTTGATCATTCGTCTGATAATTGTAATCATCGCCAGAGGTAAACTGGAACGCCGTCGGGTGGCTTCTTCTTTATTTTTTAGATGGAGTTGTCTGGAGGGAAGTTGAAGCTTCCTCATTAATTACTCGCAATCACAATTAAAATGTTTTTTTCTTCGTTATGTCCTCTGTTGCGAATTGAACATGGGTTGCTACACCACGCCACCCCTACAGCGGCGTTAATTATGCTGATGATATTGCGTTGATATCCATGAAGCGATGCCACATGCAGCATAAACTAAATGGCTTCCGAATAGATTCTGAAAAATGCCAGTTGCGATTCAATGCCAATAAAACAATAACCATGCGACTGAATAGCTTACACCCTGATCGCATTTTCCTTGCTGATAAACCTGTTGAAGAGGTACAAAGTTTGACATACATTGGCACCCAAATCACACCAGATGACGGTGCCAAAACGGATATCAAAGTTCACTTGTGAAGGCAAAAAAGAACATTTGCAGGCGTTCGAAAAATGTGGTGTTGCCGGCAACTATCTTCAGTAACAAAAAATCGAATGTACGATGTATATGTACTTCTCTACCGAAGTGAAACTTGGCATGTGTCCGTGGAGGCAACGAACAAATTATAAGCTTTCACCAACCGCTGCCTGCAGAATATTCTTTGTATATGGTGGCACTACAAATGGATTTTTATCTCTAATTTTTATAGAGATGCGGACACTCATTGTGCTGGAAATTAGATTTCGAAAATGGCGCTGGATTGGGTACACATTGCGGAAGCCGCTTGAAATGTGCAGCCCTCGGTCGACCGAAAGGGCCATGGCGTTATATATACCTGTTGAATGAGATAAAGTCTGTTAATGAGAATCTAAGCTGTAAGCAGATCAAAGGTCGAGCTAAAGATCGCTGTAAATTACGGAACTTTTGTATGGCACACTGTGCGCCACTTAAGTGGCGCTGTATCAATTATTAATAATAATTAAGTGTTACAAACATTATTACAAACTCATTATTATTACAAACTCACAAGGGAAGGTGGCTATAACAAAATTGAAAAATAACATTTAAAAAACAAAAAAACAAAATGCCAGAGTTAAACAAAATCTAAATGAACAATTTGCTAAGAAATAGTAACAATAATTCAATTATATTTTCTCTATCTGCACAAGAAAATTTAAATTAAAAATAAAAAAGAAATTCATTTACAAAAATGTTTACAAAAATAATAAAAAAAAATTAAAAAAAATTGTTTAAATAACCGTATCGTAAGCATTATTATTTTATTATCAGATTATCTATAAGGAAATCTTTTTGTTTTCGCATGCTGGCTGTTGTTCTTATTGTTTTAATCTGGTTTGTTTGTTTCAAACTCATAATGAATGGCTTCCCTAACGTATTATACACTCACATTTACTTAAACGTTCTGCCATTACAAACCATGCAGCCATAAACTGTCTTATTACTCTGCTATATCCGTTTTAAATATGCACGCACTTCCGTTTCCAGTTTCATGTTGCTACCACGACTGTATGAGTTTGTTTGTTTGTCTATTCGTCTGCTTTTGGCTGTTGCTTTCATTTATTATTTTCGATTTTATTTTTATTTTTATTTTTTGATTTATGATTTATGATTTCATTGCCGGTTTATAAACAACACAATGTAAAGGGTGTGCCAAATATTTTTTTTTTTTTGTTGTGAAAATGCTATAAAAAAAACTACTGAATACTTTCTCAAATTTCTTTTTTTATTTGAAAGTACAATCCTTCCGGTTAATAATGGAAAATAATTTTATTCAAATGGCTGCCTCGGCTGGCCATGCAGTAGCCTACACGATCGGTCCAATTTTTAAGCACAATATCGATTGTGTGCAGCTGTATTTCACCAATGGCTTCACGAATATTGTCCTTTAAAGCGTCAATTGTCTCTGGCTTGTTAGCGTAACACAAATAATAGTCCAACGGTGTCAAATCGCAGCTCCGAGGTGGCCAAACGACATTAGCACTGCGGCTGATAATTCGATCTTCAAAAACATGGCGCAAAACATCGAGTGTAGCTTCGGCTGTGTGGCACGTAGCGCCATCCTGTTGAAACCAAATGTTACTAATATCCTCCTCTTCAATTTTTGTGAACAAAAATTCGTTCAACATGGCCCGATAATGATCGCCATTGACTGTAGCTGCCACTTCTTGCTCATTTTTGAAGAAAAATGGGCCAATTATGACTCTGGACCAAAATCCGCACCAAACAGTGACTCGTCTTGGGTGTATCGGCTTTTCAATGTATGCGTGCGGGTTTTCTGTGCCCCAAATGCGACAATTTCGCTTGTTTACATACTCGCCAAGATCAAAATGAGCTTCATCTGAAAAGATATACACAACCATATACGTTCAGCGGAAGGATAAAACTAATTATCTGATATGAGCTAAGTATTACCATTCACGAAATAAGCACTAGTTGAAGAAAAATGTTAGATGGTGGACCCTTTAGGAGAGAGATAGAAGACGAATTATTTTCAAACAATTTAAAAAGATATTTAATAATTGTTTTAAATGTTTTAATTTTATTTTGTGAAAATTTATTATGATTTAATTATTCGTTAAATAAATTTAGAAGTTATTAATTATATTTTAAATATATGGTGTTTTTTAAGAGCTTGAGATTTTAGGTTCTCAGTTAGCACAAGAAAGAAATAATATATGGTTTTTATTCTAATCTGGTAGATAATTTCATGGCATTTAATTTTTTTAATATGATAACCGACATATGTCTGCTGCTGCTATGCGACACATGGCAGTCTGGCGTTAATGGCGGCTTGAGTATTGTTGCTGAATTGTCACTTTAAATCAGTCATTTACCATTGCCCTATAAGAAGTTCATGATTTACACGAACGTGGTGGCCAGTGAACAATACCATTTCTAGAAAGAATGTTGTTACCAGATTTATCTTGCAAAATATCGATTTTTAAGCACGTTGTACAGCAAATTACACCGTCTGGATGGGCGATGATGTTTATTGCTTGTTTTGAAAGAAATAATTACCGATGATACCGCCAACGTGCAAACCGCACCACATGGTCAATATAAATGGTGATGTAAAGGGTCCGCCATCTAAGGTTTTTTTTTCAACTTGTGCTTATTTGGTGAATGGTAACACTTAGCTCATGTCTGATTTGACAGATAATTTGTTTTATCATTCCGCTGAACGAATATAGTTGTGTTCAATGCTTTTTCGCTTTGCTAAGTGGGCCTGAGATCGACTTACAGAAGATGCCCATTTTGCCAAAAAAATTATCTTTTCAGATGAAGCTCATTTTGATCTTGGCGGGTATGTAAAGCATTTGGGGCACAGAAAACCCGCACGCATACATTGAAAAGCCGATACCCAAGACTAGTCACTGTTTGGTGAGGATTTTGGTCCAGAGGCATAATTGGGCCATTTTTCTTCGAAAATGAGCAAGGAGTGGTCGTTACAGTCAATGGCGACCGTTATCGGGCCATGTTGAACGCATTTTTTTCAGAAAAATTAAAGAGGTGGATATTAGCAACATTTGGTTTCAATAGGACTGCGCTACGAGCCACACAGCGGCAGAGCTGATATCGTTTGGCCACCTCGGAGCTGCGATTTGACACCGTTGAACTATTATTTGTGGGCTGCCGTCAAAGATAAGTGTTACGTCAACAAGCCAGAGGCAATTGGCGCTAAAAAGGACAATATTCGGGAAGCCATTGATGAAATACAGCTGCACACAATCGATTATGTGCTTAAAAATTGGACCGATCGTGTAGGCTACTGCATGGCCAGCCGTGGCAGCCATTTGAATGAAATTATTTTCCATTATTAACTGGAAGGATTGTACTTTCAAATGAAAAAACAAATTTGAGAAAATATTCAGTAGTTTTTAAAAAAAAAAAAAATAAATAAATATAATGGACGACCCTTTATATGATTATTAATTCCCATAACATTCCATGAAGGAACATGGGGACTTCTCTCAGTAAATGAACTGCACCCGATTCTATTTTTTAATTCACTGAAAGGGACCTACAGTTTAACGCCGGCTCCGAACGACAAATGCGTTTAGAGAAGTTTTCAATAGTAGTAATACTCATAACCAGTTACTAGCTAATGTTATGAGGTGATACCACTGTCGAAAAACTTTTTTCTTTTTTTTTAAGATGGTCTGGCCTGGTATTGAGCCGACGACCTTCTGGTTGATAGGTGGGTGTCTTACCTACGATACCACAGCGGCACACAATGATGATGTGTCCCTCACTGACGTAGCCATTTAACTGGAAATGAGTTGCATCATTAAACATATTCGTGATCGCGGAAACAGAAGTCAGAGAAGCGCTGACGATCGATTAGAGAATTGCAGCAAGTGTGGCAAAATTACCGCAATGACAGATGGATATATGCCTTTATACCCTGCGCCCAAATGTGTATTACGAGACGCCACAGCGAATTAGATTATTATCTTACGCATATTCTATCCCGCCATGGGTGTCCAGATTTCCCAGGTGATCTCTAAATCGCGCAACACGTTAAGTTCGAGTGTGACAAGCTTACCAACGAACGTAGTGTACAAGAGGGAATTTTTTTCGGTAGACCAACTGCTGAAAAATTGACTGCCGAAATGTGCTCATCAAATGCCAAGTGAAATGCCGGCGGATTGTTCGCCGGACGAATTTTACGCACTCTCGGCATAATCGAGACAGAATGCAGGGAACTGCTGAGACAAGCCAAGCAACAACGGAATCGACTCCCTTTCGAGCAAACGCAGTAATGAGACGATGGATCGTAAGATAACTAAAGTGATTTTTGAGCTTAGTTTTCCAGACTGTCACTTGCCATAACACTAAGTCGGTAGTTCTGGGAGGATTCACCAACGGGGTGATGTTAGTGGGTCCTACACTGACTGAGGTTTCAACTACTTTTCATCTCAATAAAAAAAAAACTGATTGACCTTAAAATGAACGAAGTGCTTTACGAACTTCTCGAATAGATTCTTTTTTTCTTATGGTACATTTTCAGAGTTCTTCGATAATCGTGCTTCAGTACGGACTCTTCATTTTTCAAGTGGCATAGCTCAAAGTTGCTTAAGGTATTGTCTTGCATATGATTGCAAGCTACTTGTTGGTGATGTTGTTAGACAAAAGACAAGTTTCAATGCCGTGCAATAGATCTGACTTTACGCATAAATATTTTGAGCTTAGTTTGCCGGATATACTAGAGCTTTTTCATACGGACTGCAGTCGTCTAAATGCCGCTCTTGATTTGTTGAACCTGTTGTTAATGACTGTTTTTTTAACGCCGTTGGTTGGTATTCAACTTTCTCAGTAGCAAAACTTATTGACGTACTCAATTGTTTGGATCTGTAGCATTATCTTTTCTGCGCTACTGTTGTTAATTCTCTTGGGTCTCACTGGAAGCCAGTCTTTCCAGATCTTATAATTTTTATTGAATGTTGACGACCTTGTGTAATAGCAGGCACATCATCTGCACAGTACAGGCTCTCAATTTTTCGTTAGACACTCCAGGTAATGCCTCTTCTCTGTGAACAGACTTCGCCCATGACCTCATCCAGTACAATAGTGAATATCTAAGGTGACTGTTTTATTACAACATTGCTGTAGAATTGTTGACTAATGTTCGCCTTTAAAAAACAGAAAGTATTTTTTCTTCAATGCAACCACCTTTGGGTAACATGTTTAAAATTAACGGACATAGAATAGAGGATGTGAGAGCGTTTGAGACATTTCTAGAACTTTCCAAACTGTAGGCAATTAGGTATATTAGGAGTAGGGAGATCGAACGGTTATTATTCGACCGGTTTTAACCGGTTTTTTCGTTTTGTCGAATACGCTTTTTTTTAAATGTCCATTTTTCGAATACCGAATAAACCGGTTATTTTAACACGCAGAACCGGTTAATTTCAATATGTATAATTTGTATGTTTTCATATTTTTTAGTGCAAATATACTTAAGTATTTTTCTAAATTTAATACTATATAACGTCTTATTTTTATACTGTATGTGACAAGCTTGAACATCGCACAAATAACGTGAAAACAATTGTAGATCGTAAAAGATATGCACACTTGAGCGACAATAAGTTTTTCTCATTTTCTGAAAATAAATATTAATTTTTTATATATGAAGAATGATGATCAACTCTACTCAATGAAAGCGACATACAAACGCCAGCTCCGAACGGCAGATGTTATAGTTAGTAAAGTTTTTCAAACGTAAATAGTCAAAACCAGCCACTAGCAATGTTGTGAGGTGATACCGCTGTTGTCAGATCATGTGGCCTGTAATTGATTAAAATCTTCCTGGTTGGTAGACGGGTGTCTTACCTAACATACCACAGTGGCTGGCACACACTATTAAATATACGAGTATGATGCATGCATTTATGTTTCTATATATGTCCTCTAAAATGTGAAAATATTTGGAAATAAATGGAAAGGATAAGTCTAAATATATTGATTATCCTTGAATACTAAGCTGACATCAGAAATTATTAACCACCTTCAATGTTTATGAGATTGACGATATTATGCAGCAAGCAAAACTGGATTCTACACCAAGTAGTCTGTAGGCGTTGGCTGAATCACTGGATGAAATATCAGGACGTTGCGGTGTCGAGGAAGAAACGTCCGTTAAGGCCCTAAAAAGCCGAAAGTTGTTCTAGCACTCTTACTTGCTAGAAACTACAACGTGGGACAAAATTTATCAATTTTATTTGTTAATGCACTTGAATTGAAAAGAATGTTATTTTAATAGCAGAACTGGCTTTTTTAATTTTCAATTTTTCGAATTATTCAAAAACCGGTTTTTAAAAAAGTCGAATAATCAATCTCCCTAATTAGGAGGCTGCTTTGCCTACGTCGACAGTCATAAAGTAGAGTCGTGTTTAGGCGTAAATAAAAGTGTTGTATAAACGAATGTTAAGTGAAGTATAAAAACGAGGGCGGATTGACATTGAAGCTACCTAGCGCTAGATGGCAGCAAAAACACTTCAGCTGTTAAAATTTTAGCCAAATTCATCGATTAGTTTAGTTGTTGTAGTCGTTTGAAGTAAGCAACTTTTGTGTTTCTTGGAAAATAGAAAAAAAAAAGTGAATTTCGTGTAGTGATTAAACACTATTATTTGAAAGGCAAAACGGCGAAAGAGACAAACAAAAAGCTTGATAAGCATTACGGCGAATATGCTTCGTCAGATTATATGGTCAAATATT
The DNA here is from genome assembly GCA_023159175.1 of Wohlfahrtia magnifica. NCBI lineage: Eukaryota > Metazoa > Arthropoda > Insecta > Diptera > Sarcophagidae > Wohlfahrtia > Wohlfahrtia magnifica. The sequence goes on along the minus strand of JAKWBJ010000052.1, from coordinate 4,094,175 downwards.
AGATTGCTGAACTTAAACGGGGCCGAACAAGCACTACAACAATACCATCAACAGGAAGGCCAAAAGAGGTAGTTACTGAAGAAAATATCAAGAAAATCCGCGATATCGTTATGAATGATCGCCGGGTCAAAATACGTGAGATTGCTGAAATGGTAGGCATATCATATGAACGTGTGTTCAACATTTTGCATGAACATTTGCATATGAAAAAGCTATCGGCAAGATGGGTGCCGCGTTTGCTCAGTGTTGAACAAAAACGAGTTCGACAGATCACTTCACAGCGGTTTTTTGACGTGATAAAGCATAATCCTGCTGATTTTTGGCGTAGATTAATAACTGTTGATGAAATGTGGGTCCACCACTACACACCTGAAACCAAAAATCAATCGAAGCAATGGGTGGAAGCTGACGGAAGTGCTCCGAAGAAGGGATCCACAATCACAGGAGAGTATTATCGTGCATTATTATATCAATTGGTTCATGCAATCAAGGAAAAACGACCACATTTAAACAAGAAAAAAGTGCTCTTTCTTCAAGACAACGCACCAGTTCACACAGCATTAGATACGATGCTAGAACTACGAGAAATCCACTTCGAATTGGTTGATCATCCACCTTATAGTCCAAATTTAGCCCCTAGTGACCTTTTCCTGTTTCCAAACATGAAATAATGGCTCGCAGGAAAAACATTCATCTCAAACGAAGAAGTGATTACCGAAACTAATGCGTATTTTGAGGAGTTCCCAAATCGTATTATTCAGATGGTATAAAAAAGTTGGAAAATCGTCTTACTAAGTGATTTGTCTATCTTGATTTGTCCGTGTCAGGGTTGGCAAAAAATCGGGTATAAAAAAACCCAACCCAACTGGTTTTGTTGGTTTTTTTGGTGGGTTTTTTATTTGGGTTTTTTAAATATTTCAAATTTTTGTTCAAATCGACAATACTCTTGTTGGGCTCAAGGAGGCATTGTGTATTATGAGCTGTTAAAACTCAGTGATCGGAGCAGACTGCAATTACTTCGTTTGAACATTGCATTATGCGAAAAAAAAGCTCGGAATATAAAGACAGACATGATTAATTTATTCTTTTGCATGACAACGTTCGGCCTCTCGTCGCAAAAGTTGCCAAACGATTGTCAGAAACGATGAAATGCTGCAACCTCAGTATTCTTCGAATATTAGTCCCTCTAACTATTGGCTGTTTGAACGGATGCAATATCTTTTTGTATTTCACTGAATCATTTCTTTTCAAGAAATATAAAATTGGCTTTGAAGTTGGATTTTTTTTTAAATGAGATTCGAAAATTGGCTGAAAAAAAGATGGCGAGGAAAAGATGTAAGCAGTGATTTTACACATTTTTATTTTGATAAATCCATTAATTCATTATCTTTTTTGAGGCAAAAAATAAAAAACGAACCGAATTAATTTGTACTCTCAATACATAATAATAATTCCTTTAACATTCCATGAAGAAACACGGGGACTTCTCTCAGTCAATGAGCTGTACCGGATTCTACTCAATGAGTATAAACACTGAAAGACACCTACAGTTTAATGCCGGCTCCGAACGGCAAATGCATTAGAGAAGTTATCAATATAGCAAGTAATACTCATAACCAGTTACTAACTAATGTTATGAGGTGGTGATACCGCTGTTGAAAAACTTTTTCTTTTCTTTTTAAGATGGTTTGGTCTCGTATTGATCCGGAGACCTTCTGGTTGGTAGGCGAATGTCTTACCTACCATACCATAGCGGCAATCTCAATACGTAAATTCTACTTATTTTTGTTCTAAATAAACTACGAACTACTTTAACTGAAAAAAACCCAACCGGATTTTTTTTAATTAAGCGGTGATCGTTAGCCATAAACATTGGGGAATTTGTTCAGATTCATTAAAAATGAATTTGCTAATGCATTGGTCAGCGAAGTTTTTCTTAACGAAATATTTTCTTGATAAATCGTATTCATAAGTTACTTCTAAAAATGCTAAAATGCTTTAAGACTTTTTCAGATTTTAGAGATTGGCATAGAAAAAACCTTTAAAATTTTACATGTTACCCTAGAATAGCATATGTTTTCAGCATAAGTACCAAAATCACGCATCATGCGGCCCAGGAGACTTGTTTAATGAACGATATTAAATAATATTTTTTGGGCATAGTCACTACTACTCTAAATTCTTGTCCAGTTATAAAGTATGTTCATTTATGTTATTGGGCTATAATAAATCTACCTTGAAAGCTTAAAGCCATGGACATTTCTAATTCATAAAACTTCATAATTTATAAACATTTTTGTATAACATTAACACTTCGAATAGTAGAATACAATGAACGCAGTTAAAATTTTAAATAAAATGCACATTACTGAGCGCAGTTTTCTAAGTCTTTTAATGAAATTATCTTTGCTACTGAAAGCCTATTTACAGCCTTAAAGCGCTTTCACGTTTGCTAATATATGCTGCCTTTAGAAACAAAATTATTTGTTGAAAATACAACACGTTTGGCTTTTATGTGAAAATTGTTTTAAACTTTTTACCATAAAAATAACAACAACAAACATAACCAATTTTCAATTTCCGTTAATGGTTTCTCTATGAAAGTGCCAAACCAAAAAATTTAAAAAATCAAACAAATTTTTTTCACATACATGTGTATAATATGTATGTATGTATGTATATGCGCTTAACTCGTATGTTAGCATTTATTTAAATGTAATAAATGCAGGAATATGTTTTGGATTTTATGGTTTCTATTGTTGTTGTTGTTGTTTCGGTTTGGATATAAAATAGTATTAAGGATATTGGCCAAAAACCTACAACTTACCAACAAACAAATGAACATGTTTGTACAACACCAACAACAACAACACAAACGCCATATGCGCTCAATATTTATATTTGAGGGCAAAGTTATAAATAACCGAACATTTTTATGTCACCAACAAAAACCAAAAAAAAAAACAAAAAAATATTTATTTTATTGACAATATTTTGTTTAGAGCATGGCTTAAAGAATGGTTAATAATATAAAAAAACTTATAAAATTTTTCTATGATTTTATCGATTTTTAAATAAAAAAGAGACTTATTAAGGAAAAATGCGTTTTGTAACCAAAATAGATCAAAATCTCCAATTTTATGCTTATGGTTTTAAGTTTAACACCGTTTACAAGATACTCGTCTGAGTTCTTCTTAATAGCGTCAAAATAATATAAACATACCTTGTTGTTGTGTTACAGTTTTGATTTCCTCACTTTATCTTAATACAGTTTATCTGAATACACCAAATTACGAGAGCGGATTGATATTGAAGCTACCTAAGTAGGAAAAAAACATTTTTTTTTTCAAAAACCATTCAATTCTCAACATAGTCTCCTTTTAGCTCAATTAGACTTTAAGGTCAAAATAAAGAACATCAGAATTCATTTTAGAGCTATGGTTCCTTGTCCAAAGTTTCTTATCTTAATCTATAGAATACGATTTTCCTTGCCACTTGAGCGATTTTTTTTTTCGTTCCTAAAAATCAACATGCCCTAGTATATATGTATATACAGGGTATTCAAGCTACTATTATAGGGCTCATATGTGTCTGCTCGACATAGTTGTTGGTATGTGAATTACGAGCATCTCTAAACGAGGTGACGAGACATTTAAGCTACAATCCTATTTGTTTAAAGAAACATTCTGCGAAAACCTTTCATTTTACGTCAGCATTTCTTACAAAAAAAAAAAAAAACGAAGTTGACATACCTGGAAAATGATATAATTTTTCTGACTCGTGCTATCGTGTAGAGTAAGAATATGCTTTTGGAATTTTCGTAACATCTCCAAAATCTCAAGTTACGGATAAAAAACTGGTTTATCGAACATAAATATGAACGACACGCTTACAAGCGACCTGGTGAAAGTCTCTGAGTGGGGTCGCACAAACAGGGTCGATTTGAACGCGCGCAAGACCCAATGTTGTTTTCTGACACACAGACGTGGGGGTGTGTTGTCATCTATACGAATATCTATGGGTAATGTAGATATTCAGTAATCAGATGCTCTTGATGTTCTTGTCATGAGAATAAACTGTGACGTTCGTTGGAACGAGCACATACTTCGAGTGTCGAAAGAAGCATTCAAGTGTCTCGGCTTTTGAAGACGGCGTAGGAATTACTTCACTCCATATGATCTCCTTAATATTTACAACACCTATAATCGACCCAAATTGGAATACAGCTCTCATGTATGGGCCGGTGCTTTAAAGTCTATTTTAGAGCTTCTCGACCGCGTACAGGAGAGGGCGAAGTTTCTTATTAATGACGGTAGGGTAGCCAACTCTATCGAATCATTAGAGCATCGTGGCAATGTGGCGTGTGTTTCATTGTCCTATCGGTACTATAATGGCATGTGTTGTGACGAAATTAAGGAACTAATTCCTAATAATCATATATTCTAACGTAGTACTCGTATTGCTCGTAGAGCGTATCCCTTTGTAGTTGATTATCCAGTGAATCGCACAATGCATTATAGGGAGATTTCGTTCTTTGGTCGCACTGTTGCCACTTACAACATGAGCAAATTCAAATCGAGCGTCCATAAACACTACTCACTCTATGCTCCTTCCCACAAATTATTTTCCCAGTACCAGCACAATGAAAAAAAATACGCACTTATAAGGTAATAACTTAGCTAAATACATTATGTAGCAGTTGGAAAAAAATTTTCTGGCCTTAGATAACCACTATACTTTCTTGATGCACTATAGTCTCCTAACTTCAAAAACCATCAGCATTTCAGATTCTATTAATAAAGTATTTTAGGATTTTTTTTTAATATGTGATTTGGCAAAGGCTGCTTCATACATCTTAGGATAACTTTGAAACGACTCATTCGATTTCATTAAGCAATATGATGAAAAATTCCAAATTATACCAAATTTAAGTCATTCTAATATCGTTCTAATATTTTTGGAGATATTGAGAATTGATATTTTTGATTTCTAAAAATTAACAAAAAAGGGAAACCAGCAAATATTTAGCAGTTTCACTATTGCATATAATAAAAGGTTCATATAATATAAAGGGTCCGCCATCTAACGTTTTTTAACTAGTGCTTATATCGTGAATGGTAACACTGAGCTCGTGTCTGATTTAACAGATAATTTGTTTTATCCTTCTGCTGAACGTTTACGGTTGTGTATACGCTTGAACGACGCTGGAAATCTGGGCCTGCGATCTACTTACAGAAGATGCCGATTTTGCCAGGTATGTAAACAAGCAAAATTGTCGCATTTGGGGCATAGAAAATCCGCACGCATACATTGAAAAACCGATACACCCAAGACGAGTCATCGTTTGGTGCGGATTTTGGTCCAGAAGCAAATTGGGCCATTTTTCTTCGAAAATGAGAAAGAGTGGCCGTTACAGTCAATGGCGATCGTTATTGGGCCATATTGAACGAATTTTTGTTTACAAAAATTGAAGAGGAGGATATTAGCAACATTTGATTTCAACAGGATGGCGCTACGTGCCACACAGCCGAAGCTACACTCGATGTTTTGCCCCCTGTTTTTGAAGATCGCGTTATCAGCCGCAGAGCTGATGTCGTTTGGCCACCTCGGAGCTGCGATTTGACACCGTTGGACTATTATTTGTAGGGTGCCGTCAAAGATAAGTGTTACGCCAACAAGCAAGAGACAGTTGACGTTTCAAAGGACAATATTCGTGAAGCCATTGGTTAAATACACAATCGATAATGTGCTTAAAAATTGGACCGATCGTGTAGGCTACTGGCCAGCCGAGGCACCCATTTGAATGGAATTATTTTCCATTATTAACCGGAAGGATTCTACTTTCAAATAAAAAAATAAATTTGAGAAAATATTTAGTAGTTTTGTTTATAGCATTTTCAAAAACTTTATAAAGGGTCCGCCAAATATATTTTTTTTTTTAAACGCTTAGGCTTGTTGAAGTAACATGAAAAATATCTTAATTTTTCTTATCCAAAATGAGCACAGCTTTTAATAATAAAACTTTTTGAAATAAATGCCGTCTACTTTTAACTTAAAGATTTTAATTAATTTTATTTTGCTCTAAAAAAAAATAAAAAAAAAATTATGCTAAAAAGAAAGAAAAATGTTTAAATAGAAATGAGAACGCGAGAACTTTTTTTTTTATTTATTTAATGTTAAAAAATTAAAATCAAATTTGAATTAATTTGAATAATATTTTAAGCATTCTTTGTATCATATCACATGTATCATGTTGCCTGCTAAGTTATGTATTTAGTATGTGAGTCGTTTTATTTTATAATAAAAAAAAACATTAAAAAACACATATTGAAAATGGTAATGATGAAATTTGATTTAAAAAATTATTCACAAAATGCTTTGTATCAGAAAAAAAGCTTAACATTTCCGTGTTTTTTTTAAACAAAAAAATGTTTAATTTGTCGCTATAGACGCCTTAATACTCATTCGGTACAAAATTGTTCTATTGAGTGTAAAACTAAAAAATGCGGGATTTTTGTTCAGTCTTGGGAGTTTATGGGAAAACTTTGTTACAGTAGTGACAAGACACACTTGAGCACACATAGCGGCCCGTTGTGTTATCACAAATAAAACGAGATCTCTGTATCGGCCACCAAGCTTTAATTAACCGGTCTTGACCGCCAGCCAGAGGTCCCACATAGAAGCCCATTCCCGGAAATCAAGTCGGAATCCAGCCCGACAATTTAATGAATCTGGCTATAAGCCCGATATCAATGATCGATAGCTCCGATAGATTATCGAGAAAGGGCGAACTTAATGTGATTAGTCTACGTCTAGCTAGAGACGGACATTGGCAAATGAAATGGGCCACACTCTCTTCTTCCTCAATCGATCTACAGCCACGACAGAAATCATTCGCAGATAGATGTAGCCTTTGCGCGTATCTACCCAGAGGAGATGCTTCCACGATCCAATTTAAAAAGTTTTTGGGTACGCTTACCATCCAATCTGGGTCAGATGAGTCTAGCAGTAACGCAAGAATGAACCCCTGCCCAAGATCTATCAAGGTCAATAAATATTTCCGCCTGATGGACAGTCTAACGGAGGACAGCTGTCCACCAGCCCCTACAAGTAGGTAACTGTCCGGGAGAAGTGTGGCCGCTTTGGCAACTCCGTCAGCCACATAATTACCCGGAATATCCTTGTGACAAGGGACCCAAATAAGATTGACACCAAACTGTCGTGAGAGGAACCCAAGGGAATCATGACAGTCCCTAAAAAAGCTGTAAGTTGCTACGAGAGGGATTTAATGGCCGCTTGGCTATCAGAAAGAATCCATATATCAGCTGTGTGAGTACCACCTCTCCGTATCAACTCTGCAGCATGGTAGATAGCCATCACTTCGGCCTGAAACATGCTGCAATAGTCCGGAATTGGGAGAGACACCCTTAGATTGAGCTGCTCCGAAAAAAGTCCGCAGCTCACCCTGTCCTCACATTTAGAGCCATCAGTATAGATTTCCAACGCATCGCCGGGGATGACCAAGCCAGAAACTCAGTCTTCTCTGTCAGGGATTACGGACTGAAATTCCACATTCAACACCGGTTCGGATGGTACATAATCGATATCATCCAGAACTCGGGATTCCTCGCACAAAATCGAAGAGTACCCCGAGGGAATAATACGCCACCATGACAGGGCGTTAAGTCTCACCGCCACAAGTTTTGCCTGTTTTCTGACAAGTATACCCGAAGGGAGCCAATCAAGCATGTCAAAAAGCGTCCTCGTGGGGTAGTACGTAACGCAGCTGTAATCTGAATTGCCGCAGGCCTCCTGACCTTATCCAGTAGCTTGATGTTGCAATGTCAATTGATGGCGCTCCACCAAAAGACCGCTCCCTAAAGAAGGTTAGGTTCAATAACCGTCGTATAGATCCAGCGAATGAAGCTGGGTTTAAGGCCTCATCTAGCCCCTACTGCTCTCATACAGCAGTCAGCCCCCTTACGAGCTCTCTCAGCTAAGTTAGCCTTCCAAATTAGCTTGGAGTCAAGAATAAGGCCCAGGTATTTGACGGTCGGACTCAGATTATGACCGATCCCATCTACACTGGGCAATCTAAAGCGAGCTACTTTATACCTTCTAGTGAAGAGCATTATATCTGTCTCACAAGGTTTCACACTGAGTCCGAACCACCTACATCAAGCAGATACAATGCCCAAGGCAAAATTGAGCTTATGCGACAGTGTCTGTGGACAAATTCCAGACACTGCGATGGCGACCGCAGGACTCTTTAGGAGTGCCCCTATTCACCATTCTCCGTCTCCGTATGTCCCCAAAAGAGGAGATAACCAGTCGAGACTTAAGCAGGAGCTCTATGAACCCAACCAAGCCAGAATCATCATCACAACTCTTTTCTCTTATTTTAACTCCCTTATACCATCAGCGCTCCTTCATGTATGAATTTGATCTCTTAAAGCATTATTTGTTCATGAGTTACATATCCATCTTACTTTTATGTCATATTTGACTGGTTTTTAACTGAGTACACCGGCCTAATCCAGTACGTCAGCGGTAAGGAAGAATCTGAACATCTACCAACAAATTTGGATCTGGCGCATATTGATCAAAGATCATCTATAACAACTGATTTACTAATTCTTGGCGATTTGGAAGAGTGTTTGCGCGGTAATATCGTATAAACCATAGTAAAATAATTTGTGGTCCAGCCAGACTACAAGGGTACAAACCCTTAATATGTACCGATTGATTCCAAATAAATTTAAACCTCAGTAGTAGAATTCATATTCTGCTTTTCTTTCTAACTAAACTAGAAAGAAAGGTATTGAGCATTAAAATCAAAAATGGTCCAGCCAGACCAAGATGGACACCCAAATCAAAGAATTATAATGAATTCTAGTAATCTAATCCATCATAGTGAAGCTTTTTTTTCTTTTTTTTTTTGCTTTTCAAAAACAATTTTCCTTCTTAGAATGTAAACTCATCCACATATTTATCTCTTTGAGCACATACTACTGATAAATGTGTGTGTTGAGTACACAAATTTTCGTTAAAGCTGTATTAGCATTATTATTATGATTATTATGAGAGCGAATATATATATATATGTGTGTGTATATGTAAATGCGTGTTTGCAAATTTATATGTGTATGGATGTGAGTTATATACTCACAGGCGAGCTAGAGCGCGAGATATTAAATTTAACTTTTCACATTAGAACTCATATTTTACATTTTCCTCTACTTCTCTCTCCCACTCTCTCTGTCATTCTCTCCCTTGTTGTTGCTCTTTGACAAATTGGGCAGGCAAACAGCCTGCGAAAGTATGTTGCCAACAATAATTTTGTTTTATTTTTTTTTTTCTCTTTCTTTCTATACTTTTTGAATAATTTTTAATTTTATTTATTTTTGTTGCAAATTTTTACTTTTTTTCGCTGTAATTTGGTATTAAAATACGTTAATGCTGTTCAGCGTTGTTAAACGTCGCGCTGTCTATGTGTGTATGTGTCTGTCTGTCTGCCTGTTTGTGTTTGTGAATGAATTTTTGTAAAGCTCATCGTCATCGTTTGTTAGTCTGCCTATTTATTTTAATTAAAATGATTTTTTTTTTCCTTTCACCCCTTTCTACTCTCCCTCTCTCCCTGTCATCTTCAGCATTAAAGTCGTTATTGTGCACATTATTAGGTTTCCCTGAGAGAATTTTTTTAATAAAAATGAAAAAAAAATTGTAAAGAATTTTTTAATTTTTATTTTTAGCAGCGATTGTACAGGATGTTGTAACTGTGTTACAACACTGATTGTGATACTCTGTGTATATGTGCATCTGTGTGTTTTTGTGTAGAAAGGAGGCCATGTAAAACGTGAAAATAATTTATGTTAATTTGTTTCGAGTGTAGGTATGCGTCTGTTTGTGTGTGTATGTTAATATGCATAATAGGAGGAATCATACAATTAAAATTAATAAGTAAAGAAAATTATAGTCAGTTCAGTATGACTGTGTGATACCCTATAGTAAAGATCAATTGGAAGATACTCTTGCTTTTATTCACTTCTAAGCGAAATCTTATACAAAAAAAAATGAATGTATGTTCGCATATATGTCAACTAAGGAGTGCCTCAAAATGATAAGGTCACCTTAATAATTGCTCAATTCAACCAAATTATAAAATTTTATGTACGGTCACCTTTTTAAAAAAATTCTACGTTCAAATAAGTGAATAATAAGCCAGTTTTTCTCTTAGAGGGTCCGCCAAATAATTTTTTTTTTTTTTTTTTGAAAATGTTATAAAAAAAACTACTGAATTTTTCTTTTTCTGGCTGCCTCGGCTGGCCATGCAGTAGCCTACACGATCGGTCCAATTCTTAAGCACATTATCACTTGTGTGCAGCTGTATTTCACCACTGGCTTCACGAATATTGTTCTTTAAAGCGCCAATTGTCTCTGGCTTGTTGACATAATACTTGTCTTTGGCCGCACCCCACAAATAATAGTCCAACGGTGTCAAATCGCAGCCCCGAGGTGGCCAAACGACATCAGCTCTGCGGCTGATAATGCGATCTTTAAAAACAGGGCGAGTGTAGCTTCGCCTGTGCGGCACGTAGCGTCGTCCTGTTGAAGCCAAATGTTGCCAATATCCTCTTCTTCAATATTTGTGAACAAAAATTCATTCAACATGGCTCGATAACGATCGCTATTGACTGTAGCGACCACTCCTTGCTCATTTTCAAAAAAATGGCCCAATTATGGCCTTGGACCAAAATCCGCACCAAACAGTGATTCGTCTTGAGTGTATCGGCTTTTCAACGTATGCGTGCGGGTTTTCTGTGCCCCAAATGCGACAATTTTGCTTGTTTACATACCTGCCAAGATCAAAATGAGCTTCATCTGAACACATCGCACACATTCTGCAACATTACCATGATCTTCAAAGTAATGTCGCAATATTTCTCAGCATTGTTCAAGCGTATACACAACCATATTCGTTCAGCGGAAGGATAAAACTAATTATCTGTCAAATCAGACATGAGCTAAGTGTTACCATTCACGAAATAAGCACAAGTTGAAAAAAAAAACGTTAGATGGCGGACCCTTTATTATGTTTATTTAAATTTATAAGGTCAGTGATTAATAAGCAAATAATCTAATCAGAAAGTATTAAAATTTTTTTCTTTTTATTAATAATTTATTATTTAAATAATATCCGAGCGGTATGGGTCGCGGGAAACCTTAGTCATCTTATAAATAAGGACAAATTGTGGCACTTCATGAGCAGGGAGAAAAATATATAAAATTAAAACGCATGGGTCGTCCAAAGGTTCTGACTGCCCGTGAAACTCGGCTTATTTCACGAAAGGCCTCGAATTCCATGAAAAGTGTGGTAACAATAAAAGAGGATTTGAAATTACAAGCTTCAAAAAGCACAATTCTAAGAACTATCAACGCCCAGCCAAACCATATTCGAGCAAAATTTAAAAAAAAAATCCCTCTCTGACTCAGCAGCATAAGATTAAGCGTAAGGAGTTTGCAAAAAACAACACGGCAACTAATAGGCATCAGGCAAACATTTTTTTAAAAAGGTTGTAAGAAATTCCATACATTTTTGGGTTTGTAGGTAATTTTTTCTGATGAGACAAAATTTAACCTGGGTGGACCAGCCTTGTTTTTTTTCAAACAGAATTTCGGCGTTGGCAGTTTGATGGTTTGGGCTGGCTTTAGCTCACATGCTACCCTGGAACTTTACTTTCCTTCCACTCCAATGGATAGTTTAGAGTACCAGGGCATTCTGTCTGAACGTTTGCTGCCTTATTCGGCCAAAAATGCTGACTAAACTTTCACCTGCCAGCAAGTCGACCAGACATTGGTTTGAGCAGCACAATATTAAAGTACTTGATTGGCCAGAACGTACCCACGACTTAAGCCTTACGAAAAATTTGTGGGGACTGCTTGTGCGTAAGGTTATGCAGACAACAAACAGTACCGGACAAAAGATGAATTAAAAGAGGCAATCTGCATAGGCTGGCGCTAAATCCGCTCCAACGTTCTGAGCAATTTAGTAAGTGCGATGCAATCCCGTGTTTTTAAAACAATAGAAGAAAATGGGAACTGCATAGATTAAAAATAATTAATTAATGCTTAGTTTGAATAAAAGTTTGGATAAATGAATCACTGACTGACCTTATCATTTTGAAGTATTAAGGTTTGCACTTATTTATATAAATTTAAATAAAGATAATATAACAGCACATCTCTAAAAGCAAAACCGGCTTATTAATCACTTATTAGAACGTAGATTTTTTAATGAATAAGGTGACCATACATAACATTTTATAGTTTGGATGAATTGAGCAAATATTAAGGTGATCTTATCATTTTGAAGCACACCTTAGTAGTGTAGGGTATCCAAAATATTCAAGCTTCTTCTACCTGTCGGTTTTAATTTATTGACGTCGTTGTAAAAATTTAATCCCATTAAACAACTGATAAAAATTATTCAAATGGGGGAAAATATTCAATTTTAAGGAATATTTCAAAAATGCGGATAAAAAATTTATAACCTATTTTATTTACAATATTTTTATTCATTTTTTTTCTAAAGAAATCTTTAGAACACAAAATAGTCTCCCTTTAAAAAAATTATTCATCCTTATATTTCTTTATTAGGAAGGCCTCTTAATTGCAGGAGCAGCACCACTACTGTAAAAAGGCATCTGTTAATTAGGACCCATCAAGATTTGAGCAAGCAGCGGCATTTAGTTTGACAACCATTAATGAGTGGCGTGGTGTGCTGGTTAGAGCGCAAGCATATAACACAAGCAGCCCAGGTTCGAATCCCCAAATTTAATTGCGGTTTCAAGTGTTTAATAAAGAAACTCTAATCCACTCCAGACAAATCCATTTAAATAAACTTCACTTTGAACATTGCAGCTTACCTCTGGCAATGATGACAAGCTATCAGAGAAACGATCAGGAGAAAATGTTACCTACTGGATGAAAATTACAATACTAAGCAGGGTTGGCAAAAACGCTGGTTTAAAAAAAAACTCAGCCCACCGGGTTTATTGAGTTTTTTAATGGGGTTTTTTTTGGCTTTATTAGGTTTTATAACTGCTTCCGAATTTCGTTCAAATCGACAATATTTTTTCTTTGTTTATACAATCACGTTATTTTGGTATTTATAGTGCAATTTTGCATTATTGGTGTGATTAAAGCGGCATTATGAGCTACTAAAACTCGGTGATCGCAGCAGACTACAATTACTTCGTTTAAATTATGCATTATGAGAAAAGCGGACGGAATATAAAGACAAACATGATTAAGTTATTCTTGTGTATAACAACACTCGACAACACTGCTGACACCTCTTCCTCTCTATGGCATTTCGCTATAACGGCCTGTTTGAATTATAAAACACATTCACCTTAAGCGCAAATCACCTCATTCTTCGGCTAGAAATAGAGCTGTAAAGCTATCGATAGTCGGCCCACTCGATAGTTTTGATGGTTTGCAAAAAAAAAAAAACTACCGATACTATCGATACTATCGGATTCTTTTGAGTGCTATTTGTGGCAACAATATTAGAATTCAAGTGAAAGGGAAAGAATACTAATAAATATACAGTGTTGAGACAAATAATAGGGACACTTTATTTTTGTCCAGTATGTCATAGAATGTAATGTATTGAAGATTTTGATGGAAGAGTTGTCCTTATATATATCGAAAATTGTTCAGACCATGAAGTGCTCCAAAACTAAAGTAATTAATAAGTTCCAGTGAAAGAAAACTGCAGAGACTATGAAAAGAAAGCGTAGAACAACTGTCAATTTTGATCAACTTTTAATTCGTACTTCAAAGATTAATCCCTTCAAGTCATCAAAAAGCCACAAAAATGAATTTATTCTCCTGTTTCAAGTCGCACAATAAGAAAAAAAAGCTTATGGAAACCAGACTTTTGGGTAAGAGTCCTCGAAGTGTATCATTTCTCAGCAAACGGAAGCAACACCTGCCACGTAATAGTCATAACAACATGCTATGGTCTGACGAAATCAAGATTAATTTGTTTGGAACAAATGCAAAATCGTATGTCCGAACATATTTTATTCACAATTCATACTTTGAGTTTAATAAATAGAAATTTAAGAAACTGTTAAACTGTGTTCCTATGAAACTATAAAAGTTTATAGGCGTCTGACAACCTGCGTCAAACAAATTTTTCAAATGTGACTTTGACTCTGTACATTTATTTACTCTTAGAATTTGACGATAGTATCGATAGTGAAGGAAAACTATCGAAGGTCAGTCAAAAACAAAACTATCGATATTATCGATAGTACTATCCATTGCTTTGCAGCTTTAGCTAGAAAACCGTAGATTCTCCGTTTTTTAATAAAAAGTGTAAGAGAAGCAAACACAACACATATTCATCTCGTTTAGCGACATTTCGATCTACGCCCTATATTTTCAGAAAAAAACTAGGCCGTATAAAGAGGTATGAGTTTATCTTTAAGCATGTAACCGAATCATTGCCTTTGCAGAAGTACAAAATCGTCTTCAAAGTTGGAGCGTCTTAAAAGACGAGAAGTTTTTTTGAGACGGGACTTGGAAATAGGCTCAGATGTGGCGAAAAGATGTAAGCAGTGGCTTGTTGTTTCATTATCATTTTTGAGCTTAAAAACAAAACAGAACAAATAAGCTTGTAGTCCCAATACGTAAACTTCACTTATTTTTGTTGTAAATAAACTACGAAAACCTTTAAGTCAAAATATCCACCCGGGTTTTTTTAAATATAATACCCAGTGGGTTGCCAACCCTGATGCTAAGTAAGGTTCATCCCTATCACGGAAAAGAAAGCAGTGAGACAGTCAACTTTTCTATACATACATATATAGGGTCCGCCATCTGACGTTTTTTTTCAACTAGTGCTTATTTTGTGAATGGTAACGCTTAGCTCATGTCTGATTTGACAGATAATTAGTTTTCTCCTTCCGCTGAACGAATATGGTTGTGTATACGCTTGAACAACGCTGGGAAATATTGCGACATTACTTTCAAAATCATGGTAATGATGCTGAATCAAAAATCATCTTTTCAGATGAAGCTCATTTTGATCTTGGCGGGTATGTAAACAAGCAAAATTGTCGCATTTGGGGCACAGAAAATCCGCACGCATACATTGAAAAGTCGATACACCAAAGACGAGTCACTGTTTGGTGCGGATTTTGGTCCAGAGGCATAATTGGGCCATTTTTCTTTGAAAATGAGCAAGAAGTGGCCGTTACAGTCAATGGGGATCTTTATCGGGCCATGTTGAACGAATTTTTGTTCAGAAAAATTGAAGAGGAGGATATTAGCACCATTTGGTTTCAACAGGACGACGTTACACGTCACACAGCTGAGCTACACTCGATGTTTTGCGCCCTGTTTTTGAAGATCGCATTATCAGTCGCAGAGCTGATGTTGTTTGGCCACCTCGAAGCTGCGATTTGACACCGTTGGACTTATATTTGTGGGGTGCCGTCAAAGATAAGTGTGAAGCCAATAAGCCAGAGACAATTGACGCTTTAAAGGACAATATTCGTGAAGCCATTGGTACATTGGTACAGCTGCACACAATCAATAATGTGCTTAAAAATTGGACTGATGGTGTAGGCTATTGCATGGCCAGCCGAGGCAGCCATTTGAATGAAATTATTTTCCATTATTAACCGGAAGGATTGTACTTTCAAATAAAAAAAGAAATTTGAGAAAATATTCAGTAGTTTTTTATCGCATATTCAAAAAAAAAATTATTTGGCCGACCCTATATATATAAAATGATATTTATGTGGAACTCTCTTGTACTGGTATTCAAATTCTTATTTCTGTACTTTAAGTCACAAAAATTAATAAAAAAAAGAAAACTTTGCTTCTTATTTCTTTATTTCAATTTTTTTTATTGTATTTGACAGACTCTTTTTCATAAAATTGTAGTTTCAAGTACACGAGCAAGAAAATATAAAAATTATTTTATTTTTATAATTTTCTTTTTCCTGTTCTTAAACAATGATGATAAATAAATATTAAAGAGACAGACCCTTATGCACTCTCTCTCTATCTCTCTAACTGTTTATTTATTTCCCTTTTGAAACCATTTACAGCATTGACACATAAGTATACACAAAACGATTCAGTTGCAAGTCCTTGCACAGCTGCATGTCTTTCTACTTCTCTCGAATTGACCCGGCGTGTTAAGAATAACAAAAAAAAGAAAGAGAAAAATTAAAACAAACAAAAAAAAAAAAAAAAAAAAACTAAAACAAATTGTTTTCTGTCAAACCAATTCTTAAAATATTTAAATAAAATACCCGACACACTCGAGTTTATTTCTATAAAGTGGTCTTCAATAAAAATAAAAAATGAAAATAAAACCAATAAACAAGTATACACGTATATAGTTTAAGTTTAAAACAATACTTAAGCTACACTGGATGACAAAAGTAAACAAATAAATCACAAGATTAAACAAGATATTAACATTATCATCTTAACCGTTCACCTTTGTAGGACACTGTAAACTTTAGGATCTATTGTGTACAAAAGATCTGCTGTCTTTCTAAAGAACACCAATCGTAATAGAAGATATGTCACCCAGTGGCATCTCATGTCTACCTAAACGTTTCCATCTAAACGTATCAATAACCCCACAAAATAATTGTTCCGCTGTCTCTGATGCCTGTAAGCATAATCCACAAACAACCAGATCTGTGTTCACCATTCCCTTCAGATGCGTCCTTAGTCTACAATGGCCTGTAAAAAACTTCGTTAGGAGTTTCAAGAACAGCCTGCCACACTTGAGAACCTCAGAGCGACTGCCAAATAGCGGATTGATTGCCGTCCTAGATTAGCGAGTTACCTTTTGAACATTCCAGTGTTCCTAGCATCTGCCAGTTATTCAATCCTTCATCAGATTGAGGATGGTAGTACGTGGTGCTGCACAGTAAGATTCCGGAACGGTATAAGGTGTCATGGCAGCTTTTCCGGCTAATGCATCCGCACAGTGTTCAGGTACTTAAAATACCTGCACCTTATTTCCAAGCGAAAGCTTTTGAAACGTATCATAGCAATATTTGACCTGACTTGATGCCATACAATTCGAGCCAAGTGCTTTTAAGTCAGCTTGGCTGTCAGAGAATATACATATTAAAGGTTTTATCATTGAGTCTATTGTCCAAGTTGATCTCTTCACAGCAATGACACTCAGTGATCTTCTTAGTGGGATCGACAAGCATCGACACAGTCATTCATTCTGGAGCCAGCAGCATACCAGCTTGAATCAACTTCACCCCAAACACGGTTCAGGTTTTCAAACCTGAATCTCCTACCAAGGGTATAACATCCAGGACCGAAGATGATTCTCTGTCCACCCTGAGTAGAATGGAGAGACTTTTAAATGCATGGTGTTAACTTAATAAATCGTGGGGACATTCGAGGTTAGGAAGTAAGTTGGCTTAAAAACACATTTCTTTTCTTACAAATTCAGTTTTATTCAGACCAATATAAAATAGAAATATGGAAATTAATAACGTAATATGATGTCGGCAAATGTCCACCTCCAGACGTCGGCAGACGTCCGCTCTGGTGTCAAAACTTTGAACCACATTTTGCAACAAAGCTTCGCTTATCTTGTCAATGCAGCGCTGAATTTCATCTTTCAGAGTGTCAGTTGCTTGTGGTTTCATCATATAAGACCGGTCTTTCAAATAACTCCAGAGAAAATAATGCAGCGGCGTTAAATCACATGAAAGAGGCGACCAATTTACATCGTTAAATCGAGAAATTACGCGACCGAAAAATTTCTCATGCAATAACTGAATTGTTTGGCTGGCTGTGTGGCTTGTGGCGCCATTTTGCTGAAACCAAAGGTCACTGATGTCAACATTAGCCAATTGTGAACCCAAAAAATAGATTATATTCACAGCGAATTAACGGTGACGGAATTTGCTAATTTTCGAAAAAATACGGGCCGATGATGCCGCCTTTCACTTTCTTTGGATGTAGTGGTTTTTCGAGGACTGTTTGTGGATTTTGTGAGCCCCATATGCAACAACTTTTTTGTTTATATAACCGCCTAATTGAAAGTGGGCCTCATCACTAACGATGATTTTGTTGAAAAATGCGTTGATTTCGTTTAGTTCTTCAAACAGCCAATTCGCAATCGTTCGACGCAAACAATTTTCGGTTGAACTTAATAAGCGTGAAGATGAAGATTTCTAAGCAAAATGTTGCGCAAAGATACTCTGGTTCCAATTGTTGCAAACGTCAAAGAGTTGATGTTCCAGGCTTATTGTCAACACTCTGCTATGCAGCAGTTATGTTTGCATCACTACGGCCACAACGAACATATTTTTTGATCTATTTTCAGCAACAGTACCGGGAGCCTCGAATGTAGTGATTAAATTACGCACAGCGGTCTCAGAAGTTGCCTGATTACAAGGAAAAGCTGTTCGAATTTTACGAAGTGATATCGTACAAATTCAGCATTTTGATAGTAAATTTTCACAATTAAAATTCTTTGCTCAAGAGTGTAGCGTTCCAGAGTTAAAATCTATAACTTTTTTATGAAATGAGTGTCAAAGGTTAACAGCTCAATTCGTGACATTTCAATATTTGTTAGCCAATTTACTTCCTAACCTTAAATTTGCCCACCCTGAATATGAGCCATGATTGGAAATTAAAGCCTTGTTAGCGTGATAGACAGCAGTAGGATTCGGCTGGGCTGTTGCAGAGGTTTGGCTATGTAAACACTCTCCCATAAGCGCTCCTAAAATATCACTTGATTTCGAATAAAAATTTAAATTAATGAAATAAATGGCCCACCCTATGTTTTAACTACTATGCGTTTCCTAAAATAATCGCTTCCAATAAATACTTCTTCTTTATTTAATGTGTAATGACTTTTGTTTTCGACTGTCTTGGCTTTGGTATGTGCATTCGTTTAAGTACTTATTTGTATTGTCGAGAGAACTTTTGTTTGTCTGTCTATGTATGTGTGTGAGTTTTCAATTTTAGTGTGAGTACTTTCGAAAGTGATGTTACTATGGCAGTTACTTTTATTGTTGTTGCTGTTGTTGATGTTACTGTTATGCAGCCATAATCCTTTACAAAGCTTCGAATATAGATGATATCGCCTTTAGATGCACGTACGTGTAAATTTTCATACACACGCACACACGTACATATACTTGTATAGACATAAAGACCAAGTAGAATTCCTAACACGTGAGTAAAGTGCGGACAACGAAGGACTCAGAGAGAAACACACACTCGCATATAAGTTCTCGTTAAAACAAAATGAAACATAAAAGCCCAGAAATATTCGCAAAGATTTGCAAACGCACGTATGTACATTAGGGTGTCCTTATATGTATGGGACAATATTTTTCAATTTTTTTTTTTTTTTTTTTGTAAAGTTTTTATCGCAACTCCCTCCAGAAATATTCTCTGTAGCGAAAAAAAAGAAATGGGAAAATTTCAGACAGATTGCATGGGGGGAAGATATGCTGCTTTAGCCCATAATAAGTTGTGCTTTATAAAGCGTGTTTTTTATAGAGGTATAGAACTTTAAGTTGTCATTACTTTTCAGGATGGCACCCGATTTAACAGCTGTCAAGCGATTTATTCTGAGTTTGGTTTGGCAATTCATCATGAATAGACTCACGCTTGCAAATAGTGCATTTTTATTTCGAAAATAATGGTTCTGTGCGGAAAACGTATCGCGCACTACGTCCATTTTATCGTCGACAAAATCGTCCATCAGAGCAGTTAATTCGATTAACCATGGAACGTTTTCGCACCACGTTTACTCTTATTGATAACTCGCATCCCCAGAGACGATGTACGGTGCGTACAGAAGAAGCTATTGCTGCTGTAGAGCGTAGTATTGAGGAGGACCCGAATGAGTCCATCCGCCATCGAGCACAGGAATTGGATCTGTGTCCATCCACTTTATGGAAGATTTTGAGGAAGGATCTTGGTTTGTGTGCTTACAAAATCCAACTCGTGCAAGAATTGAAGCCAAACGATCATCAAGTAAAGCGTAGATTCGTCGAATGGGCCCAAAACGAGATTACCGTTGTTCCCAATTTTCATAAGCGAATTTTGTTTAGCGATGAAGCGCACTTCTGGTTGAATGGCTACGTCAACAAATAAAACTGCCGCATTTAGAGTGAACGTAATCCTCAAGTGTATGTGGAAACATCGTTACATCCAGAAAAACTGACTGTTTGGTGCGCTTTATGGGCTGGTGGAATCATTGGTCCGTACTTTTTCAAAAACGATGGTGGCCAGAACGTTACAGTCAAAAGTGATCGGTATAGAGCCATGATTACTAACTTTTTCATTCCTGAATTGAAACACCATGATGTCCAGGAGATGTGATTTAAACAAGACGGCGCAACATGTCACATAGCTCGTGCCACAATAGATTTATTGAAAGACACGTTTGGTGACCGCCTAATTTCACGTTTTGGACCTGTGAATTGGCCTCCAAGATCTTGTGATTTAACACCGCTAGACTACTTTCTATGGGGCTATATAAAGTCATTGATCTATGCGGTAAAGCCACAAACACTTGACCATTTGGAAGCCAACATTCGCTATGTTATTGCCGATATACAGCCACAAATGTTGGCAAAAGTCATCGAAAATTGGACGTCCAGATTCGACTACATCCGCGCCAGCCGTGGCGGTCATATGCCAGAAATCATATTTAAAATGTAATGCCACAAGATTATCTTTCAGATAAACAAAATTCATGCCAATCGAATAATCCATCGTTGTTTTATTGCAACTTAAAGTTCTATACCTCTATAAAAAACACCCTCTATATGATTCAAATTCAAAACTTTACAACAGTTTGGATTTTAACTCCAACCACAAGCTGTCAGAATATGTTTAATGCATACAAAACAAGTAAAATGCTAAGTTAATGAGCTTGTGGGCGGCTGCGGCACGCCTTCCCCTGATGCAATCTGCCTAAAATTTTCTATAAAATATCTTGTATTTTTGGTTACGGAGAATACTTCTGTGGGGTGCTACAGTATAATTTCGTGCTTGTAAAAATAAGGCGCACCCTAATGTCCATAAATAAGTATGTATGTGTAATGTACGTACATAGTCGGACATGTTTAACGTTAAATGATCGTTTATGTGCAACTGTAAATGCTATTGCAAGGTTTCTCTCTATCTCTCTCTTCGTCTCTTTCTCTTGCTTCACTTACTACAAGTATTTCAATAAGTGTGCCAGTGTTTGTGTGTGTGTGTGTGTGTACGAATGTCAGTCAGTGTTATTGAAAATTGTATAAATATTTTTGAAAGCTACACACACACGTACAGCCATAAACCGACCGATACTGTGTGTATTGGCATGTGCTTACTGGAGGTGTTTGAAGGCGATTTTATTTTGCATGTATGGCTGGCTGGAGTAGTTTCAAATTGTTTTCGTCTTCTTTTTTTATTTATTTATTGTTGTTGTTGTTCTTGTTGTTGTTCCACCAAATTAAGATGAAAGAACAACATCAGCTGCACTTGTTTTGGCTGTCAGTTATTTCGTTTTCGTTTGGTTTGGTTTTGTGTGGGTGTCTGTCTGTCTGGTTCACTTGTGTTATGGTTTCTGTGTTCTGGGCTGGCTTGTTACGTTTACTTTAAGCATTACCATGTTCTTGTATTTCTCTCTTTAGTTCTATAATTGTAGTTGTTGTTGTTGTTGTTCATTTTTATAAATAAATATCAATTGTGGTTTAAGAAAAACACAACAAAAGAAACGTTTGGTAAGTGAGAGAGAGAAAACAATTGGAATTATTTTCTTTTTGGATTATGTTGGCAATTTGGCAAAGTTTATTTACTTAAAATTGCTTCAAAAATACACTTTAAATGAAGCAGCAACAGCAATAAAAAGTATTTAAGAACAAATGTGTCTACATGTTCTCTTTTTTGTATTTATTTTGTTGTTATTTTTTAATGTTTGTAACACTGCAACATTTGCAGTTTTTTTAGTTTTTAAACAAGAGTAGCTATTGTGTTTTATAATCTAAATGAAAATAAAAATGGAATTATTTTAAGAGAAAACTACAAGAAATTGCTTTATAGATTCCATAAAGATGTTACCTGGGTGTGAAAGCGGCCACATGGAACTATTGAGGGAAACATAGTTACAGACAGACTAGAGAAGTATGAAGTAAAACTAGTGGACTTTTATTCTTGTGGATTTTGTGAATTTTTTTTTTTGCCTACTGATTCCTTCGGACTGACGTTAAAGAAAGGGTGGGACAATGAACCTATTTGCCATTAGAAGAAAAATTTTTGTTCTCTCTTGGATATGTTTAAAGCAGCTAGACTTTTGAGGTTTCCTATGACATAAGTACGCGATCTAATGGCGATTGTCGCAGCACGTTGTGAATTTTAAATCCTTGCCCATAGAAGTTGTCTTCCTTTTAACGACTATTGTCATAGCAATACCGTGTAAGACTTGAGCAGCCTTATTTTTATGAATTTTGTGGCCTCTTTTTTCTAGCTTCTAACTTGCCGAAAGGCGAAAAATATTTGGCATCGCTTGGCTAGGCTTACGACAGCGAAATTTTTGAGTTTTTTGCATGGCGAAGTGCTTGTCTAGCTGGAGATTGTCTCCGGATAATGCCCATTTGATATTCTTCCGAATATAATGCTGCTCTCTTTTAAAGGTTATTATCAAAGCCGATTGATGTCACATACACACACAAGAAACTAGAAGAGTTTTTTCGCCTTAAATAGCAGTTTCCCACTCTGGAAGAGCACGGGCTTAGGTTCTTAGGATTTTTCAGAGCTTTCAGGAAACTGTAATATAAAGTGATTGCGTGGTGTAGTGTTTAAAGCGCACGAAAGACGAAAAATATTTGGTATCGCTTTGTTAGGCTTATGACAGCGAAACTTTTGAGTTTTTTGCATGGCGGAATGTCGTCTATCTGGCGATTTTCTCCGGACAATGCTCATTTGATATTCTTCCCAAGAGAATGCTGCCCTCTTTTAAAGATTATTATCAAAGCTGGAAAAGGTGGAATTTTTCGCCTTCTATAGTAGTTTCCCACTCTGGAAGAGTACGGGCTTAGGTTCTTAGGATTTTCCAGAGTTTTCAGGAAACTGTAGTATTAAGTGATGGCGTGGTGTACTGGTTAGTGCCCTCTTTTAAAGGTTATTATCAAAGCTGTAAAAAGTTTAATTTTTCGCATTCTATAGCGGTTTCCCACTCTGGAAAAGTACAGACTCTTTCAGGAAACCGTATGATAAAGGGGTGGCGTTGTGTAGTGGTTAGAGCGCATACATGCAGCACAAGTGGCCAGGTTCGCATACCGGCAGATGAAATTACGAAAAAGGAAAAAAATTAATTGCGGTTTCGAGTACAAGTATGGATCGCAAGCACCACTTAGCAAGGATCTTGACCACTACATATGTATCATACATATTTTTACGTAAATGAAAATTCTGAAGACAAAATTCACCACATTAGGGTCTTAATAGGAGTTTTTAGCTATAAAATTTATTGGCTTGTGTCAAGACTTAATAACTGCCAAAATAACCGGTAACCGCATGTCTGACGGAGTTGCCAGTTCGATTCCTTTTTGTTGTTAATAATGTTATTTTAGACCATTTAAATTAACTTATATAAAGCGAAGATTCGTGTCTGTACTAGAACATTCGAAACTTATAATGAAATACTATAAAAAGATGGAGCATTGCGGTTAGTTAATCAGTTATCGTTTGGCTGTCAATAAGTAAAGTCGTGAATTTGCTTTCTTTGCTTTTATTGTATAAAAGTGATAGTGGAATAAATGGAATTGTAACAACAACAATGCAGTTTAGTTTTATTTTAACGCAATTTAAACGATCTCAAATGTTTTAAAAAGGTTAAAAGGTTAAAAACTTTAACATATATTATATGGAGGCGAGTTACAGTAGATAAATCATCTACTTAGCTTGAAAATCAACTTGATTAATTAAACTTAAAACAAGAAGTCTATGCTTTGTGGAAAACTAGCATGCTCCCTAGAGCCAGTGGCTAGCACTTGTAGCTCGCTTGTTGTGATTTGATGTTTTAATTGGATTCCTTCTTTGATCCTCATAATTGCCCTGCACATGTAGCTCAGTACCCTATTATAGGTGTAAGGCCTCATCAGTCGCTTCGTCGGCCTAAGAATCGATCAATGTGCGCAAACAGAGCCTTAGACAAATAAAACTACAGTATGATTTTGGTCCTACAAGTCTATAGGGCGAGTAAATGCCACATCTGATCCTATTTAACCTTCTTAAACTGTTCCTATATACGCAGAGAATTTCAGTTGACCATGGCGGCCAATAATATTAGACAACAAGCCTGCTAACGAAAAGGATTATTGAGGAGCAATAATCCAAAAAATCGATTTAAGAAAACAATACATTAGAGGTGTCATCCCACGGTCTATGTTATCATCAGCCATCCTAATAGCCGCACTCTTTTCACTAGTGAGTAAAGAAAAAAGGCCGTATAACATAGTAAAGGATTCTCTGGTAAATACCGATTGGCACTCGTAATCATAACATTGCTTAAAACCCTCCCAAACTAAAATGATTCGCTGTAGTATCTAGTGTCCTAGATTTGGGTATGTTTGAGGAGAAAATCATGTGGTTTGAGTATTTATGTAATGTCATGTCAGATAGTTAAGCGGCCTTAGGACTTTGTCATCCTGCTCGAAATCTCTCACTGAAATTGGCATTCATTAGAGCTTTATTCTTTATTGGGCCCCTGGTCATGAGAGCCACGAATAAGCTGATTGTTTAGCGAACAGGTAATCTGGCAAATTTGAATAGGAAGACTGACTCCTGGGGTAAAACTAGTGAAGAAGTTTCTCGGTATGAGACAGGCGAGGAGGTTAATTTCGCTTTCTTCCGATAGATCCAGAAGACTATAGCTGCTTAAAAAGGGCAATATCAGAGTACTATTTACATTGTGGTCTTAGATATTTTTTTCGTCTGTCACTCATCTTGGGAGAATATGGCTTTCCATAAAGCAACCATTGATTTGTTTCATTTTCATTAATCAGTTGGTTTATTAAGCCAAGTAGATGATTAGTCTACTGTAGCTGGTGTTCATATGATTGTGCAGCGGTGAAGATCCTTGCCAGGTGGTGGTGGTAACATTGCCATATTTCCTCGGTAGGTGGTGTTTTCTTTTGATCAGTACGCGATGTTTTTCATCGTTGCCAGAGGTAAACTGGAATGTTGGATGGGCTTCCGTTGGATGGATTTGTCTTAGAAGCGGATGATTTCTTTTAATTGAACACCGAAAAACCACAAATAAATCTTTTTTCTCATATCGCTGCTGGTGAGTTGAGCATGGACTGCTTATGTTGCATGCCGGTACTTTAACCACTACACCACTCCACCCCCGCGTTCTTAGAAACCATCAGTATATTTTGGGAAATTCTGAGGATGGCCGGTGTAGGCTCTGCAAAGTCTACTTGATCTAAACTGGTAAAATGATGGCTCCAAAATCAATGACTGTGTGTTCATGGACCCAACCGAGAATTGTCAATTCGACTGGGAAGATCACTTAGTGTCTTCCAGGCTGAGATCATGGCCATTGCTATATGTGCGGAGATCAAGGATAAGACCATTAATATATTCTCTGAAAGCCCAGCTACCTTCAGGGACTTGGCACGAATCGTGTGACATCTAAACTGGTCAAATATTGCTACAATATGTTGCATAGGCTTTCGCTTCGAAATAAGGTCCAGTTGTTTTGGATACCTGGAAACTGTAGGATAAATGGTACTAAGCTATGGTAAATGGAAATAAACGATGAATTGACCGTAAAAAGTTCCGTAACACCCTATATCGTAACGGAGTTTTGCTGTGCAGCACCATCATCCTCAATCTAATCTAGGATTGGCAAACTACACTGAAATGCTCAAAAGGGACTTCGCTACTCTAGGGCGGCGATCAGTCTGCAGTATAGCCGTTGTTCTAAGGTTCTCAAGTATGGCAGGCCGGACTTGAAACTCCTTACGGAGTTTCCTACGGTCCACTCTAAACTAAAGGCGTATCTGAAGAGGATGGTGGAACACATATTGTGTGGATGTGGGCTTCCTGATAGGCTTAGGTGGAAATGTTTACGGAGACAGAGGGTCTTATTGGGAGGCATATATATCTTTTGAGCATATAAACCATTTTAATTATAAGGCATCAGAGTTGCTAAACAAACTGTAGACCGGAAGGATAACAATTGACCCATGCGTCACAGTGTCCTACAATACTTTGAAAGTGCCGAGCTATTTCGACCCAAAGGACGAAGTTCCTGCGAGATACTGTGGCGACTCTAAAAGAGGTATTACTCCCCTCACCCAAAATGACTACTGACTTGATTTGCAGCCTCAATCTAAGGAGGTGAACTTGTGGGACTCTACAAAAGAGGATTCGAATCGACATAACATATCTAGTGCCATAATAAAGTAAATTTTAATGAGTTCTCTTAGAAATCATATTTTTTTAGTTTTGTTTTAAAAGCTTGATCATGATAAGAAGAACAGACAAGTGCCAACTTTAATGGCTGAAAATATTCCATTTCAAGTAAAAACTATTTCGAAAATGTATGTCGAAAATTAAAGATAAAGAAGAGCTAAGATATTTATGTGGCAATAATTTGATTTTTACTGATGCTATATACCACCACAATCTTTGGTGTATAGACTATAAACAGTTTTATCGTCATCATATGGTCTTCCATACACAAAAGCTTGTTTAACTTGCAGTTCTTAATGTAATAAATTTTTTTATAAAATTTTTAATTAAAAATTTATAACCAACTTCAAAGAGTATTTGTTTTTCTTTCATTTTCTCATTATATGTATATATCGGGTGGGCCATCAATCGACTTAAATTTGAACCATTCTATTCTGCCACAAAACTCAGTATATTATCTTCACTAAACGAAATGAATCGATTTACGGTTGAGCAACAATTAACTGGAAATTTTGGATTTGGGATTTATTGGAAATTTATTATCATTTAAGATCATCTTTTTGGGTGAAGCCCATTTTCATCTTGGTAGGTAAGTTAATAAGCAGGGGTTCAGACAACCCAAACGTGGTCTTACAGAAGCCAATACAGCCATTACGAGTGACTATTTGGTGTAGCTTGTGGAGCGGAGGCAGCATTGGCCCATATTTTATATTTTATATTTTGCAACCATTACAGTTAATGGAGAACCCATCGCACCACGATAAACGATTTTTTTGTGCCCGCTTTTCATGGTATTGATGTGAACGTTTCTTGGTTTCAAAAGGATAGTGCAACTTGCCACACATATCATACCATAATCGATTTATTGCGTCAAACGTTTGATGGCCGTTTAATTAGCCGAAATAGTGATGTCGGTGTGCCGCCCAGAAGCTGCGATTTGACACCGTTTAACTATTTTCTGTGGGCTGTTGTTAAAGACAAGCGTTATGCCGACACACCAGAGGCAATTGAGTATTTGAATGCCGAGATACGACCCCATACACTCAAAAAAGTCCAATTTGTCCGATCGAATGGAGTACAGTGAGGCCAGCCGCGGCAGCCATATGAATAAAATAATATTTCATTTCTAACCGGAATCATTGTACTTCACAACAAAACAATAAATTTGGCACAATTTCAAACCGTTATTGTTTTGTTTCATTTTTATATTTAAACTTTAAAATGGCTTACCCGATATGTGTATATATACAGACATACGTACCCGTATGCTCCGCCTAGAAATTCTCTTTGTTTATGTTTTTTCACTCTATGCCATCACGCTTCCGCCAGAGATTAATAATTTTTCTTCGACACAAAGAAATTCAATTTTTTATTTTTTTCTCTTATAACACCCACAGCGTTTTGTTTTCCTTTATTTGCTTTTTCTTTTCTGCAATATTTTTCTATCAGATTTTCTTTCGTTTCTGTTTAACGTTATCGTCGTGTGTTATTGCATTATTAGCATTTTCATTTTTATTTTATTTTCAGTTTAATTTTATATTCAATGTAACGCCTCATAAATATGTGAAATATGAAGGCCTCACTCACTTTGTTTATCACAGTGATACTCACTTTGAATTAATAGTTACCCATTATGCCTTTGATATATTAAAGGCGTTATCTGTATGGATGTATGGGAGTATATTGATGTTCAAGAGAATATACGTATGTATGCATGTGTTAACGGTTTATTTTGTGGTAAATTCTCAAAAGAGTTTCTCATGTGGCTCATTTTACCACATGTTTTATCATAAATTTACTTTGTCATGGTTAATAATAATGAAACAAAATGCACATACACATACACATAGAGAGAGTGAGAGAAAGTGAGTGAGAGAGAGAGAAAGAGAAATTACAGAGATCTAGAAGCAAATACCAACCAACACTATATAATACTCTCATATTAACATGAGTAAGCACATTCCTCTATACTTACTTTTACACACACACACATACACCCAATAGGGGAGTAGATATTTGTAGGACACAAAGGAGTTAATGTACAAAAACACTACAGTGAAAAAGAAAACAAAAAAGGATCGGGATTTTATAGAGTAGTTTTTAACCCGAAAGCGGGTTAACATATTATGTGAAAGGATTTTAGACCAACCAGTCTATCATCATTTGTCCTTAAGGCGTTGGAGAGATTGCTGGAGAACGACTTCAGAGTAATATCCCAAGCAAGCCTATACCTCGAGAGGGCTATATACGCTCTGGAAGTTTTCTTGCACATCGAGTGGGCTTTCAATATTATATTACCTCGCTATGCGATCTAGGAGTTAAAAGTTCTGTGACAGTCCTGGGGAAAAGCTTTTGACTGAGTGAACCATCAGGGCAGAATGGGCAGTGGTCACGGTTGAAAAGAATGCCAGTAGGAGAACACCCAAGGGGGGAGTTTTATATTCGCTACTCTGATTGAGCTCGGACTGTTTTTGCAATTGGAACAGACTGGGTATAGAGTTTTTACCTACGCAGATAATAACGCAGAAGAATATTACCCTGATGAGCAAATGTGGTCTGTCTTCGAACTTGGTTAAGACCGAGCTTATACCGTTTTCTTGGAAGTATAAGATATCGGTCTTTGAGCCGCCATCGGTTAACGGGGTGCTATTACGGTTGACAGAATAGGTCAAGTATCCAGGGATTATTCTCGACAGAAAACCAGGCTATTTCGTGAAGATCCCATGTGGAAGAGTGCGTCTGTTACTTTATACTGTTGCAAGGAGGCTATAGACAAACATTGGGCACTCTCTCCGAAGGCCACAATGTGGATTTATACAGCTATAGTCAGACTAATACTTTTCTATGATATTGTAGTTTGGTAGAGGTCTCTGTATAGGTGTTAGTGGGGCACTGCATACGACCGTAGGTATGAGTCGTATGTATGTCGTAAATATGTGAATACCTGATATTATGGCCGAATCGGCAAATGCTACTATGTCTCTGCTGAAAATCATGAAATGTGGTATTAGATTAACGTAGTCCTCTGCTGGGCTACTGTATCGAATTGGCTTGTGTCAAGTGAGGACGAACTACTGTATCCTGTATCTATTATCTGTGGCAAATCTGAGGACATCTATTCCGAATAGGAAGAAGGGGATACGGAAAGTATTCGATTCTTTACGAATGGATAGAAGCTGGATGGTTGGCGGGTACGCTAATGAGCTAAATTGCTGTATTTGGGGCTCAGAAAACCCACGTGATCTTACAGAAGCCAATGCACCCATTACGAGTGACTGTTTGGTACGGCATGTGAAGCGGAGGCATCACTGGCCCATATTTCTTTAAAAATGATAACGGCGCAAGTAGTACAGTCCATGGGGACACCTATCGTACCACGATAATCGATATTTTGTGCCCGCTCTTCAACAGGTTTGGTTTCAACAGGATGGTGCATCTTGGCACACAACTCATGCCACAATCAATTTATTGCGTCCAACGTTTGATGGACGTTTAATTAGCCGAAATGGTGATGTCAGTTGACTATTAGGCTATTTTCTAAATGGCGCCGTTAGAGACAAGTGTTATGCTGACAAACCAGAAAGCCAACATTCGTAATGCCATTGCCGAGATACAACACCATATACTTCAAAACGTTTTCCAAAATTAGTCCGATCGAATAGGGTACTGTGAGGCCAGCCGAAATAATTGTACTTCACAACAAAAGAGTAAATTTGGCAAAATTTAAAACCGTGTTTTATTGCATTTTTAAATGTAAACTTTTAAATAGCCCACCCGATACCTTATTTAGCTCTTCCTGGGTTGTTTCCGAACTCATTCTAATTGCCCTTGCAATGGCGCTATATGTGACAATCGGTCTGATTATCATGGTATACATCCAGTAAAATATGCTTGGGTTACAGCTTCTATACATCGTTAGTACATGTGTGGCTTTTCCTGTGAGTGACTGCACTTCAGCTTTCTACATTAGCTTACTATTCAGTATTATTCCTAAATATTTAAGCTCCTTCCTTGATGGTATTTCCTCACCCAGTATTTGAATATACCTCCAGTTACGAAGTTTTCTTTTCTTAGTGAATGGTATTTACGTGGGATTGCTCTTGTTAAAGTTCAAACCCGTCGACCCACACCATCGACTTACCATTCTAAGTCCTTTCTGTATAATCATATCCTTGCTACCAGAACATTGTCGCTGTGGGATGTAGAGTAGAACTGGTTGTCACTCATGAAAGCCACCAATATTTGCTGCACGATCATATCTGTCTTTCATTCTATCGCTGACCACCTTTATACGTGTGCACACCAATTCGTAAAGTTCAGTGAAGCTTTCTTGTTTATCAGCATATGTGGCATACCTGTCTGTGGCAGGCTTAACACCAAACTCTAAGTCACCAGGCAGTTTTAGCTCAGTCCCAAAAAAAGAATTTTGACAGATGATATAGATGTTGAATCATGAACAGCTGATCGGTACGCCAATAGAAACCTCGAAATGAGCTCGTTCCAGTCTTTCTGTTTATCGCTTACCATTTTTCGCAAGTATTTCCATTCCATCAGACTGCGGTTGAAGCGGCGTCGTTCGAGTCTTTTTAATACCGTATATCTCACACATTTCTTTGAATATAGCAGACTCGAAATTTCTGCCCTGGTCGGCATGTATTTCTATTGGAACCTCATATCGGCATACCCAATTGTTCACAAAAACATTTACAAGTGTATTCGCCCCCTGATTGGGTATGGGATACACTGCAGACCATTTAATGAAATAATTCATCACTACGACAACGTAGAGATTTTCGGCATTACTGACTGGAAAAGGGCCTGCAACGCCCATCGCTATCCTTTCGAAGGGTGCGCCCGAGTTGTATTGTTGCAGCTGACCTCGACTTCATTTTTTTGGATCTTTAGCTGCAATAGACTGAGTACTGACTGAGTAAAGTTTGCTATCCAATCCGTGTCCTTTGTCCTTTGCTGGCTCCATTATGGAACTCATTTAAGACTTCTTTCATCTTGGACGAAGGCACCACTATTAGGTTGGATAAAGTTTTGCCATCTGCAGTCTGTCCCATTGTGCCCAATACGCTTTTGTTAGAGGACCACCTGCTGAGATTTCATTGCGATTAGACCGTTTGTCCGCTTCCATAGCCTGGGCAGTCAATGCCTGCCTTACATAGTGTAAGCAGTAGGTCTGCTAAACAAACAGTAGACTCAAAGCTACACAATAGATTTCAGAAGGTCGCATTGTCTTGCGACTGCGATTGGTCTGAATCGATAATATATGAGATAATAAATATTTTCTATAAAGGGTGGGAAAATTTGAGGTTAGAAAATAAATTGGGTTAAAAACTATTTTTTTTTTACAAATTCAGTTTTATTCATACCAATATAGAATAGAAATATGGGAATTTATAATGGAATGTGATGTCGGGGACATTTCCAGCTCTAGCACGTCAGCAGACGTCCGTTCTTTTCACAAAATGTTTAAACACACTTTGCAACAAAGCTGCGAGGAGAGAATGCAGTGCCGAATTTCATCTTTCAGAATGTCAGTGGTTTGTGGTTTGTAGGCTGTTTACGTTAACCCGGTTTCTCAAATGGCCCCAGAGAAAATAATCCAGCGGTGTTGCATCACAGAACGAGGTGGTCAGTTGACTAAGTCAAGTCCAGAAAATTTCTCATGCGATAACTGATTTGTGTGACGGGCTATGTGGCTTGTGGCACCGATGTTGACAATTGTGGCCACAAAAAATTGATTATTATGGTGTGGCGGCGTAAAGAGTTCGCGGTGACGGCGTTTCCGGGCTCGATTTTTAACAAAAACGGGCCGATGATGCAGCCTAACCACTAACCGCACCATACGGTCAACTTCAATGGTTATTCGAGCACTTTTTGTGGATTTTGTGAGCCCCATATGCGATAATTTTGTTTGTTTACATAACCGGCTAATTGGAAATATGCCTCATCACTGAAGAAATTTTATGAAAAGAGCGGACGTCTGCCAGGGTAGACAACCCACTGTGTAACTTAATTAACTAAGCCCACCCGGGTATTTATGATTTAATAAATTTTTATTTTTATATCGGCTAAGCAAATCACCGCTTACAAAAATTTATCAGAATCACTGCTTTCTATCTATCTTTTCCCCACCTCATGACAAATTTTCGAATACCGTCTCGGAAAAACTTCTAGTCTTCTGAAGCCAATTTTAAATATCTTCAATAGAAGTGGTGTGGTGGCTTGGCAAAAGATATTGTATCTGTAAAAACAACCAATAGTCAGAAGGAGCAGTGTTTGGAAAATAGTCTGATGTGACATTTGATCGTTTCTAATAATTGTGTGGCAACTTTTGTACGTAATGCTAAAAAAACAACTTAATCATGTTTGTCTTTATATTCCGGCTATTTTTCTCATAATTTTTCTCATAATGGTTAGTCTCGTTGAGTCAAGGCATACTGGAGCACACATAGCGGCCCGCTATGATAGCACACATGAAGCGAAGCCCTTGTGTTAACCACTAAGTTCAGATTTACTTGACAGTCATCCAGAGATCTCATGTAGAAGCACAATCTCGTATATCAAGTCGAAAAATAGCCCGACAGTCAATGATATCAATCATCGATAGTTTCAATAAGCGTTCTAGAAAGAGCGAGCCAAGTGTAAGCAATCTACGTTTAGCTGGAGACGGATACTGGCAAATGAAGTGGGCCACACTTTCCTCTTCTTCAATCGATCTATAAGCTCGGCAGAATTCATTCACCGGTAAGCACAGCCTTCGCAATGCCCTATGAGCATAGACACAGTAGATGAGCTGCTCCCACGATCCAGTTTAAACAAGTGATTGAGATACCTAGCATCCAATCTAGACCAGGTAAGTCTAACAATGAAGAAAGATTTCACTTCTCCCAAAATCTGTCAGCGTTCAATAAGTACTTTAGCCAAATAGCTAGCCTAACGGAGGACAGTCTGTTCGGACCAACGATTTTTAGCAGCTCATAGAACACAATACCGCCTTGATACCACCAAGAGTTCAAAATTGCATTAGAAATACTAAAACAACGTATTCGTATGAACAAACAAAAATTAGTTTAGAATTGAAAGAAATTTGGAAGCAGTTAGAAAACCCAATAAAACCCGTAATTTTTTCCAAACCTGACGTCTGCCGACATGATAGAGGTGGACATTTGCCCGTCATCATATTCCATTATAAATTCCCAAATTTCTGTTTTAATATTGATATGAATAAAACTGAAATTGTAAAAAAAATGTGTTGACTGCCTTTTTTGCTACACACTGTAGTAGTGTTTTCATATCTAGACGAAGGTGTGTGTGTGTACAAAAGGGACTCTTATATTTACTCATTTGACGGTATTGCTTTCACCATATTATTTATTTTAACAATCTTTCCTTTAACTTTTTTAACTCATCATACGAACACACACACAATAATGCACACACACACAGTAATATTTGGTTTATCTCTCACAATTTATCCACAGCGTTCTTTTTTACCGTGAGTGTAGTTTAGTTTGCCTTGCAAAAGGGATTTGAATTAAAAAAAAATATTTTTCTCTTCATATCAAAATTCATTACGGGCTGGCTGGCAAATGGTTTTGGTAGCAGCAACTCATTAGTAATACAATGCGTTCAAAACCAGTTTTTTTTTTCTTGTTTTTTCTGATTTTTCTCATTTGCTTATCGTAGTTTTTTACGCTTCTCTGACCATGAATGCTGAGGCCGGTTTTCTTTTTTTTGTGTGTGTGTGTGTCTGTGTGTGTCTGTGTGTGTCTATGTGTGTGTAAATCAAGTCCTACCGGACATAATGACGATGACGTTGCTGATATGATTCTTGCGAAAATCTTTTGTGTTTAAACATTTGCTATGGTGTTGATATACCTTTTTTTTACATAGTTTTTGTGCTCTTGTTTTGCTTTTTTCCTTTTTTCTCTTTTGCTTTTTCTCTCCAACAAACAACCAACAATTTTTGTTGTTTTGTAGTTATGCAGTCACTGTAATAAATCCCATGAATACCGAATAACTGATGTGTGTGTCTAAACAGTTTTTGCCTGGACACCTGTTGGTTTTCAATTTTTATATATTTTTTCTTGCTTCTTTGTATTGAAAACAAAAGGTAACATTTTTTTTTTTAGTAAAAGTACATTTAAAAAATAATAATAAAATAAATCTAATTGCTTACAATATAACTTAAAGGGGTGAATTCATTTTTATGAC
The DNA here is from genome assembly GCA_023159175.1 of Wohlfahrtia magnifica. Classification (NCBI taxonomy): domain Eukaryota; kingdom Metazoa; phylum Arthropoda; class Insecta; order Diptera; family Sarcophagidae; genus Wohlfahrtia; species Wohlfahrtia magnifica. The sequence continues at coordinate 4,059,450 of JAKWBJ010000052.1, read as the reverse complement.
TTTAATTTCACTTTTTTGCCACTTTTTTTTAAATAAACAGGTGCCAAAAGCACTCAATTCAAAACTATTTATGGAATTTCCCTTATTTGGTGAACACAAATGCTACTTTTGGTGAAAAAAAATACATAAGTGTGGTTTAAGAATAAATTAAAGTTTAAACATTTGAGGGCTTTTTTTTTCTTGTTACAAAAACTTTTTTAAATTTATTTAAAAAAAAAATATTGTTACGTTTTTACCTTTTTAAAAACGTGTTTTTATGAGTTCGTAGATTGTAGTTAAAATAAAATAAATTTTGTGTTTGGTTTTAATTAAAAAAATCCTTTATTCAACACAGTTTCGTGCACCACTGCTTGTAACCTTTTTACCGGCAATAACAATTTTCTATTCCTAATTACTCCGTCTGTTTGCAATCTTATAAACTACAACAATTACTCGACAGATCTTTCTACTCAAAGATCTTCCAACCCGATCGTAGTTATAAATTAGGTTCGATCACAACCTTTTCAACCAGAGGTTATCCACACTTAACTCCCTTTACTGAATTAGCTCTAACTAAACTGGTTTTTTACTTCACGATTCACTTCACGAGTTTACTCTTTATAAACTCTATCCACACAAACTGCACTCGCTGAGTTTACGACACATAAACTGATTGCTGTTCGCATCGATGTGCTTTTTATATGGCTGAGTAAACAACATATCGAAAGCTCTCGAACCTCTCGATATTTCTGGTAGATTCCATTTCTTTCTTTTAATTTCTTTTTAGTTCTTTTGTAGCCATGCGTATGTAAATATCTACCTCTTTCAGCTCTTAGTGTTTGTTGTTGCTTGTTTATTGTCTGTTACTTGTTTTCTTGCTGCTTAATTATTGTTGTTGCCGTGTTAGTTTTATTTACTTTGTCTCTGCTAATAGTTGTTGTTGTTGTCGATTTGGTTATTTGTAAACAGCGCATATAGTTGTTCTTGTAGCTTTTGTTTATTTATTTTAGCAATGTAATAAACGCTGTGATGCTCAACCTTATGTTCGTGACAATATTTTTAAGAAATTAAGTTTTTGTTGCAATACACCGTAATATAGTTTTTTGTATTTCGCATAATTTATTACTCTTTGCATCTTCATCTTAAAACTAAATATGAAGACTCAACTACTCGTACATTGAGCCTAGCCAAAGCTGAACGACAATACTTTGTTCAGAAACGTAGACCAAATGCGCTCATTTCATACTTGTCTTTGGATCAAAGCTGGGGCGGATTGATATTGAAGCTACCTAAGTAGCTTAACATAGTCTCCTTTTAGCTCAATACACTTAGTAAGACAATTTTCCAACTTTTTTATACCATCTGAATAGTACCATTTTGGGAACTCCTCAAAATACGCATTAGCTTCGGTAATCACTTCATCGTTTGAGATGAAGTTTTTTTCTGCGAGCCATTTTTTCAAGTTTGGACCATTTGGACCATAAGATGGGTGATCAACCAATTCGAGGTGGATTTCTCGTAGTTTTAGCATCGTATCTAATGCTGTGTGAACCGGTGCGTTTTCTTGAAGAAAGGGCACTTTTTTCTTGTTTAAATGTGGTCGTTTTTCCTTGATTGCATCAACCAATTGATCCAATAATGTACGATAATACTCTGCTGTGATTGTGGATCCCTTTTCAAGATAATCGATGAGCAATATTCCCAAAATACAGTGGCCATAACCTTGCCAGCAGATTTCGCTGTCTTCGCTTTCTTCGGAGCACTTCCACCAGCTTCCACCCATTGCTTCGATTGATTTTTGGTTTCAGATGTGTAGTGGTGTCACCACGTTTCATCAACAATTATTTATCTACGCCAAAAATCAGCAGGATTATGCTTTATCATGTCCAAACACCGCTGTGAAGTGATCTGTCGAACTCGTTTTTGTGCAACACTGAGCAAACTTGGCACCCATCTTGCCGATAGCTTTTTCATATGCAAATGTCCATGCAAAATGTTGAACACACGTTCATATGATACTCGTATTTTTACCATTTCAGCAATCTCACGGATTTTGACCCGGCGATCATTCATAACGTTATCGACCACCTCTTTTGGCCTTCCAGTTGATGGTATTGTTGCAGTGCTTGTTCGGCCCCAATCCAATATTCTACCGTATAATCTGACGGAGCAGATTCGCCGTAATATTTATCAAGCTTTTCTTTTGTCTCTTTCGCCGTTTTGCCTTTTGAATCACTACACGAAATCCACTTTTTTCCATTTTCCAAGAAACACAAAAGTTGCTTCCTTCAAACGACTACAACAAATAAACTAATCGATGAATTTGGCTAAAATTTTAACAGCTGATGTTTGACAGATCGTAATTTCTAAGAAAGAAAAAGTTTTTGTGCTTGTGCTGCCATCTAGCGCTAGGTACCTTCAATGTTAATATGCCTTCGTATTTTGTAGGATTTTACGCACCAATAGATTCGGATGTGACCCAAGTTTTTTTAGCTTGGAATCAAAGTGTTTAGCTATTTTGGTTTTTATGAGATCTTTAAGTGAATTAAATTCGCATTTCTTATGTACCAGGGAGCAGCTGTAATCATACGTACTTAGGCTATTGTTTAAGCATCGTTGAGTCTTTTCTTTATCGAAGCGTACGTAGTACCATATTGATTTTAAAATTGCGTTGTAGAGCAGGAGTTGAATATCTGCCTATTAGGCATATAATTTGAATTGACTTTAATTTCATTTGAATACCTATCTATCTAACTTCTCTATGTTGAATTATTATTTGGTTGTTGATTTTTACAGTAGGGCATGATTCTCTTCGCAGTGTGAAGGTCATGTGAATAGATTTTTGTTTATTGACTCTAATTCTCCACGTTTGTAGACAGTCTGAAGATATGTTTCTGTAATATTCGAGATGCTTCTTGTGGCTTTGTTGTCGACAAATGTTGATGTGAACTAGAAAGAGGCATGCCTGGTGGGACGCCTGCCTCAATGGTCTGAGAACAACAGCTTAAAAAACTTTCCTCCCTAATCTTGAATTTTCGGCCTGTTAAATAGCTTTCCAATAGTTTCTGAGTGCTTCTTGCCCAACTTTATTAAAAGTCTGAGAGGCATCGATAATTAGGGCTGAGCAGTATTTTTTCTCTTCGAAAGTATTTCTTATAACATTCACCAGTCTATGGGTCTGTTGAATAGTACTGTGTTACCGTCTAAATTCGAATTGAAGGTCAGGGATGCATTCATATTCGTGCAATAAAGACATCAACTTGTTCACATATAATCTCTCAAACAGTTTTGATAGATTAGACAAGAGGCTAATTGGCCTACATGATTAGTTTTTGGAATCATGCTCTCTAGGGACTCTTCTATGGCATTAAAGATATAGAGAATTATTCTGTGGTAGCTTCAATAACATCTAGGTCAGCAACGACACTTTCAATCTCTTTAAGTCATTCTAATATAGGGTCCGCCATCTAACGTTTCTTTTTCAGTTGGTGCTTATTTCATAAATGGTAACACTTAGCTCATGTCTGATTTGACAGATAATTAGTTTTATCCTTCCGCTGAACGAATATGGTTGTGTATACGCTTGAACAATGCTGGGAAATATTGCGACATTACTTTAAAAATCATGGTAATGTTGCTGAATGTGTGCAATGTGTTCAGATGAAGCTCATTTTGATCTTGGCGGGTATGTAAACAAGCAAAATTGTCGCATTTGGGGCACACAAAACCCGCACGCATACATTGAAAAGCCGATACACCCAAGACGAGTCACTGTTTGGTGCGGATTTTGGTCCAGAGGCATAATTGGGCCATTTTTCTTCGAAAATGAGCAAGTAGTGGCCGTTACAGTCAATGGCGATCATTATCGGGTCATGTTGAACGAATTTTTGGTCACAAAAATTGAAGAGGAGGATATTAGCAACATTTGGCCACACAGTCGAAGCTACACGCTTTGATTTGCGCCTTGTTTTTGAAGATCGCATTATTAGCCGCAGAGCTGATGTCACTTGGCCACTACGGAGCTGCGATTTGACACCGTTGGACTATTATTTGTGGGGTGCCGTCAAAGATAAGTGTTACGCCAACAAGCCAGAGATAATTGACGCTTTAAAGGACAATATTCGTGAAGCCATAGGTAAAATACAGCTGCACACAATCGATAATGTGCTTACAAATTGGACTGATCGTGTAGGCTACTGCATGGCCAGCCGAGGCAGCCATTTGAATGAAATTATTTTTCATTATTAAGCGGAAGGATTGTACTTTCAAATAAAATAAGAAATTTGAGAAAATATTCAGTAGTTTTTTTTATCGCATTTTCAAAAAAAAAAAAATTATTTGGCGGAACCTATATAATTTTTTTAATATAACCCATATAGTTGGAGTTATTGAGAAACAAATCATAATTTATTTTTCTTATTTTAATTATTTTATTTGATTTTATTTTATTTATTTATTTTTTTTTTGTGATATTTTTGATTTCTAAAAATTCACAAAAAAAAATAGAAAACAGCAAATAATTACCGGTTTCACTATTAATTTATAAAATTGCGTATAATAGAAATAAAATAAGGCATAATTGAATATGTATTTTATTCCCAATAAAGTGAAAGTACTCAGTTTTGAGAATAAAAATTTTTTGCTGAAACCAATTTTTTCCGTTTCTAAAACACATTGTACGGGCAAATTAAAGTGCCATAAATGAAAAAAAAGCCCCATGAAACCGAATTACATAGTTGCCATATGAACGAGGTAATTCATAGAAGTATTTCGAACAGCGAACAAATTAATTCGATGTCTTGTGTGAAAATGCTAATGTCCAGGCAACGATCGTCACGTTAAGGCTGCATTTATTTCTGCTATCAACTCAATTTTGAATACTAACATGGTTTTCGAATTTACTAAAACATTCTGAATTAATGTTAGTTTACCACAAAAGTGCATAGTCAGTCAGTTATGATTTGGCGGTCATAGAGAAGAGTGTTGTAGAAAAATGTGGGTATTGAATAAATTCGTGTATTAAGCAGGAGTTAAATAAGTTAAACACTGTTTAAAAATATTTTAAATATAAATTTTATTAAATATAAAGGCAATAAGTTCGCTTCATTTATTTTATTTAACGCAATTTAAAGAACTCAAAAAAAAGGGTTAAAAAACTCAAAGGGTTAATTAAAAAAAAATTTTTTTTTCAATCCTTACTTTTAATGCAAATTAGCATTTATTTTGCGATCTTTAATGCAACATTTTTTTTAATCTCTTTTTTATATTTTCTATTAACACCTGCTTTCCTTACAGTCTTCCATGCATTCATATAATAATATGGCACTAATATTCACTTTATATTCCTGGCATTTTCCTAACACTTTCATTCTTCTTTTATGATTTCGATTTTTAAAGCTTTTAATAGACAGTTTTTTTTGCATTTAGTTGTCGATTTCCCTCTTTTTTATATTCGCACACAATTTTTCTATAAATTTCAACAATATTCCTGATGTTCACTTAACACTTCAGCATGTACTGCTTAAGTAATCAACGTTCTTGATATGCGCTTGTACGCTTTGCAAGTAAAATTTAAAATTGAAAAAAATAAAATAAAAAAGTTTCTCTAAATGCTGTTTCACTATGCCAAAGCCATGTTAAAGAGAAGAAAAATAAAAGAAATGAAAATGATAAGAAATATAAAAGAAATCTGAAACGTGCTTTAAGTCACATATTCCTGTCTACACTGCCATCACCACCATCCTGGTTTGGATATCATATTTCAATGAGAGGCTTTAAATACAATTTGCGTGTGAATTCGAAGGGAAAGTAAACTGCTTTAAGAAAGTTTTTCCTACAACTTTGCTTCTTTTTCTCCTGTTTTTTTCTCATTACAATGAATTATGAAATCATAACATTTATCTTTCAATTACATGCATAATAAATGAAAAATGTTTTCTATTAAAAATCAGTGCCTGTTTGAGTTTTCAATAGAATCTCAGATTTTTGCTTTTTCCTTCCTTTCATAGCGATAAGATTCTTTATTAAAAAACGAAATTGGCTTAACGTTAAGTTTGTTAGCTTATGAGGCATAAATTAAATTATTTTTCATTTCTTGTTCTCACAAAGAGTGTGCGATCTAATTTAGCCAAGTTAAAAAGTTAAAGACAAATTACATGAATATGCATGAGTAAGTGTGAGTGTGAGTAAGTTAAGAATAATAAATGGTAATAAGGCCAAGTCAAACAAATAGGAGTTTTTCAAAAAGTACTTTTTATGTTACGAAGGAATGACAGGGAATTAAATACTATGAAGAGAAGTGACTCCAAATGAGTATTTTTGGTTCAAATTTTAGATTTTAAAAGTGGGAAAAAAAATAAAACAAAAATATTATTTGAAAAAGATAATTGGCCACGACTAATATCTCTAAAATAATAACACACATTACTACAGATGCTATATTGGGTGTTGAAATAGTTAATTGTGTAGGTAGAAGTGGCTGCTTCAAAGTGAGAACACCACACGTAGGTCAAAAAAAATTCAGTTGTGATACCACAATGGATTGCCATCCTCTTATACAAGGTACAGTCCAAATCTCATAATAAAACCGCTAAGTTTGCCAATGTCGTTACCCGACAGCATCGTGAACTCAGAAGCCTATGTGCCTCCTTCTCCTGCCACATAACGCCAAGCTTATGCACAGTGGAGATTTGTTTTTTCCTATTCCTCAGCCTCTGCAGATATCATTGCCCAGGTTACCCAATTTAAGTCGGCTGGCATAAGTGTCTATTATATCGGGTAGGCTATTTAAAAGTTTAAATTAAGAATGCAATAAAAAAACGGTTTGCAATTTTGCCATTTTTTTTTTTTTTTGTGAAGTACAATTGTTCCGATTAGAAATGAAAAATTAAAAAATTTCAATCATTTGACTGCCGTGGCTGGTCTCACAGTACACCATTTAATCGGACCAATTTTCGAGAACTATTTCGAGTATATATGGTGGTACCTCGGCAATGGTAGCACGAATGTTGACCTTTAAACGCCCAATTGTCTCTGGTTTGTCGGCATAACACTTGTCTCTAACAGCGCTCCACAGAAAATAGTCTAACGGTGTCAAATCGCAGCTTCTTCTACTGAAATCACCATCTCGTCTAATTAAACGGCCATCAAACCTTTGATGCATTAAATCGAGTATAGCATGAGATGTGTGGCAGGAGTCAGCATCCTGTGGAAACCAAACAGCGCTCACTTCAATACCATGAATTGCTTATCATGGTTCGATAGGTGCCAATTCTTGCCTTGCCGCCGTCTACAAAGCTTCAGCTTCTATCTCGATCTTTTGTTTCTCACCTTATTGTCATACGTAATCCAATTCTCACCGCCCGTATTCATTTGTTTCAGAAATGGTTCGATTTAATTCCGTTTTAGCGCGTTTCTTGGTGTATCCAGCTTTCTTCAAATGGTATTCGTTTGGTGATGAATGCCTAGTTCACTAGCAACTTTAATGTTGCATGCCACTCTTTCTCAATTTATTGCATGATTTCATCAAATTTTTTAGTGAATGGGTGCTACTACTGGACTCGCATAGCTTAGATGAGATAAAGAGCGTACCAATCAACTATTTAAGCTTGAACGTACGGACTTTAATACTTTAGCTATTGTCACAGATCATTGCGTAAAGGCTAGACATATGGAGAGACTGCGCTTATCATCAAATTATTTTTGTCGAAGCTGTAGCTTGATCGAGAAGAAGAAGAACATAACCCATCACTTCATGTGCCAATATACGTTTCTGGCTCAACGTAGACTTCTCTTATTTTGCTCGCTATTTATCAATAGTTTAGGTATCGTCTTCTAATAACAGGTCAATTTATAGATTTTTTAGACTTGCAGGCTGGTCTTAGCTTAATTTACGGAAAAAGATCGAAGCCTCTGTGCTAGTATTGTTAACCAGTTCTAAGCTATCGTTTCATATTTAAGGCATTGCTTAAAATATAAATTTATTATTGGTTTCTGGCGTCAAAAGGTTGGTTTCAAATGGTTGATAACTGTTTGGTAGTGAATACCTAGTTCACTAGCAATGTTCACGCTGATTGTGTTACGTTTTTTCTCCATTTATTCTACGATTTCATCAACTTTTTTTTAGTGATTGGTCGACCACAACAAGGTGAATCCCTGAATCAAAATTACTAGGTCGATAACGAAAAACCAATTCGCTGTTTTTCTTAGTAAAGTTCACAAATTTTTTTAACAACCTATGACACATTCTTACTATTGCTTTAATAAAATAGCAAATATAAGGGAAATGTTTCAAATTTTCACTCATTTTTCAACGTAGATAACATTTCACAGAATAATGCGATTTTTATACTGTGTTTTAACAAACAAAGTTCAGCTTAAAATGTCACCTTTAAAACTAATTACAGTGTCGTATGATACAACTAATATTTTCAAAATTTTTTATAGAGCTATCTACCGAAAATTTTTAACCGAACTTTTTCAAACCCCCATACATTTTTCATAAAATATTTATATTGTTACGAAAATAAAAAACACTTTATAAGTTACACCAACACTAACAGCTATAAGCTTCATTACGGAATTTATTTTATTGGTTTGAGTCAAGGTTACGATCAATGGAAGCTGCATAGTAGCTTGTGGAATATACTACAGGGGCGGATTAACATTGAAGCTACCTAGCGCTAGATGGCAGCACAAATACAAAAACTTTTTTCTCTTAGAAATTACGATCTGTCAAACGTCAGCTGTTAAAATTTTAGCCAAATTGGTTGTAGTAGTTTGAAGTAAGCAACTTTTGTGTTTCTTGGAAAATAGAAAAAAGTGAATTTCGTGTAGTGATTAAACACTATTATTTGAAAGGCGAAACGGCGAAAGAGACAAAAGAAAAGCTTGATGAACATTACGGCGAATCTGCTCCGTCAGATTATATGGTAAAATATTGGATTGCTGAATTTAAACGGGGCCGAACAAGCACTGCAACACTACCATCAACAGGAAGGCCAAAAGAGGTGGTTACTGAAGAAAATATCAAGAAAATCCTCGATATCGTAATGAATGATCGCCGGGTCAAAATCCGCGAGATTGCTGAAATGGTTAACATATCATATGAACGTGTGTTCAATATTTTGCATGAACATTTTCATATAAAAAAGCTATCGGCAAAATGGGTGCCGCATTTGCTCACTGTTGAACAAAAACGAGTTCTACAGATCACTTCACAGCGGTGATTTTTGGCGTAGATTAATAACTGTTGATGAAACGTGAGCCCACCACTATACACCTGAAATCAAAAATCAATCGAAGCAATGGGTGGAAGCTGGTGGAAGTGCTCCGAAGAAGGCGAAGACAGCGAAATCGACTGGCAAGGCTATGGCCACTGTATTTTGAGATGCACACGGAATATTGCTCATCGATTATCCTGAAAAGGGATCCACAATCACAGGAGAGTATTATCGTGCATTATTGGATCAATTGGTTGTTGCAATCAAGGGAAGACGACCACATTTAAGCAAGAAAAAAGTGCTCTTTCTTCAAGGCAACGCACCGGTTCACACAGCATTATATACGATGCTAAAACTACGAGAAATACACTTCGAATTGGTTGATCATCCACCTTATAGTCCAGATTTAGCCCCTAGTGACTTTTTCCTGTTCCAAACTTGAGAAAATGGTTCGCAGGAAAAAGATTCATCTCAAACGAAGAAGTGATTACCGAAAATAAAGCGTATTTTGAGGAGTTCCCAAAATTGTATTATTCAGATGATATAAAAAAGTTGGAAAATCGTCTTACTAAGTGTATTGAGCTAAAAGGAGACTATGTTGAGAAATGAATGGTTTAAAAAAAAAAATGTTTTTTTCCTACTTAGGTAGCTTCAATATCAATCCGCCCTCGTAGAACGTTTTACAACTAATGTTAATTGACTATAAAGAGTGCACCATTCTTCTCAACAAGTCAGTTATAATGTTATGGTCATAGAGCAAAATCGTACTAAGAGTAGAGTATTGAATAAATTTGTGTATTAATCGGAAGTTAAATAAGTTGGACATTGTGCATAGAGCTAAATTGGAAATAAACAAATTCGCTATATTTATGTTATTCTACGCAATTTAATAGAACTCAATCGATTTATTAAGGTTAAAATGTAAAAAATATCACTTATATGTACAAGTGGTTAAAAAAACTATGACAATTAACGCTAATACCTTGCAACACTCATACACTTGATTTGTGGTCAAGAAACAACATATTTAACTGTTTTCTGATTGATATTTCAGCACAAATTACTTCTCAGAATATTAAACTGTGATGGGTTACATGACAACCAGGTCAACCAATTAATATTTGCAAAACATATGCCTACTTTCTCACATAAATCAAGTTTAATATGTTTTATTCAATGCATAGCCTATGAACCATCCCTATACAAAAGCATTTAAAATTTTCAATGATCAATAAAGCAGAACCTAACTAATCCATGGTATTCTTAAAAAGCAAAAATAAATTTATTGACAACAAATGTTTTACAAAAAAAAAAAAACAAAAAACAAAAAACATTCAAACAATTTTCTCTAGAACTTAAACTATCTTTCTACTGCTCTCTCTACCGTTTTACAAACAATTTATTTCTTCTTTAACACTCATCTACAAATCGCAATAGTTTGCCAACAACCAAAAAAAAGGAAAAAAAAAACAATTTTTATGTCAAATTTCTTGCATTGTTCTACGATAAAACTACAACAATAACAACGACAAAAAGAAAATAAAAAAACAGAAGTAAAAAAGTTTTTATCATAACTATGAAATCGCAAATAAAATCATTTGTCTAACAATTTTACTCGGTATTATTATTATTTCGGTATTTTAGGCAACTTTTTTACGTTTCGTTTCGTTACGTTCATTCCCCTTTTGCTGACAAAGTTTTTCGGCTGTTTTTTTCGTTCGTGTAAATCTAAAAGTAGTTTCAGCTGTACCCCCACACATATACTTTTACATAGAAATTCTTTAACTTCTTTGCAAATATTCATTCATTCATTCATTCATTCATTCATTCATTCATTTACTCATACACTCTCAGCCATTCACTCATATAGATTTTATGTACACCTAAAAGTATGCAGCAGTAATATAAAGCAAATTGAAAGAACTATCGCAATAAATTTGTTTTCGACATTCTGTTCCTTTTTGCGCTCTCATAGTTTTACTGCATAAAATTGCTGTTCACGTGGAAGGAGGGTACAGTGGCTTAAATTGAAAAAGACAAGAGCAAAAGGGCAGAAGGAAAATTTAAGAAAACTTTTATATTTTACGCTTAACTGCGAGGTTATTTGAGGAAGTAAGAAAGAGAAAAAGTGTGTGTGAGAGAGAGTGATAGAGAGAGTGAGTGGTAAAGGGTTAAGATGCATAAGAAATTGAACTTTTAGTTGCTAACAAAAATAACTTTTTTTTAAATCGCTAGAAGAAAATGTTTACAGTTCGTAACAGGATGTAAAGGAATTAATAATTTCAATAAAATAGTAAGTTTATTACTTGTACTCATGAGGTAAAGGGTGGGCAAATTTGAGGTTAGGAAGTAAGTTGGCTTAAAAACATTTTTTTTGACAAGTTCAGTTTAATTCGTACCAATAGTAAATAGAAATATGGGAATTAGTAATGGAATATGACGTTAGATAAATGTCCACCTCTACATTTGCAGACGTCCGCCCTTTCTTAAAATTTTGAATCAAATTTTGCAACAAAACTTGGCTTATCTTATGAATGCAGCACCGAAATTCATCTTTCAGAGTGTCAGTTGTTGGTGGCTTGCTCACGTAATCCCAGCGACGTTAAATCACAAAAGCGAGGCGGCCAATTGACATCGCCAAATCGAGAAATTACGCGACCGGAAAATTTGAGAACAGACTGATTGCAGCCCGAGAGTGGCGAAGAGTGCCTTAAACATTAAAGTACTGCAGGTATCTGACAATTTTCCAATCCTCTACCAAATTGACGATGGTATCAAGTGATGCTGCGCGGTAATGTTCCTGGCCAATAGAGGGTATCACGGAACCTTTTCTAGCCAATGCTTTTGCTGTTTAATTACCATCTATGCATACAGTGTCCAGTTACCTAAATAACTGGACCTTCTTTTTAAGCCAAAGCCTTTGCTACGTATCTTAGCAATATTTGGCTAGACTAGGTGTCATGCGATTGGAGCCAAGTGCCCTTAACGTAGCTTGGCTGTCAGTTAATATATTAATGGTCTTAGACTGTAGCTCTGTCCTGTAGCAAAGTCCCTGATTAGCCTGAAAAACACTCTGCGATCTCCCTGGTGACACCAACAAATCTCAGTTAGATCCATGAACACCAGCACTGAGACAATCGTTCACTTTAGAGCCATTGATATACCAGCTAAGATCATATTCGTTTCGAACTATGACTCCATTAGACTAACAATCTTGGTCTGGGAATTCAACCATAAATCTTCTACCAAAGCACAGATTCAAAGGTATAATATCTATAACCTTAGATAATTCTTCGACCACGTTGCGTAGAATTCACAGACTACACGTCGCATTTCGGGAGCCCTTGGTGAAAAAATTTACTGTCGCCCAAGCTACTAACCTCATCACATACACCTGAAGTGGAGTCAAACAAATCAAGGACTCTAAGGTCACTGTTGAATAAAGTCACCCCTAGCATTGTTGTGCATGCTGCACACCACACGATGATAATTTGCTTCACAGGCAATAGTGATTCTTGACACGACGGAACTCTATGAATGAAGTTCTGTACTTCCAATGGTAGGACACATTCCGCAGCCACTGGAAAGTAAGCCGAGGTCCATATTACCTCCTTAACATGAATTGAATAATGAGAAAGAAGACCAGCTTGGAATAATTATTGCTAATGGTCTTTCCCTAGGATTTTAAAACAAATAACACGATCGGTTTTGAAGCCCTCTGACTTTTCCACCAAGAGCCCATTTCTCCTGTCTGAAACTTTGGTTTATATTATCGACTTAAGCACTTCAATGGTGCCCCTCACCTGTCAGATTACTGACTAGCAGGGATGACAGATGAGCACTTATCGACACACATGATTCGTCGCTGCTGACTAGAGATGGCACGTCATTCACTTATGACGTATATGTATCACAGACACTTGTGCCACCTAAATTTGGTACATTTGCCCTCATTTCCCGTTCAGTTACAAGGGAAGTGATACTCATATCTTGTACCACCTCAATATTATTATTAACTGGTTCATGAGAGATACCGCTCTTTTTTTGCCATTTAAGACCATACTGGTTTATTATGCTCGGGTCTGCAAGTCAGCGTGCTGCAGGAAGACGAATTAATTGCAACTGGTGGACGCCTGATATCCAGAGTTCGCATACTAACGGCCAAGTAACCATTGACTATTCATCACTCGCTGCAAACTGTTCCACCTTTGATTAGGGGCACAATTTGTTAGAAGCGTTCGCCTCTCGCATGATTAAGTTTTGACTTACAATCAGAAGAGGCAAGACTTTACTCAGCTTGTAAGTTGAGGCTACCAGCCTAACCAGTGACGGTTTGTTGTGAAGTACGAATGTTGCGGTTAGAAATGAAATATTATTTTTTCATATGGCTGCCGCATCAGGTGTCACAGTACCTCATTCGATCGGACCAATTTTCGATAATTTTATCGAGTGTATAGAGTTGTATCACAGCAATTGGCATCACGAACGAATATTGAACTTCAAATGCACAATTGTCTCTTTAAAGGGCACCCACAGAAAATAGTCCAACGGCATCAAATCGCAGCCTCTTGGCGGTCAACTAACATCAACACTTCGGCTAATTAAATGGCCATCAAACGTTTGACGTAATAAAATGATTGTGGTATGAGATATATGGCAAGTTGCACCATCCTGTTGATACCAGACATATTCCACATCAATACCATGAAGAGCGGGTATAAAAAAATCGGTAATCATGGCGCGATAGGTGTCTATCTCCATTGATCGTAATGGTTGCGATATATAAAATATGAAATATGGAACAATGAAGCCACCACTACACAGGCCGCACCAAACAGTCACCCGTAATGGGTGTATTGACTTCTCTAAGATCACGTTTGGGTTTTCTAAGCCACAAATACGGCAATTGTTCGTATTAACGTACCTATTAAGATGAAAATGGGCTTTTTTGTCTTTTCTTTTCGAAATAAATTTCCAATAAGTCCCAACGTTGTATAAGCGTAAATCGGTTCATTTCGTTCAGTGGAGATAATATATTGAATTTTGTGACAGAATACATTGACGTAGGATTTGTCAGATTCCAAATAACAACGGGTTCAAATTTAAAGCGATAAATAAACAAACGCTTAATAAACATATTTATTCAATACTCGACTCTTAGTATGACTTTATGATTTTGAAATTATAACTGATTAATTGAGGAGAATGGCGCGCTTTTTATAATCAATTAACATTAATTTCGTGTGTTCTAGCATATTCCACAATCTACTGTTCAGTCTTCGTTAAGCTTTGAACTACATAACACAATGGGAGCACTATTCAAATAAATACAACCTTGACAAAAACCAGTAGAATAACTTCTATAACAAAGTTTATAGCTTTAAATGGTGGTGTATCTTTTTGGGCGCTTCTGTTTTCATAAATACGTCAATTTTGCATGTTAGCGTACTCACCAAGATGAAAATAAGCTCCATCCGAAAATATGAGCATAAATCTATTCATTAAGTTCAGTGGAGATAATAAACTGAATTTTGTAGCAGAATTGCCAGAATCGAATTAATCGTTAGTTTAAATTTAAGCCGATAGATGGCCCACTCAATACAGTGTCTAACTTATTTAACCTCCGCTTAATACAAAAATTTATTCAATACTCGACTATGACTTTATGACTTTGAAATTATAACTGACTAATTGAGGAGAATGGCGCGCTTTTTATGATCAATTAACATTAGTTTCGAGTGTTCTGGCATATTCCACAATCTACTGTTCAGTTTTCGTTTAGATTTGGATTGGATTGGAACACTATTCAAATAAATACAGCCTTGACAAAAACCAACAGAATAATAAAGTATATGGCTTTAAATGGTGGTGTATCCTTTTAGGCGTTCTATTCTCGTAAATACGGCAATTTTGCGTATTAACGTACCAACCAAGATGAAAATGAGTTCCATCCGAAAATATAATTTTTTTGTCTTTATTTTGGAAATAAATTTCCAATAACGTTACTCCAACATTGCTTAAGTGTAAATCTAATCATTTAGTTCGGTGGAGATAATAAACTGAATTTTGTGGCAGAATTGCCAGAATCAAAATAACCGTTGGTTAAAATATAAGCCGATAGATGGCCCACCCGAAAAACAAATATTAAGATTATTCTCTGAAAACTTTTTGTTTTAATGACAGTTAACATCTTGCGTCTGGGCTGGAACACGCTATGGAAAAGCGACTAGAATCTGTGCAATGAGTGGCCGACCATTATCTTTAGCACATTCCGCGATTACATTCCTTTAATAAACTTGTCTTTCTTGTACCAATTATAACAGCAAAAATAGTACCAGTACCAGTAGTAGTAATTGTAGTAGTTGTAGTAGTTGATGTAGTTTTCTTCAGTTGAACGAAAAGTTTGCGTGTCAAATTGTGAAGAAATTGTTTAGTTTGCTGGTTGTTTTTCTGTCCGTCTGTCTGTCGGTCTGTCTATTCATTACGTTCTTATTGCTTAAGAACTTTTTTAAGCAAAAATGATAGCCAAGAATATAATAATAGACAAAAATTAAGACACAATATTGGAAAAAAAAAAGAAATAATATGTTCGTTTATAAGTTAGAGACTAAAGAATAAGAAGAAGCAGTAATTTTGTATTTCAAATAAATTGATTACTTCTAACGATTCAATAGAATATTCAGAAAAGGGTTAAATGATTTGAAATTGTTGTTAACAGTCAATGACAGGTTGCAGTGGTAATTGATTAATATCGTTTAAGGGAAATAAAACAACAACAAAAAATTAATTAAAAATACATACAAAACAGATACGTTTGAAATAAATGAATATTACAAACAACTAATGTCTTCATTATAAACTATGCTGGCCAAATCCCTGGTCAATGGTCTAATTTGTTAAATATTTCAGCATTTTTTTTATTTATTTTTTTTTTTTTTGGCTAAACACTGGCTGTTTGTCTATTGGAAGAGCAGTGGTATTGTCAGTATCTTGTCACCACAATAAACTACTCATTAAGCATAATTCGCATTATTATTCCCTAAATGACATTTCAACAGCTTAACTTGTCTCATTATACTCAACATTGTGTTTGAGGAAGGCCAACTTCTTATTTTTTTTCTTTCTCTCTCTCTCTTTCTTTCTATCTTTTCTCGAAACCAAGATAATCATAATGATGGTTTTCTGCTTTCTTTCCCCCATTATTAACGAGAATATAAATAGAACGAATTAATGAATGGATGAATAAAGGAATGAATAAATAGACGAGTAGTGTTGTGTTTTATGCTTTTAATGAATAAGAAAGATGAAAAGATGAATAATTACTAAAATGCATTTGTTCTCCTTACTAATCGCGTCATTTTTTCTTAGAGCGCTAGTATTTATCACAACTGACATCTCTAATTGTTTAATTTATGGTGTGTTAAATCCAAAGAAATTGTGTGGGAAACTAATGAGAGATAATTTAGGTTTTTCTTTGCATTAATTTGTAAATTATTCTAAAGGGATAGTTTTTAAGAAAATGATAAATACACTTAAACCTCTGTTTTTATACTAAACAACTTGAAAGTGTTCAGTCTACATGCTTTGCTACCCTTTAGCACATACCCTATACTCTTTTTTTAAAATTTTATATATATGAGTTATGAAAAAAATATCGCATATTGCATACAAAAATGTTTGGGAATTGCTGGAGTATTCAAATCCACTGAAATAAAATCGCTTTTTTAAAATATTACACAAAAATATATAAAAAATAATCGAATTATGTGTTTAAAACTTTTTAATTATTAACATAAATATTATTTGACACAATATTTTCATTATATACTGCTGTTTTCTGATAAATAAACCAAAAAAAAAAAAAAAAATGATCTCAACGTTTTTTTATTTAAATTTTTATATCGTATTGGAATCACTAATTTTTGTATTGCTACCTCAAAAAAAAAACAACAACAAAAATTATTTTTTGTTTAGCAGCAGCAAAGGTTCTTGTCTAAGCTGTTGTTGTCATATAAACGTGTGTATTATAGTTTCGATATTTCGCTGTCTGCTGCTTGCTGTCGGTTATAGCGTTTCCAGAAGCTTTGGAAAAAAAATCATATTTTAAAGAGAAAAATCATAACTTTTTAATGCGAAAAAAATTATTACAAAATTTATTATAAAAAACAAATGTCATATTGTAACGGGTGATTTTGTTAACTGTTTGGGTTTTGAAAATTTAAAAAAAAACAGAAAATTTGCAAAAGTGAATGAAATATTTATTTGGAGTGATAAATGGTTGCCAATGATAAAGATTATTTAATTTGAATGTAGCCCTCGACAACGTCGTAGGTGGTCCATCTGTTAGCTCAGATTTGTGCATACTTTGCAGGTGAGTTGTCTCTGTACACGAGAGACTTGTGGTATACCTTCAAAAAATGTGGTCACATCGCATGATCTTGGTAGACAATGAACTGTTCCAAACGTACCTCACCAGAGGTTTATGATAGAGCGTTACATGTATGTATGCATGTGACACCGTCTCGTAGAAATTATATGCCAGCCAAGTCTAATTTTTCTATTTTAGCCAAAAAGAAGTTGGATTGTGCCGCTGCGATTTTCATCGTTTTTGATGAAGTATGGTCATGTATCCTGACTTTGGAAACTGCTGAACTTATTTTGGCTGCTCTTCACACTAAATTCGCCAATTTGTTGACGTACCCATTCATGATGTAATGGCAAACAACATCACCATCTTCAGCATCATTAGTTTTTGAGATTTTTAACAAAATTCTTCACAACTACGATTATCTACAGTTGAAAAGACGAAGTTCTCTAAGCTCTAAGTCTTGAATATCTTTCTCATCTATTCAGTGGGGGAAATCTTTATATTAATCCTATCAAAGAAGATATACTTTTATTTATAATATTTTAAGGGTCAAGAAATAAAAGCTTTTAGTAAAAAATATCGTTAAAATAAAATAAAACTTATTTCTTTGTTTTCAAATAAAACATTTTATTGAAAATAATTAAAGAGTATAAACATATAGGGTCCGCCATCTAACATTTTTTTTCAACTAGTGCCTATTTCCTGAATGGTAACTTACGTCATGTCTGATTTAACAGATAATTAGTTTTATCCTTCCGCTGAACGAATATGATTGTGTATATGCTTGAACTTCGCTTCGCTAAGTGGGCCTGCGATCGACTTACAGAAGATGCCGATTTTGCCAAAAAAATCATCTTTTCAGATGAAGCTCATTTTGACCTTGGCGGGTATGTAAACAAACAAATTTTGCATTTGGGGCACAGCAAACCCGCAAGCATATATTGAAAAGCCGATGCACCCAAGACGAGTCACTGTTTGGCGCAGATTTTGGTCCAGAGGCTTAATTGAGCTATTTTTCTCGAAAAAAGCAAGTAGTGGCCGTTACAGTCAATGGCGATCGTTATCGGGCCATGCTGAACCAATTTTTGTTCACAAAAATTTAAGAGGAAGATATTAGCAACATTTGGTTTCAACAGAACGGCGCTGCGTGCCACACAGCCGAAACTACACTCCATGTTTTGCGCCCTGTTTGTGAAGATCGCATTATCAGCTGCAGAGCTGATGTCGTTTGGCCAACTCGGAGCTGAGACTTGACACCGTTGGACTATTATTTGTGGGGTGCCGTCAAAGATAAGTGTTACGCCAACAAGCCAGAGACAATTGATGCTTTAAAGGACAATATTCGTGAAGCCATTGGTGAAATACAGCTGCACACAATAGAGAATGTGCTTAAAAATTGGACCGATCGTGTAGGCTACTGTATGGCCAGCCGAGGCAGCCATTTGAATGAAATTATTGTCCATTATTAACCGGAAGGGTTGTACATACTTCCAAATTAAAAATGAAATTTGAGAAAATATTCAGTAGTTTTTCTTTAGAGCATTTTCGAAAAAAACCTATTTGGCGGACCCTATATATTGACTCAACACGAAAAAAGAAAATTGTGTTTAAGATTACATATCATTTTTAGAATCAAACAATTTTCTATTCAACTAACGAATAAACAATTTTATCAATATTGTTGTAATTGATCAACCAATTTTTGAACTTGAAAAACACAAAATATTAAAATTCTTTATTATTTTAAATAAAAAATTTATAAAATATTTAATATTTGCAAAAAAATAGCTTTCATCCTACTTTTACACACACGCACACACACTTTAATAACGACAGTAATACATCTAAAATAGAAAACAACTGTCTGTTTCGCTCTTTAAATTTATAGTCGCATGTCATCAATCACTTTTTTTAAATTTTCTAACAGAAAACAACAGATAGATAGCACAATAAAAGCAACAACAATGTAAATTTATGTTGAATATGTAGATAGATGGCTATGAAACAGGAAAATGGCGTGAAATAAACAATATATCAAGTCTAAGCAACAATAAGAACAAAAATATAGAAATATTGTACATCATACATGATAACAAAATACATAGAAAGTTCACTCGCAGACTAATATAGACAAAAACAAAAACAAAAACAAAAACAAAAAAACTAAAAATAACAACAATATTTTCAAATAAAGAGCTTCACACATATCAGTTATAAACTGATGAAATATATCCCCTTTAAACACAGACAATATTCCCCACACTAACAACAATAACAGCGACACACACACAGCGATAACACATGGAACATAACAAAATGTTAGCAAAAGTTAAATATTAAAACAAAGAGAAAGAAAGAAAGGGATAGAAAATGGAAAACAGCAGCTATTAAATATGCATTTGTGTGTATGAGACTCCTATAAATAGAAACATTCACAAACATACACGCTCTTAAATATACTTACACTCTCTGTTGTAGACTCTTACAGTGTTATGTTTACTATCTCTCACACACACACACAATCACATACACCCATGAACATAATAAAACATGTCTCGAGCATGGCAAGCATATATTATATAGACTTGTTATGTTGCAAAAATAATGATGCATATCCTGTTTTTTCGTTATTGTTTGTTGTTGTTGCCATTATGGCAGAAATTAAAAACAATAACAACAATAGCAGCTCTACAATGCGAACAGTAGCAGTAACAAGATTTTTTTTTATTTTTTTATTTATTGTTGAGTAAAACAATATGCTTTATTTATCTCTCTCTCTCTTTCTCTCTTTTTCTCCCTCTCTCTCTATTTTGGAGTAAATCATATATGTGAGTACAGACTTATGTGTAAAGCAGTTTGTGTTTTGGTGATTATAAGCATACAACAGTGTTACCGATGATCATTTTTTAACAGTAATAATTTAATTTCAACTTTTGCTTATAAAGGGTCTGCCAAATAATTTTTTTTTTTGAAAATGCTATAAAAAAAAACTACTGAAAACTACTTTCTGAAATTTCTTTTTTTATTTAAAAGCACAATCCTTCCGGTTACTAATGAAAAATAATTTCATTCAAATGGCTGCCTCGGCTGGCCATGCAATAGCCTACACGATCGGTTCAATTCTTAAGCACATTATCGATTGTGTGCAGCTGTATTTCACCAATGGCTTCACGAATATTGTCCTTTAAAGCGTCAATTGTCTCAGGCTTGTTGGTGTAACACTTATCTTTGACGGCACCTCTCAAATAATAGTCCAACGGGGTCAAATCGCAGCTCCGAGGTGGCTAAACGACATCAGCTTTGCGGCTGATAATGCGATCTTCATAAACAGAGCGCAAAACATCGGGTGTAGCTTCGGCTGTGTGGCACGTAGCGCAGTCCTGTTGGAACCAAATGTTCCTAATATCCTCCTCTTCAATTTTTGTGAACAAAAATTCGTTCCACATGACCCGATAAAGAACGCCATTGACTGCAACGGCCACTCCTTGCTCATATTCGAAGAAAAATGGCCCAATTATGCCTCTGGACCAAAATCCGCACCAAACAGTGACTCGTCTTAGGTGTATTGGCTTTTCAATGTATGAGTGCGAGTCTTCTGTGCCCCAAATGTGACAATTTTGCTTGTTTACATATCCGCCAAGATCAAAATGAGCTTCATCCGAAAAGATGAATTTTTTGGCAAAATCGGCCAAATCTTCTCTAATTCGATCGCAGGCTCACTTAGCGAAGCGTATACGCAACCATATTTGTTCAGCGGAAGTATAAATCTAATTATCTGTTAAGTCAGACATGAGCTCAGTGTTACCATTCGCGAAATAAGCACTAGTTGAAAAAAAAACGTTAAATGGCGGACCCTTTAAAACTTTAAAAAAATTGGAAATTTTGGAAATTTCACTACAAATTCTTGAATATAATTTTGCATTTGCTTATTTGATCACAATGATTATGCTGTTTTTATTTCACATCCGGTGTTTTTTTAAGTTTCATAACTTTGCTTTATTTGACAACCGACTTAACAACTAATAAGTGTTTTTTGTTTAGTTTGATTTTACTTTATATTATGGATAGATTTATAGTAGAACAACGCCTGCAAATGGTTGAAATATTTAACCAAAATAATGAAAACTTGAATTGAATATTCATTTAAAATTTTGCTCTCCGATGAAGCCCATTTTGGATTAAATGAAAACATAAATAAGCAGAATTGTCGCATTTGAAGAGAGAATAATCCATAATCCATTTTGTCGGAAACTATAAAATTCCTAGAAAATTACTGTTTGGTGAGCTTAAGGGGCTGGCGGAGCCATAAGTCCTTATGTCGTCAAAAATGATGATGGTCAGAATATTACGGCGATTGGTGAACGTTATTATAAATGTTTTCGTACCCCAATTATCCAGCATTATTATTGATATGACCACCATCCTCTTCAGATGCACTATCAGTCTACAATGAAACGTAAGAAATTCCGGTAAGAGTTTCACGTTCAGCCTGCCATACTTGAGAACCTCAGGGTGACACACAAATTATGAGCTGATCGCCGGCTTAGAGAGGCGAAGTCTCCTTTGGGCATTCCAGTGTTCCAAGCAACTGGCAATTTGCCAATCTTTGACTAGATTGAGGATGGTAGTAAGTGGTGCTACACAGTAAGGATCCAAACCTATAAAGGGTGTTATGGAACCTTTTATTATAGCCAATTTATTTGCTGTTCCATTGCCATGTATCCCAGATTGTCCATGTTGTCAAAACAAAATGGCCTTAATTGTATGCCAAAGCTTTTGCAAAGAATTGTAGC
The DNA here is from genome assembly GCA_023159175.1 of Wohlfahrtia magnifica. Taxonomy (NCBI): domain Eukaryota; kingdom Metazoa; phylum Arthropoda; class Insecta; order Diptera; family Sarcophagidae; genus Wohlfahrtia; species Wohlfahrtia magnifica. Next base: position 4,037,089 of record JAKWBJ010000052.1, on the reverse strand, counting down.
ATTATTTTACCAATCTAGGCTGTCAGAGAATATATTAATGGTCTTACGCTAACCAGATTGATCTCCGCACATATAGTAACGGCCATATTCTCAGCACGGAAAATACAGTGGGATCAACAAGTCTTAGTTGGCTCCATGAACACCAGCACCGACACAGTAATTAATTTTGGAGCCATAGTTTGGGTAAAATTTACATCAAACTAATGTCCTATTAGATCAACAATATAGGTACGGGTATGAATCTCTTGCCAAAACACAGACCCAAAGGCATATCATCCAGGAACGATGATGGTTCTCCGACTACCACGCATAGAATGAACACACATCCAGACACATTTAGGGATCCCTTGGCAAAAAACTTTGCCTCCGAACATGCTGCCATCCTCATCATATATACAGTGGTGGGAAAAATAATAGCGGCACAGTTTAACAATTTCTTAAATTTTTATTTATTAAACACAAAATATGAATTGTAACTAAAATATGTTCGTATATACGATTTTGCATCTTTTTGTTTCTTATTGGCGACTTGGAACAGAAGCAATAAATTCATTTTTCAGGCCATTTGATGACTTGAATGGAATAATCTTTGTTCCAGGCTTTCTTCCCTTAGTCTCTGCAGTTTTCTTTCATTAGATTATATTACAATACAATATCAATACATCAAATTTGACGATATATTATTGGAGAAAGAAAGTGTTCATATTACCTGTTCCAACACTGTCTGCATGTGAAGCGGTGTCAAACCAATCAAGGCTGGCAAGGACACTGTTATTATTGTTCCAATTAAAACGTAGCGGGCGAGTCTCCCTCCGTAAGCTGCCTAACTTATTCATGGTGATAATTTGTTTGGCCTTTCGCTACCCAGCTATCACCGTATTAGTAATAATGGTTCGAAAAATAGCGGTATACATTCATTCTCGGCGGAAAGCCATATGTCTTACCGTGAAAGAAGCGACTTGGCCTCTTATTATTTTATTCAGAATGCCACCAATATGCCAGTGATACCTAGACATTTAAAAACCTTAGAAACATTGATGGTTGTACCCTTGTAAATGGTACAACAGCCGTTTTTGATGAATTATCCGAGATGCCTTCCTGAGTGTACCATAAGGTCACACAAAGCTCTCTCGTATTTCCCATGTACTGTTATATCAAATTCATCAGCATAACATATTCCACTGACACTCTTCCACATCAAGAGACAAGCTGATGATCCTACTCCTAAGCAGGACTTCTACACTCCCTTTTGTGCCAATGACCTAGCAATGGAACCAAAGCCTGTATTGTCAATTTCAATACCCCCCTCCCCTTTTTCTGTACTGAGCAGAAGAGACAAAATTGCACCCTCAGTGGACTTCCGTCCACTATATATTAATATACTAAACGCAAATTAGTTTAACTTACAAATGTTGAATAGTACGTACTTAATAACATAAGGCAACACTGTATTGCACAGAATAAACGTCTGATTAAAAGCCCAGTTACTGAATGATCATCCTCTATACTCTAATATACTTATAATCCTACATGTGTGTGTGTTAATATGTAAAACATATTCTCTTTGTTTATCTGTGTAAAACAAAAAGTTTCGAAAGGAAATGCCCGCAACAAATTGTGACAGACACTGTCATATGTGGGAGTGTCTAAGTGTGTGTGTATATACATATATACACCTAAGTAAGTATATCATGAACATCAACAATATTTTTGTAAAAGCAAGTATGTATATGTGTTTGTATGTACGTGTGCTTGTCCTTTAACAGCCAATGCTGCTATCACAGGCAATGATGTTGTTGATGATTTTTTAACAAATTATGATGAAATGTTTTAGCTGATATTTTAAACAGATTTGTTATTGTTTTAATTGATTTTTAACAATAAAATAATGCACGTGAAATGAATGAAAGAAGAAAGGTAGTGATAATTTCTAAATGAAATTACGTACTTCAGTAATATGCTAAGAAATGATGTCAGAATGACTTAAAGCTGATATAATTTGGAATTTTTTAATATATAGCTTAACGAAATCGAGCAAGTCATTTCAAAGTTATCATAAGATGTATGAAGTAGCCTCTTCAAAAGTCTCACACTTCTGAGAAAAAATTCTAAAAAACATTATCCACAGAATCTGAAATGCCGATTACTTTTGAAGTTAAGCGCTATGGTCGCATCAAAAAAATATAGTCGTTATCCAAGCTATTTTTGCTTGTTGCATAGTGTTATCTTAAATACTATCTTAGTTACAGTTTTACCCTCTTACTCCATTTTGTCACTTCCGACCCAAATCCAATCATTTAATCCTTCCAGAAAGACACTGTAGGTTGTACTTTTCAGCTGTATGCAGAAGAATTGTAAAACTATCGACACTCCATAGCTTCGATAGTTTTTTTTTTTACAAACTATCGATACTATCGGTTTCTTTTAAATACTTCTAGTGGCAGCAATATTAGAATTTAAATGAAATTGAAAGAATAGAAATAAATATACAGTGTTGAAACAAAAAATAGGAACACTTTATTTTTGTCCAGTATGTCATAAAATTTGATATAGGGTCCGCCATCTAACGTTTCTTTTTTCAACTAGTGCTTATTTCGTGAATGGCAACACCTAGCCCATGTCTGACTTAACAGATAATTAGTTTTATCCTTCCGCTGAACGAATAAGGTTGTGTATACGCTTGAACAACGCTGGGAATCTGGTCCTGCGATCGACTTACAGAAGATGCCGATTTTGCTAAAAAAAAATCATCTTTTCAGATGAAGCCCATTTTGGTCTTGGCGGGTATGTAAGTCAGCAAAATTGTCGCATTTGGGGCACAGAAAACCCGCACGCATACATTGAAAAGCCGATACACCCAAGACGGGTCAGTGTTTGCTGCGGATTTTGGTCCAGAAGCATAATTGGGCCATTTTTCTTCGAAAATGAGCAGGGAGTGGCCGTTACAGCTAATGGCGATCGTTATCGAGCCATGTTGAACGAATTTTCGTTCACAAAAATTCATGAGAAGGATATTAGCAACATTTGGTATCAACAGGACGGCGCTACGTGCCACACAGCCGAAGCTACACTCGATGTTTTGCGCCCTGTTTTTGAAGATCGCATTATCAGCCGCAGAGCTGATGTCGTTTGGCCACCTTGGAGCTGAGATTTGACACCGTTGGACTATTATTTGTGGGGTGCCGTCAAAGATAAGTGTTACGCCAACAAGCCAAAGACAATTGACGCTTTAAAGGACAATATTCGTAAAGCTATTGGTGAAATACAGTTGCAAACAATCGATAATGCGCTTAAAAATTGGGTCGATCGTGTAGGCTACTGCATGGTCAGCCGAGGCAGCCATTTGAATGAAATTATTTTCCATTATTAACCGGAAGGATTGTACTTTCAATTAAAAAAAGAAATTTGAGAAAATATTCAGTAGTTTTTTTTATAGCATTTTCAAAAAAAAAAAAAAAAAAAAAAATTTATTTGGCGGACCCTTTATTATTCCATTGTTACGAGAATAAAAATACAACACTGCATTGTGGGATTTGGGTATATGTCAATTTGGCACTGTCACATCGACCATCTTTACGTTACATTTGAATTAACGGATATGGGAAATTCGATATTTCCAGAATCTTCCAAAATGTAGGCAATTAGGTATATAAGGAGCTGTTTTACCTTCATGTGAGTTAGTTATCGTTTGACTGTAGTACAGTAAATACGTGTCAAGGTTGTATAAGCGATATCAAACTGTTGTATATGCGAATATTAAGTTGTTGTAAATTGCATAAAAGTTATTGTATAGTAAATGAAAATATAACTATAAAACAACAAAATAAAATCGTGTTTATGCTATTTTAACGCAATTTAAGCGAACTGAAACGTAATACTATTTAAGCCATTTTCTATCGTCGATGGTAATCCCTTTCAAAAATGGTTTGATTTTGTTGCGTTTTAGCACATAAGGAATTGAAACTTGGAATATAAAATTTGCAAAATTGAATTGAGCAAACTATTTTTGGTTTTGGCACTTAGACACGGCAACTTACACTCAAAATAAGTTTTTGAAAAATAAAATAAAAAATTAAATACTATACATATTACTTACTTTAGTAATAATTATAGCCCACACTGTATTCTTAAACTCGCTTTCCAGCAAACATAACCATGAATATTATTTCGCCTTTACACAGCATATTAAAGTGATATTTAAACAATTATTAACAGCATCAGTATATGTTCAAATGATTATGTTACTTAAACCAACTGCAATAACAAGAACAACAACAGTAGTAGCATTATAGTAAGCAATACAGTGGCAACATTAAACATCGCAAGCATGAACCATTTTACATGGGCAGAGCAACCGAAGAAAAAACACTAAAGAACATGTTCAAACTTCACTTACTTACATACATACCTAAACGTCTACATGACAACAACAATAATAAAGTAAAGATAATGCTAAAACAACAACAACAGTATCAAATAATTTTTTAGTGTGAGCGAGAGAGGTTTAACGTTCATGTTTTACAAGTTTATGATGGCAATTTGTCAACTAATGGTGTGGAAACCCATATTGTCAACGTGCTAAACATTTTATCACTCACTCACACTATCTCGCTCTCCCCTACTCCCTCTATATGTTGTTGATAAAAAAAAGTTGTTACTGCTGTAGTTGTAATGTCGTTGCTAGTTCTCTAGGCACATAAATTCTTTTTTTTCAATCCACTCATTTTTGTTGTTGTTGTCTGAGTATTGACTGTTTTAATGTCAGCAAATGTTACTATTTGTTGCTGTTGTAGCTATTGTTGTTATTTATCAGTTGCCCTCAATCTCTCTTGCTCCATAACACTTCTCAATTCTGTTTAATGTTATTTTTTTCTTCTTCTTTTTTTCCTACTCTTTTATGTTGAGGTTTGACAAGAGTACGCCATTAAAAGTGTGGTTGTAAAACAATATCATGCAATACAACATTAATTTACACTCGAAACTTGTTGAAAAACAACAGGAAGTGAACAACAAAAACAACAGCAACGGGTGTAGTAATAAAATAAAAAAATTATATACATTGTTGCATACATTTGTTTAATATTTTGTTGTTGTCATAATTATCGTTAGAAAAACCGGTGTTAAACAATAGATATACTGAACAAAAGGGAGGAGAAAATTAATTAGTGGAGGCATCCTTAATAAACAATGATTCGTTTTTAATTATTGGAATAACAAACGACACGTTAATGAAAAGAAAAGAAAGAAAAAAGTTTTTAATAAAAATAAAAATGGATACCTTTCTTAACAGTGTAACGACGAATAGAGAATAAGTTACTGCAAGCGGCGGTAATCAAGCCAATGCTATGAAAAGGTTGCGACCTACTGGCCAACAGGCTAACATTGGCGTTAATGGCTACGCGAGCTGTGCTAGAGCTATACCGAGAGTTTCGAAAAGAGAAAAACTGCTTGTTTTGTAGAAAAAAAAGAAAATGTTGAAGAGACGACAATATTTTTTTTTTCTTTTTTTTATAAGACCAGCACCCAGGGGATGGCCCCTACTCATGCAGTGAATTGAGCTGGTAGGGAGTAGTGTTTATGGACGTTAGATTTAAATTTACTCATGTCGTAAGTGGCAGGAAATACTTTCGCTGGAAGATTATTCCACAACCGAACAGTGCGACCAAAGAACGAATTCGCCCTATAATGCGTTGTGCGATTTACTGGGCAATCAACTACAAAGGGATGCGCTCTACGAGAAATACGATTACTACGTAAAAATATATGATTCTTAGGAACTAGTTTCTTAATTTCATCAGAACACATTCCGTTATAGTACCGATAAAAAAATGAAACACACGCCACATTGCGACGGTGCTCCAATGAATCGATAGAGTTGGCTACTCTACCGTCATTGATGAGCTCTAATGAATCTATAGAGTTGGCTACCCTACCGTCATTGATGAGCATCTTCGCCCTCTCCTGTACGCGGTCGAGAAGCTCCAAAATCGACTTTGAAGCACCGGCCCGTACATGAGAGTTGTATTCCATTTTGGATCGGATATAGGTCTTGTAAATATGAAGGAGATCAGATGGAGTGAAGTATTTCTTGCACCGTCTCAAAAAACCAAGGCACTTGAATACTTCTTTCGACACTTGAAACATGTGATCATTCCAATGAACGTCAAGAGCATCTGATTCCTCAATATCCACATTACCCATTGACACAGATGACAGCACACCACCACGTCTGTGTGTTAAAAAACAACATTGAGTCTTACGTGCATTAAGATCGATAATATAAGGAGATCAAGTTGTATGGAAATAGAAACGCAGGTAGCAGGAGACACACCTACTGGCAAAGCTTTGTGTTGAGACAAAAATTGAAATTTCTTGACGGATGCGAGTAGATAGAGAGGCAGGTAAGTTGGCTAGTAAACCAAGACGAGATCAACTACAGTCAGCAACAAATTGCAACAAAGTGCCGTCTTGGAACCAAACCAGACCGCAGAAAAAGAAACGCCTAAAAGGACAATGAAAAAGAAAAAGGGAGAGATGGCCATGTAGTGAAGATTAAGGGAATCCAAATCTAAAAGAAAGGTGCGCTAAAATATGGCAGGCGTCTGCTGGCCACATCTGGTCATTCGCATAGAAAGTGAATGATTGTCTTCCTCTCAAAGGTGCTTTTGCAGCTTCCGCAGCCAAGTCTATAACGCCAGCCAATTTCTTACATGTGCGTTCCGATCAACCAATAACCCGTATTCATCGCTATAAATTTGGTTTTGCAGTAGTGTCCCCGAGGTAGCACTAGAGGAGAAGGAACTCCATCTGTTCTGTACCATCTCACGAAAGAAACTATAGATTTGCCTTTTGACTACAGTCATAGGGCGGCAGATATCAGAGTAGGAGGTCATTCCAGACCCATCGACGCCCTCCTAGCAAGTTCATCATTATCAACAATAACCCTGTGTATAGAAACCCAATTCAAAGAAACAGTACATGAGGAGCTTTATTCAGTCACCGAAAATGAAGGTGTATTAGTCACACGCTACTGAAACGAGCAGGAGAACTCTGTGAAAAGAAGTGGAATCCAAGAACAGCATGGCTTCGGACAATAAATGCGGGAATTGAAGCTTCTGGCAAAAGCTGCAAAGATTTGAAGGCAATGGTGGGGAGTAGAGAGAGGTGAGAAAGTTTCTGGAGACCCTTTGCTTCAACTGGGACGTTATCCACGCTCCTAAGATAATAAAAATGACACAATTAATGCCAAATCTGCCTCGCTTGTTCGGCCACATTTTTCGTGCTGACATTGATATTATTGGTATGACAGAACGACATGTAACTGGAGCTTTTTCAGGAATCGAAAGAGAGTCGTCGGAAATGGATCTGATGCAGTTGAGGAGAAGACAAAGACAACTCTAGCAACAAATAGGGAAACGATTAAAAAAGGGCCAAGTAGTTACGCTTGACAAGTAAACCTCAAGTTTGAGGGCGAATTTAAATACTTCAGATTCAGCCTGAATCAGAAAAATTATGTCAGCATTGAAATGAAGGCAAAAGCAAATTATATTGACAAATAGAAGCTATTTTGGGCTCAGTAAACAGCCTACAATGCAAAGATCTTCATCACTACGCAAAAAAAAAACAATCAAAGAAATGAAAGATCAAATTGATTAAAGAAACTGAAACAAAGCAATGGATGCTTTGTGGAAAGCCAATATAATCCCTAGAGGAGTGACTGAGAAAAAAAATAGCCTAAGAATAGAGCTTTTTCTCTATGCACGAAGTTCACAAGTAGCACTTGTGCTCTTGACTTAGGTGCTTGCAAAAGCGGATAAGGCAGTATAGAGTGTATTTGAGAGAAAGATCCTTCGAAAAGTTTATGGTCGCATCTATGCAAACGGAGGTAAAGAACAAACCGTGAGCTATATCCCACCTTAAATATAGCCAAGTGCATAAAAATACAGTTATTGCGCTGGCTAGAATGTATCGGTCGAGTAAAGACGAATTCTCCAGCCGGAAAGGCGTTGGATAACAATTCAGATTGTTACTGTTGTTAGTTAAGACAAAAGCATACAGTTGCACACCAGACTGTCACTTTTCATGGATGCAAAGGTGACTGATGAATAATTTGAGGGTTTTCCATTGCCCAGAACCGACTATTCTGTTTATTTACATAACCATTCAAATGAAAATGTGCCTCCTCACTCATTATGATTTTTTCATTAAAATCGATGATTGATTTTGATAAAATGTTTTAACGATTAAAACACAAAACAAAGTAGTAAACCTTCTCGGCAGACATCCTGAATTTTTGTTGCGAACATTATTTTTCGGTGACAAGAGCAGTGAGGAATTACTTAAACCGCGGCGACACCAAAAGTAGTATCATTTAACAAACAATGATTACAAATCAGGTACTTAGGATCGTACCAAACCATTTTGATCATGAACTTAAGTATGTATACTAAAGTTAAACAATACAAATTTGTGCTGGTAATCAAAAAAGCATAAATTGTGTACATGTGTACATACATACTCGCATTTTTTATTTTAGTATATAAAAAAAAAGTTTTAGTTTTTTAATTTTATGAATTTGTCAAACAATTTTTGGGCAAAATATTTGGTTTTTGTGTTCTCGTACTTTAGTACCTCTTTCCCTCTTATTGAGTAAAATTATTATTTACTCTCATTTTACCGAACCTTATCCAAAAAGTAAAGAAACAAACCTATTATTTTAAATTAGAGCATAGAACACATAACCCACAGCAGGCGACAGGCAGTAAAATGTCGAAATTAGAATGCATATAATATGTTTATATGAAAAAAATTATTTTAAAAGCAGCACAGCAAAAGCCTAGATAAGTACCATAAAATAATTTCTATTTTTTTAGGCAGCAAAACAAAAATTTGTGAAACCAATACAATATAAAGTTTTAAATAAAAAAAAAAAAAACGTAAAAATATTTTTTTTCATTTATCGGAAAACAACAGTAATAAAATAAAATATTTTAGCAAAAAACATTTGTATTAATAATTAAGAAGCTTTAAACACATAATATCATTAATTTTTATAAAGGCTCCGCCATCTAACGTTTCTTTTTCAACCAGTACTTATTTCGTGAATGGTAATACTTAGCTCATGTCTGGTTTGACAGATAATTAGTTTTATCCTTCCGCTGAACGTATATGATTGTGTGTACGCTTGAACAATGCTGGGAAATAAAGCGACATTACTTTGAAAATCATGGTAATGTTGCAGATGAAGCTCATTTTGATCTTGGCGGGTATATAAACAAGCGAAATTGTCGCATTTGGGGCACAGAAAACCCGCACGCATACATTGAAAAGCCGATACACCCAAGACGAGTCACTCTTTGGTGCGGATTTTGGTCCAGAGGCATAATTGGGCCATTTTTCTTCGAAAATGAGCAAGGAGTGGCCATTACAGTCAATGGCGATCATTATCGGGCCATATTGAACGAATTTTGCTCACAAAAATTAAAGAGCAGGATATTAGCAACATTTTGTTTCAACAGGACGGCGCTACGTGCCACACAGCCTAAGCTACACTTGATGTTTTGCGCCCTGTTTTTGAAGATCGCATTATCAACCGCAGAGCTGATGTTGTTTGGCCACCTCGGAGCTGCGATTTGACACCGTTGGACTACTATTTGTGGGGTGCCGTCAAAAATAAATGTTACGCCAACAAGCCAGAGGCCATTTACGCTTTAAAAGACAATATTCTTGAAGCCATTGGCCAAACGCTAATGTGCTTAAAAATTGGACCGATCTATAGGCTACTGCATGGCCAGCCGAGGCAGCCATTTAAATGAAATTATTCTCCATTATTTACTAGAAGGATTGTTCTTTCAAATAAAAAAAGAAATTTGAGAAAATATTCAGTAGTTTTTTTATAGCATTTTCAAAAAAAAAAATATTTGGCGGACCCTTTATTTTTGAGTAATATTTTAAAAAAGCGATTTTATTTCGGTGGATTTGAATAGCTTGAGTGGCAGTACTGAAAAATGTTTTTCTATAAATGACAACGAATCCAAATTTTTTCGCTGCTGCTGTTTTCATAATATATGAAGTCGATATGCTGCCTGCAGTCGTCTGCTACGTATTTAAAGCATGAGTCCTTGACTGTATGATAAATGTAAAAAAATTCAAAAAATACAATTAAGGCTATATTCCACTCGTATAAAGTTTAAATAACTAAATTAAGTGTAAAATATTAAAGTAAAAAAAGAAAGACGAAATCTTCGTTAACTATCTACTACAGCATCTCTCCTCTCTTCAATTTGTTGTTGTTTCTCTATGATTTCTATTTAAAATGCGTTGTTGTTTGAAACTCAGTTGTATTGGTCCATTAAGTATCCGACTGTGTCACGTTTTATGTGCGAGTAATAGAATTTCTGCATTGCGCCAATTTTGTTCATTCGTTTCGTATGGTTGGTTATGCTCGTTATACAAGTATTAGTGTGTTTAGATAAATACACTAAACAAAGAGAAAGAGATAGAGCGAAAGAAAACACAAGCAAATGGCAGCATAAAGAGTAAAATTTTAAAGCATACGCTTCTTATACAATGCTATAGTGTAATAGTGTTAAAACTTAAGTAAATGTGAACATTCAAGTGTGTGCATGCATGTGGTCTTATGTGTATGTGTGTGCTTGTAAAAAAATAAACAAGCAATACGTACGCAATTAATGTCAATGCCAAAAGGCATATATACACTGCTGCCACAGATATACATACACATACTTACACTCTCTCTCTCTCTCTATCTCTCTTATTACACGAATTTGTAGGGTCACACACACACACACACACACACACAGCTGTTTGTATATGTGGCAACATAGCAAAGACCTCTTTTTTGTAGATTCAATAACTGTGTCATGTGTTAAATGACACATACAGCTCTAGGAACAGACAAACAAAAGGAAAAGCTGAAAATAAGTAAAAGAAAAGGAATAAAAAACTAACAGCAGCAACACTGAAATTAGTATAAGCCCTGTTTAAAGCAAAAGTGTAAAGGAAACTTGAAAATAAACAGATAAAATAAAACGAAAGAAGAAGGACTACAACAAAATTAGTCAAATATTTTCTTCTCTTTTTTTAATAAAAACGAATAAACCAGCTGATTACTTGGTATTTGTGTCGTCAGGTTAAGCTCAAATAAATGAATATTTTGCTTTTGTTTTCAAAAATATGTCAATTTCTTGGTGTTTTTCTTCTATGCTTCTCTAGCTGTTGTTCTCTGTATTATTTAATGAGGTAAAAAATCAAAACAAATAGGAAAATCGTAATATGATCAGCTGGCCTAATTAACACCCTACACAACAATGCAGACGAAGGTTTATTATTGAAACAAGTGCTTACTTTGAGGTACTAAATTAATACCAGTGGTTGCAGGGAGTAGGTAAAGAAATCGATCCTAGCCACTTACGAGGGTGGATTGACATTGAAACTACCCAGCGCTAGATGGTAGCACAAATACAAAAACTTTTTCTTTCTTAGAAATTATGATCTGTCAAACGTCAGCTGTTAAAATTTTAGCCAAATTCATTAGTTTATTTGTTGTAGTCGTTTGAAGGAAGCAACTTTTGTGTTTCTTGGAAAATAGAAAAAAAGTGAATTTTGTGTAGTTATTAAACACTATTTTTTGAAAGGCAAAATGGCGAAAGAGACAAAAGAAAAGCTTGATAAACATTACGGCGAATCTGCTCCGTCAGATTATATGGTCAAATATTAGATTGCTGAACTTAAACGGGGCCGAACAAGCACTGCAACACTACCTTCAACAGGAAGGCCAAAAGAGGTAGTTACTGAAGAAAATATCAAGAAAATCCGCGATATCGTTATGAATGCTCGCCGAGTCAAAATACGTGAGATTGCTGAAATGGTAAGCATATCATATGAACGTATGTTCAACATTTTGCATGAACATTTGCATATGAAAAAGCTATCAGCAAGATGGGTGCCGCGCTTGCTAAGTATTGAAAAAAACTAGTTCGACAGATCACTTCACAGCGGTGTTTGGACATGATAAAGCATAATTCTGCTGATTTTTGGCGTAGATGAATAACTGTTGATGAAACGTGGGTCCACCACTACACATCTGAAACCAAAAATCAATCGAAGCAATGGATGGAAGCTGGTGGAAGTGCTCCGAAGAAAGCGAAGACAGCGAAATCTGCTGGCAAGGTTATGGCCACTGTATTTTGGGATCCACACGGAATATTGCTCATCGATTATCTCAAGAAGGGATCCACAATCACAGCAGAGTATTATCGTGCATTATTGGATCAAATGGTTGATGCAATCAAGGGAAAACGACCACATTTAAACAAGAAAAATGTGCTCTTTCTTCAAGACAACGCACCGGTTCACACAGCATTAGATATGATGCCAAAACTACGAGAAATCCACTTCGAATTGGTTGATCATCCACCTTATAGTCCAGATTTAGCCCCTAGTGACTTTTTCCTGCTTCCAAACTTGAAAAAATGGCTCGCAGGAAAAAGATTCATCTCAAACGAAGAAGTGATTACCGAAACTAATGCGTATTTTGAGGAGTTCCCAAAATCGTATTATTCAGATGGTATAAGAAAGTTGGAAAATCGTCTTACTAAGTTTATTGATCTAAGAGGAGACTATGTTGAGAAATGAAAGGCTTTTGAAAAAAAAAAAATGTTTTTTTTCCTACTTAGGTAGCTTTAATATCGATCCGCCCTCGTATATATATAAAAGTAGCTTCCTGTGTGCACTATCAAATCAAAATCAAATACTGGCCTCATTTCGTCAGTCACCTTTTCGCTTAAATGAAGGCATGGTTTCTTTCCCAGTCACTTGTTACACGATTTTTTTGTGGTGGAACCCTTTCCAAATAAGCTGTTATATTTCTTAAAAGGTCACATACCTCTCCTGTTATTCAGATTTTTCTAGTATCGCAATAGAGTGGTAAATATACTATTGATTAGATATTCACACTACGCCATATCCTGTAAAAGATCCATGAAAAACAAATCGACACATATCACCTATGCAACTATGTTTCGTGCGGGCCACCTATCAGTTTAAATTTGAACCAGCGGCTATCCCGAATCCAAGAATACTTATATGACATAAGTCTCTCTGTCACAAAATTCAGTGTATTATCTCCACTGAACGGAATGAATCAATTTACTCTTGAGTAACGCTGGGATTTTATGGATATTCGCTTCCAAAACAAAGACAAAAAAAAGCTCATTTTCATTTTGGTGGGTACGTTTGTAAGCAAAATTACCATATTTGGAGCTCAGAAAACACAAACGTGGTCTCATAAATGGTCCGACAAATATTTATTTTTTTTTTTTTGAAAATGCTATAAAAAAACTACTGAATATTTTCTAAATTTTCTTTTTTTATTTGAAAGTACAATCCTTCCGGTTAATAATGGAAAATAATTTCATTCTAATGGCTTCTCGGCTGGCCATGCAGTAGCCTACACGATCTGGCCAATTTTTAAGCACATTATCGATTGTGTGCAGCTGTATTTCACCAATGGCTTCACGAATATTGTCCTTTAAACCGTCAATTATCTCTGGCTTGTTGGCGTAACACTTATCTTTGACGGCACCCACAAATAATAGTCCAACGGTGTCAATTATGCTTCTGGACCAAAATCCGCACCAAACAGTGACTCGGATTTTCAATGTATGCGTGCGGGTTTTCTGTGCCCCAAGTGCAACAATTTTGCTTGTTTACATACCCACCAAGATCAAAATGAGCTTCGTCTGAAAAGATGAATTTTTTGCGCAAAATCGGCATCTTCTGTAAGTCGATCGCAGGCTCACTTAGCGAAGCACATACGCAACCATATTTGTTCAGCGGAAGGATAAAACTAATTATCTGTCAAATCAGACATGAGCTAAGTGTTACCATTCACGAAATAAGCACTAGTTGAAATAAGACGTTAGATGGCGGACCCTTTAGAAGCCGATGCACCCACGACTAGTGACTGTTTGGTGCAGCTTGTGGCATCACTGGCCCAGTGATGCCTTTATCACTGGCTATATTGCTATGGAAGTAAGGACGGTGCAACCATTATGGTCAATAGAGATCCCTATCGCACCATGATAACCGATTTTTTTGTGTCCGCTCTTCATGGTGTTGTTGTGAGCGAAGTTTAGTATCAACAGGATGGTGGAACTTGCACGCACATCTCATGCCACAATCGGTTTATTGTGTCAAGCGCTTAATAGTCGTTTAATTAGCAGAAATATTGATGTCAGTTGGATGCCAAGGAGCTGCGATTTGACATCGTTGGATTATATTATGTATGGCGCCGTTAAAGATAAGTGTTATGCCGACAAACCAGAGACAATTGAGCATTTGAAGACCAACATTCGTGATGCCTTGGCCGAGTTGCGAACCCATACACTTGAAAAAGTTCTCGAAAACAAAAAAAAAACGCAAAATTTGTACTTGACAACAACAAAATTAATTAGCATTTTAAATTTAAACTTTTAAATAGCCTACTCTTTTTATAAGATGTTGGGTTCTGCAACGCGTGCCACTGCATCCATAACAGCATGCTAACATGGGAGGCAGATTGACGGAAACAGCTCTCGTGGAATTAGTAGAAGCTATACAGAAATCCCAAAAGGACAATAAGTTGCTGTATATGCTTTCCTATACATCGAAGTGGCCTGCGATAACAATTCTTATGAAGCTATATGGCGGACACTAAAATAAAGTTGAGTAGACCCTTTTATATCCAAATGGATGGCAGAGGTCCTTCGTACTAGATCTTTGAAAACTAGTGCAGAAAACGTCAATATTGCTAGAGGTTGCCCACAAGTTGGGCCCTATTATCCTTAATGTCTAGTTGTTGATGATATGTTAAGAACATTATCTATGGCGGTCATTGACCGTCAGGGCTATGCAGACGACATTATTCTAAAAGAAAGGGGTAAATTCGAGGGTAGCTTGTGTGAAATCATACAAAGGGGACTTAGAATAGTGAATCGATCATGGAGGACAACGAAGTTAAGCATTAATCCTGGCAAAGCCATGATAGTAGTATTCATTAGGAAATTAATATTTTCTAGGTGCAGGAACATTCAACTGCTGGGTGAGAAAATATCACTCCGAAAGGAGATCAAATATTTAGGAATGATACTGGACAGTAAGCAAATATGCAAAACTCAAGAAAAGCCGCTCGTGCGATTATGGTGTGCTGGTAGATCTTGAGGCTGTAACTTCAGAACATTATACTGGATGTATACCATGATGGTCAGGCGATTGTGACGTTCGGGGCCGTATACAAGAGTACACTGAATGCTGCTGCTGAGAGATATCAAGCGAAGAGAATGAAAGAGATACGCCTTTTAGCCCGGAGCATTTTCTTTTAGAGACAAAAGCGGTAATCTGGTTACTACTGTGGTTATGGAGACACCGCTTTTCTAGGCTCTTGCATGGCGAAGACGACACCAATTTCGCCATTAGAGAAGATGATCGATGATTACGACATGGAGATTTCGCTACCCAGCCACGCCGAGCTCAGTATCGCCATGTGGCGCCTTAAAAACAACAAAGCTGCTGACCCAGACGGCCTAGCCGGTGGTGAACAGCTGGTTAGGTGTATGCACGAGCTTATGTGTAGAATATGATTGAAAGTATGGCCAGCAATTGACACCTCAGTGCCCTCTGTCCTATTTTTAAGAATGAAGAGTCCACAAGTTGAGCTAACCACAAGAGTGTAGGCATTCTCCTTATCACATACATAGTTATTTCGAGCGTATTGTGTGAATGACTGAAGCTATTCGACAATGTTTAGAGTGGATCTTATCAGTGGGGGTTCAGAGCTGGTTGCTGGAGCACATATTGAAAAAGACTTATGAAAATCAAGTCAACTGCACCATCTTTTTGTCTACTATAAAGAGATTTTCGATAGCTCGATAAGATATCACATGTTTGCCACAATGTCTGAGCTCAGTGTTCCTGCAAAACTGGTAAGACTGTACAGAATGACGTTGAGCACATCTGATTTTATGCGAGGTTTTAGACAAGGTGTTTGCTTATCGTGTGATCACTTCAAGTTTGTTATGGCAGTAGTACATCGCAGTGGCACCATCCTTTAAAAAAGCGTCCCGTTTCTTGCATACGCTAACGAAATAGACATTATTTCGCAATGTTACTGCTGCCTACAGTCTACCATCGAAAAAGAATCTGCCGTAATGGGTCAAACGGTAAATGAGGCCAAAACAAGGTCTATGTTGTCGACAAGTAGGAACTTGCGGCATATTGGGTTCGAGGTTACGGTTGACAACTACACTGCCATTGCCTACAGCAACGATGTCTATTTGGAAATCAATCATAGAATCACTTTAGTCAATAGCTGTTATTATGGTTTCAATAGGAAATTGAGAAATAGAGATCCCTCTTACGTGAAGAAATTGATACCTTACAAATTTTTCATTCTCCCCGCTTTTGTTTATGTCATGCACCGATGCAGCTTCCTTGGGAGTGTTCTAGGGAAAAGTTCCACGTAAAATATTTAATCCTTTGCGGTCTGGCGAAAAATTCCTTACCATCTAGCAGCTACGCTGGCTAGAACATGCCGTTAGAATGGCTAAAGATGATCAAGCGACAAATGTGTTCGATATGGAAAAGAGTGGACGTCGGCGTAGAAGACGCCCTTGCATGATAGACGGATCTCTGACAATTATGCACGAAACAAAATATTGGCCCAACGCTCGTCATGGCTTCGGTGGCATACCTGTATCCGTCAGTCCATATTTTCAATGACTCTGATACATAATTGAGGTTCAGTGTCGTCAATGTGTCGAATTATTTCATCCTTTAGGTCTTGAATTGTTTTTGGCTTATTGACGTACAATTTTTTTTTTTTTGTAAACATCCGCAAAGAAAAAATGTAACGGATTAAAGCACATGATCGTGTGCAGGACACGAGATAACACGGCCACTAAATTTCCCATGCAAAAGAGTTTTGTTGGCTGTGTTGCAAGTGCCACTATTCTGTTGGAACCATATATAGTCCAGGTTTATATTCTGAATTTCTAGCCACAGGAAGTACGTCATTATCTTGCGATAGTGAACGACAATCCCGGTAACTTCTTGGTCGACCTTATTTCCGAAGAAGTACGACCTGGTGAAACAGCCACCCTTCATGGATGTATCGGCTTTTCAACAATCACTCGTGGGTGCTCTCCGATTGTGGACACATTTGATCGATTATGCTGATCAAAAAAATTACGAAGTGCACGAAATGCATTTTGATTTGAACGTTCATTTTCGTAAAAGTCTTCAATGCTGCTCAATTGTGTGTTTCTACATGGTTGAATTGTCAAACACTGAAACAAAGAAATGCCAAATTAAGTTGGACAAAAAACGTGGCACAATTAACATCGTGCTTTATGCTTGGACCACTCTTTGTATCAAATGAGTTTTTTATAGAGGTATAGAGCTTTAAGTTGCAATAAAATAACGATGGATTATTCGATTGACATGAATTTTATTTATCCGAAAGATAATCCTGTGGCATTACATTTTAAATATAATTTCTGGCACATGACCGCCACGGCTGGTGCGGATGTAGTCCAATCTGGACGTCTAATTTTCGATGACTTTTTCCAAAATTTTTTTGCCGTATTTCGGAAATAACACGGCGAATGTTGTCTTCCAAATGGTCAAGCGTTTGTGGCTTTACCGCATAGACCAATGATTTTACATAGACCCACAGAAAGTAGTCTAGCGGTGTTAAACCACAAGATCTTGGAGACCAATTCACAGGTCCATAACGTGAAATTAGGCGGCCACACGAGCTGTGTGGCACGAGCTGTGTGACATTTTGCGCCATCTTTTTGAAACCACATCAACTGGACATCATGGCTTTTAATTTTAGGAAAGAAAAAGTTCTTAATCATGCTCTATATAGATCACCATTGACTGTAACGTTCCGGCCATCATCGTTTTTAATAAAGTACGGACCAATGATTCCACCAGCCCATAAAGCGCACCAAACAGTCAGTTTTTCTGGATGTAACGGTGTTTCCACATACACTTGAGGATTACCTTCACTACAAATGCGGCAGTTTTGTTTGTTGACGTAGCCATTCAACCAGAAGTGCGCTTTATCGCTATATCCAAACAAAATTCGCTTATGAAAATCGGGAACAATGGGCCCATTCGACGAATCTACGCCTTACCTGATGATCTTTTGGCTTCAATTCTTGCACGAGTTGGATTTTGTAAGCACCCAAACCAAGATCCTTCCGTAAAATCATCCATAAAGTGGATGAACACAGATCCAATTCCAGTGCTCGATGGCGGATGAACTCATTCGGGTTTTCCTCAATCCTACGCTCTACAGCAGCAATAGCTTCTTCTGTACGCACCGTACAGCGTCTCTGGGGATGCGAGTTATCAATAAGGGTAGACGTGGTGTGAAAACTTTCCATGTTTAACTGAATTAACTGCTCTGATGGACGATTTTGTCGACGATAAAATGGACGTAGTGCGCGATACGTTTTCTGCACATAACCATTATTTTCGAAATAAAATTGCACTATTTGCAAGCGTTGTTTAAGCTTGAGTCTATTCGTAATAAATTGCCAAACCAGACTGAGAATAAATCACTTGACAGCTGCTAAATCGGATGCCATTTTGAAAAGTAATGCCAACTTAAAGTTCTATACCTCTATAAAAAACACGATTTAGAAGATGGCTGAGTCCAAGTATGGATTAACTATAACTATTTTTCTCCGTCACTCCTGTAGGAAGCATACTGGCTTTCCACAAAGCCAAGCTAAGTAGGTGATTAATCCGCTGTAACTTTCTCCATATGATTTTTTTTTTTTTTGGTAGTAGTGAAGATACTTGCTAATTGGTGGTGATCTTTACTTTAGCATTCCAATTTTTTCCCAGTAGGTGGCGAGTTTTTCCTGATCATTCGTCTGATGTTTGTCATCATCGCCATAGGTATGCGAGAAGGATCAGGGGGGCTTTTTTCTTTATTTTTTTTTAGATGGAGTGGTCTAGAGGGAAGTTGAAGGCTCTTTTGTTTATTAAACATTCGAAACCACAATTAAATTTTTTCTTCGTCAAGTCCTCTGCTGGGGCTCAAACCTGGGTCGTTTGTGTTGTTATGCCTGCGCTCTAACCACTACACCACGCCGCCCCCAACTATAAGTATTGCTTTTCAATAATATTTGACGTTGGTTGTCTCTTTTTTTTTTAACAGGTACTCCAATTTACAAACCGATACAAGTCCAAATTAATAAAGCCCTCCTTAAAAAATGGCCTCGGCAAAATCTCCGCATATTGTTTTCAAATTTACTAGGCATAGTTTAATTAAAAATTTCACAAATTATACGAAATAAAGACAGACATTGCTTCATATAATTAAAAAAAAAACATCAAAATTACAAACATCATTACAAATACATATACGGTGGAGTAGGGTATGGCAATGCAGTCGGAAAATATAATAAAAGAAACAGAGAAGGAGAAGGAGAGTGTGAATGAGAATGAGAGAGAAGAAGTGCGTGTGAATTTGAAACGTGACAAAAATCTTTGATTATCACTTAAAATGTGCATGTATATGCGTGCAATATATGTGTTAATAAGCGACAGAGTGAGCTAAAAGGGAAGGAAAGTGAGTGAGTGAGCATATACGCATATACTCGTATAATACAAAACTATAATAAAAAGGCCATGGCTGTCATTGTTTTTTATGACTTTTGTGCTTTTTAATGAAAATATACGAAAAAAAAAACAGCAGCAGAAATTCACTTTAATAAAAAAAAAAATAAAAAAAATATTTTTAAGCGATAATGTCAAGCGAAAGTCAAAAATATTATTAAATCTGAATGAATGATTTTATGATTCAATAAAAGTTTCATTTTTCTTTTTTCATCTCCCTCTCTCTGTCTTCTTCTCTTTCATTATTCAACAACAGCAAAACGTATTCGTTTTTATTTAAATTTTTATTTGCCATTTAATTTTATGGAATATTTACGGAAACATGTGGACTTATTTAAGAAAATGGAAAATTTGATGAAAAACATATGTTTGGAGTATAAAACTTTAATGAATTTTTTTTACTTACATTTGAACTTAAAAGATATAAATTATGTTTAAGGAATTTGAAACACAATCGTTAGGTTTTAATGCAGGCAAGATATAAAGTGGGCTTTGGTGGCGTATAATTATTATGCGCAACTAAATATTCATCATACGTCTAGATAACTGATACGAGCGCAGTTCGAAATGTTCTTATCCTAACAATGAAAAACATGGGCTGGATTTCTAAAACCAATTTATTTTTAATGCACTTACTTCAACGTTTTTCTAGCAATTCTATCTCTTGATTAAAAAAATTTCCCTGAACCTCCTCCAAATTACACTATGCAACATATGGAAACAAATTTTCTGATCTTGGATAACCACTATGTCTTTTTGATGCGTTATGATAGCCTAACTTAAGATTCTATGGATAAGTTTTTTTTGGATTGTTTTTAGACTTTTCTATTCTATTTTCAGATGCTTTGAAAAGGACGAAGAATTTAACGTCGGCTCCGAACGACATATTCATTAGTTAGAGAAGTTTTTCATAGCGTGACTACTCATAAGCAGTCGCTAACAGTGCTATGAGGTGATACCGCTGTTGAAAATTATCTGATGGTCTGGTTGTCTTACCTGCCATACCACAGCGGCACACCTGGTAAAGCGTGTTTTTTTAGAGGTATAGAACTTTAAGTTGGCATTACTTTTCAAGATGGCGACCGATTTAATAGTTGTTAAGTGATTTATTCTCCGTTTGGTTTGGCAATTCATCATGAATAGACACACGCCTGAACAACGCGCACTCCTTGTTTAGCGATGATGATCACTTTTGTTTGAGGGGATACGTCAGCAAACAAAACTGCCGCATTTGGAGTGAAGGTAATCGTCAAGTGTATATGGAAACACCGTTACATCCAGAAAAACTGACTGTTTGATGCGCTTTATGGGCTGGTGGATTCATTGGTCCGTACTTTTTCAAAAACGATGTTGGCCAGAACGTTACAGTCAATGGTGATCGGTATAGAGCCATGATTATTAACTTTTTCATTCCTGAATTGAATAACCATGATGTCCTGGAGATGTGGTTTCAACAAGATGGCGCAACATATCACATAGCTCGTGCCACAATAGATTTATTGAAATGCCAGGAATCATATTTAAAATGTAATGCCACAAGATTATCTTTCGGATAAATAAAATTCATGTCAATCGAATAATCCATTGTTGTTTTATTGCAACTTAAAGTATTATACCTCTATAAAAAGCACCCTACAAGCATATGTACCAAATTTTAAATCTTGTTTTGGTAGCAAAAATTTTATACGAGAAAAGTCAATTTGAATTGTATGAGCAAAGGGCGTGGCCAATTTTAATGAAATTAATTTTTTTTTTCTAAGTAAACATCACTCGTTTATTTTTTCAACAAAAACGTATGTATGTTGTCAGCATAGTCCAAGTCTTTTAGGCTTCTAGTAAGACCCTAATTAACGCCCCTATTTGCCCATTATTTCTAAGGAACGGTGTCCTCTAAATGTCGTTTAGTATTTATTTTCTGTAGTGGTAACCCAATTTAATTTTCTGTTTGTATTTTGTTTTCGGTTGTAGTTGGACGTCTATATAAAGCAGCTGTGGGCAAAAAAATAGACTTGCATATATTTGATACATTTAATAAAGATTTGTTGTATAATTCTAGAATATTATTCCTAACTACAGATCAAGAAGATGTTTCATAGTCATAATGAATGCATAGACTCAGAATTACTTTTACGAATCATCCCGTTCGCATGCCAGCTTTGTAATTCGTTTTAAAGGGTCTTATTATTTGTTTTGCTATTTGTCGTTAAATTATGTTTTAGAAATGGAAAGAAGTTATGAAATTATATAAACATATTTAGCGCAAATAAACACCCGTTTGATTTTGTGTGTTAATTCGCAAAGTAATTGAGAATTAATTATGTGCTTACCATTTGGCTGTCTCAGACTTGAAGTTTTGTAAGGGAAATCTTGTATGAAATTAAAAACACATTTGTTTTTGACAAATTTAGTTTTATTCATACCAATATAAAATAGAAACGTGGGAATATGGTGTCGGGCAATTGCCCACCTCTAGCACGATGGGAGATGACCGCTCTATTTGAAAAAAAAAAATGTTTAATTACATTTTGCAACAAAGCGACGAATTTCATATTTCAGAGCATCAGTTGTTGTTCGCGTAAGCCCGGTCTTTCAAATAGCCACAAGAACGAGGCGGCCAATTTACATCGCCAAGTCGAGAACTGAATGGTTTGGCTGGTCGTATGCCTTGTGACGCCTTTCTGCTGAAACCAAAGGTCACTGATGTCAACATTAGCCGATTGTTACCACAAAAAATTGGTTATCATGGTTTGGTAGCACAGTGACAGTGATATCTGGATCTTTACGTACAGTCAGGCTGCGATCAGGGCGCTCTCCGGCGTCTACTCGACATCGAGACTTGTGTGTGAATGCCGCGCATCTCTCAACGAGATGGCGAGATATTCAGACCTAGAGATTGTCTGGGTAAGGGCTCACTCGGACACTCGATGGAACTGTGTGGCGGACGGACTTGCGAGGTCTGTCTCTCTCCTCAGAAATGAGGAGATTGACCACTCAGTTGGGATGCCACTCTCCTCTTGCAGACTTATGATCATGTGGTATATGTTGGGTAGGGCACAGCTACGGTGGAATGATGAACCCACGTGCTTTGTATCGAGGCAAATCTGGCCCCTATATGAACGGGCTCGGTCGGAGTCTATTATAGGAATGCCGCGACTTAGGTTGCGAACTCTTGTGGCTGCGAGTACTGGGCACTGGGTGGCTGGTGCGCAGGCAAGGCGATTGGGTCTGCCGTTCAATGACTATTGCAGGGGTTGTCAGGATGAGGAGGAAGAGGAGACTATCGAGAGACTTCTTATGCCAGTGCCCGAGTCTTTCGGATATTAGGACTGCTTTCCTTAGCAGTCCGTTTCTGGATAGCTTATCGGCTCTGGCCATTGTAAATATCGGCAAGATCTCTTCTTTTGTACATGCGTCTTGTTGGTTCGGATCGCAAAGGGACGAGGACACATAGGTTCTCCATTTTCTGCATTACTGATGAGTATCACAGTCGTATCAATACTGGACCCAGGTGGGCTGGACGTGTCTGGCTACCCGCCGTAACTACTACTACTTGGTAGCGCAGAGAATTCTCGGTGACGGCGTTTCCTTGCTCATTTTCAAAAAAATACGGGCCGATGATGCCACCTAACTACAAACTGCACCATACGGTCAATTTCTTTAGATGTAATGGTTTTTCCAGAACTGTTTGTAGATTTTTTGAACCATATATGCAACAATTTTTTTTCTTTTTTTTTTACGTAACCGCCTAATTGAAAACGGGCCTCATCACTAAAGATGATTTTGTTGAAAAATGCATGGTTTTCGTTCGGTTTTCAAACAGCCAATTTTGCAATTTTGTACTAAATAAGTGTCAAAGGTTAACAGCTCAATTCTTACACTTAATTATTTGACAACCAATTTACTTTCTAAGCACAAATTTGCCCCCCCCCCCCCCCCCCTTATTAGAAATTATGTATTTCGGCTCAAAATTGGCTGTTAAATTAAGAATAAGAGAGCAAATTATGAAAAAATTTGTTTTAAAGTATCAACTAATTTCGAAGTATCAAGTGATAAAACACTTAAAAAGTATTATGATTATTTAACAAAAAAACAAAAAAAATACACTTCTTCCTACTTTTGCTTGTATTCTTGACACAGCTGTGTTTTTATCTTTTAATGCTTTTTTATTTATTTATGTTTCACTTTTTGTGTTTCTCTTCTCATATTGCTAAATACTAAATAATATCTTTTAATTTAAAAGATAAAAATCCTTAATATTCTTGCATTTTAATACCATGAAATAGACAAATTGAAAATCATTTTTGGGTATTAACACAATAGCAACAACAAAAACAACAACAACAAAAACAACGAAATTAAGTGAACAAAATTCATAAAATTACCATAAAAACAGATTTAGAACAACAACAAAAATAAAAATTACAAGAAAAAGAACAACTGAAACCAAAAATAGAAAAAATAAGTTTATAACTACGAGGGATGTTTTTTAAAATAGAATGGAAAATATTTAAAAGCAAATTATTTTCCTTATAATTTTTCAAAGAACTTTCTAAGAAAGTCAATTTTTAAAACAATTTTTGCTCTCTGGTATAATCTATTGTTTAAAAGCTGAACAATAAGCACTGAAATAGGACATAATCAGGCCTGCCATATTTGCCGATTTTTTGCGTTAAAATTATCAAAATGCCGATTTGTCGATTTTTGCTCAAAAAATGCCGATTTTTCAAGAAAATCTAAAAACATTGAAAATCAGCGCATAATCGGTCAATTAGTAACAATTTTTATATCATATGTATTCTAAAACAGACAGATAACCTCTGTGAAATGATTTTGATGAATTTTGTCATAGTCTGGCTCTATGGAGTTCAATATTTTTAATAAAGTCACTTTAAGCCAGTTTTGGCAGCCCACAATTGTACTCACCTACGTTTTATTGGGTTTTATACGAGGCGGATTGACATTGAAGCTACTTAGCGCTAGATGGCAGCACAAGCAAAAAACTTTTTCTTTCTTAGATATTACGATCTGTCAAACGTCAGCTGTTAAAATTTTAGCCAAATTCATCCATTAGTTTATTTGTTGTAGTCGTTTGAAGTAAGCAACTTTTGTGTTTCTTGGAAAATGGAAAAAAGTGAATTGCGTGTAGTGATTAAACACTATTATTTGAAAGGCGAAAAAGACAAAAGAAAAACTTGATAAGCATTACGGCGAATCTGCTCCGTCAGATTATATGGTAAAATATAGGATTGCTGAATTTAAACGGGGCCGAACAAGCACTGCAACAATACCATCAACAGGAAGGTCAAAAGAGGTGGTTACTGAAGAAAATATCAAGAAAATCCTCGATATCGTTATGAATGATCGCCGGGTCAAAATCAGCGAGATTGCTGAAATGGTTAACATATCATATGAACGTGTGTTTAACATTTTGCATGAACATTTGCATATGAAAAAGCTATCAGCAAGATGGTGTCGCGTTTGCTCAGTGTTGCACAAAAACGAGTTCGACAGATCACTTCACAGCGGTGTTTGGACATGATAAAGCATAATCCTGCTGATTTTTGACGTAGATGAATAACTGTTGATGAAACGTGGGTCCACCACTACACATCTGAAACCAAAAATCAATCGAAGCAATGGGTGGAAGCTGGTGGAAGTGCTCCGAAGAAGGCGAAGACAGCGAAATCGGCAGGCAAGGTTATGGCCACTTTTTTTTTGGATGCACACGGAATATTGCTCATTGATTATCTTGAAAAGCGATCCACAATCACAGCAGAGTATTATCGTGCATTATTGGATCAATTGTTTGATGCAATCAAGGAAAAACGACCACATTTAAACACGAAAAATGTGCTCTTTCTTCAAGACAACGCACCGGTTCACACAGCATTAGATACGATACTAAAACTACGAGAAATCCACTTCGAATTGGTTGATCATCCACCTTATAGTCCAGATTTAGCCTCTAGTGACTTTTTCCTGCTTCCAAACTTGAAAAAATGGCTCACAGGAAGAAGATTCATCTCAAACGAAGAAGTGATTACCGAAACTAATGCGTATTTTGAGGAGTTCCCAAAATCGGATTATACAGATGATATAAAAAAGTTAGAAAATCGTCTTACTAAGTGTATTGAGCTAAAAGGGGACTATGTTGAGATATGAATGGTTTTTGAAAAAAAATGTTTTCTTCCTACTTAGATAGCTTCAATATCAATCCTCCCTCGTATGTGTATAAAAAAATCCGTCTGTGATTTTAAGTTTTTTTGTAAATCAGTAAAACCAAATTAATTTAAAGGTTTTTACGGTATATTTACAAAAAAAAAAAAAAAATATTATTTGGGTATATTGGGTGTACAAACTAATTAATATTTTAGCTCCAAAAATGATTTTTCTTTTTAGATAATGAATTCACCAGTATATCAAAATATTGCCCCATCTGCCAAGTAATTTTCGAATCTCGTCTTGAAAAATATCTAGTCTTTTGAGACGAACAAATCCTTAAGCCTTTTTTCGGTTTCTTCGAAAGAACTGAATCGGTGAGCAAGTAGTAAAAAGAAGCAATGCACGGAGAATAGAGTGAATGCGGTTAGATATCGCGTTTGTAATTTGTCCTTATTCCGACCATTTTTCTCATACTTTACGGTACAAACAAAGTAATTGCAGAGTGTATCGTGGTTTTAGCAGCACATACGAATAGTATAGATATAACGCCCTTTTGGTCTTACCAGGAGTGCAGAATAATAAAAAGCAATACATAAAAAGTCATAGTAATTGTACCAACAAATAATAAAATATTGTAGATTTGCTCGAAATGTAAAAGCAGTAATAAAACCCAATAAAACATTATGGGCTTTGACAACTCTGCTATAAGCTGTCGACTTTTTTGATGGACTTCTCTAGCCAATTCATTGAAAAATGTTTAATTACATAAATTTCTGGGTTAAGCGCTGGTATATCTTAAAGTTTGGAACTGTTACCGATCAACGAAAGCTTTGAAACACCTGAATTGTGTTTGACATCGTCATCTCGACAGAATTCGCTATGGTTGGCCACACCCAATATTGCTGCATTTTGCTTTACACTTTTTATCTCGAATATTCCGACAATGCCGATTTTTAATCAAAATCATCTGGCATCCCTGGACATAATGATGGTTGAAGTCTTAAAAGTTTGGTTGTAGAATTATTCAATGTTTCATAGCATTTTACTTTGTATTCTTTGAATTTTTATAGATCACAGTATAAAAAAACAACTACACTCGTACCTTTAAAGAAAATTTATTTTAATTGTAGTTCTTAGAAAAATACTTTGAAAATATATTAGAAAATTTGTGACACATTTTTATTAAATGAATTTTAAAGCAAAACAATTTCCAGTTTTTATGTAGATTTAAAAACGATTTTGAGACAAGAAAATTAAAACCAATGTTGGTCACGCCTGACTTAAAATTAACCTATGCTGTAACACATATAAGACTGACCCACAAACAACTTTCTAGCTTTTGAATAAAACTCTATGGAATATAATGATTTTGATGCGCTGAATACAAATCCGTTTTCAGTTTTTTTTTTTTTCATCCGGCAAAAATTTTTCTTTTTTAAGGCCGTGGCAAATTTTTCGTCCAATTAAGGGATTTTATGTAATTAAGGCCTTAATTGAGCTCAATTTATTGCAGAAAACCACAATTTATAAATTGCTCAATTAGTACTTAATTATTGAATTAATGGAATAAAATTCAAAAGTAGCAAGGAGTAGCAGCTCTATGTGAAGTTAAGGGTCCGCCATCTAACGTTTTTTTTTTCAATTAGTGCTTATTTCGTGAATGGTAACACTTAGCTCATGTCTGATTTAACAGATAATTAGATTTATCCTTCCGCTGAACGAATATGGGTGGGTATACGCTTGAACAACGCTGGGAAATATTGCGACATTACTTTGAAAATCATAGTAATGTTGCAGAATGCGTGTTTATCTTTTCAGATGAAGCTCATTTTGATCTTGGCAGCTATGCAAACAAGCAAAACTGTCGCATTTGGGCCACAGAAAACCCGCACGCATACATTGAAAAGCCGATATACCCAAGACGAGTCACTGTTTGGTCTTCGAAAATGAGCAAGGAGTGGCCGGTACAGTCAATGGCGATCGTTATCGGGCCGTGTTGAACGAATTTTTCTTCACAAAAATTGAAGAGGAGAATATTTGTAACATTTGGTTTCGACAGGACGGCGCAACGTGCCATACAGCCGAAGCTACACTCGATGTTTTGCGCCCTGTTTTTGAACATCGCATTATCAGCCGCAGAGCTAATGTCATTTGGCCACCTCGGAGCTGCGATTTGACACCGTTGGATT
This sequence comes from Wohlfahrtia magnifica, assembly GCA_023159175.1. Taxonomy (NCBI): domain Eukaryota; kingdom Metazoa; phylum Arthropoda; class Insecta; order Diptera; family Sarcophagidae; genus Wohlfahrtia; species Wohlfahrtia magnifica. The sequence goes on along the minus strand of JAKWBJ010000052.1, from coordinate 4,009,043 downwards.
ATTAATTGTGGGATGCCGTCAAAGATAAGTGTTACGCCAACAAGCCAGAGACAATTGAAGCTTTAAAAGACAACATTCGTGAAGCCATTGGTGAAATACAGCTGCACACAATCGATAATGTGCTTAAAAATTGGATCGATCGTGTAGGCTACTGCATGGCGAACCGAGGCAGCCATTTGAATGAAATTATTTTCCATTATTAACCCGAAGGATTGTACTTTCAAATAAAAAAAGACATTTGAGAAAATATTCAGTAGTTTTTTTTTATAGCATTTAAAAAAAAAAAATTTTTTTGCGGACCCTTTATGTTGAGTGAGGCGTGACAACTATATACAGTAGAAAATATATATATTCAGACAAATTTTTTTCCATTAATTTAAAAAAATATATATTATTTTTATTCGATTTTAAATAAGGAGGTTTTATTACTTAAAACAGATACAATACTAAGCATTTTGTTTTGTGGAAAAATAATAAAATTCAAGTAAAAAAATTTTTTTAAGGTTTTATGAATATGGACTTCGCATACTGTACAATGTTATATGAAATATATTTTATCAAAATTTAATTTGATATTCGTTTTAACACTAAAGTTTAACTAATTCGAAGTTTCATATTCCAAATTCACAAATTAAAGTTTTTATAAACAAAATGTGTCTTTAGCATATTCAGCTGTCAAATGTTAATTGTGTAACGTTAAGTGCGCTATGTGTGAACACTAAATAAAAGAGCGCAATTTCAAATTTAATTGACTCAATTAAAATATACGTATGAATATGACATTAACAAAACCGAACTTTATTAAACCAAATATGTGTCGTTTTGTTCGACAACTTTTGTAGAAAGGTAACTATTCCATCAGTGTTTAACTTCTAGATTTTCTGAGCGAAAAACTTATCCAATTGCATTATGCAGGCTTCTACGGAATTTAAATTTATTTCAATAAAAAAAGTTCTCATAATTGATTTTCTTTCTCCAGACTCGTTAATTGTTGAGAGTAGAGTTCAGAGTCACTTTTTTGATCATTTTGTAGAAGCTCATAATGAACAATTCCTTTCTAATCTCCCCAGATATACATGCTATAGTGCGCCTGATGCACTTAATATTACCAGAGATAGTACATTTTGGAGCCTTCTACCGTACCTTCTGTTAGTACAAAAATTTTCCAAACACTAATTTTTTTGGCCGTCAAGATTTTTTTCTATAAATGTCAAGAATTTTGCAGTTCTGAATCTGGAATCAGATTCGCTGCAAGTGACCTAGAGTTTAACGCTATCTCCGAACGACAGATGCATTAGTTGTAGAAGTTTTTATAGCATAAATACTCATAACCAGTCGTTCTCTAGCCTGGTATTAAACTGAAAACCTCTCGGTGGGTATCCCAACTATCATACCACATCGGCACACAGGGATATATATTCAGATTGACTGATGACAAATGAGCCTGAAGCAAGGGAACTACTTCCATCGTTCTATTCTGAGTGGTATAAAAAAAAATTTTTAGAAGTATTATATATTGTTACGAAAAAAAACACCTAAAAAACAGAAAATATGCACAAGTGCCTACAAAACTATATTGTGGAATTTTGATATATTTGGTTATGCCCCATCAATGCCGTACTTATTTGCGTTATCTGACAGCACCACTAATTCGACGATTTTTACGTTACATTTGAATTAACGAATATAAAATAGAGGATATGAGACATTTCCGGAACTTTCCAAACTGTAGGCAATTAGGTATATAAAGAGCCTGCTTTAGTTGTCGTTTAGCTGTCATAAAATAAAGTCGTGTTTAAGCGTAGATAAAAGTGTTGTATAAACGAATATTAAGTTGCTGCTTAAAAGTAGACAAACTGTACAAAAGCTAAATTGACGAAATAAAAACTGTATTCAACAACAAAGTGGTGTTTATTTTATTTTGGAGCAATTAAAAAGAACTCAAACGTTTTAAAAAGGTTAAAATGTAACAATATGTATATCAACAGAAACACTTTATACACCATTTTTAAAAGGGTAGGGTATGATAAGCAAATAAACTTAAAATTCCGACAGATAAAATATGTCGCAAGCAACAGAGAACAAAAAAAAAACGAATAAATTTCTTTTTGTGCATGAAACTAATTTTTATTGATTTTATTTTCTTTTACCAAATAAAACTTCAAATATGACACTTAAAATAATAATCAAAAAAGGAATTTTATATCCTTGATAAAGACTTAAGTCTCAAAAGAGATAAGTGTGAATATAATTTTTTTTATTATTTTTAAATCAATTATAAGCAAAACCACATTTTTTCTCTTTCATTTTTTCTTTCATGTATTTTTCTAATTTTTTTTGTTTTTGTTTTTTTAATTTGTTTACTACAAACTTGTACTGTACAAGAGCATATACATTAGGGAGATCGATTATTCGACTTTTTTCAAAAACCGATTTTCGAATAATTCGTAAAATAACACTTTTTAAAAAGCCGGTTTTCAGTTAATAATAATTCAAATAACCCGTTAACCGGTTCTTTTATATAAATGAAATTGTTCCTAATTCTTGAAGCTCAGAGCTGGACCACATTGTTTAAAAAAAAAAGCAAAAGCTGACGGAGATTTGAAAATGAAAGTGGCAATAATTCTAACAAATCTCATCTCCCTATGCCAAAACGGTGTGCGTAGGCCATAAAAAAAACAAAGCTTATTACACAAAGTACTGAAAAATGCTTATGTTTCGAAGAGCTACTCAAAAAGCTAATATCGTTTTTGTTGTATTACCGGGTAGAGCATGAATTAACAGTTTGGTATTATAGTTATAATTTAGGTGCCTAAGATAACAAAAATTAAATGTTTTACTTTGAATAAATCTATAGGGTGTTTTTTATAGTGGTATAGAACTTTAAGTTGCAACAAAACAACGATGGATTATTCGATTGACATGAATTTTATTTATCCGAAAGATAATCTTGTGGCATTAAATTTTAAATATGATTTCTGGCATATGACCGCCACGGCTGGCGCGGATGTAATCTAATCTGGACGTCAAATTTTCGATGACTTTTTCCAACATTTGTGGACGTATATCGGCAATAAGACGGCGAATGTTGTCTTCCAAATGGTCAAGCGTTTGTGGCTTTACCGCATAGACCACCAACTTTACATAGCCCCACAGAAAGTAGTCTAGCGGTGTTAAATCACAAGATCTTGGAGGCCAATTCACAGGTCCAAAACGTAAAATTAGGCGGTCACTAAACGTGTCTTCCAATAAATCTATTGTGGCACGAGCTGTGTGACATGTTGCGCCGTCTTGTTGAAACCACATCTCCTGGACATCATATTTATTCAATTAAGGAATGAGAAAGTTAGTAATCATGGCTCTATAGCGATTACCATTGACTGTAACGTTCTGGCCACCATCGTTTTTGAAAAGTGCGGACCAATGATTCCACCAGCCCATAAAGCGCACTAAACAGTCAGTTTTTCTGGATGTTACGGTGTTTTCACATACACTTGAGGATTACCTTCACTCCAAATGCGGCAGTTTTGTTTGTTGGCATAGCCATTCAACCAGAAGTGCGCTTCATCGCTAAACAAAATTCGCTTATGAAAATTGAAAATTGAAAAAAAAAATTCGCTTATGAAAAATGAAAATTGCACTATTTGCAAGCGTTGTTCAGGCATGAATCTATTCATGATGAATTGCCAAACCAAACTGAGAATAAATCACTTCACAGCTGTTAAACCGGTCACCATCTTGAAAAGTAATGCCAACTTAAAGTTCTATACCTCTATAAAAACACGCATTATTAGTAATATACGAGTCCCTTATTGCCTCCACAAAAAAATTTGTTTAGATTTCGAGCAGCACTGTCTGTAAATGTATGCAACACTTATTTAATAGTGTGTGTGTCACTACGGTATGTTAAGTAAGAACCCATCTTCCATCAAAGAAGTCGTCGGTTCAGTCCGAGGCCAAACCATCTGACAATTTTTAACAGCGATATCACCTCGCAATATTACTGGCTATTGGTTATGTGTATTTAGATTATTGACAACTTTCCTAACTAATATATCTGCCGTTTGGAAGCGGCGTTTTTTGGTTTGTGGGCTTTCAGTAAGGCTAGTTGATCATTCTCCATATATAAAAATTAATATTTATTTACAGAAGATGAGAAAAAAAGGTTATTTTTTCTCACTAGTGCAAAACCAAAATAACCGGTTAAAACCGGTCGAATAATAGTCGTCCGATCTCCCTAATATACATATACAATATGTATGTACAAGTATATTTCCCTTTTCATTATTTGCATTTTTACTATAGTTTTTGTGACACAATTTTTTAATTAAAATAAAACAAAATCAAAAGCAATTCATGTACTGAAGTGGAAAATTGTCAAAGATCCACTTGGAATACAAAAAATTAAATTCATATTCAAAATCATAACCATAACCATGCTTATATGCATAGTGCGCATATTTAAATGCATGAATCTTTATATCTTTAAAATTACTATTGAAATTTTAATTCAAATGGCTGCCTTGGTTGGCCTACATCATTGGTCCAATTTTTAAGCACATTATCGATTGTGTGCAGCTGTATTTCACCAATGGCTTCACGACTATTGTCCTTTAAAGCGTCAATTTTCTCTGGCTTGTTGGCGTAACACTTATCTTTGTCGGCATCCCACAAATAATAGTCCAACGGTATCAAATAGCAGCTCCGAAGTGGCCAAACGACATCAGCTCTGCGGCTGATAATGTGATCGTCAAAAGCAGGGCACAAAACATCGAGTGGCTTATATCCTCCTCTTCAATTTTTGTAAACAAAAATTCGTTCAACATGGCCCGATAATGATCGTCATTGACTGTAACGGCCACTCCTTGCTCACTTTCGAAGAAAAATGGCCCAATTATGCCTCTGGACCAAAATCCGCACCAAACAGTGACTCGTCTTGGGTGTAACGGCATTTTAATGTATGCGTGCGAGTTTTCTGTACCCCAAATGCGAGAGTTTTGCTTGTTTTCATACCCGTCAAGATCAAAATGAACTTCATCTGAAAAGATGATTTTTTTAACAAAATCGGCAAAGTAATGTCGCAATATTTCCTAGCGTTGTTCAAGCGTATACACAACCATATTCGTTCAGCGGAAGGATAAAACTAATTATCTGTCAAATCTGACATGACCTAAGTGTTACCATTCACGCAATAAGCACTAGTTGAACAAAAACGTTAGATGGCAGACCCTTTACTTTTCTGATAGGGCTGTCGAGTAGTACAAGCATCTGTTCTTGGAATTTTCGAAACATCTCCAAAATCTCGAGTTAAGGATAAAAAACCTAGAGGAGTTTGAGAGTATTTCTCAAGCAAACATATTGTTAAGTTTTCACATTTAAAAAAACGTATATTTATGAGTTCGTGGATTGTAGTTAAAACAAAATAAATCTTGTGTTTAGTTTTTATCTAAAATACTTTATTCAACACAGTTTATGTACCACTGCTTGTAACCCTTTTACAAGATATAACAAGTTTCTATTTTATTAAATGCTCCATCTGTTTACAACTTTGTAAACAACAACAATTACTCTACAGATCTTTCTACCTGAAGATCTTCCAATCCAATCGTAATAATAACTTAGATTCGATCACAACCTTTTCAACCAGAGGTTATCCACACTTAAATCGTTTTACAGAGTTACCTCCAACTAAACTGGTTCTTTACTTCACTATTAGCTTCACAAGCTTACTCCTTATAAACTCCTTTCACACTAAGTTTAAACATTAACTGTACTCTCTGAGTTTACTACAAATAAACTGATAGTTGTTCACATCGATGTACCTTTTGTATGGCTGAGTAAACACAAATTCGAAAGCTCCCGAACCTCTCGATATTTCAAGCAGATTCCATTTCTTTCTTTTAATTTCGTTTTAGTTATTTTGTAGCCATGCGTATGTACACATCTGCCTCTTTCAGGTTTTAGTATTTGTTGTTGCTTGTTTATTGTCTGTTACTTGTTTTCTTAGCTGTTAGTTTTCGTTGTTGGCGTGTTATTTTTATTTACTTTATCTCTGCTAATGTTTGTTGTAGTCGATTCTGGTTATTTATAAACAGCACGTATAGCTGTTTTTGCAGCTTTTGTTTGTTTATTTTAGCGATGTAATAAAAGCAAGGGTGCCCAAACTTCTTCTCGTAACAATATTTTTTACCAAATTTTTTCAAATTTTTTCAAATTTTTCATGTTTTCCATTCTTACGCAGTATTTGATACCGTACTTTATATGAATTAATTGCTTTACTCAAAAATTTAAGAGCTCCGTCAATTTCCAACGGATTTCTCAGCCGTAAGTCTTAGGCAAGAAAACGTGCACAAATTAAACAAAGAGGAGTAAAGAGAAAACAAGTGGAAAAATACAGTTCAATGCGGCATGAGTGAGAGACTCTCAGATTACTACCACAATTGTAAAATGCATTAATATTGGTTTGCCTAACGCTGGTTTACATCCATTGTGTAAAACAATACCAACGATTACACAGATACTTCTGCCTGAAGATCTTCACACCTGTTTTGTTACAGCATAGGTTCGATCATGACCTTATGAACCAGTGTTTATTCACACTAATTTCTCTCAAATAAACGCTCTACATGCTTAGCTTATATCCGATAAACTCTACTCGCTGAGTTTACATCACATAAACTGAATGCTATCCGCATCGATATGCTTTTTATATATTTTTTTGACTTCTTAAGCTGGGATCATACGATTGTCGAACTGCATCAATTATTGGTACGGCAATCGTGTAACCGCTTAATGGGTAATAGTGAAGCAACAAAAATATCAAAAATTCTTCAATATTTATTGTGTTCTTGTGTGACAATCCAAGTTGGCAATACGTACCAGTATTTAAATTTTAACATTTTTTTTCACAGAATAAATTGGGATAATTTTGATATTTTATGACAATAAAGCATAATTGAAATTGTGTCATATTGGTACATTTGCGACAATCGGGTGATCCTAGCTTTATGCAGCGATCTGATCGTAAATATCTTGCTTGTTTTAGTGCTTGTTGTGTTATTGTTCCTTATTTGTTTCGTTGCCTTCCTGCTTTGCTGTTGCAGTTTATTTTACTTTGTAAACAAGCACGTAATTGTTTCTGTGGCTTTTGTTTATTTTTCAACAAAATAACCAACGACAGCGATTTCCAAACTTTATTTTCGTAACAATATTATCAACAGAATAAATTTTTAATAATTCGATGGTTTAGTACGCAGCTCCATTGATTTATGTATTTTTCGAATAATATTTCTCTCAACTTCCTTGCCCAGCGGAACTTGAGGATGGCGGTTGGTATAAGTGGAGTTAAATTCCAACTCACTATTTGAGAGGCATCTAGGTCCCCTCTTGACAGGATCAACACATTAAATAATCTGATAAAAAAAAACTTTTTCTTGCAGAAACGTAAGCCGTCTCAAACCTATTTGCCTTGAGAAGAGTATACGCCTCTCGCTGTAAGCCCTTTTAGAAAGCAAAAGTTTTGAAAATCCTTTTCCCACAAACAGAAAGGTATTGGCCGTATTTGTGGCATGAAAGCTAATTTATTGGCCAGTTTTGTATGTTTCCACATGATATGGAATTCAGCAAAGGCTACTTAATCATTACGAGAGAAATATACGTCAGTTTTAATGAATGCAATGGTGCTTGAATGGTTTTCGCTCCAGATTTGACAAATTTAGCACTTTTCTAAAAGTCTGCAAACAGCCGGTAGTCACTAGGAGCCAAATCTGGCGAATACGTGTGATGTGGCAGAAATTCGAAGTTTAATTCATGTAGTGTTGCCATTGTTTGTTAGCTTGCTTGGTCAACAGTGAGCAAACAGGGCTCCCACTTTTGAAAAGGGTGAATGCACTAAAACTAAAGACATCCTTGTGTCAGGCCCGGGAATTTTTAACTCATATTTTAAAACTAAAGATAACTGGATGTGGATGAAGAGCGTCTTCTCCCCTTTACCTTTTCATGGTGACACTTTCCTCTTATCTGTGTTCTTTTACTTTTGTGGATGTGAGGTTGTGGTGACAAAGCAACACGATAATGCTAATTGACTCTCCGTTTTTATGGTACCACCTCAACCAACAAGCTAAAGAATAAAGACACCTTTTTGGAAAATCATACATTCCTCTATTCCTTCTAAAATGTTTATAAAAAATTTAATGCAGAAAGAAAAAAATAATTGCTTTGTTATAGTTAATGATAAACAACATTTCTTTAAGCCATATTTTTCCCTTCAGGCCATTTAACGCTTTCAAGCCTTTGTTTATGAACATGACCTTTACAGAAAAACAAACTTTAAAAAACAAAACTTTTCACAACTTTCTCTTTAATCCTTTTACATACAAAACTCTCCTGATGGCCCCAAAAATTTTATAAAATTTATGTTTAAATATAACAACAATAACAACAACAACAATAATAATAATAATGAGACAAAAACAAACAACTATTTAGCAATTGACTGCCATAAATTGAGGTCAAATGCATAAATAATATTTTGTGTAAAATATAAAATACCAGAAAATACAACAACAAAACAACTAAAAAAATTCCACAGATACATACATATTTAATGACCTTCACATTTAAAACAATAATAGCCATAAACAACACCAACAACAAAACAAACAAACAAAAAATGCCAAATATGTACATGGGGAACACAGTAAACAACGAAACGAATGGCACAGAATATGATCTCTTGTATAAACAAAACAAAACAAAAGAAAAAAATTTTAATTTATGAGTTGCCAGGTCATGAATATAGAGCAAAAACAATTCAAGGCATTTAAACAGAAAAAAAAAAATAAATAAATAAATACTAAATTGAGATATTCATACGAATATTGTTGTGAAAATCATTTTCATAAATAAACGTTAAGCTTTTATACGCTTTATTCTGTAGAACAAAAAAAAAGTGAACATATTCTTCATGTACCGCAAATCTTCTAACCCATCATTCCTAATACTCTTAAGCCTTCACTTAGATACTTCTTACTAAGCTTTCACAAAATTCTAAGCAGTTGTTTGAATAATAATGCACCATATCGTCATTTTGATATCTTCTATGGAAACTTATACTATTGGCAGTTCTCCTGATCATACAATGCCCAGTAATGCCAATAAAAGTTACAGTCCGCCTAGGTCATCGTATAGTATCCCGAAGAAACTTCAAGCCTTGTTGTTGAAAATAATCTACTGCTTACGTAAAAGTGTAATGATTGCTCTTGACCTCTACTTCTATTTATCGAAAACTTGATTTCTCGGCTATTGAACAATTAAAAGGCTTTGGCCTCCTCCAAATCTTCCTTCCAAGAATTCCTATGATTTCCCTTCCCTCTTTTCAAAGCGCAAAAAAAAGAAACATCAATTACTAATATCATCGTAAGAGCCAGACAAGGCCACCTCTGGGAATAAACAGAAAAAAGGTAGAAGTCTTTGATAAGCAGCAGAAACAAAGCTTCGAACCACCCATACTACAACTAAACACAAAGCGTTGTTTCCAAGCAACCACAATATTTATCGTTGATAGCAGACCACTTAGATACTTCTTACTAAGCTTTCACAAATTTCTAAGCAGTTGTCCGAATAATAATGCACCATATCGTCATTTTGATATCTTCTATGGAAACTTATAATATTGGTAGTTCTCCTGATCATACAATGCTCAGCAATGACTATAAATGTTACAGTCCGCCTAGGTTATCGTATAGTATCCAGAAGAAATTGTCAGCTTTGTTGGCGAAAATAGTCTACTACTTACGTAAAAGTGTAATGATTAAAATGTTGATATACATTTCTGCTCTTGTCCTCTACTTCTATTTATCGAAAACTTGATTTCTCGGCTATTGAACAATTAAGAGGCTTTAGCCTCCTCTAAATGTTCCTTCCACGAATCGCTCTGATTTCACCTTCCCTCTTTTCAAAGCACAAAAAAAAGATACATCAAATACTAATATCATCGTAAGAGCCAGACAACGCCACCTCTAGGAATAAAAAAAAGGTAGAAGTCTTTGCTAAGCAGCAGCAACAAAGCTTCGAACCACCCCTACAACCAAACAACAACGTTGCTTCTAGGCAACCACAACATTTATCGTTGATAGTGGACCGAAGACTGGAAGACAAAAATGATTACCAAGTAATTAAAACAAGACTAAGATACCATATGGAATAAAATTTCGCGGTAACTAATGTAGTCTCACACTATAGGCGATTAGCTGCTCCAGTGATCTCTGTCTTGAAAGATGTCAGTCTTTATTGTTCTTAACTATTAAGCCCTACCAACAAAGTAGAACTTAATCTTATCATCGGTACAAAAGTTCGAAAGTACAAAATTCACTTGAGCACTTATCAGGATCCAGACTTGTTGTCGCGTCTAATAACTGAGACTATTCGTAAAAACCTTCTGCTTGGCAAGCATAAATCGAACATCTTATTAAACATCAGCCACGGCCGCATATAATCCTTATTTATATTCAAACTCGTTGACTTAATGCTCCATTCTATGCAGGGTGGTTCGGAGAACTATATTCGGTCCTGGAAATTATGCTTTTGAATCTTAGCTTTGGCAGGAGATTTAAGATTGAATTACTTGACAGGGATTGTTGGTCAAATGGAGTCTTAGCTCGGAGCGAGTTTGATCTAAGCTGTTATACCGATGGCTCCAAAATGAATTACTGCGCAGTGCTGGTGTTCATGGACCCAACCAAGACATGTCGCTCCCATTGGGGAGACCGCTGAATATTTTCCAGGCTCAGCTCAAGGCCTTTGTCATATGTGCGGGGATCGACCTAGACAGTGGGCTCAAGCGTGAGACTATTAATATATTCTCTGACAGCCGAGCTTCCTTAAGGTCATTTTGCTCGAATATGACATCTAGACTGGTCAAATATAGAAATCAGGTCCAGTTGTTTTCAACGGCTGAACACTGTGTGATAGCTGGTAATGAGACAGGGGATGCATTGGCTAGAAAATGTTCAGTGACACCTTGAACCGTACTATGCAGCATTACTAACTGCAGGCTCATTCTAATCAAGGATTGGTAAATTTCGTGATGGTTTCATTGTGGACTAAGAGCGCAAAAGTATAGGATGGCGGTCACGGATGTGGATCGTTGTAGACTGCGCTCACAGGCATTAGAGGAAGCGGAGCACTTATTGTGTGAATATAAGATTCTTGATAGGCTTAAATGAAAATGTGTAGGGAGATATGAGGTCTCACTGGGTGACATAATACCTTGATCAAAAAGTTTTCGGAATAACCCTCTGTGGCGGTCCCATCGAATCGATTTAAGCTTTTCGTTTGTTAAGTTGGTACATCTGTTGCTGACATTCCCGTTAAATTTTAGCACCATAGTTTGACATTCGCAAAAGCTACGTAGCCAAGAGTTCATCTATCTCTATAGGTTTTACCGATTTTTTTCAATTTTAGAAACGATTGCTGAAACACTTTACCCAATTTTTTTTAACTCGATTATACAGAAAGAAGTCACAGGAGGCCAAATCAGGTGAATGCGGTGACTGATGGTATTGGTTGCATTTTTCGTCAAAAAATTTTGAATAATGATGGCAGTGTGCGACGGTGCAAAATCTCCGAGGCTTCACGCAAACGTCTCTCAACGCCCGAATTCTCTTTGATTACTGTCTGGCTTCATGATGCACTACACCGTTATAATCCATAAAAACAGTGAGCATTGGCTTCTTTTTTGACTGAAAACGACGTGTTTTTTTGGTCTCGGCTCAGTTGGTGAACACCATTCACTTGCCTGATGTCAGGATTGCGTGTCGTACTCATAAACCTACGTCTCGTCTACAGTCATCATCCTTTTGAAGAATGTGGGATCGGATTCAGCCCCACAATTCATGTCTTTTGCGACCTCAAAACGTTCAAAATTGTAAAAAATCGCCAACACACATAAAGGTAGATGAACTCTTGGCTACGTAACTTTCGCAAATGTCAAGCTATGATGCTAAGATTTATCGGGAATATCAACAATAGATGTACGAACTTAACAAAAAAAAAAAAACTCAAGTCAAAACGATGAGACCGCCACGCGGGGGTTATTCAGGAAACTTTTTGATCAAGATAGTATTCTCCATTATAGTTTCAAATGTGCTGGGGTTCAATAGGAAGGCAACGGATCTGCTGAACAACCTATAGTTCGGAAGGAGCGTAAGAGATCCCTTGGGTCGCAGTGTGCTGCAATAGTGCATAATCAGAATTATAATAATAATATTATATACCTGGTAACTTTGCTCTTTCATTCATAATTCAACCACTAATTATGAACCGAATTACATAATTCCCCACACAAAATCTTAAGAGCCAATCAAACAAATTGTAAGAAACTCGTTCTCTCGTTCGAATTGCATAATTCTCCATATCAATTTAAGAATGAAATATATTTCAATAAACCTATGGATTAGTGCAAATTTATATATTTTAACGGCTGTTTGTCTATACTAAATGAGTCTATTTAACTACCTTACGTTTTCACCATTTCTGAAACATAATTTACTGGTATGTAATATAAAAATAAAATTAACGGGAAAATATATAACAACCATCAAGAGAAATTCTAAAGGTTCCTTATAAACAGAGTAATTCGTAAAAGTAATTCAAACAAACAAAATAAATCAAAGTTTCGTTTGACATGCTATTTGTTTCTCTTTTACTCCTCTAAGGTTTATATTGGCTTTCCTCAAAGCATCCATTGCTTTGTTTCAGTAATCACGTTGATTTTCAAGCTGATTAATCTATTGTAGCTCGCCTCTATATGATTGTGTGTAGTGATGAAGATCCTTACTTAGTACTATCTGGGTTTATGTGAGTCTCGCCACGCTGACATACCCCACGGTGCCACAATGGTACGGATGGATACAATGCGTCCACCGGCGCTCCTCACCTTTGATACCCACGACTGAATATCACAAGTGTTGTTAGTACACTCATAACCTTCACACCTTGGTGAGGAGTCGGTGACTTTCTGAACTCCTGCGTGATATGGGTCACAGCACCCGGTTGAAGAGATGCAACACCACACAGAGCTCGCGTTCTTCCTGCACTTTAAATCTAAGCCACAGCCACCAAGAAACTCCCACAAGAGGGCCTACCAAACAATCGGGCAGAGATCGGAATCCCTGGGATCAGGCTTAGTGACACGTGAGTGTAAATACAAACACGTGACGCCTCCAGTTTTGGCGCCACAGCGGCTCCGAACTGGTCGCTAGTCAAATCCTTATTAAGTGGTGCAGATCCTTATTTATCATTGTAATTTTTTCCAGTTTGATGTTTGTCATCATCGCCAGAGATTAGCTACAAGGACAGGGGTGTTCATTAGATGGATGTGTCTGGAACGAAGTTGAACCCCAATTAAATTTCGTTATGTCCACCGCTTGGATTCGAACCGGGTCGTCTATGTTGTACGCTTGCACTCTAACCACCCCCTTGAACAGGCTATAAGGTATGATAAGCCATTAAAAATCTAACCAAGCTGAGGAAGACAAGTTCTTACACCGATTTGATAGCAATGCTTTTGGTGTAGATTTTACACATATTTCTGAAACCAATTTGTGATATAGATCTTAAAGCTACAGCTATAAGTCTTGTTCTATCTATCCTCAGAAGGAATTGGACTAAATCCCCTACAACAAGTACCTTCTGTATAAAATATTTTGAATTCTACACCGCAAAATATAGTCTGGGTTATTTATTTTTTCTTTATATTCAACTCATTTAAATACTTATTTATTTATTTTAAAACAATCTTAAAAAGAAAATCCCTTTTAAAGGTTATTACACAATAAAAATGTAAGTTTTTTTTTAATTCCATTTCATAAACAAACGAAAGTATTAAAAAACAGGAAAATTAAAAAAATTCTATAAATATGAGAAATTATAAATTGTCACGAAACTTAAAAACGCAAGAAAGAAAAAATGAACAAAAAGAAAACCAAATAAAACCCAAACCGAATGCAAAGGTACAAAAATATTAAAAACATTCAAATTGTTCCAGGGCAAGACAACACAAGACAAGACAAATAGTCAATAAAAAAGATAAAATAATCACAACAACTACTACCAGGCCACAACACAAACAATACTTAACCAAGCAATGAAAGTCTAAATAAACGACTTGCTAAGAAATGCTAGAAAAACAGCCACAATCCACCAACATATTCTGTTTAAATTTTGTTTTCTTGCTTTAAAAAAAGAAGAAAAAAACAATTTTTTCTTCATAAAACCAAAACGTGCTTACGACCGATTATTTCAAAAGATATAAAGACAGCAAAAATGGCACCAGACATATTGACGTCAAGGAAAAGTGCTCAACACTTCGTTCGACTGCAAAAATCATATTCAAGTAAACAGGAAAAAACTTTTAAAAAACAACAACAAAAACAACAACAAAAATATCTGAAATTGCCAAAACAAGTTTAGATAATTTTTTTTCTCTTTTTATTTTGGCAACGTTCATATGCAACTCGTAGACTATGAAACCATTTGCAATTACCGTGTTTTTCTTATTCTGTTTCTTCTTTCCTCGTCTTTATTTCGATTTCAATTTTTCTATGGCTAAACACACTCTGTTACACACCTACAAAGTTAAATATATTGACAAACGGACTTACACATCACAACAGATTCAAAGATTCTTCCAACGAAAAAATACAGAAACAGGTTTACTTACCAATACTTGCTTATATGGCCCTATATGTACAGGGAAAAACTGCTGTAAAGAAAGATAATTGATCTGTACGAGTTTATGCTGAATAACAAGTGTAAATGTGCAAAATGTCGATAACTACTGCACAAGTATGGGTCATTTCATAATTGTTTGAAACATTTTAAACTTAAATTAATATCTTTGCAAAGTTCAAAATGTTTTACAGATTTAATCGAAAACAGCCTTTCTAGACCAAGCTAAACATGTTAGAAGCAACAAAGAATAGACATATTTGCGGTTAACTATTAGACAAATTGTGTGCCGCTGTGGTATGGTAGGTAAGATATCCGCCTACCAACCAGAAGGTCGTCGGTTCAATACCAGGCCAGACCATCTTAAAAAAAAAGAAAAAGTTTTTCGACAGCGGACTGTAGGTGTATGTTGTCTCTACGCGGTCGAGACGATCTCTACGCGGTCGGGTAAGTGAGTGGCGGGACGGTTCGATAAATTTTATTTGTCTCTGCTGAAATTGGTCGCATATAATCGCATATCAACTTATTTAGATATAAAAACAGTTAAATGATTAAATTTGTTTTAAGTGCGGTAATCCATATGTTCCTAAGATAGTAAAAGTAAAAGACATCCAAACTAGTTATTTGTCTCTACAGTACGAGATGCATACCACCGTATGCCAACGCATGCCAACGCACTTCAACGCATTTTAATTTTAATTTGTTTAATATTATTCTTTTATTAATTCCCATAACATTCCATGAAGGAATATGGGAACTTCTCTTAGTCAAGGAGCTACACCCGATTCTATTTTTAAACTCATTGAAAGAGACCTAAACTTTAACGCCGGCTTCGAACGGCAAATTCATTTAGAGAAGTTTTCAATAGTAAAGGGTCCGTTATCTAACGTTTTTTTTCAACTAGTGCTTATTTCGTGAGTGGTAACACTTAGCTCATATCTGATTTGACAGATAATTAGTTTTATCCTTCCGCTGAACTAGTATGGTTGTGTATACGCTTGAACAACGCTGGGAAATATTGCGACATTACTTTGAAAATCATGGTAATATTGCAGAATCAAAAATCATCTTTTCAGATGAAGCTCATTTTAATCTTGGCGAGTATGTAAACAAGCAAAATTGTCGCATTTGGGGCACAGAAAACCCGCACGCATACATTGAAAAGCCGATACACCCAAGACGAGTCACTGTTTGGTGCGGATTTTGGTCCAGAGGTATAATTGGGCCGTTTTTCTTCGAAAATGAGCCAGGAGTGGCCGTTACAGTCAATGGCGATCGTTATCGGGCTATGTTGAACGAATTTTTGTTCACGAATATTAAAGAGGAGGATATTAGCAAGATTTGGGTTCAACACGACGGCGCTACGTGCCACACAGCCGAAGCTACACTCGATGTTTTGCGCCCTGTTTTTGAAGATCGCGTTATCAGCCGCAGAGCTGATGTCGTTTGGCCACCTCGGCGCTGCGATTTGACACCGTTGGACTATTATTTGTGTGGTGCCGTCAAAGATAAGTGTTACGCCAACAAGCCAGAGGCAACTGACGCTTTAAAGGACAATATTCGTGAACCCATTGGTGAAATACAGCTGCACACAATCGATAATGTGCTTAAAAATTAGACCGATCGTATAGGCTACTGCGTGGCCAGCCGAGGCAGCAATTTGAATGAAATTATTTTCCATTATTAACCGGAAGGATTGTACTTTAAAATAAAAAAGAAATTTGAGAAAATATTCAGTAGTTTTTTTTATAGCATTTTCAAAAAAAAAAATATTTGGCGGACCCTTTATTTATTATAAAATTTACAAATTAACGCTAGAAAGCAATCTACGTTTAATCCTTTAGAATTCAAGTACAAGAGGATGATAATGCCGGGAAAATCTAACAGGGATTTTAAAATTCGGGTTGAAAAATTAAAACTCAGAATTAATATCGCCCGCAATAAGGTTGAAAGCAAAATTAACACCCAGATCTACCCTCCTACTTTCTAATGCAAAAAGTTTAATCATTAACATAATTCCACCAGAGGCCACGTAAGCAGAATAATAAAAACTGTCTCTGCACTGATTTAGTTAAATCAATATGGTACTTTTAATAAGGATTTCAAGCAGCCAACTGTCTCGTAATATAAGGATGTGAAAACTCCCTTTAAGATCTCTTCATGAAACTAAGTACAGCCCAAGCCTAGCTAGTCGTCATGATAATATGATTAAGAAATTACAGTTTCCTGTTGAATAAGAAACCACCTAAATCAAGGAAGGTGGTAACGGTTTTCAACTGGTAAGAATTAATTGTATAACTGAAAAGAATGGCAACTCTGCGAGAAAAAACCATATGCTTACATTTTTTAAGGTTGAGATCCATCAAATTGATTTTGAACCAATCAACAAAAACATTAATACTTCCTTGCAGAACAGTCTGCCCATAAATATCATCAGAAGAATAAAATAATTAAACATCATCAGCATACATAAGTCAAAAAATAAATCAGGGATATCATTGAGAAATAACAAGAACAAAAGCGGACCCAAAATGGCTACCCTGCGGAACTCTGGAAGAAACATACACGGTCTTAGACAACATAATTCGAAACAAAACTCTCTAAGTCCTAAAAGAGAAAAAACAGTCAATCCAACGATAAAGTCTATAAGGAGCACCAATTAGAGCAAGTTTATGGAACAAAATTCTATGATCAACCCTTTCAAAAGCCCTACTAAAGTTAGTATAAATAACATCAGTTTGAGCACCTTCAACAAAGCTTCCAAAAACCTTTGTAGTAAATTCAAGAAGGTTTGTTTATGTCAAATGAAATGGTGACAATTATTGACTACTAAAAACATCTTTTATATACTATCCTAGTCTACGAGGGTGGTTTGACATTAAAGCTACCTAGCGCTAGATGGCAGCACCAACACAAAAACTTTTTCTTTCTTAGAAATTACGATCTGTCAAACGTCGGCTGTTAAAGTTTTAGCCAAATTCATCGATTAATTTATTTGTTGTAGTCGCTTGAAGTAAGCAACTTTTGTGTTTCTTGGAAAATGGAAAAAAGTGAATTTCGTGTAGTAATCACAACACTATTATTTGAAAGGCAAAACGGCGAACGAGACAAAAGAAAAGCTTGATAAACATTACGGCGAATCTACTCCGTCAGATTATATAGTAAAATATTGGATTGCTGAATTTAAACGGGGCCTAGCAAGCACTGCAACAATACCATCAACAGGAAGGCCAAAAGAGGTGGTTACTGAAGGAAATATCAAGAAAATCCACGATATCGTTATGAATGATCGCCGGGTCAAAATACGTGAGATTGCTGAAATGGTAAACATATCATATGAACGTGCGTTCAACATTTTGCATGAGCATTTGCATATGAAAAAGCTATCGGCAAGATGGGTGCCGCGTTTGCTCAGTGTTGAACAAAAACGAGTTCGACAGATCATTTCACAGCAGTGTTTGGACATGATATAACATAATCCTGATGATTTTTGGCGTAGATTAATAACTGTTGATGAAATGTGGGTCACCTGAAACCAAAAATCAATCGAAGCAATGGGTAGAAGCTGGTGGAAGTGTTTTGAAGACGGCGAAGATAGCGAAATCGGCTGGCAAGGTTATGGCCACTGTATTTTGGGATGCACACGGAATATTGCTCATCGATTATCTTGAAAAGGGGTCCACAATCACAGGAGAGTATTATCGTGCATTATTGGATCAATTGATTAATACAGTAAAGAAAAAACGACCACCAGTGCTCTTTCTTCAAGACAACGCACCGGTTCACACAGCATTAGAAACGATGCTAAAACTACGACAAATCCACTTCGAATTGGTTGATCACCCACCTTATAGTCCAGATTTAGCCTCTAATGACTTTTTACTGTTTTCAAACTTGAAATATGGCTCGCAAGAAAAAGATTTATCTCAAACGAAGAAGTGATTACCGAAACTAATGCGTATTTTGAGGAGTTCCCAAAATCGTATTATTCAGATGGTATAAAATAGTTTGAAAATTGTCTTACTAAGTGTATTGAGTTAAGAGGAGACTATGTTGAGAAATGAATGGTTTTTGAAAAAAAAAATGTTTTTTTCCTACTTAGGTAGCTTAAATATCAATCCGCCTCGTATATTACTACTTTTACATAAATTAAGTCATTTGTTTTTATACGTAAATACGTTGATGTGCGTTGGCGCGCGATGACATGCGATGATATACGTCAAGTTACAGTAAAGGCTAATAAAGACATATTTTACACAATTTTGCGCCTGCATTACTCACTTAACACAAATTTTTAAGCAGCTCATGTACGCATTGGTCAGAGAAAAAATATTTTTAGCAATTTACAGAACATGCATAGCGTGATATTTATAAGAGATAATAGTGTTTAATTAAAAATTCTGTTAAAAGTCTTAACCAGTTACTAGTTTATGTTATGAAAATTTGGTTCTGGCCTGTGAGAAAATCTTACTATAGCGTGTTTGTTATAGAGGCATAGAACTTTAAGTTGGTATTACTTTTCAAGATGGCGACCGATTTAACAGCTGTCAAGTGATTTATTCTCAGTTTGGTTTGGCAATTCATCATGAATAGACTCACGCCCGGCATAAATACGTCGAATGGGCCCAAAACGCGATTACCTTTGTTCCCGATTTTCATAAGTGAATTTTGTTTAGCGATGAAGCGCACTTCTGGTTGAATGGCTACGTCAACAAACAAAACTGCCACATTTAGAGTGAAGGTAATCCTCAAGTGTATGTGGAAAAACCGTTACATCCAGAAAAACTAACTCTTTGGTGCGCTTTATGGGCTGATGGAATCATTGGTCCGTACTTTTTCAAAAACGATGGTGGCCAGGACGTTACAGTCAATGGTGATTGGTATAGAGCCATGATTACTAAATTTTTCATTCCTGAATTGAATAAGCATGCTGTCCAGGAGATGTGGTTTCAACAAGACGGAGCAACATGTCATATAGCTCGTGCCACAATAGATTTTTTGAAAGACATGTTTGGTGACCGCCTAATTTCACGTTTTGGACCTGTGAATTGGCCTCCAAGATCTTGTGATTTAACACCGCTAGACTACTTTCTGTGGGGCTATGTAAAGTCATTAGTGTATGCGGTAAAGCCACAAACGCTTGACCATTTGGAAGACAACATTCGCCGTGTTATTGCCGATATACGGCCACAAATGTTGGAAAAAGTCATCGAAAATTGGACGTCCAGATTGGACTACATCCGCGTCAGCCGTAGCGTTCATATGCCAGAAATCATAGTTAAATAAAATTCATGTCGATCGAATAACCCATCGTTGTTTTATTGCATCTTAAAGTTCTATACCTCTATAAAAAACACCCCTTATAACGGTTCAATTGATACTGACTGAAATAATTTTTTTTTAAGTAACAGCTTAGCCAGCAAACACTCAAGGTTTGAGAACAAAAATTCACTTATGAAAGTTTATTATTTTACGTTTTAGCAAAAGAGTTAAAAGGTAAAAAATGCAATCGACACAGTTTTTTTTAATATCTTTTCAGTATTTGTTGAACTAAAGCATTAGCGCAAGATTTTCAATACTTTATTTGCTAAATTATTTCGCCGTACTTTTTACAATTTTAAAACTTCAAAATTTTCCCTTTTCTTTAAAGATTTTTAAATAGGCGTTAAGGGGTTTTAAATGTTCTTAAAAATTGAGTAGAGCGACTCAACCTGTCCCTTCAAGATTTTAAAACAAATCGAAAACTTTGTTTAAAAGGGAGACTTTTTTCCATGTCAAATATGCAATCATGTGTTAAATTTCGGTGGCATATCGTTCAACTCGTTATTACATCTCTCCATATCAGTGTATGTATGTGTGTGTGTGTGTTTTTAAATGTATTCTCCTCCCCATAACGTTTAAAGAAAACAAAAAAGTGGGAAAAATGTAATCATCGTTGAGATGAAACGTGTAACACTTCAATTTAAAGCACAAGTCCACCCAAGTAAGTGTTTGTTAATTAACTAAAATGTCATTGAATAACAGAAACGTGCTTAAGTTCTCAAATGATTTTACAGAAAAAAACAAAAACAAAGAAACTCCCATTCACTTACAAAAGAATCAGACAAACTTTTTATTGAGGTGGCTAAAGAAACAACTATGGGTTCAATACTAAAACAAAAAATCATAGAAAAATTAGAAACGTTGTTAGTTTTTAAACTTTAATTAGATATTTGAAAAGAAAAGCTTTAAAAAAATTGCTAATATAGAAAAAAATTCATTAAAATTATTTTTTTAACAACTAAAAGCTTAAATTTTATAATGTTTCGACATAATTTTTTACCTTTTAATACCTTGAAAATATTTTTTTTTTCTTTTTTAAAAGAAAAAATAATCCAATAAATTTTCTTCATTAGAAACAATATTTTTCCAATAAAAATATATTTTTTTTATATTTTTTTTTTTTTATCACAAATAAGTTATCGCTGGTTTTATATGATTTTTATTATTAAATTATGTGTCCTTAAGATAAAACGAAATATATGGTCGATTTTCCAACTTAAATGTCACAAACAGGTGAATTTTGTTTTCAGATAATTAACCCATTAAGAAATCAGAAAAAATAAATAAAATTTGTTACGAAAATAAAAATACAACATGGCATGGTGGGATTTTGGTATATTTTGTGTCACCCTGTCAATTTGGCAGCACTGCCACATCGACCATCTTTACATTATATTTGAATTAACGAATATGAAAATAAAAGATGGTCGATATTTCCTGAATTTTCCCAGCTGTAGGCAATTAGGTATATAAGGAGACTGCTTTGCCTACGGAGTTAGTTATTAAACTGTTAAACCGAAAATAAAAAGTGTTGTATACGCGAAGTTATGGTGGAAAAATATGAAAAAAAACTATTAATAAAGTTTTTATTTCTAAAATGATGGCAGGAAAAAATTTTAAAATGTTGACGATTAAGTCCCTAAACCAATATCGATATATGTATAGGGTCCGCCAAATAATTTTTTTTTTTTTTTTTTTGAAAATGCTATAAAAAAAAACTACTGAATATTTTCTCAAATTTCTTCTTTTATTTGAAAGTACAATCCTTCCGGTTAATAATGAAAAATAATTTCATTCAAATGACTGCCTCGGTTGGCCATGCAGTAGCCTACACGATCGGTCCAATTTTTAAGCACATTATCGATTGTGTGCAGCTGTATTTCACCAATGGCTTCACGAATATTGTCCTTTTAAGCGTCAATTGTCTCTGGCTTATTGGCGTAACACTTATCTTTGACGGCACCCACAAATAATAGTTCAACGGTGTCATATGCAGCTCCGATGTGACCAAACGATATCAGCTCTGCGGCTGATAATGCGATCTACAAAAACAGGGCGCAAAACATGGAGAGTAGCTTCGTCTGTGTGGCACGTAGCGCCGTCCTGTTGAAACCAAATGTTGCTAATATCGTCCGCTTCAATTTATGTGAACAAAAATTCGTTCAACATGGCCCGATAATGATCGCCATTGACTTTAACGGCCACTCCTTGCTCATTTTCGAAGAAAAATTGCCCAATTATGCCTCTGGACCAAAATCCGCACCAAACAGTGACTCGTCTTGGGTGTATCGGCTTTTCAATATATGCTTGCGAGTTTTCTTTGCCCCAAATTCGACAATTTTGCTTGCTTACATACCCGCCAAGATCAAAATGGGCTTCGTCTAAAAAGCTGATTTTTTTTTTTGCAAAATCGGCATCTTCATTTTGTGTCACCTTGTCAATTTGGCAGCACTGCCACACCGACTTTATTTACGTTACATTTGAATTATTCGTATCTCTCGTAGAGCGCATCCCTTTATAGTTTATTGTCCAGCATTATAGAATGCATTCGTTCTTTGGTCGCACTATTCGGTTGTGGAATAATCTTCCAGCGAACGTATTTCCTGTCACTTACGACATGAATAAATTTAAATCTATAAACACTACTCCCTCTGTCCTCCTTCCAATAACCTATATTCCTAGTACCAGCACAATGCATTGCATGAGTGGGGGCCATCCTCTGGGTGCTGGTCTTAAATAAAAAAAAAATAACGAATATGAAAATAAAAGATGGTCGATATTTGCTGAACTTTCCAAGCTGTAGGCAATTAGGTATATAAGGAGACTGCTTTGCCTACGGTGTTAGTTATCATTTGGTTGTCGTAAAGCAAAGTCTGTTAAACCGAAAATAAAAAGTGTTGTATACGCAAATATCGATTTGCTGTATTAAGACAAAGTGGATTAAAGTTATGGTGGAATTAATAAAGACCGAAAGAATAACAACAAACGTGGAGTTTCTTTTATATGGACGCAATGTAACCGAACTCAAACGTTTTAAAAAGGCTAAAACGTAACATAATATGATAAAAAAAACTATTAATGAATTTTTTGTTTCTAAAATGATGGCAGGAAACAATTTTAAAATGTTGACGATTAAGTCCCTAAGCCAATATCGATATATGTACCTTGATTTGCTATGCCTAGAGATGAGATTTTTTATTTTCATACAATCATAGAGTATTTTTGTAATAAATTATGCTTTAATTCAGCACAATAAGCCATTAGATAGCAGTCTAATGTACTCATTTGGCATAATGAACTTCTGGTACAATGTTCTAGGCGACGAGTATTAATATAGGGTGGGCAATTTAAAAGCTTAAATTTGAACCAGCGGTTATTTCGAATCTGGCAATACTTATGTCATTCTATTCTATCACAAAATTCAATATATTTTCTACACCGAACTAAATGAGTTGATTTACACTTGAACAACGTTGGAAAATTGACCATCATTTGAAATCATCTTGTCGAATGAAGCTCATTTTCATCTTGGTGGGTACGTTAATAAGTAAACTTGCCTTATTTATGGCTCAGCAAACCCAAACGTGTCTTACAAAAGCCAATGCACTCATTACGAGTGACTGTGTGGTGCGGTTTGTGAAGCGGAAAATTTTTCGGAAAATAAGGACGGCGCAATCCTTACGGTCGATGGAGCCACCTACTACTGTTAACATAAATAGGCTAAACATGTTAGAACCATAAGGTATACAGTTTAAGGTCATTAGCTATTAGGCAAGTTTTTGTTTATTCGATGATCTGAGTGTTGCGTCAATGTGCGTTGATATGCAATACCATGCGATGACATGCGTCACGTTACAGTGGAGGTACATATATTACTAACAAATATATGTATTTTTCATATACTACTAGCTAAAACCCGGCGTGCTTCGCTATCCCAATCTTAATTATTTTTCGGTTGCCGCATTTTGGCTATTGTGGATAAGTAGATAACGAAACTTTTATAGTTACCGTACTTCACATATACAAAATTCAATATTTAATATGAATGAAAGGTGCCACGTCCACTTATCCAATCTCACCCAGTTACTGACTGATAATGTGTATTGTTCACAACCTGCCACGCCCACTTGTCCAATTCCGCCCAATTTTTGACTGATGATTTCAATGAAGTATGAAGTTATTCAGATAAAATACTGAAGCTTTAGCTGTAGCCGTTCTCAAGACATACTAAAATCAATATTCACTTTATATGGGAGGTATCACACCCACAAAACTTATCCCGCCCACATTTCTACTAACGATTTGCCTTGACTATGCAACTTTTTGGGAAAAACTTAGAGAATTTTTCTGTTACCATTTTGAAGATAAGGACAAATAAATATAAAGTTTGCAGGGGAGTGGCACCGCTCAGTTCGAATTTTTGAAATTTGTGTACGTAGCCTACTTTGCTACTCGTTAGTTCATCCGAGTCAGCATAGCCACGAGATGTTGATACGCTAAGCAACGTTCACTGAAGAAGGTCTTGCGAAAACTTTCTATGGAAAGCTCTGGAAGTAGTTCTCCACGCTTCGAGGCCGTAAAGAAGCACTGAAAGGATGAGTGACATGTAGAGTCTTAGTTTCGGCGAGAGAGAGAGATTATTTAACTGCTCATTGAAACCATAGTGTGATCTGCTGGCAAAAGTTATTCTACGCTTGTTCTCCAGACCAACATTATTTTCTTCGTAATTACGAAGCCAAAGTATACACACTCCTTGACAACATTGTGTAATTATCGGTCTTAAAATGGAAACCGATCTTCAAAAAATCCCTAATTACCAGTCAGTCATCAATGTGCATCCATAATAATAGGCTGTTTATTTGAATATTGTATGGTGGCATTATCGAGCATTATTTCGTAAAACACCAAGTAAGTAAAATCTGGCGATTTGTTCACCAAGCGATTAGCTTTATTCAATTGAATGATACAAGACCTGAAATAGCAGAGCACTTACAAGGAACACGTTCAGATGTTTCTCAAAATATACTGTTGGTATTTAGGATCACAACGCGTGATATATAAATCCATTGGGCTTCTAAGTTCGCTCATATTTAGCAGTAACAGCTTTCGAAATATACCGGGAGAAAGGAAGGCAATCTTCTTCGCACAGCAACAAATCTAAGAAAACTCTCTCTAAGCCCAGGAGTTAATTCCCCATATTGCGAATACCAAGTTCATTTCCCTCCCTAAAAAGGTTAATTTTGCCTTGTTCCTCTCTGAAGATTGTTTGCCTCCATCAGCTGATAACGCTGGCAAGTCAAACTTCTTGAAAAGTGAAGAACAAAAATACGAAAAATTTATTTCAGTTTCTTTGATTGTGTTTAACTTCCTTATGCAGGTAATGACAATGGTGCTGCTGCCAATGCTGCTGTTGCTGTTGCTGCTGCTGCTGCTGCTGTAGCTTTTGCTGTTTCCTTTTTATAGCAGATTTCACATAAATTTTATTTGCAACCAACCAAATAGACAACCATCTGACATTCAGACACACACACACACACACACACACACACACATACACACACACTTACACACACAGGAAAAGATATCAAAATAAACTTCTGACACCCATTTAAAATAAACGTTAACGTTCATAATGTCACTGTGCCTCAGTTTCGTGGTACCCAACTGCCACTCATTTATACCAACCATCACCTTTTACTTTTCCTGTCGTCTTTCTCACATTCAATGTGTGGGTGTTGGTTGGCAAAATGAATTTCAAATAAATTTCATTTCTTTTCATTTTGGATCAAGAAAACTCATGTAAAATATTTAAATTTTTAATTTTTCAAAATATTTTTTTTGCTCTACAAGCGCTTAACACAGATAATTTCTCAGCTTTTTTAAAGAGCCTGAGAGGGGGGAAAAATTCTATTTTTAAATGAAAAAATAAAAAAGAATATCTTCTGTTTTCTTGTCAATCCATCTTCTGCTGTATATGGTGGTGCCACATTTTAAATGTAAAATAAAAATAAAAAAAAAATTATAAAGAAGTGTTTGAGAGTAAATGAGCATGTGAATTTGTAAGTGAAGAGAATATGTAGACGAAGCTGTTTAAAGGAACGTGTTGCTATTGCTGCTTAACCTCATTTCGTTAAGTATGTTCAACACTTGCAACACACACTCACTTTTTGTTTGTTTTTTTTTTAAGCAACAGCATATATTACGGCTCATGCACTATATCTTCTAGGCGCCTTTTGTTAAGCGTCTTGTGTTACTTACTTTTCTTTAACGTTTTTTTTTTTTTTTAAGCGAAAAAAGAAAACAAATAGAATTTTTTCTATTATTTTTAAAATATTTATATACTGCTGCATTATTATAAAATATTTGGGTTATATTTCATTTTCATTTTTTATTTATTCTCTCGCGTTAAACATTTTTCTCTAAATTTGTTTTTAAAAGAAATTATTTAAGCGTTTTTAAAAACGCACATTGAATTGAAGCCGTACAGGTAATGGAAGACGTCTTTTAAGGTACGAGAAGTCTTTGAGAATTTAATGGAATTTTCAAAAAGACGATGCTCTGTATGAATTTGCATGGTGATCGAAAGATATCAGCTTAGACGGAGTATATCGACAGAATAAGGAAGGTACTAACTACGAATAGAATCTGGTAGAATCTGGTTATAAATAAAATCCCTTTCAGACTGAATATCATAATTCGTGCTGCTTGTAAAGGAATATTTCTTCCCACAATAAGCTCGTTAATGGGATAACCGCTCTTTTAGCTTAGGCAAGGGAGTAAGACCTGTGGATTAGTCCCACAAAGACTTCAAGCATTTTCTTTTTACCATAATTGCACGGCATTACTCTGTAATGCTAAGTATCGGGCATAATACTGCGCTCAAAATTCTTGTAAAGGCGCAATACTGAGAGTTGGATGAAGTGGGTATTATGTGCTCTATCTCATCCAAGGAGAGGTCCTTGCAAAAAAATTAGGCCTGAAGTCTTATGTCTTACGCTGGATGTACACTGCAGTCATAAGACTAATCCATAACTTAAGCGCTCTTGTATGTTGCAAGATGGTGGTTATAGGACCATAATTGGCCATTCTGAATAGGATGCAGAGGCTGGCTTGTCTTGCTATCATCGGTGTTATGAACTCCTTCTAAAGACGTCTAAGCTATGGGATCTTTCGTTCGACTTAACACAGTCTCAATCTATACCGATGGCTCAAAGATGGCAACGGATAGGGGCTTAGGATTTTACTATGATCTGCTTGATCTCAGAGTCTCTTTTCAAATGGAGATTTAAGCTATAGGCAGGACCACGAGGCGCATCACGAGGTTTCAGGGTCTATTGGAATTCATGTGGATAATTGGCTCCAATCAATGCTCTTTAATCCAGCGTAGTAAAATCATAATATTTTTCAGCTATATTTGCTCACTGGCCCTATTGAAAAGGAAACTGATATGGGTTCTAGGGTTATGCGTGTATCCGAGGGAATGATATTGCTAATGAGTTCGTTACTAGTGTGTTATAGACAAAGACGCAAGGCGTATCAGGGAATTAGATTACGAGGTCTCAGGGTCTATTGGAATTTATGTGGACAATTTGCTCCCATCAATGCTCTTTAATCCAGCGTAGTAAAATCGGAATGTATTCTCTGCTATATTCGCTCACTGGCCCTATTGAAAAGGGAACTGATATGGGTTCCGGGTCATGCGTGTATCCGAGGGAATGATATTGCTAATGAGTTCGTTACTAGTGTGTTATAAACAAAGACGCAAAGCGTTTCTGGGAATTAGATCCCAAGCCCTAGGGGCCTATTAGAATTTATGTGTACCGTCTTGCGGCAGTCAATGCTCTCTATTCCAGCCTAGTAAAATCCAAATGTGTTTGTTCTCAGTTATATTAGTTCCCTGGCTGGACTGGAAAGAGAACTGATTCACTACTAGGGGGTTCTTACTGGGTGTAGCTCAATGGGTCATATATGCCCCTCTGGTTGCACTATCGAGCTTGATAGGCAGATAAGCGCTGAACATGATGGATAGCAGGTGGGCCATAGCACTACTTTAAGAATGTCTAGAATTCTCTGGCCTTCACTGTCTCTTCTTGAGCTTCGAAATGAATCGATCAGGCTTTTTATATGGCTAATTACCAGTCACTGTATGGTAGAGTGCAAGTAAGAGCTCATGGGTCGTCATTATCATGGTCTCCATGGTTTCTATGGGATCTATCAAAATGAGGCGGGAAAGGATTTTGTACAACACCTTCTCTGTGACTACTGAATTGGAGCTCAGAATTTTTTTTTTCTTATTTTTATTTTTTCCTTGGGAGCATACGGCTTCCAGAAAGCATTTCCATTTTACATGGCTTGCTTCCATTGCCTTTGCCTTTTCTCGTGAAGGACTATTATGCCTTAATTCTTAGATAATTGTGCGTCGCCAGGTGTTCCTTGGTCGACCGCGATTCCTTTATCCTGGAGGACTCCTCCCAAGTGCCATTCTTGTAATAATATGGCGATATATCCTTAAGGTGTGGCCGATCTATCTACACTCCCTTGGCCTTATCTACTTCAGTATCTGATCCACATTTGTCAAATTCCATAGTTAAATGTTGCTTTTGAAGTACCTTGTAAATGATTTTAAGGCACTTGTTGCTGAATGCCCATAGCTTTTGCGTGATGACGTTAGACAAAGGCCAGGTTTCTCTGCCATACAACAGTATTGACTTTGCATATGAGTTGAATATTCTGCGCTTGGTTTGACTGGATATGTAATAACTTCTCCAGTCGCTCAAATACCGCACCTGCTTTGTTAAGCCTCTTCTTAATGTCTGTTTCCAAATAGCAGAAGCTGTTTATATACACAACGGGTTGGCTCTGTAGCATGATATTTTCTGTGCTATTGTTGTTAATTGTATTGACTTCGAGTTTTGTGATATTTATCTCAAGTCCAATACTGCGAGCCAGTCTTTTCAGGTCTTCTAATTTTGATACAAATAGCATCTGCATTATCCTTGAAAGCTTAAAGGTACGACGAGTATGTTACTTACGAACAGTTTGTTTTTTTTTTTAATTTACACGGTTTGTCTTTTTCGAAAAGAGACCATTTTAGGCCTTTCCAGGACAACGATCATTTTCCTCAAAAATGAAAAAATTTTTCGGATGTTTTGCAGAAGATTATTGGCTATTATAGACCTCTTCAGGTCAATAAACGTCCTTCACAGTTTGTAGCCTAACGTAACCTAACCTAAGCCCACTTTCCTACGTAGACTCTCCCGAAATCTTCATAGATAAGTGCTTAATATTCAGTTAACTCCTGTCCTTTTTTGTCTTTATTATATTCACCCAAAGTCGAAGGAGTTCTTGTAAGATATCTTGCCAACTCTAGCCATGTTTTTTGCCAATCCAAATTTGCTTTCGTAACAGTTTACCTCTTTTGTCCACAGTTGGGTATTCTTTTTCCTACAGTTGGGTCCAACTTTTCTGCGTTTTTATGTTACATAATTATATGTTATTATTAAATTGAGTCGAAGAGGTCCAACTGACCATGGCACTGTGACTTAGAAAGATCTATTGTGCCAAAGATTCCGGTGTCAGACTCGCCAGCGTAATATCTGACGGTGGTAGAAACTCCATCGAGTTAATACCGCTGGACGGATGACTGGCCGATCAGTCTGATAACCCCAATCGGAACATTCATCAGAAGAATACCCTCTACCTTGTATATTAAGACAGCAATAACTCCTATGCAGCCGACGAACCTATTCAGGCTCCATAAAAATTCGTCTCCGAATATTTGCCAAGGCAACACATTCACAGAAAAAATGCTTTATTGTCTTCTCTTTCTCTCTACACAGGCAATACTCAGAATCCTGTACTACATTGAGACTAAAGAGGTGATATCTACAGTCAGGACAGACAGGAAGCCCGTAAGTCTCCTAATAGTTGTCTTGCCTATGTGGGCAACTCCTTTTTTATTCGTCGATCTTCCCTCTGACCCCGTACCAGCTAATACTACAGCATGATTCTAGTGGCCGAGCTTCACCTTGCCAGCTCTTCAGCTATCCGTTCCATCATAACACCAGTGTGACCAGGGACCCAATAAAGCATTAGCCTGTTCTCCAATGACTGTATGTATCGTAACGGTAGTAACGTATTTTATAGTCGGTCTCCAATGAATTTAGTTCCTCTTATTTGAAATAGTGTCTTGCTCCGCTTCCACCCTACAGAGGCGACACTTCGAATCATGTACCACATTGAGACTGAATAAGTGATATCTAAGACAGTAATGGCACATCAGGAAGCCCATAAGCCTCCTAATAGTTGTCTTGCCTATGTTGGCAACCCCCTATTAGATTTGAAGGGTTTCATTAGTCGCTTCGCCTGCATAAGACTTGGGCATTGTACCCAATATGGCGAGCGTAGCCCATACCTTCATTCGTTGATCTTCCCTCTGACCGCGGACCAGCTAATTCTACAGCATAATTCTAGTGGCCGAGCCTCACCTTGCCAGCTCTTTAGCAATCCGTTCCATCATAACACCAGTGTGCCCAAGGACCCAATAAAGCATTACCCTGTTCCCCAATGTCAGTATGTTTCGTAATAGTATTAACGTATTTTATAGTCGGTCTCCAATGAATTTAGTTCCTCTTATTTGAAATAGTGTCTTGCTCCGCTTCTACCCCACACTTCGAATCATGTACCACATTGAGACTGAAGAAGTGATATCTAAAAGAGTAATGGCATGTCAAGAAGCCAATTAGTCTCCTAATAGTTGTCTTGCCCACTTGGCGCAACTCCCTATTCTCATTAGTCGCTTTGCTTGCCTCATACTCGGACGAGCGTAGCCCATGTTCCCATTCGTCGATCTTCCTTCTAACCGCGGACAGCCATACTGCTTCCATGAAATCAGTGGCCGAGCCACAACTTACATGTTCGTCAGCGAAACCCGTTCCCTCTAACACCAGTGTGTCTAGGAACCCAACAAAGCATTACCCTGTTCCCCAATGCCAGTATGTTTCGTAATGGTATTAACGTATTTTAAAGTCGGTCTCCAATGACTGTGGTTCCTCTTATGTGAAATATTCTCTTGCTGTCTATATCATTCTTCCGTATTCTCTTTTCTTTTTCTCACACTTTTGAGTATGAAAAAGTTCCTGGTTTTCTTGCTTTATCACGAATTGTAATCAAATTTATTACAAAAGTAAAGAAACTTTGCCACTGACTTAAAAAGAAAATACTCTTTTTCTTGTTGTTGTTGCTTTCAACGTTGCCGATAATTTCGCTTACAATCAGGTGTAGAAAAGTCAAGACTTAAGCTGGTGACTGGTACTGGTACTGGTACTGGTGTTTGAGGTGTAAAAGAAGAAAAATATTTTCTTTACTTTTTTTTCATTCTTCTGCGAAATTATATTATTTTGTGCTGGTGTTTAAAAATACACTTAAAAAGATTACACTGTGTGTAGTACACACACATACATGTATTCATGTACATGATTACATGCTATTATATGTGTGTATAACTAAATAAAGGTAAAGTAATCGTATGTATATTTTACTTTAGCAAATATTTATTAAGTGTACGAGTATACACAACAGTTTAAAGTACTTTTTTCTCAATTTTGTTTTATTCGTTTTCCCATATTTTAAGAAATTCCTTTTTGGTACTTTATTTCACTTCTGCTATATTTTTATTTTTTTCTTGTAAAAGTATGTGTGTGCATAATAGATTATGAGTGTAAGAGTATGTGTGTTGGAGTGTATTTGCCTTGTTAATATTAAATGCCATCAAAGGAAACATGTTGGAATGTTTTCCTGTATTTAGCCAGTTACAACAGCAGCAGCAACAGCAACAACAACAAAAACGAAAAGGCATTTAAAAAGCGGCACCCAAAATAAAAAATTTCTACAAATATGTAAAAGAAAGATAAATTCACTCTGCAAAAAAGAAATTGTTGAGAAGAAATAGCGAAAATATGGTTACAAAGCTTAACGTTTCTTTTTTATTTTTCATTTTTTTTTTTTTTACTATTTTTATTGCTTTTTAATTCTTTGTTGTTTTCGTTTCTTTTTTATGTATTTTTATGGCTAAAATGTTAAGGCCAATTTATTTTATTTTTTCTGTCCTTTCCTTGTCTTATTCTCTTCTACAGCCTTTTGCTTTGGTTTTCATTTAATTTTCTTTGTGATTTTCCTTTTATTTTATTTTTCGTTTATTAACCGTTATAAAGGAAAGGTAATTAGGGAGTGTTAAGAGATAAAAAAAAAGGAAAATTACTGTAGAAACAAATGAACGAGACTTAAATAGGCCTGGTTGGTATATTCACACTTTTTTTGACTACAAAGAAGGCCGGTAAAAGAGATGAATTCAAAGATTAAAAGCTTTTAAGGGCTAAAACGCAAAATTAAATTTTTGTGAAAGATAAAGTAGGACAATAAAAGCACATTAAGCGAAACTATCAAAATGTTAAGCTTACAAGTAAGCAGTCTTTCATTAAGAGCTTCTTTAAATTTAAATAAAACCAAGTGAATGTGAGATATCATGGCATTTTTATTTGTTTAACATGCCTATTGATGTAATTATGTAAAGAATATAATGTCGTGTGTATCCAAAATGTCCAATTTTTCATGACTGTAACGCGTAGAACAGCCAGAATTTGATCAATGGCTCTGATTACTTTTTTTATTTTCGGATTCTCTTCGATGTCAGTTGCAATATTATGTTTTCATTAGATTTTGAGTTTCGTCATCATAGGGACATTGGTTAATTGTTTACTGAACCAGTGGACTCATATTTATGCATTACACTGTGAGTAGCCCTTCCGATAGAAAGTTTCAGAGCAAAATTCGCTCAATGCTGGGCGTACACTTGAACGTGGATGTTTTGCAAAATAAACTGAATAAATGACAGCCGCTATCAACTAACGAAGTTCGTAGGTTCCTATCAGTATACAAGTTATAAGAACTAGAACTGATTTTCTATAAATTTTATAGGCTTAAAGATGATTAGAGATTAAGCCTTAATCTGGACTAATAAGCCATTCTATTATGTTTTTATATTGAAGAATCCCAGCTTCAAAAAGCGGCTTAAGATATAAATTTTTGCACGTAAGTAAGTGAAGGGATGTTTGGTGGTTTCTATATTAAGAACATGAACAGAAACGTTTTTTGTGATGAATGCAGGTTCTTCTTTTAAAAATATTTCATTTAAGAAGGGCTACAAATTGATATCAATACTATTGGATTAGAATACTTTTAGGAGATTTTTCTTGGAAACACACAATACTGATACTTAGCTGGGTGTTGCACTACGTATTAGATATGGAGTATAATATGACAGCCTAAGAGCTAACTAAACCTTAAAATAATCTTGACTGTTTCAACAGATGATCGACAGCTGCACTGACTTGATAAGAGTCATATATTAAAGTGCGCTTATAATCATTGATGCATTATTAGACACACTGAAGTTGAATTTTTGGGTTAAAACTTCTGGTTGCCAACTCTGCTACTTATAACATAACTCTTTCAAAAGAGAAAGTTACAAAATTATCAAAGATGGCTGATGTTGTATAGGTGAAACAAGGATTGCACGCTTTATATTGGCCTTATTGCTCGTCACAAATAGGGGCATTCGAAAACTTGTTACACTAACTGCCCTATTGCCACATTATAAATTTTACAACTGAGAAAAATGCGTCACTGAAATAGTCTAATAGTACAAAATATAGTTATACGCCACCAGGTAGCATTGGGACGTTCTGCCCACCTAACCTGATCATAATGAAAAGAAAACCCACGATTATTCTCCATAATGATTCCTAAAACAAAAAAACTGTAAGCTGTGAGCCCAAAGATCAACATCAAACAGAAATTACGAGTATTATCTTTAAGCAGACATATTTATAATGTTACGCTTTTAACTTTTTAAAACCGTGTTTTTATGAGTTCGTACATTGAAGTTAAAATAAAATAAATTTTGTGTTTGGTTTTAATTAAAATACTTTATTCAACACAGTTATGTGCACCACTGCTTGTAATCTTTTTACAGGCCATAAAAATTTTTATCCTTAATTACTCTGTCTGTTTACAATTTTATAAACAACAACAATTATTCGACAGATATTTCTTCCTAAAGATCTTCCAACTCGATCGTAGCTATAACTTAGGTTCGATCACAACCTTTTCAACCAGAGGTTATTCACACTTAACTCTCTTTACTGAGTTGGCTCAACTAAACTGTTTTTTTACTTCACTACTAGCTTCACGTGCTTACTCCTTTTAAGCTCTCTTCACACAAACTGCACTCGCTGAGCTTACGACACATAAACTGATTGCTGTTCGCATCGATGTGCTTTTATATGGCTGAGTAAACAGCACATCGAAAGCTCTCGAACCTCTCGAAATTTCAGGTAGATTCCATTTCTTTCTTTAATTTCTTTTTAGTATTTTTGTAGCCATGCGTACGTGAACATCTACCTATTTCAGCTCTTAGTATTTGTTGTTGCTTGTTTATTGTCTGTTACTTGTTTTCTTTGCTGCTTAATTATTGTTGTTGTTGTCGTGTTATTTTTATTTATTTTATCTCTGCTAATAGTTGTTGTTGTAGATTTGGTTATTTGTAAACAGCACGTATAGTTGTTCTTGCAGCTTTTGTTTATTTAGTTTAGCAATGTAATAAACGCTGTGGTGGCCAACCTGTAGTAGTTAAACATGTTAAAAACACGTTTTTAAAAGGTAAAAACGTAACAATATAAACAAAAGGGAACTCAACAAAAGTAAAAAGTAAAAACTTACATTATTTAATGTCGCTCAGCCATCAAAAGATCTTTGGATGTCGGTATGATGTTGCTGTGTTTCATGTTGATTTTTCTCAACAATGTTGCTAAACATATGTGTATATGTAAAGGGTCCGCCATCTAACGTTTTTTTTTCAACTAGTGCTTATTTCGCGAATGGTAACATTTAGCTCATGTCTGATTTGACAAATAATTAGCTTTATCCTTCCGTTGAACGAATATGGTTGTGTCCAATGCGTTTTCGTTTCGCTAAGTGGGCCTGCGATCGACTTACAGAAGATGCCGAGTTTGCCCAAAAATTCATCTTTTCAGATGAAGCTCATTTTGATCTTAGCGGGTATGTAAACAAGCAAAATTGTCGCATTTGGGGCACAGAAAACCCACACGCATACATTGAAAAGCCGATACACACAAGACGAGTCACCGTTTGGTGCGGATTTTGGTCCAGAGGCATAATTGGGTTATTTTTCTTCGAAAATGAGCAAGGAGTGGCCGTTACAGTCAATGGTGAGTTATCAGACCATGTTGAACGAATTTTTGCTCACAAAAATTGAAGAGGAGAATATTAGCAACATTTGGCTTCAACAGGACGGCGCTTCGTGTCACACAGCCGAAGCTACACTCGATGTTTTGCGCCCTGTTTTTGAAGATCGCATTATCAGCCGCAGAGCTTATGTCGTTTGGCCACCTCGGAGCTGCGATTTGACACCGTTGGGCTATTATTTGTGGGGTGCCGTCAAAGTTAAGTGTTACGCCAACAAGCCAGAGACAATTGACGCTTTAAAGGACAATATTCGTGAAGCGTTTGGTGAAATACAGCTGCACACAATCGATAATGTGCTTAAAAATTGGACCGATCGTGTAGGCTACTGCATGGCCAGCCGAGACAGCCATTTGAATGAAATTATTTTCCATTATTAACCGGAAGGATCGTACTTTCATTTAAAAAAGGAAATTTGAGAAAATATTCAGTAGGTTTCTTTTATAGCAGTTTCGAAAAAAAAAATTATTTGGCGAACCCTTTATAAAAATTATAATAAAACAAAATCGAATTACCCAAAAGGAGAAAATGACGAAATCCTTGTGAAATAAAATGCAACCAAAAGGATTTCCCATCCAAAAACAATCTTATTTAGGAAATTTTAAAATTTTTATTTAAAAAATACTTAAATAAGTACTTAATTCTCTCACAACACTCTGCATATATTACTATCACTATCATTGTACCGACCAGGAACTGTTTGCAGGACACTGTCACTATTGGATCTATAGTCTGATCAGCTGATCTGCTTCCTTCCTACTTAAGGCCAGCAGATGGTGGATATGTCAACCAGTGAGGTCCTAATCTTAAACCTAAACATTTCAACACAAAACTATCAGGAACCCCACATTCACACAATAACTGTTCCGCGGTCTCTAATGTCTGTGAGCGCTGTCCATAATCATCCACATCTGTGGCCGTCGTCCTCTTCGGATGCATTCATGGTCCACAGTGGCCTGTAAGAAACCTTGTTAGGAGTTTCATGTCCAGCCTGTCACACTTGAGAGTCTCAGAACGACGTCAAATTGTGAACTGATCACCGCTCTAGAGTGCCGAAGTCCCGGTGAGCATTCCATTGTTTCAAGTATTTGGCAATTTCCTAATCCTTGATTAGATTTAGAACGAAAAGGTGAGGTAAGTATGGTTCTAGTCAGTTATAGGGTGTCACTTTTCTAGCCAATGCATCCGCTGTTTAATTGCCATCCTTCCTACAGTGTCCAGATACCCAAAACAACTGGACCATATTTCTAAGAGAAAGCCTCAGCAAAGTATCGAAACAACATTTGACCAGTCTAGATGGCATAGTATTTGAGTCAAGTGCCTTGGTTATCAAACAGTATATTAATGGTCTTACCCTAGAGTCCACTGTTCAGTTAGTCTCAAAGCCACTCAGCGATCTCCCCAGTGGGATCGACAAGCCTCGGTTGGATTGATGAATATCAGCGCCTACACATCTAATCATTTTGGAGCCATTGTTATACCAGTTTAAATAAAATTCACTCCAAACTAAGGCTCCATCAGACCAACAATACCGGGCCTAAAACTCAACCTTGAAACTACACCAAAGCACAGATTCTCCCACCACTCGCCCTAGAAAGGACTAACTTCTAAACGTATTTCGGGAACCCTGGGAAAAAGAAACTTTGCCATTGAACATGCAGCCACCATCAACACATAAAGGTGAAACTGTGTTAAGCGAATCAAGACCTTCAACCCTTCTGTTGGACATATTCACATGCCCCAGGCGAGTCTTTGTATTCTGCCTAAACTATGCACATAACTAAAGGGGTTAAATAAGAAAAATATTGAATTAAAATTTTATTTTTAAAATAACCAAAACTACGAGTAACTTCTCGCATAAACATGTATTTCTAAAATCTTAGAAGATATTTACTTATTTGCTTGAATCCAATTTATGGTTTTATTCGATAACATCTTTCAAATACTTCGCCTCTTCTGCATTTCACATCTCACATACAAAACAGAGAGCACACTTACACGCTTACATACATATATACAAACATGCACTTTGAAGCACATTAATATTTTTGTACCAATTTTATTGGTTTGTTCATCCATAAGACCAATCCATGGACATAAATTTATCACAGTCTCTACTAAATGGCCTGGTTTTTATTCATTTATCTTGTATATAAATATGTATGTATTACGTATGAGTGCATGTGTATATGTGTGTATGCGTAAGAGTATGTGTTAAATATTTTATTTTTCTTTATTGGCTTTCTTTGTTTTTGTTATTATTCTGTTAAATAAATTTCCTTTTATCACCATAAAGTATCCCACAAAGGGTTAAAATATTCATGGACACATAAATATGGACTAAACGTGACTCTGTTGTTTCGGTATCATTTGTTTGCTCTCTCGTTCTCTCTCTCTTCTCTATACATTATGTTTTTGTGTATGGTGTATACAAGTGTTTGTGTTTATGTTTTTGTTGTTGTCATTGGTTTTCTTTTAGGAATATTGGCCTAAATTTGTGTATTTTAAATGAATAAATTACTAGAACAAAAAGGATGATTTTTTTTTTTAATTATATTCATAAAAACAAGTAGAGTGTGTGTGTGTATGTTTTTAGAAAATTTAAATATTAAAACCTAAACATGTGGCTACTAATTAACACTGATTTATTAACAAAAAGTACTTATTTGGCACAGAAAATTAAATTAAAAGTTTTTAAAAATTAAGCATCATTGGCAATAAACATTTAAGGGATGGTATCCTTACGGTACATGCTTTTATTTTGTGAAACATTTTTAGATTATATATCTACTCAAAGTGCCCGTCTTTTGCTATTTCACTTTTCTGCCAGCATATGATTTTTACACCAATACAGCTGCTGACTTGTTGAAGACAAGAACAAATCCTCGGTTTCGTAGTACATGCTGTAAGCCGGTAGCGTAGCTACTGATAAGGCCTCCCTTACCGCTAAGGTTGAGGGCAAGTACCGAAGCCAAGAGCAGTCCACAACGTAGCGTCGGTAAACAGAGTGAGCTGCTACACATGATATCTGCTTTCCAAGTAAGGGGCGGTCAACTACTTAAACGGTGTACCTATTGATCTTAGATAGCGGCCCTATCGAATAGGCTATGAACTTTAGAATAACAACCTACCACTCTGCGATAATTTTTTTTTTTTTTTTGTTAATAAAAGCGTGGAGAATGACAGAATGAACGGACGATTTAAGGCAACAACATTTGGAATGAAACAAAGGATACGAATAGGATTCTGGACCGCCAAGACTTTATCTCAAATGGGCAAACTTCCCCTTATGCCTGGCGGTGACATAAAGATCGTAATGGGCGATATGAATGGTAAAGTGGGAGACAAAAATGCAATCCTTGGCCATGTAACTGGTATTCATGGTGTTGGTTGTCCAAACGAGATTGGAGAGTTTCTAAAAGAGTTTTGCGTAAGCAACTGGCTTGTAATTGGTGGAATATTATTTCCGCATAAAACGATCCTTAAGGTAACCCGGGTTTCAACAGACGAAGTGACGAAAAGAACCAAATCGATCATCTCTGCACTAGTCGTATGTGAACGAGTAGTAACATGGATGTGGGAAACAAACCTAGAGCATATATTGATTCGGATCACCACCTCTTTACAAGAGAAACAGCTGAGTAATAATGCTTCACTATCGAGCTGCGCAGAAGTTCGGTTGTTGAGTCTAAAGCTAACCTGTAACTGCAAATACTCTATTAGACAAGCATTGCTCACAGATCGAGGATGTTTTTATTTCCACTGGTAAGGCTGTTCTGGGAAATAAGCGAGGATATCTGGTGAAACATGGGCGGAAAACAAAGACAAAAAGAAAGCCAAAGCTGCAATCAACAGCGCAAGAACTCGCAGTGAAGTATACCAAACCCAGCAGTTACATACGTCGATTAACACCAGCTTTAAGCAAATGTGTTGGCACGACAAGCGTAGATGTTTTTCGTCCATTGCGAAAGAACGTGAAAAAGCAGCTGCAGTGGGGAAGTCGAAATACCTTATTGACTACGCACGCTGCATGATAGCCGGTATACAAAATGGTACTATGCCTGTGAAGAACCTCAACGAGCAGCTGTTACCCAACCCAATAGAACAGCTGCAGAGATGGAGGGACCTCTTCGCTGAAGTCTTTCAAATGGCCATCAACTTCAATACCAATAATGAGTCCCTGACTTCCATTGCAAATATACCACAGATTCGCGCATCACTAGTTAATTCCCCAATGAAGTGGTAATCGCTTCATTAATAGGTAACACTAAGGCGGGAAAGGCTGTTTGAGTTGACGGTATTGTACTGGAAATGCTCAAAGCTGATCCAGAGATGAGTTCACGAATTCTACATCCGCTATTCAAAAACAACTGCGAGTACATAACCTTTCCGACTAAGTGGTAGCAGGGAGCTGTAATCCTATAACAATTGAAGGGACATCATGCTGCTCTGTGTGACACTTAAAATTATATGCCAGATAGTTTTGGACAAAATAGCAGGTAAAATCGATATCACTCTTTGAAACCAACAGACAAATTTCAGGTTACAACATTCTTGTTCTAGAGCAAATCAATGAGTACAACAACCGTCATATTTAGTATTCGTTGATTTCGACCATTCGAAACACCAGAACATCTGGAATGCACTCTCAAGAAAGGACATTCCAAGTAAATTGGTCCGCCTCATTCAGGCGCAGTATGCTGCATTCAGGTGTAGAGTGTTGCACGGAGGAGCGCTTTATGACCCTATCAATATAGTTTCGGATGTCTTTCAGAGATGTATCCTTTTCCTTTACATTTTTCTGGTGGAAATGGGCGAAGTACTTCGAAAAAGTATAGGTACCATCCCCAATAGAGGCATTCTTTGGCACCCAATTAGTATGCAACACCATAACGACCAGTCTTATGCTGATGATATTGCGTTGGTATTCAAAAAGCGAACTTATATGCGGGATAAACTGAATAGCTTGCGAATATGTTCTGAAAAATATCAGATGCGCATCATTGCCAATGCAAGTGAACAACTCATGTACTGATCGCATCTTCCTTGATGATAATCCTGTTGAAAAGGTACAGAGTTTTTCATACTTTGACAGTCAAATCAAATTAGCTAGCGGTGCCAAAACAAATATTGAGGCTCGACTTGAGAAGGAAATACATGCGATGCCAGCAACTATCATCTGCAATCAAAGTTCAAATACTCAATGCGAATATAAAGCCGCAGTCGAACGAGAGGCACATGGCGGAAAAGCCTATTGGACGAGATAGAGTGTGTTAATGAGGAACTAAATTGGATGCGGATCAAAGTTCTACCTCAGGATCGTAGTAAACTTAAGATATTTTGTACGGCACTAGGCCCCATTTAAAGACGCGAGAGCAATTGATAAATTGATTGATGAAAACAAATTCTACCCTTTAAGGATATCTTGCTATGAATTGAAACATTGACCAGTTGTGCACTGATCAAAGCAATCCAAACTATTTTCTGTTCCACTGTGCCACTTAGTTAAGTAAGATAATTTGTTGGCATATGTGTACAAGTGTATGCACTAGGGAGATCGATTAGTCGACTTTTTTTAAAAACCGGTTTTCAAATAATTCGAAAAGTAGCACTTTTTAAAAAACCGGTTTTCAGTTAATAACAATTCAAATAACCGATTAACCGATTCTTTTATTTAAATGAAGCGCAGAGCTGAATCACGTCATTTTAAAAATAAGCAGCAACTGATGAAGAGCTTAAAATTAAAGTTAAAATCTCATAAAAACTATACCAAAACGGTGTACGGAAGCCATAAAAAACAAAGTTTATTACACAAAGTACTGAAAAATGCCTAAGTTTCGAAGGTCTTAAGAAGCTAATTTTGTTTCTGTTGTTGTTGTACTTAGTAGAGAATGGAATTAAGGGTTTGTTATTATAAAGGGTCCGCCATCTAACG
This sequence comes from Wohlfahrtia magnifica, assembly GCA_023159175.1. NCBI lineage: Eukaryota > Metazoa > Arthropoda > Insecta > Diptera > Sarcophagidae > Wohlfahrtia > Wohlfahrtia magnifica. Next base: position 3,967,735 of record JAKWBJ010000052.1, on the reverse strand, counting down.
TTTTTTTTTCAACTAGTGCTTATTTCGTGAATGGTAAAATTTAGCTCATGGCTGATTTGACAGATAATTAGCTTTATCCTTCCGCTGAACGAATATGGTCGTGTATACGCTTGAACAACGCTGAGAAATATTGCGTGCGATCGACTTACAGAACGCTACGTGCCACATAGCCGAAGCTACACTCGATGTTTTGCGCCCTGTTTTTGAAGATCGTATTATCAGCCGCAGAGCTGATGTCGTTTGGCCACCTTGGAGCTGCGATTTGACACCGTTGGACTATTATTTGTTGGGTGCCGTCGAAAATAAATGTTACGCCAACAAGTCAGAGACAATTGACGCTTTAAAGGACAATATTCGGGAAGCCATTGGTGAAATACAGCTGCACACAATCGATAATGTGTTTAAAAATTGGACCGATCGTGTAGGCTACTGCATGGCCAACCGAGGCAACCATTTGAATGAAATTATTTTCCATTATTAACCGGAAGGATTGTACTTTCAAATAAAAAAAGAAATTTGAGAGAATATTCAGTAGTTTTTTTTTTATAGCATTTCCAAAAAAAAAAATTATTTGGCGGACGCTTAGGTGCCTAAGATAACAGAAATTAAATGTTTTACTTTCAATAAATCTAGAAGGAATATACGAGTCCTTAATTACCTCGACAAAAAAAATTGCTTAGATTTCGAGCAGCACTGTATTTAAATTTATACACCACGTATTTTATAGTGTGTGTGTGTATGTGTGTGTGTGTGCGTCACTGTGGTATGTTACTTAAGAACCCACCTTCCAAACAAGAAATCCTCAGGTCAATTCCAGGCCACACCATCTGACAATTTTCTACTAGCGACTGAATACGCGTATGCGTATTTACGCTGTGAAAACTTTACTATCTAATATATCTGTCGTTCGGAACCGGTGTTTGTGGATTTGTGGGCTTTAAATAAAATTAGTTGATCATTCTCCATACATAAAAATCGATATTTATTCACAGAAGTTGAGAAAAGATTATTTTGGTCCAAGTGTGCATATGTTTTTCAATCTACCTTGGTTTTCCCTATTATTATAAGGCGTTACTTATAAGGTGTTGTTGAATAACCAGCTGGTTTTTGTTTCTTAGTTATTCCGTAGCTGCCAACAGTTTTGTTTTTATTCATGTTTTCTTTTTAAAAACAAATACATAACTTTTGTGAAAATTTTAAAATTTTTGTGAAAATTACTGAATATAGGGTCCGCCATCTAAAGTTTTTTTCCAACAAGTGCTTATTTCGTGAATGGTAACACTTAGCTCATGTCTGATTTGACAGATAATTAGTTTTATCCTTCCGCTGAACGAATAAGTATACGCTTTTTTCGCTTCGCTAAGTGGGCCTGCGATCGACTTACAGACTTACGATTTTGACAAAAAAATCATCTTTTCAGATGAAGCTCATTTTGATCTTGGCGGGTATGTAAACAAGCAAAATTGTCGCATTTGGGGCACAGGAAACCCGCACGCATACAATGAAAAGCCGATACATCCAAGACGAGTCACTGTTTGGTGCGGATTTTGATCCAGAGACATAATTGGGCCATTTTTCCTTTAAAATGAGCAAAGAGTGGCCGTTACAGTCAATGGCGATCGTTATCGGGCCATGTTGAACAAATTTTTGTTCACAAAAATTGAAGAGGAGGATATTAGCAACATTTGGTGTCAACAGGACGGCGCTACGTGCCACACAGCCGAAGCTATACTCGATGTTGCGCCCTGTTTTCAAAAAATAAACATTTATTTGGCGGACCCATTACATGTATTGTTTTTGCTGAATGTTTGTGAATGTTTTTAGAAAAAAAATAATTCCAAACTTTTCTTCTAATTTGCTGCCGCTAAGGAAAATACCAACGATTGGCGCGTTTATACATGTTTTTAAGAAACGTATCGCCAATTAGAAGCGTTGGTGTCTTTTTAATGTAATTTATGAGCCATCATTGTTATTTTAAACACTTTTTTAATATTATTTGTCTTTTTTTAATGAAAACTATAAATGAATTTTTTGTTTGTGTTTTTATTGTGTGTTTTTCTTTTCGTTTATTTTTTTTTTCAGTTTTGACAGCTGCTTTTTTATTTCCCCACCACGGACTCTTTTTGACATTAACGTATCATAAAATGTCCTGTTATTTTTGTATTGTTGTAGAATGCCACCACCTTATGTAATTTCACCATTGTTGTCATATACACTGGCGAGCAAAACCGAGTATAAAATCAGCATTTTTAGGTTAAATGTGCTATAAATTAATAACCAAAAGGACGATTCTTTTGTAATTTGAAATAATTATTTTTTACTCATTTTAGGATAAAAATATTTATATAGAATAGTAATAACACAACAAAATCAAAAAATTCAATACAAAAACGTAAGGCCACTCCAAGTACTCAGTTTTTGCATGATTCCATAGTGCAATTATAAAGTTGCAATTTTAGTATGGTATCCATAATTCTTTGGTTCTTCTTGGTACTTTCAACCAAGTTCTCTTTAAACTCACTAGGAATATTTCCCCCTTCTAACTGCACACGGTTCCAAAGTTCCTCAATATTGGTAGGCGCTCTATTATGTTTTCCCAATCGTCTTTTTAATATGGACTACAAATTTTCTATCGGATTAAGATATGGGCTCTGCGCTGGCCATTTAATTACCTGAAATTGATGCTCAGACAACCATTTTTGGACAATTTTGGCCGTGTGTTTAGGGTCTGCGTCCTGCTCATGACTTCGTCCTCCGGATAGGCGCTGCGGTCAACGAAATCGGGTAAATGGGTTTTCAGTCTTCCTTCTTCATCACACCATTAATCCTTACTATTTAACCCAAGTGCCACCATGTGAAACAGCCCTATATCATCAAGCTACCTCCGCCGTGTTTAACAGTTTGTTTTACATGATGCTTTTGAATGGACTCATGAGGTCTGCTCCAAAAATATTCTTTATCATCAGATTGTAATCGATTGATTTTTGTCTCGTCAGACCAAATAACTCGCTTCCAATCATCAATGGTCCAATGCTCATGGTTTTTGCACAATTCCAAACGTGCTTTTATGTTTTTATCTGATGCGACTGACTTTTTCTTTTTAACACTTGCTACTAAATCCATTCTGTGAAGTGCTCTAGGAGCTGTCCACTCATTGACGTCTTTATTTATATCAATAGCAGCTTGTTTGGGTGTTTTTATGGAATTTTTTTTTCATTTCTCGGACCACTAGACGCGCGTCTGAATCATTTAGTAACCAAGGGCGACCTCCAGCATTCGATTTAGGAGCTGTATTTCACTTTTTTTTAACTTTAATCACTGCACGTTGACTCAAATTAACTTTTTTTGCAATTACTGAATATCCACTTTCAGTCAAAGATACTGTAGTATTTTCGACGTCAATAATAATTTTCTTTATTTTGGTTTTATTTTGCTCTATAAAGCCGCTATTACTGATAAAAATTAACACTGAAAGGAATTAACAAAACTAGACCACCAACGCATGCGTATTGCGTATTATTTACTATTTTCAGTATGTGATTCCCCACTTTTATTATTATTTATATCGAAAACGTGTAAAACTGAGTACTTAGAGTTGCCTTGTGTTCTTAAATTGATTTTTTTTTTTTTTTTTTTTGATTTTGTTGTGTTATTACTATTCTAAACACATATTTTTATCCTAAAATGAGTAAAAAATAATTATTTCAAATTACAAAAGAATCGTCCTTTTGGTTATTACAAATAAATTGCATATTTAACCAAAAAATGCTGGTTTTGTACTCGGTTTTGCTCGCCAGTATATATATAAATAATTAAATTTATACAAGTAGTTAAACGATGAGCATATTTGCAACAAAAAAAAAACATACAAACGTATAAAAAGTATACTTATTTCAATTAACCGAATATTCGTGTTAAATTAACCGGGTTATTCGGTATTCGAAAAATGAAGATTTTGAAAAAACCAAAAAACCGGTTAAAACCGGTCGAATAACAACCGTCCGATCTCCCTAGTATGTACACTTAGAAGATTTTAAGCTTCAGTATGCATGTATTTGTAGGACATTAATTTCAATATATACGAGTATGCGACCCATAAATTTATTTCACATACACACACATACACACACCTACACAAAGAGTTTCCACCCAGCCATACACTCACTTGCCGTACACTCACATCGTTATTAAACGAATAAACACAAATATTGTTTTTGTTTATGTCGGCAAAATATAAAATTAAAAAAAAAACACACAAGCACACAAGCACACATGTGCTATTAAATTAGATAAAATGGCAGAAATTAAATATTTAAATTAACGGCATTAAATTGAATTTTTGAAGTAGAGGACGGCGGAGGAGAAGCACAAGAGAATACAAAAATTGCCTAATAATGTAATTATTTGACAAAAATATAAAAACACGCTTCAATGACCACATTAAAAATAAACACAAACACAAACAACAACAAGAACAAGAATAATAATAACAACAGCTGATGGCATAATTTCATTTCACGCTATTTGAGTTGTTTGTTGTTCAAAATTTAATGAGATTTTGAGGCAAGCGAGTTTGGGAAAAAAATTTATTTTTATTTTCTTTTTCATTATTGTTTTGCAAATATTTTAATGGCCACAGGAATTTAATGGAATATTTTTATAAAAAAATTTTATTTATATGCTCACCCCAAGGAAAGTAATAATTTTTAAACCTTTTTTATTTTCGAAATATTTGGTCCTCTGTATGTGCTGTGTGTTTCTTTCCTAAGTCACAAATACTTGATTTAGTGCAAATATATTGGGTCATAAATAGGAAATTACAATCTTTCACTTTTCATTTTTTTATATACTTTTTTGCCATTTTCTTTTTCTCCGCTCGTATGGCTTTTGTGGCAGGACACATGAAAATGTAATTGAATATTGACATATAAACACACTCAGTGGAATACAGGGAATAGCAATCGAAATGGGTTTTAACGCCAGAAAAATGTCCCTGAAAATTTCATAAATTATTTTTACAGTTTTTTTTTTCTTCCTCTTTACAATGGCATTTCTCCCCATTTCTAATATTTATATTCGATGCACATAGAATTGCCGTAAATCTTAGTTGCGAGCATGAATGCGAATAGTTTTAAACCTCAAATTGTGAAAAACAACAAAAAAAGAAAATAAAGATTAAAGGTCATCACTAAGACGTATGAGTTATGGATTTTGGCGTAAAGGAAAATATACTTACGGCACGTATAAGTATTAATGGGATTGTCGTAATAATAAATTTAGAGGTTTTATTTGTAAAAATTTATATTTATTGGGTGTGTTTTTGAGAGCCTTCGGACTTAAGACCTTTATTTAAATCGATAGAATGATCTATATAATTCCATGTTTACAGATAATTTCTTGTACGAGGGCGGATTAGCATTGAAGCTACCTAGCGCTGGATGGCAGCACAAACACAAAAACTTTTTCTTTCTTAGAAATTCCGATCTGTCAAACGTCAGCTGTTAAAATTTTAGCCAACTTTAGCAACTTTTGTGTTTCTTGGAAAATGGAAAAAAGAGAATTTCGTGTAGTGATTAAACACTATTATTTGAAAAGCAAAACGGCGAAAGAGACTAAAGAAAAGCTTGGTAAGCATTACGGCGAATCTGCTCTGTCCGATTATATGGTAACACTGCAACACTACCTTCAACAGGAAGGTCAAAAGAGGTGGTTACTGAAGAAAATATCAATAATATTTTCGATATCGTTATGAATGATCGCCGGGTCAAAATCCGTGAGATTTTTGAAATGGTAGACATACAATATGAACGTGTGTTCAACATTTTGTATGAACAGTTGCATATGAAAAAGCTACCGGCAAGATGGGTTTGCTGTGTGTTGAACAAAAACGAGTTTGACAGATCACTTCACAGCGGCGTTTGGACATGATAAAGCATAATTCTGCTGATTTTTGGCGTAGATTAATAACCGTTGATGAAACGTGGGTCCACTACTACACACCTGAAACCAAAAATCAATCGAAGCAATGGGTGGAAGCTGGTGGAAGTGCTCCGAAGAAGGCGAAGACAGCAAAATCGGCTGGCAAGGTTATGTCTATTGTATTTTGGGATGCACACGGAATATTGCTCATCGATTATCTTGGAAAGGGATCCCCAATCACAGGAGAGTGTTATCGTGCATTATTGGATCAATTGGTTGATGCAATCAAGGAAAAACGACTACATTTAAACAAGAAAAAAGTGACTTTTTCCTGTTTCCAAACTTGAAAAAATGACTTGCAGGAGAAAGATTCATCTCAAACGAAGAATTGATTACCGAAACTAATGCATATTTTGAATAGTTCCCAAAATCGTATTAATCAGATGGTATAAAAAAGTTGGAAAATCGCCTTACTAAGTGTATTGAGCTAAAAGGAAACTATATTGAGAAATAAATGGTTTTTGAAAAAAATGTTTTTTTCCTACTTAGGTAGCTTCAACATCAATTCGGCCTCGTAAATGTTGACCGCCTCCTCAAATAGTTCTTACATTCCAATTTCGACATATACTCTCCAACATATCAATATTGGCTTTCAGTACATCAACCGTAGCAGGCTTGTACCTATAGGCATGAGCCTAAATATAGCTCAAAAAAAATAGTCTTAAGACGAATCAAACTGTTCATCGTCCCGGCTCTTAATTGAGCCACTGTTTCATGTGCTGTGTAAGCCAAATCCAGCTCTTCCATTTTGGGCAAAAAGCTATTTATAATCAACGTACGGTCGTGCTCGCTACTCACAATAAAGTTGCTGCCTTCGTGTTCTGTCTAAACACCAGACAGTGAATTTTTCGGAATGCGTTGGTAGTTCTTCACATCAAATACGGCTCTTTTGCTTGATCACGTATCCATTGAACACGAAATGAGCTTCAACGCCGAACACAAAATTCCGATAGAAAAGTAGATCTTCATCCGTCTTTGCCAGCGCTCATTCACTAAAAGTAAGCCGTTGTGTCACCAGCTGTAGTTTAAAAGGTTTTACAGTCATATCCTTTTGCAAAATTTTTTTTTTTTTTATAAGACCAGCATTCAGGGGATGGCTCCTACTCATGCAGTGCATGGTGCTGGTACTAGGAAAATAGGTTACTGGAAGGAGGACAGAGGGAGTAGTGTTTATGGACGTTAGATTAAAATTTACTCATGTCGTAAGTGGAGGGAAATACTTTCGCTGGAAGATTATTCCACAACCGAACAATGCTACCAAAGAACGAATTCTCCCTATAATGCGTTGTGCGATTTACTGGACAATCAACTACAAAGGGATGCGCTCTACGAGAATTACGAGTACTACGTAAAAATATATGATTTTTGGGAATTAATTCCTTAATTTCGTTAGAACACATTCCGTTATAGTACCGATATAACAATGAAACACACGCCACTTTGCGACGGTGCTACACTGAATCGATAGAGTTGGCTACCCTACCGTCATTGATGAGCATCTTCGCCCTGCAAAATTTTTCACGCAGTGGATTAACAGAGACCTGATAATTCAAGCGATATTCAGCTGCGATGTTTTTCTCTGTCCGCACTCTACGTATGCGTGTTGGTAGTTTAATGTTCATAATGTAAATTTGATGTGAAATTTAATAACGAGTTTCTGAACAGCCGCCTCAGTCGGTCGCCTAAACTAACCATAAAATGTAAGAAATGCATTATGCACTTTCTTAACCGAACATGAATTTTGATAATAAAATTCAAGAATCTGCAAGCGTTATTTGTCTGTAAGTCGATTCATGGTGAAATTATGGACCAAACAGAAGATGTTCGACAGTAACATGTTACACGAAAACAGCTGTGCTGCCAAAAACAGTGTTGCCAAGAAAAAAGTTACTAAAAAAAAAACTTAAAAGTATAATTAAAATTTTAGTATGAACATTCACAATTCAAAGCCTGATTAAAAATCGTGACTATTACTAGCCCATGCTAACAACTTAATTCAATTTTTCGGAAGTAACCACAAGTCACAATAGGTGGGCAGATTGATAAATTCATAAATTTTGTAATTAATGATTATTTTTTAAGGCATCCTATTTCCTCGCTTAAGTTCAGTGTTCTTATACTTTTTCATTCCCCTTTAATAATTACATTTCTTAAGGTCTTCCCACCAAATAGGTATTTACTCTAATAATGACCTCTTCGTTTCACTATTCACTTAAATTTTAAAATAAACTACAACATTCCTTCATATTTGACTGATTATAACACCATGCATCAAGCAAAAATACCTTGGATAACCACTATCATTTTTTGATGCGCTATGGTCGCCTAACTTCAAAAATCACCAGCATTTCAGATTCTATGGATAAGTTTTTTTTTTAATTTCTTACTAAAATAAGATACTTTATTTTATAGAAATAAAATAAACCATAATTCATGAAATTCGATTGGTAAATAATGGGTCCGCCAAATAAATTCTTTTTTCCTTTGAAAATTTTATAAAAAAAAACTACTGAATATTTTCTCAAATTTCTTTTTTTATTTGAAAGTACAATCCTTCCGGTTAATAATGGAAAATAAATTCATTCAAATTGCTGCCACGGCTGGCCATGCAGTAGCCTACACGATCGGTCCAATTTTTAAGCACACTATCGATTGTGTGCAGCTGTATTTCACCAATGGCTTCACGAATATTGTCCTTTAAAGCGTCAATTGTCTCTGACTTTGACGGCAACCCACAAATAATAGTCCAACGGTGTCAAATCATAGCTCCGAGGTGGCCTAACAACATCAACTCTGTGGCAGATATGAGATCTTTAAAAACAGGGCACAAGACATCGAGTGTAGCTTCGGCTATGTGGCACGTAGCGCCGTCCTGTTGAACCCAAATGTTGCTAATATCCTCCTCTTCAATTTTTGTGAACAAAAATTCGTTCAACATGGTCCAATAACGATCGCCATTGACTGTAACGGCCACTCCTTGCTAATTTTCGAAGAAAAATGGCCCAATTATGCCTCTGGACCAAAATCCGCACCAAACAGTGACTCGTCTTGGGTGTATCGGCTTTTCAATGTATGCGTGCGGGTTTTCTGTGCCCCAAATGCGACAATTTTGCTTGTTTACATACCCGCCAAAATCAAAATGAGCTTCATCTGAAAAGATGATTTTTTTGGCAAAATGGCATCTTCTGTAAATCGATCGCAGGCCCAGATTCCCAGCGTTGTTCAAGTGGAAGGATAAAACTATTTATCTGTCAAATCAGACATGAGCTAAGTGTTACCATTCACGAAATAAGCACTTGTTGAAAAAAAAGTTAGATGGCGGACCCTATACATATTTTCTTCCCAGTAAAGTGAGAGTACGTAGTTATGAAAAAAAAAAATTGTTCCTCTATGTGCAGAAAATTCCGCTGAGCGTATGAGTGATATTTATGAAATTTGAAAAAAATGTTGCCTATACGACATCCATTACTTACAATTACAACAACAAAAAATTTTGTTTTATGGCATTTTTAAATTTAAACTTTTAAATGGCCCACCTTTTATTTTCCAAAAGATGGTGACAGACGTCCTTATGTAAGCAGGCGAGAGAGTTGTGACCGTTTGTTGATCGGAAGAAAACTGTTCAACTGATGAACTTGCACAGATTGTGATGGGAATACGCTTCGGCCACTGGGCAATTATTGTTTTCGGTCTAGTGAGCAGTTAGTGTTTTGAGTACGAGTTAGCAACTGTAATATATCCGGCGCCATCAAGACTGAGATTGAGGATTCTGGGACTGCACCATAAATCGCTACTCTTGATCTCTTACATTCATATTCATTAACTTTTGCGGCTACACAATGTTTCTATTTGACCTAAGTGGGCTGATTTTAGCATCGGCTGCTTATTTAAACCTAATCCAACCTAACATGGCTTTTGATATTTTGCGAATATTCTTCGGGCATTGTTCAATGTGCAGGTATGTGATTCATGGGTCAGCCATTTTTAGTTATTTCTTTGAGAACGATGTAGCAACTATTATATATCCGGCGTTATCGACGATGAGTTTATGGACCTGGAACAGCACTGTATAGCTTCCGCATTGCTGCTGAATTGCGACGGCGGCCAATCTGAACCTAAACTAACATGGCTTTTGATGTGTTGTGAGCTAAAACATATCCGCATTGGCATCTAAACTTTGTCAAGATCACATTGATTCGCTGATGGTCGAGTGTGTGTAGTTGTTGCGCCTATCACTCTGAATAGCCTTTTGCTAAAGCCTCAGGTACCTCAAGTGCCTTTTTCCTGCAGTTCTACCATGTTACTCCAGGAACTGGAATATTTATTTCTATCAAGGCAAACTCTATGGTCGTCTGTTGTAATTTGTACTGGTACATCTACAAAGTAATACACGACTTTTCAATGATTAGCATTGACGTTATCATTATTATTATCATCATACCGACCAGGCAGTATTACACGACACTGTGACCTATTGGATCTATTGTGAACCTTCCCATCTATAGTTTGTTGAGCAGATCTGCTGCCTTCCTAATTAACAATAGCAGATCTGAAGACATAATGGTGGATATGACACCTAGTGAGACCCTTTGTTAAACATTTCCATCTAAACCTATCAAGAACTCCAGATTCACACAATATGTATTCCGCTGTCTCTGATACCTGTAATCACAGTGTACACACATCCGCAACTGTGACCGCCATCCTCTTCAGATGTACTCTTAGTCTATACTGGTCCGTAGGAAAGTCCGTAATGAGCCCTTTGAGCCCACTGTCTAGGATGAGATCCACATATTATCAATGTCCATTGTCTCAGCCTGGAAGACACTCAGTGATCTTCCCACTTGGATCGAAATGTCTCGGCGCCGACATGTTCCGCTGTCTCTAATGCCTCTGAACACAGCTTAAAAGCAATCAAATCTGTGTCAGCCATCTTCTTCAGATGCGCTCTTAGATTACAGTGGCCCGTAAGAAACTCCATTAGGAGTTTCAAGTCCAGCCTGCCATACTTAACAACCTCAGGGCGTTGCCAAAACTGAAGACTGATCTCCGCCCTAGAGTAGCGAAGTTCCTTTTGAGCATTGGCGTGTCCAAAACATTTGGTAATTTCACAATCTTTGATTAGATTGAAGATGGTAGTAAGTGGAACCATACGGCAAGATTCCGGATCGATACAGGGTGTCCTTAAAACTTTTCTGGCCAATGCATCTGCTATTTGATTACCATCTATTCCTTATTTCCAAGCGTAAGCTTTTGTAACGTATCATGGCATTATTTGACCAGTCCAGACGTCTCAAAACAGCTTGGTTGCCAGAGAGTATATTAATGGTCTTTACCTTGAGTCCACTGTCCAGGTTGATCTCCGCATATATGCAATGACCATGATCTCAGCGTGGAAGACACTCAGCGATCTTCCCAGTGGGATCGACAAATCACAGTTAGATCCATGAACACTAGCACCGACACAGTCATTCATTTTGGAGCAATCGGTATACCAGCTTAGGTCAAACTCACTTCGAACTAAGGCCCCATTGGACCAACAATGTCGGGTCTCCTGCCAAATCACAGATCCCAAGTTATAACATTCAGGATCGAATATAGTTTTCCGACCGTCCTGCTTAGAATGGACAGACTTCTTGACGAATTTCACGATCTATTGGCGAAAAACATTGCCGCCGAACTTGCCACCACCCTTATCACATAGATGTGAAGCGATGTCACACCAATCAAAGCTTTCAAAGTCGCGACACGTTATCATTGACTTACTTATACCGATTCTCTGCAAGCTGCCTAATTTTTTCATGGTTGTAGTTTCCTCATCCTTTCTCTACCAATCCATCGCCGCATAAGCGATAATGGGCCGAATAATAACGGTATAGATTCAAAGTGTCATTCTCGGCGAAAGAACCAAAGTCTTACCGAAGGAGAAGCGACTTGAATAGAGGGCCTTATTCTGGACGACACCAATGTGCGAGTTCCGACTAAGCCTCATATCCAAAATGACACCTAGAAAATTTACCTCCTTAGAAAAGCTGATTGTAGTACTATTAGACACCTCGCCCAGGACCGTCCACATGAGATCACATAACGTATTCTCCTTTTGCACGGATCATTATAACGAGATCATTAGTGTAAGCAATTACACTGACACTTCTGTTCATTCGATATAACTCAACTAAAGAGCGTTACCGTATTGTCTACATCCATAGATACCCAACAACTTCTATGAGAGTATTCCATCCTAAGGACGCCCTTTTGACGCCATCACAGTGGATTCCACCTTATCAAGAGACGAGCTGATGATCCTGCTCCTAAGCATGGAACTGATTCAAGCTATAATTAACAACTCCACCCCTTTCATTCTAATGACTTAGAAATGGGGCTCCCAAAGTATTTATTAAGCTTTCCTTAGTTCTCGGAAATGCTTACAAAATTTTATGAATTGAATTACTGTTAAAAACAAAAAAATTGAAGTATTCCACTCTAGTGCAGTGTTCCGTGAAAAGTAATTGCCATGGATATACAAAAAAAGTCACAAAATTATCGCGCTATCTTTATATTAAGCTTTCAGCCACTCTAACTTATCCAACCTCCACTAACCAACTCCCTGCATCAACAACTCTTTAGGTGTTAAATTAACTTTTTAATAAAAAATTCTTTTATTACCCATCCGTCACACAGTACGACTTGTTCTCTCTTGTTCTTCAATTCCTTTTTTTTCATTTATTTCCTTTGTTATTGTACTCAATATGTCGTCTGTTTTATTTGAAGCAGAAGACAAATTTTTCTTTATTTATTTGTACAAATATTTGTACAATTTCTTTCCCTCCTTTGTTGATTTCTTCAACTCAATTACAATAGAAAGCTTTTCTACTCTCGTGCATACTCATAGTACGTACTGACACTTGCTGACAGACAACAACATTTACACATTGACAGCTGAAACAAATTTTTTGTTTATTAACAAATCTGCTGTTGTTGTTTTTGTGCAGGTAACATATCTGACTTTTACTAATATAAGTCTATACGAGTCTATCATTCCATCATTGTATAATAAACAACAATAGGAGCTCAGTAAGCAATAACAACTACAACAACAACATAATAAATGTTTATTTATTTCCATAATACGAATACAAATGTTTTCTTTGTTTATTCTTATTTGTCTTGTTTACTCAAACGTATATTAACTGTGAATATCCTTAATGTTTATTTGTTATTTGCCTAACAATGCAATAATAGTCCGTCTGTTGCTGTAAACTAAGAAAAATAATTGTTTTATTCAACTAAAAAAAGAGAAAGAAGAAGAAGAAAATGGAAAGTTAAAGAGAAAATATTTCTTTGCGTTACATTTCCTCGTTATGTTTCAGTGGCTTTACAAAGAAATAAAAGAAACATTTTCCAAAAGAAATATTGTTAACAATAGAATTGAATAATAAGTGATAACAAGTGTCAGGGTGCGTGTGAATATGTGATAGCTGCGGGTTTAATTTTAACACATCGATAACAAATAGTGGCATTGTGCGAGAGTACTTGTATAACTTGAATGTTTTATTAATTATTGCCTTCTCAACCATTGGTTGAAACAAATTCGCTATTAAATTACTACGAAATTAGCGTTTTAATTAAAAGCAAATATCGGGTGTTTTTTTTACAGTCACACAAGTTTAAATTATAACAAAACTAAGAAATATATTTTTAGTATCAATAAAACGGGCTTTGTTGGATAGAAAATGTTATGGCATTAATGTTTATATACGATATCGGCCAAGGCCCAATATGAAACAGCAATTTTCACAAAACTTTTCGGAGCACATAAGGCCGTATTTCGCCAATGACAATGCGAATGTTTATTTTCAAGTGTTCAATTGTTTTGTTTATCGACGTAGTTAAGTAAAAGAAAAATAATTCAATGAGATCGAATCACACGATTTTGGTGGCCACTTAATTGGACCATTACGTGAGTTCATTATTTGTACTGCGCTCTGTGTAGCATGTGGCTCCATTCTGTTGATACCCCATATCAGCAGCAAAACTTATTTTTTCTCCGTCACTCCTTTGCTTTGCTTCATTTCTAAGCTAAGTAGACGATTAATCCATTGTAGTTCTCCTCCATATGAGTGTGTAGTGGTGAAGATCTTTGCTAAATAGTGGTGCTCATCTTTACTTAACGTTGTTATTATTTTCCAGTAGTTGTCGTTTTTTTCCTGATCTTTCGTCTAATGTTTGTCATCAACGCCATAATTAAGGTCTTACACCTTAGTCAGAGACGTTTCTTCTTTGTTTTTTAGATGGAGTTGTCTAGAGGGAAGCACTCTAAACCTGTTATGCGTATGCTCTAAACACTACACCATGCCGCCATAGCAAAAAAATAAAATTTTTTTCTCCCTCACTCCTCTATGGAGCATATTGGCTTTTCACAAAGCGTCCATTGCTTTGTTTCAGTTTCTTTAATCAATTTTATCCTTTAGTCCACTGTAGCGTTTTCCATATGATTTTGCCTAATGGTGAAGATCCTTGCTAATTGGTGGTGATCTTTACTTTAATCCTTGCAAGTTTTTCCCGGTAGGTGGTGTTTTTCCTCATCATTTGTCTGATGTTTGTCATCATTGCCAGGGGTAAACGCAAAGACCAGGGTGGCTTCTTCTTTACCTTTTTTTTAGATGGAGTTGTCTGGAGGGAAGTTGAAGCCTCTTTATTAAACATACCAAACCACAATTAAATTTTCTTTCGTCATATTCTACGCTGTGGCTCGAACCTGAATCGAGATTAATGCCAGCTAACTGAGGTACGAAAAAATGTCTAATCATGTCCCTATCTGATCATCAACGTTTTTGAAGACATATGGTCCAATGATTCCGCCAGCCCATAAAGCACAACAAACAGTAATTTTCTGTGAATGTAGTAGTGTTTCGATAAAGACTTGTAAATTATTCTCATTCCACAAGCGACAATTCTGCTTATGTACGTACAGATTTCACCTAAAATGGTCTTCATCGCAGAACAAAATTTCGAATGAAAATTCAATATCAATATCAATTTGTATTTTAGCTCATTCGCCAAATTGACGTTGGTGTAAACCTATTCATAATGATATGTCTAACCAAACGAAACAAGAAGAGACTATCAGTTGTTAAATCAGCTGTCAAATAAGGCAGAGTTGCCAACTCAAAGCTACGAGCTTCTAAAAAAATACCCATAATAAAAATATTTGACTGGGGGCTTACGTGAACAAGATATCCAAGCAATTCTAACATAAGACTTTAGTGTTCGATTTTTTTTAGCTTAACGTCTACAGAGCCAACGAAAGATATGGGCAGGCCAGCCCAACCTGTATACCCGATTTGCGACAAGACTTACCCCGATTAGATGTAATTCTTGCATTAAATCTTGACAGTGGTCAACAATTAATTTTACTTCAGGGAAATAAGTCACAGTTTTAAGAGAGTATCACCATGCTGGCATAGTCCACGATGTCCGAGGCACGAGTGAATAAAGTGTGTTCACCAACACCCCCAACTGCAATGTAAATCATCCGTGAGTACCAAATTCAAACGCATGCTATTTGGACATTTCCACACCTTGGTAAAGTATCAGAGATTATCTAAACTCCTACCAATCTATAGGTAACGGCACTGTGTTAAGAATGTAACACTACATCAAGCAAGCGATTTGAGTAAAAACCACAACTACCCCGTTGCTCTCACAAAGGGGCCTCAGGCAGGGATCTAAATATCTGGCGATCCTGGCTTCACAACATAAGTTGCATCAATGTTACCAGTATAAGTCCCAAATGACTCCGGACTGGTGGACACATCAACCTAAAAAGAAACCAATAATACCTAATAAACAATAAGCGAGCAAACAATCACACGACTATACAATCGACACACTCAAACAAGCATACATACAACACGCTCCATACAAAACCAACGTAGTACACTCAAAATATACTGGAGATGATTGTGTAAGAGAACCAAATATTTCCTACTTTATCAGAACATGTCGCAAATCCTCTTGTCCCATCCCAAGCCTACAATCAGCAGTCAAACTAAGGCCCCTCTCATGTCAAAATGCACCGAGCAAGCCAAGTTCTGTCAGTAAAAATCCCAGACTCAATCCGAAGCCAAAGTCAGAGCTCTCCAGTACAAACTTAACGTCAGGCACGAACCCATACAACACCCTTTCCTTATCGCTATACCTCCACTGTGCCTGCCATTTTCCAATGACAATTTCATTAATAATTGAGGCCTATGCGCCAGATCAGAAGCAGTAATCTAATCAGTACGCAGAAGTGGTCGCCACTTCTTAGCCTGGAAAGTAATAGCACGACTTATTACCTCCAAGTCAAGGAGTGCTATACCTACCAACACAGAGAAGGCGTCAGTCGATACCGTCCTACAAACCGGCACACACGCGATAAGCCGACTCCCTGACAAGTAAGAACCATACGCTGACCATTAACAGACTTCACTGTCTCTACTTCATGGGAGTAAGTATTGCCGCGCTGGCAATAGCGTAAACCACCGCCTGAAAAACAACCACAATCATCGAGTAGTCTGAGAAAGACCCTGAGGTCTATATTATTAGAGTATAAACCCAACGCTGTACCCGTTTCCGTTTTCGAGTTATCGGTATAGACGGGGACTGTATCATTTCGGAGTACAGATTCAGCAGCCCACTCTACCAAAAAGCAAAGTAGGCCCAATACGAACGTGCCTCAGTCCATACGACTTTCTGAGTCTAACTGCAGACTTGGCAGAGGAATATTTGACAAAAATAATCGGGAGGACTATGCTCAGCATTGTCTCCAGACCAACCTGAGAAACGGAACTCATAGCACTGGTGATTGCAAGACTGGCTAGTCTCCAATATCCACCGCCTTCCTGCAGACAAAAGCGCTATAGGTGAATATTAGTCTAAATTCCTCGGTGTACATCCAATAAATCGAGAGATATTAAGTATCATCCTGGATGAAGTTATGCTCGTGGCAACAGGGCACAGAAAGAGCGGATTTTAGGAGCTCGATTACATCAACAATATTTTTTTGCTGACTTATAAGTTTACGGATATGTGAACTAAGCTGGACAAGTGGGAGAAGTGTCCTCCAGACTGGTTCTAAAGATAAACTTACTACTTAGATGTAACTCTTGAGAAGAGTGAGCCTTTATACCTACAAGAGTGTAATTGACAGAACTATTGGCTTGGAGAAGAACATCCAAGGCCGAATTCAGATATAAAAAATAATACTTTAAACTACGACCTTGATCAGAAAGTTCCCGGAATAATCCACGAATGGCGGTCCCATCATTCCGATTTATTTTTTTTGTTGTTGTTGTTAAGTTGTTACTTCTGCTATTGATATTCCCGCTAAATCTTAGCGTCATAGCTTGACAGTTGCAAAAGCTACATAGCCAAGAGTACATCTATCTCTGAGTGTGTTGGCGAGTTTTTACAATTTTAGAAATGGGCTTAAATTCGAACCACGAACTCGTATTATATTTTGCGTAAAAAACGGATTTCATGGTGCGAGAATGTTAGAAATGTTGGAAAAGTGTTTCGGCAACGATTTTCTAAAGAAAACGGTTGTTTACCAATGGCACGAGCGGCTCTAAAATGGTCGTGAGTCAATCGAAGATGATGAATGCAGTGGCAGACCGTCGACATCGAAAACCGACGAAAGTAAAAGAAACGTTGATCAGTAACCGCAAATTAACCATCAGAAAGAAAGCGGAGGACTTGGATCCATAGGCAATGGATACATACGTTCACGACATTTTGGTTAATGTTTTGGGTTTCCATCGTGTAGCAGCCAAAACAACTCAATTTTTACAAAAAAGAGAATCCAATGCCACATGCATCAAAAGTAATATTACTGGAGACGGGACGAGGGATTATGAGTACGATACGTAATCCAGACATCAGGCAAGTGAATAGCGCTCACCAAATGACCCGAGACCAAAAAAATCACGTCGTTTTCAGTCAAAAAAGCAGGCAATACTTACGGTTTCCATGGATTAAGACGGTGTAGTGCATCATGAATTTTTGCAAGAACAGTAAAGAAAGAGTATTATTTGGGTGTTATGACGACGTTTGCGTGAAGCAATTCGCCGAAAGAGACCAGACCAAGTGTGGGCAGAAAACTAGTGATTTTTGCAGTATGATAATGCACCGTCGCACAGTGCCATCATAATTCGATATTGTTTGACGAAAAATGCAACAAATACCATCCGAAAGCGATCGAATTTACTTGATTTGACTCTCTGTGACTTCTTTCTGTTTAATCGAATTAAAAAACTATTACGGGGAACGCGTTGAAAAAATCGCAGGAAGCACTGATGGACATACCGAAACCCGAATATAAAAATTGCTTCGAGGATTGGATCAAGCGCTAGCATAAGTGTTTTGCAGTCGAAGGGGATTACTTTGAAGGGGACAATATAGGTTTAAATGAATCAACTTGTATTTTTAGTTTTCTGTAGCGTATCAAATAGTCGGATTTTATCTTCAAAACCGTCTTTAGTATTTTTATGTATTAAAACATATTATTTATCATAAATCACAGCATAATTCCTGTTTGTTTATGCAGTGTTTTTATTTATGAAATATTTTTCTTTTTTATATTTACTTATCGCCTAATACACCATCGTTTCCAGCATTATTGACTTCCGCCTACGCTTTTTTATTCTTTCTTTTAACATGTTATTGTTGTTGTTTTCTTTTTTATTCTTCTTCTTTCTTCTGTTAGTTTTGTCGCATGCAAAATTGTTTACACATCGTTTCCGTTTCCGCATAATTAGCTGCTGCCATTTTTTTAACATATTATTTCCCTATACACTCACCCGCCTTCCTTCTTTGCTCTTTTGCAACGCTTTTCCAGTGTCGGCTGGTTTATTCTTGCCATGCCTACAGATTATTTGCTTAGAGCGTTACAAAATACAATGACGCAGCAATAAAAGAATTAATAAAATGGAATGGAGCAGCAACAGAAATCTTAACACTCTATGAACACTGTAATAGCAGGAATTAAGGATCGGCTTCTTTTCACATAAATTTGAATATTCGCCTCTTTTTGTTTTTGCTAAGCAAAGTATTGAACACACAATGTATGTGTGTCTGTGTTCAAATAAGGTTTCCTAATGGAAAAAAGATACAATTTTGTTTTTGAATTTTATTGGATAAAAATCAAAATTTATAGTTTTACTAGTACTTAAGTAATGAGCACCCAATTGTTTGGTCCACAAGTGTTGTTGCACGTGCAATATTAAATTAAAATAAATTGCAAACAATATGTTGTATAAGCATTTTACCTTTTCTATTTCGTACTGAAAATAATTGTTATCTATGTCTTCTATCCTTTACAACATAAAGGGTCCGCCATCTAACGTTTTTTTTCAAGTAGTGCTTATTTCGTGAATGGTAACACTTAGCGCATGTCTGATTTGACAGATAATTAGTTTTATCCTTCCGCTGAACGAATATGGTTGTGTATACACTTCGCTAAGCCTGCGATCGGCTTATAGAAGATGCCGGTTTTGCCAAAAAAAAAATCGTCTTTTCAGATGATCTTTTTTTGATCTTGGCGGTTATATAAACAAGCAAAATTTTCGCATTTGGGACACAGAAAACCCGCACGCATACATTGAAAAGCCGATACACCCAAGACGAGTTACTGTTTGGTGCGGATTTTGGTCCAGAGGCATAATTGGGACATTTTTCTTCGAAAATGAGCAAGAAGTGGCCGTTAGAGTCAATGGCGATCGTTATCAGGCCATGTTGAATTTTTGAATTTTTGTTCACAAAAATTGAAGAGGAGAATATTAGCAATATTTGGTTTCAATAGGACGGCGCTACGTGCCACATAGTCGATGTTTTTGCTCTATTTTTAAAGATCGCATTATCAGCTGCAGAGCAGATGTCGTTTGGCTACCTCGGGTTTGACACCGTTGGACTATTAGTTGTGGGGTGCCGCCATAGATAAGTGTTACGCCAACAAGACAGAGACAAATGACGCTTTAAAGGACAATATTCGTAAAGCCATTGGTGAAATACAATGTACTGCACACAATCGATAATGTGCTTAAAAATTGGACCGGTCGTGTAGGTTACTGCATGGCCAGCCGAGGCAGCCATTTGAATAAAATTATTTTCCGTTATTAACCGGAAGGATTTTACTTTCAAATAAAAATTGAAATTTGAGAAAATATTCAATAGTTTTTTTTATAGCAAAAAAAAATTATTTGGCGGACCCTTTATAAAAATTAGTAGACAATTATTTAAATATTCAACAGTGCGGTGTAAATAAGTAGGTGTAGTGTAAAGCAAATAGAAAGCAAGTTTAAAATTTAAAAGAACGTCAAAGCAGACTATAAGAACCAACACCAAAATTTGATTTCACTAAAAATAGGTAATGTAACCTAATCGCATAGACTACCCTGTAATTTGGGTATATTTCCCAGTAAAAGGTTTAAATTTAAAAATGCAATAAAACAAAAACGATTTTTTTACTCTGAAGTACAATTGTTCCGATTTGAAATGAAATATTATTTCATTCATATGGCTGCCGTGCCTGGCCTCAGAGTAACCCATTTGATCGGACCAATTTTCGAGAGCTATTTCGAGTGTATGGGGTCGTATCTCAGCAATGGCATGCTGGTATGGTATGCTGGTATGGTATGCTGGTTTGTTAGCATAACACTTGTCTTTAACGGCGTCCTACCAGATAATAGTCCGACGGTGTCAAATCGCTGCTTCTTGGCGGCTAAGATCACCATTTCGGATAATTAAGCGGCCATCAAACGTTTGACGCAATAAATCTATTGTAGTATGAGATGTGTGGCAAGTTGCTCTATCCTGTTGAAACCAAACATCGTTCACATCAAAGCGATTAAGAGCGTTCGCAAAAAAATCGGTTATCATGGTGCGATAAGTGTCACCATTAACCGTAATGGTTGTACCTTCATTTTAAAAGAAATATGGTCCAATGATGACTCTGCTCAATAAGCCGCACCAAACAGTCACTGGTAATGGGTGCATTGGCTTCTGTAAGCCACGGTTGGGTTTTCTGAGCCTCAAATACTCCAATTTTGGTTATTAACATGCCCACCAAGACGAAAATGAACTTTATCTGAAAAGATGATTTTTTTCGACATCATCGTGTAGTTACTCAATGACTCTTCAAGCGAAGCGAAAACGTAGCATATCGTCATGTGGCTTCTTAGGCCAATTGAATTTTGTAAGTCGTCATACCGAGATCGTTTCGCAAAATTCGACGTAAGCTGGTGTGTGAACGATGACGACTTGATGTTGATGAATTCTCACGCACATTCTCAGCCACAGCTTCGTCACGCTTACGTCTTGGCACACCAACAGTGAAATCAGTTTCACGAACTTTAGCTTAAATTTCCTTGTACCGGGCAGTGTTGATCCTTCTCTGTGACCAATTTTGTTCGACATTTAAGTGCAATTTCCGACCAATTGCCTTTCTTTTCGAAATAAATTTCCAATAAATCTCAACGTTACTCAAGCTTAAACCGATTCATTTTTTTCATTAGTGATAATATACTGAATTTTGTGGCAGAATGGAATGAGTATTGCCAGATTCGAAAAAACAGCTGGTTCAAATTTAAACCGATAGATGATCCACCCGATAGAACTCGGTGGACTACATTAGACACAAGAGTATTCTGAGGAAAGTTCCCGAACTTGAACTACTGCTGAGTAGAAATGTCAGCGTTCTTGTACACGATCGTGGAGAGTGGGACTATTGCGTTCCTGGGTTCATCGCTAACTGTGTTCACAGTGGTCTACAGATGGATCTAAGATGTATCGTGCCATGGTCGAGGGAATCTTTGGGCCCAATAACAAAGTTTGGAAACCCGTGGAAATATGGCCCAGTGATTTCCAAGCAGAGACACAATTAATTTTCAACTATGTGCGGATTAATATAGGGCGTCGTAGGCGTTTCAATAAATGTATTTTCTGATAGTCAATCTCTAAAAAGGATCCTTTCCTCATTACGAATGTTAATCCAATATCTACACCCTGGCATTAAGAAATTGGGTGATACTTTTTTGAATCCCTGCACACAGAGGTATCACGGAGAAAGAAATCGCTAGAGAACTAGTTAAGTGTGGCTCGTGTGGGACCAGAATCATACCGCAGTGTCAGCATAATGCCCGGGCTTAATGCCGGCGAAACTGCTAATAAGCCTTTTACTTATGATACGGAATAGCGCCACATGAGTAGGTCAGTTATAAGTAAAAATTTCGTTAAATCGTCAAGATAAGTCGTAGCTAAACAACTGAAACTATTTGAGGAGAACAATTAAATCCAGAATATGCAATAATATATGAAAACATAACTTTCGAAAATTAAGTCTATAGGAGGAGATATGCCGTTTCAAGTCAACCTTACTCATAAGCCACAATGAGACTCTTGTATAGTCCATTGCCATAAACAAAACCAATGCCTCATTCAGCAAAAAAGTCCATTCCGTCATCACTCACTATTAAGGATCTTAGTCCCTACTATATAACCCTTTAGGATCCTCTAATTAATAACAAAAAGAATGTTTTTGTCTGGTAGTAGATCGCAACCGAAATATACAGCCCTAATTCCGACAAAGACAGGACATGTGCAGGATCATCAAACAGTATACAAACTTAGTAAAGCATATCCTTTATAGCTGTACTCTCAACACAGAGTGCCTCGTCGAAATGTACTCCACTCTTCTAAACTTAAATCTACTTGGTCTGAATAGTTCACTAGGAGATCATACGGTTCATTGTGTTCCCCCTGTGAAGAAAAGTAACAAGAAAAGAAAACAGTCCAAAGGAAAAAAATATAAGAAAGAAAGAACTGGAAGGTTCTACACCCACAAAATTTGATAAATTTTTCATTTACAAGCTTTAGCTTATTATTTTAAACGTACCCTAGACACTAAATCGTTTAATAGTTGTTATGAACATGATCACACCTACTAGAGCTGCAAAACAATCGATAGTACTGTCGATAGTATCGATAGTTTTGTTTTTGGCTGACCATCGATAGTTTTTATTCACTATCGATACTATCGTCATATTCTATGAGTAAATACGGACGCCACTGAATGTGGTCAAAGTCACATTTGGAAAAATTTGTTCGATTCAGTTTGTCAGCCATATAGTTACGTAGGGACACAGTTTAAGAGTCTCTTAAATTTTTGTTTCTTAAACTGAAATACAGTATGAATTGTAACTAAAATATGTTCGTACATTTTGCATTTAACCCACACAAATTAATCTTCATTTCGTCAGATCATAGCATGTTGTTCTAAAGGGTCCGCCATATAATTTTTTTTTTTTTAATGCTAAAAAAAACTACTGAATATTTTCTCAAATTTCCTTCTTTATTTGAAAGTACCATCCTTCCGGTTAATAATGGAAAATAATTTCATTCCAAAGGCTGCCTCAGCTGGCCATGCAGTAGCCTACACGATCGATCCAATTTTTAAGCACATTATCGATTGTGTGCAGCTGTATTTCACCAACGGTTTCACGAATATTGTCCTTTAAAGCGTCAATTGTCTCTGGCTTGTTGGCGAAACACTTATCTTTGACGACACCCCACAAATAATAGTCCAACGGTGTCAAATCGTAGCCCCGAGGTGGCCAAACGATATCAGCTCTGCGGCTGATAATGCGGTCTTCAAAAAAATGGCGCAAAATATCGAGTGTATCTTCGGCTGTGTGGCACATAGCGCCGTCCTGTTGGAACCAAATGTTGCTAATATCCTCCCTTCAATTTCTGTGAACAAAAATTCATTCAACATGGCCCGATAACGATCGCCATTGACTGTAACGTCTTGGGTGTATCGGCTTTTACTTGTTTACATACCCGCCAAGGTCAAAATGAGCTTCATCTGAAAAGATGATTTTTTTGGCAAAATCGGCATCCTCTGTAAATCGATCGCAGGCCCACTTAGCGAAGCGAAAAAGGCTTATAACAACCATATTCGTTCAGCGGAAGGATAAAACTAATTATTTGTCAAATCAGACATGAGCTGTGTTAACGAAATAAGCACTAGTTGAAAAAAAACGCTAGATGGCGCACCCTATACCCATTACGGTGCAAGTGTTCTTCCGTTTGCTGAAAAACGATCCGTTTTGAGGACTCTTACCCATAAGTATAGCTTCCATTAGTTTTTTTTTTTCTTATTGTGCGACTTGAAACAGGAGAATAAATTCAATTCAAGTACGAATTAAAAGTTTATCAACACTGGCAGTTGTTCTACGCTTTCTTCCCATAGTCTGTGTGGTTTTCTTCACTGGACCGCAATAACTACTTTAGTTTTAGTGCACTTCACTGGTCTGAACAGTGTTCGCTATATAAGGATTACTCTTCCATTAAAAAAGGGTCCCTATTATTTGTTTCGACACTGTGGTATTTATTATTAATATTTTCCTTTAACTGAAATGCTAATATTGTTGCCACAAGTAACACTTAAAGCTGAGTTAGTGAAAACGTAACGTGTACTTGGGGATCAGCTATGAAATTCTCTAACATAACCAAAGCACGTTTCTGCTTACGTTTTCATTGTCACGTAGAAAGTCTACAGAATTTTTATTTTTATCTTGCAAATGTCAACTTTGGCATTAATAACAAAAAATGGCTGACTGAACTGGCTCACTAACTAACATCTAAAGTTGGGCAATAGTGCAAAGTCTTACGTTGTACGTTGTTTTGACTAACTCAGCCTTTAAGAGCATTCGATAGTATCGATAGTATCGATAGTTTGCAAAATAACTAAAATAACTAAAATAAAATACTATCGAATGGGCCGACTATCGATAGTTTTACAGCTCTACCACCTACTTTCAGAATAGTGTACTTGAAATTAGATGTGCAATTCTGTCATTATTCCATATGACGAGATTATTTAGAACTTAAATTTCTCAGAAGCTGTACGCAAATGCTTCTATAAGAAGTTGATTGCTTGCTGCTTATAATGTTTTGAGTATACACTTTGCTATTTTTGTTGTTGTTAGTGTTGTTGCTGTCCATAATGCTAAATTTTGACTTTTTTTTTCTCCGCACAAAACGTTTATGAATTTTGGGTTCACCAACTCATATGTCATTCAAATGTTGTCGTTGCAATACAAAAGGATTGTTTTGCTAGTCAACTTGTTAATGTTGCCTGTAATTGTAACTTATTGTAAATGTTGTTGTTGTTGTTGTGTTTTTGCTGCTCTTGTTGCTGTTTAAGAAGAATGACATGTAATTAAAGTTGAACTTTAAATACTTAAAACAGAAAAAGAGTAAGAAAATCTTTCTTATTCACAGTAAAACATAAGCAAATACAAGTGTAGAGATACTAAGGAGCAGATATGTGTGCAAGTGAGTTTAAATAAATGCTTAAATATGCATATGCTGGTATTTTTGCATATTTAGTTAGTCATTATTTAATATATTTCTATAAAGAACATACACATACTCACACACTGATTCATTCTTAGTGGTCCACATGCAAATAAAAGTTGTAAATAAAATTTGTGCATATGTAGGATATGCTTTTATATATAAATGTCTGCTGCATATTATGCAATATTGTTGTCGCATTATAATAAATATGATTTCACCTGTAAAATATGTTCTTTTACTCTCCTTCTTTCTCTTTCTCACTCATTCTCCCTCTCGTTATGATATCTGGCCATCATGAAAGTTGTAGTTTTGAAAATGAAATGATTTCAGACACAAATTGCTTTTGTTTTTTGTTGAAAATTTCAAAAGCATTATGGGAAAAAGGATACTTTTAAATATTAATTAGAAATATATTACCTTGGAAGGATACTCGTATATGTAAATACAGAAAGTTGTTAGTCATTAAGCATATGTTTTAATAATAAATGTTTTCTATTTCAATAAAATACTCATTTGTATTCGTTTTGCTAATTGTTTTATATGAGTTTTTGTGGCAAAACAAAACATAAAAATCAGAATTAATTACAAAATGCATTTAAATAATGGAAATGGCACTGTAAATGGAAATGATTTTTAAGGAAAAGGATTGTATTTAAAGGGAAAACAATTAAAAATTATTATGATAGCAAAACCCAATTAAAACGGTAATATGTAAAGGGAATTAGAACAAATTATGCTTATGGTAGGATATAATTAGGTTGGGTAACATTTTAAAGTCAAACCTCAATGGAGCACACATAGCAGCCTCTTGTGATGCCATCTGATACATACGAAGCTTTAGATCTGTTCAGCAAGACCGAATTCATTAATCAGAGGCCTTGCTTAAAAGCACAATCTCCCTGAATTATACTGAAAACCAGCCTGAAAGCTTAATGAATATGACAATAGTCCCAAGGTCACGAAACGATAGCTCCGTTATACCATGAAAAAGAGTGAGTCATAGGAAAAATTTCTACGTTAAGCAGAGTCAGAGAGTATGAAATGGGACACATTTTGTTCTTCCTTTACAAAAGAATAGACACAGAATTGGAGATGCCCCTACGATCAAGCTTCAGTATTTTATTGGTGTACTTACTCTCCACTTTAGGTCAGGTGAGTCAAGCAGTGAGACAAGATTTTTCAAGATCTGTCATAGAAAAGAGGTAAGAAGAATATCAATATTTACAAAGAGAAGGTAGAAGTGTGCTCGCTATAGCCAGCATATGAGGTATAGACAACACCGCTGAACTAGAAAAGTGAATTTAGGGAAAAGGGATAGCCGTTAACTAGTTTCGATCTAATTTTCACACCACAAAAGTATTTGATAGCTGATGGGCTGTCAAAAAAGATAGAGAATCTTGATTTTCGCAGCATAATTTCTAACCATTACTTCGGCGTGAAATACGCTATATCTTGGAGGCTGCGCTTATGCAAGACGCGGAGAAAAACTCACACTGTGAAAAGTCGATGGCGAACGCAATTTATCTGTTTTAATAATAGTGTAGAGGTGAAGATAATTGCTAAGTGGTGGTGATGATCCTTACTTTGTAATGCAGTGTCTTTTCCAGCTGGCGTTGATTCAGTCTGTTCAGGATCGGAACAAAGAATTGCGATTGTTACCTTTCGTATTTAAAATAAAAGCAAAACTTTATTATGAGCCTTTATTATCTACGCTTAATAACTAACTTACGCTACCACAGACTTGGCGCCGTCCGTGAGGAGGCCAGGAAACGAGTCGTCCGACGGTTAATCTGGCAGAATTGCAGGAACGGTTGTAGGTGGTTTATTTGACAGGTTTACAAAATGGTTATCAGCGTTAAATTTGGCAGGATTACAGGAACGTTTGTATGTAATTCATCTGCCAGAGTAACAGGGGCTGTTGTCGGTGGTTAATCTGGCCAGTATACAGGAACGGTTGTCGGTGGTTAATTTGGGAGGATTACAGGAATTTCTGTCAGTGGTTAATCTGGTCGGATAACAGGAACGTTTGTATGTAATTAACCTGGCAGGGTAACAGGAGCTTTTGTCGGTGGTTAATCTGGCCGGGATACAGGAACGGTTGCCGGTGGTTAATCTAGCAGAGTAACAGGAATTGTTGTCGGTGGTTAATCTGGCAGAGTAACAGAAATTGTTGTCGGTGGTTAATCTGACCGGGATACAGGAACGGTTGTCGGTAGTTAATCTGGGAGGATTACAGGAATTTCTGTCAGTGGTTAATCTGGTCGGATTACAGGAACGTTTGTATGTAATTCATCTGCCAGAGTAACAGGGGCTGTTGTCGGTGGTTAATCTGGCCAGTATACAAAAACAGTTGTCGGTGGTTAATCTAGGAGGATTACAAGAATTTTTGTCGGTGGTTAATCTGGCTGGAATACAGGAATATTTGTATGTAATTAATCTGGCCGGAATACAGGAGCGGTTGTCGGTGGTTAACCTAGTCGGATTACAGGAACGTTTGTAGGTAATTAATCTGGCAGGGTAACAGGAGCTGTTGTCGGTAGTTAATCTGACCGGGATATAGGAACGGTTGTAGGAAATTATTCTGACAGGATTACAGGATTTTTGTCAGTGGTTAATCTGAATGGAGTACAGGAACGGTTGTAGGCAGTTAAACTGACAGGATTACAGGAATTTTTGTCGGTGGTTCATTTAGCAGGATTACAGGATCACAGGTAGCCTATCTATCTCCTTTTAGTATTGGATTAGATAAATACTACTACATGGTGACAGGATGATTTCGAAAGACCTTGTTACCAGCTACCCAATTGTTGGAAAAATTCGGGAGACCTTACAACTGGGGGTTAGTAATAAATTTATTAAGACGCCAAGAGAGTCATCCTTATTACCCGCCTTGTAGTTAAGAGTCGATTAATAGTCAAGCCAACTCTGCCTATTACCCAAAAACTACGATTATTCTCGCTAAAAATAGTATGAACACAATGAGAATTATTTACAAAAATATTCATGAATGAAATGTAAAATTATCATTGTGTTCTATTTTTAGCCTGCCCGTGTATGATTATTAATATTACTGTGTGTGTTACAGTGTGTATTTGTTTGTGTCACATGTTTGTATTCTGTTTTGTTATGATATGGTTGGGCTGTTATAACTTAGCCACTTTACAACTTAGCACTGCCATTTTTCACTGGTTGGTGGCATTATTTCCTGTTGATTCGTTTGGTGTTTGTCATCATCGCTAGAGATAAGCTAAATTATCGGAGGACTACTTTTGGATGGATTTTCCTGGAGCGCAGTTAAAGTCTTTTAATTAAACACAAGAAAACAGCAATTAAACTATTTTATGATGTCTGGAGGCTTGAACCATAGCCGCTTGTATTACACGCGGCACTCTAACAACTATACTACACCACGCCCTATGGATTTAATTGAGGTTCATACAAGTTAATTAAAGTCACTGGTTTGTTATTTTTTGTCGAAGAAGGAAAATCCCTTTTTATCATCAAATTCTGTCGCATTCGGTATGTAGTGATTCTACTAAAAACCTACCTCTATCTGGAATTCAATTCATCACAGGACTGCGTCTAGTATTACTTCGATGCGGGTCCCCGTTGGCTACACCAGCTTCACTCATGTCACTGCCCATATCCAAGCCATCGCTTAGCTCTGCTAAAGATAAGACAGCTGCATCCAGATCTTTCTTTCTTTTTTCAGTATCTGGCTATGTCTTCGCTCAATATTCCAGCTTGCCTCGTCACCTAGCGATTTGATTCTCCACAGTTATTTGGCCTATTGTAGTGTCCAGTTCTCTTCGCTGCTGCATCCATCTTGCACATTTGAAATAGATGTGTCATTCAGACACTAAATTGCGCAAATTCTTTCGGAAGTATCCGATCTCTCAGGAGATCATTTGGCTTAAATAGCAGTTAACCCCTCTGTCGTTCTTTCAAGCCAGCTTTTCAATGGTAAAATAAGTCTGGCTGTCCATCTTGCCTGCCAGATTTGCAGTGTTCTGCGTTTAATCTGCTCCTTATCGCCTTGTCCCAGAGTGCCCTCCTGTTTTTTTATCCATATCTGCCTACGTTCTCGTATTGCAAGATCAATGGGTAATAATCCGGCTATGACGAGTTCCGCGATTACCGTGACTATGCGTAGACTCTCGCTCTACTGCTACAAGAGCGTTAGATCTTTTTTCCATCTCCATACAACACATCCGAAGAGGAGGATGCTACTGCTACGTAGTCCGTCTTTTATGTTTACATTTGCCTTTGTTATCCGTTAACCTACTGAGCTTTGAATCTCTGAATCTTTTACAGGTTTTCTAGTAGCATCGTATGACACTTTCCTTGGTAAGTAAAAGTTTACTCTGCCTTGAATACTGATCTACATAAATATTAAGAGCAATCTAGCTGCAGATGGTCTAGCTAAAAGCGCACCAGATAACCAAATTCAGACATGGATTCTCTGTGCTTTAGTTTGAGTATAAATTCTTATAAATCTTTCGTGCTCACCAATAGCGGAAAGGGATGTTTTCTGAGTAAGAAGGAAAGGTCTTTCATCGACATATTTTAGTTTGCAAAGTTTCAATTATTTCTTAGAAGAGCAACCAATTTGTAACCTTTTTTACAACTCTATCTAGGCAGAAATCAGTTGAATACGTAGCTCACATTACACTATGCCACGCCAAGATTTCCAGTGAAGTGATATTGTTTTCCGATAGCTACTCTTGTGTACAACAAGCATCTGTAAGTTATTGGCTTGAATGTATGAACGGCTTTTTACCCGTAACTGAAGATTTTAAAGGTATTTGGTAAATTTGTACAACAAATTCTTCTTGTACTCAATACCACCTATCTGAGAAATAGTAGTTTTCGTCGCTTAGTGTAACACTACTTTTTACTTTTCTAGTGGCATGAAATATTATTATCACCCACCCTTTATAATGCAAACAACTTGGAACAGCTTTAATATTTATTTTCTTGCTTAAACCATTAAAGAAATCGGTTGTATCATCATTGTAGTCGTTTTGTTTTTTTTTTATCCTGTATCCTGTTTATTATTTCAGTTAAAACGTTCCACTTGTTACGATGGCTACAAGAATAACTTCTTCTCTTTAAATAAAAACTAAAAAAAATCTATAAAATTGTTATTGCTTTTATAGGATGAAGTCTTCTTTATAGTGTTATTGTTGTTGTTGTTTTTTTTCATATTATTTTATCTAAAACTACTCGTAAAACTAATTCAAGTGCACTTGTCAACTACTTTCTGGGTACTTGAGCCGGACAACAGTACCACCACCACCAACCAACCATCCAACCATCCATTCAACTACTTCATCATCTCAGGCACATAATCTAAAAACAATTGACTTAAAAGTTGATGCCAAAGCTGATGCAGATGATGAAGATGAAAATGGAAAAAAACTACAACAAAAACCAAAAAAATGTTTAAGTGAAAACGTGAAAGCACCAAAAACAAAAATGGGGAAGAACGAAAAGAAGATTACTTTGAATAGTTGGTGTTAAAGGCCAAGCAGAGTTAAATTAGAATTGATTGGGTTAAACAACTTAAAAATTATCTACAAAGACATTGTGTTTGAAATAGAAAAGCAGCCCCAGTAGCATAGAGGGAGTGGTGTGGAGTTAATAGGGATTAGAGTTTAAAGAATTTAGATTGAAATTCATTTATATTGAAGAGCCAATGGAGATTTTTATTACGAGAACTCTAAATATAAGAAATCAAAGCAAAATGAATAAAACCTGGGTCAGAGAACATGGAGGACTTGTAGGCTTCCTGCGACAAATGCAAAATATATTTGTTTCAGCGAATATTACACTGAACTCGCAGGGCCATAAATTCACATTAGTCATAGTAAGAAGTGCTACGATAATGTTTACGTTATGCTTTAAAAAGAAACAACGTTTAGACTGACTTGCATTAAAATGTATCTTGACCTCCTTTTGATTTTTTACAAGGTCATGTGCGAATGTGTCCTTTATATAACGACTTCACTGATGTCAGTATTTTTTCTCCGTCACTCCACTAGGGAGTATATTGGCTTTCTACAAAGCATCCTTTGCTTTGTTTTAAGCTTCTGTAATCAATTATATCGTTCAAGCTAAGTGGATGATTAATCCACTGTAGCTCCCTCCATATGATTTTGGCATAGTGGTGAAGATCCTTACTAATTGGTGGTGATCTTTGCTTTAGCATTGTAATTATTACACGGTAGGTGGCGTACTTTTCTAATGTTTGTCATCATCGCCGGAGGTAAGCGCGAATGCCTGGGGGGCTTCTTTTTTTTATTTTTAAGATGGAATTGTCTGGAGGGAAGTTGAAGCTTTTTTATTAAACATTCGAAACCACAATTAAAAATTTCTTCGTCATGTTCTCCGCTGATTCCCCAACGAACTTATTCACCAGCACATCTAGACTGATAAAATATTGCTACGATACGTTGTAAAGGCTCTCGCTTGGAAATAAGTTCCAGTTGTTTTGAATACCTAATCGTTATGAGCAGATATCTTGGCTAAAAAAAGTTCCGTGACACTCTTAATCGGTCCGGAACCTTACCGCGCCGCACCACTGACTTTTATTCTCAATCATATCAACGATTGTCAGAAGTTGCCAGATGCTTGAAATACTGGAATACTCAAAGGGTACTTCTCCCACCTATGCATCGCTCCGAGAGTCTCAAATATGGCAGTCCGCTCTTTAAACTCCTAATTGAATTTCTTACGGTTCATTGTGAACTAAGAGCGAATCTAAAGAGGATGGCGGTCATAGATGTGGATGTTTATAGGCTGTGCAAACTGGTATCAGAGACAGTGTAGCACATATGGTGTGAATGTGGCGGAGTTCGCAAAAACCCTGATTTTTTAAAAAGCACAACCACCCAGTTTTATTGGACTTTTTGGATAATTTTTTTTGTTTTTTTTTTTTGTTTTTCGTTATATAAGGTGAGTTTAAAAGCTTGAGCTTCGAATCTGGCAATACTTATGTCATTCTATTCTGTCATAAAATTCAGTATATTACCTCCACTGAACGAAATTAATCGATTTACGTTGGATAAATTGGAAATTTATCACGATTAAAAATCATCTTCTCAGATGAAGCTCATTTTCATCTTGGCAGGTACGTTAGTAAGCAAAATTACCGTATTTGTGGCTTACAGAAGCCTAAGAGTTACTGTTTGGTGCGGCTTGTGGAGCGGAGGCATCATTGGCCCATATTTCATATTTCATATTCCGCAGCCATTACGGTCAATGGAGACATTTATCGCGCCATGATGACCGATTTTTTGGTGCCCGCTCTTCATGGTATTGATGTGAACGATGTATGATTTTAACAGGATGGTGCAATTTGCCACACATCTTATGCCACAATCGATTTATTACGTCAAACTTTTGATGGCCTTTAATTAGCCAAAATGGTGATGTTAGTTGACCACCAAGAAACTGCAATTTGACACCGTTGGACTATTTTCTGTGGGGCATTGTTAAAGACAAGTGTTATGCCGACAAATAAGAGACAGTTGAAGGACAACATGCGCGATGTTATTACCGAGATACGACCCCATGCACTCTAGAAAGTTCTCGAAAATTGGTCTGATCGAATGGTATACTGTGAAGCCAACCGGAACACTTGTCCTTCACAAAAAAAAAATTAATTTGGCAAAATTTCATATCGCTTTTGTTTTATTGCATTTTTAAATTTAAACTTTTAAATTGCCCACCCTACATAACTGCTTCCACCCTACATAACTGCTTTCAATTACGTTGTTTTATTATTTAACACATGTGCTGAAAAGTCCCTGGCCTAATAAAGAAAACGCTTTTCTCTGGTAAAACTCGGTGTTCTGAGCAGACCCTGCATTATGAGCAAAACGGCTGAAATAAAAAGACAGACATGATTAAATTATTCATTTGCATTACAACGTCTGACCTCACGTCACAAAAGTTACAAGACAGTTATTAGAAACGATCAAATGCCGCATCCGCCGTATTCTCCGAACATTGCTCCGTCTGAATATTGACTGCTGCGACGGATACAATACACTCTCTATGGATTCACCTTTTGTTTAGCAAAAAGTGTAAAGGAATGAAACATTTTACTGCATTTAGATTTATGACCTTTTCTAGGCCGTATAAAGAGGTATGTAGTCATCGTTTAGCATGTCACCGCATCACTTCCTTTGGAGAAATATAAAATCGCCTTCAAAAATAGTGCACTTTAACAAATGATAAGTTTTTTTGTAAAACCGAATTTATTTGTACTCCTAATACATAAAATTATAAAGGGTCCGTCATCTAACGTTTTTGTTTTCAACTAGTGCTTATTTCGTGAATGGTAAGTAACACTTAGCTCATGTCTGATTTGACAGAAAATTTGTTTTATCCTTCCGCCGAACGAATATGGTTGTGTATACGCTTGAACAACGCTGGAAAATATTGCGACATTACTTTGAAAATCATGGTAATATTGCAGAATCAAAAATCATCTTTTCAGATGAAGCTCATTTTGATCTTGGCGGGTATGTAAACAAGCAAAATTGTCGCATTTAGCGCACAGAAAACCCGCACGCATACATTGAAAAGCCGATACACACAAGACGAGTCTCTGTTTGGTGCGGATTTTGGTCCAGAGGCATAATTGGGCCATTTTTCTTCGAAAATAAGCAAGGAGTGGCCGATACAGTCAATGGCGATCGTTATCGGGCCATGTTGAACGAATTTTTGTTCACAAAAATTGAAGAGGAGGATATTAGCAACATTTGGTTTCAACAGGACGACGCTACGTGCCACACAGCCGAAGCTACACTCTATGTTTCGCGCCCTGTTTTTGAAGATCGCATTATCAGCCGCAGAGCTGATGTCGTTTGGCCACCTCGGAGCTGCGGTTTGACACCGTTGGATTATTATTTGTGTGGTGTCGTCAAAGATAAGTGTTACGCCAATAAGCCAGAGACAATTGACGCTTTAAAGGACAATATTCGTGAAGCCGTTGGTGAAATACAGCTGCACACAATCGATAATGTGCTTAAAAATTGGATCGATCGTGTAGGCTACTGCATGGCCAGCTGAGGCAGCCATTTGAATGAAATTATTTTCCATTATTAACCGGAAGGATTGTACTTTCAAATAAAAAAAGACATTTTTTTTATCGCATTTTCAAAAAAACATTTATTTGGAGGACCCTTTACTTATCTTTTAGCATGTCACCGTATCACATCCCTTGGAGAAATATAAAATCGCCTTCAAAGTTAGTGCACTTTAAAAAATGATAAGTTTTTATGTATTCCTTGTCCAAAAAAACGGACCGAATTTATTTGTACTCCTAATACATAAAGTTATACTTATTTTTGTTGTAAATGAACTACGAAAACCTCTAAATAGAAACCTCACTCGGGTTTTTTAAATATGATACCCAATAAAACCTGGAGGGGCTTAAACCACCGGTTGGGTTTAATTGAATTACCCAGTGTTTTGCGAAACCTTGAAAGTGACGTTCTCGATATAGTTTGTTTAAGTGGAATTTTACATGAGAAAAAGTTCTCATTGGGAGACATAGCCACTAGTATTTTTTTCAAATCTGCTGGTGTTCAGGGCAGTGTCCTGCTATAGTACCTGGTCAGAATAATGATAAAAATATGATAACCTAAAATGACATTTATCTATTTTAGAGATGGATGGGTATTACATTAGTTATATACCAGCATGATGAAAAAACAACTTTACAGTACGGGCTACTGAAAAAATTGCGCTAAAATACAATTAAGCGTTAAAGAGCGGAGCTTAGACACTAATTTTCGTTAACATTTTTATTAATCTATAAACTTGAAGAGATCAAAAGAAAATATCGTAGGTATAGTAACTGATTATCTTTCGATTACGAATAGTCTTTGAAAAGCGATAATTGTTTGCTAATAATTGAGACAAACGGTTAAACTTGTCAATTGGCTGAGCGAATGTCTCATAATTCTTTCCAGGAGTGAGCAGAAAAAAATGCTTGTCTCTGTACCCTTTCAACAAGAAGCCAAAAATTCTTTTACCCTAGAAAAAAGAAAATTAGTTTTTAAATGTCTAAATACAGCTACACACTAGGTGCTCACCTGTTCTATTAGCGCGCATCTGCTGTCTTACGTGATTTAAACAATTTGCAAACATTACTAGAACATTATATTGTTTGCAGCGTTTTGTCAAGCTCACTGAAAACTAACGTAGAGTTGGACTAGCAGTTGTTATCTCCAACGAAAAATGGGACAAGTTAAAAAAAAAAATTGTAACGAGTTTAGTAAAACTCAGAAATATTGTACGCTACGGTGTACAATACCCTTACTGAGGCTTACACCAAGATTGGAAAGAGAGAAAACTGCATTTGTAGTAGTAGTACACAATTTTTTAGTATGGATTGAAGAAAAAAAATCATAAACAACAAAACATGCAAACAATTTTAAAACGCAAAGAAACATACCTTTGCTTTCATCAAGATCTTTCACAGAACTGAATAAAATTGTTGTTTATCTGTTATTATCTTGATATTCTATTCGATTTCATTCGGTTGACATAAAGAGAGATTTGTTGTGTAGTAGTGTTAATGAATTTTTACAGTGTGTGTTGAAGAGGAAAACTAAAACGGTAAAAGCAAAGCGACAAACGTCCACACCCATTCCCATCTATTCCACAACTAAACAAAATATGTTATTTTATGTATTATCTTGTTATTATCCGCTCATTTTTGTTCGGTTGTATATGTATATACCGCTGTAGATAATTATTAGCCAGATAAGGCTCAAAAGAGCTTATCTGTTTAACCATGAGTAGATGGAGTAATTCCCTTAACTGGCCATGTACGGGTTACACTACTGTGAACAGTATTTTTATTATACACTAAAGTGTTTACTACGCTGTACAGTAATTTGAAGTTCAATTTGGCCATCTTTAAATTTCTTAGTTATTAAAAAACGTTGTACGAATAATATCTGTCAACCTACTCCACATACCGCTTTATTAGCATTAGTGTACCAGGTATACTTAGAATTAAATTTAAAATCCACTTAAAAGTAAAGTTTTTTACTGCCTTCATAGTTCTACGTTTTTTTCTACTTCATTGCATTTTGCTTTTCTTTTTGTCTCTACTTGAACTCAAGTGAATTAATTCGAGAGAGAGAGAGAGAGAGAGAGAGATAAAAATAAACTTTTCGATTAACTTGAACTAGCAACTACAACAACAACTAAAACAATAAGAGCACTTATGAACTTGTGGCAAGTACTGTTTTTGTTGTAGTTGTTGTTGTTGTTAATTATAAAATCAAATAAAATGATTTAATTTTTGTGTGTAGAGCGTAAAAGTTGAACATTAAGTGGCGCGCAAGTATAAAGAAAAACGAAAGGCTCTTAATACTTCTGCTGCTGTCTTTCGTATTTCTGGTCTTACTAATATTTCACTTTAATAATTTATAATGCTTAAGAAAAAGAAGAAGAAAAAAACGAAATTTAAGGCGAAAATGTGTGCTTGAACTAATTCGTTCTTTTATTTTGTATGTCTTTCTTAGTTTCTTTCTTTCTTTCATTCGTTTACTGACTGCTCATATGACATCGTTTGTAAGCACTTATTTTCGTTTTTTAATAACGGATGTTTTTTTAGAGTTTCATAACTTTGAGTTGGCAACACGGTTTAATGTGACAACCGATTAAACAGCTGATAGTTGGTTTGCTGGAGCACATATTGATATTGATATTGAATTTCTACTTTGTACTCCGATGAAGCTCATTTTTGATTAAATAGGTTCGTAACTAAGCAAAATTGTCGCATTTGGTGTGAGGATAATCCAAAGACTCTTGTCGAAACACCTTTACATCCACAGAAAATTGGTTTTTAATAAGCATTATGGACCGGTGGAGTCATTAGTCCATATGTCTTTAAAAACGATGATGTCCAATATTTTACTATCAATGGTGAACGATATAGGAATATGATTAGACATTATTCGTACCTCAATAAGCTGGAAACAATCTTCTTTACATGTGTTTCAAACAGGATGGAACCACATGCCACACAGGGCGCGCTACAATTAATTTACTCAAAGACACTTTTGACGAAAGAGTAATTTCACGTAATGATCCAATTAATTGGCCGCTAAGATCATGAGTTTTAACCCCATTGGATTGTTTTCTTTTCAACTCAAAGTGACAGCCGTTGCCGAATGAACTACGGAGCCCGTTTCAGGAAATTTTAATACCCGAAAGATTATTATATTAAGAAACATAGAAACACTTTTGATTCAGCTCTTACTGAGAAACTCAAAAGATTCAGCCCTGATTGTGGTGTAGAGGCTCGGTGGTCCTTTGTCAGGGAAACGGTACTTTAGGTCAGCGGTAATATTCTTGGCTTCGAACCAAAGGATATAAAAGACTGGATAAGCGAAAACACCTGGGAGATGATAGAGCTAAGAATACGTGCAAAGAAAGACAGAGATAACACCAAAGTTCAGACTTTTAAACGTATAGCCGCTGAAAGATATAACGAGCTTAACAGGACAGTGAGGGAGAAGCATGGTGTAGTGGTTAGAGCACACTCATAACAACACAAACGACCCGAGTTCCAGCTTCAGAAGAGGACATGAGGAAGAAAAAATTTAATTGTTGTTTTGAATGTTTAATAAAGAGGCTTCAACATCCCGCCAGACAACTCCATATAAATAATAAAGAAGAAGCCTTCCTGACCTTACCGCTTACCTGTGGCGATGTTGACAAACGTCAGATGAATGATAAGAAAAACACGCCACCTACTGGAAAAACATTTAAATTACAATGATAAAGTAAAGATCGCAAGGATCTGCACCACTACGCAAAATCATATGGAAGAAGCTACAGTGGATTAATCATCTAAGTAGCTTTAAAGATCAAGTTGATTAAAGAAACTGAAACAAAGCAATGGATGCATTGTGGAAAGCCAATATGCTCCCTGGAGGATTGAAGAAGCAAAAACAATGATTTCGGCCAAGTGGCCGCCACAACTGATGCATGCAAGGCGCGAACTGGGCCACCAATTTTAACAAATTTTTTCGCTCCATAATATAGCTCTTCGAATACTGATTTTCTGGAGTTCAATAGCCTTTAATTTATTGACGTAGTTAAGTAACCCCAAAGAAAATAATCATTTATTACTTTAGCTCCTTGAAAAGCATAGGGTCTCTGAGAAACATATCCAGTTTGTACCACTTCTTTTATTACTGTCCCGCACCACGTTGCCTTCGGCCTTCGTCTTTTCCTTAAACCGTCGAGCATGAGCCTGCAGACCCCCGTTATTAAAAATATTGATTGATATTAAAAATATATTTGTTTGGTTTATTATGATTTAAATTTGTGTAACTGAAAAGAAAACACCCGATATATTTTTTATTACGAATTTGGAACATTTCATTTCATATGATATATTAAAAACAAAAAATTATATATAAAAGAAATTGCTTGTTTTTTGTTTTCTTATTTTGTTGTTGTAGTTGTTACTGATAATGCATGACTGCAATTTGTTATGTTGCAAGTACACTTGCACACAAGAAGAATGACAGTCTCAACAGCAACAACATATTAAAAACAAAATATAGTTGTCGTTGTACTCCATATAGTAAATCGAATTGAACAGGAAAATTGCATTTCATATGTTTGTTGCAACAATGACTTTAAACTGCCAACTATTGTAACTCCACTAACAACACTAACCCCATCACCCTCGAGTAGTGACATGGCATGAGTAGCAGGCAGTTGCAATACAACTTTTACAAGTAAATTTTGCGACTGTTTTTTTTTTCGTTTTTGGCTAAGGCCTGTCTATGTGTATATATATGTATGTATTTGTAGGTTAGTATATGTGTATGTGTGTATGTATGCTTTCTTTTGATAGAAAATAAATATCAAGTCCCTTTTTCTGACAGTATCGCATGCTTCGTTGAATTTCTTATTACATTATTTGTCATAATTGACAGCGAAGTTATACACGAGTTGAATGAATACACAGTAACATACAACGAATACAAGCGACTGGGTAAGAATAAAAAAAATAAAAAATAAAAGAATTTCTTGTTTTTCGTATTTTTCATAATTTGAAACAGAATTTAGAAATTTAATAGAATAAAAAAGAGAGAGAAAAGGAATATTATTTTATGTATACGAGTAGAACTGAAAAATACATGATTTTTGCCAAATTTCGGTCGTTTATTTAAAGTATTGGCCATCCTGAGCTGCTGGCTAATACATT
This sequence comes from Wohlfahrtia magnifica, assembly GCA_023159175.1. Lineage (NCBI taxonomy): Eukaryota > Metazoa > Arthropoda > Insecta > Diptera > Sarcophagidae > Wohlfahrtia > Wohlfahrtia magnifica. The sequence goes on along the minus strand of JAKWBJ010000052.1, from coordinate 3,928,098 downwards.
TTTCGGTTTTAAAAGTAAAGTTAAATAAAACACATACGAAGGCGGATTGACATAGAAGTTACCTAGCGCTAGATGGCAACACAAAAACTTTTTTTTTTAGAAATTAAGATCTGTCAAACGTCAGCTGTTAAAATCTTAGCCAAATTCATCGATTAGTTTATTTGTTGTAGTCGTTTGAAGTAAGCAACAACAAAAGAAAAGCTTGATAAACATTACGGCGAATCTGCTCTGTCAGATTATATGGTAACACTGCAACAATACCATCAACAGGAAGGCCAAAAGAGGTGGTTACTGAAGAAAATATCAAGAAAATCCTCGATATCGTTATGAATAATCGCCGGGTCAAAATACGTGAGATTGCTGAAATGGTAAACATATCATATGAACGTGTGTTCAACATTTTGCATGAACATTTGCGTATGAAAAAGCTATCGGCAAGATGGGTGCCACGTTTGCTCAGTGTTGAACAAAAACGAGTTCGACAGATCACTTCACAGCAGTGTTTGGACATGATAAAGCATAATCCTGCTGATTTTTGGCATAGGTTAGTAACTGGGTTAGTAACGAAGCAATGGGTGGAAGCTGGTGGAAGTGCTTCGAAGAAGGCGAAGACAGCGAAATCGGTTAACAGGGTTATGGCCACTGTATTTTGGGATGCACACGGAGTATTGCTTATCGATTATCTTGAAAAGAGATCCACAATCACAAGAGAGTATTACCGTGCATTATTGGATCAATTGGTTGATGCAATCAAGGGAAAACGACCACATTTAAACAAGAAAAAAGTGCTCTTTCTTCAAGACAACGCACCGGTTCACACAGCATTAGATACGATGCTTAAACTACGAGAAATCCACTTCGAATTGGTTGATCATCCACCTTATAGTCCAGATTTAGCCCCAAGTGACTTTTTCCCGTTTCCAAACTTGAAAAAATGGCTTGCAGGAAAAGATTCATCCCAAACGAAGAAGTGATTACCGAAACTAATGCGTATTTTGAGGAGTTCCCAAAATCGTATTATTCAGATGGTATAAAAAAGTTGGAAATCGTCTTACTAAGTGTATTGAGCTAAAAGGAGACTATGTTGAGAAGTAAATGGTTTTTGAAAAAAAAAATGTTTTTTTCCTACTTAGGTAGCTTCAATATCAATCCTCGTATAAAGCTATGATTTTGGTGAATCTTTTATTTCGTCTTAATGCTTTGACCATACCATAATGTACGAAATATTGGGTACACAAGTTAATAATGTCGATTTGGACAACATATGTGTCAATAATAACAAATATGGTATTTTGGAGGGTAAACATCTGTCATTATAATTAAGTATTCGATAGACACCAAAGTGTTAACACAGCAAGTGTTAACAGATGTCTTGCAGGAAAGTCTGTTAACCTTCTTTCATTTGAAGAAAACGGCTGCTGAAAGTTATCGATTGTTGGTTGAAGCTTACAGTCAATATGCATCAAAAGTGGTGATTTCGATACGGAAGGTAATGAGAGAGCCGAAAAAGTTTGAAGATGAGGAACTGCATTACTAGACGAAGACTGTTGTCAAACGCAAAAAGAACTTGCATTGTCATTGGGAGTCACACAAAAAGCAATTTAAAGCATTGTGATTCATTCAAAAGCAAGGAAATTGGTACCCATATGAATTGAAGCCAAGAGACGTTGAAAGGCGATTTTGCATGTCGCAAATGCATCGTCATTTTCGCATCGTATTGTTACTGGTGATAAAAAATGGAAACATAACCATTAGCCCAGCTAAGCAGCCAAATCAACGCCGAAGCCGAATATCCATGATGAAGGTAATGCTCTGTTTTTGTCTGGCTGTTGAAATCGGATCAGACGATCACAGGGGACCTGTATCGAACAAACTTGATTCGTTTGAAGAGAACAATCAACGAAAAATGTCCAGATTATATGACCAGACACGAGGCCAAAATCTTCCATCATGACAACACTCGGCCACATGTTGCTAGACTGGTCAGAAACTCTTTGGAAAACAGTGGATGGGAAGTTTTGGTTGACCCGTCTTATAGCCCAGACCTTGCCCTTTCTGACATTTGTTTTGTTCAATGCAGAACGCCTTTCCTGGAACACGATTCATTCAGAACAAGGTATCATTCAAGGCTTGATTCATTCTTTACCTCAAAACCGGAGCAGTTCGTTTGGCGCGGGAAAATGTTATTGCTAACGATGGACAATACTCTGAATAATGTATCAATTCATTTTGTGATTATAATGAATGCATTTTTCAAGCAAAAAAAATCCAAATTATTATCTTGTATACCCAATACAATGGCATTTATATGATCACCTCTGCATTGGTTGCAGCAAAAAATACTTTTGAGATAATTTTCGGCCAAAGCGACAAGTTGACGAATTTTCGTTTTAAAATACTTCAACGTTAGAGGATTATATGGGTAGATATGCTATTTTACGTAGCCCCACAAAAAAAACGGTGTCAAATCGCTTGCTCTTGGTAGCCAATTAACGTCACCAAGTCGAGATATTACGCGACTGAAAAATTGTTTATGCACTAATGCCAAAATCGGTCGTATTGTATAGCTCGTGGCACCGTCTTGCTGAAACCACAAATCGTCCAGCTCATAACCTTTAATTGCAGGCCAAAAAAAGTCAGTTATCATACGGTCATAACGCTCTGAATTGACGGAAACTGTTCTTCCAGCATCGTTTTCGAAAAATACTTCCCTATAATATCTCCAGATCATAATGGACAACTTTTGTTTAGATTAAATAGTAGCTTTTTCATATCCGCTTCTGGTTTCTCCTATTTACGACATTTTTGCTTGTTAAGTTAAACACCGAGTGAGAAATGAGCTACATCGCCGAAAAAATTTTGTTCTAAAATTAATATTGAGCACCCAATCATTATATATACGCAGTTATGAAAAGTCAGCCTGCTTTAAGTCTTCCGTGTAAATCCAAATGCAAAATACCTCATAATGAATCGTAAAATAGATCCAATTACTGCGAATGCCGTGGAATCGACATATTTGTATTATCCGCCTTACTTTCGTTAACAAAAGCGATATTTTCAGCAGTGCGTACATTGCAATCATGCACAGGCCTTTTTAATTACTGTACGATCTTGCCAATTCTCTTCACAGTAAGTCAACTTGACGATCATAATCAACCCGTAATGCTCGAAAAGTGCGGGTGACGTGATGTAGTCTTTAGAGCACAAGCATACAACACAATCGGCCCATGTTCGAATCGCAGCAGAGAACATGACCAAAAAACTTTTAATTATGGTTTCAAGTGTTATAAAAAGACGAATCCATCTAAAGAAAACCCTCTAACCTTCCAGTTTAACATCAGACGAATTTTCAGGAGAAAAATGCCACCTACTGGGAAAAAATTATAATGCTAAGTAAGGATTACCACCAACACTACTTATCAAGGATCTTCACTACTACACGCAATCATGTGCAGGCTGGCTGCAGTAGATTAATCGTCTGCTTAGCTTGAAAATCAACTTGATTGATGAAACTGAAAGAAAGTATTGGATGCTTTGTGGGAAGCCAATATGCTCCCTAGAGGAGTAACAGAGGTTAAAAATGCTCGAGAAGTGGCCATGTCTGAATCACTACTATTGTAGGAAGTTTAACTATTTTTACGCGTTCTTCGATTGTTAATCATTCTATATTCGTACATTTGTATATATTAGGCGGCTTGGAAACCACTAAATTGATTACACGATATGACCTTTTTTCACTTTTCAGGTAACTTACATATATTCCGGGCTAAAAACAGCTTCTGAATTGGACGTATCCTAGTAAGAGTGTTCTCCATCCATCAATAGGGATATAAGGCGCTATTCTATAAAAGTGTGTTAATGGATTATTATGGCTTTGTTTGTGAACCATATTCCACGCATTTTTCGACCTAAGCTGCTTAGTTGACAACGCTGGCAATTCATAAAATTGTCTATTGTTAATGAACATGGCCGTTTGTTTCTTATTGGCAGACATATTTCTTATTATGATACATAATGTCATTCTAAAAAAAAAAAAAAATCGTGCAAGAATATAGTTGTGCTGCCTCCCCCTCACCCTCTGATAATATTAAATGAAATAAATTATTTATGCAGCATTTTATTCACCATTTTATATCTTGGTACTTATTTGGGGCAAAGTAAAACTTAAACATTTTCTTATACAGTTACTAGTTGTTCTTGAGTTTGATAATAATTTTTATAGAATAATGCCTCCATCCAACTCGTCTTTTAAACGTCAGACTCAATGCAATTTTCAATGAAGTAGTAGTGGTTTCATATCAAATGTGCAGATTTTGTGGGGGAAGACTAAATTGTCGGAGCATATATAGTATTTTGTAATTGTGATATGAATTTTAAGAGGAGGCACCTAGGCCCCTATTACATAAAAACTGGGGAACTAGCATTAACCGATATTTTAAAATTCGTCAAGATATCGGCCTTGGAAAAGATATTATTGGAAAGCCTTATTCCTATTTTATGGTCAATACATTAGATGAAAGGGTTGCAGTACTTCAATGCCTCTCGACGACAACAGTAATAATAATAATTTATTCTTCTCCGTTACTCCTCTAGCGAGCATATTGGCTTTAAACAAAGCATTTATTGCCTGGTTTCAGTTTCATTAGTCAGGTTGATTTTCAAGCTAAGTAGACGATTAGAGTAGTGTAGCTCTCCTCCATATATTTTGTAATGAAGAAGACCCTTGCTAAGTGATGGTACTGGTCTTTATTTATCATTGTAGTTTTTTCCCAGTAGATGGCGTTTTTTTTTTGATCATTCGTTTAGTGTTTGTTGTCGTCGTCAGACTAAATAAATTAAAGTTACAGGAGACTATATTGAAACGCTATTTTACGCAAAAAAGTTATTTATATTCAAAAACCCCATGAAATTATTAAACTGGCCACGTAAGATATTATAATAATTCTCATGACATTCCATGAAGTAACATAGGGACTTCTCTCAGTCAATGAGCTGCACCCAATTCTATTTTTAGACTCATTGAAAGGGACCTACAGGTTAACGCCGGCTCCGAACGGCAAATTTAGAGAAGTTTTCAATAGTAGTAATACTCATAACCAGTTTTAATAGCTAATGTTATGAGGTGATACCGCTGTTGACGAAACTTTTTCTTTTTTCAGATGGTCTGGCCTGGTATTGAACCGAGGACCTTCTGATTTGTAGGCGGGTGTCTTACCACAGCGGCCCTCGTAAAATAAGTTTACAAAAAATTAGAATCATGCAATATTACACATATTATCGTTTTAATTAGAACTTCTTAAAGCTTCACAACTACTAGCGAGTTTGAATTACTTTTCGGACCAGAGTTCTAATCACAGCTGGTAACTTAAAACTGTTTTAAAAAAAGATATTATTTTCTTCTTAATTACTCTCTGTAGTTAATGCTATATCCCCACGAAATTCTTTTTTTTTTTTAACTGGCGCCTACAATCATAATTAAACCCCCAATTAAGAACCGAATTATATAATTAGCCATACAAAATTCTGAGAGCAAACCACCCAAACTGTATGGAATTTAATTTCAATTATTGTTTTTGTCATCACCAGCTGTTAAGCGTAAGAAAAACAAGCAAACAAACAAAGAAAGAAAGTAAACATACCAGATAGTACCCGCTCGCTACACTGTTTCTATTTCCTTTTTGATTTGCCTTCTTTTTCTTGCTTTATATATAACGGGTGTTTTTATAGAGGTATAGAAATTTAGGTTGCAATAAAACAACGATGAATTATTCAATTGACATGAATTTTATTTATCCGAAATATAATCTTGGGGCATTACATTTTAAATATGATTTCTGGCATATAACCGCCATGGCTGGCGCGGATGTAGTCCAATGTGGACGTCCAATTTTCGATGACTTTTTCCAACATTTGTGGCCGTATATCGGCAATAACACGGCGAATGTTGTCCTCCAAATGGTCAAGCGTTTGTGGCTTTACCGCATAAACCAATGACTTTACATAGCCCCACAGAAAGTAGTCTAGCGGTGTTAAATCACAAGATCTTGGAGGCCAATTCACAGGTCCAAAACGTGAAATTAGGCAGTCACCAAACGTGTCTTTCAATAAATCTATTGTGGCACGAGCTGTGTGACATGTTGCGGCTTCTTGTTGAAACCACATCTCCTGGACATCATGGTTATTCAATTCAGAAATGAAAAAGTTAGTAATCATAGCTCTATACCGATCACCAATGATACGGACCAATGTTTTCACCAGCCCATAAAGCGCAGCAAACAGTCACTTTTTCTGGATGTAACGGTGTTTCCATATACACTTGAGAATTAACTTCACTCCAAATGCGGCAGTTTTGTTTGTTGACGTAGCCATTCAACCAGAAGTGCGTTTCATCGCTAAACAAAATTCGCTTATGAAATATGAAAATTGCATTATTTGCAAGCGTTGTTCAGGCGTGAGTCTATTCATGATGAATTGCCAAACCAAACTGAGATTAAATTACTTGACAGCTGTTAAATCGGTCGCCACCTTGAAAAGTAATGCCAACATAAACTTCTATACCTCTATAAAAAACACGCATTGGAAGTATTGAAATAATATTTTAATTTTAGTTTTTAAATAATAATTTTTACTAATTTTCCTTTTTATTTTTAACAGGCAATTTACAAAACATAAAATTTGAAGAACAATTAAAACCAATTACTAGAATGATTCCGTGTGTACATGGTAATTCAGACAAAGCGTAGCGAAGTGAGTCTTGAGCAAAACATAGCATAAGAATGTAAAAGACCAAGAAAGTGTCTGTCGATGAATACACTCATGTGAATCCAGTTTTTGGTATATAGGCTAAAGGCTGTTATGCACCATATATATAAATCTATAAAAATGTTACACTTTAAGTCAATGCAGCAATAAATATGTACATACACGTACATCATCGTTATAAATTCATTAAAAATATTTCACTTGAAATAAAAAAATTATACGCTTTCCTCATTATTACAGTCAAAGGCACTTAAAAAAGGCTTTAAAAAATGTATTTAATTTTCACTTTATTTTCGTTCTTTTTCTTCTACACCTCCTCCTCTTTTAAAAACCTTTTCTCTGACAACTTGTGACCAAGAATCCATTTAAATTTATTCATTATATTCATTTTTTTATTTTTTGAATTTATTTTTAACAATTATTATTATTTTTTTATGATAATGTCGTTGTTGTTGCTGCTAAATTTCTCACTGTTAAAAAAAAAAAAAAAATGTTGCAAGAAAGGCAACATTTATCGTCTCGTTATTTCGAATAATTTAGAGAAAAGAGTCATAAAATAAAAATTAAAGTTTTAAACGTCACAGCAACAAATGTTTATCAATGTCTGTCTGTTGGCGACAATTGCGATGATGTTGCTGATGATGATGATGGCGATGATATAAATCTACCATAACTTTTTTTGTTGCTGCTGTTATTTTTATTGTTGCTGTAGACATTGGTTGTTTATCTTTCTGATGTTGATAATAATTTTTGTTGTTATTTTCAAGTATTTTTATTTACATGGTGTTGTTGTTGACTATCATTTACATAATTTTTAATTTGTTTTTGTTCATTTTTAATAGTCTGCGGATTTTTTGTTAACACACACAGTTAAACACTCCCACCATCTAACGAATGCCAAGCAACATTAACAAAAACAACAATAAAAATTCTGTTTATATTCTATGCCACTATGGGTGGTTAAGGAAAATGTTTTGTTTGTGATGCAGTTTGAAACACCGAAAGTTATAGAAAACAGGTCTTTGTGTTTTACACTAGATATGTACTCGTATCTAGATATGATATCTTTTGTCCATGTGAACTTAGTTAATGACATTTTAAGGACAACTTTTAAAATTTGTTTATTATTTTTTTTTTTAAATTTTGTCTTCTTAAAATTACTTTACGATTAATATCATGTTCACACATAAGCCTTAATTGGCAATTAAGGGATTTTAGACAATTAAGACCTTAATTGAGCTCAATTTACTACACAATAGCACAATTAATAAATTGCTCAATTAGTAATTAATTGCATTATTAATTGAAATGACTTGACAATTCAACTCTTTGTAAAATATTTCGAATGAAGAAGGGCAACTCCGTATGATATGTGTTCAATGAGATCTATATATATACAGTGTGCAAAATCCGTATTCATACAAATTTTTAAATAGCATTTTTAAATTTATTAATTTTTAGTACAACAAATACAGGGTGTCCGGCGGGAAGGTATTCTTCTTTGCTTGTTTATAATATTTGATTGTATGAAAGAGAATGGATCTTACATTGATAAATGTTTTATTTAAAGTCTGCAATTATGTATGGAATACAATATCAGATCAATGCCCGCCTTTGTTAGCCTCATAAATTCTCACACATTTTGCGCGGTATTTCATTAATTTCATCACGAATATTTTGTTTGAATTGCTCTAGTTTTTCTGGTTTGTTTACATAAACCTTGCTTTTCAGATATCCCGACAAAAAAAAGTCCGGAGCAGTAAAAATCAGGCGATCGTGGAGGCCAATCAACATTACCATTCCTTGAAATAAAGTGTTGTGCAAAGAGATCTCGCATTGTAATCCTGGCTGTACGCGATATGGCACCGTCTTTTTGAAGTCACATGTTAGTCGAGCCCAAAGCATGCAGTTGTGGCATTAAAAAGTTTTCAATCATATTACGATATCACTTCCCATAGACAGTTACCGTTACGCCCTTTTTAGTTTCGAGGAAGTAAGGACCAATGGCTCCTCCTGACCAAATTGCACACCAGACTGTCACTTTTAATAGATGCAAAGGTGACTGATGAATAATTTGAGGGTTTTCCATTGCCCAGAACCGACTATTCTCTTTATGCACATAACCATTCAAATGAAAATGTGCCTCCTCACTCATTATGATTTTTTCATGAAAATCGATGATTGATTTTCATAAAATGTTTTAACGATTAAAATACGTTGATTTACAAAATATTTTTCGTCTCTACTTGCCGACTGCCAAATATGAACTGTCAAGACTAATGTTTACCAAAATGGAGGCAAAACAAACTGGTATACCATACCGGGAGACACCCTGTATTACAAAATATTTTTTATACAGTTTTAAATAAACGGAACTCAATATATGCGACTGTCAATACTTCAAGTCTATTTGGTTTCAATTTTTATGCAAAATTTGATGACATTTTTGTAAAGCCTTTTATTGTTGAAATTGTCCACATCTAAGCACATGAAGAGTGTGTTGAAATTAGATTCAAAAAACCGCCTTTAAATAGCGGGTCTACCATCTAACGTTTCTTTTTTCAACAAGTGCTTATTTCGTGAATGGGAACACTTAGCTCATGTCTGATTTGACAGATAATTAGTTTTATCCTTCCGCTGAACGAATATGGTTGTGTATACGCTTCGCTAAGTGGGCCTGCTTCATCTCATCAGATGAAGCTAATTTTGATCTTGAGGGGTATATAAACAAGCAAAATTGTCGCATTTGGGGCACAGAAAATCCACACGCATGCAGAGAAAAGCCGATGCACCCAAGACGAGTCACTGTTTGGTGCGGATTTTGATCCAGAGTGATAATTGGGCTATTTTTCTTCGAAAATGGGCAAGGAGTGGCCGTTACAGTCAATGGCGATCGTTATCGGGCCATTTTTAACGAATTTTCGTTCACAAAAATTTAAGAGGATGATATTAGCAACATTTGGTTTCAAAAGGACGGCGCTACATGCCACACAGCCGAAGCTATACTCGATGTTTTGCGCCCTGTTTTTGAAGATCGCGTTATCAGCCGCAGAGCTGATGTCGTTTGGCCACCTCGGAGCAGCGATTTGACACCGTTGGACAATTATTTGTTGCGTGCCGTCAAAGATAAGTGTTACGCCAACAAGCCAGAGACAATTGACGCTTTAAAGGACAATATTCGTGAAGCCATTGGTGAAATACAGCTGCACATAATCGATAATGTGCTTGAAGTTGGACCGAGCGTGTAGGCTACTGCATGGCCAGCCGAGGCAGCCATTTGAATGAAATTATTTTCCATTATTAACCGGAAGGATTGTACTTTCAAGTAAAAAAAGAAATTTGAGAAAATATTCAGCAGTTTTTTTATAGCATTTTCAAGGAAAAAAATTATTTGGCGGACCCTTTACTTTGAATAAAAATTAAAAACTTCACTTTTTTACGGAATTTTAAACTTATTATTTGAAGAAAGTATTTTATAGTTTAGCGTATTTTAAATTCATTATTAACTCTCTTGTTTTATTTGAACTTGTTTTCTTAAATTTTTTTCTCGTTTTTTTTCTGGGGAAACCAAAGATATAAAAAAATGTATTAAAAAGGAATTTATCTGTGGCCATTAATTTAAATTTATGTTCAACAAAACAGTTGTTTAAAATGAAAACAACAACAATAACAAAAACGACAATGACAAACAGTGGTAGCAATAGTCATTATATTGATTAAGGGAACAAGTCATGTGGAACAATTTAACCAAAAACTAAATGGGGTGACATTGCGTAGAATAAATCTTTTAAATTGCTTGATACAAAGATTTCAAAGTAATTGTTCTTTTTAAGTTTTATACATATGGAGGAGGTAGTGGTAATAGGAAGATATGAAAATCCGACAATGACGTGGTAGAATTTTTTATTTTTTAGTGACATTGTGGTCATAAATAAACGTCATACCAAAACAAGGGCTAAAAAAACTTTTTTTTTAGTACATATAAATCCTGTTTAGGCGAACATTTTTAATCAGCCTTATTCCAAGCAATCTTTAAAGGTCTGAACATTACCAATCTGATGGCATAGTTGATCAATTTACCTGAACCCAAAAGGGTACGCAAAGTTACCGCAATGGATCACAGAGCTTGGCTTAAAATTATTATTGATTAATATTGTTACGAAAATAAGGTTGGGCACCATAGCGTTTTTTACATCGCTAAAATATATAAACAAAAGCTGCAAGACAAACTATACGTGCTGTTTACAAATAACCAATCTACAACAACAAACATTAGCATCTATAAAATAAATAAATTAACACAGCAACAACAACAATAATTAAGCAGCAAAGAAAACAAGTAACAGACAACAAACAAGCAACAACAAATACTAAGAGCTGAAAGAGGTAGATGTTCACATACGCCTGGCTAAGAAGGAACTAAAAAGAAGTTAAAAGAAAGAAATGGAATTTGCCTGAAATATCGAGAGGTTCAAGAACTTTCAACGCGTTGTTTACTCAGCCATATAAAAAGCAAATCGATGCGAACAGTCTATGTCGTAAACTCAGCGAGTGCAGTTTTTATATAAAGTTAACTCAGCGAAAGTGCTATTGTTGTGAAGAGAGTTTATAAGGATTGAACTCGTGACGCTAGTAGTGAAGTAAAAAACCAGTATAGTTGGCGCTAACTCAGTAAAGAGAGTTAAGGGTGGATAACCTCTGGTTGAAATGGTTGTGATCGGACCTAAGTTAAACCTACGATCGGGTTGGAAGATCTTTAGGCAGAAAGATTTATCGAGTAATTGTTGTTGTTTACAAAGTTGTAAACAGACAGAGTAATTAAGAATAAAAATTGCCTATAAAAAGATTACAAGCAGTGGTGCACATAATTGTGTTGAATAAAGGATTTTTAATTAAAACCAAACACAAAATTTATTTTATTTTAACTTAATGTACGAACTCAAAAAAACACGGTTTTAAAAATAACTGCGATTTCATTACAAGAAATGTCTATAAGTGTCACCACGTACTTTTTATCGATATTGAATACGAAACACGGCTTTCTTTATGAGAAAAAACCATCCGGCAGCACTCAGAAGGCCTCTCCCATAAAAACCACTCGTGTTACAACTTATGACTACAGTGTATGTTTGTAGTCTTCTTTCGTTCGATTAAGGACTTTCTAATTCTCTGCCGAATTATTGGCACCGCACCATCGGTTGTAATATAACTGCTCATTTAGTCATTAGTTTGTCACTGTTGTTTAGGTTTAAACTACAACCACCATATGTACAGCTTTACTGGGTGGCAAACAGAGTCTCGAAGTTCATGATATGAGAAATAAGTCGATGGTCAGCCCTCAAAGTTCAGCTCTTTCCTCTTCTGTAATCTGTAACGGGACGTTAAAAATTAAGCTTTAACGTAAATATAACGACTAAGAGAAGTTGGCCGACCCGTCTTAAATTAAGAGCTGATCTTCAGACGCTCATCACTGATTACACTATGCAACAAGCAAAAATAACTTTGATATTTAATATATTTTTTTGATGCGCTATCGTCGTCCAACATCAGATATATATATATATTTTTTTTTTGATAGTAAGTAAAGGGTCCGCCAAATAATTTTTTTTTTTTTTTTTGAAAATGCTATAAAAAAAATTTCTTTTTTATTTGAAAGTACAATCCTTCCGGTTAATAATGGAAAATAATCCGGTTAATAAATAAAAACAATCATCTTTTCAGATGAAGCTCTTGGCGGGTATGTAAACAAGCAAAATTGTCGCATTTGGGGCACAGAAAACCCGCACGCATACATTGAAAAGCCGATACACCCAAGACATGTCACTGTTTGGTGCCGATTTTGGTCCAGAGGCATAATTGGGCCATTTTTCTTCGAAAATGTGCAAGGAGTGGCCGTTACAGTCAATGGCGATCGTTATCGGGCCATGTTGAACGAAGTTTTGTTCACAAGAATTGAAGAGGAGGATATTAGCAACATTTGGTTTCAACAGGACGGCGCTACGTGCCACACAGCCGAAGCTACACTCAATGTTTTGCACCCTGTTTTTGAAGATCGCATTATCAGCCGCAGAGCTGACGTCGTTTGGCCACCACGGAGCTGCGATTTGACACCGTTGGACTATTATTTGTGGGGTGCCGTCAGAGATAAGTGTTACACCAACAAGCCAGTGACAATTGAAGCTTTAAAGGACAATATTCGTGAAGCCATTGGTGAAATAAAACTGCACACAATCGATAATGTGCTTAAAAATTGGACCGATCGTGTAGGCTACTGCATGGCCAGCCGAGGCAGCCATTTGAATGAAATTATTTTCCATTATTAACCGGAAGCATTGTACTTTTAAATAAAAAAAGAAATTTAAGAAAATATTCAGTAGTTCTTTTTATATCATTTCAAAAAAAAATTATTGGGCAAACCTTTTACTATTTCAGCATTTCAAATTCTATGGATAAGTATTTTCTTAATTTTTTTTTTTTATTTTTAAAATGTAAGATTTTTTAAGAAAGAGGCTGCTTCTTACATCTTATGATAACTTTTAAATTACTCATTCGATTTCGCTAAGTTATATGTTAAAAAATTCCAAATTATACCACCTTTAAGTCACTCCATTTTTTAATTTATAATTATTATTTATTTTTTGAGTTATTTAGAAAAAAAATCAAAAAAACAATTATTTCTTTTTTGAAAAATTATGATATTTTGGATTTCTACAAAATAACAAAAAATTGAAGCCACCAAATATTTACCCGTTTTACTATTTATTCATAAGGTTGCATACAATAGAAATAAAATAAACCATAATTCATGAGCGTATGAGTATTATTTATAAATTTTGAAAAAATCGCTTATACGACACCCATTACATGCAATAACAACAACAAAAAGAATTATTTTTTAAACTAAGTAAATCGTGTTTTTTATAGAGGTATAGAACTTTAAGTTGGTATTACTTTTCAAGATGGCGACCGATTTAACAGATGTCAAGTGATTTATTCTCACTTTGGTTTGGCAATTCATCATGAATAGATTCACGCCTGAACAACGCTTGCAAATAGTGCAATTTTCATTTTTCATAAGCGAATTTAATTTTTTTTTCAATTTTCAATTTTTTCAATTTTCATAAGCGAATTTTGTTTAGCGATAAAGCGCACTTCTGGTTGAATGGCTACGTCAACAAACAAAACTGCCGCATTTGGAGTGAAGTTAATTCTCAAGTGTATATGGAAACACCGTTACATCCAGAAAAACTGACTGTATGGTGCGCTTTATGGGCTGGTGGAATCATTGGTCCCTACTTTTTCAAAAACCATGGTGGCCAGGATATTACAGCAATGGTGATCGATATAGAGCCATGATTACTAACTTTTTCATTCCTCAATTGAATAACCATGATGTCCAGGAGATGTGGTTTCAACAAGACGACGCAACATGTCACACAGCTCGTGCCACAATAGATTTATGGAAAGACACGTTTGGTGACCGCCTAATTTCACGTTTTGAACCTGTGAATTGGCCTCCAAGATCTTATGATTTAACACCGCTAGACTACTTTCTGTGAGGCTATGTAAAGTCATTGGTCTATGCGGTAAAGCCACAAACGCTTGAACATTTGGAAGGCAACATTCGCCGTGTTATTGCCGATATACGGCCACAAATGTTGGAAAATGTCATCGAAAATTGGACGTCCAGGTTGGACTACATCCGCGCCAGCCGTGGCGGTCATATGCCAGAAATCATATTTAATGTAATGCCACAAGATTATCTTTCGGATAAATAAAATTCATAACAATCGAATAATCCATCGTTGTTTTATTTCAACTTAAAGTTCTATACCTCTATTAAAAACACCCTATAGTTTTACTTTGCTGCTTTCTAGTTTTTGTGAATTTTTAGAATTAAAAAATATCACTTTTAAAAAAAAAATAGGTTTTTTTCTACTTTTTCGCTATAACGCAAAAAATACAAGTTAATTACAGAATGATAATAGGGTGACTTAAAGCTGGTATAGTTAGGAATATCTTAACATACGACCTAACAAAATCGAAGTTATCATAAGATTTTTCCCTTTGTTGCATAGTGTTATTAGAACTTTCGAATTTCTTTTAAAATCATACACTTTTCCGAAAACGGGAGCTCCCTAATTCCTCTTGCATTTGAATTTTGTACATTGGCGACTACAAGAGCTCTTGCATTCGTCTTGTAGTCGTCGTCGTTTTACTGAGTGTAAAGGCTCTAGAATTTCTCTCACACTCGTTACTAACCAAAGCCGGTGACAAAAGCCCAGCATTTCTCTTACCACCGTTGATCATGAAAGCTTCTGCATTCCTTTTACAATCATACTACCATAACTTTACCATTCCCGCCATTGTCTTAAGCACAGCTAACGATTCATTTACTATCTCCTGCACAGCAGAACTGCTACCAGACGCTCTGTCCAGCAAAGCAGCCACACCCGACGATGTCCCAGCATAGCAACCGTTCCTGACACTTTTTCCTGCACAGTACCTGTATTTGGCGCTGACCTCAGCACAATACCTGGTAGACTCTGTACAAGATTTCTCCAGCATCACAATGCCTAGTCGAGACCGTAGTTTAGCAGCTTATTCCTATTGTCGCACTTCGCTTATAGAGTAAATATTATTACGGAAATAAGGTTGGACACTCCTGTTGTTTTAATACGTCGCTAAAATAAATAAACCAAAGCCGCAAAAACAACTATACGTGCTATTTACAAATAACCAAATCGACAACAACAAGCGTTAGCAGAAATAAAATAAATAAAAATAGAGCGACAACAACAAAAACTAACAGAAAATAAATCAAGTAACAGACAGTAACAAACAACAAAAACTGGCTACATAAAAACTAAAAAAATAAAATAATGGAATCTACCTGAAATATTTAGGGGTACAAGAGCTTTCGAAGTGTTGTTTACTCAGCCATATAAAAAGCATATCGATGCCAACGACAATCAACTTATTAGTAGTAACCTCAGCGAGTACAGTTTATTTGATGTACACTCAGCGAACATGTTATTGGTTTGAACTCAATGTTAAGAGGTTATGATCGAACCTAAGTTGTAACTACGATCTGGTTGGAAGATCTTTAGGTAGAAAGACCTCTCGAGTAATTGTTATTGATTACGAAACTGTAAACGGAAAGAGTTATTAAGAATAGAAATTATTATTGCCTGTAAAGAGGTTACAAGCAGTGGTGCATAAAACTGTGTAAATAAAGGACTTTAATTAAAACACAATTTTTATTTTATTTCAACTACGATCTACGAACTCATAAATAAACGTTTTTAAAAAAGGTTAGAACGTAACAATATTGATTTTTTGTATATCTTAAGAACGCTTAAAGGGGAAGTCTCTGAATTTGGTCTAAATGACTATGTAGTTACTACAAACCATCAGTTGAAAAAGATCGAAATTAGATAAGTGGACATGGCAACGGTCATATGAAGCAAACATTTTTTTTTATATATTTAACGGCGAAAGTATTAGTTTCTGAATTTAGTCTAAATGACTTGCCATTTGTAAAATTTAACAATTTTAACGTGGGCGGAATGGGATAACTGGGTGTGGCTTCTCCTGTACATAGTAAATATTAATTTTTGTATATCTTGAGAACGGTAATATTAAAAATTTATAAATTTGATTAAAATAACTTTTTGGAAAGCAAACATGATCAGTTAATAACTGGGCGAGAAAGGATAAGTAGGAGTGATAGCTCCCATTCATACTAAAGGGTCCGCCATCTAACGTTTTTTTCAACTAGTGCTTATTTCGTGAATGGTAACACTTAGCTCATGTCTGATTTGACAGATAATTAGTTTTATCCTTCCAATGAACGAATATAGTTGTGTATACGCTTTGCTAAGTGGGCCTGCGATCAACTTACAGAAGATGACGATTTTGCCAAAAAAAAAGTCATCTTTTCAGATGAAGCTCTTTTTGATCTTGTAAGCAAGCAAAATTGTCGTATTTGGGTCACAGAAAACCCGTACTCATATATTGAAAAGCCGATACACCCAAGACGAGTCACAGTTTGGTGCGGATTTTGGTCCAGAGGCATAATTGGGCCATTTTTCTTCGAAAATGAGCAAGGAGTGGCCGTTACAGTCAATGGCGATCGTTATCGGGCCATGTTGAATGAATTTTTGTTCACAAAAATTGAAGAGGAGGATATTAGCAACATTTAGTTTCAACAGGATGGCGCTACGTGCCACACAGCCGAAGCTACATTCGGTGTTTTGCGCCCTTTTTTGAAGATCGCATTATCAACCGTAGAGCTGATGTCGTTTGGCCACCTCGGAGCTGCGATTTGACACCGTTGGACTATTATTTGTGGGGTGCCGTCAAAGACAAGTGTTACGCCAACAAGCCAGGGACAATTGACGCTTTAAAGGACCATATTCGTGAAGCCATTGGTGAAATACAGCTGCACACAATCGATAATGTGCTTAAAAATTGGACCGATCGTGTACTGTATTCATTATCCATTTGAATGTGTTGCATGAAATAACATTTTCAAAGGATGCACTTTGAAGGGCTAATAAACCATTCCGACGAAACAAGTAGTTATTACGATACACATATATCTTGGGAACTATAAAAGGTAGAGTCTTTAAACTTTTCACATGCTCTTCTATTTATCAAGTTGCACATTAAGTTCAAAAATTAGCTCATGGGAAGAGTAAGAGTTGCACATCCCACAAAAGATTATATTTATTATCGTACATTTAAATAAATACATCAGTGGGAGACCTCAAAAGTCGTCTTGGCATTTATTTTTATAAAAATAGGCAGGTTGTAAAAATATGATCGGGAATCAAGGGTATTTATAATACTGCTACGAAAATAAAAATGACTAAAAGGAAAATACACCACATCAGTGCCTTTGGGACTGTATTGTGGGATTTTTGTTTATTGGCTTGTGTCAAGGTTGTGACTGTGTTACCCTGGTAATGCCGTACTCATTTGTGTATTTGTAGACATTACCATACTGGTGAGGTAGACATGTCAACCGAGCAAATATATAATATTTTATAGGAAAATATAAAAGCGTTGAGTGCCGCTAATGCTAATATTAGAAATAAAGTGCAATCAACTATTACAAAAGAGTGCACAAAGAGGCTATATTACAGCTAAATTTGATGAAATCAGTCAGCTTAACGTAACATACGCTTAACGCTCATCAAAGTATTCTTAGGTGGGTTTCCAAGTTAAGATCTGCGCTATTCATATCGATTACCACGAACATTTTAAAACAACTAATGCTGCATATTTTTGCAAAGTTTTTGGTTTTTTATTCGCTTGAAGCAAAATCGAACTGATCTAACTAAGAAAAAAATGCTGCTCCATCAAAACAATGCGCGGATTTACACATTCGTAAGCACTTTCGCAAAAATTCACGATTACGGCTAAGAACTACTAACCCGTTCAACATATTCTCTAAGTTCAGTCACTTGCGAATATTTACCGTTTCAAAAGTTGAAGAAATTACTGGATGGCAACAGATTTGGGTCAAATCAATAAAAAAAAGGTATATTTTATCTTAACTTCTCTAATTGTCTTCGTAGTATGAGAACCGTCACACCAATTAATGAATTTAACTTGGCGAACTACGACGAGTACCCTGTGTCTCTATTGTGAATATTGTTAGTTTAAAACCGTCTTCAGCATTATTACGTGACGTATAATTAAAAAAGGGGGGTGGTGTGCTATAGTGGTTAGAGCGCACGCATAATAACACAAGCGGCCCAGTTTCGAGCCCCAGCTGAGGATATGACGTAAAATGTAATTGTGGTTTCAAGTGTTTAAAAAAAGACTTCAACTTCCCTCCAGATGACTCCATCGAAATAAAAAGAAGAAGCTCATCAGACGAATGATCAGGAAAAAAAACGCCAACTAATTTGAGAAAATATTCAGTAGTTTTTTTTTATAACATTTTCAAAAAAAAAATTATTTGGCGCATCCTTTAAATAAGGAATTTTCATGTGAAAAATTACAGTTAGAGCTTCTTTATGAAAACCAAAAACTGGAAGAGTATAAGTGGGTATTGCACAAAGTACACCGGGAATTACTAAAACTACTTACAAGCCAATAAAGTGTCCACATTCGTTTAAATTTTTCTTATGAGAAATACATTTCATAAGAATACAACACAAAGGCTTCCAGTAATGTGGGAGTGGTTGGTTACTCTAGTTATTAATAAATTTAAGAAATTTACTTTTTCTCTTACCAAATATTGTCTTTATCCTTAAATCTTTTTGCCAAATTAGAAAAAAAAATCTGCATTAATTTTTTTTAACAACACAACTTAAAAGCTATTCACAGAAGATTATTTCTCAGGTAAATGTTTTGTTTTTTTTTTTTTTTCTTTTTTATTTTTATATTTTTGTTTAGATTAATATTTATACAGGTTTTATGCAGATTTTTACAATCTTTTTCTTTCTCTCTTTATGATTTTTTTTCTGCAGTTCTTCCAAATTACTTATGCCTCATAAATTTTCAGTTTTATTTTTGTCGGTTTTTTTTCGTTGCCTCTTAACCGAAAAATGATAATTATTTTTAAGTCAACAAAAAAAAAAAAGAAAAGGATTTCATAGTGACTTCCTGAGCTACTGTTTTAACAAGAAATTAAATAAATAAATTCAAAGAGAGAGCAAAAACCGCCAAAATTAATGCGGTTTTTTAATTTAATTGAAATTTTACAAGCAGGTGTTTCAATATTTTATTAAATTTTTTGTATATTTTTTCATCTTTATAACTGTAAAAAAAAAATTCTCTAAAATTTCATTTAGAATTTTTGTGGTTTACTGTCAGAATACCACACAAACCATCAATTTAACACATAACCTTTTGGAATATTTTTATCACCACATTTGCTTGGTGACTGATACACTGACTGATTGTGAGCATCCGTGAGTGAGTGTGTAAGGCGAGTAGAGAGTTAATAAGTTAAATATTGATATTTGATGCGGTTTACCGCATTATAATTAAAGCCAACTGTTGTTATTGCTGTTATTGTTGACTTCTCTAGTCCTTTCTTCTTCTACTACAATCAGTATGTATTTCCATTTAATTATTTCATAAGATGACAATAGTTGTTGTTGTTGTTATTGTTGTTGGTGGAGGTGGTTTAGGTTTGTGGGTCGTGGCTCGCCCTTTATAAATAATGTTGCGTATCAATGTTCTTACGTAAGTGTGTGCTGGTAAGGCAATTTAATCAAGAAAATGTAAAATAACTCAATATGTTACTCTCACTCCTTGATCGAGAGATATGGCTGGAAATAAAGGCTGCTAATTAACGGCCACAAAATAGAGACAGTCAAGAGTATTTGAAAACAAAATGGAGATAGAAAAACAAGTCGTATCAATGCTATTTACATGTACACTTAAAAAATATGAAAAAAAAATTAAGTTGGAAAGTCCTCACAGCACGGTGCTATGTAAAGGGTCCGCCATCTAAAGTTTTTTTCCAACTAGTACTTATTTCGTGAATGGTACCACTTAGCTCATATCTGATTTGACAGATAATTAGTTTTATCATTCCGCTGAACGAATATGAAAGCGTATAAGCTAGAACAGCGCTGGAAATCTGGGCCTGCGATCGACTTACAGAAGATGCTGATTTTTCCATAAAAATCATCTTTGCAGATGAAGCTAATTTTGATCTTGGCGGGTATGTAAACAAGCAAAATTGTCGCATTTGGAGCACAGAAAACTCGCACACATACATTGAAAAGCCCATATACCCAAGACGAGTCACTATTTTGTGCGGATTTTGGTCCAGGGGCATAATTGGGCGATTTTTCTTCGAAAATGAGCAAGGAATGGCCGTTACAGTCAATGGCGATCGTTATCAGACCATGTTGAACGAATTTTTGTTCACAAAAATTGAAGAGGAGAATATTAGCAACATTTGGTTTCAACAAGACGGCGCTACGTGACACACAGCCGAAGCTACACTCGATGTTTTTAGCCCTGTGTTTGAAGATCGCATTATCAGCCGCAAAGCTGATGTCGTTTGGCCACCTAGAAGCTGCGATTTGACACCGTTGGACTATTATTTGTGGGGTGCCGTCAAAGATAAGTGTTACGCCAACAAGCCAGAGACAATATTCAGGAAGCCATTTGTAAAATACAGCTGCACACAATCGATAATGTGCTTAAAAATTGGACCGATCGTGTAGGCTACTGCATGGCCAGCCGATTTTCAAAAAAAAAAGTTATTGGGCGGAACCTTTACTTAAAGCTTAAGCAAATTCTTTGCCAATTTTTAGCAAATCTGGTTCCGCCATGTCTTTGGTTAATTATAGCCCTATAATTGTAACAACGCTCTTGAGTCATCTACTAAAAAAAATATCTGAGTTCCACATTAATGCTCTACTAGTTGAGTGTATAGTAATGCAAGTATGTTGTGCTACCAGCAAAAGTATTGGATCAGATGGTATTTTTTTTATGGGATTTGATTTCGTTAGGCAATTTGGCAGTATGTAAGGTATTACGAAGGCAGAAGATCATTTAAGGAAATCTAGTAAAGACAATGGTCTGTTATTAGATGAGATGATGAATCAACACATCCATCTGTAACCTAAATAGTAGGTTAGAGAGAAATCACGTTGATGTAGAATATTATGAGACCCAATTCTTGTATTGACACAATTCCTACAAACAGTAGCAAGTAGTAGTAACAGCGGTTATAATTTGATTGAAGAAGTCGAACATGATTTCTTTGTTCTAGACTTGAATGCGAAAAGACAGTTCGAAACTAAGATAAGGTAAGAATGAGCGATAACATCCAACTGATAACAAGTAGGATCACCAACAAGTGAGAAGTATACTATAAAGTCTAGATAGCTATTGTGTAGCTGTAATGGCCTACTCATCCCACTGAAATATTATTTCATGGAGCTACCCTCTGGACTATGACGACGCATAGGCTGTTTCTGTCTTTTGCTTCGTAAATTCCCCGAGGACTAGGCAGCTATTGTGGAGCTTAAATGACTTACTCATGCCTGTAAAGAAATGCTCCATAGAGCTAATATCTTGAGTAGAGCGATGCTTAAGCTACTTTCCCCTCCAAAAGTCTAACACATAACCACATGATGGTTTTACCTTCTTAAAAAATTATTAAGCGCAGTGCCCATGCATAGGTGTCTAAAAATATCTGAAGCTCCACTGCACTATTGGCAATGGAATTTATCATAGAGTATTTTCTGGAGATTTGGTTCTAAATCACAACCTCCACATTTATGTTGTTAACTGTGTGGTCTTTAGACTTGTGGGATAGGTGTCTAAAATAGGTGTCTCCGTGCATAGGTGTCTAAAAATATCTTCAGCTTCACTACACTATTGGCAATGCAATTTACTGTGTAGCCTCTAGACTTATGGGACCGGAATCCTACTCTAGTTTTACCTGTTCTACTTCCAGGGTAAGATTAAAGAGTGGGAGCTTGAACTCCATTCGTCATTTTTAGCAGAAACCTGGATGGAAGGCAAGTGAATTAGCTTCGGAAACTTATCGGTTTCCTGATGGGTCACTATCTGAAATATCATCTCTTTAATTCGCTATAGCATTGAGACCCTTCTCTGAACGTGCTGGTTTGGCAAACATTCGAAGGCGAACGTTATAGAGAATAAACCTGAGTGGGTTTGTCCACATAGGGATGATAAAGAATCTTATCAGTCGTTTCTCCTGCCTGAGACGAATATTTATAAGTTTTTTTATTTGGCTTGAACTGGCTCATTGGCTACCAATTGGGGAAATTGTGGATGTTCTTCTATAGACTGTTCTTGGTACCGAACCAAGAAAATAGTCATCTGTCTATGAATATTGACGCGATAAAGGAGTTAATAGGCATTCTTTTGAGTGATTACCACTTATTACAACTTGTGCATTAGCGGAGTGTTTGTAACCATGGAGTGTTTGCATAATAGACCTTTTGGGTCGCAGTACCAACTCCCAGGCTGTGTTACTAAGCGTGATGGCGAAATATTTCGATAGCAGGCTCATATGGATACCGGTACACAGCGATATTCCAGGGAACTGTGAATGGTCAGACGACACAGGTTCTTCCGCCAAAAGAATTTGTCTGTTTTTCTATCCTTACTTATCGCCTGTATCTTATGTGCTGGGCCAGAAAAATGTTCTCCAGACGATGGAGATAGATATCTTCTTGCAAGCAGACGAAAGAGCTGTGACTGGTGGTTGTTTGGAAGATGTCTAGTCAGCTGGTGAACCTACCAAGACGAAGAATTTCAGTTATGGTGGGTATGCACTTATTCCATTTTCTAGTGGGTAGACATGCGGTACGTCTGAGGCACAGTGGGTCTATGTTATGCAGCTACTGCGGTAAGGGAGAGGTGGTAACCTCGAGACATTTGCTTCTGGAAAGTTCGCCGCCATTTAGGCTGAGGTTAAGGGTCATGGACCATCTTATGGAGCCCGAATTGCTACTGGGAGTACCGGTGGGTTATATCGGTCGCTTCGTAATTGTAACCAGCTTGGACTCGGTGGTCATGTAGACCTGTTTTTTTTATTTTCTTTCTTTTCCAGGATTATTATGGAGTGCGGCATCACGATGGGCCTTTTTAGCCTAAGTACGCTGGTCCTAGGAACGACGGCTGGGTTTAACCTAACCCAACCTATATCACAGTGCCATAGCTAGTTAAGGCCTTTTGTCCTTTTCCAATAATAATAATGAATAATAATCGCGTCTACTCATCACTAACAGAAATTGAAGTTCTCAGTTTCCTGATGCAGTGATACAAGACTTAAGTCTGTGGTCCTTTCTATAAGGCTGTTAGACAACCATGGATTAGATAACCAGAAAGCTATAAACTGATTCTAATCAAAAGCATCTAAATATTTTCTTCAGCATTTACTTTGACTTCAGTGTATGCCTAGTGACTAGCCGTGGTGTTTCCACATTTAATCTCTTGGCTTAGACTACAAAAGTTTTAAAATGAGCAGCAGTTGATCATGTATTCAATATCATAATCTTCGAAATTCACAATTTTTAATTATTGAAAAAATTAACCCAAATTTTCCCGAAACATATTGTAAAAAATTTTAATTTTTGAGATAATTATGTTCACTCATAAGCTTAATTGCCTTCTTAATCAATTAAGGCTTTAATTGAGCTCAATTTACCATACAATTTATAAATTGCTCAATTAGTATTTAAATGTACAATTAATTGCATAAAATTCATAATGCAACCCAGTGTGAAGCATGTAGAATGAGGAGTGGCAGCTCTGTATGAAGTATGTTCAGTAAGGAGTGACAAGCATATACAGTAAGAAAAATATATGTATATTCGCGCAAATTTTCAAACAGAATTCATTAAAGTCGTCAGTTTTATGATTATAAATAATGGGTCCGCCATCTAACACTTTTTTTTCAACTAGTGCTTATTTCGTGAATGGTAACAATTAGAGCTCATGTCTGATTTGACAGATAATTTGTTTTATCCTTCCGCTGAACGAATATGGTTGTGTATACGCTTGAACAACGCTGGGAAATATTGCGACATTACTTTGAAAATCATGGTAATGTTGCAGAATCAAAAATTATCTTTTCAGATGAAATTAATTTTGATTTTGGCGAGTATGTAAACAAGAAAAATTGTCGCATTTGGGGCACAGAAAACCCGCATGCATATATTGAAAACCCGAGACACTGTTTAGTGCGGATTTTGGTCCAGGAGCATAATTCGAAAATGAGCAAGGAATGGCCGTTACAGTCAATGGCGATCGTTATCGGGCCATGTTGAACGAATTTTTGTTCACAAAAATTGAAGAGGATATAAGCAACATTTGATTTCAACAGGACGACGCTACGTGCCACACAGCCAAAGCTACACTCGATGTTTTGCGCCCTGTTTTAAAAACAAATTAATTGGCGGACCCTATACATGCTTTTTGAACGCTAAAGTTTAATTAATTTTAAGTTTCATATTCGAAATTTACAAATTTAAGTTTTTATGAACAAAATGTTTCTTATCACTTTCGCCTGCCCAAAGCTAATTGTTTACTGTTAATTGCGTTATGTGTAAACACTAAATATATTGGGGCAATTTAAAAATTAATTGACTCAATTAAAACGTATGTATGAACATGGTATTAACCAATTCCACTGAAACTTTTTAATAATAAACAGTGATGCCTTTTAAACAGCAAATTGTATAGTTATTTTAATGAAATTTGTTTGTTTTTGCTGTCTTAACAAAAGCCTTAACAACAAAGTCGTACTATAACATAAATCCCTAATCTGATTTCTAATGTTCAGTTCGCAGCTCTGCAATATCGCTTTCCATAAATATACTCCGACTAAAGTATTCTCATTATTTCAGAAAAGTTGTACAAAATATTCGGATGCAATAATTTAGAGGAAAAAACTAAGAGGAAAAGACTATAAGTGCGTGTCGATTTGTTCCATAAAACCTTTCAAAGTATAGACTCCAGTCCAGCAAAAATTTAATTAAATTTTTTACTTTTTCCAAATAAAAATTAATTAATATTTCTTTAAGTGTAAAATAAAACTATGGCCTACGTTTCAAAAACAAAATAACACACAAATGACCATTAATGAGTCAACAAAATACAATTCATGTTAAGCTTCTTACAAAATTCTACTTAAAACCATATTTAGTACTATAAGGCAATTATACTTTATGGCCTCCATTGTAAATTGTGATTAAAAGTACGAGTAGGTATGAAAGCAAAAATTAATAATTAAATATAATTTTTCATAAAAACAAGTATGAATATAAAACTTAGTAATTAAAAATAATTATATTTAATTTAGTTTTTCTATAAAACTAAGTACTTAAAAAAACAATTTTGTATGAAATAATAATGATTAATAAAAACAATCTTTTTTCCATCCGTTCTGTTAATCCCAAAAATAATGGATCAGAAAAAATTTTATTTTACAAAAATATACGCCAATTTTATCATTTCCATTCGTACATAAACAGATTCTAAAAATTTAATTTTAAATTGCAAATTACACAATAAAAAAATTAAATAGAAAAAAAGTAAAAAAACAAACAGGGAATAACCATTAAATAAATTTGATAATAATCACATACACTTCTCTCCCTTTTTCAAGAAGAAAAAAATTTAAATTTATCACTGATTCAATAAAATTCCAATTCAATACTGAATAAATTTAGAGAGAAGAAGAAGAATAAAACTGGAAATAAATGCTTGTGATTTCAGGAAAAATAGAGAAAAACCATGTTTTCCATACTCTGAGAAATTTGAGTAAGGAAAGGAAGTGCAGTTCTCAGTCGGAGTTGTTTAGTAAGGATTTAGAAAGAATTTCGAAAGAAAGAAATCGCAATTTAAAAAAAACCGTTTTCGGTTAAAAATTTATCATTTATTTTTTCAGGCCGTACAACTCCAGAAGGCCAATACGTTGAGTTACGTTACGTTGAACCTACACATATATCGTGTGTAGATAGGCACCTGAACAATACCCTCGACCTTTTCCTCACTACACACCCTGAAAAGTATGTAGTTGAGGTTCATGCACCTCTCGGAAATTCGGATCATTGCACAGTTTCTGCCTCATTCTCGTCCACCGCTCTTCGCGAGGTTCCACCCACGGCTACGGAAAACTCTATTTTTAACTACAAGGATGCTCGTTGGGCTGAGCTGAACGATTTTTTGGGCATTTTAATTTCTGCCATGGCATGGTGGTGAATATAATAAGGCCAGGAATGGATATTTTCATCCCATCCAAAAAGCTTTCGATTAAACCCAAAAACAAATCTTGGTTTAATCTGACGTCAAATTCAGAGAGGAAGCATTCAGGAATTGGCGCAATAACAAATGTGCCCACACTGATTTGCTTCGCAAACAGGCGAGATCTTCATGTGCCGCAGTACTTAGATGCGAAAAAACTTCTACGAGCAGCGCCTTCGTGCTAAAGTTCTTACTTTTCCGCGGGGGAAGTAAAAACTTTTGGTCATTCGTTAAAAGGCTGAACAACAACGCTAGTTCGGTTCCTGCTCTTATAAAGAATAACCACACATTCATGAACCCGGTTGAAAAGGCAAACCTTTTGGCCGAAATGTTTGCAAGTAATTCTCACTTGCCGGAGAGCGTTCAACCACTGCCCGAACTTGAAGGAGTATCAGTAACTATGCCTTGCAAATCTCAACGTTAACAAGTCTTCTGGGCCGGATGGCATACCAGCACCGGTCCTGAAACAGTGCTCTTCGATGTTTGCGCATCCATTAGCTCACCTTTTCAGTGCTTCATATCGCGCCGGTATTTTTCCATCTTGCTGGAGGGTGGCTAATGTAGTGCCAATCCCCAAAAAGGGCGAGGCTAGTAACCCTGAGAACTACCGTCCAATAGCAGTTTGTTCCGCACTCTCCAAGGTTATGAAAAGTATGATTGATTAATCACCACCTTGTGGGATATCTGGAGTCCAATGATTTACTTAGCGATCGTCAGTACGGTTTCCGAAAGAGCTGTTCTGCTGGTGACCTGCTGGCGTTGCTCTCGGAGAAGTGGAACAAGTCCATTCATGGTTTTGGCGAAAGTAAGGTTGTGGCTCTGGATATCTCAAAGACGTTTGATAGAGTTTGACACGAGGCTCTCATTTCGAAACTTAATGCGTTTGGTGTCGGTAGTCACTTATCTCGATTTATATCGAGTTTTCTCAGAGATCGCTCTATAGATGGGGTCTCATCCGACGAGTTCAGGTTAAACTCAGGGGTACCGCAAGGCTCTGTTCTTTCTCCTACTCTTTTTCTAATATTTCTTACGACTTTCTACTTCTCACTTCTAATCTTATCTACTCTTTTGTGGATGACAGCAACATTTGTCACTCATATTCTTTTGATCGTAGACCAAGCCGTTTGGAGGTTGGGGCAAGAAGGAACGTCACATTCACAAGTGACCGAGTGGGGTCATGCGAACAGAGTCGATTTTAATGCACGTAAAACTCAATGTTGTTTTTTAACACACAGACGTGGTGGTGTGCTGTCATCTGTGTCAATGGATTATGTGGATATTGAGGAATCAGATGCTCTTGATGTTCTGGGCATGAGAATTCACTGTGATGTTCGTTGGAATGATCACATATTTCAAGTGTCGAAAGAAGCATTGAAGTGCCTTGATTTTTTGAGACGGTGCAAGAAGTACTTCACTCCATTTGATCTCCTTAATATTTACAAGACCTATATCCGACCCAAAATGGAATACAACTCTCATGTATGGGCCGGTGCTTCAAAGTTTATTTTGGAGCATCTCGACTGCGTACAGGAGAGGGCGAAGATGCTCATCAATGACGGTAGGGTAGCCAACTCTATCGATTCATTGGGGCACCGTCGCAATGTGGCGTGTGTTTCATTGCTCTATCGGTACTATAACGAAATGTGTTCTAACGAAATTAAGGGATTAATTCCCAAAAATCATATATTTTTACGTAGTACTCGTATTTCTCGTAGAGCACATCCCTTTGTAGTTGATTGTCCAGTAAATCGCACAACGCATTATAGGGAGAATTCGTTCTTTGGTCGCACTGTTCGGTTGTGGAATAATCTTCCAGCGAAAGTATTTCCTGCCACTTACGACATGAGCAAATTTAAATCTAACGTCCATAAACACTACTCCCTCTGTCCTTCTTCCAATAACCTATTTTCCTAGTAGCAGCACAATGCACTGCATAAGTAGGAGCCATCCTGCGCCTGGGTGCTAGTCTTATATGAAAAAAAATAACCAGTTAACCGGTTCTGCTATTAAAATAACATTCTTTTCAATTCAAGTTGCATTAGCAAATAAAATTGATAAATTTTTGTCCCACGTTGTAGTCTCTAGCAAGTAAGAATGCTAGAACAATGTTCGGCTTTTTACGGCCTTAACCGACATTTGTTCCTCGACACCGCATCGCCCTAATATTTCATTCAGTGATTTATTAACTTTTTTTTTGTAAAAGTCTTACTTGCCAGCGCCTACAGACTACTTGTTATAGAATCCAGTTTTGCTTGCTGCACAATAGCGTCAATCTCATAAACATATTGAAGGTGGTTAATAATTTCTGATGTCGGAGAGCTTTTTCAGCTTAGTATTTAAGGACAATCAATATATCAAGATTTAACCTTTCCATCCATTTCCAAATATTTTCACACTTCAGAGGACATGTATAGAAACATACATGCATGCATCATACTCGTATATTTAATAGTGTGTGCCAGCCACTGTGGTATGTTAGGTAAGACACCCGCCTACCAACCAGGAAGTTTTTAGTTCAATTACTGAACTGGGCCACGCCATCTGACAATTTTTAACAGCGGTATCACCTCACAACATTGCTAGTGGCTGGTTTTAACTATTTATGTTTGAAAAACTTTACTAACTATAACATCTGCCGTTCGGAGCTGGCGTTTATGGGTCACTTTCAATAAATCTATTTCTCCATAAATAAAAAATTAATATTTATTTTCAGAAACTGAGAAAAAGTTATTGTTGCTTAAGTGTGCATATCTTTTTTGATCTGTCATGGTTTTTACGTTATTCGTGCAACGTTCAATGTTGTCACATACAATATAGGAGGGCAGATTGATATTGAAGCTACCTACGTAGGAAAAAAACATATTTTTTTTTAAACCATTCATTTCTCGACATAGTCTCCTTTTAGCTCAATACACTTAGTAAGACGATTTTCCAGCTTTTTTATACCATCTGAATAATACGATTTTGGGAACTCCTCAAAATACGCATTAGTTTCGGTAATCACTTCTTCGTTTAAGATGAATCTTTTTCTTGCGAGCCATTTTTTCAAGTTTGGAAACAGGAAAAAGTCATTAGGGGATAAATCTGTACTATAAGGTGGATGATCAACCAATTCGAAGTAGATTTCTCGCAGTTTTAGCATCGTATCTAATGCTGTGTGAACCGTGTGTTGTCTCGAAGAAAGAGCACTTTTTTCTTGCTTAAATGTGGTCGTCTTCCCTTGGTTGCTTCAACCAGTTGATCCAATAATGAACGATAATACTGTCCTGTGATTAAGGATCCCTTTTCAAAATAATCGATGAGCAATATTCCATTTGCATCCCAAAATACAGTGGCCATAACCTTTCCAGCCGATTTCGCTTTCTTCGCCTTCTTCGGAGCACTTCCGCCATTGCTTCGATTGATTTTAAGTTTCAGGTGTGTACTGGTGTACCCATGTCTCATCAACAGTTATTAATCTACGCCAAAAATCAGCAGGATTATTCTTTATCATGTCCAAACACCGCTGTGAAATGATCTGTCGAATTCGTTTTTGTTCAACACTGAGCAAACGCGGCACCCATCTTGCCGATAGCTTCTTCATATGCAAATGTTCATGAAAAATGTTGAACATACGTTCATATGATATGTTTACCATTTCAGCAATCTCACGTATTTTGACCTGGCGATCATTCATACCTATATCGCGTATTTTATTGATATTTTCTGCAGTAACTACCTCTTTTGGCCTTCCTGTTGATGGTATTGTTGCAGTGCTTGTTCGGCCCCGTTTAAATTCAGCAATCCAATATTTTACCATATAATCTGACGGAGCAGATTCGCCGTAATGTTTATCAGGCTTTTCTTTTATCTCTTTCGCCGTTTTGCCTTTCAAATAATAGTGTTTAATCACTACACGAAATTCACTTTTTTCCATTTTCCAAGAAACACAAAAGTTGCTTACTTCAAACGACTACAACAAATAAACTAATCGATGAATTTGGCTAAAATTTTAACAGCTGACGTTTGACAGATCGTTATTTCTAAGAAAAAAAAGTTTATGTGTTTGTGCAGCCATCTAGCACTAGGTAGTTTCAATGTCAATCCGCCATCGTAAAACTAAAACGTTATCTAGTATTAAATTTAGAAAAATACTTAAACGACGAGTATATTTGCACTAAAATATATAAAAACATATAAAAATAAATTGTGTGCCGCTGTGGTATGGTAGGTAAGACATCCGCCTACCAACCAGAAGTTCCTCGGCTTAAAACCATAACAAGCCATCTGAAAACGAAAAAGTTTTTTCAACAGCGGTATCATCTCACAACATTAGCTAGTATCTGGTTATGACTATTACTCTAATGCATTTGCCGTTCGGAGCCGGCTTTAAGCTGTAGGTCCCTTTCAATGAGTCTCAAAATAGAATCGGGTGCAGCTCATTGACTGAGAGAAGTCCCCATGTTCCTTCATGGAATGTTAAGGGAATTATATATAAATAAATTAACCGGTTAATCGTGTTAAAATAACCGGTTTATTCGGTACTCGAAAACTGGACATTTCAAATAAACTATATTCGACAAAACAAAACAAAAGCAGTTAAATCCCGTCGACTAATAGCCTTTCGATCTCTCTAGTGCGTATACTTTATGAGTAATTGCTTATTAATATTGTGCATACGCTTAGGGGTTCTTAAAGAAAGATAGGTTAAGAGAGTAGAATTATTTGAAAAAAAATTCAAGCTCTGCTACTAATTCTAATATAGCGAATTGTAATTTAATTTAATTTTGTACTTACTCAGTTGACTTGTAGTATACTCGTAGAACTTTGCAATACATATTTAGTAAAAAAATAAAATTATATTGTGGTTTACTTTTCCTGGTTTCAATATATTGTTGAACTCACAATATGACATTTATACTTTTAATTTACACCATTTCCAATTGAAAATATGTTTTCTTTTTCTTAATTAAACCTATACTATAATCAGGGCGTGGTGTAGGGATTAACGCAGAGGCATACAATACAAACGGCCCAGGTTCGAATCCCAGCAGAGGACATGACGAAAAAAATTTGATTGCGGTTTCGATTGTTTGAAAACTTCAACTTCTATCCCCACTAACTCTCTAGCTTACCTCTGGTGATGACGACAAATATCAGACCGATCATGAGAAGAAAAACGCCATCTATTAGGAAATAATTACAATGCTAACTAAGTAAGGATCACCACCACTTAGCAAGGATCTTCACCATTACACACAATCATGTGGAAGCGAAAGTTATAGAGATGCTTTGTGGAAAGCCAATATGCTCCTTAGAAGAGTAAGGGAAGGAAAATACTAAATGAGTAAAAAATATTTAACAAATTTAGATAGAAATTAATTGTAACAAATTTAAAAGAAATGAAAAGATTTAGAGATATACCACGTTGTGAAAATCGATATTCGATTACCAAAAATATTTTTTAAGCTTAAAAGGACTCTAAGCCACAAAGAAACAAAAAATCTATTTTACAAAATTTGTTTTCTAAAATAGCTTAGTACCGCTTAATTTTAAAATTTTCTTGTCACCGACATAAACAGTTGTGATATTTCGGGTCTTATATCCATTGAAGTGGCGTGGTGTATTGGTTAAAGTACACGCATACAACACAGAACTCCATCTTCGAATTTCCATCAGAGCTCATGAAGAAAAAATTATTATTATTATTCGAGTGGTTAATTAAGGCACTTCTTAAACCTCCCTTTAAACAAATTCATCCAAAGATATCCCCTCAGACCTTTTACCTTACCTATGGCGACTATAGCATGAACTCGACTTGAAAATCAAATGATTAATGAGACTGAAACAAGGCAATGAATGCTTGGTAGAAAATCATATGCACCCAAGTGAAGTAACTGCATATGCTACATGTCGGGTGTTACATGATAACCAGCAGAGCTTTGCATTCGGAAAAGAAGTTCTACAAGGCTTTGTAATATGATATTGTTACGTTTTTACCTTTTTAAAAACGTGTATTTATGAGTTCGTAAATTGTAGTTAAAATAAAATAAATTTTTTATTTTAATTAAAATCCTTTATTGAACACAATTTTGTGCACCACTGATTGTAACCTTTTTTACAAGCAATAACAATTTTCTATCTTAATTACTCCACCTCTTTACAAGTTTGTAAACAACAACAATAACTCGACAGATCTTTCTACCTAAAGATCTTTCAACCGGATCGTAGTTATAACTTAAGTTCGATCACAACTTAAATTCTCTTCGACCAGAGTTTAACCATTCTAAACTCTCTTTACGCTGACTTCAAACCCATAGAATCGTTCGCTAAGCTAACTTTACTTAAACTGATTATTATTCCCATCGATGTGCTTTTTATATGGCTGAGTAAACAACACATCGAAAGCTTGCGAACCTCTCGATATTTCAGGTAGATTCTATTTCTTTCTTTTATTTTCTTTTTACTTCTTATGTTGCATTGCGAATGTAAGCATCTACTTCTTCCAGGTCTTTTTATTTGTTATTGTCTGTTACTTTTAGTTTTGTTATTGCCTTTTTATATAAAGTGGCGATTTGGTTATTTGTAAACAGCACGTATAGTTATTCTTGCAGCTTTTGTTTATTTATTTTAGCGATGTAATAAACACTGGGGTGCCCAACCTTATTTTTGTAACAATATTTACTGTTCTTTTTTTTTTTGTTTTTTTTTTTTTTTTTTTTTTTTTGATGTAATACTGTCCAAAGTCTTAATACATAGAAGAACATTGTAAGGGACTACAGATTGAAAACTTAGACTATGCAGATGATACTGCAGTACAGGAATACAATCGCTTGCAGATAATCCTACGCATCTTCTGACCGATGGTAGAGTCAAACACAGATATAAGAAGAAGAGCCAACCAAGAGCCATAATTAAAATTAAAATAAGAAAATATATGTTGAACTAAATGGAAGAAGATTATCACGCCAGGAAAGCTATTGACTGGAATCCTCAGGATATGACTGAACTCAAACAAAGTTAAGCAACAGAACTTTTGGTACGATCTTGACGTGATCCTATGCTCTACAAAACAGTAAAAGAAAAAAATATATATTTTGGCCGAATAAATGAAGAAGGTATTATACACCTTTGTATGTGAAAAACACCATTAACAGAGTAACAAGGGGCATGGGTACCAAGATGTTTTTTTTCGCAGCTGTACTGCTAGTGTTTATCATTAACTTATACCCTTTTTTTTCTAAGATGTGGCGTTGCATGACATTTTTTATGCTTTTTCGTATCAGCTTGTTTTTAAGAGCTTTCGGATTTTACTTAAATAAAAAAACACATAAAATTAAGACAAACGTATGTACGATCTAGGCTTCACCTCAAATGGTTCATACGCTGAATCCAGCGTGTATGCCAATGCTCCGGTATCTCAGGAATAAATTTTTCATAATGGCTTCCAGCCGTTGAGAGCTTACCTCTATAGACATGAGCCTTAACATAGCCCCACATAAAATAGTCTAAAGGCGTTAAATCGTACGATCTCGGTGGCATATTGACCGGCCGTAAGCGTGAAATAAACTGTTTACTGAACTCGGCTCACATTTTGGATATTGTTTCGCGTGCTGTGTGGCATGTGGCACCGTCTGTTTAAAACCACATGTCAGCCAAGTCCAGCTCTTTCATTTTGGAAAAAAAAAACTTTTTAACTTTCACACGTTAGTACTCGCCATTCACAGTAAAGTGCCTGTCTTCTTCGTCCTTGAAAAGTACGGTCCGATGATGCCACCAGCCCATAATCCGCACCAAACAGTGTATTTTTCTGGATGCATTGGCAGTTTTTGCAATACTTCTGGCTGCACTTCACACCAAAGACGGCAATTATACTTTTCACGTATCCATTCAACCAGAAATGAGCTTTGTCGCCGAAGACAATTTTTCAAAAAAAAAATTGGACCTTTATTGGTTCCAACTGAATTTTGATGCTGAAATTCAATAGTCTGCAAGCGTTGTTCAGTTGTAAGTCAATTCATGGTTAAATTATAGACTAAATTGAACATGTTTGAGAGTAATATGTTACACGAAAACAGCTGATCTACCAAAAACAGTGTTGCCAAACATAAGTTGCTAAAAAACAAAAGAAGCCTCCCTGACATTCCGGCTCAACTTATCACTGGCGAAGATGACAAACATTACAAGAATATTCAGGAGAAAACGCCATCACTCACCAACAACATACTTAGCAAGGATCCACACCACTACACAATACACATCAATGAAGGCTTCGTTTCTTGGCAGCGATAAGATGGCAGCCTCATCATCTTGAATCGGGCTACAGTAGACTACACATCTACTTAGCTTGAAACAAATAATGATTCTGAAACTGAAAATAGGCAAAATAATGGACAGGACAACACGGCAACGGCCTTTGGCACAACTCGAACATCAACTAGCATTCTATAAGACTGACATCTTAGGCATCTTACTACGGCGAGTGGTAACCTTGTGCTGTAGAACGGAACGGAAAATGGTGGCAAAAGCGGAGTCGGATTCATTATGTCGAGAAAATCGAAGACTTCGTTTAGACATGAAGAATAATATCCGAGCGTGTGATAATGGATCGATTCAAGAGCATAGTACAGAACTATGCGCCCACAGAAAATGCCGAGTGTTGCCAAACATAAGTTGCTAAAAAAATCACCCGATAGCTGATGTTTCTTCTTGGACTGATCATCTGGAAAGGGCTTGAATTCTCTAATATATCTAAGTGATCAAATTTTTTTCTTTTTTTTTTTTTGTATATGAGTGTCGAGTTTTTTGACTGTGTGTTGTATTCGAAAATATTTTTCAGCGGCCACATTATTTTTTATTTTATTACAAAACTTTGGATATCTTAATGGCATCATAGCAATGGTGTTCTTAACATCCAGGCAAATACAAATGCTTTAGTACAAGTACATACATTTATATTCTATGTATATTTGTATTTATAGTAGAAGTAGTAGTAATAGTAGTATTGGTAGTAGTGGTAGTAGTACATAAAAAGACAAGTTTACACCAAATGTGACCACTTTATTACTGGCAATAATAAATGGTAAAACATTTCAATTGCCATCATAAGCAAGACAAAGATGGAAAATCCAATCTCTATGGTCGTTTTATATTTTTCAACTTTCCATTTAAATATGTAATAGACCATATACATATACGAGTATATGTACATATGGATATGTATACAAGTGTGTGAATCTATATGTGTATTTTATATTATTTGACTGCCAAAGATTATTTTTATTTCCTCTTTTTTTACAAAATAAAAAGAAAGAAAAACATAAAAAAATTAAAATAATTTCAGTATGGAAAATGGATTGTTACATATGGACTTTAACAAACATACGAGAGTCGAATCGTACATTCAAACACACAATTATGTAGAAGGGGTTACATGTGTCGATATGTTGTTATTACACGTTGTTTTATATTTTATTGAAATGCAATTGTCGGCGACATTTTTCACACAGAGTGGTGTGGCTATGAAATTATAAAAGAACACAGTGGCTGTAGTTTGATGACATGGCGAAAAACATATACTTTTTCTTTAAACAAATCCGAGTTAGAGCAACATTTATTTTTACTCACCACCGTTTTTACTCACCACATTAAGTTTCGTAAATAAAAGAAAATGCAAAGTAAGTAAAGACAATTACAATAAGTCGTCGTTATTGTAAAATAATTTTTTAGTTAAATTGCTCTAAAGAAGAATGAATTTCTTTTTTCAAGTGCCAAGATAGACATTACAAAAGTAACTTTATTTTATTTAAAAAATCATCATCATTATCGTTTCTTTGTAAGGAAAAACCTTGCTAAGTTAGTTTTTAATTAAAACAAATGCAAAATCATTATTTTTTTATAAAAGAATTTAAAATTTAATTTTTAATAATGAATCGTTTATAGAATTATTTTAATTCATAAATTGTAATTATTGTTTTATTTTTATTAAATTATTATAAACAATCGTTACATATTGGTAATGAAGTCATTATAATTTCATTTAAAAATAATTTTTAAATTAAATTTTTTTAAAAAGATTCGAGAAAATTAAATCATTAAAAAAAATTATTTAATTTCGTAAATAATAATTACGTTTTTTGTCTTTATTGTTACATATTAATTGACAAACGTGAGCCCTATTAAATCGTGTAAATAATACAGGAGCAGTGTTGCCATAACTTCGAATTTTATGTAACCAAATTGATAAAAAAAATTACCAAAAAATAACTAAGATCTTAAGTCCTAATTTTAGTACAAAAAAACATTAACACTGACTGATTATAGACTGACAAAAAAATTGGTACAATAATTTATGAGGTATATTCTCCTATTTGGTGGTAGTGGTGTAGTGGTTAGAGTGTCACCGTACAACTGCGAACTCAGCCCAGGTTCGAGCCCCAGCAGAACACATTAAGGAGAAAATTTTAATGGCGGTTTTCGAGTATTTAATTAAAGAGACTTCAATTCCCTCCAGGTGAAAACATTCATAAGAAGCCTCCCTGACATTCCGGCTCAACTTACCACTGGCGAAGATGACAGACATTACAAGAATATTCAGGAGAAAGCGCCATCACCACCCACACACACTTAGCAAGGATCCTCACCATCAACATACTTAGCAAGGATCCTCACCACTACACAATACAACACAACACAATTCAATAGAGGCTTCGTTTCTTGGCGGAGATAAGATGGCAGCCCCATCATCTTGAATCGGGCTACAGTAGACTACACATCTACTTAGCTTGAAACAAATAATGATTTTGAAACTGAAAAAAGGCAAAGTAATGGACAGGACAACACGGCAACGGCCTTTGGCACAACTCGAACATCAACTAGACTGACATCTTGGGTATCTTACTACGGCGAGTGGTAACCTTGTGCTGTAGAGCGAAACGGAAAATGGTGGCAAAAGCGGAGTCGGATTCATAATGTCGAGAAAATCGAGGACTGCATTTAGACATGAAGAATAATATCCGAGCGTGTGATAATGGATCGATTCAAAAGCATAGTACAGAACTATGCGCCCACAGAAGATGCCGAGGACGCTAAGAAAGATGAATTCTACGCACAAGTAATATCAGCGCTCAGCAGTATTCGAACGGATGACTTCAACGCGATAATAGGAAGCGACAACACCAACATCCGCTCTACCATGGGGATCAGGGTTCGAAACCCACTGGTTTTTTACTTAAAGGTTTTTGTAGTTTATTTACGACAAAAATGGGTTTAGTTTAAGTATTGGAAGCACATATTTATCAAAGTAACATCTTATTAAACCATTTCATCTTTTCCCACCTCTGAACTAATTTCCAAAATATCTTGTCTGAGAAAAACTCTCGTCTTTCGAGGCGATTTAACTTTCCTCAAAAGAAGCGATTCGGTGACATGCCAAAAGATATTGTGTTCGTCGAAATAGGTAATAATCAGAAGAAGCAGTATTCGTATAATACGGTAGATGCGGTATTTGATAATTTCAACAACAAAAATTTCTTGGCAAATTTTGTGTGTGAGTGAAGAACCGTTTTTATCACAATGCAAAGAAATCATATGCTGTCTGCTCCGAGTCTTAGCAGCTCATAATACAAAATGTCGCCTTGATTCCACAAAGAGGGCAAGGCTGCATTACAAATATTAAAACAACGTAATTGTACTAACAAACAAAAAATAATATTGAATTGAAAGAAATTTGACAGCAGTTATAAAACCCAATAAAACCGAAAAAACCCCATCAAAAAACCCAATAAACCCCGCCCACCGTGGTTTTTTATTTTATTTCATTTCATTTTTTTTCTTTTTGAAAACCCGGGTTTTTTCCAATCCTGATGGGAACGCACGGTTGTGAAGTTAACAATAACAATGGAGAGCAATTAATTGAGCTATGCCAGACATACCAAATAGTCATAGGTGGCTCTATTTTGTCATAGTCATAGGTGGCTCTATTTTACCGCATAAGAGAATTCATAAATACACAGGACATCCCAAGCGCAACTAACGCAAACAGATTGATCACATAAGCATGAGTAAAAGATAGAAAAGCTCTTTAGCGGATGTGAGAAATAAAAGCGGCGCTGACATCGGTAGTGACCACAAGCTTATTACAGGCGAAATCAAACTCAATTTGAAATGTTGAAGAAGAAACATTGCAGTCACAAGACGAAAGCGTTACCACCTACAGCAACTCCAGAATAACACGACCAGCAACGCATATCACAGCA
This sequence comes from Wohlfahrtia magnifica, assembly GCA_023159175.1. NCBI lineage: Eukaryota > Metazoa > Arthropoda > Insecta > Diptera > Sarcophagidae > Wohlfahrtia > Wohlfahrtia magnifica. The sequence goes on along the minus strand of JAKWBJ010000052.1, from coordinate 3,889,336 downwards.
ACATATAATCAAGTCGAAGAAGAAACACTGGGTATAGTGCAGTTACATAGAAAATCATGGATATCACACAACACCTGGAACCTCTCAAGAAGGGAACTTAAGTTGCAGCTAGACAACAACAATGTTACGAGGCAGCAATGCCAACAGCTGGCGAAGCAGGCTAAGAAAGCGGTCTAACAAGAACTGCAGAAGAAGCAGCTGGACAGAATAACATAAGAAAACTACTCCAGACGATAGACTATCTCACAAAAGAAAGTGTAGCAGGAATCAAGCACTTACTGATCGCAGTGGCACAATTATATCGAATAGTGAAGCACAAATGCAAAGATGGAGGAAACATTTCATAGAAATTAGCAACGTAACGGACACAGATGAAGACATTGAAGGTCTAACAAGAACAGCAGACGAAGCAGCTGGACAGAATAACATGAGAAAACTACACCAGACGATAGACTATCTCACAAAAAGAAAGTGTAGCAGGAATCAAGCACTTACTGATCGCGGTGGCACAATTATGTCGAATAGTGAAGCACATATGCATAGATGGAGAAAACATTTCGAAGAAATTAACAACGTAACGGACACAGATAAAGACATCGAAATGTACCATAACAGGCCTATACAAAATACGTTGAACTTAGCATGTAACCCTCCCAGTTTGAATGAAATAAAAGAGGCAATAGTGGGATTCAAAAATAATAAAGCTTCAGGCGAAGATGGCTTACTAGCGAAAATCTTTCTGGCAGACCTTACAACTGCATCTGAATTACTATGGCCTCATATCACATCAGCATGGGAGGAAAAGAGGCTGCCATCAACTTGGAAGGAAGTCATCATTGTGAAGCTATCAAAAAGTGACGACTTGAAACACCATATACAAGATACTAGCAGTCATAATACAAGGAAGGTTTCAGAGAAAACTAGAGAATATATTAAGAGACGAATAAAAACTGCGTAAACCAGGTCAACACTCTACGTATCCTAATAAAACAGCCTCTAAAATGACGTACCCTTGTGCGGAATATTACAATGACACGGTACCCAAATAAGATTAAGCCATCACTCATAGTGATTAGTGACATTTCCTCAGCGTCAGAAACTTAGTATACATAGACCCTAGGGATTTAATAGTACACTGACTGTCCGTATAAATTTAAACCTTCCGGACCATTGTGACACTATTCCCTAACAAGTCAGCAACCTCATAGCTAGCGGTCACATGTGTTTGAAATACACTGTAGCTATCCTGCACTCTGTAGCACCTACTGATATTAAGATCAGACGGATGGACGCCATTACCTACTCTACCATCCAACTTTGACCCGACCGTGTAGAATTGTTTACCTTCCAATACCCGTCCAACGATATTTTCCAGGTATTCTTATTCGGAATACATGGCCTTAGATTGTTTGGTAATACGCACAGGATACAGTGATCCGTCCTCACGGTAGACAAGTTAATCCGGTGCAACAGCTCAGTGAAATTCTCCGATAATCTAAAATCGCTTTCCCTGATTCTTAGTAGAGATATGAAAGCAGTCTTTTCGGCAATGTTATGGCATAATACTTGAGTATAAGTCAACGTAGCTTATTTTTTATGAGTATCTTAGTGAGTAATAAATATATTCCTTTAATTCTTTGCGTTCTAAAGCAAGTCATTATTAAGCCCACAATTATAATTGTTTCGATGTGATTGTTGAAATTTTTTGGATTTCAATTTAAATAAAATAAATGATTTGCTTTAAGCGTTTACATAAAATGTGCAATAATATTTTGTTGTAACACCTCTGACTACAAGCAATGCAGCCACAATTAAAATATTTTTTTATTTTAGTTACAACAACAGTTAAAAATTATATGAACACACACATACAAAAACACACATACAATTGTAAATTGAATTGTTGAAATTGAGAATCAAATAAATAGTTGTAATCTCATTATGTAACAATTTTCGGTTATTGTTTAATTTGTTGCACAATTTCGTATGATTGAATTCCCCTTTGGTATGTTGTAAAGCAAATAGTGTGTTGTGCAATGCCGTCGTAGCATGCTGCACATAATCAAATATGGTAGTAAGTTGTTAATATTATTATTGCAACACACACATGCACACACACACACTCAGTCACAGTTGTAATAATTGTTTTATCTATTTTGCAAATGCATCATTAAACAGCAATAGCAACAGCAGCAGTAGCATCAACGTCATCATCGTTATAAAGAGATGGTTGTATGTGTGAAAATTTGTTAAAATATTTACACAACAATAACAATAGAGAGGGAGATATGTGTTATGCATACATACACAGACACACTCGTGCACATTTATTATTTGTTGTATGTATTTTGGTGGCAGCAATGTTGCATGTATTTCCGCATGCATTCCTATAAATGCTATTCACTTTTATTTGATTATATTGCAACAGCAATAATTGTAGTGTTACAATTGCATTATAATTGTATTGGCGCTGCTTTTGTAATTATTATTACTGTTGCTGTTACTGTTGTTTGCTCGTATAGTTGAAATTTATAATTTTGTTTGGTTAAGCCAAACAGACATACACAGCGTAGCTATAAGTCATATTTAATTACTTTGAAACCTTGCCGGTTTTCTACAATGTTGCATTTGCAACAAATTTTTGAAATGATCAAATATGGCTATTGTAGAGCAGGTTTATTAACAGTTCATTTAAATATTTTGGGAATGAAAATAATAAAGGGCAAGTGCTAGTTTCGGAGTAAGAAAAAAAGGTTTAATTCAAGCTGTTCTTGAGCACATTAGCAGGAATTCTTCTTTAACGTTTCAATCAGTTTTTAGTTTCTAAATAACACAAGACTCCAAAAAAATTAATATTTTTTTTTTTTTTTTGGTCACTAAATGAAACGTGCAACCTCGATGTTGTTGATTTCCCGCTATATCGTAGAGTCATAGCTTGATATTTGCAAAAGCTACGAACGATTCATTAGCGGTCGTGAGTCAATAGAAGCTGATGAACGCAGTGGCAGACCATCAATATCGAAAACCGACGAAAACATTGATAAAATAAAACAAATGTTGGTCAATAAACGCAAACTAACCATCAGAGAGACAGCGGAGGACTTGAGCACTGCTTATGGATCCGTCCATGATATTTTGATTAACGATTTGTGTTTCCATCGTGCAGCTAAGTTGGTGCCAAAAGACTTTAAGGTCGCTAAAGACCTTGCGAGGCTGAATCCGATCCCACATTCATCGAAAGGATCATTACTGGAGACGAGATGTGGGTTTATAAGTACGACACGCAATTCAGACATTAGGCAAGTGAATGACGTTCACCAAATAAGCCGAGACCAAAAAAATCACGTCGTTTTCAATTAAAAAAAGAAGGAATTATACCAAATCCAGCAAGAATTAAAATGTAAAATTTTGATGGCCAAAATACCAAAATAAATGTTGATAACGGTTTTCATGGATTACAACGGTATAGTACATCATGAATTTTTGCCCCAAGGCCCGACAATAAACAAAGAGTATTGTTTGGGCGTTATGAGACGTTTGCGTGCAACAATTCACCGAAAGAGACCATAATTGTGGGCAGAAAACTCGTCGATTTTGCACCATGCCCGTCGCACAGTGCCAAATGCCATCCAACAGCCGCCAATTTGGCTTCCTGTGACTTCTTTCTGTTTAATCGATTTAAAAAATCATTACGGGTAACGCCCTTCAGCAGCCGAGAGGAAATAATGTCAAAATCGCGGGAAGCACTGATGGTCATACCGAAAACCGATGTTAAAAAATGCTTCGAGGATTGGATCAAGCGCTAGCATAAGTGTGTTGCAGTCGATGGGGATTACTTTAGATGAATAAACTTGTACTTTAATTTACTGAATAAATTCCGGGAACTTTTTGATCAAGGTGGTATGTTAACAAGCCACAGTCTTATCGAACATCAAGCACATTTGAACTAAAGAATGCGTATATGCTAATTTAACGGTGTGTATATACAACTCCCTTAACATTCCATGAAGGAACATGGGGACTTCTCTCAGTTAATGAGCCGCATCCGATTCTATTTTTAAACTCATTAAAAGGGGCCTGCAGGTTAAAGCCGGCTCCGAACGGTAAATGTTTTAGAGAAATTTTCAATAGTAAGTAATACTCATAACCAGTTACTAACTAATGTTATGAGGTGATACCGCTGTTGAGAAAACTTTTTTTCATTTTCAAATGCTTTGGTCTGGTATTGAACCGAGGGCCTTCTGGTTGGTAGGCGGATGTCTTACCTACCATACCACAGCGGCAGACAACTTAACGGTGTAGATCGTGTGTATTAGCACTAAATTTAATCTTAACAGGATTTTAATTTTTCCCAAATGTACGTTTACATAAATGGTTAACGGAAATATGTGAACTTTATTGATGACATAGGGTATAAAAAGCACCGTAAGCTTAATACATACCTTTGCTATATTTTTTAGTATTTTTTCTTTAATCCAATACTACGATATGACTCTTGAATTCATACGGTTTTCATGCAATAGCTGTATTCCTTTCGAAAGCCAAAAATATTTACTTGGCCTCTTCCTTTATTCGCTATTTTATTTATGCGTTTTAATATTGCAGTTCCGTTGTTATTTATTGTTTTCAATATAAGAAAAACTCACACATTTGCTGTTGCTACTGTAACTTCTTATGAAAAGAAAATTTAATTGAATTTTAAAAATATTTTTTGAAAGTATTTTAAGAGCGACGCTTAAATTGCGTTTAAAAATTTTTCGAAATAAAATTTAGGAAAGTTATGCCATAATAAATTTTGCTATTCAGAGTAAATTTCGAAAAAGATTTTTTTTCAAGCTTTATAAGTATGTACATACACATATAGTCCCTTATTTCAGGCGCGCCACGTTAAACAACAACAATTATCAGAATTTCATCATGTGCAGAACATGATACATTTCATTAAAAAAAAAAACAGGAAATACATGCTGGTTTCTATGTGTTTCAATTACTTTCTAGTATTTAACTACATTAAGAGCATCATAATCATTATAATTTTGATGGAATTGTTATCATCATCATCATCATCATCATCATCATCATCATCATCATCATCATCATCATCATCATCATCATCATCATTAGTAATGTAAAACAGAAGTAAATTAATATTTTTTTTTACTGTTTTTTGCAACATTTTAATTAATTTGAATGATTTTAATTGTGATGTTTTAACAACTCAATTTAAATAAGTAAATAAGTAACAACAACAACAGCAATTATAATAACAATAATAACATTTAAAACAAGTAAAAGTATACAGTGGTGGCCTTATAATTAGAAACGACTTAGCAGCACACATATTTGTTAATGTATTTTGAAAACTATGCTTTTTATTTTAAAACCAAAAACGAAAAATAGCAAAGCAATAGCAAACAAATCAGTATTAATTTTAAAATAAAACAATTCACAGCATCAATAACATTTTTTAGAAAATTTACTGAAAACAAAAAATATCAATTTCGGCTTGATCACACAATTAGAGACTTGAAAATATCTTCATAAAGTCAAACAAAATGGGCACATCTTCTAATATTTTGTTGAAAAACCCTAATTTTGGCAATATTAGCTAGTCTCTTCGGTAAACTTCTTATTAAACGTTGGCATGTTTGCTGGGATATGTTTCGCCAGCTTTGCTGCACCAACTGAAGCAACTCATCATTATTTTTGTCCTTCAGAGATCTCTTAACAATTGTCCATAAGTTTAAAATTGGGTTGAGATCAGGACTTTGGGGTGGCCAGTCCAGAACATCAATATTTTGATCCGAAAGCCAACACTTCACTAAGCTTGAAGTGTGCTTTTTGTCATTGTCATGTTGGAAAAGGAATATGGTTTTATTACATTTTCCAAAATGTTGTTATATTGATGTTGATCCATTATTCCCTAAATTCTCACAATTGGACCCACATCACGCCAAGAAAAAGCACCGTGTTTCACCGTTTTCACTGTGTACCTGGGATCTAAAGCTTTGTTTGGAGGACGTCTTACATATGTTTTTCCATCAAATTGGAACAAATTGAACTTGGATTCATCACACCACAGAACTCTATTCCAGAAACGTGGATCTTTTGTATCCATATCTCTTGCAAACATGCGGTTTTTTTTGTGCAATGCACCCACGAAGTCCAGACTCTTGTAAACGCCTCCTTAATGTTCATGTGGATATTTTAGAGTTTAATTGTTGTCGAATTTCAGCCTTTATTTCGCACGATGATAAGAATGGGTTTCTCTTACTGGCTCTACAAATAATTTTATCTTCTGCTGGAGTGGTCTTTCTTGTTTGTTTTATTGTGCAAATGGATTGCACCAAATACCATTTTTTTAGAGCAGAAAAACCTTTGTGCGATAGCCGACATGGAAAGTTTTTCCTTCTGGTAACACTGCACAATTAACTTCCGAATTTTAGGAGTACATGACTTGTTTTTGCCCATTTAAAAAACTAAAAAGTCTCAAATCTGTTACAAGTTAATCTATTGCATTAGAAATTATACTTACTTAGTCACTAATAATAAGATAAATTAACAAATTAGCGCAAAAACTTAACGTATCTAATTACGTGACCAGCCAAAAGAAACTACTTGGAAAATAATCGAATTTTTTTTTTTTTTAATAGAAACTTTAAACTTGACATGGTTTACATCGACAACAATGTTGATTTTCTACTCGTCGAATAAGGGTATTTCTAATGTACAGTGTAGGTGTTAACAGAAGTTATTCTTCGATTTTATTTGCTTAAAACATCGTTTCTAATTATAAGGCCACCACTGTATATGTATATAATGAAATTGAGCTGAATATATAATACCCTATACTAACTCGCTTATGCCGATGACATCGACATCGACATCATGGGACGAAAATTGCGAGCAGTTACTTGCACCTTTGAAAAAGTCGACAACGAAAGTGGTCCAACCAAAACGCACGATGTAATTGGGTGTCTGCCGGGAAGCTATACTACTTTGTTTGTTTATAATTTTTGATAACGAGCCCTAACCACTATTAATTCGTATATCAAGGATTTTTTACAAAATCAACATCCAAGCCTATATATTTAGAAAAATAGTATTGACTGCGCCACAAAGGTTATATTTTCTGGAACATTATTTTATTATCTTTAAATTAAGCAACAACAACTTTACATAATAGGATAAATGTTGGCTTCCGGCCAACACTCTACGCATCATAATAGAACAGTCTCTAAAATGGCGTACACCTACTTCTATACCTACTGTTCGTCGACTTCAAGAAAGCCTTCGCTACCATTAAAAGGACTGCTATATGGAAAGCATTGAGAAGAAAAGGAGTACCCCAGAAAGTAATCCGAATAATATAAGCAATGTACGAGAATGGAGAACTCTCGGTTATTCACAACGGAAGCATCAGCCAACCATTCCATACTAACGCTGGAGTAAAGCAAGGATAGCCATTCTCACCTCTACTATTCACCATTGTACTCGATGAGATCGTGATCGAAGCCTATTCACAAAGGAGGGGTATAACATGGAGTTTGTCACTACAACTCGAGGACCTGGATTATGCGGGTGATATTTACCTACACTCACACAAGATCTCCAACATGCAGTCAAAATTAAATGACCTGGAAAAACTGGATCGCAATATTGGACTTGAGATAAATATCAAGAAAACAACAATAGCACAGAAAACATCATACTACAGAGCCAGCTAATAGAGTATGTAGATAGCTTCTGCTATCTAGGAGACACAATGGCAACAAACGGCGGTGCAGAAATAGACGTTAACAACAGGCTCAACAAAACAAGGTCGGTATTCGGACGATTACAGTCAATATGGAGAAGCTCATACATATCCAGGCAAACCAAGCTCAGAATATTCAACGCATGTATAAAGTCAATTCTGTTGTACGGCAGTGAAACCTGGCTTGTGTCTAACACCATCACGCAAAAGCTACAGGTATTCACCAACAAGTGCCTTAGAATAATATGCAAGATATTCTGGCTTAACACCATAAGCAACATAGATCTGTGGAATTTGACAAACGAAGAGCCCATACTGAAGCAGATAAGGCAAAGAAAGTGAAGATGGATGGGCCATACCTTAAGGAAAAATCATAGTACTATTACAAGGTTGGCACTTGAGTGGAATCCTCAAGAATCTAGGAAACGCGATCGACCAAGAAACACCTGGCGACGCACAATTATTCAAGAACTAAGGCAAAACAATCTAACATGGAAAGAGGCAAAGACAACAGCAGCAAATTGTGTGAGATGGGAATGCTTTGTGAGCGCCCCATGTTTCCAAGAGGAGTGAAGGGAAAAAATTTATCGCTTTATGCAATATAGTTTCAGATTATTAGCATTATCATCTAAATGTGTTACATACGCCAGTAAAAACTCAAAATATTTACTACCACAATGTACATCACAAAACAGAGTGAAATGTAAAAAAGTAACGTAATAGTAGAAAATGATTTCGGCAACAATTTACATTAATACCTCTGTTAACACAGCTATTATTTAAATAAGTACTTACACCATTTCAACAACATTAAATCCAAGCTGTCATTATAGTCTTTGATTTTTCAAAAAACATAAAAGGCAATATTTAAATGCAGTAGTAGTGAAAGAATACACTTTTAATTAACGTTTTGTAATTAGCAGACAATGAATGAATAAATGACTGAATGAGTGACTGAATATTGAAAATAATGAAATAAAAGAGTGAGAGAATGAAAGGAATTCATTTAAAAGTAAATACTTTTCAACTGTTTTGTTTTGCTTTGTTTTATTTTGTTTCAATTTAATTTAATTTCTTAGCTTTTTGCCACATTTTTAACTCATTCTTTTCGTTAAATGAGTACAAATCTAAGACTTACTTCTATGCCATTTCCAAAAGAACTTTTCCCTCTCTTTAAACAAAATAACACCCTAATGGCAACATTGTAATGTGATTTAAATTATTTTGTTTTATAGCTTTATTGGAGTTTGTAATTTAAAATCAAAAGATTTTAATTAAAATTTTCTAAGGCGGAAATAAGAAAACGAACTTCTGGTATATTGATGTTCTTGGTTGGCATTTAAAATAATTTTATTTAAACAAATATTTTGTTAGTGAAATAGTTGGGAAGGGAGAGTATAAAGTGTTTATAGTGATGTTTTTAAAACCTACAAAGAAAAAGATTAGAAGAATCTACTGCTGGGCGCAGAATATTCTCAGCTGTTTTTCAAGAAATTAGGGTAATCAGATCGTTTTTTTTTCTTTTTTTTCTCCGTCACTCCTCTAGAGAGCATATTGGCTTTCTGCAAAGCATCTATTGCTTTTGTTTCAGTTTCTTTAATCAATTTGATATTACAAGCTAAGTAGATGATTAATCCGCTGCAGCTTCCTTCATATGATTTTTTTTGTGTAGTGGTGAAGAACCTTGCTAATTGGTGGTGATCTTTACTTTAGCATTGTAATTTTTTCCCAGTAGGTGGCGTGTTTTTTTCTGATTATTCGTCTGATGTTTGTCATCAACGCCAGAGGTATGCCTGAAGGGTCAAGGTGGCTTTTTTCTTTATTGTTTTTAGTTGGAGTTGTCTGGAGGGAAGAAGTTGAAGCCTTTATTTTTATTATTAAATATTCGAAACCACAATTAAATTTTTTCTTTGTCATGGTCTCTTCTGTGGCTCGAAACCGGGTCGTTTGTGTTGTTATGCGAGCGCTCTAACCACTACACCACACCACCCCCAATCAGATTGTAAAGACGATGATTTATCAATTTTGCACTAAACTTCAATCAAAATCTACAAGTACAATGAATTCACAAGAGTCGAGTGTTTCATGCGTTTATAATGGATTGCTTAAATAGAATCCTCAAAGGTCAAGGACCCACGCTTAACAACGAAACACCTGTCGACGCACAAAAATATTTCAACCTCCCTCCAGACAATCCCATCGATGATGACAAACATTAGAAAAATGATCAAGAGAAAACGCCACCTACTGGGAAAAAATTACAATTCTAAGTAAGGATCACCACCACTATCATTTAGCAGGTAACCTCACCACTAAACGCAATCATATGGAGAAGAGCTACAGTAGACTAATCGACTACTTAGCTTCCAAAATCAACTTGATTACTGAAAGTGAAACAAAATATTGGATGATTTGTGGAAATCCCCCTAAAGAATGAAGGAGAAAAAAGTCAAAAGGTAAAATAATCTTACATGGAGCGAAGCAAGGACAACGGCAGCAAATCGTGTAAGTTGGCCCCCAGTGGCGTAACGAAAAAGAAATTGCTCACGTATTTGGTTTTAATTAAAAATCCTTTATTCAACATAGTTATGTACACCACTGCTTGTAATCTTTTTACAGGCAATAACAATATTTATTCTTAATTACTCTGTCTGTTTACAACTTTGTAAACAACAACAATTACTCGACAGATCTTTCTTCCTGAAGATCTTCCAACCTGATCGTAGCTATAATTTAGGTTCGATCACAACCTTTTCAACCTGAGTTGTTACTGAGTTAGCTCCAACTAAACTGGTTTTTAGTTCACGAGTTTACTCCTTATAACTCTCTTCACACCAATAACACTTTCGCTGAGTTAACTTTACTTAAACTGCACTCGGTGAGTTCACGACACAAACTGATTGCTGTTCGCATCGATATGCTTTTTGTATGGCTGAGTAAACAACACATCGAAAGCTCTCGAACCTCTCGATATTTCAGGTAGATTCCATTTCTTTCTTGTAATTTCTTTTTAGTTCTTTTGTAGCCATGCGTATGTGAACGAACATCTACCTCTTTCAGCTCTTAGTATTTGTTGTTGCGTGTTTATTGTCTGTTACTTGTTTTCTTTGCTGCTTAATTATTGTTGTTGCCGTGTTATTTTTATTTTGTTGTAGATTTGGTTATTTGTAAACAGCACGTATAGAGTTGTTCTTGCAGCTTTTATTTACTTATTTTAGCGATGTAATAAACGCTTTGGTGTCCAACCTTATTTTCGTAACAAAATAAAATTTGTGATAATAAATATGTTTTAATTGAAATAGAATTTCAATAAAATTCAATATTCAAACCATTATTCTAATAATTTAGGTATTTTGCCGACCATAACGCATTAAAATTAAATGATTTTTTAAACATAAAAATTTTGTTTTATTTTTTTGCTTTATGTCAAGCACTAAATAAAGTTTCTAACCTTTCTACTTATAAAAAATCTTTAAAATATCTAATTTTCAACCATAATCATATAATTTGCATTAAGAAAAAAAGTATTTAAAATATTTTCAAGAATTTTCCTTCCATACCCCATACAACTCTAATCAACAGTATTTTAGTTAGGCGTTTACTAGCCCATGAATGGCAAAAGGGAAATATTTGTAAGTAAAAAAGTAAAATATGCTTTCAGTATGGTAATGAAGTGGAAACAAATTTTCTTTAAAAAATTTCAAAAAAGGAACTTCTAAAAGGGTCTTCTTGTGCGCTGGCACTAACAATTCAATTACATGATGAATAAGCATTTCCAAGGAAAAGAAGAAAAAAAGAAAATTAATGCCAGACATTGACAACAACTTTATTAAGCGACCACAGAGTTAGACTGTCTTCATAGCAAGAAGAAATTTTAAACATGCTTACCATGTAATACGCATACCATTTAAAGGATTGAAGAGAATTTTTTTTTCAGCAAAAGGATTACTTTTTTTAAACAGGCATCAGGGGAAGCATTCAATTTTTATGGTGTCGATAAAATATCAAAAATTTAAATTATATTTTACCCAGTTTAGTTGTTCGTTTGACATGTGTTAAGCAAATGTCAGCCTTCATCTATATACAAAGTAATACATTTTAATTACATCTGTAGAAAATTTCCTTAGGTGTTACATAAAACACCTTAAGGCATTGAATGTTCTTCATAGTTCTTCTACGCCTTGCCAACAGCATTTATCTTATCCGTCACTTCAACAACATAAACATTCCACCACTTTAGTGACAAGGCTATGCTTTCTTCTTTATTATCGCAAAATTCCTTCAATATTAACAACTGACAAAAGATCAACGTGATGCGAAATTACAAAATAATCCCAAAATTGTTGTAAATTTCAAGCAGAAAAATATTGTCGTTAAAAATAACAAGAATTTATCGCGAGCTTTAATTAACTGTCAGAAATATGACATTTTAAAGACCTGCAATACGGCAGCCTTAATAGCAGCACTAACAGCACTACAGTCAAAAATTAAAATCTTCAAGGCATTGTGAAAATCTAAGGAAGAGGTAAAAAATAATTTAAAAATATTTTAAGTTTTTGTAGCAGTTCATTAAAGAAGCCATTGTGTTGTTTTTTCTTGCAGATGTCACTTACTCTCTGTTACAATGCTTTAATCGATTTTATTAAAAAAAAAACACAAAAATAGCAAAATTATAAAAACTCAACAATTCTTATTTTGGTAATTTTTAAACTTTCTTAAGCTTTAATTTTAGCAGCAGCAAAGGTTGTTGTCTATGCTTTTGCTGTGCTGCCTTTAAAATAATTGGTTTCATCTAAACGTATATATGTATTCTAATATTGACATTTTGCTGTCTACTGCTTGTTATCGGTTAAGTGTTTAATGCTTAACTGGACCTTTTGGGTTTAGTTAGGTTACATTCTGGAAAAGCAAGCAGAAGATAAAGGTAAAAAGGCAGAGAATGGAAAAGAAAAAATTGAAGGTAGAAGAAGAGAAAGGACACCACGTGAAAAGAAAAGAACATCCTGAAATCCTGGCGTCACCTAGTAAATCCCTCTAAGTCACAGATCCTAAGAACCCAAACGGGGGTTTGACAGACACATGCGCCAGTTCAATATACTTGGCACCCGCTCTCGCCAGCTCATCAATAGTATGATTCTTCAACAAGCCACTGTATCAACGAACCAGCATAACTTAATGTTGCACACATCCAAGAGTGGCGTGAGAAAGGTGTAGTGAAACCAACTTTGAGCTGACGCAGCTCCTTAGCAATCTGACTGTCGGGATAGATGACTACACTATCCCCAACAACGACAAAGTCGCAAATTAGCTTGGTTGCCCTGAGGACAGCAAAAACCGCAGCCTGGAAGACACTACACTCGTCCGGAAGCCTATAGGACAGTCTCATGTCACTATCTACGAGGTAGACCCTCGCACTCGTAACTTTCTCGGTATTAGGGCCATCTATAAAGATCGCATGGTCATTCAGCAACCTATCAACACTTCGACAAGACTCTCTATCAGGAAAAACTGCAGAAGGGCTCCTGCTAAAGTCACATTCCCTGACTTTACAGTCCAACCTAAAATGGCAGAATGCCCATACTTCAGAATCTTAGCAGGTCCTGCTTCCAATATTCTCAAAAACTCTTAGCAGCTATCCTCGTCATTGAAACCACCAAGTAAGTCAGACTCAGAATAATGTCCAGCGATAATTGGAGAGTACTCCCAGAGCACCTGTTCAGAAGCCTCATCCGAATGGCATTCTCTAGAGCTTTCCAGCATATGACACAGCCATAAGTAAGGACAGGTATGACTATATAGTCATAGACCCACTTCACAATTCTAGGGCGAAGACTCCATGCTCATATATCCTCTAATCGTACAGTAGGCGTTGAATGCCTTATTACTTACATTCGAATAGCTTGACATAATTCCACAGTTCTATCGCTATAGAATATTTGTGGTTTATCGGTGAAAAATTTTGCCAAGTTATTCTTAATGTTTATGTCTTATCGGTTATATCCATTCCTTTGATATCTATAGAACCATAACAATTAAATACCATTATACTCTATCCAATGCACGACATATCAGATTCACCATCTCCATGCATGTAAAGAAAATTCACCACCTCTACTGCCCTCCAGATTACATACCATGGTTATTCTTACAGTATCACTTTTTAAAGGTGTGACCCACCCATTTACTTTCCCGTATTTAGATGGCCGTTGCTTTGTCCCAGGAAAATAAATTTGCATGAATTTGCATTGGCAATTGTTCGTGAATGTTAGATGTTGTGGTTATCGCCTGTTGCCCATACGTTCGAATTAAATAGACTTAACTTTGTCTTCGGCGATGTTATCGAAGATTTTAAAACAAAACTTAAAACGCTTTTCGATTGGCCATATTTTGGTCATCATACAAACGTAATTCTCTTGATACCCCAAACAAGGGAAATTGCTTTAATCAACAAGTTGCATGCGATTCTATTTTTAGGCTCAATAACTGAAGGTCTCAGTTAAATGAATGGCGGATGCATTAGTTAGGTTAGATTAGGTTATGTTAAAGGGTCTACCAGACATACCTAATACATTTAGGCCAATAGGGCCCATTGTGATACCCACAAACTTCCTCTGACAGCTCGATCAAGTTATACGACCAGTTAGCCCTCTCAATAAATTTGCTGATCAGACCTATAGGAGTCTCTAGTAGAGTCCCAATACCAACAAAGTGCGCACCGAAAAATCCGTGTCTAGGTCCCGCCAACGCCGGAGATTCCAACAACAGATGCTCTGTAGTCTCCACCTCTTCTTCTAAATAGCACCTACATATAATAGAGTCTCTCTGGCCCAACCTAATAGCATGTCTCCCCACTAAGCTATGACTGTAAGTGCCCCTATTACCGCTGATATCTTGCCTTTCGAAAACTTCAGCAGTTGCCCTGACCTTCTCACGTCCACCCTTAGCCAGAGAATTCTAGCCTGTCTACAAGTTGAAGCCCGTCTCCACCTCTCATTAAATACACCATCAGAATATTATCCTATACGCAGCCGGCAGGTAGAGGTCGGTATACTAAATCTCTTCGCCGCCAAATTCATCCCGGCCGCAGTACCCTGCCTAGCCAGCTCATCCCACACAGTTGCCCGGAACATCACTGTGTCCAGGTACGCAGATGAGATTAATATCAAAGTACTCGGACATCTCCCTCAATAATTCGTGACATTCCATTACCGTCCGAGACTTAGTATACATAGCCCTCAGAGATTTAATAGCGGACTGACTGTCCGTATATATACAGACTTTTCAGATCGTCATGGCACTATCTCTCAGTAGTTCAGCAACCCCACAGATAGCAGCCACTTTAGCCTGAAACACACTACAATGATCCGGCAGCCTGCAAGACTCATTCACATCAAGATCAGGAGAATGAATACCATAACCTACTCCACCATCCAGCTTTGACCCGTCCGTAAAGAATCGGATGCTACTCATGTCACCCTCCACCGACCTTTTCCAGGTATTCCTATTCAGAACATATGTCCTCAGATTAGAAGATATGTCCTCAAGTAATCCTATTCGGAACATATATCCTCAGTTTAGTCGTTGGTAATAGGCAAGGGATACAGTAGTCCGTGTTAACAGTAGCCAAACCCATTCGGTGCAGCAGCTTAGCGGAATTCTCCGATAGTCTTATACCACATTCCCTTACTCTAAGCAGAGCCAGGGGTGCGGTCGATTCGGCCATGATATCAGGTGTCCAGATATTTAGCGGATGCATTAGTTAGAGAAGTTTTCTATAGCGCAATACTCAAAAGCAGTCACTAGCAATGTTATGAGGTGATATCGCTCTTGAAAATTTTCAGATAGTATGGCCTGGTAGTGAACCGAGGACCTTTTGGAGGGTAGGTTATCTGACCTACCATACCACAGCGGCACATTATTACATCACATGACTATCAACAGAGTTTTATTCTTACCGAAACAAATAGTAGACAGACGATACTAAGTCCGGGCTATATGGTGGGTGCATTAAAACTTTCCACACATATGCAGTAAGTTTTTGACGAATCATCAAGGATGTGTGTAGCCTGGCGTTGTTATTTTTATGGGCTTTTTCTTAATTTATTCGTTCAAACGAAGATTAATAGGTAGGTGAAGATTAATAGGTAGGTATGTAGGTAGTGGTAGCTGACCTATAAAGGAAGGACAAACGTAAACCACAATGGCCCGTTGTTTTACCGTAATTAATCATACCGTTAAGCGGATTTTTTTCCAGAGGCAATATTGGGCCATTTTTTCGAAAATGAGCAAGGAGTGGCCGTTACAGTCAATGGCGATCGTTATCGGGCCATGTTGAACGAATTTTTGTTCACAAAAATTAAAAAGGAGGATATTAGCAACATTTGGATTCAAGAGGACGGCGCTACGTGCCACACAGCCGAAGCTACACTCGATGTTTTGCGCCTGTTTTTGAAGATTGCATTATCAGCCGCAGAGCTGATGACGTTTGGCCACCTCGGAGCTGCGACTTGACACCGTTGGACTATTATTTGTGGGGTGCCGTCAAAGATAAGTGTTACGCCAACAAGCCAGAGAAAATTGACGCTTTAAAAAACAATATTGTGAAGCCATTGGTGAAATACAGCTGCACACAATCGATAATGTGCTTAAAAATTGGACCGATCGTGTAGTCTACTGCATGGCCAGCCGAGGCAGCCATTTGGATGAAATTATTTCCATTATTAACCGGAAGGATTGTACTTTCAAATAAAAAAAGAAATTTGAGAAAATATTCAGTAGTTTTTTTATAGCATTTTCAAAAAAAAAATTTATTTGGCGGACCCTTTAGTTTCCTTCCAATTCTTTCAAACACTAAAAGCAACCTTACCATCAATCCAGCATTTAATGTCGTTAGTGGAGGGTGACCAAACGTTGATAATGACTTTTTCACTTTTATGTTCTCATATTTAACCAATTTTTCCTCGACCATAATGACTGGCTTCAGAAATGGATCGATTTTTTTGTGTATCATTGAGGTAATTCATATGGCATTTAAACAACGAGCTTCTTTGAAGAGCCAATCTCTTTGAAACGATTTTAAGCTGTTATGTGGTTGTCTTGATTCACCAGTCACACAATTTCATGTATATTTGGAATATGTTTACTACAAATACTATGCAAAATAATTTTAATATGAATAAATTTCATAAAAAGCAACTTTGAAATGTATTTAATTTCTACTAAATTTAATTTAAATAATCAATCATTAATAAGGAAAATAATATAAATCATTATAATAGAACAGAACACATCAAGATTAAGTTGTAAAATGTTGATCTTTCTCTCTTCTCCATTAAGCATCAGCATCATTCATTTATCCATCTAATAGACAGGGTATCTTCACTACAAATGATTTATGTCTGATAAAATAATATTTCTATTCTATTACTCCGTATGTTGTACATCAATCAAAAAGGACTTGGTATTCGAAAAATATTTTACAACTTTTCGCAGATATAATCCAAAAACTCAAGCTCGTACACACACTTATCATACATGAATTTTAAAAATATTAAATCAATGAAAATGTATTTACAAATAAACAAACACAAGAAGAATACAAACAGATACACATGTTTCTTTTTTTTATAAAACAACATTCAAAAATGAAATGAAAATGAAAAATAAAAATGTAACAATGAAACACTATCAGAGTGTGTAAAACATGGAGTAACGAATTATTTATTACATTACATGTACTACTTGCTACTCTACTACTCATCACAATCGCACAGCAGCAATAGCAACAGCGAAAATATTTGCAAATACACGGCACTTAATCCTGTGCCAAAAACCCTTAGCTTATAACCAATACACACACCCATACATGCACCCGCCATTTTCGATGTTTCAGTACAGAGAATACATGTAAAAAAATTCCTTTTTTAATAAATCAGACAAACATGAGTACCGGGGCAAGTACACATACATACATATAAATTTACAGCAACGGATTAACAATAGGCCCACTTGTTAAAAAAAAAAAAAATAAATAATAAAACACTCTCTCATACAAATATAAATAAAAATATTGTGTGTAAAGTGTATGAAAACAAAAACAAAAATAACAATAACATATACTACAATAACAACAACTAGAATAGCAAAAAAAAAAACACCAACAAACGTTTCCGCATAACAACTTCCGTTACAATTTTAACAATTGTTTCCGTTTCAACTGAGGATTATTTATGGACTTTCTCTCCCTCCCTCTCTCTTCACTCATGAATACAGTTTATTCACCTGCACACATACACACACAAATAAATAACAGTAAATGAAATGGAATATAAATATTTATATGAAGTATTATTATATATGTATGAGTGTGTGCACAAACAGCCATGATTTGTTTAATAGAAACAATGTGCAAACTGTCACTGCTGTGACATATGTATGATTAAACAAAACTGAATAATTCCATCTCTGTGTATATGTATATCTGTGTCGATATCTAAGAGTAGCTTAAGTTGACTTAACCTATTCTTACTGAGAGACACAGATTTATACAATAAAAGACAAGATACGAAGAAGCAAACATCGCGTACAACTAAAGTTTTTTCAATTTAGTATATTCTGTTAGATTTTTTCCACATTTACTCTAAATATGATAAACCTTTGTCGGTAAGTAAGAGTTGCTTAAGTCGACTTAAACTACTCTTCCATATCGATACAGATATATACCACTTTGATCAAAAAATTCCCGGAATAACCACCGTGTGGCGGTCCCACTATTCCGATCTGAGTTTTTTTTTTTTTTTTTTTTTTTTTGTTAAGTTGCTACATCTGTTGTTGATATTCCTGCTAAATCTTAGCGTCATAGCTTGACATTTGCAAAAGTGTTGTGTGTTGGCGATTTATTACAATTTTAGAATTGGATTTAAATTTGCAACTACAAACTTGTATTAAATTTTGTGTAAAAAACGGATATAACGGTGCGCGTTGATTTTGAAAAAGTGTTTCGGCAACGATTCTCTAAAGAAAACGGTCGTTTATCAGTGACACGAGCGGCTTAAAAGTGGTCGTGAGTCAATCGAAGATGATGAACGCAGTTGCAGACCATCGATACCGAAAACCGACGAAAACATTGATAAAGTTAAGGAAATGTTGATCAATAAGCATAAATTAATCATGAGAGGGATAGCGAAAGACTTGAACATTGCTTATGGATCCGTCCAAGATATTTTGGTTAATTAATTAATTAATTAATTAATTAACTAATTAATAATTAATTAATAATTAATTAATTTAATAATTAATAATAATTAATAATTAATAATTAATAATAATTAATTAATTAATAATTAATTAATTAATTAATTAATAAGTTAATTATTTGGGTTACCGTCATGTAGCAGCAAAGTTTGTGCCAAAAAACCTCAATTTCATGCAAAAAAGAGACCGTGTTGAGGTCACAAAAGACATGTTTTGCGAGGCTGAATCCGATCCCACATTCTCAAAAGGACATTACTGAAGACGAGACGTGGGTTTATGTGTATGACACACAATCGAGATCACAGACAAATGAATGGCGTTCAGCAAATGAACCAAAACTAAAAAAACCACGTCGTTTTCAGTCAAAAAAGAAGGCAATGCTCACTGTTTTCATGGATTACAACGGTGTAGTGCATCATGAATTTTTGCCAGAGGGCCTGACAATAAACAAAGAGTACATTTGGGCGTTATGAGGCGCTTGCGTCAAGAAATTTGCCAAAAGAGATCAAAATTGTAGACACAACACTTGTGGATTTTGCACCATGATAACGCACCGTCGCTCAATACCATCATTATTCGAAATTTTTTGACGAAAAATGCAACAAATACCATCCAACAGTCACCGAATTCACCTGATTTGGCTCCCTGTGGCTTCATTCTGTTCAATCGATTTAAGAAACCATTACAGGGAACGCGTTTCAGCAGCCGAGAGGAAATAATGCAAAAATCGCAGGAGGCACTGATGGACATACCGAAAACCGAATATAAAAAATGCTTCGAGAATTGGATCAAGCACTGGTGTAAGTGTGTAGCCGCCGATGGGTATAACTTTGAAGAGCACAATATAGATTTAAATTAATAAACTTGTATTTTTAATTTTCTTAATAAATTCCGGGAACTTTTTGATCAAGTACATTCTCTATTTACAATTGAAGTTAAATTACATAAAACAATTGTAGAAAATTCAAAGTCAATATAGGGCATTGACAAGCTCTCCCCATCTTATTCTTTTTTTTTCTCCGTCACTCCTGTAGGGAGCATATTGGCTTTCCACAAAGCATCTATTGCTTTGTTTCAGTTTCTTTAATCAAATTGATATTTCAAGCTAAGTAGATGATAAATCCGCTGTAGCTTCCTCCATATGATTTTTTTTGTATGTAGTGGTGAAGATCCTTGCTAATTGGTGAGGATCTTTACTTTAGCATTGTAATCTTTTCCCAGTAGGTGGCGTGTTTTTCCTCATCATTCGTCTGATGTTTGTCATCATCGCCAGAGGTATGCGAGAAGAGTCAGGGGGCTTTTTTCTTTTATCTTTTTTTTTAGATGAAGTTGAAGCCTTTTTTGATTATTAAACATTCGAAACCACAATTAAATTTTTTCTTCGTCATGTCCTCTGCTGAGGCTCAAACCTGGGTCGTTTGTGTTGTTATGCGCGCGCTCTAACCACTACACCACGCCACTGTTTTTGCTTGATTGAACGATATATGGGCTGATTCTATTTCTCTTTTGGTACATCGTATCCAGGTGTTTTTCAACGGCCTCTTCTACGTAGCTCATCTTCATTTAAAATTCTTAATAATTGGCGTAGAAGGCGATTGACCAAAACTTAGATTTTGCGTGTTGTCACCTGAGTCAAATTCCAAGTTGTGCAGCCATAAAGTAAAGTGGACTTGACGCTACAGTTGGAAATTCTTAATTTTCTTCTACGCGAGATGTTGTTAAATAAAACTGTTGTTACGGATTTTGGCCAGTGTACTTCACTTAAACCAAAGACATCAAAGGTGTAGTCTCGATTATTCTGAGAGTGCTCTTACTTTCTATGTGCCAATAATAAGCCGGGTTCTAAATCCATAAGTCGTATTATATTACTTTTTGATATTTTTGAAACCGGTGGGCTATCGCATCCGCACCTAGGTCAGGGCTTGCCTAAGGTAAATCTTTTAAATACCTTTTGGCGCCACGGTTGATCATACTCTTAGTTTATCCGCTACCATCCCTGTTGCACGATCCCATTTTAAGCTTGTAAGGAGAAACACTCAATGTTGAAGCGTTGCATGAACTTACTTCATGCTTAGTGTCATAACTTTGGTGTGACAGAGGACCACCAGTCACAGGCGGATAATGGGTGATTTTGACAATTGAAGAGGATTGGAAGCATATCACTCTTTCATTAGTCCTCCCAATCTCTGAATAAGAGGATTAAAATTTATTTTTGAGCTTCTCAAACGTATGCATTATTCGATAATGTTACTCCTTTGATGTTATCTTTTATCTTACGTGTTAGGAAAGTGTTGAATTACTTTTAATTTTCTCCCCAGATAAGAACCCTAATGTTCCTCTTTAGTACTTCTTTCTTTCTTCTATAAAACGAAAGTAGTTTCTAATTAGCTGACATGTGCTGCAGGTTATAGACTTACCTGCTTATAAATATGTACTTCTATTCTTTATTGTTTGTTTATGGAAATTTTTTGCATTAAGAATTCATTTTCAAAATATGTCAGTTTTGATTGCCAAAATAATAAATTATTTTTATGCATTTGAATTTTTTTTTTCAAAACTCATACACTTATTTACAATACAATACATACGCATTTACTAATATAATATAGTTGATAAAAATTTTATAAATTAGACTTCCGAACTATTTTAATTTAATACTATTTTCCATAATACCAACCGCTTATTATCTTTTATATTTTGAATTGTAAATGTTTGTGACAAATAGGGTGCTCAAATCAGGGTTGGCAAAAACCCGGGTTTAAAAAAAAATCAACCTATCGGGTTTTATTGAGTTTTTTGGTGGGTTTTTTGGGGTTATATAAATGCTTCCAAATTTTGCTCAATGCGGCACATAGTACACTATAAGCTGTTAAAACTCGGTGATCGGAGCAGACTTCAATTACTTAGTTTGAATGTAATAGAATATAAAGACAGACATGATTCAGTTATTCCTTTGCATCACACGTCGCAAAAGTTTAATTATAATTTTTAGAAACGATCAAATGGCGCATTAGCCGTATTCTCCAAACATTGCTCCGTCTGAATATTGGCAGCTGCGATGTATAGAATACACTTATACCTCTTTATAAGAATTTTCACTATAACAGCCTGTTTAAGTTACGGAACACATTCGCTTTACGGCGTAAACTACTTCGCTCTACGGCTAAAAAATCGTGGATTCAGCATTTTTTAACAAAAAGTGTAAGGGAAGCAAACGCAACACATATTCATCACGTTTAACGGCATTTAGATTTGCGGCCTAAATTTTCAGCACCTATCTAGGCCGTACAAAGTGGTTGGATTTATTTTTTAGCATGTCACCGTTTCACTTCCTCTGAAAATTGAAAATTAAAATCAGCTTCAAACTTGGAGCACCTTAAAAGACGAGAAGTTTTCTGAGACGGGACGTGGAAACTGACTCAGAGGTGAAGAAAAGCTATAAGCAGTGATTTGATAAATTTCTTATTTCATTATCTCTTTTGTGTTTAAAACGGACCCAATTCATTTGTAGTCCAAAAACGCAAATTATACTTAAAATAAAAAACCCACCCCGGTTTTTGTGAATATAATACCCAATAACACCACGGTGGGCTTAATTGGGTTACCCAGTGGGTTGCCAACTTTGGCTCAAATACACTACAGCTAAGGGTCAAACAGTGTTACGTATAGACTCGTCATACTGCACAGTTTCAGTATTACAGCAGTAGACCATATTAGAAAGTAAAATAATATGCATGTATGCAATAAAAACCATCATTAAACAGGACTTGGCAAACAAGTTTGAACGCCGACAAAAATGGCAGATGGACAGCGTGGTTTATTGCTGACATTGGTTAGTTACAATGATTTAGGAGGTAAATTTATAACTTGACGCAGATAATAGATACATTCGCAAGAGTCTTCATAATACAATACGATACGAGAAAGTGTAACACATTATATTGCATACTAGCTGAAACCCGGCGTGCTTCGCTGCCCCTATATTATTTATTATCTTAATTACTATTTTAGTTATAATTGTTTATCCTTTTTCAACATTTTACTCCCTTCCGGTTCAAATCCAAAACATTTAAGATAGCCTGTCTGTATATACACCGTACAGTCTTCAAGTATATACATATTTTATATTAATTCCCATAACATTCCATGAAGGAACAGGGGAACATCTCTCAGTCAATGAGCTGCACCCGATTCTATTTTAAGACTTATTGAAAGAGACCTACAGTTTAACGCCTGCTCCGAACGGCAAATGCATTAGAGAAGTTGTCAATAGTAGTAATACTCATAACGAGTTACTAGCTAATTTTATAAGGTGATAACGCTGTTGGTATTGAACCGAGAACCTTTTGGTTGTTAGGCGGGTGTCTTACCTATCATACCACAACGGCACATGACAATCTTAAAGTAAAGAAACATTAAATTCTATGTAGTATATGTATGTATATAGCTTTTACCCGGTGTGCTTTGTTCGATACCCATTTACAAAATTCTTCCCGCTCTTTAGTGGATGTGGGTAGATTAAGAAGCTTTAGTTGTCTTCACACATAAAAAATTCCATATTTAGTATAAATGGAAGGAAGGTGCCACGACCATTTATTCAATCTCGCCCATTCTTTCATTGATAATTTGTATTGACTATGAAGTAATTTAAGCCAAATTCAGAAACTTACACTAACCGTTCTCAAGATAAAAAATGAATACATATTTAGTTTGTATGCGAGATACCTTGCCAACTTATCGAATATCGTCAAATTTTCGACTGATGATTTGTTCAAATTATGAAGCCTTACCTTTAATCGTTCTCAAGATGTATCAAAATTAATATTTTGTTTGTGTGGAAAGTACCATGCCCACTTGTTCTACTCCGCCCATTTCTTGACTGATATTTTGTATTGACTATGAATACAGAGGCTCTTACTGTTACCATTTTCTAGATATCGACAAATAATTCTTCACTTTATATGGGCGTGGCACTGCCCAGTTAAAATTTGTATAGCCTATAGTTCCTTCCAGACATACAGAGAGATGTTGTAAAAATTTCAAGAAAATCGGTTCAGCCGTTTAGCTGCCTATAAGGCACAAACAAACATACGTAGAAACACGCATTCATTTTTGTATATAAGATACATAAGTATGAAGACGAGAACTTTATAAATGACACCAAGCAAATTTTTTTCAAATGCTCCTCTTAGTCTAAATACCGTAAAAAGCTGGATATTCTAGTTGGACCACTGCTAATTGAAAATGTTATAAATACTATGATAGCAGATCATCTCGATGTAATGCGAAGGCGATGGTATGGTGGAAAAATTTAAGGAAGACAAACAAAAGTGGATTTTTGGTCTGTAAAATTTTTAGAGAGAGCCCGACGTACTGCTCTGATAATATACATAGCTCTGAAATGGCTGGACCAATTTTGATCAAATTGAAACGTATACACCTATACGTTCTGGATATTTATTGTAATTATGTTTTATATTAACAGTTCTATTTAGATTAAATGTTCTATACACTGACTTATTAAAGTTATTTTCGGAGAGTACAAAAGTACTTGATTCAACTCATACAGATCATAGATCATAATTGTCAGGGATGCGAAGGTTGGTACAATCATACTTTTTTTAGCACTATTTGTAAGTCAAAAGTACAATAGCACCCCAGTGACTAATTTAGCACTTTTTCAAAATTCTACATTCGTATCAAAATATGATAAAAGCCAAGGAAAGGAAGAGACTGCTTTAACTCTATCCAATATAGTCCAAACGAAAGATATACTGAAAGAGTAGATGAAACAGAATTGGGGCTTGACGATTTTTTCCATGCAAAATGACATAAAAAATCGTCGGCAAAAGCAGTCGTGATATAGAATTAATTTTATTTTGTCAGCGTTTTTTCTTGCTCCAATTTTTCTTGCACAATCTGTATGTGGTGTTGCCGTAACTGAATTTTTATGAAAATTAGTACAATTTGTAAAATCTTTTTGCATCTTTGATCTGACTACTGTTCGATACTGGTAAGTTTTACATAACCATGTATCGATTTAAAAGCAATTTGGTTTGTTATAGCCTTTAGCGTAAACATTTTTATTCAAAAATCAAAAGTATGGATAACTTATTGATATGGAAGCTTTTATTGTCAATGAATTTTGCAAAACTTAACTTCGCAATGGAATATTATTTTCATCGATGAATCATCGTCACAGTATCAGGATCAATTGGAAATTTGTATGAAATGACAATGACAATGACACAAATTTGTCATGTCACTGTACTAAAGAAAGCTGTAATTTAGTGACATTGTCTGTTACGAGTCAACTACATACTAAATGATACAGGATTTTGTCTGTTTAACCTGCCCGTAAACTAATAAAGCACCAACAATTCTCGGTGATATTGTCTGTAAGGACTCACTAACACATGGACGCCTACAGAACAAAATCAACTTCGGTCTTCAATGAAAATTTGGACAATCACTTTTAAAAAGTCATGTACGACACCAAAGAAAATTCATCGTCAATCATTGATAATTCATTATAACGTTCGCCACCAGATTATTTTAGTTAAGCCTGAGACCACCCATTACAACAGCTTCTTTGAAAAGAGTGTGTTTGTCCGACAAATCACGTAAATCTTCACTAGCTAACACACTTCAAACAGCTAATCACTTGTGTTAATACTTAAAAATCATTTAATTCTTGTAATATTTTTTCAAAACTTGAAAATGACGTAAATGCTGTTTAATACATTAAAAGCAATGACATCTACTTCCATTATATCGAGCGCACGTTTATTGCCAAAAAAAAAAAAAAATTGTTTTTTTTTTGTTGTTGTTTCCTTCCTTGGTTTAAGCATTGTTTTACAATTAGTCGTATGTTGGCAACATCTGACCATAATCTGTTTATCTCTGAGGCATTTCCAGTCATGTGGGCCATTTTCTGTTTTCTATGCACATGCAAACAGACTTACGGAACATATTTTTCGTGCTCTTGTTAGTCAGTGCTTTCAAAAAATACATTGTTTGTTGGCTTATCTTTAATATTAAAGATGAACTTTAATTGGCAATCGAAGTATACGAAAGAGCTATAATATGATGATTTTAGTAGCAGCTGTAGCATACGCGATTACGATGTATTGTCTAGTGTAAATTGTGCCCGTAGTATTAAGTCCTACATTCCACACGATTTGCGGCAACAGATTCGTTTTCAAATGGACCATTTCCCTTTCTAATCTTGTGCTAAAAAATATAAAATCTATTTTAGTGTAAGATATTAAAAAGTCTGACTGAAACGATTACAATTTCCTTACTTGCTCCATGATGATTGGTTTAAATCGAATCTAAAGTTATAAGGAATATGGTTCAGATCTAAACTAAATATATAAATTTTATAAAAATTGGCCAACAAATTGGTTTAAATCGAATCTAAAGTTATAAGGAATATGGTTCAGATCTAAACTAAATATATAAATTTTATAAAAATTGGCCAACGCTTAAGTTATTATTATTATGCTCCTGACCAGGTACTATTGCAGAATACTGCGACCCATGAGATCTATTGTGCTCCTTCCGGTCTATTGTTTGTCTTCAGATCTGCTGACTTTCTAATTAACATCAGCAGATTTAAAACCGTAATGGTAGTTATGTCACCCAGTAAGACCCTTTGTCCACCTAAACACCTCCACCTAAACCTATCAAGAACCCCTTTCTTTCCAATATGTGTTTGGCCGTCTCTGATGCCTGTGAGCATAGTCTACAGAATCCGCAGATGTTCTTTCGTATACAGTGGCTCGTAAGAAACTCCGTTAGGAGTTTCAAGTACGGCAACCTATCATAACGATATTTGACCAGTATAGTTGTCATTCGATTCGAGTCAAGTGTCTTTAAAACAGCTTAGGCGTCAGAGTATATATTAATGGTCTTACCTTTGATCCCACAGTCCAGGTTGATCTTCGCACATATAGCAATGGCCATGATCTCAGCCTGGAAAACACTGCGATTTTACCAGTGGGATCGACAAGTATCGATTGTGTCCATGAACACCAGCACCGACGCAGTCATACAACATTTGCATCCATTGGTATACCAGTTTATATAAAACTTGCTCTGAACTAAGACTAACCAACCAATTACCGAGACCGGTAATTCAACCCTGAATCTATTGCCAAAGAATAGATCCAAAGACATAACGTCCAGAACTGAAGATATTATTCCGACCACCCTGCGTATAATGGAGATACGGTCCGAACCATTTTGGGATGCCTTGTCGAAAAACTTTTCCACCAAATATGCCGCCACCATCATCACATAGAAGTGAAGTGCTATCACACCAATAAGGCCTCCAAGGCCGCTGTTGGACACGTTCTCATTGCCACAGTTATATCGAGTCAGGCAGCTTCCTCAGCCTTTATCGTAATAATGGGCCGAATAAGAGCGATAAACATCCAAAGTGTCATTCTCGTCGAAAGACCCCATGTCTTACCGTAGGAGGCACCAATGTGCGAGTTCCATGAAGCCTCCTATTTAAAATGGACGCAGATACTTTACTTCTCTGGAAAAGTTAATAAAAATACCCATAAAAGAAATACAGTCACATAAGAGAGATTTTTGAGAGATTTACCGAGAATAAGTTAAGCGTTAACAAAAGTTAACAAAAAAAAAATCGTTTCACAATTGTCTTCAATGAATTCATTATTTTAAGTGACTGCCTTTTATGTGCGTAATAGCACAGCAGGAATATTTCGATTGATTTTTTGTATGTTTGGTCACCGTGTGACAGGCATTACTTTTTCGTTCTTCACATGGCCATTACTCGTTTTGATGTTTTTGTTGTTGTTTGCAAAATCAAAAAAATACCACTCAAAACCAAAATAGACCCTCGTTTTCTTCGTAATGATGCTATACAATCGTAAAATGTACACAATATTGCCTGGCCTAGAGTTTTATGGTAGGATTGGTAGTTTTGAAAATTACCAATTCAACTTGAAGGATATATACATATAATATACACACACACAGACACAAATACAAATATATTTTAATTTAAAGCACATGCACACCAACAACATACTCATCGTATACAAGTAATGAATTCAAGAATGTGCGTAGAGACAGACAGACAGGCAGACCATTTGCAAGAATTGAATTTTTAACAATTTAATATCCATTTACGTTGTTAAGATTAAACGATATATCCGACTACTACCACTAAAGGCTCATAAATTGTTGATAAAAAGAAATACAAATTTAAATAAAATACAAACAATTTCATTCTTTAACAATTTAAAAATGTTATTTTTATTTTTTTTTTTTTTTTTTTTTTTTTTAATTAATCAACCACATGCGGTTTTAACTGTATTTTACACATTCTCCTACAAATTTGTAATCTCAACTTGTATTCGCATTGTTATTAATTTTGAAAAAAATAAAAACATTTATCGGTGGTAGATAAGAAGTAGAAAAAAATAGTTTTTAATTTACATATTAAATTAATTTGAAACAAACAAAAAAATAAATGAAACATATTTAATTACATTTACTATTAACAAGCAATTTAATGACAAACAAAATTAGTTGTTTATTTTTGCTTATCATTTAACAGAGTAATCAACAGCAAGGCTTTTTTAAAACGCTTTCGAAACATGATCAATAAAGTGATTCTTAACCTTTTTGCATTACACCGATTGATTGATATTAACTTTTTTAATGAAATACTTAGAGCGCGATATTTGGGGAATCCGCAGGTTGCCATACTCCTTGTTGATCCTTGTAAAGATGACGCCTAACCTATACCTTGCTTCGGCAAGACTATTAAGCTAACACTCTTCAGAAAGTCCATCGAATATAGTCTTTTCGAATAAAGCATTTCTGTTCGTCAAATCACATATATCTTATAGTAATCGTCTGGTTAAGTTCATTTAGAAACCATAAGGCTTTCTTGTATTCTCGCGTCTTACGCGGTGTTAGCTAAAACTTCTCTAAAAGCCCATCTATCTCTTCGAATATATCGAATATATATATTTTTTTAGAGACTTATAACTTTGGGCTGGTAACACTGCTTTATTTGACAATCGATTTAACAGCTAATGTTGTTTTTTATTTAGCTTGGTTTGGCACTTGATTGTGGATAGACTTACACAGCGAATGGGCTAAAGCACAAACCGATATTGATGATATGAATTTTCATTCAAAATTTTTTTCTTCGACGGAACCCATATTTTGCTGAATGGGTACGTAAATAAACAGAATTATCGCTTTAGAATGAGGATAATTCACAAGCTTTTATCGAAACACCATTATATCTACAGAAAATTACTGTTTGATGTGCTTTATAGGCTGGCGGAGGCATTGGTCCATATGTCTTCGAAAACAATAATGGTCAGAATGTTACTGTCAGTGGTGAACAGGACGGACTCACAGCAAGGTAGCTCTTTTTCTTTCTTCCCATTAAAAACGCTAACGTCTTCGAGTTTTTGGATTAGGAAACTACCCAGTTAAAGTATTCTGCCAGCTTTTAGAGTCAAGCAGTAATTTTTTTTCTTATTTTAACATCTATTACTGAAGTCATTATTTGAAAGAACCATGCCTTAATTCATTGCCTTGATTAAACAGACACAATTAAAAGATTCATGACATAAACCATATGAACGACTTCAATTAAACAATTTACGTTAAACCGATTTACGATACGAACTAGTTCAAAAATAAACTTTCCCAAGGCATTATTTTGATTTTAAAAGCGAGCAAATTGAATGAAGTATGTTTTTCAAAAAACTATCATTATTATCACCATTCAGTACTACAACCCGGGGTAGACTTTTCCACAACTCTTTTCCATTCATCTTTGCTTGCTCTCATGTGATCGCAGATATTGTCAAATAAACTCAAATTAGACATGACTTAACGTAACGATATAGTTGCAACGCAACCAACAAACCTTATGGGCAACAATATTGTCAATTAATAGTGACATGCTCATAACGCCATAACCGATCAATTTGGTTTCGCTTGTCACGACTGTGATTACGGTTATGATGTTATGTTAAGCCACGTCTAATTGCGTCTTTAAGCACTTCAGTGGGCTACCTTATTTTTTGTTAAACAATGTGAGGTATAGTCAAGAACAAGCTATCGCGCTCGATTCTGATCCAACCGTAAAACATGGCCTATTCATTTATATTTTTGTGCCATGATTAAACTGTAATGGCTCTGTATTTTTCCTGCATGTATAATAGAGACCTGCATGAATGTTAATAAAAGTCAAAATTGTGCATTTACTTTAAATGAATTACTGTTGTGTTCTCATTCATCTTTTTATGTGTGTTGAAGTGTGTATATCTCTATAATAAATTATGAATGCTTCAGCTTTTCATTGCTCTCTGCTTTCAGTCATTTGCGTTTGAGTGAATAATGGGCACACTGAATCAAAACAACAGTGAATTCTTCACAGTACACAATATGCATTCATTGTTTTGTAACGATTTATTATTATTTTTTTTAACCAGAAATGAAAGCGATACAAAAAAATACAAATAAAATTTAAGTGTCTTAAAGATATGCAGTAAAATTTTAATCCAGGGTTTTTTAAGAGAGTGCTCTCTATCATCCATGTGTTAAATGCAGTTGTTTTTTATGAATGCAGTAGTTTTTTAATGAATGCATGGTTTTGATTTACTGTACACTGTCTTGAGTTTATTGCTATGATGTGTAGTTAACAGCATAGCAATAAAGTTTTTATCTTTCTCATTGAATTCGTGTATTTCGTGTATGTTGTGCAGTAAATATCATCACAGTATTAAGCAGCATTCACTGCGGTTGAAAGAAATAAATGCAGTAATGGAGGCCTCTAATGTGTA
The DNA here is from genome assembly GCA_023159175.1 of Wohlfahrtia magnifica. Taxonomy (NCBI): domain Eukaryota; kingdom Metazoa; phylum Arthropoda; class Insecta; order Diptera; family Sarcophagidae; genus Wohlfahrtia; species Wohlfahrtia magnifica. The sequence goes on along the minus strand of JAKWBJ010000052.1, from coordinate 3,858,478 downwards.
ATCACTTTTTTCACTTCTTCTTGGACAAAATATTCATTTATGAATTTTCCTTTTGGAAATTTTGAGCGACTCTTCTTCAGAATTCATTATGGACCAAAAATTCTGATCCATAAATAGCTATGGGCGTTAAAATAGTTTTACAAATTCTTAGCCTGCCCGTTCTTGTTAAAAGTCTTAATCTAAATATGCCTCTATGTGCAAAGTAGAATTTATTTACTGATACAATTTGGTCCTACATACAGTCTTTTGTACTGTTATCGTTGCTTATCAGTACACCCAAGTACTTTAACTTGACTACACCTTCAAAATGATAGTTCTCTATATTGACACAAAGTAGCCTTCTTCTCCCAGAGTTTCTAAACAGTGTTTGTATTTTCGTAAATAGCTTCTCTGAATAACTCCTCTTTCGGGCTAAAATCTCAATGTTATCAGCATAGACGATTGTCAACATATTATTGTCAACACATTGATTGTTAACACATTATCAAGGCTTGTTTGCTTTTTAATAGCACAGTACAGACATAGATAAAATAGAACGGTGGACAAGTTGCCAACTCGCCTTACTTCCATGTTAATATAGAATTTCTTTATGCCATTGCTGTAATGCAACGTTTTCTCTTTCGGAATCTTAGATGGGTTTATACTATCAAAAGCCTGTTCCAAGTCAACAAACAGTACATGTACATACATACATCGTCTCTCAAAACATTGTCCGAGTACACTACTTGACACTTGTAGTAGCTATGTATGGTCATGTGAACAAGTGCACATCGTTATTAATTTTTTAACTCTTCTCAAGATTTTGCTTTCATACTCTTGATCTATTATCGATCTACCGGACTTATTAATTTTTTAACTCTTCTCAAGATTTTGCTTTCGTACTCTTGATCTATTATCGGGCAACCGGACTTGAATCCACCCAAGTATACACTTTGCTACCTTAAAAAAGTTATAGACCTTTTAATGTTTTATGCCTTTACTCTAATTTTAAAACTTGAAATAGTTCACTTTTGCAATTCGTTTATAATAAATTGCACACAGTTCCTTACTAAACTAGTAACATGAGAAAAATATTTTTTTTTTTTTAAATTTTAAAAAAGCCGAACTTAAATGCATACTTACTTTCGTAAACGCTTAAGTCTACAAGCAAACTGTATGCCATGTTTTAATTGCCAAGTTTTCATGTTAGTTTTGCCTATTCTGGAAGATCACTTAAGTGTAGCAAAAAGTTAAGCTTTACTGTATTCGATTATAATTGACATATGATATATAATAACTATACCTAAGTATGTGATATGCAGTCTATCATCCACCTTAGCTGATCATGCAAGTAGAGGTGGCTATAGTGTTACTATAAATTATGTTTTAAAGTTTTTCTATCATAGTTTTGAACTGAATAAAAATCATTCCAAAACTAAAGTTGGTTGTCATTAAAATTAACATAAAATCAATCAAATTCGAAAAATTCTTTAATATTCAAACTTAGATACAACGAACTAAGGAGACATTTGGCATACTTTACAAAAATTTTGCTCTTGTCTTTACTTTGTAAATAGTACGACTGCTTTTCATACCAAAGGGCGTATTATGGTAATTATTTTTTAGTTTAAATTTTTTTTCCTTTTGCATTTAGGAAAAGTAGCCTATTTAAATAAAAATTAATCTTAATAACTTAATCTTATTTGCTTTTTTGCCAGACACAGACACAGCAGGGGCATAACATTTTAAATTAAAATTTACATTTACGTGAATAAACTATTGTAGACGTACGTACATACTTAGTTTATTAATAAAATAAATGATTCTTATCTAACAGTTATGTTTATAGTCAGTCAGTCGTCTGTTTACTCATTTAGATAATTATTATAAAAGTTTTCTTAAATTAACGTGCGAATATTTAAATGTAATCTACACAAAGGCATTTTCATTTTGTGTAGTGTTTGAAATAGGTACTTAGTAAAAATTGAAATATTTTATTTGGGGTGACCAGATAGATAGCTGTGATACTTTAATTGTTATGTAGCAGTAGATAGCAAAGTTATAAGTTATTTTTAGCACCTCAAATATTTTGTAAGAACTCTAAACAAATTAATAATTATACGCTTTATGTGACAAAATATAATGAAGTAAAAATACTGACAGATACTATCGAGTACAAAAAGAATCTGTTTTTGATACATATGTTCCAAACACCTTTAAAATCTTTAGTTGCGATTAAAAACCCATTTTTCATACCTTTAAGTGCTTGCAACCAGAAGTACTTGAAAGCTCAAATAAATTTGTTGAATATTGATCGATTTTTAATTTTTCTCAGAGGATTTGCAGAAAAAAACGGGAAACAAGCCTTCTGAATGGTAGATAGATAGGGAAATTATAAATATCCTTATTTGTTGTACAATCACGTTGCTATTAAATGCATCTCGTAGTCCTTCCAGGTTGCCTTTACCATCGGATATAATATGTAGGTGTTCTTCTAAATATGTTTTTAAAATTTTGTACACGTTTTTATGTTTTATAATTCATAATTGTCTATACATATAAAGAAGACAAAAACTATGAACACATTTAGATAAAGCAAGATTTCCACCAAGTATCCGCTGTAAAACCAGATTACTAAATCATAGCGGAACCATTTTTGTCATATCAGAGTTTTTAACGTACAGCGGATTATTTTGTAAAGAAGTTTTTCAGAAATATCCTTTCGAGTAAAGGCTATAATTTGTTTGGATTTTAGCTTAAATGATTCTAAAGACTCTTATAAAAAGTCTTATTCTCAGGCTAGGGACTGTTTTCAATGTTTTTAAGTTTGTATTGATATAAAATGTATACATACGAGTATATCTGTGTCGGTATGGAAAGCTACTTTTTCATATGACCACAGATATATCACATTAAGAGACAATCTTGGAAAAAATCTAATATAATCTAAGTCTGGCTCTATTGAAAAAACTCCAGTCGTATTCGATGTTCCCCTTTTCGTAACTTGTCTTTCGTCATGTATGTACATAAATCCGTGTCGATATGTAAGAAATTTTTGTTGTTGTCATATGTTTGTAGATATTTATTAGCAGTAGCTTGCGATTGTTGTTGTTGTCGCAGCTTGTAATTGTTTCATTCATATTCATTAATCGGAAGCAGCTTCCATGTCGAGTTCCGAAAAGAAGCCACCTGAATAAGATGCGTCAGAGTGATTTCAGTGTGAGCTAGGTGGGTTTGGCTTGACAGCTGAAGGGATGTAACATGCGGGCTCGTTCTCCATATTGGACAAGTGTTTTAAACTGTGTTGTCAACTTAAGCCCAGTAGGAATTGAAACAGCTGCATCATCTCGATCCAAGCTGCGCAGGATCACTCTGGCTTTTCTTTATAGGTTTTGTACGTTTGCTGATATGGGAATCGGATGGTCTCCGAGTATGGTGTTCACATTGTATTGCCAAATGGCCTCTGATACTGCATAAGTGTGAATACTATTCAGTCCTACCCTATAGGGCTGTTGATTTAGGGGCTCCCTTTTATTGCGTAGTATGAAGGTCTCTCCTGATATGCCCGGGAGATGAGTATCCGTCCATTAGGTGATGGTTGAGATGAACCGGGCATTCAACGCAAGCACGAGCAAGACATTCGACTGCTCTTATAACTGGTCCATAGGAGACATCCTGTGGCAGTCATTCTGACAAAATTGAATACATATTTTATTTCATTGCGTATTACTGATGCCACATATCTGACTACATATCGGAATATCGCGCTGTAAGTTGTCAACAAAGTAACATATTATTATTTCTAATCTTATCACAGATAGCTCTGGATGATTTAAATAAGTTGACAAACGTAACCCCTAGAATCTTGGAGTGGTTGGTGTTAGTAATTGTTAGACCATCAACCTGGACGTTCAAAGACAACAGCATCTCCGCTGTCCATGTGGTGAACAGTTCAGAGTTTTGTTTTATCAGAAGTTCTGGTTGTGAAAAGTGTTCTCAACATTTGATTTTTTGTTTAAATGACGCACTCTGAATGCTTGTAAATTAAAAGTATTGTTACGACAATAAAGTTGCGCACCACAGCGTTTATTACATCGCTAAAACAAACAAAATCTGCAAGAACAACTATCCGTGCTGTTTACAAATAACCAATAGCAGAGACAAAGTAAATAAAAATAACACGGCAACAACAATAATTAAGCAGCAAAGAAAACAAATAACAGACAATAAACAAACCACAACAAATACTAAGAGCTGAAAGAGGTAGATGTTCACATACGTATGGCTACAAAAGAACTAAAAATAAATTAAAAGAAACAGAATCTACCTGAAATATCGAAAGGTTTGAGAGCTTTCAATGTGTTGTTTACTCAGCCATATAAAAAGCACATCGATACGAACAGCAATCAATTTATGTGTTGTAAACTCAGCGAGTGCAGTTGAAGTAAAGACAACTCAGCAAATGTGTTATTGGTGTGAAGAGAGTTTATAAGGGGTAAACACGTGAAGCTAGTAGTGAAGTAAAAACCAGTTGGAGCTAACTAAGTAAAGAGAGTTAAGTGAGGATAAACTCTGGTTGAAAAGGTTGTGATCAAACCTAAGTTATAACTACGATCGGGTTGGAAGATCTTTAGGAAGAACTGTCGAGTAATTGTTGTTGTAAGTTGTAAACAGATTATTAATGCCTGTAAAGAAATTACAAGCAGTGGTGCACATAACTGTGTTGAATAAAGGATATTTCATTAAAACCGAACATAAAATGTATTTCATTTTATCTATAAACTCATAAATACACGTTTTTAAAAAGGTAAAAACTTTACAGTATTGAAAATTTTCTTTGTAAAGCAGCTAAGAAATTAAACAAACGTCTTGATGAACAGTAAAAACATTTCAGTTTGTATAACAGTTCTATTTTTAATTTATTATTTATTTGTAACATCGATAAAATATTAATTTTTTTTTTTTTTTGTTAATAGCCTTTTACTATTGATTAGTTCTTTTTATTTTGTTTGCTGAATACTTTTATTGTATCATTATTACATGTTGTGTGTTTGTATATGTAAAACAAATCTTCTAATATTTGTTTCTTTAAAATATATTTCAGATTTGTTGCCATTGTTGTTTTTTAAATTGTTAGTTTTTTTTTTTTTTTTTTTGTATGAAAATTTCCTTAAAGCAAAAATCTATGAGTAAACAAAATCAATTAAAAAATTAACTCATTATAAAACAAATAACAAAACAGGGCGGAGGTGAGAAAAAAAGAAAATATAGAAGTAGAGTTAAGACATAATAAAAATTATAATAAAGATAAATTATACCAGTATGTACGTACCACTACTATACTATACTACTACAATATAACACAATTTAAGCCCAATATAAAAATGACAGCTAATGTCGCTAGTTGGGAACCATTTAGAATCCGAACTCAGCTTAAGGGTTCATATTTACATATAACCGAGAAAGTATCACCGCCCAAACGTTGAGCCAACCATTTGTTTTTGACAACAGCCAATTTTAAGGTTTCACAGCTGAAGCGAGCATTAAGATTGGTGTGTAGAGCACGACCCATACCCTCAATTACTAATAAATCAGTCTCATTTTGTTGTAAAGCTTCACAGAGATCTTGGGGCAAAGTGCGCATATCAAGACAAGGACCTCTTTGGCCATTTCCATGAACTACTAGTTTACCATTAGAGCGTGCTTGTTTTATTAAAGGACATTGGCAGTTAGAGGAGTCTAAAATAGTGTTTAATTCGCTGCTAGTGACATCATTTAACGAAGGTTCAGTATTGGCACATAATATAACTTTTGTACCATGTTTCAAGAGCTCACGGGCAAATGGCAATATGCCAAGTATAACATCAACTCCACTGTTGTCTACAAATATGGCAGCACATTTATGATTGTTTCTGGCATGCAAACGCTCTAACCATTTGTCTAAATCATCCATGAGCCAGGGTCTTTTTTGTATGCGCTCGAGGGCGGCATGTAAACCAAATGATTTGTCTTTTTGTATAATATTTGTAACCGCCTGGGCACCCCAATCAAACATATTGCCAGCCAACACACCTTTCACCAATTCCGTCCATCTTTGATTGTTATCCTCTATGGCATCAATTTCTTTTATGCGTTCTGCAAATAAAGGTAAGGTCACATCATTTTCGGATTTCTTTTGTTCTAGCCAAGGATCTTCGAAGCCATATAGACGTAATTGTTTATCATTTAACTCTAATAGTTCGCGTATGCCCAAAATGCGATTGCTGGCGGCATTTTCTTTGGTTTTTCTACGGTACTCCTCCAATTTACTGATATAAGTCTTTTTAAACTGTTCGGCTCTTTCATCTGCTGTAGCATCTTTTTCACGCTGAGATTGTGCTGCTTGGCGGGCAAATTTTTCAATCATATCGTGAAAGCAGGGAAACCAATAATTTGCCGCTTCTAAGTCTTTATTTAAGTCTAAGGTATCAGGTTGATACGTTGAAGTATCCTTGATCAGAGCATTACAGCGCCATTCACACATACTGTAAAGGAAAGATAGGGAGATAGAAGAGAGCTATTATTACCTTTGTTGTAGAGTGATATGAAAAATAATTTTAGTAAAATGCTAGAGCGGGCGAAAACACTTTTGCCAGTTATAGGCATATCTCCCAGATGTGCTGAGCTGACTGCAACTCAGGTTTAACAGGTTCAGGTTCATACCATACCGTTTCCCTTGCGGGTAAGGGAAAAAATATATAAAAATTACTCAACTACCAGGCCACTACTAATTGAATTATAAATTGTTTCTTCTCTTACCTGTCTTTCTTAACACGTTACGATCTTCTTAACAAATATTTGCAATTTTGTTAATTATTTCGCTTGATTTTTTGCCTTCGTTTTCACCCGCAAAAATGTGTCTGCTAAGGCGGAAGTGTGTATCAGAGTTGAATGCGTACGTTCTAGACGGCTTTCAGTGTTAAAATGTAAAGAACTACAGAAAGAAATGCAAAAGGTGACACAACACCAGAAAAAGATCCCAAGGTAAATAGCTTATCAGATGGAAAAACAGCAGCTGCAACAGTTTCCAAAACAAATTTAATTTTAATTTCGACTTTTCCCCTAAATGCCGACCGACTGTTTAATTATTTGTATTTATAACGTTGCTACTCCAAAAATTCTTTTGTTTCAATTTGTTTCTTTTTAGCGTTGTTGTTGTTTTTTACTATGAACGAGTTTTCTTTTGTTTTTTGTGATAAAAAATTAAAAATATTTAAAATATACGTATAAAAACCAATAATAATAATAATAATGCCAAACAAATGTTGAGAAAAAATGACAACAAAAAAACCGCAGCAATTGACACAAAAAAGAGAAGAGATATTTTACTGACAACAACAACAACAACAACAACAGTAATATGATAATAATAATAAACTGTGTTATCGATATCAGACAACGGCTCAACCACAATTTTGACAATCAGCTGTTGTTGGCCTGTTGTTCTCATATAAGCAAAAGCAGAGAAAAAATGTTGTCAACGTTACAAAATAAAACAATACATGATTAAGGGTTGCCTTCGCTTGAAATCAATTATCATCATGTTTTCAAGCAAAAGATAACATATTCGAAAAATATGTTTTAAAATAAATAAATAGAAAATTACATAGAGTGGCGTAGTGTAGTGGTTATAGCACAGACATACATGGCAAATGGCCGGGTTTGTATCCCAGCAGACAACATTACGACAAAAAATTTAATTGCGGTTTCGAGTGTTTAATAAAGAGACTTCAACCTCTCTCCAGACAATTCCATCTAAAAAGCTCCCTGGCCTCCCATCTTTATCTTGCGATGATGGCAAATATCAGAAGGATGATCAAGAGAAAACGCCACCTCCTAGAAAAAAATTGCAATCCTATGTAAGGATCACCACTACTTAGCAAGGATCTCCACCACTACACACAAACATGTGTAGGCAAACTACGATATATTAATCATCTGCTTAGCTTGAAATCAACTTGGTTACTAAAACTAAAACAAAGTAATGGATGCTTTGTGGAAAGCCAATAAGAGCCATAGAGTAGTAACGGAGAAAAAAATATAAAAATCTTTATAAAATGATAAAACGTAAATATTTTACTTTGTCAATGTCGACTTTATTACCTTAAAAGTATTCCTCTTTAGCATCAATACACTTTTTGTAAGCAAGGACTTGAGCTTTTCCAGCAATAAAGTCACCTTAAACTCTAAAAATCGTCTTTCTTAACATAGTTTTTATTATTTTTTGGAACAAACAACAGTTGCAGAGCTTTTTTGTGCAATTTAAAAGTCCCCTCATTTTTCGAGCAACCTCATAGAGATCGTATTTAGATTAATACCTCAAATTTGCAAATTACTGGAAAAAATATAAAATATATAAGTATATTTTTTAAATACCCTAGGTTAGGTTAGGTTCAAAGTAGTGCTACGCATTGCCACCCAAATACGAAAAGAGGTATATTTCAAGTGTGTTAAGTAAAAACATAGAAGAAATAAATGGGACCAACAATAAGCAAAAGAAGAAAGAGAATGGCCACAATTAGAGTAAGAAGACAGAGGAACAGAAATATGAAAGGAAGAACAAAATAAACACCAAATGAACTCCTCCTACACCGGCAGTACACGCACTATTCATCTAAAACGAAAAATTTATTATTCCCGTAACACCCTAACTGGAACTAGAGCGATTTCTCTCAATCAATGGATAGCACCCATTTCTATTTTTGAATTCATTGAAAGGAACCTGCAGTTTAAAGACGTCTATAAACAAAGAGATGCATTAATTAGAGAAGTGTCTCATAGCGTAATACATATAACCAGCCGCTAACTGATGATATGAGGTGATGTTGCAATTGAAAATTGTCATACGGTCTGGCCGGAAGTCTAACCCAGGACCGCTTGGTCAGTAGGCGAGTGTCTACCCATCACACTACAGCGGTACCAGTCAACTTATGCCTGGCAAAATTTCATCTTAGTCGGAAATCTGGCAGACCAAATCTCTATAAGGCCGCTGAAAAAATCCCAGGCCAATAGTCTAAGTCTATGTCTGCGGAGACAAAAACACAACCGTCTCCCCTTAATCGCCACAAATCCAGCATAAGTTACAGGTACCTGCGTCCACCATAGCTACCAACAGAAAAGTTTCCCTACAGTTTTATTATTGTGCCATTTTTGGTAAGAAACAGATTATAAACTGGCCTTTGCCTAGCTATCATACAAATAAAAGCCAAACTTTGGAAGTTTAAACTGGTTTAAGTAAGACATAGATGCACAATATTTACTAAAATTCGACAATAAAATTTTAGAGAAAAATTTATTAAAATTTGGTAATTTTTTATGTAATTAGCATGTTGAATTGGCTTGGTTTCAGAAATTCTCAATGATTACGATTAAGGTTTCAAACCAGCATCGTAAATTTAATAACATAGATTCAAAGTTATGATTAAAAATCTTAATAATTTGGAATAATTAAAAACCATTGAAAAAATTAAACATTAACATATAAAAATAACACAATATTGTTTCAAAAGCAATTTAATCTCTGGAGTTATATTATAAAATCCATTACATATAGCAACGGGTATAAAAAAGAATCTTGGCAACTCTTTTTAAAACTACAAAGTCAGTTAGCGTATATAAAACGATTTCTGTTACTAGGGCCATCTGGCGTTGAGTAGTACTGCAAGGACTTTCAAAGCGTATTAATGTCAAGAATAAATAGCAGCCAACTTCACACGGTAAACCGTTTCTTTCCGGTTGAATTTTTGACAGATCAACAACTAAAAAATGGTACGAATAAAATAAATAGACATTTTATCGTGAATTTTTATAAAAATCCATAAATAAAATCTAGATTAAGTTTTAGAAAAACAAAATCTAACAATTCAAGAAGTGTTTGTGATGGAAATTTCTTTGCATCGCACGAAAATTCAGCAAATAAAATAATTTAGTGTTTTTGTTTATGTTGAAAATATCCCTAAAAAATATTTTAAGGAAGATCACATATATTTTTTAAATTATAGGCCAAACGCACCAAGAAGGTTGGAATCGTAGGTAAATATGGTACCCGTTATGGTGCCTCCCTCCGTAAAATGGTCAAGAAAATGGAAATCACCCAGCACAGTAAATATACCTGCTCGTTCTGCGGCAAGGTAAGTGTTACCGCCCCTTATCTTAACTATTGTTTGTGACTTCTAATAGTTTCTCTTTTTTGTTCTTAGGATTCCATGAAACGTGCCTGTGTTGGCATCTGGTCCTGCAAGCGTTGCAAGCGCGTTGTTGCCGGTGGTGCTTGGGTTTACTCCACCACTGCTGCTGCCTCCGTACGCTCTGCTGTACGTCGTCTCCGCGAAACCAAGGAACAATAAACTGTGTCTTCAGTTTATTTTCTTAGTTTTAACCAGACGTCGTTTAGTTTAATGAAAAATTAGTTTTTATCTAATTTTTGTGCTGTTTTTTTTTTCCAAGATCTGTGTTGTTTGGCCTCCTCTTTATTTATGACAGTTCATCTGTTGTAAATAGTGGTCCCAAAAAAAAGGATGAAAGTGTTGAAGTTAAATAAACAAAAAAATGAAGAATCATTTTTTACTCTTAAAAAACGGATGGAAACAAACAAGTTGCTGTTTATTTTTTTAATATGGATGAAATGGATTAATGGTTGTGATTAAAGTGGTGCTAAAGTGTATTGCTTAGTTTTGTAGCATTATTATTAAAGTAAAAGTATGGCTCTCGCTGAATTACTTCCTGCGAAATGTGTTCCATTTTATAAGAAGCACGTCTGTGAAGTTGATAATTCTTGATTTATTAGGATACTAGTCGCAGTCTAAGATTTAGCTTTTAATTGCAGCTTTTTTCATCTATTCTGATGGCTCTAAGAAACTATAGGCTATATAACTTAAAAATTCAACTGTGCGACGCCACGCTCATACAAAGTGTATATTTGTCTATATCCTCAAAATGGTAGCGGAAAGGTTATAAATTTAGCCAAAATAGATTCATAGTCAGTGAAAATCATCAGTCGAAAATTGGGCGGAATTGAGCGTGGCACCTCTCATAAAAACTAAGTATTGATTTCTATATATCTAGAGACCGGTTAAAGTTGAAGTTTCAGTATTCATTCTGAATGACTTCATAGTCAATGCAAATCATCAGACAAAAATTGGGCGAATGGGCGTGGTACCTCCCATACAAATTATTCAGTCTTGTTACTATTCTCGAAGTTGTAGGTTTAAGACAACAGACCAATTCCTTCTTTAATCTCGTACAAAACTCGAATTCGGCTACAACTTCGATAACCGTAATAAAGCTGATTAATTTTTGCATACCTTGAAAACGGCAATAGTATGTTTCTAAATTAGATTCAAACAATGTAGTGAATAACGCACATCATCAGAAAGTAATTGAGTGATATGGGATAAATATATTGGGTTTTTAAAGTTTCGTTATCTACACATCAGTTAAAAAGCGGGAGTTGGAGAAATCAAAGAAATGATTGAATTTTGACCGGAAGGTGACAAATTAGGGAAAAAGGTAACTAAGATAGCATTTAAGATAATAATAATTAGGATGGGGTAGCGAAGCACGCTGGGTTTTAGTTAGTCTAGGATAAAAATATCGGAATATGACTACCCAAATATGATAACGGCCGTTTTTGAATAAGCTAAGCTTTAGGATGTATGCTTTATTCTTAATATCTTTATTCTTTAGATTGGCTAGTCCAAATGTTACTGATAAAAAACCAAAGTACAATTATTTATATTTAAAATGAATTATTGGTCCTTGTCGTTTTTATTCTTCTATTTCGAGATATACAAGTAATATCCTCTCTAATCTATTACAAAAATGACAAAATACGACTTCGCTTAACACTAAGGGTAAGTAATCAGTCGAGTCAGTCGTTTTTCGACATTTTTCTCTTAGATTAAAAAAACAAAAACATTTTAATCGATTACAATAATAACATCGACTCAAGAACCACCAGAAGAAAAATAGAAAAACAAAAATTTTCTTTAGTCTATTACAAAAATGTAAAAAAATTACTTCGAATCGAGAACCACCAAAAAGGAGATTTTGTATTGGAGTGTTGAAATTATGAACAGGCCCTTTTATATGGTTTCAGTTTTAAATATTTACCCTTAATTATTTTTCTCCAGTCGAAGTCGCTTTCCGACATTTTGTTTGTTATAAAGTAGCCCTTGTTTCGTTGGCAGTGTGGCAAGTGGCACCATCCTATTGGAACTACATATCGTCCAGGTCCATATTCTCAATTTCTGGCTGCAAGAAGTGAGTTATCATCTCGCAATAGCGAAGACTATCACGGAAACTGCTTGGCGGACTTCATTTTCGGAGAGATGCGGCCTGATGACGCCGCCAGTCTATAAACTGCATGTACAGTATGTCCACATTTCCTACAGACCCGGTTTGCTGAAATTTGCGCACAATCCTCCCGATTGTGGATACATTTGGTCGATTATGCTGACCAAAAAAATAACGAAGTGCTCCAAATGCATTTTAATTTGAACGGCCATTTTCGTAAAAGACTTCAACAATATTAACGTGCTGCTCAATTGTGTACCTCCCATGGTTGAATTTGTCAAACACTGAAACAAAGAAATGTCAAAGTAAGTTGGCCAAAGAATTTGACGTTGAGGTGTGACCCACAATTAACATCGTGCATTATGGTTGGACCAGTCTTTATAATGGCATTTGCAATTAATCTATTTTCGAAAAGTTTGTAAGGTTATATTTCCTAAACTATATTTTGTTTTGGAGATGATTTTTACTGTTTTGAATGCGTACTCGTATTTGTATAGCCTATTAAACCATTTTATCAAGGTTCACTGCAAACAAATAGTTTACACATAAGGTAATTGTAAGTTTTTATTTTCTGATGATGAGCCGTAGTTGGGGTTGAAAAAATGTTCAGTTCTGCTAGTGTTGTTGCATATTCCTTTACGGTTGTCAATTCTCTTGTATAAATCATTGGAAAGAACAATTTTCTATTCACTATAAAAATTTGCTTATGATTTCAAAGCGAAAAATTTAAAAATAACGTTTCAATAGTTATTGAAAATTGTATAATTTTCAAAAGTTTTGTTAGGCTATATCTTCTAAGTGGTAATTTTTTAGGGAATGGTTTATACCATTTCTAATAAACGAAAATAAATATTTTCTAAACAAAAAATGTAAAAAGCTATTGAAGAATATGATTTTTTTTAAAAAGTTTTTCTTTTTTCAAAAGTTTGTGGTCGCCTAAACTATAGTTCTTACATTACTTTTACTCTACTATTTACTTTTTAGCTTAATCATAAAAATTAATTTTTTTTTTTATAGAAAACATTTACACAAAATTAATTTTTAATTATTTTTTGTTTGAAAATTCTTTATTTAGTAAATTTCATGTATTAAAAAAAATTATTAATAATAATTTTACAAATATAGGACTGATGATGTATATTTCTTCTGTTTTTTTGTTTTGTTTTCAGTGATGATAAAATTACAACTGATTTTTTAAGTTTAATAATTAGATCGTTTTCATTAATTTAATAATTATTTTAAACAGTAAATTTGTTTTATTGCACCTTCACCTAAATTATGCTATTAGTTTATTTGTATTTATGATTTTTTTATATATGGATTTTACATTTTAATAATGAGGTGTTTTTTCTATTTATAGTAAATATCTTTTTTTAATTTCTAATAACTATGTATGTATAATGGAATTATTAAAAAAAATTAGAAAATTCATTTAGCTAAGAATATGATTTTTTTGTTTATTATTATTATTTTTTAAATGTATAAAGAAGTTATTTTTTATTTTTAAAGTATTAGTTCTATATCTTAATAATATGCATAATTTATTAATTGGACACTTTCATTAATTTTTAGCATTTATGTACTTTAGTATGATAATTGAGCAAGATGATTTATTTTACAGGTTTTGTTTTTTAATTTAAAATGATTTTTTTGTTTTTGTTTTTGTTTTTAATATTTATAATTTATGTTTTAGCTATACAATTATTAAAAATAAGATGCGAAATATATAAGATCTATATTAAAGACAAGCAAAATTCTTCAATAATCTATTACAAAATTGTCGAAAAACTTTAACAAGTATGCCAGTCTTTTCCAGTCTGTCGAACGCAAAAATTTGGTATGAAAGTTGGTACGAAGAAATTTTGTTTAAAATAACTTTCGTATAAATTTTTATATAAATATTTGCGTTAGACGTAGTGACAGACAATATTTTGAAATATAAAAAAAACATTTCCTTGTAATGTCAAAAGACTTTTTTGCTGAAAGTTTTGCTTTGTAGGGAGTTTGACAAGAGAAGAAAGAATAGGGTACAAAAATTTTCATGTACCTGTTGCTCTTTCGTTTGTAGTTTTAATCCTAAAGCTACTGGCTGTTATATAGTTGTATTATAAATCAAAAATAAAACATTAAATAAAAAATTGCTGCAAGAAAATTTAATTATCTAATCCAGAGTCAGGCAAAATATACAAATGCATTTTACAATTATGGTAGTAATTTGATAGTTCCCCACTCAGGCCACTTGGCATTGTATTTTTCCACTTGTTTTCCCTTTAATTTTCTTTGTATATTTTTTGCTTGCTTTTTTGCCTATAGTACATACGTGTGAAAACAAAAGAGAATAGCAGCTTATTGCCTGACTCTGATCTAAACTAAGGCAAAGATGTAAAATGCGTTAAAAAAAACATTTCTTTATCCCTTATTCTGGTTGGCGTATTTGTTGTCGAATTTGTCATTTTTGTTTTAGATTAAATGTCTTAAAACTACTATGATTCCACCAACCATGATAAGGATGAATACAAGTGACGGGAAAGTTGTTTTTTTGGTACTATTTACCGTAGTACTCCCCTTGCAGATTTGATACTCTCACACCGATTTCCCTATTTTTAAACTTTGTACATTACTTTGTTTTAGCATTTTCCGGTTTTTATATATTTTTAGTACTAATGCAACTTGATTACACTATGCGACAGAAGTGAATGTAGTTGAAATACTTGCGCAGTGATACTATTTTTCTATTAGGCGCTATTGAGTACATGAAGAATCTGTTTTTGATTAAAAAAAAATATAAATATTCGAATAACATAAAAATGTTGAGTTATGAGTAAAAAATCGGTTTTTCGTACCTTCATGCACTTATAAGCTAAAACCTTAATTGAATATTGAAGGATTTTAAGTTTTTGGTACGGAGAGCTGTACAACAGAAATATGGCTGAATATTTCGTATTTAGTTAAGTTCAATTGATAGTGTGCATAGCACGTCGAGAATTTTTTATGAATGCCGGGTGTATCGAGATGATATAGCAAGACATTCGACGATTATCCTTACATGGGTTCATGGACGTGAGGACGTTAAAGGTAATTATATGGCGAATGAAGTTGAGGAGGCATGTACCATTTTGGATACGAACGGACCGATTGGGAACATCGGTACTTCTATTGGGCTGGTGTCACGAACGGACGATGGTTAAATCAAACCACTTGCTACCATACCACACGGATCTGGCCACATTTAGGTTATCAAAGAACGATACAGCTATTGAGACTGCCTAGAACAGATATGTGGAACCTTATTCAGGTCATTACTGATCGTTGGGAAGAGGAAGAGTTTACAGAACACCTTCATTGCCACTGCTCAGAATTCGACCATTTGTGGCTTACTGTGCTAATGCGGAGAAGATTCGACTATAAGGACTACTTTTCAACGTACGATCTGCACAAAACCTTTGCATTCATTAGGACGACTGAAGACAGAAGCTGCGATGACCATGTTGCAGTAATGGACACATGGTAACACTTTGGACCTACAAATTCGGACCAAGTTAGCCGACGGTAGCTGCCAAATTGACTTAACCCAATCTATGTTTGCTTAAGAAAAAAATACTTCTTCGCTTTTGAAAAGCCATAGGAAGTTGACAGTAATTAAGTTGTTACCTTTGTTGTCAAAAAATCCTCTCAGTATACATATATATTTTTTTAATAACGACCGAAAATCCAATTTTCCATCACTGGTGAATACTATTATACTCTTTGTTAAGTTAACTGAAACATTTTATTTGATGGTGGAAAATTTGTAATATTTGCATACAATTTCCGAATATACATATGTATGTATATTATTTTTCGAAAGAGTGAAATTTTCGAACAAAATTATATAACAATTTTATTTTTTTCGAATAGGGAGAAAAACTCTATAATCTACGCTTCTGTATACAATCTAGGAATTATTATTTTTAAAGTTATTAATATTTCTAAAGAATATTTTTTGTATATTTTATATACTAAAATTTATTACGGCTTTCTATTCCTAATTCTTAAGCTACAATATTTTTAGAATTTCTTTTTTTTTCATTGTCAGTTTAGTATGATTTTTAATATTTATTATAAAATTTCGAATGACTTTCTAAGTGATTTTATACTTTCATTAATTTGTTTGATAATTTTTAATCTATTTACATAATTTATATTATATACTTGAGTATTTATTTATTTCTAGGGTTTTAAATATGAAATATTGTTATGATATGCCTTTTATGTCTTTGTTAACAATGAAATGAAAACATTTCGCTTAAATACAATACAAATATCCTTTTCTTTAAAACATTCACCCTTATCATGTTTGTATTACTACATCTTTGTAACAGATTCAAGAGGGAGATATCTCCAAACCATGATAAGAGCCTTGAATAAGAAATAAAATATACACAAAAATAAAATTACATAATGAAAAATATCTTATGACTAAACCCTAACTAAATCGTAAACCTATTTGAAAGCAAAACGTTTAATGTTTTGTATTGATTTTCGAAAAAGAAAAATCTACACTGATTACGACTTATTGGTTCAATGTATATACCACCACTAGCGTGCGGCATACGTTTATTTATGGACAGACAATAAATTCTTTATAATTTTATCGGGATTTTTCCCAAACAACTATGTACTAAAAAACCTGCACTGCAAACCCTATGAAATATTTTAGTATTTTTATTTTATTGCGTATTTCTTCTTTATCGTAATTTGTTTACAATATTATTTAAAACCTAAAGGTTAATATTAAAAATATTAAAGTACACTAACATAGCAGGTAGCAAACCAGCAGATCAACAATAATTGTAACAAAGATTTGGTACTTGATCTGTAACTTTAAAAGCACACGTAATAATTAATAAAGAAAAAATTATTACAAAATTTAAATTGATTTTTATTTTACTCTGCAAGAGGCAGATGAAAGTTTAATTTCAAATTCTCGTACATAAATTTGGTGCCGAAACCCGGGAATAGACTTCAAATGTGTTAAAGTATATTCCGCATATTTTTAAAATATTAAATAATTAATTACTGCCGTCGTGCTACAGATAAAAAAATATACTTTGTTGCTTCGAATTTCGCGCTAAGGCAATTGAGGATAAGAATTCTTTACTGAAGCATATACAACGTTTGGCCACAACGCTTGCTTTAAAACCGAAAGAAGCGAAAACTAAAGGGTACGCACAGACTGTTCTAGAAGGTTTGGAACAAAATTTTCGTGCCTTCAAGGATGGACATGAGCAGATCATGAGCTCAATTAGAGGATGTGCCATACATAAGTAACGATGTGTATTATACGTGTTATGATATATATATTTCTTTTAAAACAAATTTACTCAATTTAATTCCACAATCAATTGAATCTCCACAGTCTCCTACTGTTCACGCAAGCATTTTTGTTACAGGCAGCAGAAATGAAACTTTTACCGCTGGCGCTAGACTTCTAAAAATAAATTTGCCGACATTTTCTGGAGACTATCTACAGTGAATATCTATAGGAATACACTTATATCACTCGTTCATCAAAGCCCGTCTCTTACGAAAATTCAAAAACTTCTATACCTCCAAGCTCCTGCACTGGTATACCACTTTCCGTTGTTAACGAATATCCAGCTACTGAGTCCAGTAGTAATCATATTATGCATGGGAAGCCCTCGAGAAGAGGCTTCATAATCAGAGAAAGCTTGTAGACAAATTTCTTCAACGTTTGTTTACAATACCAGAAACTTCAGGTAACGTACAATCTGTTCAACAACTACTCGATACTACCAGAAGCTGCTTGTCTCAACTGAATGCCCTTAAGATTGATACAACTACTTGGGATTCAATATTAGTCTACATGACGTCTCAGAGCTATCATTCAAAAATAGTACATCTGTTCCATCTATCAAGGAAATGTTAATTTTTTTGGAAACAACATTTCGAGCTTTGGAATGTGTTCAAGAAGAAACAACCAATAAAATCTCCAGTGTTAAACATACAGAGCGTCGTCGTAACCCAGCGAAAATGATTCGAGCCCATACTGTCTCTACTATGCTGGATGAAAACTGCCCCTGCTGCAAATTATGACATCCCTTATATAAATGTTTTTAATTTGCCACCTTATCTTCGACGAAAAAAAAACATCGTTAATGAAAATCGGTTGTGTAGAAACTGTCTTCGAACAGGACATCTGCAAACCGCTTGTAAATTAGCTACACGCTGCCAAAGCTGCAGTGGAATGCATCATACTATCGTCCATAATGAATATTGTTCATTACCAAACTCGTCACCTACCCCAAGAGCATCGGTAACTCCAGTCAACTTCAACGTCAACTCCTAATACAGTTACAGTAAATACTCATCATTCAAATACAAATCAAATAGTTTCAGCTTTATTTGCTGAAAGTAGTCATTAAAATAAATAATTTAAAATACCATGTGAAGGCTCTAGTGGATAAAGGATC
The DNA here is from genome assembly GCA_023159175.1 of Wohlfahrtia magnifica. Taxonomy (NCBI): domain Eukaryota; kingdom Metazoa; phylum Arthropoda; class Insecta; order Diptera; family Sarcophagidae; genus Wohlfahrtia; species Wohlfahrtia magnifica. The sequence goes on along the minus strand of JAKWBJ010000052.1, from coordinate 3,839,693 downwards.
TCTGGTCTCTTTTATATCTGAAGATTTAACTCAGCTCTTGCTTACACCACACCATAAAATCCACGTTGAAATATTTGGTGTTGGTGGCAGCAAATCAATAACGGTCAAAAGGTCAATGGACCTTAAGCTCTATTCCACCTATAATAAAAATTTTGAATTGAAAATTAAAGCTTTAATTGTTCCACTAGTTTCAAATTATGTTCCCCGAAACTAAATTTGAAATCTACTTCAGACCTATCGCAGATTTATTTAGCTGACGCTGACTTTTTGCTATCGGAGAAAATCGACCTTCTACTTGGAAATGATGTGTATTCTGAACTACTGTTACCTAATATGAAAACGTTAAAAAATTGATTATTTCTACAAGAAACTTATTTTGGCTACAAGGCTTCTGGTGCTCTAAAATCATCTGAACCTGTTAGAACAATTTCTGCAAATTCGTGTTCACTGGAAAACCAACTCCGTCTATTTTGGGAACAAGAAGAAATCTTAGATAACAATTATGTGAAAAATTCTTCAAGGAAACACATACTAGAGATGATAGTGGACGGTATACAGTACGTTTACCATTCAAGAGTTTACTACATCGTCAACCACTCCCAAACTTTTCTTTTACGGATTTTAATTCGCTCAAACGACTTAAACAACTACAAATATCGTTCAAAAATAAGCCGAAGCTTGCTGAGGAGTACAGGAAATTTATGACAGAATACGAAAACCTTAATCATATGGCCAAACTTGGTGAATATCCTCATGCAATTCCAAAATATGCGTAATTCTTCCCCCATCATGGACTACTAAAGGAGAGTAGCACAACAACAAAGTTGCGATTTGTTTTTGATGGTAGACACAGAAAGCCCCCTCAGAACTCCATCAATGAAGAATTGTCTCCTGGACCTGCTCTTCAAAATATTTTGTTTGTTATAATATCACGATGGAGAAGACATAAAGTAGCATTTGCAGTGTATTTTATGGAGGGACGAGACTACTAGAAAAATTAATGTATTCACTTTGCATGTGCGATAAGAGTACTGCAACAACTCGCTAAAGATGAAGAAAAATCATTCCCACTGGCATGTCAAATACTGCGTTCCGACACATATGTTGTTGACGTCATATCTGGAGCAGATGACTTTGATGAAGCGCTAAAATTACAGCAACAACTTTGCTTACTTTTAAAATCAGGAGTATTTCATCTTCCTACAATTATAAAGTATCGAAATCTATACTAAAGGCTCTGTAATGCTGTGTAGAGGACATCACTGACTATCAGTCAAAATATGTCAAAAATTATAAGTATGTGTGTTAAGAACGTATGATGGTGTGGACGAACAGTGCGTATATGTGATAGATTTTTTGATGTGTGTCCGATTTGATAATCTTGGAAATTTTCAAAAAAAAAAAGAAATAAAAAATTGTTTTTTCTGTGAGATCAGAGTTGCTTTGTGTGAAGCTTATGTTTTTTACATCTTTTTTGTATGACAGTGTGGCATCTAAACACACATTTTGGTGCGATTTTCTTGTGTAGGACAGGAATCTATCAGAGTTTTATTTGACATAATCGCACGAATTTGTAGGATAGTCGTGTCAAAATTTAAAAATTTTTAAATTTTTAAATTAAATTGAAACAAATTATTTTAAAATATGTTCGTATGTAATTATAATAATAAAAAAATATTTTTTTTTACATTTTTAATAGAATTTTAGTTTGATACCCGGCTTAACCAAATTTTAAAAATTATTAAACACTAAAAATTATTATGTTTTTAAACCTTGTTTGATTCCTAAGCGACTATCTCGTTAATTAAAAGTTTAAATTATTTAATTTACAATTTACTTAGATATTTCGCTTAATATTGAATGCTAGAATTTGCCAACACGGAACATAGTTGCTCTAAGTGAATAAAACATATTTTAAAATGATCATGCAGATCTCTAAAGTTTTTTAAGTTGCGGTCGATTATGTTCGAACGTGGTGGTCAGGTGTGGATTCATAAGGATAAGTCAATGGACGATCCTTATCGGCAACCACACAAGAACACTTACTGCCCGCGACTAGCGGCCACCACCACTACTCTCCATACTGTGATTCGTCCAGTGTGGAGGCAGGTTATCCTTTCTTATGACTTGTTCTTGCGCATGGCAAAAGTAAGCAGCACTGGCGGCTTGCTGTACGGGTATTTGTGGGGACTATGCTAAGATTAACCACTGGGTTAACACTTAGTAAAGTCCTGCTATCTGAAAACGCATATAGAAGTGTGATCTTTACCACCTTATGGTGGTAACCGCAGCTCGCAGTTCGGTAAGGCCTAGTCTTTTCTGACTCTAAGTCAAAACTTGATCGTACGGGAGGTGGAACAGCATACGCCGAAAGATAAATGGTCAAGAGCTACTTGGCCGCTAGTATGCAAATTCTGTATACCAGGCGTCCTCCAGTTTCAATTAATTCACCTTCTTGCAGCATGCCGGGCAATACTGCAGGTGACTTGCTGACCCGTGCATAATAAGCCAGTATGGTTTTAAAAAGGAAAAATAGAAGTGATGCCTCTCATGCATCAATTATTACGAAATATAATACCGAGGTGGTAGAGGATGTGAGTGTCACTAACCTTGTAACTGAACTAACAATCGGAGCCAGTGCACCGTGGTACGTACCGAGGTGATGACGTGTTATCTCTAGTAAGCATATGACACGAGAGATTACTGCTAGTCAGTAATCTGTCAAGCTGGTCTTCTTTCCCATTACAGAATTCATCACTAGGAACCTGGTGGCTGTCAGTGTACAATTTGTCGCAGGTGAAGGTGTTAAGGAGGTAATGTGTGCCTCGGCTTATTTTCCGGAAGGTGTCGAGCAAACAACCATCACTATATTATTGACTGTGACTCGAATTCCCATCATGTGGTTTGGGACAGCATAGACAACAATGCTAGGGCAGAAAGTGCCTTTTAAATTTCTTAGTTAGCAACAATGTAGCTTTGCTAAAGCAGTACGATCGGAAGTACTGCATATCACGCTGTGTGATGTAGGACTGGCATGTGTCGGACGAGGTATCATGTGCAATTATATTTGCTAGCCGTAGTTGGTTTTCGACATTTTTGTAATAGATTAAAGAAAAATTTTGCCTGTTCTCTTTAGTTTATTACAAAAATGTCGAAAAACGCCAACTATGATAAGGGTTAAAGTCTAGGAGAAGGAAGTGCCAGCCTTGTTAGGTCAAAACACATTTGAGAACACATAGCGACTCGTTGACTAAATTGTCAATAATTGTTGCATACTACGTAAATCTCTGATCTAACAATATTGTCAGAAAAATGTACAGAAAATGTTAAAATTGTGTGAACTTAAAATTTTTGTCATACAACATGGTTAGAGAATGCATTGTAAAATCCAATTGACGAAAAATGACGTCATTGTAAGAAAAAACACGTGTACAATGGAATTGCCGGATTAACTGTAAATGTCTTGCAGACGTGTGAACTGATAATATACATTGAGTCGTTGTCAGCAAATTACTAAGTCTGACATTATTATTGATATTACAATCGCCTGAACAGTATCGAAAACAAAATATTACTTGACACGCAACAAAAATTTCAACAATGTTACCGGCTTGTAAGAAATATTTTATAATCAGTGAAGATCGTATCTCAATCGTAACGCATAATCATAATATTCTAATCACTTAGAAAAATCTATTTATGTTCTCACCCTTATTACAGTTCTCGAATCGAAATCGTTTTTTGACATTTTTGTGATTGATTAAAGAAATTTTGCTTTCTTTTTTCTACATTTTTGTAATAGAATAAAAAAATTGTATTTTTTTTCTTTAATCTAAGACAACAATGTTGAAAAACAATCTCGACTCGGGAACAGTAATAAAGGTAAATATCTCTAGGCAAAGTAAGTATTAAAAAACAAAAATTAAATTTATAAAAATTGTTAAAAAATTATAGTAAAATCATATTCTTTTAAGAAAGGATATAAAACATATTTGTTAAGCTAAAAATATATTACATTAAAACAAAATAAATATAAATAAAATTTATGCATTTGGACTTGTTTTCACAAATATGTTTTTTTTTTATTATTTTCATACATTCATTGTTATTATTTAAACGTTTCTTTTTTATGTTTTCAAAAATCTTTTTTTTTACGTAATTAAAATATAATTCATGTATATACTACTTGTTTTTTTTTTCTTTAAATATGTATTTTACAGATTTAAATGTCATAGTCTAACAAAAAAAGTTCACTTAAAACAAATTATTAAAAAATAAATCAATGAGGGAAGACATTTTATGTTTTATATTTTTTAATAGTTTATATTAAATGTATGCACTTGTATATATTGTACATCTATAAAAAAACAGTATGAAGAGAATGCTTAAACAGAATGTCAAAGAGAATTATTTTGTAAAATTGTGATAGTTTGAGTACGATTAAAATTAAAAAGTACTATTTATAAAATATTTTAATATTTTTTAAACTAAAAAAGATATATTTTTTATATATTTAAATAGCTATTTAAAAAATGTTTATTTTTACTAAATTTTTTTAATTTATAAGTTTCGGAAAACAATTATTGTATGATTGTATGGAGAAATAATATAAGAATTACACAATAGTACGTCTTAGTCTTAATAAATTTAAAAAATCCTTTTAAAAATTTGTTTAAAATTGTGATTTTTTTATACAAACATATTACATGACGTTTTAAAAATTATTTTTTAAATATATATATTTTTTAATTTAGAATAACAGCTAAATCTTTTTTTTCGTATTAAAATATATTCCAAATGACTTTCGAAAATTATTTAAAACTAAAAAAAAAAAAATTAAATCATACAAGACGGCAATATATTGTAAATTAAAATAAAGGTTTAAACAATTTTTATATGTAAAGAAAAAAAAATAAACTAACTAAAGTTTTATTACAAAAACTCCAACAACAATTACAACTAATGAGCTTGCCATTTAAATTTCGATTCCATTAGCCATTGTTGACCCTTACTGTAGTCACAAGGACGCAGCAGCGGTGTTGTGGGATCTTCTCGTGTTGGTCTCTGTAAGCAATTACCTGTATTGGTATGTCGTATGGATTTGTCCTAATAAAACGAATAAAATATAAAATAATATTACGAATAAAGTTCAAAAAATAATGCAATAACATATAAAATAGCCTTAAAATATGCTGTCGCTATTTAATATTAAATCTTCTTTGCTTTATAATTCAGATCTGAGTGCTTAAAAGTGTCTACATAAAAAAAAAACAATCCATAGATGCCTTTACAGGTATTTTTCAAGAACTCACACAGGATGTGGAATTTTTCTTTTATATGAGCAATACCATAAGTAAAGACGGTGATTCTAATGTGGATATTGTGGTCTGAATAAATAAAGCCTAAAATGTATTTCATTCTTTACACAGAATATGGCGTGCAAACAATGTGTCGATTGATTAAAAACTGAAGATCTTTGATAGCAGCGTCTAATAAACACTTCTGCATGGTTGTGCTGTAACGTGACGTTAGAAGTTTCATATAAGAAAAACACAATAACTTATTAACTATAAAAAAATAACACAAGCGTGGACAAAATTAAAAAAAAATTAATAAATTAATTAAAATAATAATTCTCATTGTGTTCATATTAATTTTAATACAAATAATTGAACATTTTGGGCGATGAACAGAGTTAGTCTGACTAAAGATCGACTCTTTTAACAAACAAGATGGGTAGCACGTGCGACTTTATTGCCATCTTAGTATTTACATTTATTTACTATCATCCAAGTGTAAGGTCTCCCGAATTTATTCTATAATTGGGCTTTAAGTAGCTGGTGACAAATGAATGCGAAAACCATTCTGTTACCATTGTGGTTGTATTTAGTTAAACTCCCAATTATAAGCTCCTCCAAATTCATCCTATAATTGGGCTATCAAAGTAGCCAGTGAAAGGTTTTCCGTAATCATCCTGTCACCAGAAGTAGATTAACCAGATCCCGAAATTGCTGGTTCTAGTAAATCATCCACATACACTCGTTCCAGACGTACCAGACGCTGTTCACCATATGAGACCCGTTTCTGTGCTCCACGCAGACGAGACCAAACCTAATTCCCGAATTCTATCTGTGGTAGATTGAGCTAGTAATTAAGTGTAGAATTTACAGTTCACAATGAAATTTTGTTTTATTTTATTTACAAAGGATACAAATCTTTGTTCCGACCCTAGATTGACCAAGTCATAACCCAGCTGGAAACATACACTGCGTTACAGTTACACTTGGAGATTCACTCAAACTTCCCGAAGAAGGCATTTGACAATATTAAAAGAAACATCATCTTGAAAGACCTACGTAGCAAAGGTGTTACGAAAACTATAATAGACATCATCAAGCTCCTCTATATCAATGGCAAAAACAAAGTGCTATACAGAAACCAAATATCTGAGCCATTTATAAACGATGTGAGGCTACGCTAAGGATATGTTCTGTCACTACTCCTTTCTTGCTTGATTTGGCAATGTGATGGTAGCAACCATCCTTTAACAAATTAAACGATCTTGATTACGTCGATGATGATGATGTTATCATATAGTTTCCAACACATCGAGAATAAAATAAAACAAGCAAGTGTCCTCAAAGTCATGCTACACATCAATGAATACTATGAATACTTCCTGCCTCAAAGAAGAGCATAATCATTCGGCTACCTAGGCTGTACAATCTCGAAGAATAGCGGCGAAAATGACGGCGTAGATGCAAGTATCAACAAAGCTCGTCAGAGCATGTATTCATTGAGGGAGGTGTGTATGTCTACTGACTTATCTTAAAATACATCTTTAAACACAGATATACAACACGTGTGTTAAGTCCATATTCTTATATAGTTGCGAAACCGTGAGCCTATCGAAAAAAAACACATGATGACAGCAAATCTTCACCAACCGATGTCTACGACGTATAATTCGATAATTCTGGTCAAACAGCATTAACAATATCGAGCTGCTTCTTAAAACAAACCAACAAATCATATACAGTACGACATCCTTAGAAGAAAGTTTGTATGAATAGGACATATATCGAGATCGTACAATTAACTGGCAAAGTCGGCACTGCAGTACATCCCTTAAGGCTGTCGCCGTAGCGGATATCCAAGAACATTCAGTCGCACTGCAACAAAGATCCAGTTAGAATAGCTCCCAACGGAGTCCGATGGAAGTCACCCATTATGACAGTTTGCTGCCGAGCTAAGAATAGCAGAAGCGGGATTAGACCACTTGCGGTACTAGTCCCGATATATCGGGCAAAGCAAAAAGGGAATGCAGCTGTATCGAGTGTTATCGTAAAGTAGGTGCGAAAACATGGCGTCAATAATTAATTGAAGAAAAGCAGACAGACAGTACACATAAATTTCCTTCGCAAACTAAACTTATTCCAGGCTTTATATATAGTATAGTACTGTCATATTTGTTTATTTAATTATTTTTTAATCAAAAACTTACCTCAGCATCATATACCCATTCCTGATTACCGCCCATATTATGGCAACGCACCATATTAACTGGTCCCATGGCCGCCGAAGCATCTAAGCACAAATCATCAGACATGATTTGTTGTCGTTTCGTGTAGGCAAATACTTGATTACCACCCAAACCATGGCAATAACTCATGCCTATTTTTTCACCATATTTACGGCCCATAGTATCTAAACAAGTTATTGTTTCGGCATTACGTATCTGTTATGAAATAAAAAACGAGTTCAAGTTGTAAAACAAAAATTTGAAGCTTTTTTGTTGACAATCACTTACCTCGCCCAAATAATAATAATCCAATGGCATTAAACTTTCTGGATAAATATTTTCCAAATACCAACGGAATGATTTACACTTAAGACGTTCACGTAAAGCTTTACGTGCGCTAACATCACCAGCAGACGCTTTACGGGCACCTATAAATTTTTTTATTTAAATGTTTTTTTTTTTTTTTTTTTGGTAAAATAAAAATTATTTTAATTTTTGTGCTTAAATGGGAGTCATTTGATTAATTTTTTATTTCAAATCAAGTGTTTTAAAATGGGTGAGTGTGTATCTGTGTTAGTGCTGACAAAGAAACGAATAATTTAAGTTTTGTGTGCATTTAAATACATTTTTATTTATTTTTTTGGTAAAGACAAACTCATAATTTACTTAAGACATTCACACAAATTAAAATTGAAACATATATGTAAATATACATATGTATGTGTGTGTAAACAAATTAAAATGAATCTTATTTAAGATGATTATGAAAGATTAGCTGAATTAAAATTTTGAAAAATAAAATATAATTTTGAAAAAATTCAATTTCCAAAGTTCAGAAGTTTTCACTTCTTTCCAGTTTATATTTCTTATTATTTCGTACTTCATGAAAAAATCTTATAGATTCAGTTAGTGAATTAAGAAATGCTTTACAAAGGGACTGGATAATAAAATTGAATGAAGCGGTTTAGGGCTACATACGCCTTCAGAGAATGGTACGCAACGGTCTAACATCAGTAGTGAAGGTACATGAGCTAGAGTGTTTAGGTTTAGGATAGATTATTCGGAACATGGGAACTTGCCGTTAATTTCCAGGCGAAAGTTAAGGAAGTACAGAAGACATGATATAGCCATACTATCTGACAGTCAGGCCACCACCCAAACACGTAGGTGTGTAGGTTTAAAAAGTTGGTGCTTACACACCACACCCAGAGACCAAGCATAGGTCCATTGTCGAAGCCCTTATAGAGAAAAAGTAAGAGTGATAAAAGAAAAATTAAAGAAAAGACAAGACAAAACACTGAGAAAAAGTGTATACTGAGCATAGAAGTAGAAATATTAAGCACAGAAGAAAAGCATGGAACCACAACAGCGAGTGTTACCTTACCAGCCAGCTGATGACTGAAATCAGTTAAATCTGGGCGTACGAAATCTCACTGAGACCACCAAAGAAACTCTGGCCTAGCAACTTGAGCCTACGTCACTGTAGAGTCGGGCAAATACAAAGGATATGTTTCACATTCTCTGGTTCCCCCTCAGAGCAATATACACGGCAAAACCTTCATAGCCTTGTCTTTGCTTTTAGAAGGCAGTGCCCGATCAAAAAACCTATGAAAATTTTGAAAGTTTCCTTTTTAGACTCAGTACCAATTCCGTTCTTGAGCGGTCGAGTTTAAGCCAAAACAGCCCGGAGACCTTATACTAGAAACACACTTTTCAACATGTTTATGCAACCAGGATTGTTCCGTTGTTGTTTACGAAGTGTGTAGTCATGTTGCATTCAAGGTTTCAAAAATATCAAAATATTTTAGCGTTCTGTGCTTATTAAAATAAGCCAAATGAATAATAAACGTGTTGCGTGAACACGTTGCAAAGTGTGTATCTAGCATTGCAGTCTCCCCTGCCACTCAAACACTTTTTCACTCTGCGAAGGGCTCATTTGTCTACCATCCCAAAGAAGAACAGTCTGACAGACACATCTGCCAGTTCAACACACTTAGCTGCGCCCGCTCTCGCCATCTCATCACCAATTGTGTTCCACAACACGCCGCAGTGTCCAGGAACCCAGCACACATCCAGGAGTTAGTGCACATCCTCGGGCTGACACAGGCCCAAATCAGAGCCTTAATAGCAGCCTGACTGTCAACATAGATGACTACACTCTCGCCAGCAGTGACAAAGTCGCGAATTAGCTCAGCTGCCTTAAGGACAGCAAAGACCACAGCTTGGAAGACACTAAAATTATCCGGAAGTCTAGAGGACAGTCTTATAACCCACATAACCCACTTAACTCCTGTGAAAATATTTATTGAACTGTTTGAGTAAGCTAAACCAGTTAAGCGGTTACCCTCCCTGGCCTTGTGGCAATTCAGGGGAATGAATTTGTTAAGAGGTGAGCTGATGGTGGCAGAACTTTTCTGTGGAAAAGAAAGAGGAGTCTGAAAGGATATGATTAGCGAAAGGAAGCATGATGAGGGGCAAAAAATCTTTTCAATTTAGACGCGCTTGAAGCAGTATAAATTTTTGCTGAGCAATTATAATAACAATAGTTTTGAGTCTTGCATCAGGCTATGCAAGAATAGTCTTTTGATTAAAGACTCAATGAATATTTGTACAGAATGGGAATTGTTTGAAGTCCAATGTGCAGATTCTGTGGGGAGGAAACCGATCCTCAGAACATATACTTGGAAACTGTGCAGCCTAGGCGCTTATTAAGAATTAGTGAGGGAGTTGTCATTACTGACACTGGCCAACATGCTAAGCATTCCTATACACATCGAGCTCTGTAAAATATATTAAATGGTCGCAGATTTCAGTACCTCACTGTTTTGCTAAACAAACTTCGTTCAATTATCCCTCATTAAGGGATAGAAATAATCAATTGGTAATCAAAAAAACATAAACTTTGTAAATTTCTAGTTTTCGTACAATCGCACAAGGCGGCAGAGCTAACACGCTAAATATGAGGAGGTGATGAAAATTTTTACTTTTTTTAATTGTACTCAATGACTTCGGATCTCTTTCTTTATTGAATGGAGATGTCTTATTTCGAGCTTTTAAATTAATATGTGGTCAGACTGTGCAGGGTACTCTCGACTAACTGACTTCAAGGAACAGGTCTCCGCACCAATTGGTGAGACCACCGATAGGCCATCTCTTTAGAAAGACAAATTAATGGGTCTCAGTAAAATCCCACGGCTCATGGAGTGACTTCAGGATATCAAGGGCCCTTAGGCCCAAGTTGGATGGATTTGAAACTCGAATGTTCTTGGAGTTGGATGGGAGAACACTTAAAGTTATGATAAGGTAAATAATTGAACACTGTCTATTACGATCGAGGATCTTACTATGCAAAGCGGTACTCCGGACTTCTATAGGATGTGTGAGGAGGTTGACCTAAAGACAGTCGAGCATAATATCTGCCGCCGGCCGAGACTTAAGTGTATGTGATTTCGATGGTTAGGAAGTAGATTCCATAATGGACTTGGTGACGTCCCGGTCTTGGTCTGGGTAACATGATAAGCTTTTTCAGGTGAATTCAAAAGCTAAGGGAATGACAATATTCAAGATGAGCATTCTAAATATAGGATTAGAACAGAGAATCGTTGTTAGATAGGAATTTCTTGGGACTTATAATGGAGTGTTAGCTCTTGTTTTCGAGATATACTATTATTTCGAAGATATTGTGCAAAAAGAGCTGTGTAAGTATGAGTGATATTTATATATGTATTATTATACATTTCCGTTTCACTAATAAAATATCACTCATACGTACTCACTTACGTAGTAACGTGATTGCACTGTTCTTTTGACATTAAAAAAAACTGCGCAGTTTAAAAAAAGCCTTAAGCCTTTTACCTTAAAGCTAATTTTATTGTACTTGCTGACGTTCCGAGTCTTCGTCTGGGTTTTTCAGTAGAGTTCAGTAGCTAAGGGAAGGAAAAAATTTAATATGAGCATTCTAAGTAGAGGATTAAACAGAGAAACTTTGCTAGATAGGATTTTCTTAGGGTTAACGATGATATTTTAGCTCTTGTTTTCGAGGTATACTGTTATTTCGGAAATGGAGGAGGTTTTTGCCCAAAACATTAACATTTCTAAATGTACTGCGCAGATTAAAATAAGTTATAGCCCTACTTAAAGGTATTTTTTTGCGGAATTCCGGCTTTTTAGTTTATTGAATTAATTCAATTGTGCAATCTCTTTTATTTGTGAAATTTCGGTATATCTCGAAAACAGGAGCTAGCCTATAGAAATGGTTGGCACCATTGGATTCAGCGTACTCGAATTAGGCCTACACGTGGCGTGCCCCGCTTGTTGGCAAAAAATTGTCAAATTCGAGCACAGTGCTATTGTTTAACCAACGTAGGCATTTCCATTATAAAAATAAAAAAAAAATGTAAAGTTTTTTGTGAGGTGGACACTTAGAAGATTGCATTGTAATGAAATTTCATCCAAATAGGTTTTATAAGTATTCCTTTACTACTGCGTTAAATTTGGTAAAAATCTGTTTTTGAATGTTATTTAAATTTGTACCTCTAAACCTTCAACAAATTCTGGGGAAGAAATTTCTAATTAATGATTCAATATCGAGATCTGTAGGAGACTTACAATTATTGCTAATAATTTCGTTAATCTAATATTGTTAAAAATACATACATACATAGATTGGCTGCAAAGTTTTAAAACGTTTAAGAAAGTTTTTTAATATTAAAGCATGTTTTCTTACCAGATTAAAAAATTTAAATACTTATACTAAATTCTTAAATAAGATTCATTTCACTTTTATACAAAATATTTATAAATTTTTTCTTGTGTATTTTAATAAAAATTAAACCTTTTTTTTGAAACAAAATAAGCGTTTGCTTTTGTGCTCATGGGAAGGGTTCGTACAATATTTTGTTTGAGAAGTGGAGTGAAGTGGAATGGAGTTGTTTCAACAAGGACACTGTAATCATCACATAAAACAAAAAGGACAAAACAACACAGATGTGTGTGCAAAACAAATACAAGGCTTACGAGTATAAATACGAATATACAATAAAATGATCATAAAAAAAGAATAAGACAAAAACAAAAAGTACAACATACATATTTATAAACAAAATGTTAAGATAACATGCAAATACATAAATTAGTATAGCAAAGCGAGCATCAAGCTATACATACGTACACAATATAAGGAAAAGCTTAAAATAATAAATAGCCCGGCAAAAGGAGCACAACACAACACCAGTGAAAGAATTTATTTAAATAAAACATTCTAAAGAAATCAAAGAGAGATACGAGATAGACATTAAAGAGTTAGAAGACACAGATATGATATGAAAGGGATGAACGTTTTTAAAGCTTATAAATAAATAAAAGTATTTATGTACAAATGTATGTATGCTACAATGTAAGAATGTATGTTTGCTATGTTTCATATGCACTACTAGTATTATTAAAAATGTTAATATATTTGTTAATAAAATATGTATATTTTTATCTTTTTATTGTTTAGTAATTAATTTATAACCTGGATAGAAACTGTAGTAAAACTCTTTCCAATCGTCCAGCCAAACCTCAACCAGACGAGCATTATTATGGTTAACAATTTCTGTTGTACCGCCTGGAAATGTATATGGCGTTGATTTGCGAAATACATGGCCAACACGTGAACATGGTGCAATTTCTAAAACACCGCCACACATCCATACCTAATGATTACATTACGTTACGTTATATGTTACGTTAACATTTACGTTTTTTTGATTTATTGATTTTTTTAAATTTCGATTTTAGCATTATAAAGCCCCAATAAAAGAAGGTTTTATATAATTTTTTTAAAGGTTAGTTACGTTGCAGGAAATATATTTATGAGTATGAAAAATTACCATTAATAATGTATGATAAAGAAAATAAAAGAAAAAAAAATTAATAAAAATTAATAAAAATTAGCGTAGAAAGATTTAAAAATATTACTGTTAATAAAAGCTGCTTTATTGTTATACAAAAAAAAAAAAAAAAAAAAAAATCAAGCTTAGCATAGGTTTTGTTTACTTTTGAAATTTGCTGTTTAGGGTTTATTTGCCATATTTGGGAAAAAATAACTTTAATTTGAAATGTTTAGGTCAAAACTACACGCCCATTTCAGAATTATCTTCAATTTCAACACACTTATATTATGGTCTTAACTGTGTTTCCGGTAATTAAATCGAAAATAATCAGGAAGGTTAGATTAGATTAGGTGGCGGACCTTTCTTGAAGGATAATGTGCTACTTATACCAGAAATTGGCTTCATTGTGATACCACAAGCATAAAAGCTAAACTGGGGATCAAACAGTCTAAATAAGAACTACTACTACTTTGACTTCAAAATAAATAACTCAAAAGCGGCTACGCTTATTTTATAGAGTTCAGTCAAAAAAAAAAAAAAAAAAAAAAAATGAGAGCTGGCCACTGACACCTGAGATAAAAGATAGTCGGCTGCACCTCCTCAGAATCACAGCTACTGCATAAATCATGCGAGAGAATGCCGAGTCTGTCAGCATGCCTTCTAATTAGGCAATGTCCCCTAAGAACCGCAATAGTGCATTGAATGGCCATGCGATTCAGGGAAAGAATATAGTTAGTCTTCTTCTCATCCAGATCGGTCCATGCCCTCATACTGCTAACGAATTGAGCCTCTTAACTAAGGCAATTCGAACATTTCCGCCCGTTTCTAGTTCGAAAATAGCTAAGTTCGTACCTTTCCTAGCCAGCTAATCAGCAAAGTAATTTCTGGCAATATTGCTATTTCCTGTAACCCACATAAGAGTTACCTTTGGAAGATTCGAAATCGCTAAGAGAAACCTTCTGCATTCATGGACGACGCTCTTTGGATGTTGATTGTAGACTGCCTGTCTGTTCGCGTAAAACAAAAGATTCTGCCATTCAACAAGCATTATACAGTCTTCAGTATGATCATGACCGCCGCCTGAAACACATTGCGCACAGTTTTGCAAGTAACAAGATTCATTAAAAAGTAAGAAAATTGAAGTTGAGAAGCGTTGAAGTACAATTTTGCATGGTTTAAACGCCATAAAAAAAGTAATTTTTGCATTGAATCATTACTGGATAAAAGATAGCTCCATTACAACAACCCAAAGCCCGAATCAAAGCCAAATACGTAGCGTCCAATTAGAGCTATTTATTTAGGGGGACCAAAAAAGTTCTTAAGGGTGTTCCAACCATAATGCACGATGTTAATTGTGAGTCACACCTTAACGTCAAGGTTTTTGTCCAACTAAATTTGATATACCTTTGTTTCAGTGTTTGACAAATTCAATTATGAAGAGATACAGAATTGAGTAACGAGCTAAGATTGTTGAAGCCTTTTATGGAAATGGGCGTTCAAATGTATTTCGTGCACTTCGTGATTTTTTTGATCAGCATAATCAACAAAATGAGTCCACAATCGGGAAAATTGTGCGCAAATTTTAGCAAACCAGGTCAGTAGGAAATGTGGAAACACCTGTGCATGCATCTTTGGTGAGGCTGGCGCAGTCATCGGGCCTTACTTATTCGAAAAAGAGGTCGGCTAAGCAGTTACCGTGAGTGGTATTAGCTATCGGGAGATGATAACGGACTTCTTGTGACGAGAAATTGAGGATATGGCCCTGGACGATTTGTGGTTCCAACAGGATGGTGCCACTTGCCACACAGCCAACGAAACAATGTCTCTTTTGCGAGAGAAATTCAATGGCCATGTTATCCCATGTTGATGTGATGTTAATTGGTCGCTACGATCATGTGATTTGAAACCGTTGGACATCTTTTTTTTGGGAATATTTAAAAGAAAAAGTGTACGTCGATAAGTCATGAACAATTCAAGAGCTAAAGGTTGAGATGTTTCGGCACATTAACAACATTGAATCTCAATAATATCTCAGAGTCATGGAAAATATAGACCGGCGTATAGAGTTATGCCGAGAAGGCCGATATTTTGTTTCACACATATTTGTCATAGATATTTCTATCATAATACAAAATATTATGATAATTCTCTGAAAACTTTTTGTTTTATTTGAAATTAACATCTTGCGTTTTGTTTCACCTAATATTTATCCTTAATATGACAAATAAAACTTTTTATTTTTTAATAAAAAGCATTTGTAAATCATTAAAACTCTAATATGTACCTTAATATTCTTTTAAAAATGTTAAAAATCTTTAAAATACAAAAGCATGATAAATCAATTAAAACTAAATTAGTTACAATTAATAAAAAATTATTTGCATAATTAAATTTAAGTTCGATTTTTAATACAAAAAAAATTAATAAATAACTAAAAACATTTAAATTATTTAAAATGAAATAAAAAATCAAACGATTATAGAAAAAAAATTATAAAATAAATCATAACTTCTATTGAAATACCAATTATACGATTAATTATTATCATAATTATTATTTGTTTATTTATTAATTATTAGCAATGTGTTGTTAGTGGATTTTTATCTATTACTGTTGTTGTTGCAGCTGCTGGTTTTAAGCATTAATTAATTTAATTTGTCTATACTTTTACTTTTTGTATTTTTTTTAACACACAACATACATGGAGTAGTAGTAGTACGATTAATATTAATTACGCGTGTGTAGGGTATTCTCAAGTTCTCTTTGTTTTTATTTTTCCAGTAAACAAAAATACTGACATTTAAAGAGAAAAAACAAAATTATAGAGATGAGCACAAAATTCAACCACATTTATTTTGATTTTGATTAACAATTAATATGCGAAAGAAAAGAAAACTGATTTCATTACAACAATTCATAGTGCAGTTTTAATTGATTTGCATTTATGATTTGATTACACAAATTTTGTATTAAATTACAAAAAAAAAAAAAACACAAATTTTTGCATGTGATAATAAAAAATAAAAAAAAAAATGTTATAAATGCTTACAAAATTTAAATAAAAAACAAATAGTTTTGGTGTGAAACATTAGAAACATAAACATAATCAAGCTGAATATAAAGAAATCATTTTGATGAACTGTTGTTAAGAGTTAGTAAGTATACTGAAACTGCTGTATACTTTTAAAACGAGAAAAAGTTAAACAAATAATTTTATGTCTACCATACACTAAAAACAACGTAACGTATTCTGTACATCTGTGTCTTTCTAGCACTTACTAATTGTACATAATTAGACTTTTCTACATCTACTACCCCATCTAAAATCTAAAAATCATTTTCCTGAGCCTTTTAAAGTAAGAAGTATACTAGAAAGTGTACTGCTAATTTTTACACAAATCGTTGAAAGAAAGTATTCTAGCATGGATGCCAAACTAAACGCTCTTCTAAATATTACTTCCATTTATCAGCAGTACATTCTAAAAGACCATAATTGTTTTTCGCTAACAGATTCACATTAGTAGAGCGTTATTTGAGGTTAACAGAGTGTGATTTTAAGTGATCTAATTTAATATTAATATTTTTATTTTTTATTTCTCCCTATTGATAACCGAAATAGATAACAATGAGTTAATACAATGAAAACGTTTAATACTATAGTGACTAGTCAACATATCGTAAATATGATTTAAAAGCTGTGGTCGGCACAAAGAGATCTTCAAAGTAACATTTTTGTTCTCATTTATAGTCGTTCTTTTGAGCACTAACATACATACATGACTCCAGTTGAAACATATGCCGACCACTGCCTGAAAGTATCATTTACTTTCCTTCTTCAAACAGTCATGCAAGTGTCCAATAAAAAATTTCTATTGATTGCATGAGGCCAGAGTTTTTAACCATACAGTGGAATTTAAAATCAGATAATGCTTAGGAAGAGTTTCATGACAGACTAAGAGTAGAGAATTAGTAGATATAAAACAGCTCATAAATACACTGTCGAATAGATCTGTCTTTAGGGATACTCCAGAAATAATAGCCAAAACTAATATCTGAACAACTGCTATAGGTTACCTTTTTCTAAGTCGTTACTAATGGTTTATGTCTTTTCCATCCATGTCGGCTATTTTTTGTGCTATTTCTACTTAAAGTCTCTACTTAAACAAAACATTGTACAGTATGGACACAGATATTTTGCTCTACTTACTGCTTTCAGTTAAATTTTTATGAAGTACGGCAAATAGAATTTAGGAAGTGTGCTTATAAAAAATACTGTACAGTATTTACAGAATAAAAATGGCTAAAAGAGAACTTAGAAAGTATATGTATGCAATTTTCTGCGGTTTCGAACTAAGAACGGTTACGTGAACTAACATATGAAACAGTCTTAATGTTGACCTAAATCCTTGCGAAACTGTAAATCTTGTCTATCGTTAATGAAGAACTAAAACGCATTTTAATAAATAACAGATTTGAAACAAAAGAGTGTTATGTTTAAGGTCAGATTTCGTAAAAGAGTGGATAGTATGAGAAGTTTTCTTAATTAACCCTAATGTTTAGAGTTAATGAAAAGTTTTAGGTGCTTCTCTAATAGCAAAGAATTTTTGCATTTTTAAAATTGAAGGCCACATTTTTAAAGGCAACAAACTATGCTTCTTTTTAATAAAATAGTAAAAAACATCCTTCTACAGTGTAAGGCAGGTAGAAACGTATAAAAAAATTGAATTTTATATCCAAATATAATTTTGTATTTAATTTTCAATGCCTTTTGCGAAAGAATAATCAAATTATTGCTTAGATTTCGAATTACGAGAAATCACACAAAGTGTTAATAGAAAGAAACGTAAATGACGACCAATTTCATAAAGTAATCTCTACCATTCTCTTAACAACAGTTAAAAAATAAATTTAAATATAATTTTTTAATAAAATGCTTTTGCATTTTGCATTCCAATGTGATGTTAGTGAAATAATTAAATTTTAAATAAATTATAAATTTAAATTGCTATTCTTGCTATATTTGGTTTTTTTAATAACTTTTTAGCAATACATTAGAAAAAAATTAAACTTTTGAATTTCGAAAACGAAAAACAAATAATTTTGCTTCAAGCTCAGCTCAAAATTAAAAGTTACAATTAATTATGCGTTCTTTGTATTTTTTTAAATTACAAATTAAGTTCTTGTGTTATTTACTATATTTTTGTTGTTGTTGTTGTAATAAATAGTAGTAGTAGTGGTAGTAGAAAAAACAAAAAAAAAGGATTTTGATAAAATTCGAACCTGTGCTCATGGCATAATAAAAATCTCGCCATTCATCCAGCCAAACTTCAGCAACACGGGCTGCATTATGCAACACAATTTTGGCTACACCACCGGGAAAAGTATAGGGTGATTTATCGCGGAATACATGACCCACATGGGAACATGGTATAATTTCTAAAATGCCGCCACATTGCCAAATCTATATATAATTTGTTGAATTTTTATTTTTGTTTTTTTAATTTTTGATTTTGTTTAACAAAAAAAAATTATTTTTTTTGTAAAAAATAATAAAGAATTAAATAAATATAAATAAAATAAATTAAAGTTTAATATAAAAAATAAATAATTTCGGCTAAAAATTATTTTATTATACTCATAATTTATACTTTTTATTAAATTGCAACTTACCCTAAAGGACATTTCCAAATTCTCACCACCCCATATATCCATGCCTTCATCGTAGGAACCAATTTCATAGAAATAATCTTTATCTATTGAAAATAGTCCACCAGCCATGGTGGGTGTACGCAATGGAGCCGTACGATCATTATTACGTCTCTCCATTTCACGTTGAGGAACACGATACCTAAAATATATATTTTTGTTTTTAAATATTAAAAATTATGAATTTCCTTCCAACACTTACCATCTAAAGTTTAATTTCCAATTGAAACCACCCCAGGTAGAGTCTGATGCCGTTATATATTCAAATGTTTCATCCGATATAACATCGATTATGGGACAAACCACAGTACGACGATTCTGTACAATGCGCGCTAACAATGGCTCAAGCCAACCCTCCGTACACTCACAATGGGCATCAAGGAATGTTATTACTTCACCCTGTAGTGGAAAAATAAGAAATGAAAACGATTTTAGAAAGAGAGAGATTGTCTAACGAGGCTTTCAGATATTTTTTTGTTAGAGACTCATAGAAATCTGATCACTTTATAAAGGCTTGTATGCTGGTAATTAGGAATTTGTATCGTTGAAAGGACTAATAGATACATACATAAATATATCTCTATATAAATAAAAGTACTTTTGCTATAGATAAACATTATTACACTATAGTCCGTAACTGATTGGAGTACCTAATGTCAACAAAAAGTTATTATTATCTAAAAAACGAACTATACTATATACTATAGTATCTTTTCTTAGTGCTAACGAATAAATAGGCAACATCAGTGAAAATTTTTTAAATGGAGTTACTTCCGCTTTGGTCAATTTCGACCATTCCCTCTGGAACTTTTAAGCATCGGCTTTTATATACTGATACTATAGATTCTACCTAAGAATAGGTAAAAATTTAAACCTTCGATCCTCCGTAACAGGCTGGTAAGAGTTTAAACACTAGGATTGACTTATCCACAGATAACTGCAAAAAAATCTATAAATTTAAGGGAGTTCAAAGGCGGGTAATCTAAAAATCACATGATTGTAAGGCCTATTCAAATGAACTATTTACGAAGGCTAAAGAAGAAAATCAGACAACGAAGGGGGAAAGTCAGTTTAACTGCCGGTAAATTAAGAAGAAACCACTGGATACCTCTTTTGCTCTGCGATAGTGCAAGCATTACCGCCAGATTACAGAAGGACACTTAATTCGTGCTCTCACCGATTAAGGCTAAATAATATTAGCTTTGCAAATACTTTATAGGATTGTAGGTTGGTTTACGTGGACGTCCATAACTACTACGCGTTTCAAATAGTGTCCGTGGACATCGTTTTGAGAATTGCCACAAAAGCTCGAAACCGAATGATACCCAGAATACCTCATACCCACTCCGTTAGGTGGATATCTGAGGTGTCGTGTCGGAACCACTCATCAAAGGTATTGCGGCAACGATTCATGAGGGCCGGGTAACCACGTGACAAGTGCTTAATCGTCTTGTAAAGTAAGCTGGCCTGGTCAATTGGCTCTGCTTACCACAGCAACCAGTATGTACATATTCCTTCTGCCTTAATTACTGAGCAATCAAGTGTGCTTCACTTCATATTCAGGCCAAGTCAGCTTCGTAATCTTGCAGGACCCCTCAGCTTTCCGCCTGCAGTCAGCCCGATACAGGTAAAGGTCAAGAATAACCCTCTTTTGCGACGCTATGGACGATGCCATCTGGATTGCCTCTGTCCAACGAGACCGCCCACAGAAGTCACGGTTACCTGGAATGTAAGCAAGGGTCGTCTCAGAAAAGAGGTTCAGGGTGTTCAATGAGTCTCTGCACTCTCTCAGTAACCGATAAGTTGTAGTGTACGATCCCAGGGCAAGGATGGCTGGCCACGTAAATACAGAGATGTTCCCGTGTGCCGCCCCGAGGTAGGCGTAAACATGCTTCCATAACAGCCAGTATTTTAGTCTAAAAAAAACTCGAACCATCTGCAGGATTGCAGTAGTAATTCAGGTTGGCCTTCACTGAAAAGTCTCAAGATCTAACATCACCCTTTGAGTCATCCGTTTAGGCCATGATCTCGAACGGAAAGGCATTTTCACCACGAATCTCCCGCAGACATTGAGTTACAGAGTGTAGTAGTCGAAAATAGAACATAGTCCGTTCGAGAGTTCGTTCAGAATCCTGACATGACCGTATATGCTCTAGCTTTCCATACTCCAGTGGACGATAATCTCGCCGCGCTAAAGGCGGGATTAGCCTGTATATACAAATCAATCGGTAGAAAATTGTATTCTTTAAGATAGCTTTGATATTTCTCTGCTCGGATCGAAGAGGACCCTAAAGATGAATAAATTCGAATACTAAAAACTATTTCCACAATTCTCAAGATCTTAGGAGCATTCAAGATAAAAATAGCAACCTTGTAATAGAAAGGTAGTAAGGAATTCCAAGTCTTAACAAATCATTAGGAAAGAGGTTATCTTTTTTTGCTTCCTTCCTTCATGTATCTTCCCGAAAAAGTGGAAACTCTAGGCCACTTTAGTTAAATCCTTTTAGAAGTTAAAGACGAGAATTATAGAGACAGCTGTTGGAATACGAACTGACAGTCACGAACAAAGACGCAAATGAGAGACTTAGAAGAACTTAAGCTTAAATATTATTTGAAAGTAATTGGCAAGTATTTTTGAATTTTTATAATATTTTTTAAAAGTACTATTATATTTCCAAACAGTACCAAAGAAAGCATTTTAATAAGAAATTAAATAGATAAAAAGCGTATCAAATCATACCGTCACATGTTCAGCACCTAATAAACGGGCACGTATTAAACCGGAACGTTTTTGAGTACGTAAAACGAACGTATGAACGGGTAGTGTGGCAACATAGTCTTCTAATTTTTTACCAAGATAATCTGCAAATAAATAAATGATGTAAAGAAGGTAAATTAAAATTCTATTACAAATAGAAGCACAAACATTTAAACATAGATACTTGCCTCTTTCACTAGCATCATCGACTAAAATAATTTCTTTCAATAGCGAACGCGGCGATCTATTTATGACACTCCAGACAGTACGCAATAACGTTGTCCAGGCTTCATTGTGAAAAACTATAACTATTGAGGTGGTTGGCAGTTTTGAAGGATAATGTTTCTTTTTACAGCTGTTTTGGTTTTTGAGAGTTGGAAGGAAATAAAGTTTAAAAATATTCTTTTGTTTTTATTAAATAATTTATTTGTCTTACTTTTCATGTCTCACATCTGTGAGCGAACGATTTAGCGAGATCATATCACTGGCTACCAAATTAAATTGATTCTCTTTGAATTTCTCCTTTGTCAGTTCTTTCATTTCAGGTGGTATTTTAACGGGTTTACCCATTTCACCCGGTTTGCCTTTGTGTTCTTTAACTGTTGGTGCTGTATACCATTTACGTAAAATTGTGCTACGATATGTTGCTGATATGCCACCCGACACAAAACCGTGTCCAATTTCACCCACAAAAGCACTACCGCCACCACCACCACCACCGCCGCCGCCGCCTCCATCATTATCTAGATTCTTTTCTGTATTGATTTCATTGTCATCGACCATATTCTGATCGACTTGTTTGTGGGCCTCGGGAAGCTGTAAAGAAGAAAAAATAATAATATATAATTAGTCAGCGTTATTGAAGTTTATGATTAAAAGTTTAAGATTAAAAGTTTTCTAAAAAAAAAATTATTGCAAAAATTACAGAAATTTAATCGATATTTGTTTAGGGACTCTTTTCAAGAAGAAGAGCTCCAAGAAATCTTGGCCCTTATCTGAAATCTTCCATAGGTAGTTTTATTACTGTTGTCATTGAGCTAAAGAAAACTCGAGATTCCAATACCACTTTACTCTTACTTAGTGCATAGTCGTTCCAACAAGTCGGAAAGTTTTCTATGTGCGTACGTAGACTACCAATCAAAGATCCTGCTACTAAGAGAAAAACTTTAGTCAAATTTTAAACATATTTTTAATTAAGGCACTGAAGCACTGAGAACAGCTTAAGCGCTAAATTCAGTGCAAAGTGCAATACAAGACCTTTCCATACTACTCTGAGCATCTACCATAATTATTTAATTAATTGGATCGGAGGGGCCCAACTGGCCATGGGCCCTATTGTTCCAATCACTCCAGGGTAAGACCAGCCAGCATAATAATCGGCGACAGTAAAAATCCTATTGAGTCAATACCTCTGAATGGGTGAGTGTTCGATTGGTTTGGGTGCACCAGTCGGAATAATCTCCAGAAGAATACCCTCTATCTTATGTATGAAGAGCGCAATATCCACAATGGGTAGTCGACGAACATGTTCAGGCTCAATAAAGGGCTCCAGAAAAGTTCGTCTCCGAATGTTTGCCAAAGCAACACATTCATAGGGAATATGCTTCGTCGTCTCCTCTTCTTCCCTGTACAGGCAGCATCTATAGTAAGGGTTATCTGATTTGCAATTTAGAACTTTGCTGTCCACTCATTGCTTAAGAGTAAAGGACTATCTAAATCTCTGCTGCAACATTGGCAATATCTGTTATAATACAACTTTACAACGAGTCTAGCGATCACAGGCCTAGCATTACGATCGAGGTAATACTCCAAAAAGTTAAGCCTGTTGCCTCTTGTATTTCCTTAAGTCTTACAATAAAAAGCAACCACGTTGCAATCTGGAGCTACATTATCCGGTTATAGTATTTACTCCTTGTTCAAGGGTCTGCAACTTTCTGTTATTATTATGACTATTATCAGAGTGGGATCTATTGTGTCAAGCATTCCGGGTTCAGAACTGTTAAAGCACAAACTGAAACGAGTGGTAATTAATTAGAAAAAAGCCCATTTAAAACTCCATTAAGTTAATATCTATGGGAGGATGATTATACGCTTGGTCCGGAGACACCAGCGGGAGCAGTCTTCGAATTTCTGTATAAAGACTACAATACTACGAGTATATTCGCAATGAATGTTGCCTACGAATGTTTGCCAAAACAAAACATTCACAGAGTGTATGCTCTGTTGATTCTTTCGCTTCCCTGCACTGGCTGCACTCCATGTGAGGTACCGCCGTTAGGTTGAAAAGGTAATGTTAAAGATAGTTGTGGCTTGTCCGGAAATCAATATGTTTCCTCATAATTGCCATGCCTACGTGGCGCAGCTCCCTATTATAGGTAAAGGGTTTCATCAGCATATTCGTCTACCTCAGTCCTGGGCATAGTGCCCACAATAACGAGCGGCATTCATGTTTCCATTAATCGATCCATCCCCTGCTGTCGATTAGTTAATACTACAGTACGTTGCTGGTCCGAAGAAACTGCCCTTTGAAGCACTTGACTGTCAGAATATATGCCACAGATTTCACCAACCATATACAAGGGCGGATTGATTTGAAGCTACCTAAGTAGGAAAAAAACATTTTTTTTCAAAAACCATTCATTTCTCAACATAGTCTCCTTTTAGCTCAATACAATTACTAAGACGATTTTCCAACTTTTTTATACCATCTGAATAATACGATTTTGGGAACTCTTCAAAATACGTATTAGTTTCGGTAATCACTTCTTCGTTTGAGATGAATCTTTTTCCTGCGAGTCATTTTTTCAAGTTTGGAGACAGGAAAAAGTCACTAGGGGCTAAATCTAGACTATAAAGTGGATGATCAACCAATTCGAAGTGGATTTCTCGTAGTTTTAGCATCGTATCTAATGCCGTGTGAACCGGTGCATTGTCTTGAAAAAAGAGCACCTTTTTCTTGTTTAAATGTGGTCGTTTTTCCTTGATTGCATCAACAAATTGATCCAATAATGCACGATAATACTCTCCTGTGATTGTGGATCCATTTCCAATATAATCGATGAGCAATATTCCGTATGCATCCCAAAATACAGTGGCCATAACCTTGCCAGCCGATTTCGCTGTCTTCGCCTTCTTCGGAGCACCACCACCAGATTCCACCAATTGCTTCGATTGATTTTTAGTTTCAGGTGTGTAGTGGTGGACCCACGTTTCATCAACAGTTATTAATCTACGCTAAAAATCAGCAGTATTATGCTTTATCATGTCCAAACACCGCTGTGAAGTGATCTGTCGAATTCGTTTTTTTTCAACACTGAGCAAACGCGGCACACATCTTGCTGATAGCTTTTTCATATGCAAATGTTCATGCAAAATGTTGAACACACGTTCATATGATATGTTTACCATTTCAGCAATATCACGTATTTTGACCTGGCGATCATTCATAACGATATCGATGATTTTCTTGATATTTTCTTCAGTAACCACCTCTTTTGGCCTTCCTGTTGATCGTATTGTTGCAGTGCTTGTTTGGCCCCGTTTAAATTCAGCAATTCAATATTTTACCATATAATCTGGTGGACTACACGAAATTCACTTTTTTCCATTTTCCAAGAAACACAAACGACTACAACAAATAAACTAATCGATGAATTTGGCTAAAATTTTAACGATTTTACGATCTGTCAAACGTAATTTCTAAGAAAGAAAAAGTTTTTGTGTTTGTGCTATCATCTAGCGCTAGGTAGCTTTACTGTTAATCCGCCTCGTAAACCTTCATTTGAATTCCTGCTGTGGCTTCAAAGTCCAAACCAAAAGCACTACCTGTACTCCCCCAGAACTTTTTCTCAATCACCTAGCAGAGTTATTAGGGCTCTTGGATAGCCATGTTATAAAAATGGTTACTTAATGAAAGGTTTAGTAACCTGTATTCTAACATTAAGAAGATACTCTCATCAGATACGACTTTTAGCATTAAAAAACTGGCCAATTATGTTATTTACGAAAAATTTTGCCCTTGACTGTATACATTCACATTGTGTATGCGCACAC
Organism: Wohlfahrtia magnifica; assembly: GCA_023159175.1. Lineage (NCBI taxonomy): Eukaryota > Metazoa > Arthropoda > Insecta > Diptera > Sarcophagidae > Wohlfahrtia > Wohlfahrtia magnifica. The sequence continues at coordinate 3,813,778 of JAKWBJ010000052.1, read as the reverse complement.
AATGTAGCAAACAATGCATATTTTGTATTCTTCTTTGAAAAAAAAATTATTCATTCTTACGTTTGTGCAAATTCTTGTTGAATATGATTTAATTACAATTCAAATTTTGATTTGAATTTTTCCTCTGTTGGTTGTAAGTATTTTAAATCAAGAAAAAAAAAACATATTTTTTTTCACAAATAAACCAAGAATTTTATGTATTGTTTGTGCTTAACTACGATTGATGTTGGAATTAGACATTCTATTCGTTTTTTTTTTTTTTTTTTTTTTTTTTTGTAATCATCTTTGAATTTTTGTGCAACATAAGCATATTGCAACCGCAATATATTCTTATTGTTGAAAAACATTGGTTTACTTTTTTGTGGGAAATTAATTCTTTTTTATTTTAATTTTTTCAAATTCTTTTTAATATTCTCATAATGCTGGTTTGGCTTATGGCCAAAAATCTTTATTTCTCTATTAGCAAAGACACACATTCAAATGAATTTCTTTGGAGAATTTGAAATTATGAAGAAAAGAAGAACAACAAGAGTAAAAAACAAAAATGCAAAAAGTCAACATGAGACAAACTTCATAGATGGAGTGATATTTCCAGCTCTGTGTTAACATCAAATTCGAATCAAGAATACCTTCTTTTATATACATACATACATACATATCCTTCATTTACATATACTAATACTATATACATATGCAGGCATGTGTATATTCGCATAGTTGAGAGAAAGAGAAACTAAGCAATACACAGTGGTATTCAAAATTATATAAACATCTTTAATATTTAAACATTTATTATAATTCTAAATATATTCGGTGGTCAGGTGTGAATTGATAAGGTGAAGTCAGTGTACGATCCCTATGGTCAACCACACAAGAAGACTTACTGCCTCCGAGTAGTGGCCTAAGTCTGTGTCTTTGGGAAGTCTCGTTTATGCTGCATACTGTGAAATCCTAATCCGTAATCTAAGATGGAAGAGCATACGCCAAAGCATGAAGGGTCAAGGGGTATTTAGCTGCTAGTATGCGAACACTGGATAGCAGGCATTCTCCAGTTTTAATTAATTCGCCTTCCTGCAGCATGCCGAGCAATCTCGCAGGTGACTTGCTGACGTTTAAAACAGTCCTAAGAGCACCTACTGTCGACATAAAACGGCATGGGTCAGAGGACAGCTCACAAGAAGTCACCGCCAAAAGGCCAAAACTTGCGGTGTTTGGTAAGAAACTGACATACAATTGTAATGTTGTGGCCGGCAACATTTGACTTGACTTGGTCCGTCTGAACATTGTCAACGCTCTCTTGAATCCTGTTCTAATGGGACAGATTCAAGAGGCGATTGTTAATTTGTTTATTGAGCAGAAGAGTGGACAAAAAAAAGCCACAATTTTTGAACTGTCAGTACAAAACTGTTTGAATGATTTGATGAATGAGGCTCAACTGCAGTTTTATTGAAAGGAAGTACAGGATGAGTTTCAAACTGATAAAGCAGGATGAGTTTCACAAACCACACATTATTCGCGGCTACTTCGCTCAAAGTGTTGAGGTGAGCACGGATAAGATTCTGGCGACTATATAGTTACAGAACGCTGATTTGCCCACGTCAACATGGCGTATAATGCAAAAGACGATGGAAAATTACCTCGTCTATTATTATTGCATTAGGAGATAATGCTACGCTTGATCGGCTCTGTGTCATTAAGAGTAGTATCTTCTATAAGTTTGGTGTTGTCCACCTAATCTCACAGCACGTGAAGTCTGAGAAACCTGGGAGATTAGAAGAAGTGTCTAGTGTGAAACCAGAGAGGGTTGCAAAAGCGGCTCAACCTAACGAATACTGCTGCTGGAAGGACCCAGGAAGAGTCCACCGAAGGCCGCGGTAAAAACACGGCCCCAGAGTAGGCCGAAAAGGGTTGAAAGTAACACCCCAGGCTACTCAAAGAAGGGAGAAGCATCATAGCTTGATGACCACGTGTGCCAAGCAAGAAGGAAGAACCGATAGCGACAGCGATACTTTCTAATAAGCAAAGATGAGGGGCACCACACCATCAAAGTGCTTCACGTAAACCCGCTTAAGGCTAAAGGTGAGTCGGGCATATTTAGTCTTAGGTTTGTCAACGATAACAATAGTCTATATCACATACAAAAGCACTGGGGTTTTGTTAGGAAGGTCAGAGAACTTCAAGACAGGTCGTGTAAGGTAATTTACGTATCTGGAGAAAGATCACGGGCAGTTATTGTGGTAAATGCCAAGATGGCCTTCCTTCCCATTACATAAGTACTCACTAGGGATCTGGTGGCAGTGAGTGTGCGATTTGCTACAGGTGAAGGTGCTAAGAAGGTAATGTGTGCCTTGGAGTACTTTCCAAGGAATGTGGAATTTGTCCCATCCTTGGAAGAACATAACTTCATAGAGTTTTGTCGCGCCAACAACCATTACTACATTATTGGTTGTGATGCAAATTCTCAAATTTAAATTTCTTATTAGTAACAATGTGGGTGTCGCCAATAGGGGTAGCAGACCCACGTTTATCAACGCATTATGATCGAAAGTACTGGATATCACGTTGTGTGACACATACACGTCCAATCTTCTAAGGGACTGCCATGTGTCGAATGTGGTATCTCTACCCAATCATATGTTTATTACATTTGATTTGATTTGATTATGTTGATAGAACCAATGATAGTTCAGTGTTCTCAAGGAAGGTGGACTGACTGGTCGTGTTTCAGGGAGAACATCACACGGGAGTTGACTGGCTACCTGACTCTAGATTTTATTGGTGAACTGGAGCTGGCAGCAAATCAAATCTATCATTTAATATAAAAAATGACTCAAATATTAGTTTTTGTATCATTCGTTTGGTTGCTCACTGTATTTACATTGTGTTTTAAAATGAATAAGAAATGTTTACAAAGTACATATGTATGGATGTATGTTTAAAAGTTTACTTGCATTTTTCTTTGTGTACATATATATGTGAGTGTGTATGTGGATGTGTATGTGTGACACATATACATGTTTATTTTTCTCGCATATTAATATACTTCAAGTTCAACTTTGTTTATTTTGTAAGATTTATAGTAAAATATTAATTATTTTTGCTTTAGCGCTTTACTCATCACTAAGCTCCCTCTGCTCTCTCTTGCCATCTTAACTTGATAGCAATGTTTAGATAACAACAACAAGAACAGCAGCAAATGCTTAGTCATATTCATTCATTCTCTCTTGTTGATGATAATGATGTTTATGCAAATTTTTTATTCAACACATTGCTAAGGAAGTTTGTATAATGTTGATAATGTTGTTGTTCTTGTTGTTTTTGTGTACTGTTGGCAAAACAGAATAAATGTCTGTACAGATGAATTTGTAAGACAATACTCTATAGTTATAACAACAGCAAAAAAGGAAAACTAAACTATGTATTATAAACAAAACGCGTGCGAAGAGTACAATAAACACTTAGCAAAGCATAACAAGAGCAAAAAAAACACACAATATGGGTGTTAATTAAAATATGTGTGTGATACATTCATAGAAATATAAATATTAATATTCTGCATCGCTACTCATGATATTGTTGGTAGATAAAGTTTAAAGTAGGGTTTGTAACTTTCTTAATAGAATGCAGCATATTCCCTAACGACTAAATTAAACCTTGTAATCCTCTTGGATTTTGTGAAAGCATTCATCAGTGTTTATCATTTTTCCTGTAAAAATATATCTATTTATATAAGTTTAGGTACATTTTGGCGCTCACTTGCCATTGTGGGCTTAGTATGACGTTCATATCTCAAGATCAATCAACACTCCCAATGTCTTTATCATAACAGAAGTTTGAGTAGCAAATTGGGAATAAATAATATTTTTTTGTGGTTTAGATCTCAAAATACTATTGCCCTTAGTAGCAGAATTTAATTTATAGTTAGATGGACAGTGAAAAGGCCTTAGAGTATGTCTCCACATCTCAGGCTACTGTAGTATGTTTTAGGTCAAAATAATGGCTATTTATATGTGAATGCCGGACGATTACCTGGGTAAGTGGTTACTCTGACACCCAGGTGAATTTTGGGCGGACGAACTAGCGATAGAAGGATCTCTCTTTGGCAACGAGGAGATTGACCATCTGGTTAGGATGCAACTTTCCTTTTGTACACTTTTGGTTGTTAGATACATGTTGGGCAGAGCACAGATACGGTGTGAGAACAAACCGACGTGCTCTGTATCAAGAAAAGCCTGGCCTCTATACGATCTGGCTAGTTTGAAGTCTATCTTGAGGTTGCTGGGATATAAGCTGAGAATCCTGGTAGCTGTTATCACTGGTCACTGGGCAGTTGGTGTGCATGATATGAGACTAGGTCTACCGATTACTGTAGGAGTTGTAAAGATGATGAGGAGACTGTCAAACATTTTCTATATCAGTGTCCGAATCTTTCCGATATTAGGACAGCTTTTCTTAGCAGTCAATTTTTGCATGTCATATCGGTCTTTCTCCCTTTGTGCACGCGTCTGGTTGGTTCGTTTCTGGCCTGGGCGCGGACATATAGGGTCGAGTGAACTCTATCTTTTATGGGCATCACAGGGGGATCAGTATTGTAAGCTATCTGGCTACCCGTTGTAATCAACTAACTAATGGCTATTTATTATGCTGCAGAATTGCTTCTACCAGTGACATATATAGTTTTTGTTAGCCAGGCAGCGATCAGATCTCTTGCGGGTGTGATTTTCAGCTCTAGGCTGGTAAGGACCTGTTGCGACTCTATTCGGATATTCTCGCGGCAGTTTTGTGTCCACCTCATATAGATTCCTGGCCACATGGACACCCCGGGTGATTGTTTTGCTGATGAATTTGCTAGAACGGGTACACTTGTACCGAAAATTCATAACCACAAAAGGGTATACCTCTTACCACTGTTAAGCTGTCTATTAGCAGATATATCTATTGGACGCTGGCAGATCCCGGGCAGAAGAGAAGTCTTGATTTACTGCTAGACTCACTTGGCCTATATCACATCTATAAACATCTCAACTGTATCTATTCTCACATCACAGGTTATTGTTTAACAGCCAGGCACGTGGATATTCTGCGCTTTTCTGCGAATAATTCCTGTCGAGGTGGTGAATCGATTGAAGAAGAGAAGACTATGAACCACGTCGATCGGCGTAGACTTGTCATAGTTGGTTCGCCCTTTCTCGATGGTTTATTGGAACTATCGATCCTTGATATCACGTTAATAACCAATAATTGGACTGGTTTCCAACTTGATTTCGGGAAATATGCTTCTAGAGAATGCCTCTGCTCTAACCGTTTCTTCTAAACTTAGTGACCAGCTCTGTGGCATTCTTTCATGTAGTATCGCAGCTAGCCGCTAATTGTGCTCAAGTATGCCTTTATTGAACGAGGTTGCTACTTCCTCAAATTCCAAATCATTAAGGTAACAGATAACATTCTTGTAACGTCTTACTACGGTAACAAGCTTTAAAAAGAAAAATTCAGTGCTTTCAGGAAAAAGTTTATTTAAAGCGAAATTACACCTACAACTTTAAAGAAGTCAATAATATCACAGGAATGCAATCGAATCTACTCGTAGTTAAATGAAAACTAGATTTTGCCCAGATTATTTTTTGTCGGTAACTAGATAGTCGGCGTAAACTGACCACAACTATTTACTTATTTATTTATATTTTATTGCGAGTATTATACTACTTTTTTCATTTGCAAAATATTTTAATGAAAACATGTTGGTGAATATGAAGGTTGTTCAAATTAATTATAAATATTGCATAATTTGTATAATTTTTGATAAATTGTTGAGAGAGATTTAAGTTTATAGATACATAGATATATAGATACATAGATATTTCTAAGTAGTATGTATCATGCTGCGTTTGCTGTGAAACACTTATGATTTCATATTTTAAAATTGGTTGTATGAATTAATTTTAATATATATAATGAAAACAAATGTATGTATATATTATATATATGTAAAACCTTATTTTCGTAAAAAACATCTGAAAACAATTCTTTGTTATCATCTTTTCCAATTCATCAACTAAAGTTAGATTATTAACTTCATCTATCATAAATAAAAAACAGTAAAAACAAAACTTACCTCTACATCATATTCCCCACCGCGCTTGCAACGCCAGCCATCTTTGCCGATGCAATCTGAATAGTGGGCAATTAAAACAAAGTCAACAATTACCCACACCAGAGAGGTGAGTAAAATAATACGGCAGGTATTTGAACGCATACGACCACGTAATTTACGTGTTAAGCTTAACGAAGACATAGCTTTTGTTGTTGTTTACTTTTAGTAGTTTTTTTTTGTTTTTTTACAATTTCTTTATTTCTTTATTAAATAAAGTGCGCTCTCAATTTGTTAACCTCTTTTACTTGTTATTGTTGTTTTTTTTGCTGTGATAATTATTATGCAAAAAAAATAAGCGGTAGAGCGAGAGATGTATTACATTAAGAAAAAAAAATAAATGTGCAACAATGTAATCTTAATAAGAGTGGTAGTAATGGCTGATTGGTCAATTTGTTAATACTCGTTTCAAGTAGTTGTTGTTTTTTATATTGTTTATTCTTTTATGAAAACAAAAAGAACAGAAACAATAATTTTTTATTTTTTCAATTGTTTTGTCTTCTTAAGGGTGGACTTAAAATCGTATTTATTTTGTTTCGTTATTTGTGTAACAGTATGCGTGTTTTTTTAATTAAACAGTAGATGTAAGGAAGGAGTAATTACGTTTTTTTAAATAAGCGTTAATTAAAATAGTAGTTAAAAAATCCATAAAAAAGTAGTATAATTAAAATGCTTTGTTGAGTAAATCGGAAAAATAGTCCAACGGAATTACAATTTTGTAGAAACGATTGTTTTGTAGCAATATTAACACTGCGTTTTTTCTTTACTTTTATGTTTTTTTTTGTTGAAATTATTGGTTATTTTTGTTTTATAATTTTCTATTACAACTTTATTTTGTTGTTGTAATAGTTTTTAAAATGCAATTGTTTATATTTTGTTTTTCTTGTTGTTGTTGTAGTTATTGCTTTTATCATTATCATTAACAAGTTCATTAATATTTATTGTTATTGTTATTGTTATTGTTATTATTGTTGTTAATTAGTTCTTATTGTAATTTTTATGTTAATTGTTGTTGCTATTATTGTAAATTTAGTTGCCGTAGTTTTTGTTGTTCTCATAATTGTTGCAATTTAAAGTGGTAGTAACAGCGGCAGAGCAGTTGAAGCCGTTTTTTATCTGTAAGAAAATAAAATTAAAAAAAAAACATGAAAATGTGAAATGAAATAGTGAATGCAGTGATGCATTAAATTGTAAAATTTTACTTAAGATTTATAACATAAATAAATAATTGCGCCTTATAAATAATTATAAATTATCTATGCAATATAAGCGGTTTTATTAAGAAGTTATATCCCCAAAGTTAAGCTATCTTATACAGGGTGGGCCATTTAAAAGTTTAAATTTAAAAATGCAATAAAACAAAAACGATTTGAAATTTTGCCAAATTATTTTTTGTTGTTGTGAAGTACAATTGTGTCGGTAAGAAATGAAATATGATTTCGCAACTGTCTTCACAGTACCCTATTCGATTGGACCAACTTTCAAGAACCTTTTCAAGTGTATGGTGTCGTATCTCGGCAATGGCATCACGAATGTTGGCCTCAAAATGCTCAATTGTCTCTGTTTCGTCGGCATAACATTTGTCTTTAACGGGGCCCCAAAAAAATAGTCCAATGGTGTCAAATCGCAAATTTTTAACGGCTAACTGTCATCATCATTTCAGCTAATTAAACGACCATCAAACGTTTGACGCAATAAATCGATTGTGGCATGAGATGTGTGGCAAGTTGCATCATTCTGTTGAAACCAACTATCGTTCACATCAATACCGTGAAGAGCGGGTTAAAAAAATCGGTTATTATGGTGCGATAGGTGTCTCCATTAACCGTAATGGTTGCAGCGTTCTCATTTTCAAAGTAATATGGGCCAAAGATGCCTCCGCACCAAACCATCGCTCGTAATGGGTACATTGGCTTCTGTAATACCACGTTCGGTTTTTCTGAATACCAAATACGGCAATATTGCTTATTAACGTACCCACCAAGCTGAATTTGAGATTCACTCGAAAAGATGATTTTAAATGATGATAAACTTCCAATAAATTTCCAACGTTGCTCAAGCGTAAATCGATTTATTTCATTCAGTGGAGATAATATACTGAATTTTGTAACAGAATAGAATGACATAAGTATTGCCAGATTCGAAATAACCACTGGTTTAAATTTAAACTTTTAAATTGCCCACCCGATGTAAACAAATTAATGTGTGTTTGTTGGTTTGTTAGTTTGTTTGCTTGTGCCTCATGGATAGCCAAACGGCCTAACAGATTTCCTTGATTTTTTTACAATATCTTTTTCTGTATGTTCGGAAGGAGCTATAGGGTATATAAATTTTAAAAATTCCTACCGGACGCTGCCACGCCCTTACAAAGTGTATATTTATTTGTGTATATCTTCAAAATGGCAACAGAAAGATTCTCTAAATCTGGCCCAAATAGATTCATAGACAAGGCAAATCATTAGTCGAAAAGTGAGCAGGATTAAGCAAGTGGACGTGGTACCCGCCAGACCAGACCAGAATTTGGTTTGATTGACTTTATATTCGATACAAATCATCAGGCAAAAATGAGCGGAATTGGACAACTGGACGGAGTACCTCCCATACACAATAAATATTGCGAACAGTTAAAGCAAAAACTTCTGAAATTGGTCTAAATGACTTCCAAATCAATACAAATGATCAGACAAAAAGTGAGCGGAATTGGACAAGTGGACGGAGTACCTCCCATACACACTAAATATTGCGAACAGTTAAAGCAAAAACTTCTGAAATTGGTCTAAATGACTTCCAAATCAATACAAATCATCAGGCAAAAAGTGAGCGGAATTGGTCATGAGGGCGGGGTACCTCCAATACACAATAAATATTGATTTCATTATAACTTGAAAACGGTTAAAGCCAAAGTTTCAATATTTCATCTGAATAACTTCATACTCAATTCAAATCGTCAGGCAAAAAGTGGGCATAAGTGAACAAGTAGGCGTGCTACCTCCAATACAAACTAAATATTGATTTCATTATATCTTGAAAGCGGTTAAAGCAAAAGCTTCTGAATTTTGTCTGAATGATTTCATAGTCGATACAAATTATCAAGCAAAGAATGGGAGGGTGTGAACAAGTAGGCGTGGTACCTCCTATATAAAGCAAATATTATTTTTTGTATATCTTGAGAACGGCAATGCATAAGTTTCTTAATTATCAAACAGCGTAGTGAAAAATACATATCTTCGGTCAGTAACTGGACGAGATTAGATAAATGGGCGTGGTACCTTCCATTCATACTAAATATTAGATTTTGTAGATCTGGAGAACAACAACTATTAAAGCTTCGTTATCTATTCAAATCAGCCATAAGACGGGAACTGCAGAAATTATAGTGGATAAAAGCTGTCTAAATATAAAGGGTCCGCCATCTAACGTTTTTTTTTCAACTAGTGCTTATTTCGTGAATGGTAACACTTAGCTCATGTCTGATTTGACAGATAATTAGTTTTATCCTTCCGCTGAACGAATATGGTTGTGTATACGCTTAAACAACGCTGGGAATCTGGGCCTGCGATCGACTTACAGAAGATGCCGATTATGCCAAAAAAAAAAAATCACCTTTTCAGATGAAGCTCATTTTGATCTTGGCAGGTATGTAAACAAGCAAAATTGTCGCGTTTGTGGCACAGAAAACCCGCACGCATGCATTGAAAAGCCGATACACCCAAGACGAGTCATCCTTCTGGTAGCATATGGATTTCGCACCAAAAGAACTGCTCCGGTTTTGAGGTAAATAATGAATCAAGGCAATTAGAAGGGACAAGATTTGGGCTATAAGGCGGGTGAGTCAAAACTTGCCATCCACTGCTTTCCAAATAGTTTTTGACCGGTCTTGCAACATGTTGCCGAGCGCTGTCATGATGGGAGATTATGGCCTCGTCTTTGGTCGAATATTCTGGTCGTTTTTCGTTGTTTTTCTTTTCAAACGAATCAATTGTGATTGGTACAGCTCAATTATAAGCTGTTGACCCTATTTCAGCAGCTTATAATATAAAACATCCTTCTGACTGCACCAAATACAGAGCTTTACCTTGGCGTCATGAATATTCGGCATCGGTATTGAATTGGTTGGTTTGCTGGGCTTTACATATGACTTTTTACGCTTGGAGTTATCGTAATGTATCCATTTTTCATTACCAAACATCATTTCTGACATGCAAAATCACCTTTTAACGTCTCTAGGTTTCATCTCGTATGGAAACCAATTTACTTACTTCTAAATGAATCCCAATGTTTTTAAACGTAGGGATATGGCTTGTTGTGTGACTTCCAATAATAATGCAGATTCTTCTTGAGTTTGACAACAATCTTCGTTGAGTAATACTTTCAATATCTCATCTCTCCTTGTTTGCTGTGTCAAAATCATCACTTTCGAATCGCGCAAGCCATCGTTCACGAGTTTTTTGAGTTGGTGCATGTTGACCGTGATCTTCTACCAACAATCGTTAGTTTTACGCAGCCGTTTTCTTCAAATGAAAAAAGGTTATTAGTCTTCCCCGCAAAACATCTTTTTAAGCACAACATCTTAAACATCTTATTATAGCGATTGAAAATATGTGTGTTTACATTTTGGCGAATACCGAATTATAATGACGGATGTTTACCCTCTAAATACCATATTTGTTATTATTGACACAAACCATATGTAATACGAGGGCGGATTGATGTTGAAGCTACCTAAGTAGGAAAAAAACATTTTTTTCCAAAAACCATTCATTTCTAAACATAGTCTCCTTTTAGCTCAATACACTTACTAAGACGATTTTCCAACTTTTTTATACCATCTGAATAATACGAATAATGCACGATAATACTCTCCTGTGATTGTGGATCCCTTTTCAAGATAATCGATGAGCAATATTCCGTGTACATACCAAAATACACTGGCCATAACCTTGCCGGCAGATTTCGCTGTCTTCGCCTTCTTCGGAGCACTTCCACCAGCTTCCACTCATTGCTTCGATTGATTTTTGGTTTCAGGTGTGTAGTGGTGGACCCACGTTTCATCAACAGTTATTAATCTACGCCAAAAATCACCAGGATTATACTTTATCATGTCGAAACACCGCTGTGAAGTGATCCGTCGAACTCGTTTTGGTTCAACACTGAGCAAACGCGGCAACCATCTTGCCGATAGCTTTTTCATATGCAAATGTTCATGAAAAATGTTGAACATACGTTCATATGATATGTTTACCATTCCAGCAATCTCACGGATTTTGACCCGGCGATCATTCATAACGATATCGAGGATTTTCTTGATATTTTCTTCAGTAACCACCTCTTTTGGCCTTCCTTTTGAGGGTATTGTTGCAGTGCTTGTTTACCATATAATCTGATGGAGCAGATTCGCCGTAATATTTATCAAGCTTTTCTTTTGTCTCTTTCGCCGTTTTGCCTTTCAAATAATAGTGCTTAATCACTACACGAAATTCACTTTTTTCCATTTACCAAGAAACACAAAAGTTGCTTACTTCAAACGACTACAACAAATTAACTAATCGATGAATTTGGCTAAAATTTTAACAGCTGACGTTTGACAGATCGTAATTTCAAAGAAAGAAACAGTTTTTGTGTTTGTGCTGCCATCTAGTGCTAGGTAGCTTTAATGTCAATCCGCCATCGTAGTTATGCCATATGTTGTCCAAATCGACTTTATTAACTTGTATACCCAATACATGAAGAAAACTTTTCCTGGAACTTATTTTGTTCTTCTTAAATGCTGCCAATATAATTTAATTTTAATTTAAAGTTTATTTTCGTTTTAATTTTAACCTAAAAATGTTAAAGGTTTCTCCATAGCTGGATGAATTTGTCGGAATTGTCTGCATATGAATAAATTTCAAGGTCCAACAACTTTATTTTGAATACAAAAAGTCGAACTTATAATGGCAAAGGCGATTAATATTATAAATGTAGGGATGGCTTTAAAGAAAAAAAAAATAATAAATAAATAATAATATACTACATATCTGTGTATACACAAATCATATTGTATAGAGAGATAGAAAGAGTGGGTCTAAGGAAGTTTGTTAAAATATGAGTTAAATAGTAAAGAGAGAAAAAGCAACATAATAAAACGAACACAAACCTTAAAAACCAAACCATTCTTTTGTACTCGCATTGTTTGAAATGAATATCATCTATTTGTACAAAATTACTTCGTTGTTGTTGTTGTTTTTCCTATTTTTTTTGCACAAATTTATATAATTTTCCATTTCTATTGTTCTTTTACTGTTTTATTTTTTATTCACCCATTGACCGAGAGACCAGCATAATAATTTTCTTTTTTTCATTTTTTTCTGTTCCGTTTTACATACAATATAATGTGTGATGGTTAATGGGCATAGAAAACATAATTCAAAAAGAAAATGGCTAAAATATTTGCTATAATTTGTATAAAAAAAGAATAATTTTAACCAAAGTTCAACAAGGCAAATATCCGCTTGACCATGACATTCTATAATAACAACACTTTCGAACGTTTGGCAAACATTTCTCTGATAAAACAGTCGAAAACGAATTTATAGAGCTCACCCGTCGCTCAGTTTATAGCAGCAATTCCTTTGATCTCGAATGTTTGCCTGCGAACTTTTAGCGAACATTTAAATCTTTATCTAAAGCGAATTACTTTAGAATGTATGTGAATTGAAAAGGAACAAAATTCTTATGAAATGAATAGCAATGTTCTATGCCATTTTAAGCATTTTTTTTTTGGCAAAAACATATATTTTTGCTTTGAAAGTTCTTCGCTAATAGCGAACAAACGCTTATTGCCAATCTCAGATCAAAGGGGATACTTCCTTCGTGTATATGCATGCTTGTGTGCATAAGAAGTGGTCAGTGAGTGTTGCCATTAGAAACTTTTTGCAATAAAATGCATCTTACACTTGATCCTACAAGGAACATAGGGTTTCACTCAATTATCTAAACAACTTTCTGTTTTATGCTAACACCACACCTATTATTATTTGTCTCCAAGCATTGCCGTAGCTGTGCAACGCGGTTCAAACTTCTCTTTGCTCATTGGATTTCAATTTATGACCATTCATTTGCGCACCATTATCTTATAGACTTGGATTCTTTAGCTCTTTTCAGTGATTGCTCTTTTTAGTTCGGCTCTTTTAAATGAACTATGTAGTCCACTTAGTTCAGTGCTCAGTTGATTGTTTGTAGATTCCACGTAAAAAAGTTATGGCAACACCGCTTGCATATGTTATTTGTGGGGTGGCATTATCAATTTTTTTTTTCGAATAGTGTGTCCATGGTGAAATTAAATTAAAAGTTGCACACATTTAATACGTACGTAATAGTATTTTTTTTTTTTTTTTGAGGTAATTTTTAAAATAACATTTTATTGTGGTTATTTTTAAAAGAGTTCTTTTAATTTTAATAATGGAGACATGACATGTTATTGCAGGTATGTATGTAGGTTTTAAAATAACTTTTTGTCGCAATTTTGGTTTATTTCTGGGGAAATGCTTTTCAAATAAATGTCATTGAAATAATTATTTCTTTAAGTATGTCTCTAAAATAATGTCTAATTATTCTCTGTACGAATTCATTTTCTCACTTTTTATATTCTTTTGAATGAATTAGACCATTAGAAAAATTAAAGTCAGCGAGACCAAAGACATATTTTAAATGAAAAAAAAGGGAAATCAGAGCAAAATAAATTGTGTTCGTTTTATAAAAATTTCATAAGATTTTTTAATTGTTTATTTATTTATAAAAGAAAAAAATTGATAATATATTTTCTAACATAATATATTCATATTTATTTTGCATAATTTACATATTAAGTGTTGCCACCACTCCTTAAATGTATATATTATTTGCAGGGTATATGTATGTAATTTTCAAATTAAGTGACACATCAACGAAACAAAAATGAACGAAGAAAAAAGATAAACGAAAAAGAAACGTGCATGTAGCCAATAGAACTCATTGTCTGGCAGCACTGATTTTAAGGGGTGTTTTTTATAGAGGTATAGAACTTTAAGTTGCAATAAAACAAAGATGGATTATTCGATTGACATGAATTTTATATGATTTCTGGCATATGACCGCCACGGCTGGCGCGGATGTAGTCCAATCTGGACGTCCAAGTCTCGATGACTTTTTCCAACATTTGTGGCCGTATATCGGCAATAACACGGCGAATGTTGTCTTCCAAATGGTCAAGCGTTTGTGGCTTTACCGCATACACCAATGAATTTAGCCCCACTGAAAGTAGTCTAGCGGTGTTAAATCACAAGATCTTGGAGGCCAGTTCACAAGTCCAAAACGTGAAATTAGGCGGTCACCAAACGTGCCTTTCAATAAATCTATTGTGACACAAGCTGTGTGACATGTTGCGCCGTCTTGTTTAAACCACATCTACTGGACATCATAGTGTTTCAATTCAGGAATGAAGAAGTTAGTAATCATGGTTCTATACCGATCAACATTGACTGTAACCTTTTGGCCAACATCGTTTTTGAAAAAGTAGCCATTCAACCAGAAGTGCGCTTCATCGCTAAACAAAATTCGCTTATGAAAATCGGGAACAAATCGAAATAGAATTGCACTACTTGCAAGCGTTGTTCAGGCGTGAGTCTATTCACGATGAATTGCCAAACCAAACTGAGCATAAATCACTTGACAGCTGTTAAAGTGGTCGCCATCTTGAAAAATAATGCCAACTTAAAGTTCTATATCTGTATAAAAAACACGCTATATATGTATGTTATTTTCAGTGGCACTACCAACGTATGTTCTTTTCATATAATATGAGCGAAAAGACACACGAACTAAAGAGAAACATTACCGAAAAAGAATCATGTACGAAAAAGACACATGAAAGAAAGACCGACCGAACGAACTACGGAGCTAAGAAGACTCATTGTAATAACCGACTCTCTTAGCTCACTTGTGTGAGTAGTTAAATCGAACTAAGTAGTTCGCAAGCTACCCAAGTCTATTATCTTACCGAATGGGAAAAAATTACAACGCTAAGTAGACTAATCATTTACTTAGTTTGAGAACGTGATTAGTGAAACTGAATCAAAGCAAAGGATGCTTCGTGGAAGGCCAATGTATTTCTAGAGTAGTGAAGGGGAAACAAATCTTCACGATAAAGATTCTTGTTCTGCTCTACACAAAAGCGTACGATTTGACACAGTCATCGACTAGAAAATGTCCAGGATACTGCGAAGACTTACAACTTTCCCACACTGCGAAAGATAGTATTCCATGTTTCGGAACCGTAGAAAGGGGGGATTCAATAGGGAAATTTCAAAGTTTTAATTTAAAAATGCAATAAAACAAAAACGGTTTGAAATTTTGCCAAATTTATTTTGTTGTTGTGAAGTACAATTGTAGCGATTAGAAATGAAATATTATTTCATTCATATGATTGCCAAGACTGGCCTCACAGTGCCCCATTCGATCGAACTAGTTTTCGAGAATTTTTTCGAGTGTATGGGGTTGTATCTCGGCAATGGCATCACGAATGTTGGCCTTAAAATGCCGGTGACAAATCACAGCTTCTTGGTGGCCAACTGACATCACTATTTCGGCTAATTAAACGGCCATCAAATGTTTGACGCAATAGATCGATTGTAACAAGAGATGTGTGGTAAGTTGCATCATCCTGTTGAAACCAAACATCGTTCACATCAATATCATGAAGATCGAACAAAAACAAATCAGTTATCATGGTGCGATAGGTGTCTCCATTGACCGTAATGGTTGCGACGTCCTCATTTTCAAAGATGCCTCCGCTCCATAAGCTGCACCATAAAGACACTTGGAATGGGTGCATTGGCTTCTGTAAGACCACTCTTGGGTTATCTGAGCGCCAAGTACGGCAGTTTTGTATATTAACGTATCCACCATGATGAAATTGAGCTTTTTTTGTCTGTGTTTTGGAGATACAAGTTTGAATTTTTTGACAGAATATAATGACATAAGTATTGTCAGATTCGAAAAAACCGCTGGCTCAAATTTAAACCGATGGATGGGCTACCCGATAGAAGCGCTGGCTAAACCAATAATATTTTGTGATGCTGTAGTCTTGTAAAGAAGGTCTATGAAGGTCTTGAGCATATCGATAATCGATAACTACTAAGGTACTCTCCGTTATAATAAGTTAATAAGCTGGTTTTAAGAGACGACTCTTCATATTGCGATCATATTATTAAGCCCTAGACTTTGCTGGCCTTACTGTCATCTTGGAGATAGTAAATTGTAAGCTTTTTCTCTTCTACGTGGTTGCAGCTATTTCTCAAATTAACTTAAACTAACCTGACCTTTTTACGGCTTTTCCTTTTACGGCATTACGCTTCAAAGGCCTATCTGAAATATGGAACATCTTTGCTTTACGGCACAGATTATCTGGCCTTACTGTCATCCTAGAGATAGTAAACTGTAAGCTTTTTCTCTTCTACGTTCATTGTGGTTGCAGATATTTCTCAAATTAACTTAAACTAACCTAACCTTTGAACGGCTTTTCTTTTTACGGCATTACGCTTCAAAGGCCTGTCTGAATTATGGAACGTCTTTGCTTTAAGACACAAATTATCTCGTTATATGGTTAAAAATCGGGAATTCACCGTTTTTTAAGAAAAGGTGTTAGACAAGCAAAAGCAATTCGTTTTGTGGCACTTCGTTTTACGGCCTAGATTTCCAGAACCTAGCTAGGACGTATAAAGAGGTATGAGTGTACATACATAAAGCAATTTAAGTTTTTTTCTGAATATATTCTTTTAAGCCTCTGCCTATTTGCTAATATTTAATGGGTTTTTTTCTAATACATTTCGGCATTAATCACCATGTTTAGCTTGTTTGTTATCTATTAATTATGCCTATAAATAATATTGGCTCTTTAATCTGTTGGCTACTTGTAACAACGCCAACAACAACAATAATAAACATCAAAAATATTATCATAATAAATAACGAAATTATTACATAAACTGTTAATCACAACAGCAACAACAAACACTTAAAATATGTTTATAACATGTATGCCTTACTCTCTCTCGCTTTCGCTCTCTGTTTCTAGTTTATTCTCCCACAATGATGGTAATGATGATAACGATATTTAACCTATTTTTTTATTGATGTTATTGTTGGTGTTGTTAAATAATGTGTGTCATTAGTTTAGTAAGTTTGTAAATTTTCATTAATCATAGTTGAGTAAAATGTACTGTGTTGCTGTTGGTGTTATTGTTTTTTTTTTACTTAACATGAGAAAAATATTATTTAGAAATTATTCTCTTTTGTTCTTACATATAATGTGGTTAAGTGTCAGAGTGTATGCGTATGTTGTGTATGGTCAGTAACGTGTTAAATATGTTATGGACATTAGTATAATATTTGATAATATTTTCATAATTTATGAATTTTATTTTATTTGATTATTAAAATATGTACGTATTTAACCTAACCATGTGTAAAATTTAAAGGGTCCGCCAAAAAAAATTTTTTTTTTTGAAAATGCTATAAATCAAATTTCTTTTTTTATTTGAAAGTACAATCCTTCCGGTTAATAATGGAAAATAATTTCATTCAAATGGCTGCCTCGGCTGGCCATGCAGTAGCCTACACGATCGGTCCAATATTTAAGCACATTATCGATTGTGTGCATCAGTATTTGGCTTCACGAATATTGTCCTTTAAAGCGTCAATTGTCCCTGGTTTGTTGGCGTAACACTTGTCTTTGACGGCACCCCACAAATAATAGTCCAACGGTGTCAAATCGCAGCTCCGAGGTGGCCAAACGACATCAGCTCTGCGGCGATCTTCAAAAACAGGGCGCAAAACATCGAGTGTAGCTTCGGCTGTGTGGCACGTAGCGCCGTCCTGTTGAAACCAAATGTTGCTATTATACTCCTCTTAAATTTTTGTGAACAAAAATTCGTTCAACATGACCCGATAACGATCGCCATTGAGTGTAACGGCCACTCCTTGCTCATTTTCGAAGAAAAATGACCCAATTATGCACCAAACAATGACTCGTCTTGGGTGTATGCGTGCGGGTTTTCTGCATCTGCATCATCTGCATCGGCATCTTCTGTAAGTCGATTGCAGGCCCAGATTCCCAGCGTTGTTTAAGCGTATACACAACCATATTCGTTCAGCGGAAGAATAAAAGAAGGATAATTATCTGTCAAATCAGACATGAGCTAAGTGTTACCATTCACAAAATAAGCACTAGTTAAAAAAAAACGTTAGATGGCGGACCCTTTATTTTTGTAGGAGTACTAGTAGAGTATGAAAACATAAACATGAGATTTAATCATAAAATATAATAAAACATAATTATGTATATTTAGCAAATTTTAAATATTTTTATAATAATTTTGTGTAATAAGCAAGAAATGGCTGCTTAGGTTTATTAAAATTGGCACTTTGAATAGATATGTGCAAAATATTAGTAGCAGTCGAAAGTGAAATAAACTTATATTTTTTTTTTGCCTATCAGTTGGGGTAGCCAGATATTTAATTGACAAAAGAAGCACATTGAGGAAAAAAAGTACATTTTTTTATGAAAATGTCTTAAATATCATTAAATAACATCGAATAACAATTAGTTTAACAGAGAAAATAAAAATGCAATCATTTGCAATAGTCATTCTATCGATTACTTAGCCAGAATGTTAACGTACGGTTACATTAAGGCAAATATTGGAAACATTTCCCCTTATGTCCATATTTCTTAGAAAATAATTTATTACATGTTACGATACGTTAATAATTAAATTTGAAAAAATTAAATTGCGAAAAAAAGGTACTTTAGCGTGCTTTTGTAGGTGTAATGCAGAGAGCAGTACATGGACTAAAAAAAGTACTCGTACTACTGAAAACAGTACGACTGGCTATCTTACTACCAATCTAGATCCAATTTTACACTCTCAACAATTTTTTTTTTCACTCTTATTACCGTTCTCATCTTTAGAGTAAGCTATTAAATAACTAAAACCCAAAACCGGTTAATCGGTTTGTGCCTAGTAAAAACCATACGATTTCAAAATATGTATGTATCGGTCTTTATATAAAAAAATTACAACTTCATGTTATGAGTAGGGTACTTAAAAAACGTAAATTACTGATTTAACCAATTAACCGGTTTTATTTAAAATTGTAATCAAAACCGGTTTTTTTATAAAAACATTTTTTTTACAAAATTTAAAAACTTTTTTAAAGATCCTTGCTAAGTTGTGGTGGTGGTGATCCTTACTTAGCATTGTAATTTTTTTTTTCCAGTAGGTGGCGTTTTCTTCTAATCATTCGTCGTTTCTTTGCCATCCTTGGCAGAGATAAGCTGGAAGGGCAATAAGACTTCGTTAGATAGAATTGTCATTTTTCTTGTCATGTCCTCTGCTGCGATTCGAACTTGGGCCGTTTGTCTTGTATGCCTGTACTCTAGCCACTACACCACGTCAACCCAAAAAAAAAATGTGTGGTGCGGCGTAGTCTTGATGAAAGACAATGTCTTTTTTGTAGATCAGTTTTGACCGTTTGCTTGCTTCAACCACGTTAATTCTTGACAATAAAGATCAGAATCAATTATTTGATCAGGTTGTAGAAGCTCACAATAAACAGTTAGAAGGTAATGGTATGTACCTCCCTCAGTGTTAATCTTGGCTGTACCACCGTCTGCAAAGCCTCGCCATGATCGTTGTGTATCCAGCTTTTCTCAAACGGTGATGAATGACTAGATCTCTAGCAGTGTCTAGGCTGCTTATGTGTCGATTTTTCTCAATTTTTTCTATGATTTCTTTGCTTAATTTTGTGATTTATAGACCAGAGCGCATAGTAAAGCATGTTTTTTATAGAGGTATAGAACTTTAAGTTGGCATTACTTTTCAAGATGGTGACCGATTTAACAGATGTCTAGTGATTTATTCTCAGTTTGGTTTTGAAATTCATCATGAATAGACTCACTCCTGAACAACGCTTGCAAGTAGTGCAATTTTATTGCGATTTGTTCCCGATTTTCATAAGCGAATTTTGTTTAGCGATGAAGCGCACTTCTGGTTGAATGGCTACGTCAACAAACAAAACTGCCGCATTTGGAGTGAAGATAATCCTCAAGTGAATGTGGAAACACCGTGACATCCAGAAAAACTGACTGTTTGGTGCGTTTTATGGGCTGGTGGAATAATTGGTCCGTACTTTTTCAAAAACTATGGTGGCCAGAACGTTACAGTCAATGGTGATCGATATAGAGCCATGATTACTAACTTTTTCATTCCTAAATTGAATAACCAAGATGTCCAGGAGATGTGGTTTCAACAAGACGGCGCAACATTTCACACAGCTCGTGCCACAATAGATTTTTTGAAAGACATGTTTGGTGACCGCCTTATTTCACGTTTTGGACCTGTGAATTGGCCTCCAAGATCTTGTGATTTAACACCGTTAGACTACTTTCTGTGGGGCTATGTAAAGTCATTGGTCTATGCGGTAAAGCCACAATCGCTTGACCATTTGGAAGATAACATTCGCTGTGTTACTGCCGATATACGACCACAAATGTTGGAAAAAGTCATCGAAAATTAGACGTCCAGATTGGACTACATCCGCGCCAGCCGAGGCGGTCATATACCAGAAATCATATTTAAAATGTAATGCCACAAGATTATCTGTCGGATAAATGAAATTCATGTCAATCGAATAATCCATCGTTATTTTATTGCAACTCAAAGTTCTATACCTCTATAAAAAACACCCCAAACCTTCAAAATTAAAACTATCAGATCGAAAACGAGCAAAGCATTTCGTTACTGTTGAGACATTACAATTTAAATTTAAATTTTCTACCGACAACTGCTAACCAAACTTTTTCGAACATCCAATATGCATGACTTTAAAGAAAATTGAAAAAGTCACACCAATTTTTTTTCTTTAACAAATCTCGTGTATGTTGAGATTGCAATGTTAGTTCAGTGAGCACTAGCGACAATCTCAAAGGCTATCAACCCTTTATAAGTATGTGAAGCAGAAACAAATTTTCTAGTTTATCATGTGCTCTTATTTTGCACTATACTATACTTTTTATAGCCATTAAAACGAAAATGGTTTCCCTTGAATAATTTTTATTAAAATTTAAATTTAAATTTTACAAAATTTCTATCGGATTATATTTTTGCATTAAAAAAAATGTTTAAATTTCGGTAATTACATGGTTACCAAAATACATTTTTGCCTAATTTTGATTGCATCCTAAAAAGCTTTAGAGTAAAATAAATATGCTGACGAATTTTTTTTTTTTTTTTTTTTTGTAAAATTGCTCCATAGATTTAAATTATGAAAATTGAGTTTTTGTATTGCCATTAACCATCCATGGGGATTTGCTTTGGCAATTTCGAAATTATCGACATGAAAACGCCATATCATTACACACAACAGCACAGCGACCAGAAGAGCAATGAACGAAAATACAAATTCAAGCTTAACTGTAAGTACGTATAACGACGAGTACACAAATGGTTGTTGACAACCGTATTAGTCATGATAGAAGGGGGCATAAGCGGGATTCTTGTAAAATGATAGCCAAACCAGTATTTTGAAAAAGAGGTGCAAAACGAATTAGTAGCGTGAGCTATAATTATAGACTAAATTAGTTTATTAGGATGTTGATTATTAGACGCTGTAGGGTATGCACCAATTGAATTATGTCCGTTCGTTAATTGTCATGAAGGAGAAGCATTTGTCGTCAGTCAAAAACAGCATTTGCAATAGCCATCGTAAAAGCAACCAGACAACATCAGATGTCAATTGAATCACAAAGAATCTTGAAATAAATGGATGAACATTTTTAAAGAAATAAAGGAATAAAAGGCTTGGCTGGCTATTCAGCAATATAAACGTTATGTCAGTATTTCGTACATATTTTATGGCTTAAAATGTGTGTGAGTGTTATTGGCAAGAATACCCAGTAATACAAAATGTTGTTAGAAATTTATCAAAAAAAATTTTTTTTATTTTTTAAATTTATTGTGGAAATGCATTCCGAACAGGGTAAGAAGAGTGCTCGAATTGAATTCGTTCGTAAACAAAAATTCTAAAATATGACCCCTGAGAAGAATTAAACACCAAATAATTAAAAAATAAAATTCGGAACGCAAACTGAATCAAAAAGCATCAAAACATACTTACATACATACGAATGCATGGTATTAAGCGGTGATTAGGCGATCCAGCGCGGCTTTTCAGTACAGCTTGATGGCAAGCCAACCAGCTCGCGTAATAGCATGTTTGTCGTGTTTGTCAAATTTGCAAACTCGATCTGATAGGCTGGTTGGCTTGTCATCAAGTCTTGCTAACAAGCTGCGCTGGATCGTGTAATTGCCGCATTACACAAACAAAATGCATTCCAATGAACTGCTTGAACAAAACTGAAGAACAAAACTCGTAAGCACAAATTTAAAAAAATTTTAAATTTAAATTCAAAACTGAATGCTGGTTTTCGATACTTTTTTGCTTGTTTTTAATTCGTTCGCAGCATAAAATTAAAAAAATAAATAAAATTTGTGCTTTCGAGTTTTGTTCTTTAAAATTTTTAAAATTTGTGCTTACGCGTCGTGCAAAAAAATATGATACGTGCTTACGAATTAAAAAAAAAAACTTACGAGCATGAGTTATCAAACGAGCGAACAAAAGAAAAGTCTGCTCACGAGCCGAGTTATTACGTACTTATAAGATTTGCTGTCGTTGTCTTTGTTTTGTCTTAGTTCTTGGATAATTGTGAGTCGCCGGGTGTTTCTCGGTCGACCGCGGCTTCTTGATCTATGAGGATTCCACTCAAGTGCCATCTTTCTAACACTATGGGGATTCTTTCTTAAGGTATAGCCTATCCACCCCCACTTCCTCTGCCTTATCTTGTTCAGTATGGGCTCTTCATTTGTCAAATTCTATGGTGCATATGACATTAGGCCTGAATATCTTGCATATGATTTTAAGGCGTTTGTTGGTGAATACCTACAGCTTTTGCGTGATGATACTAAACACAAGCCAGGTTTCACTGCCGTACAGCAGTATTGACCGTACACGTGCGATAAATAATCTGAGCTTGGTTTGTCTCGATATGTATAAGCTTGTCAGTACTGACTGCAGACCTTCGAATGCCGCTCTTTTGTTGCCATTGTGCTTCCCAGATAGCAGAAGCTATCCACATACTCAATTGGTTGGCCCTGTAGCATGATGTTCAAATTCAACACTGTGAGCCAGTCTTTCCAGATCTTCTAATTTTGACTGCGTGTTGTAGACACGCGAGAGTAAACAAATATTATTTGTATAATCCAAGTCCTCGAGTTGATGTGAAAGACTCCATGTTATACCTCTTTTCTGTGAACCGACTTTGCTCATATTCTCATTCATTCAGCCATGATGAATAGAATAGTTGACTGATGCCACCGTTGTGAAGACTGATTCCTGTCAAGTTATTGCATTTTTCAAGTTGCCACTGTTTGCTAGCATTACAATGATGACTTCCTTCCAAGTTGATGGATCTCTTTCGTTCATGCTGATGAGACCGTTATTGCGATTCAATAACTGTGAAGTATAATTGCGGCTTTATGTCTGGTCGAGTCAATTATGTTCGTTACAGATCTCCTGTGGTTATATGGTTTGATTTCAGCAGCTCATAATAGATGGCTTTCTTCTGAACAATACCTTGGCGCCGTGAGTATTTGGTATTAGCTGGTCTGCCGAACTTCACACAGAACTATGATTTCTTTAGACGATCTTTATCTTCCATATTAAAATCACCATTTTTGAAAGCACAAGCCATCGCTTGCATATTGAAATCGATAAGCTTCAGTGAGCAATCAAAGTGCTTCAGCTATTACAGTTCAATTAAGCGGTCTGTAGCATATTTTAATGAAATTTGTAATTAGATTGCTTACGGCAATTTGTTTCTGTTACAGTTTGTCAACTTAGAAGAATGAATAAACGTTCAAATTCCATTGTCGAATGGATCTTTCGAATTTGAGCGGTAGAGAACATTAAATTGTCGTAATAAACAGCTCTTGCCTGTAAAAAGGGTCCTTGCAAATCTCAACGTTAACAAGTCTTCTGGCCCGGATGGCATACCAGCACTGGTCCTAAAGCAGTGCTCTTCGACGCTTGCGCGTCCATTACCTCACCTTTTCAGTGCGTCATATCGCACCGGTATTTTTCCATTTTGCTGGAAGGTTGCTAATGTAACGCCAATCCCCAAAAAGGGCGAGGCTAGTAACCCTGAGAACTACCATCCAATAGCAGTTTGTTCCACACTCTCCAAGGTTATGGAGAGTATGATTAATCACCAGCTTGTGGGATATCTGGAGTCCAACGATTTACTTAGCGATCGTCAGTACGGTTTCCGAAAGGTCCGTTCTACTGGCGACCTGCTGGCGTTGCTTTCGGAGAAGTGGAACAAGTCCATTCATGGTTTTGACGAGAGTAAGGTTGTGGCTCTGGATATCTCAAAGGCGTTTGATAGAGTTTGGCACGAGGCTCTCATTTCGAAACTTAATGCTTTTGGTGTCGGTAATCACTTCTCTCGATTTATATCGAGCTTTCTCAGAGATCGCTCTATAAGAGTGGTTATAGATGGGGTCCCATCCGACGAGTTCAGGGTAAACTCAGGGGTACCGCAAGGCTCTGTTCTTTCTCCTACTCTTTTTCTAATATTTCTTAACGACTTTCTTCTTCTCACTTCTAATCCTATCTACTCTTTTGCGGATGACAGCAACATTTGTCACTCATATTCTTTTGATCGTAGACCGGGCCTTTTGGAGGTTGGGGTAAGAAGGATGAATATGAACGTCACAATCACAAGTGACCTGGTGAAGGTCTCAGAGTGGGGTCGTGCGAACAAGGTCGATTTTAATGCACGTAAGACTCAATGTTGTTTTTTAACACACAGGCGTGGTAGTGTGCTGTCATCTGTGTCAATGGGTAATGTGGATATTGAGGAATCAGATGCTCTTGATGTTCTGGTCATGAGAATTCACTGTGACGTTCGTTGGAATGATCACATATTTCAAGTGTCGAAAGAAGCATTCAAGTGCCTTGGTTTTTTGAGACGGTGCAAGAAATACTTCACCCCATCTGATCTCCTTAATATTTACAAGACCTATATCCGTCCGAAAATGGAATATAACTCTCATGTATTGGCCGGTGCTTCAAAGTCTATTTTGGAGCTTCTCGACCGCGTACAAGACAGGGCGAAGATGCTCATCAATGACGGTAGGGTAGCCACTCTATCGATTCATTGGAGCACCGTCGCAATGTGGCGTGTGTTTCATTCTTCTATCGGTACTATAACGGAATGTGTTCTAACGAAATTAAGGAATTAATTCCCAAAAATCATATATTTTTACGTAGTACTTGTATTTCTCGTAGAGCGCATCCCTTTGTAGTTGATTGTCCAGTAAATCGTACAATGCATTATAGGGGGAATTCGTTCTTTGGTCGCACTGTTCAGTTGTGGAATAATCTTCCAGCGAAAGTATTCCCTGCCACTTACGACATGAGTAAATTTAAATCTAACGTCCATAAACACTACTCCCTCTGTCCTCCTTCCAATAACCTATTTTCCTAGTACCAGCACAATGCACTGCATGAGTAGGGGCCATCACCTGGGTGCTAGTCTTATATAAAAAAAAGAAAGGAAGAAAGAAAGACTTTTAAAATTAAGAAAATCCAAAAAACATTAAATTTATTTGATTTCTATTCAGAATATTTCTATCCTTTATACCTATCGCTTTAAATTTTTAACAATATTAAACGCTTAGGTTTATTGGGTATTCTTTTTTGCAATTTGTGCTTATTTTTGTTTACACGTACTTATGTATATGTGGATAGTATCCAGTTGTTTGTAAGATTAAAATATTTGCTATAGCTTGTTATGCTGCAGTTTATTCTCTCTCTCTCTCTCTCTCTCTCTCTCTCTTTCTCCTTCTCCGTTTTAATATTTGGTACACACATCACGAAACATAGTTGGGCAACATAAACTTATAAAATTCTACACAAATACACTCACTCGCATAAAACAAAACAAAGTTGTCTTCAAAAACTTCTCAATCTCATGCGTATACTCTTTTACACACCCATACACACAACTATTAATCCTTTAAATCATTTAAGAAAAACAAAATGTTCGTAAAACCAAAATGATTAGTTTCCAAGCAAATGTTGAGAAAAGCTAATAGAACCAGAAAATCTTGTTATTTTTTGTACTTTTTTGTTTTGAATACATATTTACCAAACACAAACACACATATACACATTCAAGCAAACGTACATATATAATGTTTTCTCTTAACGTTACTTCTTTACTTCATTTTGTTCGTATGCAAGAGTTTGTTTTCAAAGCAGAGTGAATTTAAGAGTGTTGATATGTATGTGTCCGTGTTTGTGTGTGAGTCTATGCATTTGTTGACCACAGAAAAAAACTTTTCTAAAAACAAGCTGTTGTTGCTGATGTTTTGTTGTTGTTACGCTTCTAATGTTTATTTAGATGAAGTTTGTGAAAATATGATGTAGTGTTTTCTTGCTGCAGATACACTCAGAGAAAAATATTAAACATAAGAGAAATCCAAAAACGTAAATTTAAAATTATAATTTATAATTAAAGTTAAAAAACAAAACAAAAATAACACGATACGAAATAAAAAAATTCCTGGCAAATCGGTCAATATTCAAGTTATTAGCTTCTAACTGCATTAAAGTACAAAAAACCGGTTATTTTATTCGTAACTCATGGTTTTGGAGATGTTTCGAAAACTTCAAAAACAGTTCCTTGTTCTACTCGATAGCGCTTATCAGAAAAGAAGTACCATTTCGCAAGTATTTCAAATTCATTCTTTCTTGTCGCACCGTGTAATTGAAGAATAGGCGATGAAGTGGATTTATTGATATCAATATAACCGATGCGATATTTAATTATAGGACTAAATCAGAGTATTTTTTTTATACGTTTAAAAAAAGTTTTTTGCAGTCATCATTAGTGAGTTGGTTGGTTACCACGGGTAGCCAGGCACAAACCAACTAGACGCATGCACCATGGAAAAAATCCTGCTGATATTTACATCCGCTAGGGCCAATATAGCAAGAAGAAACGGACTGCCAAGGTAAACAGTCCTAATATCCGAAAGATTCGGACACTGACATAGGAAATTTGCGAGAGTCTCCTCTTCTTTCTTATTCTGACAACTCCTACATTATAGTCATTGAACGTTAGACCAATTCTCCTAACATGCGCACCAACCGCCCAGTCCCTAGTGTTAACAGCTACCAGTAATCGCTGCCTATATCGCGGCACCCCCATGTCAGATTCCGAACGAACCGAATCGTATATATACAGAGCAGGTGGGTACAGTTTTATACCGTATCACAGAACCAGAAGTTTGCAAGCGGAATGCGGCATCCCAACTAGGTGTTCAATCTCCTCGTTGTTCAGGAGAGCCTTCCCTGACTAAGTGACTCATCACTTAGATAATCTCTAAGTCTGAATGTCTCGCCACGTCATTAAGAGACGCCCGGTATTCACATACCAGTCCTGATGTCGAGTACACAGGAGAGCGTCCTGACCGCAGCCTGAATGACCCTACAGATCCGAATGTCAACATCAACCAGTCCGCTGTTCTTTTTATGGCAGAGACCTCCGTTTGTAAGAGACTATATGCGGGAATAAAAACACCGCCGCCGACCTCTACCCCTTCAGAGGATTCCGACCTGTCCGCTTATACCTCGACAGAACCGTATCCAATTACCGATTCTGACGAGATTCTTACGGAGAACATTCTATACAGGAAGGGCTTGGTAATCTAACCTATCAGGGTTGGTATTCAAATATCACAGGATGGCCGCATGCCCATAACCGTTTTCAAACCATGCCCTCGCCATCCTTAATCTTATCGCAGACATATAAACTCAATCTGTTAAACTATCAGACGTACCAAAAGCCAGTTCAGCAACACAAACAAGGCTTCCAAAGATGTGGACCTGAACGCACCCGCAATCATCACTGATGTTTTTCGCAGAACTCTGTCAAAGATTCCTTCATATGTGGAGTTCTC
Organism: Wohlfahrtia magnifica; assembly: GCA_023159175.1. NCBI lineage: Eukaryota > Metazoa > Arthropoda > Insecta > Diptera > Sarcophagidae > Wohlfahrtia > Wohlfahrtia magnifica. The sequence goes on along the minus strand of JAKWBJ010000052.1, from coordinate 3,785,527 downwards.
TAGAGATTTTCAGCACACAACCGCTCCATCCACAAGTATATGTCAGTCAACATTAGATACTATAACTTTTAAAAACAAATTATTTTTGTCAGTGTAACATATTTTCATCAACCAACCATTTGCAGTGCAACTTCAAATGTCGTTTGGACTTTTTTTCGAAAAGCGAAAAAAACAAAAAAGAAAAATTAAATTCATGTTCATGGCTAACGGTAGGATTAAAATATCCAATAAAAAACTGTAAAAAAAATCATACCGCGAAAACAAATTTGTAAACATAAGTGAAAAAAAAACAGTTTAAAATTCAATGTTGCCAAACATGTTGTCAGTCTCTCTTATTGATGTGGCTTTTTTTGTTTGCTGTCACTGTGTTAGCATTGGTAGTTGCTGCTGCAGTTGTTTACATGGAATTTGTTTATGGTTTGAAAAATAAATGCCATTTAACGGTTCTTTTTTTGCTTTTCGTTTTTAAAGTTGTTGTTGTATTGTTGGTTAATATGTATTATGGTATCAACATGTTGAGTTTGCCATTGTAAACACAAAAGAAAAAATGTTTATAAAGACAGAAAGAAGGAGACAAAAATTTTTTTATTTGATTGTTACACAGGCAGCCAATTGAAAGTTTTAGTACCGGCAAATAGTAGTCGCCTTAATACTATTATTTTTATTTGTTTTGTGTTATTTTTACTAATATTGGTTTCTATAATGATGGTGGTGGTGTGGTAGTGTTTGTGAGAGAGTATGTTTTCATACGATGGTGTTACATTATAAGCCACAGAGAAGACCAAAACGACCGAAAAAGTCCACAAGACTGCAGGGCGAGCAAAGCAAAAAAACAACCAGAGAGCCAGCCAGACAATTTAACAATCAAACGAATATTTGGTTAAAAGTATTCATTCCTTTTTTGCATGTCCCCTAGTAGAGTCGGAACAGAATTGAATATTTTTGCTAGTCTTGTTGTTATGGCAGCAGCTGACACTTTTATTGTAGTTGCAGTTGCTGTTAAAGCTGTTATCGCAACTTAAACATTCATGACAATATTGTATTGAATAATTGGTTTTTACGGTTTTTTTTCTATTTATTTCTGTTGAATATTTTAAAAAACCAATGGAAAGGTAGTGAGAAAAGTAAGGAAGGAAGGAAGCAAAGGTATGCAACAACACTGTGTCTAATAAAAAAACCAGTTGTTGAATTATGAATTTAAAACTGTAAAACCATGATAGTCAAACATACTCTCTTACACTTCATGCATACACACTCGGTCACAAAGTTAGACTCATACTCTCCACACATACATAGGCAGACACGCACACACACACCAACTGTGTGTTATAGTAAAAACCATAAATATGAGAAAGATAAATACTTTCCATTCGAAATTTATTTAATTATAAATTTGTAATAAAATACAGTATCAAATAATTTGTTGCCGTTGTTGTTATAATTGTTGTAATTTTACATTTAAGTGTATGTATTCGATATGAATTAGTTTCTCTGTTTTTATTATAATTCGTTTTCTATTATGTTGGCAATGAGATTGAAAATGAAGGAAAAGTTTTGTGGCGTAAAGTCTTGCAAATGAACTATTTTTCGTAGTTTGGGCCAAGGTTTTAAATATTTTATCAGAATATTTTATTTGAATTCCTTTATCATCGGGTATTAAAATTCAATTTATTAATTGATTTTGGCTTTAAATTTAATTTTATTTGATATGGAAATATTTTCTTGAAATGATGTCTATAGGAGTTTATTATTAATTAAATTTATAGGAATTAATATTGGTGAGATTGTTTAAGAAAAATTTGAAGAAAAATTACAAATGAAAGATAAAACAGGTAAGAAAGTATTAGAAGGTCAAACTCGTCTGTCGTCTACATGTTACTTTCTACTTTATACTGCATACTTGTACTAGCCTAACCCATCCGGCTTTGCCCGGCAACCTATATATATATAGGGTCTGCCAAATAATTTTTTTTCTTGAAAATGCTATAAAAAAACTACTGAATATTTTCTCAAATTTCTTTTTTTATTTGAAAGTACAATCCTTCCGGTTAATAATGGAAAATAATTTCATTCAAATAGCTGCTTCGGCTGGCCATGCAGTAGCCTACACGACCGGTCCAATTTTTAAGCACATTATCGACTGTGTGCAGCTGTATTTCACCAATGGCTTCACGAATATTGTCCTTTAAAGCGACAATTGTCTCTGGCTTGTTGGCGTAACACTTATCTTTGAGGGCACCCCATAAATAATAGTCCAACGGTGTCAAATCGCAGCTCCGAGGTGGCCAAACGACATCATCTATGCGGCTGATAATGCGATCTTAAAAAACAGAGCGCAAAATATCGAGTGTAGCTTCGGCTGTATGGCGCGTAGCGCCGTTCTGTTGTAACCAAATGTTGCTAATATCCTCCTCTTAAATTTTTGTGAACAAAAATTCGTTCAACATGGTCCGATAACGATCGCCATTGACTGTAACGGCCACTCCTTGCTCATTTTTGAAGACAAATGGCCAAATTATGCCTCTGGACCAAAATCCGCACCAAACAGTGACTCGTCTTGGGTGTATCGGCTTTTCAATGTATGCGTGCGGGTTTTCTGTGCCCCAAATGCAACAATTTTACATACCCACCAAGATCAAAATGAGCTTCATCTGCAAAGATGATTTTGGCAAAATCATTACCATGATTTTGAAAGTAATGTCGCAATATTTCCCAGCGTTATTCAAGTGTATACACAACCATATTAGTTCAGCGGAAGGATAAAACTAATTATCTGTCAAATCAGACATGAACAAAGTGTTACCATTCACGAAATAAGCACTAGTTGAAAAAAAAACGTTAGATGGCGGACCCGATAGATGTTTACATACGCATGGCTACAAAAGAACTAAAACGAAATTAAAAGAAAGAAATGGAATCTACCTGAAATATCGAGAGTTTCGAGAGTTTTCGATGTGTTGTTTACTCAGCCATATAAAAAGCACATCGATGCGAACAGTAATCAGTTTATGTGTCGTAAACTCAGCGAGTGCAGTTTTTAAATAAAGTTAACTCAGCGAATGTGTTATTGGTGTGAAGAGAGTAATGAAGTAAAATAACCAGTTTAGTTGGAGCTAACTCAGTAAAGAGAGTTAAGTGTGGATAACCTCTGGTTGAAAAAGTTGTGATCGAACCTAAGTTATAACTACGATCGGGTTGAAAGATTTTTAAGTAGAAAGATCTGACGAGTAATTGATGTTGTTTACAAGATTGTAAACAGACAGAGTAATTAGGAATAAGGGTTGTTATTGCCTGTAAAAAGATTACATGCAGTGGTGCATATAAATGTGTTGAATAAAGGATTTTGAATTAAAACCAAACACAAAATTTATTTTATTTTAACTACAGTCTACGAACTCATAAAAACACGTTTTTAAAAAGGTAAAAACGTAACACTATATATAGTACGTACAGCATTTATCACTGCTATTTCTCAAAGCCTCAGATAAAATACAATAAAATATAACGTCTTCTTTCTATATATCAGAGATACCACTCCCACTTATCCAATTCCGCCCACTTTTAGACTGACGATTTGTATCAACTGTCATTTAGACCGAATTTAGTGACTTCCCCTCTTACACAAAAAATTGATATTTATTTGTATAGGAGGTACCATGCCCACTTATGCAATTCCGCCCACTTATTGGCTGATTATTTGTATTAACTACAGAGTCATTTATACCAAATTTAAAAATTTCCACTTAAACCGTTCTCAAGACAAAAAATACAATACATACAAAAATCAATACATACAAAATCAATAATCAGTGTTCTATCGTTCAGTCTATTAACACGTCTCTGTTTGCTACGTCGTGTTGTTAAGTGTTGTGTTTTTTTGTTTTTGTTCTTCTGCGTTTGTTGTTTTCGCTTTGTTGTATTCCGATTGAAATCTTAAATAAATAGAACATAATAAAACGAATAAAATTACTTGACAAATGAATAAAGCAAAACAATAAATTACAATTTAACAAAACAAATTTAAAAAACTTTTATAAGCATAACAGCAACAAAACATCTAATTAAATATACTTAAAGCAACAACAGCAAAATTTTACTGTTTTTATGAGAAGACAAAATAAAAATTGACAAAACCAAAGTGTTAAATAAAAATAATAAAACAACAAATCTGTGTACTTGACGAAGTTGAGAACAAATCAACAACAGAGCATAGAAGTAGAAAATTGACAACAAGCAACAATAAATAACAAGACAACACCACACTTGCCGAAACAAATTATGGAAAAAGAAACGAAAACGGCAAATATAAACAATAACAAATTAAATCAAAAGAAGGGCTTTTATGACAGTGTCATTGCTTCTTTTCGCTCTGTGTTTTAGTTCAGCCTTCGGTACGAGCGACTTGGATTGTTTGTTGTTGGACTGTTTAACGACGAAGGAACAACACTGGTCGTTGAATAGTCAATTGGCAACAACCATTTTCCTTGTCATTCCGTAATGATGGATCACTTTCGCATATATTTTTGCAATGTGCGCGGATTGAGGGCGAACTTTTTTTTTGTATATGCGCACTTTTGTCTCCATAGGTCGAATGTTTTCGCCTTATGCGAAACTCAGGTTCTTGAATTTGCTGATCCACAGGATTTTGATATCACTGGGTATCACCTTCTGTCCCTTTTTAATTTCCATAGAGGTCTTGCAATGTACATTCGCGATGAAGTTGTGTACCAATAACCTCTTGGCATGTATAATGCGGAATACAATTATCTCTGGGTTAAGTTCAGAAACAGGCACATCTTTTTCACTTTGGATTTCTGTATGGAAGTCCAAGCGCGGGAAGAGAGCTTACTATGTCTGGCTTCGATTCTCTTTCCGACTCCATTCCGAGTATCCTTGGGAATTGCTCTAACAGTGACATTGTTGTTGCTGGTGATTACAATGTTCACAATTCATCTTGGTTACGCCATTCTGTCCGCACAACTCCTGAAGGCCAATACGTTGAGCTATTTGCCGCGCATAGTCACCTTGCGCAACTAGTGAATGAACCTACACATATATCGTGTGTAGATGGGCATCAAAATAACACCCTCGACCTTTTTCTCATTTCACACCCTGAAAAGTACAAAGTTGAGGTTCTGGCACCTCTAGGTAACTCAGATCATTGTACCATTTCTGCCTCTTTTTCATTCTCCGCCCTTCACGACGTGTCTGTCACCTACAGCTAAGAGACGCTCTGTTTTTGTCCAAAAAAAAGCTCGTTGGGTTGAGCTCAATGATTTCTTTAGGCATTTTAATTGGAAACTCTATTTCCTTGACACAAATGTTGATGCCATGGCAGAGATGGTCGTTAGAATAATAAGGCTGGGGATGGATATGTTTGTTCCATCCAAACAGATTTCGATTAAATCAAGAAATAAATCTTGGTTCAATCAGGCATGCAGACTGGCAATAATAAATGCGACCTTACTGATTCGCTACTCAAACAAGTGCGGCAGTACTTAGGCGTGAAAAAGCTCTTTACGATCAGCGCCTTCGTGCTAAAGTTCTTACTTTTCCTAGGGGAAGTAAAAGCTTTTGGTCATTCGTTAAAAGACTTAGGAATAGCGATAGTTCAATTCCAGTTCTTATAAAGAATGACCGAGCATTCACGAACCCGGTTGAAAAAGCAAACCTTTTAGCTAAATTATTTGCAAGTAATTCTCGCTTGCCGGAGAGCTTCCAACCACTGCCCGCACTCGAAAGTGTATCAGTGACTATGCCTAGTATATAGTTTCGAGACCGTGCTGTAAAAAGAGTTCTTGCAAATCCCAACGTTAACAAGTCTTCTGAGCCGGATGGCATTCCAGCATTGGTCCTGAAGTAGTGCTCTTCGACGCTTGCTCGTCCATTAGCCAACCTTTTCAGTGCGTCAATGTAAAAGAGAAACAGACCTTTCCAATGATATATGCATATGTCGTTTAAGTAGCATTGAAGAATCAGGGTATATTTCTCACGCAAACACATTTTTAAACCAATTTTTTCCACATTTTTCAAGTTTGAATGCGTTTTTGTGCACTATTTTATATGGGAACCGTACTATTGATGAATTAAATAAGGCATTATGTTAAGTTATGAATAAAATGAGACTTACGGCTTAGCAATTCGTTGGAAATTAACGGAGTTACATTCATCGGTTAGCATTCAGCTAAGTTATTGGCTTATAAGTGCATGAAGGTCCGAAAAACCGGTTTTTTACCAGTAACTCGAGACTTTGGAGGTGTTTCGAAAATTTCAAAAACAGAGCTTTGTTCTGCTTGGCAATGCCTATCAGAAAAATAGTATCATTTGCCAGTTTTTTTTTGTCGCACCGTGTTGTCGTCACTAATGAGCACCAACTTCTTCGCGCTCAACAGTATAATATTGTTACGAAAATGAAAATGCTAAAGACAAAATTCACCACGTCAGAGGTTATTATGAGCTTTTAGGTAAAAAATATATTGGAGCTCATTTTGATCTTGGCGGGTATGTAAACAAGCAAAATTGTCGCATTTGGGGCACAGAAAACTCGCACGCATACATTGTAAAGCCGATACACCCAAGACGAGTCACTGTTTGGTGCGGATTTTGGTCCAGAGGCATAATTTGGCCATTTGTCTTCGAAAATGAGCAAGGAGTGGCCGTTACAGTCAATGGCGATCGTTATCGGGCCATGTCGAACGAATTTTTGTTCACAAAAATTGAAGAGGAGGATATTAGCAACATTTGGTTTCAACAGGACGGCGCTACTTGCCACACAGCCGAAGCTGCACTCGATGTTTTGCGCCCTGTCGCCCTGATCGCGTTATCAGCCGCAGAGCTGATTTCGTTTGGCCACCCCGGAGCTGCGATTTGACACCGTTGGACTATTATTTGTGGGGTGCCGTCAGAGATAAGTGTTACGCCAAGAAGCCAGAGACAATTGACGGTTTAAAGGACAATATTCGTGAAGCCATTGGTGAAATACAGCTGCACACAATCGATAATGTGCTTAAAAATTGGACCGATCGTGTAGGCTACTGCATGGCCAGCCGAGGCAGCCATTTGAAATTATTTTCCATTATTAACCGGAAGGATTGTACTTTCAAATAAAAAAATAAATTTGAGAAAATATTCAGTAGTTTTTTATAGCATTTTCAAAAAAAAAAAAAAATAAAAATTATTTGGCGGACCTTTTAGTATCCATTCCTCGCTCAGTGGTTAAAAATTATCAAAAGCATTCTAAACCGAGTTTAATAGCCTCTTCCGGCGATTTAGATTAACACTATCACTATTACGTATACTCCCAGTACAAGTCTCTATTTAGACGTCTAAAGAGCCTTTCTTTTCATTGGCTCATCAAGTCACTCCAATGTCAAAAAGATCAATCATCCCCGGACCAAAGTTCTGTGGTGGCCATCGGTGGCATAACTTTGAAACTGTATACCAAAAACACCACTTTTACTAACCAACGAGCCACACCATTGTCAGTACAAAGTCACTGAGGTTCTTAGCATTAATGGTTCTGAAATTAAGTCTCTGTTCAGATCATTAAGATGGCTTTTTTTCTATTCCGGCACAAGACTGAACACTAAGGGACTATCCAAGCTTTTTGAGACTAAGCGAAAAGTCATGCATTCATATAAACCATTAAGTTGGTATCTGATTAGAAAGAACAAGCAGATAAGCTAGTCAAGACGGGAACTTTCGCACCACTGGTAGGGACAGAACCTTTTTTTATGGAGCTGGAGTAGATCTGGAGGAGTCTGATTAAAAACTTTAACCAACATGCCTTTTTATATTCTGAAGAGCAAAGAATTGATGACAATTTTGACAATGAAAGTTATTGGAAATTTTTTTTTTTAAACGATCTCGATAGAGCTCTGTTTCCTAATTTGAAAACTGTAATATCTAGTGGAAATAATTGTTTGGCGAATTAGAATCAACAAAAACTCATAAAAATCGTTAGAAACAAACACGATATGTATTTTATGTAATTTATACAATTTTGGATAATTTTGAGGCCACGTTTGGGTAAAACTGAATTTCGATTCTGGCAACACTGGCGTACTCATACCATAAATCTAATAAAAATTATTATTTTCTTTCTCTTCTTCTTTTAATAATTTTCTTTTAATTATTATGTGTAAAGCCACTAATTATTGAGGTTCTTCTAGAGCACTGTGATTGCATTATAAAGAAGCTTCGTTTTTATTTTTTACAATAATTTATACAAAAATTTTTTAAATCAACGTGATTTCCCAGACACATTCATCATCTGTTTTTTTCTTAATTTTGACTTTTTTATTGCAATGCAAACATGATAAAAATATTTTTTTTCTGAAAAGGTAATGAAATTCCATAAACAAACACGATTTTTGAAGTTAAAACACGTCTTCATTCATTAACTTGGCAATAATAAAATTTTAACGGAAATTATCATTTTTTAGTATACGTATCTGTGTGAAATTAATATTTCGTGTTTGGGTGTCTCTAAAAAAACGAGAAAAAATGTGATAAAAAAATATGATAAAAAATCCGGCAAATTTGCCAAAACAATTTCATTTCATTTAAGTTCCACATCAAACATATACCACATATAGTTAGGCTATAAGATACCCTACCCTATACAACAATATGGAAATATTTATTTTCTGTAGGTTAAAAAGAAAAAAAAAAACGGTTTACAGTGACTCTTTACGGTGCTAAGATAAGAACCACAATAAAATAAATTTTATAACAAACAAGGATGTGAGTAAAAGTGCTAAAATATTGCAAAATGAAAATGTTGCCCTGAAAAACTCTTGACAACTTTTATAAAAGAACAGATATCGAGTTCTATTCAAAAATTTTGCACTGATTTTGAGTTAAATTTGTAAGTAAGTCGTATGGCAAAAAATGTAACATTTTTTATTTGCCATTTGCACTTAAATGACAAAAAACAAATGTAATTCCAAGAAAAGATGTTCTTTTCTAGAACTATTGCCCTCAGTAATGACAATGACAACAATTTTAATAAAAGAAAGGTGCAAAAAATTCAACTTTTTGACTTAAAAAATATGTCAGAATGAAAATGTTGCCCTCAAAAACAAATGTAATTCTCATCAAAGTAGACATTATCTATTTTCATTTATTCATTATCTATTCAATTAGACTCACTCGCCTAATATAGTGTGACCGTGATGGGCTCTCACGTAATTACATCTTCAATGGATTGCATTGCGCAGATGGGCACGCGTTTAAATTGGCTAAAATTTAAAAAAATATTAGCACGCACTACTCCGAATATTTATCACTTGGAACTCTGATAAAAGTTGACAAAAACCCAATCAGAATCACTAGTATTCACTCTGTAGATATGAATCAGTTATTAGCTGAAAAGAGAAGAACATGGCGAACGTGGCAACAATTTAGATCTTCCCGGCTTAAGAACTAATTAAAGGAGTGTACAAAAAAGTTCCAAAATCTGCTGGAAACGAGAAGGATCGCTTCTTTTAATATATACCTTGAAAATTTTGACGCGACCGCATATTCGGAGTACTCCTATTGGCGAGCGGCAAAAACCTTTATAAACAGACTTCCATTACGAAAGTTGAAGTAAGAGATGATCTTAAAAAAGGAAACTTATATGCAGAACACTTGAAGCAGGTTTTTACCTTTTTACCCCGAATACTGCAGACGACGATAAAGAACTGTCCCTTAAGTACCACGGTTTAATTAAGCTTCACCGTTGAGATTTGATATGCATGACATTGAAAGCGTTATCAATGATTTAAGCCCAATGAAGTTATCTGGGATTGATAAAATCAGCAATGAAATGATTATGAAGCTGCCGCGCAGCAAAAATGATACTTTGTACTCTAAATGTAGTTTTACGACTAGAATATTAACCCTATGCTTACAAAATATCTCTTGTCTCCATGATTCCCAAATCTAGATCACACAAAGGTAGAGCCATACGGACGTATAAGCCTATTGTTCCATGTATTCAAGATATTTGAAAAAGCACTTATAAAGAAGCTGTTTCCGGCTCTGAAGTAAGTAGAGCACAACTGAACAAACACATAAACTGATGAGTGCCATTAGAAGGAGTTTTGAAGAAAAAAAGATATTGCTCCGCTCTTTTTATCGACATTTTTCCATAAGCGTTGGACAAAGCATAGCATGAAGAATTGATGTATAAACTAAGACAAAATTTTACCACAAAATGTCTGCAAGCTATTCCGTTTTGCGCAAAGCGTGTGACACAGTTATCGGTCAACAAATGTCAAAGATCCTGCAAAGACAGTGGTTCGCGAAAACTTGTAACTTTTTCATATCTCGAGTGGCAGCGTTCCACGTTTCGCAATCATACAAAAGGATGAGTTTTACATTGGAATTGAATGCCGCAATTTGGTTACGTGGCGATAATACTTATAAATGATTTCCAAAGTGATCTAAGCCAGTCAAAGTTTGACACTTTTTCTGCAAGCGCTACTTAATATCCTCGCGCGAAAATCCGTTTGCGGACATAATATTTCCCAGGTAGTAGAATTGTCGGACGTCCTTAATTTCTTCAGTGCCAATAACAAATAATTCCCGGGACGTCGAATTAATGCGAATAGTTTTTGCCTTCGCGAAGTTATTTCTCCAACCTGACGATTCCGCTGCCAGCGTTAAATTACCCAAATTTGTCTTAGCCATGAGCTAGTCGTTTAGCCGGCTTTGCACTCCCCATGTTATCCCTCTGCCGTCACAGAGGGCTTTCTTGAGGATTGTCTCTAGAACTATATTAAATAGCAGTTGTGACAGGACACAACCTTGCCGGACTTCAATTCTCACTTCTATAGGTCTGCTTAATGGCGTGCCATTTCCAACTCTGCAAGATGCAATGCGATATAAACCATTAATGAGTTCAATGAGTCTAAGCGGAACTCCCTTACAGGCCAGCGAACTCCATATCACGTAATGCTTCAGTCTGCCAAAGGCTTTCTCGAAATCTTTAGCGCAAAGATACAGCCACTAGCCCATACAATCTTGAATACTGATGGCAACATTCGCTTGAAAAGAAAGAACATCAAATTAATCTCGACTTCATGTAATTTAATCCTGTATTGGTTGGACTAAAGTGGTGTATAATTCCCAGTTATACGATTTGAAAACAAATTGTTAGCTCACATTACAGCAAGGACCTATCACCTAAAAAAGTTACCTTTTTTTTAGAGGTTACAGTGTTTTTATGCATTTTCAGCTTTAAATTTTAATATTTTTTATGGCTAATAATGCCTTACTTAAGCTGGGATCACACTATTGACGCAATGCACCAATTGGTACTAAAATTGTGTAACGTCTCGATAAACAAATGTCAAAAATGGGCCAATATTTAATATGTTCTTGAGTGACAATCGAAGTGACAATACGTACCAATATTTAAATTTTTAATTTATTTTCGTAAAACAAATTCTGAATTCTTTTAATATTAATATTCTGCGGCAACAAAGTACAATACAAATTGTATCATACTGGTGCATTTGCAACAATCGTGTGATCGCAGCTTTAGCATGAGATGATGACAAAATTTTCGTAGTGTTGGTCAGATGAAGCGTTGAATGTCGCATGGGAAATATGGTGGAAAAAAATCATTTTTATATTTGCTTCTAATAAGAAAGCGGGCAACATTAATAAAGCGAGCGTAACATTTTTAAAAATTACTTTAAGAAAATATGTTTTTAGAAAAGTACCAAGGATGGATATAACTCTGACGAAGTAAACTAGCTAGAGCGGGCATACTCCTTCGTCAGGCTGTTCATTAGGCGGAATTATTGGTTGGACGCGGACAGAGCCTTGCTTCTTGTACCAACCAACTATTTAAGCCGGATCGCCTTATTTATCTTCACAGGTCAATATATTATGGCCAGTGTCCGTCTCTAGCTCGGCAGAGACTTCTCACACCGCAATATCCATTTATCGATGGCAACAGGCCGCTATGTCTGTGCCTTGATTTGGCGAAGTTGCCACCCCCTCCTACCTACCCACTACTACAAAGTCAAAATTTAGTTTAACAGTGTTATTGATTAGAATAAGTTTAGTTTTAATTCAATTTAAATGTTCATTATATTGTTGCATACTTTTGATTTTTATTATTTAAATAGTATTTAAATATTTATATGACGTTTGATTATTTCAATCCAATATGTCATATGACAAATTAGTTTTTGATAATCTTGACAATGGCTATTGTACTCGCAGAGTAATTCATAATAATTTGTATTTAATAGTTTAACTTAATAGTTTATGATTATTTGTATTGAAACACAATAAAATATCATTTTCGAAGTATACTCTACGTTGGGTGCATCAAAAAATATGAGAAATAGAAGGAAATTTTGGTAAAACCTAATTGTATCCTTAAAAACTGTTCTGAACTTCTTTGTGATCCTTTGACTGTAATTTTCAATAAGTCCCTTGAAATGGGATACTTACCTGCAATTTGGAAAAAATCATTCATAATTTCTTTATTCAAAAATGGAAGCAGACTTGAAGTTTCGATTTATCGAGGAATCGCCAAGTGAATGCAATACCTAAACTTTTGGAAAAGATTTTAACCGAAAGTGTTTTTTATTCATGTCAACATAGTTTTCGAAAATCACAATCTACATCTACTAATATAAATGACAGTTTCATTAATTCTAAGCAAACTGATGTTTTCTACACTGATTTTAGTAAGGACTTTGATAAAGTTAACCATGACATTTTACTTATTAAACTCTCATGCATGGGGTTTAGCAACGATGCAATTCGCTGGCTTAATTCGTATCTTTCTGGCAGAACTCAACAAGAGAAAATGCTGTTTCTAAGGTTATTGATGTCCCTTCTGGAGTGCCACAGGGTAGTCATTTGGGTCCTGTATTGTTTATATTGTTTATCAACGACCTATCGGCTGTAATTTGCAGTTCAAATGTTCTTATGTATGCGGATGACGTTTAAATTTTGAACTCCTTTAATAACATTTCTGGTCAATCATCTTTTCAAAAAGATATCGAATTTTTTTCAATGGTGTGATATTAATTTATTGGACTTGAATATCAAAAAATGTAAACACATGTCGTTTAATCGTTCACAAAATCTTGATACTTCTTATCACTTTAAACGAACTACTCTGGACAGGGTTTCTATTATAAACGATCTTAATAAAGCTAGTGGAGTATTGGGATTTATGAAGCGCTGGTCGAAAAAATTTTGCCATACATATATAAAGAAGCAGTTATACACATCTTTGGTTTGACCGGTCCTTGAATGCCGATCTATTATACGGAATCCTTACTCTTACACTTATTCTAACATTATTGAATCAGTACAGAAACAGTTTCTCCTCTTTTGTCTGAGAGGACTTGGATGGAACTCATATGTACTTTCTTCATATGAAAACAGACTAATTAAGCTGGTACCGGTTGTTCTACACAATATTTTATTGTTTTTATTGCTTAAAGTCAATTCATGGATTAGGCTGGTTTGTAAGACAAAGGTTTAGAGGAAAAACTAAATACGGTACTTTGATAAAGTTTTTCAAAATTTTTTTTCTTTTTTTGTTAGGTCGGTTGTGGAGAAAGGCTGAGAAAGCTAACACCATGCACAGTACAGAAACTCGCTTGCTTCGGTATAACTAGCCCAATCAGAACAGGTCTAACAACGCTCTTGGGGGCCTTGATTGGTTTAAAACAATGGTGTTCATTTCTTAGAACAATTGTTCACATTCGATTCACACGTATTCTTACGCTCTTGCTTAAGTCGTCAATGAGACACCGATGAAAGCACATGTGCAAAGAATGTACGCATATTTTGTTGGGCACAGAAAAATAATTTAAAAAAGTTCTTACGATCTTACTTTTAGTTGTCACTGAAGCAGCGACAAATGCACATGTGTGGTGGATGCATGCTGATTTAAAAAAAAAAAAATTCAACTTTACTTCTCTGAGAGAGAATTTTCATGTTGTCACTAACACAACTACATTTTTAAAACCGCTTCACATCCATGTAATGAGGGTGACGGCATATTTGGCGACAAAATTTTTCGCCAAAGGGTTCCGAAATATATTGGAAAATCTGTCCATTCTATGCAGGTTGGTCGGAGAACCATCTTTGGTCCTGGATGTATGCCTTTGAATCTGTACTTTGACAGAAGATTTGGGGTTGAGTTCCCGGATCTGGAATCTATTGGTGTTTTAGTTCGGAGTGAGTTTGATATACTACCTTGATCAAAAACTTCTCGGAATAACCTCAGTGTGGCAGTCCCATCGTTCCTATTTGAGTTTTTTTTTTTTTTTGTTAAGTTGGTACATCTGTTATTGATATTCGTTTTCACAATTTTAGAAACGGCTGCTGAAACGCATTCCCCGTAATGGTTTTTTAACTCGATTGAACAGAAAGAAGTCACAAGTGAATTCGGTGGCTGTAGAATGGTATTTGTTGCATTTTTCGTCAAAAATTTTCGAATAACGATGGCACAGTGCGATTCTTCGTTTACTGTCTGGCCTTCTGGCAAAAATTCATGATGCACTACATCGTTGTAATCCATAAAAACCGTGAGCATTGCCTTCGTTTTTGACTAAAAACGACATGGTTTCTTTGGTCTCGGCTCATTTGATGAACGCCATTCATTTGCCTGGAGTGCGTTTCGCAAAATATGTCTTTTGCCACCATAAAACGGTCAAAATTGTAGAAAATCGCCAACGCACTACTACTGGCTACTTAGCTTTTGCAAATGTCAAGCCATGACGCTAACATTTAGCGCAATATTAACAACAGATGTACCAACTTAACAAAAAAAAAAACTCAAATCGGAACGATGGTGCCGCCACACAAGGGTTATTCCGAAAACATTTTAATTACGTTAGTAAACAGGTATATAGATGGCTCTAGAATGAATGACTCGGTGCCGGGACATGTCAATCCAAGTGGGAAGATCACTGAGTATCTTCCAGGCTGAGATCATGGCCATAGCTATAAGTGCGGTTGGACAGTGGGCTTAAAGACTCCTTACGTACTTTCTTACGGACCACTATAGACTAAGAGCGCGTCTGAAGCTGGCGGTCACAGATGTGGATGTGTGCAGACTGTGATCACAGGTATCAGAGACAACGGTACAAATATTGTGTGAATGTGGGGTTCTTGATAGGTTTAGGTGGATATGTTTAGGTGGCCACAGGGTCTCACTGGCTGACCTATCTACCATTATGATTTCATATCTGCCGGTGTTTATTAGAAAGGTATTATTGGGTAGGCTATTTTCGGGATAAAGCGGGAATTAAAGATGCTGCTGTTTATAGAACAATTAGTTTGCGACCATAACTTTACTTTGTGGTGATTATTAACGCTTAAACAAAAACCATCTGCTTGTATTTGACTAATGGCTTGTAAAAACATTTGTGCTGTTTTATTTTTGAAATATTTTTTGTTTATACTCGTTATCTACAATAAATGAGTCCTGTAATGACTACGAACATGATGTCTCCCACAAGTAATTTAATATATGGAGCATTTCAATTAAAATTTTTCAATTTTATTTTTATCATTATTTACATATGTATGTATGCATGTATTTTTTGGCGAGTATTAAAGTGGTTTTATATTTTTATTTTATTTTATATGTTATTGGTATTGTGTGTTGGCATGTTGGCAAATGATTGATAATTATTTTTGCAATTTCAAGCCAATTTTTTTCCATTTGTTTTCTGTTTGTTTCATTGTTATCAGTTGTATTTTTTTTTTATTTTTTAATTTTTCTAATATAGAAAACTAAAAGTAATAACTTTAAATTACTTTTAAGCAAAACATTTCATTTTATTGTTATCTCTCTGTGATAAATGATAGCGACTTTGAATGCCGTAATGTTTACAGGCAGTTATTGTGTTTCTTTTAATATCATACAAATATATACCATTAACACTTATTTATTTTTTATTCATAAAAAATTATAGTCAAGGAAAAAAGTCTACACACAGCCTTAGGGGTTTTAGAGAATTTGTGAAGAAAATTAAAAAATTTTTATATTTCTATTTACGGTATTAATAAATAAGTTTATTTATAAAATAAAAAAGTAATTCCTTTACATAATAAAAACAACAATAACAAAAATATTAAAAATTCATGGGAAAAAGTCTTCATACAGTTTACAAAGAAATAACTGTTTTTTAAAAATTATATTTATAAAAAATAAAAATTTTACTCTAAATATGTGTGGGTGGCGTGGTGTAGTGGTTAGAGTGAACGCATAGCAACACAAGCAACCCAGGTTCGAGCCCCAGCAGGAGAACATGACGAAGAAAAAATTTAATTGTGGTTTCTAATGTTTAACAATAAACAAGGCTTCAATTTTCCTCCAGACAACTCCATCTAAAAAAATAAGAAGAAAAAAGCCCCCTTGACCCTTCTTGCGTACCTCTGGAGATGATGACAAACATCAGACGAATGATCAGGAAAAACACGCCACCTATTGGGAAAAAATTACAATACTAAAGTAAAGATCACCACCAATTAGCAAGGATCTTCACCACTACACAAAAAAATATATGGAGGAAGCTACAGCGGATTGATCATCTACTTAGCTTGAAATATCCAATTGATTAAAGAAACTGAAACAAAGCAATAGAGGAGTGACGGAGAAAACCAAAAAAAAAAAAAAAATTGGTTGATCCAACTTGGGCATTATAGCCGCTTGAAGACGACGTCGCATTAATGTCACCAAATTCTCTGTAATAGAGGGTGTTATTTCGGCCCATGCACGAATAAAGGCAGTTTTTAAGGTTCACGGTTACTAATGCCATATTTTCTTAAAAAAGGGTTTTACTGGGTTTAAGTCTGCCGGCTGAAGTGGTAAATTTAGCTGTTTTGAAGCATTGTAAAGGCCCTATGCTTAGGGCCGTTATCCTGCTGGAAAAACCGTTTATTTCTCAGCCCCAAGCTATCAACAGATGCCTTTAGATTTGCTTTCAATATGTTCTTATATTGACAGCGGTCCATAATGTTACCTCCACCATGTTTGACTGTAGCTATTATATTCTTTGGATCAAGTGCAGTTTTTCGTTTTTTCCAAACTTTGAAATGATGACCATCACTTCCGAAAATATTATACTTACTTTCGTCGGTAAATACAACATGATTCCAAAAATCCAATCCATGCGAAGTTTACGATTCTTCGCTCAAATTAGTGGCATTTTGCGTGCTGTTCTGCTCTTAAATCCATTGCCATGTAAAACGTTTTTTATAGTTCGTGGAGCAAGAATTTAATTGCAACATTTTTCAATGTGTTCCGCCAATTTTGGGCCATTTATTGTTGGAACCTGATGGACTAATTTCACAATACTGTTAACATCACGACTCGAAAGCTTCTTAGGTCTGCCAGATCGTGGTTTATTTTCGGTACTATTGTTGTTGACATAATTTCCAATGATCGTCTGTTGCATGTCTGAATTCGTTGTCTTAGCAATTTTGTGATATGATTTATTTTCCCTTTGGAGATTTATTACCGTATTTTTAAACTGAAATATGTGTCTCTTTCCGATTGGCCATTTTCGAGGATAAAAATTTAAATAATATCTTCTTTTATTATTACTTTGTCCACTTCAACATTTGTAACTATTATTTTGTTTCTTTGTTTTCAAATTTTTATTTGATTTTAGCAGTTGCACGTTGTATGTAGACTTTTTTCCTGCTAATTATTATGTTTTTCCTTAATAACTTCTGAGTTATATTTTTTTTCATATTATTTTTTTCCTCAAATAAGTCTAAATACCTTAATAATTGATATAACAGCTTTTTCAAATTTCGCCACTAATTTTCTAAATCTTCAACATCGTAGGGTGTATGTAGACTGTTTTCCTTGACTATATATCTTTAAACGCTTTTACAATTCATATGTATTTATGTATTACCAGCATTTATTTCTCTTAATCATCTTTTCAAAATTGAAACGAAAAATTTTCAAATTAAAATCACCATAAATTAAATGTCACTCAATGCAACAGAATTTTATTGGACAAAAACATGAATACAACAAACAACAAATTCAATAATAAAAATCCAAACAATTCCCATAATAAATTGAAATGAACATTTAATTCAAAAATGAAATAACAATAAATAACAAATTTAGAAAATATAAATCAAATACGATAAGAATCTCATTTAAATACCATTTGGCATATCAATTGACAACGCACACACACACACACACACACACACACGCACACAATCTTTAAATAGATGTACAACAGGAAGGAAACAAATTTTAAACAACTAAAAGCTAATTAAACTTGATATTGATGTTTTATATTGAAAATCAACAGCACAAAGAGTATAACAAATGCCGCAAATATATGCACCACAAGAAATCACCCACATGCACTCGTACGCACACACACACAAAAGTAATTTGTTAAGCGTACAAAATTAAACGGTAAATTAAATATACAAAAAGAAGAGAGTACGAAGACGACTAACAAAGCAAGAGACTAAATGTGTCATTATCATATTCATGTATGTATGTGTGCTTGCCAACTGAATACTAAGTGAGCATGTGTGTTTGTGCTTTTAAGTATTTTTCTATGAGATTAACGACTAAAATTAGTTTGTCGTTGCCGTAGTTGTTGTTTTATTTGTTTATTTATTTTGTTGTTTTTGTTTATTCCTTCGTTAGTTTGACAAATTGAATAAGAGTGTCTGTATTGAATTCAAGTACTTATCGTATAATTATGCTCCTGTTATCGTTACTATAGTTGTTGTTATTCTTAATACTGTTGTTTATGTTGCTCTTGTAAGTGAAAAAGAAAAAATCAACAGGGAGTTTTTCAATATATAGAAAATAGAAAAAACACACATCAGGGTTGCAAAATGAGAACATCAAAACTTTACTCAGAAGCTCATAAAATTGTACCAAAAATATTTTTTTTTTTTTAATTATTTTTAATTTTTGTATTTTAAGTAAGAGCACAAAAAAAAAACAACAAAATTGTACATAATAATTCATTTTTATAGTGATAAAACTAACATTTGCACTTAAAAGTTTATTTATACTTTAAGAGTATATCTTTAAAACAACTACACATGTTTAAACCTAAAATAAGGTATAAAATAGTCTATCGATATACATAAAGGGTCCGCCAAATATATATATTTTTTTGAAAATGCTATAAAAAAAACTACTGAATATTTTCTCAAATTTCTTTTTTTATTTGAAAGTACAATCCTTCCGGTTAATAATGGAAAATGATTTCATTCAAATGGCTGCCTCGGCTGGCCATGCAGTAGCCTACACGATCGGTTCAATTTTTAAGCACATTATCGATTATATGCAACTGTATTTCACCAATGGCTTCACGAATGTTGTACTTTAAAGCGTCAATTGTCTCTGGCTTGTTGGCGTAACACTTATCTTTGACGGCACCCCACAAATAATAGTCCAACGGTGTCAAATCGCAGCTCCGAGGTGGCCAAACGATATCAGCTCTGCGGCTGATAATGTGATCTTCAAAAACAGAGCGCAAAACATCGAGTGTAGCTTCGGCTGTGTGGCATGTAGCGCCGTTCTGTTGAAACCAAATGTTGCTAATATTCTCCTCTTCAATTTTCGTGAACAAAAATTCGTTCAACATGGTCCGATAACGATCGCCATTGACTGTAACGGCCACTCCTTGCTCATTTTCGAAGAAAAATGGCCCAATTATGCCTCTGGACCAAAATCCGCACCAAACAGTGACTCGTCTTGGGTGTATCTGCTTTTCAATGTATGCGTGCGGGTTTTCTGTGCCCCAAATGCGTCAATTTTGCTTGTTTACATACCCGCCAAGATCAAAATGAACTTCATCTGAAAAGATGATTTTTTTTGGCAAAATCGGCATCTTCTGTAAGTCGATCGCAGGCCCACTTAGCGAAGCGTATACACAACCATATTCGTTCAGCGGAAGGATAAAACTAAACATTAGCTAAGTGTTACCATTCACGAAATAAGCACTAGTTTAAAAAAAAAACGGTAGATGGCGGACCCTTTTTATATATATTCATTAGATCAAATTATTTTTAATAAAAAATTATTTGTTATTTTAAAACCAATGCAGCAAGAATTTGATGACTTTAACAGATCTTTTGTCTGAATAAGTCCGGAAACTGTAGGTACATGAAGCCTATTTCGCAATTAAATGATAAACTAGGGAAATTCCATAAAAAAATAAACTGACAAAATTCGTAAATTGTATCATATGAGTAATTGGTGTACGTACCCATTGTACTTTTAAGTCTGAAATTATACCAAAAAAAGTACAACTGTACCAATTTTTTCAACCCTGACACACACAGTTAAAGAGAGAGAGAGAGAGAGCTTAGATAACACTGCAAGAAATTGAAGGCATTCAATTGCTTGTATTTGTAAAGGGAGGTAATTAATGGGCTCTTAGTTTAAACAAGAGATAAATGAAAGAAATAAATTCCTTTTTGAAATTTTTAAATGTTTAATGTTTTTTTTTTTTTTTTTTAAGCGAATATATTAAAGACAAGCAATAATTATTGTAGTAATAAAAGAAAAAACTAAATTTTTGTTGTAGAAGCAGCTGCTTGCATATTAGCATTGCTTTTGGCAAATGTTTCTCTTGAGACAACATGTGGTGCAAAATAATTTATGCTGACATATGATCTTGAACTTTAAAATTAAATTTAAAAAAGAACTATTTAATGAACTCAACTGAAAAACGTTAAGGTAAGACAAAAAGCAAACAAAGCATATCGCGAAACTTATAAAAATCTGTAAGAGAGTAATAGCCAATCAAGCTTGATTATATGATACCCTTTATAAAAAATTATAAACCTTGACATCAAGGTTATGTAAATAGCTTTTTTTTGCTAGAAATATATATGTTATAACATCCGTGATTAATTAAGAGATCTTTTATCGAGAAACCCATTATTGTTTTAATAAACTTTAAGTTGTTTTATCTAGCATTGGGTCAATATAAAAAGTTTTATTTTTTTGTCGCCAGATGGTCCAGATGATACTCTAACTCAATTGTATCAAACAATCTCATGTTTCAAAGGTTACGTTTTGGGTTACCATTATAGAGTAGACAGTTCTTGAGTTCGTCACTCGTATTTAAAGTTATATTGATTTGAAAATAATTGATATGCTTATTGACCATAACAAAAAATGCTGCAAAACTATAATGAAAACATTGCAAAGTATATAGCGAGATACAGTGTCGATCTGGTCGGCTTTAGTCATTGCAAAAGAAATTTAAACTTTGCAACTGGTGAGCGAGATCAGCACTAAACACACTAAACATCAACTACCTAAATAGAAATTTAAAATCATTTATAAAAGCAAGGCTGACTACTCAAAAAAGCTCCGTGTTTGATTGGCATATGAATTAGTGCAAAAAAAATTCCACTGAACGAATTACAATCAGTGTTGAAGTGTAAAGAAATCGAACAATCTTTTAAGCTGATCATTAGGCTCATCACTTAGCATCCAGATAAGCTAAAGGTTGACGCAATAACGAACTGGTGACAAGAAATTCTTCTAGATGGAATCGCTGAAGCAGATCTAACCATAGATTACGAATAAAAAAACTCTTAGTCACATTCCCGAGCTCAGTAGTGAACAAACTGGTTTTCGAGATCATAAATCTTGTGTTGACTATGCTAACAATCTACAAACGATCGCCGGATAGACTGTAATCACAGATTTAAAAAAAGCTTTGGACTGTAGAGGGACATATATTCCAAATTAAAAATTAAGCTCATCAGGCCAATATACCACCGCTAAATGTCGAATTCTCTACGAACAACAGCAAGTAGCAAAATTAAAATTGCCTCCAGTGTACGGCATGGCCGCATATTTTCTTCTCTGCTTTTTATTCGTAATGTTGGTTAGCGCCAAAATTGCATCGCGTTCCAAAGGATTTTTTGTTCAGCCCCATAAGTTCAATACATTAGATTGAGGCTTTTAATAAAGACAGTAATCACATTTGACGATAGAAAAAATACTTCTTTTAGAGACAGCATAGCATTCCCCTGAAACCTCATCCTCTGGGCAGAGATATCTGAATACTTACACAGAATATGTTCAAATGTTTTAGCACAGGTCGTGCAGAACCTACACCGAGCATCCACAACATTTCTCAAAATACACTGATGGAACCTAAGACATATTTATCTGCCCCAAAATTACCCTAAGCTTGATCTTATTAAGCAGCAATAGCTTTCTGGCTCTACTGATATAAAACAAAATAAACCTCTTGTCTGTCTTAAACTGGATACATTCCTCCAAAACAGGGCGAATACTCCCTCAGACCAGGAGCCAATTTTTCCCTTTGTATATACCTCAGAGGGCCTACAAAAAGATTCATGGTTGATTTCCTGGACAGGGATTGTTGGCCTAATGTGGCCTTAGTTCGGAGTGAGTTTGATCTAAACTGGTATATTAATGGCTCCAAAATGAATGACTGTATCGGTTCTAGTGTCCAAGGAGCGAGACTTGTCGATCCCACTTGTAAAATCACTAAGCGCGTTCCACGTTGAGATCATGGTCATTGCTATATGTGCGGAGATCAACCGTGATAGGGGGTTCAAGTGTAAGACCATTAATATATTCTCTAAAGCTGCCTCAATGGCACTTTCCTCGAATCGTATGACATCAAGTCTGGACAAATACTGCTACACTACGTTGCAAGAGCCTTCATTTGGAAATATGGTCCAGTTGTTTTGTGTACATGGACACTGTGGAATAGATGGTAATGAAAAAGCGAATGTATTGGCCAGAAAGGGTTCCCTGGCACACTATATCGGTCCGGAACCTTGGTGTGCAGCACCACTCACTACCATCCGCAATCTTGTCAAGAATTGGGTAATTGCTAGATGCTTGGAACACTGGAATGCTCAAAGGGGTGACAATTTGGGTGTCATTCTGAGGTTCATGTTTATAGATTGTACTCACAGACAGCAGAACGCATATTGATTGAATGTAGGTTTCTTCATAGGCCTAGATAGAAATGTTTAGGTAGACAAAGGTCTCACTGGGTGATATATCCACCATTATGGTTTCAGATCTGTTGGTGTTCATTAGGAAAGCAGCAGATCTTTTGGACAAACTAAAGACCGAAAGGGGCATCCTATGGGTCGCAGTGTCATGCAGTAGTGTCTGGTCGATATGAAAATAATAAATAGTAATATATAGCCGGCGAGCTCTCTTGTTGGCCAAACAGTCAGCCCTTTCATGCTCAGACTGACCAGGGACCCAACATAGAGTAACCCCGTTAATTAGGCTAAGTTCACTAAGAGATGTTATGCAGTTCACCACAACCCTCTACGGCTTGACTATCTGACATCACATAAATTCTCAAACCCTTCGATTTTCTCCTCAAATGCAAATAAAGATGGCGTAAACCTCCGTTTGGAAAATCGAAGAGTATGTACTCATTTTGATCCATCGGTGAACTAAACCACGATTCGTCCAACCATAAATTCTTTTCGGGTATAAGTGGGAGACATATAATCATTTATCACAACAAGGACATAGATATCAAATAAGCGTAATTTTCTCATGTATCCCACCACGTCGCCAGAGAGCGGAAACACCAGGCAGTCTAGGAGTAATTTTACGTATCTCTTCCATCACCGAGATGTGACATGGAGATATGTGCAGGATGGGCACAATGGCAACTGGCAGATTCTCATCACACCCGTGATTGAAACACAAGTAAGGCGATAGACTCTATCTAGCAGAGCCATTGAATTGTCCAGCTCTATTCTAGGACATCAAGATAAGGCAGCATAGGAGTTAGTTTGGGAGTTATGCTGCTAAAGGTGACGTTACTTTTAATATTTTCAGAACAATTTCGTGATTTAGTTCTACATTGCTTCTTGATGGGAAAAATACGTTTCAAGCGAAGCAGTACCTTGAAAAGTATTATGGGAACTCTGCTCCCCCAGAAACTACAGTAAAACGTTGATTTGCTGGCTTTAAACGTGGTAACACCAGAAAACATCATGAAAATCGACAAAATTGTTTTGAATAATCGAAAAGTGAAGTTGCGTGAATTAGTTGACATCGTATAGATATCAAAAGAACGTGTTGGCTTTATATTGCATGAGCATTTGACTTTGAGAAAGCTCTGTTTGAAGTGAGTGCCGCGTTTGCTGACTGTTGACCAATAACAAGCACGTGTTGATAACTCTGAAACCATCACATCCACCGTATTCGCCAGATTTGGCTCACAGCGACTACTGGCTGTTTGCAGACTTAAAAAAAAACTGTTCGCCGGTAAGAAATTTCGCACGAATGAAGGGGTTATCGTTGAAACTGAGGCCTTTTTTGAGGCAAAAGAAAATTGTTCTACAAAAGTGATATTGAAAAGTTCGACCGGCTCTGGAATGGAGATTATATTGACAAATGATGCTAATTTTGCATAAAAAAAGTTTTCTTTTTTAGGTCGAGACTTTTCAGCCCATATGTTAGTCCTTTACTTTCAGCAGAGTTTTTAAATTTTGAAGCTTTGTATTTATGTGTACGTACATATGTTTACTTACTGTTTTCTTGCATAAGAAAAGGTTTACAAAATATTTGCATAAACATTTAAAGCACTTTTTGAAAATATTTTAATATTTTTTCAATATCTTTTTTATATTTTCTTGTTTCATAAATAATAACTTTTTTAATTGTTTTTGTTCATAAGCAATTAACTTTTGTTAACACTTTGTTTTATTTTATATTTGCTTTGTGTTTAACCGCAATTTTATGGAGAATTAATACTCAGAACTTTTTTATACAATAAACTTTAAAACAAAACCTTTAATATGTTTCGGAAAAACCAATGAAACAAAGAACAAAAACGAAAAATATATAATATATCACAACGTCAACATGTTACAGAAGTTTAAAAACTACTGCCAAACCGGTGAGTAAATAAAAATTTAATATTCTTTTCTAATCGACAAAAAAGAAAAAAAAAAACTAAATTATTTGCTCAATAAAAAAAAAACAAAAAATGAAAAAAGTGACAACTACTACAAGTCATATCGCATTTTATACCATTTCAATTCGATTCTTTGCTTAACTTCATAGCCAACTCGATACGACAGCATTACAAACGCCCCAACAACCGACAACAATTTTGTAGGTGACGTGTTCAAGTTTATTTGGTTTGGTTTGATTTGATTTCATTTTTTTTCCTTTCTTTCTTTTTTTTAACTTCAAATGTTCTTTTTTTTAGATTTTGTTGTTGTAAAATTTTGCTTTATTTTCAACAGCCTTATAGTGTGTTGACAATACTGGTGCTATAGTGTTTGTTTGTTGTTGGTGGTTACTTTCACTGATAACAAATTTTATTAACGTACGTACATACATGCCGAAAAAAACAATTTAAAAAAGAGTAACAATAACTGATTGGCAGAGAGTGTTTGTGTGCGTGTGTGTGTGTGTTTAGCTGACTAACAGACTGATTGACTTTTCGTCTTACCGCTGTACAAGTCAATTCAAGGCTATGCTTACAGCAGCAACGGCCAGCAACGCAATTGCCTTTAGCAATTAGTAATGAAATAACAGTTTTATATTGCAAACAGTGCTGCCGTCTTGGTTATTTTTAACCAACATTTTTAATTTTTTTCTTTAATGTTTAGATGCCTACTTTTTTTCCATTTTGGTTACTTTTTTCTCAAAGTAAAAAAAAAAAAATTAAGATTTCTTTTAACGTTTATTACCCAGGTTCTTATTGAGTGTATCACTTTAAAAACGGGATTTTTGGCAAACTTTGGCCTTTTGTTGTCAGTATGGTCAGTGATCTTTTCTAGCCTTCTGGTAACATATGGATTTCGTGCAAATATTTCGAGTTCAAGAACGAATAGAGCCAAGTTTTTATACTCTGCTCTAAAGTGAAAGGTACTACGATCGAAACAAATGGTAGTCTGGCGGGCAAGGCCTGGATTTCAACTGATTTTTGAACGATTGATTGAATGCCGCTACAATTTTTTAATCGTGAGTAGCTCTTTGAGTTTGAAAATAATCTTCACATAGTAATGCCTTCAATTCATCATTTGTACACATTTTTGCCTGACCTGGGACGTCTTCCTTTTTCATGTCAAAATCATTATTTTTGAACTGCAGAAATAGTCTCTCGCACGTTGAGTTCGGTGATACATATTCAGGATAAGCTTTGGCAAGCAATCAAAGCAATAAAAATTCGTTGTTTATACTATTTCGTTCAGTGGCTAAGTCAGAATAAATATCAGACATATTTCACTTCACCGCTACTGTTCAGTTCCGGTATTTAGCGATTCATTAAGATATCTGTTAGTAAAGGCCATTAAGCGAAGTTTGTTAATACGTAGTTGAAAAATTTAGAGCAAATAGGAGAATATGCCTCATCAATGTTGTACCAACTTTTTTTCACCAGTCTATATTCGGTCAATACTGCGATAAATTCCATATATAAAATAATATTTGAATATTTTTTGTATGAAAATTATGATTTAAAATTTTGGTTATTTTTTTGGTTACTTTCTTATTGGAATTTGGTGATAAAAAATTTGAAATTGTGGCAACGCTGATTGCAAACGTTGGCTATTTTGTTGGCTCACTCAGATAGTGTGATAGAGAGAGGGAGAGTAAGAGACTCATATTCTAAAATATTAGAACTAAAAATTTAAATATATTTTCTTGTTTTCTAATATACCTGTCCGGCATACAAATAATGTTTTTTTTTATATTATCGCTACAAAATAATATTTTTTTTATCTATTATTTTAAAGTGACATTATCACTCATTTTGCTTGGCGTTTCACAACAAAACGCACTAAAATTTCAATTAAAAATTCATTTTTCGACTATTTCGTGGTGAATTTTCTAAAATTAATTGTTAATACCGTGCTCTAGAAAAGTATGTATATTGCTTTTATTTTAAATTTACTAAGTAATTATTAAAAGAAGAGAAAAGTAGTTATAATTAGTCAAATTCAGCTATAAGATACCCTACATAAGAGCATACCTAGGGTCTATAGCAACAAGCCGCTAATTTCAAACATAACTTTAAGTGTGTAAAGTTAGCTCTCAAAGTTATATTTCTATTTCTGTTAAAGCGGCTTTTCTGTAGATTAACATTGCACAGTTAAGTTAACAGAGGGAAATTTTTTGTACGAATATAATATTCTTAATGAAAAATTAGTAAATTTATTGTTCAAAGTTAGAAAATTCAATAAATGCTCTAAGATAGAGGCGTAAAACATCAAAATTGCACATTCAAAAAAATACGCACTGAGTTTCTTTTTTTTAAATTTGACTAAAGTGATCAAGGATTCCTGTTCACTTTACCGCATGTCCATAACCGTTACCGACTTTTAGATATAAGGTTTTAAATTGGCCAATTTTCGGAAATTGGAATTTGCCATTTTTTATATTTGAAAAAAGTGTCCTAGGAGTGCGAGGGTGGGACAGTGGCGACCATTAGGATTTATAAATAAGGGATCAAAGATTCCTGTACACTTTACCGTATGTCCATAACCGTTACCGACTTTTAGATATAAGGTTTTAAAATTGGTCAATTTTCGGAAATTGGAATTTACCATTTTTTATATTTGAAAAAAGTGTCCTATTAGTGTGAGGGTGGGGCAGTGGCGACCATTAGGATTTATAAATAAGGGATCAAAGATTCCTGTCCACTTCACCGCATGTCCAAGTCCGTTACCGATTTTTAGATATAAAATCGATTTAAAGTTGGTCAATTTTTGGAAAATCGAGTTTGGCCATTTTTTACATTTGAAAAGTGCCCTAGAAGTGCAAGGGTAGAGCAATGGCAACTATTACGATTAATAAGCGAGGCATCAAGGATTCCTGTCAACTTTATCGCATATCCATAACCGTTACCAATTTCTAGATATAAGGCTTTAAATTTATCTAATTTTCGAAAATTGGAATTTGCCATTTTTATATTTCAAAAGTGTCCTAGTGGAGCGTGGGTGAGTCAATGGCAAATATTAGGATTAATAAATAAGAGATCAGGAATTCCTCTCCTCTTAGCCGCATGTACATAACCTTTACCGATTTTTAGATATAGGGCCCTAAAGTTGGCCAATTTATATAAATTCGAAAAATGGGCATTTTTTAAATTTGGAAATAGTGTCCTAGCAGTACGAGGGTGGGGCAATGGCGAAAATTAGGATTAATAAATAAGGGTTCAAGGATTACTGCCACTTTACTGTATGTTTAAGATGTTTACAAGATATGGAACGAAGAAGAGCAGACCTTTTAAATTGTGTATACTTTACTTAAGTAAATTTGTAGAAAATAAAAATATCTTTTATATAAGTATACGAGTATATAGGAAGAGGCAAACTACGTTTCTACGTAAATTTGTAGAATCTGTGTGTGTTGCTTAAGTAAGTGCATATTTTATACAATTTATTCCAAATTGTTCAAGTTAAGAGCTATTTTTAAACGCTATTTTATATAAGAACCACACTACTTACGAATTCATTAGAGAGGTACGCTTAGTTACGAATACAATGATACTTAGTTTTTTAAGATCCGATGACAACTGAATAAGTTAACATATTTAGCTAAGTTAGTAGCTTATAACTGTTTGAAGACACGAAAAATTGGGTTTTTAGCCATAACTCAGAATTATGGATGTATTTTGAAAACTTTAAAAGCAGATTCTTCTTGTACTCCAAAGCTACCTCAAAAAATGGTATCACTTCCCAGGTATTAATACTTCATTCTTTTGTTTTGCATAGTTTTTTGACTTTTTTTGACGCGTAAAAAGATAGAGTGCATTTCGCTTTTGTTGTATAATTTAAGTTGTTGTAAGAATTTTGTTGTTGTTTTTTATTTAAATTCCTTGCACTTTTAAAGACTTAAATAAAAACTTAATTCTAGAAAATGAGGGTGTACACTTTGTTTTGATGTTGCCTGTACATGCATATGTAGGAGCGTAGCACAACCTGTTTAGATGGCCGGTAAAATATCTTTTATATAAGTATACGAGTATATAGGAAGATGCAAACTACGTTTTTTTTACGCTTGAAAATTGTATTATAAAAATCTGGGAATTTGTAAATGGCCTACATACCTATTAATTAGTCCGAGAAATTGTTGTTTGCATTTTTATTTCCTTTTTAATTTTTTCTGAAAAGATAAAAAAATTCGAATAAATATTGTTTTCTCATTTTCAAACGTAATGCAATACATATTTTCTTAAAACTACAAAATTAGAAAAATAATTGAAAAAAAACTTTTATTTTGAACAATTTTGCCCAGAATATTAGTTTCATCTCCATACCGTCTTAATCAAAACTACTGAAGCAACATTTCTCTAATCCATTTATTGTTTTCTATATGCATTCTATTCCTATTCTATGGCCCTAACAATTTTTCCCTTCTTTTTCAAAAAGTGTTCATATCAAAAGGTGTTCGAAAATACTTTCAAAAAGATGACTGCATTTAAATTCAATTAAAACAAACTGAATGGAACTGAAAAAGTACAGTGACGATGGGAAGCAGAAAAATTATGTGCAATGAAATACAGAAAGAAACACTTCATTTATCCAATTTTAATTCGTAACTACTCGTAACAGGCAATGACACTTTAGTTGAGGCAATTATTTACATTTAAAAATAAAATGGACCAAAAAAGCAGAGGAGAAGAGTTTCATATAAAAACGTCAACGTTGCGCTATGGCATGGTTATATATGTACTCGTACATACATACATATATAAAAAAATAAACACTTGACAGACAAAATAAAAAAAGAAATATTTTTAATATGTTTTTTCAACATTTTTTAACATCTTGTCGTTTTTTTTAAAGATTTTCCTTTTTTTGGATTTTTTCGTGTGCAGGAGACATGTTTACAAAAAAACGAAAAAAAATAAATGTTGCATTAATAAAATATGCAACAACTACAGCAAGAATAACACAAACAACAATAACAAAAGTTAAATTGAAAAAAGCTTTAAAACTACAGTGAAACACAAATTGAAGAGCCACAGCTGAAATATATACGTACAAAAACACCCATAAAAATCCGCTGTTGACGTTGTAAAGTCACTTTACTTAAAAATAAGTAGCAGCAGGACAATCCAAAAAAGGACTTTTGACGCTGGACTTAAAAGTTATAGCGCAGCAAAAAAGCCATTAATTTTCAGGAAAAGTAGAGTTGCTCGCATAAAATTTGCCAAAGAGCTAATTGGTAGCAAATAGAGAAAAAATTTATTTTCGTACAAAACGAAATTTAATTTAAAACATTCGGATGGAAACATTCGAAAACGATTTAAATGAAAGATTACTGTAAGGGAGCCGTAAAACACGAAGGCGGAAATGTAATGTTATAGGGATATTTACCTGGTAAAGGCTTTGGGCTTCTCCATAAAATAAACTGAATTATGAACAGGTTCATGTACCAAGACATTTTGAAATATGTGATATTGTCCTACGCCGAGTGATATATTTCTCTTTCATTGAAATTCCAGCAAGATAAGGACCCGAAAGCAGGGTTGGCAAAAACCCTGGTTTTTAAATAAAAAACCCTATCCCACCAGCTTTCATTGTGTTTTGTTTTCTCTTAGTTAGTAAAATTACTTTGTTTTATAATTCAATTTTTGAAAAGTTGCCAAACGATTGTCAGAAGAGTTCAAATGTCGCACTCAACGTACTCTTCGAACATTGATCCCTCGGATTGTTCTGACTGTTCTGACGGATACAATATGTTATGGTATGTCACCGAATCACTTCTTTTCAAGAGATATGAAATTGGCTTCAAAGCTGGAACGCCTCCAAAGACGAGAGGGTTTTTTAAAATTTTACTCAAATGCGTGGGTAACCCAATTAAATTCAGCCCGGTTTTAACCCTGCCCGAAATATACTGCAAGGTGTCTCAAAGATTGGTTCTGAAAGGAAGGAATCAACGTTATGGAGTGGCTGGCACCATCCTCAGATCTAAACCTAATCGAAAATCTCTGGGAATTTAAAACAAGAGGATAAATAGCGAGGGAGTGGGTTAAGATAAAAATGAACTGTTCGCGGCCATAGCAGAAGCTTGGAAAGCCATAGTTAGTTAGTTACGACGGGTAGCAAGACACGTTCAGCCCACCTGGGTCCAGTATTGATCCCACTGTGATACCCATCAGTAATCCAGAAAATGAACAACCTATATGTCCGCGCCCCGGTCCGATCTGAACCCACCAGACGCATGTACAAAAGAAGAGATCCTGCCGATATTCACACCGGCCAGATCTGACAAGGCATCCAGAAACAGACTGCCAAGAAAAGCAGTCCTAATGTCCGACAGACTCTGGCACTGACATAGGAAGTGTTCGACAGTATCCTCTTTCTCCTCATCCGGACAACCCCTACAATTGTCCTGGAACGGCAGAACCAATCTTCTAGCGTACGCACCAGCCACCCAGTGCCCAGCAATCACAGCCACAAGAGTTCGCAGCCTAAGCCGCGGCATCACTATAACAGACTCCGAGCGAGCCCAACCATGTAGGGGCCAGATTTGGCTTGATACAGAGCACGTGGGTTCATCATCACTGTCATATACCTCGTAGTACATCAACCAATCCGCTGCCCTCTTTATCGCTGAGACCTTAGCTATAGACACAAAAATAATAGATAACCTTTTTGTTTCATGTGAAAACGATGGAAAGACTTAGCGAAATACTCATTAACATACCGCTGATGGTCTGGCCTAGGCGGGTGCCCTGCCTGCCAAACCACAGCAACACATCAATATAATCATACATAAGTGTCTTAAGCATCATAACTACTACATAAAGGGGACTGTTTACAAGAGCCTAGCGAATTTGTCAACGAAAATGATGAACATCCATTGGTGAACATAACTTGGGCTAGCTGTCTCTAACTAATGCAACTGTCGTCAGCAGCCGGCGTTAAACAGTAGGTCCTAAGCAATCATAATAGAATGATAAATTGTGATAGAATTGTGTGAAACTTATTGATTGCGAGAAGTCACCCTTGTGCCAGTTGGCATGTCGTGGGAATTATGTATATATATATCCGACCAACAATTGAATACAACTCTCATATATGGGCCGGTGCTTCAAAGTCGATTTTGAATCTTCTCGACCTCATACAGGAGATGGCGAAGGTGCTTAGATTATCGTCGCAATGTGGCGTGTGTGTTCGGTGTCTTATCGGTACTATAACGGAATGTGTTCTGACGGAATTAAGAAACTAATTCCTAATAATTATGTATTATTATCTATTACTTATATTTCTCATTCCTTTATAGTTAATTGTCGCACAATGCATTATAGGGAGAAATGGTTCTATAGTTGTTCTTTTGTGACTCAATCTTCCTACGAAAGTTTCCCAGCTACTTACGACATGAGTAAATTGAAATCGAACGTCCACAAACACTAGTCTCTCTATCCTCCTTTCCACAATCTATTTTTTAGTACCAGCAGAATGCACAATGAGTATGGGTTATCCCTTGTGTGTTGATCTCGAGAAAAAGAGCATTTTTTTTTTGTTACAGGGCATTGCTAGTTTTTTAAAGACAGATTAATGGATGCACATACCTTTTCTATGATATGATTCTGAGTCGATCAGCAAAAGTTTTGTTTGGGGTTCTTAGGGTTTTCACACAAGTACAATACACAAAATTACATCAGAAAACTTTCTTGCAAGCCTTGAAGTAATTTATTTTTTATTTTTTTAAGTGTAACTTTCCCCGGGTTCCCGGAAAAGATAAAGGTCAAATTATCATATTCATTATTGAATCTTTGTGAGCAAAATTTGAAATATTTTGTAATTAAAATAAAACTCATTTAATATGGAGGTTTATTCGATCATAAGTATAATGATGGGCCTTCGATATTCCAAGTCTTTGGCCTTCCAAAGTGAAGCAGAGGCAGAAATATGAATTAGTCATCACAGTCGCTAAAATTGAACACACTCAAGGAAAACGTTTTTTTATTGCATCAAGACCCTACTGTTGTTTTTTTGTTTCTACTTATTTTAAAGGCAAATAAAATGCTGTTGGCCAGGAAACTGCTAGAGGAGGGAAATGCTACAAATGTGCCGACAAGCAGACAAGTAAATAACACCGAACACCGAACAAAGTGTAAAAGTACTCATAGCAAAAGAAGCAACAAAAAACAACCAACTTAACAGGATGAGGGAATGACAAATAAAGGATTTTTATTTCTGCAGCAACATATTTAATTCCTTTTTATAAACTACCCTACAACACCACTGTAGTTATTTTTGGATTTATTGGCTTTGTCTTTTATTAAACATTTATTTCAAATACAAAAAAAAGTAAATAAATAAATAAAAGAAACGCCTTTTAAGTTTGTTTAAAATTTATTCGTTAGAAATAGAAAAACTTTCATTTTAATACTTTTTTATAAATGAGAATCTATTGCGATTGTATTGTGTAGTAGAGTATTACATGGTCGTATCTGACCATTTAAGACTCTCTTTCGTTACTGCTGCTTTTATAGTTGTTAGCAGTGTTATTGCCGTAAATTTAACACAGAAATGAAATAAAAATCCTGTCGAAATGCAGTTGAAAATTAAATTATATTTACAGACATATATACATACTTATTATATACACGTTAGTAAATTATATGCTTTAATAAATTATATGTTACTTCGTGAATGTGTTTTAATTAAAGGGAAATAAAAAAAAAAAACAAAAAAAGATAAACAAAAATTACATAAAATAACAGAAGATGCCTGAAAAATATGCATTAAGGCTAACAACAGTAGCAAAATGTAATACATAAGTAAGCATATTGCCCTTAAGAGTCTTCAATAAAGGCAGTTACAAAAGGCAGTTAAAAATTCAAAAATTTTTAACATTTTCTACATGGTGTCTACGTCATATATCATATCAACTTAAGTAAATAATGATTTTTTTTTTAGAAAATTATGTAAATTATGGTTTACTTACTAAGTGAGGCACGTAACTATGCTTTATTTCTAAGACAGCAGAAAATCATAATGTGTGAAGAGAAGGAGTTGGAAGAAGATGATTTGGAGGTATTAATTCATGAAGATTACTACATTGCCAAACTCAAACGTTTGCAAGCAGCAGAATTCATCCAAAAACGATGAATCATACCATTCTACCATACAAGCTGAATCTAAAATATTGCCAGAAAGCCACGAAAAAAGAGTCCTAAAAAATGATTCTCTTAAGACAACCGAAAGCGTAGGAAGTCGTATTTAAAAGCCAAGATACCAAGATAATATTCTGCATTTGGTGATATCAGACGTGTCTCAATTATTGTGAGCTTTTATGATCGGGTCAGATGATTATAGAATACTTGTACCAAATACAATTGACTTGTTTAAAGGGAGTATGGTCGAAAAATCCCCGAATTTTTACAACATTACAATTGTCTATTTATATCAGTCATGAGCTTGTCATGGGACTTTTGTCCCCGATCAACTCACACGTATTCTTACGCTCTTGCTCTTAGTCGTCAAAGAGAAATTGACGAATGCACACGTGTGGTAAATATACGCAAATTTTTTTAAGCACAGACAAATAATAAAAAAGTTTCTTTCGCTTTTGCTTGTAGTTGTCACTAGGGTTGTCAGATCTAGTGATTTCTCGCTAAACGTGGGGATTTTAAAAGTTATTTGGCATCCTAATTGACTTTTTGGCGATTTGTAAATTAATTGGTGATTTTGTTGGCTATTTTTGATAAAAAAATACGAAAAATTAAAATTATTATTTTGGTATTTTTATGTATAAAATTCGTAGATGGCAGCTGAACTTCAATTGTGTTCTCGGCAAAGAAAAATTTGTAGTTGCCTATATGGAACTGAAATTAATAGATTGTTAGGTTCCAGTTTACTTATATAATGCAATTGTAGGCATCTGGCAATGAAGGTTTTAAATTCATAAATCGTACGACAAAAGCTCTAAACTTGACAAATGTGGAAAAAATTTAATGTCTTCACTTGAAAAATTCTTACATATGTGAAGGGTCCGCCATATAATTTTTTTTTTTTTTTTTTTGAAAATGCTATAAAAAAACTACTGAATATTTTCTCAAATTTCTTTTTTTATTTGAAAGTACAATCCTTCCGGTTAATAATGGAAAATAACTTCATTCATATGGCTGCCTCGGCTGGCCATGCACTAGCCTACACCATCGGTCCAATTTTTAAGCACATTATCGATTGTGTACAGCTGTATTTCACTAATGGCTTCACGAATATTATCCTTTAAAGCGTCAATTGTCCCTGGCTTGTTGGCGTAACACTTATCCTTGACGGCACCACAAATAATAGTCCAACGGTGTCAAATCGCAGCTCCGAGGTGGCCAAACGACATCAGGTCTGCGGCTGATAATGCGATCTTCAAAAACAGGGCGCAAAACATCGAGTGTAGCTTCGGTTGTGTGGCACGTAGCACCGTCCTGTGGAAACTAAATGTTGCTAATATCCTCCTCTTCAATTTTTATGAACAAAAATTCGTTCAACATGGCCCGATAACGATCGCCATTGACTGTAACGGCCACTCCTTGCTCATTTTCGAAGAAAAATGGCCCAATATGCCTCTGGACCAAAATCCGCACCAAACAATGACTCGTCTTGGGTGTATGCGTGCGGGTTTTCTGTGCCCCAAATGCGACAATTTTGCTTATTTACATACCCGCCAAGATCAAAATGAGCTTCATCGGAAAAGATGATTTTTTTGGCAAAATCGGTATCTTCTGTAAGTCGATCGCAGGACCAGATTCCCAGCGTTGTTCAAGCGTATACACAACCATATTCATTCAACGGAAGGATAAAACTAATTATCTATCAAATCAGACATGAGCTAAGTGTTACCATTCACGAAATAAGCAATAGTTGAAAAAAAATGTTAGATGGCGGACCCAATACATCTCAGGACTATACTTCATATCATCATTAAAAAGGTCTACTTCTCCTCTCTCTAAACCCACTGAAAAGCTTAAAATCGGATAGTATTTCACTAAGTTATAAGTCTATAAGTATATGAAGTTACGAGAAACCGATTTTATCCGCAATTAAATGTTTTGGAGGTGTTTAGAGAATTTCAAAAACTGAATCATGTTGTACGCCATAGCGTTTCTTAGAACAATAGTATAACTTTTCAGGTATTTTATCTACGTTTTTTTTTTGTCGCATAGTATGCGTCGAAGAAAACGTGTATAACTTTTTAGATATATAACAATAATGAGACTACATATCTACATATATCGAAAATGTATTTTATATTAACCATCCAAATTATTTTTTAAAGTTCTCTAGCTTCCAGTAAACTATAACCTATGTTATAGTAAACATTGTACACTTTTTGGTTTTGCTAATATTTTTGCTTAATAAAATTAACAAAATATATATTACTGTGATTTGGCGAAATTTAAGAATTCGGAACAATTTTTTTTTTATTTGTTTTAAAATTTTTTTTTTCGTTATTTAAAAAAATATAAATTTTATTGCCAAAATGTAAAAAAAGCGATTTTTGCGATTTTTGAAATTGAATTTGGCGAAAGAGCTTAAAAAAGATCTGACAACCCTGGTTGTCACTGAAATACCGACAAGTACATATGTGCAGCGGATGTGTGTTGGTTTTTTTTTTTTAATTTTTTTAAAACATCAACTTTACTTTCTCTAAAAAAAGTAATTTCCATGTTCTCAGTAACGCAACTACGAGTACATTTTTATTTTTGATCAATACTGATCTATATCAAGGGTGACCATAAAGAGAAATTTGTTGTGTGGTAGTGTTAATGAATTATGCTTGTCAGTGTTGCCGTTTTGATTATTTTTAACCAAAATTTATTATATTTTTCCTTAGGTATGTAGATGTGTATTTTTTTTCCATTTTGGTTACTTTTTTCTCGAAGCAAAAGAAAAACGAAAAAAGATAATGATCTCTTATAACATTTATTATCCTGGTCCTTGTTGTGTATCACTTTACGTACAGGATTTTTGGCGAACTTTGGCCTTTTGTTGTGAGTATGATATGACCTTTCCCATTCTTCTGGTAACATATGGATTTCGTAGCAAAAAACTGCAAATTGCAATACTTATACTTTGTTCTAAAGTGATAGGTACTCTGAACGAAACAAATGATAGTCTGACGGGCAAGGTCTGAATTATAAGGCGGCTGAAACTATTTTCTAAATAATTTCAACTGATCTTTGAACATTTGGGCGTGAGTAATAATTGCATACCGCTACAATCGTTTCCATCTTGAGTAGCTCTTGAGTTTAAAAATAATCTTCATTGAGTAATGCCCTCCAATCATCATCTCAGAACATTTTTGCCTGACCTGGGAGGTTTTCCTTTTTTATATCAAAATCCTAACTTCTGAACTGCATAAGTAATCTTTCGCACATTGAGATCGGTGGAACATATTTAGGATAAGCTTTGTCAAGCAATCAAAGCAATACAACTTCGTTGCTTATACTATTTCTTGAGAATATATATCAGACACATTGCACTTTAATGCTATTGTTTGGTTCGGGTGATTTATTAAGATATCCTTTAGTAAATGCCATTGAGCTAAAAATATGCACAAATAAATTTTAAAACGTCATCATAACGTATGAGAGAACGATATTTTCTATTGTGCGAAATTTGTTAAAACATAGTTAAAACGTTTAGAACAAATAGGAGAATACGCCTCATCATTTGTTGTACCAAGTTTTTTGACCAGTCTATATGCAGTCAATTCTACTGCTATAAAATCCATATATAAAATGATATTTTCATGTTTTTTGTATTAAAATTATGATTCAAAATTTTGGTTACTTTTTTATTGAAATTTGGTCACAAAAAATACGAAGTTGTGGCAACGCTGAGGCCTGTGTGCGTTGAAGAGAAGAACTTAAAAAGTAAACAACAACACAAGCAAACAAATTTTAACAGCAAAGCGAAATACGTCCACTTCCATTCGCATCTATTCCACAACTAAATAAAATTTGTTATTTATTATCTTGTTATTATCTGTTAATGTTCGCTCGGTTGTAGACATACTCGTTTATGCTGTAGATAATTCTCAGTCACATAAGGTTCAAAAGAGCTTATCTGTTCAACTATGATCGATATCTCTGGTAATATTAATTGCATCAGCTGGTTGGACATATGACATTTCAAGCTTCACCTTGTTAGAAGTCATTATCTCATTAAATTATCAACGTTTAAAAATGAGAGAACATTTTGAGCATTACCATCGTATTTTGCCTCTCAATTATATTGGGTATTTGTTTAGAGGTTCATAACTTCGAGTTGGCAATACTACTTTATTTGACAACTGATTTAACAGTTGTTGCATTTTGTTTGATATTTCATTGCAAATTATCCGAACAGTGAAATTGTTGTTGCTGGTGATTTCAATGTTCATAATTCGTCTTGGTTACGCCATTCAGGCCGTACAACTCCGGAAGGCCAATACGTTGAGTTATTTGCCACGCACAATCACCTTGCGCAATTAGTGAATGAACCTACACATATATCGTCTGTAGATGGGCACCAGAACAATACCCTCGACCTTTTCCTCACTACACACCCCGAAAAGTATGTAGTTGAGGTTCTTGCACCTCTCGGAAATTCGGATCATTGCACAGTTTCTGCCTCATTCTCGTCCACCGCTCTTCGCGAGGTTCCACCCATGGCTACGGAACGCTCTATTTTTAACTACGAGGATGCTCGTTGGGCTGAGCTGAACGATTTTTTTGGGCATTTTAATTGGAAACTTTGTTTCCTTGACTCAAACGTCGATGCCATGGCAGAAATGGTGGTGAATATAATAAGGCTGGGGATGAATATTTTCATCCCATCCAAAAAGCTTTCGATTAAACCCAGAAACAAATCTTGGTTTAACCTGGCGTGCAAATTGGCAGTCAGATCCAGAGAGGAAGCATTCAGGAATTGGCGCAATAACAAATGTGACCACACTGATTTGCTTCGCAAACAGGCGAGATCTTCATGTGCCGCAGTACTTAGACGCGAAAAGGCTTTATACGAGCAGCGCCTTCGTGCTAAGGTTCTTACCTTTCCGCGGGGAAGCAAAAACTTTTGGTCATTCGTTAAAAGGCTGAGGAACAACGCTAGTTCGGTTCCTGCTCTTATAAAGAATGACCACTCATTCACGAACCCGGTTGAAAAGGCAAACCTTTTGGCCGAAATGTTTGCAAGTAATTCTCACTTGCCGGA
The DNA here is from genome assembly GCA_023159175.1 of Wohlfahrtia magnifica. Lineage (NCBI taxonomy): Eukaryota > Metazoa > Arthropoda > Insecta > Diptera > Sarcophagidae > Wohlfahrtia > Wohlfahrtia magnifica. The sequence continues at coordinate 3,746,344 of JAKWBJ010000052.1, read as the reverse complement.
GAGCGTTCAACCACTGCCCGAACTTGAAAGAGTATCAGTAACTATGCCTAGTATATTCTTTCGAGCTCGTGCTGTAAAAAGGGTTCTTGCAAATCTCAACGTTAACAAGTCTTCTGGGCCGGATGGCATACCAGCACTGGTCCTGAAGCAGTGCTCTTCGACGCTTGCGCGTCCATTAGCCCACCTTTTCAGTGCGTCATATCGCGCTGGTATTTTTCCATCTTGCTGGAAGGTTGCTAATGTAACGCCAATCCCCAAAAAGGGCGAGGCCAGTAACCCTGAGAACTACCGTCCAATAGTAGTTTGTTCCACACTCTCCAAGGTTATGGAGAGTATGATTAATCACCACCTTGTGGGATATCTGGAGTCCAACGATTTACTTAGCGATCGTCAGTACGGTTTCAGAAGGGGCCGTTCTACTGGTGACCTGCTGGCGTTGCTCTCGGAGAAGTGGAACAAGTCCATTCATGGTTTTGGCGAGAGTAAGGTTGTGGCACTGGATATCTCAAAGGCGTTTGATAGAGTTTGGCACGAGGCTCTCATTTCGAAACTTAATGCTTTTGGTGTCGGTAGTCACTTCTCTCGATTTATATCGAGCTTTCTCAGAGATCGCTCTATAAGAGTGGTTATAGATGGGGTCTCATCCGACGAGTTCAGAGTAAACTCAGGGGTACCGCAAGGCTCTGTTCTTTCTCCTACTCTTTTTCTAATATTTCTTAACGACTTTCTTCTTCTCACTTCTAATCCTATCTACTCTTTTGCGGATGACAGCAACATTTGTCACTCATATTCCTTTGACCGTAGACCGAGCCTTTTGGAGGTTGGGGTAAGAAGGATGAATATGAAAGTCACACTCACAAGTGACCTACTGAAGGTCTCCGAGTGGGGTCGTGCGAACAAGGTCGATTTTAATGCACATAAGACTCAATGTTGTTTTTTAACACACAGGCGTGGTGGTGTGCTGTCATCTGTGTCAATGGGTAATGTGGATATTGAGGAATCAGATGCTCTTGATGTTCTGGGCATGAGAATTCACTGTGACGTTCGTTGGAATGATCACATATTTCAAGTGTCGAAAGAAGCATTCAAGTGCCTTGGTTTTTTGAGACGATGCAAGAAATACTTCACCCCATCTGATCTCCTTAATATTTACAAGACCTATATCCGTCCCAAAATGGAATACAACTCTCATGTATGGGCCGGTGCTTCAAGGTCTATTTTGGAGCTTCTTGGTAGGGTAGCCAACTCTATCGATTCATTGGAGCACCGTCGCAATGTGGCGTGTGTTTCATTGTTCTATCGGTACTATAACGGAATGTGTTCTAACGAAATTAAGGAATTAATTCCCAAAAATCATATATTTTTACGTAGTACTCGTATTTCTCGTAGAGCGCATCCCTTTGTAGTTGATTGTCCAGTAAATCGCACAACGCATTATAGGGAGAACTCGTTCTTTGGTCGCACTGTTCGGTTGTGGAATAATCTTCCAACGAAAGTATTTCCTGCCACTTACGACATGAGTAAATTTATATCTAACATCCATAAGCACTACTCCTTCTGTCCTCCTTCCAATAACCTATTTTCCTAGTACCAGCACAATACACTGCATGTGTAGGGGCCATCCCCTGGGTGCTGGTCTTATATATATAAAAAAAAAAAAATTTTTCTCCGAGTAAGCCCCTTTTTGGTTGAATGCTTACGTATGTAAATCAGCAGAATTGTCGCATTTGTCTTGAGAATAATAATAATAACTATTTGGTGCACTTTATACGCTGGCGGAGTCATTGGTCAATATGTTACTAGCAATTGTGAACGGTATGGGGAGCATGATTGGAAATTTTGCGTACCTCAATTAGCTGGAATTTATCTTGTAGACATGCGGCTCCGTCTTACAATTGATGCTCAAAGAAACTTTCGATGAAAGAGTAATTTTACGTAATGGTCCAATTAAATGGCTACTAAGATCATGTGTTTTAATCGCATTGGATTATTTTTTTTTTGCTGTTATGTAATGTCATTTGTCTATGACGATAAACCAGAGATAATTGAATAGTTTGAAATCAATATTCAAAGAGTTATTGGTATATGCTGCGAAAAATTTGGGAAAATTGGTGTTCCAGACTCATCTTGTATGTATGCGCCAACCGTAGCGGCCACATTGTCGAGATTATTTTTAAACATTAATGTCATAAAATTTTAGCGCGCGACATTAATGTGCGAAAAAATCATAGACGATCTTAAACGGGTGTAAAGCAGGGTCAGTGTTGCCATAACTATTTTTTAATTATTTTTGTATTAATTTTCTATAATGATAATTAAAAAATATATATATTTTACAACCATTCGAAAGATAATTTCATGTAATACATATGGTGTAGTAGTTATAAGTTTGCCTACTAATTTCCATAAACATTTACTAATAAATGCATGGTTGTTTTTATATACTCGTAAAATAATAATTATTAAAATTAATTTAAATACTAAAAAAATTACCATAAAAAATGTGTTGCAATAACATGCATTTAACGGGCGTTTTTAATAAAACGAGTTCGAAAATCTTGTTTGATTAGATTCGTTTTAACGGCATGTATGTGTATCATAAATTTTTACAACGAAACTCATATATAATTATTTCGAATATTTTAGTTTTTAAGGAAAACCGGTAAAAACGTTTAAGTCAAATTAACTTTCTAAATATAAGTAAATATGAAACAAATAGTTTAAAATAAAATATTTTTAATAATTTTATATAAACCAGACTTTTACACAAAAACCACAAAAAAAAAATGAATTTCAACCATAGAAATACAACGAAACAGAGAATAATTAAAATAATCGTTTGAGATCACAATTAACCAGACAAACAGTGAGTAGTAGTCATACGTACATATGGATATACAAACTGCCATAGAAGCGAAAAGCAACATTATTTTGTATTTGTATTTTGATGAACTTGACAATAAAATTGCTGCATTGTTGTAAAAGAAAACAACAACGGTGTTGGTAACGAATATTTGTTAAAAATATTTAGCAAGTTTGTTGGCAGAAACATGTATTTATCGGCGTTTTATTATACCCTACAACACAGCATAGAAGATCATGGTATATTACGTTCTTGCTGGGTCTTGCTGCACAATAAAATAAATGGCTGATATACACTTTTTTAAACAATCGTCACTAATTACGATTTGAGTCTATCCATCTGTGGGTCCGTTCATGCACACATTGAAACCACTATGCTTAAACGTTTCCACAACCTATAATTGATCTTGGCCTGCTTGATCTTAAGCGTGCTGTATCCAGTTTGTAAAACTAAGAATTACCACATTATCTTCTACTTAGTCCTTCCATCGGAGTCTCGGTCTTTTCTGTCTGCACTTTCTACCGTAATTGTCATCCTACGCCTTTATAGTATTTTTTTTCTATTGACCGATATGGCCTAGACAAATGGTAAATCGATGTATGTACTTTGATATGCTAAGTTACATTCATGTTGGGATACATATCGTACAGCTCATGGTTCGTTAAACGTCTGTACTATCCGTCCACGCAGTTGGACCTTTTAATTTTACAGGCAAGCACCCAAATTTCAGTTTCATATGAAAATGTACGCAGAATAAGAGTGTTGAGAAGTGTTTCAGTGCTGACTACATTCTGTTGGTTCATGGTGGAGCCGAGTTATACATATAATTTCTCTCTCCCTCTCTCGCTAAACCTATAATAACAATTTTACCGTAATTTGATATTTTGTGCGATTAATCCGGTGTGCCATGTTATAGTGGGTAAGCATGCAACACAAGCGGCCAAGTTTGAACCAACAGAGGACATGATGAAAAAAATTAATTGCCGTTTCGGGTGTTTAATACAGAGACCTTCCAGCCTGCCACTGGCGATAATGGCAAACTTTAGATGAATGAACAGGAAAAAAAACGCCACCTATTGATGGCTTTTTGAGCAGCCAACCTTTTTTAAATTATTTCAACTACGCTATTTCCTGGCAGTTTGCATGTCGGTCTTGCTCACCAGTTGCAAAATTTTATTCACTTCAGTGAATGGGCAAGTTATCAAAGAAATAAAAAAACTTTTTACACGAGCAAACACTTATTTACTTGACACAAATAATTAGTGTTGCCCGATATGTGGGCGTCAGCATCAGCTATTGACCATAAATAATATAACTTTTATTTGAACCTGGGGTGGCGTAGTGTAGAGATTAGAATACCCACATACTACACAAGTTGCCAGGTTCGAATTCCCAGCAGGTTACATGACGAAAAGGTTTAATTTTAGTTCAGGTTTAATTTTTAGTGTTTAATTAAAAGACTTCAACCTCCCCTTCCCCGAGACAAATCCATTTAAAAAAAGAGCCCATTTTACAGTCCAGCTTACTTTTAGTGACGATTGTAAACATTGCTCTAATGATCGGAAGAAAGCAATGTCTACTGAGAAAAAATGTCAAAGCTAAGTGAGAATTACCACCACCACTACTTAGTTTCACCGGTGACCAGTCCGGGGCCGTTGTGTGACCGAAACTGGCGGCGGCACGTGTTTGTATTTACACCCACGTGTCACTAAGCTTAAGGTATTCGGGAGCCCCAGGGATTCCATCTCTACCCGATTTTTTGGTAGGCCCCCTTGTGGGAGCTTCGTGGTGGCTGTTACTTAGACCTAAAGCGCAGGCAGAGCGCGAACTCGGTGTGGTGTTGCATCTCCTCAACCGGGTGCTGTGACCCATATCACGGCAGGAGTTACGATAGTCTCCGACTCCTCGCTGAGGTGCGAAGGTTATGAGTGTCCTAACAATAAGCCTTCGAATTAGTACTCACTTGTGATATTCACTCGTGGGCTGGAAAACGCATCGTATTCACTCGTGCCATTGGGACAACGTAGGGTATGCCGCACGGCGAAGACTCACGTACACCCAGATGACACCTGACACCATCACTTAGCGTGGTTATTGGCCTGTGCTGTGTCTGTCTAGTTGTGTGATTTTGTCGTTTGTAGTATTGTGAGATTGCTAACTAGTTTAGTTTTGGGACTTATTTATGCTACGAATTCTGATCGGAGGCTAAATTCTGGTACCATGAGAGTTGGGAGCCCCAGGGATCTAGGTCCCTATCTAACTATGGTGAGGCCGCTTGTGGGAGCAAAGTGGTGGTTGTGGTTTATATCCAAATCGCGAGGAGAGCATTAGCTCGGTGTGGAGTTACATTCTTAATCGGGTGCTGTGACTCATAGATCGGTAGGAATGTAGACAGTTTCTGACACTTTACTAAGGTGTACAAATAACATGCCTTCGAATTCGGTACTCACTTGTGGCTTTTATAATGTGTGGGGGCCTTAGTGAGCGCATTGTATGCACTCGTGCCTGGGGCCCCTTGGGGTATGCAAGATTAGCTAAACTCAAGTTTAACTCGTGACTTACCCACCACTTAGCAAGGATATTCACCAGTACACAATCAAATAGATTAGATGTCATCGAAGCAAAATTTGATAAAAATAAATAGGTGCGCTTTCAGGCATCTGACAGGACAAAAAAGTCTTTAAAGTTTATCAAGCACACTGAAGGAAAAAAAACGATAGAAAAACACTGATATTAATACCATTTGATATCGAATTTGAGTTAAGTCCGTTTGTGCTTACTTCGTTAACGTTTGGTCTCAATATTTTAAAAACAACTCGGTATCGTACTATTACCAACCGTTCTTGTTTCGATAACACACTGTTCTAATTTTGATACCGTAGTCGTCTTACTTTGTTAGCGATTCTACTTATTTTGATAACAGACCGGTATTTATGTCAATTTCGTTCTTAATTTGAAACTATATCGTTTCCGATTTGATAACGGATCCTTATTAATGTAATAACAGATTGTTCTTAATGCATTAACTTACAGTATTTTTCAACGATTTTTCTACAGATTGCTTATGATTTATTAACTTATACTTATATTGATTACGCATTAAGCTTAATTTGATACCGAAAGTCAATATTTTAGAAAGCCTCTTTTCCCTCTGTGTACTAAATCAAATATCAAAGTTGTTCAAAGTCAACCTATATTTACAGGAAGTTTCTAAGTATGTATTACTCTTTTGAAAATTTCGAAAAGTTATAGTTGATGATAAGGTATGTTAGATTGGAATAATTTTGATAGTGTCTAACATCATGTTTTGCACATATGAGACAATAGGCCCTAACTATCACTATTCTGAGTTTGGTAAAAAATAAAATAAAAAAATTGCAATTTTATTGGAGTGTAGGTTATCAAAAAGCCGGCATCTATTAAACAAAAGTTTCTTATAAGGCTTTCTGTAAAATTAATTAAAAGTTAAGTATTCGCTTTGAAAGAAAAAAAGACAGAAAAGAAGTAGAAAAAAAAATTACTTCCAAATAAGGTCAACAATTATAATTTTTTTTTAGATACAATCAAATACATGATATAAGTATGTATGAATGTATACTCTCTTGTATAATGGAATTGTTTGCCATCATTAAATTGTATTTAAAAAGAATATGAAAAAAATTAAATAACAATTTAAAAAAAAAAATTATTGTCAAAACAACTATCATTGACATTAATTTGAATTTAATAGACACGTACAGAGGTTTAAGTTAAAAACAATTGAACTTGAATTTTTGCTGATTATGTTTATTCTTCTAAAAGCAAAGACTTCTAAAAGATGAGGAAGAAATCTTTTATATAAAAATCTTTTATATAAAACTAGCAGACCCGGGCAAACGTTGTTTTGCCTTCGAATTTTATTTTCACTCTAAGTCTAGTTTGCATGCAAAGTCATGGCTGATTGATATTTAGAAGAAGAATGAAAGATGCACTAAGTCGATATAGCAACTATTGTTCAAACGGAATTATATATTTTTGATAGCTGAGCTCAATCCGCATTGCTGGCCCCAAATGTTTCTTTTATGTTGAACTGTTTCTTGTGAATAATTTTGGTATAAAACTAACATTCGATTCCTGGCTAGTTCGTTGTCTTTTGCGCGCTCCTCTTGTGTCTGCTATGAGCGCCGCACTCTCATATAATGTGTGTGTCGTGTACGGAGACCACTATTTGCACGTGAGCGTGACATTTTGTACTGCAATATACCTTTCTTATGATATTTATTTATTTTTGTTCTTGTTGGGGTAGAAAGGCTGCCCTTTATTGTCTTACCTCAATAGCTTTCAATAATACAATTAATTTACTTTCACTAACACCTTGGGTTAATTTATTAAAATGTATGTAATATTTAATTTAAATAAATTCATCTTCAATTTAATAACTTCTTTTTTTCGTTTGACACCCATGAACTTTTCACACCACACGCCAATCAAGCTTTCAGCAAAACATAAAATAGGCTTATTGTGCAAATAGAGTTTAAAAACAAAGAGTGATGGATATTTATTAACTTTTTTTAAATATATTTTGTTCACAAAAAGATGTTAGGTTTCAGTCGGTATCAGGCTAATAAGCGCCACTGCACTCTGATTAACGAACCTACGCCTTCGACGAAACACAGCATAGTGCAGTAGTTTTTGAGTTACGGTGTAAAAACACACCAAAAAACTAAATATTGTGCCATCTGTCGGACGAACTTCAGACTACACAGAAACACTCCTCACGCTCCATAGAGCATGTATATACAGTTTGGTCGAAATCGGTGCAGCAGTTCTTGAGTTACGGTGCAAAATCACCAAAAAAAATAAATCTGTCGGACGAATTTCAAACTACACAGAAACACTCCTCACGCCCCATAGAGCATGTATATACAGTTTGGTCGAAATCGGTGCAGCAGTTCTTGAGTTACGGTGCAAACACACCAAAAAACTAAATATTGTGCCATCTGTCGGACGAACTTCAAACTACACAGAAACACTCCTCACGCCCCATAGAGCATGTATATACAGTTTGGTCGAAATCGGTGCAGCAGTTCTTGAGTTACGGTGCAAACACACCAAAAAAGTAAATATTGTGCCATCTGTCGGACGAACTTCAAACTACACAGAAACACTCCTCACGCCCCATAGAGCATGTATATACAGTTTGGTCGAAATCGGTGCAGCAGTTCTTGAGTTACGGTGCAAAATCACCAAAAAAAAATAAATCTGTCGGTTCAGAAGTTTTTGAGTTTAGCGATCACGAATATACATATATTACTCGTATATATATGTACTCGTATATAGAGATTTAAAACAATTTATTTGAACTTTTTTGATTAAAAATTTTAAATAAAATTTGTTTTTTACAAGAAAAAGTTATTAAAAAAGTTTTAAAGCGAGATATTTTTAATAAATTTTTCAAGTTCATTGAAAACGTTTTTATAAAAAAAAGAAGAATTAAATAGTTTTTTAATTTTCATTTTAAAAATTTTTATCACGTCTAAACCATTTACCAAAGATTTTTTATTTTTTTATTTTTAAACTCTAATAAAGTGTCAGTTTCAATTAAATTTTTCTATATACGAGGACAATGCCAAAATTCGCCGACCTGCTGTATAGACGACGGTAGTAGTTTGAAAAAAATTACTTTGGTGAGAAGTGACATCTTATAAAAGGTATGTTTTAAGTTTCAAGGCGCCACGTTGTTGGTGACCATCAACCAATATTAAAGCCGAGCTAAGCCTTGCTCTAAGAGAGTACTCTCCTTATCTTATCTTAACGAGAAGCCAATACGTAATTTATTATCGTCGTGGGCATAAGTGGAGTGAGCTAGTTGAAATGATAGGCACTTCAAAAAGCGCTGTACATCGCACATTAACAGAAAATTTGGAGACGAGAGACCTGTGAGCAAGATGGTGGTTGCGTTGAATCACAACAGAATAAAAAGAAAGATGTAAAGATATTTCAACTAAGCGTAAAGGTGAGTTTTAAGAAAGGGAGAATTGTGTCCAATAAAGGCGAAGACAGTTCTATCTTCAGGCAACTCCATGGCGTCTGTCTTTTTATTGATTATCTTGAAGAAGCAATAAGATTCAACAACGTATAATATGCTAACATAGTGCAGCGTTTAAGTGATGAAATTCACGCAATCTTTATTGCGGTGATAAAAATCAGTGGAATGAGAGTTTCAGCCAATATTCCAATTATATTATATGGTCTGCAAATCCAAGTTTTCTCCTGCTGGTCTTCATGGATGTAGATCTGACTGTATGTTAACATGTCGGTGGTGTATTTGAGGTACAGGTTGGGTACCAAGATACTACCTTAAGGTACTCTGGTCTTAATAATTTGAGATTCCCTTACGTAACAGGTTTTCTTAATCCTAAACTTCTGCTCAGTTAATTAACTCAAAAGAGACAAATTATGTCTCAGCTTATATAAAAATTCAGCGTTCAAATCAGATTTTGGCAAAGAGCTGCTCTTCTTCTCTGTTTTCACACGTACGTAGTCACATGCATAGGCAAAAGCTAAACAAATAGAAATAAAGAGAAAACAAGTGGAAAAACATAATGCAAAGTAGCCAGAGTGAAAGACTCTCAATTACTAAAACAATTGTAAAATGCGTTAATATTAGTTTGCCGGACGCTGATTTCAATGATGGAATTAAGAAAAAAGTCCACATTCGGCTTAGTTGCAAAAGATTTGCCAACAATGAAGAGCTGGAGTCTGCGATTGATGACTATTTTAAAGAGCTAGAAAGTTCTTGCTATCAACAGGGAATCAAAACTATTATATATGAGTGGGAAAAGTATATCGACCTAAAAGCAGATTATGTATTTAATATGACGAGACTCGGTGGCGTTTAATTCCCTCTGTCCACAAAGGGGGAGTATCTGGGGAGTTATACTCTACTCTCAGCTCACCTGGAGGGAGAACATAATGGATAAGGTGAAAAAAGCGTTCGAAAACTTTACGTCTGTAGTAGGGCCGTTGGGGGCCCAAGCTTGCCACCATCTACTAGCTCTATCAAGGCGTAGTAGAAACAACTCTATTTTATAGCGCTCATATATGGTGGACGGTGTGTAAGTATCAGTATCATGGCAATCAGATAGACAGAGTGCGCAGGCAGTCAGCTGTGCTGATCACCAGTGCACTCAACTCTTCTCTAACCAAAGCCTTATTTGTTATACTTAACTGGCTCCCCAGCGATCTTCTTTTGAAGCAGAGGGTTAAGCTGGTAAAAGTAAGTCTAAATGCAGTTAACTTCTGGTCTAAGCTGGACTATGGTCAATGCTGCGATCCTTGGGGACACGCACATATTCGGATAGATTAAATGGTTACTCATGATTTTCTCGACAGGAAATTTGGTTTTTATATACCCACGAGAAACTTCTGGTCTAGCAAACAGGAGTTTCCTCAAAATGCCCTTGAGGTGTATAAGAAGCTGTGCAGAGTGGGTTGTAGTATATTCATAAAGAATTCTGACACTAGACTGACCGGCTTATAAGTTGTCTGAGGTCATGGCTATACTGAGTGCTGTGTAATGCTTGGTGAGTGGCGTGATTTTTCCCGGCTCATTTGAAGATAACTCTCATACAAGTTCCGGGAACACAAGGATATCGTCGCGAATTACGTTTCTGACGAACTGGCTGGGCGGGTTCTGAACTCGATATTTTCGAACAAGTGTCTATCACTGATGCGAGTGTATATATGGCGAAGCACATGCGGTAGCGCCAGGCTTTGCTGGACCGACCTCGATGAAAAGAGGATTAAATGTCTTCTCTCCCGAATCGCACAATTACGGTCCTCACGTGTCATTGCCTAATTGGGCAATGCATGATTTCTGCATGAGTTTTAGTTCTTTGGAGGAGACTATTTTTCATCTCATGTCTTAGTGTCCAGCCCTTGCTATCAGAAGACTAAAGCTTTTGGCCTACTATTGCGCCTTTCACTGAACTTTCCAAAATAAAGTTCACCACAACTATGGGATTTCTATGATCCTTCTCTACTTGTAGTATCATATGGGCCAAATCTCCAGCCTAAGCGGGACTCCTTCCTTCTAGGGAGTTCACCACAATACATAACCTGATCTAAAAGCAGATTATGTTAAGAAATAAAATAAATGTTTCCCAAATATATGGTACTGTGTTTTCCTTGTTAGATCGGATAATTTTAAGACCGCCCTCGTATCTGGTATTTTTGTAAAATATTTTCACATATTTTTCTTTTCCTTTTGCACACTGTAGCTGATTTTTTCTGCTTTTAAAATGAATTAAATTTATATTCTCGCCTGCATTTCACCCTAAAACAGGAAAATGATGTGATAAAGATGGCAAAATAAAAAGAAAAATTATTAACTTGAATGAACAATTAATTGACGCTTCAGTCGTCAAACACAAGACTGACATAAATACCATTGATATGTGTTATGTTGTGTTGTGTTCGTTCGATAACTCGAGTGTGTGAAAATTTTAACGAAATTTTTAGTTTTTTAAAAAGGTAATTTGAGTGTAATTTAGCACTTTTTTAAATAAAAAAATGTTTGAAATCAAAAACGGATTATTGCACAAATAAACGCCTCTACTTAAAAAAATACACGTAAATTGCATTTTACTATATCAAGTGCTTGTTGTTCTTGTTTCATATTATTTTTTCCAAAATCTTGTATACAAGTTTTGAGGTCGTTGACGTACTGACTGAATGGCCATATCAAATACTTTTTTATTAATGAAAAGCAACAAATTGGACAAAAAAATAAAAAAAAAATATAATAAAAATACAGGTTTTTGTTTTTTTTGCATTTGAATTTTACGTTTGTGGATTCATTTAAAAATAATTTTTTTCTTTTGTAGTCCACAAATAATTTTTATAACATTTTTTTTTATTATTAACAAAATGATTCAATTAATATTATGATCTTCATATATGTATATATTTTTCTTTAGAATTTTTTTTAAGACACTACGGAACCTGTACGAAGGTATAATGTATATTAATTAAAGCTTTTTATGAATATAAAGCTATGGTCACATCTGGCAAATATTTGTCAAAAAAAAAAACCTGAACCACTATTATATAGAAACATTTTAGGGAAACATTTCCTTAAAAAATTATTTAAAAACAAATAAAAGTATCAAAAAATATTTAGGTTTTTAAATTAATAATTTAATAAATAAATAATAAAAGAACATATCTGTGCGGAAAACGTATCGCGCACTACGTCCATTTTATCGTCGACAAAATCGTCCATCAGAGCAGTTAATTCGATTAACCATGGAACGTTATCGCACCACGTTTACTCTAATTGATAACTCGCATCCGCAGAGACGCTTTACGGTGCGTACAGAAGAAGCTATTGCTGCTGTAGAGCGTAGCATTGAGGAAGACCCGAATGAGTCCATCCGCCATCGAGCACAGGAATTGGATCTGTGTCCATCCACTTTATGGAAGATTTTGCGGAAGAATCTTGGTTTGCGTGCTTACAAAAACTAACTCGTGCAAGAATTGAAGCCAAACGATCATCAAGTAAGGCGTATATTCGTCGAATGGGCCCAAAACGAGATTACCGTTGTTCCCGATTTTCATAAGCGAATTTACGTCAACAAACAAAACTGCCGCATTTGGAATGAAGGTAATCCACAAGTGTATGTGGAAACACCGTTATATCCAGAAAAACTGACTGTTTGGTGCGCTTTATGGGCTGGTGGAATCATTGGTCCGTAGTTTTTCAAAAACGATGGTGGCCAGAATGTTACAGTCAATGGTGATCGGTATAGAGCCTTGATTACTAACTTTTTCATTCCTGAATTGAATAACCATGATGTCCAGGAGATGTGGTTTCAACAAGACGGCGCAATATGTCACACAGCTCGTGCCACAATAGATTTATTGAAAGACACGTTTGATGACCGCCTAATTTCACGTTTTGGTCCTGTGAATTTGCCTTCAAGGTCTTGTGACTTAACACCGCTAGACTACTTTCTGTGGTCTATGCGGTAAAGCCACAAACGCTTAACCATTTGGAAGAAAACATTAGCCGTGTTATTGCCGATATACGGCCACAAATGTTGGAAAAAGACATCGAAAATTGGACGTCCAGATTGGACTACATCCGCGCCAGCCGTTGCGGTCATATGCCAGAAATCATATTTAAAATGTAATGCCACAAGATTATGTTTCGGATAAATAAAATTCATGTCAATCGAATAATCCGTCGTTGTTTTATTGCAACTTAAAATTCTATACCACTATAAAAAACACCCTTTATAAAATAGTGGTCACATTTTTTTCGTCAAATATTTGCCAGTTGTGACTTTAGCTTTATATTCTTAAAAAGCTTTAATAAATATTTATTACGCCTACATACATGTACCGTAGTGTCTTTTCTTTTTAATTATATGGCCATTATTATTTCAGATGCAAAGGTCACAGGGTTCTGATGAACTCTAATCCAATTATGCATTATTGAATTTTTTACATACCATGGGATATTTATCATCACTCTCATAATTTTATTTTGTCGCCAAGCGAAGGATCGAATTTCTTCCATAAGCCAACTTTTAATTGAATCATCTTTAGTTTCATTGAGGTCAACTTAGCTTCTATGTGGGGGTTACATGTTGGCCAACTACTAAGATGTATACCTAAGTATTGTTTCAGACATGCTTAGGAATGCAAACGATGCATCGGTGTTTAGAAAACATCGTTCATTGTTCGGAAATGTCGATATTAACATCAATGTTTTGATGGCCGTCAATGTATCGGCCAAATTGAAAATATTGACATCGTTCTTTGTACACTTTGCTTTATTTAAATAAATTTTTTGTTTTGTTTACTTCAACCAACCGGTGGCGTATTTCAGAGACATTGTCACTATAATGTTTCTATCTGAATCAGTGGAAATTTGTCTGAAATTACTATAGGGTGAGCCATTTAAAAGTTTAAACTAAAAAATTCAAAAAAACGGTTTGAAATTTTGCCAAATTTATTTATTTTTGTTGTGAAGTAAAATTGTTCTGGATAGAAATGAAATATTATTTCATTCATATGGTTGCTACGGCTGGCCTTACAAAACCCAATTCGAACGGACCAATTTCCGATAACTTTTTCGAATGTATGGGGTCGTATCTTGGCAAGGGCATCACGAATGTTGGCCTTCAAATGTTCAATTGTCTCTGGTTTGTTGACATAACATAAAAAATAGTCCCACGGTGTCACCATTTCGGCGAATTAAGCGGCCATCAAATTTGAAGCAATAAACCGATTGTGGCATAAGATGTGTGACAAGGTGCACCATCCTGTTGAAACCTAACATGGTTCACATCAAAATTTTCACAAATATCTGTTTTTTGAGCCCCAAATACGGCAAATTTGCTTATTACCTACCAAGATGAAAATGAGCTTCATCCGGAAAAAATGATTTTAAATGATGATAAATTTCCAATAAATTCCAACGTTGCTCAAGCGTTAATCTATTCAATTCGTTTAATGGAAATAATATACTGAATTTTGTTACAAAATAGAATGGCATAAGTATTGCCAGATTCGAAATAGCTGCTGGTTCAAATTTAGCCCACCCCTTATAAACGAAAAAATTGATTGGTGAATCCTCTTTGAAGTGACATAAACTAAGGTAGTTGTGTATTACAATGTCATTGAATGTCATCATAATAAAGTACGCTGTAATTTGGCGACATTTTCTGCCATGAGTCCACTATATGCTGAAATTTAGCGACATTATTTTTTGGAAGGAACAAATTTTTTTTATAGTCCAGGTGGTTCTTATATAAATGACCTCTTAAACTTGAAACCGTTTTGGTTATTCGAAAACTAAAAAGCCAACTATATTCGCAAAAGTTGTCTTAAAAAAGAGTAAAACACTCCAAAAGTGTTTTAATAGCGTTTAGAAATGGACTCCTTTAGCAAATAATCGTAAATCGATGTGAAAAAACAGCATTGTGTTTTAGAGAATTACAGATTTAATTTTTCGAGTGTGGCCATAATTTGAAAAAAAGCAGTTATACGGTATTAAATAGCAAATAAATGTAAAACATTTAGAATCATAATCCGACTGTTTATTAAAGTCACTGCTGGCGGCAATGATGATGATGATGATGATGATGATGGTGATGGCGATGATGGCATTTTGATTAAGTATCTTATGCGGCACAAGTTTTTTCTTCAACTTCTCATCTTTATTTTTTACTTTTTCTTCTATAATTGCTTTAACATTCAACATGAATACGAGTACGAGTAGTAAAATGGCAATTGGTCTGAGACTGTCTTTATGCCATCACAATTTTGATTTTTTTTCTCTTTTTGGATTGTTGCAATAATAATCTTTGTCATCATCAACAAGTTTTCATTTCAAAATAGAGATATTTTTTATGTAACTGTAAACTGGTGTCTTACGATGTATTATTGTATGAGCAATATAAATAGAGAGTTGAGTTTTTTGCCCACTGCTGATATATAGCAACTTACTCAGCCTTAAATTTCTGCACATACCCACTATACTCTTACAAGTGATCGATAAGAATTTACTTGTTGGAGTCATAAAAACAAACCGAAAGTAAAATAAGCAAAATTTACTTTGAAACACACACATACACACGCATACACCCAAATGAATATTTTAAACTCAACTTGAGGCAACTTGAGTAATAAAATGAATTAAATGTCGGAATGTAAGTGATAGGCAGACAGAGAGACAGACACTATGCGTGTTTATTAAGTTTGTGGCAATAATGTTGATGAGTTGTTGGGTTGGCTTATTTCTTCTTTGGTTTTTTTTTTTGTTTTGATGCCTTAAAATGCTCTTTTTATGGCAGTACTTCATTCAATGCCAAGTTTATGGTAATAATTGCTGTTATGTAGTTTGTTAGCTCATGTGTGTAAGTGTTTTTTCAGTTTTCTTCTTTAGTGGTTTCCACAAATCCAAATCTGTAATTGTTTTTATTGCCTTCGTTGTAGCAGTGTGTGTGTTTGTCTGTAATTAAATTTGAAATTATTTTAATAAAAAAGGCTCAAACGCTTAGAAAACTTAACAGCAAATTGATTTAAAATAAGTTATGAAATGTAAGTTAGGCGAGTAATTTGTTCAATAAAAAAATTTCAAAATAGGCGTCTGCCAGTCATATTTTCGCGATGCGAAGGTTTACAGGCATGAGGCTGTGCTGGCAGAGCCGCCCATACTAGAGTGGCTCATGATTCCTCGTTTATCATTAAATTCATCCGAAATCCACCAGCGTCTATTCCCATACTGGGCGGTTCGCTTGTCTGTTTGTTCCAAAGATGAACAAAGACGGCAGTTATATACGACATGGCGGTTATGTATAAAACGCAATTTTGCTAATTTGTCTAAAGTGGCCATGTTTAGGTTTGGTGCCTCATCTCCAGAGACCCTACTCCTTTGGGTAATGGCGAATTGAATGCTACTGAGCTCCAGATAAGTCAAATGAGGACAACAAGTTAGTGTAGTCTGCGTGCTACTGATATCCAACCTAAATTAGGAGAAAGTAATGGGAAACCTAACCTTCCAAATGCGCAATATCTGTTCCAAAAGGGAATAGTGGCAGAGAAGTGTTTCTGAACTCTGAAGCAAGCACCTCTAGAACTGTCATGGCCCACGCCGGCAAAGGACCAGCGAAATCACTTGCTTCGCGCCCTGATTACCGGGAATATCGGAAATAAGGGAAATGTGGAATAAGGGAAATGTAACAAGTCTTTGGTCTCTAAAGCTTCACCTCCACCCGCCAGCGAAGGAAATGCGAACAAGTCTTCGATTCCAGATCTGAGTTGTCAATCCAATATGGCAAGAAAACGACCCAAAGGTACATTACACCAACCTTCATGAAGCGTCGTGCTGCAGAACACTTCCTAGATAAATTGGGCAAGGAGCCAGCTGTATACCTGACCTTTGTGGAACCGTATTATAACTAACTACGGATGAAAATAGAGCTACTCTGGAGGTTTTTAAGGGCAAGGAAAATTGTTTACATTTTTTATATAGTTTCTGCAAAAAAATGGTGCCTTAGATTCAACAATATAAAGGGTTTAAAGTATGAACTTGTTTATGGTCTTGCGAACTGAATATTCAATACGATACAATATGGAAAATTTATAAATACAAAATGGTCCTACGTGCCGAGTACTGAAAATTAAAGATTTGAAAGATACTGATGCTAGGACACGAAGAACTTATTTATAACCTTAATTTCAGGCTTGTCTTTTAGGGATTTTAAACCAAACAAAAAAAAAAAAACCAGCGAAGTTTTCTAACAATAATCAGAAAACCGTGTCAAACGGTTATGTTCTATTCGTATTTTAATAAAGTCCTTAAAATGCCGTTTATTGAAAGTATTCAGCATTCAAAATTTTAGTATTTGTGTTTTTGATACAACAATATTTGAAGTTCGATATTTCAAAAAAATAATTGCGATAGGAAAACTTTTAACTTTTTCAAGGTCCTTCGAACCAATTTTTAGTCTTTATCACATATGCTATGTACTTTTTTAGTATCAAAATCTTAGCTTTCCAAATTTACACCAGTAAGTAAAGTGAAAGTTACAAACAAACCGAACATTAACTTTTCATTCCAAACAAAAAATACCAACTTTTTTTCTTGACTGAGGTAATATATCATCTAGTGCATGTATATATTTTTTAAATCTAAAGGCTTATACATAATAAAAATATGTAGATGTTGATATATTATAATAAAAGTAATACGATGTCAAGTTTTACAACACACACCACAACAACAACAACAAAATCAGCTACAATTGTCTAAATATAATAAAATAATATAAAAGAAAATTATTTGTGATAATAAAGAAGAAGACGATGAAAATAAATAAAATAATGGCTCAGCCCACAAACACGATTTAGTCTCGAATAATCAGGAAATAACCTTTTAATTCAACGTTACAAAACACAAAAACAAGAAGAAACAGTCAACGGATAGGAAGAGTCATGGGAGCAGTAACGTCGGCATCATAATACCGACAACAGCAACAGTATTGAATGGCAGCCGGTAAAATAAGAAGATACTCACCCATGTTCGTGAGTACATGAGTGGATTGGAGCAGTAACAAAGCTTACCAACAACAACAACAAATATAAATGCTGAAATCTATACAGGCAGATAAGTAAAAGAATAAAATCTTTACACACAAATAAGTTAAAATGAAAATGTGAAACACAACAGTTCTACGTAAAACTATGCAACTAAATAAACTGACTCGTAAAACAATATCAAGATTAATTTGTCTGAGAAACAATATTCATGATATTATGCCGCCTCATGAACTTTTGCAAAGTGATTGACTTGTAATTCTAGCTTTAAGACTAGGCGAAGAATTTAAGAAAATAATCGTGGGGTCATATGATAACTATGACCCTACAACTAAAGAGTCCTCGCGTCTTCGACAAAGCGTAGCTAAAGCAGTGAAAAACTATATCTGTCTTGGTACCAGCATTAACACCGTAAACTACGTCAGCCTTGAGATCAAACGAAGAATCATTCTTGGCAACAGATGCTACTTTGGGCTCAGTAGACAATTGAGGAAAAGAGTACTGTCTCAACGAACTAAACTCATACTCTATAAAACGCTTATCACACTGCCGAACAACAAGAAAATGCTTTAGAAGCGTTCGAGAGGAAAATAATTTGTAAGGTCTTCGGTTCTCGACGAGTAGGAGATGAGTACCGCATACAATGGATCAGCGAGCTGTACGAGCTGTACAGGAACGTGGATATTTTGAAGCGTATTAAGATACTGCTGCTGCACTGTCTAAATTAGGTTTCTCCTATGGATGAAATCCCGGCAAGGCAGGCCTTTGATACCGTACCCCAAGGCGGAAAGCGATCAATCAATGCAGCGCCTGACGTCATTGGGAATCTCAAAATAGCGTCAGTTATCGCAGGATAAAGACAGCTGGCGTACTTTTTTGGACTGGGCCAGCACCGACATACGGTTTTAGTGCTACATAAAGTCTAAGGTCATATGATGACTGCTCTCCATAAGTTTGCTAAGCTTACAAATTTTTCTCTGCCCACATTAAGTGTAACGTTGCACGCGTGGCGCTTATCGTGGTCTTGCTTGAACCGCAACATAAATATAACAATAATATCGAGCTCTTTCCACAGAATCTCACTTCATATTACATACTTTATATATGTCAGAAACCACAACCTGCAGTTAATAATATGACTGATGTTGGTATACTGATCTTCAAGTAAAGTTAAAGCGTCGCTTTTTGATTCGCAAAAGGTTTGTCGGTCGTTTGCCATTTAAGAAAAATCTTGAAATCAATGTGTACACCTAAAATAAGTAGGCACAAGTTGGATAAAATTATATTTTTTTTTTCAATATTATCTTTGACCACTGTGAGTTATTGGATCCGAAGGACCAACTACAAAATAGTTCATAATAGTTCAAAATATGAGTATTAACTACTGTTTGTAAGAAATAATGTTGAAAAAATCTCAAAATTGTGAAAACTGTATTACAAAAACTGCACCGGATATTTGCTAATTGCTGCTTATTGTTGTATGTGATGGTATTTTAGATACCAAATCGATTGACGAGCTTTTTATTCTCCCAATATTTAAAGAACAAGTGTTTCTTAAACACACTCTATCTAAGGCATTGAATAATTTAAGAAATATAAAAAGCAGTTTTACTCAAGCTTACTTAGAACTCACATGTGATCCGAAGGACCAAATATTAGTTATTAAAAGCATATTCCTTGATTAACGCAGAGTAATGTGAATTATATACCGTTTCATCTGGCTGCCTTAAGAGTAGAAGATATTATAATACCCGAAAAATTACTAAGCATGAAAGTCACACAGTTGGCTTATGGACGACAACTTAAAAAGTACTTTGTTAGTTGTATGTTTATTTTCTGATTGATATTAATTCCTTCCATAAAATTACAGGAAGGAACACGTGGGCTTTTCTCAGTCAATGAGCTACACCATATCTTATTTTTAGACTCATTGAAAAAATGCATTAGAGAAGATTTCAGTAGTAGTAATAACTCATAACTTTTTCTTTTTTCAGATGGTCTGAAAAAAGGTGGTCTGACCTGGTATTGAAACGAGGGCCTTCTGGTTGATAGGCGATTGTCTTACGTATCACACCACAGCGGCAATTTTTAAAAGTAAGGAAACTCATTAACGAAAATAAGTATGCAAGTATAGCTTAGTTAGTTAGTTACAATGGGTAACCAGACACTGGTCCAGCTAACTTTGGTCAAATATTGATCCTACTGTGATGCGAATAGTGGGCAGTGTCCAAATGGACTTACATGTGCGCATCCTGGTTCAAGCCGGAGCAACCAGACGCATGCACAAAAGAAGAAAGCCCACAGATACTGACATCAGCCAGATCCGTTATGGCATGCAGAAGCAGACTGCCACAAAAGCAGTCCTAATATCTGAAATATTCTAACACTGACACAAGAAATGCTAGAAAGTTTCCTCCTCTTCTCATCCTGACTATCTCTAAGTAATCATTGAATGGTAGACCTAGTATCTTAGCATGCGCACCAGCCACTCAGTGTCCAGTGGTAACAGCTACCAGGAATCGTAGCCTATGTCGCAGCATCCACCTAATAGACTTCGAACGAGCTCGAGAGTATAGGTGCCATATTTGTTACGACACAGAGTACGTGGGTTCACTCTCCCTACCCAACCTGTATCGCAGAAACAAAAGTCCGCAAGAGGAAAGTGACATCCTAACGAGATGGTCAATCTCCTCGTTTTCAAGGAGAAAGCCTTCACTCGCTAGTTCGTGTACCACATAATTCCCACGGCTGTGACCCCTTAGATAACCTGAAGGTCTGAATGTCTCGTCATCTCGTTTAGAGATGCTCGGCATTCACACACAAGTCGCAAAGTCGAGTAGATCGCCCTGAACGCAGTCTGACTGTCTGTACAGATCCGGATATCAATGTCAAATACTCTATAGTATATCAAACAGACCGCTGCTTCATACTTTTTAACCAATAACCAATGATTTTATTCTTTTAAAGCCCTATTTTGCCCCAAAATACAAAATAATGCATCAACAATGAGAAAAAAGCCAAACATTTTCGTGATCAACAGAGAATACAATTTTTTAAAGAAGAAAAATGTATCCCAGGCTGAAACAAAGAATTGCCCCGGCAGATATAAGCCGATAAACAATAACAGAAAGAGGAGGGGTGAGCAGGGGGTAAACATAAGACACACCAATTTAACACTGCCTGCCTCTGTTCAACTATAAAAGACGAAACAAAAAGTAAAACAAACAACTGCTGTTGCTGCTGCTTCTGCATAAAAGTTTAACAAAATTTTGATGGATGGAAGATTGAACATCCAGAGATGCGGTATGTTATGGGTTGGGTTCGTTTAATTTTTTGATTTTTTCAGTTTTGTTATTTATTTGGTTTCCTTTTTTATTTTTTATTTTTGGGTTTTTCTTTAAGGCAGATTTTGTGGCTGATTAAGTGGTTTTTTTATAATTTATTCCTCATGAGTGCAAATGAATTTTTATTAATATTCGTACGAATTTAAAAGCAAGGCAACAACCCCCTCCCCAAACACTTAAATAAAAGAAAACTTTTTTTCATTTTCTTTTTAAAGAAAATCAACTAACGATGCACAAAAATTTTAAATTTAGTTTTAATCAAATGAAATGAAAAGAAAGAAAAGAAAATTCGTGGCTTCTCTTGTTTTCCATCCGAAAAAGAAAGAAAAAAATTTTAAATGCAATTTGCAGAGCAACAATTTTTCCAGGTTAGTCAACTATTGAGCCATCAAATGCAGTTTTTTTCTGCCCTTTTTTATTGCAATTTCTGTTGTTTTCTGAATGCCATTCATGCTCCTTCAAGTGGTAAATGGCATACATTTCCCATGACTGTCTGTTTTCAAAGAGGTACCTTTAAAACCTAAAGTTACTTAAAGTTTAACTTAAAGATTAAAGTTTATGGAGGCTAAAGAAGTGGAATTTATCGTAGTGCAGTTATTTGCAAAATTTCCACACAAAAAAGAAACAAAAAATATTTTCATATGGTAACTGTTATAGAGAGATAAAAATAAAAATAATTTGTGGAACTTATCTAAAAAAATAGGTTACTATTTAAAACATTAAAAAACGAGGCTTAATAAAAAAACGGAAACTGGACTTAATATTTTTGCCTGGCACTAACGTTTGTCAGCGGAGTTTTTTCTGCAAAGCATAGCAATGGTCATGCTGTTGTTCAATGTTTTCATTACAACTGCTAATTAATCTCGCGTTAGAAAGTTGAAACCTTTGAAAAATTATCTCAATTGAAGAACCATGCTGAGTTAATATTCGATCAAAAGCATAGTCTTGTTCACATAAATAAAAAAGTGTTATCGTTAGAGTAGATTGCGTTATGAAGATGAATTTGAAGATTTTTGGGCATAGATTTTTAAAAAGGTTCTAGTAAATCTCAACGTTAACAAGTCATCTGAGCCGAATGGCATTCTAGCACTGGTCATGAAGCAGTGCTCTTAGAAGCTATCGCGTCCATTAACCCTTCACCTTTTCAGTGCATCATATCATGCCAGCGTTTGTCCATCTTGATGGAATATTGTAACGCCAATATCTACAAGTTGTGAGGCCAGTAATCCTGAGAACTATCGCCCAATTGTAGTTTGCTCCGAACTCTCTAAAGATGTGGAGAACATGTTTAATTACCATCTTGTGAGGTATTTGGAATCCAACGACTTGCTAAGCGATCGTCAGTACGGTTTCTGAAAGGGCCGTTCTACTGGCGACCAGCTGGCGTTTCCCTCGGGGAAGTCGGACAGGTCCATTCATAGTCTTGGCGGAAGGAAGGAAGGAAGGATATCATTTTGAAACTTATTACTTTTGGTGTTGGAAGACACTTCTCCCGATTCATATCGAGTTTTCACAGAGATCGCTCTATAAAAGTAGTTATAGATGGGGTCTCATCCGATGAGTTCAGGAGAAACTCAAGGGTACTGCAAGGCTCTGTTCTTTCTCTCACTCTATTTCTTATATTTCTTAAAGACTTTCTTCTCCTCACTTCTAATCCTGGCTACTCTTTTGCGGATGACAGCAACATTTGTCATTCATATTCTTTTGATCGTAGACCGACCCTCTTGGAGATTTGGGCGAAAAAGATGAATGTTAACGACCTAGTGAAAATCTGTGAGTGATGTTATGCGAACAAGGTCGATTTTAATGTACGCAAGACACAATGTTGTTCTTTAAGCACACAGTGGTGATGTCATCTGTGTCTATAGCTAATGTAGATATTGGGCAATCAGAAGCTTTTGATGTTCTGGGCACGAGAATTCACTGTAACGTTCATTGGACTGATCACCTATTTCATGTGTCGAAAAAAGTATTCAAGTGACTCGGTTTCTTAAGACGATACTTTAAATACTGCACTCCATCTGGCCTCCTTAATATTTACAAGACCTAAAGGGTGGGCAAAATTAAGGTTAGGAAATGAATTGGCTTAAAAACACATTTTTTGACAAATTTAGTTTTAGTCATACCAACAAAAATAGAAATATAGGAATTATTAATGAAATATGATGTCGGGTAAATGTCCACCTCTAGCATGCCGTCAGAAATCCGCTCTTTACCCAAAATTTTGAACTACATTTTGCAACAAAACTTCGCTTATCTCGTCAATGCAGTGCCGACTTTCATCTTTCAGAGTGTCAGTTGTTTGTGGTTTGTTCACGTAAGCCCTGTCATTCAAATGGTCCCAGAGAAAATAATCCAGCGGCGTTAAATCACAAGAATAAGGCGGCCAACTGACATCGCCAAATTGAGAAATTACGCGACCGGGAAATTTCTGATGCAATAACTGAATTGTTTGGCTGGCTGTGTGGCTTGTGGCGCCGTCCTGCTGAAAACAAAGGTAACTGATGCCAACATTAGCCAATTGTGGCTAGAAAGAATTGGTCACCATAGTTTTGTAGCGCAGAGAATTCATGGTGACGGCATATCCTTGCTTATTTTCGAAAAAATACGGGCTGATGATGCCGCCTAACCACAAACCGCACCAAACGGTCACTTTCTTTGGATGTAATGGTTTTTCGAGGACTGTTTGTGGATTTTGTAAGCCCCATATGTGACAAATTTGTTTTTTTACATAACCGCCTAATGGGCTTCATCACTAAAGGTGATTTTGTTAAAAAATGCGTTGTTTTCGTTCAGTTTTTCAAACAGACAATTCACAAACGTTCGACGCAAACAATGGTCGGCTGGCGTTCCATAGTTAAAATTTCCTAATTTTTTACTAAATAGGTGTCAAAGGTTGACAGCTCAATTCTGGACACTTCATCATATGACAGCCATATTACTTTCTAACTTCAAATTTGCCCACCCAGTTGTAAATGGTGTATAAGTTACTTAAGTAAACTTAAAGAATCTGTGTACATTTCTCGAGCACACAGTGTTCTGCATAAGTCTTTCATAATTGCCAACTCTTTAATTAGGCCAGCGAATGGCTATTTTTCTCAAACTTCCCCTTGGCCTTATGCGAACGATAGAAATATATGACTGCTTTTAAAGGTGTTGTCAAAATAAGCCTAAGACAAAATACTGGTCGCATGTACTACTGCGTAGGTTAATAAAATGATATAAAAATCATTATAATAAATTAAACACTATAACATTATCCCTTTCATTAGGCGCGTTTGCATAACATAATTACAATAAAAATTAATTTTTGATCTATTTAAGAATTTAATTATAATTCTTTTACAAACAAAGGCAAGTCCTTATTTTCTGCTTCACCACTGCCATCCGTCAGAATAAAAAATATGTTTAAAATTTAAATTTAAAAATAAAAATATAAAACGTACAAAACAATATTTGAATATAAAAGTGTTTAAAAAATAATTTAATAGAACAGCTGCTTTTAGCAAAGTAGTAAGTACATGTACGTGGCCTAATACTTTTTTGAAGAATAATGATGAAAAAGGTAGGTGACAGAGAACAACTGAAACGTATAAGAAGTTTTTTTTTATTTTAGAATTATTTTTATTTTTACAATTTGTAATTCAATTTTTTATTATCAAATAAAAATCTAGTAAACGTTTTCAAAATTTGCCAAGAAGCATCAGAATAAGAAGAAAGGCTGTTGAAGAAAGGAGGGAAAGAGGCAGTAGTTAAAAAGTAATGCATGACATGCATATTAAACATGTAATTAATGTGTCAGCAAAGGTTTAATTTTTGTTTGTAATTTTTTCAGAGCACATATGTGTTTTTAAGAGTGATTTACGGTTTACACAGAGAGAATTTTTTTTTAATATTTGTTGGTTTTTTTATAATCTTTCAAAACCATAAACATTTAAATTTAATTTAATCTTTGAATCAAAATTTTTTACGTTCCTTTTTATATCCCCTTCATGCTCTAATTAACAATTATTCTCCAATAATTTCTCTCAGTGCTGCCTAAAGTACATTGTGGTTTTATTTAACTGTAAAGAAAAACCATCAAACAGACTAAAAAGAACTTAATTACCGTTATAGGCACAGTTCGCAGCCTTAAACACCTGTATTACTATCCACCTCCCGGGCAATCTCTCGACGCACAACTGGCCATATAAACGAGTTCGTTCAAAAAGAAAAATCCATTTAAGGTATAAAAAGAAGCAATAATAGCGCTTCCATGTTTCAACAGAAAGGCAAATTTGTGTTCCCGTTTTTATAGATTCTCTGTCAGAGATTGTTTAAGTGTGTGAAAAGAGTTTTAAAATTTGTTTTATCGAGTAAAAAACCTGAAAAACGAAATCATTTGGTCAACTTGACAGGCTTTGACAGCCAACAACCAAAGCAGCAGGAGCTATGGCAGAGTAGAAAAAACGAAATCACATTTAAAATGAATGTAGTCAGTCGTCTCTCATGCAAACCATCATCAATTTGTCAAAACAGCTGCTGCTACACACTGCTGCTGCTGTTGCTGGTACATAGTACTTGCAGCAGCAACCCACAATTGTATTACAACAAAGCCTGGAGAGTGTGGCAAGAATTTTGATGATGAATGTGTTTTGTGGGTGTTTGAAAGTGAATGACCAGAATAAATTAAGAGTAAAATATGAAAAATGTTTGCTTTTCCTTCTTAGCCTGTAGAATTTTTCATATTTAAAAAATCAACACGATTTAGTAAAAAATTGTGTGGAACAATGAATGCTTATGTGGATTATTTTTAAGGGCAAAGAGTACCAACCGCAGAAAACAACGAACAAAAATTAAAAATAAATCTTTGTAAAGTGTAAATTGATTAAGTTTTATTTAAAATTAAAAATTTCAAGAAATTTTTTTGGTACTATTTGCTTACCAAAAAGTACCTTAACACCTTAAGTTGTAATCTTTTCAAAATAAAATACATGTTTGGCAGGATTTTTTTAAGCCCTTAAGTGGAAATGACGAGTGTCGTCCACAAACCTTTTCTGTGCCAAATTCGACATTATCGAGCCCGCTACTTATTTTAATGCTTCAGAAGTCGTAGTCGTAAAACTTAAATAGTCTTGACACACATGTTTCTGTGCAATTAAATCGTAAGAGAAGAGTTAATAATTTTTAATTTCATTCAAACCAGATTGGCCTTTACAACCCGATTATCGCAGATATTGGAAGTCCACGGTAGATAAACCCACACACAACATCAAATGTAGGTTGTCAACAGTAAGCCGAGACCAAATACACCGTTTCTCCTCACATGTCGACAGTATATATTTCGTCTTGGCCTCTTTCAGTGCCAGACTCATCCTGCCAGAGTCTTTTCCGGTAGCACTTAAGAGAGCAGCAACGTTGCCAAATGCATAGATTTATCTGTATTTTGCAGGTTTTAGGCATTGACAGTTTTGAAGTTTTTGTTTAAAGAATAAGTTTTTCTGTAAATTATGCAGATTTTGACAAAATGTTTTCAACATTTTAGTTTTTTACTTTCAATTTTATTATTTTAATATCATTTTCTGAAGTAAGAATTTCACAACATTTGCTTAAAATAACTGTGGTGAAGTTTACTTGTACCTGTTTTAATGCAACAATGATCATCGATCACAAAGAAACACAGAATTCACACAGTGTGATACCCACAGAAACAAAATTGCGCCTGCCTGCGCAGTCGTTTCAGAAATACAATATTTTCTTTGGCAAAAATAAGTAAAGGGTCAGCCAAATCATTTTTTTTTTTTTGAAAATGCTATAAAAAAAAACTACTGAATATTTTCTCAAATTCCTTTTTTATTTGAAAGTACAATCCTTCCGGTTAATAATGGAAAATAATTTCA
Organism: Wohlfahrtia magnifica; assembly: GCA_023159175.1. Lineage (NCBI taxonomy): Eukaryota > Metazoa > Arthropoda > Insecta > Diptera > Sarcophagidae > Wohlfahrtia > Wohlfahrtia magnifica. Next base: position 3,719,168 of record JAKWBJ010000052.1, on the reverse strand, counting down.
TTCAAATGGCTGCCTAGGCTGGCCATGCAGTAGCCTACAAGATCGATCCAATTTTTAAGCACATTATCGATTGTGTGCAGCTGTATTTCACCAATGGCTTCAAGAATATTGTCCTTTAAAGCGTCAATTGTCTCTGGCTTGTTGGTGTAACACTTATCTTTGACGGTACCCTACAAATAATAGTCCAACGGTGTCAAATCGCAGCTCCGAGTTGGCCAAACGACATCATCTCTGAGGCTGATAATGGGATCTTCAAAAACATGGCGCAAAACATCGAGTGTAGCTTCGGCTGTGTGGCACGTAGCGCCGTCCTGTTGAAACCAAATGTTGCTAATATCATCCTCTTCAATTTTTGTGAACAAAAATTCGTTCAACATGGCCCGATAACGATCGCCACTGACTGTAACGGCCACTCCTTGCTCATTTTCGAAGAAAAATGGCCCAATTATGCCTCTGGACCAAAATCCGCACCAAACAGTGATTCGTCTTGAGTGTATCGGCTTTTCAATGTATGCGTGCGGGTTTTCTATACCCCAAATGCGACAATTTTGCTTGTTGACATACCCGCCAAGATCAAAATGAGCTTCATCTGAAAAGATGATTTTTTTGGCAAAATCGGCATCTTCTGTAAGTCGATCGCAGGCCCAGATTCCCAGCGTTGTTCAAGCGTATACACAACCATATTCGTTCAGCGGAAGGATAAAACTAATTATCTGTCAAATCAGACATGAAATAAGTCTTACCATTCACGAAATAAGCACTAGTTGAAAAAAAACGTTAGATGGCGGACTCTTTATATATATTTCCAAAACGACTGCGCAGATTAAAAATGTTTTACTTAAAGCTAATTTTATTGAGGAGTTTCAGTTTATCCAATAAACTCAATCGTTTCACAGTTATTCGAATATACTATGTTGTACAACCTTTTCCGTTTTCAAAATAGCAGTATATCTTGAAAACAAGAGCTAACACAAAAAATCGATTAGCAATACTGGAATCTACGTACTCGAATTCGGCTAATCAGCCAAAAGCTTCGCTTGTCGAAACAAGAATTAAATTTGATCACAGTAACATTGTCTCATATCATTTAAGTCTTTGTGTCATGCTTGTATACAAAAATTATAGGGTATCTGTAAGCGGAAATCGAGTGAAATTGAAATGAAATGAAACTTCAAATTACTATAGTTTTCAAATGAGACAAGATTTTGATATTTTTTCTTATTAATACACTTAATTACCTTTTAAATCACTTCATTAATTACCAAGAGTTTGAAATAATTGACGCATTTAAGTTTTCAATTTACAGAACATACCCGTATATGCAGAAAAGCAGAAAAACATGCTTTTTTAAGTATATGCAGTTTTTCACTTGATAATCAGTTTTTTTTCTAAATTTTTAGTTTTTCTTAAAAAAATTATGGCAACACTGGGCAGCAGTGACATCTCGCTGGGTATGCCCAATGATGTCGATGTCGTTGGCGTATGCAAGGAGTTAGCCACTTTCGTAGAAGATCGTGCCACTGCGACTAACTCCCGCCTTCAGCAGAACACTCTCCAAGACGAAATCGAATCGAAATCTTTGAAATCATGAATTACACATGATAAGGAATTGCCTTGTCTGAAATCTAGCACAGTAACAAGAGGTTCTGAGAGTTCCCTTCCTCTTTTGATGGTCCATCAGTTTTACAAGAATGCCAAGTTCAGACATTGCGGCATACATGCAAGAAGTCAACAAGAAGATGGTGGCGGGCAACGACTTGATCCTCTAGGGTCTTTTGCAAGATTAGACGTAGTATGAATATCTTGTCAATTGTGGACTTACAAGGCATTGATTGAACGGTGATGAGGAACTATCTTTGCAATTTTATTTTAATTTGATAAAAAAATTTTTGGTCTATTTTGTTCCAAAAAATGTACTTTATTCCTCCGGCTCATCACTATTGAAATTTGTTAAAGGGAAAATATATTTTGTTTATTTTTGAAATATAACCTTTCATGTTTAAAATAAATGACACATTTATCAAATTTCAAAAGAACTTAATATATATTGAAAAAAAAAAACAAATTTTTTTCAAAACTTACATTTAAAATAAAGTCAATAAATGCTTTTTAGGGTAGACATGTACCTGTAAAGACCAAAGAAAAAAATCATTAATTATATTTTGTAATTTAAACATGTTTTTCTTAAAATTAATGAGTGACAACAGAAGTTAAAATAATAAATTTGTTATTTATGGAAATATTTAAGTACATTGTAAATACAAAATTAAATAGGATTGAAAAGTCTAAAAAAACGCGTTTTAAAATGACTCATAATGGCTAAGTTCGATGTTCTATTTTAAGTTAAGGTAGTATATTTTGAAAATTAATTTTTTCCTCTAGAATGTGCTGGTAAGCTAGCCAATAAATAGTGTGTTATAGTATGTTCACACTAGACTTCGAATTACTTTGTTCGGCGTTTGAATTACATATACGAATTACCTCGTTTACATAGAACTTTTGTAAATTTATATGGGGAATTACCAAATTACCCAATGAATTATGAATAACAAAGCGAATTACGAAAATGCCGTGCAAGCTTGTAGTCTATCAGCGCGGAGGTAGTGGGTTTGTTTCTCAACAGGTCTTAGTCACTCGACTTATAATAATTCAATTCAATAAATAGAAAATTTTCTTCTTTTTCTGTTATTGAAGATAACTTCATGTGTTACCCTATTAGAGCTTAATAGTCTATATAGACCCTATACTGATTAGCACAAACACTTCAGATGATCTCTAAAATGTTATGCAAATAATCAAATATTCACATAGATATACATATGTATGGACCATGAATCTGAAGATCGCCCAGATTCCGAAGAAGAGTGAACTGTCGGTGTGTTCCAACTATCTTAACTAGGATTAACCAGAAGATGGAACCGTTAATACGCAAACAATAAACAGTTTTTTTTTATGGTCAAATAGGTCCTGTACTTCGACCAGGTCAATGAGTGGCAATCACCTGTTTTTATGGCCTTTATTGATTACAAAACTGCTTTCAATAGCCTGACACGCGAATGCATTTGGACGGCGCTACGATGTGTAGTGTGGCTCCTAATTATATTTATCTTATACACAATATGAGGATTTCAAATGTAGAATTTCCCACAACCGCAAACATTCTGAAAGCTTCAGCTCAATATCTGATGTCAGGCAGGCCTTTTGTCATCCATATTATTTTTAATAGTTCTCGTGGTTACAAACGCGGCATTTAATAGAACTTCAGGGAAGATCTCGAAGACCTTGACTATGCCAACGACGTCAGTTTTAATTCATCTTGTTATACGGCTATACAGAATAAAATCGACGACCTGAGTTGTGTATCTAAGGGAGTGGGTCGCTCCACCGATCAGATTGAGTAACCAGTTCTGCATCGATAAGAAAAGCATAGAACGCTCGAAAAGCTTCTGCTATTTGGGCAGCCTAATCACACTCGAAGGGGGAAGATGTGAACAACCGTATTAATTAGGCTAAGGCGGCTTTTGGTCAATTGAAAGAAGTGTGGAAATCAAGAGCTTTATCCACGATCGCAAAATTGCTAATATTCAAATCAAATATGAAGTCCATCTTACTTTGTATGGCTGCGAAACCTGGCTGATAAATTGAAAATTTGCAAATAAACTGCAAGTGTTTGTAAACCGCTGTTTGATACATGAATTGAGGATATGGTGGCCAAGAAATTTCTCGAACTCAGAACTTTTGCGCAGGTGTGACGAAGAGTTAGTAACAATCCAAATTGGACGCCGCAAATGGAGATGGATTGGTCATACGCTACACAAACCAGCAGGTAAACTCCACAAAAAGGCGTTGGACTGGGATACGAAGGGTAGCAGAGGGCGCGGGCGGCCAAAAAAAACATGGTGCTGGAAGGCGGCAAACGTGAGTGCGGGGAACAGAGAGAGGTAGAAAACACAAGAAAAAGAAGATCAATCTGAAGAGGATATATAAATGTTACCTTATTTTTTGAACAAACCACTGTCTTTAAGTCCCTCTTTTTTAACATTTAATTTATCACCCACTTCTTAACTTGAAAACCCAAATGTACAACAACATGACATTTTATTCTTTCTCAAATGGCACTTAAATCGTTTATTACCCAACGAATCTAAATATGGGGAAGAATAATTCTTTGTTTAATTTCCCAAAAAAAAAAAAAAAAATTGTTTTTTTTTACACAATCTCTGCAAAAAGAAAGCCCCAGTGTGAAATTCAAATGAATTTCTGGTTTAAAAATGCATTCTAATGGCAAACTGGCAGTAAGACGGGCTAGCAGGCAAACAAATCATGTTAAATCTTCTCTTCCGTCCTAAAATTATTTTAATTTTATGAGTCCGATTATAATTTCGTTATGGATGCGTTAGTATGTGCTACAAGTGCGTATGAGTGTGTATGCAAAGGAATATAATTTGAATTCTTTATGAATATTTAAAGTACATTCAGGGGAAATTTCTTTGACAGATATTAGAGAATGATAATAACAAAGAAGAAAACGGAAAAGAGAACACATTACATTTAATCCAAAAGGGAATTGTAATAAAATAATGCTGAATAGTATCTAGAGTGTGCAAACGAACGAAAAACAAAGTCTCTTTGTGGGTGACATACAATCTATACATACATGTGTACTTTTGGCTTTTCGCTTTTTGCTCATAGTTCATCTGTAGGAAAATGTTGAAATCTGGTTTGAAATTTGGTTTGAAATTTTGTGAACAGGACTCGAGTATATTATATAATTTACATTCATTTATTCCCTTAAGTGTCATTGTACTGAACAGGAAAATATGCTGAATATAAATGAAAATAATTTTTAGTAAAATTAATGATAATTTTTTTGTTTTTTATAAGAGAAACACTGTTTCTTGCAAAATGTAAATTTTGTTAATGTGACCTATTTTAAAAAGGAATTTGAACAAAAAATTAAATGGTGGTAAATAAAGTACCAGTTGATATATTAGTTAAGATATTAAAGCTCTAAATGGCATTTAGTTAGTGCTTATAGAACCCGTGTGTAGCAAGTTATAAGTCGTTGTATTAGCGCTTTGACAACAAGGTCTATTTAAATGTGGGAATAGAAATATCGGGTTATCCATTTAGTGGTTTAAAAATCTCCGGTCTGGCAAGGCTGCCAGCTGTTAAATATTTATCACCTGAAGTATCATTTATTTAGTGAAAGGTATGCCATTTACGAATTTGAAGCGCCTAACAACCGAAGAACGAGTAAAAATGGTTAAATTGGTTATTCAAACTTGGCCACTAATTTTTGCTTTTTCAGACAAAATTTCTTCGGCGATAGGGCTCATTTCTCACTCGGTGGCTACGTCAACAAGCAAAATTATCGCATACCACCTTTATCAAAAAGTTCCCGGAATAACCCCCGTGTAACGGTTCCATTGTTCCGATTTATTTTTTTTTTTGTGTTAAGTTGATACATCCGTTGTTGATATTCTCGCTAAATCTTAGCTTGATAATTGCAAAAGCTGCATAGGCAAGAGTACATCTTTCTCTATGTGTGTTGGAGATTTTTTAAAATTTTAGAAATTGATTCATATTTTCACCAACGAACTTGTATTAAATTTTGCTTAAAAAACGGATTTAATGGTGCGCGAATGTTGGAAATGTTGAAAGTGTTTCGGCAACGATTCTCTAAAGAAAACGGTCGGTTACCAGTGGCACGAGCGGTTCAAAAGTGTTCGTGATTCAATCGAAGATGATGAACGTAGTGACACACCATTGGCATCCTAAACCGACGAAAACATTGATAAAGTAAAAGAAATGTTGGTCAATAACTGCAAATTAGCCATTAGAGAGATAGCGGAGGACTTAAACATTGCCTATGGATCCGTCCAAGACATTTTGTTTAATGATTTGGGTTTCCGTTGTGTAGCAGCAAAGTTGGTGTCAAAAGATCTTAATTTCATGCAAAAAAGAGACCGTGTTGAATTCGCAAAAGACACGATTTGCGTGGCTGAATCCGATACCACATTCATCAAAATGATCATTACTGGAGATTGAACTTGGGTTTATGAATACGATACGCAATTCAGATATCAGGCAAGTAAATGGCGTTTACCAAATAAGCTGAGACCAAAAAATTTAACGTCGTTTTCAGTCAATTTGAATTTCTGCCAGAAGGCCAGACAGTAAACAAAGAGTATTATTTGGGCGTTATTTGACGTTTACGTGAAGCAATTAGCCGAAAGAGACCAGAATTGTGGGCAGAAAACTCGTCGATTTTGCAACACAACTACCAACACGACAACAAAGAGCTTAGTGCTGTCTAGTCGATAAGATGCTTGAAATAGGCGTTTTAAAAACACAATACATGAAATAAATACATTAAAAACGCGAAAATATGGATGTGGCACCACTGGAAAGAATAATAATAATATGTCCATTTGTTTACATTTATTTTGTAGCTGTAGTCGTTCAAATAATTAAGTAGCTGGTTACTTTGCTACTTTTGTAGCCAGCGCCTTTTGTATTCGTGTAGTTGATGGTCCATAGCTATTGGAGGGTGTTTATAGCATAACATGCTGAGCTGCCAAGAACAGTGTTGCCAAAAAGATATTAAAGAGTATAACTTTTTTAGTATAAGATCGTTATTAAGCGCTCTTTAGAAAGCAAGAAGGCCTATACACACTGTTGCTAAATCAGGATATCAAAGAATGTTATGTTTTCTCGTGGTCATAGTTATAACATTTTAAAATTTCAGTTTTTTTGCGGATTCCATTAGTTTCGCAAAAACTTATATATTAAAATCTTGTAATATGAAAAAAAAATTTGAATTAGGGATGGTATAAACCCATTAAAATTTGGTGGAAAATACGTCACACCTTAGAGACACTTCCATTAATCACTTTTGTAAACTTTATTGGTTCCATCAGTAGATATGAGTTCAAAGAGTAACGAGAGCAAATATGAATATGATTGTATCTAAAGGGCTAACCGTAATATACGTAGGCTGGTTTAAACAACTGCGCGAATACATACAATCAAATGCGTGTAACTATAATGTGCTTAACGAACCTTTCGTCGCGTTTCGTTAAATTTTATTTGTTTACGTTGAGAGTGAAACTGATCACACTGGACGTACATAATTAACAGTTTCTGTGTTATATGCAAAACAATAACAAAAGAAGCACGTCATGCAATGGATACTGAAAGCAGCTTCTGTATTGTTTTTTACTATTTTTTATTTATTTTTTTACTATTTTTTTATATAATTTCTTTAATTAATAAAATAAATAAAAAAGCATGTTATAACCACCGAAAGGTTAATTAATTAAGTCTATGACAGACTTTTCGTTGATTTTTGACAGTAGCTTAAGTAAGCAAAAGTATATTGTAGCTGGGCCTTAAAACTTCGCTACATAATAGGGAGATCGATTATTCGACTATTTTCAAAAACCGGTTTTCTAATAATTCGAAAGGTAGCAATTTAAAAAAACCGGTTTTTGGTTAATAATTATTCAAATAACCGGTTAACCGGTTCTTTTATTGAAATAAAATTGCTTTTAATTCTTGAAGCGCATAACAGGATCTCGTCGTTTTAAAAATATGCAGAAGCTATCGGAGAGCTTAAAATTAAAGTGGCAACCAATACTAACAATAACTCTAACAAATCTCATAAAAACTATGACAAAACGGTGTGCGGAGGCCATAAAAAACAAAGTTTATTACACAAAGTACTGAAAGTTGCTTAGGTTTTGAACAGCTACTCAAATAGCTAATTTCGTTTTTTGTTGTATTACTTGGTAGAGAATGGAATTAAAGGTTTGTTATTAAGTTATAATTTAGGTGCGTAAGATAAAAAGAATTAAATGTTCGACTTTGAATAATAAATTAGTCCTGAATTGCCTCGACAAGAAAACCTGCTTAGGTTTCGAACAGCACTGTATGTAAATTCAGGCACCAAGTGTGTCACTGTGGTATATTTAATAAGACTCCCGCCTTCCAACCAAGAAGTAGTCGGTTCAATCCCAGGCCACACCATCTGATAATTTTCAACAGCTATATCACCTCACAACATTACTAACGACTGGTTATGTGTATTTACGCTGTGAAAAGCTTCACTAACTATCTGCCGCTCGGAGCCGGCGTTTGTGGGTCGCTTTCAATTAGTCTAGTTAATCATTCTCCATATATAAAAATCAATATTTATTTACAGAAGATGATAGAATGTTGTTGTTGCTCAAGTGTGCATATATTCTTCGATCTACCTTGGTTTTAACGTTCTTTGTGAGATGTTCAAGGTTGTCATATCTACAAAGATAATAATTAAATTTATACAAATACTCGTAGTTAAACTATGAGCACATTTGCAACAAAAATATATATATAAACGTATAAACGGTTATTCGTGTTAAATCAACCGGTTTATTCGGTATTCGAAAAATGAAGATTTTGAAAAAACCGTATTCGATAAGACCAAAAAACCGGTTAAAACCGGTCGAATAATAAAGGTCCAATCTCCCTACTTCATAACTTTGGCACTATTGTTTAAGTCACTGTATATTCCGATTTTACTATCATTTTCACTTGATAAAATGGTGTATTACCTTTGAGCTATTTTCTTCCAATTTAATGCATATGTGTGCGTGCCGCTGTGATATTTTAATGTTTCCAAAATATGTTTTTTGTTTTATTTTGTTTTTGTTTTTGCGGCATTCAATGCTTAAGTTCATTTTTAATTGCTTTTAACAAACTTTATCCATTTGCCAGCAACAACCACTAGCAAAACCACAGTTTTAAATCAAAAACTGGTAACATTTCCGTATTGAATTTGTCACTGAACTAGCAAATTGTGCAAATACTTTACTTGCACTAGCCATGGATATAAAAGGACACCTTAGTCAGAGATACTCATTTACACAAGTGCTCACACAGCTCTCATTAAAAATGTATATGACAAACACAAACAAAACAATACACAATTTATTTAAATATGTATGGGTATGAAAATAACAACAACAACAACAACAACAAAAAGCAATAATACAAATTAATAATAAAACAGTATAATTGTTAATTATTTTAAGTGCATTTTCAGATTTTTATTTCACATCCCAAGGGCTGGTTTTTGTTTTAAATACATTTTTCATTTTCATTTTATGAGTATTTTATCTGCCGATAAAATTTGTTGCCATACTCTCGTTGTACAAAAGAAATAATAATTTTTTTAAAAGGTTTTCTGTTTTCTGTTTTCTGTTTTTTTTCTAATATTTTATTGTTGAGTGTGTTTTGCCTTGAAAATAATTTGTTTTCTATTGATAATATTTCATATTTTCACTTGTTTTATATTTTATTGAAAATCAATTTAATTTAATATGATTTTATCATGTATTGCAATTTCGGCTTGACATTTTTAATATTATTTTTTTTGTCATGTGAGTAATAGCAAATGTTTTGATGTTTTTTCAATAATTTTTTTATTTTTAAATATAAAATGCCATGTTTTTCCAAAGCAACATATAGAAAAGAGATTGAATGTTTTGACAACTATGAAATGAAGTTATTTCTTTAAAATAATTTCAAAAAACATTTTGCCTAAAAGCATTGAGCTTAAGCTTTGTGTTTCATTAACAAACTACGGCTATTGAACCAAAATTACGGCTAAATTTCTACAGTTGTAATGCGCTTCATAAAAGTAAAGCCATGTTCAAACGATCTTTATTTGTACTTTGCTTTTTCATTCCTAATTCAATATCCAATTACGAGCCGAATTACCTAATTCCCTATACCAAAATTTAAGCTCGAATCACCCAAATTGTAAATTAATACAAAATCAATGTGATCTCTAATTTGTATCGGGTGTTTCCTATTTCTAATACACATTTTACCTGCAAATAACAACCCTTTGAATAAAACTAATAAAAATAGAGGAAAAACCATTAAAACGAAGTACAATGGTACCATGTGAATTTGGATAATGAATTACCCAATGAATGAATAGTTGTAATTCGAAGTAAACATTTTGTAATGAAACTCGAAGAAGTTGCACATTTGTAAACACTCTCGATGAAACTAAGACTTATTGAATCCATTTGTCTTATGAACGCTTTAAAACATATTACCGGTTAAGAAATCATAGTGGAATAGACATTTTGCACAAACAGATTTTGTTTTAGTAAGTTGCTACCACAATGCTAAAATAAACTGAGGTCTATAGAACGAATTCTGAATTCTTTTAGAAGGGGTTTAAGCGTACCTCAGGACCAGCCAAATCTACTGTTGATCGGCTTTAAGGCGTTAAGGCATACCACTTATCATTATGCATATGCCAGCATAAGAAGGGATAAGCTTCTTGAAATTATGATAAGACACCATATATGTATGTAGTTAACACGATATTATCACCGGCGAATATTGATAGTTCAGGTACAATAGGTGTATACGAAGACCCTATGAATCCTAGGACATGTAGATGACATTGTCACATAGAGGCTGTAGAAGCGTAGTACATAGTTTCTCGACAGGCAAAGGTGATAATCAACACAATATTTCACAATTGAAGTTAGGAAATCGATAATTCGAAGATGTTAAAGAGTTCATATACTTTGTCTCAAAGGTTACTTGTGATAAAAACGTGACAGAAGAAAAAAGCTTGGCCAGTCGTTATCTATCCGCATTCTCTAAATATCAAACTCACCAACGAGCCATATCTCTTGTACAAAGATGCGACAGTTACTAGAAAAATCAAGGTGCAAAGGCTGGCTTGGCCAAGTCCACCGTAAGGACGGTAGGGAGGTGTGCAGAAAAGTATTCGAAAATATAAGCCAGAAGAACTCAGAGGAATTTGTGCTGAAAGGACGCTGGAATAATGGAGAGAAATCTGGAAGAAAATTATTGCTGAAGACAGGATATTGTAACAGCCTGTAGCGCCAGTAAAAGTAAAGTATTATTACAATTATCGCGGTATAAAAGTACTGTGACCTTTCGATTTATTTAGTACATCCATTTATATAGGGTTTCCCTGTAGTATTTCCCCAAACCAAATTTCAGGATGTCGGTTGGTGCCAACCGCTATAATTCCCCACCTTCTATCTGATAGACATCCAGATACTTCCTCCTGGAGTGTATCAAGGCCTCACGTGTACCCAGTATGTCCTCCGATGACTTGATATACAAGTCGCAGAATCTGCACATCGGACTCAAGACTATTTCCGTTTTACTCAAATGCCCCTTCATCCTGCAATTACCCTCCAAAAGTCCAGTCAATATCCTCATGTTGCCTCTGGGCATTCCCATGTATGATTCAAATCTCCTCCTGTTGTAGTTACCTAATAGAAATATAGATTGTCTCAAACCCTAATGGCTATAGCCCTAATGGAGTATACGGCTCTCTGGCCCCACCAGTGAAGTGAAAGCTCCCTTTCTGGCCAGTTCATCCGCCCTTCCATTTCCTGGAATTCCCATCTGTCCCAACACCCTGCATAAGCTAACTTTATTGTCCCTGCCCAACTGGTTCAGTTTACCCAGATAATACCACACTAGCCTTGAACCAACCTCATAGGAACCAAGTGCTCGAATGGCTGCTAGACTATCAAACAATATGGCTAAGTTCTGTTCTCTATATTTCCTTTTCACGTTAAATTGAGCACATCTCTCACTTGCATAAACTTACGCCTGGAATATGCTCCCGAATTTTCCCATAGATTCCAAATATTCTCTAATCAGGCCAAGCACTACCGCGTCTGTACCACTTTCGATTTTGTCCCATTCGTGCACCACAATATTGTCTCTTTTCCAAAGGAGTATGTAGCCTCCAAGCCGCTTCACTCACTCCTATTATCCAGTCTCGCCCTGAAGCATTTGCCAAAGTCATAATAAAGTGTCATGGCTCTGTCCACAGCACAACCTCCATCCTTAATACCCCGGTTATGCTTATGCACGCTAAACTTTGTACATTATTCAGCTCTGCCTGGGTTATTCCCAAACTTGTCTGTCCCGTCCATAAATTAAAGTAAGTAAGGCTTACTTTACTAAAAACCTAAGGCTTAAATTAAAGACTTGATATAGATTTACATATAATAATAGGTAAGCTATGAACGGATGGCTTATGAACTTACTAAATACTATTAAGCTAAGAGAACATAGAAGGGTAAATGTATTTATTTGTGTTATGTATTTGTGTTATCATGCAGTGTGTGTAGCAACGTACTAGCATTTACTAAAGTAAAAAAGTTAATAACTAAAAGCTGTAACTTAGTTTACGAATGAAAGAATTCGAAAATCCTAAAGAATATTGTGGAACTAAACTAAAAACAGAAAATATTTAAGAATGTGTTGAGCAGTATTGCCGTTTTGCTTATTTTTAACGAAAACTGGTTATTTTTTTTCGTTGGTGTGTAGATGTGTACAATTTTTGCATTTTGGTTACTTTTTTCTGTATTTCTTTTAATGCTTATTAAAAACGGGATTTTTAGCAACCTTTGGTTATGAGTGTGCCATGACCTGTCACATATCTCTGGTAACATATAGAATGAATCGAACCACTCTATTCTAAAGTGAAAGTTACTTCGATCGAAACTAATGATAGTCGATCGTTGTCCCAATGGATTTATTTCTCATCGACAGTAATGATTGGATGCCGAAACAACATCTTTACATTTCGGACATCAAATTTCTCCTTTCAACATCTCTCGGCATTAACTCGTACGGCACTCATTTCCATTGCTTTTTGGTTAATCCTGCTGCTTCCGAATGTTTTGCCGAAGTAGCTTTTTAAGTTTGAAAATAGCGGTTCAGCCATTTAACGATTTTTTTTTTTCAACTAGTGCTTATTTCGTGAATGGTAACACTTAGCTCATGTCTGATTTGACAGATAATTAGTTTTATACATATACATACATATACATCCAAGACGAGTCACTGTTTGGTGCGGATTTTGGTCCAGAGGCATAATTGAGCCATTCTTTTTCGAAAATGAGCAAGGAGTGGCCGTTACAGTCAATGGCGATCGTTATCGGGCCGTGTTGTACGAATTTTTGTTCACAAAAATTGAAAAGGAGGATATTAGCAACATTTGGACGGCGCTACGTGCCACACAGCCGAAGCTACACTCGATGTTTTGCGCCCTGTTTTTGAAGATCACATTGTCAGCGGTGAACTGATGTCGCTTGGCCACCTCGGCGTCAAAGATAAGTGTTACGCCAACAAGCCAGAGACAACTGACGCTTTAAAGGACAATATTCGTGAAGCCATTGTTGAAATACAGCTGCACACAATCGATAACGTGCTTTAAAATTGGACCGATCGTGTAGGCTACTGCATGGCCAGCCGAGGCCAGTTGAGGCAGCCAGTTGAATGAAATTATTTTCCATTATTAACCGGAAGGATTGTACTTTCAAATAAAAAAATAAAAAATTGAGAAAATATTCAGTAGTTTTTTTATAGCATTTAAAAAAAATAATTATTTGGCGGACCTTTTATTTTTCATAGAGTAATGCCTTCAATTCATTATTTCCGAACAATTTTGCCTGACCTGGGCAGTCTTCCATTTTCACTTCTGAACTGCATAAATAGTCTCTCGTACGTTGAGATCGGGAAACATATTTAGGATAAGCTTTCGTAAACAATCAAAGCAAAAAAAAATTTCGTCATCATATAAATGAAAGATATTTTCTATTGTGCAAAGTTTTTTAATACATAGTTAAAATGTTCAGCACAAGTAGTATACAGAATATGTCTCATCAATTATTCTACCAAGTTTTTTTGACCAGTCTATATACAGTCAATACTGCTATAAAATCCATATATTAAACAATTATTCTTTTTTTGTATTAAAATTAGGATTTAGAATATCGGTTGTTTCGTGGTTACTTTTTAATTGAAACTTGGTTACAAAAAATGCGAAATTGTGGCAATACTGCTGTTGAGGCATGATTGACAAGCAGACTAAAGCCTAATGCAGCTAGTTCGTTACTACGCCTTTTACTCTATAAAAAGCGAAGGTATAGTGCTAGCTATTCTATTCCACCTAGAACTTTAGTCTGTTACCATACAAAAAGTAAGTAGTTTTGGTAACCCTAGTCTTAGGGCTTCGACCATGGTATAGTTTTCTTAAATAACAATATTTCCCTATTTAATACTCAAAAACCAACCTTAATACACTGCACTTCCTAACAACTTTTCCTATTCCCTAGTATGAGTGTGTGTATCTTAAATTAATTCTTTCATAATAAAACAACAATAATTTCTTATTATTTTAATTATGCATAGAAATGTTTGTTTTTAATTTGTTTCCGACATAAATTGGTAGCAGAAAAGGAGAGAAACTCCTACAGGATAAGAAACAAAAAGAAAATTTAAAATTATTCTCATTTATACTGAAAGTTTTCTTCATTTTAATAATAATTTATTATCTTACTGCTAATAATGCCTGTTGCATTTCATGTCATCATTTATGGCCACTAGCTGAGCACACTTGCAAATACAACAAGACTTGCAACCAATAGTAACAAAATAATCATAGCAAACGTAATTATAATTAATAATTGTTGTTATAATCATTAGAATCATAATCATAAAATATAATAAAAATGTTTTCTAAACATTATTTTGTAAGTACAAATACTAAGTGGTAAGTATTTAAGTTGCTGACAAGTTGTATGAAAAATGGAAACAGAAAATATCAAATAAAAATCCAGATTAAATGCAATTTTCTTTTCTTCTCTGCAAAATACTTTCACACACCGCAGTGTAGCACATTTTCTTTTTTTTACAGTCTTAAGACTAAAGCAGTTAGACAGCAGCAATGGCAGCAGTATTTACTGGATGTTGAAGTACATATTTTTAACTGTAACGGTTGAATAATTCCTCTCCATAAACATCTACGACCCATAGATACCGGTGAAAAGGCTACAAATTTTCCTTAACACACACTCACACACACACACACCTACACATAACAATTTTAAAATTTTTTTAAAGCTATTAAATAGTAATTCTTGGTTGGTTGGTTGGTTGCTGCTGTTGAAGCTGCTGCTGTACTTCATAGGTTACTGCTGATCTGTCTGAGCATATCCGTTTTGCTTGGGACACAAGTAAAAACTCGGTAAGTAGTGTAGGATATTTAAAACTTAAAAAAAGAACTACTATTTGCTAATGGATGAGAGTATGCAGCTTATCTCTGAGTAAGTACAGTTGTGGTTAGTTAGTTAGAAATATTTAGATGAAAATGTATTTAAAAGAAGAAAGATATTTTTGTAAATATATATTTAATTACAACCTATACTAACACACAATACTACAAAATAGCACACGAAGGAGCCTATGATAACCACCAGCAGCAAGGCTCCGAACTACTACTACACCATATATAAAGAAGGCGCGGTTTATAGGCAATGACAATATCTATCCTATCCAATCATTTTCTTAGTTGGGTGACAAAAATGATGACAAAGAAACTGAAACATATAAATAAAATAAATGACACGAATTTATTGTTTTGTTTTATAGAGTTTTTTATTTATCTTCAATTTCAACTCTTAGTATAACTTTACTCTATGACTGCTAAATTATAACTGACTGACTAAGCAGAATGTAGCGCCTTTTTATAGAAAATAAACCTAATGTTTCGAATGTTTAAGTAAATTTTACAACCTACTTTTTAACTGCCTTTAAGAATTTGCATTATATATGCGATGTATGGTGGTACTGATAGTACTGTTTAAATAAGTGCGGCATCGAGAGGGTGACCGTAGGCTTGCCACAAACCAATAGAATAACTTTCATAATAAAGTTTATAGCTCTAAATGTACAAATGTTGGTGTATCTTTTTAGGCATTTTCATTTTCGTAGCAATACTGTCTTCTGCAAAAGCTTACTGAACTTAAAATTTATTTATTTTCCTTTATTTGCCTTTCTAATTCCAGAGCGGCGCAGGAAGGCATAACTAGGTTGCTTTTCCATTTGCTTCTCCGTGAGTGTTGCACACGTTGCTTAAAAAGCCGTTTTTAAAAAGAACAAATGAACGTTGAATATTTAAATGCACCCGTTAAGAAATCAGAAAGATTTGGCCGAGTTCGGATGGCCTAAGAACAAGGTAAATGTTAAAACTGTTCAGAATAGATGTGGGTTATCTGATGATTCCATGTAATAATTTCTACAGAAGCTGCAGTTATACAGAGGTGATGGATCTGACTGAACACCTTCTTTGCCATTTTCCGGCATTGCTTGATTTGAGAAGACTCTACGCCAAGTCCTGCATCTAGTGTTGTATACAAGGTTCACGATTTTATACAATTGACTGAGTGGCTGATGAAAAGTGCCAATCATTCATGGCTATCGCATGATTGTGAACATGTTTCTTTCTCTGTCACTCCTCTAGGGAGCATATTCGCTTTCCACAAAGCATCTATAGCTTTGTTTCAGTTTCATTAAACAAGTTGATTTTTTCAAACTAAGCACATTATTAATCCACTGTAGCTCCACATCATACGTTGTGTAGTGGTGAAGATCCTTGCTAAGCTGAGGGTGATCTTTACTTTAAGATTGTAATTTTTTCCAGTAGGTGGCGTTTTCTCCTGATCATTCGTCTGATGTTTGTTATCCTCTCAAGAGGTAAGCTGGAAGGTCTAAGAGCGCGATAGGTCCGGGTCAAGGTTAATTTAGGTTCTTATCAATCTGAAGATTAGTGGTAAGTTTTGTGTGCGAAAGGGAGGTAAGAGTTTAAATTGTATGTCTACCTAATACCAATAACTTGTGCCAAAAAGCCTAGGATAGCGACAGAGTAGATGCTCGATCGTCTCCATTTCCTCCTCATCCTTATACAGTCTACTAAAACCAGTATTACTTGTTTCCCATTTACAAGTCGTTGAACGTCTGCCGAAATGAACCGTAATAACGCCCGTAGCTAGCCTCAGTTCTGACTTGCCTATGGAGAAAATGAAAGATATATTTTCATTAGAGATGACCTATCTGATGGTCCTTGAAACCCTACATCTTGGACCTCACAACGAAGAACACTTCAATTTCGTCAATATAGTGGGACAATGATGACAGTAAGCCTCAGTTCTGACTTACTTATGGAGAGAAGGAAAGATGGTCTTCGATTAGAGATGACTAACTTGAGGAGACCTTGAAATTCTACATCTTGTCTCTCCCAACAAAGAACTCTTTGATTTCGGCTATATAGTGGCACAACGGTAGTCAGTCCGTAGCTCTACTGATTCCCCATTTCGTTCCCCGCAACACCACAGTGACCTGGTTATCCAGCAAGGTCTCACAATCTTTTGCAGCCTTTCGAAGGTCAACCTGAAGTCTTGCTGGATTTGAGAGCTAATGGTAGCATGATCCTTAGAGCTGCCTGACTATCCACAAAGATATTCAGCTGACCCTCAAATGCTCCCAATCATAATTTGGATCACTTCCAGATCTTCTCTGGTATGTATTGAGATTAGTTTGTGTAATACATACTCTGCATCTGAAGGGAATAATTAATGGTTTTGCAGATTCTTATAAATATATGGCAATGAATCTAATGGTCTTCGTGTGTATTTGTTTATGGTTAGTTTTCAGTCTGTCCTAGCCTATAAAACCATTACAAAATACTCATGATTTTCGAACATTTTCCTAATCAAGAACTTTAATTGGAAATGTGCAAAGGCGACTGATGTATGGTATTCCCAATAGGAAAAAGCATTGGGCTCAACATTAGGGACATATATTAGGAGTTCGAAGGTCTTATCTTGTTTTTAGTTGAGCTGAAATTTACAACAACTCCCTCTTTCTAATTGGTTTACCCCAACTGTTTGAGGCACATGCATTCCCCTAAACACAGTAGGATACATATTTCTTTGCAAGGGAAGAAGACAGGCACATCGTGTAAAGCAAAAACAAAAATAAAAAGTAAAAGAAAAAAACTTACGAAAAGGATGTTGTCATA
This sequence comes from Wohlfahrtia magnifica, assembly GCA_023159175.1. NCBI lineage: Eukaryota > Metazoa > Arthropoda > Insecta > Diptera > Sarcophagidae > Wohlfahrtia > Wohlfahrtia magnifica. Next base: position 3,701,242 of record JAKWBJ010000052.1, on the reverse strand, counting down.
ATTCAACATTACAATGGTGGGTGAGAGCAGGGTAGAGGAGTATACTTAACGTTAAAAGTAGTTTTAAAGCATAGCAAATTATTTACAGGAATAAGGAAGTCAAAAAGTGGTTAAAAAACGAAAACAACGGCAATGCTAAACGAGGTTACAAAATACCATTAAAATAGCAGCAGCAACAGCAGGGAAAAAAGACAGGCAAGTCAGTGCAAAAAACTGTGTCAGTTGTAAAAGGAAATGGGAGAGAAAATAAAATTGTTAACAGAGAAAACCTAAAAAAAAGAATTAAAGGATGTTTTAAAGAGCTGAAGATAAAAGAAACCCAAAAATAAAGAACTAATAAATATAAGAGTAGAGTTAAAAAAAAGAAAAATCGCAAGAAAAACAACAACAACCAACTAATAGGCCTTTTAATGTTGCTAACGAAGTTTTGCCATTAATTGTGTAGGCGTTAAAAGTCGTAAAGTATTTTATTGCAAAACTATTTAGAAAAATACATAGCAGAAGCGAGAGAGAGAGATTAAGAGATTATTTTGTTGGTGCAAAACAGAAAAGAAAAATAAGAAAACTTAACAAATAGTTTTGTTATTAAGGTTTAATTGAAAGACATTATTTTAAAACAACACTTTTCTTAATTTCAGCGGGAAACTTCAAAGTAAAATTCCATGGAAGAAATCCAAAGGGTCTTTAAAGGCGAACATTTAAATATAAATTACTTATGGAGGATATTGAAGAGTAAAGCTCCAAAAATTAAGAATTGACGTATTCATTTTGAAAAAGAGCTCATACATGACGATTGGTCCTCAAAGGTTAAACTGAATATGTTTCAACGAACTCAATGTGCGGGAAAGAATTCAGAAGTGTTCAGTTTAACACCGAAGTAAATAACATCTTAAGTTAGTGGGTAGGTAGTGAACTCGGTGCACGCGCAACCCACGCAGCGACCTTTTAGTAAAAGAGGAAAGAAAGTGGAAAATAGAAGAAAGATAATAGAGACTTAAGAAAACCAAGAGAGAAAGAAAGATGTTAAAGAAGTAACAAAATCGAACTCTCCCGAAAACTGGAGTCACCTAACCGGGCAGCTTATGGCAGATATAAATCACTCCAGATCAGAAATCTTAACAGAGGTAACCTCTGAAGGCTACTGAAAAAGATCTGGCACAGGGTGTGTCAGGTTCCCCTTTTCTCATTCCTCATTCTCAAAACATCTATCAGAATACCAAAAGGCTCCCTACTCAGATGCAGGTCTCACTCCATCTTCTCATTATTAGAATATAGTAGACTGGAGAACCTGCAGTCCCCCTGACCACCCGTGACCATTCTACTCAACAACGAAGTCATAGGTGTATCTAGCCAGATCCGCTCTCTTCGTCGCGTTAACTCTTTCCAGCCCATCACAGTTCCCCAGAACCTAACACATTTTGACACTACAACAGTCCAGGAGTAACATGTGGTTGCCTGTTCTTGAGCTTACGTAATGTCCATTAACTCTCTTATAGCAGCCTGACAGTCCACACTAATACAGCCTTGCTTAGCACAAATATCGAAGAATATAAATTAGAGGCATCACCTCAAGAAGATTGTTTTGATACTCAAGAAGTACTTTGTAATGACTGCATGCATTACTCCATGAAGATTGCTGTTAATTTTTAAAGCCACTAAGTCAGCAATTTCAAAATATTACTTATGCAAAAGCAAGGATACTATTTGTACCAGAGAGACCATAACTGAAGATCTTTGCACCGAGTCATAGCTGAAAAATGAATCCATTACGAGAAATCGTATGTGAAGTCTGGACAACCAGCCGAATTAACACCAAAGCCAGATATTCAGGGTGACATGGGCGTGCTCTTTATTTGATGGGCCCAGAAGGATTTCATTTATAATGAGCTACTGAAATCGGGCTAAAGGACAATACTGACTATCTAATAAAGTCATGAGATTATGTCAAATAAAAATCTAATAGATTCATGTCATTTATAAGAACATCTAAACGAAATGTTTGATAGGATGCCACACTGTCATACAAAAAAAAAATTCAAAAACATTTGCTTCACAAAAAGCAACCCTAAAGTCACAGATAATGCTATTTTTTGAAAACTTACAAAAGATTATCAAATCGGACATAACATAATCTGTCACACATACGCACTTTTTGTCCACACCATCACAATTTCTGAACACACATGATTTTTAACATTTCGGACTACTAAATCTGATAGTCACTCATGGCCTTAAGCGATCATAGAGAAGATGTACCTATAGGGTTGCCAGAGTCAACATAGCAATATTCTTGACATTTATAGAAAAAAACTTGACAATCGAAAATATTGGTGTTCGAAAATCTTCGTTTACAAATCGTCGGTGGATGGCTCTAAAATGTAATAACTCCGGTTGAATACGTCGGAATGATTACGGGCGATGAAGTTTCGCAGACGGTAGCATAGCCAAGATTGACACTAGGAGAGATAATGCTGTGTGTCTGGTAGGATTGGAAGGGTATTGTTCATAATGAGCTTCTACAACCTGGTCAAACAATTAATTCTGATCTCTACTGTCAACAATTAAGGATATTGAAGCAAACAATTCAACTAAAACAGCCAGAATTGATAAACAGAAAACGTGTTTTGACACACCTTTAATAACCCGGCCGTATCTTGGATCTTTAGTTTATTATTGTTTCGATCTCTGCAGAACTATCTTAATGGTGTAAAATTTAATTTCCATACAGGCCTGCAAAAAGGAATTGGATCAGTCTTCGACTCAGAAAATCGTCATTAAAATGTTCAATAGCTTTTAAAATATCTTGACATATCATATTTTTTCTTAATTCTTGGCAAGGTGTACAAAATTAAGCTCATCTGGCAGCCATATGTACCGAACACAATTGATTTGTTTAAAGTGAGGAATATCTGAGAAACGCCAAAAATGAAGCCGTAATATTTCATCATGACAACGTTCGGCCACATGTTGCTAGACCAGATTTACCTTATCCGCGATTTATTTCGATCGTTGCTGAATTGCTTGGTTTGTTCTTGGCCTCATAAATTGAGCAGTTCTTTTGCTTCAAAGCCATACGATGCTAGAAAGATGGACAAATATCTTTGTTAACAATGTACCACTGTAGTTTGGTAGGAAAGATTCCCGCCTACCAACCAAGAGATCATCGGTTCAGATCCAGGTCAGAAGTATTACTTCATAATATTGCTAGTATCGCACGAAATTTTCCAAATACACCACGTTTTTAAAATACCATATACTATATTCTAATAGTAGTTGCGATATGTTACTATATTGTTACAATTTAACCGTTTAAAACGTTTGGCACGAATTTAGATATGTTTTACTTTATACAGTCTCTTTACAGACTTTTTTCTTTAACACACAGACGTGGTGGTGTGTTGTCATATGTGTCAATCGGTAATGAGAATTCACTGTGACGTTCATTGGAGTGATCACATATTTAAAGTGTCGAAAGAAGCATTCAAGTGCCTTGGTTTTTTAAGACGGTGCAAGAAATACTTCACTTCATCTGATCTTTTTAATATTTACAAGACCAAGATGGAATACAACTCTCATGTATGGACCGGTGCTTCAAAGTCTATTTAATAGCTTCTCGAACGCGAACAGGAGGGCGCGAAGATGCTCATTAATGACGGTAGGGTAGCCAGCTCTATCGATTCCTTAGAGAACCGTCACAATGTGGCTCATTGTGTTCATTGTTCAATCGGTACTATAACGAAATATGTTCTGACGAAATTAAGGAATTAATTCCTAAATATCGTATATTTTTACGTAGTACTCGTATATCTCGTAGAGCGCCTTCCTTTGTAGTTGATTGTCCATTGAATCACGCAACGCATTAAAGGGAGAATTCGTTCTTTGCACGCACTGTTCGGTTGTGGAACAATCTTCAAGTGAAAGTATTCCCTGCCATTTCCGACATGAGTAAATTCAAATCTAACGTCCATAAGGACTACTCCCTCTGTCCTCCTTCCCACAACCTATTTGCCTAGTAACAGCGCAGTGCACTGCATGGGTAGGAGCCATCCACTGGGTGCTGGTCTTGAGTCAAAAAAAAAACACTTTTACTAACGCCTTAGCTCGACTTTACTCTTTGATTGTTAAGTTACGAGTGACTGTGGCGCCCTTTTATAGTAAATCAACTTCAGATTCGAATGTTCTAACATAATCCACAACCTTCTATTCAGCTACGTTAATTCAAATGTAAAGTTTAATATTCAAAATTGAATTAACAACACCGTTCAAATAAATACATTATTGGCAGTGTAATCGTAGCCCTGACACAAACCAACAGAATAACTTATGTGGGCACAAAAGCTTACTTCCATGAACAGCTATTTTAACAGTTTTCAGAGAGAAATTGAATTAACAACACCGTTCAAATAAATACAGCATTGACAGTGTAATCGTAGCCCTGACACAAGCCAACAGAATAACTTATGTGGGGACAAAAGCTTACTTCCATGAACAGCTATTTTAACAGTTTTCAGAGAGAAATTGAATTAACAACACCGTTCAAATAAATACTGCATTGGCGGTGTAATCGTAGCCCTGACACAAACCAACAGAATAACTTATGTGTGGACAAAAGCTTGCTTCTATGAACAGCTATTTTATTAGTTTTCAGAGAGAAATCTTTACTGAAATAGAACTAAATTAGATAATTCTATCGATTTTAAAAGACTTAGTAAGGTTTAAGTGACTAGAGGTCATTATTATGTCAAACTATAAAACAAAATATTGCGATAATAAAATACCCAATAATATCATTTAATTCTGTCATAGTGAAAAACAGAAAACTGTCCACTTTTAATTATTATTCAATATAAATGCTTTTAATATCTTTTAAACAAGACAAGTAAGTCATTTTATGCCATCAATATCAAATCAAAACTAATAGATTTTCTATGCACTTTTTTAACGAAAAACTTTTTTGAAAAAAAAAATTGCTACAAAATTGTCACAATCTATCAATGGTTTTTCTCTAAATAAACTTTTAATTTAGCAAATAAATATATTTTTATTTATTTATTTATTTTTTTTTATCAAAACAATTTGAATTGTCAACAAAAAAGAAAAAAAAGAATGTTTTTGTTAAAACACATTATCAGAAAAAAAATGTGGCAACACAATACACTTTAGTTATTGGGCTTAAAATAATACACGTTTTTGTCATAGTCGTCGTCTAAAAGCAATAAATATCAATATTTAAATATTTTTTTTTCTTTTTTCTTTCCCTTTTTTGCATTTATTTACATTTTCCTTTTATCTAAACATTTTTCAAAAAACGAATGTCAATAATAAAAATTATTTATTGTATTCATTTGTTGGTTAACATTCATACGATGTTTTTTTTAGACATTTTAATTTAAATATTTCAAATATTCCAACGCGCATACCATCCCCCACATCAAACAACATACGAGTGAGTGTATAGAGAAAGGAAAAATAAAAATAAAAAAGCAATTGCGAATTCAACACAACTGAGACAATAATAAAATAGAAAAAAACAAAACACAACAAAAAACAAATAAAATGTAAAAAAAAATATTAATAGACAAACAACACCAAACGAACCGCAAAATAAACAAACCACCAAACAAAAGCAACAGAAAAGTATAGAGGCAATAAGAGTTGGTAAAGCCACACTACTTGATTCCCTATAACATAATTCTATCGCAACAGATTTCCACTTTTCTTAGCAAAATATTGTGGTTCATGTCCTAGATAAATCTTGAATATACTTATTATACCCAAATTCTCGGTTAACAAAGTCTTCACAACCCGATGGCATATATTTGAGCGACATTGCCACTATGACATTTTCAATAAAAAGCCGTCATCACAATATCAGTGTCATGCAATAAAAACATAGACGACGGCAGGCTACACGACTATAATTGTCGTTAGCAGCATTTGTAGTCGTGTGGTCAGCTACTTAGATATGTTTGAATTGATCCAAAAAACAATTGACGTTTTAATAAATAAAATTCAAGATTAAAATTGCAGCAACTTCTTTCAATGCGCATTTCTTTCTTTATATTTTTACTAGTTAAGACTCGGCGTTCTTCACCATCCCTATCTTTGCTATTTTCTTGAACTTCAATAAAACAAAAACAGTTCCAAATTTTGCCAAATTTATTTTGTTGTCGTGAAGTACAATTGTTCCGGTTAGAAATCAAATATTATTTTATTCATATGGCTGCCGTGGCTGGCCTCACAGTACCCCATTTTATCGGACCAATTTTCGAGTGTATGGAGTAGTATCTCAGCAATGGCATCACGAATTTTATCCTTCAAATGTTCAATTGTTTCTGGTTTGTCATCATAATACTTGTCTTTAACGGCACTCCAATGGTGTCAAATAGCAGCTTCTTGGCGGCCAACTGATATCACCATTTCGGTTAATTAAATGGCCATCAAATGTATGGCAAGGTGTACCATTCTGTTGAAACCAAACATTGTTCACATTAATACCATAAAGAGCGGGTAAAAAAAAATCGTTGACCGTAATGGTTGCGCTGTCCAATGATGGCTCCGCTCCACAAGCCGGACCAAACACTCACTCGTAATGGGTGCATTGACATCTGTAAGACCATGTTTGCATTTTCTGAGCCTCAAATACGGCAATTTTGCTCATTAACGTACCATCCAAGATGAATATAAGCTTCATCCGAAAAGATGATTTTAGGATTTTTTTTTTACTTTTTTGCAATTTTCGACCAATAGTCTTGGTTTGGAAATAAATTTCCAATAAATCCCAACGTTGCTCAAGCGTAAATCGATTCATTTAGTTTAGTGGAGACAATACACGGATTTTTGTGACAGAATAGAATAACATAAGTTTTGTCACATTCGAAATAACCGCTGGTTCAAATTTAAGCCGATAGATGGCCCACCAAATATTATCTTATAATTTTTAGCTCTTTTTCCTCATTTTAGCCCCATTTGGTTCAAGTATAAACATTTAAAGTAGCCAGTAGTTACTCGCAGAAAGATAGTGTAAAAATTTCAAGATAATCGTTTCTGCTTGTACAGTCTTCAAACTAACACACATTCAATTTTATATATAAGACGTATGTGTATGTAGATAGTGGTGTGCCTTCTGCAATAGCCACTTTTTTGCTGATGTGTATAGATAACGAAGCTTAAATAGTTGTCGTGCCCTATATATACAATATTCAACATTTAGTATAAATGGAAGGTGCCACGCCCACTTACCCAATCTCGCTCAATTCCTGACTGATGATGTGTATTGTTCACGACCGTTTTCAATTCTGCTCACTTTTTGTCTGATGATTTGTACTGACTATGAATCTTTTTGAGTCAAATTTGAAGACACTTTCTTTTACCATTTTGAAGACGGTAAGGTGGTAGACATATAAATATTAACTTTGTATGGGCGTGGCATCGCTAAGTTGAAATTTTTGAAATTTGTATAGCGTAAAGTTAATTCCAGACATACAGAGAGATATTGTAAATATTTCAAGAAAATCGGTTCAGCCATTTGGCTGCCTATAGGCACGTAGAAACAAACAAACATACATTCATTTTTATATAAAAGAATATTATTAGGCCAGAAGAAATACATTAATTTTTTATCACTTTTTGATTATCCATATTTTTTAGCATTTTAATTTTTTATTTTTAAAATTTTTCAATTTTGCAGCCAAACAGAATGGAAATAAGCCTAAGTTGGCTACAGCAGCAAAAGTTGTCGTGTAGCCGTGTAGCTGTGTTGCTGTCAAAACAATCGTATTCATATAAACGTGTATATTTTATTTTTTGTAGTTTGTAGCCCGCAGCCTGTCGTCGTCTATGTTTTTAAAGCATCAAGTCGAAATTAGTATGAAATTATCGTAAATGAAAAATTTAATTGATGAATCCATATGACAATGTCACAAACAAAGTGAGTTATGTATGATAACATTATTGAATGTCACCACACTAAAGAAAGCTGAAATTTAGCGACATTGTCTGTTATGAGTCGACTATATGCTAAACGATGCAAGGTTTTGTCTATTACAACACCCTGTTCACGAATAAAGTACTAGTGATTCTTAATGATACCATCTGTTAGGACTCACTAACAAACTGAAAACAAAGATGATCACTATGATGTTCCCCAACGGAACTATACTACAGAATAATGAAAATTTTTACAAAAGTATCGCTAATAGGTTTAATTGAAAACCAAAACGTTCTATATCAAATTAGGTGCGATAAAAGTCCGTTTGCAGCAAATACTGACTCTCTGGTATCTTTCGCTACCAATATTTGTTTTTGCCAAATTTCCTAAAAGGTTATGTAGAAATATGCTCTTACTAAGCCTTGTTACCAGTATCATAACAAACCCTACATACCCTAACAACCTACATGCGTTGGTGTAGTGCGAAAAAATAGGTGTGATTCAGTGTAAGCATGTGTGTTCTTGTATACATATGAGAATATGTATATAAGAGCTATATGTACATTGAGCTATTGTGCCACAAAACAGGTTTAGATATCAAACGAACTTTAAGATTAATAGCAAAAAAAAAAAAGTTAAGAAAACCTACTCTGTATTCAACAACTGTTGCTCGTTGCTGTATATAGAGAACAACAATAATGAAAAAAACCTTCCACAAATTGCCAAAAAATATGTTTTAAACTTCGAAAAAAACGTGACTTGAGGTTGAAAAAAAATAATCGACATTGATAGCAATGAAATAACAGAAACAACAACTACTACACAAAATATCAGATATTTAGTTATTTTTTGTAAAATAATTTGTAATGCTCAATGCTCGCAAAAAAGGAAATCGATTGATTATAAGACAAAGAATATTTAAACTGCTTGAATTCTTAAAAAAGTTTCGAAAGAAATTTTAGGTAATTGAGCTGTGGAAGCAGCAATTGTATACAGTAGGAAATAAAGGATATAAGATTTTTGCCAAAAATAGATAGCAATCAGGACATGTAATCAGGCCTACGGATCAACAAGACAAAACGCTGACAATGTTTATTAACAAAGAGCCGCTCGAAATCGAAATCCCAGAAACTTCAATATATCAGCCAGAGAAGACCTCTTACTTGGATAATATCATTGACAGCAGTGGCAGCTCAACCGTGTATGTAAAGAGGAGGATTGTAAAACGGCGTATAACGCTCGGTCGCCTGGGTTTGAAGATTACTATACATCTTCGGGTGAACAAAACTGAGAATTTTTAACTTGAATCTCAAATCTGTTTCTGCTTGTGATACACAGTCTATAAAGGTTTTCATTAAAATATCACACTGTAAGCTGCTGCATGTGTTCAGGCCTAACATTATTAGCAACGCTGAACTATGGTCCACACACAATCAAAAGACCATAAAAATGAAAATTGGATTGGATTGGCTATACACCACGAAAGCGTCAGAATAACATACCAAAAGCAGCCACTGACTCGAGTCCCCAATCACAGGATGCAAAAGCTAAATTATAGAAATATTGTCGCACCTGGCGTAATATTAAATAGATAAGCTTACATTAAAGTTGTTTGTTAAAGATCTAGGAATGTATGGTATATATACCTCAATACTCTTCTTGATTTATAATAATTTGCAACGTTTTTGTTTTGACTAAGTCAGTTTGCGTAGTGGAACCTTCTACTTTTGGCTTTAGGTAATTTATATTTCCAGACTGCGTTTCAAGCATTTGAATTTTACGCTCTGCATTTTATACTTACGGTCTATATTTAACGAACTTAACAAATTTTCAAAATTTATATTTCCGATTTGCATTTTATACTTCCGGTCTAAGTTTCATGCATCTGAATTATACGGCTTTTCAAAATTTATAATTCCAGTCTATATTTAAATGAATTTGAATTAACAGATTTTCAAAATATAAGTTTCCGGTCTGCATTTTATACTTCCGGTCTATATTTAATGAATTTAATCGATTTTCAAAATTTATACTTCAGGTCCAATTTTATAATTCCGGTCTATATTGATATTAATTTGAATTTTACGGGTTTTCAAAATTTATATTTCCGATCTGCATTTTATGATTCCGGTCTAAATTAATTTATTTCAATTCGACGGATATTCAAAATGTATACTTCCGGTCTGTTTTTTATACGTCTGGTCTATGAATGTAACGGATTTTCAACATTTAGACTTCCGGTCAGTATTTTATACATCCGGTCTATATTGAAATTAATTTGATTGAATTTCCGGTCTGTATTTTATATATCCGGTATATATTGAAATAAATTTGAATTTGATGGATTTTTAAAATATACATTTCCGGTCTGTATTTTATACTTCCGATCTAAATTAATTGATTTGAATTTAAAGGCCTGTATTTTATACTTCAGGGCTGTATTTAACAAATTTGTTTTTAACAGCTTTTCAAACCATATATTTCCGTTTAATATTGAATGAGTTTGAATTAAAAGTCTTTTGAAACTTTATATTTCCGATATTTGTTTCTTTTCCCGGTCTATATTAAATGAATTTGAATTTTTATCTTATACATCATATTTTCACGTTACCTTGCGAGCATTTTTCTGTGGGAATATGGTCAAACGGAAGATTAGGTTGTTATTAAGACAAGTTTCGAAGAACATTTGACCATATTTTGTCATTCTTCCCAGAATGCGTCACAATTGTCGTAGATAATCCATTAATTAAATGGTTTGTTTGTTTGTCATATAATCACGAATAAGTGACTCAACCGATTTTGCTGAAATTTGGAAAACATATAGATCCCTCTAATGAAAATAGGAAAAATTTTTATTGTCAAAATATTATAAATTGAAAAACCATCTATAGTTACTATCTATTCAAAATAAAATAGATCTCTTTAATAAAAACCAGCTCAAAAGCAACAAATTCTTACTGAATAATACCTCTTAAGATTAAATTCTGTATAAAATTAAATAAATTTTCGAGCAAAATAATATGACCAACAAAAATTTCTTATTTCACAGCTTCTCCTTGGTAGCAAAAATAAATTAAAACTTGTAACTGCTTTTGGAATGCGTTCTTGTGCCACTTCTTTAAGAGATCGTTGTTGTCATCGTCTCGTTGATTTTGTATTACCAGTGGTGGCTGGCAGTTCTAAATTCATTTCGTTGTAAATTACAACGTTTTTTTCTACTTTTTTTTGGAAATTTTTTAAGACTATTTTTTGGATTCTTTTTTTCCTTGCTCATAGACGCTGTTATATATGTATTTTATTTCGTTGGTGTTTTTCATTTTTCATTTCGTTTCTTGTTTTTGGTTTATTTTCTTTTTCATAACTTTAGTAATAAAAATTTATTTATTTATTTACAGATTCTTTATAACTTGAGTTTTTGAACAAACGTTTTGCTGGGAGTATTTAAGCGAAGAAAAAAAAAACAGTAATAACAACAACAAAATAACACCGAGGCATGAATAATTTTCAAGTTTTCCACACAAATGAACTCCAAATAGTAGAGAGCGAGTGAAAAAGTAGGATTGAAAATGTATGAATGAATTTACACACACACATACACTTATATATATACGAGTATATACTCGTAAATGAAATTAACACATACTCATACAAGAACAACATGTGCAAATACCAAAGCAAATACATGATGCCTGTTATAAGCAGAGATTCTCAAATACAAATCAAAAAGGTTTTATTTTAGTTGTACGAAGTTTGTTCAGAATACGGGATTCTCGAACTTGTTTTAATATTTGATATCTTTTTTGAAAACTTAAGTTCACGGCTTAACCGTACTGGTGATACATTAATTAATTAATTTGTTATTGGCATGAAGGTCAAAAGTGTTTGCTATGATCAACGATTTTCTAGTGCTGAAAAATAGAAGTCAAAGAATCTACGTCAAAATTTTATACAAAAAGACGAGGTTTTTTCTTATAAACTTGATACTTGGTGCCTTTAATACAACCCTCTATTCCCGGAGACATCCACTACAGTTTAAAGCTACACTGTTTAGATGAAGTACCCTCTTATTACCTACAGATTAAGGACCATTGTACCGGTGTGCCATTAACAGCATGTGTTACAGTGTCAAGTCATGTAACTTTTCTCACATTTTAGCTAATTCTTATTTTCTTTTCTCTAGCCGAAGGTTTTCTTTTCATTAGGACGCCAGACTACTTGGGTGAATCTGGTAGCCCCTATCATTCCTAAGCACAAGGTATAAAAGGTCACCAAAAATCTATTTAAGCTACAAAAACTGGAGTGTAGCAGATAAATAGATAAAAAATGTTTTTACATAGTGTTACGAAACTAAAAACGCCTAAAAAGATGTACTAACATTTAAAGTTAATAACACATTTGTGGCGAACGACGAATTTTTGGTCGCGAATAGTCTTCGCTAAAAATAAAACATATTTGTGTGTATGAAAATGCACACAATCATGCCGTACGCGATGAACTTAAATTAGATTTGATTTTATTTTATTCTCCGGCAAACGAAGAACTAATCAGAAAAGGGTGACCATCTTTTCTTTTAGTTTTTAAGTGTTGTAGTAAATAAAGTTAAATTTTATTTTTAATAATTGTTTTATATTAATTTTAAACCATTTAAATTAAAGACACAGAATATTTAACTATTTGTTTCAAAGAAAGTTCTTATTAATACTTTCTTTTTGAAGCATTATTTTTTATGGTCACTCTATCAGCTGTGGTTGAAAAACAAAAGGAAATTACTGTGGGTAGAGGCAATTTGGAAATTCATAAGTTATTTTATGTAAATAAATAAAAAACAATGGCTGCAAGTGAAATAATATAATCTGGTATCGAAAGACTAAAGAAATGTGCAAGAAGAATGAAATATGCGAGTGAATTGTATTCGTTGTTTTTATCCGTCGTTATTGTGTTTCATATCACGAAATTACATAGTGAATTATAGCTGACGAAATTCTTCAGTCGCTCCAATTGTGTTCCTAGCATAAAGCTTCAAACGTTATTATGGAAGTTATTCTATTGATTTGTTTCAAGCCCACGTTCACCCTGCTAAGGCTGTATTTATTTGTACATTGCTACCAATTCAAATTTGGGTATTAAGACAACATTTGGATTAACGAAGCTGAATATTAGGTTGTAGAACATACTAGAACATTCGAAACTAATGTTAATTTACTATAAAAGGGCGCCACATTCTGCTTAATAAGTCATTCATAATTATACAGTCAAAGAGTAAAGTCATGCTTAGGCGTTAGTAAAAGTATTGAGTTATTTTTTGTATTGAGTGGATGTTAAATAGTTGGACACTGTATAAATATAAGATCGGTTCGTATGTTTTATTTAAAGCAATTTAAAAGAACTCAATTGTTTTAAAAAGGTTAAAACGTAACAATAGTACAAAATCGTAATGTCCCTACTGGCTTTATTAGCTTCAGCTCATTGACTACTGATAAAACGTTGAGGTGGTAAAGAAACTCATCTTATGCCATATTTATACGGCAATGTTTTTTGTTATTTCGCTCTCTTATTCATAATTTAAATTATAACATAATGCTGTGTATTACTTGTGCTTTCCATTTTTATCGGGTGTAAGCCCACTCGAAATTTAATATCCTAACCAATTTTTTCTATTCTTTTTTCGACACAATTTACTGGCAAAAGCAGTAAAAAAAGCAGTAAATAAAAATAATAGAAACAGAAGAAAAACCATCAAAACGAAATACAAAGATATTTTGTGAACGGGCTAGTTCGTAAAGGTAATTCAACCAGCAAATTATATGATTTGAATTTTCGTGTGAACATGGTATTACAAAACCTTAAAATCATTTTTAACGACGTTACTGACGGTATTAGCATTCAAGTGGGCTTGTTTTTTGCAATTCACTCGAAAGTTTTGAGCATGAGAAAACACAATGTTAAGTCTATAACCACATTAAGTGCATTGAAATCTTTAGGTTACGCTTACTTTTTCTTTAATTACTGTAGCATACTGTGGTTTTTAGCATAAGAGCATATGGTCAATAAGAAGTGCTAGCTTCGAGTTTTAAGAATTTTGCCTAAGCAATACAAGAACTACTCAAAATTGTCGCTTATAAAGGGTCCGTCAAATAAATTTTTTTCTTTTTTTAAATGCTATAAAAAAACTACTGAATATTTTCCCAAATTTCTTTTTTTATTTGAAAGTACAATCCTTCCGGTTAATAATGGAAAATAATTTCATACAAATGGCTGCCTCGGCTGGCCATGCAGTAGCTTACACGATCGGTCCAATTTTTAAGCACATTATCGATTGTGTGCAGCTGTATTTCACCAATGGCTTCACGAATATTGTCCTTTAAAGCGTCAATTGTCTCTGGCTTGGTGACGTAACACTTATCTTTGACGACACCACACAAATAATAGTCCAACGGTGTCAAATCGCAGCTCCGAGGTGGCCAAACGACATCAGCTCTGCGGCTGATAATGCGATCTTTAAAAAAAGGGCGCAAAATATCGAGTGTAGCTTCGGCTGTGTGGCACGTAGCGCAGTTCTGTTGAAACCAAATGTTGCTAAAATCCTCCTCTTCAATTTTTGTGAACAAAAATTCGTTCAACATGGCCCGATAACGATCGGGCCACTCCTTGCTCATTTTCGAAGAAAAATAGCCCAAGTCTGCCTCTGGACCAAAATACGCACAAAACAGTGACTCGTCTTGGGTGTATCGGCTTTTCAATGTATGCGTGTGGATTTTCTGTGCCCCAAATGTGACAATTTTACTTGTTTACATACCCACCAAGATCAAAATGAGCTTTTTTTTGGCATAATTGGCATCTTCTGTAAGTCGATCGCAGGCCCAGATTCCCAGCGTTGTTCAAGCGTATACACAACCATATTCGTTCAGCGGAAGGATAAAACTAATTATCTGTCAAATCAGACATGAGCTAAGTATTACCATTCACGAAATAAGCACTAGCTGAAAAAAACGTTAGATGGCGGACCCTTTAGTTTGTATCAAAGACAACACCATAATCATGTTCAGTCCTTGGTAGATACAGAAATTTATTAGTGACCTTTTTCTGCCTTTAAACTGAAAAGACTTATTAAAGTACAGAGACCTTTAACGATGGAGTAGATATAGCTTGCATTACAAAAAGAGCTAATGTCTAGACCAAAGCTTACTTAGCAGAAGCGATTCGAGGATCAAAAATAGAAATTGAGCAAGCTTTTTATGCAGAATATAACAAGTTAGGTTGACCAGATAGTCTAGTATTTAGTGGGCTGGTTAACGGTTCGATTCTCATCGGAGACTCTAAACACCACGTCGAGCATATGGCCTGAGCTACTCTGCTTCTAATAGTTAAAGTATAATATGTAATTGCATATGCAATTTCGAAAAGGCCACATCTCGCACATTGTGGCAAATGCGTTTTTTCGTATCAATGAGTCCCAAATGCTACCCTGCACGTACTACGTTTGAGAAACTGACATCTCTAGCATTCTTTGTACTTTAGAAGTTATGGCAGATAGGACACAACTCTAAGAGATGTGTCCTTTTCGAAATTATTGTTTAAATAAAGAGTACAAAAAATGCAATGCAGCACCGCTTTTGTTTTTTGTTTAACGCGCTTATAGAGACAAAGTACCTATTAATTATCTGAAAATTGCAAATTTGTAAAACTCAAGCAATATGTACCGGCATAATTTATAGAATTTTTAGATGAAATGCTGGAATGGCCAACTGCAAATCAAAGAGAGCTTCCTGTATTGCCTTTAATTTTTTGATACCTAAAATAAAATTTTCTGCAAATTCATATGGTTTTATTCGTGAAGTTTTGTATACTCGGTATCATAAATTTCGAAAAGGGCACATCTCATTAATTTTAAATGTATAAACAAATATATATAGTAGAGTCAATATCCAAATATTTCTGTAATTTTCGGTTAAAAATTAGCCCCAAACATTATAATCCGTATAAAATTTATTGAACTATCATACATCATTAAAAAATAATTAGTTTTTTTCATTTCCTGTAAACTTTAAATATTCGAATAAGTGCCGTTTTCGAAATTGCACATTCAATTGTTAGAATACAATTGAACTAATTAAATATAAGACTTTAATTAGACAATAAAAGTAAAAATAGATATCAAACTTTGTGAAGATTGGTCGGTAGCTACAGCTTCCTTTTTAGGTATTTGCACTTTAAAAAACTGTTGGGAATTGCTGACTTTTTACATATATATTCTATATGGAACACACATAGAGCACCAATGCTTTCAGGCGTTTCTTGAAAATGCAACAAAAATAAATAAAATGAAATAAAATTTTGAAAAACGGAAGCAAAACAAAATCCTCTCAATCCTAAACTTCGTTTAAATAAATATAAGGAATTACTTTAATTTGAAAATATTTTTTATATATTTTTTTTCTTCGTTTTCTGATTAAAAAAATTGATTAAAATTGACAAGCGAGTAATAAAAGTGACAACGAGATAAATTTTCTTTTGAATTTAAATTTAAATAAAAATGTCCGGAAAATAAAGAAATAATTTTATTACTTTAAAATACTATGTAAAATAATTGCAATTGTCACAATGTTTTGCAAAAAATAAAATAAAATTAAATTAAATTAAATATAATAATTTTTATTAATATTAATAATTGTGACAGACATGACAAGCCAAATGAAATGAAATTTTATTAAACAATTTAATTGTATTAATCATTCGTAATTATTTTTTAAAAATGGACAATTTAAATCTTTAATTTATTTTCATAAATTTATTGTCATATTAATATCAATGATGACATTTGCAAATTGTTTCCAAATGTTTTAATTCGTGCAACATGAGAGAACCTTAATTTTAACATTTGTCTGATGCAAGAAAAGTGCAGAATAGGTTAAATTTCGTAAACCCAGAAATGTTAATTTTGCTTTGAAATGAAATTTACTATTAATTTGATATCATTCGTAATTGCTTGTTGTTGAAAAAAATAGAAGAATTACTTAACTAATTCAGAGAATATAATTATGTGGTCATTCAAATATGTATGTAAACCTTAAAAATAATCAAAAAAGCATTTTTTCCATGTTCTGTACACGAAGTGTGTCATTCTTGGTAATAGTTTATTGCCCGAAATATAAAATAAAAATTACAATTAAAATTAATATGGGGTGTTTTTTATAGAGGTATAGAACTTTAAGTTGCAATAAAACAACGATGGATTATTCGATTGACATTAATTTTATTTATCCGAACGATAATCCTGTGGCATTACATTTTAAATATGATTTTTGGCATATGACCGCCTCGACTGACGCGGATGTAGTCCAATCTGGACGTTCAATTTTCGATGATTTTTTCCAACATTTGTGGCCGTATATCGGCAATAACACGGCGAATATTGTCTACCAAATGGTCAAGCGTTTGTGGCTTTACCGCATAGACCAATGACTTTACATAGCCCCACAGAAAGTAGTCTGGCGGTTTTAAGTCACAAAATCTTGGAGGCCAATTCAGAGGTCCAAAAAGTGAAATTAGGCGGTCACCAAACGTGTCTTTCAATAAACCTATTGTGGCACGAGCTGTGTAACATGTTGCGCCGTCTTGTTGAAACCACATCTCCTGGACATCATGGTTATTCAATTCAGGAATAAAAAAGTTAGTAATCATGGCTCTATACCGATCACTTTTGACTGTAACGTTCTGGCCACCATCGGTTTTGAAAAAGTACGGACCAATGATTCCACCAGCTCATAAAGCGCACCAAACAGTCAGTTTTTCTAGATGTGACGGTGTTTCCACATACACTTGACGATTACCTTCACTCCACATATGGGAGTTTTGTTTGTTGACGTAACCATTCAACCAGAAGTGAGCTTCATGGCTAAACAAAATTCTCTTATGAAATTTGAAAATTTAAAAAAAAAAATTGACTTATGACAAATGTAAATTACACTATTTGCAAGCGTTGTTCAGGCGTGCCTCTATTCACAATGAATTGCCAAGCCAAACAGAGGATAAATCACTTGACAGCTGTTAAATCGGTCGCCATCTTGAAAAGTAATGCCAACTTAAAGCTCTGTACCTCTATAAAAACACACGCTACATTAAAACTAATTTGGAACTAATACGCAATTAAATTGGCTACAATTTAATATGAATCTGCTGCAAAAGAAATGCAAAAAATTGTTGAGCTATTATGACATTGATAAGCTTTATTTTACAAAAACAACTACTATATGTACTATTTGTTTGATATTTCCAAGCTGTACACTAGGGATTACTCCACACCAAGAAAAATATCCTTTTGGTCACATTTAAATTACCTATATGAGGTAAGAAGCCATCAAAACCATTACCATACTTGATACAAATCCTTAAGCAGAAATACACAGTCCTTCTGTCTGTGCAACAGTATAATTAATATGAAGTATATGTATGTATGCACATATGTTGGACCACCCAACCATAAAGCACGATTTCAATTGTAACACCTTAACGTAAAGGTTTTTGCCCAACTTAATATGGCATTTCTTTCTTTTCTTTTGTTATCAAATTTAAACAAGCTGGGTCTGTAGGAAATGTGGAAATACCTGTTCAATCTCGCTTAGTTCGTTAGGTGTAGCAGACAAAATCCTGTATTTTTTAGCATGTAGTAGACTCATAACAGACAATGTCGCTAAATTTCATTATAAACCCGACTCATAACAGACAATGCCGATAAATTTCATTATAAACCCGACTCATAACAGACAATGTCGCTAAACTTAAGCTTTCTTTAGTATGATAACATTCAATGACGTTGACATACATAACTTCCTTTGTTGGCGTCATTGTCACGAGGATTCATCAATGGAATTTCTCATTTATGATAACTTCACACAAATTTCTACTTGACACTAATATTGTGACGATAATTCATCAACGAAGATATCATAGTGACAATTTCGTTCAAGTTCGCCAACGGATTCTAAACTTAAACGAACTTGTAAACTTTACCACGAGCATTATGTTTTAACTAAAGGGTGATCCAACCATAATGCGTGATGTTAATTGTGATTCACACCTTAACGTCAAGTCTTTGTCTAACTTACTTTGATATTTCTTTGTTTCAATGTGTGAAAAATTCAACCATGGAGAGGTACACAATTGAGCAGTGCGTTAAGATTGTTGAAGCCTTTTACGTACATGGGCGTTCAAATGAAAATGCATTTTGTGCGCTTCGTGAATTTTTTGGTTAGCATAATGGACCAAATGTGTCCACAATTGGTAGAATTGTGCGTAAATTTCAGCAAACCGGATCTGTAAGAAATGTAGCTCGCATCCATATGATTGTGTAGTGGTGAAGATCTTTGTTAAGTGGTGGTGGTGATCCTTACTTTACCATTGTAATTTTTTCACAGTAGGTTTTCCTACCTCATCGAGATCAGAAAGATTTGACAACATTTGAACGGACATTGGTCTCTTGTCATACATGCATAGTTGCAATGATAAAGAGGAAGAAGAAGCGATAGAATAACTTATCTGTTTTTACTCAGCATTTGAGAAATTAACGCTAACATTGTTTGTTAGGAAAAAATTTTATGGCAAGAATGGCTGACGTAAAGTCGCCAAAGGATTTAGGACGTTATCAGGAGATAACATAAGGTGGCGTAGTGTAGTGGTTAAAGCTCAGGAGACCCAGGTTCGAATCCTAGCAGAGCACATGACGAAGAAATTTTAATTGCGTTTTCGAGTATTAATTAAAGAAACTTCAACCTCCCCTCCAGACAAATCCATCTAAAGAAGCCAACGTCCAGCTTACTTCTGGCAATGATGACAAACATTTGACAAATAATCAGGAGAAAACTCCACTTTTTCGCGAGCTTCAGTATATTAACCAACTACTTAGCTTGAAAAACAACTTGATTTGTAGAGTTTTTGTGTTTAGGTTAGGTTAAAAGGGGCAATCAGACAAAAGTCCAGCACACTTAAGTCCAATAGAGCCCATTGTGATACCCATAAGCTTCCCTCTAACAGTCCGATCAGTTATCTGACCAGTTCGCCCTCTCAATAAATTTATTGATCAGTCCTACAGGAGTCTCCAGTAGAACTTCAATGCCAACAAAATGATCACCGAATATCCTGTACCTAAGTTCCGCCAACTTCAGACATTACTAGAGCATATGTTCCGTGGTTTGCGCCTCCTCCTCTAAACAGCACCTACATAGAACAGAGTACTACATGTAAGTGCCCCTATTACCGCAGATATCCTGCCTCTCGGCAAGTTCAGCAGTTGCCTAGGCCTCTTCTTTTTAACCCTCGGCTAGAGAGTTCTAACTTGTCTACAAGTTGGAGCTCGCCTCCACCTTTCATCAAATACACCATCGGCTCATAGTCCCATACGTAGACGGCAGGTAGAGATCGGTATACCTAGTCCCTCCGCCGCCGAAAGATTCCTAGCCACAGTGCCCAGTCTAGCCAGCTCATCCACTACCCAGATGAGATTGATATCAAAGCACTCAGACATCACTTCCAATAATGAGTGACATTTCCTCACTCTAAGAGGTTTAGTATACATAGCCCCTAGGGATCTAATAGCAAACTGACTGTCCGTATAAATGCAGACCTTCCAGATCGTTGACACTAGCCCGCAGTAGTTCAGCAACCTCACAGATAACAGCCACCTCTGTCTCTGTCTGCATGGTCCCGCAATCTGTATGACCTATTTACATTAAGATCAAGAGAATGGACACAATAACCTACTCGATCATCCAGCTTTGACCCGTCCGTGAGGAATCGGATACTTCCCGTGTCTTTCTCCAACGACTTTTTCCAGGTACTTCTATTCGGAATAGAAGATCTTAGATTGGTCGTTGGTAATTGGCACGGGATACAGTAGTCCGTTCTAACGAAAGCAAACCTATCCGGTGCAGCAGCTCAGCGGAATTCTCCGATTATCTGGGACCACATTCCCTGATTCTCAGCAGAGTCATGGAACCAGTCGATTCGTCATGATATCCGGTGTCCAGATATTCGTAATGGCACAGAGCGCCAAACCTGGCGTCGTATGCAGTGCTCCACCAACACCAATTAATGCCGATCTTTGCACCCTCATCAAGGAGTTAAATATATACTTGCTATGTAAGGATTTACACCAAACCACAATACAATAGAAAAGTATAGGCCTGATTATAGCCGTATAAATTCCACATTGTCACTTTTGGAGAGAGTCCCCAACGCCTGCCAATAGCAACTTTGCAGCAGTATAAAGCAACCGACTTTTGGAACGTTACTTTACCTAAAACGAACTTGGTGTACATGTCGAGAGCAGCAAACGTGGCTGCTTGATCTCTGGATTGAGCCGATAAGTAGACTTAAGCCCTACTGTTATAGCTAGACAGGTCAGTTTCTGTAACACGAATATTTTTTGTTAAATTTTTACCAAGAAAAAATAGTTTTTTAAACTCTTAACTTAACTCCATGTAGAAATTAATGCCATGGGAATTATTTGAACCTTAAAAGAAACTTAAGTTGTCTCTCTCTTTCTCTCTCTTCTGATAATTCCATCAGAATGCTTGAACACTTGATATATTTTTGATGACCCATAATCCTCTATAAACCAAAAAGACAAAAATAAAAAAACAAAGAAAAAAAATTTTAAGAAAAGTAAGAAAACCTAATAACAATACAAGATGAATTTGCAGAAATAAAGAAGTAAAGTGAGAATAGAAAGAAAAAATCTCAGAAAAGAAATTCTAATGACTTTTTCTTCTTCAACTGGTACAAGTACTACTCGTCGTATGTGTATAGTCATCAGCTTACTGACACTATTGTTGGCACTGGTGCTAGTGCTGGTGCCGGTAGAGATGCTGAAGATGTTTCTGGTCTAGAAACATTGGTAAAAAGCAAAACCGAATAGAAATCTTTTCACAATGACACTGACTAACAATTATGATGGATGGCGATGATGACGATGACAACAATGGCGATGATGACCATGGTGCTTATGGTTACTTCAAAAAAAAAAAAAAAGAAAAACGAAAGATATGTTGCCCATTTCTAAAGCCTGCTTTCTTTTACAATGACTATGAAACATGAAATATATGTTTTTTAATGGCGATGTTGATGGCTATGATGATGTTATTTCCACGATGATGTTGCAATTTATTCTTTCGTGTCTTTAAAATATGAATGGGTTACCATATAAGAGAGAGCCTAGACAATTTGTCTATTTTCTCTGTCCTTCTTATGAAAGTGATTTCTTTTTTAGGTTTCTGGCATACCTAGGCAAGTACCTATGGTCTCTCTTATCATAACATTCTTTCAACGGCTCTTGAAACACTTTGTTTTTCTTGAATTTATAACTCGTTTTTTTTCTATATCTTTGTTTTTTGGTCTGTTTTTATCTGGAATATTTCCAGTTTTTCCTTTTTTTTCTTATGGCATAAATTAAAAATCTTGCTAATGAACATGTTATTTTGTAACTTGTTGTTTTTGTAATCATATATCATCATCAACAACATGTCCATCCATCATTGATCTGTTTTAACAACAAAAAATTTTGTTTTGTTTCAGAATATAGTGACTTGAAAGGACATTGTAATTAAACTTCAAAACAATATTCCACCATAGACTGAACGATAAACCCTGCAAAAAGAATGAAAAAAGTATATATTCAAGTTCATATTGTTGTTGTTAGTGTTGCTGCTATAATACTTTGATAAATAAATTGCTAACGAATCATAATTGTTCTTGTCTACAATGGTAAGAACATAATAAGCGAAAAAATTTAAATATAGTGGGACAAAAGTAGGAAAATTTTGAAAGTTCTATACTAAATTTAAAAAGGTTTTATGAAATGGCCATGCAAAGCTTATTTCAGCCAAGCGGTCACATCGAAAATTTTGTGCGACAGTAGAGTTAATTGTACGTGGGTAGTTTGATAATTTTCTTTTAAGAAGATGGCGTAAAATTGAATTTTATCGCTTAATATGTCTTCATTTCTGCTCAATAAATATAGTTCAGCATTTTCTTTAATTAATGCAAATATATAATGGAGACGTCTCTAGGCCCTCAAATCGGGCTCTTGTTTCAATGATAACCTCTTTCTTTGAACCAAATCTTTGCTTATCCAGACATTTTTGAGATTTAACAACATAAAATAATCCACAGAGGCTAAATCTGGAGATTTACTGGTTTGAAAAAACCTTTTCCAGTTAGTGAATATAAATTATACCGAATGTATCAAAAAAAGGATACAGAGTTCGCAATTTTCAAATTGGAACCAATTTTCAAATTTCCAATTGTTTGGGTTAGGCTGGATATCTTTGGTCGATGTATTAGAAGGCTCAATTTTGTTAACAGCATAAGTGCACATGTGTTATCGTCAGGATCTGGTTAAGAAGTGAACTGTCTTCTTTCTTTCAATCGCATGGCCACCCATCGAACTATTGCAGTTCTCACAGGCCATTGCCCAATCAGAATATAAGCCGTTAGACTTGCAATTTCCTCTTATGACTTCTGCGCCAGCTGCAGTTCTAAAGAAAAGTCTTGTCATCTTTGACTGTACTCTGCAGGATAAGATTTGATTGGTTCGAAGAGGCCCAACTGGCCATGGCACTACGTCCTGGAAATATCGCTTTAAATTTGAACCAGCGGTTATTTCGAATATGGCCATACTTATGTCATTCTATTCTGTCACAAAATTCAGTATATTATCCCCACTAACGAAATGAATCGATTTACACTCGAGCAACGTTGCGATTTATTAAAAATGAAACTTATTTCCAAAACAAAGACAAAAAAAAAAATCATTTTCATTTGCCATGTTTGGCGCTCAGAAAACCCAAGTGTGGTCTTACAGAAGCCAATGCACCCATTACGAAAGCCTGTTTAGTGCAGCTTGTGGAATGGAGGCCCATATTTGTTTGAAAATGAAAAAACCATTACAGTCTCATGCCACAATCGATTTATTGCATTAAACGTTTGATGGCCGTTTAGTTAGCCGAAATGGTGGCATCAGTTGGTCGCCAAGAAGCTGCTATTTGACACCGTTGGACTATTATCTGTGTGTCGCCCTTAAAGACAATTGTTATGCTGCTAAACCAGAGACAATTGAGCATTTGAAGGCCAACATTCGTGATGCCATTGCCGAGATACGGCCCCATACACTCGAAAAAGTTATCGAAAATTGTGAGGCCAGCCGCTACAGCCAAATGAATTAAATAATATTTCATTTGTAACCGGAACAATTATACTTCACAACAACAAACTAAATTTGGCCAAATATCAACCCGGTTTTTTTTTATTTCATTTTTTAATTTAAACTTTAGATTATTTCGGTCCGTTTTTTAGCTCAAACAAGATAATGAATTAAAAAATTTATCAAAAAAAAAAATTATCGAATCATTTACTTACTTACTTCTTTGCCCCACCTCTGAGTCAATATCAGAATCCCGGCTCAGAAAAACTTCTCGTCTTTTAAGGCGATAAACTCTGAAGCTAATTTTAGATTTCTTCAAAAGAAGTGATTCTGTGATATGCCAAAAGACATTGTATCCGTCGAAATAGCTACTAGTCAGAAGGAGCAATGTTTGGAGAATACGACGGATGCGACATTTGATCACTTCAAACATTTGTTTGGCAATTTTTGCGCATTGAGACCGAGCGTTGTCATGTAAAAGGAAAACTTGCCTGTTGTTATATTCCGGACGTTTTTCTCATAATACACTGTTCAAAGTAATTGCAGTCTGCTCTGATCACCGTGTTTTAGCAGCTCACAGTACATAATGCCGACTTGATCCCACTAAGAGTGCAAAATTGCGTTATGAATGCTAAAACAACGTAATTATACTAACAAACAAAAAATATTGTCAAAATGAACGAAATTTGGAAGCAGTTATAAAACTGCTGGGTTTTTGCCAATCCTGGGTGATATTCGTGTTGCACTGAAGTACCAGTCTCAAGTCTATATAGTCCGAAGAAAGGGACCTTAGTGCCGCTTGATTATCGGAATATATATTAATAGAAGCGCCACTGATCTCACGCTCTATATAAATCCGTGCACAGATGGAAGTTGATTGAATCTCTGACTGGAAAACTCTGAGTCAGAAAGCACTCCGGGAACCCATGGACACATGGGTTCATAGACTTTGGTATTGGGCCCGAAAGTCAATATAGCACTGTAAACAGTTAGGGTTAACACTCACATATAAAAACCATTATTTTGGAATCGAAATGTTTTCCTATAGAGACTATTTGATTCGCGGGCTAGCTCATACAGTTGTTGTATCACAATGGGTTAAACTTCTGGCATAAGTAGGATCTTACCGTTTAAGCAAGGTCCGCCATCTAAACTAACCTAACCTATTCCAAAAAATAAAATTGTGAACAAGAACTTGTTGGCAGACAGTACCACAATAGCTTTATTTGATACACTGTTTTGATTGTTTTTTTGGCCTAACTGTGTTGTGACAAATGCTCGTTTCGTCCACTGTTGCAACACAGAACAAAAATTAATTGTACCTATACATTGTCAAACACTTAATTTAGGTGATCACACGGTTTTGCTCATGAATAGATTTCTTATATATTTTCTATATTTACTCTTGCAAATATGGATTTTAATGACTATTTCTGGCGTCAGTCTCAATGTGTTTGGCGTATTTGCTGCCTTATTTTTTTTTTCTTTTTTGTAATCTGTTACAAAAATGTTGAATTTCATCTTTTTTCATTTTCTTTCAAATTAAGAAAAAAATTTTTTTTTTTAATAAACCTGTTTCAGTCCTCCATACCTCTATGCTTTTATATTCCCTTCAAACTCATTTCCATAATCATTGTTTAAAAATTTATAATTTTATTATCATTTACGATGACGATGATAACGTCAACTATTTTCTTTTATTTACCGCAATATTTTCTTGGTAAATATTTTCAAGTGCTTTTCGATTTTTCTTTCTTGTTTTAAACATTAGAGTGCCATTGTTGATTATTATCCTTTAATATTATTATTTAATAATAATAATTTTTAGCTTTTTTGTTTTAAATACCACAACATGCTCATGCAGCAACATAGAAACGCTAATATCAACAGCTGTCGCTACTGCTGCTGATAATGTTGTCTACTGCATTTTAATATAAGGTCCGCCATATATTTTTTTTTTTTTTTTTTGAGAATGATATAAAAAAAAACTACTGAATATTTTCTCAAATTTCTTTTTTTATTCGAAAGTACAATCCTTCCGGTTATTAATGGAAAATAATTTCATTCAAATTGCTGCCTAGGCTGGCCATGCAATAGCCTACACGGTCGGTCCAATTTTTATGCACATTATCGATTGTGTGCAGCTGTATTTCACCAATGGCTTCACGAATATTGTCCTTTAAAGCGTCAATTGGCGTAACACTTATCTCTGACGGCACCCCACAAATAATAGTCCAAAGGTGTCAAATCGCAGCTCCGAGGTGGCCAAACGACATCAACTCTGCGGCTGATAATGCGATCTTCAAAAACAGGGCGCAAAACATCGAGTCTAGCTTCGGCTGTGTGGCACGTAGCGCCGTCCTGTGGAAACCAAATGTTGCTAATATCCTCCTCTTCAATTTTTGTGAACAAAAATTCGTTCAACATGGCCCGATAACGATCGCCATTGACTGTAACGGCCACTCCTTGACTCATTTTCGAAGAAAAATGGCCCAATTATGCCTCTGGATCAAAATCCGCACCAAACAGTGACTCGTCTTGGGCGTATCGGCTTTTCAGTGTATGCGTGCGGGTTTGCTGTGCCACAAATGCGACAATTTTGCTTGTTTACATACCCGCCAAGATCAAAATGAGCTTCATCTGCAACATTAAGTGTCCAGGTCCATATCCTCCATTTCTGGCCAGAAGAAGTTAGCTATCATCTCGCGATAGCGAACACCATTCACACCTAGTAACTGCTAGGCCCATCTCATTTTCAAAGAAGTACGATCCGATGACGCTGCCAGCCCATAGACAAACTGCGTGAGCATGTACCCTGGCAGACCCGGATTGCTGAAATTTTCGCACTATTCTCCCGATTGTGGATACATTTGGTCGATTATTCCGACCAAAAAAATAACGAAGTGCACGATATACATTTTTGTTTGAACATTCATTTTTGCTAAAGGCTTCAACAATCTTAAAGCGCTGCACAATTGTATACCTCTCCATGGTTGATATGTCAAACACTGTAGCAAAGAAATATCAAAGTAAGTTGGGCAAAAAGCTTGACGTTAAGGTGTGACTCACAATTAACATCGTACATTATGGTTGGGCCACACTTTAGTTAAAACACAATGCTCGCAGTAAAGTTTACAAAGTTCGTTGTAGTAAATATGTCTATATGTGCTTTAAGGTAAAAAACCATTGGCGGACTTGAACGACGTTGTCACTATGATAGTTTAATTGATGAATCATCGTCACACAATACCAGCGTCAAATAGAAATTTGTGTGAAATTATCATAAATGAAAAATTCCATTGATGAATCCTCGTGACAATGACACAAACACAGGGAGTTATGTATGATACATCATTGAGTGTCACCATACTAATGAAAGCTAAAGTTTAGCGACTTCATCTTGAAATTTAGCGGCGTTGTCTGTTATGAGTGGGGCTTATAATGAAATTTACCGACTTTGTCTGTTATGAGTCCACTACATGCTACAAGATACAGGATTTGTCTGCTATACCTACTCGCCAAAGAATAAAGCACAATGATTGATGATTGTCTGCTGGGACTCACTAGTGAACGGACGTCTGGATAACAAAATCTACTCCTGCCATCTATGACAATTACAATTACTTTTATGACAATTACAAGTACTTTTAACTACTCAGTCATCAATGCTTTACTATTGTCAGCGTTTGTCACGATAATTTACTATGACGTTTACCACTGAGAAAGTAAGTAATTATTTACGGCCATATGCAAAAAGACTTTACAAAGCTTGTTAAATCTTCGTTAAGCAAAATTCCTTAATGTTGTTTGCAAAAACGATTATTAGCTTTATGTCCCTTAGTAGGAAGGGATTCTGTTTACTTTTTTTTGACGCATAAAATATCAGTATTTTAAGATGAAGTGAATTATTTTTGTTTTTGTTTAGTTTTTAATTTTGGTTAATACTGAATTAATCTCTTAATTTATAAGCCTCTTAAACTGTTATTAAACATTTTAATTTCTACTTAAATCTTTCCTGTAATAAAAGCTTTAATGCAGATAAACCAACTGTTTACTTTTTTTTGACGCTCACAGTATGTTCGACGTAGTGTTAAGAGGCTCTGGTGAGAATCGAACCTATTGTGAGCTTACAGACTATCACACTATAGCATAGTACTTAATTTACTTGATTTTGGATTAACGCAAGAGTTTTTCTACAAAAAATTATTGACATTGAAACCGTCACTTTTAAACAATCTAAACCACTCACAACACCCACAGCGATTACCTTAAAAAAAATCAAGGTTTCTTTTGGAAAAGCACTTTCGATATATGACGTTAACGTTTCAACATGTTAATTATAGAAGAATAGTTTCACGTGGCATTGTTGTAGGAATTAATTAACTGGGAATTTCCTCTAAAACCCAATTAAATTTCTATAAGTATTTCTCTTTCTACTTCATTCATTTACAATTCTTTTGCTTGGTATTTCAAGAAGAAATATTTATTTTAAATATTTTAAGTTACCTGATGATGTATTTTTACAAAATTAAAAAAAAAATGTTTAAAAAGTAAATATTTTCACAAACAATTTAAATTCTGTTCATAGTCTCATGTTATTTTGTTGCAGTTGTGTAGTCTTTTAATTTGCCTTGTAAATCTTCTAAATTCCTTTTAAAGTTTACATTTTGTTTTGAGCTAACTTTTCGATTTAAAAACAATTCCTGTAATTTCCGGATTTTAAATTGTACTCTCACCTCCATCCCTTTCCATGCCTTACCTTAACACTATAGCCTACACAAATCCTCGACCAACATGTTGCACGGCTACAACAAGTATTTTTCCAACATTTATGTGGAAATATTGTCTCACAAGTTGGGCTGGTTGGTAGGTTGGTTGGTGTTGAAGCAACTTCATAAATATTTTATGGTTAAATTCTTAGTATAGGCACACTATAATATATACGGGTGAGAGTGTATGTATGTGTGTAACTGTATGTGATTGTGGTAACCAAAAGGAACATATACATATTAAATATTTAACATGTGCATATATGAATGAATATAAACTTATGTCTATGCATGTATGTATATTTGTGCTGATTTAAAAGCTTGTTGCATGTTGTTTTATGAGGCTAAAAAGTATTTCTTTGAAGTTGTTCAAAATTTGTACATTTTCTGCGTATGTGTACGTATGTGTTTGTGTGTGTGTTTAAAAGACAACCTACTAAAAGTACAATAAACAGGCAAACAAACAAACTGGCTTAGGATTTTTTAGTTGTGGTTAAAACTTGTATTTTTACATCATTTTGCATTTGTATTAATGGGGATGAGTGAGAGAGAGAGAGAACACAACTCAGCATAAATACTGTGTATCTGTGTGTAAAAGCACAATGTGCATCAAAAAAAAAAAAAAATAGCACTCGCTATACCCCCACCATACACTCTAGGAAAAACGTGTAGGAATTTCATAAAATGCTTTATAATCACAGGACTGAGGTGTGTATTGTATTTGTTGAGATTTGTTTATGTTTGTCGACGTTAAAAATGATTTTAAAGGCAATAAAAAGATTGGTAACAATTTTTGAACCTTTACATCTGTTACCAGAATATACCATAGTTTATCCACATAGTTCTCAGAAATAGATAGGAGATTAGAGGTGCGTATTCCTTCCGCTCTAAATGGAATCTTGTCGATCCCTCAACGACTTCAAAATCAGGACCTACATGAATGGCTCAAAGATGAAATATGATATTGGATCCGGAGTTTCTCGTTGGAGGTTAACCTGAATCACTACAAGAGTCACCCTAACGCCTCGAGTGTTTTGCAGGCGGAAACATTGGCGAATTAGGAAGCATGCTTACTATTACTATTGTATTTGCGTGAGTAGCCGAGTGGTCATCCTTGCCCTAAAATTATGCAATACCACCACCTTTCGGTTGGTGAGAGTGTGCATAGACACAGTGAAGACACCCTCAGTCTCTTTTCTGAAGCGACCAAAGTTTAATTGGCTCCCTATATGTATACACCCAAACGAAAACGAAAATATTCAACAGAGTATAACAAATAAACAACAATTGTATTCAGTTGTGTGATAGCTTTTAATGAGAGCACATGTATGTCACTTTGCGTATTAAAATTGTTTGGTTTGTTGTTTACTTTTTACATTTTTTCTCTTAAACGCACACTACAAAAATTTCCTACTACTATTGCTACAAATGCTGTTTCCTCATAAGCTACCCTTACTATGGATTCTAGGACACCGTGACTTCTACGCGAATGAGCGTACAGACGAGTTGGCTGAAGCGTGATCGTCATCAAGTGGGAGAAGGTCGTCTTCGATGTCATATCCCATCTTAATGTGGTGTTCATTAGGAGGGCAACAGATCTGCTAAGCAAACTGTAGACCGGAAGGGTTGCAATAGATCGTAAGGGTCGCAGTGTCCTGCAACACTGCAGCTTTATTACAGCTCTAACATTAAAACGCATGGTGAAATGGAATTTGAAAGAACCTATTTGTTGTGTAGCATATTGCAATGCTTACTTTTAATTCAGCTCAGCTATGTAAACAACTTCTACTGTGCTCGATTTCAGTTTTAAAACTGAACCAGATCAATTTTGTCTATCATGGTATATTTTTTGTCTCTCACAACTAAATAAAAGTGCTTCTATGAACTAGTCCTTTAAGTTCATTATAGTTGTTTATATTCTAACATGATTTTACTCGACATGCAAGTGGCCACCATAGTGTGACTATGTCCTTTACGTCCTATAATTATATCTCTAACACCAAAAAGGCACGGCAAAAAAAATTATTTATCAGAGTTACTTTTGTAGCTTTCATTTCTTTCTAGTTCAGCGTACTTAAATAAACGACTTCAGCCTAAATATTAAGCTAATATAGCTTAGACTTATAACAAACATTTTTATTTATGTTATTTTTTCATCCTTTCAACGTCTAAATGGAAGTGATTTTGTGAACCAGTTCTTATAGTTCTTCTTCCTCTCTTCTTTATATTCTACCATAGATACAAACGTCCTTTTAAAACACACCTAACATATAAATGCATGGAAAAATTATATTTAAAAAAGCTATATATCAGAGTAAGTTTTTGCAGCTCATTGCAAAAGGCGCTTTTTTAGTTCAGCTCACTTAAATAAACAACTTTTTAGCTGCCTTACCTTAGGTTTAAAGTTTGAGCTAGTTCAGTTCAGATGTCTGCCATACGCTTTTATTTGTTCCACTTTGTTAATTGTCATTTATACATCTAAATGAAAGTCATTTTGTGACCCAGTTCTTATAGTTCACCACTATTACAATGACACCAAAATGCAAGGCGAAATGATATTTAAAAAAAAAAAAACTATTTATCAGAGTTAGTTTTTGTTGCTAATTGCAATGAGCCTTTTTTATGTCAGCTGCTTTACTGGAGTTTTAATATTGAGCTAGTTCAGTTTAGACTTACACCGTACATTTTCGTCTTTTTTAGTCCTTTAAACATCTAAATGAAAGTGAATTTGTGAACTAGTTCTTATAGCTCATTTTAGTTTTTTACAGTCTACCAAGATTTCACCATGAGTGTAGACGTTATGTTGGTAGAATTTATATTTTAATGCCGCTGTCGTAGTCGTTGATGGTTAATGCTGCAGTTAAAGTTGCAGCCTTTCGGTTTTTTTCCTCCATTAAAATTTTTTCTGGATTTTAAAATCTGTCTAGTGTCTATCCATAACGTGCATTTATTTTTAGTTAAAATGCCAGTTTTTTGCTCTCCCTTTCCCTGTACTTTTATTCCCCCATTTTAGTATTCTTTGTTGAATCTAAAAACAAACAAAAAACTAAAAACCAGAAACACGTTCTAGTTTAACAGCATCACCAGGAGAAGGGGTGATCTAAGTGAAGTGGAGTATGTAACTGGGTATCTTGTCTATATGCAGCAGTTGTACGATGCAAAAAATATAAATCTGTCGATGTTACTTTGCTTTCCTCATTTTTTTCTAATATTTTTTTATTACCAAATGTTCTTATTTTTCCAGAGAAAAAAACCGGAAAATGGTCTATTTAGAGTTACATGTACTACATATATATACAGAACCACTTTTTTTATTGCTTTTATTATTGTTCGCAAATATAACATTGAGGTTCAATTCGCACGTACTGTAGGCGGCAAAAGGAGAGCGAGCGTAAGTTATGGTAACATGAAGTTTTAAGACATGAAAACAACCACAGCAATAACAACAACGTATTCTGGTTATTTAAAATTCAATTATGACATGTAGAGAATATGTTGTGGTAGTTAGTAAAAAAAAATTCTCTCGAAAATCGTTACAATTGCATAGAAACCGAAATAAAAAATAAAAAAAAAACAATATTTGTTTGCCAAGAAAACTGTATTTGAAAATGTTGTTCATAAAGGAAATATAAATCAAAACTAATCTGATTTTATTTTCTTTCTTTTTTTCTCTAAATCAGTAAAACCTGTTGCCTTTAGACACAGACTTTTAAACTGCTTTGCCAATATTCATACGCTCGTTATAATATAAAAAAGTATGTGGAACAGGTTATTTACATACAAAAAACAATAACAAGATATAAATTCTTAAAAACTCGTAAAATGTATAAATTGCAAATGAATAGGTCGTTTGTTACCAACTGTTGCCCTCATTGTAACCCTCATTGCTTTACACATATGCATTATGATTGGCTACAGCGGCTTCTTTTAGTCTTCTCTCGTCTCACCATCATTTGGTGGCACCAAATAAAAGTTTTCAAAACAATATAATCGGCTTGAACCCTGATATTGCCATCAAATATGAAAAGATAAAAGATATTATTATTTTTGTTGTTATTCAATATTATATTAAATAAACATTTACAAAGTATTTATACTTGACAAGCAGAGGTTCCCAATAGTTTAAAAAAAATTTTGTGACCCAAATAGACATTAATTTGAAATTAATACATTGTTTTTAGGCTGAAATACAATTAGCTTTAGTATATTACAAAATGACGGCTTTACTCGTCAGATGTTTTCGGTTATAAATGCACACGACGGCTATGAACGTCCTAGTTATTTGATTAATAAGAAGATTAATTTGAAGAAACATCAGTTGTATAAAGTGCAGTATTTACTCCTGTCACCGTGGCCTTGGAAACAACTTTTAAATAAATCTGTGCAATTCTACAAAATGACGGCTTTCTTCGTCAGATCGTTTCCGTTCTAAAGGCACTTGGCGGTATTGAACGTCCCAAAGATTTGAGTAGTAAATAAGAAACGTTAATTGTATCAAGAACAGTGTTTACACTTTTCCTCGTGGTATTTGAAAACATTTTTCCAGTCATTCTGTACAATGTTCAAATCTTTCGGATATTAGGACTGCTTTCCTTGGCAGTCCATTTTTGTATGCCATATTGGATCTAGCTGATATATATATCAGCGGTCTGTGTTCTTTTGTAGAACAAGTAGGTCCACATGGATACTACATGCACCTTTTTCTGGCCATCACTGAGGGATCAACACATGTACCCAAATAACATGTGTCTGACTACGCATTGAAACTAACAAATAACTCCAAATATAGCATACGCATTAGTGACACTATTGCGCATAATAACAATTTTACAAATATAATCCAAGTATGTCAGAGAGTGGCGTGGTATAGTGCTTAGAACGCACGCATAGAACACATGCGGTCCAGGTTCCAATTCAGCAGAGAATATGACGAAAAAATTTAATTGCGGCTGCGAGTGTTTAATAAAGAGAATTCAACCTCCCTCTAGACAACTCCATATAAAAGAAGTACCCCTGACCTTACAGTTTACTTCTGGCGATGATGGCAAACATTACATCAACAAAAAACACCACCTACTGGGAAAAAAAATTACAATACTAAGTAAGATTCACAACCACCACTTAGCAAGGACTTTCACCACTACACAATCATATGGAGACTGGCTGCAATAGATTAATCATCAACTTAGTTTGAAAATTAACTTGATAAATGAAACTGGAATCAAGAAAAAAAATTCAAGTATGCAGACGGGTTCAAGTATAGATCTGGTAAAAGTGGTTAGGAAAATAGTTGCATATTTTCTGACTTCGCCTATTAAGAGTCTGAAAAGGAAAGATCAAGTAAATCAAGAACTAAAAAGAAATTTTAGCTGGACAGCTAAAAGTCAATAGTTAAATTGAACTAGTTCGTTCATGAACTGCCTAACTCTACTTGAGTTAGAGATTCCGTGAAAAATAGAAGATAGTTTTCTCTGTAGATTGCTGCTTGAATAGAAAAAATAGTTCCTCAAGGTAAGAATCAATGCCCTGATAATGCAGTGTCCCTGTTATTACGTACCAGAATGGCCTCGTTTAGGTTTCTGCACGATGTTTATATTAGCTTAGCTGGGACATATATAGTGTGCAAAGAATGCAACGATTGAAAGGTTTAACAATGAATCAATGGAAGAACTTTAGGTATTATTGCTTATGTCATATTTGGTATCGTGTTGTCGGATTAAGTATTTATCAAGTTCTGAACAGAAATAATTGATGACAATGATGTCATTTTCACATGTGAATTGCTTTTCAGATAGACACTAAACTAAGCCACTGAGATAGAAATGGACTATATCGGTTGTTCCGTCAACATTTTTCACGGTATTGTCCATGTTTTCCCAGCTTTAAGTATTTTGTCAGCAGAATACCGTAAGTATGTAGATTCAAATCCAAGTCCATACGCAAAACAAAAATTCTGTCCCGTTTAAATGAGTGTACTTATACTATAACTTTTCAACACTGCGATGATGGTGATTACGACCAAAAAAATCATTCAGAAATAACTTCTCCATTCTTTCCACACGTTTAGAAAACAAACTTCACTAAATATATCGTAATATGAAATCCAAAACGCCCTAATCTTACAGAAAAAGCAAAGAACGTTTTAAAATCTAATAATAAACCACTCAGGTCTGGTTTAAAATGCTGTTAATAAGAGCGTAGTTTTTAATTCTAAAAATTTAAAAATTCATGGGAACATGTATAGGGTCCGCCATATAATTTTTTTTTTTTTTGAAAATGCTATTAAAAAAAACTACTCAATATTTTCTCAAATTTCTTTTTTTATTTGAAAGTACAATCCTTCCGGTTAATAATTTCATTCAAATTGCTGCCTCGGCTGGCCATGCAATAGCATACACGATCGGTCCAATTTTGGCTTCACGAATATTTCTTTTAAAGCGTCGTCTCTGGCTTGTTGGCGTAACACTTATCTTTGACGGCACCCCACAAATAATAGTCCAACGGTGTGAAATCGCAGCTCCGAGGTGGCCAAACGACATCAGCTCTGAGGCTGAAAATGCGATCTTCAAAAACAAGGCGCAAAACATCGAGTGTAGCTTCGGCTGTGTGGCACGTACTGCCGTCCTGTTGAAACCAAATGTTGCTAATATCCTCCTCTTCAATTTTTGTGAACAAAAATTTGTTTAACATGGCCCGATAACGATCGCCATTGACTGTAACGGCCACTCCTTGCTCATTTTCTAAGAAAAATGGCCCAATTATGCCTCTGAACCAAAATCCGCACCAAACAGTGACTCGTCTTGGGTGCATCGGCTTTTCAATGTATGCGCGCGGGTTTTCTGTGCCCCAAATTCGACAATTTTGCTTGTTTACATACCCGCCAAGATCAAAATGAGCTTCATCTGAAAAGATGATTTTTGATTCTGCAACATTACCATGATTTTCAAAGTAATGTCGCAATATTTCCCAGAGTTGTTCAAGCGTATACACAACCATATTCGTTCAGCGGAAGGATAAAGCTAATTATCTGTCAAATCAGACATAAGTTAAGTGTTACCATTCACGAAATAAACTCTAGTTGAAAAAAAAAAGTTAGATGGCGGACCCTATATTTCGGAAGGCTCCATCATATCAATCAAAAAATCGATTTTTTATTTTTTATAACATAGGCCTTTTTGAATTTCATATGACGATATGTACATATAACAGCTACTATCTAGCTCAAATATAGCATTTGCAAAAACTATCATTACTACCTTGTGAACCTATAAAATTCTTACCTTACTAGTCTTACCAAATAGAAAAAGTAATCCTTATGATACAAAAAATTCCCTTTAATTACATGGCATATCTAACCAGCCATCGATTAAGAATCGCTGGCAAAACGACAGACATTTCAGTGTTATTTTTTTATTTTTGTTCTTTGTAAAAGGGGGATCTTAAAACGTTTGAGTCAGCCAATGTGCATGAACACAGAATAACAATACGGGTAGAATGAATGCAAAACGAAACCAACAATAATAATAATGGTGAATATGGAAAAAGCGAGAGTAAAGAGCAAATAATAATAAAATATGACAAACAATGAGAACCTTTAAAAAACAGCAACACATGCACACAATATAAAAACAAACACACGTACGAAGAGTACAAGACATCAAACAACCGACAAACTGAAAAAGGGCAAAGTATTTGTTGTAGTATATGTGTGTATGTAAATAAAATTGAATATAAACAAAACAAATGTCGAAAGGGGTTAAGAGGAAATAAAAAGGTAAGAAAATATAGATTTTGCGTATGTGTAAATTTGTGTGTGTGGGTGGTAGAGAGTAAAAAGTGAACAAATATTAGCAAGACTAGTGAATGAGTAAGTGCGTAATACTTACAATATAGTTAATATTCTTTTTTTAAGTAATAGTATTGCCAAGGCGCTTTAAAAGGATAAAGAGAAGAGATTAAGTCGTCAGATAAAACAAGAAGAAATCTTTGCAAAAGAAAGGAATAGAATTGAATTTAATGAAAATAATTTGTTTTAGAATGTCAAACTCTGCTATAAAAAGTTATCATATAAAAATACCGCATTCACAACACAGGGTTTGAGTTTTGAATGATTTTTATGGGATTTTATTATTAATTCTCACTTTGTCACTAAACTAGAAAGTGTAAAGAGTAAAGTTGTTTGAGGGAAGTTCTGATTTATTCAAGCTGAAAAAAGAGAAACTAAAGCACATCGATTACTCACCAAAGCTTCTCTTGGATTTGTTCCATTCATTTCAATGTAATAGAGAAGCAGTAATTTTGACACTGAAGAGAAAGATCGCTGAGGTTGGCGTTCGAAGATGATGAATTAGAGATATTACTCTATGAAGATTGTTGTTAAACTCAAGAAATGTCAAGATGTTTGAGTGCAGCAGAATACTTTAAAGGCTATTTTACATATCCGAAGTGCTATTATAGCGTCATAAAAAGAAGGCATTTTCGCAACGAATCTTTACTGGCGATGAAAAATGTTCCCATCATCGTATAGTAAGTGTATTTTATATAAATATTATTCCTTAATTAAAATTTGTTAAAAATAAATTTCTATCTTAAGTGTAATAGCACAATATGCCAAGAAGTTTGGCAAATCTTACTATTTTCATCGCCGAAGCTTTATAGCCATGCTGCTATGACTAGTAGAGTCTAATTTATTAATAGCAGCTGAAATTGTACTACACAATCACAGGGAATTTGTGCCGAACTCAATTAATTCGTTTGAATGAAGAGTTAGCCAAAAACGACCAGACTTGCGTATACCTCCATCATAACAACTCTCGGCAGTACTTACAAATGTTGCAGGCCTAGTTTTACCTCACCTGTCTTATTTTCCAGACCTTGCCTCGTACGACTACTATTTGTTTCGATCAATACAGAACTCGCACATTTGAAAAAGCTTTACATCAGCACTGCATACCCGACATTAGCTTTATTTCTTGGCCTCAAACAGATGAAAAGAGATCAGCTAACGATAGCCAATAATTTAATTAAATTGTACTAATGCTCCATGTGGCGTGGTGCAGTGGTAAGAGCGCACGCATACCACTCAAGCGGGCCAGGTTCAAACCCCAGCAGAGGACATGATGAAAAACAAAAATGAGAGAGACTTCAAATCCCTCTAGACAAATCCATTTAAACAAGCCGCCCTGACCTTTCAACCACCTACTGGGAAAAAAATTAATATGCCAAGTAATAATGACCACCACTTAACAAGGATCTTCACCACTACATGATCATATGGAGGCGAGCTAAAGTAGTTTAATCATCTGCTTAGCTTGTAAAACAACTTGATTCCTGAAACTGAAACAAAGAAATGAATGCTTTGTAGAAAACCAATATGGTCTCTAGAGGAGTGACAGAAAAAAATGTTTCACAAGCTCATATATGGTACATTGGATGAGTATAACCTGTTGACACTCCCATTGAAGGAGCTGGACCGAAACGTATCAATATATTGACAAGGGCTTTAATGCAAAGGGCCGGACCCAATCCATCATTACATTACATTAGAAAGTTTCACAATACACTCTCAAAATGTCAAATTTTTAGATTGTAAACCACCAACAAAATTAGTAATTTATTTTAATAACGCACACCTTTAAGCTTCTGCCTTTGTATATGAAAACGAAGCGATAACAAAATTCTTTTTAAATAATTAAAAAAAAAGTACTATGTTTGGGTATCAAATATTTTGTCAAAACAAGCATTAATATTTAATTTTGAACGGTATACCTACTTGTACAAAGGAAGTAGATAAATATGTCAATCGCTAAATCAAAATCAAAACAAGAAAAAGAAATAAAAATAAAAAAATAACAGAAAATCAAATTTCATAATCTTTATAGCTTCGAACAAACACAAAAATATTTTTATTTATACACTTTACGATTATAGATACGAAAATACAGAAAAATAGTCTAAAAAATCATAATGAACTTGACTGAGTTTTATTGCAAAAAAATTATCGCAAAAACCCCATTATTCAAAAAATAAATTTCCTACAATTTATAAAATTATTCCTTTTTCGAATAAAAAAATCATTTACTTGGGAATGATTTTAAAAATAATTTTGTTTTGTTTTTGATTTGACATCGAGTGAATGTGTGAATTTATAAAATATAATAAACCTTAAAATGCCATTTACTGCAATACTTACATATATAAATGAGCTTTTAATATAAAAGATTTTTTTTTAACTTTATTATCTAAAATTGTTCATTATTTTTTTTTGTACTATTTTTATTTTAAGATTCATAGAATGTATAAATTTTAAAAATGCCTATAGGGCGCTGAGGCGAAATATTGTATTGAATTCATTTGCAATAAATTTATATATTAAATAAAAATATAAAATAAATAAATTTTAACAAAAATCTCTGATTAAACAAAAGATAATAATAAAAGTGTATTTTATTATAAAAAGTTAAACATTAGAAACGCAATTACATGTTACATTATATTACATTTAAAATTAAGCGATAATATAAAATTGTGACCTTTTAAAGGCCATTAATGGGAAATATTTCAAAAAATGCAATTGATTTCATTTGCTATCCCCTTATAAAAACGTAAGCATTAAGAGGAAATATTGATAAGACAGGCATTTCCCAAGTAAATATTATAACAGACCACTCTTATATAATGTAGACTCACACACATACACACCTAACAAACAAATAAAAAGTACAACAGCACACAATAAAACAGTGACCAAAACAATGCATACTTGAAGAAAAGATAAATGAAAATAAAAAACAAAAATTGACACAACAACTATATACAAAGCCAACTCACTTATTACATGACACAACTTTAAAATGGAAACATGATTTAATATGAACAACAACAGTCATATTTGCACTCAGTTAAATATTGTAAAATAAAAAAAGACAAACAATTTTTAATTAAACGTCTGTGGTTCTAAAAACAACAACAATGCCTTTAACACAAACCACCATTAAAGTGATTAACGAAACCGGTTTTAAACCATATTGAGAGTGGAGACAACAACAAATCAAATTCATTGCCATTAATTACATTCAATATAAAAAGAGAACAAAGCGCAAAAACAACTACAAAATTACAGGTAAATTATGAAAAAACAACAACTATTAAAAAAGAGATAATCAGTGTTGCCACAGGACTAGTGAAAAATTTGCAATTAGTCTTGACACAACAAATGTTACGGTTTTTTCCTAGAAAAAAAAAAAAAAAAAAATAAAGCAATTTACTACAAACTTTGCACAAATTTTACTGATCTTTTTTTTTGATAAAAATGCCTACCCTCAGTCCCGTTACCAACAATGATCCTTTCACCCTACAATAAATTCATAGGTCCATCAAATCAACTTAATGCGTTCCGCCGAATCCACACACTTCGTCGAGCTATCTCTCGTCAGCTCATCAGCAGTTTCGTTCCTAAATGTACCTCAGTGGAAACCCAACACTGTATCTGCCTAGGAGTAACGTGAGAGCCGTCCTGTATGATGTAGGCAGTCTTGAGCTGACGTAACGTGCCAGTGAGTGCACTTATAACAGTTTGTCAGCAGTGCAAATATATAACCACCAGCTCATGGATCAGCTTCGCTACCCTATGGGAAGCGAAGACCTCACGCTGAACTCATCAGGAAATGAACTGTCAAGCCTAAAGAAATACTTCGACAGCTGGATGTCAGTTTTAAAGCTACGTAAATACAGCAAAAATATATCATAAGCTGTTATAGCTTGTACTTTATTTATAAGCGGTGGTTACAGAATGTAATCGATTCTTTAGAGAGGATTTGTAGTTTAAAGGCCTAATATTCGAGCAAACATGCTTAACCAACATTAAAAGATAAAAAGATAATAATTTGGTAACACACATTGTTTGTGTGTGGCCATTATATATCTTTTAACGCACACAAACAAAATGTTGGTCAAGTTTGCTTGCCATTGCTCCACCTTTCTTACCTTGCTTGTCTGTATTAAACGTTTTAATATAAACATCAAAATTATTTGAAAAAAATTAATCTCTTTTTCCAAAACTATTTTTTTTATCATTAGAACTTTATCATTCTAACAGTACAGTTTGTCTTTGTAGCTTAAATATAAAGGATTGTCATTAACGTTACATTAAAACTTACACAGATATAGTCTAATAAATATAAAGAAATGGCAACACTTAAAAAAAACTTACCTTTAGATAAGAAGAGAATTGAAATGAGAGAGTGTGATATTTTCTTTACATCTCTTGTGTATGAGTGTGTGTGTGAATTGATAAAAACAGAGGGAATAATCTATAGAAGGTCACCAAAGCAATGCGACTTTGTTTACGTTTTCTTAGTTTAGTGACAATTAGATTTAATAAGAAATTTTTGTTGTATCCTGTAAATAATAACAAATATTGGGAAATAAAATAGCAAAAAAAAACACGGAAAATAAGTTACAAATATACGGATAGGAATATGATATACTGAGTAAGAGAGGAAGTGTACTATAGGGGGAGGTATTTTTTCTTTATTGTTTGTGTATCACAGTTTTTTATACACTTTCTTTTTTACTATTACTTTACTAAACACCTTCTCTCTTACTCTGTTCCCTCTTTTGCTGTGACGACAAACACACACTTTTACAAGAAATGTAAAGAAACAACAACAACAAAAAACTCATTGATGTACAGCACACGTATTGGAGGTATAACTAACGGTTTAATTAAAAGCCGTGTCACATTATCAAGCACACTTTTATTTTTTTAAATAAATTTATTGCTTTTAAATTTCACTTAAATAAAAACATAGCAAAATTTAACTTTTTTTCATATTTTTTATCAATTGCTTTCTTTTTATCTTCTTTTACACTTTTTATTTTTGTAATATTTAATTTTACTTTTTTACTACAGAGCACAACAACAGCACTTACAGATTTTCTTTTTTTTTTTGCAACTTTTTCTTTAATTTTTATTAAAACTTTTTTCTATAAACGCGAATATATTTTTTCTTATTGAGCCTTTTTATTATTTATTCATTGTTGTTGCTGTTGTTAGTTTTGCTACTGCCCGTATTTTTCTTTACATTATAATTGGCAACAATCAACAGCAAGCAGCAGCAGCAGCGGGCAAAAGTGCGAAAGTAACTGAAAGCGATGAAAAACACGGGTATGTAGAAAATCAAGACAAAAACAATTTCCAATAGGAAATCAAAATATTCCACGAAATTTTCACTTTTTTCTATGCACGTTTTATTTAATTAATAGGTTTTATAAAGTAATAAAAAACGTTTAAAATTATTTATTCATTTATCTTTAATGCCGCCGCATTTGCAATGAAAAAGCAGCAACAACGAACCGTAAATGAAGTATCGAGCACATATGAGAAATGGAGAAATAAAAATATCTTTTTTTATTTTATTTTGACAACTCAACAAATAGTTGATGGGTTAGTACACACAGTTGCAAAAAATAAGTATTAAACAATTGAAAACGTTCGAAACACAACTCTCCTGAATTACGCACGAACTTGGCAGCACTGTTGAATAAATAACAGCATTACCAAATGCAAGCAAACAAATCTGTTAAATAAATATTCACCATGAATACACAAACACTGTATTATCGTTATTAATTTAATTCAAAACTGTTATATTGTGAAATCTTTAAAAAAAGCGTAAAAGCATTAATTTCAAATAAAAAAAAATCAAGAAAAATGCAAAAATGTATATATGTATAGATGTTTTCTGAAATATTATTAATCGAAAAACTATTTTTTACTTTATTTTTCTGGATCCATCAAACATGATTTGCGAGCACAGATCAATCAAAACAGTAGGTTTCTACTAGTAAAAGGACATCATAGAAGATTAAGGTCAGGAGCACAACTTTTTAGTAATAACTAGGTGATAAATGATTAAGGACAAACAAAGAAGTCACCATCGAAACAAACGTCTATTCTAAGAGCCCTAAGAAATCTTATTCGAACAACTTTGTCTTCATGCATCTTGCTTGCAGAACATTAGGACAAGCATAGCACACAAAGTTGCCTTTTACAAATTTCTAGAGCTTGTGAAGTAACACTATTACTACCGCCAAAAACACATGGCTCTCTTGACTGACAGAATGCTATTTAAGAGTAAGCAGTGTCTTTTCAAATATTTCTATGGCAAGCGTGGTTGGTTGATTTGCCCTAAACGATCCTTCCACCACCATGGAAAGGTAAACTTTCATTTGACATAATTCCTTTTTAGAAAGTATGGTTACATATCTTAAGGATGTAAGATATATGTCAATGAAGGCTGAACTACAGAGCATGTTACATGCTCAAACCTATATAGAGGTAAATTTGAGTCCAAATAACAGTAAAAATCATGCTAGATGATCAATGGAAATTTGGCCTTAGGTAAATATATGGTATACACAAGCGATATACTTATATTTAATGCTTCGTAAAGCTGGGAAGGTTTGTAAATCGGCAACGACAATGGTTGTCGGATAACAGAGAAAGCAGTAAAAGCTGACACTACCAACGAAATAGTACCTGATGCGACGGTAGGCGCCATATGTGAATATTGCATGTTTTTAGTGCGGAAGATTTCACACCTAAAACGTTAAAAAAGAAACTTTAAAGGGTCTTTCATTAAGCACATTAAATCTTTAAATGTAAATAAAACAAAGTCTATTTGAGATATGTACTATCGAAACTTTTTATTCGTTTAAAGGATCTATTGATGCCTTTATGTATGATGTATAACATCGTGTCAATGTCCACTTCAGCTTCGCTGTGTGGCTCACTTGCAAAATATCCAAGTTTCCAAGTATTCCAAGTTGACTTTGTACATATCATTTAATTCAGTCCAAAAGAAGTTAGTTATCATCGACCTACTGTGCTCTCCATTGACGGTGATGTTGTAGCCAAAGTCGTTCTCAAAGAAATATGGATGGATGACGCACCCAGAAATATGGACAGAGACGCTCTTGGTATTGTCCCAAATGCACCCATTTTTTTTTTGTTAAACAAACAAGGACGTTTATTAATCGGGAGGACTCTCTGAACAACGTCCAAAAAATGTTATCACCATTTATGAGAAAAAGGATCATCAAAGGATTATTATGGAGAGGCCTAAAATGGCCTTTTTACGAAAAAAAAAAAAAATTGAATTCATCGCTGAAAATGATTTTCTTTATAAAAATTAAGATCAGCTTCCCACTGCTGTAGGCACCATATAGCGAACACACGTTTTGTTGCGCGTGGTCGTTTACCTTCAACTGTTGAGTTTTGAGTTGAGTTTTTTTGTACGGAGCATGGCTAAGTTACGATGCGAAATTCGACAAGTTGTGATCTGCAA
Source organism: Wohlfahrtia magnifica (assembly GCA_023159175.1). Taxonomy (NCBI): domain Eukaryota; kingdom Metazoa; phylum Arthropoda; class Insecta; order Diptera; family Sarcophagidae; genus Wohlfahrtia; species Wohlfahrtia magnifica. Next base: position 3,656,998 of record JAKWBJ010000052.1, on the reverse strand, counting down.
AAAGCCGAGTTCTTATGAACGGTGCTAAATCGACTGCTTCGGATTTGCCTACATACTCTCACGGACAGCGGCTATATTTGCTCAGATTCCGCGCTTTGTCGTCGTCTCGATGTTGGTTCAATGTTTACTAAATCAGGGGAATCAAATTTATTCACGCTATCACACTACGAATAATCCTCTTGATAATTGCCACCATAAAAATGTCGAAGCTCTCGGAACATTGATCCACAGATGTAAACTCAACAATATGGCCGCTATTAGCTTCCAAAGTGCGATAGCCTCTATTGGGTGACACATTAAAAATCTAGTCCAACGCTTAAATCAAACACATTTTTTTATTTTGTTGTTATTATTTTTTTTAATACTACATTCGTTTTACTACTTTTTTATCATGGAACATTAATTTTTTTATTATTTTAGAATTTGTATTTCATTTTCAATATTTTTTGTTTATAATTTTTATAAATTCTAATTAACTTTAGTTGTGTTTTTGTTTTTCATTAAAACATTTATCTTTTAAAGTATTTTAACAAAAAATTAAAGAAAAAAATATTTGTTATTATTGTTGTTTATTATTCTTTATAGGCTGCGAGAACCCTTTATTATCTTAAACATGTAGAACAATTTTACGATTATAACGCCAGTTTTAAAATCATGTTTTTTTTTTTTTTTGTTATAAAAACTTTCAAGTAAAAAATAAATTAAAAATTTTACTAATTAACTACTGCTTTAAAAATTCGTGTATAAGAAGTGTTAATTAAAAAAAGGCCAATTCGTTTAGATATTATTTTTTTTTTATGTTTTCTTTTAATTTTACTAAAAATTTCGTTTAAATTTTATTTTTTTAATATTTTTTTTTTTTTTGCAACATATGCGTACATAATGAGTATAAAGTGGACGTATTACAATCTAAAGCTTTAAATCGATAATTTTCTCTAAAAAAAAAACAAAATAATGTCAGATAATACCTTATTTTTTTAATAATCGATTGAAAATGAAAGTGGACTATTTGTGGAGCAATCGATTTTAGGCTAAGCCAATTTCGACTTAAGTTTTCTATTTCAAAGATGTTGTAATTCAAAGTGTTTTAAAGTACGAATATGGTTCGAAGCAATTCGGCCTCAGCTAAGCAGTAAAAGTCTAAAACCTATCCGTTGCTGTGTTTCTGTTCCACTTTAACCTTAAGACGGGTTTCGATTCGAAAAACTAAACCTTTCCTTTCAAATAATTTACGAACGTTTAAGGTACTTATAACAAAAAAAATATTCGTAGATAGTACTACATAATACAATTTGTTCGAATTCGTAAGTTTTTTCGTTTCGAATCGAGTTACGTACTCATTTAGATTAAGTTTTACCATTGAACGCCACATATGTAATTCAAGTTTCTATCTCTATCTTTTAAAAATATTCTTTAGTTCTATATCAATTTGGCAGCCTTCAAGCGTTTGCTAATTTACTCCTTTGACGACTATTAAGGGTTAAACTCTATAGCATTTTAAGCAATAATGGATGTTACTTTTGCCTTTTTATTTCCATTAAAATAAGCGTTAGTTTTGTTTTACAGCATAGCCAGTTATTTAGAGCATTTATCTCATAAAGCATTGTTTCAAGTTTGGCTTTCATCTAGCACTGCCTACTTCTTAACATTAGAACGGAGAACGACTTGCAAATTTCATATATTTATTTTGTAAATAATATATCCGCTTGATACAACAGATCCGAGAAAAGTTTATTTTATTTTAAAACCTACTCTTGCCAATGTGTCGATAAAACACTTGATGACCGGTTCACTTTCCGTTCGTTCAATCTTCATATAATTTTATGGTTGTCCGTCATTTATTTTTCGCTAATCCTTTGATAAGTCCATATCCGCGTCCTAAAGATTCTTTTATCAATAATAGAATTTTTATGCGATTCTACGATTGCCTATCTTTGCTTATTGCAATAGCAACAAAGACATTACACATGCCTTCGTGGAGCAAATTTTCTTTTAAAAGTATTCAATATGACATTTTGAAACAAATGTCTTCTCGAAATCATCGATATACATACTATATATCGAATGGATTGTGGTTTGTTCGGATGCTTAAAACTTTAAACATTTGGACTAAATTGGATACTTCCTTAAGCGATTTTGTTCGCAAAGTTTACGCAAAGGGAAAGAAAAATTCGACAAATTCTCAACAGGTGGCACTGTAGGTAGTCATTTATTTATCTCTGCTTCTATTAAAAGTATTTGAATAAGATTTGTCATGTCGATTCAGTGCATATATTCTAAGTTCTGCAGAAATGTGAATAGTATTGGACAAGTAAACATGGTACCTACCATACAAAGAAGTATTGATATTTGTACAAATATGCGAGCTCTTAAGTGAAAGTTTCCGAATTCTAGTCTAAATGGAAGTGGAATTTGATATAAATGACTTCGTAGCTAATACAAACGATCAGTCAATAAGTGGTCGGAATTGCATAAGTGGGCATGGTGTGTAAATATTGATTTTTTTATATCCCGAGAACGGCAAAAGAGGTAGTTTCTGAATTTTGTCTAAATAACTTGGCAGTTAATACATAGTATAGCAATCATACATACCCTCATACATAGTATAGCAATCGCTATTTTTTATTGAGGCTTTAAATCAATAATCTGAGACAGAATACGGGCAATTGTCGTCCCTAAATAGCTGGTCACTACTATACATATACAGATTCCCGGGCAAAGGCGGATGGGTGAAGCTAGTTGAGCATAAGATTAGAGTGAACCTGCATTCAACTATTTGCTCTATTACTCTTAATGATTTATCGTAAGCAAAATATATTATGTTTAATCAAAAACCAGCTTCTTTTTGTCCAGTTTTATTGGATTTGACACATTTTTTGGTGCCTCTATAGGATAGTCAAGGTGGAGGACTAACTCCTAGGCTGAGAGAGAATTCGCTCGATTTTGGAGAAGCCCCTCTGGTATGAGACAACAGGTTTGTTTCACTTGACCTCTGTAGATCCAGAAGGATATTTTTGCTTAATTTGAGTTGAAGCTTCCAACGGCTATTGTGGCCTTTAATATTATCAGTGTATTTTAAGAAATGTTGGGGATGATTGGTATAGGTTCTGCACGACTTATGCCAGGACATTGGAACACGTACTTAGAGAGTACCAGCTATTTTGGTCAAGGGGATGCCGTGATGTTTTCGAAAGGGTAGTTCTGCTCTCACTAACAAAAGATTCTTCAGGTCGCAGTACCGTTCTGGCCTTGACCAATATAACAACTACATAACATGCCACCCCAAAATTGCTGTTTAAGTGTTCTACTACATATAAACGGAGTAAGAACTTCGTTAAGGAAACTTAATAGTGTGATTCCTCATCCATTGTTTCTAGTTGTTAAATATGAATGATCGCCGTTATGAATGATCGCCGGGTCAAAATCCGTGAGATTGCTGAAATGGTAAACATATCATATGAACGTGGGTTCAACATTTTGCATGAACATTTGCATATGAAAAAGCTATCGGCAAGATGCGTGCCGCGTTTACTCAGTGTTGAACAAAAACGAGTTCGACAGATCACTTTACAGCGGTGTTTGGATTTTTGGCGAAGATTAATAACTGTTAATGAAACGTGGGTCCACCACTACACACCTGAAACCAAAAATCAATCGAAGCAATGGGTGGAAGCTAGTGGAAGTGCTCCGAAGAAGGCGAAGACAGCAAAATCGGCTGGCAAGGTTATGGCCACTGTATTTTGGTATGCACACGGAATATTGCTCATCGATTATCTTGAAAAGGGATCCACAATCACAGGAGAGTATTATGGTGCATTATTGGATCAATTGGTAGATGCAATCAGGGAAAAACGACCACATTTAGACAAGAAAAAAGTGATCTTTCTTCAAGACAACGCACCGGTTCACACAGCATTACGATACGATGCTAAAACTACGAGAAATCCACTTCGAATTGGTTGAGCGTCCGCCATATAGTCCAGATTTAGCCCCTAGTGACTTTTCCCTGTTTCCAAACTTGAAAAAATGGCTCGCAGGAAAATGATTCATCTCAAACGAAGAAGTGATTATCGAAACTAATGCGTATTTTGAGGACTTCCCAAAATCGTATTATTCAGATGATATAAAAAAGTTGGAAAATCGTCTTACTAAGTGTATTGAGCTAAAAAGAGACTATGTTGAGAAATGAATAGTTTTTGAAAAAAAAATGGGTTTTCCTACTCAGGTAGCTTCAATATCAATCCGGCCTCGTATATGTATGTACAGTAAACTGGTTCTTATATGGTACAAAAATTTTATGTTGAACACTGCATCTATAGGTATGAAGTTCAACCTCAATGCGTCACGTGTTAAAATTAAGATATCGATTTCAAGTTTTGAAAAATATCGATTTCAAATTCTCACAGAATAATTTTTTATTAAAAATAACATTTTAAGAGCTTAGCCATTAAAAAAATTTGATTTGTAAAGATAAGGATCAATCGTTACAATTCGTCAGCGTCTACTGATAAGATCACTTTTTAAACTTATCATGTTATGATTTGGAGGCGTCCACTTATAATAGTTAACACATAGAACAAAATTTTGCTTAAAAAACTTTATTTTTTTAAACCTATTGAAACTCTTTTTAAAAAAATTCTTTCTGTATATTAAACTTTAGATAGTAAACCTTCATTTCCATTTGATTTCTTTAGAAAATTTTTTCCTAATACACACTATAACGAAAAAAAACCAATAAATTTTTTTAATTTATATTTTTCTTTTAAAATAAAATAAGTAGAATTAAGTATATATTTTGCCAATTTACTGGCGTTAGATTTACTAAACAGAGATGATAGACTTAAAATTGAGACAAATTTAGGACAAAAAATAAAATGTAATATAATAATAATTACAATCATAAAGTAGCGAGAACTTAGAATACAACCAATTATTTATTATTATTAATTATAATGATTAATTAATTATTTAAAACAGATAAATACTTAACAATTTTTATTTTCATTTTGGTATTTAGTTTATATATATATGTAGTTTATGTATATAATAATGTCAGCTATAAATAATATTTTTAAATATATTTTTACCATATCAAACTTATTTAGCTGATCTTGCCTTAGTAATGGTTTGTTTTTCAGCTTCACTAAATTCCAAAATACTTTCGATGGCCTGCAAATGACCCTGGGAATTTTCCTTATCGGTAAGAAAATAATAAACAGCACTTTTTAGGAATTGTAAAGTCACTTCTGGATCAACATGAGTCCGATTCTTTTGCGCTTCCAATAAACGGCGATAAATGGTCTATTTCATATATATATATAGTTAGCATTTATTCGGGTTCAAAGGGAAGGGGAACGCAATTTGGATAAAGCAAAGAAAAAAGGAAGAATATATATAAAAAAGGGGATATATAAAAAGGAGAAAATTTAATATTACTCGTAATTTAAAAAAAAAAATATTTTAAGAAATAGAAATAATAAAATGAAATAAAAATGTTTGAAAAAAAAACACACCCAAAAAAAATTTTTTTTATAAATTTTATTTACAGTAAATTTTATTACTTTTAATTATTATTAATGAAAATAATAACATGTGCTTTATTACTTTTTTAGTATCGAAAAAAAATGTTTTTAAAATGTTTGGTTAAAATATAAAAAAACAAATGTTTTATTTATAATGGAAATGAACTATAATGTAAAATATATGTACGAGTATGTAAAATGTATAAAAATTAATATTAAAATATATATGAAAATGTAAATATGAAACCTTTTAAATATATTTTTAATAAAATATATGTTTGTAATGTAATGTATGTTTAAAACGAGTATATATAATATATTAATACATGTATTACATATGTAAATGTCAACATTTATTACACTATTTAGAAAATATATAATTTAATTTAATATTATTTTAAGTATGTTATTATTACCACTTTTTTTTAGAAATTTTTAAAGTAAGTAAACATGCTAACAAATTATTATAATTTTATACGGATTAACCACTAATAAATGTTTACAAAGAAATTTGTTTTAATAATTGTATGTATTTGATTTATTGTATGTATAGTATTTAGTATAAAACCGAGTTTTATTCCATATTTAAGTTATAAAAATAGAAAATATTCACAAATTATATACCATTTGAAAACCTATATTCTTCTTTTGTTTTTACGTACCTTCTTTTAAAAAAAGACAAAACTGACCTCGTTTTTTAGTTAAATATTTTTTTGTAATGTTGTTTTCAAAACAAAGTAATGTTGTTGTTTTAAAAAATAAGAACAAATTAATATTAAGAGTTCTGTTGGGCAAAAATTATTGTCTAGTAATGCTTTTAAATCTTAGTGTAATAAAACGTATTCAAACATATTCTCTACAAGAGAAGATACACCATCATTTAAACAATTTATCAAATTAACCCGAAATAACCCAAAGTTACCATATGGTAACATAAAATATGCCGTTACGCTTAAACGTTTAAATCGATAACACCATAGCAAAATTGCATAAGAAAAACGTTATTTTATGCAAAACGTTTGTGGCCTACCAAAAATATAAAGCCTTTGGTTTCTGATTTCAATTAGCGAAGTTAATGCAGCTCAAGCTGATGTAACAAAAAAAGTTAAAAATTCCCGTTTTTATGCATTTAAAATTACTTTTTCAATAAATTTATATAATAATTACACTGATTTGTAGCTAATGAAACCAATTATAAATGCCTATATCTTAAAAAAAAAACGTGTCTAAAATATACTTTCGCTTTCATCAAAAGCATGTACTACTTATTACACAGGCTCGCTAGATATCATGTTTTCCCATAAAGTGTAGCAATGTATTGAAAAATGCATATATTATCGTGCTCAGGAGGTCAAAACATATAAGTATACATCTTTACAATAAAAAATGAGACAAAATATTCTGGGTATTACCGGGTTAATTTGACCTTTTCTGTGCTACTCAAATACTCTACACTAAAAACCAAGTCAGTACTTGTTGACTTGTAATAGATTATATTTTTTTTTTTTAATTATTCCTTGAGCTCTAATAAACTTGATGTCACCAGTAAACTTAAGAAGAATAATCAAATCAGACTAAGTAGTAATCTATACTGCCTAGATTATCCTCTAAAAAATGTGAATTTTTTTTTTTTTTTTTGAATACGTTATCCAACTCAGATTGCTTTTATTACGGTTGGCCCGCCTACTCGCCAATTTGTTAAAAAGCGCGATTTCTGGCAAAAAAAAAATTGTTTATGACAAAAAAAGTCAATTAAAGAACTATCTTTCTAAGTTTTTTGTTATAAGTGACATATCAAATATCTGCTTACAACAGGGTGGGCAAATTTGAGTTTAGGAAGTAAGTTGGTCTCAAGATTTGAGCAGTCAACCTTTAACACTTAATTGGTAAAAAATTGGGAAACATAACCGCTGTACAGCAAAGTGTTGAAAATGAGCCTGGAACATCAACTCGTTGAAGTTTGCAATAATTGGATATCACCAGAGGATATTTGCGCAACATTTTGCACAAAGATCTTTATCTTCACGCATATAAAGTTCAACTCGTTCGAGAATTAAAGCCAGAAAAACTGAACGAAAAAACAACAAAATCATCTTTAGTGATGAGGCCCATTTTCAATTAGGCGATTATGTAAACAAACGAAATTGTCACATATTGGGTGCACAAAATCCACAAACAATCCTCGAGAAACCATTACATCCAAAGAAAGTGACCCTATGGTACGGTTTGTGGTTAGGCGGCATCAACGGCCCGTATTTTTTCGAAAATGAGTAATGAATCGCCGTCACCGTGAATTCTCCGCCTACCAAACCATGTTAGACAATTTTTTGTGGGCACAATCAGCAGGACGGCGCCACAAGCTACACAGTCAACCAAACAATTCAGTTATTGCATGAAAAATTTCCCGGTCGCATAATTTCTTGATTTGACGATGTCAATTGACCGCACCGTTCTTGTGTTTTAACACCGCTGGATTATTTTCTCTGGAGCCATTTGAAAGACCGGGTTTACATGAACAAACTACAAACAATTGACACTCTGAAAGATGAAATTTAGCGCTGCATTGACGAGATAAGCAAAGCTCTTTGCAAAATAAGGTGCAAAATTTTGTGAAAAAAGCAGAGATCTGCCGACGTGCTAGAGGTGGACATTTGCCCGACACCATATTCCATTATTAATACCAATATTTCTATTTTATACAGGTATGAATAAAATTGAGTTGGTTAAGAAAAAAAAAAGTGTTTTTAAGCCAATTTATTGCCTAACCTCAAATTTTCCACTTTTTATATATCCAAGAAATTACTAAATTTCTATAATTTTTAGGGTCAACAGCAATTGATCCAGGTATTCAAAATATTATTGATCTGTTTTAAAAATAAAATTTAGCTCACACCCCGAATTTTTTTCGTTTTTTACAAAAATACATATGATTTTGAGTGAACTAAACTTAGCTGCCTAATCCGAATTTTTAGTAAAATTCATACGGCAAGAGTAGTTAATGGGGCCCAGTTTACAAGATGTCTCTGTCTGAACACAGTTACACCAACATATAATAATTAATCAATTTGCTCAAAACTAATTATCAAATAACTGCAATCAACTGCGATCCTTCTGCTGCTCCTGATTGAAAACTTATTATTCAACTCCAACTCGACTCACAGCTTAACGGTTTATTTACAGTAAAACCGTCTTCACTACTTTTTTGTTCATGAGAAAAAATTCATGTGAAAATTTTGTTCACTTTCTATTCACGATAATGCTGATGAAAGATCTCACACCAAAGCAGGCTATCTTCCGTCCACAAAAGTCTTACGTTGATATCAAAAATATATATTATTATATATTAATTCCCATAATATTCCATGAAGGAACATGGGGACTTCTCACAGTCAATGAGCTGCACCCGATTCTATTTTTAAACTCATTGAAAGGGACCTACAGTTTAACGCCAGCTCCGAACGGCAAATGCATTTAGAGAAATTTTCAATAGTAGTAATACTCATAACCAGTTACTGGCTAATGTCATGAGGTGATACCGCCGTCGAAAAACTTTTTTCTTTTTTTTAAGATGGTCTGGCCTGGTATTGAACCGACGACCTTCTGGTTGGTAGGCTACCATACCACAGCGGTACACAATATCAAAAATATTGCATATCAAAACTGTTAGAATAATTGTAGAACAATTAGCAGAAAGGCAATCTCCTCTCCAGCTAGTTTTTATAGACTCCAAAAAGGTTTCGGAAAGACTTTCGACCTGAACCACCAAACATTTTGTTTGCAAGAGTGTCCCACCGATAATTAATATGCTTCTTCGAGTTCTTCTGATTTTACATAAGCCGCTGAGCAACAGTTTTGATGCTGCAACTGATGTTTTTTACATTCTATCCTCTCTCTTTAAAATCGTTCTTAAAATTATAGTACATACTGCTACTCGGTTAACCAGAAATATTAGAGGAGGGTTCAAACAACAACTCCAGAGACTGCAATGTGCAGACGTTATGTCAGCCGAGCTCTAATCCCTTGCAATCGAGACTAAAAAAGCTGGTCTTAAAAGAAATACATGCAAGAGCAAGGTGATGCGCTTTGACACTCTAAACAGCGGTAATTTGAAAATACAGAGCATTGAATTGGAAGAGCAGTAGCCTACCGAATTATGCGGGCTAACCAATATTTCGAGATCCTATTCTCTGTATGGAAATCTCCTGCTATCTGGAAACGTACTAAGATCAGCATATTCAACTCTTGATTCAAATCCATTCTTCTTTCTGTATGCCTGCGAATCCTGAAATATGTCACCACACGACATAGAAGTATTCGTTAACGAGAGCATTGTATTTGAGAGGCAAATTCTGCTTAAAACTGATCAACGAGTAATTCATATCGAGATAGTTAACCTCAAATGTGACACTGATATAGCGGCTATTGTGTGGAATTCCCAGGCAACATACAACGCTTGACGACGTTTCTTTTATCAAATCAAAGCGAATAGACAAAGCTAGTTGTGGCTTAAGCACTTACCGTGATTGTCGGAATAATTTTTAAATTATCTAAGCTTTTGTCTTTCTAGAGTTTGGAATTTAAAGCAAATATTTTTGAAAAGAAGGTAAATGCCTCAGCATTCCCTAGTTTACAAGACAGAGTAGGAAGAAAATTTTTTTATGTGTAGTCTCAGAGCAGCGTAGCTAAAAATGGTCGTTTATTTTTAGTCTACAATTTATTAAGTAATTCTTAAACATTTGTGCCAAATTTACATTCTAGGTAATAATTCTTAAATTTGAATTTTATAAACAAATTTTAAGAACTTTTAAGAACTTCCAAAACCTACAAGACCTTATAGAGGCCGTATAACTTGGTTCTCAAAAAAATAAAGGACAATAATAATGACAACATGACACCACAAACACCAATTTCTAATGTGACCCAATAAAATGAAGGCGAATGGCAACACTTTCCCTATGGAATGAATGAAGCAAATGAACCGGACGTTGTTTTTTGTTATTATTTACCAAAATACCGATGAATTTAAGATGAAAATAATTAATGAGCGAAAAAAAATGTACAAAAATATGAAAAAATTAAATTTATTTTTTGTGTTAAAAAAAAAAAAATAATAATGAAACTGGTTACAGCACAACACCGCATTATAAATAAAAATTACAAAAAAAATAGTAATTTTGAAAATCAAAGCTAATTTGAACGAAAAAAAAAAAGAATTTAAAAAACTAAAAATTAAAAAAAAAAATACTAAATAGAGTGTGTGTTTGAGTGGAACTTTTACAAACCTTACGCGCACCAAGTACCCACAAAGAAATTGCCTCTTTTGCAGTGAGGAGAGCATGATTATTGCCGCATTCATTTCTACATTCTGCTGCCTATAAAATATTTCGTTATATTTCATTTTTGGAACATTTGTTTTTTTTTTCGATTTATTGTTGTTAAAAAAAAGAAAATTTAAAAAAAAAATTGGAAAATTAAATTTAAAACAACATAAAAATTATAAAGGAAAAAAGTATTTTTTTAATTCAGCTCTTCTGAGAGGCTGGTGGTATTCCTTAAAAGTATTTCTCTTAAAATTATTTGAAAATTGCGTAGATAATAAAATGCAGCAAATAAAAAAGATTTGTTTGTTTTAGAAAAATTAAATTTAGTCAAAATAAATATAAACTTTTCTAAATTATAATTAATAAGAGAAGAAAAGACAACAACTACTAACTGCTTATTTTTTATAAAAAATGCATGCAAGATTGTTTTCTTTTTTATATATTTTTTATATTATTAAATAAGTTTGAAATAAAATTTTAATTTTAACTTCTTTTTAGTTCTTTTATACGTTAGTCAAATAAAATTGTATGTTTTTAAAAACCATGCCCTCCTAATTAATTGTGTGGTTAATTCTTTTCTTTGCAATAAGCAAACTACTTTAAAATATTTGTTAAATTAAAAAAAAAATACTCAATATTAATTAAAACAAATGAAATTCTACAAAAAATATTTAAAAAAAATTTGCTATTGGAAGTGCAAATTGGCCCTAAAACATATCAAAGCTAGAGCTGCATACTTCTTTGAAAATATTCATCGTTCTATTAAGACTTTTGAACACTCTACTTTTATCCGAATTCTTGACTTTTCCAAGCGATCTGTGAGTACAGCAATCGCTTCTTTGCCACTATGTCTGAATTTGGTATTGCCACTAAGCTTATACATCTATGCAGTACGACACTGAGTGCCACCAAAAGCTCCCAGTCGTTTCGTACTAAATGAGATTTCAGGCAGGGCTATTCCCTGTCATTTGATTTCTTTCCACTTACAGCAAAAAATTATTCGTGAGTCATACTGCTTGACATATACCGATTATATCGACATTGTCGGTCTTAACACCCCTGATGTGTCTTCTGCGTACTCCATCCAGTCTGGAGAGAGAAACGGCTATAGTAGATCGCCATTACCTATGCTTCCAAGAGGAGTAACAGGTAAAAAATGAGAAGTTTAAAAGATTTTTAAAAATGATTAATTAATTATTGACAAGTTAAAATAACTAATCAATTAATATTTCTTTGAATACTTTGTAATAGTTTGTACCTTTCTTTTAAGCTAAACCATGTCAAAATCAAAATTCAGCCTAATCTACCATCGGATTTCCTAAGCGCTGTACCTTTTCATTCTTATCCTCATGCCTTAAAGGCATGTGCTTTTCTTTTAAGCTAAACCATGTCAAAATTAAAATTCAGCCTAATCTACCATCGGATTTCCTAAGCACTGAACCTTTTCATACCTATTCTCCTACCTTAAAGGCTCAGTTCAGATTCACTCTTATTTTTATACCACACTAGACTTTTTTATGGGAAACGGTGTTAAATAAAGGGTCCGCCATCTAACGTTTTTTTTCAACTAGTGCTTATTTCGTGAATGGTAACACTTAGCTCATGTCTGATTTGACAGATAATTAGCTTTATCCTTCCGCTGAACGAATATGGGAAATATTGCGACATTACTTTGAAAATCATGGTAATGATTCTGCCAAAAAAAAAAAATCATCTTTTCAGATGAAGCTCATTTTGATCTTGGCGGGTATGTAAACAAGCTAAATTGTCGTATTTCTGGCACAGAAAACCCGTACGCATACATTGAAAAGCCGATACACCCTAGGTGAGTCACTGTTTGGTGCGGATTTTGGTCCAGAGGCATAATTGGGCCATTTTTTCTTCGAAAATGAGCAAGGAGTGGCCGTTACAGTCAATGGCGATCGTTATCGGGCCATGTTGAACAAATTTTTGTTCACAAAAATTGAAGAGGAGGATATTAGCAATATTTGGTTTCAACAGGACGGCGCTACGTGCCACACAGCCGAAGCTACACTCGATGTTTTGCGCCCTGTTTTTGAAGATCGCATTATCAGCTGCAGAGCTGATGTCGTTTGGCCACCTCGGAGCTGCGATTTGACACCGTTGAACTATTATTTGTGAGGTGCCGTCAAAGATAAGTGTTACGCCAACAAGTTAGAGACAATTGACGCTTTAAAGGACAATATTCGTGAAGCCATTGGTAAAATACAGCTGCACACAATCGACAATGTGCTTAAAAATTGGACCGATCGTGTAGGCTACTGCATGGCCAGTCGAGGCAGCCATTTGAATGAAATTATTTTCCATTATTAACCGGAAGGATTGCACTTTCAAATAAAAAAAAGAAATTTGAGAAAATATTCAGTAGTTTTTTTTTTATAGCATTTAAAAAAAAATTATTTGGCGGACCCTGTTAATCCTCGACTATAAATAAAACAACCAATTTAAAAGTGTATACCAAAAAGATTATCTTCGATTTCATACAATTCGAATTATTGGAACTTAAACTTAAACTAAATTAGATGTGACTTAAAAACTTAAATTAGATGTGACTTAACGTAACGCCATTGGTTTTTTCAGTTTTCAAGAAATCAATAACACTGGTCTACAAAAACAAAAATTTCGCCTTTAAATAAAACTAAATATATGAAATATATGATTTTAATACGTTTTCAGTTTTTTCAATCGGGCTCAAGTTTTTTTTATGGGCTTGGCAAATATTTCGCCCCAAGTGGTAGTTACGTCAGTATATTTTATCATAACTTAAAAGCGACTTGACCGATTTTAATGCAAGTACCACTAAACGTTTAGAGACAAAGCTTCCTATAAATCACCTGAACAAAATATTTATTTTTTTTTTTGTGTTTTCAACAGCTTCGAAGTTATTCACAACTTAGCTGCGAACAAAAATTAGAACAATTTTTTTTTTTCAAAAGTCATAAAAAATTTTTCAGAATTAAAATTGTAGATGTTGTTAGATGCACTTAAATTAAAGCTTAAAATGTTGAGAATAAAATAAGCTTTAAATCATGAAAATCGGTTAGCTATTGCTATTATTCAAAAATAAATGCAGGTACCTAACTTTGACCAAAATTAGCGAAAAAAATGTTTTCTTGCAAAATTAGCGGAAAATTTTTTTCTCATAAAATTAGTGGATTTTTTTTTTATTTCCATAAAATTATACATTACATTTTAAACATTTTAATGAAGGCCAGGTGTAGGTTGAAATTAAAATAACCCATAAAAACAGCTACCTACCTAACTTTGACAAAAGTAAAAGGTTCATTTTTTATGGCTATGGTAAGTCAAATATATTCTAAGATTTTAGATAATAATATATTTTATTATTGTGGTAAAAAAACCCAGTACAAAATGCACTTTTAAGAAATATAACAATCTTGCTCATCATTCAACACATTTTTTGCGAAACCGAAAAGACAAATCCTGTCCGATATTTGATTTTATCAAAACCAAAAGTTAATATTGAAATGAACTCTAAGGACCATTTTCGTTTTATATTTTTTTATTATGGTAAGGCTTTTACAAAATTTATACAAAGAGTTAGTATGTCAAGAGCTTGGACTTGGCAAAAATTCTCCAGATTTTTTTTGCTACATATGTGTGGAATTAACTTAAAAATCACAACGCCATACAATAGCTTCCCAAATTAAAAATGCTTATAAATATTACTTTGGATTCCATATCGATGAAAGAAACAAATATTGACTGCCAAAAATATGTTATAATACCTGTTAATTCCTGGAAGATAGAGCGTGTGTGAAGAACCTTTAGTTTAAAAAGATAAAATATTACTACCACCTCTTCATATAAAGCTGGGTCTAATGAAAAACTTTGTGAATGCATTGAATAAGGATTCTGAAGGATTTCAATACCTTAAAATAAATTGCCTCGAATTAGCGACGCAAAACTAAAAGAAGGAATCTTTGTAGGTCCACAAATAAGAGAGCTTATGAAGGACGCACTTTTTAATATGAAATTGAATGAAACAGAAAAAAGAGCATAGATGGCCTTTATAAATGTGTGTCACAATTTTTTGGGAAATAAAAAAGCTGAAAACTACAAGGAAATGGTTCAAAAACTCCTTTCTGCCTATAAAGATCTCAAATGTAAATTGTCACTTAAAATTCATTTCTTGAACTCGCATTTGGATTTCTTTCCTGAAATTCTTGGTGCAGTATCTGATAAACATGCATATAGAAAGGCGTTCAAATTGAAAATGGTCTGTAGAAATGCTTGCAGATTTTTGTTGGTCGATTCGACGAGAAACTTCAACTGAAAATATGAAATAAAAGAGAAAACCCGATTTACATTTTTTATGGAAAACGTACATATGGTACGAGTATATGCGTATGTATTGTTTCCTACCAGACGTTTCCTTTCATTATGTTTGTGTTGCCTAATAATGCATTAAAAAATTTTTGTCATAAATGTAAAGATTATATTTTAACAATTTCCGTATAACTTTTTGGAAATAAAAGAGAAAAACTCCTCTAATTTTTGTCAAAGTTAGGTGGTACCTGCATTTAATTTTGAATAAAATCAGCAATAGCCAACCGATTTTCATGATCTAAAGCTTATTTTTTTCTCAACATTTTAAGTTTTAATTTAAGTGCTTAGCATCTAAAATTTTCTTTCTAAAAAATTTTATATGGCTTTTTGAAAAAAAAAATTAAATTGTTCTAATTTTGCTCCAATTTTTTTTTTCGCCGCTAAGTTGTGAATAACTCCGAAACTGTTGAAAATACAAAAAAATGGTGTTGAAGTTATTGATAGGAAATTTTGGTGGTAATTGCATTAAAAGTCGTTTACAAGTTATGATGAAATATATTGACATAACTACCATATTTTAGGCGAAACATTTGCCACATCCATAAAAAAATGTTAACCCGATGGAAAAAACGGAACTCCGTATAGTTTTATTTAAAGGCTTCTTTGCTGTAGACCAGTGTAATAATTAAAGACATTGTCAATGTCACTTCTCTTTAAAAAAAAGAAACTTAAGTCAGTTATTCCTTATCTTATTTCTTATCTTCCTATCTTAGCATAAGTGTGTCCTACATCTTTAAACCTTTTTGAATGATATTCTTCGATAGCCTGCGAAATTCCCCATTTAATGATTAGATATAGCCCAAAATAGGATCCTATACCAATTGAGTACGTTTTTTTAGTTACTTTAGTAATTTGGACACAAGTCAAGACAATTATTATGTCACGAAATCTATACAATTTCTATTTTTAAGCAGGAAACCTGTTTGTACCATACTAAGCCTGTGTTCGGAATGCCAGTTCTTTTATTTTAAAATATTTTTTATATTTGATTTTTTCACTTTTTCAAATATTTTCAAAAACTTATTTTCCTCTTGCACTTCCTACGATCAATTTTGAACAAAAATTTAAATAAAAAAATACCTTTTTTTTATTATAAGAAATTATATGTTAAATATGTTAATTTAATGATTATTATAAAATAAATATAAAATTGTTAAATTATGTTAAAAAAATCAATTTAATATTTTTATTTTTTCAACTAAAACTAATTGAGAAAGAATTATAAATGAAAATTAAATGATTAATTTTAAAAAAAGGAACTAAAATAGATTACACACGTACAATAATTAGTAGATATTAAAATAACAACAAATAAATCATTATTAAATTTTGCTTTTCCAAAAACTATTTTTTTATAAAAAAAAAAATTAATTGTATATAAAAAGCAAACTAAAATGTATTTGTTCGAAAAAAATTGTTAAAAATTAAGAAAAAATTCAAAACTAATGGTGCTGAACCGCTTTAAAATGAATTCACGTTAAGAATTTTGCGTTTTGTAAATACGAAAAAAAATGAGTGAAAATCAAGTGAATTTTTCTTTAAAAAAAATAATACTTCATATCAAAATGTGAGCCATGTGTGAGTGAAAAAAATATTTAAAAAAGAAGTATTATGAGCCAGTGATAAAACAAAGACATTACACACAGAGACACTTAAATGAAGGATTTTGAAAAGAAAATTTATTTTAAAAAATGTATGAATTTCTGAAATTTTGTGTTATTTTGCTGTTTTTGTTTTTTTTTTTTGTTTTTTTTTTTTTTTTTTTGATTCAAGGCTTAACGCAAACAAAATGCAAAATGCAAAATAATATCGTAAATGTTATAATAAAGATTTGAAAAAATCTTACACGTATATTTTCCAATTCATCCTGTGTGGATTGCAATTGATGCAGCAACTCATTGATCGATACTTTGTTTTGTGGTGCTCGGTGTGCCAATTCTAAAGCCTGTAAAACGAAAAACGAAATAAAAATAAATCTTAATTGAGAAGGTCTTTAAAGAGCAATAATTGTTAAGCAATATTAATAAGATTTTAAAATATCAAAAACATATTACTATAGTTTGAATATAAAGTCTGAGCTCAAGTATCCGTCCACACTTGTAGAAATGTAACCCGAACACAGTTTGCAATGCAATTGAAAGAAATTAATTGAGTTTTGCCCAGTTTTCTTTTTGTGGTCTAAGAAAACAGTATATAGTTATACCCCACATACAGCCATATTAAGATCAGATTATTATTTACCTTAGAGTGTAGGGTAGGTAACCGGGTCGCTTATATCAAGAGTAGAAAATATGAGTTCTTTAGCTCACTTGACTATAAGAAGCAACAGGACCATCTTGAAACCTAAAAACAAAAAGTAAAGAGGGAAAACAAAAAGGAAAAGGTTTAGCTTAAGGAGGGGGAATAAGAGGAAACAAGGAACACCTCGAGAAATGTATGCTGCATCTAAAAGGGTGAGGCTTGGCGTATCAGCTTGAGCGCAATTCGGTGCTTTGCTAATCAACTTCAAATTTCAAATTTTTAGCCCAAAACCTTACAACATTGCTTCTCTACAACACGAAACAGAAGCAAAAGATATAAGTCGTTGCCTTCTCTTCTTCCTTATGACATTAGGCATTTATGTAATAAATGCCTACATCTGCTCCAAATTCCAAATCTAGAGCATCTAATGGCCAGAAGCTGACGTGCCTGCACTAAAAAAGCACAAAATGTACGTCTTCTTTTCCATGAAGGCCAGCGGAACCTTACCTTAAATTAGTAAGTAAAGTAGTAGACTATATATAGAGTGGTGGAAAAAATAATAGGGACTCTTTCATTTATGTCCAATAACTAGAATAACGTGAAATGGTTAAACATATCCCGATTTTATGCAAAGTGTTCTTTTCGCCACAGCTTTTTCTCATTGTGATAATATCCGAATAAATCTGTTATCTCCATAAATGAGCCGAACATCACCTGCCATAGCTTCTCCTTGGATTAAGTTTCAATTTTCGATACTCTATTCCTTTTCAGTCATTGCTTTGTTTCAGTTTCAGTCATCAAGTTGATTTTCAAGCAGAGTAGATGATTAATCTACTGTAGCTCGCTTCCATATGATCGTGTGTAGTGGTGAAGATCCATACTAAGTGATGGTAGTGATTATTCTTACTTAGCATTGTAATTTTTTTCAGTAGGTGGCGTTTTTGCCTGATCATTCGTTTGATGTTTGTCATCATCGCCAGAGGTAAGCTGAAGGTCAGACTTCTTTAGATTGATTTGTCCGGCAGGGAATTGGAGTCTTTTTATCAAACACTCGAAAGCGCCATTAATTTTTTTTCGTCATGTCCTCTGCTGGAAATCGAACCTGGGCCGTTTGTGTTTTATGCCTGCTCTCTAATCACCACGCCATCCAAATAAGAAGAATTCTTCCGAGGCTCCAATTCATTAATAATTTCATTTTATACACACCATTTAGCCATTGATCGTTGATCAGATTGTTCCCATAGTCCAGCGCTTGATATAATATTGGATCAGAAAAAGAAAATAATTCTTCTTTTATGTACATACATCACCGAGAGCGGCATTCCAAGTTAAACAACCATATAAGAGCATAGATTCAGTCTAGACAGATGCGGTAATTCCCAGACCTAAGTTCCTCCAAGCCCAGTATATACTATAGTCGATGTCCCCGCCTCACCCGCCACTTTTTGATTTAATGCTGCCTAGGTAGAGAAAACTATTAAGGTAACCGATAAAATGTTCAATCGTCTATCCATTCCGCCAAGTTATCCATAATCATATTACCGGCAATTTGTATATGTCCACATATTCGCGTTGGTATTACATTTGAATAATCCGCCATAACGCTCGGCAAATACGCAGACTACTACCGATACGGTAAACACATTCAAAAGGTAAAGGCTTACTATGTGTGATATCTGAAGAGCCCCTACAGGAGCCTTTTGTATCAACACAGAGAACAGCATGCGAAATAACCGAAGAAAAGTCGTGAAATATAATTTGCAACTGCATCAAATTTAATTAAGGACTATCTACCTAACTGTCACACAAATTTTGAACTAAGAACTTATGTGGTTTACTAAAAGGCTGCGTTAAGTCGTGTTAAGATAAAACTTAATTTAAATACGTAAGTTTTGCGCATATACAATAAACCGACCCCACAGTTATGTATAGTGAAGCCGACTATTCGAAACCTAAGAAACCACTAAGAAAGCCCACTTTCCGATTTCAAAATCATGTAGTTATCGAAAAAAAAAATTCTGTAGAAAAAACCCCATCACAACTTACCTGATCAGCGCGAGCAATACGTTCGGCTTCTTGACCCTTCTGATACATATGCAAATACATTTGCTTCTGCTTCTCTTCATGTTCGGCTAGCCGACGTTGCAATTCTTCTAACTGCTTTTCCAACTCACGAATACGCTCTTTGGCGTGTTCATAGTCGGGAACTATATCAGCATAGCGTGTATTACATTCGGCCAACTTTTGCAATAAAGCCTCAATACGATCACAGTTTGTACGTTTCATTTCACTGGTGGCCGCATCTTGATTACGAATCAAATCCTCAATACGCTGCTCATATAAACGTATCAATTCTTGACGTTGTATTTCGTATTGTTCAACGGTAGGTGCCGATGCAGAGGCATTTGGGGAACATGAGGCCTCATCACTGCCACAGGCCTGATCGTGGGTGTGCAGTGAGGGTGTGTATGAAGAATCTTTGGAATGAACTGAAGAAGAGGTCATATCTTCAAAGTGGCCCGAATCGGCAAATGAACTTTGCATATCGGATGATAAATGATGATGCATCATATTGTGTTGTTGTTGGTGAAGAGAGCTTTGTGGCAAATGTTGTTGATGCAGCATTGCAGAAGGGGTATGAGCATGATGATGATGATGACGTGGACTAGATGTTTTCTGGGCATCATCGACCATATCGACAATGGGCGAAACATCTTGAGAAGTCTTGAGTTCAGCTTCACGTACAGTAACGGCATCGCTAGAAGCCGAACGCTCTTCGGGTGAGCTTAAAGAGGCCTTAAAGAGGCGCAATTCGACCACCTCACGTGTAAGACGTAAAATTTCCGAATCTTTTTGTTCCAGATCTTGGCGTGCAGCACAGAGTAGTTCTTTCAAGCGGCGCAATTGCCTCTGAGCCCTCTGGGTGGGTGTCAAATAGTCAGCACCCACTTGTCCCGCATAGTTGGAACAGTGTACCACATATTTCATTTTACGGCCACTGAAAGTGGTACCATTTCTACAAAATAACGTAAAGGAATCATAAATAATATCGAACATTCTGAATGTAAAGTAATACTATACCTGGCCACATAAGGATGTTCACAAGACATGGTAGAACGTCCAGAAGTTGTGGTACCGTATGAAAAGAGCGAATCTAAATCATCATCCAAGTAGGTTGTGGGTGAATCTGGTGTTACGGGCGGTGTCTTGGGTGTTAGCTTAGAATCTGGTGATAATGTTTTATTATTACGCGATGTGTGAATATGTTGTTGATGTTGTTGTGGTTGTTGTTGTTGTTGTTGTTGTTGTTGTTGTTGTGGATGTATATGTCCTGCAGTTGCAGTTGGTGTTGTTATTGATTGAATAACGGTATTATGTGGAGTTTTTGGTGACTTGGATCCTCTTGAAGATCCTGTTGTCGATGTTGTTGCTCCTATAGTTGAGGTGTTCAGTGTTAATGGTCGTGTAGTTTGATGTGTAATTGTATTTGTTTTAACTGTTATTGTTGTCGTTGCTGCTGTTGTCGCTGCTGCTCCTGTCGTTTCGGTTTGTTTCGATACTCCGTTTTGATTTAAAGACTGTTTTAAAGAGAAAAAACAGAATTCAAATTATTAATAAAATCGTTAGAGAGTTAATGTTTTTTCGTTCATTCGTTTGCAACGTTTTAAATGCGTTTGAATGATTAACGCACATTAAGCATTCGCTCAAATCTTTCATTCATTCACTTATGTATTTGCTTTTAAATCAGAGTTCAATGTTTTTTTCTTTTTTTTAAGTGTATGTGTGTGTTTTTCGAAAAATATGTGTGTATGTATAAAACCACAGATAGTGCTACATCAATACAACCGTACACGTATACAAATTACTAAAACACTTCATAAAATAGCTAGCACAGTAGTTTGCAATGCAAATAACACTGGTCTACAAAAAACAAAAAATTTTCCCGCCTTTAGATAAAACTATATGATACGCTGAATTCAAATCCGTTTTCAGTTTTTTTCCATCGGGCTCAAATTTTGTTATTGGGCGTGGCAGATTTTTCGCCCAAAATATGGTAGATTTGTCAGTACATTTCATAATAACTTGAAAACGACTTGACCGATTTTAATGCAAACGCTTAGGAATAAAATTTCGTATAAATCACCTAAACAACATTTTCTTTTTTTTTTGCAATTTCAACAGTTTTGGAGTTATTCAGAACTTAGCTGCGAAAGAAAAATTGCTTCGCGCAAAATTAGAGCAATTTTTTTTTTCAAAAAGATCATGAAAATCGGTTGGCTATTGCTGATCTTATTCAAAATTAAATGCAGGTACCTTACTTTGACAAAAATTAGAGGATTTTTTTTTATTTCCAAAAAGTTTTATAAAAATTATTAAAATATAATTTTTACATTTAGGCATTTAAATTAAAGCCAGATATGTAACCTATAAAGGGAGGTACCTATCTTTGACAAAAAATTTTTAATACATTATTAGGCAACACAAACGTATGAAAGGACATGTATGGTAGGAAACAATACGTACGCGTATATGTATGCTTTTCTTTGATGAATCAATAAAGAGTCGCATTCCTCAGACTTTTCAGAGAAACCCAGCTTTCGTAATAGTTCGCATTATTACAAAATACTAAATCGCCATCTTTGCTAAAATAGGCCAGAAAAATCTTCTTATCTATACCGTAAATATGAGACTTTCGTGTGCTTATCTAACAAATTCCATTGCTGTAATCTTGACGCAAAAAATTCTCACTTTGATTTTAAGAGTTCAAAGCCTCGCACAAGATCATTAAGGTCAGACTAGTTTATAAAATGAGGTTTTCTCGATGGCTTACTATATGCAGATTAAGTAGGACCTACAGACGCGTAACTGGTATCATTAAAATCAGTCAAGTCGTTTTCCCACGCCCATAAAAAAATGTGAGCCAGATGGAAAAAAAACTGAAAAGGGATTTGAATTTTACGGATCAAAGTCATTATATTGCGTATAGTTTTAGTTCGAAGCTTTTTTTGCGGTAAACCAGTGTAATTAAAAAAAATTGCTTTATGTATCTCTCTCACTACGCTAGGAAATTCTCCTTTCGGCAAGTCTGAGTTTATGGGTAAAAGAGTGGAGAAAAATGGAACGTAGTACACACTTTCGTGTACTCTGACATTCTCTTTTGTTTCTTTATTCGTAATGTCAAACAACAACAATATTGTTGTGAAAATCTTAAATTTCATTGCATCGCATTATTTCTAATAGATGAGGAGTAAATTTCCAACCAAGGGGTGGAGTTTTTTGAAATTGAAAGTATACGGCAATAATCCCACATTGCCAACTGTTTATTGAAAAACGTGATTGATAACTTTGGTAAAAGATTGGGAGCCTACCGACCAGTAGGGGTGGGGGGGGGTTGTCACTTGGCCGACATAATTATTTATTTTTGACCGAAAAATAATCGTAATAAACTAAAATAAAAATATTATTAATATCTGAAAAAAATCCAAAAAACATCACTTTTGGATATCCTTTATCCTTTACAATTGTTCCAGTTAAAA
Organism: Wohlfahrtia magnifica; assembly: GCA_023159175.1. NCBI lineage: Eukaryota > Metazoa > Arthropoda > Insecta > Diptera > Sarcophagidae > Wohlfahrtia > Wohlfahrtia magnifica. The sequence continues at coordinate 3,634,006 of JAKWBJ010000052.1, read as the reverse complement.
ATGAAATATTATTTCATTCATATGGCTGCCGCGGCTGGTCTCACAGTATTCCATTCGTTTGGACCACTTTTCGGGATATTTTTCGATTGCATATGGTCGTATGTCGGCATAAATATCGTAGTGTTGACGCGAATATAAGTTGAAACAAAGAAAGTAGTGAATGCCTCCAAGTGATACGCCAAAGTTGATAGTCAAACCTGACCTATTAAACCTACTTTTAGTTTAGTTAAAGGAATGCCGCGGTGAACAAGGAGCTCTATATAGCCCAACTACACTGTCTGAAGAAGACTATATAGCAGAAAAAATCTCGTCGACAAGGTAACTACGTCATATTTCTTCACGACAAGGACAGACACCATGTCCTAAAAATACCTCATATGCAGTAATGCCGAAAAAATAATTGATTAATTTTTGCTATAACTATTGATTTTTGTTTTAACAAGTCTTTGATACAAACGATTTACATCGGATTATAGCAGGTGTTTTCAGTTGGCAACCGGTTTAACAGCTGATAGTTACTTTTTGTTTATTTTGGTTTGACATTTCATTATGAATAGACTTACACCAGAGCAACACTTGCAAATTGTTGAAATGTTTTAAAAAATAATGGTTAAAAATGTTGTTTTCCGATGAAGCCTATGTTTGGTTGTATAGATACGTAAATAAGCAAAACTGTCTCATGTAAAGAGTTATCCATATGCTTTTGTCGAAACACCATTACATCCACAGAAGATTAACGTTTGATGTACTTTAAGGGCTGGCAGAGTAATTGGTCCATATGCCTTCAAAAACGATGATGCTCAAAATGTTGTTGTCAATAGTTAACTGTATAGGGACATAATTAGAAATTTTTCGTACCTCAATTAGCTGGCATTACTCTTGCAGACATGTCGTTCTAACAGGAAGGAGACATATGCCACACAGCGTGCGTTACAATTGATTTATTCAGAGAAAATTTTAAATCGTGTGATGTAATCCTATTGAATTATTTTCTTTGGGGTTATGTGAAGTCACTTGTTTACGTCGATAAACCAGAGACAATTGAACAAGCGGAATTCAACATTCGAAGAGTTATTGCCGATAATAAGACCGCATATGTTGCGAAAAGCTTGAGAAAATTTGTGTTCCTGATTACGATTTATCCGCTCCAACCATGGCGGCCACATGACCGAAATCATTTTTAATCATTAATATGATAAAATTTTCTATCCAACAAAGCCCGTTTCATTGATATTAAAAATATATTTTGTTGTTTGATTATGATTTAAGCTTGTGTAACTGTAAAAAAACACCCAAAATTATGTTGCTCAAAACGCATAGCAACCTGAAGGATTTTCTGTGCAGCCCCATAACTTGATCACTTTACATTGAAGCTGCAAATAAAACCAGTAATACTATTTAATGAGAGAAATATTCCCTAACCTAACCTAATAATTGTGATTTAGATTATCAAACAGTAGAGCTTGATCAACTAAAATTTTCTTAATTGTTTATAATTAAGTCATTTAAGCTTCTTTCAGACCACTGTGCATAGCACTTAAACGCAACTAAATGCTGTTAAGATTTAAAAAAATTTCAAAGAAAAACTAAAAACAATGTTATAATGATTTGAATGGATTTGTATTTGTATTTAATTATATTTATTTGTGGTATTTTTATTATTTTTAATGTTGTTGTTATTGTTTAACAAACTTTAAAAAATAGCAAAAATTGTTTAAATCTTAAAGGTAACTTGTAGTTAAGCGTACCATCAAATATAAGAGGAATATCTACTATGATAGTATATGTACTCGTATATGGAATAAGTGAATGTTTGTTTGTATATATTTAGTTGTGGTTTAGTTACAATTACCAGTTAATATGCATGCATACAAACATACATTAATGAAAAAATTTTGTATATTTTTTTACTTTGTTTATTTTGTTTCTTCTACATTAAACACTGAAAGCTTAAAACTTCCCAATCACTTAATACTTCAGCCGATTACAGGCAATAAAATTTAAAATATTAAAGAAATTTAAAACCAAAGGAAAATATTGAAAAATAACCGATTTTAACCGACACTAGAAATTCGCATGTTCGCGTAGGGTAGAAAAAAATAACAATAATTGAAAACCATTGAAGCGTTTACACAGCTGAAATAAGTAATTTAAACAGTAAATGAGACATAAAAATATGATTATTTTTAAGGAGGTTTTCAACTTGTTGGGCACTTAGATTATAATAATATTTTACCATATTTTTTTATGAATTCTCTTCTTATTAAAAAAAAATAATTATAATTATAATAGAAATTTTTGTGTACTTTTTTCCAAAGCCTATATAACAGCTTTAAATTTAAATAAAATAAATTTCTTAGCATTTATCCATTCTTTTTCTAAATATTTCTTTTGTTTTTAACCACAACTATTTTCTCAACTATTGGCAGTTATGAGAATTTGGTCAACATTAGAAAAATGTAAAAAACCGCATTAAAAACTTCATTAAATTGTCAACTAAGTTAACCAGAGAAAAGTTAATTTCGTTGTCCGATGATTTGTTTTTAAAAAAAATTTAGAAATTTAATAGCCGTTGTAATAATTTGTACAAGATATTATTATATCTCGTTATTTGAGAAAAAAACTCATTAAAACTTAAAGAAATTATCTGTGAAAAATGATAAAAAAAAATGTCATAAAATTTGTATTTCCTTAAATGAAACTGTTGTTTTAAATTTTTTAATTGTAACTGAAATAAAAAAAAAACTTTCAAAAAAATATAAGGTGTACAGGGTAGAGCTGCAAAAGTATCGATATTCGGCCCATCCGATGGTTTCGATAGTTTGCAAAAAAGTTTGCAAAAAAAACTATCGATACTATCGGATTATTTTAAGTACTACATGTGGCAACAATATTAGAATTTAAGTGAAAGGGAAAGAATAATAATACATATACAGTGTTGGAACCGATAATAAGAACAGTATATTTTTTTCCAATATGTTCAAAACAGGGCGCAAAACATCGAGTGTAGCTTCGGCTGTGTGGCACGTAGCGCCGTTCTGTTGAAACCAAATGTTGTTAATATCCTCCTCTTCAATTTTTGTGAACAAAAATTCGTTCAACATAGCCCGATAACGATCGCCATTGACTGTAACGGCCACACCTGGCTCATCTTCGAAGAAAAATGACCCAATTATGCCTCTGGACCAAAATCCGTACCAAACAGTGACTCGTCTTGGGTGTATCGGCTTTTCAATGTACGCATGCGGGTTTTCTGTGCCCCAAATGCGACAATTTTGCTTGTTTACATACCCGCCAAGATCAAAATGAGCTTCATCTGAAAAGATGATTTTTTTTGGCAAAATCGGCATGTTCTGTAAGTCGATCGCAGGCCTTTTTAGCGAAACGAAAACGCATTGGACACAACCATATTCGTTCAGCGGAAGGATAAAAGTAATTATCTGTCAAATCAGACATGAGCTAAGTGTTACCATTCACGAAATAAGCACTAGCTGAAAAAAAACGTTATATGGCAGACCCTTTATATAGCGAAAATATCAGACCCTGAATTGCTCCAAAACTAAAGTAATGAATGCGAGCCAGTGAAAGAAAACTGCAGATACTTCGGGAAGAAAGCGTGAAGCAACTGTCAGTTTTAATAAACTTATAATTGGTACCTTAAAGATGAATCCCTTCAAGTCATCAAAAAATCTTAAAAATGAAGTTATAGGTACTGTGTCAAGTCGCACAATAAGAAAAAAACATATGGAAGCTAAACTTATTATTTAACCAAACTTATTAAAGTAAAACAAAGTAAAATAAAGGCAACTATTTTAAAAGGTACCTAGAGTGAGTGCGCAAAAATTTGCTTTTTACTTTGTTTATTTTATTTATTTACATAAAAATACACCCCTGAGCTAATGGTTTTTAAAAAATTTCAAAATCAAAGAGAGCCATACGACTGCCAAATTTCTTTTGTATTTTCTCTCAATGTCGTACGCTTTCATTACATATTGAATTTACACGATATATCCGCTCACTTCTATACGATAACTTGACGCGCTGTATGACTTGTATTATCGTGTAAATCCCACTTTATAATTTGCCGATAGTATCGATAGTGAAAAAAAAACTATCGATGGTCTGACAAAATCAAAGCTATCGATAATACTATCGATTGTTTTGCAGCTCTAAAACAGGGTTATTCATTTTTCATTATAAAGCTGGGATCACACAATTGTCGCAATTCATCAATTATTGGTACGGCAATCGGCAACAAAAATATCTGAAATGCGCCAATATTTATTGTGTTCTAGTGCGACAATCGAAGTTGACAATACGTACCAATATTTAAATATTGAAATTTACTTTTAATTTATAATTTAGATAAAGCACAACAGAAATTGTGTCATATTGGTACATTTACAATCGTGTGATCCTAGCTTATCGCTTAATCTTTGCCACTATATACGAAATACGATTTAATTTAAATAACCGCTTCTGGGTTGGTTGCAGCAGTCAATCCTTTTGTGGTAGTTCTCGACCATTTTTTCGCACATTTCGCACGGTATCTCGGCCACTAATGTTGGTTTTCAAATTCTCCAATGTTAGGTTATTATCCACGTAGACATGGTCTCATAAAATTAAGTTGGTGGCCAATTGAGGTCGCCAAGTTGAAAAATTACTATACCGGGAAGTTTCTCATGCCATAAAGCCAAAATCGGTCGTATTATATGGCTTGTGGCACCGTCTTGTTTAAACCACCTACAATTATAAATAATCTTCAATTGCAGGCCAACAAAAATCGATTATCATACGGCCATTTTTTTTCTTCGTTACTCTTCTAGGGAGCATATTGACTTTCCACAAAGCATCCACTGCTGTTTTGTTTTAGTGTCAGTAATCAAGTTGCTTTTCAAGCTTATTAAAGGTTTGGCAAATTTGAGGTAAGAAAGTAACTTGGCTTAAAAACACATTTTGTTTTGACAAATTCAGTTTTATACATACCAATATTAAATCGAAATATGGGAATTAATAATGGAATGTGATGTCAAGCAAATATCCACCTCTAACATGTCGGCAGACGTCTGATCTTTTCACAAAATTTTGAACCAACAACAAAAGAGTTTGCAATCATACAATCGATTTAATATTAAACCTGACCAAAATGTACCAGACCATGATTTTTAAGAAGAAGATGCGGATCTAAATGAAAAAATTTTCTAAACGAGTTCAGCAAAACAATACAAAGTATTTTAAATTTTAAAAATCTAATACAAAAAGTATCAGTATAATAGACAATTTCATGTATTAATACAAGATGAAAAGATCAGAAAAATTGTTAAATGCAATTTTTCGCACCGCAAGGCTCTGTTCTTTCTCCTACGCTATTTCTAATACTTCTTAACGACTTTCTTCTTTTTACACTCAATCCTATCTACTCTTTCGCCTAGCCTCTTGTGTTGTCATCTATGTCTAAGGGTAATGTAGATATTGGGAAATCAGATGCTCTTGATGTTCTGGGCATGAGAATTCATTGTGATGTTCATTGGAACGATCACTTATCTCATGTGTCGAAAGACGCATTCAAGAAATACTTCACCTATATTCGACCCAAAATGTTGTGCTTCAAAATCTATTTTGTAGCTACGCTACCGCGTACAGGAGAGGGCGAAAGTACTCATTAATGACGGTAGAGTAGTCGTTAGAGCATCCTCCCAATGTTGTGTGTGTCTCATTGTTCTATGGATTCTATAAAGGAATCTGCTCTGACGGAATATGGTAATAAATTCCTAATAATCACATATATTCACGTAGTACTCGTTAGTACTCGTAGTACTCGGATATCTTACTCAATTAATCGATCAATTTAGAAGTTTAAATTCAATTAATTTCTTACTCGAACAATAGTAAAAGTCAGATAATTAAATACTCTATTATTTACGCATCCATTCAACCAAAATTGAGCTTCATCGGAGAAGTTTGACGAACTGAACCATAATTTTGATAAAAATTTCAACAATTTACAAGTGTTGCTCTACTGTATGTCTATTTACATTTAAATGTCAAACCAATTTAAACAAAAAGTAATTATCAGCTGTTAAATTGGTTATCAAATAAAGCAGTATTGCCAACTCATAGTTATGAACCTCCAAAAAAACAAGTCACACTAAGATAATGCCCTAATCAGCAGAGTAAGTTAAACTCGAATCCTTAAAAAGCATTTCCAGTTATCTTCTAAGAGTTCGAGATACTTCCAAATAAGCTTTAAGTCAAAACCGATTTCAAAAACCCAAGACACTCCTACTAATGTCGCTTGCTGAGAATTTCTGACTTTACGATACTCTTACGCTGCCATCGCTTTTTTCTAGATAATAAATAAGGAATATAAGACTGCATTCGCAACAAAAAGTGCTTAAGAGTAGTGTTTCGAGCAGTGTAAGAGCTTCGGCACAAGTCTTTCATATCTGAGGAGAAGTTGCTTAAAGTAAACAAAGTGAATTTGAAATTACGATTTAATTTTCATATTTCTCTCGTTTTTAAATTTCTATGATTTTTAATTATTCTTATTTTATTTAAACTTTTTTCTGTATGAGTTTGTTGTACCTTTTTTATTCAATTCATAAAAAATATTTTTTTTATTTTTTACTTTTATATTTTTTTTTACATAATTAATCACTTGAAACACAAATGCTGGTGGTAAAACATGTAATTTTAGTATCGTAGCGTATCTATTGTATTTTCTATCATTTTCTACGTAAAAATTAAAATTTCTATGTGTGTGAATGTCTTGTGATTTTTTTTTTCTTTGTTTGTTAGTTTTCCCTCAAAGTTCATTCAATTAAACCCCATTTGGGGCCTTAAAGCAAGCGTGTATGGCTTTTAATTGTACAGGTGGTGACTTTTACGGTCTTGTGAACATTTGATGTAACAATTACAAGAAGATGAATGCACACGTTAAGAGCAATAGTAGTGGGAATGTTGGTTTATAAACACATAGCTTAAGTCTATAATCTTAGTTTAGGTAATAAGAAAAATAATGGGCATAAGCTAATCTGCGTTGAGAATGTACCATCATCAATTCCAAAAACGGATTGTTGTTTTATTCAATAGCGCATATCAGGAAAATAGTATCACTGACAAGGTTTTTTTGTCACACCGTGTATTTGCTTGGCTGTTTAGAAGTTATAAAGCCACCTAAAGATATGCAATTCATATCATATTTTTAATCACATGCATATGTAGGGTATTTAAATATTTCATAGTTTCGTCAATATTTAAGCATAAAACTTTTGTTGGCATTGTATGCGCGCTTAGTGTTCTTAAATAGAAAGTATGGCTCGTACGTGTTTGAAGCGTATGTGACTTTTTGTAACTAAAAGTGTAATTTTGTTCATGTGCTCTCTTAACCAAAATAAATATTTGCTACTGCCACAGCTACTGCTGTTGCTGTTTTTATATTGCAAAAAACATAAAGAACGAACATGAATAAAATGCAAAATAGTGTATCAAGGTTAAAATATAACATTTTTATAAAATATTAGAGAAATATATTCTAAAAGTGTAATAAAAAACCACCAGCACTGAAAACAAACTTAATAATTTGGCCAACATGTCTTAAAACAAAAACAAAAACACAAAAAAAGAAAATGTTTCAAGTCAGTTTGAAATTCTTCGGCATGAATAATGATTAATGGATTTACTTTCTTTGTAAAGTGAAAACAAAATGAATATAAAATTAAAGGCAGTCGAAGCTGACACTAGGTGTTACCTACCCTGTATATAAATTAAGAATTAATTTCTTGTAAAAGAGTATAAGTCAATTTAGAATTGGCCTAATTCGTCAACATGATTAATGAATACAACATATAGGCTACGAGGGCCATTTTATTATGTTTGTTTTAAAATGCATTAGCATTCAATGCAACACTGCTTCCGTTGACTGTTAGCTCTTACTAAACTACTGACGAATTTTGAGCAAGTTCCGCCTATTGGTTGGTTCCTAACGGCCATTGAAAGTATAAAATCAGCGGCACAACATAATTTTTGGGTGTATTTTTTTCATAAAAAACAGTCAATGAAATCGAAGGAAGGCTTGATAAATATTTTGGGAACCTCTTGCCATCAATCACAATGGTGGTTTAATAAAATAAGTTATGGTTGTACTGGCGGAACTAGCCATACATTTAGGTAGCCAGATACTACACTACTAAAACTGTAACCAAAAAAAGGAGACATTTACATCCGATACTACTAACACTTATGTTCAGAGAAAAAGGTAATATCTACACCTAATATACCTCTCCTGTAGTATGAAACCTAAAAAAACTCATGTGGTTGCAGATGATATCGGATGGGCCATCTATCGGATACAATTTGAACCAGCGCTTATTTCGAATCTGGCAATACTTATGTCATTCTATACTGTCACAAAATTCAGTATATTATCTCCAATGAACGAAATGAATCGATCTACGCTTGAGCAACGTTGGGATTTATTGGAAATTTGTTTCCAAAACAAAGACAATTGGTCGGAAATTGCACGAAAATGTTGTACAAAATTTGGTCGCAGAGAAGGATCAACAGTGCCCGGTATACGTGAGTTTATTGCTAAAATTCCTAAAACTGATTTCATTATTGATGCGCCATGACGTAAGCGTGCTCGTACAGTACGTACACCCGAAAATACCGAATCAGTGGCGGAGAGTGTGCGTGATAATCCATCAACATCAACTCGTCATCGTTCTCAAGAATTGAACATTTCACGCACCAGTTTACGTCAAATTTGCAAAAGTTCAATTGGTTGAAAAGTTGAAACTGCACGATGATGTCGATTTTGCCAAAATTTCATCTTTTCGGCTGAAGCTCATTTTCATCTTGGTGGGTGCGTTAATAAGTAAAATTGCCGTATTTGGTTGTTTCACAGAGCCAATGTACACATTACGAGTGACTGTTTGAAGCGGCTTGTAGAACGGAGGCATCATAGGCTCACATTTCTTTAAAAATGAGTACAGTGCAACTATTACGGTCAATGGAGACACCTATCACACCATAGAAACCGATTTTTTAAGGCTGTTTTTCATGGTATTGATGTGGACGATGTTTGGTTGCAATAGGATGGTGCAACTTGCCACACATCTCATGGCACAATCTATTTATTGTGTCAAACGTTTGATGACCGTTTAATTAGCGGAAATGGTGATGTCAGTTGGCCGCCAAGAAGCTGCGATTTGACACCAATTAACTATTTTCTGTAGGGCGTCGTTAAAGACAAGTGTTATGCTGACAAACCATTTCTAAAAATAAATTTGGCAAAATTTCAAACCGTTTTTGTTTTATTGCATTTTTAAAATTTAAAGTTTTAAATGGACTCCCGATATTTGTGCAACTTTTAAGTAAAAGTTTCAAAGAAACCAGAAGTCAATTATGGACAAAATAAAAACAATTGGACACATATTTGAATCTTAAAAAGTCGATGTACTGAATTAGACTGTAAACCTGTAATTCAGATGAAGTAATTCTACTTCAATAGGTGTTACTTATAGCGAATTGACGACTGTGTTTTAGATGTTACTAAAATTTGCTCAAACACAATATACCTTCACTTTTCTATGTTGTTTTTGAGGAAAAAAAAAAGTAAAAATAAAAATCAATAAAATCCATTTGCTTAGTTGACACTCTAAGTACACACTTAGAAATGAACATTTTTATTTCTTAGTTTTGTTTCTTCGCTTTTTTTAACATTTTCATTAAATTTTTTATTTCAAAAATGATAAAAATGTTTTATTAAAATTCGTAATATAACGGCTTTATTTGATTTCATTTTGGCCAAAAGCCAGCCAACAACATTGCCAAAAATTTACTGGCTAAAAACAAAAAGATAAAGTAAGATTTTCCACTTTGTAGACATTTCATATGTATTTTTTTTTTTTTAATTAAAAAGAAATAAAATGAAAATAAAATAATAAAATATAATGACTCAAGGCACGAAACTTATCTTTGAGCTGGGAAAATTCAAAATTATTTTGGATGTTGACACCTCTTTAATAATTTGCTTATGAAAATACTTTTTTGTCTTAATATTTATTATTTTAAGGAAATGAATATGTTGCCTAAAGGTAAAGGTAATATATTCCATGTTGGTGTATATGTAACGAGTGACTAGTTTATTAATATTTGACAGTTGGCCTCCGGGTCAGCAATACAATTACAATTTACTCTTATCAAGTAATCTGACAATAGATGATATTGCCTAACCAAATATGAACATTAAAATTATTATAAAATCGAGGAGCTTTTAGGTGTTAGAATCAATTCCATATAAGTTGATCTGAACTAAAGATGATTCTAGTTCTTAACAAGTTCGACAATAAAAGAAGGGAATACTACAAGACAGTTTTATAAATATAACACAAAAGCTACTTGTCTTTTACATTTTTTTGTAAGCAATACATAAAATAGTTTCCTTTTTCTTCATATGAAGTTTATTTACAATCTACCAAATAAAAAGATAATAAGTAAATTTTATAAAATAAATAATAATTAGATTCCTTGCTGCTCCCCCTCGAGAACAGCAACACATGTAACATTATAAAGGGTCCGCTAAATAAATTTTTTTTTTTTTTTTGAAAATGCTATAAAAAAAAATAGTGAATATTTTCTCAATTTTTATTTGAAAATACAATCCTTCCGGTTAATAATGGAAAATAATTTCATTCAAATGGCTGCCTCCGTTGGCCATGCAGTAGCCTACATGATCAGTCCAATTTTTAAGTACATTCTCGATTGTGTGCAGCTGTATTTCACCAATGGCTTCACGAATATTGTCCTTTAAAGCGTCAATTGTCTCTGGCTTGTTGGCGTAACACTTATCTTTGACGGCACCCCACAAATAATAGTCCAAAGGTGTCAAATCGCAGCTCCGAGGTGGCCAAACGACATCAACTCTGCGGCTGATAATGCGATCTTCAAAAACAGGGCGCAAAACATCGAGTGTAGCTTCGGCTGTGTGGCACGTAGCGCCGTCCTGTTGAAACCAAATGTTGCTAATATCCCCCTTTTCAATTTTTGTGAACAAAAATTCGTTCAACATGGCCCGATAACGATCGCCATTGACTGTAACGGCCACTTCTTGCTCATTTTCGAAGAAAAATGGCCCAATTATGCCTCTGGACCAAAATTCGCAGCTAACAGTAGTAACTCGTCTTGAGTGTATCGGCTTTTCAATGTATGCGTGCAGGTTTTCTGTGACCCAAATGCGACAATTTTGCTTGTTTACATACCCGCCAAGATCAAAATGAGCTTCATCTGAAAAGATGATTTTTTGGCAAAATCGGCATCTTCTGTAAGTCGATCGCAGGCCCACTTAGCGAAGCGTGTACACAACCATATTCGTTCAGCGAAAGGATGAAACTAATTATCTGTCAAATCAGACATGAGCTTAGTGTTACCATTCACGAAATAAGCACTAGTTGAAAAAAAAACATTAGATGGCGGACCCTATACATATGTATGTATGTTATATATTGTCTATATATCAATATCTTAAACCTAGTATACAGAGATATTTACAGAATAACTAATTAGTAATATATGTACAATATTTACATTTTTTAGAAAGGCAAGTCTAATATGTGTCTTCTTTTGAGTCTGCGAACTTCGTTTCGTTAGTATCGTCAAGTAGCCTTATAGCTAACAATTTATCATGGTTGCTTAGTCTGTCCATATAATTTTTGCTGAACCATTTGATTTCATCCTTAACCGTAGGTATTGCGAAGTCGTCGTGAATAGCTTTGTTTGTTATATACCATGGGGCGCCAACAAAGGATCTTAACACTTTACATTGAAATCTTTGTAAAATTGCAATTTTGGAATTACTGGCAGTACCGCACAATTGTATACTATACGTCCAAACTGCTTTTAGCTTCGCCTTATATATTCTTGTTGTTCTCAAGACTAAGATTATTTTGGAATCCTGTATGTCTTGAACCGAATAACCAAAGTAAGCGCTTGTATTTTAGATTTAAATGAAGTCTTTTTGCTTTGAGATGATTTTTCCAAGTTAGTCTGCGATCGATGTGCAGTCCTAAGTATTTGACTATTTCACGTTGAGGTATTTGGTTGTTATTAATGAATAATTAGAACAATTTCCACGGCGTAGAGTAAATGTAACATGTGACGATTTTTCTGTGTTTATTTTTATTTTCCATTTAGTTAACCAACTTTCAATTACTCGTAAGTTGTTGTTGTAGTTGTGTAGAGGCATCACTCGGATCTGTGCTAGCTGCTAATATTGCAGAGTCGTCAGCATAGGTTGCAACCAAAATATTATTTATGACTGGCATGTCTGAAGTAAATATTGTATATAGAACTGGCCCTAAGACACTGCCTTGTGGTACACCAGCGTTGATGTAAAATTTTGAATATTCACTATTATATTTTACATAATAGCGTCTGTTACTTAAATATGATTTTGGTATAAGGTAGTAATGTGTTGGAAGTAGTTCATTAAGTTTGTAAAACAGCCCTTGTTGCCACACTTTGTCAAAAGCTTGCTGTACATCAAAAAATACACCTGAACAATATTTTTTATTCTCCATGGAGTCTCGTACATAATGAATTATACGATGACATTGCTCTGGTGTGCCATGCTTAGGTCTGAATCCAAATTGATAGTCTGGAATTATATTGAATTTTTTCTAGTATCGGCTGCATTTTTCACAGAAATATTCTCTTAAATATTTTGGAGAATGTAGTTAATAAACTAATTGGACGATACGATGCTACAACATTTTCAGGCTTTCCAGGCTTATGAACCATTACTATCTCGGCGCATAAAATAGTTGAAATAATTATTTTTGTACTTAAAAAAAATCAGACAAGCCCTTATAATTAGTAGTTTGTAGAATTACCCAATGCAGATTATGAATTTTAAAATTTACGTTTTTTATTTTTAATAAAAAATTAATAGTATCTGACGAACTTTTAAAAAATTGCTAATAATCGAAAGCAAGAACTCGCATCGAAGTTTCAAATTGAGACCATAAGGCACCATGTTCGTATGAGCTCCTAGATATACATTGCCACATTCAACCACATTCACAACAAGTAGTGCGCATTAATTGTCTTAAAGCAATGTGGCACAGTGTTTTTTAAATCACAGCTGGTGAAAGTATATTGTGTTTTCACTGAAGGCTCTAATAGCTCTAGACCCATATTTGTATATATCAATCGAATGGAATCGCTTGAGAAAGTCTTGCGTGATTCAGCAGTGAACTCAAAACGCACAGTATTCGTTAACCTTCCTATACCCGCGCTTTGGTTTGCCAGACCGACGATACATTTTCAAAATGGTGAAAACCAATTAAATAAAAATTAAATTATCGCATGGCATGATTAGTTATTTTCATTATTTTTTCTAGTATCAAAATTTGTCCACAGGGTCCTGTCAGGAAAAGCTAAGAAATAGATTCTTAAGCGTGAGTTTAAAATTAGCGCGGTTATAGAAAGATTAAACAACACATGCTACTTGCTTTTGCCGGTAACATAGACAAAATCAGAAATCGAGGAATCGAGAAAAAAATTAGCAAATTGAGGCTGACAGTGAAGGCAAAACAAAGTTAATGAATTTAAGTAACAAAACTGCTCTGAGAGAGATGCACCATTTCTGAACGTTGTTAAGTACAATTTCGAGGTAATTAACTCGTTACCACTATAAACAAGCTCAATAACGTCTGTCTTAAAATAAAACAAGGGATAACAATCAGTACTGACAACCCACTGGGTAAACCAATTAAATTCCTCCCGATGGGTTCTTTTTATTTAAACGTTTTCGTAGTTTATTTTCAATAAAAAAATATAATATTGGGAGTACGAATTAATTCGGCCTATTTTTTTGAGCTCAAGAAAGAAAATTAAAATTTTTCAAATCAAATATCGTTTCCGAATAATTTTTCGTCATTTGAGGCGATCCAACGTTTAAGCCGATTTTCTATTTCTTTAAAAGAAGTAATTCGATGACTTGCCAAAAGATATTGTATCCGTCGAAACAGCCAATAATCAGAAGAAGCAATGTTCGGCGAATACGACTGGTGCGGCATTTGATGGTTTCTAACAATTGTTTGATAACTTTTGCGACATGAAGCTGAGCGTTGTAATGCAAAAGAATAATTTTATCATGTCTGTCTTTATATTATAGCCGTTTTTCTCATAATGCATGGTTCAGATGGAGTCCAAGCATCCTCTTCTACATCTCTAGGTTCACCTTTTTCACCCTGTTGGATAAGTTTACAAAAAAAAACCGATTTTTGCTCAACCTGATAATAGTGGCGAGTCGATTCTATAGGACAATCGATTTGGGAATAAGGATCTGCAGAACACTAATATGGTATAGAAGCATGGTTGCTTTCACAAGTTGATGAAGCTTATCTTGGAGTATTGAAAAGAAAATTTCTTAGTAAGATTTATGGATAAAGTGGACGGAGAGTATCGAAGTAGCATTAATCAGAAGCTTTACGATATAGTAAAGCGCATCAAAATACATCGACTACTAGGCTATGACATGAATACATGAATGATAATGATCCCTAGAAGAGGACAACCGATGTAACAACCAGAATGAACAACATCTCAAAGAACTTGCGGAGCGACATTGGAAAAATGATTCAGTAGAATTGTTTTACTCAATGTAGTATTTGCCAATAAGGAATAAGAATAATAGATTTCAAAACACATATAGCTCCTCTATATAAGTTTCAAAAACAAAATAATGATCACGATTTCGAAGGTAATAACTTTTTTCTTATTATTTAAGAACAAACTCAATAGTAAAGGGTGTTTTTTATAGAGGTATAGAACTTTAAGTTGCAATAAAACAACGATGGATTATTCGATTGACATGAATTTTATTTATTCGAAAGATAATCTTGTGGCATTAAATTTTAAATATGATTTCTGGCATATGACTGCCACGGCTAGCGCGGATGTAGTCCAATCTGGACGTCCACTTTTCGATGACTTTTTCCAACATTTGTGGCCGTATATCGGCAATAACACGGCGAATGTTGTCTTCCAAATGGTCAAGCGTTTGTGGCTTTACCGCATAGACCAATGTCTTTACATAGCCCCACAGAAAGTAGTCTAGCGGTGTTAAATCACAAGATCTTGGAGGCCAATTCACAGGTCCAAAACGTGAAATTAGGCGGTCACCAAACATGTCTTTCAATAAATCTATTGTGGCACGAGCTGTGTGACATGTTGCGCCGTCTTGTTGAAACCACATCTCCTGGACATCATGGTTATTCAATTCAGGAATGAAAAAGTTAGTAATCATGGCTCTATACCGATCACCATTGACTGTAACGTTCTGTCCACCATCGTTTATGAAAAAGTATGGACCAATGATTCCACCAGCCCATAAAGCGCATCAAACAGTCAGTTTTTATGGATGTAACGGTGTTTCCATATACACCTGAGGATTAGCTTCACTCCAAATGCGGCAGTTTTGTTTGTTGACGTAGCCATTCAACCAGAAGTGCACTTCATTGCTAAGCAAAATTCACTTGTGAAAATCGGGAACAACGGTAATCTCGTTTTGGACCCATTCAACGAATCTACGCCGGGCGTGAGTCTATTCATGATAAATTGCCAAACCAAACTGAGAATAAATCTCTTGACAGCTCTTAAATCGGTCGCCATCTTGAAAAGTAATACCAACTTCAAGTTCTATACCTCTATAAAAAACACGCTTTACTTGATAAGATTGCTCTATAATATCATGTTCAAAGATGATGGAAGAAAAGCACTCTTAAAGTTACATTTCCAGAAACACAAAGTGCAGCTATTTAAACGAATAATAAATAATTTAGAGATGTTCTTAAAAATGTAAAATTACAATACAAAATTTACTCCAGTTACTCAAAAAATAGTTACTATAGAAAAATCGATAAAAATCCTATATTTTTTTTGCTTAATAATAGAATTTTAAGGCAAATTAAGACTAAAATTTTTCTTTGTCAAAGTAATGGTTTTTCGAAAAATATTTTTTTTTTTTTTTTTTTTTGTTGTATAGTGTTATGAATGTAAGAAAAATTATCACTCTTACATGTCATTTGGCATTAAAAAACTTTTAAAATAAAAACCCTATACACGTATGCTAACAAATATAAGAATTTGTGTAAGTGCATGTAATTGAATATACTCTCTAAGAGATTTTACTCTCGCACACATACACAGATCAACATCAACAAAATAATGTTCATACGTACTTAACCCCATAGAAAAAGAAATAAAATGGTGAAGAAAAAATATAAAAACTTTAGGAAAAACTCGAAAACAAACTCGAAAACAAAAACAAAAACAAAAACTTGGTCAATAACAAATGTTAACAATATACTAATTATAATAGAATCGTAGAATTTTTTCCTTCTATGGTACTTAGTAAAAGGTTAATAACCCTTCAAGGGAAAAACGATTTATAACAAATTAAATATTTATAAATGAAAAAAATCAATTGCATTTAAACGTTAAATTGTTACCATGTAATAATAAACCAAATATTATATTTTTTGTTTTCTTTTTTTTAATTATTTTTTAAGCATTTTAGCATAGAATGAGACTGGAGGTAGTAGTACTGTTTTATACACTTTTTAAGTAAATTGTTTTAACAATTGTTTCGTTCAATTCAGTTGTCGGTTTCGTTTTAATTTTTAGGTTTTTATTTTTAATCTTATTCGTATTTTTCATTTATTTTTTTTTTTTGCTTTTTTTTCTTATTTAATATTAATTTTAATGCTTTGAATTATAGTATTTGCTTTCGTTTTTAACGCTTTAACTTGTAAAAATCAACTGATTTGTGTTGTGAATGCACCTCTCCAAACACAGTGTGTTTAAATGTTCGCGCACACACACACATGTAATCACACATAGCCAATAACTTTAAGAGTATTTTCGTATTATTCGTTGTATTAGTTTGTTTGCTCCCCTCATAGAGGTTTCGGCTTTTCAATTGTTTGTGTTGTTATGGTAAAACGAAAGAAAATAAAAACAAAATCTGTCAATACCATTTTTATCTATGTATGTGGTGGTGGTGGTGGTGGTAGTGGTAATAGACAGTAAATATTGTTGGTATTTGTCTTTAAGAGAGCCCCCCTTATATTTGTATGTATATATGTGTAAAGATTTGCTGGATTCTTTGCAAAAAACAAACTGCAACATTGTGAGAAAAGAAACACGATTTATTGAATATTACCATTGTTGCTGTTGATGTTTTAATTTTTGCTTTTTTCAGTTTCTATACGTGCATGTAAATTAAAGAAAAAAAAAGATGGAAGAGTGTAAATGTAAACATCTCAACCACCTTTTGGGGTGGTTGTCCATACAATGTTGCCGTATTGTAATTTTTAATTGGAATTTTAATGTTGGAATGGAAAGCGTAATAATGCAGAAACATTTAATAAAAAATATTATTGTAAAAATTGAAATATAAAAATTAGAAATTTTTCAAAAACAATAAAATTTTTTTAACACACAGGCGTGGTGGTGTGCTGTCATCTGCGTCGATGGGTAATGTGGATATTGAGGAATCAGATGCTCTTGATGTTCTGGGCATGAGATTTCACTGTGACGTTCGTTGAAATGATCACATATTTCAAGTGTCGAAAGAAGCATTCAAGTGCCTTGGTTTATTGAGACGGTGCAAGAAATACTTCACGCCATCTGATCTCCGACCCAAAATGGAATACAACTCTCATGTATGGGCCGGTGCTTCAAAGTCTATTTTGGAGCTTCTCGACCGCGTACAGGAGAGGGCGTAGATGCTCATCAATGACGGTAGAGTAGCCAGCTCTATCGATTCATTGGAGCACCGACGCAATGTGGCGTGTATTTCATTGTTGTATCGGTACTATAACGAAGTTAAGGAATTAATTCCCAAAAATCATATATTTTTACGCAGTACTCGTATTTCTCGTAGAGCGCATCCCTTTGTAGTTGATTGTCCAGTAAATCGCACAACGCATTATAGGGAGAATTCGTTCTTTGGTCGCACTGTTCGGTTGTGGAATAATCTTCCAGCGAAAGTATTTCCTGCCACCTACAACATGAGTAAATTTAAATCTATCGTCCATAAACACTACTCCCTCTGTCCTCCTTCCAGTAACCTATTTGCCTAGTACCAGCACAATGCACTGCATAAGTAGAGGCCATCCCCTGGGTGCTGGTCTTATAAAAAAAAAAAAATATCGTAAAATAAATTTGTCGAATAGCTTACAACTTGCAGACTGTGTACAGATCAAAACGAAATTTTCCCTAATTAACTCCAACTGAAATACATAAAAATATGAAAACGAATCACTATGTGACTTAACTATCCTTGTAACGCAACCAACCAGCTTTATGGACAACACTGTGTACGATTACTGGTGACATACCATAACGTCGTAACCTAGCAATTAAATATAATATGCTAAGACTATGATTAAGCTCAAGGCGTTGTGTTAAACAACGTCTAATTGAAGTGAAGTAAGGGTGCTAACAAACTTTATATGCACATACTGGTACAAAACTGGTAAAAAAACCCGGTTTTTGGAACCTTCATGCACTTATAAGCTAATAATTAAGCAGAACATTACCAGATTTTAAGTTTTATTTCGAATTTTGAAAGAGGAACGGACCTTTCAAATGATATATTTGTCGTTTAAGTAGCCATAAAGAAGCATATTTCTCAAGCAAAGACACATTTTTTATTCAATTGTATTCATATTTTCAAGTTTAGATGCGTTTTTGCGCACTATTTTATATAGGAATCGTACTACTGGCGAATTATTTAAGGAATTATATTAAGTTATGAATAAAATGTACATACAACATACATACATATGTATCTTAAACCTTAAGTTTCTGTACCTTTTGTGGTCAGTCAATAATCATCCGTTGCTCTTATTATATTTATTTCTTGTAAACTGAACATTACAATGTAGGTTATTTATTATATGACTGAGCTTAACCATCTCACTTTTTTGTTTTAAAAATATAAAGTCTTTTATAATTGTACTGCTATTATAGTTTGACTATTAAATGTTTTAATTTACTTCCTTTCTCTGTATTCCTTCCTCTTTTTTAAATTCTTTTTTA
Organism: Wohlfahrtia magnifica; assembly: GCA_023159175.1. Taxonomy (NCBI): domain Eukaryota; kingdom Metazoa; phylum Arthropoda; class Insecta; order Diptera; family Sarcophagidae; genus Wohlfahrtia; species Wohlfahrtia magnifica. The sequence continues at coordinate 3,614,896 of JAKWBJ010000052.1, read as the reverse complement.
AATGTCAAATCAGTTGTAAAAAAAAGCCATTTTGTACCGTTCAAAAAGGGAAAATTAAAAAAAATAAATAAAATGAAACATATGGAAATGAAACATTTTCGCTTCTTTTTCTTACTTTATCAGCACATACAAGGACTTCATTTATATGGAGTTATAACATTTTTATATAACACAGTTTCTTTAATTTATACCGAAGGAAAACTTCTATTAAATGCTGAAATAATAAAAATTTTTCAATTTATTGGAACCTCTTTTGAACAGATAATTAAGGGAAATTTTAATTTAATTAGTAGAGATTAAGTAGAATAGTTGAAAGCCTTCTCATAAAGTAAAATACTTACGTATTTAAAGTAAAAAATATATAAGAAACAAGTAACCAAGGTAGTCTCATACAATGATAGGTAGAATGCTAAGACCAGCCCACACCTGGAGAGAACAGAAGCTGATTTCAATAGAACTACTTGGAGCTAGATAAACACATAAACAGTTTATTATAACCCTTAGCTTAACTACTCTCAAATCTTCGAATTTCAAAGTCGAAATTCGAAATAATTTTCACATATATTGTTATGTAGAAAATATTATTACGTCGTCTCACAACATGATAACCTATAGCACAAGCACCAGTGTTCATGTTCGAATAATGGGAAAGTAAACAAAGTGAGTACCAGTTAAGGCTTTTACACAAAATAAAATGGCTGATTCATTAAAATTTATCTGAATAAAATTTCGTCTTAAACCGATTTAAGCAGGGAACCTAATAAAAATTTAGGTTTTTCTAATTTTTTTATAAGAAGCATCGTTAATTACACTGGTCTACAGCAAATAAGCCTTTAACCGTTTTCAGATTTTTTTCATTGGGCGCAAATTTTTTTTTATGGGAGTGGCAAATTTTTTAGACCAAAAAATGGTAGTTATGTCAATATATTTCATCAAACTTAAAAACAACTTGACCGATTTTAATTCAAGTACCAGCAATTGCTTAGGAACAAAATTTCCTATAAATAATCTGAATAACGTTCTTTGTATTCGCAACAGTTTCGGAGTTATTCATAACTTAGTTAAGAAAAAAGTTTTTTTCGCGCAAAATTAGAGAATTTTTGTTTTTTTCAAAAAGTCATAGAAAATTTTTCAGAAGAGGTATTTTACATGTTAAGCACTTAAATTAAAGCTTAAAATGTTGAGAATAAAATAAGCCATAAATCATGAAAATCGGTTGGCTACTGCTAATTTTTTTCAAAATAAAATGCAGGTACCTAATAAAACTGAAAATGGATTTGAATTCAGCGCATCATAATCATTATACTCCATATACGAGTAGTTTTATTTAAGGGTGAGAAAATTTTTTGTTTTTGTAGAAAAAAAATTACACAATTGGCTCCAATTTAGCTGCGTATCTAAAAAATTTTATATCTTTTTACTTAGCCCACAACTTAATTGGTTACTTATTACAATTTATATTTGTGTTACTGAAGCAGACGGATAGTCTAGTGCTCTAATAGGGGAAAAAACCTTTGCGTACTAAACAGAAAATTAATTCAAGTTTCGCTTGCCATTGTGATACCCTCAAGAAAGGACCTAAAATCAGACATAAGAGAAACCGAGGAAAGCCCTCCCCAAGCCTGAATGTATAAAACATGTAAACCTCGCGATAGCCATCCGGTATCTCGGACAAAATTCACTAGATTTGTCAGTGAGATATCATTGAGAGTGTCCAGATCATGAGCGAGAAATACATTGAGATGCCTTAGTCTACGCTCTCGTAGAGCGCAACAGTCACGTGTTACACCGATTTCTCTTCTTCCTCATAATGACATCTCCTACAGTATCGATAAAATAGTTAACCTATACGATCCGTCATATGTCCAATAATACAGTGCCCAATAATTATGCCGGCCAGAAGCCTAATTGACTCACTTCCAAAAGTCAGGAGTCCACCTACTGAGAAAGACAGACTATGCTGGATAGCCTGCATACACTTAAAGAAAAATGTATGTCCCTCTATGCAAGAGCCACACTCAGAGATGACCCATATGACTTGGGACCCAAGTCAGTATGACATGGTATAGCCCAATTTGGGCCAATGAGCAAATACAGCTGAGGATACACTTTGACATAACCACGTAGATTTTAATATCCAAAGGTTGTAGATTTATCCCCCGAGTACACCTAGCGGCCCTATCTATGTCATAAACCTCGGCCTAAAAAACACTGTAGTCATCAGGCAGTCTGAGAAAGACCGAGAGCACAAGTTCATAAGAGTAAAAGCTCATCCTGTACCTAACACTTTCTTTCTTATCGTCGTTAAGAACAGATTCCATAGCCCAATTCTCGCTAGTCGGTATTCTAGTCAAGGGACTAATTTTACGATTCTATAAAATTTCGCTCACTATTTAAAATAGCAAAGTTAGCCATTAGGTATCACGGGAAAACTATATTTTTTTACGGTTGAAGCATATTTAGATTGAAGAGAGAGGTTGTTATCTTAGTATGAAGTTTTATTGCAAACAATGCTACCAAAGGGGCAGCGGAGGTTTTTGTGGTCCTCAATCTCAACCTTGCCGCTAAGATGTCTCTTGTAGTAATGGCTTCAAGCGTTTTGCCGAAGGCATTGTAAATATTAATTTTTGAAGTCTTGAATCTTAAATAGGATTTGCAATTCAAATTTATATTGTTTCTTCTACCTTGACCTCAATATTTGGGATCAAAAGATATAATTAAAGATGGGAGATTTCTAAAATGTTACATACATTAGCGCATAACGCTTTAATGGTGGTATAGGGCGTATATAGCAGTCTAAACATAAAGCAAGTACTTTAAACGGACATGCTTATTGTAATGGAAATCAAAAATTGATTCTTATGACTCGGTAGAATTATATGCGCACGTTTGACGTATTCAGTAGTTATTCTATTTGTTAAATTGACCCTAATTTTGTTAAATTTTAAAAGACTAATTTTGTGTAGATATGGAAAAGTAGTTTAAATCAACTTCAGCTACTTTTCTACCAATTTATCATATTTGGAGACCATCTCGAAAAAAACTAACAGAATACGCTTCTATTGAAACATCTCTAGTCGTCTTCAATGCTCTCTTCTTCGTATCTTGTCTTTTGTAATTTAAATCTATATCGTTAAGTAAGAAAATCTTAAGTCGACTTAAGCTACTCTTCCATATAGACACGGAATTAAATTGGAATTTCAAATTTCGGATATTAATTATACATAGTCCCAAGGAGGTTTCTTGTATGTATTCTTTGGAATAGACATGGGGACATAGAAGGTAACTCTATAGCGAATGAACTTGCACAAGCGGGTGCAGCTTTATTTCGTTACGGCTTAATTAGAAACATCGGAGTTTCTCTCGGAAACACAAGAAATTGAACTTAAGGCAAATGAGAGAAATCAGGAAGATCTAAACAAAGTTGTAAAATATAAAAGTAAAAGTATTTAAATTTAAATTTTGAAATCTTCAATATTGAAGCATGAAGGAGGCCACCAATAAGTACTATGTGTGAATATGTCTTTTCTTGTATTTCTCTTTTCGAATTCTAATTTCAGTATTTACATTTTATTTTTATATATGTTTTATTTTTATTCTCATACATGTGTTAGGGGTGGAGGCTTATTTTGACATCACCAACCCCCATAGGAAACCCGAAAAATATGCCAAAAGGGTATGTTTATTTACAAAAACAGCAATTACAGCAACATTTGTAACAACAACGACCATATAATGCAAAAAATTACAAGAAAATATTGATACAACACGTAAGAAAACATAGGTTTTTTTGGATTAGAAAATAACGTAACCATGTTGATTATGATTTCGCGATGTTTTCCAAAAACACAACCGTTTATATGACGACCGACCATTAGAGAAGAGTGTTTTTCTCCATTTAATGGGGAGAAACAATGAAAATTGTTTTTTTTTATTCTTTAAGAAAATCAATACTTTTTTTATAAAGTTTATATAACTTTAATATAAACAGTTCTGGAAAAAGCAAATACTTCTTTCAGAGTTGGCTACACTTAATTATTTGAAAACGAGACAAAAGAAAACTTACCATTTTGCTAAATTCTTTTACATATTCCGCATTGAATGATTTTTCATGACCTGCATTTGGAGTTGATGTTGTGGCTGTGGCTGTTGCTGTTGCTGTGGTTTTAAGACCATCCCCTTGATCTCTTGTTTTGGCAACATCATGTTGTACTAAGCCTTTCGAAGAAGTCTTTCCAGCACATAGTCTACCCTTTGAAAAATCCGTTTTTGTATTATTTATTACAGAGTTATGGTTGATGTTATTGTTGCTGTTATGATTATAAATGATTCTATTGGCAACTTTAGTTGTTCTACGAACTGACAGTGACCGTTTTAATGGCGTATAACCGTCTGCCACATCAGAATCCGTTTGTGTATTATTCAGTGCCAGCTTTTGTGTAGTACTGTTTAGACCACCGGTTATGTTTGTTGTTTCGTGGGTGTTTTTTTCATTTGTTGTGCATTTTTTCACCATCTCTTGTTCTGCTTGCAACTCCGTCATCGTCTTTACCATCTTCTTTTCCTCAGTTGTAGCCATTGTTGTTGCATTCAATTCTGCTGTTGTTGTTGACGTTGGCGTTTCATTTATTGTTGGTTCCATAATGAGTGGTAAATTTGATTTCGTACCACGCATGCGCACTGAAGAGGAACGTTTGAAATTGTATGATTTTTGTTGATTCGCTGACCAGAGTGTTGCCAAAGGATATGGTATTTTTGTTTTGGGTGCAACGTTTCCTAAATCGGGTCTCTGTAATATGTATGTCCTAGATGGCGTCGTAAATGTTTTCGTATCAGTTGGTGGCGGTACAGCTGTATTGCTAATTGGGTTAAAGACTTCTGTAATTGTTATGTCTTTCGATGAATTGCTTTTAAGTTTACATGTATTATTGTTGTCTTCTTTTACTTCGATTTGTAGATTTTTTAGTACAGTTCGATGATCTATAGAAGGATACGGTGGTGCCAACGGCGATGACATCATTTTAAATGGCTCTGATTTTGTAACTGCAATGAAAAATTCAAGGAAATTGTATTAAAAATTTCATTTAAATACAAAGTAGAATTTATGTTATATTCACAGTGGTTGGTAAAATGAAATGGAATAATTTAAAAACAGAACATCGTACCTTTTAAATTTTCTCAAAAAAAATATTTAATCGCTAAAATCTATTGTGTTTTCATTAATTGGAAATGTAAAGCACTTGTGGCAATACAACTTTATTTAATTCTCAAAGCTTTTTGTTAAGCTTTTCTAGACACAGCCTTAAACTCTTAATTGATTCAATTCTTTGTGATTTTGTAGATCTTTTTAGTTTTGTGAACATGGTCAGGAGAACGTTTGTATTTTTGGGCAAGAAATAATAAAAATCAAATCTGTTACTTGTATTATTACATGTACATATTTGCCTAGAGCGCCCCGATCATTGTTATTGTAGAAGCTACCAGGATGAGGAGGAAGAGGAATCGGTACAACAAATCTACTGTGGCTGCTCCGCTCTATTGTAGCTCAAACTCAAGCACCAATGTAGCTGTCACTTCCATGATCTGGACTGTCACAGGGATGTGGCACTGTCGAATTTGATAAACTTCGCACGAGGTACAGGTTGACTCACGTGAGGGACTCATGATTTTAAAGTTTAGATGTCGACTTTTGGGACTCTTGTATATCTGGCTTTTTGGCCTCTTTCATTGGTCTGTCATCTAAAAGGTAACAGAATGAGCCTTAGGTCCTCCGAGTAAATTCGCGGATTACTGGCAATTCATGTAACCTTACCAACCTGTTTACTTTACCCATCGTGAACAAATTGTTAAATTACTCATAAATATTGAATGTCTCTAGAGCTAGCATGGGGACATAAATGGTAGCTATATAGCGAATGAGGTGGCGCGGTGTAGTGGTTCGAGCGCGCGCATAGCAACACAAGTGGACTAGGTTCGAGCCCCAGCAAAGGGCATGACGAAAAAAAATCTTACTGTAGTTTCGAGCGTTGAATAAAGGGGCTTCAACCTTCCTCCAGACAACTGCATCTAAAAAATCAAGAAGAAGCACCCCTGACGTTCCAGCTTACCTCTGGCGATGATAACAAACATCAGGCGAATGATCGGAAAAAAACGCCACCTACACTGCTAAGTAAAGATTACCACCACCGCTTAGCAAGGATCTTCAACACTACAAAATTATATGATGGTAGCTAAGCTACAATGATTTAATCATCTAATTAATTTGAAAAAATCAACTTGATTAATGAAACTGCAACAAAGCAATGGTTGCTTTGTAGAAAGCCAATATGCTCCCTAGAGAAGTGACGGAGAAAAAAAATATAGCGAATGAACATGCGCCAGCGGTTTTTGCTCTGGATCATAACGGATCAATTAGAAAGACTGAGTTCAAAAGAATGCCTCTTAAAGCAAATGAGTTTAACTAGGAATTTTTGACCAAAATTTGATGGCTGAAGAAAACCTTCTTGCAACTATAGCTTACTAGTGGACTTTTGGTAAATATACGCAAAGACTGAAGATCCATTACAAATATTCGTGAAACTGATAAGGACGACTTAACAACTTTTTTTTTACATTAACCAGCATTTGACAACTTAAGGCCGACCTAGTTTGATCGGGGAGATTCAATGACAAGCACAGTCTAGTAACAAGCTATGTTTACATGGTCCAAAAGATGTAAAATCTTTGGCATGTTAGTTAGCATATAACTGCTGGACATAAGTGAGCTGTTTTGAGAGCAGCTGCCAAACGAAACTAACCTTTTAAATTTCAGAGTAATACCCATATGAATTTGAAACAGAAACTTTTGAGTGCACTTAGTACGGTTATCAAAGCAAATAATGTTGAAACGATAATATATAGCTCTTATGGATCTTCTGGGCTCTTTTATTCCGATAATTGAACTTTGTTTTCGACTTTATAAATCATGAGTTTTTACTAAATTAAATGCTGTGGTAAATAGTTAATATGAAATTAATGATTTTGGTTTTCCGAAATTTGGGTAAACATTTTTGTGACAACTATTATGTGTACCGTTATGAAGTGAGCGCCAAGACACATATGTCCCCATAGGGAATATTTATTGTGAACGAGCCTTAATTTCCTTTGTGTTGGCAATGACATCTGCCAAACATACTCAGTATACATCAAATCAGTAAACAAACAACATCATTTTTTTCATAGTATTAAAGATGGAAAATTTTGAACCAGAAAATGATGATTTGCGGAAAGCATTAATATTTTGTTTTCATTTGAAGTGCTGCATAGTCGCATCGAATGTTTATCGAAGCATATGATGATCATGCTCTAAACGGAAAACATCATGGTCTAATTCGGGACAATCATCAATTTCGGCTGCAAAACTAGAACGATTCGGCCGCAATTCAAGAATGGTATGGTATACCCTGAGTTCCTAAAAGCTGGTGAAATTGTTAAAACAGATCGCTACCGACTAACAATCAAAATGGCTCACAAGACTCGGCAAGGTAATTATCCATTATGAAAATGCTGCTGCACGCAAAGCAAAACCGGCTTAGCATAAAATCAAAGCATTAGGCTGGGAGCTGCTACCCCACCCGCCGTATTTACCAGACTTGTCTCCTTCCGACTACTATTTGTTTTAATCGATAAGACACGTATTGGCTGAGCAACACTTCGATTCCTACGAGGATGTCGAAAATTGATTGACTAATTGGTTTGCTTCAAAAGACGAACAGTTTTATTGACGTAGAATCCACAAATTGCCTTAAAGAAGTGTAGCCAGCAATGGCCAATACTGTGAATAAAATGTTTTTTACTTTTCTATGAAAAATTTGTGTTTTATATCCACAAAAAAAAATGCTCGGTACACCTAGTATATAAGGTCTTATATAAACTGAGTTTCATTCAAATTTATTTTCAAAATATCATTTTTTTATAATTTAGTGGTGCCAAGTTTCGTGCACATACATAAGTCGAAGTGATGGAACTTAAGTGCTTTATTTTCAAATACTTTTGTATAAGTGGTTTCTAATAACATGAACTGATTCTATTTACAAAAAACGGTTCTGTTTAGACCATAAAAAGACGAATTCAAAAATTGCATAGAATTGTATAGATTAACAGAAGAAGGGACAGACTTATTTCAACTCAGATTATTAAAGCTAAACAAAACATACAGAATGCCAGTATTACCTGAGCTACTGTAGGGTATAAAAACAAATTTCAAATAAATTTTAAATTTTAATAGCCTTGTTGAAGGTCATTATTTCATATTGAGAAGATTTCATTAATACTGAAAACCATTAAAACATTTCATTTTAAAACATTTCCTTGAATTAATTGCCTATTTTAACTTTAAAACTTAATTTAATTTTATTATTGTATTTTTAATATATTTAGAAAGCAGAAATCATCTTCCACAATTAGTTTTTCTCACTTCATGGCTTTAGGCAATTTAAAAAATTCACTCTTAATGTTCTTTTCATTTCCTTTGTAACTGAAAATATTCAATATTTCAATTTTACTTTCTTTTCATAGGCTCATGGAGCGAGCACAACTGAAACTCTAATTTTTTTTAGTACAATAATACATAAAGTTATTAAAAATAATTAAAATTTTTATTAAACAAGAAAAAATTGTTTACAATTCAGTGCACATTAGTTTTAAACCATAAAATAAATTATTTTATAAGACATTAATATAAAGGAGAAACAATAACAAGAAAAAAATTAAATAAAACATTTTATATACGAGTGGGGGGCTCTTTTCTCTTCTCAAAATCAGCTCACAAATCATTTGTTAAATATTGATAAACATGATTCGTTCATTCAATCATTCGTTCGTTCGTGTTTAAAACATACTCTCTAATGGGCTTTCATTTTAAGATTGACTTGGATTAGAAGTGACTGGTGTTTAAAACATGATTATTAAACTGTTTCTTTTTTACAATATTTAAAAGTGAAATTATTTTTATTTATAACAAATTGAAATATTTCTTTTTTTATTTCAATAAAATAGCGTTTATCTTCAGTTTACAATAATTATAGTAAAATAAAGTTCAATTATGTTTGAATGAGATAAATGCTGACTAAAGATTATCTGTAGAAATGAAAGTCCCCCTAGAGCAATTTAGAGTTAAAGAAATTGAAACAAGTATTATGATAACCAGGTAATCAATGTGTATGACATCTTAGATATTAAGGCTCGTTCAATTATAATGCCCGAACTTAATTGTGAGTCACACCTTAACGTCAAGTTTTTTGCCGAACTTAATTAGACATTTCTTTGTTTCAGTGTTTGACAAATTCGACCAAATGTGCCCACAATCGGGAGTGGGGTTTGTTAACAAGCCAGTGGATAGCAAAATGATTTTACCTCTTTCAGTTCAACAGCCTCTTTTTAAATTTGCCATTGTTTAGAGTGTAGCAGCGCATTACCTTGCTCAGTTTTCTGTTTCGAGGGATTTGAGTTTTGGTGACATAAAACGGTGATTATGCGATATGAGGCATATATCATTTGCATATCCCAGGCTTTCAAGTTGTATGTAGAGCTCCCTCTAATACCTCATTCTGCCCTAGTAGCATTATGTACTAATATAGTACAAGAAGGCTGTTAAAGAGATTGGTGGATAGAAAGCATCCCTGATAAACATCAATTACAAAGTCAAAGTCGCTGTTCAGCTAACTTAATAGCCTTTTTTTAAAGTGAAGTTGGTTGCAAAACAAATGTCATTGATAGCGGCTTTATCTGGTTTTTGTTAAACAAGATACAATATGTATAAACATTATTAATTGTAACCTTAAAACTAGGCGCCCCTCAACATTAAGCTTGATCTGATACAAATTTTGTTCAAAAGGGTGCATGACAATTTTATCTCATTTACGAAAGTATCTACTTTAGATTTAAAAAAGCATACTGTGCACTCTTTCAAAGTAGTCTTAACAATCATAACCATCAATGCAAAATATTGTTATAGTTCCATACTTCGAAGGATTCTCAATCTAAAGCCTTCTGCTTAGCTATACTGCAAAGGTTTTTAGCTTAAACCTTGCAGACTGTATTCCTGTCTTTTACTTAGCTATTGATTGCTGTCCCTAAGATAGAGTCTACCAGAAGCGTAAACTTATACCGTTATGGCAAACCAGAACGGTCCATAAGAGCCACTAAGTATTATACAAGCAAACGTTTTCTAAAAGTAAATCATAAGATATCATAGATTGACCGTATTGTTCTTATATAATATCCTACATTTCTGTAATTTTTATTTCCATCATATTTTGTAATCCATAAAGAAATAATATTAAACAAAGTTCTCGTTATAATTACTGATAATTTATTTAAAGTTTTTTACCAAAAATCTACCAATATTTTAACCATAAATACTAGTAATCTAAGCCGGAAGTTTGCCATTAACTTAACATTCGTGCTGCTGTTAAGGTTAATTTGTTTTTAAATATAAATGAACTGCAAAAAAATACAAAAAAGTAACCAAAATACAATTTTAACAACAATTGTGTAAATAAACACCAGCAATGATAATTACGTAAAATGTCAGGTATCCTCTCTTTTTATTTACATGAAAAACTTTACAAAAAAAAAAAAAAAATTAAAAACAAAGTGTTTTTTTTGTTAACAAGACTTTCTATAACATTTTTAATTTCTTTAATTGTTTTATTTATTGCGCTGGTTCATTAGCAGTGCCAATAAAACTTTCAACGTATGAAACCGGTTACTAAATAACCGTTTCAAAAAAATAAAATTCTTTGAACTTATTTAATATGATGCAAAGAAACAAAAAGCGGTTAAGTTTACGGCTATAAAATGTCTGATATATTTTGGAATTAACAAAAGTTGCAAATTACCAAACCTAACGTTGGCTGAAACATGATTGTGGTCTTGTTTTTGACCAAAAATTAAAAACAAAATATTTTTTGTTAACAAGACTTTCTACAACATTTTAATTTCTTTAATTGTTTCATTTGTTGCCCTGGTTTATTAGCTTTTCTAGGATATTTCATTGGATCCACAAGTTACAATGCTTATAGAATGGTGGCTTCGTGAGGCCTTATTTCTTTAGAAATTACGAGTAAGTTATGCTATAAATACAATGAAGGCTACCGACCATCGACTACAGGCTGTCAAAAATACAATATATGTGTGCATACGAGAATAATTATTTTAGCGACAACAAGGCTACCGACTATACTACTACCGTTGTAACCCGTAGCCAACTTAAGCTAATTTCCATTTTTCTGTCAATAAAGGCGTTTTAAAAACGCAATACACGAAATATATACGTAAAAAAACTGTACGTGACACCACCGAAAGAGGACAATTACATGTACATTTGTTTACACTTTTTGTAGCTGCAGTCGTTAAAATAATTAAGTAGCTGGTTACTTGGCTACTTTTGTAGCCAGCGTCTTTTGCAGTCGTGTAGGCGATGGTCGGTAGCCCTTAATGTGTTTATAGCATTACAGTATTTAGTATAAAGCAATATAAACTTGGAGAATTATTTATACTCTTGATAACCTAATACACGTTGAGTTTCAGATTTTCAGATAGATATAGGCTACCTACGCCTAAGTAGTCTAATACTCTAATAGAATAAAAAGAACAATTTTCATCGTAAGCTCCTAAAACTTAAGTTTCCTGCCCTTTGACTGATTGTCACACTTTTGTAGTACACGTGATGACTGGAACTTAGCTGGGAGAATTCATTGACTTGATGAAGACATATTGTATTAATGCCGAGAATTAGCACTCAAAGTTCCATGCTAAAAGCTCATAGAGGCAGTAAAGCATGTAAAAAACATGTTATACATGTTTATTCCTTTACACAGGCCTCATTATATTGTGGTTTTAATAAGACGACTCTATATGCCATTTAAGTGCAGCATTATTAGAAGTTGTAAAGAAAACTTTTAGTATCTTATAGCCGTTTCATAGCGAAAATTCATCTGTAAAAAGACGAATCATGCTTTCCTAATAATCCAGCTAGAAACTGGCTGACATTCGAAATACTTTTTCAAAAATAATGCCGCACACTTTATATCGATTTTGCATTAGCAACAACTACAAGGCATTTACTCATATTGGGTGTACGAAAAAGTTCAGTAATAAATTGTCTTAACATTAATTACATTGAGCAACATAAAAACTTATTTGAAAGGTTACATTTTAAGCTTCACTATGTTAGAAGGCTTTATGTAAAAGACTTTATTTACAAAATTTTGAAAATTACTATCGTATTTTGTTTTTATATTATTGAAAAGGTGAGTATGAGTCGCAGGCTGCTGAAAAATTGTTTGAAATTTACGAAGACATGGAGAAAATTGAAACAGGCATCGACAAACCTTTATTAACTATTTGAAGAAAGTTGAATACACAATGAAGCACAATATTTGGAAGCCACATGTATTAACAGTTGAAAATTTAATAGACCAAATTTCCATTTGCGATTCTCTGCACAAATGGCAAGAAATTAAACCATTTCTGAACCAAATAATTACGGGCGATGAAAAGTGGTTCACATACGACAACAATGTGAGAAAAATATCGTGGACGAACGAAGGTGAAGCCTTGCAGACGGTGGTAAAATCAGGATTGCCACCAAGAAAGGTAATGGTGTATGTCTGGTAAGATTGGAAGGACATTGTTTATTATGAGCTTCTACAATCTAGTCAAACGATTGATTCTGACCTCTATTTTCAGCAATTAGCGAGATTGAAGCAAGAAATTAAATTAAAACGGCCAGAATTAACAGAAAAGGTGTTGTGTTCCATCATGAAACGCCATATTGCACACATCTTTGATAACCCGACAGAAACTGAGAGAGCTTGGCTGAGAAGTTTTGATGCTTCTAGCATATGGCACTGAACTTGCACCTTCAGAACTCTCTTAAAAGTATAAATTTGAATTTCGTAAAAGCCTGCAAAACGCTGTTGGTTCAGTTTTCTTGGAATAATTGGTTTACACCAAAAACGCCAAAATGTTATTGATCAAAACAGCACATATTTAGATTAATAAAGCTCGTTTCGAATATAATGTGTTTTAATTTTGGTCAAATTTTTTTCGAAGACCCAATATAATAAGTTATTTTGTATATCAGCAAATTTTGATGGCAAACATGTAATGTTTCAATAAATCTCGGGCTAATTAAGCTAGGGCTGCTTCAAGTTTTAAGTTTTTGCTGAGAAGCCAATCACTTCTTACAAGCTCGAAGCTAACATTTCCAAAATAGTTCTTCACGCTTTAAAGCAGATTTAGGCAAAAAGCTGCTCTTCTCTTCTATTTTCACACGTACGTGGACACAAGTGTAAGAAAAAATAAACAAAGAGAAGTAAAGAGAAAACAAGTGAAAAAACGTAGTGAAAAGTGGCCTGAGTGAGAAACTCTCAATTACTACCATAATTGTAAAATGCGTTAATATTAGTTTGCCTAGCGCTGCTTTGTAGAATCCAGTCAGTAAGACTTCAAATTTACCTGTTTCATTTCCTTGTCTCCTAAAACCTTTTAACTTCGTTTTTAATTAAATTTTTTAGAACATTTTAAAGACTTGCCACTAAAGCTGCTATAATAGACCACACAACTGTTACATTAGTATGCCTCAATATATTTTGAAATTTTTTATTAAATTACAGCCATTTTCTAAATTTTCTACAAACTTGTAAGCAAAATTTAATTTTAATTTTATTATAAAGGGTCCGCCAAATAATTTATTTTTTTAAATGCTATAAAAAAACTACTGAATATTTTCTCAAATTTCTTTTTTTATTTGAAAGTACAATCCTTCCGGTTAATAATGGAGAATAATTTCATTCAAATGGCTACCTCGGCTGGCCATGTAGTAGCCTACACGATCGGTCCCTTTTAAGCACATTATCGATTGTGTGCAGCTGTATTTCACCAATGGCTTCACGAATATTGTCCTTTAAAGAGTCAATTGTCTCTGGCTTGTTGGCGTAACCATTATCTTTGACGGCACCCCACAAATAATAGTCCAACGGTATCAAATCGCAGCTCCGAGGTGGCCAAACGACATCAGCTCTGCGGCTGATAATGCAATCTTCAAAAACAGGGCGCAAAACATCGGGTGTAGCTTCGGCTGTGTGGCACGTAGCGCCGTCCTGTTGAAACCAAATGTTGCTAATATCCTCCTATTCAATTTTTGTGAACAAAAATTCATTCAACATGGCCCGATAACGAACGCCATTGACTGTAACGGCCACTCCTTGCTCATTTTCGAAGAAAAATGGCCCAATTATGCCTCTGGACCAAAATCCGCATCAAACAGTGACTCGTCTTGAGTGTATCGACTTTTCAATGTATGCATGCGGGTTTCCCAAGTGCGACAATTTTGCTTGTTTACATACCCGCCAAGATCAAAATGAGCTTCATCTGCAACATTACCATGATTTTCAAAGTAATGTCGCAATATTTCCCGGCGTTGTTCAAGCGTATACACAACCATATTCGTTTAGCGGAAGGATAAAACTAATTATCTGTCAAATCAGACATGAGCTAAGTGTTACCATTCACGAAATAAGCACTAGTTGAAAAAAACATAGATGGCGGACCCTATACATGCTCCTTTTTCGTGTTATTTTATTACATAAATACACTAATATCAGCTGATTATACTCTATTGTAAGATTTGTTTTGTTATAAGATTTGTTTACATTTTTTTACCAAAAACATTTGCAAAACATGATTTAAAATTTTTCAAAAGGGTTCACTGTTTCAAAATTTAGATTAACAGATTCAATTTCCATTTGTATAACACATAGTTTAGTTATAATATTAATACTCGTATAACAGATAGATTATTATAATTTTTAAAATTGTAATAAATATATGCCACAAAAGAGATTAAATTATAGTTTTAAAACATTTTTAAGCTTTTCAGCTATTTTGTAATTGAAATATCAAATTTGAATGTTTACTCATATAATAGTAATGTACCTATTTTCATAATATTATTTAGGTTTAAATATTGTCATATAACGACATATTACATTAAAAATCATTACATTTAATTGTTGTTTTTTATTATTAAGAAAAACCACTTAATCGCCTTTTATTGCCCACAGATAAGATCATATTAATATCGAATAAGTTGACATATTTTTTTTTCTCTATTTGCAATATCAAATTTTTGCCTATAAATACCATGAATTTAAATATTTTTTAAGGGGTATCGTTTAATTATTTAAAATATTAAAGTGCGCTCACTTCATTCATTTTGTAGCTGTCGAAATATTTTCGATGTATGGTATGTAAATCAAAACCACGTATAACTTTTTAGTAAAATAATTAAATTTTTTAAATTCTCCTCTCTCTCTTAATAGTTTAATTTAATACATAGTATTTTCTATAAAACACGACACGTTATAGTTTAACTCACGTTATGAACTGTTTGACATCTTTGTGGTTTGTCTCCATATTCAGTATTATTCTCTTGACAGTATTATTTCGTTTCGTTCGTTTTTCTTTCTTTCTGGTTCTATAAAGGTGTTATAGGCAATTCAATAACACAACATATTTGCTTTATCAGCGGAAAAACAAAACAAAAAATAATATTTTGCCCATATTCATTTGGTACTTAAAATTGATAAGAAACCTTATTTCTTTAGTACAACAAAACAAAGACAATATGTAAAATTTAAAACAAGAAAACAACAAAATAAATAGCAATCTGTCAAACCTACCTTTATAATACCCTACTATACAATATAATTGCAACACACTATCAGTTAGTCAAATATGCAGCATTTAAGCCATATTTTTTACCTGAAAGTTGACAATCATCCCATAAAATAAAACCAGAGTACAGTTTAATATTTTTTCCTCGTCACTCTTCTAGGGAGCATATTAGCTTTGCACATCCACTTGTTTGTTTCAGTTTCTTTAATGAATTTGATCTTTCAAGCTAAGTAGATGAGTAATTAATCCACTGTAGCTTCCTACCCGTGATTTTGTGTAGTGGTGAAGATCCTTGCTAATTGGTGGTGACCTTTACTTTTGCATTGTAATTTTTTCCCAGTAGGTGGCGTATTTTCCTGATCATTCCTCTGATGTTTGTCATCATCGCCAGAGGTATGCGGGAAAGTCAGGTGGACTTCTTCTTTATTTTTATTTTTTTGATGCAGTTGTTTGCAGGGAAGTTGCAGCCGCTTTGTTAAAGATTCGAAACCCCAATTTTTCTTTGTCATATCCTCTGCTGTGGCTCGAACCTGGGTCGTTTGTATTGTTATGCGTGCACTATAACCTCTACACCACACCACCCCCACAGTCCAATATAAAATCTGGAAAATTTCACTTCAAACATTTTTTTACCAATATTCACGGTAGCCTTTTGAGACTTCTTACTCCGTCTCTAAGAGAATTGAGGACAAACTTGGCTATCCGTAAACTGGATTTCTCTGGGTATGGCAAGACCTTCTTCCCTTTGTCTTTACACATAGATCCAAGATGGCATTCGGTGTAAGGTCTACCACTTCATGGAATCCTTTACGACTACCGGAGGAGATCCAAGATGACATCCGGTGTAAGGTCTAAAACTTCGTGGAATCCTTTATGACTACCGGAGGTCTCTAGCATTTTTCAGAGGGAGACTGATTATGCAGACTTATAAGCTGCTGAGAGATCGGGGGTCTGTAGGAAGAATCAGATTTTCTTTGATAGTTTGCCCGCTTTCAGGGTCCTGGTGTCGCCTAGTAGCAGCTCGACTTATGTTTTCCAATCCAATGAGGAAAGACGAAGTTCCTAGCTGATACATGTACCATTTCCTTGATTTGGATTCCTGACACAGGGAGGTCATTGATAATGAAAAGGCTCATAAACTTACTACTCGATGACTGTGGGATCTGTCACCTCCTACTCTGATATCTGCTGCCCTATGACTGTTGTCAAAGGGGAAATCTATAGTTTCTTTCGTAACAGAGCACAGAACAAGTGCTATCTCGAGGACGCTGTGGCCGCGGTATGACAGTGGCAGGACACTGAAACTACTGAAAACGCCCTGCCACTCTATTTCCGAACTCACTGCGGTGTATACGTGCCATTGGCTGATAGGAACGTACTCGAAGAAAATGAGCTCGCCCTTCAACCTTCATTGCAGAATTAGTCCCCTGAGAGGGTGCTTTGCTGTGAAAATTAGGGTGTGGTGAGCAGACAACTGCGATACTTTAGCGTACTTGGCGCAGTCGTCACATCTGGATTGCCTTGATCTTCTCTACCGCATAAGCAGCTCAAGGTGGCTATAATCGCCTTTTCCTTTTCGTTATCTTTTTATGTGGTTCTTTACCTGTAGTCTGGCATGATTACAAAACGGCACTTTGTAGCTAATTGTAGTTTTTCTCGTCTTGGTGAACTAGCCAACTTACCTATCTGCCTACTTCTTTTTACCAAGAGATCAAAACGTTAATATTTGCGAACTCCACAATTTTTGTCTTGAAGACGATAGACAGATTACAGATCTCCCTACTGTATAGAAGAACCTTACGACCGCATTGTGTGAACGATTGAAACCATACGCCAACGCACTGATTGAACCATACAGTGTGCATTTGTAAGACCTTTTTGTCCAGCATCGACCGAATATTCACACTACGTCAAATCTTGGAAAAAACACAGGAAAATCAAGTCAACTTTCAGAATCTTCTTGTCGACTATAAAGCAGCCCTCGATAGCCCCACAGGGGATTGAGTGTGTGACGCATTGTCTTAGCTTGGTACGCCTTCAAAACTGATAAGACTGCTTAGAGCGACGCTGAGTAACTTCTACTCTAAGAACTTTTTGATACTGTGCGAGGTTTCCCACAAGGCAATCTCTTATTATTTATTAAAAAAGTGTACAGCTTCTTTGGTCCAAAGTTATGGCTGACAACTATACATTCGATGCTGTAAATGAGCTAATCTATCTTGGCACTACCATAGGGAACGATTTAAGTCTGGACACCTTGCTAACAGGTTTTAACTCTCGACAGTTAGTGACGCCTATATACAGACACAGACGACGGACAGTATTCCAATGAACATCTTCCGTTTTGTTCTTTATGACAGAAATAAACACAGGTAAAGTAATGACAAGGATAAATAAGCTATAATCTTTATGACAGCAATAAACATAAGTAAAGTAGTAATTACCTTTATTCCTTATAATTACAAGGACATATGACAATTAAGATGTTAAGAACAAAGGATCGGAAATGAAAATATTAAGATGAAGGAATAATAAATTATGATATTAAGAACAAAGGATCATAAAATTAAGATAACCTAGGACCTAAGGGCAAAGAATTATCATAAGTTATTATTATCTTATATTTAGTATATAAGGCTGCATTTTCTAACACATAGGGCTGTAAGAAAAATATATAAAATAAGGAAGGACGCTTAGTCGTCAACAAAATATATATTTTTTATGCCAACAAAAGATAGAATCTTTAATTTGACATTTAAAAATCGATCATCCACCCCATCGTACTTTAAGTCGCGAACGCATGGACGTTGTCATGCAGCGATGTAGCTGCCTTGGATGTGCTCAAGAGAAAAGTTCTACGCAAGATCTTTTGTCTTTTGCGGTTCGG
Organism: Wohlfahrtia magnifica; assembly: GCA_023159175.1. Lineage (NCBI taxonomy): Eukaryota > Metazoa > Arthropoda > Insecta > Diptera > Sarcophagidae > Wohlfahrtia > Wohlfahrtia magnifica. The sequence goes on along the minus strand of JAKWBJ010000052.1, from coordinate 3,596,286 downwards.
CAATGAATTTCGTATTCGAACTAACCATGAGCTGTACAAGCTATATAACAACATGAACGTTGCTCAGGGAATTAACATCCAGCGGTTACGATGGCTCAGACTATATGTATATAAAAACCGATTGATATATTGGCTTGCTCATTGGTTGGCGTGGTGTAGTGGTTAGAGAGCAGGCATACAACACAAACTGCCCAGAGTCGAATCATAGCAGAGGACATGAAAACAAAGAAAATAAACACTGGTCTGCAAATTTGGAAGAAAAATTGACTGCAGAAACGAGGCATGTTTTTAACTGATCTGAGTGCGCTGACAAAAAGTAACAATCTATAGAGATAGAAGCTTCGAATTGGCTCCATATTTTGAAAAGAAACTCTCTATTCTATATTGTACTGATGTTGATGGTTTATTCCAAAATATTAACGAGACATATGACAAAACTGAATGGAGATTATTTATTGATGGCTCTAAGTACAATTTAAGGTTCTTCTTTTGCATAATGGGAATGGAAAACCATCCAACCAATTGTCCATGCCATTAATAAATACAAAGGAAAATTACGAATAAATGACTAAAATTTTGCCATTACTGACATACAGCGTTAATGGAAGGTGTGTGATTTAAGTAATACAGACCATCGTAAATAACTGTAAATTAATCTGTTTTAGGTCATTGGTTTGTTGGCTGGTCTGCAAGGAAGTTTCACAAAATAAAAAGGTTTCCTGCCGTAAAAGGCAGCAAAAAAATCCCTTGGGCGGGGACTGTCCAAGGGAAACTCCAGTCTTAACAGTCTCCAGAAGAATACCCTCAACTTTATGTATGAACAACGCAATATCCTAAATGGGTAGCCAACAAGATTCGTGTCCGACTGTTTTCCTAAGCAACACATTCACAGAGAACATGCTCCTTCGAATATTTGGGTCAAAGAGGCCCAACTAGCTATGGCACTGCCTCTACTGTCCAGCACAATAGCCGTAAAGGGTAGCAAAAAAATCTCATTGAGCCAATACCCCTTGGCGGAGACTGTCTGATCAGCCACCAAACACCAGTCTTAACAGTCTCCAGAAGAATACCCTCTACTTTATGTATGAACAACGCAATATCCTCAATGGGTAGTCAGCGAACTTGTTTAGTACCATAAAAGTTCAACTCCGACTGTTTGTCAAAGCAACACATTCATAGAGAATATGATCCGTCGTCTCCACTTCCAATTCAGGTGCCACATTGAATTTAATGATTTGATGTTTAAAATAGTAAGGGCCCGTCAAGAAACCAAAAAGTTTTCTCATAGTTGCATGCCCATGTGGCGCAACTCCCTATATTAGCCGCTTCGCCTGCCTTAGACACGGGCATTGTACCCAATATGACGAGCGGAGTTCATGCTCCCATTCATCCATCTTCCCCCTGGCCGTGCACCAGCTCAGCGGACGAACACCGCTTTACCAGTTCATCAGCGATGGTGAATGTAAAATCGAAAATTAATTATAAAACAAAAACGTTTCGGTCCTTAAGAAACGAAAGAAATCACCAGAAAAAATAAATAAAAAGCCGTAGCATTGAATTTCATAAAAATGGTCCATAATTTCAGTGCCTTTGGCGTTTTTTTTTTACCTTTAATTTGTAGACTAAAGTTCAAAGTACCTATTGCTGGTAATCGTTAACATAATTTGCTTTACAAATTAATTTTAAGATTTCATTGCTTTTCTTTTATTACTCCAATTTGTACCTTTAATGTTACCATGACTTAAAGAAAAAGTGATTGTACAAGACGGTTTAAAACAATTGCTATTGTTATTTTCATTTTATTATTATTATTAATTATTTTTTATTTTTTCCATATAATTTTATTGAAAAGTTGTTTCAAAGTTTTCAAAAGCAGCGGAAATGTAACAAAAAATTGGGTCAAGAATTAAAAATATTATTTGTATTTAAGAAATAAAAAAAAAACAAATAAAATAAATGCACACAGTTTCGGCATCAAAATGAATATTTATGGCAAAGAAAAAAACCTTTAATAAAGGGTCATACTGGTCAAAAGATATAAATGTGATTTGAAAAGTTTTTTTTTACAATATTTCGAATTCACATACTGAACGTTAACTTATGCAAAGAAAAAAAAAGAAACTAAAATTTTCATTATTAAAAATTTAATTAAAAATAATAATTTAACAAACAGACCAGACTCTAAAGTCGTTAACATTAATGATGTGAAAATAATGATTTTTGCATATTTGCCATAATATTGAGAAAATAGAAAAAATAGCTCTTAATGATAAGTTATTTTTGTTGTGCATATGGTATAAAATTTCACTATTGTACACTGTGCTGTACTACTCTATACACTGTTTCAATATCTTAGCCAGAGATAATACCACAGATACAATTTTTGCATATGACCCACTCATTCACTATATGCAAAATTGCAAACAAAAGATTTAAAAAAAAGGAATAAATTAAAACAAACATAAAATTCACTTCGAAAGTTAAGAAGAAAAAAAAGAGGTAAAAAATCGCATTATGTAGGCGTTGTGCAGTATTTGTTGATCGAGCTGAATGTATGGGTGGCTGTATTTTTAAGCAAGATGTTGCATTGATGACTCTTTTATAACACACACACAAAAAAGAAGTCAAATGTTTAATCCATTGAGTGAATCTTCTCAAAGATAAATTTAAAATAAAAAAAATTTAATAAATTTCAAGAAAAGAAAGGTAAATGTAATAAAACTAACGACTGGGAAGTCTATAAATTAGTCAGTCAAGTCAGATACTTTTTTTTAATTTTTCAAAACAATACCTTTACAATTGCTAATTATTCAACAAACACAAACATAAATATTTATTTTTTTCTTGTTAATAATTAGTTACTATTTCTTTGCTATTCTTGTATAACAACTCTACTGTAATAATTATATTGTTATAAACAAAATAAAAACAACAACAAAATTTTTTGTATATTTAATAATCAAGATTTGTAAATCACGTAACGCCTCATAAATTTTTAGGGAATTGTATAAAAATGTAAGAAATTGTTAAAAATATTTGCATAAAATTATTGCAAATAAAAACAAACAAAAATATGTTGCACAAAATATGTGATTGATGATGCGTTTAAAAGTATAACGGTTTTATTAAACTTACATGGAATTGTAATCTTACACCACCATAGGTAGTAGATAACATACATATCGTCATAAGAAATCCGAAAAGTCTTAAGTTACATTTAAAAAATTTTACAGGAAAATCAAAAAAGTTGTTAAAATGTAATAATAAACCATCCATGGTTGGCTTAGAAAATTGTTAATAAAAATTCATGGAAACAAGTCTTTTGGAAGGGTACATCATAATCAATCAAAAAATCGATTTTCAATTTTTTGTAACTTAAGGCTTTTGCGTATCAAAGGATTTCAAATCACTTGTGATTCAAGGGTGTTATAAACTTATCTTTTCGATGTGATTTTAACTTTTCAAAAAGACAAGAAAACAGCCGAATTTTTGTTTACATTTAATGACATATTTTACGATATGTATTGAAAATTAAATGGTGGTTTGGCAGAATTATCAAGTTTACTTAAAATAAAATTAGCTTTTTTATAAAAACAAAAAGTGTACTTAAATGCCTGGAGCTTTAATTGCAATGCCAGTTCTGTCCACAATTGCTCGCATGGCATTCTATGTAAACGCAACTGAATCATTCACATCGAAGCTGCCACTGTTCGAAATTACTTATTGTTGCCATTTGTTATTATTTTATGTTTTTGATTTTTACTATTTTAAATATTTCTAAACAAAAATATTTAAGTTTGGTTAGAAATAGAAAATATATTAATAGTCTGGCAAGCTTAGGTGTATTTAACATTTAACAAGATGATGTTGGCGGCTGACTGTTTCTTTTTCTATGTAATGCAGTAATTCTTCATTATCAATAGTTTTGTTTAGTTTACACCTAATCCTGATTTTGTATAATTTTTTCCACGGTATTGTCCGTAACGTAAGTAAAATGTACAAACAGATTCAGGTGTATTTTATTATAAATGTCAAACGTTTTTTTTTTATTTTACACCTAATCCTATAATTACGCCACTTTTTGCATTATATCGTTTGGAATTTATCTAGAGTGTTAGAATCGGATTAGGTGTATTTTATTTAAAATATAATTTATACTAATTTTTTTGACATTCAAAATTCACAAACAAAAACAACAAGTATATGTTGTTTTTGTTAAAAAGATAGTTGTTGTACAGGCAACACTACCTTGTTCAATATGCCCTGTGTAAAATCACAAAACCAAGTAACAAAATTTCTTGACATAAAAAGTGTTGTCATTTTATTCATAATTTTATAAATTTTTGGATGCAAATTTGTTTTTTTTTTGCTATAAAATCAATAAAAACATTTTAAATTATTTCTTTAATTAATTTGTTGGTAAGTTCAAAGTAAAATGGTTTAAAAAATATGCGAGTGATTCTAAGTCGATAGCCACTTAGCTGACCGGTTTAAAATCACAAAATGTAAAAAATGTTGTGTCCAGAACACCTTTCACAAAAAATGATTTTCAGAACATGCCTGCTAACGGGTGATTTGTTTGCTATTTGGTTTTTCAGTGTAAAAACGAGAGTCGCGACATGTGACACTGCCAAAAATATTTGGTAAGGTTTAAAAATTCACCATAAATAGACTAATAAACGAATAACGCTTGCTCTAAAACTTAAAAGTTGCCCAACTTTTACGCACACTTTGCTTGTAACTTGCTTAATGAAAATACACTATTTATACATTTTTTGACGGAAGCCTGCAACGCCTGTTGTTCATAATGATAAGTCGCTTTATTACTTTCGCCTTTAATTTTATTATCAAGATTCGTGATATATAAAAAATATTCAAACTAGAAAAATTATCTTAAATGAATTTAGTGGATAGAGCAGCCAGGGGAAACTCAAAAGTGCACCCTGAAAGGTGCATTATTTGGTGCGATTTGTGAGCCAGCGGCATCAATGCACCGTACGTCTTCAACTGAGCAAGTTACCATACGACGGTTAGCGACTTTTCTAACCAAAACTGAAAAATTGGACTTGGGTTGAAATGCGATGTCAACAAAACGGTGCCACAAAATATGTAATTGATAGTGCGTGTCACACAGCACGCAATACCTATTGTGAGTTTTGGTAGAGCAATCCATTGGCCGTCAAGGTTATGTGATTTGATTCTACTCGAGTATTTTTTTGGGGGTACGTGAAGTTTCGCGTGAACAGAAAGGACAAGCCAGGCGCAATTCCAGCCATGGAAGAAAACATTACAGCTGCCATTAGTATTGGAGATACCAGCCGAAACGCTGGAAAAAGTATGCCAAAATTTGACCTCACGCCTGAACCATCATGGGCGTAGCTGTGTACGACATTTATTTCAAATTAAATGCCAGGCTTTCATTAATAGCCACAAATAAATATTTCATTCATTATTGCAAGTTCTCTGTGCTTTTTCAATTTTTAAAAGCCAAACGGGTCATATGATATATGTGCACTAAAAAAAAAATATATATATTAGACCGGCCAAAACCTGTACCTTCAGTTTCAATGGCTAAAAAATGGTCTACTGAGCTACGATCGCCTTAAATGATGTTTCACACCAAAACGAATCGATAAACTCCATGGAATGATATGGGACAATCAAAGGATGAAAGTAGGTGAGATGGCTAGGGCGAAGACACATTTTAGATTATGATGGTAGCTGACGATGATGGATACTAACCTTTGCGATGTTTTGACAATTTTGGCTAAAATTTCGTAAGATGAAAGCAATATCATTTGAAAAGATTATTTTAAAAAGTTAAAAATGTTTATGGGCGAATATTAGACAAATGTTATGTTATGTTGATCAGGGCAAAAATGCACCGCGATTTAAAGGATCTTTTGCGCATCTCCGATCTCAAGATATTCAAAAACCAATATTTTCTTTGTATTGAAGGTACAATGTCCACTTGTCCTATCCCGTTTATATTTGCTACAGAACACTATTATTAATACTTTTAACAGAAGCAGAGATAAAATAATGGCATCCTACAGAGTCACCTGTTGAATATTGTTCACTCTTCTTTTTTCCTAAACCTTAGCGAAGCAATTAAGAACAACTCTTTAACCTTAATAAAGTTTCTAATTTGGCCAAGAAATTTTTATTTTTATGTCTTTGTTTTTAATTTGAGTATGTGAATAGAATTTTTAATTTTTTTTTTTTTATAATTTTGCTCTAAAATGAAAGCGAATATATATGTAGTTATAGGTAAACTATCATAAATTTGTGTGAAATGTGTATAAACATATACTACTTGTGCGAATATGTTATAATTTATATTCACTTCATATAGTTCACAAGATGATTTCACTAAATATAAAAAAATGCCAAGCTTATTGTGGTTTTTGATCCATTAAAACAAAAACTGTGTGTGTGACCAAAATACATTGGCAGTGCAGTTAAAATGTAATACGAGTACATCGTTGTCTCACCAATTTTTTCAATTTTTCCACAAAAGTTTTTGACACTTTTATTACCGTACACACCTCCATCTCGTAAATATAAAAAACGCAAATAGAGTGCAAAACTGCTGTGCATGCTTTTCTATGGGGTTAAATATGATCATTTCTGTGTATGCATATAAAAATTGTCATGGCAAAAGTCTCCAGAGAGTCTTCAAAATGCATAATTTAAGAAAAGCCGGTTGGCGAAAACCTGGGTTTTTTTAATAAACTCAACGGACCCGGTTTTATTGAGATTTCTCATTGTTTTTTTTTTTTTTTGTCTTATAACTGCTTCCTAATTTCGTTCAACTAGACAATATATTTTAGTAAAGTTACGTTGTTTTAGTATTTATAATGCAATTTTGCATTCTTGAACGAATCAAGGCGAAGTTATATACTATGGGCTGCTAAAGCAGACTGTAGTTACTTCATTTAAGCCATGCATTGTAAAAAAAATGGCAGTAATACAAAGACAGACATGATTAAGTTATTCTTTTGCATGACAATGCTAGACCTCACGTCGTAAAAGTTCCTAAGCGATTGGCAGAAGCGATAAATGCTGCACCCGCCGTATTCTCCAAACATTGGTCCCTCTGACTATTGGCTGTTCTAGCATGTCACCAAATAACTTCTTTCCAAAAATTATAAAATGGCTTCAATTTGCCTGAAAAGACTAGAAGCTTTTCTTAAACGAAATTCGAAAATTGTTTCAGTGGTGTGGAAAAAAATAAGCAATGATTTAATACATTTCTATTTCGATAAATTTACAACACGTAAATTATACTTATTTTTACTGTTTTGGTTCACTGGAACTTAAAAACCTAAGTTATTTGATATTTTTTATTTAACAAATTTGCTTAATGTTTCTCTGGAAAATAGATCGCAAATAAAAATATATTTATAAAAAAAAATATTGTAAATAAACTATGAACTACTTAAAACAAAAAACCCACATGGGTTTTTTTTAATATTATATATTACTAGCTGACCCGGCGAAAATCGTCCAGCCAAAAATTGAAATTTGTATTGCCCAAAACAGTTGTAATTCACGAAAGACAATAATATTTTTTGTATTTCTATTTTCTTGACAATAAATTAACAGCACGGATGGTTTGCCGACTCGTGAACATGCAACGTATAATTGTCCATGAGAGAATACTGGAAATTCTACGTTTATCCTACAAATTCCCAAAGACTGGCCTTGAGCCTTATTAATGGCCAATCGAAAGGCAACACGCACTGGAAATCGAACACGTTTAAAATCAAACGGCAAATCTGATGGTATCATTGGAATAACAACGTCTTCACCTTTGAATAAAAATAGAGGCTACAATAACATTGCCCATTAACTTTTTTACAGTAAGTCTCGTACTATTACAAAGTTTTGGCCGATATTACGAAGCATAATAACAGTCGCTTTCTATAAATGGGAGTAAAACGTCAATTTTTGGAATAAATGTTGTTTATAGTACTCTGTACTATTATATCAAATTTAATTACTATAGCTTGAGTATTTTCCATGTTATAGTATCTTTGGAATGGGAAGGGTTGGGATTGTTGACACCGATTCTGCCATCAATAGTTGGGGATAGGGAGAAATAGCTCATGTACCGCCCCTTTGAGTACTTCTTAAAAAAAAAAAAACGTAAACCATGTGTTCTACGGTATACAGATCTATCGAGTTTAAAATTTCATCGAAATCGGTACGTTATTTAGGTGAGGCGTAAATTGTCACTTGGGGTGGGTCACTCCTAATATGTGAAAAATAGATGTTAGCCGATTCTCAGAAATAAAAATCGGCCATTTCGGAGGAGTTTGGCAACAAAGACCGCGACACGAGTATTTTATATATTACATATATTTTTTAAATATTATTATAATTGGGTTACTTAGTGGGTAGCCAATCCCAAAGAAACCCTTTTCGATTTGACAAACTATAAAGCGTTACATGGATTGATTCCACTTTACGTTTTACAAGTTGACAGTTAACTCCATAACTTTAAAGAGTGCAGACATATTTGGATAAAACTTAATGAGATACGTTAGGTTCAGCTAGCTGCTGTCCTCATTGTATTTCCATATGCCATTACCCTGCATATGTTCTGCATTTCCAGACCACATTCCATCAGCTATCCTATCATATTAGTTATTGATATTCACCCATTTCATGCATAACATGAGAACTTTCTATTCCCATGAAATTTTTATTTCCCTTGAAAGAAAAAATGCTATTGTGAATGTCCTATACGTAACACAAAATTTTTTTTAGAAAAATGAAGTTAATTTGGTATAAATGACAAAAGTTATGCGGGCTAATGTCATGTATTCGGCTTTTCTTACATAAAAATAGATTAAAACTTAACCATAAATATTCAGTGACATTTAAGACAAGTAAATTGGAAAAACATTTCGAGAGAAACATCATTCACGATAGGGGTGATTATTTGCATTGTTTGTTGTCAAGCTATTCTTGTCATGGAAGCTTTTCTGGTCGAACAATATTAGCCTTAATTCCTCAAATACAGTTTAATGATAGAGAAAATGTTCTTTCGACTACTCCTATTTTTCATTATTGCAGTTTCTGTCTAAATTATTATTGGGAATCATTAATGTCTGTGTTTATCACAACTGTGAGGTTCGCCATATGAATCCTAGGCGGTTTCAGTAACCACCGTTTTCTTAGCGTATTATTATTTTGGACAGATATTTTTGATCTCGTAGCCGGCTTAACAAGTTAATGAGAAAATCTGTGTGTAACTTAAAAATAGCAAAAATTCAACATTAGAAATCAAATTGATGACGTAAAGTATTATATATTAAGAGTAAAACGACTATATTTTTTCTGAAATAGTAGTATGCAGCATATGAAATAGAAGCAATGGAAATTCAAAAAAAAAAACGTTAATTCCGATTCATAACTTGTTAATGCTTGTTAATCTTTAGATATATTTTGGAAGCAGTGCATTAAATCTATTAAGCGCAATCGTCTCAATTTCTCTCAACATGGATACATAGATAAAAGGCTATTATCATTGTACGTGTATATGTACTTAAGACTTAAATCGGATTTCAAACTTAAGATTTCATAAATTTATCTTCGCGCTATAATACCTCCTCACGCAACCACAGCATAAGATTACATTACTAGCTTCTCATATATGTATGTATACATATGAGTGTATATGTTGTATATGCAATAGTTCACAACATTTTACAATCCATCGTTTATTGTATTTAAAATATGGTTTTATTTTACACAAAAATATTTCACAATTAAACTTTAAACGTTAGAGTAGTCTGGTTACACTCCGTTTAAAACGAAACCGTCTTTTAAGATTTGAATTGAATTAATTTGTTAAAACAACAACAAAAACTATAAAATTTAGCACGAATTGCAGTTTCTTACCTTGAATTTTGCTGAGCGTTATTAAAATTAAATTTTATGTTTTTTTTATTTAAAACAAACTAAAATCCATTTAAAATTTGTTTTTTTTTATTCAAATACCATTTATAAAATGGTAATTTTTAATTTATTTTTAACAAAAATTTTTTGATTAATGAATTTTAATTTCTTTTTTTAATTTGGATCAAAAAAAATTTTTGATATGTTCAATCAAACACTAATTGTCAAATCGTTTGTTTATATATTCAGTTGATTTTTATTTCAAAACCCTGCAGATATTTAAAGGTATATATTGTTTAGGTTTTGGTTTTTAAAATATTTGTTCAGAAAAAAGTTAAACACTGAAAAGTTTAAAATTTTCGCTATAATTGTAAACAATTAGTGAAATAATTATAATAATAAAAATTGTTATCTTTTTTTGTTTTTTGTTGTTTGTTTTTTGTTTTAATTCAACACACTTGAACAAGTAACAAAATGCAACTGAAAGTTCGCCACAAACGTTTTCACAATTCAAGCGTTTTATTCATTAAAATGAAAAAATAAAATAAAAAACAAACAAATAAAACGTATAAAAATTGTTGTTAAATACAACAACAATAATAATAACAACAACACCGGTAAAACATTAATAACAAGCAAACGAAACAGAAACAGAAGAAAACGCAACAAGCCAAGAAGTAAAAACTTTATTAAACGAACACACGACTTTAGAAAGAAAATATAGACTGTTTCTGTTAAACAGAAATAATTTTTATTATGAGGGGGGAGGTGGGGGTTGGGGGTCTACTACTACCACCACAATGCATAAAGATTTCAAATTTTCTGCAAAGTATTTAAAACTAGACTTTACGACAACAACAACAACAATCACTTGGAAAACGTATTCAAAAACATCAACAACAGCAGTGAGAATTATAACAAAAGTCGTCATTTTAAAATGTTGACTTTTGATAATTATAACTCCAATACACGAGTTCACATAAAGAGTGGATAATATAGGGGTTTATTTTTTAAATAGAAATAAGTATGTTTGCTATACCATACACACCACAACCTGCTTGGTATTATCTAAACTTTGGCGAACAATTTTATTATAAACTATCTAAAACCCTGCGTTCTTCGCTACACCCATTAAGTTAAATTTGTTGCTATTTTTCTCCATTTTGAGATAGCCTATAGCTCGTTCCAGAAAGACACTGTACATAGGTTCCGCTTTTTAGCCGTGCACAGTCTTTAAGCAAACACACATACATTTAAATAGTATATGTACAGATTAGGCAAATTTGAATTTAGGAAATAAATTGGCTATCAAATGATTAAAAGGCAAGTCAAAATTGGGAAATTTCAAGAATTAAAGCCAGCCGACCATTGTTTGCGTCGAACGTTTGTGAATTGGCTATTTAGGAAACTGAACGACAACAAAATCATGTTTAGTGATGAAGCCCTTTTTGAATTAGGCGGTTATGTAAACAAACAAAATTTTCGCATACGGGGCTACCAAAATCCACAAACAGTCCTCGAAAAACCATCACATTCAAAGAAAGTGACCGTATGGCGCGGTTTATGGTTAGGCGGCATCATTGGCCGTATTTTTGCGAAAATAAGCAAGGAAACGCCGTCACCATGAATTCTCTGCGCTACTAAACCATGATAACCAATTTTTTGTGGCCACAATTGGCTAATGTTGACATCAGTGACATTTGGTTTCAGCAGGACGGTGCCACAAGTCACACAGACAGCCAAACAATTCAGATATTGCATGATAAATTTTCCGGTCGCGAAATTTCTCGATTGCGCGATCTCAATTAGTCGCCTCGTTTTTGTGATTTAACGCCGTTGGATTATTTTTTCTGGAGCTACTTGAAAGATCGGGTTTACGTGGACAAACCACAAACAACTGATACTCTGAAAGATGAAATTCGGCGCTGCATTGACGAGATAAGCGAAGCTTTGTTGCAAAATGTGGTTCAAAATTTTGTGAATAGAGCCTATTTCCCCATATTTCTATTTTATATTGGTATAATAAAACTAAATTTGTCAAAAAAATGTGTTTTTAAGCCAATTTACTTCCTAACCTTAAATTTGTCCATGCTTTATATAGATGTCTTTTAACCGGTGTGCTTTGCTCAATAGAAGTTTATCCAATCTTTCTCGCTTTTTTCGTATGTACATATATAGATAGCGAAGCCTTAATTGCTGTTCTCAACATTTGAAAAATTCAATATTTAGTCTGAATTTATCAAATCTCGCCCAGTTACTGACTGATAATGTGTATTGTTTTTGACGTTGTTTGAATCTAATTTAGAAACTTATACTGCTTAAACTCTCAAAATATACAATAATTAATATGACTATGAAGTTATTTGAACCAAATTCAAAACCATTCTCAAGATATACAGAAATCAACATTAAGTTTGTATGGGAAGTACCACGCCCACTTGTAAAAGTCCGCCCACTTTTTGAACGATGATTTGTATTGACTATCAAGTCATCCAGATTAAATACTGAAATTTTAGCTTAGACCATTCTCAAGATGTAATGAAATAAATATTTAGTTTGTATGGGAGGTTCCACGCCTACTTGTTCAATCCCGAACAGTTTTTAGCTGATGATTTGTATTTGCTATGAAATCATTCAGACTAAATAAAAGAGTAGAAAGAGTGCTCGGATTGAATTCGTTCGTAAAGAACGATTCTTTTTGAGAGCCGAATTTTAAAAGAATTTAAAAAACCCCTTGAGAGAAGAATCAAAAACCAAAGAACTTAAAAATTAAAATTCGGAACGCAAACCGAATCGAAAAGCTTAAAAACGAATTGGAAACGAGCAATTCTTTTAACTAGTCGCTGAACATAAAATATACATACATACACACATACGAATTCATGGCATTACGCATTTAATCTTACACAAACAACATGCATTGAAATTTTTAATTTAATAAACCTCGTGAGCACAAATTTGAAATTAAAAGCAAAAAATAATTTGAGCAAAAATATGATTCGTGCTCAGGAATTAAAATATTAAACTCACGAGCTTGAGTTATAAAACGAGCGAACCAAAGAAAATTATACTCATGAGCTGAGTTTTTATGTACCATACCAAATACTGAAACTTAGCTTTAATATAATTAAATCAATATTTAGTTTGTATGGGTGGTATCACGCCTACTTGTTAAATTCCGCCCACTATTGATGATTTTTATTGATCATGAATCATTTGGGTCAAACTTAGAGACTCTTTCTGTTACCATTTTGAATATATCGACAAATAAACATTTGTGTGGGCGTGGGACCGCCTGTTAAAAAAACATCAGTAAAACTAGAGCCCATACACTTTGTATGGGTGTAGCAACGGCCAGTTGGAATTTTTGAAATTTATATAGTCTATAGTTCCTTCCAGACAACAGAAAGATGCTCCAAAAATTTCAAGCAAATCAGTTCAGCGGATTAGCACAAAGAAACAAACTAACAAACAAACATACATACATACAAACATACATACATACAAAAACATTTACTTTTATATATAAGATTATCATTTTCAAAGAATTACGAGCCAATGATGCCTCCGCTCCACAAGCCGCACGAAACAGTCACTCGTAATGGGTGCATTGGTTTCTGTAAGACCACGTTTGGGTTTTCTGAGTACCAAATATGGCAATTTTGCTTATTAACGTACCCACCAAGATGAAAATGAGCTTCATCCGAAAAAATGATTTTTTGGCAAAATCACCATCATCGGGCAGTTTCTTCTTTGGCCCATCTAGCGAATCGAAAAAGAAGCGGATGGTCATGCGGCTTCAACTCTGGAACCAACTGAACTTCGTAATTCGCCATACCGAGATCTTTTCGCAAACTTCGACGTAAACTGGTGTGTGAAATGTTTAATTTTTGAGAACGATGGCGAGTTGATGTGATGGATTCTCATACACACTCTTAGCCACAGCTTTGACATTTTCAGGTGTACGCACTGTACGAGCACGCTTCTGTCTTGGCGTATCAACAATGAAACCAGTTTCATGAACTTTAATAATAATTTTGCGTATACCGGACAATTGTGTTTGTTTTGGAAATAAATTTCCAATATATTCAAACGTTGCTCAAGCGTAAATCTATTCATTTCTTTCAGTGGAGAAATTATACCGAATTTTTTGACAGAATAGAATGACATAAGTATTTCCAGATTCGAAACAACCGCTGGTTCAAATTTAAACCGATAGATGGCCCACCCGATATTACACGCCGTTGGCAATTAGCTGCCACTTGAAAGCGAAATGGTTCTTAAGAGATATAGAGTTAGATAATTGCGAGAAATATCTGGCCAACATTACCAAGCCTTAGGTCTTCAGTAGTATCAAAATGGAATTTTTACTAATGGCTTATACATATATATTAAACGCGTGGTAATGTCCGATAGCGACTCTAGAAACTTTTGAAATATGTAGATGTTCGACTATTATTTAAATGCTTTGGAAATATAAGCACAACCTATATCCAGGTAAGTGTACCTATAGTAGCACTATATGAAATATTGTGTTAACTGACTTGTAAAATAATTAAATTTTAAAATAACTCAAGAGTAGAAATAATATGCAAATTTAATTTCAATTTTTATATTTTTGTTTTAAAATATATTTTGGTGTGTTGTAATAAAAAAAGATTATTTATGTATGATAGCTTGAGTTTAATCAGAGAAATTTCGAAATATCCTTTGTTTTTAGTGTTTGTAGAACAAATTTCCATATCATATACGTACCTAACATTCCTCATATTCGTAATATGCCAAATAAATTAAATCCATTCTTAGGTTTTTTGCAATAAAGCACATATTTCCCTTCACTTAACTTTTATGTTCGTTTTTATCTTTGTTTTTTGTTTTGTTTTTGTGTTTTGTTTTTACAATAGTTTTTGAAATAACATACGTTACGCTCAAAACCAACCACAAAATTAATACTTTTACAAAATGTTAAAAAACATTTAGAGGCAAAAAAACGATCACTAGTATGTCAGTCATTTTGTTTGATCCTCCCACTTCTGGTTGAAAATGATCAGCAAGAAGCTCGTCTGCCACTTTTAAATTGAAAGCTAATAAATGAGAAAGTTAAGGCCTGACTATACGGCACCCTATTGCATTTGAATAAAATATAAAGGAAAATTTGTGTGGAGAGATTTTATTAAGGCGTCTTTGAAATAGAAGTAGAAATTTGCAAACAATTTTCTTTTTTTTTAACTTAGTTTCAGTTTTCGAGATATAAGCTTCTGTCTTAAATCGTTTTTAAAGAAACTATAGAGTTCGTTCATAAGTCGTAAGAATATGAAACAGACAGTCTATTACTATTGAAATTGGTTTGAAATTATTTTAGACTTAAAATTAAAGTTTTGAATAAGACCGATGGTTTTAAAACTAGCTTTTGAATGTGTTACAAACATGATAATTAATTTAATACATAAAGTTGTAGTGTAGGGTGAAAAAATGTAGTGCCAATGCATGTGTACGCAAAAATGTCCAATTGAAATTATAATTGAAAAGGTTTTGAAGAATTATTAATACAATATTGCGCAAAAAAATATTCAAAAATAAACAGTTTACGAATCGGTGCCAACTTTTTTGTTCCTATAATCAATTGGTTGCATCAATAACTCTGTGGTAAATATATATGTATGTACATATTTTCAAAGTGAATCAGTTAAGCATGAACTTTGTTTCAGTTTAAATTGAGGTTTTAATGGCAAATTTGATTTCTATGAATACTAGTGAACCGAAAAAGTTGTGCATACTCTTAGTCGTAGAAGGAATGACATTTTTCTAATACCTATGACTTTTTTAAAAGACCTACAATTGAGAAAATACAAATTTCTGGACCTTAGTTTTGATGCAAATTATTTATTTTGATTTTTTAAATTTGGCGCTTATTTCTATGCATTTATCTTATTCAATTTATTTTCTGCTATCACAATGGTATTGTAATAGGCTTAACATTTGGACTCAGATAAGTCACGAAACACACGATGAAAGTTTTCTTGCAGAAATTTTCTTCAAATCTCTTTTAAACTTGCATTCGCGTCTACACTACGATATTTATATCAATGAAATTTAAGATTTTCAAACATATTGTTGTTGTATGACATTTCGAATTTCATAACAAATGAGAATTTCAGAGTACATGAAAGTGTGTACGCCATTACAATCGTTTCTCCCCTCTCATCGACAAATTCAGACTTTCTGCAAGAAAACTTTCATCGTATGTTCCGGGATTAAGCTGAACACCTCATTATTTTTTGTATGTAACACTAGCGAGCTGTTAGCCTACCTTATATATATCTAATTAAAGTATTTTTCAATTTAAAATTCTGTATTATAGTCCTCAACTTGAGGAAGTAGTAAAATGAACATTATTTTTTGTATGTAACACTAGCGAGCTGTTAGCCTACCCTACATATTTCTAATTAAAGCATTTTTCAATTTAAAATTTTGTATATAGTCTTCAACTTGAGGAAGTAGTAAAATGAACAATGGCGGTGATACATTTTTATACTTAATTTTAACGACTTTATATGTAGATTATCATCCTGCATACATTGCAAAGCAAATAGACCTTTAATGCAAAAAATACAAATATTATAATGCATTAAAATAATTTGAAATAATAAATTTTCAGATACGTCTCTAATAAAAATTGCTTATTTTTTCTTTTTTTTTACATATGTCTTATATATATTTTTAAACTTCATTCGTTATCAACCAATAACATTTAGTTATAAATTTAATAATAATAAATACAACCCTGCAATTTATTTGTCATATTTGTTATTATGCCTGGGCTTACACTGCATGCTGTCAATGCCGTAGTTGTGATTACTTGCACATTTGTTAACTGTCAAAAACAAAGCGAAGAGGAGGGAAGGAAAAAAATTTCTGCTGTGTTGTTTCGAATTATACAAAGCTTTTTAGAAAATATTAAAATAATAATTAAAAGTACTTTTATAAATATAACAACAAAGGTAATTCTAATTAGAAAGTATTTAAAAACTACCTTCTACAGCTCATATAAAATTACAGCTATGGATCGTTTATTACGTTTGGGCGGCGCTATGCCACAGGCTCCACCACCAACTGATGCTCCCGTCGTGGATACAGCCGAGCAGGTATACATCTCCTCTTTGGCTCTATTGAAAATGTTAAAACATGGTCGTGCTGGTGTACCCATGGAAGTTATGGGTTTAATGTTGGGAGAATTTGTAGATGATTACACAGTGCAGGTGATTGATGTATTCGCTATGCCTCAAACTGGTACCGGTGTTTCGGTAGAGGCTGTAGATCCTGTTTTCCAAGCAAAAATGTTGGATATGCTTAAGCAGACCGGCAGACCAGAAATGGTGGTAGGTTGGTACCATTCACATCCTGGTTTTGGTTGCTGGTTGTCCGGTGTAGATATTAACACTCAACAATCGTTTGAGGCTCTTTCGGAAAGAGCTGTGGCTGTAGTCGTCGATCCCATACAATCGGTTAAAGGTAAAGTAGTCATAGATGCCTTCCGTTTAATAAATCCCAATATGTTAGTATTGGGTCAGGAACCCAGACAGACTACCTCCAATTTGGGTCATTTACAAAAACCCTCTGTACAGGCTCTGATACATGGTTTAAATCGTCATTATTACTCAATTAGCATTAATTATCGTAAAAATGAATTGGAACAGAAAATGTTATTGAATCTACACAAAAAATCCTGGAAGGATGGTCTTACCCTCGACGATTATAATGAACATTGTTCTATTAATGAGAACACAGTTCAGGAAATGTTGGAATTAGCCAAGAACTATAATAAGGTAAAAATAGTATATCTGAATGAAGTAAAGTATATGTAAAATAAAATCACTTTCTTTTTTAAGGCTTTGGAGGATGAAGAGAAAATGACCCCCGAACAATTGGCCATTAAAAATGTGGGCAAACAAGATCCTAAACGTCATTTAGAGGAAAAAGTTGATAAAGTCATGCAAAATAACATTGTACAATGTTTGGGTGCTATGCTGGATACTATTGTTTTCAAATGAGCATTTATTTTTGTAGTCGCCTTCAACAGATTTTTTTATTTGTAATATTACGTATTATTTAAATGTTTTATAATAATAACAACAAAAGAAACAAATGAAATACACAAAAGAAAAAAGCATTCAATACATAATTTAAATATAAATAGTGTTTAGTTTTTCTGGCATATATAGGAATTTTTAGTTCAGCTTAAAATTGCAATTCTAGGGTATGTAACAGGCTTGATACAGATCAGAATTAGATTATTACAAGCTTCATTAAGTTTGGAGCTTATATTACCAGTTCTTTAGCCCGAGTAACTTCCCATACAAGCCTACATTGAAATAAACACTTAACTTTATACCTTTCAAAACAGCCTAATTTTGCAGAAACGTTAATCAAACAGTTGTTTATACATTTTTAGTGAAGTGGAGTCAAAAATCAGTGCTACAGCTGCTAGAAAATCCTAGAAGGCTGAAAAGATGAATTTTAACCCTAATTATCGTTTTAATTTTAACAAATTTGAAAAAAGCGCTTAAGTTGTCTTACAAACTACTAAGTTATCAACACTGCGATTTAAAAAAAGAGAACGAGAAACCATGACATGACAATCATCATCATTTGTCAAACTTCATTAAGAAAAGAAGAAGAACGAGAGAAAATAAAAAAGAATTCGTGCTGATTGATTAAAAATTTCTTTAAAATACTTTTGAGGTGAATCTTTTAAAAATAATTTGAGAAAAACCATGGGTTTATTAGGTGGTCGCAACATATCGTTGGCATTTTTTATTTGCATTGCATTCGTTTTAATTGGCAGCATTAATGTAGAGGCCGAAAAAGAAATACCGACAACAAAATTTGGACAAAATGTAGGGGGACCCACAATGACTTTCCTTTATTGGTAAATTAAAGAATGATAACAGATATCTCTTAATACCCTCATAACACATATATATATGTATATATGTTTACAGTTATTCCTGTGGCTATCGTAAGGCCTTCGAGGATTATGCCAATATCTTAGCAGAGAAATATCCACAAATTACAGTAACCGGTGGCAATTATGATCCACCCGGCTTGAATATGTACTTTTCCAAGCTGATATTTGCTGTGAAAATTTTACTGATTGTTGTGATAGTTTCATCATTTGATATATTCGGAGCTATTGGACAGGCAACACCCAGTTGGTGGCGTCATATGTTGGAAAATAAATTGTATGCCTGCATGATGATATTCTTTGTAGGCAATATGTTAGAGGGTCAGGTGAGTGCGATTTGATTTTGTTTTGTGTTAGAAGGGATTTGATCTTATCTGTATATGTACGTAATAACGTATTAACCCATTAAGGCAAGAATGGAGGTTTTAGCAATATATGTATTTTAAAATATATTTTTATTCAAGTACAAAGAATAGAACGGAATTATATATAGAATTATAATAGAAAGCCTAAGTACAGCTTGGTTAGATTAGATTGACAGTTGCTTGATACCATAATGGTCGTGGAAGAAAGAAACGTAAAATGGTTAAGATAAAAAAAAAACGGTAAAATATATGTGACTGCCCCTTAAAACAGGGTAAAGTTATCTTGATACACATTTCATTTGTGATTTGCACTGTGTTAAAAATGTGACACTGTCGAAAGTATTCAAATGGAACCACATGAATTACGCATTCGAATGGATAAAAAAAAGGCGTTTATTTTAGTCCCTTTCATTTATAATATATTTTTTACATAAAAATGTTTTTAGAGGTGTCAGAATAGAACCGCTATATCCGATTAAGATGCCCAAATGGGAAAAATATCATTGTAGAATGATACGCCAATAGAATGGCTTACAGAATTCAATGAAGCAAAACATGTAAATAGAAAAGTGGTGAGGGCTTTAATGCTATAAACATTGGTTATGTTCCGAATTGGTCGTAGTTGATTAAAACTTTAATTTAAGACCAACATAATATGGTTGAAGTTGGCAAATTTGTAGACAATTTACTATGACTGTTTTATTTTATGACAAGCGCTTGAAATGCTATAGAAAACCACAAACGAAAAAGTGTAAAATAATTATAAAAATTTAATATTCGCTCAGAGCGTAGAAATGTAGCAATTAAGTGTAGGGTGTAGATTTTATCAGATATAGACTAATTTTGTTAATCATAAAAAGTATTTTTATTCTTTAATGGACTTATTGCGTTTACAGTGAAATTATTTTTTTCTTCTTTTTCAGTTGGTTTCTTCAGGTGCCTTTGAAATTTCACTAAATGATGTTCCTGTTTGGTCAAAATTACAAACTGGACGTATACCAGCACCTCAAGAACTATTTCAAATCATTGACAATCAACTACAATTTGGTGATAAAATCCAAGAAAATCCTGAATTCGTTAAATAATAATAAACCAGCTCTATTTCACTAAACACTTAAATCAATTTAAAAACTTTTATTCTTGAATTATTTAACAAATATTTTTCTCCCTTTTTGGTTTATGTATACTTTTAAGTGTCTCCTATTCTTAGTCTCTTTAATTGGATATTTTATATAATATCGTATTATAAAGTTGTTTATGTTTGTCATATCCTCTTAGTTTGACTTTTTTAATTTTCTTTACCATATAATTATTGTTCCTCATATTTGTGAAATACAAAATTAAACTCCCCCCTCTATTTATTGTAAAATAGTTAAAACAAACAAAAGAAAACAATGAATTAAGTATACATCTGGTGTTTGATTTCAACAATAATAATACAAATGCGTTTACTAATAAAACGGAAAATTAAGGTTTGCATGTTAGGTTAAGTTCTTTTTGTTTGTCTATCATACATTTTAATAAAATAATTTGATAAAAGTGAGTTATTATGAGGCGATGTTAATGATCCTTTTTATAGTTGGCGTATTTGTTGTTATATTTCGTCATTTTTATAACAGATTAAGGAAAACAAACAAAATTTGTCTAAATAAATTGCCTAAAATGTCGCAAAACTACTACTACTACTTGCCAAACATGATAAGGGTTAATATAAAAAAAGAAAAATTCGCGTCGAACTGCGATGAAAGTAGATCCACAAGATTTATTAAGTTTACATGCATTTTATTTTATTTTTTTGAACAGAAATTTTTAAAATATATAGTAAGTACATCATAAAACTTATACGACTAAAATAACTAGATAGGGATACACAATTAAATTTTTTTATTGTATACATTTTTACCGTTAACATTTACAAACAGATTACTTACTGAATAAAATTTAGTACAGATTTTTCAGAATCGCCCTTATTCTTTTTGACGATGTTGTTCTTTATTATTTGTTAAAAATCGGTATTCAGACACTGGATTTCGTCGATGACTGTCGGCATTATTTACGCATTGTGTAAAACCTACATATTAACATCGTTGTCGAGTAATATTAGGTTCAACTTAGGTTCAACATCCAATTTTGCAAAATTTTAAAGTGTGATAAATAACTATAGACAATATGTAATGTTAAAAGATCTTCAATTTGGACTATTAAAAGTTTAAATCATTTTTTTATAGGAAATAATTTAACCTTTCATTTGATTTTGTGCATTTTCCATATATGACTGCATTCAATGATGAGTTTAGAATTCTTAATATGAATTCAGAATCGGTAACAGATCATCTCAAAAACATATAATTTGAATTAAAGTATGTACTTACAGTGGGTAATAAAAGTAAGTACATGTTTTGAAATTGAATTGAAAAGTATCTTTAGACCATTTAAAAGTTTTACAAGCCAATTTGGAGTCTAAGGGTTCATGAACCCTTACCCAAAAGAAAAAATTGTCTTTCAGTAAGATGATGATCCATTACAGACCGCTAAAATTATTATAGAGTGGCTATCACAATAAAAATTTGCAAAATTGAATGAAATATTTATTTGGGGCGAGAGATATGGCAACCTTAAATTTACTTTTTATAGATTATTTCATGTAAATGTTTATTGCTCACTAAACTTGCCTAGTAATATGTAGGTTCATGGTATCACTTGCTGCGTTGAAGCCAAATGTCTACCTTGCTCTAATAACTGTAACCCTGTTAAGTAAAAGTAATATTGATTCAAAATTAAAGCTAAAGTCGACGACGCCGAATAGAATAAGGTTTTATATTATCCTGCTCCCTTAAGAGTTCATACTGTTTTTTCAATTTTAAACGATTAAAATTGTCACTAAGTGACAAAAAATAAAGAAGTGATATTATTTTTCTGATAGGTGCTAAAAGCTTATTTGTACCTTCATTCACTAACAAGCTAATAAATATTAATTGATTTTAAGTTTTTCAGAAGACTTGGAAAGAATAGAAATAGAATTTCTAAATGTTATATCGTTAGCTTTATATAAAAAGGGCGTTTTTCGATTTTGTTCAAAATTGCGTTTGTAACTTCCTGGTAGTATACCTGCAAATACACCTAACTTAGCAAATTACCTGATCTATCTTTATTATAAAAAGCCCTAATTCAATATATATATATATATATATATATATATATATATATATATATATATATATATATATATATATATATATATATATATATATATATATATATATTTTTTTTTTTTTTTTTTTAAGAGAAAAATAATAAATAGCTCCCTAAAAACTTAAAATAAATAGAAAAAGACTCTACCATCATCATTTATTGCTGGCTTTGAGCTAAAATTGCGTTTTTTCCTTGTATCGAAATTTTTTTCTGGTTTTTCAATTTTTTCTTTCTCCTTTAAAATAATAAAAAATCGAGATACGCCCTTTCTATATTAGGCCATCGATATATTTTATTTAAGCAACCTTGAAAGGTTTGTAAAAATTTCTCAAGCAAACACATGTGTTTACCAATTTCTATTTTTTCATGTTAAGAAATGTCTTTACACACTTTTTATATATAAAAACTGTACCATTTATGAGCTTAATAAAATATGTTAAATATGTTAAGCTATGCATATAATGCCGCACTGTTTTTTTTTTTAAATCCGTTGGTACTTGACAAAGTTTTAAGCAATTATAAGCAAAATAAAACCGGGACCAATTTGTTTTACTCGTGGTCTTATAAGCAATTTGAATTACTATCGAAGTTACTCGATCACGAGTGCGACGATTTAGACCTCTTATTTTTAGCCATAACTCAAGATTATAAAGGTGTTTGGAAGATTTTGAAAACAAATACTTATTGCACTCGATCAGAACTCTATAGCACCTATGGAAAATTAGGTCTTTATCATATAAATTTGTGAATGATTCAAATTGCTAATATTAACATAATATTTAACAAACACTTCATCAAACGCCATAAAACTAACAAATATTTTCGAAAATAAAGTCGTCGACTTTCACATAAGTTCGAATGCAGAACACAGGGTTTGTATAGGTACTCTGTAATTTAAAGGAGGCAGTACATATAACATATAATTAAATATTAAGTATAAAAATAATTTTGTTAAATTTTTTTCTTTTAATTATAAAATTAGCATAAGATTAATTAAAAGTAAGTTTTAAAAACAATTATTCAAATAAAAAATACAATAACAAAAATGAAATACAACTTATATCACAATATTGCACCAAAGTGGCCTGGCTTTTTGTTTAACTATTAATTATTATAGACAATTTATTATAAATATTAAAAAAATAAAACACTGTTTGACTAGAGTTTATTTTTCGCGGGAAGGATTTCGTTCAAAATGACTAGAATTAGGTAAAAAAAGGAAACGGAAAAGATAATACACAAATGGTAGTTAAACTATTAACATATTTCTGTATATTTGCTTTTTAAAATTCCTATTGAAATATAAATTTTCTTAAAAAAAAACACAATTTTATAACGAAAGTAGTGTGTATAGGTAGGTTACACATATGATTAAAAATTATAGGCCATTTAATTTACTAAATAAATTAATACAATTTTATACAATTTTGAAAACGTTTCACCATTTTGATGTTAAGGGCAGTCATTGTGGGCGTTCGACATTTTTGTCCTCGATTAAAGACTGCAAAAAAGTATTTCTTTAATCTAATACAAGAATAGCAAAATATGACAATGACTACGGCAAAAACGATAAGGAAGGAGGATTGTATGAAATAAAAAAAATTGTTTTTAACTATTGTTTCAGTAGACACTTACTTATTTTAATTTCAATTATTCTGTCTTATTTCATTTCAATTTTTGTGTAGTATATGTTTAAATTAAAATTAAGCAGTATGAAAATAGTTTTTTTTTTATATTATGTTGCAGCTAAAATGGCACTATAAGCTCCACGTTTTTTTCGTTATATTTCCATACGTATTTTTAAATATGTTTTTAAAAGAGTTTTAACTATTTTCCAGTTATTTTTCTATTTCAGCAAAAGAACTCAACATATACACACTTGACAATATTTTTTCTCTCTACATGGTATATTCGTATATAAATATTGTTTTATTATTATTTGGACTAGAATTTCTTTAACGCTAACATACATTCATATACATATTTTCTAATACAATAGATTCCCTTAAAATTCATAAAGCATATCATAGTTATCAACTTGTCTTAGTGGTACATTATCGTTAAATGCTTCGCTTAAATAATTTGCTATAATTGTAGGTAATTTTAGTTTTAGGAGATCTTGACGTTTCTTTATATGTTTCATAACTTCGGCCCGACAGCGATCTTGTAAATGTCCAATATCACTGCGTGTATTATTTAAAGTCATTTCAGTTTTGGCAGCAGTTGAGCATACAACCGGATATAGTGGTTCTTTGACCTGTAAATTTTTGGAAATCGTTATAAATTTTAAATCGATTAAGGCAATTAAAATAATTAAATGTAAACATGCCTACAAAGATTATATCTTTGATACAGGTCCCTCTATGATAACACGATACGACAAAAAAGAACGACGTTGAAATACCTGGGAAATGATATTACTTTTCTAACAGGTGCTATCGAGTAGAATAAGGATCTGTTTTTGGAATTTTAGAAACACCTCAAAAATCTCGAATTGCATTTAAAAAATCGGTTTTTTGGACCTACATGCACTTATAAGCTAATAACTTAGCTGAATATAAACCGATCTTAAGTTTATTTTCAAATTTGGAATTAAAAGAAAGAGGCCGTTTCATAAATAGTACGGTAAATACATAAAATAGTCCGCAAAAACGCATCTAAACTTAAAAAGTGTTGGAAAAATTTGATTAAAAATGTGCTTGCGACATAACGACATATCATATATCATTTAAAAGGTATATTTCTCTTCTTTCCAAATTTGAAAAGTAACTTAATATTCAGCTAAGCTCATAAGTGAATGAATGTCGAAAAAACCGGGTTTTTAGCCGTAACTAGAGATTTTGTAAGTGTTTCAAAAATTCCAAAAACGGATCATTATTCTACTCGACAGCGCCCATCAGAAAAATAGTATCACTTGCCAGATATTTTTTTTATCAGATTAGCTGCAGAGTATTATAAATTTATTATTACTACTGGCGTGAGGCATGTCTGAATTTTATCCTCCTGCTCTTCAACACAAGATGTTCAACGTCAATAGAGCAACCCGTGAGGGAAAGGAATTTTGGTGGGGTTTCCAGAGAAATTGATGGATCTCGTATCACTCACAGCTTCAACGGCATTGTGTCAAAGATCGCAGCCGTAAATAATATAGGGTTCAACATATTAAACGATAATAGTAACTTCTCCATAAATGTAGAAGAACTGGAAAATGGAAGCTACCTAGGCAGAATATTGACAGCTACTGCTAGTTCCGGTAATTTCGTACATCCTAAATACCATATGGCGGGCTCCACGCATTTCAAGTAGAATCAGAAATAAAATCTTAACTCCTGCGTTAAGTGAAAATAATAAACCGATGTGTTTGCTAAGAATCTTGCGAATATTCTGGCCTCAAACAAAGTCCAATGAAAGGCTATGGAAAAAAAGGGACAAACTCCGATACGGAGAGAAAGAAAGGTTAACTACTTATAAGTGATGCTATACTTAAAATCAGTCCCGAACAATAACCACAAAAACGGGTAGCATTTGTTCGCTTAGTTGGTGCAGCTCGCTCACGTGTCTAACCATATTAAGTGGTTCGCTATTGTAAAGTTGGACTGTAAGCTAGGGCGCAGTAGGCTAATCATTTCATTAATCTCGGATTCTAGTTAACTTCTCCAAGTGTAAGCAAGTCTACCTATTCTTTTACAGCTCTGGGGATTCCATCTGGATATATCATCCTGCTCTCAAAACATGGCCGATCCAGCCATATTTTTATTCTTGCAAATTCGCTGAAAAATGGTGATTCTCCTGATCTCTACCAGATGTCTCTATTAAATATTGCGTTCGGCTAAAAAATTGTCAATATTTTTCGCCAACAGTGATCAATGAGTGCGTGTATGTATATTGTTTGCGGTATAGTTTCAGGACTCACAAACGGACAGTAGAGATAATTTTACATTCGAGGAAAAGAGGCAGATTTTTATTCCGAAATGGATTTGTGATGAATTCCACACTCTTTGTACACTTAACTGATCTGCCCTTTTTATACGATTCGCAATATCCTCACGTGGATCGCCGGCAGTAGATATGATGCTTCCCAGATAGCAAAAACATCTGTACATCCTCGTGTTTCACGTTGTTAATCCCTAACTTACAGAAAGTGGCGCACAGCTTTAGTCTTCCTAATGTTTATATCTAAACTATGCTTATAGAAAACAAATTATACTCACCTTATCCAGCCCTCGGAATGCTACACCCAAACATTTGCCATCCTTATAATAGGTCAGTGTGCCCTCGATACCATTAAATAGGATACCAATGACAGTGGCTTGATTCTCTTTAAATCGATCGGTATAGAGTAGAGCCACACCTTTATGCCATAAAACTCCCTTATGCGATAAACCCCAACCATGTTCATTTTCACCCAAAATATTACAAAATAGATTGGCATGTAAACGCGCCTTACGTGTACCAATACCGAACATTATACTGGTGCCGAATACTCTTTGCGATACATGAAGTTCCCAATAGAAGAGGCCATTATTCAATGGTCTTTTACCACGAACACCAGCTGTACCTTTACTCCAATTGGGATGAAAATGAACAGTACGGTCATTATTACCGCTCAATACCACCTCTTTTGATCGATGTCGCCGACTCCAAGTCCAATTATCATCACAACCATGTTCTAAAGGTATAATTAATTTTTTACTGTTACTCAGACGTTTTGTAGTTGTAGTCAGGAAAGTTGTATTGTTTCTTCGATTCGAACGTTTTCTTTGGACAGGTGAAGTATTTGGTGAAGTAGTACTGCTACCACTGCTGCTGCTGCTACTGCTACTACAACTACTACTGCTATCACTTGATGTCATTTTAATAAATTTATTTTTTATTTTTTATTTTATTTTATTTTTTTTTGTTGCACTGTGTATGTCGAATTTGTATTTTTTTATATTTTTAAATTTGATTTTTCTACTTTATTAGTTTGTGAATGAGAACATTTATTTGTAGTCTCTTTGTTTTTGTAAAGATATTTTTTCTTTTTCTGCTTCTATTGAAGTACTTTCCTAAGTGTCCTCGTTATCTTTGAGATTTTTCTTTTTTCTAAAACTTTTCTAAGTACTGTTTGGCTTCTATTGATTTCCAAGTGCAGCAAAATTTTTAATGGTTTTTATCAAGTCCTTTATATACGTGATTTAAAGTACCGAAAATAAAAAGTAAAAATAAAAGAAAATTATTTTATGAAGGTACTCGGGTAAAGAATAGTTTCAATAGTTCCAGAATATACATACATATACATGGTTTAATTTTAAAATGGCATAAAGTGGAATTCAACATGAGAACTGAAAAATAAATCTGTATTTTCGGAAGCGGGAGTCTCCCATCATGTCACATGGCTTAAGTGGTAAAAGTTTCTTAAATTGAAATCAACTCATTGTCTTAAAGTAGACCAGTTATTGTTAAAATTCCCGATAAAACACAATAATCTCTAGGATGGAATTAACTGTCATGGAAGACTCTTCTCATCGCGGTTCACAAAATAAAATCATTAAAACCGAGAAAATTCGAACATAGCATGATTTAGGCCTATGATTATATACATATGTCAACAGCTTAACCATTTAACGCTCTCTCGATCAATTACCAATTATAAGCCGATAAAAAATTTTTACCTATGGATTACTTAAAACCATTTTATAACCTTTTTTCCGCTTTAAATCAAAATCTACTGGCAAATAACAAAACAATAAATACAAATAAGAAAAGAAGAATCATCAAAACGAATTACAAAGTTTGAATGCGAACGTGGTAGTTTGTATAAGTAGTTTAAACAGCTAACAACGTAATTCGAAGTCTCGTGTTAACATACTATAACATTCATAACTAATAAGTCGGTCGAATAACTATGTATTTTGAAAAAGTTTTTGATACACTGGTTCACAACGTTATATAGCATGTACCCTTTCAATATGCAAAAGTGTACCAAATAAATTAATCTTCCTAATAGAACGATAGAAGTTTAACATGTGACCTTTATGATAGCTCAAGCGGCCTAAAACTCGAGAAACTTATCAGTTTGTAATACGAAACTATGGAAAAACAACAGCTGAGCTAAAACAATTAAAGCTGAAAATAAAGGTTTGAAATATGATGAACCCATTGCTTATTAATGAATGAATTAAGACAGAAAAATTTATATATGAACAACAAGGCTGATTATTGACTTAAAACTTACCCAACTTGAACAGGTACGTACATGCCTATAAATATGACGTTGATAGCGTTGTATATTCACATGACATAAAACTATTGTACGATGACATAGTTTGCTGTATAGGCGAGGGTGTATTGCGTGTTGAATCACAACATGTTTCAAAACTATATGTAGTCTCAACCATAGAAGCAGACGGCGAGGGTAATTCTATGTCGATATATTCATGGGAATCGGAATTCGCTACCAATAACAAATTACTTAACTCTTCACTTCCTATAGTAGATGTAGTACCGGAAATTGTTTGATAACCCGAATCATCATTGGTAAACGATGAAGGTGAATTTATACTATTGGCTAGGTGTTGAAAGGTGGGTATAGTACAAGTCGGATAGGACTTGGTGATGGTCGTAGTGGTAGTTAGATTGCTTTTACTACTGCAACGATCATTGTTAAGAACTTTTGAAGTTTTAGCCGTTTTAAGTTGTTGCTGCTGTTGGATATTCCGTTTAAGTTCACGTTTTATTTTACGCAATTGACGATATTCGCTTGAACGATTACCGGAGTTGCCACCACTGTTCACTACACCCGATAAGGGACACCAAAATTTTTGTTGTCTTTGCTGTTTTTGTATATGCAACTCCTGCAAATGAAAGTGATGACGACAATAACCTTGCGGGGTATTTGCACAAAAGCGGCAACTCTCACTTTCGGCCAATGCCGATGTGGATGTGGATGTAGTGGTCGTGGCGTAACGTCTCTTTTTAGTCTTTTTCACTTCACGATATTCTTCTACCTTAAATTTGGAACCCTTAGCCTCAGCAGCTTCCTTTAGTAGGCGTACATTTTTTGGATTTATCCATCGGTCGTGTATATACAAAACTAAGCGTTGGCAATAGAGACAGATTGATTTGAAAAATAATAACAGAACGATAATCATTCAGATGTGTAATTCAGAAAAAAATTTGTTTTTTTTTCAGTTTTACTTCATATAAATGTTGAGATTTTAAGTTTAACTTTTTTTGTCCCCTTTCTTATTGGAGAATTTTATATGCTGTTGCGGTGTTCAGATATTCATTAGGGGGTGATTGGTGTATGTTAAGTGCTTCAATTTCTCATTTTTTTCTATTCTGCTTTAGATTTTTTAATATTTATGCTGATTTTTTCGCTTTTTTCTTGTTTTTTTTTTTTTTTTTGTATGTTTGAACAAATTCTTATAAGATTTTTAAAATAATTTTATAATTCAGCACTTTGTTGTAATTATTTTTGAATAACATACATATGTATGAAAAAGTATTTATTTCATTTATAAAAAATAAAAATTGAAAACAAATCACTTTTAACAAAAATTTTATGTGGAATAATCTTCTTTCTTTTTGTTTACCAAACGTTTTTCCGATGAACAATACTCGTCTGGTTTTCTCTATTCCAATTTGACTTCTGTTTTAAGGCGAAGGGCAAACACCTCGTTTACCACTTGCTTCACAACCCATATCTACCCTTATTATCGTCGTCTACAACGATGATGATATGTAATCGCTGTTATCGTTTTTATTTTTCACCCCCATATTAGGTTATTTTACTTTAGTTTTGGTTTCGTTCCTATGTTTTTATATTTATTTTATGCTTCTCTCCTTTTTTCGATGATTTTTATTACCAAACTTTTGTATTATAACCGGCTTTTGCTTAATGGTTTTTTCTTTTCTTTTGCTCCCCTTTTTTATTATTTGTTTTGAGCTAAAAGCTTTTCTAATTGGAATACCATCTCTTTAGGAAAAGGTAAAGAAATTTTAAAATAAAAGGGCTCTCACTTTGAAATTTTTAATTTGAATTATTTTGGAACCACCCTTGTACAAAGTATGATGTGTAACTCTCATAGTTGTTTTCATTAATTTTTTACATTTATTCTATTTATTTATTTTTATTATTATTAATTTTATCATGATTTAGTTTTAGTGATAAAAAACTCATAAAATTATTGCAATATTTTATAACTTAAACTAAAAGTTAATTTTCTTTTGAATTTAATTAAACAGGCGTATTCTTTCTATTCATTTGTATTATTTACAACAATTTGGGTGCGGGGGGCAGTGTAAAAACCAAAAAAATATTTAGAAAAAAAAACTAATTAAGGAAAAACAATTTATTGTTTATTATTAAATCTTTAAAAATCTTGTAAATTTAATTTTTGAATTAAGTTTTCTTTTTTCTTCGTTATTACATATTAAAATAATTTTTGTTTTCTTTATTTTTATCATAAACTTAGTTTTGTGTTTAAAATGTTTTATTACATATGTATGTATTATATATATATAAAAAAAATAAAAATAAAAGATGGCACACTCAAAGAATAATGGCAGATTTGTTTCGTTACAACTTAAGATTACAAGGAAAGAATTATTACTTTTGGTTTCTATAGATTTGTTTTTGTTTTTGTTTTTATGAATTAACGGCTACTTAGATTTAAAATGTTGAGCGAAATAAGAAACATTATTGGATTGGAATTTTATCTAATATCTAAGGAGCTGTAGTATCTGCTCTGGGATATCGGTAGCGATTAACACGGCCATAACCCTGACTGCCTGGCATAGGTCTTCTATTGTAATAGGTATTTGTACGGCGTAGCGGTGGTGGTGGTGGTGGTGGGGCAGCATTGGGTGCGGGTACGAAACGTTCATGACCACGTCTAAATTCGCGAGCCGCTGAATCTAAGGTGGGTAGACGTCTAACAAATGAATCATTACGGCGACGACAAACAGTACATCTTTAATTAGAATTAAAAAAATATATTAAAGAAATTTCTGTTATTTAGTCAAAGATGGTTTGCTTTACTACTAACCTGCTAATTTTGCTTGTTTGATCCTTCTTTAGTGTTTGCGGTCTTGGCATGGACCACATTTCATGTTCTTCAATAACTGCTAACCAGAATGAGAAGATTGGGTCGTAATAGTTGCAACGTCCTTGACCATGACATTCAACAACGGGTTGAGCCCGGAACTCTTCCAGACATGAACCAGGTGAAACAAGATTTTGACCAAAACCTCCAGTGTTATCGGTAGTTGTCTATGGAAAACAAAATTTTTACATAAAAATAATTTGTTTTATATCTTTATCTTGACTTACCATATAGTAACTGTAGCCTGTCCACATTTCTTCCCAACCTCCTGGACATTCGGGTATGCTCATACTTTGGCTGTGCAACGCTATAACTCGTGTGGTAGTTTCACAAACAACACATCTGAAATTTTTCCAATAACATTTAAAAACCATAAGCATTTAATAAAATTTTTTGAAGCCTAATGACAACTTACCTTGAAATATACTTTTGTATCTCATGAGGTTGTATGGGCGCCATAGCGGCATTCATGGGTTCAGCTGTACCAAGCCATAAGCTGTCATCATTAGTTTGAGCATAATTACAGACATTGTTTATGTCGCAAGTCATGTAGGGCATCATGCTGAACCGCATCATACATGAACCGGCTTTACCCAAATCTTGGCCAACGGTTCGACTGCTACCAATGTTACCGGCAATGGAGTAACCTTCCCAAAGTTTATTTGTATTTGCTGGACATTCAGGTACATAAACAGATTGTGAATGTCGGGCAAATATAAAGCCACGACTCTTGGGTGGTGGTGGAGGTGGTGCCGGTTCGCCGGTGTAGCCTTTTGGACCAGGCATACCAGGTAGACCTGTTAAACCTGGAGGACCAGTCATACCGCGTTCACCTTTTGGTCCATCGGCACCAACCAAACCTATAAAGCCTTGATCGCCTTGGTAACCTTTAAGACCTCTGGCACCTTGGAAGCCCATTTCACCTTCGACACCAATATCGCCCATTGCACCTTTGAAACCATCCAAGCCATGTTCACCACGATCACCTTTGCGAGCCATATTGAATGGGAATGTAACACCAGGTTCACCAGTAGGACCTTTAAGGCCGTCTAAACCATCACCTCCGTTCCAGCCAGCATCACCAGGGGGTCCACGGGGACCTCGTGGACCAACTGGACCAGTGCGGCCTGGTCTGCCAGACATACCTTGTTCACCTTTACGACCATCAAAGCCAGCAACTCCTTGAGGTCCGGTGTCACCCTTATCACCACGTAAGCCGGGTATAACCATACCAGGCTCACCGAGCATACCTCTTGGGCCAATGTCGCCCATCATACCTTTCAGACCTGCCATGCCATGCAAGCCATTGCGTCCCATTGGACCTGGATGTCCGACATCGCCTGTGACACCTTTTACGCCCATGACACTCATTCCCATTTCGCCAGTTTCACCATCCAAACCATATTCACCCACATCACCGGGAGCACCTTTAGGCCCAACGCGACCTGGACGACCAGGAAGGCCATCATAACCTGCATCGCCTTCATCACCTGGTTCAGCAAAGTCTGGTGTTTTTCCAGGAGCTCCAGGATAACCTTTATCGCCCCGTTCACCTTTAACACCAGCATAACCATCAACACCTGGAATACCAGCTAAGCCAAAGTCACCGCGTTCTCCTTTGCGACCAGGGAAACCAGGCACACCAATCATACCTGGTTCACCCATTGGACCCACTTCACCTCTGAATCCTGCTTCACCCTTTTGACCTCTTTCAGCGTAAGCCATAATCAATTTACCAGGACGACCAGGGAAACCTTCATCACCCTGTTCACCTTGAGGACCAAACGCACCAGGAATACCAGTGTCACCGCGATCACCACGTGGTCCATTATAACCAGCAAAGCCCATTTCACCAATTTCACCAACTTCGCCAACTTCACCCATTCGGCCAATTTCACCAACAGCGCCTTTAATGCCTGGAGCACCTGGTTTACCTGGGTAACCAGGTACACCTTCATCACCTTGATCACCGGTTTCTCCCATAAGTCCCATGAGGCCATATTCGCCGCGGGCGCCTTTAAGACCAGGTAAGCCATCTAAACCTGGAATACCTGGAGCACCGGTTTCACCTTTTCTGCCAGGTAAACCATCTTCACCATAAGCTTGATCGCCAGGAGCTCCCTGAATGCCTTTTTCGCCTGGTAAGCCGTCAAAACCGCGTGCTCCTCTGTAACCCATTTCACCGGCCTCGCCTTTAATACCGCTGCGGGAGGCAAAACCTTTTGGACCAACAGGACCTATAAAACCTTTGTCACCTAATTGACCTTTACGGCCATGGCTGCCATCACGACCAGGTCGACCAAAACCTCCTATTTCACCGCTTTGACCTTAAAAACGATTTAAAATAAATTTTTTTGTCAAAAATATAAAACGAAAATTTATTTATTTACCTTTAGGACCCATGAGACCAATATTGCCTCTTGGACCCATGTCACCATGGCGACCATCTTCACCAAGTTCACCGCGATCACCTTGTTCACCAGGAATGCCGACAAATCCTTGCATGCCCATAAGACCAGGTGCACCAGCGAAACCTTTGTCACCAACAGCACCACGACGACCAGTGTAACCAATATTACCTTTTGCACCTTGTACACCATCGGGACCCGGTAGACCAGTTTCACCTTTCTGACCCTTTCGACCATGGGGAGCAACGCGACCATCACGACCAGGCTCACCAGCCATACCTGGATAGCCCACCACTGTATCACCACGCATGCCCTTGTTACCTGGCAAGCCCTGAAGACCCAACGGTCCATCATCACCTTTCAAACCCTTTACGCCTTTAACACCAGGTTTACCAGATGGACCAGGGAATCCATTAAAACCGACATCACCGGAAATACCAGCAATACCAGGTGGACCATCCGGACCTATTTCGCCAGCTAAAATATTTGGGCCAGGGGAACCACGCATACCTTTGACACCTGCACGACCATCAATACCGGGAGCTCCATTACGACCAGGAATACCAGGAGATCCATGCAATCCAATGTCACCAATAATACCAGGCCAACCCTTAAAACCTACAGGGCCTGCTATAGATGGACCTGGCAAACCCGGATCACCACGAATACCAGGTATGCCATCAGTGCCAGCTTCACCTTTTGGTCCTTCAGGGCCAGGTTCACCTGGATAACCTTCGTCACCACGTTGTCCTTTGTTATCGTAAATTTCACCAGGTTTTCGTGTACCCTTTTCACCCTTAGGGCCAACATCACCAGGATCGCCCATTTCACCTCTGAAATTATTAAAATGCATTGGTAAAGCCGGGTACCCGAAAATGTTGTTTGCATTTATGAAAATACTTACTTGCGTCCATCGTAACCAGGCTGACCGATAAGATATATTTTAGGAGTTGAAGCATTTCGGCCAGGTCTACCATCCTTACCAGGTCTGCCGGGCGCACCATCTCTACCAGGATAACCAGCATCACCATAATCACCCCGTAAGCCGGTTTCACCCTTGGCACCCCTCATACCAGGAAAACCATCAACACCGCGTTCACCTTTTTCTCCTTGCATTCCGTGTTCACCTACATCGCCTCTATCTCCATCTTCTGGCTTACGTTGGGTACCATGTTTTAAAACTTTACCAGGCGGACCAGGTAGACCAGGTTGACCTGATTCGCCAGGAATACCATCAGTGCCCCGAATACCTTTGAAACCCATAAGACCTGGACGTCCCGGCAAACCCTTTAAACCACGTTCACCTGTAATGCCTTGGGGACCTCTAGCGCCATAGGTTCCAGGAAAGCCGGCATCACCACGAATACCAGTAATGCCTTTAGGACCAGCGGGGCAAAAACCACAATCATCGCCACGAATACCCTTGTCACCGATAGGGCCACTAAGTCCAGGAAAACCGTCAACACCAGGTTGACCAGGAGGGCCTGGCATACCATCGGCACCTGGAGGACCAACCATATCAACACCCAGACCAGGCAAACCTTTCTCACCAGGTAAGCCCACTTCACCGCGATCACCACGATAGCCAGGAAGACCAGGTACACCATGTTGACCCGCAAAACCTTTAGGACCAAGAACATTTTTACCAGGTTCGCCTTGATTACCAACACGACCAATGGGACCGGGGTTGCCGGGGGGTCCCATAGGACCAGGTGGACCCATGAAACCAAAGTCACCTTCATCACCTTTAATACTTGCACCACGACGGCCAGGTAAACCATCCAAACCAGCATCACCAGGTGGGCCAGTAGGACCACGTTGACCACGACGACCAGCCCCTCCAGGTATACCGGGTAAACCGGGCGGACCAGTTTCACCAATGTCACCTTGTGGGCCAATGGGTCCAGGGAATGAAATATCTAGGTTGGGGTCGTATATACCAGGAGGACCAGGAGGACCTTGTACACCGGGAATACCATTGTAACCATCATCACCAACTTCACCAGTTGGACCGTCTTCACCATCCAGTCCGTTATAACCAGGGGCACCTTTAACACCTTTTGAACCGGGCTTACCAGATTCACCTGGCTTGCCAGGCTTACCACGTTCACCAGGCTCACCAGTATCACCACGTACACCGGGCAAACCTTGACGACCAATTTCACCTTTTTCACCTTGCATACCTCGATAACCTTTGTTTCCTGTAAAGCCTTGGTCACCCATATAACCTTTTTGTATTTCAGATGGAATCCAAGCACCCTCTTCTACATCTCCAGGTTCACCTTTTTCACCCTGTTGCCCTTGTTCTTGAAGTTGCAAGTCGACTGATTCAGCCATCTCACCCTTGTAACCCTTAGGACCCTCTTCGCCTTTAGGACCCTCTAGACCGGGAAAACCAGTATCACCCTTATAACCCTTCATGCCTGGGTAACCTTGTTGACCATCATAACCATCTGTACCACGATCACCACGACTACCTTTGGTGCCTTTTGAGTTAATACCACCTTCACCGGCATCACCCTGAGGACCTGGAGGACCAGGTTTGCCAACATCACCGCGACCACCATGACGACCAGGTAAGCCGGGAGCACCCTGTTGACCAGTTTTACCGTCACAACCGTCTATACCGCGTGGACCTTGGGGGCCATCATCACCAGGACGACCCTAAAATTGAATGAGATCATAGAAAAACCACACTTTTTTCATTTCAACTTTAAAAAGCATAAATACTTACGCGAGGGCCGGGAAGTCCAGGTTGACCGGCAAAACCAGGATCACCCTAAATATAAACATATGAATGTATACATTTTTTTCAAGAATATAACTTAAAGTACTTACACGATGACCTTTTTCACCTGGACCACCATATTCACCAGGATCACCCCATTCACCAGGTCGACCTGGTGGACCCAATGGACCTAAATCACCTGCAGGACCTTCATAGCCTTGAAAACCAGGCAAACCAATGTCACCGGGTCTACCCTTCAAACCTTTACAGTCACATACAACACCATTACACTTTTCATCGGGTTGCTAAAAATTCAAAAGCAGAAACATAAAACAGAAAAAAAGAAAAATTATTTTAATGTTTATGGCTGTGTTTCTTAATTAGAAGAAGAGTATAGGAGTAAAGCATGTATTGATATGATAAATTGTTGTTGTTGTAGCATTTTAATTAAAATCAATAAAAAACAAAATTATTCCGCACAATTCGTTCTTTGCCAGTTTCTCAAAACCACTGCCAACGAATTGGGTAGGGAATGATGACTATGATTCTGGAGTTTTTCTTGTCATTGTGTTGACTTTTAAACAATTTTTAGTTTTTTTTATACATACATCTTTAAATTATAATTTTGTGTATAAACAAATGATTTATTTAATTGTTTTTTTCTTTTATTGTCTTGTTTGCTGCATAGATTTGAAAAATTACAATTTCTTTTTTTGTAGTAATAAAAACGATGCTATGACAGATACGTAGTATAAGTATAAATCGTATGCTTTTTATGTAATTTATACTTCCATACATATTATATACGATAATAATTATTGTGACGTCATCGCCTATTTGTAAAATATTACATATTTTCTCCAATAACATGTTTGTGTACATATGTACGTACATACGAGTACGTATGTATGCATCTGCATTGACAGCAAAATAGACATAATTTTACTTATTTGTGATAAACTTCAGATTTCAAACAAGAAATGAATAATAAAATGCAAACCAAGATACACGGACTTTCTAGGAGGGAAAGTTAAAATTGCGACCAAAAGTTTGATATAAGGTGGGCGCTTGTCAGTTCTGGTGGACCCTAGCCTTCTCAAGTATGTTTCAGTATACCTCGCGATTTTCTTTCTAACCATGGGCACATTCAGATATTTACGTATATTCGAGACTATATATACATATAGAAGAGGGGGACATTTTGTGCTTATGTATGTCGCCACATCACGCACAAACGCTTCAAACAAAGACGATATTGGAGCCTATGTGGTTGTGTTAAGTTTGGTTGAAACCAGATAAGTAACCACTCAACCGATTTACAAATCGCTACATGCGTTGGAAAGCTTTACTTTTACTGATGGTTTTTTTTTAACAGGAGAAGAAATATTTATTTGTCGATATCTTCAAAACGGTTACAGTAAGAATTTTGTACAAATAGGTTAATGGGCGAAATTGAATAAGTGGGCATGGTACCTCCTCCCATACAAAGTAGATATTGATTTTTGTATATTTTGCGAACAGTAAAAGAAGTTTCTGAATTAGATCTAAATGCCTTGACATCCAAAAAAAATCATCAGTTTAGAGGTGAAGAAGTGGGCGTGGCATCTCGCATATAAACTAAATATTAATTTTTGTTTATCTTAAGATAGCGACCCTGGTTCATGCCGCAGTAGGGGATATGATTAATAAAGCGACTTCCACTTCCCTCCAGACAACTCCATCTAAAAAATAAAGAATAAGCCCTTCTGCCCTTACTCAGCTTACCTCTGGCGATGATGACAACCATCCGACGAATGATCAGGAGAAAACGCCACTTACTGGGAAATAATTACAACGCTAAGTAAAGATCTCCACCAAAACTTAGCAAGGAATTTCACCACTACACAATCATATGGAGGGGAGCTACAGTGGAAAAATAGCTACTTGAAAAATCAACTTGATTAATGAAACTGAAACAAAGCAATGGATATTTTGTGGAAAGGCACTCTTAGAGGAGTGACGGAGAAAAAAAATATTTTGAGAACGGTAATAGTAGAAGTTTCTAAATTTGGTTTAAACAGCTTCCTGGACTATACACGTCATCATTCAATAACTGAGCGAGGTTGGATAAGTGGACATGGCTAATCGCATTCATACTAAATATGTAATTTTGTAAGTGTGGCAACTGGTAACAGTTCAAGCTTCGTGGTCTATCCTCATTAGCCAAAAAGCGAGAGATGTTGGGTGAGTTGGTTTTATTTTTTTATAGCGAAGTACACTGGATCAAAGCTGTCTATTACATTGTTACACTTTTTTGAAAAACGCGAAGACTAGCGATCCCTTATGGTAACTATGGGTCGCCTAAAGTATACTACATGTTTTTTATGAAAGTGAAAATATATTTGGACACTCATTTCGAAATTTATTTTATTAACTGCCAATTTGTGTAATTATTATTAAAATCGGGGTAAATCGTAATTTTAAGTGCGTACACTTACTGACGTGCTATATCGAAAAACCTTGAATTTTTAACATTTTTTTTTTTTCGTCACCTCAATTTGACATGTGATAACTTCGCGAAATGAATTCAGAATAGCAAAAGCTTTATATTTTTGGAAAGCTACAAATGTTTTGCATTAAATAACGTTTTTCTTAGATTTAAACGTGTATTGTAACTGAGTCTTATTTCGGGTTAATGTAGGGGTAACAAGGCTCACCGTACAGTGCGTCGATCCCATAAAGCGAATGGACAAAAATAGAAGGAGCCATCGTAGATAAATGAAATTTCGTGCAGACATTTAATAAATATAAATATAAGCAGAATTTGCACAAAATAGGACAACGGTCCTGCCCACCGTCCACATATACTTAAAACAAAAAAACTATCTTACGGTATTTTTTTATTTTAATTTATTAATAAAAAAAGGTTTTCTGTAGCACAGAGTTGTATGATTTACTGATATAAATAAATAAATTCCAAATAAGAATAAATTACATGCGATACATTCCAATAACATGCAAAATTGGGGATTTAAAAAAATAAAAAAGGAATTGCAATCTGGCGAAAATTCGATGTTATACTGCAAATTTTGAATTTGAATAATAAATGTAATTATTTCTGGGTTAATATATCATATATAAAGTGATAATCCAAATTATATTTAATTTTTTATTTGCCTTTAGCTGTTTAAAATTAGTCAAATTTATGAAAAGTCTCTAAATTACACGTTTTTACAATTTCAAAATTTTTAAAGTTGTAGGCCAAAGTTGATTCTAATTTTTGTTTATTTGATAGCACATATTATATAGTTTCAAAAACCGAAATAAAAATATGTATTTATATATATATATATATATTATGTATTTATATATATATATATATTTATATATATATATATATATATATATATATATATATATATATATATATATATATATATATATATATGAGGGCGGATTGATATTGAAGCTACCTAAATAGGAAAAAAAATTTTTTTTTAAACCATTCATTTCTCAACATAGTCTCCTTTTAGCTCAATACACTTAGTAAGACGATTTTGCAACTTTTTTATACCATCTGAATAATACGATATATACTCATACTCAAAATACGCATTAGTTTCGGTAATCACTTCTTCGTTTGAGATAAATCTTTTTCCTGCGAGCCATTTTTTCAAGTTTGGAATCTGGACTATAAGGTGGATGATCAACCAATTCGAAGTGGATTTCTCGTTGTTTTAGCATCGTATCTAATGCTGTGTGAACCGGTGCGTTGTCTTGAAGAAAGAGCACTTTTTTCTTGTTTAAATGTGATCGTTTTTCCTTGATTGCATCAACCAATTGATCCAATAATGCACGATAATACTCTCCTGTGATTGTGGATCCCTTTTCAAGATAATCGATGAGCAATATTACGTGTGCATCCCAAAATACATTGGCCATAACCTTGCCAGCCGATTTCGCTGTCTTCGCCTTCTTCAGAGCACTTCCACCAGCTTCCACCTGTTGCTTCGATTGATTCTGGTTTCAGGTGTGTAGTGGTGGACCCACGTTTCATCAACAGTTATTAATCTACGCCAAAAATCAGCAGGATTATGCTTTATCATATCCAAACACCGAAGTGAAGTGATCTGTCGAACTCGTTTTTGTTCAACACTGAGCAAACGCGGCACCCATCTTGTCGATAGCTTTTCCATATGCAAATGTTCATGCAAAATGTTGAACACACGTTCATATGATATGTTTACCATTTCAGCAATCTCACGTATTTTGACCCGGCGACCATTCATAACGATATCGAGGATTTTCTTGATATTTTCTTCAGTAACCACCTCTTTTGGCCTTCCTGTTGATGGTATTGTTGCAGTGCTTGCTCGGCGCCGTTTAAATTCAGCATTCCAATATTTTACCATATAATCTGACGGAGTAGATTCGCCGTAATGTTTATCAAGCTTTTCTTTTGTCTCTTTCGCCGGTTTGCCTTTCAAAAAATAGTGCTTAATCACTACACGAAATTCACCTTTTTCCATTTTCCAAGAAACACAAAAGTTGCTTACTTTAAACGACTACAACAAATAAACTAATCGATGAATTTGGCTAAAATTTTAACAGCTGACGTTTGACAGATCGTAATTGCTAAGAAAGAAAAAGTTTTTGTGTTTGTGCTGCCATCTAGCGCTAGGTAGCTTCAATGTCAATCAAAATATTTACATATTTTTTTTTTATTAAAATAAGAGTGTTTTTCAAAGTACAATAGAAAAAAAATAAAAACAGTAAAAAATTTAGTTTTTTTCTATTTTGTTTATAATATTGTAAAGTAATTAAAAATTCACACCACTAAAAATTCCTTAACAAATAAAGTTTTTACAGCTATTTTTCTGAAGCACCTAAAATAAATTTTTTACATAGTATTTTTTATTATAAATTAGTTAAGTTTAGCTCCCTTTTGCGACAGTGTGGAGAAATAGCCGAAAAAATTGTTCAGTGTTTTATTCAGCGGACTATTATTACCTTTAGAAATATATATATATTTTATCAAAATCGGTGATGAGTGATTTTTTGGTTATTGTGTATGAGACAACGTACTGTGTGCCGGTCTTAGCTAATATATTATGAATATCTATTTACTTACATACAAATATGTTTAGTTACGTATGCAATTTTTTTAAATATTATTATGATATAGATATCACATAAATATATGTGAAATAAAACGAAGAATTTAATTAAAATACGAAATTAAATACAACAATATGTATGTATATAAACATTAGATTGTACAAAATCGGCACATATATATTGTTTTTTTATACGAATTTTATTTCTTTGATTATTATTATAATAAATTCATAGTTGGCAACAAAAATTCTTTTTAAACTCGTATCAAACATTTTAAACCAAAAAAAAAAAAAATAAATAAATAAATAAATAAACTAAATCCTCTAAAATACTCGTTTATTCAACGAACAATGCAATACATAATTTTGTACTAGTAAAACAATAAAAAAATAAGAAAAAAAAATATAATTTTATATCTACTAAAATTTCTGCTTTAATTGCAGTATTTCCGTTTGCAACCAGATATTCAGCAACGAGTGCGATTGAGGCGTATATGTACAATGTACATATAGTACATGTGAGATGATGATGAAGAATTGTTTGTATTAAAGACACACA
Source organism: Wohlfahrtia magnifica (assembly GCA_023159175.1). Taxonomy (NCBI): domain Eukaryota; kingdom Metazoa; phylum Arthropoda; class Insecta; order Diptera; family Sarcophagidae; genus Wohlfahrtia; species Wohlfahrtia magnifica. The sequence goes on along the minus strand of JAKWBJ010000052.1, from coordinate 3,553,975 downwards.
CAGACACAAAAAATAAAAAATATTTTTAAATAATAAATTTGCAGAGAAAAATTGTGTTAGATTGTAAGTTTTTGTTTGTTTAAGTGTTTCATAAATACTCGTATTATTTACATTTTCCTTACATTGCTTCCATTGCTTTCATTGCTCATTTACAGCCTTAAAGTTATAAAAATTATGCATCGAGAACCACAGCGTAAAACTGAAAATGATTTATTCATTCAAAGTTTTTATGTAAATAATAGCACATATGGAAATTAATTTAGCATAGATAGAAAAATTAATAAAATGGCGCCAAATGAAATGGATCATATGCGAAAATATATGAAATATAATATAATTTATCCTTATTTTGTTATTTAATAAATTACTATGCGTTTTTGTATCTCATTTCCCTTTCAAATTTAATACAAATTTATCACTATATTTTTTCTTCTTCTTTTTTTAAAATTTTTTTTTCCAAAATATTATATTCCACAAATTAAATTTATGTGTCTTTTTTAATTAAAGGAAATGTGTCCGGAAGTGTCCATTCTACGCAGGGTGATTGCAGAACTTTTTAATCTGTGCTTTGACAGGAGGTACTGCTATACCAATAGCTCTAAGGCAGTGATGTACAAAAGTAAAAATGTAGTTGTATTAGTTGTATCAGTGACAACCAAAAGCAAGATCGTAAGAAAGGTTTTAAATTATTTTCTTTACCTAAAAAGTTGCGTACATTCATCACTGTATCAGTGACAACTAAAAGCAAGAGCTTAAGAATACGTGCAAATTGAACGAGAACCATTGTTCTATGAGAAGCTCACGCCTGATCTAAAATGAATAATTGTGTCGCTGCTAGTTGATGTTAATGGACCCAACCGAAACTTGTCGAACCCATTGGAAAGATCGCTTATCGTAATATTTTTTATTATGATAGAAGGATCTATGACAATAATGTGTGAAACAAAATATAGGCCAAATGCTCGCCACGGCTGAAACATAATTAAGATTCAATGTCGTTAATCAGCAATTGTTTCCTTGGCTGTGCGGCCAGTCGCACTATCCTGTTGAAACAACGTGTCGTCCCAGTCCATATTCTCAATTTCTGGCCAAAAGAAGACCGTTATCATTTCGCGTTAGCGAACACCATTCACGGTAACTGCTTAACGGCTCTTTCGCCACACTATCGCGTACAACAGTAGTTTTTTCCGCACAATGAACTGGGCGAGCATGCACAAGTGCTTCCACATTTCCTACATACCCGGTTTTCAGAAATTTGCACACAATTCTCCCGATTGTAGACATATTTGGTCGATTATGCTGACCAAACAAAATTCAGTCTGAGATCATGGCCATTGTCGTATGTGTGAGCATTAATATATTATTTGACATAAGGACATTTGGCTCGTTTACTATGACATCTAAACTAATCAAATATTGCTAAGATACATTGCAAAGATTTTTGCTTAGATATAAGGTCCAAAAGTTTTGTGTACCTGGACACTGTGGGATAGATAGATGGTAATGAAATGCGGGGTTCTTGATAGGCTTAGATCACCATTATGATTTCAGACCTAATAGTGTTCATTAGGAAGGCAACAATGCTACTGAACAAACTATAAACCGGAAAGGGTACAATAAACCCCATGGGTAGCAGTGTCCTGCAATATTGTCTGGTCGGTATGATGATAATAATAATAATTAAAGGACCAAGGGGGATCCATTCAAAAATTTGGTCACAATTTTTGAAAAGTATTTTGTTTATCACTATTTAAACACCTTATCTATATCATATAGACGATCCCTTTTCGTTGTGGTTACTGCGGGTGTAGGCTAATGAATCGAAATTCTTTTTCATTTTTAGTAATCAAGTTGATTTTCAAGCTAAGTAAATGATTAATCTACTGTAGCCTGCCCATATACGAGTAATGGTGTTTAGTGGTGAAGATGTTCATTGCTAAGTGGTGGTTGTAATGATCCTTACGTAGCCTTGTCATTTTTTCCACTAGATGGCGTTTTCCGCCTGATCATTCGTCTGATATTTGTCATCATCGTCAGAGGTAAAAAACAAGTTGGAAAGTCAGGAGGGGTTTATTTAGATGTATTTGTCTGGAGGGAGTTTGAAGTCTTTTTATTAAACACTCGAAACCGCAATAAATTTTTTTTTCATCATGTTCCCTGCTGCGATTCGAACCTGGGCCGTTTGTGTTGTATGCCTGCACTCTAACCACTACACCACGCTATCTCTGTTTTTTCTATGCGATATTAGAGTTATTATCAATTTATACAATATCGGAATCCGACAAAACATCACAAACCGTTATGGTCATCTGAACAAACATCACCGAATTAATTTTTCATCCATTTATAGAAACTATTTGTTATGTATGTCTCGGGATGGGCCATTTAAGAGTTTAAATTTAAAAATGCAATTAAAAACGGTTTTAAATTTTGCCAAATTTACTTTGTTGTTGTGAAGTACAATTGTTCCGGCTAGAAATGAAATATTATTTCATTTATATGGCTGCCGTGGCTGGCCTTACAGTACCCCATTCGATCGGACCAATTTTTGACAACTTTTTCGAGTTTATGGGGTCATATCTCAGCAATGGCGTCACGAATGTTGGCCTTCAAACGCTCAATTGTTTCTGGTTTGTCGGCATAACACTTGTCTTTAACGGCGCCATGCAGAAAATAGTCCAACGGTGTCAAATCGCAGCTTCTTGGCAGCCAACTGACATTACCATTTCGACTAATTAAACGGCCATCAAACGTTTGACGCAATAAATCAATTGTGTCAAGTTACACCATCCTGTTGAAACCAAACATCGTTCAAATCAATACCATAAAGAGCGGTAAGAAAAATTCGGTTATCCAGGTGCAATAGGTGTCTCCATTGATTGCGCCATCGTCATTTTCAAAGAAATTATGGACTATGATACCCGTAATGGGTGCATTTGCTTCTGTGAGACTACGTTTGGGTTTTCTGAGCCCCAAATACGCCAAATTTGCTTATTAACGTACTCAGCAAGATGAAAATTAGTTTCATCGTGCAGTTTCTCTTTGGCCCATCTAGCTAAGAGTAAACGAAGCGGATGTTCATGTAGCTTCAAATCTTGAACCAATTGAACTTTGTAAGACGTTATTTAGCAAAATTCAACGTAAACTGGTGCGTGAGATGTTGAATTCTTGAAAATGATGACGACTTGAAGTTGATGGATTCTCACGCACACTCTCAGCCACAGCTTCGATATTTTCGGGTGTACGCACTGTCCAAGCATGTTTACTCTTGGGTCCATCAACAATGAAACCAGTTTTACGAACTTTAGCAATAAATTTGTGTATATCGGTCACTGTTAGTCCTTCTCTGGGACCAAATTTTGTACGACATTTCGTGTAATTTCCGACCAATTGTCTTTGTTTTGTAAATAAAATTCCAATAAATCCCAACCTTGCTCAAGCTAAAATCGATTCATTCCGTCCAGTGGAATTTTGTTACAGAATAGAATGACATAAGTATTGCCAGATTCGAAATTACCGCTGGCTCAAACTTAAATCGATAGATGGCCCAACCGATATGAACATGTTTATCAAAAATAATATTTTTCATATTTTTAGAGTACAATTGTTAAAGAAGTACGTGTACTTTTTAAAAGAATGTGTATGGAATTTTTAGCCGTAATTGCAACCTTACTATCAATTACTAACCGAATATCTTTACTAGTTTTTTCATGAACTTTTAACCAATTCGCCTTTTGTACATCGGTAATGATACGTATATTTATGTAGTTTTAAGTTCAATCTCTTTGCTCGTAGGATTCTTCTTGATTTGGGAATTAAATTATTGCAATAACCACAAACAACAATAAGTGAGAGGTACATTATTGTACTGCAAAAACCATATGGTAAAAATTCGAAGAAAACCGCGTAAAATATTTTGTCTTCTGGCTGCAGTTGATGTAATTTTGTTGGTGTCTTGGCTCTTGTATTTTTATGTCAATACCATCCAAATACAACTGATTCATCATAGTTTACAGTGGCATTAAAATCAGTATCATTATTGACAACTTTGTGTGATTAAAAATTTTAGAATTTTTAGAAAAAAAATATCAATTTTCATCGTACAGTAGTAACATAAATGTGTAATTTCAAATAAATAAAAAAAATATCATTCAACAACATTAACCAGATGTTAAGTGCGAAAATCATTATGCATCTAAAAAAAAAACTTTTTTAAGTTTCTGTTTGCATTTTGATTTAAGTGTAAACATTAAAAATAAATTGCATTTATAATTTATTGTTTAATTTTGTTTCGTTTGAGCAATTAAAATGTTTATGTTCTAAATTTTTGTTTGGTTTTTATAAATATGCTTTTTGTAGTTTTACTTATATGTTTTGTACTCTGGCACAATTAGATCTGTCTGTATAGTTAACTAAATATTCACTTCAGAAAAAAATTAGTTTTTTTCGTTTTTTTTTTATGTATGTAAAGGGTCCGCCATCTAACGTTTTTTGTTCAACTAGTGCCTATTTCGTGAATGGTAAGGTAACACTTAGCTCATGTCTGATTTGACAGATAATTAGTTTTATCCTTCCGCTGAACGAATATGGTTGTGTATACGCTTAAACAACGCTGGGAAATGTTGCGACATTACTTTGAAAATCATGGTAATGTCGCAGAATGTGTGTTCATCTTTTCATATGAAGCAAAATTGTCGCATTTGGGGCACAGAAAACACGCACGCATACATTGAAAAGCCGATACATCCAAGACGAGTCACTGTTTGGTGCAGATTTTGGTCCAGAGGCATAATTGGGCCCATTTTCTTCGAAAATGAGCAAGGAGTCAATGGCGATCGTTATCGGGCCATATTGAACGAATTTTTGTTCAGAAAAATTGAAGAGGAGGATATTAGCAACATTTGGTTTCAACAGGACAGCGCTACGTGCCACACAGCCGAAGTTACACTCGATGTTTTGCGCCCTGTTTTTGAAGATCGCATTATCAGCCGCAGAGCTGATGTCGTTTGGCCACCTCGGAGCTGCTATTTGACACCGTTGGTCTATTATTTGTGGGGTGCCATCAAAGATAAGTGTTACGCCAACAGGCCAGAGACAATTGACGCTTTACAGGACAATATTCATGAAGCCATTGGTGAAATACAGCTGCACACAATCGATAATGTGCTTAAAAATTGGACCGATCGTGTAGGCTACTGTATGGCCAGCCGAGGCAGCCATTTGAATAAAATTATTTTCCATTATTAACCGCAAGGATTGTACTTTCAAATAAAAAAAGAAATTTGAGAAAATATTCAGTAGTCTTTTTTTATAGCATTAAAAAAAAAAATATTTGGCGGACCCTTTAATATTTATTGAGTTTCTCAGTAAAAGATTAGTCAATAATTGAATAATAGAAGTGCGCTGCTAAAAGTAAGATAGCTAAATACAGTTAGGAGATTGACTTATAATTACCTTTTAAATATTAAAAACCCTATGGTACTTGTATGTTAAGTTTTTAGTCTATACTTAAGTAGCACTTTCGACAAATCAAGGTCAGTAAAAAAACAACCATTGCCAAGAAACGTTACACTTTTTGAACTACTCATTACTAGCCAACAATGAAACTGTGGTGGTTTAATATTTCTCACATTTGAATTTGATTATCCTGCATATTAGAGTTTTGTTCCACACTTTTTCCATTCCCGCTACAAGCATTGTGAAAAATTGCTTCCCATAGAAGAAGGATTTGATTGAATTTCATAATATAAAGCAATCGCAATAGCTTCATTAGTTAATAGGTACATATGTGCTTCGCTTACTCAGTGCCTCCAACTGCAATTGTATTGTTTTTAAAAGCATATTTAAAAAACGTACATTTGCCTCTATCCAAATGTTACTCATTTCTAAGTCAATAAGGGCCTTTTTATTAAAACAAGACTCTTTGCATTCATAGGTCAAAGACATTCTAAAACAACTTATTTCAGTAGCATAGCATTTTTCATTGGTCTTTATCTAAAAATTTCTACAATTTTCCGTATTACATCTTCTACTTCTTTAACATTATTGTTTATTGTTATTCCCTGTCAAAAATCATATCAAAATTTTTACCATCTTTTAAATAATCTGAATAATTTACTACAACAGGGTTTTTTATATATAAAGTATGGCAGCCTTCCTAAACGCATGTTGCTTTACAGTGCTACAATGTCACATATTTCTAAACGCAATCATGCAAACTTTGATAAGGCTTTACATTCATCCTTTTCTTAGTTGACTTGAGCATTATAAAAGTTCGTACTGCTTTTTATAAGCAATAAACGTTGGGGCAGACCAAACAAATTTTTGGAAAAATGTCCATTTAAAAAAATGAGAATTGAGGAAGAAATTTTATGGAGTTTAATAGCTCACACTTTTCTTAGTTGAACTACATTTAAAGTTTTTAGTTATTCGTGCTTGACGTAGGGCGCGCCCTCACGGAACAAGCGCGCACTCACGGAACAAGCTAAAACTAAAAAAAATATATTCGTAAAATTTATTTTCTATTCCATACTTTGAATGGTTACAAAATATGAATGCCATCAATTTATATAATTATTTTTTTTAACGTTTAGTGTATATATGTGCATGTCGTTATAGTTACGCTAATATAAATTACATGAATTCAAACTAATCGACGGCTGTATGACCAATTTAGAAAAATCGATTTTTTTTTATCAAAAAAATCAAAATTTCAATTTTCAAGGCTTGCATCTTTTTAATTTATTAGTTTATAAGTAGATGAAGGTCCGAAAACCCGGTTTTTTACCCGTAACTCAAGACCAGCACCCAGGATGGCCCCTGCTCATGCAGTGCATTGTGCTGGTACTAGGAAAATAGGTTATTGGAAGGAGGACAGAGGGAGTAGTGTTTATGGACGTTAGATTTAAATTTACTCATGTCGTAAGTGGCAGGAAATAGTTTCGCTGGAAGATTATTTCACAACCGAACAGTGCGACCAAAGAACGAATTCTCCCTATAATGCGTTGTGCAATATACTAGACAATCAACTACAAAGGGATGCGCTGTACGAGAAATACGAGTACTACGTAAAAATATACATATGATTTTTGGGAATTAATTCCTTAATTTCGTTGGAACACATTCCGTGATAGTACCGATAGAACAATGAAACACACGCCACATTGCGACGGTGCTCCAATGAATCGCTAGAGTTGGCTACCCTACCGTCATTGATGTTTCGAAAATTCCAAAAACAGTACGTGTTCTACTCGAGAGCGGCTATCAGAAAAATAATATCACTTGCCAGGTATTTTTTTTCGCACTGTGTTATTGCAGAATGAACAGTTTTTTTTTTTCTTTGAAAAATTTTTATTTTGTTGATGATTTCATCTGTTTATTGATTACAAATTGCTTATTGATAGATTTTTTTTATTTTCAATGAATGAATTTTAAACTTTATTGATAAACTACAAAAAAGAAAGATTTGTCGATTTTAAATACATATATATGTACATATATACATACTTAAAAGAAAAATTAAAAAAAAAAACACAATGTAATCAAATATTTTTAAATTTAAAACATGGTGATTTCCCCCATAAAAAAATGACTGTTTAATATCAACTTTATTATAATTAAAAAGAAAAATTGCAAAAAAAGGAAAAAAGTATTTTAAAAGAATTAAATGTTTATTTAAATATTCGTAACACATGTTGACAACATGTGCTACCGGCATAAACAAAATCTATAAGAGAAGAAAAAGATCTACAAAATATATAAAAATATACATCTAAACGTATTAAATTTTATGATTAAAAAAAAAGAATATCTAATCGAATTTTTGGTGTCAAAAAGAAAATTTATATTTAAAAAAATGTGAATTGGCAGTTTTGTATGTCGTGGTCATATAAATTTATGCATTTAAAGGAGTATTTTTTAGTACACAATAAATAAATTTATTATATTTTATTTTTTAATTTAAAGGCATCTTCTGACGTACACACATGTATGCATGTACAGTAGGGTTCAAAACTAAGGACGCAGCAACATGTTTTTAGGATTTTTTTTAATTTGCTTATTAAAAATGTACAGTTAGTGTCATTAATATTCGGTTTTATTAAAGAGATATGTTTAACTGATTCGTTTTAAGCTAAATGTATATCTTTTTCAACATTTTTTTCTTTTCATTAATAGTTTATTTAGACACTTGAAAGTTCACATTTGTATTTAGAAAAAAAAAAAATAACAATATAACAAAAAAAAAAATAAATTAATTCAGGTGGCATAAAATATTGCGCGTCAATAATATTCGGTTTTCTTTGAAAAGTAACAAATAATACATTAGAAAAATGGTTTTATATAAAATTCAGTATTTTGTTGGATAACCCTTTTGTTTTATAACTTCACTTAGACGGTTTGACATGTTTTTTACTATTTTAGCTGTATAAGCTGCAGGAATACGATCCCATTCTTCTTGAAGCCGCAATTTCAAGTCTTCAATGGATGTTATTTTGTAGTTGCGGATTCGTCGGTCCAGCTCATCCCATAAATTCTCAATCGAATTGAGGTCTGGGGATTGTGCAGGTGGATGGAGAACTTTATGGCAGTTATAGAGCAACCATTCTTGAATTAAACGCGACTTGTGCTTTAGGTCGTTATCTTGGTAGAATTTAATGAATCTAAAACGTCCAGCATATTTGCACTTTCTTTCAAATTTTGACGGAGGATATTCAAATATGATTCCTTATTCATAATTCCACTGATAAAAACTAATTTTCCCGTCCCTTTAGCTCCCATACAACCCCACACCATAACATGTCCATTTCCATGTTTTACGGTTGGTTTTAAATTTTGTGGTTGTAGCTCCTCATTTGGCTTCTGCCACACCATTACACGCCCATCGGATTCAAATACGTTATACTTGCTCTCGTCCGCAAATATAATGTCATCCCACCAAGTTTCAGGCTTCGTAATGTACTCCCTGGCAAAACTCAAACGAGCTTTTCGGTTGCGTAAATTAACCAATGGCTTACGACGTGCTACTCAGCCATGAAAACCTTTTTTCTTATGGTTCTTCGTATAGTAGATGCAGATATTTTCTCTTTAAACTCATTGAGCACCTCTGTGACTAATTTGGGAGCACTTAAGCGTGGGTTAGATTTTATCTTTCGCACAATTGAACTTTCTTCCCGCTCGGTCAATTTTTTGGCTGACCTGTCTGCTTTATGAAGTGTATTCTTCCTTCATTTTTGTGCATTCTGAGAATGTCCCCAACTGTATTTGGTTTCATATTCAGAATTTCAGCAATCCCATTGTACTTTTTACCTTTTTCATAATGGAAAATAACAAGTTTTCGCTGTTCTAAAGGAGTGTTTTTTCCTTTGCGCCCCATTTGTATAATTTGCAGTGAAGTAGAATTTTGGACAAACAAGAAAGAAGGTGTTATGCACTTTTATTAAAACGCATTTCTATATTGCTGGAAAAGTAGCTGAATTACATGTTTTTTTGCAAATAGCATATAAATAGGGGAAAAACCGAATATTAATAGCTCTTAGTAAACAGGGTTAACAAACTTTGATCGATTTATCACGGTTGCAGGGTTACCATAGAGCCATTTTTTCCTTTAATTTGAATACTCATACTGACAACATTTATTTAAGTTTTTGCTGTTCTTCTGATTACCTATCTATTTCGCTAATGCCAGGGTGTTATTATCGAAAACTTAAAAACCGAATATTACTGACACTAACTGTACAAGAATCATAAGAAAACATTTTGAAACTCAAGTATAAAGAAAAATTAAAGAATTTCATTTATTCAAAACAGATTTATGCATAAAAATTTAATATACATATGTTACTTCCAAAATTGACAGTTAAAAAATAAGGACAAAATGTAAGAATACTAAATATTTACAAACTACAAACCCAATCAAATTTTTACACTTTTAATACTTGATTGTATAGCCTCGATTATGAAAGAGAACTTTTAGTTTAATTTATCAAGTATTCTGCCGTTTTAGAAGTTACTTTATGCCATTTATCAAGAAGAATTGGTTTAAGTTGTGATTTAATTCGGATTTCATATTTTCCAACATTTCTTTCCAAAATTTCCCAAATGTGTTTCATGGGATCAAGTTCCAGACGATATATGGGTAAAAAATATGTACATAAAAAAATTATTATTTATAAAAAACTTATAATAAAATAAATTTTTGTATGGGATTCTACCCGTTTAAATACTTATATATCGGCTAAATACCAGGTATAATACCATCTCAAAGGAGGTGTAACTAGCACGTGTGTTATGTTTAAGAAAAGCCAATTTTTCACTTTATGGTTTTTGTATTTCTTTTCATTACTGTGCCAATAAAATTAATCATCATCTAATCTAATTTTTAAAGCACATTCCCGTAAATTTCTTTTCAATATATCCAAAGAAACATATTGATGCGTTGTATTTAAAATAATTAGGCATTTCTAACAGCCACCGAAAATATATAGCTCAGTACCGTGTCATGACACTTTCTAGTCTATATTTACTATATACACCGTATCATTTCGATTTAATGCCTTTCCTTGTCTATGCCTCAATTTTAAACGTTCATCAGTAGAAGTAATTTCATTCCAGGCCCTTGAAGTCTGTTTAAATTAGTTTTTCAAAAATCTGTGCTCTTGCGTCTATTGATTTGATTTATAACCAGTTTTTTCTTGGCACACATGATATTAAACCGTCATCAGTTAAGCACTTTCTAATAATATCGAATGAAACATTTTTTCTTCATATCTTCGATTAAATCGGTCATTTTGGTGGAGTTCTCAAATAGGTTTTTTCAATGGTTCGTTTTATATAGGCGGTTATTATTGTTAATTGATTTTTGTGGCTTACCAGTTACAAGTTTGTATTGAATTCTGTTTCCGTTTATGTTGTGTGAAATGGTTTTTCTTACTTTAAAACGACTACGAGGAACTATTTTACCAATGTTCCCAAAAGATTTTGTTATTTTTTATACAAATCGATTAAAATATATCGGTTTTCGAGAGTTATATTGGCTTCTTCTAAATGTATTTTAATCTATACCAAAACAACAAACTTGTATGTTTTGAGCGAATTACGCTTCTAGTTTTAAAAAATATTTACTTTTGTTTTTCTGCAATTTGCAATGTTATTCCACATACATGACAAGTGTGTCCTTAGCTTTTTTTTACCATATATGTATGTTATCGAATTTTTTATACAATATAGTAGGTACGTACTAAAAATAATCTTTTTTTTGCAGATCTCAAATTAAAAGTTAATGTAAATTTCATTTTTTTTTTTTAAATAAATATAAACTTAGTAAAATCCCAAAAACATATTGATGCCTCGTAAAGTTTGAACGCTATGTTTTAGTGATTTAAAACTTGAAATATGTTAATAAACCTATCACATAGTCTAACACGTGTGTTGCTGAAAACAATTTTGTTTTTTAATTTAAAAAGATTTGAAAATTATTAAAATATGCCAAAACATTAAAATATAAAAATGATAATAGTATAGTAGGAAAAATAGTAACAAACATTTTATCACCATTTTTTTAATGAACTTTTATCCATTTATATTCGTACTTGGAATTAGTGTCAATATCAACAGCTAACTACTGCTACCTTCTTCTTATTACTATGGTATAGTATTCCTTATATACTCGCGCGAGAGTAGATACGTATATCACAACAACAAGTGCAACATATCATAGCATTCACTCTAAATCTAAATTAGAAAATTACAATGGTTTCACAACGTATTACAATCGTATTACAACTGCACAAAATAAATAGCTGAGAGTCGTACACTACAACGGGTCGAGAGACACATAATCGTCTTTGGCATCGAAAACAGATTATTTAAAATAAAAAAATATCGAAAAAAACTGATAACTAAAGTTCTTAAGGCCTTTTACCTTCTCTTACAATATAAATATTAATCAAAATTATAATGTTCGCCGAACATAACATCGAAATTACAACGTCGAAACAAAATTTATATCGACGAATATTGCTATCCAAACTTGTTCAGTTCATAGATGACTTTTCGTGAAATCATAAGGGAGATATCGTTTGTATCAATGTTACGTTTTCAAGAAAAAAAACGCACTACATAAAACACAATACAGACCATACTACCATACTTTAAGTTTTGAAGAAAACACATCAGCGACTTAACACTTGGCCTTCATACGACCTGACACTCTTCCTTCATTTTCTCAAAAGCTATGTAAAATCCTTCGTCTACGCTTACGAGTCAACTTCTTGAGACAAATTTGAACATCAATTAGAAACGTTAAACTGAGTAATTAAAAATTGGATCGACAACTTGAAGCTCAAGTTAAGTCAAAATCGCTTAAATTGAATAAACATGACAATTTGAGTGGCGATATTTAAGAGTCAACATTTGGCTCCAATAATTCATTTGTAAAATTTTACCATTGGAGTGAAATAAGTCGTCATCGATTTTCAAATGTATTATTCGGTATTCAGTTTTAAAGAGTTTAATACAGGTTGTTCCAATAAGACGTTTCATTTTTCCTTTTAACAGTTGCCAAATAATAACAGTTGTCTTTAATAAATATATAATGACATACGCAGCACATTGAAATTATTAAAATTCCCTATAAAAATGAAGCAAGACTGGTATTTTTTTGTCGCCGTAAAGCACCTTGTCGGCTGGCAATTTTGATACTGGTGAACTCGTGCACAAATAAGAATATTATGACTGCAGCCCATAGTATTGAGAAAACCCAAGTGTTTAGATTTCATTCAATCTTTGCAATTACAATGCCATTAAGGCTTTTAAAGTTCAGTTAACACAAGAACTCAATCCTACCGATCATTAACAAAGGTCGTGTCTTTGCTGATTGGATCCTTGAAATGAATCAAACTGTCGCGAAATCATCTTGACTGATGAGCATATTTTTACCTCTAATTTTCGCATTTGGGACTCAAAAAACCCAAAAATTATTATTGAAAAGCCTCAATGTGTGAATGTTTTTTGAGGTTTTTGTTTTGGCGGGGTTATTAAACCTTACTTTTTAGAAAATAAGGCTGGATCAACTATAACGATGAATGTATTGCGCTAACGAACGGTTATTAAAGATGATTTTGTATGGCGATATTGGAAGATATTGATTTGAACGACATTTTTTTCAGCAATGTAGCGCTACATGTGACAGAAGTAATAATACAATCGCTCTCCTGCGTGAAAAGTCTCTATTATAGTTTATCACCGAGATCTTGTAATTTTACTCCTCTCTACTTTTGCCTTTGAGTCTAACGAAAAAGTAGATCTCTAGGTACATTGTCGATTATAAGAAGTGCTTTTATCGGCAGTCCTTTAGCGTTAAAATATCTTTTAGTATTTCAAAAACAAACAAAAAATAGTAAAAAATCAGTGAGTAAATACGGGAGCGGTTACCCAGTCTTTTTTGCTGGCAGTCCAGTAAACAAATTAGTTTTGTTTATTTAGGCCTTTAAACGTGAGCGGTGTTTCTGCTTTATTTATAACTAATGGCTTCAAAATATAATCCCCAAAGGCCTTGGATCAAAATCACATCACATCAGATGTCTATTTAGCCTGAATTTACCGAGTCAAAAGCCCGGTTAGTATAATAAGGTCTATGCCAATAGCCTACAACCGATTCAAAACCTTAAAGGTGGAACTTGTGAAATTATCGAGAACATACAAGCGCAAAAGTGCGAGTTGGTAATGCAAAATTTAATGAACAGAATATGATCCTAGATGGATAGCTGTTGCCGGCCATTTGTTGAATATCCTGATTCGGAGTGTCGCCATTGCAGGTAGGAAGAGGAAACGACGGGGCATATTCCCTGTGAATGTGTTGCTTTGGCAAACATTCGTAGGCGATCTTTTATGGAGCCCTTTATTTGGCTTGATCAGGATTGTCGGCTACCCATTGGGGATACTGCTGTCTTCATACACAAGGTATAGGGTATTCTTCTGGAGATTGTTCACAATGGTGCTTCCGGACCTATCTAGCTATTGCGCTGGCTAGTTTGACCCCATTGTGTTTGTATTTGTGTTTGGCACAATATATCTTTTTAGATAGCAGAGTCATGGCCAGTTGAGCCTCTCCGACCCAATTTAATAATAATAATTTGTCTAATACCGTCTTTTATTATTAATATATAGCATCATATCCTCTTCATTATACTATCTTCTTTATAAACATTCTATGATTTCCGTTAAAGACACTTGTTTCGTTACATATCAAAATGAAACCTCTTATTGGATGACCTTGTGCTATCCAGAATGTACCAACTCCTTTCTTCAAATCAATAAAGGATAAGAACTAATTTAAAACAAAATGTTTTCAAATCGAAAAGTAGGAAAAAAGGCGATATTGTACGTTTCACATCAACTGATACTCTATATACGAGTGGAATGCGTTCGTTGCATACTGTAGATCAGAAAAAGAAAATACATAAATAACAGCTGATTTATTTTTTGTCTAATTTTATTTCATTTCATTTCGTTCTTTATTTTTTATTTTTTTTGCATAAAAGTGCATATTGTAAATAGAAAATGTGAATAACAATAAAATGCTTTATTTTTAATCTAGATATGCAATGAAAGTGGGCGTGTGTGACATCATGCCTATAATAGATCATATTTTACTATCGTTGTTGTTGACATACGACAAACAACGAAGAAGCCATGCAAACAAACCCCAGAGATACTACATACATATGTACATATGTATGTGTAATAGATAGAGTCCAGTAACAGATTAACATATTATATAGTATATTATATACGATTTAGATTTTTTTGTTCTTGTTTTAGTATGTCCAGTATCATATAAACTGTGATACTGAAATTTTTTCTTATATCAACAACAACTATGCATAGTTGCATATTTACAAAAAGATGCTTTTTTGTCATCTGTTCATCTTTTGATTTGTTTTTTTTTTTCATACTTTTAATGAAGGCAAAATATTTTGACCTTAAACTATTAAAGACAACGATATCAAATGTCATCAAACAAAATAAAAAATTAAAACATTGGGTAGTAAATGAGATATGTGTGTATGTACATATGTATATCATATATACAGATTTCTTTTATTTATTTATTTTTTTCTTCTTTAAAAAGCATAACAAAAGTGTAATGCAACTTCCATAAATAAATAGAATAATATTGTAAAGCAGGAGAGATGGCTAGGCAGCATGATAACATGTGACAAAAAAAGTGCAAAAAATATGTAAAAGAGTACGATAAAATATAATTGTAACACTGACATACATTTAATTGCGCTTTTGTTTTTTTATAGCCACAGCATAAATGTGGGGTAAGTTTTTTGCCACATTTCTTTTGGGGTCTTGGAAATCTGTTGTCACATTTTGTTTTTTTAATTGCTTGTTTTGATTTCCAGATAAAAAACAATAAATCTTATTAAAATGTCATATCTTGCATACATGTGTGATTTTTGAAAACTTTATTTGTCTGTTGGTTAATTACTGAACAATTTTTAAAGAATTTTTGCATTTCAAGGCCATTAGTCCACATATTGATATTTAAGGCAGATTAAGCAAAAAAAATATGTTCTTGAAGTCAGTTTTCAAGTCAAAGCATGTTTTTCAGTCCTTATATTTACTGTCATGGACAAAACTTTAAATACCCCTAACATTTTTTCTAAATTACCAGTTTCAAAAACTTGTCTAAAAAACTAATGATGTAAGTTTTCTTCCAATTTATTTTAATAAAAAAAGCAACTAAAAGTTCAATTAAATAAAAAGGCGATAGAGAAATAAACAAAAAATAAAAAACTACAGCGACAAAAAGTACATACATACATACATACAGTAACTTTTGATGACGGTTATAGTCCCGCTTTGACATAGTACGCTTATAAAGTGTTGCTTAAGCACACTAAGTATTAAACACAGGGTATCAGTTAAATTAACATTGACAAATTTGAAATTAAGGAATGAGTCAAAATCTTATAACGAAACAGCAAAATTATAAATTTAAATCGGTCGATAGTGAATGCTATTATAAGAAATTACAATAACAATGGCACAGTTGAAACTTGTTGGTAGAAATGTATGAATTATTCTTCAGGAAGTACAAAATAATTCGAGAATATACTCCTCAAAATTAGCTGAAGCCGTTGCCAAAAGATCAGGAACATCTGTGCATCTGTGAACCATACGAAGATCATTATATGAAAACGATTTGCGCAGCAAAAACCTGACAACTCCACTTTTTGTAGAGGAACATTTGAATAAAAGCATGGATTTTTTTAAACGGGTTTATTCACTGATGAATCCAAATTTAATATATTTGCCATTGATGGAAGAGAAACGTATGGAGAAACGTTTAGTGGCAGTGTAATGGTATGGAGTGCCGTAGCTGCTTTAGGAGGGGAATAATTTGCCTTAATCAATGGATATATAAAACGATTTCCGATTTCAATATAAAGATGTACATACTAGGAGACAATTTGAAGCAATCTGTTGATATTATGAACCTGGGTTCAAGCTGGATATTCCGACAGGACAACGACCCTTTACATAGAGCCTTAGTTGACAGAAACTGGTTGCTTAATCATGCTCCAAGGCAACTGCGCACGCCCCCACAGTGAGAATGTTTGAGACATATTAAAGTGATAAATTATAATTCTTAGCATCACAAGCTTAAAGCAAAGCTACAAGAAGTCTTGCATTGAAAAATTTGGCGAAATCAATGCCCAGAAGGCTGCTGGCTGTAATATATACAAATGGTGGGCCAACCAAGTACTACAAATATTTGTAGTAATAATATTTTTGAGATAGTTCGGTGGAGATCAGTCAGCAATGTGGGCGTAGCTCTGTTGTCCTGAAATATGGCAAGCTGGACATGAAACTTTTAATGGATTTTTTTACAGATTATTGTGGACTGGGAATACTTTTGAAGAGGAGAGATTTAGATGGTAATGTATAAGGAAACCCTATGCCAGTAGGGAACATACAAACTGTGGATTGAAAAGGAAATACTAGATCCCATAGTTCAACTATCCCTGGTCTATGATAATAATAATAAGTTGTCTATCTTCCTAAATTACTGATTCTAATTAGTGTACAAAATTTTTGTCAACGATAGAAAAAAGTTTATAATTCTAGATAAGAAAACGCTGTTTTTGGATATTTGGAAAATTTATTAAAAAAAAAAAAAATTAAATATATTCTTGATTTCTCTAACTCATGATTGGATAGGCCCAAATTTAAATGGTTTCTCAATAAAAGACCGGGTAAGAACAACATTTGTCAAAAGCCAAATTAAGGGAAAAACTTCAACAGAATCGAACAATGGCATATATATTTTTCAAAAAAAATAGTAATAAAAAGTAGTCAAACTGATTATTTCAAAAGTAGGTGAATATATAATGATTTTGGAAGCTATATAGCCATTTACCAAATATAACCTAATCTATGGTAGAGTATTGTAAGAGAATGGTAGAAATTAAAGTATCATCAATCGTTACCATTTTTATGCTCTGTTTCAACTAACTATCTAGGCTTAGATGAAAGTGTTAAATGGAAGAGTATATGATACATTTTAATCCAACAGAATAAAAGCTCAGTTACTTTATACAAAATAATAACAGTATTATTTTAATAAAACAAAACGCTAGCAATCTGATGTAAGAATATACGAGGGCGGATTGACATTGAAGCTACGATCTGTCAAACTTCAGCTGTTAAAATTTTAGCCAAATTCATCGATTAGCTTATTTGTTGTAGTCGTTTGAAGTAAGCAACTTTTGTGTTTCTTGGAAAATGGAAAAAAGTGAATTTCGTGTAGTGATTAAACAGTATTATTTGAAAGGCAAAACGGCGAAAGAGACAAAGGAAAAGCTTGATAAACATTACGGCGAATCTGCTCCGTCAGATTATATGGTAAAATATTGAATTGCTGAATTTAAACGGGGCCGAACAAGCACTGCAACAATACCATCAACAGGAAGGCCAAAAGAGGTAGTTACTAAAGAAAATATCAAGAAAATTCTCGATATCGTCATGAATGATCGCCGGGTCAAAATACATGAGATTGCTGAAATGGTAAACATATGAACGTGTGTTCAACATTCTGCATGAACATTCGCATATGAAAAAGCTATCGGCAATATGGTTCCCCCGTTTACTCAGTGTTGAACAAAAACGAGCTCGACAGATCACTTCACAGCGGTGTTTGGACATGATAAAACATAATTCTGCTGATTTTTGGCGTAGATTAAAAACTATTGATGAAACGTGGGTCCACCACTACACACCTGAAACCAAAAATCAATCGAAGCAATGGGTGGAAGCCGGTGGAAGTGCTCCGAAGAAGGCGAAGACAACGAAATCGGCTGGCAAGGTTATGGCCACTGTATTTTGAGATGCACACGGGATTTTGCTCATAGATTATCTTGAAAAGAGATACACAATCACAGGAGAGTATTATCGTGCATTATTGGATCAATTGGTTGATGCAATCAAGGAAAAACGACCACACTTAAACAAGAAAAAAGTGCTCTTTCTCACAGCTTTAGATACGATGCTAAAACTACGAGAAATCCACTTCGAATTGGTTGATCATCCACCTTATAGTCCAGATTTAGCCCCTAGTGACTTTTTCCTGTTTCCAAACTTGAAAAAATGGCTCGCAAGAAAAAGATTCAGCTCAAACGAAGAAGTGATTATCGAAACTAATGCGTATTTTGAGTAGTTCCTAAGATCGTATTATTCAGATGGTATAAAAAAGTTGGAAAATCGTCTTACTAAGTGTATTGAGCTAAAAGGAGACTATGTTGAGAAATGAATGGTTTAAAAAAAAAAAATGTTTTTTTCCTACTTAGGTAGCTTCAATATCCATCCGCCCTCGTATATTTATAATAAAACTATACATTTTCGTTGGCAACAACCAACGTGCTTTTAAAATTCCTTAAAAAATTATTTTTTTTTTTCATAGATGTTTGTTTTTTTTTTATTTTGTTTTATTGTTCTAAACCACATACCCGTTCCAAAGTGTTGTCTGGCCATCTCTTATTTTCTGCAGACTTAAAAGTATCCCTTACAAAGTATTATTGCTATCATTTTATTTTGCAAAATTAACAGAATTTGTCGCATACACTGCACGGCATGGTGCATATGTACATGATATATGTAGAAATATACTTGTATGACGAGTATTAAAAAATAAAATCAAAAATGTTTGTAAAAAAATTATAACAAATATTGTGGTTTTTTTTTTGTATTTCAGACATACTTTTTTCGGTTGGGGCAGTCGCAATTTTGCACAACTATTGCATATTTTTCTCAAAAGCAAAGTTATATATATATATACATATATATTAAATTTTTCAAGTGTCAAGTTCAAGGAAATTTGGTAATGTTAATATTCTTATAATGTGCAAGAAAAAATATATATTTTATTTGAATATGTATTACGAGAATATAATCAAAATACAAATTATTATACAATATTTTGTTAAGCTCAGCAGTTTGTTGTAAGTTCCCATATAAAACTAAAAGCATTTGTAAAGAATTATTATTAATGAATGGTTTTTAACAAATAAATAAATGGGTCAACTCCACTTTGTTGCAATCATTGGCAATTTAATTTAATACAAAAATTCGACAATATTTGAAACCACAATTCAATATATATTTTTATTTATTTTTTTTTATTTTTGTAAACACAATTGGCCGAAAAGTTATACATTAAACTCAGCATAATAAAGACTACAAAAAATTATTTTGACTATGAAATTGAAAACTGAATTTGAGTACATATTACAATTTTAAGAGTAAATGAATAAATAATAACAGTGAAAGCTCTCATAGGCCGAAATTTTGTCTGCAAAGTGAAGATGACCGTTTATTGAAACGAAAAAAATTGTTTACAATTTTATTTCAACTAAATCGCCATATTCATAAAATTTAAAATGCGTTCATTCAAAATTTTCGTATAGTCAAGTTACCCTGCGCTTTATCTTTAATTGTATTTTATAAATTAATTTACAAAATATATTTTTAAATAACCACCGTTGGCCCAGGTAGCTAGTGTTTTTTATAAGTTAGTGTAATATTTTATATTACTTTAATGAATAAATAATAATAATTTTCAAGTCAATAAATATGTCAAATATATTTTATTTTTTATGAATATGGGGGTAAATATTTTAATTTTTTTTAACAAAACAAAAGCTACAAAGTAGGAAAAAAACAAGAGATGTACAAACTTAACAAAAAAAAAAAAAACTTAAATCGGAACGATGAGAACGCCACACGAGGGTCAAGTGTTCAAGTGCTGTGTAGACTTCTTTATTTTCTTCTTATGCGTATTCTTGTACGATACTTATGTCATAAGTTTTCACCTACATGTGTGGCTGCGTCTGCCATTCCTTTGGCTACTTTTTTGGTTTCAGTCGGTCATGTTTCTTGTGACTGCCTGCCCGACCCATTACCATTTCATGACTTGAGCCTCCGGCTAGACTGATATTGTTCTGTTTTCGAACCATAGATGTTCGTTGCTTATAGCATAGTATCCGGTATTTGCTGAAAACAGCGGTTAAAGAATATTCGCAGTTTTTTAGGGCAAATTTGAAAATAAAGTGTGCTACATCTCCTCTCGAGCCGACTGTATCTATTATAACGCTGCCGAGATAACAGTTGGTGTCTATGGGCCACCGGACATATATGTATATATCGCCTGCATACTTTAGACCTTCGAGTCGTCTGTTCAACCCTTACGTTATGCCTGAGTTCAGATTAAGATTTATTAATAATTCCATCTATAACCGGGTTGAATAGTAAGAGGGATAGAAAACTGCCTTGTGCTTGTCGTGTGCCAATTTTAATATTGACTAGCTGATGGTTCCTTTGTGCGAAATGCCGGCACTTTGCCTTTTAGTTCAAAGCTTCTATAAATTTAACTATTTGTTCTGGTACTATTTTGTGCCGCTGTGGTAGGTATGGTAGGTAAGACACCCACCTACCAACCAGAAGGTCTTCGGTTCAATAACAAGCCAGACCATCTAAAAAAAGAAAAAGTTGTTTAACAGCGGTATCACCTCATAACATTAGCTAGTGACTGGTTATTACTATTGAAAACTTCTCTAATGCAAGTTCGGAGCCGGCGTTAAACTGTAGCTCCCTTTCAATTAGTCTAAAAATAGAAGCGGGTGCAGCTCATTGACTGAGAGAAGTCCCCATGTTCCTTTATGGAAGGTTATGGGAATTAAAAATATGTATACTTGTAGTCTATATAGACAAAGTATAAAAGTTATTTCTACTCTGATGATTGCTTAGTGATTATCCTCCTTATTTATTATGAATTTATAATTGCAGTTCCTGAGGTTTTGATTCAATTGTTGACCAGCTAAAGCAACATTGGATGATACAAAAATAATTTTTATATTTTTTAATGTGCTTATTAGCTTTGTCCTAAAACAGCAAAATCTTTTTGTTTTCTTTTCAACGTTTCTTTGTCAAGCTAATCTAATCAGTTATTAATAAAATCACATGTAATTCCAGCTTCTTTTGTTCAAAAAAAAAAAAATAAATCCCGGTAAATTTTTAAAGTTCATATTTTTGAATGCCCGAGATCGAGTTACCTTCACTAACAGCATTCCTTTTTCCCTTAACATACGATACGCATGAAAAGCATTCTTGTAAGCCTAGCTTTAGACATTTTTTAGAGTTTTAAGTACAGCCCGCTTAAAAAAGATGTCTGCTTATAAGAATTGTCCGCAAATGGAGCTTTCACTGTATACATACATATTTTGGTATAAAATAAGGGCTTATGCAAATGGTATTTTGTATTAATGTACATATGTACTTATGTCTGTATTGAAAGACCTTTAAACATTCTTAAGGTTAACGAATGGCAAAGCGATTACTTTTGCCACTTACTATCTGTAGCTATCGAAAGAGGAAACAAATAAAAACTATCATTTATTTCCTGTCCAACGCTACAACTATGCAAAATGTTATTTTTATATAAAAAGCCATGGTATAGTCGGCATACGTCTGTAAAATAAAAGAGAATAATAAAATTTCATAAAAAAATATATGTACAAACAGATAACCTCTTTGTCACCCTAAATTAAAATAACGAAATATTTATTAAAAAAAAAAAAAAATGAAAATTTGAAACAAACAGATTTATTCTTCTTCTCAATCTACTCGCATGTTAGACATACAAGTTCAAGTATCAAATACAACAAAAACAAACTCCCGCCATGACAAAAAAAATATAAATGGCGCTTTTATGGGAATAATCACAAAAAAATATAATTAAAAATTGAAAAAAAACGTAATTTCCTGCAAAATTTATTAAAATCAAAATTAAAAATATTAATCAAAGATACTTGTTCTTTTAATAAAGAAGTTTAATTAGGCAGGGCTTTTAAAACATCCGGGATTTTATATATATATATATAGATATTTAAATCGCATAGAAACTGATAATATAAAATAGAATCGAAATTTATGTTTGGTTTCTTTAAAATTATTAAATAATAAAAAAACATAAATCAGATTTTATTGTTATAACAATTTGAAGAACATTTTGAGAAAGAAAAAATAGTTTTAATAGAAATTGTTGTTATTGTTTGTTTTTAAACCATTACATCATTTGCAAAAATGTCTAATTAAAAATAAACATTTTTCTTCTTGTTTTTTTTTCGTTTCATAATTATTTAGTTTAGAAACTGACTTCTGATTAATTTATATGCGTGTATTCATTCGTATTTATGAATTTTAACTGATAACCTCAATTTTTCAAGAATTCTCTTTAATATGCTCAAGTTAGATTAAAAATTAAAGACAATTGTATTAGAAGAATATTTTTAAGGCCACATAGTAAGTCAGACAGATTTTTAAATATGGTGCCAATAAATACATATTATAAAAGTTTGAATAGTTTCTGATATAACTGATGTATGGAACTAAAAATAAGTACATATTGAAAATTGTATATCAAGACAGTCTTTAAAGGTCTATATGCAGTTAGAATTATTTCTTAAAAAGCTTTTATACTCTACACTTCGCATATTGTTATTGTGTTAATGTTTGTAACATAATGCATCAATTCTGCAACTAACATAATAGAATCACTTTCAAATCAAACACATCATGATCATTCGTCCATTTATCTATGAAACGTTTTTTAACAAACAACGGGTACCAATGTACGAGGGCGGATTGACATTGAAGCTACCTAGCGCTAGATGGCAGCACAAACACAAAAACTTTTTCTTTCTTAGAAATTACGATCTGTCAAACGTCAGCTGTTAAAATTTTAACCAAATTCATCGATTAGTTTATTTGTTGCAGTCGTTCGAAATAAGCAACTTTTGCGTTTCTTGGAAAATGGAAAAAAGTGAATTTCGTGTAGTGATTAAACACTATTATTTGAAAGGCAAAACGGCGAAAGAGACAAAAGAAAAGCTTGATAAACATTACGGCGAATCTGCTCTGTCAGATTATTTGGTAAAATGTTGGATTGCTGAATTTAAACGGGGCCGAACAAGCACTGCAACAATGTCATCAACACGAAGGCCAAAAGAGGTGGTTACTGAAGAAAATATCAAGAAAATCCTTGATATCGTTATGAATGATCGCCGCGAGATTTCTGAAATGGTAAACATATCATATGAACGTGTGTTCAACATTTTGCATGAACATTTGCATATCAAAAAGCTATCGGCAAGATAGGTGCCGCGTTTGCTCAGTGTTGAACAAAAACGAATTCAACAGATCACTTCACAGCGGTGTTTGGACGTGATAAAGCATAATCCTGCTGATTTTTGGCGTAGATTAATAACTATATGAAACGTGGGTTCACCACTACACACCTGAAACCAAAAATCAATCGAAGCAATGGGTGGAAGCTGGTGGAAGTTCTCCGAAGAAGGCGAAGACAGCGAAATTAGCTGGCAAGGTTATGGCCACTGTATTTTGGGATGCACACAGAATATTGCTCATCGATTATCTTGAAAAGGGATACCCAATCACAGGAGAGTATTATCGTGCATTATTGGATCACTTGGTTGATGCAATCAAGGAAAAACGACCACATTTAAACAAGAAAAAAGTGCTCTTTCTTCAAGACAATGCACCAGTTTACACAGCATTAGATACGATGCTAAAACTACGAGAAATCCACTTCGAATTGGTTGATCATCCACCTTATAGTCCAGATTTAGCCCCTAGTGACTTTTACCTGTTTCCAAATTTGAAAAAATGGCTTGCAGGAAAAAGATTCATCTCAAACGAAGAAGTGATTACCGAAACTAATAAAAAAGTTGGAAAATCGTCTTACTAAGTGTAATGAGCTAAAAGGAGACTATGTTGAGAAATGAATGGTTTTTGAAAAAAAAAATTGTTTTTTTCCTACTTAGGTAGCTTCAATATCAATCCGCCCTCGTAACTTCTTTATGGCAAAAGGATCCGAATTTCATTTATACCGTAAATATAATTTCTTGAGTCGAATAAATCTATTTGCTTGCCTAGGCAAACCTTGTTATTCAAGTACAAATCGCAAAGTAATGAAGACTAGGCTAACTTCATAAACGCTGTGTGCAAAGCAGTAAAACCATTGCATTGGAAAATTCCGTGAAGTCATTAGTGCATGATTACATTTTTGGATGTGCACTAGTTGTAAAAAATTAACAGTATTTTTTGTTTGTCTCGCTTTGTGTTTGTGGCCATTAAATGGCATAATTTTTATTAAAATAAAATATATTTAAGTTTTTCTTCAGTGAATTTTCTACTATCGAAGTTCGGAAGTCTCTACTTAAACACACTGTATTTTAGTTATAGTCATGATACCCTACAACATTATTTTGAGTGATAACCTTAAGACTTATTATTCATTGCGCACAATTTATATAAAATCTATTCATTACTTTATAAGTATTATAGAATTTAAAGGCTTAGGAGTTTCCAATTACTTATCGTAATTCATTAAATTTTCAATTACATAAATATGTAGATATAATTTTATGTACCATTTGCAACACTGATCTTCTCTACCTAACACAACAGTCCCATATAAATATTAACTTTAGAGGAGAGAAATTTGAATGGATGAGGAGGACATACCTTAAGATCGGAAAACACTATCGCCGAAGTTGCTCTACTCTACAATCTGCAGGCCACGATATGGCGCACAGTAGTTCGATCTCATAGAGAGAATGGACAAAAATAGAAGACATCGGTACAGATATTAGCGAAATTTTGACAAAATACGGCAACGAACGCGCCCACCGCCCACATATACTTAAAACAAAGGAGTTGTCGTAGATTAATGAAATTTCGTGCAGATATTTATTGGAGCTAAATATAGATTTAAGAGAACGGACAACGGACAAGCCCACCGTCCACATATACTTAAAACAAAAAATAACTATCTTAAGGTGTTTTTCTTATTTACATTTCTTAACAAATAAAGGTTTTTTGTAGCACAGAGTTGTGTTAATTACTTATATAAATAAATAAAATCCAAATAAAAACCATAAATAAAATAAGTTTTTAACGCATGCAATTTTGTGAATTTAAAAAAAATCAAAAATGAATTGCAATCTGACAGAAATTTAATGTTATGAAGCAAATTTTGAATTTGGATAATATAATATTTTAATTATTTCTCGATTAATATATTTTATATAAAGTGATAATCCAAATTATTTTTAATTTCTTATATGCCTTGAGCTACTTAAAATTAGTAAAATTTGTGAAAAATTGTCTAAATTATACAATTCAAGAAATTTGAAATTTTTAAGTTGTTGGTTCTATTTTTTGTTATTTGATAGAACATACCATATAGTTTTAAAAATAGAAATAAAAAATATATACTTTTTATACATATTTTTTTAATACTCCTTCAAAGTTTGGTAAATTAAAAATTATTATTAAAATAAGTGGGTTTTTGGAAACAGTAGAAAATAAAAACAATAATCAAATTTAGTTTTTTTTATATTTTGTTATATAAAATATTGTAAAGTAATTAAAAAACCAAACTTAAAAATTTCCTACGTAAATAGATTTTTATAGCTATTTTGCTGAAGTACTGAAAACCTAAATTTAAAAAAAAAGCGGAAATGACTTTGTTGTAAATTTGCAATTTACTACATATGCTCTGAATTTCAGAAACAAAGAGTGAGTTTCTTTTATGGAACCTTTAACAAATTTAAAATATTAAAATAAATTAATAATAAATATTATTTGAAAATTGTGTCAAAAAAAAATTTTAATATATTATTTATTTTACACCTAACCCTCAAACTAACAATGCTTTTTTGTGTAGCAAACATGCATAAGTGTAGCAAATTCCACCTTCATATAATTTGTTGTTTTCTGCAAGACTTGCAAGGCCTATTTGCAACAAATAGTGATTTCCCCTAAAGTATTTTTTATTATAAATCAGTTGAGTTTAGCGCCATCTTGCGACAATAGAGAGAAGTAACCGAAAAAAATCGTTCAGTATTATACCCAGCCGATAAATAACTTTAAAAAATATATATTTTATCAAAATCCGAGATTAGTGATTTTTTAATTTTTATCTATGGGACAACGCACTCAAGAGCTGGCGTATATTAAGTGTAAAACAATTAGCCTTGTCTGGATATATTTGAAACATGGCAACTCGGATAGCACGACATAGAAACAGTTGCAATTTATTTGAGGCCGTTTACTCCTAAGCTGGAGAAAGGCAGAACATCATCATCTTTTATATAGTGTAATGACTATAAGGGAAATTCTGAGAGAAAGAAACTACTATAAGAAGATCGCTTGCGACATAAAGCAGACTACAGCGCCAAAAAAAAAAACAAGGTTTAAGGAAGTTGATTGCACATTTCTCTTGACAAAGCAGTTCAGTCGTAAGGTATTGCTTTTTTTTTTGTTTAGTATCAGTTCAAGACCTCTGGTACCGCTTACAAAGGCTTACTTTTCAAAGAGATCATTTATACTGGTAGCATTTGCAAAAAACATATATTTATACAAATTTTGTGTTTCTTTTAGCTGCGACACCTTGCTTTTTTGTATATGGGCATTTCCGCGAGAAATGTAACGTCACGCCAGTTTTTTTTTGCTTATATCTTCAAAGCCTTTGTCTCGATTGTTTTAATTTTTTTACTGAATAAAGTAATTAAGTACCACTATTTATCAGGAAAAAAACAATGACAACAATCGAGCTAAAGGTTTTGAAGATATAAGCAAACAAAATCTGACGTTACGTTACGACACATATCAAGTATCTAGATTCCCATAAATTTAAATTTAAATTTAATTTAGTACTAGTAGTAATAGTGTTATTGGCTTCTAAGAAGAATCAAATCTGTTACTGTTATTAGAGCATTAGAGCTGCAAAACTATCGATAGTCGGCCCATTCGATATTTGAATAGTTTGCAAAAGTACTATCGATACTATCGATTCTATCGGATTCTTTTAAAGACTGCGTTAGTGAAAACGTATCGTACAACGTAAGACTTTGCACTATTGTCAAACTTTTGTTGTTAGTTAGTGAAAACGTATCTTAGCAACCAGTTCAGTCAGCCATTTATTGTTTAAGTAATGCCAAAGTTGACATTTGAAACGTAAAAATCAAAATTCTGTAGATTTTCTACATGACAATGAAAACTTTACTTTTCCAGTAAGCAGCGACGTGCTTTGGTTATGTTAGAGAATTTTACAGCTGATCCCCATGTACACGATACGTTTTCACTAACTCAGCGTTAAATGCTGCTTGTGGCAATAAATACACAGTGTTGAAACAAATAATAGGGACACTTTATTTTATTTTATGTACGGAAGTTTTTTGATGGAAGAATAGTCCTTATATATAGCGAAAACTGTTCAGACCATGAAGTGCTCCAAGACTAAAGTAATTAATGAGATTCAGTGGAGAAAAGTGCAGAGACTATGGGAAGAAAACGTGGAACAACTGTCAGTTTTGATAAACTTTTAATTCGTAGTTCAAAGATTAATCCCTTATTATTCCAACTTATTATTAATCCCAAATTATTCTCCTGTTTCAAGTCGCACAATAAGAAAAAAGACTTATGGGTAAGAGTCCTCAAAATATATCATTTCTCAGCAAACGGAAGCAACACCTGCACCGTAATAGTTATAACAACATGCTATGGTCTGACGGAATGAAGATTAATTTGTTTGGGCTAAATGCCGAATCGTATGTAGGAACATATTTTAGTTACAATTCATACTTTATTTCAGTTTAATAAATAAAAATTTAAAAAACTGTTAAACTGTATGTAACTATAAAAGTTTACACATGGCTGATAACCTGCGTCGAACAAATTTTTGCAAATGCGACTTTGACTACATTAAGTGGTCTCCGTATTTACTCATAGAATTTGACGATAGTATCGGTAGTGAAAAAAAAACTTTCGATGGTCAGCCAAAAACAAAACTATCGATACTATCGATTGTTTTGCAGCTCTATACATCATGTCGAATTTGGTTCGATAATTGGTGGTATTCGTTTTATCTTTATCAAGGTGGTCAATGTAAATGATAACAAGTATATTCGAAATACTGAGGTCAAGATTTTGATGGCCGCCTTTATCTTTATTGCACGCACACCCTAAAAAATGCACTTGTTTAATTGTTACTTCTTATCTGGTGTATTGTAATGGATTCATGTTTCACAAAAACTCGTTCGGATTGCATTTAATATCGCCAATCATAGCTTTGAAGAGTCAAGTGAATGTTAAGTGCACTTATGGCTTATGGTGACAGCAATGGCTGGAAGAGATTTTTTACATTCAAATATAAATTAAAAATGTAATGCAACCGCTTAGTTGAGAAACCTACAACATCACACATTTTCTTAGGAGTAAGAAATTTTGACATTAAATAAGTATAGAAAGATACTTCATTTTTGAAAACTTTTTCATAAGTCCGCCCTTAAATCACGTTGCAGTAGAACTTTTCAGAAAATATTTTCAAATACATACAAGATATATGCAATATAGTGTACTTGAACATCTTACCAGTAATGTATAAATATCATATATAAATTAGTACTTTTCGGTACAACGATACCAAACTCACCTGTAAAGAAAAGAAAACATTTGTTAGTGAAATATATTAAAGGGGCTTAATATAGTTATTAATTAAATAATTAATTATGTAATGCAGAATGTATAAAAAATAATTAATATTAACAAAAATTCTTATTTTTATTTGTACAATTCATGCATTTTTAAAAAAAGGTCTCTAAAATTTATATTTTATTAATTTTTAATCAGACACAGAACTTACTTTGCACCTTATATTACTTCTACTTTTAACATCTCAAACTATTAAACACAACTTTTATAATGTTTTAAATATTAGTTTTTTTAGTGTTTTAATTATGTGGGAGATACTACGCCTCCGTAGCTCTTTTTTTCAATAAGACCAGCACTCAGGGGATAACCCCTACTCATGCAGTGCATTGTGCTGGTACTAGGAAAATAGGTTGTGAGAAGGAGGATAGATAGCGTAGTGTCGTAGTGCGCCATAGAACAAATTCTCCTTATAATGCGCTGTGCGATTTACTGGACAATCAACTACAAAGGGATGAGCTCTACGAGAAATACAAGTACTACGTAAAAATATATGATTACTATATACTATATATGATTCCGTTATAGTACCGATAGAGCAATGAAACACACTCCACATTGCGACGATGCCATAATAAATCGATAGAATTGGCTACCCTACCGTCATTAATAAGAACCTGCGCCCTCTTCTGTACTTTGAAGCACCGGCCCATACATGAGAGTTGTATTCTCGTCTTAAGAAGCCGAGACACTTGAATGCTTCTTTCGACACTCGAAATATGTGCTCGTTCCAACGAACGTCACAATGAATTCACATGCCCAGAACATCAAGAACATCTGATTCCTCAATATCTACATTACCCATAAATACAAATGACAACACACCACCACGTCTGTGTGTCAGAAAGCAACATTGGGTCTTGCGCGCATTAAAGTCGACCCTGTTCGCGCGACTCCACTCAGAGATTTTCGACAGGTCGTTTGTAAGTGTGTCGTTTATATTCCGCCTTTTCGCCTCAATCTCCAAAAGGCTCGGTCTACGA
This sequence comes from Wohlfahrtia magnifica, assembly GCA_023159175.1. Classification (NCBI taxonomy): domain Eukaryota; kingdom Metazoa; phylum Arthropoda; class Insecta; order Diptera; family Sarcophagidae; genus Wohlfahrtia; species Wohlfahrtia magnifica. The sequence goes on along the minus strand of JAKWBJ010000052.1, from coordinate 3,523,853 downwards.
ACAAAAGAATATGAATAACAAATGTTACTGTCATCTGCAAAAGTGCAGGTAGGATTAGCAGTGAGAAAAATAAAGTCATTAAGAAATATTAGAAATAGAGTTGGAGAAAGAACAGAGTCAAGAATTTATCCTGCACTCGTCGGATGAAATCCCGTCTATAACCACTCTTATAGTGCGATTTCTGAGAAAGCTCGATATGAATCGAGAGAAGTGACTACCGACACCAAGGGCAATTAGTTTGGATATGAGAGCCTCGTGCCAGACTCTGTCAAACGCCTAAGAAATATCTAGAGCCACAACCTTACTCTCACCAAATCCATGAATGGACCTGTTCCACCCTTCAGAGAGTAACGCCAGCAGATCACCAGTAGAGCGACCTTTACGGTAACCATATTGGCGATCGCTTAGCAAATTGTTGGCCTCTAATTACCTTGTGAAAGGTGATGATTAATCATACTTATGGAGAGTATGATTAATCATACTCATATCATATTGGAAAGTGCCGAACAAACTGCTATTGGACGGTAGTTTTCAGCGTTACTAGCCTCACCCTTTTTAGGGATTGGCGTTACATTGGCAATCTTCCAGCAAGATGGAAAAATACACACACGACAAGACGCACTGAAAAGATTAGCCAATGGACGCGTAAGCATCGAAGAACACTGCTTCAGGACCAGCGCTGGAAGACCATCCGGCCCAGAGAACTTATTAACGTCGAGATTTTCAAGAACCTTTTTAACTGCACGAGTTTGAAAGAATATACTAGGCATAGTCACTGATACTCTTTCAAGTTCGGGCAGTGGTTGAACGCTCTCTTTGACGGAAGAGGGCTACCCAAAAGTGAAAAGGTCCGATGAGACCAAAGTTCTTTAATATGCAGACACCGGTTGCCGTTTTTCAGCATGATGATGACACCAAACCATCGGCAAGCTCACCTTTGTAAGTAAGTAAGTTCTCAAAAGAAGTATTGAATACTATGTACTAAAGTTTAGTAGATATGCATATAAATAAACAGAGCAAATACGAATACGAATACAACTTATGCAATAGTTTTGTTATTGTACTCATATTTGTTAGCCGTAAACAAACACTGAGACACTTGAGTGAGTCACACTGTACGTAAGTGTATGTATGCACTTTTAAAAAATATATTTGGTTTGAAAACGAAAGTTGATTTCAAAGATGCCCTGTATCGTATAAGAAGAGAAAACCCAATTTATTACAATTTTGCATGATATACGATATATTTTAATTTCCATTGAAATTTTCTTATAATATTCATTTTTTACTTGTATTTATTTATTTTTCTCTTCTTGATTTTTATTTTTTTCTTTTTAAATGCCACCCACATTTTTTTTAAAGGCTGTTTGTAAACCAAGAAGTTTATTTTCTATAACATTAAATTCTTTGTACTTTTGTTCTCTGTAAATTTCATTCATTCATTCATTCACTCATATTTATTTTCGATCATCTCATCACCATCACCATCATCGCTATTCTCTTTTAATTTTATTTTCCATTGGAGCGCATAGAAGAATAATTTCCGCATTTGGTGTTTTTCTTTTGCCATTGGAAAAATAATCAATTTGTAATTGCTTGTAAAGCGGTTTATTATCATTTCTTTATGGCATTTTGCATATGGAGTTCTTTAAATACTCAATTAGTTTGAGTCGTAAAAAAAAGATATTTACAAATACAAAAAAAAAACGTTTAGTTGGTCAAGTTGGATTATCAACTATACCCTACACCACAAATCAGACGTTAAGAGAAAAATAACTAATTTATGTCGTATGTTTTACCTCATTCATTGTATCAAAGTGAATTAAAAAAAAATTGTTAATGGTTTGTATCTGTGTCGGTATGGAAGAACAATTAAGTTTTGAAATATTCCCAAAAAGCTGAACAAAAGTATTGGTTAACAGAGAACGTTTTACACCTTCTTACACTTAAGATATTTTTCGATACTTAAAACTTAAGCTGAAAAGTAAATGCACATAAAATTGGTAAAAAGAAAGTTTTTAAAAAGTGAAATACGAGGACAATAAGAAATGTTCTTAGCCTGACATAGTAATGGCGATATAAACAGTATTGAAAACTTCCATCCGTCATTAGGACACATGTTAAATTTCATTTAGATCTATCAACTCATTGGTATAATAACAGGTGTTCAAAAAAGGCGCTTTAGTATTTTTTTTTTTTATGTGATGGAAAAATTAGAAATTCGTGATGTGATTAAATTGAACAATAACCGCCAAAAAGACCTAAGCGGAAAAAAACAAATTTTACAGGAATTTTTTTTTTAATATTTTTACAAAAAACGAAAATCGATTACCTTGGCGCTTACGTTATTTTGGCGGTTATGGCTCGAAATATTTGCATAAGAAAGGTTTATAAGGACAAAAAATGCGTAATGATATGGTGAATGTGTTAAACTAGTGCTAAGTGCTCCTTCATATGTAACAGTAAAAAAAATCGGGTTGCTGAATTTAAACGTGGTCGTCATTGAAGATGAACCACGAAGTTAGCGTTCAAAACTTTAATAATGTCAGAAATAAGCTAAAGTGCATGATATGGTATTAGATGATAGAAGAGCGAACGTGCGTGAAGTAGGTAATGTCATAGGCATCTCAAATGATCGAGTGCATTTTATTTTGCATCAAGAATTACAAATCAAACAGCTTTCTGCAAGATAGCTGTTGACCAAAAACGCATTCGAATGAAAATTTCTCAAGCTTATTTGTATCGATTTAAACGAAATAAAATAGATTTCAAGTGTCTATTTACAACTGTTGATGAAACATGGAACCATCACTATACACCAAAGACAAAAGAACAATCCAAGCAATAGATTGAAGCTGGTGGAAGTGTAGCTAAGAAGGCAAAAAACAGTTCATTGGTAAGGTCATTTCAACGGTTTTCTGCAATTACAAAGGTGTTTTATTGACCGACTATCTTCAAAAAGGCAAAACAATAAACTTGGAATAGTATTGTAATCTTTTGAATCAAGTTGGCTTGAAAATTTGAGAAAAACAACCTTGTTTACAACATAAATAATTATTTTTCATCAAATCAACGCCACAACCATTCCACAAAAGTGTTTTAACAATGGCAAAATTCAACGAGTTAAAGAATTGTTGTCCACCCACCTTATTCTCCTGATTTAGCTTCCAAAATCTGTTCCCAAATCCAAAAAAATTTCTTGCTGGCAAACGTTTTACACCGAATAAAGATACAATGGCAGTTGTAAGCGATTATTTTGAGAAGCTTCAGCAAAATTATTTATTCAAGGGATAGAATTGCTAGAAAAATGTTGGACTAAGTGTATTGAATGAAGTTGAGGAGATTATATTGAAAAATAAAATTTTTTTAATAATCCAGCTCTTGTTTTTCATTGTTAGATTAAAAACATTTCGAACTGCCATTCTAAATATATATAAAAGCCTTGACTTTAACGTAGGTTCTAAGGCAATAATTCAATTTGAGCTTTTAAGCTACTCTTCCATATGACCATAGATATAAAAGCTTTATTATTATATGAATTGATCTTATTATCTTATTATTATATGAAGTGATCTTATTAAAATTCTATTCAACATTGTCAAAAGTTAGTTTTCAGATTTGGTCAGAATATAAACCTATCCTTACCAAACTCTATTCGCTGGTCTATAAGGTAAAAGCAGTCTTTCTGCCATATTTTACCACAATGGACCTATTCTCACAAGAAGCGAGAAGAAAAATCTTTACACAATTTTAACAATACGTTATTTAAGAGTTGAGCACCTAAATATTTAGTGATTTCGATTAGTCTCAGTTAGAGAGATCGATTATTCGACTTTTTCCAAAAAGCAGTTTTCGAAAGTAAAATTTTATCAAGTATTAAGAAAAATAATAATCTTGTGCTTTATAATATTAATATTTAATGAAAAGTCAATAAATTCGGACAAAAAATTATATTGGCGACATAATCTCTACGAGAAATACGAGTACTGCGTAAAAATATATGATTTTTGGGAATTAATTCCTTAATTTCGTTATAGTACCGATAGAACAATGAAACACACGCCACATTGCGTCGATGCTCCAATGAATCGATAGAGTTGGCTACCCTACCGTCATTTATGAGCATCTTCGCCCACTCCCGTACGCGGTCGAGAAGCTCCAAAATAGGCTTTGAAGCACCGAGAGTTGTATTCCATTTTGGGACGGATATAGGTCTTGTAAATATTAAGGAGATCAGAAGGGGTGAAGTATTTCTTGCGCCGTCTCAAAAAACCAAGGCACTTGAATACTTCTTTCGACACTTGAAAAATGTGATCATTCCAACGAAAGTCACAGTGAATTCTCATGCCCAGAACATCAAGAGCATCTGGTTCCTCAATATCCACATTACCCATTGACACAGATGACAGCACACCACCACGCCTGTGTGTTAAAAAACAAAATTGAGTCTTACGTGCATTAAAATCGACCCTGTTCGCACGACCCCACTCGGAGACCTTCACCAGGTCACTTGTGAGTGTGACGTTCATATTCATCCTTCTTGCCCCAACCTCCAAAAAGGCTCGGTCTACGATCAAAGGAATATGAGTGACAAATGTTGCTGTCATCCGCAAAAGAGTAGATAGGATTAGAAGTGAGAAGAAGAAAGTCTTATTCTTTACAGCGTATTTCATAAGAGTGTTATTTGCCAGCGCTTAGAGACTACTCCTTATTATTAAAGGACACTCAAATTTCCAAATATTTTGACACTTGAGAGGACATCTGTAGAAACATAAATGCACGCACCACGTATTTAATAGTGTTTGCCACTGTGATATATTAGATAAGACACTGATCTAACAAACAAGAAGTCCTCCGTTCAATCCAACGCCACACCATCTGACATTTTTACCAGTGATATCACTACGCAATATTGCTAGCGACTGGTTATGAGTATTTATACTGTGAAAAACTTCACTAACTAATACATCTGCCGTTCAATGAGTCCAGTTAATCATCATTTTAGATGCATAACAAATTAATATTTATTTACAGAAAATTAGAAAAATTATTGTGGCTCAAGTGTGCATATCTCTTTCGAACTACCATGTACATATTTTTGTATACATATATACAAGTAAGGTGTTATATATTTAATGTAGAAAAATACTTAAACGATAAGAATATTTGTAACACAAAAATAAGAACGTATAAAAAGTATATCTCTTTAAATTAACCGGTTTATTCGGTATTCGAAAAATTGAAATTTAAAAAAAAAACATATTCGACAAAACCAAAAAACCGGTCGAATAATAACCGTTCGATCTCCCTAGTCTCAGTATAATGATGTATGGACCAATTCTTGTCAAATTTTTGTCTATTTGCTACAAATTGGACGAGTACATACTTAATTCGATTAAAAAAAGTGCTTACAGCTCGAAAATTGTGCTACAAATGCAAAAGAGCATTTACTCAGTGTATTAAGGTATTTTGTGCTAAATTAAAAAAATATATATTTTTTTTATTATTTCTATATGCATATATATGTAACTGTGAATACCCCCCATAAGTAATAGATCTGCAATCGAAAGAAACTACAATCGAATAAAAAACGACATTTGCAACATTGCACCAATTGTATTAAAAAATAAAATAAAAAACGAATTCTCCCCTATTAACACCATCAACCCAAACATCAATCATGATTAATTGCCATGATGTTATGTAGTTCTGTTAAAATCAAAATGCACTTTTCTACGAATTTCAGAATCTTTTCTTTCTTTTTTCCTCAAAAGAATTTGCAAAAATAAAGATGAAAAATAACAAAGCAAAAAAAATACAAACAAAATCAAGTAACATGAATTTGAAAATTGGATCACATATGTTTTTTTCCTCCTGCTTTATGAAAACATCAAAAACATAAAAAAACTACTAAAAAAATTTTTTTTGGAACAGATCCTATTCCTCTACTGCTTTTGCTTCAACCGCAATTTTCAAGTGATAATTTTTCCAAAAATTATTTTAAAAAAAAATCTTAACGAAGAGAAAAACGATCTTGTAGCATGACATCATTTTTAGGATTTTTTTTTATTGTTCTTTATTCATTAATATTTTTTTTTTGCAAACAGATGTTGTTGTAGATGCTGGCTGGCTGGCTGGCATAATAAAAATTAAAACATTTTTTGAAATAAAATCAAATGCATTCTGTTATTATATGATGCATATCTAAGCATATTTCATTTATGTAAATTAAAGAAGAATATGTATCATAAAACACGCAGGAAAAATTAAAAATTAAAAATTTTTATTAGTTTGGATAAATTTAAATGATGAAGAAAACAAATATATTGAAATTGTTATTTAAAAAATTTGTATTAATTTATTACAACCCACTTACAATTAATTAATTAAAAGCAACATATTTACTTGTAATAATATTTAAACACATAAGCTTAGATTTTACATCGTATAAACAGTAAATAACAAAATAGGACAAAGTTAAACAAGATTTAATCCTCATAAGTATTTACCACTTTGACTCGATCTAAATAATTATCATTTCGTATAATTAGACTTCGAGAAAAAAAATTACTATACAATTTTAACTGCTGAACAACTGTCAACTTTTAAGCAAGCCGAGCCTATTCGTTTTTTTTTTTTTTTTTTTTTTGACTGCCAGTGAAAGCCGACAACATCGTCACTATCGTTAATTTAAGCGAAAGTAAAAAAAGTAAATTTCGATTTGTTTTTACGAGATAAAAAAAACCGAAACCAATTAGGATCTTTTAGGACTTCCTACCAGCAATTTCAATAGTTAAATAGGGATTTACTGAGATTGTTGTAATGCTATAGGCACGAAAGACGCCAAACAATCAAACGAAAGACAATCAGAAATAGTCAATAAAATCCATGCTAAAGCTGTATGCATCCGAGTAATACGTGCATACATGATTTTTGAATAGATAACTAACAACACACCAAAGACCAAGAATTGAAACAACGAGCCTGTTTAGGTAAATGTGTACAATGGAAGGATGGGATGGGTCTGTGACGCAACAAACTCACGGCCACAGTTTTCGGCAGAACACTTGGTGTTATTATATTATTCAGAGCCTTTGAACAGATTCAACATTGATATTAAGGCAAAGTTGAGCAGCTTACTGCTACCCTAAGCACCATAAAATACACCAGAAATTAACAATCAAAACAGCTAGTCTCTTCCAATAAACGTGCACCACAAGGTAACTCTGTCATGTTTCTGTCTGTCATGTTCATGGCGCAGATTTTTGAATGCACTCGGTTTAATTATAATATCATTAAGAGCTTTCAAACAGATTCAAAAACGAGCTGCTTAAGTGCTGCTTAATAAAGGTAAATAACCCATTAAAAAGGTTCTGAGATCTCTCATGGCGTATACCTCTTCAGGATTCCTAAATTACTGTCCAAGGCTCGTTATTGTTCTTAGGCTTAACTTCTGAAACTGACTTCTAAATATCACACCACAAATTCTATAGGATTACGGTCCGGCGACTGCGCGACCACTCCATGACACATGTACCACTTTTTGCCATACAATTTTTTACGATAGTTAGCATGCTGAAAGATCTAATTGAGAGGCATTTCGTATTCACCGAAAGGTAGCAAGACATTTTGCAAAACATCAATACATTTGGAAGCATCCATTATATCTCTTATCCAATATATTGGACCAACACCATAATGTGAAAAATATGATCAAACCATTACACTGTATCCTGCATATTTAACTGTTTTAACAGTATATCTTGGATCATATTATTAGAAGGTCTCCTTACATACTGCAGCGATATCCTTCCATTATATAAAACAATTATTGATTGTCCGTTAAACAGTTAAACGGCTACTTCAATAAGCAAAATTGCTGTATTTGTAGCTTAGACAATAATTAAAACCCTAACGAATCACCATTACCTCCATTCAAATTGAGTGTTTGGTTTCTATTTCTTTCGAAATGAACAAGGAGTTGTCGTTACGGAGAATAGCTAGCACTAACGAGCCGTGCTGACTGAATTTTTGCTTATAAAAATTAATCAATTATAGATTTATTGCAAAATTAATTTGGTGACAACTTTATTTCCAGAAGTGATCCTGTTTACTGGTCCCCATTTTTGTACGATTTAACGCCTCTGGATTACTTTTTATGGGGCTATGTTAAGTTGTTCGTTTATGCCGACAAACCAGCAACCCTTAAAGCATTGGAAGCCAATATTCAATCCACCATTGACGCCATACGGCCAAATTTATTGGAAAAGTAGGATATAAATACACTAATCAAATGGACATTTTACTCGTAGACGTAGCGGACATATGCCGGAAATCATATTCATAAAAAAATCCCATAAAGTTATCTATCAGATTATAAAATTTCATTCCAACAATCATTCTATCTTGAATTATCGCTTTAAGTTCTTAAGCTCTTAAATTACGCCTTATGTTACTTTAAAAAAGTTGCAATGTTTTGATAGTCACTGTAAATGAACTAAATTTTGTTTAATTTATAATCGTTTTATTGTAATTCGTTTTAATTATTTTAATAAAGACAAGATATGTATGTGTGTATGTAAACATAACAGATTATTCGTATTGCATTTGTAAAGTGAGCTAAAGTGAATAATTAAATGCATACAAGTGTGTGTGTGTGTTAATAATGTTGCCAATTATCTCTTAATTGTGATTGGTTAATTGACTAGTGTTAGTTTCGTATGCTTAAAAGTATAGGTGTTAGTTAATACGTGTAAAACTACGCATTTTTTACAATGTATTTGTATGGCTAATATACGCACATACATATGTACAATATGTATGTGGGTATTTTAAGAACAAACAAATTGTTTTAAAAAATTACAATAATTATGTTTCAACTTTAAACTTGAGTGAATTACTATTAATAAAGGGGACCGCCAAATAATTGTTTTTTTTTTTTTTTGAAAACGCTATAAAAAAAACTACTGAATATTTTCTCAAATTTCTTTTTTTATTTGAAAGTACAATCCTTGCGGTTAATAATGGAGAATAATTTCATTCAAATGGCTGCCTCGGCTGGCCATGCAGTAGCCTACACGATCGGTCCAATTTTTAAGCACATTATCGATTGTGTGCAGCTATATTTCACCAATGGCTTCACGAATATTGTCTTTTAAAGCGTCAATTGTCTCTGGCTTGTTGGCGTAACACTTATCTTTGACGGCACCCCACAAATAATAGTCCAACGGTGTCAAATCGCAGTTCCGAGGTGGCCAAACGATATCAGCCCTGCGGCTGATAATGCGATCTTCAAAAACAGGGCACAAAACATCGAGTGTAGTTTCGGCTGTGTGGCACGTGGCGCCGTCCTGTTGAATCCAAATGTTACTAATATCCTCCTCTTCAAATTTTGTGAACAAAAATTCGTTCAACATGGCCCGATAACGATCGCCATTGACTGTAACGGCCACTCCTTGCTCATTTTCAAAGAAAAATAGCCCAATTATGCCTCTGGACCATAATCCGCACCAAACAGTGACTCGTCTTGAGTGTATCGGCTTTTCAATGTATGCGTGCGGGTTTACTGTGCCCCAAATGCGACAATTTTGTTTATTTACATACCCGCCAAGACCAAAATGAGCTTCATCTGAACATATCGCACACATTCTGCAACATTACCATGATTTTCAAAGTAATGTCGCAATATTTCTCAGCGTTGTTCAAGCGTATACACAACCATATTCGTTCAGCGGAAGGATAAAACTAATTATCTGTCAAATCAGACATGAGCTAAGTGTTACCATTCACGAAATAAGCACTATTTGAAAAAAAAACGTTAAATGGCTGATCCGATATTAAAATTAAAAATGAAAATTTTATAATATATACTGTATACAACATATGTACATACTCGTATGTACATACATATTTTTATATATAGTAATTTCAAAAAAGTTTTATAAATTTAGTTATGTATGTTCATATGTATATATTATATATTATTATACATATGTTATATATTCTTTTTTAATATTTATATTTTTTTTAATATTAATTTTAGTTTTTAAAAATTATATAGAACAACCAACATATGTTTTTTGAATGTTTTGATTCAAAATATGTATTTTAAACTACTGAAAAAATGTTTCTTTAAATAAAAACTCACTGTCAGGTCCAGCCACAATCCCTTGGTTTAACCTCAAATATAAACAAATAAACAAAAATTGGTCTTCTCATTTAAATTAAAATTTAAACAGAAAGCCAATGAAAACAATAATAAAAGTCATTCGTATGTACATACTTACATATGTACGTATGTACTCGTATATATTTTTAATTTAACAGATAGATGGATAAAATAAAACTAAAACGACAACAAAAACCACCGATCTATGTTATTATTAAAACTTTAAACATGTGCTTCATTTTAGAACAAGACAGAAAAAATTTCACATTCATATTATTCATCAATGGTTTGCCAAAAAAAAATCTATAGGCAGATATTTAAATAAAATGAATCTTTACATATGTACTCGTATGTACATATAGTATATGTACATATATACAGCTTTCAGTATTTTGAATGACTTAACAATTGCAACTACATAAGCTCGGATTCCAAATTAAACTTTAATTATTAAATTCATATAAAATTCTGTCTTTTAAGCATTTCTCAAACGTATTGTAATTAGCTTTTAAGTTAAAAAAAAAGAATCAACTGTATGAGAAAACTACTCGTATATATCGATCATGAAATGAAAAAAAAAAATAAATAAATAAAAATAACAAAAACTATTCAACTAAATGTGCTATATATCAATATGATCTCAAATGCTTATAGAATAACTCATGCAACCACCCAACGCTTTCAACAAGGCAGCCAGCCAGCCAGCCAGCCATTCAGCCATCCAGCCAAACCATCGAATTCTAATACACAACGCTAATTGAGGAAGAGCAACATGCCGCTAATGTTACAGCATCAGCAAAAAAGTGTAAAAAAAGATGCATTTCGAAAACAGAAAAAATTATTTAAATGAATGAATATAAACAGAATGAATGAATATGAAAGAAAGAATTCAATGATAAGAAATAATAATAACAAGAACAACAATTGTAACAAGAATAACAACACTTGAGTAGGCAATTTGTAAGATGAAGATAAAGTACAAGAAGACATTTCATTGAATCCTATGTATGGCATGCAAATGGAAAACAACAACAATGGAAATATATAAGTCTATTGCATCCCATACATTTCAATTTATTCTTCAACACTTGTTGCTTTAAGAGAAAGAGATTCACCACTACTAATGCAGATGAAAACATTGTAAGTGTATGCGTAACTATAAAGAGTAAGCTACGGAAAAATCGAAAAGCTCTTATAAAATGTAAAATCGTTTCGAAAGATAAAGTTAGAAAGAGTTCAAAAGAAACAAGTTAAAAATGTTGTATTTAAGAGAAATTCTCTTAATAGCTATGGAATTTAATTTTTTTATTTGTTAATTTAGCATAATACATGTACGTAGAGTGAGTGATCTATTAACAACGAAGCTTAGACAAGGAGAGAGAACAAAATAAACCTAAAATATCCTTAAGTTTCTGATATTCTATGTATTTTAATACCTTATATCGTCCTCAATCTAGTCAGGGATTGGGATATTGCCAGATGCTTGGAACACTGGAATGCTCAAGAGAACTTCGCCACTCTATGGCGAAAGAAATCTTTTCAATTTAGCTGAATGGAATTATACTCTGGGCCTTAATGGATTAAACTACTTCTGCAAAAGAGAGGCGGATTTTGTTTAGTAGCGGGCTATTGACCAGACATTGTGGTGGTATCAGAACCATTAGCATTTCTGGGGGAATGTTGCTACTAATCACTGTAGGTTACACGCCAGTTATGCTAAAACAAGTACCTTGCCATCTTGGTTCACAGGATAGTATGCCTCCAAGGTATAGTAACTCCAAAAAGGGAATTTTTTTTCCACCGAATACGTTAACTGGATTTATTCGTATGGCCTAGGCACTGGCTTGCAGTGCCCTAGGCCTTAATTAATCAATCATTTCTTATTTTATTCGAAAAATTCTATCATACTCGTAGTTTGTTAATATCAAAAGAAGCATGTAAGTTTCAAGGTGTTATGAAACGGTGTAATATTTACAAGGTCCAAAATTATTCGAGTTTTTACGTTTATTCATAACCATAGATGAGGCAGGGCTATCCCACTTCATATTTACGGCTTTGGATTGGGAGAATAGTCATCAAAGAAAACGAGGACAGTTCCATTTGCAGGCAAAAGATATTACATCTGTTTTTTTCTTTTTTTGATATTTGTGTAGCATAATTTGGATTGATTATCTTGAAAAACTGAGAGTAATTTGCTAACGTATTGCAACATTTAAGTGATGAAATCAATTTAAAAAAAGCCGCATTGGGCAAAACAGACAGTGTTGTTTTATCAAAACAATACAACCAGTTCACACATTCACATTTGCGATGGCTAAAATCAATAGATTTAAGTTCAAATAACTTAATCACGCACCGTATTCACCAGATTTCAGTCATTCGGGGTATTGGCTATTTTCAAACTAACTGCTAACCATGAAGAATTACAGTCATATTCATAAAAAAATAAAATGTATATGAAATTTTTTGTATTAAAAATTTGAAATAAAATGCATTTCAGACTCATTTAAAATTTATGGAATATTTGAGTTAGAATCTGTGATTAATGGCTACTGTAAGGAGCTGGACAGTACTTACTATAATCGATAGCAAGCAATATTGGGCTAAAAAGAGAATATGCGTTGAGAAATTAAAAAAATTTTTGCCAAATTTATTGTGTTTTCTTGGTTAGGTCAGCTAATTGTGTGTACGCCATCGTATATTACAGAAGGCTTTCTTTTGTTGGTGGTAGGATTTTTCTGCGGATATAATTCAGCCAATTGCTATATTAATAAATAAAAATCAAATGTCCATAAACACAACTTCTTTCTACTCTATAGGTGACGAGTATTAAAAGCAATTAAAAGCACTTTATTTTTTATTAAAACAAAAGTACATTTTTCAAAGGCACAACTTTTAAAGCTTTAGTTTTCATCACCTTGACACGTTTTTGAAATTATTCAAATTATATGGATGATCTTCTATTATTTTATATTTCGCAGAAAATAACCATATATGTACGTATAAAAAAATCATGCCTCAGGCTTATCATCACAGATTTCAAATAAAAAACAAATATATACACTGAAAAAAATAGAATTCTTTTTCTAACTAATAAAACGGCATATAAATTTTTTTTATACGAATAACAGGATTTATAGAGTTATGTTTTTAAAGTATCAAAAATTTAACAAATTTTTTTTATAATAATGCCTAATCCAAAAGTGATATACAATTTTCTTTAAAAATACTTATTAAATCAGCTTTAATTTTTTTAAGTGTAAATGTACTTTTTTTAATATGTATGCGTGTGTATGTATATTTAGCTATGACATAAATATGCTGATTATGAGACACTTGTCGATTTGTACATATACAAAGTGAAACATGCTTGATTTAATTTTTAATAGTTAATTATTATTTTTTTTTTTTCTAAATAAAAATATTGTCAAAAGGCTATCATCGTTAATTTAATATTTGACGGATTTATTATGGCAAATCGTGGCGAATATAAGGAAAATATAGGTTTATTAAAAATAATTTGATGTCACTATCATGTTTTTTTTTTCAAATTAAATGTTATAATTAAAATAAATGAATGACTTGGCGCCAAGATTTATAGCATAATTCACTTTGAAGAAGGAGGAATTGGAAAAGTAAAAATGCAAAATACAGGGTTGTATTTTTATATGAAATGTAAACTTATAAAAACCTGAATTTAGTGCATCTAAATATTACAGATTTAAATTACAATATGCAGTTAAATATTACACAGTCAAAAATCTAATTTCAAATCACATTAAAGAATTAAAAAAAAAATTAATTCAATTACCAAAAGAAAGAATTATTCTCTAAAAATTGGTAATACAAAATATATTCTTGTTTTTATCTCAATATTCCTTTACTTAAGTTGAGAGAATTTTTAAGATAAAAGTACATTTTTTTACGATCATATGTTAATACCAAAAACAGTTAAGAGCCAAAAAATATCAACCTTTATGCTTTATAATCAAAAAAAAAATATTACATTTCAGTGTAACTATTTTTTTTAGCATAGCTATACAATATATTTAGTAATTCAATCCTTTTTGGTAATAAGTACTTTTCAAACAGAAGTGTAAGTTGTTTGATGTTGTGGTCTTTAAAAAACCAGTTAATAAAATTTAAAAAAATAACACATTTCAGAGAAAAGCTATGAGAATTACGTATTTCTGTAGTAAATGAGAAAAAAAATAAGAGAAAAAAGTTAAAACCACAAAGAAGAAAAGTACTAGGGCAATTACAATAAAATAAAAGAAAGAAAAAAGTCACGTAAATAACGGCAATATATGGTAATAATAAAAAAAATTTGAATTAAAAAGAAATCAGGTAAGTTCAATGCCAATACATCTGATAATGGTAATAAGTATTTTCTATTTACTATACTAAATTTTTATACCCAGTTGTTCAAATAGAATTTCAAAATTTCACACCTTTAATGATTTAAGAACCCAGAATTGTATTCAAAGTCTAAAAGTTTTGAGGATTTTACACTGAGAAGACATAAGTAAGTCATATGATTAACGTATTCATCGTCCAATGCCTTTAGAATAGCAATTAAGGGCCTATACTCTCTGATTGTAAAATCTCCATAGTATATCTGCTACACCATTGGATTTACAGGGTTAAATAGAACTAAGTCCGTTCTATAACAACTCAGGTAGCAGACTACCTTTGGTTAGGATCAAACCTAAGAGTTGGAATTTAATAAGAGTTCCAAGCTTATGCATAAACTATTGGAAAAATTTGATAGTCACTAGCCAACTAATATGTTATCTGTACTATAGCCACCATAATAATTTGGAATTAAAATGTGAATTTATTATATTTACCCCCATCTGAACTTGTTAATATTTACAAAACCTATACCCGACTTAAATTGAAAAATAACTCTCATGGTTGTGTATACGCTTGAACAGCCTCACTAAGTGGGCCTGCGATCGACTTACAGAAGATGCCGATTTTGGCAAAAAAAAAATCATCTTTTCAAATAAAGCTCATTTTAATCTTGGCGGGTATGTAAACAAGCAAAATTGTCGCGTTTGAAAAGCCGCTACACCCAAGACGAATCACTGTTTAGTGTGGATTTTGGTCCAGAGGCATAATTGGGCCATTTTTCTTCGAAAATGAGCAAGGAGTGGCCGTTACAGTCGATGACGATCGTTATCGGGTCATGTTGAACGAATTTTTGTTCACAAAAACTGAACAGGAGGATATTAGCAACATTTGGTTTCAACAAGGTGGCGCTATGTGCCACACATCCGAAGCTACACTCGATGTTTTGCGCCCTGTTTTCGAAGATCGCATTATCAGCCGCAGAGCCGATGTCTTTTGGCCACCTCGGAGCTGCGATTTGACACCGTTGGACTATTATTTGTGGGGTGTCGTCAAAGATAAGTGTTACGCCAACAAGCCAGAGACAATTGACGCTTTAAAGGACAATATTCGTGAAGTCATTGGTGAAATACAGCTGCACACAATCGATAATGTGCTTAAAAATTGCACCGATCTTGTAGGCTACTGCATGGCCAGCCGAGGCAGCCATTTGAATGACATTATTTTCCATTATTAACCGGAAGGATTGTACTTTCAAATAAAAAAAGAAATTTGAGGAAATATTCAGTAGTTTTGTTTATAGTATTTAAAAAAAAACATTATTTGGCGGACCCTATATCTATCTTTTGGCTACCTCTCAGGTAATTTTCGATTTCTGTCTTCTCGTCTTTTGAGCCCATCAAACTTTGAAACCGATTTTCTATCTCTTCAAAAGAAATGAAACGTTGACCTGCCAATAGATGTTGTCTTCGTCGAAATAGCCAGAAGTTAGAAGGTGCAATGTCCAGTGAGTATGGACATTACGACGGAAAAAAGAGCGTTACCTTTAGTTTTTATATTCTGGGCGTTTTTCTCGTAATGGTGGTTCATGCGGAGTAATGGTAGTCGGTGCCGATCACCAAAAAAAAAAAAAAAAATTGTCGAATTTTACGAAATTTGAGGCAGTAGTAAAACCAAATATAAAACCCAAAAAATAAACCTCCATAAACCCAATAAAACCCGGCTTTTTGTCAACCCTGCTATAGAGGGTATATGGTCTGTTAAAAAAAAAATTACTTTAAGCTTTATACTCTAGCTAAGTAAGGTTTGAATGAAATCAACAAACTGAATTATAATGAATTATAATGAATTATAATGAATAAAGGTGCCAATAAAATGTTTACTTCATCGGATTGATAGCATTATAGAATGATTTTAAAAAATCTCAGACACAAAGCTCTTTATAGTTTTAATCTAATATAGTTCTAATATATTTTATCTTAAATTTAAATATTGCAGTGCAGCTTGAAATAAATAAATTTTTGCAATTAAAAAAGGAAATTGAAATTTTCTTTGTTTTAAACGTTTACAAATATGGTGATTTCTTTTAAAGCATTATTATCACATTTATTTAAATTAGCAACGGAAACATGTGCCAATTTTGTATTGTAATATTGAAGGCTAATCAAAATGGTTATTTCTATTAATAAAATAAAACATCATCATCATCATAGCCTACTTTTAACATACATAAGTGAAATCATTTATGGCAGTATTAATCAATAAAACAAAGGCTTGAGTATATATATATGTATATATATAGTATATATATATATGTATATATATAGTATATATATATATATGTATATATATATATATATATATACATATATATATAGTATATACATAGTATATATATATATATATATATATATATATATATATATATATATAGTATATATATATAGTGATATATATAGTGATACAATTATCAAAATATAAATAATTTAAGGTTTAAAGATTACATTTTATTATTTTCGACAACCGGAAATTATATAAAATAATTTATAAAAAATTGTCTATTTTTGTTAAAAAAAAAAATAAATTATTTAACAATTTTCATTTATTTAAAAATAATTGTCATTGGGGTTATCTTCAATAAAAAAAATAACAAAATTATATTGACCTTTTTGATTTGGGTTTAAAAAATTTTGTGAAAATTTGATAACATGAAATTTTGAGGAGACTTTTTTTGCAATTAAAAACAATTAAATATTTTCATTCCCAGAACGAATAAAAGATAACCATTATTTATTTAGTACACATGTTATACTTTACTCATAATTTAATTTATTATATTTAAAAACATATTATAAATATGTGTTTTTATCTTCAAGGAAAGACTTATTCATCATTTTATGCCTTTTACACAATTATTTCATAATTTTGTTTGTTTTTTACTCTCATATTCTAAGTATTCCGGAAATATAATACATATATGTAAGTATGCATTTTCATAAAATCATTACATGCTTAATAAGTAGTATTTCATTTAAATACTGTTTTATGTACTCATATACTGCATTTCAACTTAAATGCCACCGTAGTTAGGTCGTTTCTCTATCAGCCTGTTTCTTCCTTTACTGATTTTCATTTTCAATTTTTTTCTTTATATTTTTCCAGTTAAACTTAAAGTGATTAAAACGTCTTAAATTGACCCAATTTTTATTTATTTATTTTATTTTTGTTTTGAATTTGTTTTTAATTTTATGTTTATGTTTTTTTATCAATTGTTTTCTTTTTTCATTTATTAAAAAAAGAAATATTATATCTTTAAACATAAACAAGAAGAAATAACGATAATAAGCGATATTCTTTTATTGTGGAACACTCGGATTGGCTCAGCATTTTAATTATGAACTATTAACTGATTACAAATGAAGAGTTTATTTTTTTAAATATTTAAGAGAACTTTAAAATGTAATTTCAAAACTTTAATGCAATATTCCCTCATTTTATGTGCAATTTCTTTTCTATGCTCTTAAGAAAAGTAAATCTCTTATCATGCTCCGGATTTTTCTCTTTTTCTTTATCATTGTATTCGTAACTACACGTACTTCTCTAATGAGTTCATAAGTTGTGCGTACCCCATATAAAATTGCGTTTAAGAACATCTCCAAGTTTAAACAATACAGAATAAATTGGATAATAAATTGCTTGCTTAAGCCAGGCAAACAGATACTAAAAGTTAACTTAAGTAATGTACATATTTACCATAACTTCTAAATATCTTAAAATCAGTTCATATCTAGCTAAGTTATCAGCTTATAAGTGCTTGAAGATATGAAAAACCGGGTTTTCAACCGTAACTCAGGATTTTGAAGGTATTTTGAAAACCTTAAAAGCAGATTCTTGCTGTACTCGACAGCAACTTAGAAAAAAATTGTATCAAAATGGTATTTTACTTCATTATTATTTTTTTATATTTTTTGTTTTCTTTGACGTGTAAAAAACAGAGTATCTTTCGTTTCTGTTATACAACTGAAGTTGTTGTAAGAATTTTGCAGATGCTTTTAAATAATTTTCTAAAGCATTAAATATAGCTTTAAAAAACATAAAAATGTTTAATTCTAGAGACTTTTTTGACGCTGACTGTATATATCGTTGTAGAAAGGCCATAACTCGTATTGAATTGAATCTTTTCGTGATTCCAATACATCGCACTCAAATACACCTTGTCTCAAAAGTAATAGCTTCAGAAATAACGATTTTACAGGCAGTTGTACAAAAAGCCCTAACTCATTTAAAAAATTTTTGCTTGAAAAAAGTCACCAAGCGTATGATAAGGAGATTTTAATCTAGACAACAAATTTTTGTTTGATTTTCATTTAAGCCCGGGTTTTATTCGATATCATATTTAAAAAACCCGGATGGTTTTTTATTTAAAGTATTTCGTAGTTTATTTACGACAAAAATAAGTATAATTTACGTATTGGGAGTACAAATTAATTCGGTCCTTTTTAGTAAAAAAAGATAATGAATTAACAAATTTATCAAAATAAAAATGTATGAAATCGCTGCTTACATCTTTTTCCCACCTCTGAGCCAATTTCCTAATGCCGTTTCAGTAAAACTTTACCGCTTTTGAGGCGATCCAACTTTGAATCCGATTTTACATTTTGTGAAAAGAAGTAATTTGGTGACATTAAAAGATATTGTATCCGTCAAAACAGCCAATAGTCAGAGGGACCAATATTTGCAGAAAATGGTAGGTACGGCATTTGCTCGTTTCTGACAATCGTTTGGCAACTTTAGCAATGTGAGGCCGAGCGTTGTCATACGAGAGAATAATTTCATCATGTCTGTCTTTGCATTCCGGACGTATTTCTCATAATACACAATGCCACCTTGATCCGACCAAGAGTGTAAAACTTCAATATAAATACTAAAACAACGTAATTTTACGAAAAATTACAAAATATTGTCTAATAAAACGAGAATAGGAAGCAGTTAAAAAACCCAATAAGACCAAAAAAAAAACCAATCAAAAAACCCAATGAATCCCTGTGGGTTGGGTTTTTATAAAAAACGGATTTTACCAACCCTGTTTACTAGTGACATTGTCAGTAGTACTACTAACCAAGTGTACCCCGGTAGACATGTCATTGAAAATCCACCAGTAGACTTTAGCACTATTGACGTGATAGTTATTTTGCGAACGTACATATATGTATAGACATTTGAACCGTTCGTTGACAATGTCATCAGAAATACGCAAGAACATATCTTTACTCGCTCATAAAAACAAATTTGTCGATATACTAGTGTGGTCGTCGAAAAAAAAACTACAGGGATTTCGTAAAAAAAGTAAAATATTACCAACTTTAACACTATTGACGAGGTAGTTCTTTTGTGATCTTATGGAGACATTTGAACCAAAGATACAATAGTCCATTCTAGTGACCCTATTCAGGTGTTAGAAAAGAGTATTGACATAGAGATATTCGATATAGGCTGACCAGAGATTTTATAAAAAATTATTACCAATTGGTACAATTATTTGTCATTACATTTAGTCCTATAAAGAAGAAGATTTCGGGATAGTGTTAAAGAGCTATAAATTTCTTCTTAACACAAAAAATAAAAGTTTCTTACTTTTAAAATTCTTATAGATGAGATATAGCTCACTACTCATGATTTAATTTATGATGATATCTTTTAATTCAGCCAATCCTTAAACCATTTATTAATAATTTATTATTTTAAAATTTTTATAAAGACCTTATACTTGTAATGATTTTATAGGCTAATATAAATATACAAACTAATTTGACCCAAAAAAAAAAAAAAAAATTAAGGTCATTAGTTGAGTTATTGCATAATTTCTGATAATGAATCCCATCATACTCTTACTACAAAAGTTTTACAGAATTACAATGTTTAATTAAAATAAGTAGCGATAAATGAATGCTTCAAATTCCAAATAGATTAACTCCATATAAACAAAATATATAAACAAAAAACCCATTTTTTAATGAACACGTATTAGCAAGGAAAAAATAATAATTTTTAAATAAATTTTGTATATATAATAATTCGTTAAAACTACTGCTTTAAGAAACAAAATAAAAATTTGCAAAATGGAAATAAAATTTAAAAATAAAATTTAAAAATATGTATGTATATAAATCTAAATAACTTAGTGAATATTTTAATATTATTAATAAATCAATTTCTTTTTTTATTTCATTTGTATAACCAAAAATTCTGAACGTAATTAAAAAAATGTTATGCTTAAAAAAAATGCATTCATAGAATAAATTAAACTTACCTTAGCATCGGCAGTATTTTCAAATAGAGCAAATATTAAAAGAATTGCAACTACTGTCGTCAACAGTAGGCTATGCCTGTTAGGGGTACTCGAACCCAAGAGACCCCAAAGGCCTCTGGGTAATGGCAGCATATTATCCAAAAATTTAAAACGCGTATCCGCCACGAACGATATTTAATTTTATGGCTCAAAACAACACTTAAACACTAATGGTAGTTAAAACAGCAACACTCGCACTATCTATTTCTTTAACTCTTGTAGATTTTGTTTTTAATTTCTTATAATTTGGCATAAAGTTTTTTTCTTTTCTGATGGAAGAACATCAGAACTCTGATGGTAGAGAAAGTACTACCGATCGTTTAAACACTATAAGAAAAATTAAGAGATAATTAATAAAATAAAATAAAAAATCAACCGCTAAAGAAGTTTTTCTTATATTATGTGTTTTTTATTTTTCTTTAAGGAAAATTAAATTTTTTCTTTTTATTAATTAAACAAAAAAAAAAGAAGGAAAAGAAGTTTATATAAAAAGTAGAATTAAAAAACTAACACAACTCGACGTTAAGCACTCGTAACATACACTGATTATTGACTGATTTTATTTATGATGGAAAAGACTAGTAGTGGTACGTAATACGATCGTCGTTTACTCTCCCTACATGGAGATCGACAAACGTTCGAAGTGTTACTAAACATGAGGCCAGCAAAAGATTTTCATGCTGCTCATATTTGCCCAGCTAAACACTCAAACACTTACATTCTCTCATTGGCCCATTGGCACGATGAACGAACGAAACGAGTACACCACTACATACATATCATGGAACGCTTAGCACCACTACTCTTGCAAACAAAAATGATAAACGGTTTTTGCATATGTATGTGCGGAAAATGTGTAAGTGTATACGACTGTGCCTTCCGTTTAAAGTTTTCTTTCAAAACTGATTGAACATGGAACATTTGCATGAATGAATGGTTGACTAAATGAATGTATGGATGGATGGGATGTGAGGATCTAGACTTAAGTTCAAATTAGGAACGAATAACCATAAGGCTCGATGATGATTTTTATTTTGAAATCGATAAATCTACAAAAAAAGAAAAAACTAAAAGTTTGCCTTGAAGTGAGGAAATTGCTATATGCAGATACGATTTCGTAAAGCTTCTTCTCACCCAGAAACAATAATTAAATTTGTGTCTTGCCACAGTTGTATGTGTGTCGTTAGACTTTATCAATCTAAAGCTAATTATTCTAGTCCAAGTGAATAATAGAATAACTTTAAAGCAATAATTATTAGGTTTATGAGATTAGTTGAAGGTTTTCTTGTTAATAATTTGTATTTGTATTTATGAAAAATAATATTTTCTAATACTGATAAGGCGGATATTGCTGCGTATTTCCGTTTAATTAATTTATTTTTAATTTTTTATTTGAAAAAAAAAACATTAAATAATTCATTGAAAAATAAGTCCACTCACTAAAATGTTATAAAGTGTTAATATATATATATATATATATATATATATATATATATATATATATATATATATATATATATGTATGTATATATGTATATATTTATATATATATTTTTCTATTGTCAATTAGGTCAATTTTAGTTTTAATATTATTTTTGGTATAGTTTTAAATTGCGGATAATTATGTTCGAATAACGGGTGTTTATGTAAAAATACTGAAAAAAAGTTATATAATTTTAAATAATTAAATTTATTTTAAAACTTTTAAATCTTTTGATATATTTTATAAATGCAAAATATTTGTTGGCAGAGTTTAAACTAGAGCGAATGAGTTCCCAAGGCTAACACTATATCGATCGACAACTTGAGGTATCTACGAGGGCGGATTGATATTGAAGCTACTTACTACTAAGTAGGAAAAAAACATTTTTTTTTTTCAAGAACCATTCATTTCTCAACATAGTCCCCTTTTAGCTCAATACACTTAGTAAGACGATTTTCCAATTTTTTTATACCATCTGAATAATACGATCTTAGGAACTCCTCAAAATACGCATTAGTTTCGATAATCACTTCTTCGTTTGAGCTGAATCTTTTTCCTGCGAGCCATTTTTTCAAGTTTGGAAACAGGAAAAAGTCACTAGGGGCTAAATCTGGACTATAAGGTGGATGATCAACCAATTCGAAGTGGTCGTTTTTCCTTGATTGCATCAACCAAGTGATCCAATAATGCACGATAATACTCTCCTGTGATTGGGTATCCCTTTTCAAGATAATCGATGAGCAATATTCTGTGTGCATCCCAAAATACAGTGGCCATAACCTTGCCAGCTAATTTCGCTGTCTTCGCCTTCTTCGGAGCACTTCCACCAGCTTCCACCCATTGCTTCGATTGACTTTTGGTTTCAGGTATGGAGTGGTGGACCCACGTTTCATCAATAGTTGTTAGTCTATGCCAAAAATCAGCAGAATTATGCTTTATCACGTCCAAACACCGCTGTGAAGTGATCTATCGAACTCGTTTTTGTTCAACACTGAGTAAACGGGGGAACCATATTGCCGATAGCTTTTTCATATGCAAATGTTCATGCAAAATGTTGAACACACGTTCATATGATATGTTTATCATTTCAACAATCTCACGGATTTTGACCCGGCGATCATTCATAACGATATCGAGGATTTTCTTGATATTTTCTTTAGTAACCACCTCTTTTGGCCTTCCTGTTGATGGTATTGTTGCAGTGCTTGTTCGTCGCCGTTTAAATTCAGCAATCCAATATTTTACCATATAATCTGACGGAGCAGATTCGCCGTAATGTTTATCAAGCTTTTCTTTGTCTCTTTCGCCGTTTTGCCTTTCAAATAATAGTGTTTAATCACGAAATTCACTTTTTTCCATTTTCCAAGAAACACAAAAGTTGCTTACTTCAAACGACTACAACAAATAAACTAATCGATGAATTTGGCTAAAATTTTAACAGCTGACGTTTGACAGATCGTGATTTCTAAGAAAGAAAAAGTTTTTGTGTTTGTGTTGCCATCTAGTGCTAGGTAGCTTCAATGTCAATCCGCCCGTTTCTGGCGTACGAAACGGTTAAAACATTCCACAAAATGAAGCATAAATTGAAGTATTTCAAAAGTAGAGAAGAAGAGACGCTGTATTTGTACACAATAGAATAAAAAAGCAGAAAAACCCGGGTTTTTGTAAATAAAACCCAACACACCGCGTTTTTTTTTTTTTTGGTCTTATTGGGTTTTATCACTGCTTCTAAATTTCATTCAATTCGACAATACTTTTCTGTTTTTTAATACAATTACTTTATCTTATTATTTGTAATGCTGTTTCGCACTCTTGGTGGCATGTGTATTATAAGCTGCTAAAACTCGGCGATCGCTACCGACTGTCGTTACTTCGTATGAACTACTCATTACGAGAAAATAGGCCATAATATAAAAACTAACAAGATAATATATTATTCGTTTGCATGACAACTCTCTTTCTTCCGTCGCAATGTCCATACTCACTGGACATTACAGCTTCCGACTATTGGCTGTGTCAACGAATACAATATCTTTTGGCAAGTCACCGCTTCACTCCTTTTGAACAGATAGAAAATCGGCTTCAAAGTTGGATGGCCTCAAAAGACAAAACCCAACCGGGTTTTTTTTACAAGGTGGGCAAATTTGAGGTTAGGAAGTAAATTGGCTGTCAAATGTTGAAATGTCAAGAATTGAGCCATCGGCCTTAAACAGTTATTTAGAAAAAATAGGGAAATTTTAACTATGGAACGCTACACTCTTGTACAAAAAATTTGAATTGTGAAAATTTACTGTCAAAATGGTGAAAATTTTACTGTATTACTTCGTAAAATTCGAGCAGCTTTTTCTCATAATCAGGCGTCTTCTGAGACCACTGTGCGTAACTTAATCGCTAAATTCGAGGCTCGCGGTACTATTGCTGACAATAAGTCAAAATAATACACTCGTAGTGGCCGCAGTGATGCAAACATAACCGCTGTGCAGCAAAGTGTTGAGATTGAGCCTGGAACATCAAAACGTCGACGTTCGCAACAATTGAGCATCACCAAAGGAACTTTGCGCAACATTTTGCATAAAGATCTTCATCTTCACGCTTATAAAGTTCAACTCGTTCAAGAATTATAGCCAATCGACCATTGTTGGCGTTGAACGTTTGTGAATTGGCCGTTTGAAAAACTGAACGAAAACAACGCATTTTTCAACAAAATCATCTTTAGTGATGATGACCATTTTCAATTAGACCGTTATGTAAACAATCAAAATTATCGCATATGGGGCTCACAAAATTCACAAACTGGGCGACGCTAAAAGCCACACAGCCAGCCAAACAATTCAGTTATTGCATCAGAAAATTTCTCGATTTGACGTGTCAATTGGCCGCCTCGTTCTTGTGACTTAACACCGCTAGATTATTTTCTCTGGCGTCATTTGAAAGACCGGGCTTACGTAAACAACAAATCACAAACAACTGACACTCTTAAAGATGAAGTTCGGCGCTGCATTGACTAGATAAGCGAAGCTTTGTTGCAAAATGTGGTTCAAAATTTTGTAAAAAGTGCGGACGTTCGCCGACATGCTAGAGGTGGTCATTTTCCCAGTGGGTAGCCAACCCTATTCAATGGCGAAGGTACATCAAAATAAAGCTTAGTTCTTACATTGATTTTTAACCAGAAATGAAAAATAAATCTGCCACTTCACACTTTAGACCAAGGAAAAGTCAAAGCACTGGATGAGATTGTGAGATTCTTGTCAAAAAAAGCAAAGACAGTTTCATCTGTTTAAACCAAATTTAGAAACTTTTACTATTACCGTTCCAAAGATACACAAAAATCAATATTTACTTTGTATGCGAGAAGCCACTCTTGCGTATCCAAT
Source organism: Wohlfahrtia magnifica (assembly GCA_023159175.1). NCBI lineage: Eukaryota > Metazoa > Arthropoda > Insecta > Diptera > Sarcophagidae > Wohlfahrtia > Wohlfahrtia magnifica. Next base: position 3,498,126 of record JAKWBJ010000052.1, on the reverse strand, counting down.
ACCACCCACCTTCTTAATAATAGACCAAATTCCTACTACCTTTCTCTAGATATACAAAAATTAATATTTACTTTGTATGGGAGGTGCCACACCCACTTATTCATTTCCGTCCATATTTCGATTGATGGTATGTATTCACTATGAAGTTATTTAGACCAAATTCAGAACATAACACTGTTACCGTCCCAAAGATACACAAAAATCAATATGTACTTTGTATGCGAGGTCCCACTTATTCAATTCCGATCACTTTTTGAGCTATGATTTATATTGAACAAAGTTAAAAGCTTTCACCATTACCATTCTGTAGATATACAAAAATTAATATTTACTTTGTATGGGAGGTGCCACACCACTTATTAAATTTCGCCTATATTTCGACTGATTATGTTAATTAACTACGAAGTTATTAAGACTAAATTCAAGACCTTCCACTATTACCGGTCCAAAGATATACAGTTCTGCCCACTCTTTGACTGATGATTTGTATTGAACGTTAGCGTTTTAAAGATATAAACATATGTATAAATAAAAAATGTATATGGGCGAGACACAGACCAGTTGAAAAAAACCATCAGAGAAAGTATACCTTTCCAACCCATGTAATGGGCTTATTTTTATATATGAGCCGTTTATTTCATAAGTGGCCTAAACCCATTTAAATACATTTCAATGCAGATTTATTTTTTTGACAATACAGCATAAATTATGAATGTCACCACACTTAACTTGAAAAAAAAAAACAAAAATGAACTTGGGCCACTCTTAAAATAAGCGGCTCATGTAGAAATTTTCAATGGAGAAGTATTTTATTTACGTGTTGCAGCATTTAAGTGATGAAATTATGGAGAAAAGGCCACATTGGGCAAAAGATAAAATTTTGTTTTATCAAGGCAATGCAGCAGTTCACACATTCGCTATTGCGATGCCCAAAATCAATGAACTAAAGTTTAAATTGTTTCATCACACACTCGATTTAGCTTCCACGGATTGATCCAAACCTAAAACAACGTATCGGTGGTAAGTAATTTGCCAACATTAAAACGGTGGTTAATGACTATTTTTAGGAGCTAAACCATTCTTACTGTAAACAGAGCATCGAACCTTCGGTGAGAAAAATATATTGAACTAAACAGAGATTATATTGCCATTTTTCCCAAATTTATTGTACAAGTGGTACTATTTATATTTCGGGAATAGCGAGTAATAAAGAAAAAAAATTTATGAAAATAGCTTTATTGTTTTTCAAAATATTCCCCTTGACGATCAATATACTTTTGTTCATACCATTTCTCAAAGTAGTTTTTCCATTCCTCTTGCGACATCTCCAAAACATGGTTTTTGAACGCTTTAGCTGCTTCTTCGGTGCTGGTAAATCGTTGACCAAGCAGTTTACTTTTGATTTTTAGAAACAAGAAGAAGTCGTTGGGTGCCAAATCAGGACTGTACGGAGGATGAGACATCATTTGAATGTTTTCACTGCTCAAAAATGCACCTGTTTGACGAGATGTGTGAGAGCTCGCATTGTCATGATGGAGAATGATTCGACTTTGGTTTTATGATTGAATTTTTCCGAAGACTTCCGGCAAACAAATGGTCGTGTACCACTCAGAATTGATAATTTCACGTTGCTCAAGCGGAACAGTGGCCACATGACCCATTCGGCCAAAGAAACGCAGCCATTTGCTTCGCTGTGCTTTTTACACGACTAACTTTTGTTGAATTTAGCGCGTCTTGGAACACTGACATAGTCGATTGCTGTTTTGTTTCCGGCTGGTACGTATAAATTCATGATTCATCACCTGTCACGATTTTTTTTCTAATTATTTCCTTACACCAATCGACAGGAGCCTGTTTTTGAGCGATTGCTAAATTATGGGTATCCAACGAGAACAAATTTTTTGTACAACTAAGTTTTCATGGAAAATCGTATGTATTGAAGTGGAACTAATGTGCAAGGATGCACAATGTTTTGTGGCACAACAACCGATTTTAAACGACCTTCACGGAATTTTTCGGCGACCGAACTACGATTACGATTGAATTCACTATACCAGCGATATACTGTGGTTTTTTATGGTCCTTTATCGCCATACAAAGAACTGAGTTCATCAACATGTTCTTGTTGAGATAATCCACGTCGAAAAATTTGAAAAATAATCCAACGAAAACCTTTTCTTGAAATTTTCGTTTTTTGGTCAAATTGATTTTCTTAAACGTTGTCAGTACGAAAAGTAAATTTACACTAAATATTTGGACTGGCTTAGCCTTAGCTTCCTTGCTTCCTAACAAAATTTAGGAAAAATATGGAATTGTTACCAAACAATTTTAATAAAAGTGAACATTTTTTTATAAATTTCTACAATTAGAATGTAAATAGAAAATTTTTAAACGTAATTAAAATTATAAATATTAAATTGTAATAAAAGCATTACAAATTCATTTTTATTATAAATTAATAATTAATCACCCGTTTAAACTCAATAAGTAGAGAATAATCTTATCGCTTTTTATTTTAAATGTAAATTTATTTTAATTTATTTCATATTTTGGCATCTTCTTATTGTGTATTTATTTTGAAATTTATATTTGTAAAGTAGTTGTTTCTTTGATACCCTATACCGAAATATAAAATCAGAAAAAGTAATGCTGGGTTTTTACATATACCGTAGTTGTACCATTGTAATCTTTGGCGAACTTTTTTCTGGAGCAAATGTATGGAATTTCGTTTTTGGACGCCAATTACGGTGTTTGCGGAAAACCGGCTTTATTGAAACTTAATTGTGCCAAAATTTGATAAAGATCGGTTTAAATAGGCAATCTTAATTCCACCAGTTAAGTAAAATTTAGTTCTGTTAAAATCTCCATTGCTCTGAGCTTAGAAACAAAAACGTGGTAGACAAAAAATACATATCATCAGTCGGACTTGATTGACCTAATCTTTTTTGCTTGTTCCAAATTTTCATTTACATTTCTAAGAATTGATAAAACAAAAATAAGCAGTTTCGAATTGAAGGTCTTTATTAAGTTCAAGATTCAAACTCTTAAAAACCGGAACTTACATAAATATATGGTGGGCAAGAGAGAAGTATACTAAACATACTCGATTTAAAATGTATTTTATGGTAAAACAACAATAATTATAATACTTTTACAAGGGCGAACAGGAAAAAATTATAAGGCCTTTAAATTCTTAGAAGCATGGACTTTATGAACAAATTTGTTGTTGTTTATGTATCTATATTACATCTTAAATTATTTACTAGTCGTTTTAAAACTTTCTTTTCCTTCAAATATTGTATATCCAAATATTCTGTAATATTTAGAGAATATGAACTATTGTATATAAGCTAATTACGCATATTGCTAATTTCTTAAGCATACTTATCAATTTTTCGCAAGGACATAACAGAAAGTATAATAAATATAAAAATTAAATCATCCTTTAACTAACGTCGAGATTGGTAGAAAAAAATTTAGTCAATGTCTGGGCTTCTACACGGACTACTGCGAGAAACTCGACCTTAGCTACTTACATAAGTTGAACAGCAAATGCAGTGTTTTCCAAGCTGAAGTATTTGCAATTGGGAGGGCAGTGAAAATGATACAAAGTGTTAAAAGGAATGTTCGGGGCCAGTGAATATCTTTTTAGATAGTCAGGCGGCTCTTAGGGCGATCAAATCATACTCGATCAAATCTAAGATCATCACCGACTGCATGTCTCAGTTTATTGTACCAAAGTTGACCAGCACTCCCAGCGAAGAACCCTCCAAGTTCGGCAATATAGTGGCATAGTGGCAGTACGGAATCCTTGGTCCTCTGCTTCCTAGCTATGTCGGGAAAACTCATCATCCATTGGTTAGAGCACAGGCATACAACACAAACTGCCCAGGTTCGAATCCCAGCAGAGGACATGACGAAAAAAAAATAATCGCGGTTCCGAGTGTTTAATAAAAGGACTTCAACCTCCCTCCAGAAAAACCATCTACAATGCTAAGTAAGGATCTTCACCGCTACACACAATCATATGGACGCGAGCTACAGCAGATTAATCGTCTACTTGAAAATCAACTTGATTACTGAAACTGAAACAAAGTAAAGGATGCTTTGTAGAAGGCCAATATGCTCCCTAGAAAACTGACAGAGAAAAAAATGGGAGAATAGAGACATCGATTTCTGTTTACTGTGTGAGCAAATGGAGACGACTGAACAAAACTGTTTTTTAGGTGGGCATACGCTTGAAGCTCTTACCACACTTGCGGATATGGAGCCTAACATTATACTTCAATTTGCTTATGGCCTTAAAGGTCTTTAGCATGGGCCGGAGCACCTTTGAACTTGCCTCTTTTACTGGACTGGTAGCACTGGTCGGCTGTTTTCTAACTTATTTTTTCCTAATACTTTCCACTGATCTTCTATTTCGTCTTCTTTCTACAAGATGAGCACAAATGACCATATAGTCATCGAGTAATGCAACCATCAGTGGTTGCATATACTCCAACCCAAAAATTAGGGGATTCACATCTTCTAAATATTAAATCGATTGAATAGACTACCCAACAGAGAAAAATTCTTTAGGCCCATAGCAATGACCTATCCATGATTATCTTTGAAGCGACAATAATCTACATGTGTCCTACATTAGCATTCTTTACTCGACACTGAAAAGAAGTCATATACTGAGCAGTACAAGCAGTTAGGGTAGCCAGACGTACTTTTTTCAGAAGTTCGCACACTTTTTTTAGTCTATGTACTGCTTTCTACACAACACCTACAAAAGTTACAATAGTTTTTTAGCTTTTTGTACTTTTTTTTGTGTTAGACTTTTTAATAAAAAAAAAGTATTTTTTAGTCTAGAAAAAAAATAGTTTAAAACATTCCGATAAAATACATATTTACGACGCCGTTTTAGAGCCCATATGATAACTTTCTTTGCGACTTTTATTAATTTAAGATTGATAGAGTATTATATGTAATTTCGAAATTTATATATGATAAAATCAAATTGTCTAAAATTTCAACTACAGGTACGGTCACATTAAGGAAAATATCTGCCGGACGAATCCCAATCACTGTTTGGTTTGAAACATTTATTTTTTATTAATCGTTTTTAAAAATTTAAATATTAAAATATCTTAACATATTTTACACTATTATTTGTTCTTAAATCATTTTTCATGATATGTGAACGTAAAAGGAAATGTTTTCATAAAATGTTTATATAAAGTAGTGGTTACGCTTTTTGGGCCAATATTTGCCATACGGTAACGTTCTGGCTTTTTACAGGGTTTTGATTTAAAAAAACAACGTACTTTTTTATTAATTATACTGCTCATTATTCCTCAATGTACTTTCTTCTCAATTAAATATCTGTCTACCCTAAATTCAGTATACTGTCATAGTATTAACAACTGTACAATGCCACGTTTCAGCCGTTTCAGAATAAAAGGATTTTGAATCATTGCTGGTGGTAACAATACAATATAACATAGTTTTGTTCTAAAAATAAATTCCTTTTTTTTTGCTCCTTTCAAAAATTATTATACCATATTCGCCATTGTTTCTAGTTTTAAAAACTTTTATTCATATTACTTGTAGTTGAGCAATTTAAATAAATGTTATCTGATTAATACGAGTAAATATAATACTCGTATGTATTAAAAACAGAAAAACGATGATGACATACATAATTTTAGATGTGCTCACTGATGTGTAGTTTCATCAGTTTGATTGTCGCAAAATGTTTAATTTGTAAAATAATGAATATTACTTATACGTACGGTAGAACGCTTCAGGTAAAAAATCTTTTTTGGAAAATCATAGTAAAACCAATTTAAACGATTTTAACTATAATTTTTTATATACTACATTGTTAAGAAAATTGATTAATAAAAAATATATCCCAATTATAAATTTTATGTGTATTTTTAAAATATTTTTTTCTTCTTTTAATAATACATACAATGTAGTTTTGCCTTGACTTATAGCACAAGTATTGGCTAATTGTGTTTAAGCAGGTTAGAGAAAGTTTTAGCACGTAAAGAGAAAAAGTTGATTTGAAAAAACTGAATACATAGAGAATCTTCAGTAAAGTCCTACTGTAATTAGTTCAAAAGGTGACTTTTCTATTTTTGCTGGAAAAGAAATTTGATTTATTTTAAATTATTTTAATGAGAGCAGTTTTTGTAGCCTCTAAGCCTTGAACGCTTTTAGTGATGCAAAGTTTATCCGCTTAGTCGTTACAAATCTCCGTACTTTCATTGTGTCTTAGGTGTCTTTAGTTTTATAAACGCAAGTCACCGCAAAGACAACATTGATAAATATGACGAGCAAACATGACTAAGCAGGTGCATTTTAACTTTTTCTAAATTTTCTAACTTGTATTGTATTACTTTAACACGTTGGCTGCCAAAGCCTTTTTAGGATTTTGATCGTTCAGTAGCAATATCATTTAACAATTTTGGTTACCTGAGCCCAACAACTTATTTTTGTTATTTTTTGTTTCTTAGTGCCTAAAAATAAGTTGTGACTACTCGCGACTTTATTCCCACCAGAAGAAATAATTTTGATAAATTTATATTTTAACTGCGTTATTTTTGTACTGATTGATTGAATTTTTAATTTTAAGTTTATTATTTTTCTATATATTTTGTATATATTTTTTTTGCTCATAAATGAATTGATTTTTAAAAGATTTAATAAAAAGGCAAATTTAAAATTCCAAATTTTTTATTATCCAAAAAAATACTATTAAAAATACACAGCGGCCATGGGAAATGCATAAAAATATTCACCACAGGCCAGAGAATCCAAATTCTATGTAAAATTCCATATTCAAATGTAGGAAAATGTGCGACGTGGTCTCTGGATAACACTTAGGTGTCGCACGAAAATGTGCGACGTGGCCTCCGGATAACATTTAGGTGTCGCATGAAAACGTGCGACGTGGCAGCCAACGTGTTAAGGTAATACGTTCTTGTTAGAACGGATACCACTGTCAACAGTTTTGAAAAACCTTAATTTTGAAGAGGGTAAGGTTAGCATAACTGAAAGAATTTAAAAAAAGATTTACTAAAAGGTCTTCTACAAAAGTATTTCGGCGATAATAAATAACGTCACCCCAACAGGAAACATGAGGAAAAGGTTAAAAAAGCTTCAGGTTTTTTACATTACCCTTTACCTCAGATATACGGTAGCCCCGGCAATGTATAAGACAATTGTATCCTTGCTTTTGTTAGTTTCCGAAATTTTTTTAGTGGACAAAAAATTGCTATCAAACAATATCTAAGAAAAAATTTTCTTAAGAAAACTAATAACAAAATCGATTCAATAAGAAATTTGCTTTGAAATTTAAACAAAGCTTGGACATTTAGGAATACAATATATACAAATATGTATATTTGAAATAAGCAATAAAAAAATATGAATTAAATTCATTCTAAATTTTATTTTCTATACACTCGTTCATCCATATATACACATACATACACATGCATACATATATACACACATATTAGTGATAACGTCTACTTAAGTTGAATTATTATTTTTTTTTTTTTTTTTTTTTTAAAGAAATTCACAAATCCGAATCTATGTTCGTTCTCAATTTTAAAGCTTATAAAAGATAATAATTATTAATAAAACAAAACTAAATAATAAATAAAAAATTATAAGAAAAAAACTGAAAATATAAGCAACACTTTTTTATTTAAAGCAAAAAATTTGAAAAAACAAGCGGAAAAAGTATGAATTTAAAGCACGAGTAAGAATGATATTTCAATTCGTGTTATTTAAGAAAATAAAAATTAAAAAAAGTCAAAAAAGTTATCATAAATTAACAACAAAAAATTATATAAAAACTTAAAGAAATATTATTTTTCTTTGTATGCTGTATATCTGTGTATGTATGTGTGTGTGTGTGTATATATACATATTTGTATATTTGTATGAAAAACTATGTAATAAACATTTAAAAAACAATAAAAATATTTAAAGTCTATGTAAATTGCAATAGTATCCGTAAATATGCTCATACATGTACGTATAATCAATTATGAGAGAAAGAACGAATGTATGTACGTGTAAAAGGCTAAATGTATGTGATTGTAAAAGACTATTTATGTGTGTGTACTGTTCGTATGCAGTTTATTTTAGCATAAAGGAATTCAATGTGTGAGTATAAAACCGCCGTTCGTTCGTTCGTTCATTCGTTCGTTTATTTGAGTAATTCTCATTGTGATCATTTTAACAAATTGCTGTGATCGTTCGTATAATATTCATGCAGTAGCTGGAGATGCTTTACTGTTGGCTGGAATTTATACTATAATTAGTCGTGTTGTGCCTTCGCAAGTAAGTAGTGGGTTTACTTCTGGTCGTATCAAATAAAAAAATAAAAAGACTTTATAATCAAAAAAAAAGTAATAAAAGAAAATACTTTTTTGCTTATGGTATTCGAAAAAAATTCTAAGCAAATCAGTACGCTCTGGTCGATTCATAAAGTTAGATCGACTCGCTTTTATATATTGTGGGCAAAAACAAGAAGCCATCCATCATTCTTCCCTCCTTTTTATTCGCCATTGCAAAAAGTCGGGGGTAGATGGGGCAAACATTGAGTTAAATTTTAAATTAACTTTTTATTTTTTTAGTTTTCATTTTTAAGTTTTCACTAAAAAAAAGGTTTTAATTTACATATATAATTAACGAAACAAACGAAACAAAAAACGCGTTAAAATTGAAAAAAACTGTTTTTTAACTTTTAAGATAATATTTAAAAAAGTAAATATATATATATAATTTTTTTTAAGCAGAGTGTATGTTTGTGTTCTGTTTTAAACATAAAAAAGTGCTTTAATTTCTTTAATTAGTACTTTTTAAAATTTCTTAATTTTCATTTTTAATTAGGAGGTTATCTGAAAACACAAAAAAAATTTTAAAATTAAAATCCGTGCGGTATCTGTAAGGAAACGAAAATATACGTATACAAACGAGGGCTAACATGGAGCCCCTTTGGAAGCGGTAAGTTCAAAGTTATACATAAAATATTTTATATGATTTATTCAATAAATGTTGTTCAGCTATAAACATTCCAACATTTTTATGTGTTTGAAAATGTATTAAACTCTGTTTGCTAAAATTTTCAAAATTTTCTTCTCGTATTATTAAATTTTCTAAGAAATTGATTTTTTTATATCTGAAAGTTCTTTTGTGGTTTTACAAAGCTTTTAATTTATTTTTTTTTTTTACAAATACTTTTATGTAAAAAAATTAAATTTCGCTAAAAATTTTAATAGAATTTTTCTATAGAAGGAGTAACCTAATAAGGTTTGAATGTTTTATTTCCTATTTAAATTAATGTTTTTTTTCCACACAACCAACACCTTTAAAATTTTAAATATTTATAAAGCAGGAGAAACTCTGCCTGAAGACGCAAAATACTTTCACCTTACATATGACTATAAAAAAATAACTAAAAATAATAATTTTTATTTAAAAAGCCAAACTTCATTTTCTAAGCAAAATATCTGTAAAAACAAATTTTGCAAAAGAATGGCTACAAATTCATATTAAAATTCTTCATTTGAGCCTTTTTGTTTCTGTTGATTTTTTTTTTTTTTTTTTCATTTGTAATAATGTTTTTGTATTTAGCAAAAATTTGCAAAATACATTTTTGAATTTCATTAAAGAACCACCCTGTAGTCAGCCTAGAACCACATGTCTCTATCTGAATGCTCTTTTTCTAAAGACTACTGCACTAATTTAAATGTCGACAACTTTTCTTTTATGACCATTAGAGACAACAGTTCTAGTGTATTTCTGGTGACATTGTCAACGGACGCGTCAATAGGGTCACTAAAATGAACTAGTGAATCTTTGGTTCAAAAATCTTCATATGACCACAAAAGAACTATCTCATCAATAGATGATTACGTTGGCTGGGGTACACCTGGTCAGTAGTACTACTGACAATGTCACTAGTAAAGCACTAATATTTCATTACTGGCTCTTTCTGCAAGAAATTAACAAAATTTTATCTCAGATTTTAGCAAAGAAAGATTTTTCACTTTAATGTGATCTTCCTTTTTTCCTTATTTGTATTGGCAAAAGAGTTATTGTTTTATGGAATACCTTCTGCCATAGTTGACCTTAAATATGGCAGCAATTTGTATTAAAGTAAATATATAGTTTTGTTATATGGCCATTTTTCCGTAAAGTTTAAAAAATACCGTTCTTATCCTTTTCACAACTGGATAGCCTATCTTTAATGGTTAATTGGTTGTTCTAAATATATATATTTTTTTTTTTCTTATTAAAAAAGAAAATATCTTAAGATATTTTTTGTTTCCATCAATTAAATTTTTTTTCAAAGAAACACAAATTAAACTCTAATTAGTTTTAAATTTTATGTTTTCATAACCTTTTTAAAGTTGCTAAAAAGTGAAACAAATCACCTTTGAACTGATTTCCGTTTGGCTTGTTTGATGGTATATATGTATATGTGTATGTATATACATATATTTTTTCAATAAACCATATACATTCTCTTAAATTGTTATTTTCCATAGTTTCTCTTAATTACTCATATACTCTTTTGAAATATGAAAATCTATCTCTTTCTCTTAAATATAAAAATATCTTGATTTTACTACTCTTACGATTAGTGATAATAGCAATTGCTCTTATATTATAAATTATTTTAAAAAATAAATTACTCTTTATTTATTTAAAAAAAAAAAGTTCACATATGAAATTAATAATTTAGTTGTTGTTTAATCAATTTTTAATTTTATTTTAAATGTTTCTAATTATTATTATTATTTTTTTAATTTACTCCTCATTTTTAGGCTACTCTTTGCCGCTGTATTAGCTGGAGCATTAGTGGGAATCAATGCTGTAAGTATATACTTTATTTTATAAAATTCTTTACGAAAACTAAAATAATTTACAAGTAATGGTGTCAAGAATTATCTTGTCAATGTAATACCCTTAAATACAAAAATTATATAAATTACACAAGTACCTGGTGGCGAATTTGAACGATATTGTCACTATGATATTTAACATCGATGAATCGCCGTCACATATCAATATCAAGTCAAAATTCGTATGAAATTATTAATTTCATTGATGAATCCTCGTGACAATGACATAAACAAAGGGAGTTATGTATGGCTACGTCATTGAATGTCACCATACTAAAAAAAAGCTGAAATTTAGAAGTATTATCTGTTATGACTCAATCTCATGTTGAAATTTAACGACACTGTCTGTTATGAGTCTCCTATATACTGAACGATGCAGAACTTTGTCTGCTACATCTCCCCTTTAACGAATAAAGCACTAATTGTCGATGATATTGTCTGTTAGGGCTCACTAATATACGGACGCCCATTAGACAAAATCAACTTCTGTTATCTATGAAAATTTGGACACTTAGTTAAAAATGTCAGGTATGACATGAAAAAAAATTCATCGTTAGGCATACTTTACCATTGTCAGCAATAATTCACTATGAAATTCGCCACTGGGAAATTTTGTCACGCTTTTTATTTACCAAAATATGAATTTTAAAAAACTTTTGGCAATTAACTCAAAAATTGTCATCAAGAATGTGCTCTTTAAAATGTAAATCATCAATTTCTACGATCAGTGGTTTTAAAATGCATAAATGATTTAACCCATTCTAAGCAGCAGTGCCAATTTGAGAACACCTTGGTATTGATAAATTATAAAAATTTCTTGGAATTGTTTCATAAAACATTCACCTCTATTCTGCGTTTCGATTCGAATTAAAATTTTCTCCGTTTGCCAAATTCGGTATTTTGCGTTTCGATTCTATTGAGTTTCTTTCGATTCTACAATCATAGCTGTGACAGAGTGATAGAGATTAATTCGATTTTTGTTTTTTAGTCCAAAATGCATTATTTGGCTAACATTTTTATTATAATATTTATTTCTATTAAATACGAAATGAAAATATACAAAATTTAAGAAATTTTATAAAAATATAAATTATTGAACTCCTTTGCGTAAGCTTTCTGCTTTTTGAGTTTTTATTACAATTTGCCTATTTCATACGTTCCTATGCTTTAGAGAACATTATTGTCTTCGGCTTTTTTTAATACAAATATTCGCTTGAAGCTTAACTGAATGTGGAGACGTAATCGAAACGCAGAATAGGGGTGATTATGTTTTTTGATAGTGAAAAGTATAGTTATTAAATAGTATATGATATTAAATTTTTATTTTGTCATTAAATCGCACACTAAATCATGAACAATTACAACTCAAAATTTGTAAATGTCAGGACAGGCAAAAACTGTTTCTAATAACGTGGTTATAATTATATAATCAAATTGAGTTCCACATTAAAGTAAACCGTCTTAGAAGTCAATTTATTTAATTTTTTTTTAAATTTTGTGCAATAATTTTGCAAATAAGAGGTAATTTGAGTTGTGACTATTTACTTGAAAATTTAGTTGAATTTTTTCTATTCAGTAGTAGGTATTATATAAATTTGTGTGTCTTTAACTGGAGGTATGATTTTAACTTAACACTTTTTTCATTAATAGCGTCATAACTCGAAATAATACTATTTATCTGAAAGAAAACTGCTCAATTACTCAAAATCTCATTGTCACAACTAAAAATAGTACTCTTTAGTTGATAATGTACAAGCGTCACAAGTAACATTAAAACAAACATAACAAAATATTCTCATGTAAGGGAGATAATGATGCAAACGAAAATTTCGTGATCGTCAGAGATTTGATCTGTGACTTGATTTATGGAAAAAAAGTAATTTTGATAAATTTTGAGTTAAGACTGTTCAGGATTTAGTGTGCGAAATGCTTAAATTATTTTTCAAAAATTAATGTAAGAGGAAGTTACTCTCTGTTGCTAACTGGCATTGCAAGTCTTGCAGACGTAGCAAACCTAGCGTATTTGCAACATTTTGCTACGTCACAACAACAAATAACATTAATTTGCTATACAAAAAATCAGTTCATGTTTACTATACTTAAACAGCCATGAAGAGTCACAACTCAAAATATTCAAATGTTCAGCAGAGGCAAAAAACTGTTTTTAAAACATTGTTGTAAAATTAAATTGGTCGGTTATGAAGTTATGGTATGCCACCACTAACCGATCACAGGTTGCCCATAAGGTTGGTTTGTTACGTTGCAACTATGGCATTACAATAAGTAACGTCTAACTGAACACCTTCAGTTGATTATGTTTAAGCGACACAAGTAAGATACAGTATTTTACTAGTTAAATAATACAGATATTCAAACGAATTCTTTCTGGTGGTTAGAAATTTGGTCTGTGAATTAATTTATGTAAAAAAAGCGATTTTGATCAATTTTGAGTTGTGACTGTTCATGATTTAATGTGCGATATACCCACAACACTTAAGCCTGCTTTTATACGGTAGACACTTTCCAAACGATGTCGTGTAAAAAGTCATGTAGACAGGTCTAGGTGTAAAATAAATAAAATATCAAAAAATATTTCTTTTTACAAAATTTTCAAAAAATATTTATTATTTATTTGCTTTAATATTTTTAATTTTTCTAACGGTTATAAAGGGTGGGTTGATTTGAGGTTAGCAAGTAAATTGGCTTCAAAACACATTTTTTTCTGACAAATTCAGTTTTACTCATACCAATATAAAATAGAAATATGGGTATTGATAATGGAATATGATATCAGGCGAATGTCCACCTCCAGCACGTCGGCAGACGTCCGCTCTTTTCACAAAATTTTTAAGATAAAAAAACTTGTTGTTTGTTGCTGAAATTCAGAGCATATACTCGTATAGTATATATATTTTATATACCTTTGCTTTCTTGCGTTACTAATAATATACGATTAAGAAAATTTTCAAATTTTTCCTTGTCGCTTAGGTTTGGCTATTAATGGGATTCCTTGAAAATATTTTCTGTACTTTGGCTAAGTAATTTCAAAAACTGTGTACAATTTACCATCAAAATTAAACCTTTTTTGTCAACCACTTCAATATGAAAGTGAGACAAAAAATTCGCTATTTGTGTGGTCAATCAACCATAAATTTGATTCCTTTAAAACTGTAATTTTATTATATGTACATATCGGTCAATTTACTTCAATAGCGATATAACCCAAAAAATATGATTTTTTAGCTAAGCATTCAAAAATATGAGGAATATTATGATTTATGCTTTGTCCAAAATTCTGTGGTTTGTCCAAAATTAAGAGCACAGCTTTACCGAAAAATTTTGAGTTATGACACTATTGAAGTAAATGAACGATATGTATGTAATTTGGCATGTAGAAAGATAGTTTTCATTTGGACGTCACTTAACATAGTGCTAAAGCTATAACCGTAGTCACATTTTAAGCACATTTACTTTTATCGATTACTAGTGACATCACCATAAACTGCTGTTGTTAATGTGTTCCTATGTTGTAAAATGAAAAAAAAATTTAAGCATATTTATCTAGCAATGGCAAAATATTGCAATTCGATTGATATCTATGGTTAAGATTATGGTTAAGGAGTTATGGTATGTCACCAATAATCAAATACAGTGTTGGTTATAAAGTTCGTTTTGAGCAGCTGTTTATTGTTATGGCAATGGAGTTATGGTATGTTACCAATATTAAGAAGCGAAAAAAAAGAACGAAGTTGAAATACCTGGATCTGAGAGGCGCTATCGAATAGAACAAAGATCTATTTTTCGAATTTTCGAAGCACCTTGAGTTACGGGTAAAAACCTGGTTTTCCGGAACTCCGTGCACTTAAAAGCTAATAAATTCGATGAATATTACCTGATTTTAAGTTTTTTACAAGATTTTTAAAGAGAAGCAGGCCTTTTCAATGATATACAGTGTTGGAATAAATAATAGGGACACTTTATTTTTTTACAATATGTCATAAAATTTGATGTATTGAAGTCTTTTGATGGAGAGTAATCCTCATATGTAGCGAAAATTGTTCAGACTATGAAGTGCTCTAAAACTAAAGTAATTAATGCGATCCAGTGAAAGAAAACTGCAGAGACTATGGGAAGAAAGCGTGGAACAACTGTCGGTTTTGATCAACTTTTAAGACGTATATCAAAGATTAATCCCTTCAAGTCATAAAAAGCCCCAAAAATGAACTTTGAATAGGAAATAATGTTATGAAAATAGACTTATGGGTAAGAAACCTCGAAGAGTCTACTACACTTGTGGGGCAGAACTCTTTTTTGGACTGGGAAGGGGTGCCTAGAAGGGCATACTCAACGAAAATGAGGATAGTGAGAGGCAGGTACTCTTCTCTGGCCGTACGGGTCTGAGACAGTCTAAGCTTTTGTTGTGTAACTATGACAGAAGAAAATTTTAATCCTTCATAAGAATGTCCAGAGACGGCTTGAGGATACTGACCGGGCGTTTGACTGGTCATTGCAGGATAAATGGATATATGAATAAAATGGAAATAGTCTCAAATCCAATGTGCAGATTCTGTTATGAGGAAATTGAATTGAATGTCAAGCTTCGGCGGATTTAGTGGGAATATCAACAACAGATGTACCAACTTAACAAAAAAAAAAAACTCAAATCGGAACAATGGGATCGCCACACAGGGTTATTCCTGAAACTTTTTGATCAAGGTAGTATATTTACTGAGATGACATCATTAACTGATGCATTTAACGTCTCGCCATAAATTGTACAAAAGAATCCCTTTTTGCACCAAACTTAACCCTATAAAGTTTTTTTATATATGTATTATATTTGAAAACTGCACCAAGTTTGTTTAAAACGATCCATCAAATGCCAAACAAAATGATAACCAAAAAGCGGTCAAAATATTACTATTTTATTATGTAGGTGCATGGGTTAAATAGTATTTGGAAAAAAAATTGGTTTTATTAATATTTAACCACTCTACTAAATATTGTCAAAATTAGTCAATACTTGACCTAACTGCTACACACATTTTTCTTTTTAAATTGTAAAATAAAATTGTAATTCTTATAAAATCGTTTTAAAATATACCCTGTTTTATAAAACTTATAAGTTTAAATCTAATTTTAACTCTGATGAAAATCTAAATAATTATGAATTTCTAATTTAAAGCAATTTTGGAAAACTGCCGATACTGGAGCTATTTATAACTCTGCCAAACATTATAGACCCGAAGTCGAAGCTCCTAGAAATCCTATTGACGAAAGTTATGCTATATTAGATAGTGCTACTACAACCTATACTGGTCAAGTTCCTTCGAATTGTACTGGCGGTACAGTTGGTTGCATACCGAAATGTTTTGCCGAGAAAGGTAATCGTGGTCTTCAAGGGCCGATTGGTGCACCTGGTCCTAAAGGTATGCCTGGTTATCCCGGTCCTGAGGGTCCACCAGGAGATAAAGGTCAAAAAGGTGATCCTGGTCCAGAAGGTCCAAGAGGTTTAAAAGGTGAACGCGGTATAGCGGGTATCCCCGGTATGGCTGGTGTGCCCGGTATTCAAGGTATTGCTGGTAATCCTGGTGCTCCTGGTATTCCTGGTAAAGATGGTTGCGATGGTGAAAAGGGTTTGCCCGGTGTTACTGGTCTTAGCGGTATGACTGGTCCTCGTGGTTATCCTGGTCAACCTGGTGCTAAGGGTGAAAAGGGTGAACCGGCAAAAGAAAACGGAGATTATGCAAAAGGTGAAAAGGGAGAACCTGGTTTTGCTGGTCGTTCTGGTAACCCCGGTCCTGAGGGTCCCACTGGTCCTAAAGGTGATCGCGGTGATACGGGTCCTTACGGTCCTCCTGGTCAACGTGGTGATCGTGGTCAGAAGGGTGAAAAGGGCGCTCCATGCTTTGCTCGTCCACAACCCGGCAAGAAAGGAGAAAAGGGTGAAAAAGGTGAGGCTGGTGGCGCAAAGCCATTTAGGGGAGGAAAAGACACTTATACCGGTCAAAAGGGAGATCGTGGTGAGAAAGGTGAAACTGGTCCCCCAGGTGAAAAAGGTGATATTGGTTTTCCAGGCGAACCCGGTCGTGATGGCATGAAAGGTGAAAAAGGTCTACCTGGTCCTTCCGGTGATAGAGTAAGTCAAACTAGAGGAGACTAAATTAAAAGGAAAAATATGACTGATGTTTAATTTTTGTTTAGGGTCGTCAAGGTAGTTACGGTCCCCCCGGTCCATCTGGTCAAAAAGGTGATCGCGGTGAAACTGGTTTGAATGGCTTACCTGGTAAGCCTGGTCAAAAAGGCGAACCTGGACGTCCCGGTTCTCCTGGTGAACGTGGTCTTGTTGGTCCTCCTGGTCCACCCGGCGGTGGTCGTGGATCTCCTGGTGCTCCAGGTCCTAAAGGTCCACGTGGTTACACTGGACCTCCAGGTCCTAAAGGTTTAGATGGTTTCGATGGTCCTCCTGGTCCCCAGGGTTTGCCTGGTGCTAAAGGTGGTCCCGGTGTTCCCGGTCATAACGGTGTAGAAGGTCCTCCCGGTGAGAAAGGTGAAAAAGGTAATAGAGGCCGTGATGGATCAATCGGTCCTGTAGGTCCAATGGGTCACACAGGACCTCCAGGTCCTGAAGGTCAAAAAGGTGAACCTGGTCTTCCCGGCTATGGAGAAAGAGGAATTAAGGGTGATGATGGCATTCCTGGGTAAATAATTTTTTTTTTCTTTTTTATTTATATCAATTAAGTTTATGAAATTATGTGTAACTTCCAGAACTCCTGGTGCAAAGGGTCAAAAGGGTGAACGAGGTTTCCCCGGTAATGTTGGTGCTCCTGGTGATTCGAAATTCGGTCGTCCTGGTACTCCCGGTCGTGTTGGTGCCCCTGGCCAGAAAGGTGATGCTGGTCGCCCAGGTACCCCTGGTCAAAAGGGTGATATGGGTCCTAAGGGTGATGCTGGCGGTAAATGTTCAAGTTGTCCTTATGGACAAAAAGGTGACAAAGGCGACCGAGGTGCTAATGGCGCTCCTGGTCTACCTGGTCTTCGCGGTCCACCCGGCGAACGTGGTTATCCTGGTGAACGAGGTGCTGATGGTATTGCTGGTCCACCTGGTCTTCCTGGTGACAAAGGTAAAGATGGTCTGCCTGGTGCCCCAGGACCTTATGGTATCCCTGGTAAAGACGCCATACTTGATATGAATTTGATGGAGGTAATCAAGGGTCAAAAAGGTGAACGTGGTTATCCTGGACACCAAGGTGTTAAGGGTGAACGCGGTGAAAGTGGTACTCCTGGATACCCCGGAGAAAAAGGCGAAATGGGCGACAAAGGTGACAAGGGCTTAATGGGACCTCCTGGTTCCGATGGCGCACCCGGTACTCCTGGCAGGGATGGTCTTGATGGCATGCCAGGTCAAAGCATTAAAGGTGATACTGGTCGTGCTGGTTTTGATGGCGCTAAAGGTGATAAAGGTTTTTCTGGACCTCAAGGCGAAAAAGGTGAACCTGGTTCCTGTGAAGTTGATTACCTACAAATTCCAGCTAAAGGTAATAAGGGTGACCGTGGGTTGCAGGGTAATCCCGGTCCACAAGGCCCTCAAGGACCTAAAGGTGATGCTGGCAGACCTGGAGAGAAAGGTGATCGTGGACCACAAGGCCCCGTTGGTCCCACTGGTGCTCGTGGTTTGACTGGCCCTCGTGGTGAAAAAGGTAATCAGGGTCCAATTGGTGCTCCCGGTAATCCTGGAAAAGATGGATTGAATGGTCCCCCTGGCAGAACCGGTGCTCCTGGTCAAAAGGGTGAAATGGGTATTGCTGGTGTAGGTCCCCGTGGTCCTCCAGGTCGTCCTGGCTTACCCGGTGACAAAGGTGAACGTGGTCCTACTGGTCCATACGGTCCTCCCGGCAAAGATGGTGCACCTGGTTATCCTGGTGAAAAGGGTGACGCTGGTTATCCCGGTGCTCCTGGTTTACCTGGTCTCGATGGTGCAAAGGGTGATTTAGGTCCAATTGGTCCACCTGGACCTCAGGGTCCTCCCGGTAAGCCTGGTGTCGATGGCGTACAAGGTCGTGATGGTGCAAAGGGTGAACCCGGTAATCCTGGTTTGGTTGGAATGCCTGGTTTGAAAGGTGAACGTGGTGCCCCTGGTAATGATGGTCCTAAAGGCTTCCCCGGTGTAACTGGCCAACCTGGAAAACGTGGACCTCCCGGCCCAGCTGGTATTCCCGGTAAGACAGACATTATCATATTTTTGCTTGTTAACGATCAATGTTGTCTAATTATTTCTTTTATTCGACAATTTATATTTCTGCGGCAGGTGCTAAGGGTGATCGTGGTGAACGTGGTTTAACAGGTAGAGATGGTTTGACTGGTCCTCGTGGACCACCTGGCCCTCCTGGCTTAATGGGTATTAAAGGTGATATGGGTCCTGTTGGCCCACCCGGAGCTGACGGTCTTCCAGGCATAGATGGCGAAAAAGGTGATCGTGGTTTCACAGGTGATGTTGGTCCACGAGGTGAACCAGGTGATGCTGCTGAAAAGGGTCAAAAGGGTGAACCTGGCGCGCCTGGCTTACGAGGTGAAGATGGTATTCCCGGTGCTCCAGGCCCGCAAGGTGAAAAAGGCGTTGCTGGTATTGCTTTACATGGACGTCCTGGCGCTCCTGGTGAAAAGGGTGATCGTGGTCGTGATGGCATCAATGGACGTGATGGCGCTCCTGGTCCAAAGGGTGATCAAGGTTTAACTGGTCTGATGGGTGCAAAGGGTGCTAAAGGTGAAATGGGACTTCCTGGTATTCCCGGAGCTCCAGGTATGGATGGCAAGCCTGGTGAGGTTGGTGCTCCTGGTCCAGTTGGTTACATGGGTCCTAAAGGTGACAAGGGTGAACGTGGTTATCCTGGTATTAACGGCGCCAAGGGTGACAAAGGTGATCAAGGATTACCAGGTTTCGAAGGAGCTCCTGGACCTAAAGGTGAACGTGGTTTGACTGGTCCTCCTGGCTTAGATGCTAAACCATTTACCATCAAGGGTGATAAGGGTGAAATGGGTGAAGCTGGTTTAATTGGCTTGCCTGGTCCAATGGGTCTTAAAGGTAATCAAGGTGCACCCGGTTTCGATGGTCCTAAAGGTGACCGTGGTTTGACTGGTCCTCCTGGTGCTCCCGGTTTGAATGGTGTTCCTGGTGCGAAAGGTGATATGGGTCATAGAGGCGAGCCTGGTCCTGCAGGCTTAACAATTAAAGGCGAAAAAGGTTTACCTGGTCGCACTGGTAAAAATGGACGAGAAGGTAAGTAACTGAAAAAATTTATCCTGTAAATGATTTTGAAGGAAATTATATTGTTACTTTTTAGGCGCCCCTGGTCCTGCTGGTCTTAAGGGTGATAAAGGTTTGCCTGGTCTTCCTGGTACTCCCGGTGCAATGGGACCCCCCGGTTTGCCTGGTCCTCAAGGTCCTAAAGGCGATCGTGGTCCAATGGGGGCACCTGGCAGGGATGGTCATGATGGTATGCCTGGTGTACAAGGTATTAAAGGTGATATGGGTTACCCTGGTCCTAAAGGTGAAATGGGTCCCCCTGGCTTCCAAGGTCAAAAGGGTGAAAAGGGTGAACTAGGCTTTACTGGTGCTCCTGGTCTGCCCGGCCGCCCTGGTCCAAAGGGTGACATGGGTATGAATGGTCTTGATGGCTTACCCGGTCCTATCGGTGCTCCTGGTGAAAAAGGTTACCCTGGCCCAGCCGGTATCAATGGTCGCGATGGCAAACCTGGTGCTAAAGGTGACAAGGGTGAACCCGGTATGGTACCACCTCCTGGTCCGAAGGGTGAACCTGGCTACCCTGGTAGAGATGGCCAAAAGGGCGAACGTGGTCCTCCTGGTCCACGTGGTTTGATTGGTTTGCAAGGTGAACGAGGTGAAAAGGGTGATCAAGGTCTAATCGGTTTAACTGGTGCTACTGGTCGTCCTGGTCCTAAAGGTGATCAAGGTCTACCTGGTCCAATGGGTCGTGAAGGTGTTCCTGGTGCTCTTGGTCCCAAAGGTGAACCTGGTCTGGCTTGTACCGCTGCTCAAGACTATCTTACTGGCATTTTATTGGTTAAACACAGTCAATCCGAAGAAGTACCTCGCTGCGAACCAGGTCATATTGAATTATGGACTGGTTATTCTCTCCTCTACGTTGATGGCAATGATTATGCCCATAATCAAGACTTAGGATCTCCTGGTTCTTGCGTACGTCGCTTCTCTACACTACCAGTACTTTCTTGTGGAGCCAACAATATCTGCAACTATGCTTCCAGAAATGACAAATCATTCTGGTTAACCACATCAGCACCTTTACCTATGACGCCTGTGCCAGCCAGTGATGTTAGCAATTACATTTCCCGTTGTACCGTATGTGAGGCTCCATCAAATGTTATATCCGTACACAGTCAATCTCTAGACATTCCAAATTGTCCAAATGGTTGGGAAAGTCTCTGGATCGGCTACAGTTTCATTATGGTAAGAAGCATATCAAGAAATCATTACGCATACACTTAATCTTCTCTTTTACTTTACGCAGCACACTGCCGTAGGTAATGGAGGTGGTGGTCAAGATTTGTCCTCACCTGGTTCTTGCTTACAAGATTTCCGCACAACACCTTTCATTGAGTGTAACGGTGGCAAGGGTCACTGTCACTTCTACGAAACCATGTCCAGTTTCTGGATGGTTACTGTGGAAGAAAGCCAACAATTCAGAAGACCTGCCATGGAGACCCTTAAAGCTGGTAGTCTGCTACAAAAGGTCTCAAGATGTCAAGTCTGCATTAAAAACTCATCATAGAGTTTAACACAATAATAATACCAACAATTAGCAGACATAATAAAAACAAAAAATCTAGTTTTTCCCACCCCATTTGTTTTTTCTCTACTTATTACACACTCAGTCTATTAGTAGCCTACGTTTTTTTTTTTACTTTTTCCACCCAGTGTTATAAGTAAACCAAATGTAATATTTTTCCAATTTTCTTACACTGATGCAAGTTCAATTAATGACGTTTTTTTTAAATTTATAAAACACAAAAAATATATACTTTTTAAGAAACAACAAAAAAAATTAAAAGATAAATAAATAAAAATATTTAATGTTTTATAATAATTATAAATAAATAATCATAAATAATAAGTAAACGAATACCAAAAATAATTGAAATTCGCTTCAATTAAGCATTTCATAAAACAACCAAACTGCGTGAAATAAATTTACAAAAAAAAAAGAAAAAAAATAGGAACCTTAACAACAGCAAAAAAACAACATTCTTTTATCTGCCATTTAAACGGATTTTTTTAATTCTTTTTTAATACGTTTTTTATAAATAAATGTTATGTTTAGTGTTTAAACTTAAGTAACAAATGAAAAATATACAATAAATAATAATAAAACAAAAACCTGCATTCATTTCATTATTTGTTTCCTAATTAAAATATTACATATCCAAGCTTTACAAATCTGTGAAATGTGCATTCAGGAACTGTAACGGTATTTTAGCATTCTTATAGAACTCTTTTTAAAAGTCAATTTTAATCACTGTCCTGTCTCTCGACCTTTCGTTCACCGAGCTTTATGAGGTTTCACTCTAAACAGGGATAGAAGGTGATTGTGGTCCACAAAGCCCCGTTGGTCCTACTGGTGCTCGTAGTATGACCGACTCTCGTGGTAAAAAAAGGCAATCAGAGTCCAATTAGTGTTCCTGGTACAAGTGTGAAATAGGTATTGCTGGTGTAGGTCCTTGTGGTCATCCCCCGTTCGTTCTGACTTTTCCGGTGATAAACGTAAACGCGATGCAATTGATCCATATGGTCCACCTGATTATCCTGGTGGTTTGAGTCCAATTAGTATGCCAGGTCCTCAGGGTCATCCTAGTAAGCCTAGATAGTTACCCGCTAGCTTTACTCTTCCAGAAATTAAATAATTTCAAGCATCAATTTGGCGAGAGCAAAATTTGATTTATACCACCTTTCTCAGAGTTCGCACGATACGAATATTTATAAATGGAATTTCATCCAATTGGTTTAAGACAAATTCAGGAGAGTCGAAAGGCTCTGTTCTATTTCCTACTTTATTTGCATTTATGGTAGTACAGAGAGAAACAACACAGAAATATTATTTGTAAATGAATATTATTTTTTCTATGGCACATTTTCTCTTAAGCAAAATTTCTATTTAATGAAACAATTATAAAAAATCAGTATTCTTATGAAACATTTTTAATTTTTATTATCAATGCTTAGTGGTTGACTACTTGTTTTATTTTCTATAATTTACATTACAGATGGTATAAACTAATAATAAATAAAAAAAATAAAATAAAAATAGATAAAAATGTAAATTAATAAAATAAAAAAAAAACATTTATATAGCACTTTTAGTTACACTTAAAAAAGTTATATTTGGAGGTAATATATAAAATAAAGATAGATTTGATAAATTAAAACATAATTGAGAACAAAAATAAATAAATATTGAAAATAAATTATATCGAAATAAATATGATATTAAAACAATAATTTACAAGTCTACAATTCATCAGCCAAATGATGAATATTTTGTAGGTGATCACCATAATCGGTGGCCTCACTACCTACAAATGTTTCATAATTATTTAATATTTCTAGATAAGATAAACGATCGTCATGATCTTCATCGGTAGATACAAATAAATGAGCGACTTCATCTGTAGCTACAACATCATTGCTGGGAATAATCCAACTAAGTACCTCATTGCCAGCCAATACTCCATCACTATTCAAATCGTAATCCTTACCGAAACGTTCCTTTTCGGAAATTAACCATTCTTTGTCATGGTGTTCTGCAGTCTCACCAACAAATTCCTTAAAATCAATTTTACCATCATTGTTCTTGTCTTTATCACGCATTGTTTGTTCTAAAACAACGGGCAACATTTGAGGGTGTTCTTCGGGATTTTGAAATAGTACGAATTCTTCGGAATTTAACATGCCATCCTTATTCAAATCAGCGGCTTCAAACATTTCCTTATCGTCTTTTATCATTTTCTGTTCCTCATCATAACTGTCAAAATCAATTACTTCTTTTTTGTAATTTTCATCTTCCATAGCGTAAACATCCAAGAGATATTCTTTCCAAGTCACTTGATCATTATTATCTTGATCCATTTCTTCAAAACGATCAGCTGCCTCTTCCTCAGCAAGTTTTCTAAGAAATTTTTTTTTAAAAATCGAATATTTGATTTTCGTTTTTTTGTGTTACAAACGTATGTAGGAAGTTTTGGATGTAAATGAAAGATTCATGCACTTTTTTGTATAAAATTAAGCGAAACAATAATAATAATAATAATATTGATTTTGTGTGTGTGAACGCAATTGATAACTTATTTAAATTTAATTTTGAAAACAATAAATCCAAGATTTAATGTCGTTTACGTCATTGTTATTAAATATGTATCTAATTGAAATTGTCAGATCTGAAAATAATATACGTAATTGTATAAATGAACTACTTTTTGCATAATAACTCCGTTTTAGAAAAAGTATTGAATCTTTATAAGGAACCTTAAAACAAGCAGGCATTATTAAACTTAAGTGTGCGACAAAAGAACAATTTTTGTATTTGTGTTGAAGCATAAATTAAAAAAAGCTGCTTACTAAGGAATAATAATAATAATAATAATAAATGCTAGTGACAGATGAGAGAGCATAATGAAAAACACAAATACAACAACTCACTTAAAAGACCTTAATATCCAGGCTTTCAGCTCATGACGATCAATGAATTGATCATTATTTAAATCCATCATACGTATTAATATAGACAAACGTTTCTTAGATTCTTCTGGAGATAAAGTATCAAATTCTTGTGCTTCCTTGACATTACCTGAAACATAAATTAAATAAATTTGTAAAATTTCATATTTTATTATACAGTGGCTCAAACGTATAATTGGACACTAGGTATAAAATTATTCAAATGGCGCTTTTTTCGTTTCAATGAAAATAGCTTTAATAAATTTTGATGCAGGGTTATAGATTATTAAAAAAGCTTTAAAACAATGTATAATACTTAGCATGTTTTAATAAAAACCGTTTTTAAAATGAGAAATCAAAATAAAACTAACAAATGCATAATTGGACACATGATGTTGATAAAGATTTATTGTTGTAAAACGGTTCCTTGGACCGTTACTTTTTCTGCTAAGTAAATACATGTCTGTTCAAATACAAATGATGAATCATTATGAAAGTGCAGTGTTAAAAGTGCGGATCAGAATTGCAATGGATCAAAGAAAACAACAAACAACTTTGGAAACACGGCATTTAATTATAAGATTACACGGCGAGGATAAATCAGTGCGTCAAATCAGTGAAATTGTTGACCGATGCTCGTCCACAGTTCATGCTACCATTCAAAGGTATCAGCAAAATTTTCAAGAAAATAAAAGTCGTATTGGTCAAGGGAAGAAATTAAATGATTATGGTGAGCGGTTGATTTTGAGGGAAATTAAAGCAAAACCATTCACCACAGCGATTGAATTGAAGAATATGGTTAAATCCAATTTGAAAAAAGATGTTTGTGCCGAGAACATTTGAAACGTGTTAAGGAAGAATGATTTACATGGACGAATAGCCAGAAAAAAGCCCTATATCAGTAAAAAAAATAAAATTGCACGGTTGAAATTTTGTGAGGAATATTTATTAAAAGATTCTGACTTTTGGAACACGTTAATTTTGCAAAAACTTGTTTAATTTAATTGTTTTTAACCTTTTAATTTGTTATATGTAGGTACTCTTTACTGATCAGAGTAAATTTAATTTGCATGGATCAGATGGAAAGCAGTACGTTTGGCGTAAGCCAAATACTGAGTTTTTGCCTAATAACACTCAGGCTACGGTCAAACATGTGGGAGGTTCGGTAATGGTGTGAGGATGTGTTTCCAGTGCAGGAGTAGGGAACATTCATTTTATAAAGGGTAAAATGAATCGATTCCAATATTTAGACATTTTAAAGCAAAATGTGAAGCAAAGTGCCGATAAATTAAAGATATTGGACACATTTGCTTTCTAACAGGACAACGATCCCAAGCACACTTCACACGTGGCGAAAATGTGGCTTATACATAATTGTCCAAAATTATTGCAAGCACTGGCACAGTCGCCGGATCTCAACATTATTGAGCATGTTTGGGAAGAACTTGCCCGTAAGCTCTATAAATCGACTTTCCACACAGTGGAGCAGTTGAAGGAGGGAATGAGACGCGAGTGGAACAATACTACTTCGGAATTTTGCGCCAATCTCGTGCAGTCGATGCCCCGACGTTTGGAAACAGTAATAAAAGCAAAGGGTTTTGCTTCCAAGTACTAATACGGTAAAAAATATTTAACTGTCCAATTATGCGTTTGTGATGAAATTTGTTAGTTTTATTTTTTTTTTTTCTTATTTTAAAAATAGCTTTGAATAAAACATGCTAAGTATTATACATTGTTTTAAAGCTTTTTTAATATTCTATAACCCTGCATCAAAATTTTTTAGAATTAATTTCATTGATATAAAAAATCGCCATTTGAATAGTCTCATACCTAGTGTCCAATTATACGTTTGAGCCACTGTATGTTTTTATTGTTACTCACCAATAATTGCTTCATGATCAAACTCTACATTATGTTCACCATTTTCATGATGATGAGCATCTCTGGCCTGATAAATCCCATCCTTGAGTCGTTCTTTACTGGTGTGTTTTTCATGTTTATGTGGAGTTATGCCAGCATATGCTGGCATTGTTGTAGCCAACAAAATAAAAGCTGTACCAAACAGCAAAATAAGTAGTTTAGCCATTTTATATGATTTTTTTCTCTATTAACAATTAATTATTAACAAAAATCCGTCCGTTAATATTATGGGAATTGTGTGTCAGACAGCAATGTGTTTTTACTAAATTCTGTTCGCCAAAAGTTTTCTGAGTCAATTTTCTTTTCTTTTTTATGTAGATGAAGAAGGTGTGTTTTCCACTGTACAGCTGTTTTTTAATTATTTCTTATTTTATCAAAAATTATATTATGTTAGGCTATAAAATGTGTATCGTCGTCAAACAATTTTATGTAGAAGAGGATGTTTGCACAAGTGTATCTACAAAAAAATGTATGTTTATTCTTTATGTTTTCTTTTACTATTCACTCTTGCAGCACACTAGTTTACTTCTTTCCGATTACAGCTCTTTTCAACAACTGAAATTAAAAAAAAAAAATATGAAAAATTTAAAAAGAAAAATTCTTGTATTCTGCTTATGTGGATGCTGAGAGCAGTATATCTTTTTATACCACGTCATTTTTTAGTACACATGTAGAAGAGATCTACTATATTAGAACTTATTTATTGATGATGTTTCATATTTAATTTGCCCCCAAAGAAATGAACTCAATTGACCTCTTGCAATACACAGCATAAACATTGAAAGGTGATCGTGGACCACAAGGCCCTGTTGGTCCCACTGGTGCTCGTGGTTTGACCGGCCCTCGTGGTTTGACCGGCCCTCGTGCTGAAAAAGGAAATCAGGGACCAATTGGTACTTCCGGTAATCCTAAAAAATATGGATTGAATGGTCCCCCTGGCAGAACCGGTGCTCCTGGTTAAAAGGGTGAAATGGATATTGCTGGTGTAGGTCCCCGCGGTCCTCCAGGTCGTCCTGGCTTACCTGGTGACAAAGGTGAACGTGGTCCTACTGGTCCATACGGTCCTCCCTGCAAAGTTGGTGCACCTGGTTATCCTGGTAAAAAAGGTGACGCTGGTTACCCCGGTGCACCTGGTTTACCTGGTCTCGATGGTGCAAGGGGTGACTTAGATCCAATTGGTCCAACTGGCCCTCGGGGTCCTCCCGGTAAACCTGGTGTCGATGGCGTGCAAGGTCGTGATAGTGCAAAAGGGGAACCCGGTAATCCTGGTTTGACTGGTATGTCTGGTTTGAAAGGTGAACGTGGTGCCCCTGGTAATGATGTTCCTAAAGACTTTCCCGGTGTAACTGGTCAACCTGGAAAACATGGACTTTCCGGCCCAGCTGGAATACAGTAAGACAGACATCATCATATTTTTGCTTGTTAACAATCAATGTTGTCTAATTATTTCTTTTATTCGACAATTTATAATCCTGCGGCAGGTACTAAGGGTGATCGTGATGAGCGTGGTTTAATAGTTAGAGATGGTTTGACTGGTCCTCGTGGACCCCCTGTCCCTCCTGGTTTAATGGGTATTAAAAGTGATATGGGTCCTGTTGGCCCACCCGGGGCTGACGGTCTTTTAGGCATAGATGGCGAGAAAGGTGATCGTGGTTTTACAGGTGATGTTGGCCCGCGAGGTGAACCAGATGATGCTGCTGAAAAGGGTCAATAGGGTGACCCTGGCGCTCCTGGCTTACGAGGTAAAGATGGTATTCTCGGTGCCCCAGGGCCGCAAGGTGAAAAAGGCTTTGCTGGTATTGCTTTACAAGGACGTCCTGGCGCCCCTGGTGAAAAGGGTCTTGATAGCATCTATGGACGCGATGGCGCTCCCGTTCCAAAGTGTGATTAAGGTTTAACTGGTCTGATGGGTGCAAAGGGTACTAAAGGTGAAATGAGTCTTCCTGGCATTCCCGGAGCACCAGGTATGGATGGCAAGCCTGGTGAGGTTGGTGCTCCTGGTACAGTTGGCAAGGTGACAAGGGTGAGGTTATCCTGGTATTAACGGCGCCAAGGCTGACAAAGGTGATCAAGGATTACCAGGTTTCGAAGGAGCTCCTGGTCCTAAGGGTGAACGCGGTTTGTCTGGTCCTCCTGGCTTAGATGCTAAGCCATTTACCATCAAGGGTGATAATGGTGAAATGGGTGAAGCTGGTTTTATTGGCTTGGTTGGTCCAATGGGCCTTAAAGGTCCTAAAGATGACCGTAGTTTGACTGGTCCTCCTGGTGCTCCCGGATTGAATGGTTTTCCTGGTCCTGCAAGCTTAACAATTAAAGGCGAAAAAGGTTTACCTGGTCGCACTGGTAAAAATGGACGAGAAGGTAAGTAACTGAAAAAATTTATCCTGTAAATGATTTTAAAGGAAATTATATTGTTACTTTTTAGGCGCCCCTGGTCCTGCTGGTCTTAAGGGTGAAAAAGGTTTGCCTGGTCTTCCTGGTACTCCCGGTGCAATGGGACCCCCCGGTTTGCCTGGTCCTCAAGGTCCTAAAGCTGATTGTGGTCCAATGGTGGCACCTAGTGGAGATGGTCATGATGGTATGCCTGGTGTATAAGGTATTAAGGGTGATATGAGTCAACCTGGTCCTAAAGGTGAAATGGGTCCCCCTGGCTTCCAAGGTCAAAAGGCTTAACTAGGCTTTACTGTTGCTCCTGGTCTGCCCGGGCGCCCTGGTCCAAGGGGTGATATGGGTATGAATGGTTTTGATGGCTTACACGGTCCTATCGGTGCTTCTGGTGAAAAAGTTTACCCTGGCCCAGCCGGTATCAATGGTCGCGATGGCAAACCTGGTTCTAAAGGTGACAACGGTGAACACGGTATGGTACCACCTCCTGGTCCGAAGGGTGAACCTGGCTACCCTGGTAGAGATAGTCAAAAGGGCGAACGTGGTCCTCCTGGACTACGTGGTTTGATTGGTTTGCAAGGTGAACGAAGTGAAAAGGGTGATCAAAATCTAATCGGTTTAACTGGTGCTACTGGTTGTTCTGGTTCTAAAGGTGAACCTAGTCTGGATTTTACCGCTGCTCAAGACTATCTTACTGGCATTTTATTGGTTAAACACAGTCAAGCCGAAGAAGTACCTCGCTGCGAACCAGGTCATATTGAATTATGGACTGGTTATTCTCTCCTCTACGTTGATGGCAATGATTATATGCATAATCAAGGCTTAGGATCTCCTGGCTCTTGGCGTACGTCGCTTCTCTACACTACGAGTACTTTCTTGTGGAGCCAACAATATCTGCAACTATGCTTCCAGAAATGACACATCATTCTGGTTAACCACATCAGCATCTTTACCTTTATGATGCCTGTGCCAGCCAGTAATGTTAGCAATTACATTTCCCGTTGTACCGTATGTAAGGCTCCATCAAATGTTATATCCGTACACAGTCAATCTCTAGACATTCCAAATTGTCCAAATGTTTGGGAAAGTCTCTGGATCGGATACAGTTACAGTTATGGTAAGAAGCACATCAAGAAATCATTACGCATTCTCTTTTACTTTACGCAGCACACTGCCATAGGTAATGGAGGTGGTGGTCAAGATTTGTCCTCACCTGGTTCCTGCTTACAAGACCTTTCATGGAGTGTAACGGTGGCAAGGGTCACTGTCACTTCTACGAAACCATGTCCAGTTTCTGGATGATTACTGTGGAAGAAAGCCAACAATTCAGAAGACCTGCCATGGAGACCCTTAAAGCTGGTAGTCTGCTACAAAAGGTCTCAAGATGTCAAGTCTGCATTAAAAACTCATCATAGAGTTTAACACAATAATAATACCAACAATTAGCAGACATAATAAAAACAAAAAATCTAGTTTTTCCCACCCCATTTGTTTTTTCTCTACTTATTACACACTCAGTCTATGAGTAGCCTACCTTTTTTTTACTTTTTCCACCCAGTGTTATAAGTAAACCAAATGTAATATTTTTCCAATTTTCTTACACTGATGCAAGTTCAATTAATGACGTTTTTTTAATTTATAAAACACAAAAATATATACCTTTTTAAGAAACAAAAAAAATTAAGAGATAAATAAATAAAAATATTTAATGTTTTATAATAATTATAAATAAATAATCATAAATAATAAGTAAACGAATACCAAAAATAATTGAAATTCGCTTCAATTAAGCATTTCATAAAACAACCAAACTGCGTGAAATAAATTTACAAAAAAAAAGAAAAAAAATAGGAACCTTAACAACAGCAAAAAAAAAACATTCTTTTATCTGCCATTTAAACGGATTTTTTTAATTCTTTTTTAATACGTTTTTTATAAATAAATGTTATGTTTAGTGTTTAAACTTAAGTAACAAATGAAAAATATACAATAAATAATAATAAAACAAAAACCTGCATTCATTTCATTATTTGTTTCCTAATTAAAATATTACATATCCAAGCTTTACAAATCTGTGAAATGTGCATTCAGGAACTGTAACGGTATTTTAGCATTCTTATAGAATTCTTTTTAAAAGTCAATTTTAATCACTGTCCTGTCTCTCGACCTTTCGTTCACCGAGCTTTATGAGGTTTCACTCTAAACAGGGATGGTATTGATGTCGCGCCCATTCAAAGCATTAAAAGTGATACTGGTCGAGCTGGTTTTGATGGCGCTAAAGGTGACAAAGTTTGAACCGATATCCTGTGAAATTAAGTTCCTACAAGTTCACGCTAAAGGTATTAGGAAGGGCCGTGGCTTAGAGGGTCATTCCGGTCCACAAGACCCTCAAAGACCTAATAGTGATGCTGTCAGACCTGGAGAGAAAGGTGATTTTGGCTCAAAGCACCGTTGGTCCTACTGGTGCTCGTAGTATGACCGACTATCGTGGTAAAAAAAGGCAATCAGAATCCAATTAGTGTTCCTGGTACAAGTGTGAAATAGGTATTGCTGGTGTAGGTCCTCGTGGTCATCCTCCGTTCGTTCTGACTTTTCCGGTGATAAACGTAAACGCGATGCAATTGATCCATATGGTCCACCTGACTATCCTGGTGGTTTGAGTCCAATTAGTGTGCCAGGTCCTCAGGGTCATCCTAGTAAGCCTAGATAGTTACCTGCTAGCTTTACTCTTCCAGAAATTAAATAATTCCAAGCATCAATTTGGCGAGAGCAAAATTTGATTTATACCAACTTTTTCAGAGTTCGCACGATACGAATATTTATAAATGGAATTTCATCCAATTGGTTTAAGACAAATTCAGGAGAGTTGAAAGGCTCTGTTCTATTTCCTACTTTATTTGCATTTATGATAGTACAGAGAGATACAACACAGAAATATTATTTGTAAATGAATATTTTTTTTGCTATGGCACATTTTCTCTTAAGCAAAATTTCTATTTAATGAAACAATTATAAAAAATCAGTATTCTTATGAAACATTTTTAATTTTTATTATCAATGCTTAGTGGTTGACTATTTGTTTTATTTTCTATAATTTACATTACAGATGGTATAAACTAATAATAAATAAAAAAAATAAAATAAAAATAGATAAAAATGTAAATTAATAAAATAAAAAAAAAACATTTATATAGCACTTTTAGTTACACTTAAAAAAGTTATATTTGGAGGTAATATATAAAATAAAGATAGATTTGATAAATTAAAACATAATTGAGAACAAAAATAAATAAATATTGAAAATAAATTATATCGAAATAAATATGATATTAAAACAATAATTTACAAGTCTACAATTCATCAGCCAAATGATGAATATTTTGTAGGTGATCACCATAATCGGTGGCCTCACTACCTACAAATGTTTCATAATTATTTAATATTTCTAGATAAGATAAACGATCGTCATGATCTTCATCGGTAGATACAAATAAATGAGCGACTTCATCTGTAGCTACAACATCATTGCTGGGAATAATCCAACTAAGTACCTCATTGCCAGCCAATACTCCGTCACTATTCAAATCGTAATCCTTATCGAAACGTTCCTTTTCGGAAATTAACCATTCTTTGTCATGGTGTTCTGCAGTCTCACCAACAAATTCCTTAAAATCAATTTGACCATCATTGTTCTTGTCTTTATCACGCATTGTTTGTTCTAAAACAACGGGCAACATTTGAGGGTGTTCTTCGGGATTTTGAAATAGTACGAATTCTTCGGAATTTAACATGCCATCCTTATTCAAATCAGCGGCTTCAAACATTTCCTTATCGTCTTTTATCATTTTCTGTTCCTCATCATAACTGTCGAAATCAATTACTTCTTTTTTGTAATTTTCATCTTCCATAGCGTAAACATCTAAGAGATATTCTTTCCAAGTCACTTGATCATTATTATCTTGATCCATTTCTTCAAAACGATCAGCTGCCTCTTCCTCAGCAAGTTTTCTAAGAAATTAAAAGAAAATCGAATATTTGATTTTCGTTTTTTTGTGTTACAAACGTAAGTAGGAGGTATTGGTTGTAAATGAAAGATTCATGCACTTTTTTGTATACAAATAAAAATAAAGCGAAACAAAAGTATTAATATTGATTTTGTGTGTGTGAACGCAATTGATAACTTATTTAAATTTAATTTTAAAAACAATAAATCCAAGATTTAATGTCGTTTACGTCATTATTATTAAATATGTATCTAATTGAAATTGTCAGATGTGAAAATAATATACGTAATTGTATAAATGAACTACTTTTTGCATAATAACTCGGTTTTAGAAAAAGTATTGAATCTTTATAAGGAACCTCAAAACAAGCAGGCATTATTAAACTTAAGTGTGCAACAAAAGAACAATTTTTGTATTTGTGTTGAAGCATAAATTAAAAAAAGCTGCTTACTAAGGAATAATAATAATAAATGCTAGTGACAGATGAGAGAGCATAATGAAAAACACAAATACAACAACTCACTTAAAAGACCTTAATATCCAGGCTTTCAGCTCATGACGATCAATGAATTGATCATTATTTAAATCCATCATACGTATTAATATAGATAAACGTTTCTTAGATTCTTCTGGAGATAAAGTATCAAATTCTTGTGCTTCCTTGACATTACCTGAAACATAAATTAAATAAGTTTGTAAAATCTCATATTTTTTCATGTTTTTATTGTTACTCACCAATAATTGCTTCATGATCAAACTCTACATTATGTTCACCATTTTCATGATGATGAGCATCTCTGGCCTGATAAATCCCATCCTTGAGTCGTTCTTTACTGTTGTGTTTTTCATGTTTATGTGGAGGTATGCCAGCATATGACAGCATTGTTGTAGCCAACAAAATAAAAGCTGTACCAAACAGCAAAATAAGTGGTTTAGCCATTTTATATGATTTTTTTCTCTATTAACAATTAATTATTAACAAAAAACCGTTCGAATTATTATTATGGAAATTGTGTGTCAGACAGCAATGTGTTTTTACTAAATTTTCTTCGCCAAAAATTTTCTGAGTCAATTTTCTTTTCTTTTTTATGTAGTTGAAGAAAGTGTGTTTTCCACTGTACAGCTGTTTTTTAATTATTTCTTATTTTATCAAAAATTATATTGTTAGGCTATAAAATGTGTATCGTCGTCAAACAATTTTATGTAGAAGAGGATGTTTGGACAAGTGTATCTAAAAAAAAAAAAAAAAATTATGTTTATTCTTTACGTTTTTTTTTTACTATTTAAATATAAAAAATTTAAAAAGAAAGATTCTTGTATTCTGCTTATGTGGATGCTGAGAAGCAGTATATCTTTTTATACCACGCCATTTTTAGTACTCGTGTAGAAGAGATCTAGTATATTAGAACTTATTTATTGATAATGTCTCATATTTAATTTGCCCCCAAAGAAATAAACTCAACTGACCTATTGCAATACACAGCATAAACATTGTGTTTGTTTGGTTGCTTATTCTTGAACATATTAACATAAGTAGGTACTTCGTGTCTTTATATTTATAATAAACAATTTAAAAATGTATAATGAATTTTTAATGTTATCTTAGTAAATGAAGTTAAACTACGAATATTAAAGATTCATAATTACTTGTGACCTAAACTTTTGAGTATCAGGCTTACACTCGCAGACGGGCAACGAATGAAAACTTGATCACCCTGGGTGGTGAATCTAGAACCAATACTTTGAGATATCTATTTAAAGAAACAGGGTTGCTTGAGTAACAGTAGAGAAATTTGCGTAGTTTTATATTTTCTCCTTTTTCATAGCGAGATACCAATCCACCAATTATGTTTTAAAAACAGGAAGCCAAGAGCAATTTTGACAAAACGTCACAACTTTGCATGAACTCCTGGCGAAGATTATCAATATTTGCAACTAAATGTTTATTGAAAAATACAAATATTTACAAAAATACAGAATATTATTCGAAAGGAAAACAATTTCCAGATTTTTTCTCAATGACTTCGCCTGTGCAAAATTGTCATCTTTTTAATGGCCATACGTTACACGATATGTATAAAAGACATACCTTTTTGACTACATATTTAAAACTGTGGATAATTTTAATACATTTCCATTTATTTACAATAAAATTTTGACTAAAGAAATCTAAAAACTATTCAATCGGCAGCGTCCTTTTTCACTTGATATTGTCTTTTTTAGACTTGCTCTCAACAAATTTATCGATAACATAAGATAACATATATTTTATGGTTTTAGAGTCACTGCATAAATAACAATATGATATATACTGTGCATTTTATGATTTTCAACGTCACAAGTAGGGTTTTTATTATTCTAAAGCAGTGTAGAATATCACAAAG
Source organism: Wohlfahrtia magnifica (assembly GCA_023159175.1). Classification (NCBI taxonomy): domain Eukaryota; kingdom Metazoa; phylum Arthropoda; class Insecta; order Diptera; family Sarcophagidae; genus Wohlfahrtia; species Wohlfahrtia magnifica. Next base: position 3,462,767 of record JAKWBJ010000052.1, on the reverse strand, counting down.
TAGATGCAAATTGTTTTTTCACGGCGATAAGTTCGATGTAGTAAATACAAATCATTCTTAAATGAGAGGTCTATTTTGTAAATTAGAATTAATAAAAAGTTATATAATTGTATTGTATTGTATACAATTAATATAAAGTTAAAAGTAAGCTTATACACACATATCTAAAATGTAAACAATAAAACAATATTTTTCATAAGAAGTCAATAAGACACCTTTAATATAAAAATGTAACGACGTTAGTATGACGCCCGATTTTCAATTTTGACGGCTTTACTCAATGATTGCAAATCTATCTCAATAAAGAAAAGAATAACAAACTTTTTGTGCTCTTGGCTTATATATTTGTTTTGTGAAAAATTTATAGTAATATAGAAATATAAATTGACAAAAAGGAAATTAGAGCAGTGCAATTAAAGCTTATTAAAATAATAAATAATGCAATAATCAAACAGATAAATTTTAGCTAAATATAAAGTAAGTGCTATAATATTAAGAAGCTTTGACAAATAATAAATATTAAAGAAAAAGTTTGATAAAAAATCTCTGAAATCATTAAAAATAAATTTATTACTCTGCAAGTTTATATATTTATTTTTATTTTTTGTTATTCGGGGCGTTGTCTGTCTGTTTAAACAGTTCAGCTGCAATGCACAATTAGAACCCAACGAACATTGTCATAAAACACTTATAGATTAAAAAGAATTATTCATGAGGCCCAGACATGATTTTGTGACGTATGTGTATATGTGTGGGTGGCTGAATGTAGTGATGTTTATTTTGGTTTTACTAGTCCCTCTTAAAACAATACGTTAACACCACCTGTGTGAAAGTTGGTTATTTCACTTTATTAGTATGTTTATGTTTTTTATCCTCAGTTTATATTTTACCTCAAGGCCTTGTAAATAAATTAAAAGACTTGCCACTCTATTGTAATGACGGTTAACCAATAAAACATAACACTACAAACAGAAGGGGTGGTCTATTTAATTTCCACTGATATAAGTGACACATTTACTTATTGAATAGGTTTGTTAGAAAAAGAGGTAACTCGATAAATATTTAATCATCATCATCTATTTTTTACTCTCCCAGACCACACTCTATACTTCTGATGGTCTCTGCGGTTTTGATAGCAGGAAAAGTCTGAGTAGATACATCGATTTCTAACAAAAGATGACCCGCTTGCTGTATTACGATCCAAGATAGTTTCTTACGACCGATTTCACTACTTCCTTCGATTTTGTCTTTGAGTATAAGTTGCACTATCGTTATACAAAAAACAATACTTTTTTTTTTCCTAAATTCCGCTCTTTTTTTGCTTGCAAACGTCGTATAATTTCAAGAAAATTGGAGTTGTTGGGGATCTATTTAAATTCTAGAGTCAGAATTGAAACAGACTATGTATTTTAGTACCACAGATACTTATGTTATTGGTTTAATTCTTTGAACCGAAGTTTGGTGCCATGGAACTTCTTTTTATCGTTTGTTGGAAACAACGCCATAATCTGGTAGATGGCAGATTTGCTAACTTTTCATAAAAAAAGTTCTACAAAAAGTTAAATTTATACTGTAAGCTACGTATCGCTAACTGCGATACAAAACCAAGTGTAATATTATCAATGTTAGTAACCAAATACCCAACAATAAGAACCGTTAAATAACAAAAACAATCTTTTCAACAATATAAAAATAAATCCAGCATAATAGTCGTTTTGAATCTTTTAAAGTCATTGGTCTTACTTTGTAATATTTTAGAATAAATATTTAGAATAAAGAATGGTAAATACTCTGCGCAAATAAAAGAAAAAATAATAAATGATTACAATAAAGGTGAATCGGTAACATCAATTGCAAACAAATATGGAATTCATCATAGCGTCATTTCTCGTATTATAAGCTGTTTTCATTCATCAGGCTCTCTGAAAACCATTCACATAGGTGGTAGACCCCGGAAAACGAGTAAAAGGGACGACCAAGCGATATTCCATTTGATAGAAAAGAATCCTTTTATATCCGCAAGGTCTATTGCAAATCAACTAAACTTAAATATTTCGATAGATCCATCCAAAGACGATCTGTTGACGGTGGAATGAGATCATACCGAAGTACAAAAAAAAACATTTATTTCTGCCAAAAACAGATTATCCAGAAATAAATTTGCAAAAGAGCACATAAACTGGAAGACCGTACTGTTAAACGGTATAATGGATCAATTCGTTTATAAAGATATCCTTGAAAATATTATGCTACCATATGCGGAGGAGGAAATGCCACTTAAGTGGAGGTATCAACAGTACAACGATCGAAAGCACACAGCCAAATGTGTAAAAGATTGTTTCGAAAACAATATGATCGAAGTTTTAAAATGGCCAGCACAATCTTCAGTTCTCAATCCCATAAAAAATCTATGGAATATTGTAGATCGCAAAATAAACCGCGATAACTATAGAAATACGGACGAACTTTTTCAGAAAGTAGAAATTGCATGAAACGAAATTTCTGTTGAAATTTTATCGAATCTAATCGAGTCCATGCCACGAAGATGTGAAGAAGTTTTAAAAAATAAGGGCTACGCAACAAAATATTAGTTAATTTACTATTTTTAGCGAATTTACAAACGAAATGCTGTTGTTTTGTCGCATTAAAAAAACTGCTTTTAGTACTTAATATGTATGTATAAGTTGGAAAAGTTTGAGCTACCTAGGCTGAATAGGATTGTGCTAAGACTGTCTGAGGGTGCCAAGTTCTTAGGAGTTTTCTTGAATAGGAAACTTAATTGGAGGGAGAATACCCTTCTGAGAGTGAATAAGTGGCCAAGACTGGCCAAGGCTCTGGGTTATAGACACTGCCATTTGGGGGGAACATGACTGGGGTGCGCATTTGGTGTCACGTGCTGGTTTAACGGACTGTAAGGTCAGGGAATGCGACTTCGGCATATGCCCTGCGACAGTTTTTCCGGATAGAGAGTCTTGGCGTGGGTTTGATGGACTTTTAGACGGCCAAGCCATCTTTACAGATGGATCTAAGACCGAGGAGGGCACTGGCGCGGGAGTCTAAATGGCGGACAGTGACATTAAATTGTCATTTAGATCCCCGGATGAGTGCAGTGTTTTTCAGGCCGAGATCTTTTTTTTATTTATTTAGCTGTTTGGGGATGGTGCGGTCTTCTACTAGGACAGTCAGGCGGATATGAGGGCGTTGACTGGTCGCCCTGTCAGCTCAAGGCTGGTTGCATTGTGCAGGAGAACCCTTGCGTCTCTCTTTAATGTGTGCAGCGTTAAACTGTGCTGGGTTCCTTGGCATGCTGGCGTAAGGGGCAACAAGATTGCAGATGAAACGGCAAGAGCGGGCGCCGCTTGTGGTGTAGAACACGCAGATGCGTCGGTGAAGCCACCGCTTGGTTTCTTTAAGAGCTTAATTGATAGCTGGGCCCGTCGTAGAGTGGAGGAGTCGTGGAGCAGCAGAGGAGACTGTAGGGTCTCCAGGCTGCTGTGGTCGCGACCTGACGGCTCTAGGACGGAATGGGTCCCTCAACCTGAGAAGGGATCCCTTAGTATTCTGATAGGCTTTGTGACTGGGCACTGCGCTCTGAGGCAAGGACTGGGATTTGGATTTGATATTTTCTGGCGAGTTTGCGGCGATTCAGGGGAGCCGGAGTCTGTGGAACACATCCACTGTCACTGCCCGGCTCTTTATGGGCGCAGGCTCAGGTTGTTTGGCCGGGGCTTTTTCGATGGCATTGGTGACATTGCATCGGTCAGAATATGCGACCTGGAAGGCTTTCTGTCAGGTCTTAGTTGGCTCCTTAGGTGATGTCTGGTCCTCTTTAGGCATCCGTCTCTTTTTATGTATGCCTCTTCTGACCCTCTTCTTCTTCTTCTCCTATTTCCTTCTCTGTCCTTCCTCTCTATTTGCTTTCTAATTCTTCTCTTCACTCTTCTTCTTATCAGTTGAAAGGTTCTTTCCACAATGGGCCACTGTGGTCTCTGGGTGGGGTACTTTCGGTACCGCCTTTCCTACCTACCTACCTACTTAATATGAATTTTTTATGTTTAATGTGAGATTGTTGTTGTTCAGATTGTTGTTTTTTTCGTATTTTTAAATTTAGATTGTTAATTTAATAAATTTAAAAAATATATATCTCCAAATGTGTTTGCTTTTGTTATTTAAACATATAGTATTAATCAGAAGTTCGTGGATTTGTTTGTCGCACATTGTATATATCATGATATAGATAGATATCTATTAACATCTACTTTGATTAAGAACGGCCTTTATTTGATATTTGCAAGTGTATATAAAACAAAAATTGATATCTCTGATTATTTTCATCACATAAGTTATTTAGTAGCTGAGCTTGACCGATTTTATTGTAATTTTCTAAGTTAAAAAAAAAGCAGATGTTAGTAGTGTTTAATAAGTTTTCAATTAATTAAACCAGTTGTTTCTTTTTCTATTATTACGTTTAATTTATTTTTCTTGCGTTTTTCTTCCTCTTATAATTAAAAGTAATACACACATTAAATATTCTTGTTGTTGTTTGTTGTGTGTTGTCGTTGCTTACGACAACGAAATATTCATGTGGTTTGTTTTATTGATTGTTCAATTCACATGAAATGACCGAAAAAATAAAACACTATGAAGTAAGACTAGTTATTTTGATCAGTGGGATGCATGCAAAGTGGACATTAGAATTATGTTTCAAAATTAATTTAGAAACTGACGCAACTTTATAAAATAAATAATAGTAAAGGTAAAGCAATTTATGGAAAATATTACAATAATTTTAATGTAGAAAACTACTAAAACCCATGACAATGTTTCTATCTTTTCGTTTTATGAGTTCTTTATTATGATAATACAAGTGCTATTCAACACGTTTAAATATATAATGTGTAAAATAATTCAATTACTGTACACTATTTTTAATACACTAAAAATTAGCATTTTTGCGGTTATTTATCAGTTTATGATTAACCAGGTTGTCATTATTTAAATTGATTTTTATATTTATTTGCAAACTTCTTGTTGCAAATATTATGAAATAAATTTTTGTTAGACTTAAAAATTATAATCTAAACAAATTTTAAATCTTTTGCTCATAACTAATTTACAAATATGTATCTACAAGACTCATAATACATCGCTTGAGTACGTGAATGCAATTTTGTTTATATAAATTTAATTGACAATTGTAAGAGGCTTTAACCGAAACACTTTCATCATTATTGAACTAAAAAGCAATAGTGGTAATAAATTCATATAAAACCGAGAAAGCAAGACAGAGTTACAAAGAACTAATTCGTTGATATTTCAATAGAAAGTGTTTAAACGTATTTTATTTTAGGCATTTTTAGTTCGTGTAAGTAACAAAAACTTTACGTAAAGTCTGTTTTCTTCTTTCAAATGTTTTTGTTAGGTTTGATGTTCAGTTTCAAAATTGATAACAATAAATGAGCATTTTATGCGTGTAGGTGTTTATAATAAAAACACAGTCTTAAATGAATAATTTTCTGTTTTACAGTACATAGTTTCATAATTTGTCACTTTGAAGCGATTGATAAAAGCATAATAAATTTTTTTAATTTTATTTGAAAAAATTTATATATATATATATATATATATATATATATATATATATATATATATATTTTCAAATAAAATTAAAAAAATTTATTATGCTTTTATCAATCGCTTCAAAGTGACAAATAATGAAACTATGTACTATGTATATATACTATGTATATATATATATATATATATATATATAAATTTTTTCAAATAAAATTAAAAAAATTTATTATGCTTTTATCAATCGCTTCAAAGTGACAAATTATGAAACTTTGTACTGTAAAACAGAAAATTATATATATATATATATATATATATATATATATATATATATATATATATATATATATATACATATATATATATATATATAATATATATATATATATATATATATATAAAATTTATATATATATATATATATTATATATATATATATATATATATATATATATATATATATATATATATATATATATATATATATATATATATATATATATAAAATTTATATATATATATATATATATATATAAAATTTAAAAAATTAAAATTAAAATTTATAAAATTTATATATATATATATATATATATATATATATATAAAATTTATATATATATATATATATATATATATATATATATATATATAAATTTTTTCAAATAAAATTAAAAAATTTATTATGCTTTTATCAATCGATTCAAAGTGACAAATTATAAAACTATGCAGTATATATATATATATATATATATATATATATATATATATATATATATATATATATATATGTTTTTGATTTATGTATATATTTTTTTAAAAACCAACACAGGAATAAATTCTTTGTAAGAACTGAAAGCTGTTCAACCAACCAGCTAACTGTTTAAATACAAATATGAAAAAATAATTAGCGCGTACCTAACTACTAAAAAGAAACGTCTACAGACACACAAACAAATACATATGCAATATAAACTCTATAACAACAATAACAATAAATTTAAAAGCCAGCCAACTAATATTTGTAACAAGCTCTCATATTTCAGTCTTTTACTTAAAGCCATTGAGTAACTAAGCACAATAAAACAAAAACACCTACAAAAAGTATGAAACTTATATGAAAGTCAATTCAAATAAAAATAATTTACCACTAAATGTTTACGATATTCATTTGAAATCGAAATCGAAAATTAACTAAAAAAAATATTCGTATACCTTACTAACTGCAACTAAATCAACCATTAATTCAGTTTTATTGTAAAAGTAAACGTGTCGCTATTAATTTTTATAAATTAAACAAAAATTAAATTTATTTAATCAACAAGTCAACATCTGTATCTATATTTTGAGCTTCATCAGCACCACCAACAAACTAAAACAGCTTTACAAATGCCCTACATTATAATACGTGGTAATTTAGCTTCATATAGTCATAAATATCCATGGCGTGTTTTAGTTTCAGGACTAAAAGGTAAACTAACAGTTTCAATGTAACATTGTATTGACAAATTAAAGCATATGTTTACTTTTGATTAAGCTTTTTTTAATACTATTACATTTTTTACTTTCTTGTCTTTTATCTTTAATAGCACGTTATTTTTTTTTATGTACAAATTTAATTTTTGATTAGTAAATTATATCCTACGCCATTCAGATTTAACATTGTATTTATTATTTTTGATAGTGAAGAAAATTATCTCTATCGTACCTTTTTTGTAAGATTATAATAAGTTTTTTGAAACCTTGACTATAATTTGAGAAAATTATTAAAAAGTTAAGTGTTCTCTATCATTAACAACTTCTTTTGCATTTGTTCAAAATGATATTTAATTAAGACTCTTTTTCGATTCTTTTAAAACTTTTTTTAAAGACTGAAATTAAAGAGTATGGAAATGGTATTTTAGAAATGGTTTACTACAGCATAAGTGTAACAGATTATATTGTAAAAAGAATGGAAAGTTTTGAACCACTTTATTTAACATCTAAAACTATTGCCTTGAAGGATGACCAGAGAAGATCAAAATTTGAGATTATATAAAAGGATGTTATAATAAAAGATATGACATCACATTATTACAATAAGGAAAGACACAAAAATATTTTAAAAACTGCACGAACGTTGATATAGATAGGTAACACATGGGCTTAAAAGTCCTGGGCCTAACAAAGAAAGTTCAAAATTAGCTTTATTCATCAACGTAATCATCAAGAGCATTGCAATCATTCCAGCTCAGCTCTAACATTTCAGTACCACTTTTCTAGAACAATTTATATTTTACCTCAAAATAGGCACCAATTTCAACAATAACCTTTTCACTCGTGAGAAATTTTTTCTGGCTAGAATTTTTTTGAGGTCTGAGAATGCCAGTATTCGCTGGGAGCCAAATTTGGCGAATACGTTGGATGTGGCAGCAATTCCAAATTCAATTCATGTAGTTTTGCCATTGTCTCCGAATCATAAACACGTTCTTGTTTTTGATCAACTGTGGGCAAACGCATTACGGTTTTTTCAAAATCTGCATTTTTCGAAGACCAAATAAACCGGTTGATTTAACACAAATAACCGGTTAAATTAAATTAGTATAATTTTTATACGTTTGTATATTTTTTTATTACAAATATGCTCATCGTTTAACTATTTGTATAAATTTAGTTATTATTTTTGTATATATGACGTCTCACAAAGAACTTGAAAACCAAGGTAGATCGAAAAACATATGCACACTTGAACAACAATAACTTTCTCTCATCTTCTGTAAATAAATATTGATTTTTATCTATGGAGAATTATCAACCAGACTCATTGAAAGTGACCCACAAATGCGAGCTCCGAACGACAGATATTTAAAATTTATTTCTGGTAAATACATACTTTGAAATGTTCGTAAATTATTTGAAAGGAAATTGCTTTCGAAAGATTTAGTTTTTCGAAGCGAAATACATAATAACCCCCAGAGAATTATCTTAATATTTTTTGTTATGATAAAAGGATCTATGACAATTATGTGTGAAACAAGGACTTATTCGTCGATCCATATTTTCAATGGCTCTAAGACATAATTGATGTTCAATGTCGTTAATGTGCCGAATTATCTCACCCTCTGGCTCTTGAAATGTTCTTGGCTTAGGTACGTACACTTTTTCTTTTAAATATCCCCAAATAACGGAGTCCAACGGTGTCAAATCACATGACCGAGGGGCCAATTAACATCGCCACGACATGAGATAACACGGCCATGGAATTTCTCGCGCAAAAGAACCATAGTATCGTTGGCTGTGTGGAAAGTGGCACCATCCTGTTGGGACCACATATCGTCCAGGTCCATATCCTCAATATCTGGTCACAAAAAGTACGTTATCATCTCTAACTGCTTGGCCCACCTCATTTTCGAAGAAGTACGGCCCGATGACGCCTCCAACATATAAAACGCACTAAACAGTCACTATTCGTGGATGCATCGGCTTTTCAACTATTACTCGTGGATACTGATTTGCCCAAGTCATTGCGGCATTTCTGCTTGTTAACGAATCCACTGAGGTGAAAGTGTGCCTCGTCGCTGAAGATGATTTTCGTTGTAAAGTCACCATTCACTTCTATCTGTTCAGCTAACCATTCGGCGTATTGCCGACGCTTAAAATGGTCAGTCGGCTTCAGCTCTTGAGTCAATTGACCTTATAAATGTGTAAATTCAAATCTTTATTCAGTGATGATCGTGAGTTGTTCAATTGTTGGCACGACGACGAGTCGAGGTTAACGGCTTCTACCGTTATCTCTATCACGAACCAGAGCAATGTTTCCACATTTCTTATAGACCCGGTTTGCTAAAATTTGCGCACAAATCTTCCGATTATAGACACATTTGGTCGATTATGCTAACGAAAAAAATCACGAAGTATGAAATATGCATTTCGATTCGAACGCCCATTTTCTTAAAAGGCTTCAACAATCTTAACGCTCTACTCAATTGTGTACCTCTACATGGTTGAATTTGTCAAACACTGAAACAAAGAAATGCAGATTAAGTTGGACAAAAACTTGACGTTAAGGTATAACTCACAATTAACATCGTACATTATGCTTGGACCACCTTTTGTTTAAAGTCTAGAATTACTATTAGTTCGCATATTAAAAATTTGAATACTAATATTAAAAAAAGGAAAAAGTTGAATTTTATCTAGATAAAAAACAAATTATAAAATCAATTTTCCATTGAGATTCCTTATTTCATTTATTTTTTCAAATATCAAATATTATTATTATTTTTTTAACTCAATCAAATTAGTATTTTATTTATTATTTCATATACATTTAGTATTCTGGTGGTTACTTTTGAAAAGTTCGTTTCAATTTTATCAAAATTTCAATTTCATATTATGGTACATACAGTTATTTTAAATTATTCTTGCACTCTTTATTAAGAGATTGAAAGTTTCCAAATATTTGCATACTTTTTATAAAAACAAAATTATCTTAAGTAGTTTTTTAGTGTTTTCAGATATATGTACGTTTAATAGTAAATTCGTCATCATATTCAAGTCTGTCGTATAACGTAGTATGAAAGTTTAATGATGCACTTGTTGTTTTTCAATATAGATTTTTATAGAAAATGAATTTTTGCTTTAATGTTACATTGCTAAAGTTGCCAGATATACATAATAGAAGTTGATGAAGTTCACTAATTAGGGAAATTAAAATATCTTTTAATTACGCTGAAAAGTGTATTTTTTTTAATTTCTCAAGTGCCCTCGAACCGTTCTTTTCAATTGTAATAATTACATAATGAAAACTTTCGTCTTGTTCACTGATCAACTATGCCAGATTTTCTAAAAAAAAGGTTTAACTGTGAATGTAGGTAATGAGTTTTTACGGTTAAACCGCTTAATATCCAACTTTAAACTCCCATATTTACAAAATTTAAAATGAATTTGAAATAAATGTATTTTATTTCAAGTTTTTCATACAAAATTTTCTTAAAATAGGTTTCAAATAAGATTTCATTTTTGAAATGAATTTAGAAGGTACGTAAAATCGGTTATATATTTTGAAATTTTTAAAAACAGTTTTTAGTTGTATTCGACAACACCTTTCAGAAAAATTGTATTACTACTCTTTTTTTTTGTTGTATAGTGTTATACTGTTATACCAGCTAAGCTTGAGATACTTAGTTTCTCATGCATTTCTATTTCTGAAGCCATTTATTATATTACTTAGAAATAAATAAATAATGCTTTATAGTGAATTTCAATCTTATGAGACAGGAAAAAAATAAAAATAAATTCAATTACAAACATTGAATTTATAAAACACGCTAAAAATTATAAAAGCGCAACATAATTTTACCTATGTAATCTGGCAGCTACATATATCTACTACTGATGTTATTCTCTATGAATTTTACCCCCTTATTTTACGACTTACTCACATTCATTCATTTATTCCATACATTTCTATTCAATCGTCACGATAAAACAACAAAAACAATTTTCTCTTAATGTAGTAGCAGAGGAGAGTATGACACAATAGTCTGATTATTTTGTACAATTTTTCTGTGTTTTGACACTTTATCTAGTAACGTTGCTTAGTAAAGAGCCAAAGTAAATTAAAAAAAAGATATTTTATTTTAACAAGTTTATATCAATTTGCAAAAAAAAGTTATATAAAACATACAAAATTTGCTTATTATTCTAATCAGTTATTGAAAATGTTTGTATTGATTTAAGTTATTTACTGCATATTATCCCATTTTAATGTTCAATTTTCACGTTTTTTACTTATTTTTTGGCCTTGTGATTTTTTAGTTGATTCGTAGTTGACATTATTAAGTTGACTTTATTACTTTATATAGAATTAAAATTTAAATTTATTAAATTTATTTATAATGATTTTTTTAGCATCTGATATTGAGCAATTGAATAAATTTTCTTGTGGCGGTTATAGTGATGAAACAACAATAGTATATTTGGTACATCCTTGCCATATACTGTCAGCCTTGGAGGTAATTAAGTTGATGCTAATTTTGTCATTTTTAAAAGTTTCTCGACCAAGTATTTGCTTTGTGGCCAACTAACATAAAAAAACAACTAAAACATTTTGAAATATCTATAGTAGTTTAATATTTCAAATTTTAATTGCAAATAATCTCTTACTATTTTAAGTACATACTGAGCTTTAAAGAGATAAAAAAAATTGGAAAGCAATTAATTCTGTTTGATTTGTTACTTTTTTTTTGTAATTCTTACAGATTCTAGGTTTTCGTGTTGTAGCATCTTCTTCGACAGCAGTTAAACAGGATTATAATGAATACATGTGGACAATGCGTAAAGAGTTCACCGAACCAGAACCACTAGAAACTGAATCAGCTGTTGTAAGAGAAAACCTTTCGAATATAGGAAGGGAAGCAGCTAGTTTAGGCAACTATCACAAAGTACACTCACCTGAATAAATAATAATTTGGAGAAAATATATACTCTGAAATCTTTTTAAGTAAACTATTTTCTACTGTATCTACCCTTTATACTTGTCCTCAAACTCCAAAGCCAAGTTTGTCTAAAGCAAACCCATTTTATTCAATAACACGTTAGAAAACCATATTATATCCCAAAAACAAATTAATATTTGTATTAAGCTAGAAAAGAATCTCGATCTTTTGCTCTTTTTTTTGGAGAAAATACAATTAAAAAGAGTGAAAAGTATAATTTCGTAAAGGAACTACATACAGTCTTTTTAAATGGAAATGGAACCTGATCAAACTGCTACTAACGATACTAATGTTACTAATACTACGACTACGAATCAAACATCATCAAACGTAAATTTTAGTGTTACTACTCCTACAACTGTACAACAAACGACTTCAACAAATTCGATCTCCAATCCATGTGTTGCTGCGACTAGTACAGCTAATGTTGTTACCATTCCTGTGCCCATTGTAAATAATGAAGGCACTTATGCTTATGTAACCGTAAAAGGTTCTTTACATGATCGATCTTGTTCTGTTTTTGGACTTAACGATACAGAAATACAAGCATTGTGGAAACGTTTTCAAAATAGTGTCAAGCCTGTCGTTAATGGCGTAATGGTATCTGCACCACCCATGGTAATGCTAAACACATTGGCCGAATTGAGTTATAAAGTTGTCACTAGTTGCGGTGAAGCTGAAATTTGCTGGACAATGCAACGTGAAATCTAAAGAAACAAAAAGAGAACGCAAAAAACATTTAACAACTCTGCTAAAGTAAAGAATAAAAGACATTTTGAAAAAGAGTTTAATATAAAATTTAAAGTGTTTATAAAAATTATATCTCATAAGAAATTTGAGGGTTTAAGTAATTGGTAATCAAAAAGAAAAAAATTTTAAATTGTCTGTTTAAAAAAATATACTTAATAAAAATTATATTTAACTAATAAAAATGGATCGCCATAAAGCTGATTATTGTAAATGTCACAAGTATGTACAACCAGCCCAACAATCATTAAGTGATATGGATTTCGATCGTGGCATTTGGAATGCAGGTTTGTGTTATAAATGGCGAAATAATTTAGACATGTGCTACACTCACGCATTTGCTGATATTTGTCTCTTTTTTTCTAGTCATCTACAACGAAATTGAACGCGTTAAAGACTTTATAGCCAAAGGCAAAACAATGGATCGTGATAATTGTGATTATACGGCATTACATTACGCAGCTCGTAATGGTAATGTAGAAATTTGCAAATTACTCATCAACGACGGTAAAGCTGACATCAATGCTGTCACCAAAGGTGGTGCAACTGCCTTACACCGTGCAGCTATGATGGGTAAGTTTAAAATCAGACATTGATTTAAAGGCGATTTTTATTAACTTTTTTTACTTAAAGGTCATTTGAATGTTGTTAAACTTTTGATCGATGCACAAGCTAATGTAGAGTTAAAGGATGAAGATGGTCAGACTGCATTACATCGTTCTGCAGCTCGTGGTCATTTAGACGTTAGCAAATTATTAATTGAAAAACAACCGAATCTTAAAGAGATTGCCGATAATAAAGATAAAATTCCATTTGAATATTTAGCAAAAAATGCAAATGATGACTTTAAAATATTGCTTAAACCTTAGAAACTTTTAAAACGTACATTAATACCCTCTTTTTTTAAACTTCAAAACATAAATATAACTAAGTGCATTCGAACAAATGAATTAACACATTACTACGTATTTACCCTCTTTTATGAAGATATGAATGAAAAATATATATACACATAATATATAGTAAAACTACATACATACTATACATAATAAAGTTAATAAATTATTAAGAGACATAGGCAATTTTTGTTTTGTTTCAAACAATCATCATTTATTTTCGATTCATTCCTTCTTTTTTTATCTACTTATTTTAACTATTAAACAAAAACATGGAATAGTTCTTTGTTAATGTTTTTTTTAATAACTTCTTTAGAAAGAAACACTAGAGTTTTTTTTCTTCTAAATATATATGTATATTTTGTGTTATTATTCTATTAAGGATATATCGTTTGTTTGTTTAAAGTGCATTTTATTTCAAAACAACTGCTGTAGTATAAAGATGATACTTTTTCTAAAAGACTAAGAAATATACTATTTTAGTTATAATTAAAATATGTTGTTAATATACCATCAGCTTCTTATAACATTTTTGTTTCTACCAACAACCAAAATCGTTTTAAACGAACATATATAAATAAAAAAAACATCATTGATATACATATGTATAATAAAATATATATTTAAATAAACAGTAATAATATCGTTTCAGAATAAGTATTGAAGTGTTTATCAAAATAAAAATCATATATAAATAGTAAACACAATATTTAAAAAATATTTAAGTATTATAAAAAAAATATCAATATGATTTATTTTTTCTTTGTCTTTTTTTAAAAATGTTGCGAAAAATAAATATATACTATATATAAATATACTCTTAATAACTACTTTTAATTGTCTCTTAGTGTATTTTTTTTCTTTGTAATTAAACTTTACTAAATATTGTTATTGAGTATGGAATTCTGTAATCCAAAGTATTATTTGAGTGGCTTTTGTGTTTTTGTTTTTTTTTAGTTATTTTCCGTTTTTTACATATAGAACGGCATCACAGATTCACAATCATAAAAGTCTATTAAATATTCTTTTAATATTTTCGGTATTTCCAATTGCTCTATCATTTGTTGTAGTGTAGATTTTTCATTCGTTGCACGATACATTTGTTTAAAATCTACGGTGGAATTACAAAATATTTGTATTAAATGCTTACGTATATGAATTCGCGTTAATGATTTCAGTTCCATAGGTTGATTTGTTAATTGTTGTACGTACTCTTCAAAATGTTGTCTTTCTTTTGACCATTTAAAAGAAGTAGTATTTGAGGTTTTTCGGTTGGGAAATTTAAAACCATTAATAACTGCAAATAAGATGTTATTTATTAAGCATTTGAATTACCAGTTATTAATAATTGACAATACTTACTTAATAATTTTGTAAATTCTTTATAACCGGGTGCTCTTAATGTCTTTAAATGATTAACTACATGATCGTAGCAAATTTGTTGCAAATCCATACCTTCTTTTATTAAAAACTCAGCAATATTCAATTTATTTAACATAATTGCTCTTGAAAGTGGCGTATGACAGAAGGGCGTGTAACAATTAAAACTAGATGCAGTCATACTATTATTTGATCTTTGAAACCAAACGGAATTAGGACAATAAGCAAATAATGTTCTTAATATAGGTTTAATTTCGTTTAAACTATTACTATATTGCACAGCTAATAAGAGATCGTTTTCCATTTCTAATTGTAACGATGAAGAATCTAAATTTAACATGTAGTCTAACATTTCAACTTTTTTATAAATTATAGCGAATTGTATAGGTGTCGAACCATCGGAATTACGTACATTTAGACTTATCTTGTGATCGTTATAACGTAATAACAATTTTAACATATCGAACATATTAAAAACCACACATTGGTGCAATAGATAATGTGATGTGATATGTCTAGCACCACGTTCCAATAGACGGGAGGCCAAAATAATGTTATTCTTTTCAACGGCATAAAACAAAGCCGTTTTACCATCCTTATCTTGTAGATTTATTTTAGCACCTCTGGATATTAATTCAATAGCCGCATCGATTTGGTCGTAAACTATGGCATACATTAAAGGAGTCTTATCATTTTCATCTATTTCATTGATATTTACTTTATTGGTTTGTAAAAGTATCTTAATGACCGCAGCATTACGACATTTCAGTGCTGCATTAAAGGGCGTTTCGCCCGTATTGAATGTTTTGGCATTCGGATTTGCACCATATTTAAGCAATAGCAATGTAATATCATAGTTGTCAGCAGCAATATGCAATGGTGTATAACCGACACCAGTTGTAACATCCACTTTAGCGCCATGCTCTAACAATATCCGAGCACATTCAACATCTCCTCTAAATGCAGCATAATGTAGGGGTGCCATAGCCATGTGATCCACAGTGTGCGGATCTTGTTGTATAGATTTATTACAATTGTTATGCCTACAACAATAGTTTTCGAAGCTGCTTATAATATCACCAGTACGTTCGAAAGTTTTTGCATAATAGTTATAAAGGGAAGTAAATTCTTCAATGGTTTCGTCCGCAGAGCTTGCTGAATTATTCATTTCATCAGCCTCGACTGTGATGAATTCATCTTCCCATTCTAGACAGTCCATGCCATCGGGTGTAGTATCAACCTCTGTTTCAGTATTGGTAGAATGATCTAAAAATAAACGTAATAATAAAAATGAATTCAAATAAATTAAAATTCAGTTTGCATTTGTAAATTGCCAAATTAAATTTTGTAGGGACCAAATCTAATTACATACATACATATACATATGTATCTTTTAAGAAATATGACCAAAATTTAAACCACTAGAAATTATTGATTTTCTTAAAATAAATGACCCAATTTATATGTATAAACAACTTGTACCTTGACGAAATATTTCTAAATCAGATTCTTCACAAGATTGTATGAGAAGTTGTAGTATTTCCGGATCTCCCATCAAGGCCGCAGAACCTACAGCAGTTCGGCCACTTGAATACGAAATAGATGTGGCTTTGGCACCTTGCATAAGACAGGACAATGTATCCTCATAGTTGCCATTGTGTACAGCAGCAAAGAGACGTTCATTGACATCAGAACAACCGTAAACTGTATGATGCATTATTCTTTCTAAATAATTTTTATAAGCGAAACATTTGTTTGTAGTAAATTTGTATGGTTTTTTGTCAATACTGTTTAATGATATTATTACTTCAAGTAATTTTTATGAATAATAAAAAGCTTTAAAAATATATATTTTAGTTTGCAAACTTAAAAAGAAAAACTGAATGCGTTTATAAGATTATATTTATGCCTATTCTCTGATAACAATGCGCACTCGTTAAATACGCAAGGGGTTAAACTAAAAAAGGGTGTTTTGTATGGGTGGAAATGAACGCATTACACCGGATACAATATAACAATCATATAAACCAAATACAGTATTGGGTTTGTTTACATTCTCCTTTCTCTTTTACTTTATATTTTGCTTTAACTTGGCATCACTTATAATCGTTTGAGTTTGGCATTACTTTTTTCGATATACATACATATGTTGTATTTGTCACCTCCATTTAGTTTTCTTTCTTTTTTCTTAATATACGGACAAAATGGCAAATCGTGGAAACCGTGCTCGCCAAAGTGAAGAAGTGGATAATACCATTAATTACGTACAATGTGACGGTTTGGTAAGTTAAAAGTGAAGTCTTAATAACAAAGCAATGAATTTCATCAAGTTTGGTGAAAACGGTATAAAATATTTTATAAAAAAAATCGATGTTAATTTGGATTCATTGGGGCTGCGTCTTGTAGACGTCAGATATGAACAAAATTCACACGTTCGCATTTGACATTTACGCAAAATGTAATGATGCCAGACTAAACAGTGTTATATCAAAATAGCTTTGCGAACAAAAAAAAGCGATAAAGGTTTCATTAACAAACTACAGTGGGACCAGGGTTCCGTGAGATGCTGAATACCTATTGGGCCAGTATATTTCGGATTCAGCGGCACAACACCGAACATGTCGTCCTTTTATTGTCATTAGAGACCCACTAATTTAACGTCTTTAGACTTCTGGATAAGGCCACTAGCGGCAGCTACCTTCATCGTGTAATACTTCTCACAAATCACTGATTCATTCTTCTAGTCAATTTATTTAATTATAACTTCTAATCTACATCATAAATTCGCTAAAATAACCGGTTCAGTGTTAACTGTGACGGCATTTATAGCATCTGCTGAAGTTTCTTTAGGAACTATGGTTCATTTCTTATTTACTATTTTTTTTTTTTTTTTTTGTTTTAGGCCGTTATGAAAATGGTAAAGCATTGTCATGAAGAGTCCAGTAATATGGATTTGGCACAAGGTGCTTTATTGGGTTTAGTTGTCAACAAATGTCTGGAAATCACTAATTGTTTTCCATTTCCAAAAAGTGACGACGAAACTATGGACGAAGAAATGTATCAACTAACCATGATGCGCCGTTTACGCCGTGTTAATGTCGACCATTTCCATGTAGGCTGGTATCAAAGCTCTAATGTTGGAAACTTTTTGTCAATGGCATTACTTGAGTCTCAATATCACTACCAAACGAGCATAGAGGAATCAGTTGTTGTAATTTACGATACACAAAAGTCTGGACGTGGATTCCTTTGTTTGAAAGCATATCGCTTAACACCTCAGGCTATACAAATGTACAAAGATGGCGATTTTACGCCCGAAGCTTTGCGCAACATAAAAGTTGGCTACGAAAGTTTATTTGTTGAAATTCCAATCGTTATCAAAAATTCCCCATTGACCAACATAATGATGTCGGAATTATGCGAAATGATGCCTGAAGAACAAGGACATAATTTCCTTGATTTGGGTACTGCATCTGTATTGGAGAACCATATGCGTTGCTTGATCGAGCGTGTCGACGAACTCTATCAGGAGTCTACTCGCTATAATAAATATCAACAAGTTGTTTCCAGACAGGAAACGGTAAGATTTTGCATTTTAAAAGTAAAAATTGTCTAATAATGATTTATTCTTAGGAAAAACACCGTGCTTTGGCCAAACAAGCAGCTGAAAATGCCTTGCGTATTGCTAAAGGTGAATCCCCCATACCCGAAGAAGAAGTTCTTAAACAGTTCCGACCACTTCCGGTTCCACCTAGACTTAATGCCACTATTTCTTCGGGACAAATTAACACATACTCCCAGCATATTTCCCAATTTTGCTCGCAGTCATTGGCTAAACTCTTTATTACTCAAACATTACAAAATGCTAAGGAAGCCAAGGAAGCAAAATAATTTCAGAACTTTTTGCAAACTATTTAAAATTTTTAACAATATTATCTGAAGTTTATAATATACAACGGTTACTTGTAATTAGTTACGTGAAAAAAATTACAATTGTCATTGGTCCACTGCTTTCTAGAGTGAAACCAACTTAAAGCCAATTAAAAAAGGAAATAAAGATTAAAATAATTGTATAAAAAATTTTTGAAAGTAAAGATTTTTATAATATATATGTCAAAGACGTTTAGAAGAAAATTGAATTTTTAACAAAAACAGTATCACCATCAGAAGATAACTACAATTAAGTTTTGCTGGAGCAAAATATTTAGATCAACGTCAGGTAAACTAATATAAGTGCGTTTCAAATTTGTGTAGTAATTCAGTCAAGCCATACTGCAAGAAAAAATTTCATTTAATTTCTTACACAAATAGTTGTGTATACTGTGTTTTCACACTTAAAGTTAACATATTTAACAACAAAAATTGACGAAAAACAACGACAAAAGCAGTAACCAAAAAATAATATAAAAAACAGCGAAAAATAATAATAAAAGGATCAAATTAAGAAGAAATTTAAAATAAATAAAATATGATGAATAAAATGTTTAATAACATCATCAATAAAAAATTTTTCTCGCACTATATTTTTCTGTTTATTTTCTCTTTATTCCTCTCTGTTTATTACCTATGCGTGTGAGAACAAAAGAGAATATTTGCTCAACGATTTTATTTTTCGATGATCTAAATCAGGTCAGATCGATGAACGAATTTCACAATATATCTTTCAAGGTCAATCAAATGTTTCCCGACAAAAACAAGAGAACTCTTAGGTTATTGCATTATAAAAAATACAGGCCACAACAAATTAAGACTTAAAGAGCGCGAATTTATAATATACATGAAATAACTAATTTTTTAACTTAAAATTGCGCGACATTTACCTTTATACTTGTTTCCTTAGATTGGACACACTATCTTAACCTGTACTGCACTGAAAATGCAAATGTTTCCCTTTTGTGTTGTTCCCGCCTTTTATACGACAGCTACACAAACACACGCACATTACCTTAAAATTGCAATTACCGATCTTGAGTGCTAACTCGAAGTCATTCATAGTTAATAACAAAACTTCAGTTGAGTGTTAATCAGTAAAATCAGTTGGTTGACTAATTTGTTACTAATCATTTTATGGTTGGTCATATCTTTTTCTTTTGATATTTTAGCGAGTTTATGTAAAAATTGCTGTTATATGTAAAGTTTTCTCTAAAAGTTATGTGATTTATTTTAATATAGTAAAATTATATATATATATATATATATATATATATATATATATATATTTAATTTATTATATATATATTTATTATATATATATATATATTTATTATATATATATATATATTTATATATATATATATTTATAATATATATATATATATATATATATATATATATATATATATATATATATATATATTTAATGGGTAACGACGAAACAACTTTTTTCTTTGTAACAGGAAAATTGAAAATTAAGGAAAAATAAATCCCGTAAAATATTTATAATCGTTATACCATATATATATATAACGATTTAAATATTTTACGGGATTTATTTTTCCTTAATTTTCATTTTTCCTGTTACAAAGAAAAAAGTTGTTTCGTCGTTACCCATTAAAATTATATGGCATCATTAAGCTATTTATAAACTTGGCAGCATTTTCATAAGAGCAACTGTGCCGCATCCTTTGTTTTGTTTATGGCTGTAAATATTTGCGATAAAATTGTTTTACAAGAGTTATTCTCCTGAAGACAATTAAAACAAAAATTTAATTGAAGCGAACATGTCGGATGAAGTTTTTGCCATTTGCCCATTTAATAGCAGCCATCGCATTATTCAGTATCGTATGCCAGCTCACGTTATTAAATGTCGTAAAAACTATTGTGGACCACCTTTGGAACAATGTATTTATAATGCAACACATTTTGTACCGGTTGGAGCAATGTCGGAACATCTAAAAAGCTGCAGAGACTGCTATCTCTATAATCAATCTAAATACGTAGAGATAGCAAAGTCTATACAACAAAATGTATAGTTTATTGCTGTTTTTTTTTTTATTAATATTGAATTAAACATATTTTATTTTCAAATTTTTACTGTATAAGATGTAAAAAGTTAATAAAAATCTAATTGACGAAGTTGAGATGAGTGTTTTTTATCACCATTGTCATCAATTTAAACCGGACACAGTTGCAAGACACTGCGGCTTACGAAATCTTCGTTTCCGAACGACCTGCACCCATTCGGCCAAGGATTGTCAACTCAGCGACAGCTGTATCTATCGAAAGTTTTCCAAGGGAGGAACTTCCAACAACAGCGAAGCTGTTACAACAAGAACATAATAGTGAATCATTTTATAAAAATGGTCGTTTTTTTCATAAGCGTTGGTTTTTTAAAATGGTCGAGATTTTACAATTTCTTACAATTTGTTCGTTTTAAGAGTACTCGTACGTAGTTTAATTATTTTTGTCTATTGACGGAGAGTTTTACAGGTAGGTACGGAATTTAAAAATTTATGGAACGATATATAAAGTAATTACCATAATTTTTAGAAAATGTGATTATTTTTTATGAGTATTCAATTTTATATGTTAATTTTTTATTGTAGTTTATTGTATCGCATTAAAATTAGTAACAAATTTAAATTTAATACTTTTAAATTTGTATGAATTTAAAAAAAATAAAATTTATAGGATTTTATTACATTTAAAATACTTTACCTTAAAACTATTTACGAAATCATATACATATAGTTACATGTTATTTATGAATAATATAATGAACAGACAGTATTAAAATATAGTAATATCTACATAAATCACGTGTCCTTACTACACCATATCCATTTCTAAATCTGTATCGCCTTCAGAATCTAAAAATTTACGTTTCTCTTGTGCTGTGGAGGCATTCGTAGTAACCTCACTTAAACTACTTAAAGGACGCACTTTGCCTAAATTAACAACAGGACTTTGTGAATACAAATATATGGCAAAGGATACAACGGCTATAGCTAGGGCTGTATTTATATAAATTGGTATAGAGAAAAGGAAATAGCATAAAACTGCCGTAAACATTAATTCCAGTGCACTAGCAAAAGTCTTTAAAATGGAATTCATATATTTTAAAAAGAAACTCGTAACTATTCCTATAGCCGCATTATTAATAATTATGATAATTACTTTAAAACGAAAAATTGCCGTTAGACTATCCGATGTAAAAGCTGACCATAAATCACCATTAACTAGTAAAATGACTACATTACAGACAATTGAATCGAGATACATAAAAACATTTTGCACAAATATATTCACTTCAGACCCTTTATCTTTAAGTAAATACTCATTATATACACCTGCTAAGCAGGAGCATATAGTTTGGGCTAAAATTAAAACAGCCGATAAGCTGAAATCAAAACCGCTCATATTTTTCTTACTTATTATTGGATGAGCTTTTACATCATCCGGAATCTCTTGAATAGCATTTTTTGTAACCAATTGAGCGACATCTTCGTTGTTGGCCATATAAAGTCCATCGAAATTCAATTGCTTTAACATACAACCAGCTGTTAGTAGTACTAAAGATATCCATTGTCGTTGTGACAGATATTTTTTAAAGATTATCTGAAAGATTTAGAAATAAAGTTACTCTATTAATGGTTCTACATATGGTTCACGTACTTGAAATAGAATTCCTGTAATAACCACTCGCAACTGCAACAACAAATAGTAGGTAGTTGGATCAAAAGTTGCTAGATTAACAAACGCCAAATTATTGTACAGACAATACAAAAATGCTGGAACAAAATAAAGCATCATAACTTTGGAATCCTTTCGAACATCTTTAATAAGTGATGTGAAATTATTTCTAAAAATATATGTAACACGTGAACAAAATATGCCTTTACTTGCTTCTATTGGTAAGAGAAATAATTATGTTCGTGTCAATTGTTGCAAAAAACTTACTCTCGACAATAAAGTGTTGCGGAAACGACAAGTTTTAAGACTTCTGTTAACAGTACAACTGTAATAGTATTATAACTATAAGAATTATTAGATTCTTGAGAAGCAGTAACAAAAATTCCTGAAAAAACGAATAGAATAGCCTCTTTTAATATGTACTTGCTTTTAAATGTATAATATCTTACCTTGCCCTATGAACAAGGACATATATAGTATAAATATTAGAAAAGTCAGCTTTGTAGGGAACAATTCACGCCAAACTATAGCCATTTTATTAAAAGAATATGTGTGTTCTTATGCTTTGTTGTTTATTCCTTTATGTAAGGTTTAGTTATTTCTATGTCCAAACTTATTACCTATTTCAATTATTTCAAATTTATAAATTACAGAGAAAAGATGTCATTTACTTGGTATTATTATTTATAAAATTTTTATCTTCTTTTGTTCTTTTATCGCTTTTATTAGTACTAGTAACTCACAACATAATGCTATACCCTACAACACCACAGGTGGCAGGTACATACAGAAAATGTTTGATATATTCCGAACATGGAAATTTTTAATTATACCCTTACATTTTGTCTGTGAGAGATTAAAGAAAAACGCTCAATTGTGATAACGTACTTATCACAATTCAGCTCTTACAAGCTCGCTTTGAAAGCTATTCTCGATAACAGTACAAGGTAGAGTGACAATTGCCTGATTTATATCAAAATCTTTTATAAAAATGTTTCGTTAAATAGCCCACATATTGACTGTGCAGTTGGTACTTTCTCTTAAGAGCTCATATATTAACTGTGTTGTTAACCAGTTAATCGAAAAATATCATTGTGGTGTAGCGTATTATCATGTATCGGTAATGGCCAGCTCTAAGTTGTTATTAAGTGGGGATGGTGGTCCCACTTAAATTACCTTTTATAGTTTCTAAGCAATTTACATTTTCACTTTTATTTATATTATATTATCATAAAATACAAAAATATGAAAATTGATAAAGAACACTTTTATATATTGCTTTTCATAGAAGTTTTGATAAGCGTAAATTAATAATTCTATTAAGTGATTGGCTGTCGTTAGAAATACTGTGAATCAACAAAAGCAAATTGATTTTTTACAGCTGTTCGGAATTGCTGCCAGATTGTGAAATGTTCATATATAGAGCGGTTGTAATTGTTAGTACTAAAATAAACCGCTTAACCGTTGAAATATGAATTAACCGCTAAAATTAGAATTTGGTTTCAGTCAGTTTAGAATTGATTGAAAATTTCTAAAACTGGGTGTAAGTATTCCCCCTATTCCGACTTTCGATTACCTCTCCGCATTCAGTTACGTTTCGATCGAAAATTGGTATTCCAAAAGAAAATCGAATCGAAAGAATAAGAGGAAGAAAATAGTGTTCTCAAAAGCAAGGAACGTATGAAATAGAAAAATAAGCAAATTTTAATAAAAAGTAGTGCATGCACTAAGGGGTTCAATAAAAAACCACTAAATTTTTGTTTTTCTTTATCTTTTTCATGCAAGTGGGCAAGCGTAGTGTTCTATTTTCTTCTTCTTTTTCTTTCGATTTTCTTTTGAATGTAATCGAAACGCAGAATAATAAATTAATAAAAACAAATAATATATGTTTTATTTGGCTATAAAATTTTTTTTTAACTCAAAAACAAGGATTAAAAAATCTACTTTACAACTTTAATAACTTAGAAAAACGTAGTTGCGATCGTAACGCAGAATACATACAATCGAAGAAAACTGAACGGAATCGAAATTCAGAATACCAAATTTGCCAAACGGAGAAAATTTCGATTCGAATCGAGTCAGAATAGGGGTGATTAAAGCTCTATTTGACGTGATTTTTAAACAAAATATATCTATTTTGATGAAAAAAGAACTAAATATAAGAGCTCTTATTAAGTACAATACTTTTATACGATCGTTTAACGTGAAACGTAATTTATACAAAACATCTCCTGACCATCCATTGATTAATCGAATAGATTTACTAAGTCCATACAAACCACATTTTTCCGATTCAAAACTATAATTGAATATATCTATTAGACTATCATCTAAGGCTTCAACCTTAATACATTTTCAACTGTGTTAAAACAGCACATATGTTAATACTTTTTTTGTTTACTTGAGAAATAGTTTATTCTTTTTCTTGTATATTTATAATAAAACAATAAATTTATTGTTAATAGTTTAATATTAAGTAGATTTGTTTTTTGTTTGTTGGTGTAAGTTTAAAGCAGTATTTTTGTTTGTCTCTGTAGATTTATCTATATATATTTTAAACAAAAATCCTGAAATACCTTAAAAATTATTATATACGTTTATTTGAAACTATAAACCAAATAATAAAATGCTTAATCAATTGTTAAGTTGGAGGTTTTTTCTATTGGAAGTCGAATAAACCTTCTTAAAAGTATTTGAAATTTTTTTATAAAAATTAAAAAAAAAAAAACAAATTTAAACAATTTTTTATACTAAATTTAGAGCAAATAAAAATTGTATAAATCTTTCATATTTGGAAACAAGTTGTGTTTGTTTTCCTAGTTTACTAGTTGAGTTTTGTAGTTTACTTTTTCTTTTCGATTTTGTTTTGTTGGAAAGTTATTTCTGATGAGGTTTAATGGATTTGTATTACACCTGATTCCATTAGTTTCATAATCTTATCGGCTATCGCAGGATTTTGCAAATGTCTGTAATAAAGTACAAATAATTAAAAATGCTAATTTTGAAATATTTTTAAAATTAACTTACTCTTTAGCAGCATTCGGATCATTCTGCATTTGTTCTAATATTAAACGCATAGCGGGATCTTTAAGAATTTGTTGTACCTCGGGATCGTTCATGGCATTTTTCAAGACCTCTTGAGGATTACGTTGTAAATTAAGAGCGCATTGACGATAGCCTTCTAAGGCTTCAGCGTTATTGGGATCCAATTCTAAGGCTTTTTGGAATGCCGCCGATGCTTTAGAGTTCTTTTGCATACCCTGCAAAATTTTTCCTTTACGTATGTAACCTTTAATAAATTTATCGTCCAATTTAATACACATTTCGCAGTCTTTCAAGCCCAAATCAAATGCTGCTAATTTTGTATAACATGCTGCACGATTACTATATAATTTTGGATCATCTGGATTGCGACGTATAGCTTCTGAGTAGTGTTTAACGGCAGTGCTGTAATCTCCTTTCTTAAACAGTTCATTCCCCTTTTCTTTTTCCTCCTCTGCTTTAGCTGGATTAATATAAGCTTTCCTTTCCAATTCTTTGATTTTACTTTCAACTTCGCTCAACGAAGTTTTCACCTCAGGCGTGCGATGTTCGGACATAGCTTTTTCATAGTATATTTTAGCTTTCTGATAGTCTTCCATTTTTCTATACGAATTACCTATTCGGGCAAAAGCTTTACCTATCAATTTGAAATCAGCACGATTTTCTCTTCCAATTTCGATTCCCTTTTCACAGGTCTTAATACACTCCGCATACTCCTTACGCTCAAAATATACTGCAGCAATATTATTGTAATATGTTATATCAGTAGGATCTAATTCTATGGCGGCATTATAGTGTTTCAATGCCACTTCAAAATCTTTCTTTTTGTAGGCCACATTACCAGCCTCTTTTTCTTTCTTAGCTAGATATTTGTTACGTTCTTCTTCTGTCATTTCATCTAAATTCGGTTCAGCGGGTTTGGGTGGTTCTGGTTTCTTAGTGCTTTCTGAAGGCTGGGTTGTAGATGTTTTAGTTGTTGGTGGATCTACATCCATGGGTGTGCCCATGCCTTGCTGTTGCATGTGTTGTAGAACAGCAGCAGTTACTTCTTGACGACCTTGTAATAGTATAGTGTTTGTCGGATCATACTTAAGACCTGTATTGATATAGATTACAATAAAATACGTTGTATTTAATGCATTAAAAATGTGTTACCAAACGGTATTCAAAAACTTAGTATGTTTAAAATTTTTTTAGGGAAGGGTACGTTTTTAAATAAAATATAAAACTTTATTAAAAAATTTAACTTTTTTTTCTCATACAATAAGTAGATATGATCTACTCAAAAATAGGCAGTATTTATTTAATACAATTATACTGTATTTTGAAAGCATTGAGTCTCACATGCATACATGTGTCATATTTTATTTCTAGAAACTTTCTTGCCAAATAAATTTCTAACATATTACATAAAATATATTTCTTTACACGATTTTATTCGAAAATCATTCTTACAATTTAAAAAAATAACATTAAAAACGACAAATACACTTAAGAAAAAATATGGCATCATTTTGACTTGTTATGGTGCATTGCAACAATCGAAAAAATAAGGTTATGTTCGATTTTTATAAAAAAAAAAAAAAAATGACTAACATAAAACTGAAATGTGTGCAATTTTTCAATATCCTAAAAAATTTAAGTAAAATTTGTTAACTTACCTTCATTGTAAGCCGCAAAAGCTTTCATAAAATCTCCTAAGCCAGTAGCAGCTGCACCTTTACGTGAATACCCCTTAGGCCAAGAGGGATTCAGGGAGATAGTCTTTTCTGCATCTTCTAGAGCTTCTGAAAATTTTCCGGCTTTTGCATATGCAGCTGAACGATTACTAAATAAAACATGATTTGTACCATCTAAAGCAATAGCTTCTGTGTATGCGGCAATAGCTTCATCATATTTTTCCGCATTTAATGCTTTGTTACCTTTTTCCTTAAGTTCATTTACCTAAAATTGAAGAAAAAAAAATCAAAATCGAACGAGATCTTGCATATTTTACAATAATTTTTCCTTCATATCATTTGTTCTTACCTTTTCCATAATATTTTTATATTAAACTTTGTGTTTAAAAGAGAAATTAAATTACTTGATTTAAATTAATTTACTTTTTCTATCAGAGGAATTAGTTTAACTTGTAGACTTCTAATGTAAATTCTCTTTTATTCTGTATATTTTTGCACGGATTTTTCTAGAAGTACAAGGAAAATGCACGAGAAATTAAAAAAGTGCTATAATAGTTGTAAAAAATTGTATTGAAAAAACAGAGATGTTATACAAGATATTTGTTTATTGTAGAACGAATAAATATTAAGTTATTTACAATGATTTTTAAGTTTTTAGAACAAAGCTATAATAAAAGACTACTAAGAAACTCTTATCAATAATAATTAATAAACTAAATACATATTAAAAAATATGAATAGTATTTTGCTTGTACGTTCAAACATTTTCACAAATTAAATACTTTTTAGGCAACTCTGTTTATTTTTAAACACCAGTTTGACATTTTTCAAAATAGAACAAGCATTTGGTAAAGAAATAAAAAAGCGGCGTTTTTCTTAATAATTTTTGTGCAAAAAAGGATAAAAAAATAAGAAATATCACATATTATTTTAGCCCTTTTAAAAAATTAATCTAAAAACTGATATTAACTTATAAAAAAGTTTATTTAGACAGAAGCACACTTTGATTATTGCTGTTGAGGTGGATTTGGTAACAACATGGCTGAATATTTGGCGTCCATTTTTGGCACGGAAAAAGACAAGTATTTTGAGGAAAAACGTACTAAAAATGTTTTCTATCTGAATATCTATATTTTGAAATTTGCAGAGTAAATTGTTCTTTTTATTTTAAAATTGGAGCCTGCCGTCATGGCGACCGCTGTTCTAGAATTCACAATAAACCCACTTTCTCCCAAACGGTGTTGCTGCAAAATTTGTATGTAAATCCACAGAATTCGGCCAAATCAGCTGATGGCTCTCATTTAGTGGCCAATGTTTCCGACGAGGAGATGCAAGAGCACTACGATAATTTCTTTGAAGATGTATTCGTAGAATGTGAAGATAAGTATGGTGAAATTGAAGAAATGAATGTGTGTGACAATTTGGGTGACCATTTGGTTGGCAACGTATATATAAAATTTCGTCATGAGGCAGATGCAGAAAAAGCTGCAAATGATTTAAATAATAGATGGTTTGGTGGACGTCCTGTTTATTCGGAACTATCACCAGTAACTGATTTTCGTGAGGCTTGTTGCCGACAATACGAAATGGGCGAATGCACCCGGTCAGGCTTTTGCAATTTCATGCATTTGAAACCTATCTCACGAGAATTAAGAAGGTAAGAAATTATATTTAAAAATTAAACATATTTTTTATATTGCAAATTTTTAGATATTTGTACTCTCGGAGACGTCGTACACGCTCACGTTCGCGTTCCCCAAGACGCCGTCGGTCTCGTTCCCGTGAAAATCGACGTCGTTCCCGTAGTCGTGAACGTGGAGGTGGCGATAATCGTAAAGGACGATATTAAACATATTAAATACCCCTTACAGGCGACCGTTACTATTTCCAATTATATTTGCAAAATGAACACACTCTATCCTTTTAAAATTAAGTTTCCCCGTTTATATTTAACAATATTCACAAACGAAATGTTTATTTTAAAAAGCATTAATAAAGATCATGGGCTTTATATAAACAGTAAACAACAACTTGTTTAAAACACTACAGTTAACTTTGTTGCTGTTGCGTTGTCGCCGGTTCCTCCATGGCTTGCATTTGCTTCAATTGCTTAGTGAGATCAATTTGTTGTTGCAGCACATAGGTATTTTCCGTTTTACGTCGTTGTTGCCTCTCGATATCTCTAACGACTCCTTCATGTAATTTTTCCCTGCAATTACAAGTTTTTATAAGTTGTATTCCTAGAAATGTTCATTATTTATGATATTTACCTATCACTAGTTTGTTTTAAGTGAACATAACCAATAATACCGCCAGATATTACAAAAGATGCAGCTAGTGTTAGTTTTGAAGCCAAAGACATTACGATTTATAATATTTAAATTATTAACTGAACCCTTTAAATTATCTTTGGAGAAAAAACTTTATTAAATAAAAAGTTGAGGTTAAGAGGTTTAAACAAAAACAAAACAATCAGCTGGTGCTTAGTACTTATTTGCTGTTATGTTGAATATATTCACTGTAAGATGATATCATCCTTCGTTTCATGCCGGCATTGATTTCAGTTTTATGTTTTTAATTCAAAGAATTTTAAATGACATTTTTTTTGTTTTCTACATTCTTCGTATTTTATTAATATTTTTAAAATAATAAAACTGAATTTCTTTTTTATAGATATTTTTATATATTTTTACATCAATATTTTGCTACTCCTTTGAGCAGCCCAACTATAACGCATTAAATTCATTTAAATAATGAACATGAGTATATCGAGCCATAACCGCCAAAAAGACGTAAGCGACGAAAAACAAATTTTACAGGTTTTATAAAATATTTTTTGTTCTAGTCTACTACATAAGACTTTTTTGTTTTTGCTGTAGAATCATAAAAGGGTACATTTTACAGCTATAATTTTGTGTGCTGGTGGAAATGATCGAATACTATCGATTTTTATCAAAAAACTAAAATCGATAATCAGGGCGCTTACGTCTATTTGGCGGTTATGGCTCGATATATGTATGTATATTCAATAAATACACAAATTTATTATTCCTAGCAATGCTACACAGAGGAGTAGTGATACATATATCGAATGAAAAAATTTAATAATTTAAGCTTAAACACATAGCTTATTCGTCACTTTTAATACATAATTTAATATGTAATTTACACGGGTAAACCTACCTGATGGGGTAAAGACAATTGGTTTTGAGGGCGACCTTGTGAAACAGTGTAAATATGTAGTTAAGTCATGGGTAGCCTTAATAGGAGTAGCTTTAGCTAACCACAAAACAGAATTTGTGGGCACACCCAGCTGAAAAACTAGAAAAGGCATAAGCATAAGCATAAATGTAAGTGACTGCAAAATTACTTCATGTAAAATTCATGTCAAATATGTCGAAGACTAGGCCAATTTCGTTCGTGGAATATATCAATCTGGCAGGGCTAGTAATCAAATGGAACATTGGCTGTTGAGATTAAAGGTTTAATTTTTTTTTTGAATCATGCTATAATTTTTCTATAAAGAATGTAATCTGACTGCGTGCAAAATTGAAACAAAATTGATTCATATTTGTATTAAGCGTTTATATAATACAATTCTATGATTTTGTAAAGGATTACATTACGATGGAAATGGTAGCAAAGATTTTCTTGTGATTAGATTTAAATCTGTTTTTGAATATCGCTTATTTGTTACAATTTTTATTTTTTGGTTGGTATTTAGTGGGAATACGTTAAATCTGGCTATAATTTACTATTATCTACATACACATATATGCTATGTGTTATTGTTTCGAATTTACTTATTATCAATTTCTGTATACATACATACATATGGTATATAAAAAATATAATGAAGTTAAACTTCTCACAAATATCCCCTTGTTTTGGTGCAAAACTCTCGAAATAAAACAGCAAAATTTAAGCACTTTTATAAGGTAAAGTTATAGAGTAAAAATTATATGTAAAAATAATTACTATCCCATAATATACATTTTAAAAATTAAGTCTATATTAAATCGTTCATTTTTTTAAACACATTAAAATGAGTAAAGTGAGTGTTAAGAATATATATCCATACAAACATATATTTTGTTATATATGTACATGCGTATACATACATATGTATGTAAGTATGTGCGAGTATATAAAATTACAGTATTTTTTTAACATACATACATACATACATACATACATATATATATATATATATATATATATATATATATATATATATATATATATATATGTATTTATATATATATATATATATATATATATACTAAATTCCTAAAATACAATTAAATCTTTGCACGTAAAAAATATTATTATCGTTGACAAAAATATACTCGTACATACGTACCTACATATGTGTGTCAGTATACTTATAAAAAATAATGATAACCTTATCTTTAATTTGCGAATAAACCTCTAAAAATGTCAACTCCTCATCCACGAAAATCCTCTATTGGAAAGTAAATATACTTACATACATATGCATGTATGTACTCGTATATAAATATATGTACATATATAAAAGTATCATTAAACATTTAAAGGACGTTCAAGGTTCTTATTCTTATTAACATCCTTTTTTAATTCCTTAAGCATTATCGCATTGACCGGTTATACACTTTTCATGTCTGTTGAATCGTTTCACACAAGTAATGCCTTTTATGCTGGTTAATGACTTGTGGCCCTTCATATAAGAAAGTACGCAACATATGATATGCAGTCTCCAACAACAACAGTGTTATAAAAAACATCAATACCAGGTCCCAATGTATCGTGTTTAAAAGAAAATGTTGCGTCTCAAATGCCCAGCTTGAGAGTCATGCGCATTGATTGAAAGTATTTGCTCAGAATTTAAGTTTGAATTTTTTTAAATAACTTCTCTCAGACATTCAAAATTGTTTAACCTATGTAGTCTGACAGATGCTTTAAAGAATGATATGTTACTTCTAGTACGCATTCAACATAAGCTCACTTTTTGCCCATGATGACTTTGTTGTTCTCTTGAAAAATTCCGCATCTTGAGTTTTTTCCATCGTGGCGTATGGTGTTATCTACAATATGACTGGGTAGTCTGAAACGTTAATTTAGTACCTCGGATGCTGGGAGAACCATCAGGTGGGGGTCGTAGTTAAGACATAAATTATCGCAGGCAAAAGCAACGAGTATTTTTAATTTGTCGCAAAGTTTGACTGCATCCAATGCTGCGAATAATACAGTTGAAGTAGATAGTCCTCAACCAAGGAAACTCATTCAGAAAGTGTGGCCCTAAATTAATACGAGAATGTCTCTTGTTGTGGAGGAATTGGAGTGATGACAGACTCGTTGTATATTGCCCGGTTTTTACAGCATCGGATGATGGAGCAGTAGCAAGTGATTATATTATTCGGGCATTTTGTTTTGTTGCTTTTAAAAAAGGGATTTATGATTTGCTTTTGAGAACGAATTACGAACCGCTACACATAACATCCAAATCGACAACTATAACTTTGAAAGAGATCGTGAATTCAGCTACCTAGAAATTGCGTTCGTCACACAGAGGGACAGATCGCTAGTCATTCAGGGCAGAATACAGGCAACAAATGAATCTTATTTCGCACATGCTTCGAATATATACACCGCCATAAGACTCAAACTGATATATGATTGCTAATCCTGCGAGCTCAGAGCAAATGAAGTCGGAAAATTAGAATGTTTCAAAAGTAAGATTCTGATAAAGATATATGATCCTATACGACTTGAAGATGGTAAATTCCGCATCCGGTACAGTGAAGAATCTACAGGGCGGTAAAAGATGATGTCGATCAGGGGAAAGATAAAAAGATAATATAGAAAGTAACATAGGAAGTAAGGGTATATCTGGAGTTTAAGGAAAAAGCGACAGCAACCGAGTGACGTGGAGGTGAATTGTAATGGAAGCAAATTGGTACACCCCGAATGTGATGTTAGGAAAATAAGTCCGCAAAATAGATTGGGAAACCGCACTAATTTAAAATTTTTCACACAGTGTATTTAAACATTTAAGGCTCTGATCTTACTGTTTACCCATTTAATGCTACATGTATCTGTATTTTTTTGCGTATAAAAATATCTGTACATACATTTGTATTGAGTGTATAAAAAGCAACATTTTGTTTTGCTTACCAAATTCCATTTCATGTAATCGTCCGTTTACCGCAGTAGTATTGCACAGTTAAAATCGTACGGTTGTAGCGGTAATATTGTATAGAATAACGGACGACGAATATACATAATAACAAGTGTAATAAAACATCAACAAATAAGAAAACAAAGAGAGAGAGATTATTATTATTATTATAAAATGTACACAATTAGAGATGATTTAAAGGATATTTACACACAGATATGTTCATAAACATATAATATCCTTTATATTATATATATACGCACACATTTAACCATATCTGCATATAAGGATGTTAAATAAAAAAAAAATAACTCTCAGAAAATTGTCCCATTTTTAAACTTAAAAGTGTTACACATTTTTTTCGTTTTACTTTTTTTCAAATCTCATTCTCTTTGTAATGTGTGACAAATATTGATTTAATTTTTTATTAAAAGTGTCATATTAAATATTTCAATATACAATTTAAATTAAAAAACATATAGAGTGACATTTGTATATAATTATCATTTATTTTATGCTTGAACAATTTTTATATTGTTTAAAAAAATTGTTAAATATAAAAATATAAAATATAAAATATAAAAAAAATTGTTAAATATTTGTTTAAACTAAAATTATTAAAGCTGTTAAATAAATGACAATAGATTTGTTGCAATATATTTTGCTTGTTTTATAATAATGTATGTATATACATACATCCATTTGTATGTATGTATGCAAAGAATAATAGAATGATGTCTTTAATTTGAATGAGATAACATGTTATATTCCAACTATTTGTTTATACATATTTTGTTTATTTGTCATTTATAGTCAAACTCATTCACCCACTCTATCAGTAGTTACTTAGTATATACACACACTTTTAAGACCGGCTTAATTTACTGTGTGTGTTTACAATATGGGTATTTCCATAAACAATATATCTTTTTATTCAAATATTAGCAGTTTATAGACATTTCGACAGAGCAATAGCTTTATGAAAGAATAGGACTAAATCAACAAATCAAATTAAAAATTTGTTTTATTAAACAAATTTTTTTTTTACATTTTTTATTATTAAATTTTATGAGAATTTATTATCATATGCTTTTGATTAAGTCTCGTTTTTATAAAAACGCAATAAATGTTAAAAACCATACTTGACATTAGAAACCCCTCTAACGCCATTTGAAAGTCTTGATTAATATTTCTTATCATTCAAATAGAAAAAGTAAAAGTGCAAGAACAGCTTCGAAACACCAATCTATGATGTACCTGCGTAATGCTGTGGTGACACTAAAAGGGATACTTCTTCTCTTATCAGATAGGATCACTGATTTTATTCGCACCTTTAATATGATGTGTAAACTTATAGTGTTGCACAAAAGACGTTTCGGGTCGCAATGCATTTTGGCCCTGACCAACGTACTTGACATAGCTGATATTTGCAATGTGAGGAATTCGAAAATAAGGTGTAACTTCAAAAACATATTTACCCCTATATAGCAGTATTGTATTGAAATGAATCAAAATTAATTTTGGAAAGGTAGGTGCTAGCTTAATAATAAAAAGTTATACATACACATGATATATGTAAGTACATACATTAAAAATCATTTTAATATATTGAGAATGTTGGATATTTTTATAGGCAATAAATAATATTTTCTCAGTGGCGTCAGTCGCCAGTCATTTTCTTTCGGCTAAGGATTTAGTTATGTTGTTGTTGTTGTAATAGCTCCGCCGAGTGTTCTTTCCCGAGGAAAACCTTTCCGACTTCACGATCCTTGGTTAACTGGTAACCGTACGGATCGTGGATCTGATTATCGTGAGAATTTTACGCGTTGCACTAGTTACTCACTTGTTGAAGCGTTTGTTTTTCATTTTGAATCATTTTAGAACAGGACAAATAAAATTACCATGCCAGAACAATTTAATTTGATTAATACTTCTGTTAGATTTGGCAATTTACTGACCACTGTGCAATGGAAAATATAATTTTATTCTTCTTCAGGTTCTTAATTAGGTAAAAACGACTTATTTTATTTGTCTGAAAAGATTTTTAAGTCAGTATTTAATTTATTTTTATTGTTTTTTACTAAATTCCTTTTTTTTAAATGTGTGTACACATACATATATGTATGTATATCGAACCGCTAAAGTGAGAAATTTTCAGTGGAAGCAAAAAAGTGTTTCTTATGGCACAAAGAGGAATACAACCGCATTTTTTTTGGTGACAAAGTTGAGAATATTTTCTAAGATTTTTACTGCGGGTAGATATAGCCTATGCAGTGGCGTTTTCTTGCAAAAAGTGAAAGTTGACAAATATTGAGTTGACTCACTTTAGCGGTACAAATGCGATATATAAAAAACACAAGCTTATGAGCATTAAAAAGTAAAATTGTTTAAAATTCTGAAATAAATGTATTTTGTTTATTTATTTTTTTATGGAAATGTATACAATCGTAGAATGTAATAATTGCAGCCGTTCATTAATGAATTTATTTAAAGAAAAAAAAATAGTAATTTAGCGATCCGATCAATAAATGTTGATAGAAATGTGCACATAAGATATTGTAAAAAGATGTGTTTTTAAAAAAGTTATTTATAAAACGAGTCCACTCTTAAAATAAATACCTCTTTTAAAGTATTATATGAAAATTATCGTAGTTTTTTATCTTGAATACATATGCAATGTTTATACATACAAACGAGTATGTACATAAATATAAAAACATTTAATCAATTAACGCAGCAATAAGAAAATACATCCACTTTTTATAACCCTTTTATTATTATATTTTCTCAGATTTCAATTAAACATCAAAAAACATTTAAAGCACTTTGTATATTAAGAAAAATAAAATCACAAACCAAAAAATATTTATTTAAAACAACAAAATGACAAAAGTTGAATTATATAAATCACGTACATTTGTTACGATTATACACTTATTGGCATTGGGTCAATTCGTGTATGCAATTTATTTTCATAAATTTGAAACTCAACGGAGTTATAAACTCAAAAATGCCGAACTTAAGAGAATGGTACCCGATTCTATGGAGAAAAAATTGCAATATTTAACATATTGGTGTTTGGTAAGTTTGCTTAGAAAATAATTTACATTATAAACATCTATCTTCGATTTATTATTTATCTATATATTTTTAAAAATTATTTCTAAGAATTATTACTATTTTTTAATTTTAAGCAAGCTAGAATAACATTAACCGTATGTTTTAAATAATTATTTTCATTTAACATTTTACATATGTATGTTATATTGTTAGCAAATAACACAGGACTACAGTGATAAAGACAAAAGTTGCTGCTCATAATCGTGAGTTTTAAAAATATAGTTTAGAAAACCCAACTCTATGGTACCTCACTTTTAATACATAATTTACAAGTCAAAATTGCATAATGAAGAAAACTACTTTTTGAATTGTTCTTATAAGAAGCATAGGTTATCAGAGAATACGCTTTAAAGTAAATTATACCGGGCGAGTAATTTAATTTGGCTTAACTTTAATTCGACTTTATGTTAATTCGTGGCTAGAGCTTCGCTATCAATTTGTCTTCCACGGTTGCCTTGTAGATTCTTGTGAATGGGCTTTGTTATAATGCTATTTGATATATTTGATAGCCTCCATATAATATGTTGAAGATTAATGCCATAGCCGTACCCTCAATCAACTGTTTTCAACTAATTTTATGAGCGATATTGTATTTTATTAGTGGTGATATCAATTGACTTTTAGTTTTCTGCCATAGCCTTCAGCAGCTGATTGCTAGATAACAGCAAAAATTAAAAATTTACGAGTATGAAAAATTTCTTGACGTCAGCTGTTTTTTATTTGTTTTTGTAATAGTAAATGGGAAATTGATGCATATTCGTTTAATTTTTTTTTTTTTTGTATTGTCAACTGATAACTGTCAAAATATACAACACATCAAAAAGTTAACCAGCTTTCTGCCGCCAACGCGCCAAAATGTTTTTTTTATTTTTCTATTCAAATGCACTAGTTTAACTTTTCTGACAGAAGAGCTCTATATCATACGCACAGTAACGCCTTTTATGTACTTCTACCTTAATCAATGAAAATAAATATGCTTCTGTTATGGCTACAGTTACGTTGAGCTGTCCAATTTCAACTCATAATAAACTAGTGCTATTGACTAAGTTTGACCAGAAGATATACATTATTTTACGAAAGCACTGATTAGCAATCACCTGCCGTTTCTGATTACTTCTGGATATAGTCTTCTAAGTTTAGCAATCAATCAGATATCTCGTTTGTCCACCAATCTGTGTTCTGCCAAAACAGCAGAAGGAGCGTACATATTTCAATTCAAGGTTGTTATTGCGGATTTTTTTTTGCAGTGATTATCCCTAGCTTAGTTTCTTCTGTAATATTTGTCTGTTTCGGCAGTGTTTATCCCTATCTAAGTTTCTTGTGTGTTATCTGCCTTTTTTCGGGGGTGGCGTAGTGTAGTGGTTAGAGCACACGCCTAACAATATAAGCGGCTCATGTTCGAGCCCCAGCAGAGGAGAGGTTTCGAGTGTCTAATAAAGAGACTTCATTCTCTCCAGATAACTCTTAAAAACTAAGAAGAAGCCCTCCTGACCTTCTAGCTTAGCTCTGGCGATGACGACAAACATCAGATGAATGATCCCACCCACTGGGAAAAAAAACTACAATGCTGAGTAAAGATCGCCACCACCACTTAGCAAGGATCTTCACCTAGCTTAAACAATCAACTTGACTAGTGAAATTTAAACAAAGTAATGGATGCTTTGTGGAAAACCAAATCCTTAAAATTATACGTAATTGCGCAGTTATCTTTTGCGTAATCTAGGTTCTGTAGTGCATTTAATATTCGCTTAAAATCTGCTGATTCTCTTTTTTTATATTTTTGTTTTTAGAATACAAGAAAACACATAATTTCTGTTGTCTGGTGTAATCGATGCCAAGTGTTAAAACAATAAAAATCAATTCTATATTTTCTTTTTACAAGAGTTTATTGTTTTAATTCAGATTCTTATACAATAAATTTGGGTCATTTAAAAAAAAAAGATATTTTTCTTTTGCCTTGTGCTAAAGTTGAAAAAATTATTGGTTTTTATTAAAAAAAACAAAAAGATATATGTATAACAAAGAAAAAGTATAAATAAATAAGCCAAAGACATTTCTTTTTCACAAAAATGATAATGTTCAAAGAACATATGGACCAAAAAATTCTTTGCAAAATCTATGTGAAAATTTTTACTTTGATTAACAAAAATTTTTTTTAGATCATAAAATGTTTAGATGGTTGAATTAACAAATAAACAATAGTTTTAATAGTTTCCTTTATACGGCACTACAAAAGGCAATGACGAACGGTGACTATGACTGACTATGGAGAGGGTGTTATGGTATCAATCAGCAATAATTTTGCAATAAATCAATCAGGGAACATCATACACACATATGTACATATGTTTGATACAAAAAGAAAAAATTGTTGTTAAATAATGGCAAATGTTTATAAATCGTTTTAACATGCTCGTATTTATCTAGTAAGATACGTTTAGAAAATAATTTAGATAATATACGAGATTTGCAAAAAAAAAAAAAAAAAATTAGTTGCCTTCTTTGATTTTTGAGAAATATTCCTCGATTTATTACATATCTTCTTTTATACCTTTAAATTAATGATTTTTTGCTAAAGCCTTGAACTCTCAATTACTTTTTTGTTCTTGGGAATAGTCTATACTTACCTTACGAATCTGTAATATGAACTACTGCTTTAGCGCAATAAATGGCGAAAATAGTGAGCAAAATTGTTTTTGACTATATGTCTTTGTTATAAGAAATCCTGGTACTAAAGGTTAGAGTTGGGTTCTTTAGCTCTTTAAGTCAGCAAATAAAATTA
This sequence comes from Wohlfahrtia magnifica, assembly GCA_023159175.1. Taxonomy (NCBI): domain Eukaryota; kingdom Metazoa; phylum Arthropoda; class Insecta; order Diptera; family Sarcophagidae; genus Wohlfahrtia; species Wohlfahrtia magnifica. Next base: position 3,423,279 of record JAKWBJ010000052.1, on the reverse strand, counting down.
TTGTATTACACACATATTCTTGTTGTACGTGAACGAACTAGCTCATTAGAAGAGCTAAACGACCCAACTCTACTAAAGGTTAATAGTAATCTGAAAAAAGGAAACTTTCAATTTCGATGGAACTAGGCGTACTTCTTTTCGGCATTTGTTCGATGTTTTTGACTGGCTTGAATCACTTTAAAAAAATGTTTCTATACAGAATACATTTATCCTAGATCAATGTTGATACATATTTCAAATGATTGGGTTAAGCACCTGCTCGCAGCAATGTGTAGGTCCCTTTATAATAACATATGGCCACTATCGTGCCAAATTTCTTTATCTGTTGGATTTTTTTTGTCAGCGACTAAATTGGCTTAATAAAATCGTGGATTTGTCTACATCACCCATTGAAATATTGCTCTTGTCAACAAAACATGTTTATCTATCTTTCATCATAGCAGCTTCTACAGAGATTATTATATAGTATTAGCCATTACTCAAGTCTATCGAAAGCTTAATGGCAAGTTATAATAAGCTTTCCTTACATGCACACTAAAAAGTTCTTGCTAACTTGGTTCTTTCAATTAAATTTAAACAGACTTGTTTCGTGAGTTCATTTATCAAATCTTTATAACGAGACACCTGTCGAAACTCAATTATAATAATAATAATAATAATTTGGTTAAAGTCTTTTACAAATTTTGTCCACTGTGCTTTGTTATATTTTATATTATAAGTTCTCAAAATAGATATACGTTGTAGATACGCCCCTATTTAATTTAGCAGAGTCTATTATTGTTTTCCATTTTATCTGGCAATTAGTTCAGTTTTAAAACTCTTCCTAATAAAACATGTACAACTGCGTTTTATTAAACTTACTTTGGTTTTTAATATTATTTATTCATTTAACACAATCGACCAAATGGTTAATAGATAATCCTGGCTTTAATGATCCTTCTGCATGGATTGAGGAATATTTACCCTGTGCAAGGGAAGATGTTATATTTCCCGAAGAGTATCAGGCTCTACTACCTTTACCAAAGATTGTAGATGTCGGTGGATTTGTATTGCCAAAAGATGGTGCGATTCTATTGCAACAAGATTCTACTATAACATTGGGCGGTAATTCTAACGAACGCGATTGTGATAAGGGCAAAGCCTATATCAAAACTCCAGTTATACACAAATGGTTTGATCCAAAAACGTGGCGTTCTTCTAGAAAGGAACAAGAAAATAAAGCTATACCAGAAATGGAAAAAGTTCCCTGCAATAATGAGTCAGTAGTGATAAAAACTAATGGACCACTGGCATTTGATTTAGAATATACACCCTATTTGAGACTGGGACAACTTAGTTTTGCAGGTTCCTTGTTGTCAAAGGACTATTTGCGAGAGCTGTTCTATACGGACTTGGGTGAATTTCTATTCAAAAATCAAGACGGTGTCAACATAGAATATTATCACAATGATGTTTGTGGTTGCCATAAAGACTTCAATATATTTACCGAGCCCATATGCCACAATGTTATCGATACATGTCCCAAGCCGCATTGTCTTGTACCAATTGTTCCTTACGGAGGTTGTTGTGCCATTTGTGGTTCAACTTTAAAATTTGCTATGGAATTTTGTGAGGAGGAGAAGCTACATTTGCTTAAACAAATAATAGAAAAGGGACTAAAGGAAAAGTCTATGGAAAAGGATTTAGACTTCTATGTAAACTATATAAATTCTCAAAATTATGGCAATTATTTGCAAGTCATTATAGTGGATCGTGACAGTTATTCCGAGAAGAGTGTTAACTTTATGAAATATCTTCATTCTACAACTGACTGGTCTAAGATATTGAATTTGGAAGCAAATAATGCATACGGATTCGAATTTGCCGGACGACCCTACAATCCAAATATAACATTTGGCTCTATGCTTATGATTTTCTTGTGTTTGGTTTTTGTCTCAATAGTGGCTTTGGTGATATTTGCCTATTATTATCCTGAAAATCGTTATCTGCACTATATACCTCGCTGGGTTTATGATCCCCGACTATGGCGTTCGTTTATGAATAGAACAAATAATGTTTTTGCCCGCTTTGATAATACCAGAGCCAGTATACAAACTATAAATACGGAAAATGTAAACAGAAGAAAAGGATTTTCTATGGCCTATGACCCCGAAAGCGATAGGGTACGTGAACAGGCATTTGATAATCCAATGTTCGGTGAAGTACCTTCAACATCACAAGCTGCCAGTGAAGTACAATCGGAAAAGTTAAAGAGTGAAGAATCCAAGCATGTTCCACAACTCATCATAGAAAGTGTAGACATGTCGGATACTAACGATATAAAAGAGGAAGAAGAACAGGAATTAACAGAAATTAAATTGGAATCATCATCCGATGAAGCTGATGAAGAACAAGAAACTAAAGAATAAGAGTATGAAACTTATAATGAAATTATACATATACATGCATACATATTTATAATATTACAAAGAGTGTTCCAATAAATACATATCCATACATATTAACTGAAACAAATGGTTTTTTTTAAAGCAGCATATATCATACTTTTTAAAAATATACAGTATGGTGACATACGAAAAAAAAAATAGTTAATCACATATATAATTATCTACATACATACATATATTCTTTTATGGGCCTTGTTAACGATCTAAATTAACATGTCCTCTAGTTTCCAACAAAAGGTCAAATATCGTTAAGAGAGTATTTTTTCTGTATTTAAATAAAACCACTCGTATTCTTCAATTTCAATTGCTTATTGATTAAATTGTTATCCTTACTTATTGTATAAATATCCTATACGCGTTGACAAATAATCTTCATTTACATGTATGCCTTTTTTACATCAGTTAGAAATCCTTTTTATCTATAGAATTATTTTCGAAACTAAAAAGGAAATCGATATTTTATTTATTGTATTTGGATTATTTGTGGAATTTTATAAAACTGATAAGTAGCTAGTTAACGTCAATACAAAATTTATAGGGTTTTTATTTAAATATCACTAGACATTTTTGGAATAGTCATGCTACCGATATTTTGTAAATGAATTGATAACATGTACATACTGCATGTGTATATTCAATAACCAGAGAATTTATTATTATTGTTATTATTAATATTGTATCTTTATTAAAATTTCTTTTCTAAAATAATATAATGCATTGTTATAAGATTTTACTTAAAGTATTACGTACCAAAATCTTAATAATTTAATAAATAACTCCTAATATTACAGAATTAAGAAAAAGTTTTCTAAAAAACCTTATACACGCTTTAAACATTATAAAAAGCAAAAACGACACTTAGCAAATTCAAATTATATCATATGTAGGCGTTCTGTGCTTTTCAATAAATGACAGAGTCAGCTGACTCTGCGAATGATTCAAGCATTCCGTGATTAAAGTTACTGTGCAGAAGGTCAGTAGAATATCTGTGGCTTAGACCATGTATTATCATTATATCTTTTTCAGTTTTGAAGAACCATACTGGGCACACAATTGTCATAATAGTCCAAATACACATTTTGTACAAGACAACCGTATTTTTGTAATTAAGCTTAGATCCGCTATTGAGTAAAGGATAAAGAACACGACCGCACCTCACTGCCTTATCACATATATTCCAAGTGCTGGGATTAAAACTGCCCTAGAGCAAACATGCCTCGTAAAAATACGAGTTGTATGTATATATATTATATATTATAGCCTGTGTCTTATTATCATTAAATTTTATTGCCAACCTGTCAAAGTATTTGCGGGTTAGTTTTAAACTATCTTCATTCTTTTGACTATTGCGTTTGACACCTTACCACAGCAAATGTAAATACTATCACCCGCGTAAAAAGCCATTTCGAGATTCCAGGGAACAGTAATATCCAATACGTAAATTAAGTAAAGAGTTGGATATAATACTGACTGCGGGGGACCCTCAGGTATTAAACGATCGCTACATAACAAGTTATTAATAGATACAACAAAAGAGCGTTGATTCAAAAAAGTCCATATAATTTGTATATATTTTGGAAAATTAAATGTACAACTTTAAGTTGGCTGGACGTGTCTGGCTACCCGTCGTAACTAACTAACTAGGTTTAAATAGGAGACCCTCATGCCATAATCAGTGAATTTAACTAACCAAGTTTTTTTAATATACATATACATACACCCCAACAAGTTAATAATAAAATTTTGTAGTTACCAACAATAAAAATGCATTGGGCTAAAGTTGGGATTGAGGATTGATAGGATGCCATTTTATTTTTAGGTATTGTAGCACTTCTGAATTTGCAACTATAGTTTTTTCGTTCTGCATTACACATAATGAAGTCTTGTCATGCATTAAGTTTTATACAGTTTATACATATCCAAAAACTTGTGAAGTAAGAAGCCTTAAAGTGAGTTATTTATGGATTCTTAAGCAAATACTTACTAATGACATAATATTTAAAATTCATTTTCTACAGTCATTTAGATTTTATTCCTGATAGTTGTGGAATTGCCAGTACAGGACATTAAGTAAGAAGGTTTTATCAGGATATTTCTGTAACGAACAATAACGAAACAGAAAGATATTATGTATATGAATTGGTTCGCACTGAATTATTATTTAGCAGAAGGTATTCTGCGTTTAATTCAAATCACTTACAAGTAGAAATCTAAAAATGTAACTATATTCTAAAACTATTTTCATTTTCTCACATTAGTTTTTCTCGCTTTAAAATTAGCTAGATTTAACTCATGTAGTTAAAAAACAATCCTGTTTTTGTTGCCCAGTGTTATTTCGTTATTAAAAAATCAAAAAAATAAATAAAATATATTATATGAATATATATATATATATATATATATATATATATATATATATATATATAAATATATATATAAGTATATATATATATATATATATATATATATATATATATATATATATATATATTACAAATAAATACATATCTTTCACCTATTCCTATCTTAAAGCTAACCTATTTAAAAATTTTAATAAAAGTTTGCGAAGTTTGATTTGAGATTTGACACTGTTACAATATAAAAGTGAGATGTTTATCGTTACTTTAATTTAGAAAGGACTTAACTAACATTTACAAACAAATTGCTGAAGTTAAAAAAATTTAACTAAATCTGAAACTTAGGTAATCGAAATTAAGTTTTAATGCAGTTTCAAAAAAAAAAAATCAAAGTTAAACTGCACTAAAAATTATTTTCTATAACCTATGTTTCAGATTTTAAGTTTTTTTTTACCTTATGAAAAAAACCTTATTGGAACTCATAAATCGGTGTTACCAGTAAAGGGTTAATGTAAACAAAACCGTTCAAAATAGAAAAAGGCCAAACTCTGGTAACTTTAAATTGCATGTGCTGCCATTTTTCTAAAATAATACAATGTTAAAAAAATTTGCTATTTTAATTAAATGGCAAATGAAAAAGGTTATTAATAGATAATATTGGAAATGTTTTAATATTTTTATATACATTTTTTTAATTTTCTGTAAACATACACACATTTAAACCCCCAAAAATAATCTAAAAATGTAAATTTGGCAATACTGGCTCTCTCTTAATTTTCTTTTTACTATTTTCTCTATCTCTTCTCACTTATTGTATGTTGTGTTTTTAATCAGCAAAAGAATTGATTAGTTTTCATGAGCAGTGTGTTTTGAACGGTTTGCTTTACTTTTTAAATAAATTTGTTTACTGGTAAATTTAAAGTAATAAAATTTAGCAGAAATGGCAAAAAATAAAGTAAATACTGTGGCTCAAACGGCATATAGTGGGATCTATAATACTTTACGCATTTTGGTACATTTGACAGCGGCTGTACAATTTTCATATTCCATTTACTATGATTACACTTACGTACACTTTCCGGTGTCTGATAAGAATATGCACAACCCATTTGGTGGCAAATTTAAATATTTAACATTTTTAGATGCGGTATGTTCCTACATATTTAATATAAATTATAATATGTCTATTTGATCATAGATGAAAGCTTAGCACAGAAAAAAAATCATGTTAAAAGTCAAAGTACAATTGGTTTTAATCTTATAGTTTTTGCTAGTGTTTGTTGCGTGGTCATTTTTATTGTTGTTTTTTTTTTCTATATCTCAACAGCAAATAGCAGTAGTAATGCTGATGTAGCTGTTTTTCGTTATATCCATTTACTGTATTTATGAGACAATACAATATTTTATAGCTAGACTTTTATTATATGGAATGATTAAAGTGGAATACTGAAGTTAAATAGATGTTGGGCAGTCTCAAAATACTAAAGGTAAATTTGCAGATAATGTGTTAGTGTGTCAAAAGTATGAACACTATTGTTAATGGTTAGGATAGGTCTATAATTTCAAGTATTTCCCATAGAAACTTACGTTCAAAAAAATCCTTTTACTGTCGTAGCTTAAACAGAAAATATATTCACATAAAACTTTGCCTAAACAATATTTTTATAAAACAGCAACTACACTAAATTAAGTAAATTGCCCAAGCAAACTTTTACCCAAAAAATAATTGATCATACTGTATATAGCTGTTATAAAAATTTTGAAAAAATATACATATATGTGCTTCATATAAAATATCATACATTTTTTCATGATCATATCTATATTCTATTTTAATTATTTTTCTTACTTTCCATTACAGATCATTCAAGCTTTGTATTTTACAATTTCATTGATAAATGATTTTGTTGGCAGCAATGAAGTGGCTCCCAAAAAATTACCATTGGTACGCAAGATCAAAGATTACGTAATGGCCACATTTGCCTTTCCGATTGCTTTGAATGTGGGTATAACATTTTGGGGCTTATATGCTATTGATCGCGAATTGGTCTTTCCCAAAGTATTAGATGCCGTATTTCCTAGGTAAGACTATCATCTCTTTTTCTTTATACATATTGTGTAACTACAGTTTCGCATTAAATAATATGGTTCTTTATTATTTTTAGCTGGCTAAATCATATAATGCACACAAATATTGTGGTGTTTATTGTTTTGGAAATGTTTATTTCCTTCTGTGCTTACCCATCCAGGCCTAAAGGTATTGTCGGTTTATCCGCTTTTATGTTATGCTATTTAGTATGGTTGCATATTATTAAGCATTACTCTGGCGTTTGGGTATATCCTGTCTTGGAAGTTTTAGAATTACCCCAACGCATTGTTTTCTTTGTGGGCTCACTAGTATTTACGTTAGCCTTATATTTGTTTGGCGAAGTGATGAATAATATTGTCTGGTCAAAGGAACTCAAAACGGCTCAGCGTAAGCATAAGTAAAGCCAAGCATGCTAGGCAATATTTTACAAATAAAAATTCAGCCTTTTTCTTTATACAAAAACTAAATCGTTTGAAATAATTTCTCTTGTAGCAAATAAAAACAAAATTGTTCTTATGATAATTCTAAATCTACACTCTGAAAGAAAGCTTTGTGACATAATTTTAAAATTAAAACATATACATATTATATTAATTAGTTGGTATATAAATTTTAGAACAGAAGTTAGAATATCAACCAAACCAAATTAAATATGGCCTTTATTTCTTAAGGCTCGAGTAAATGTTTAATTATTTAACAAACAATATATGTTTAATTTTTAGTAATAGTGTTTGAAATTAAATTACTTAACATTTTGCTAAATAATATTTGGATATTTTAAACATATAACACACTATCCATCTCATATCACACGCACCAAACAACCAAAATAAGTTGTTTCGTTTTTGACACTCTAATTAATGAAAATTTTAAAAAACGTAAAACGAGATTGAATAAAAAAGATAGACATATAATTTTGAGTAATTTTGAACGACATTTAAAAGTAATACTGGTTTTAATGGTAAGTATGAAAGCGAAATCAAAAAAAATGTGAAACATCTTAATTTTCTTAAAAATTTATTTGCTACCTGATTACAATAATAATAAACAAATTTACTAAAAATTCAATACAATCTGGGGTACACATAGCCTAGTAACGACATCTCATAAATAGCATGGCAGGTAACGTGTTAATATTAAAGATTAAAAAATATATCTGTAAAAGCACCAATGTTTTGTAAGTACGAAATAAAAATATACTGGAAGAAGATGTTTTATGTACACAAAAATCCCTTTCAAATAATTGCTTAATATCAAAAAATATCGTTGTACTGAAAGAAAATGCACCGTTTATGAACTGCAAATAATATGGTTTATTTTTTTCAGTGCACTTACAGTTAGTGTCATTAATATTCGGTTTTTAAATTCATCGATAATAACACCCTGGCATTAGCGAAATGAATAGGTAATCAGAAGAATAGCAAAAACTTAAATAAATGTTGTCAGCATGAGTATTCAAGTATAAGGAAAAAATGGCTCTATGCTAACCCTGCAACCGTTATAAATCGATCAAAGTTTGTTAACTCTGTTTACTAAGCGCCATTAATATTCGGTTTTTCCCTTATTTATATGCTATTTGCAAAAAAAAAAAAACATGTTATTCAGCTACTTTTCCAGCAATATAGAGATACGTTTTAATAAAAGTGCATAACACCTCCTTTCTTGTCTGTCCAAAATTCTACTTCACTGCAAATTATACAAATGGGGCGCAAAGGAAAAAACACTCCTTTAGAACAGCGAAAACTTGTTATTTTCCATTATGAAAAAGGTAAAAAGTACAAAGAGATTGCTGAAATTCTGAATATGAAACCAAATACAGTTGGGGACATTGTCAGAAGGCACAAAAATGAAGGAAGAATACACTTCATAAAGCAGACAGGTCAGCCAAAAAAATTGACCGAGTGGGAAGAAAGTTCAATTGTGCGAAAAATAAAATCTAACCCACGCTTAAGTGCTCCCAAATTAGTCACAGAGGTTCTCAATGAGTTTAAAAAGAAAATATCTGCATCTACTATACGAAGAACCATAAGAAAAAAAGGTTTTTATGGCCGAGTAGCACGTCGTAAGCCATTGGTTAATTTACGCAACCGAAAAGCTCGTTTGAGTTTTGCCAGGGAGTACATTAAGAAGCCTGATACTTAGTGGGATGACGTTATATTTGCGGACGAAAGCAGGTATAACGTATTTGGATCCGATGGGCGTGTAATGGTGTGGCGGAAGCCAAATGAGGAGCTACAACCACAAAATTTAAAACCATGTTTTACGGTTGGTTTTAAATGGACATGTTATGGTGTGGGTTGTATGGGAGCTAAAGGGACGGGAAAATTAGTTTTTATCAGTGGAATTATGAATAAGGAATCATATTTGAATATCCTCCGTCAAAATTTGAAAGAAAGTGCAAATAAGCTGGGCGTTTTAGATTTTTTAAATTCTACCAAGATAACGACCCTAAGAACAAGTCGCGTTTAATTCAAGAATGGTTGCTCTTTAACTGCTCTAAAGTTCTCCATCCACCTGCACAATCCCCAGACCTCAATCCGATTGACTATTTATGGGATGAGCTGGACCGGCGAATCCACAACTACAAAATAACATCCATTGGAGACTTGAAATTGCGGCTTCAAGAAGAATGGGATCGTATTCCTGCAGCTTATATAGCTAAAATAGTAAAAAACATGTCAAACCGTCTAAGTGAAGTTATAAAACAAAAGGATTATCCAACAAAATACTAAATTTTATATAAAACCATTTTTCTAATGTATTATTTATTACTTTTCAAAGAAAACCGAATATTATTGACGCGCAATATTTTATGCCACCTGAATTAATTTAGTTTTTTTTTGGTATATTGTTATTCTTTTTTCTAAATACAAATGTGAACTTTCAAGTGTCTAAATAAACTATTAATAAAAAGAAAAAAATGTTGAAAAAGATATACATTTAGCTTAAGACGAATCAAATAAACATATCTCTTTAATAAAACCGAATATTAATGACACTAACTGTATATATATATATATTTTATTATGGCATCATGTCAAGTTTAAAAATTTAATTTAACACATCAAAATTAATTTCGAAACAAAAGAAAGAAAAAAATCAGATAAAAGAATTAAATTATTTTCTAAAAAATTTAAACGTTCAAAATGATTCTGGCACTTCTCTTTCATATTACTGCTCTATCTGCAATCGGATATGGTTTATTTTATGATTTTACATATATAAAATTTCCGGCAACCGATTTTCAATGGCATCATCCTTTTGGTAATAAATTTAAATTTGTATGTATACAAAATATGGTAAGAAGGATAATTTTCAAATGGATGGATTTCAGTTTAATTGAAATTAAATATTATAGTTTATTCAAATTTTATATTACGTGATTGCTATTGGTACTGATTTCGGTGAATTTGATGAAAATTGTAATATACAAAGTTTTAAGGATACTTATTTTTCTGGTTTGGCATTTCCTTTGTCTATTTTTATAACAATAAACTTCTGGGTATTGTATTCTACCAAAAGAGATCAAGTTCTACCCCAACCAATTGATGAAGTAATACCAAAGTAAGTATTGATTGTAACTATTAGAGTGTTATATAAATGCAGTGAAGTACATATTTTACTTTTCAGATGGCATTTACATGTTTTACACACAATGACTACCGTATTTATGCTTATGGAAACGGTAATCTGTTTTCATAAATATCCAGAATTTTGCACTGGCTTAGTGACAATTTTAACCTATACGTTGACCTATATTTCATGGCTGTGTGCTATTCGGCAATATGCTGGCTTTTGGGTATATCCAGTGCTGAATAACAAAAATTTTAAAGAATTGTGCTCTTATTTTGGCAGCGCTTTGCTACAATGTGTTATTATTTATATGTTAGGGGAAATAATAAATAATGCTGTGTGGTCATCTAGATTAAAGGAAAATGGTTGTCCCAAGTATGATATATAAATACACAAATTTTTATAATTTACTTAAAAATTTAATAAATATGAGATAATCTACACCACAATATGCTTCTTCGAATGAGAAATATCTTAAAAAACTAAAGATAATTATGGATTGCTAGATAAAAGTTCACACATTTATTACAGGAGCTAAAGCTCAGGAATTAATGGGCTTTATATAGCCATAGTTTTCGAATGGTTTTTATTCGCTTCACACCATTAAAAAATGTTACGTGTGGTAGCTAAAATTAAGCAGCGATACCTACGGAGAAAATTTTAGATTTGCTACGTTGTTAGAGCAGTCAGAACGCACCAAATTAACTCGTAAGGTTCGAAACTTTGAGGTCACACTGCCATTACGAAGACTGATTGATTGCGTTTCTAAACTCTCGGTACTTTGATGATATTTCGTAGCTCTCAATCAAATACAGAAATGTAAGGACCTTTTTAAGAGCCAACGGCTGGCTTTCGTAGCCCTCCTTGTTGCGTTTTGGTGTTTTCTTACTTTTTGGCATGGACCCAGTTGCGCATACTTTTGACATTATTTTAGCGACATGTAAACCAAACCTAACCTAAAACCTTGCCTATGTAAGCACTCAAGATTAACAATTTTTTCCGAGTTTAGAGCAAAAATTTTAATTGCAGTGCGTTATATCTGTAGGTTAGTGCTAAAAGATCCGATGTCAATATTTTGCTGTTTTGAGTTAATCGTTGCTTTATGTTCCTTCTCTTACTTTCTTTGCCTAATTCAATCCAAAACAGTTTTGTAAGGATTTTCCTAGCCAATGTTTCTATGAACTCACATATAATATTGATATAATAATGATATAATAATAATATTTTAACATTGGCCCCCTTAGCACCAAGTACAGATATATGAAGCGATTTCCAGCACTAATTTAATATAATATATAACAATAAGTTTTTGCTTATTTTAAATAATTTTATTTGTATTTTTGTATATTACTTAAGGCACATAATAATAGTATTTCATATATATGTTTTGTTATGTTTTGGCTACAATTTGTAATTGTAATTATTACTATATATGTATTTATGGTAGTTGATTATTGAAAGTCAAAAGAAAATATATAATGAAATTAGCAGTCTTTTAATACAATTCGTTTGTTTAAAGTATAAATTTTACATATAAGCAATTTAGACTATACAACTAATAAATGTACATACATGCCTATAATTAAAATAAATTTCAAATAGATAAAAAAAAGTATATTAAAAAAATGTGTCATTAAGTTTTCATCCTTAATTTATGTTACAAGTTTTCAATTTTTAAATTTTATATTAATTTTTGTACTTTAATACATAAAAGAAAGCTCAGTTCTGTACTTCGAAACCGAACATTTTTTGTTCGAATAGTGCAGATTCTTATTTTTATTTTAAATATTTTTACAATTTCATATTTTATTTTATAGAAGAGGAATGAAAACTTGTTTCTTTTTGATTTTAACAATATTTTTTATGTTTACAATCACTAAAGATTTTAGGCCTGTGTTAAAAGTACACACTAAATATTCTTATCATCGTAATTCCTAATGAGTATTATAAAATAAATTTGACTTATAAATTAAACTAAAAAATTTACAAACTTACATACATTGAGTATATTTCCTTTAAAATAAAGCAGTTTTTTTAAGTTATAAAAATAAATGCTGTTTCTATTTAGACGGTAACAAAAGCATTTTAAGCTTTTCAGCTTCACTTAATATGGTGGCAGTTTCTTTGCGTTTACCTCCCAATAAACTATGCATTTCCATGCTATCCTTATTACACTCATTGTAATGATTGTTTTTACTATTTATTTGCCGCATGCACTTTTCAAAATCTCCATCTCCGTAGGAAGATTGCAAAGTTTGTGTTGAGATTTCGAAAGCATTGGCTTGTATGCCAACATCACAGCTTGTTTTGCTGTTGCGGGAATTTGGTTTACCTGTCGAGAGGACTGAATATGAGCTGTTAAGCATAACATTAAGAGGTAAATCTAATTCGACCGAGGAATATGAATCATCCGATAAACTATTATCATTTTCGTTATTGTCGCCTCCCCGAGAAAGTTCTCGCTTTAAATGTAAATTTAAATCGGAAGTATTTATGTCAAATTCGTATTTAGAGTTGGAAGACCTGTGTTTATGAGAATTTGAATTAGTGGCACTATGGCGTTTTAAAGATTTTTTATGGTTTGATGAGCAAACGGCTTGAGATTTTCTTGATTGTTTACTGCGTATAGAGTTTCTAGAAATTCGATTAGTTGTGGAATCATTTGATTTTTGCATATTTTTAAGTAATGTTTCATAGTTAGCTTGCTTCTTGCTTTTATTATTTTCCGTTGAGTCGTGTATTTCTTCAATTCTAGGACCATTATGGCGTATATAATAATCATTACCATCATCGCCATCACTAACATCTTGCTTTAATACCACATCAAGACGAGAATCTTGTATTTTAAAAGATGCTCTAGAAGTTTCCTCATCCGATGTGGTTGTCATTCCCTGGTTTTGTAAAAATGGTATTATCAACTGTCCATTTTTGGCCAAAAATTCTGTTATATCCGAAGGATCCAGACCTGCATTGGCTGATCTTCTTTTGGCTGAATTATGCTTTTTAGTACTCTGAGCAAAAAGCCCGACCTTATGACTAGCATTTGGATAGGTGGTTTTTTTTAAAGCAATAACTTGTGATTCAATAGATGTACTACTCTCCCGTCTACCGCTGTACTTGCGGCCTGTAGTTGTTATAAAATCTCTACGTCTCTGTGAGCGTTTTCCTGACGAAGCCGCATGCTTTGAATGATGATGATGACCAGACCTTGATCTAGCAGCCACTTTAGTTTTCATTTCTTGTATTTTAACCGAAACTTGGGAATCTACAGAATTCCTTCGAGATTCTACTGAGACATGTCTTACACTAAAACTTATTTCAGAATCTAAAGAGTTTTTACGAGGGCCTTGACTGGAACTATTAGTAGCTCCAGTAGCACCAGTTAGTGCCATACGGCGTTTAACAAATTGTGGTAAATAATTTGCCCAAGTAGAGCTGATCTCATTTGTTTCTGAAGAATTCAAGTCATTGACATCGAAATTGAGTCCCACTGGATCGGTGTGTGTATTATAAAGGGTTATGGAGAGCCTTCCTTTATCTTCAAATTCTTTACGCTTTGCCCATGTTTGAGCTATAACCTTATGTTTAGGCATTTTCACTTCTTCGTTTACATCTTTGCCACACTTTTTTCTTAAATAACGCTTCCAAGTTTCCACTGAACTAGGAGTCCAACACCAAGTTGACATGACAATTCCAGCACCGAATAGACACAATAAATGTAACTGTAATATGGAAACACTTGGACGGTTTTCTATTTTACATTTAACATGCTCCTCAAATGCTGAGAATATGCGGCAACTAAAAAGGAATTAATTATATAACTTGCCGGAATGATCCATTTTAATTTACATTTTAAAACTTACATTATAAAACTCTTTAAACTTTCGGCCCATTCATGAGCATGGCGAAATTCGTATGCATGACAAGCCATTGCCACCAATATGAAAACCAACGAAAATAAAGCACACAAGCCCATGCGTACTATGATCAAGTGAATTTTATTGCTGGCGGATGTTGATTTAATGTCGTTTGCAAAATGTTTAAGGCCAAAAAGCATTATCATGCCTCTTATTATAAAATATCCTCCAACTAATATTACGCCCATTAAAGGACCCAAAAGCAGGCCAGCACGTATTGAATGATTAAGGTAACCCACAAAGCAAATACCCACGGTACTATTACCATCAACTTCACTTAATGCCAAGGTTGTAATAGTCAAAACCAAAGGCAACGACCAGGCTACCAAATGAAAATAGGATCCTTTTTTATCAATGCGATCTTGTACGTTGCCAACAGCTCTTAAGTGCCAAGCATAGGTTAAAAATACAAACCAAACCATGGCAGCAATAAGAAAATAATAAACGATAACAAAAATAACAACACATGAAAGATTCTCTCCAGCAGTGGGTTCGGAGTGTCTTAATGTACCATCTTTTCTGCAAACTATATCATCCCGAGATCCGGGAGTAAATTGAGCCAACCAACTGTAGGAAACAATTATTTAATTTTAAAAGATCAAAAACAAAATAAACAAAAAATCTACATACCCCAGGCTAGCAATCAGAAAACACATATTTATATAAAAAACAATCAATGCCGGATACTTGCTAGCATTTTCCCAATCAATTATAAATGTAGCAACAACGAATAGGTTCGATAGAAGGCACAATGTAGCTCCCCAACCAATTAATTTATGTATTTGTCGATGTTCATCGTCAGTATATAAGGGATCCTTACAACGTACACCACAACCTTCAACCCCAGGATGATAACTAGCACTTGATTCAGCCGGTACTAATGGTTCCAAGCATTGTCCAGTCAAATTAAATTTCATTTCTCTTACATCATTATTGCATTTCGAAGGAAAATGAGTTTCGTTGCACTTTAAAAATTCAGGAAAATACGATGTATTATATAAAATACGGCAGGGTTCCAATGTAATGCGACACATTTCTAAAGATGGCAAATACACCATATCTTCACCATTAACATGTTCACATTTTGGCATGAAAACTGCACATAAAAAGGGCTTTAAAAATACATAAACAATTTTTTTTCTTCCGAATAAACATAGATAAACTTTTATGTTATACAAACCTGTATAACGGCCCAACATTTTGGTACATGCTTTAAAGCCGTATATTTATTAAGACGCTCCTGAACATCACGTTGGGTGTGAGATATTGTTAAATCCAAGCTAGTGTGTTCATAAGGTATTTTTGCTCCAAGACAGGTTGAGAAATTTAATTTTTCACAATTTCCTTTGCGTACACACTGAATATGTTGCATACCCAAGCCTCGACCATCTAACCAATGTTTCTCCTCTTTGCCTTTTTTGCCACCATAAATACGAAAATTTTTGGTGCCATTTATAGGATCTAATTTTGCTTGAATTGTTGTGGGTAAGGTATTAACAACAACCGATGATGGCGGTGTTAAAAATGTTCCTATTGGTAGTGAAGAACCATATATACATACACAAGTTGTAAAAAACAGAGTACATTTCATCAGATTAGTTAGCAATTTATACCTGTAATAGAATAAAAGAAAAGTCGAAATATTCTTTACGTAGGTTTAACAACAAAAAATTATGGTAAACAGTCAACAATTGCAATTTATGCAGTATACTATATATTTGGACCATCCAGCATATTTGAACCCTTTCGAATTTTTTCTATCAAACAAAGAAAATTTATTGCTTGGAGCAAAATGAAAAATTGTGAACGAAATGCTTTGAGCATAGAGAAGACTGTGTGGATATATAAAACGTTTTTTTTTTTGGCAAACAATTTCTATTACCCACGACTTATAGTATTATTAAACTGACTTCGTATTATCCAAATATGTAGTACCCGTTCATCACATTGATATAAAAATAAAAACAAAAAGATTAAAAACACTTACATTGTGCGCTTAATACAACTTAGGCGAACAGAAGTGGTCATTAATTTTTAAAATAAAGTAATTATTTTTTAAATAAAATTGAAAAAAAAACATAAATATCAAACACTAAAACTTAAATTTTAGCTTTTATTTATTAAAATGTTAATATTTTTTGTAAATTTTCATTTTGATTTTGTTGTGATTTTACGAGATGCTTTTCATTCTTAACAAATTTTTCTACATTTTTTTACACTTTGTGGTTACAATAATTTATTCAGGAAATATTTAACAAAAGTTTTAATGAAATACTTTTCCTTCAAAAATAAATAAAAATATTAAATAAAACAAAAAAATATTTAATTTAAACAGAAACACAGACTTCAATAAAATAAAACTTTATTTAACAATGACAGCCGCCAGATAAAAGAGACATCAATGGACCACCCAAAGAGTAATAGTTAAGATGCAGAGCTGCCAGATGTATAATAATTTTATTTTAGTTTTCAAGAATAAATAAAAATAACATGTATATGAAAATTATAAAATTTAAAATAAAAATTAAAAGATTATTATAATTTATGCAATGAATTCATCCAATAAAGATAAAAGTAAATATATTTTTAAGACTATAAACAGTGGAAACTATTTAATCTGGCAACCAAAGAAAACAAATATATTTAATCGACGTAAAGAAATCAACTATTTCTACAAAAATTCATTTGAAAATATATACAATAAAACAGGAGCAAAAATGTAACGATTTTAAACATTAAAGTAATAACGTTTTATTCAATCAATAAAAATGTTTTAATAACATTTATTTAAATAATAGTCTTATAGTTCACATAAGTTTGTAAATTGATTCTTCTAGAAATAAAAATGTTATAAATTATATAAACATACAGACCAACAAACTTATCAAAGATAAAAAATTCATATTGTTTGACAGTTTTTAGGAAACAAATCGTAACAAAATTGTAAATTATCTTTTATTTTTATATGGATAGGTAAAGGACCAGGTTATTTTGAATTAAAAATTGTTATGTTTTGTAAAGTAGAAAAAAGGTTAACTTTATTAGAATAGAATTACTTCCCCAATTTCTCCGAATTTTTTTCCACTACAGCTTTGGTTACTCTTTTTTTAATTTTTAGTACTAAAATTAACATACTTTGCTAAAAAAATTCAATTAGAACGGCGTCAATATATGTCGGTGCAAACGGCTTTGGTGTGTCTGTGACGTCGATTAGATTTTCTTTACAAGTGAAAAGTTAATTTTTGTTAAAATTCTGGTAAGTTTTATTGCAAAAACTGTGAAAACATTAAAAAAAGCTAGAAAAGTGTGTTTAAATACAAGTGAATACAAGAAAATTTTAAACTCTTGTAATATTTCCCTAAAAAATGTGTGCAATATATCGAATTGTGAATGTGCGTTTGTGAATTTTTTTTAGTTTTTTTTTTTTTTTGGTTAATGGCTGTGCTGCCGGCAGAGCAGCTAACTTGAGACTGCTGTATTCATCGCAGTCGTTTATATCTTTTTTTTTTTGCTATTCTTGACAAATGATTCAATTTTTGGAAGGGCGGCAAGTATGGAGGGCGAGGCAAATACTATATTTGTTGCGTTTCTTCACTCTCAAACAAAAGTATATGTTGTTTTGAGGTTTTTGTTTTTTAATGACGAGACTAAATAGCATAGTGTAATAATTACAAATAATAAAAAGAGAAGACGCCCAATTAGAATGTCCCGTTTTGTATGATGAATGAATTTTCCGTTAAGATAATATTCCAAATAATATACACAGAAAGAAAAGTGATGATCTTAAAAAAATATGAATATAAGTATTTGAAATTCTGTCTTATATGTTTTATTCTGTTGTCTACTATTAAATTATACATATCTTTCATGTTATTTAGCAAAACAGATTAGTCAAAATATTCATAAAATATTACTGGCTGCGATAACACAATCTATAGTACTACCCAACATAACTCCATAACCGTAGCCATAGTCGAAACAACCAAAATTTCGGCTATGTCATGATTAATCGAACACAGTGTTGCCGATAAGGTTGGATGGTTGCGTTTTAATACGTGCTTAAGGTACAATTTTGACTTAACCAATTTCGGTCCGGATATGTTACTTATGTTGAGTAGAAATCATACATCGATAAGTTGTGGCAGCTTATAATGGCTAATTTCCTCACAATACCACCTAATATTTGATATCTTATACTACGTGGCGAAGTTCTCAGTTTTTTCGTTTATTATAATATAAATTTATACACAATCTACGAATTGAGGAATTACCTTCATCAAAAAATTAACTTTAAATGTCACCTTTCCAACATATTTTCCTTTGACTCAATCTAGTAGTGGGAATTAACACCATCCAATGACAACAAAAAATCGAGGATATTTTTATATGATCTAATATTATAGCTAAACAATGTAGATGGTATGATCTTAAAATTAAATAATTATAAAACGTCTTTTGTGCCTTATTAGAATCGCAGCTGTAAATCCATTTCCTTTTAAAAAGATAACAAATCATCTTTGTTAACAAATAAAAATACATATTTTAATATTTGTTCATAAAGTACGGTATGTATTAAAATTTTAACGAATGGATACTGATATAAAAATTTATAATTTTCCATATCTAGTTTTTTAAGCAGAATAATGCATGAAGCGTGTGTGAAGATCGGAAGTTGGCTATATACATATGTACATGCATATGTGAATCAATATATTCATTTTATTGTTTTAGCCGTTTATTTTTTTGTTTATTACGAAAGATTATTTTGTTTTGTTGATACTTATTGAAAAAAAAGAGTGCGCAATAATAATTTTCAGTTTGGTGTTTTGCCTATCACAACCTCTCATCTCTTATCATATTCTTTAAAAAGTTATATGTAAATATTTATCAAATTTGTGTATATGATTTAGATTTTACCTTTCAACGAATAAATGAGAAGAAGAACACTAAGTTTTATCCTTGGCTTTATGTCGGTATAACTTTAGTAGTTAAAACTAATATAAGTTAAAATTTAACAAAAGCTTAATGTATTACACACAAAAGTCTTAAGAACATGTGCTTGGAAAATTGAAATTGTAGTAAGTTTTCTGAAAGTTAAAATAGTCAACAAAATTATTATTATTTTTTTTAATTTAACTAAATATCCGTTCGAATAAAGAATAAAAAAATTAAAAAACGTACAATTTAAAATCTAATGCGGACCAACATAACATACGCATATGGCAAAAAAAAAAAAAACTAAACTAAATACCAATTTTTATGAGTTTTAATTTGTACTACTTGTTTTTGTCCATTATTTTTAAATATAACTAGAGTAACCCCTCCCGCGTTGTTGGTTTTGATAGACAGTGAAGTTTTAACTGTTAGCGTTCTCTGCACATGCAAAATTCCATATTTTCTTAAAACTGATGATTTGAATTGACCGCCAAGTTATTTAGAAACTTCAACTCTAAATATTCTCAATATATACAAATATAAATATCGACTTTGTATGGAGGTACCATGCTCACTTATCCAAATCCGCCTACTTTTAACTGATGGTTTGTACTATCTAAGAAGTCATTTAGAACAATTTCAGAACCTTCCATTCTAACCATTCTCAAGATATACAAATATCAATATTACCGAATGTCATTGTACACATAAGACATTACGATACATGGTTTGGTAACTTTTCAAGTGGCAATAAAAAATCATAATATGGCCATTTTGTCGATATTTGTATGGGAATATATAGAAAACTAAATGCCACATCTTCGGAACCACTGGACCGATTTCGTGCTAACTTCACATAAACCATCTACAGACCATCCCCTAACGTACCCTGAAATTTTTGAAAATTAAATAAAGTGAATTCAAAAAAAGTGCACCTTTTAATTTGGATAACTAATAGGAAATTGGAATTCAAAAAATTTATTTTATAAATAAAAAGTAAATTATATTAATATTTCGTATAATTGCCAATGTTTTTGAGGACAGCTTCTATTCTTCGAGGCATAGAAAAAATTAAATCACGGCAAGTTTCTACTGGAATATTATACCACACATTTTGAAGCGTTAGTTACAAAATTCTCAGGCCGACTTAAAGCTTCTACAATAAATTTATTTATAGGTTTTATCTTTCCCGCGAACTTCAAGAACAACGCGTCTTTCTTTCATTAATACAATTAATGTTTAATTTACCTTCAATTAATCCTATTTCACTTACTTTCTCAATTCTTTAACTTAAATCATATAACTTTTAATTTTAATAAGATTAAAATTCACACACCTTTTATGTATTTCGTCCAAGTTAAATTCGCACTTAAAAGAAAAAATCATGCAATTTTTTTTTTTTTTTTTTGAGACGAATTCACTTTTTTCTTTTTTAATGCGAAACTATTTATTTGGAAATTTTTGCATGGCTCTGATTCATTACATATTCTAATAAGTTACAAAATAGTTTTTACGCCTATTTTTATGGTCCACGTGTATATAAATAAAGTTTTTTGTGCTTTCCAACGTTAAAGTCAAATCGAGCAAACTTCATACATGCATTTCTGGTTCTTCAATAGAAACATGAGAGGTTAAAATTAGACCTATAACAATTATAAATCCAAAAAAATATATTTCAAAAAACCGTATGCTCAAGATTTACCAAAATAAAAATTAGATATTATTCCGTTAAACGTAAAAAAACATTTTTCTTTAATTATACATTCGTTTAGATTTTTTAAGGGCAGACATACATACATATGTATACAAAGTAATGAATGCATATTAAATAAATTAATAACATTCACGGTTTAGCTGTTCTCATAAAAGTTACAAAGATTTTGTATAAATGTGGACATAACGATAATGATAAAATAAATCTTATCATTTGGTAATAGTGTAAAATGATAAGATGTTATTCAAAAAAAAAAAAAAAAAAAAAAAAAAAAAAAAAAAAAAACTATAATAGAGTTGAAAATAGAATATTTGAGCTTTCATTAGCCGAAAAAGAAGCTCATTGCCTATTCAAAAATAACAGTGTAGTGTGTTGCTTGACCCATAACTAATATTCAATTTAAAGAAATTATTCATATTTTTATCAAACTTTTTTAATTAAGACAATTTTTTTTAAGTACAAAATACAATTGTATGGCCCTAAAAAACAAATATTCACCTTAAGTTAAGGAATTTAAAACGCAATAAACTGCTGGTAAAAGAATCCAGATAAATTTATCTAAGTATAAAACGGCATAAACTAACACGACAAATTCAAAGAATTTTCCAAGGGAATAAACAACTAAATAATAAAGAAAATAGAAAAACAAATTTAATTGCTGCCCTCAAAAGAGTACTTTGTTGAACGAATATCTAAACTGATACAAGTTGGCATAATACCCATTAAACAAATATTTTAAAAGCAAAAATTGATTTTTTTATTTTAATCTTGTATTTGAGTTTTTTCTACACTGCATTTATTTAATTTTTTATATTTTCAGGGGGAGGTGCGAACGATAAACCAAAGAAACAGTTTTGTCTGTATATTTTCTTCGATATTTTATACTACTTGAAGCGATCGATACTCAATTCAAAACTACGAAAGCAGTCTGAGTAAAATAAAAAAAAAAATCATTCTTCAACATCACAACGAATCATATCACCTTGTTTTTGTATATTCCTACACATTAAAAAAGAAATTCATCGCTCTAGATTAATATTTTTTAAACAAGAATTAAAAAAAGAAACCAAAAACAAAGACAAAAATAAGACACATCATCATGGCACATATTGGAAGATCTGTAAAAAATGTTGAGGCACCTCGACCACTTAAATCACAATCACGTTCGTCACTTAAAAATAACTTTATGCTAATTGAAGAACTAATACAATTGATAGAGAACGTTGCAATTTCACTGCAATCTGGTATTAATAATACGGAACCCATGGCAACATTGGTACAAAATCTACGTATACATGGTCCACAATTGGAAACTGTATCCAAAGATACATTAGATCGAGCTTTTGTTGTATTTCGTAATGCTTCGCAGGACGAACGCTTAAATATAATGACACGTCTCAATTTATTAGAATTAATAGAATTGCGTGCCAAAGGTTGGGAAGATAGTGGCATTAATTCGTATTATAAAACTAAACAAGCTACAAACGCTGAAGTAAGTATATTAAAAAATATATCATCTACATGTTATTATATCATATATTGTAATGGATTTTTTAGGAGCCACTACTATAAACTTATAAACTATTATTTATTTTTAGTTAAATGATGTCCAAAATCATGTTGATCCCACACAAACAGCATTTTTAAGCACCTCCCCTACATTTGGTGGTATAAACGCTGGAGGTAATGCAGCTGCTGCAGCAGCTGCCGCAGCTATTGCTTCAGTTGGTTCGGCCAATCAACAACATTTACTCTTGAGTCCCGGTGAAGTTATACGTAATTCCGGTAAATTTCCAAAACCAACGAAAATCCCCGGTAAAACATATTGTAAGGATGAGGTTGTTATACGTAATGCTGATTCTGGCAAAGGTATTTATGTTTTTTTTTTTATGACAAAAATACACACTTTATTTAAAATATATATACATACATACATACGTATTGATAAATACAATATTAGTAATGGTATATCTCGAAGCTAACTTTTGATATTATAAAAAAATAAAAATCAACAACTATTACCTATACATTTATTATTATTGTTATTATTTCTCCCACGATGCTCTTTTCTTCTTTCTGTTACTTTGTCCTTAAAAAATTTGTAAGTAATGGGCATCAAAGGCCGTCGTGTCCATATGATAGAGGAACTCAGTGAAACTATTATATCCTTCCAAAGAGGTAACCACCATATACAAACAAAACAACTTGATAACTACCATTGTCTGTGGTGCATTAAAAAATAAATCATTTTGTTTTTTCTCATTTTATTTCTCATTGGTTGGAAATGCATTTGAATGTTTATTTTTCTGTATACATTTTTATATATTGGAACTCAGCAAAACGTAGTAGAGTATAATAATCTTAATTTTAGCATGTATTAACATTAAAGAATTATATTTAACCCATTTTAATTTTATATATAATTTAAATTCAAAATTTTAACGTACAAAGAAAATTTCAGTTATTATGTGATCATCATCCCTTCTCACAATATTGCACTTGGTTTACGTATCTTCACAATTTTCTTTGCAAATTATATATCTTTTTTCATTTTGTTAACTTTCATTATGCTTTATTAATACAATCGTTTTCAAGTTACCATTAAAGAGATATATATTTAGAAATAATTGTAACACATATATTGTTTTTAATTTCTAAAGTGAACCCAGGTGCCAAAGAACGTCTGGTACAGATCACAGGTCCAGCCGAAGATAAAATCAAGTAGGTTCTTTATAAGTTTTTATTGTATTAAGAAACAAATTATTTTTTATTGTTTATAAAAGTTATGCTAAGCAGTTGATTGAAGATACAATCCGTCGCAATGCGTCACCTGTACGTTTAGATCCAGCAATGGTAAGCAGTCATGCTGGTGCAGGAGGATCTTGTTCTTCCTTAGCATCATCAAATTCCGATGAGGCTGTACAACCACGTACACCCGGTGCTAGTAATTTATCTAATCGCTTGAGTTTTAATTCGGCTCAAAATTTTATGACTGCTGCGGCAGCTTCGCAACAACAAATGGTCCAACAACAACAGCATATGGCAAACATTCAGGCAATGAATACATCTACACCTGTAGCTAATGCCGCAGTCGCGGCTGCTGCAGGTAAAAATATACGTCCTCATTCGCAAATGTTATTGCATTCATATTCTACAAATGATGCTTCTTTAGGTGAATACAAATTCACTTGCAATGTTGGTCAACATGTAATTAAGATCACTGGTGACTGCTGTGAACTAGTGAGGGTAAGTTTCTCTATGCAAATATATTTCGACGAACGCTTAAGTATGTTTGGTATTGCTTCTGTTGTTTTATAGATAGCAAAGCTGGTATTGGATGATCACTTCAGTAGTGCTGAATTTTTAGCTTCTATCGAAGCCGGTGCAGCTTTTGATGGTTCAATGGCAAGTCCTATATCTACACCTACTACTCCTATGACCGGAGCTCCTCAGTTTGCTATGGGCACTCCTTTACACGCTGCCTCATCTATGGCTACTGACAGTGGTATTGGTCTTAATTATATGTCTTCTGTTAATAGCAATAATAATCAAGATATTGATGATGATGTTTTTGTAGATTCAAATAATTTATGTAAGTTAAAATATTTCCTTGATAATTTTTGCTAAAGCTACTTTAGTTTTTCATTTATGCAGATAATTATTTTTCAGCTTAAAGTTTTAGTGAGTTTTATAATAATTTCGTTTTTGTTTTAGTTAAATATATAAAAAAATATCGAGTTTTTTTTCGATTGGCAACTGTAAACGATTTTTTTGATACCTTTTTGTTATAACACACTAATGAATTATTAATTAAATTTCTAGCTAAATCAGTATCCCAAAGTAATGGTTTAGCACGTTCTCGTAGAAGTCATTTTTCTCGGAAAGATTCCACACCTGAGACAGCATCTAATACCACACATCCAGTTATTACCCGTCAGAAAAGTGAATCTGGTAATAACAGCGCTACAATTACGGAGACAAGTGAGTTTAAAAGCGTATTTTATTTTTCTTAATTTAGTTATGTATGTTTGTATGCTTTTTACAGCACGTATTGTTCATCAATATGAACATTTGTTGTTTTATGCTAAGAGTCCTCATTCTTGGGCTTTACCATCTGAATGGCAAAAGATCTGTGAAAAATTTCCAGCCATCATACGTAACAAGGTAACGACAAGTACAACTACGCATGCTTCTACAACTTCTTGTACTACTACTACTACTCTTTCCCCTATAACAAATCCTTCCTACTCCTCAAATACCACCAACACCACAAAAGCTTCTTCATTAACGCTACGTGTTGCTTGCAATAATGCCGCACCAACAACTTCTTGTATTCAAAATATGACTACAACTACCACTTCCACTTTACATAACACAAATATCAAGACAACTACTAACAGTAGTTTAGTAAAAACGTTGAATTCAAATTCAAATTTAACATATGTCACTCATAATAACATACCACCAATAACAACAAGATCTATCAATAATGTCACTAACGTTACTTTTGCTAATAGTAATAGTAATAACATTAATAATAACTTAAGCTATAGTTTTAACAATCCAAGTAATAATTGTAATTATTATAATCAGGCATATTACAATGAAAGCAAAATCATCAATAGCAATAAGCTTCAAGAAACAGCTAATAATTCCTTAAATTACAAATTAAATTCAAATGCTAGTCTATCGTTAAATATTAGACGTAAAGGATTCTTTAATCGTCTTACCTATAGTATTGATGAAGATGGTTATGAGGCTCCTATGAAGACACCATCTCCGGTCGTTGAATTACCACCACCGTCACAACAATCTTCCTCTGCGAATACATCAATAACACAACATACACCACATATTATATGCAATATTTCAAATATGTCAAATGTCACTGCTGGCAGTGGTCGAATAAATAGTGCTGGCTTAAATCGTCATATAACATCTATACGATCTGGACCAATGTCTGCAGTATCAGTAACATCTGTAACAAATACAGATTATTTACTACCCAATGAGGCAGCAGCCCAGAAACATCAAAAACTATTGCATAAACAAATTAAAATTATATCTGATATAATGGTTGAGAGTAGTAAAAGTGGTACTACTCACAAATCTAATGAAAATTTAAAATCTAATAACGATAATAACCCCCTCAGCCAAAAAATTTCTTCTTATACTGATAATTGTGGTACTGGTTGCGGCACTGGTTTAGATAATAATGATGATGATGATGATGATGATGATGAAATTGAAATTATAACAGTTTCAACTGCAACTACTTCAGCTGAAGTAGTTGATACAGAAAATGTAAAATCCATTTCAACTTCTTCAGCCGCACGTCCTAAATTAAGCTATGATTTTCGTTCGTTTTCGACATGCGACTAAAGAAGAAAATTTAATTTTTACATTTAGGAAATGTAATTAATATATGATGCTATTTGTTTAAAAATATGCTACTTGATAGTAATTAATTATAGAAAATATATAATTCTTTTTTATAAACTAATCACATTTTCGAATGCACACCTTCAACACGAGTAACCTTTTCTATTCGAAAAGAATTCTATCAATAGTGAATTTTTTACTTTTTTTATTCAGTGCCTTCCTACAAGGCTTTTTCTTTGCAGTATTTTTTTTTAATTTTGATGTGTTAAATGAATAATGAGAAAGAATTCTTAACTTTCTTGATGTTTGACGAAAGTTGTTGATATAATTATTTTAGGTTTAATAAGTTTCGCTTTATGTTATTAATAATCCTACGAATAGAAAAGCTTTGCTTTTATCTATATAAACGAAATTAACAAAAACAAAGAATCTCAAAAATATTGATTTTTTTTTTTAACAAAAAAATTTACCTTGAAGATGTCTAAATGAATTAATTTTAATTTTGATTTATTATTTTTATTTCTACTCAATATATAATCTGTGTTTTGGCTGTGAAACAGATTAAATTTAATTTTAAAATAAAAACAATGTATAAACAAAAAGTAATTTAATACCAAAAATAATATATAAATATAAATAAGTATTGAAAATACTTGTAAAAGATATTAAATTATATGAAAAATATTGATTTGATAGAAAAAGAAGCATAATATTTAACTACGCATTCCTTAAACCAAATTAACCAAAGAGATGACTATTTCATAAATGTGTATTTTATAATATGTATAATGAACAAACAAACGAACGAACCGAAAATGAATGTATAATTAATTGTACTTAAAAACTAAACTAAACTACCTACAATACAACGTTTTATGTACTACATCAAAGTTTATGTACTACACTATACATATATGTATAATTTATTTATCATTACTACTTACTAACACAGAACCTTTTTTATTTTCTACTTATAAAAAGGAATTGTTATAATATTATAACAAGGATTAAATTCTTTTTTTATATTATCTGGTTACTATAACGTAATAAATATAGAAACGAAACAAAAAAATATAAATCTTACCATACTTTTAAAAATCATTAATGGAAAATAAAATTCATTTATTTTTAAGTATTTCTGTATCTGTGGTTATTTTTAGTCTGCTTCTATGGTAAACTTCTATTTTAAGCAAATATTTCAAGCTCGGCTTATTTGAAATTTGCTATGCTAACGTGCAGCGCTTAAAGGCAGTAACAAATATAACTTATTTAAAAAAAAAAATTCATTACTTTATACCCATCAATTCATGTGGCAAATTCATACGGTGTTTCATTTTCTTATATTAACATTAATCATTGTTTAATTTGTACGATATGCATATTAAAATACAAAAAAAGAAAAACGTAACTAATCCACCCGCACACACAACTTTAACAAATGGAAAGAGATTTTCAATACTCACATTTTGTATGCTTATACTTTGTCATTAATAAAAAAAAAAAAAAATATGTCAAACAAACAATGCTAGACTCAAACCAAAAGTATGTTCATAACATGGGTAAAGGTAAGCTTTTTAATTGTAGTACATATTTATTAAATGGAATGTATTAAATTTATTTTATTTTATATCAAATTTATTAAAAACGTTTCTAACTCATTTACGTGTTTTAAGTTGATCTTTTGATTTCTGCAATTCCATTAACTTTTTTCATTTTTATGTGAGAAGCTTTTTCATACACATTCCATATTTTTTTTATTTTGTTTTTATCGTTTCATTGTACATTATCAAATTATATATTTTAAAAACACTTGGTGTTCTAAAAGTGCTTGAAGTTCATATATTTTAAGACACATCAATTATAGTATCATGAAAACAAAGCAACAAACCCATCAAATATAATTAAAATAATTTTTTTTGAATTCATTTTGTTTGAAAGAATATATATATATATATATATATATATATATATATATATATATATATATATATATATATATATATGTATATATATATATATATGTATATATATATATGTATATATATGTATATGTATATGTATATATATATATATATATATATGTATATATATATATATATGTATATATATATACATATTTTATTTTTTTTCAAATATATATATATATATATATATATATATATATATATATATATATATATATATATATTTATATTTATATATATTATTTTTTTTTCAAATATATATATTTTATTTTTTTCAAATATGTATATATATATATATATATATATATATATATATATATATGTATATATGTATCCTTCGACATTATAACATTTTTTGGAATACTTTTTCACGCAGTTTCTAGAGTTGCTATTTATGAACCTTTTACCGAATACGTTTCTCTTTAATATAGGAAAGAGGTTTAAGTCAAATAATTGTACTTACGAATCAAGGAATTGAACTATATTCTATCGTACCAATTTTTAAATTTTGTGAAATGAAACCATCAACTCAAATGATCGTCGATATTGATTTATTAAAAAAAAGTCAAGTAATATCATGCATTTGATATCGAATGATATTTCTAAGTAATTGTTTTAAGTTGACAACGGAGTCTGCCTAATCGTCGTTATCGTAACGATTTGAATTGATTGATATTCGTAGTTTAAAATTATGAGATCATTTACCAAGCAATGCAGCTACTTGAATTGTATCCTACATTTTTCCATAATTGACAACAACTGTTTTAATATGTAATTGTAAATGAAATTATTGTTTTCTACACCACGAACTATATATACTACTAACCGTTCAACCAAAACATTGTTGCTTAATAAAAATTACCCACTTTTAAGCTAATTTTCTTTTTGTTTTTTAGTTCACTTTTATACCAATTTAATACATTCCCATTTTTATGTAATAGTTAACCTTTCAAAATAATATTTTATAAATGTATTATTTATTTGAAACAGGATCTACAAGATGAAAGTAATCGTTTTGATGGTGAAAAATATTTGGAACTGGTGAAATCCTCTAGTAAACGTAATATAGCAGCTGCAGAAGAAACAACTAATGATGGAGATACTCAAGAAAACGAATAAAAAAAGAAATTTTTTGCTTATTTTTTTAGAAAATTCAAAGTAGCCAAGCAAAAGAAAGCAATGGATTAAAAAAACCCAAAAAATTTGAAAATGAAAACAGTTTTTTAATCTCTTAGTTGTTTGGACTTTTAGATGTAGAAAAAAAATTTTACATAATATTTAAAAGTTAAAAGAACCAATAACGAAACAAATTGCAATGAAATTGATTTAGGTTAAGTGAAAAAAAAAAATACTTTTTAAAACAAATATATATACGTATTATAAAGATTTTTAATATTTTTTTAGTATATATATTGAAAAAAAAAAGGAATCTACGAACTCAGTAACTTTAACGATAATTGTTTTGTAATAAAATTACTAAACTTTTGTTTATGTTTTTGAAAAATGCTTAAACAGGTCTTTAAATGTTTAAAATTGATATTAATTTTCTTTTTTTTTTCAAAAACAAAAAGACCGTAAACATATTTTTTGAAATTTATTTATATTGTTTATTAGTGTAACAAGTAATTTATAATTTTTTCTAATATTTATTTTGCATTTTTTTAAATTAATGAAATTTATATAAGCGAATACAGCTTTATTGTGTTTAATTCTAAATTATTTATGATTTTTTTGTTTTTAATTTTCTAAAATTATTTTTTTTAACATAAAGCTGTGTTTTTTACGATTTTATTAAAAGTAACGTTTCAATGTGACTAATATTTAGAAAAACAAAGTATTCATTTTTTGCATAGATAAATTTATTGATTAACATTTCACTGTAACTATGACCTTATCTCTTTTATTTTATTTTTGCTTTGTATTTTATTTTTTGTTTTGTGTATTTTAGTTTCTTTACATTGTTACGAATATTCTTTATCATCTAGTCTACACGGAACTAAATTATAACTTAAAAAAATACCTTTTCTTTTGCAATCAACAAACATTATTTTAAATAAACATTTATTTTCTTTTTTCTAAAAGAACATCAAAGTAGTTATTTTATTCATGGTTGGCGAGTCATATTCGTTTATTGACATTTTTGTAGTATATTAATGAAACATTTTGCTTGTTTTATTTAATCTAGGACAGAAATATCGAAATATTACTACAAATACGGCCCAGGAGTAGTGGCTTGCATGATTTCTTTTTTGAAATTTTGATGTCTAATGGACACTAAACTGGCACGTAGGCTGTCGAAATATCAACCACATAGAAACATATAAAAAAGCTGACCGCTCAAAAAGTCAGTTTTTGGTTGCCTCATAAAGTAACGAATGTGTCAATTATTGACGGTAACCGAATTTTCCAGTTTAAAGGTGCTGAAAATTGTAGAAAATTGTATACATATGGTAACTGGCAATATAAAGAATGTTCGTAAATGCACCACTGCACTGCAGCATGACATTTAGCGCTTTAAAACAACCTAAATTCACTATTTTACTCTAAAATTTGTTTGTGCAAATAAAAAGTAGTGCTGCCGCAAATTTGTATGCATTAATAGTGCATCATTTTATTTTCTGTGATAAAAGTTTACCGTCGTGATACAGCGAAATGATGCATTTACGAACAGGCCCATAGGAAACTATAAATTTCTAGTTGCCGTTTGGCAACGCAACTGAGAATTGGTTGACATCCATAATCGACCCAGAAATTTGATTGACTGAATTTACTATCAGTGAAACGCAACAAAATTGAACCAATATGTCTAATGATTTTCGCCGATTAGCAGCAGAAGTGAGGTCATGCAGTCAATGCTTGGTGTGCTTGTAAGCATCTGTTAGAGATCTTAGCATTAATCCCATTACTGCTCAGACTTAACTGGTTTGGGCAAAGGCTGTCTGATAGGGCCAAATATATTGGTGTTTTCTTGGAAAGAACACCCTGGTGAAGATGACGAAGGGGTTCAATGCTTACTATGCGTGAAAGAGTGCCATAGATGAAGTGGAGACTTCGCTTAAGAGTGGTAAAGTGGATTTACAACTCCGTGCTTTTTACATATGGCTGTATCGTATAATGGAGGGCTTTAAAAAAGGCTTATATAAGCAGGCTGCTGGGTAGTGTGCAAAGATGTGTCTCTCAGGCCATAATATCAGATGCCTTCAGGAGCATTCCATAGACATTGCTGGACACGATTCTAGGTGTGAATACTTTAGATGTGACAGTGAATGGCTTTTTGAGGACTTTCATAGAGGTCCTTGCAAAGATTAGATAATATGGACATGCTACAAGTCTGCGACGTTTGATTTGGGAGTACACGGGACAATACGTCCGCATTTCATGGGCTACATGGTCAGAGTGTGCGATTTCGTTAGGATGACGCCTATAGTGGTATGGCTAAGTGTTGATGGGTTTATAAATAGGCAAGTTTGAGGTCTGACTGCGCGCTATGTCAGCTCAGGTCTGGTGGTATCAGGCAGAAAAGGCCTTAACTCTGCTCCTGGGTGGATACAGTGTTAAATTGTGTTCGGCTCTAGGACACTACGACATATTGGAGAACGAGACTGCTGAAGAACTGGCGGGAAAGGAAACAGCGGAGTGAGGAAATTTAACAGACGCGTTTGTAAGACACACGGTTTTCTGGGTCATGGAGGAAAAGGAGAGACTGTAAAACTTCCAGGTTGCAACCGCCATGACTTGACCGCTTGAAAATGGAATGGGTCCTGAATCTGAATAGTGAGTCTTTAGTACTCCAATAAGTTTTCTAACTGGTTGTTCTCATAATGCAAGAACCAGGTTGTGAAAAATAAGCGGTCTTTGAAACGGTTTTTTGATAAACATATTTCGTAGAAGATGATTGCTAATTGTCACTACGCATTAATTTTATGCCGATGGCAACTCTTATATGTCATCAATCAAGTGCTGCAAACTTCACTAAATAATTTGCTAATATACTTTTTGATTTTTATCTGTGTACAACAAATAAAAGCATTATTAATAGAGAGATAATAACAAATAGACTTAAATTGTAAAATATGTCGAATGTTTCTATTAATAAGTCTACGCAGCAAAATGAAAATATCAGCGAAAATACTGAAATCGATAAAAAAAATTCTAATGCCTCAGAAGCCAAAAGTTTAACGTTCAAGGATTGGAAGAAGGTAAAAGACTGTGAAACGAACTCCATGACATTAAATAAACAAACAAAGTCAAAATATCCTAACAAAACCTGCTATAGGGATCATAGAAACAATAATGCAGACTTTAAAGCTAATCGTCAAGCAACTTCAGCAAGCTTTCTTTCCCGTTACAGTATTATGCATAAAACCTTTAATGATATCAATAACTCTGGTATGCATGCATATAATAATTCTTTACATAATTTTGGCTTTAACGGCTGTGATAGACAAAACAACAATTACCTAAAAAATAGATGTAACGTTGTTAATAATTTTAATGGTCCCTCTACAAATCATAGCTTTTCCGATAGTTTTTTTGCAAGCGACGATATTTACCCCCAAAGGGATATGATTCAAAAACCCTTACTAAATCCATTTGAAAAAGATTTAAAATCCAAACATTTGTTATATAAACTTGAAACGGGGCAAAATAATAGTGGAAAAAAGAAAAATAATTCGGACAATAAGCAAAATAATACAAAAATTATGGTTTCACCATCACCAGCGAAAACAGAGTCAACCACAAATATGTCTTTGAGTCAAGAACCCAAAGTTTATGTTCCCAATCCTAATGCTTCTAAAGACGGCAAAGCCTTTATACCAAAACCAAAATTGCCCCAAGAAAATCTTCAAATTTCCAAAGAAGAGAAGAAAAAACAGTGGAAAGAGTACCGGGAGGCTATGAAACCATTTAAAAACCGTGAATTTTATAATGCCAAACGTGTGGTTCAGCGTCTTGGTAAAAAAAATGTCAGTGAATTGGATGAAAGAGAATTATTCCGTCTAACTAATGCTCGAGAAGTAATGGCTGCACATAAAGCTCGTTTAACAGCCAAATATTCGGATTATGTTAAAGCCGAGGACAAATCAAATGAGCTGGGAGAAGTATATGTTTTAAAGAAACCACCCGTTATAGATTGGGAGGTAAGGAAAACAAAGACAAAAGGTATCCAAAATTATGGTAGTTTTAGTGAAATTAATCGAAACAGTATCATAGAGCCGGGACGTAAAATACTAGGTGGCTATAGTCATTTCAAAGGATTCGTACCAGGTGGTATGTTGGATGGTACTACTCAACTAATGGGGCAAATCTCAGCTTTATAAAAATACTTTATACTTTAGGTCAAATATAAGAAATAAATTAAGAAAAACAACAATCCGCTTTCCATTACTTTTTATATGTGCATAAAATATAACGGTAAAACAAAGTTGGGGCAAAATTGAAGAAAGTTTTTCTTTTAAATTGGAAAAAGTTTTTCTTTTTTCAATTAGCGTTAAAAAGTAATTCCTCTTATTTTTATTTAGACAAGCCTTTAATTAACATAAACAACTTTAAAGAATTTTGAAAGAAAAAATAACGAATTATTCACTTTGTTTTTCCGGCAGGGGAAACCACTTTCAAAGGCGTTTCGCCCAATAATTCACGGCGCTTTTGCTTTCCCCTTAAAATGGCGGCTTTAAATAAATCACAATATAACTCTATGGCTACCGGGGAATCATCATTACCAGGTACTGGATATGTTATCAAATTGGGATTACAATTAGTATCGACAATGCCTATAGTGGGTATTGCCATTTTGGCAGCATCTCTTACGGCCGAATGTTGATTTAACACATTATTTTGTGTATTAAGAAAAATGCACAAATCAGGCAAACGTGTAACTGCACCAAATTGCACGTTAGCATTTGTAAATATACCACCACGCCAGAAACGAGTGTGTGAAAATTCACCAGCTTCCATGGCTTTTTTCTCTACCAAATGAGCATTCAAAGCATTACGATTAAAAAAGCATATGATGCCGTCTCTAAAAGCTATGTGAGCGGTAATATTTAAGGCAGTACGCAAATGGGAAGTTGTCTTATCCAAGTCGAAAATCAAATGACCCAAACGGTTGCCATATATATAGGGACGCATACGATCGTCTAGAGAGCCTTCCTTATGGCCATAGTGAACTCTGGCGTTAAAGAGATCTCGTACGGTAAATAAATTATGAACTTGAAAATAGTCTGGGTGTTTCAATAAACGCTGTTCAATTACTGAAATATCTTCAGGCTGTTGTGTTGTTTCTTCAGCCACCGCTGTAGCTACAGCAGCAGTGGATTGTTGCCGGATATGGCGTAGTACAGCTGACCTACAAGCTAATATGACAAATTTGTTTAAAATGTTATAGTATACTATGTGTTTAATTGATTGTTTACCATTTTTCAGAGGTTGTGTCAGCATTTTGTGATATTTTTGAAAAGAAAATTCCTAAAATTGTCACACAGTTCGCCAGCTACTCGTATTATTCAATTGACATTTGGCAGCTAAAATAATGCTACCAGATGCACATGTATTACTTGCGAATCAGAGCTGTCGACTTTCTAAATTTACCCATATGACCAGCGTATATCATCCCTGCTTTTATGTAAACAGTTGTTTAAAGTAGTGCTGCCATACTCTTTTTAATTCTTTCTGACACAGTTTCTCATAAATTTACAAACAAAAAACATTCTTTCTAACTTTTTTGTTGCAAAATTTTTCCTAAAATTTCCTTTTTAAATAATAATAAAAACGAATTTGGAAAATAAATTATGACCGTTATATTAAATGTACGGAGTATAAAAAATTAAAAAGCTTAAAAACAAAACATTGGAAACTAATATGGACAGCAGTAAACACTTGGATGAGACTCCCCCAGCAACATCGACTTCTTCGACATTAGAATTCTATGACGCGGAAAGTTATAATGAAGGCTGCGAAAATTGCAACTTTAAAACCTTAGATGGAATCGAATTTGTTAAAACACAAATAGTTGGATCATTTAATGATGAGTACAGTTGTGCTGGATGTGGCAGAATGGTGCAAGATATAAAGGCTGTAGAGGAGGAAGCTAAAAAACAGGAAGGTAGGTACAGTGTGAATTGTAGATCGCCATAGCTAATGCCTGTGTTGGAGCGTTTTGTACTTGTGCTTTACAAAAAAGTCTTACAAAAAAAGTCGAATAATCAAATAAATTTTATTTTGTAATAGCAGCTCAACCGGATATTCCAGAAAATGCAAGCGCTTTGGAAACCTTAGAATCATCAAAAACACTAGATGTTTCACAAATTGCATCCACAACTGTTGAAGTGATATCCGAATCGACAACTCAATTTTTAAAAGCATCCGTATTTGAAACAAAGGAAAAATCACAAACAGAACAACACGCTGATTCAGAAATTGCAACGTCTAATGTTAGTGTGTTATCGGAAACAGATTCATTATCAAAACCGCTAATTTCTATGGTAGAGGAAACAGCAGAAAAACTTCTAATAAATAAGTCTCTAACATCGCCCACTTCAACGAGTAGCGTAGATAGTGCATTGTTACAAGATCCCATATGGCGTGGACACAAGAAACACATATTTATTTTAAGTGAGGCTGGTAAACCTATATACTCTCTGCATGGCAATGAAGATAAATTGGCCGTTCTTTTTGGTATTATACAAGCCTTAGTAAGTTTTGTAGAAAATACTCAAGATGTACTTACATCAATACACGCTAGGGGCATACAATTTGTTTTCATGATCAAAAGCCATTTAATTTTTGTAGCAGCTTCCCGTACAAATATGAGCGTTACGCAATTGCAAATGCAATTAAAGTAAGTAATTTTTAATTTTTATGATGATAGACCAATTTAAATTCGTTTGATTTTGCTTCTCTTTTCAGTGATGTCCACAATCAAATTCTTTCGACACTTACCTTTACGCAATTATCGAAAATTTTTCAACAAAGAAAAAATTTTGATTTGCGACGTTTACTGGAAGGAAGTGAACGTTTAATTAATAATCTATTGTTGATCGATAGCAGTAATAAACAAATTACTAATAATGTATTTACATTTCTTACCAATTCAATAAGATGCTTACCTATAGCACCATCCGTGCGTTCGAGTATTGTAAGTGCAATTAAGGAAAATTGTGGCAAGATTAAAAATTTAGTTTTTGCCATATTAATAGCAAAAAATAGATTAATTTGTTTGGTGCGACTGAAAAGGTTTTCAATACATCAAACGGATTTAAGGTAAGTCTGTATTCTTTTACTGCTAGTCGAAGTTATTTAAAATTATTTTCTTTAATTTTAGATTAATTTTTAACTTGGTCGATAGTACAGAATCTTTTAAAACTTCTGAAAATTGGACACCGATTTGCTTACCAAAATTTGATATGAATGGTTACTTACATGCTCATGTTTCATATTTAGACGATAATTGCTCAGCTTGTTTGCTATTGCTCACGGTCGATCGTGATGAATTCTTTACTTTATCTAATGCTAAGAAAGCTATAACGGAAAAACTGAAACGTACTCAATGCTTGGAAGCTATAAATGAGTCGGTAGAACACTTAACAGACCCTAAACACCCATTATATGCTCACAATATTGGAATACCGGAATTAAGACACTTTATTTACAAGCCCAAGTCGACAGCTCAAGTGTTATGTTCTGAACTAGTACCGCCATATAAATCAATCGAAGAGTTTGAACGCTTAGAAAGCATTTACTGTGATCTATTCGAACGACTTCATCACTCGGCCAGACCGTTAAAATTAATTTTCGAAGCTAAAAGCAGTGAGGTTGTATTAGCTTGGTCTACGGCTACTTATGAGCTTTACGCCATATTTGAGCCGCTTATCAAAAAGAGTAACGTAATTAAAAATGTCGATAAACTAATTAAATGGATCGATAAAGAATATGATACGTACTTTATACGAACACATCCAACATTCTGATTACATTCTATTGACTACTATATTTTTCTGTTAATGTCATTTACTGAAGGTGAAAAGAAGTGTTCAAATTTAAATCAATACATTTAATGTGTATTGTAATTCAATTTGTTATAAGAAAGCAATTAAACAATTTAAAGTATTTTGTATTATTATTATTTTCATTTTTGGATAAATCTGATCTGCCGTTTAATCTTTATGCTGTGACCAATGCTAAGGAATTGTTGTTGTGTATGCATTTCATGTATATGGTATATAAAAGTGAAACATGAAAATTAAAAACGAGAGTGTCTTCTTGCAAGTGAATGATAAATGTCTTGTAATATAAAGAAACTGTAAATAAATAAATAATAACTATTAAATGATTTTATTTATTATTATTATTAGATACAAAAAACCTAGAATCAAGCACATATTCTTAAAATTCCAAGCTATAACAAGTAAACAGACATGAAGTGTAATAACAGGTAAATTAATTTTAAAATTGTTTTCTAGAAAGACATGCATTAAAAATTATTTTATTTTTCTTGAAAAAATAATTAGAAAAAGTTGCTGAATTGTAATAATTGGAGTTTTAGAGCAAAATCTCGCTTTAAAATCAAATTGTGTAGTTGTATGATTAAATGAGAGCTTCAGGTATATTTTAACCTTAGACAATTACATTTCCAGATTGCTCTTTGACTTAAACTAAAGGTGTATAGGCCTCAAAAATAAACTTTTAAAAATAACGAAGCCTTATTTCTAAACTCGGTTGGAAAATTTGGTATAAACAGATAATGAAATATTTGTTGAAATTCTATAAATTTTGTAGTTAGGCAGGTTTTTAGGTAATGAAGGCGATGCTCGCCTACCCCACTCAGAGACCAAAAAGAGGTAGAGCGGAAAAGAAGGAAGGAAAATATAGAAGAAATAAATTTTAAATTTTCAAATTCTCTGACACCGGGAGTCACCTCACCAGTCAGCCCGATATAAATTCCTCTAGGTCAGAAATACTGACAGACGCAATTTCGCCAAGGCCACTAAAGAAGCCATAGGTGTTATTATGTATTTCGATTCGAAAAACTAAACCTTTCAAAAGCAATTCCCTTTCGAATAATCTACGTAATAATGTAATTACATAATATAGTTTTTTCGAACTCGTAAATTTTTTCCTTTCGAATCGAAATAAGTAATAAACCGCCTGTCCTGTGAACCTGAATCTGAAGCTCTGAAGTGCTGGGCAAAGACAGAATATGTTTCACTGTCTCAGGTTTTCCGTCCTTGTCACACACTCTGTAGAAACCACAGATACTTCCGTTCCACAACTTGGTTCTGATTATTGCCCTCAGACAACAAACCTACACCGTCAGAAATCCTACCAGAATCCGATGAGGCTCTCTACTCAAACCTTAACCCGTCCTCGGGCGGTCAAATTTTGGCCATAGTAGCCTGGAGAACTTGCAGTCCTTCTACCACTCCTTCCATTCTACGACGAACCTATAAGTTCATCAAGCTAACGAAAATACTCAACAGGGTTAATACTGGTGCGTCCGCAAGATCCATTCTCTTTGTCGCGCCCTCTCTTACCGGCCCATCATCTGTCTTGTTCCCTACTTTGCCTCAATGCCTCGAAATCTAACACAGTTTGACACTGTATCTGTCCAGCAGTGACGTGAGGTCCTTTCTGCGTGATGCAGTGCCCAGTCAGTGCTCTAATAGCATCCTTTCCAACAGCGATGTAATCACAGATCAGCTCCTTGGCTCTATGTATAGGATAGGCCTCAGTCTGGAAGATACTGCACTTATTTGGAAATCTATAACATAATTTTAAACCAAACTCCAAAAAACATGCCCCGCATCAGTGCTATCTGTAAAAATCGCGTATCCATCCATTCACCTATCAACATCTTGCCTTTGGCCACTATCGATAAATTCGACCGAGGGCCTCCTATTGCCTCCCTTGTACTCCTGAATCGAGCTCCCTCATAATCTTGGAAAGCACCCCACGAAAATCCTTAAAGAGTTCTTAGCTGCTAGCCATTTCAGCTCTTGGGTCTAATGAATAGCTTACGTTGTGCCTTATGTTTGCTAAAGTTCTATATCTCATGCCGGGTAATGCCAGAAAAGACTTCCTCCTTCCTTATCATTGCAGCTTCTGCAGAAATCATTATATAGGAATATCAGTATTTGGAAATGTTTATTAAGAGCCCAATAGCCAGTTATAGCTACTATAAGTTTTCTTTTGGTCAGATTTAATACTTGCCTTCTTCTACGGCCTTCTAAATATGGTCGTTCTATTTGAGGAAAAAAACCATCGAATATCGCTTTATTTCTTGTAAAAACACCCTGTATTCATCAACAATTTTCGATGTGCTGTGTACACTTTCTAAGGATCGATAAAATTAATATAAAACATACTGAGCGGCAAAAGTATATTCACTAGGGACTATATAAAATGAGAAATAATAGATAAAAGAATTTTTACTTACTAAACGGTTTCTGCCATTTAATTCTCAATGAGTTCGTTTAAGGAAACCACTTACATTGCATAGGAAATAGGATAATAAACGTACACTTTTGTCTCCCAATGACTTGTTAGTTTTACTGCTTCCTCAAAGCAACCCTGTTGTTGGCAATAAGCTCGCTCTCTCCCTTATTTTGTTAAGCTTTTTTACGATTAAATTTAACTCAATATCATCATATAAACTCTCATTGTAATGTCAGTTGAGTTCAGGATATACCACAATATGGTTGTTATCAACTTAAAAAAATAAATACGCGACAATAAAACAAAGTGAAAGAATGTGCGATGGAAGTTAGCAAAAAGTTAGCAAAAAAGTCCTATATACACATACATAAATGATAAAAATTCACAAGAAATATAAAAAATAAAAAAATTCATTAAAATAAATTTGTGTAGATAATATGAATAAGATATCTTTACAATCAAATCAAAAATTATTATAAAAAGAATTGCTATTAATCCTTTAAAAAATAGCAATAAATAAAAGTGAAAGTGTAAAATAAAATTGTGTACAAGCGGAAAAAATACATATATTTGCAAGAAATTTTTTTTGTGAAGACCACGCAGCTCTAACAAAAGCGAATAACATTTTTTTGGTTATATTACCAAAATAAGTTGAAAAGAAGTAAAAAAGTCCTTTTTATGTGTTTGTGTAGGTGAGTTTAATGTTTTTAGTAACTTTAAAATATTTAATTTTAATCAACTATGATTTTGTTTTTTTTATATTAATTTCCGTAAAATTGGGTGTTCTTTTTTGTACTATGTCAGGACTTTTATCCTTCTCTATATATTTTACCTTCTTTTGTACACCCAAACACACTAATACATTCACAGCAAGTAGTGAAGCAATGAAGAAAAAGTTAAAATGTCTGCATGTATCTGTCGTTTTTGTTGCCTACTTTTTGTGTACAGTGTTGCGGGATAATAGTACATATAGAAATATACATACATATACATATGTATGTACTTTTCAATTTAATTATTTTACGAACATTTTTAAGGCTGAAATATTACGCTATTGCTGTCTTCTTTATAAACAAATGGGTACCAATTTTTGTACTACTACTACTGTGGCTGCATATGGTTACTTAATTTACACCAAAACGGGCTCCCATCTTTCTACTATGGCTACTTATGGCTGTTTAATTTATATCAAATTGGGATCCCATCTTTCTACTATGGCTGCTTAATTTATATCAACATGGGCTCAAATCTTCAAATGGACTTCACTCTTTGTATTATCGCTATTTAACAGACATCAACATTGGCTCTAATTTGCCATAATTGCTGATTTAGTTATAACAAAATGGGCACCAATTTTTCCACTATTGCTGTCCTATTTATAGAAAATGGGTTTCCATTTTTCTACTATCGCTGCTTAATTTACATTAACACGAGCTCTAATTTGTCACCATTGCTGCATTATTTATAAAAAATGAGCACAAATTTTTCTACTTTTGCTGTATTATTTATAAAAAGAGGGGCACCAACTTTTCCACTATTACTGCCTTATTTAAAAGAAAATGGGCCCCAATCTTTCTCTTATCGCTGCTTAATTTACATCAACACGGGCGCTAATTTTTCCACTATTGCTGCCTTATTTATAATAAAAAGGGCACCAATTTTTCTACTATTACTGCCTATAGCTATCGCTGCTTAATTTATAATAAAAGAGGCTCCAATCATGAGCATTTCCATCTACATTTTTGATAAAGAAAGTCTTTATTGATTTGAAAACATTATGTGATGCTCGTTCACTATAAAAAAGCAACAAAACCAGTGCTAACACATGGCGAAAAATATGTAAAGTCTATAATGAGAATGCTGTTAAAATTTAAATTAGGATTTAAATATTGCACTTTACAATTTATGAAAAGTAAGACCGGCAATCAAGCTGTCAGGATACACTAAACCCTACACCACATGACAGTTTGGACTCATTCAAGAAACTCTGGCTATCGAAAGAAGCTCGATGTTGTAGGTGCCGTCGCATAAATCATCAAAATCGTACTATTTTAAAATGGATCATTACGTGCGTTCAAGAACGGGTTGAATACAAGATTTTAAAGCCTAGATTGACGGCAAGCAAGGTTATGTTGAGCGGTTGGTATTATTAGCTATCTAAAAATGCAAATATATACATACATCGCCAATATGGTTTCCGCAAAGATCGCTCTACTGGTGATCTGCTGGCGTTATTCTCTGAAAGGTGGAACAGGTCCATTAATGGATTTGGTGAGAGTAAGGTTGTGGCCTTGGATATATCCAAGGCGTTTGACAGAGTCTGGCACGAGGTTCTCATATCCAAACTCAGTGGCGTTGGTGTCGGTAGTCACTCCTCTCGATTCATATCGAGCTTTCTCAGAAATCGTACTATAAGACTGGTTATATATGGGATCTCATCCGACGAGTTCAGGATAAATTCAGGGGTACCGCAAGGCTCTGTTCTTTCTCCAAATCTAACGACTTACTTTTTCTCACTTCTAGTCCTATCTACTCTTTTGCAGATGACAGCAAAATTTGTCATTCATATTCTTTTGATCGTAGGCTGAGCCTTTTGGAGATTGGGGCGAAAAGGCGGAATATGAACGACTCACAAACGACCTGTCAAAAATCTCTGAGTGGGGTCGCACGAACATGGTCGACTTTAATGCGTGTAAGACCCAATGTTGTTTTCTGACACACAGACGTGGTGGTGTGTTGTCATCTGTATCTATGGGTAATATATATATTGAGGAATCAGATGCTCTTGATGTTCTGAGCATGAGAATTTACTGTGAAGTTCGTTGGAATGAGCACATATGTATTTCGAGTGTCGAAAGAAGCATTCAAGTGCCTCGGGTTTTTAAGACGGTGTAAGAATTACCTCACCCTATCTGATCTCCTTAATATTTACAAGACCTATATCCGGCCCAAATTGGAATACAACTCTCGTGTATGGGTCGGTGCTTCAAAATCTATTTTGGAGCTTCTCGACCGCGTACAGCAGAGGGCGAAGGTTCTTATTAATGACGGTAGAGTGGCCAACTCTATCGATTCATTAGGGCATCTTCGCAATGTGGCGTGTGTTTCATTGTTCTATCGGTACTATAACGAAATGTGTCCTAACGATGTTAAGGAACAAATTTCTGGTAATCATATATTCTTACGTAATACTCGTATTTCTCGTAGAGCGCATCCTTTTGTAGTTGATTATCCAGTGAATGGCACAACGCATTATAGGGAGAATTCGATCTTTGGTCGAACGTCCACAGACACTACTCGATCTATCCTCCTTCCTACAACCTATTTTCCTAGTACCAGCACAATGCACTGCATGAGTAGAGGTTATCACCTGAGTGCTGGTCTAAAGAGGAAAAAAAAATACATACATATTTGATTGATTGATTTTCAATACAGACAATTTTCGTACAAAATTTTTTATAATATTTCGCGATAGGATTGTTATACTGGTACGTAAATGAATTTAAGATCTTCAATATTATTGTATTAATAATCATGTGTACACATAAGTTAAAAACGTACAAAAGAAGCTTTATCTGGCATCATTTGCCTTAGTTTTCCTTTTACGGCTGACAATATGTGCGTGTGTGTGTGTTTTACAAGTACTATAGAAAGCATGATTGTCTGCCGTTAAGGATTTGCAGCTGTAAAATAAATTTTTATTCATGTTTTTTTACGCGCCTTTGCTTTTTGAAAAAGCTCTCTCTCTTCCTTTCTCTTTTTTTGAAGTATGCACGCTCTTCTTGTTTTTTCCACTTAAGCTCTTCTTTTAAAAGTGGCGAAAAATTCATAAGGAAATAGTACATTGACGTTTTGTTGTACATTAGTTTTCACATAAATAGAAAACACTGTGTGTTGACGTCGTTATTCTTTTGTTGTTGTTTTTTTGCGATTTCAATATCAGTATATGTACGTATGTATATGTGTGTGTATTAAGGATGGTTGACCGTTACTTTTTCATCAATTGTGGTTATTTCTGTGTGTTGCTTTCGTTCGTTTTGTACATTCTTTGCTAAAGTAATTGTTATTTTTGTAGTTTTCTTATGCGCGTATGTATGTACGTATGTGTATGGACTTATCTCACGTTTATTAAACTAAATACCGGTTAACGTAAATTGCGTCCGTCACTGTATGTTCATTGTGATTATATACTATATTCGTAATAACAGTAAAAATAAAATCATTTACTTAAAAAGAAAACAAATTCAAAGACAATATTAATATGGCCAGTAAAGATTTTTAATTTTTTGTTTAAAATTTGTAAATTAAAAGTGAAATGAAAAAATAATAAGAAAAATGAAAAATATTTATTAAAATTTGGACTTTATATATGAAGTAAGCATACTTCTTCACTGTCTAGATTTCTATAGTAATAATTGTTGATGAATAATAATGTTTGTTGAATATGTATTAAAATTTTTGTTGGTAATAAAAATAGAAATATGTTCGCATGTATGTATGTATGTCTGTCCGTACTTATAAATTCAATAAACTTACAGTATATTTGTACAAGTTTTAGATTTCTGTAGTACATATAAAAATATTTGTACATTTGTGTGTTGAATAGTTTAATTTTATTAGAGTTTATTATGAGCGCTTAAATGCTTAAGCAATTACAATTTTATTTACGATTTAGAATAACGCGTGAATAAATTTTTAAGCACATATTTAATTTTTTTTTGCATATATTT
This sequence comes from Wohlfahrtia magnifica, assembly GCA_023159175.1. NCBI lineage: Eukaryota > Metazoa > Arthropoda > Insecta > Diptera > Sarcophagidae > Wohlfahrtia > Wohlfahrtia magnifica. Next base: position 3,378,738 of record JAKWBJ010000052.1, on the reverse strand, counting down.
GTAATCTATATACATACATATGTAAAAATAAGTTGCCCTATGTTCGTCATTTTATAACTCGATAATCACTAAACCGATTTACAAACCAATGCGAGTTTTTCAGAATAGTTTTATCTTGTGTTGATTTTTCTGCTTAGTATGGCTTGTAACAATTCGATGCAGAAACGAGTCCATGTTCTAATGCTCGGTACAGATTTGCTTTGATTATTTTATTTAGTGTTGCTTTTTCTTATGGGTCGACTTTTTCATCTTTTAGAGATTAAAATGGATCCATTTTTTGTTGTTTGTAACAATTTAAGGCAAAAAAGGCTTTGTTTTGTGTTTAAAGATATAATCACACATTGGTTACTGTAGCGTCATAGCCATAACCGTAAACAGCTTTGCGAAACACAGCTGGGTAACATTGTATTTCATTAGTTGTGATATCTCATAACGCCAAACTATAACCATTACTGTTTTGACTTTCTGCCTTAAACATAAATAGCTGATTACTATATAAGGGTTTTTTTTGTTTTTTTTTTCATTTTACAACAAATAAACACATTTAAAACAGTTGTTCATATTTATGGCCTATAGCGTTATGTCAGTCACGTCTAATTGAACACTGAAAGTACACTTTAGGCATAAAAAACGCTTTCTGAAATCTCTTGGTGTCAATAACTTTATTGATAATCCGGAATTTATTGCTTTATTTAACTTAAGGATTAATTGCATTTAATCAACGCTTTGAGTGCTTTGAATCATATAAGCTTTAGCTAAGGAATGATCCTTATAAACTTCGATTAAAAGACAATTGCTTTTCGTTGTGTCTTTCTTCAAACAATAAAAAAAACATTTCAAAAATATTCTCGTTTCTGGTGAAACAAGAAAGCCTAAGGATAATATTTATCATAAAATACATTTTATAATAGATTTCTGCCAAATGGTGGTCATTAAGTTTTATAATGCATTCCACTATTTAAGATTTCTGTAAAAACTAAGACGGCTATAATCGCATAAACTATTAAATGTAAACATTTTATCCATTTTCAATACAAAAATATCAACAAATTTTGTTCTCCCAAGAAAGACACATGCCAAATTCTCATTATTTAAATTTATCTATTAAAAAAAGAAGTTTTGACGTACTACGTACAACGAAACGCATACATATATTTTCTATATAATAACTCAAGTATTTCTTAACGTTTTACGAAATAAAAAGGTACAAAGAATCTAAGACATTTCTATGAGATACCATTGCATACACAAAAAACTTACTATTTGATGTGGATATCAGCTAACGCTAATATCGATCTTTATACACATCTTCCAAAATGAATTAGGAGCTGGCGTTAGAGTGAATGGTGTACATCATAGACCAACGCATGACAAATGAACTTTTGCTTCAAAAAATCAATAACTTTTGGTCAGATGGTGCTTTATGCCATACATTTAAGGTAAAATAATGTTTTTGTTATTTTTTTATAAATAATTCTATTCATAACATCTGCAAGATATCCGACTAAGACACTTGTCTAGTACGGTCAAATGTCAGGTTCTTAAAGTAATTGATTCTTAAACATCTATCATATGTACTACTTAATTTTGACTAGAAGGTCTATTGCGCCTTAAGCATCACTCAGAAACTAATATACGTCGCGTCAATAGTAAAACTGATTAAATCCAAAGAAAGGAGGTAAGAAATCATGGTTATTACGATGAAACCCAAGTCGAACAGGTACAGAAAACAATACAGAAGAGTTAAATTTCAAAAAGCATGGCATGACTTTCCTTGCCGCCTTCTTTGCTTACCGTGGCAAAGTGGAACATTAAGAGTTCTTAATACACGGATAACAGAAGTACATTCTTGAATTAAAGCGTTGTTTGCAGAAAGAAACACTTTTCATCGCAGTTTATTATTCGCAACTTTTTCTTAAAATTGAAGAGACTCATGAAAAGACAAAGACTTAGAAAAGAATTACAAATTTATAAAATATTTGTCTCAAGTATATTATATGATAAAGCGATCACCATAAAAGGTAAAGAAATATATATTTAAAAAGATTTTTGACATTTTTTGAATAAACTTCGTATTAATGTGTATATTTATGTGTAAATTATTGTAGCGCCATATAAGGGGTGCGTAGTACCGATCTCTAGATATTGTCTTGATCAGTGTTTATCTGAGTTGCTCATTCATGGACTTTATGTTACTCTTCAGACTTCTACGCCATTATTCTTTAAGTTATCCTGTACATTAAACTTCTGGTATGTTCCAGTCTAGAGCTAGTCTGGCAAAATTTTTTTTATGTTTCCACAGCGTGGGCCTAAACTGTTTCCATATTCTGTAAGACATTTGTTTACACATTAGCTCGGAGTTAGAAATCCACTTGTATGACTACCATATATGTACAGTTTTTTTTAAGCAGCGGTTTTTATAACCGTATTGTATGTGCGGCCAGCTAATACGACACATGTTTCACTACCATATGCGTAACTTTGGAAAGCTTTTTTTTGGACAGTCTTACAGCGATATCGTCTTTGGTTTCGCCGTTAGGTCTTAATTGGCTACCAAAGTAAGTAAAATTATTGACTTCTTCTACCTACTCAAGCGGACCTTATCGTAAGAGACTATATTCCCTGAAATCAAGCTGCCTTAAGAGCACTAGGCTCAAATTGTATGACATCTAGATTAGTCAAATTAGATTTTGCATAATTATTTCGATATAAATAAGGTCCAGTTGTTTCGGGTACCTGAACACTGTGGGATGGATTGTACTGAAATAGCGGATGCATAGTCCAGAAAAGGTTCCATGACATCCCTTATCGGTCCCGAACCTTGCTGTCCAGCACCACTTGCTACTATCCTCAATCTAGTCAATGATTGGAAAATTGTCAAATGCTTGGAACATTGAAATACTCAAAGGGGACTTTGCCACTCTAGAGCGGCAACCAGTCCGCAATTTGGACATTGCTTTCAGAATCTTAAGTATGACAGGCCGGACTTGAAACTCCGAACGGAGTTTCTGTCGAGCCAGTGTAGACTAAAGAGCGCATCTCAAAAGAATGGCGGTTACAGATGTGGATATTTGTAGACTGTGCTCACAGGCATCAGAGAACATATATTATGTGAATGTGGGTTTCTTGATATGTTTAGATGACAATGTTTAGGGAGACATAAGGTCTTATTGGGTGATATATCAACCATTATGGTTTCAGATCCGCTGGTGTTTATTAGGAAAGCAACAGATTCGCTGAACAAACTGTAGAACGGAAAGAGCACAATAGAACCCATGGGTCGCAGTGTTCTGTAATAGTGCCTGGTACGTTTTGATGTTAATTAATTTGGTATCGTAAGAGACACCGAAATTCTTTGCACCATAAGTAATATTAATTACAGTACAACTCCTCTTCCCTGGAATTTGGCACAATTTGCAACCTGAATTTATTATCGTTAAAAAACTGAACTCAGTCATCTGGCAGTGACTAGAAGTCTAGAGGCTCAGATATCCTCAGTGCGAGAAATAAGTCTCTAGTGAGACCTTACTTTCTATTGCAATATGACACTAGACTATTTTGGAGATATCTACCGCTATCCCAAAAGCTTCAACAGAAAGTGTTTGTGTTATTTAAACAGGAATAGCTAGATCGCATTAGAATTATTAGTTTGATTTTTTGTTTGTTTATAAAATACATAGTCAGCGTCAAAACAAAAATGTACACCCTCATTCTCTGGAATTTAGTTTTCATTTCAGACTTTTGAAATGCGATTAATTTAAACAATTTATGTCATCTTAAGACTGTATTTAATGCTTTTCAAAAAAACAACAACAAAATTTTCAAAACAACTAAAGTTATACTGCAAAAACGAAAGTTACTCTAATTTTTACGCGTGAAAAAAAGTATACAAGGAAAATACTATGCTTCAAAAAAAGAATGAAGCAGAAATACCTGGGAAGTGATACCATTTTTTTGATGCTGATGATGATTGATGCTATCGAGTACAACAAGAATCTGTCTTTGGAATTTTCGAAACATCTTCAAAATCTTGAGTTACAAGTAAAAAACCGAGTTTTCGTGCCCTCATGCACTTATAAGCTAATAACTTAGTTAAATGTTAACCGATTTTAATATCTTTAGCAGATATGGAAAGAAGAAGAACAGATCTTTTAAATGGTATATACTTTAATTGCGGAATCTGTTATTCCAAATTGTTCAAATTTAGAGATGTTTTTACACTCTTTTTTATATAGGAACCGCCCATTGCTTGATTTTTGGTTTCAGGTGTGTAGTGGTGGACCCACGTTTCATCAACAGTTATTAATCTACGCCAAAAATCAGCAGGATTATGTGATCTGTCGAACTCGTTTTTGTTCAACACTGAGCAAACGCGGCACCCATCTTGCCGATAGCTTTTTCATATGCAAATGTTCATGCAAAATGTTGAATACACGTTCATATGATATGTTTATCATTTCAGCAATCTCATGTATTTTGACTCGGCGATCATTCATAACGATATCGAGGATTTTCTTGATATTTTATTCAGTAACCACCTCTTTTGGCCTTCCTGTTGATGGTATTGTTGCAGTGCTTGTTCGGCCCCGTTTAAATTCAGCAATCCAATATATGTAGTTGTTATTGAAAACATGTCATATAATTTTTTTAATATTGAAATATTTTTTTTTACGAATGATTTTTGTTCGTTTTATCTCTTACATTAAAATAGAATAATATTCTGTCAACAGAAAAGTTTTGCAATGTTCAAAGTCTTATGGAACTTAAAATAATTCAAAAAATGGCCAGGAGATAAAATATTCAAATTAAATTAATGATAATAAAGGAGAAAGTGATTTTTATGTAAAAAAATATTACAGAGTGGTCAGGAGATATTTTGAATACTCGTTTTGAGTTTTTGTCTTTTTTTTTAACAAAAATAATTTTTAAAGGATATACATATACATACATATACACATACATACATACAGTGGCTCACAGTGAAATTGGTTCACTTGATGCCAATAACGTAAAGCCTCAATAAGTTTAAGTAATATAAAGGAAGCATACAAGAAAAAGACTGAATTAATAAAATTCCTTTATTTAAAGATAAATAGATAAAGAAATAGTAGTAATTTCAACCATATCTATATATGTAAAGGATTCGCCAAATAATTTTTTTTTAAATGCTATAAAAAAAAACTACTGAATATTTTCTCAAATTTCTTTTTTATTTGAAAGTACAATCCTTCCGGTTAATAATGGAAAATAATTTCATAATTTGTGGCTTGTTAGGATGCTTAAAACCTGAAAACGATTGTACAAAATTGGATACTTCCTTCTCTGATTTTGTTCATAATTCCTACAAGAAGATTTAGGACAATAGAAAAGTCGAATAATTTTCAAAAGGTGGAGCTAAGCGATTTCTAAGTCCTGCAGCAAATATAAACGGTATTGGAAAGTGGGCATCATGGTAGAAGTAAAATATTGATGTTTGTTTCTGAACTTGATTTTAATGTCTTTGTAGTTAATAGGAATCATTAAACAATAAGTTGTCGGAATCGTATAAGTGTGCATGGTACCTCCTATACAAATAAATATTGACTTTTTTATGTCTCGAAAAAAGTTTCTGAATTTTGACTAAATGACGTGGAAGTCAATACAAATCATCAATTTAAAAGTGGGCGAAATTGGATAAGTGGGCGTGGCATCTCTTACACATAGTAAGAAGTCGGAGTTTTTTGTTAAGGCTTTAAATCAATAAATAATCACTCTGAGACTATATACAAACAATTGTTGTCCCTAAACAGTTGCCGACTACTATATATATATATATATATATAGATTCTTGGCAAAGCCGGATGGGTAAAGCTAGTTTTTTTTAGAAAATTAATCTTATATAAAATTAAAAATAAATTCATGTCACAGTGAAAATGATCCACTTAAACTAACCTATCCTAAATAAAGCACATACGTAAAATAGTTTGTTTTAAAATTTTTGTGTAAACAGGCCTTATTTTCTCTCGCTCCTCCAAGAGAGTCTTGTTCAAGCCATTTTAGTTGGAAATAGAATGTTATCTTTTACCATATCTAGTTAGTTGGTTAGTTACGACGGGTAGCCAGACACGTCCACCCCAACCTATATGTTCGCGTCCCGGTGCGATCCGAACCATTTCTAGTTTCTGCCACAAATTTTCTATTATATTTAAATTCGGCGATTGGAGAGGAGTTTTGATCACTCTAAAACAATTATACAACAGCCATTTCTTAACAACTTAGTCCGTACGTTTTGGACTATTAGCCTAATAAGAAGTGGAGAGCGCTTTTATACCGAGTTCCTCAGCATTTTTTTTTAAACATAAATATTGGATCTTATTTATATTCCCTTCAACAAAGTCCAATTTACCAACACAAGCAACCGAACAAGTATACCAAACCATAACATGGCCACCACCATGCTTAAATGTCGGGCTCAATTTCTCTGAATACATATCTTAATCGGTTTTTTCCAAACATTTATTGTGCCATCTGATCCGAAAGCAGTATATTTACTTTCATCTGCAAATAAAACGATTTTTCAGAATAAAAAGTCTTTCGCGGTTTTTTACGTGCAATTCTTTTATTAAACTGATACTTTTTAAGAACTTCGAGTATGGTTTGACGTAACAGCTTAAACTTAAAAGTGCAGCTTTGGCGCACTTAGCCTGAGATCACTTTTGATTTGTTTGGCGACTTATCCTTTTTAAAGCTCCATAAATAATTTTTTGGGGCTTGCTTTTAGCTTTACAACTGCCAGTCCTCCATTTTTGAAACGACAAATGACGAATGTGTTTTGCCCTCGACTCTTTCCATTTTTATAGTGGTCAGTGACTAAATTTCTGATCTCCACGAAAGTATGGCGTTCAATTTTGAAATGTTGACCTAACAACAATAAACCGATTTTACCTATAATGCTAAGGTATTGAAGATACAGAAATGAAAAAACCAAAGCGGAATATAAAAAAGTTTCGCTGTACTATATTTAAGAGTGGACCATGGACCATTTTCAAAGTGAAATGAGCTTATTATTAATTTTTTTTATATGTGATTTTTTTTGCAAACTCTTTTGAATTCGGTAGTTGTAGTATCGAACTAACTAGTTAAACTCTTTCGTTTTGTTTTTAAGTCTTAAACGCTAACGAGTTTTTAAGTTTTAAAGTTTTTTCTATCATGTGGACCAATTTCACTGTGAGCCACTGTATATGTTACACGTATAATTTTTTAACGACTAACTTTAATTGCTTTGACAACATTCGCTCATGAGATATAGGCAGATTAAAAAAATATATTCAATTTTATTAAATAATTTTATTTTTATATACTTACTATATATCATACATATAACCGTATATCCGTATTTAGCAAAATGATATTTTTTATTTTACAGTAAAAATGTTTAAAAATTCGATTATGTGCTCAAAACCACATAAACTTTTTCTAAAAGTTGGTTAAAATTTATATTTTTTTATTTTTTTTTGTTTTTGTTCTTTTATTTCAAAGTTAAAAATAACTTTTTATTTCAGAATAATTTTCATACAAAAAAAAAAAAAAATAATTTTTTGTTTTCGTTCTTTCTATCTGTTCTACATACACATTTTATTTATTTTTGTTCTATAAAAAGAAGTTAAGAAAACATTTGCTGTCATAAAAATGATGAAATTTGTCTTTCATTTTGATAGCAAATAAAATGCAATATAAGGATTATAAAATAATCTTTTATGCACTAATTTTTTTTATTTGTATACGAGGGCAGTTTAGCGATAGGCTAAATCGTGTCCATGCATGGATTCACACTCATGCATTACATTGATGAAACAGCAGGATTTTTTCTCTTTAATATTGAATCTGCTCATGACAGACTTAATTAGTGTAAGTCTAACCGAAGAAAATCACTGTTTTGAATGGCTCTTTGATATTTATCTAATGTGTTCTAATGAATCCACGTTCTGTCCACTGTTACAAAACGGGTGGAAATTGATTCGGATTACTCTTGAGTATACCTAAGTATTGCTTTAAAGTGTTTGCAAGTTTGTGTTCGTGTAAGATCGCAGGGATAGTCTTCATGTGCAAATATATATGAAAAAGGTACCAAGTGATGCACTAATATGCGTCTGATTTACTCACTTGCAGCTCAGCCACTCTCCAGCCAACTCACTCACTTTTATCCTGCAATCGTTCAATATTATTCTATTAATAAGACCATACTGACACCTATGCTGCCTTATCGTGTTGGCAGTGAACGAAGCAGGATAATGAGTGGGCTCTACTGGGTAGGGCCTATCGCTTTAGTAGTTTTTCTATTATGGGTACTGTGAGGACCTCTCTCACTCTTTCCATTAGAGTCATTCTCCACATACCTTCACGGCACATTTCGCTGATGGAGGAGTCATGTAAAAGTGTACTTAGATTGTTGGCTAGTATCTCCGGTTTGAAAACTGGCGACATGGTGTGAGGCATGAGGATATTGTGCCTATTTTATCGCCTCGTTGACATAAATGATTATATGTCACCCACTTTGATTTTAGGCAGGAACTTTAATGTCCTTATACTCGAAATGGATTTATGATTTGACAAATCGTGGCGTGGTAGCGTGATATCGCAGACCAGGTTTGATTTATCAAGGTTTCAAAACAGACTGGCAGTGAGACTAGAGCCGGTATCGTTGGGTTTATCTTATGGGCAAATACCATCTTCACTTGCGTTTGTGAATGTCTGAGGAAAAAATCGAAGAGTTGGAGTGTTTATGTGATGTCAGATAGTCAGGTAGCTTGTGAGGGTTATTCTGTGAAGTTGGATCGACTTACAACAGGCTTATTCTATGTTGTTTTCCTAAGAGCTAAAAAGCTGAGTGTTTTTCGAATATAAGAGCATCATGAGTTTTTACTGGCACTGAAACATTTTTTGGTGTCCCTGTGGGATACGCAAGGACGAGGATTTACGCCTGGGCTGAGGGAGAATTTGCTCGTCGTGTCTCCGATATAAAATACGGTAAAATATTTATTTCGCTTTCTCGAGGTAATAATAATAAGAGGATACTAACGGGTAAATTTACTGGGCATTGTGGTCTAAGATACCATCAGCAGTTTTGGAAATTGTTGAGGATTATCGGATTAGATTTTACACGACATCTATTTTCGGGAGGATAAGGATCCTCGCGAATGCTGGGTTGACTTGAAAACGGGTATTTATTCTCTTAATAAATAGGGTAACTGGCTTTATTCTAAGCCTCAATCTGATGTGGTGGACTGAAAGATTTTTCGAGTTGAGGTGTGTTTTTACCCTAACCAACATGATATAACTCTTCACGTATTTTATGGATTATTTATGGTCTCGTAACGACATCTTTTTTTTGGGTGCTGCTGTGGTATGGTAGGTAAGACACTGGCCTACCAACCAGAAGGTCGTCGGTTCAATACCAGGCCAGACCATCTTAAAAAACAGAAAGAAAATTTTCGACAAGCGGTATTACCTCATAACATTAGCTAGTAACTGATTATGAGTATTACTTCTATTGAAAACTTCTCTAAATGCATTTGCCGTTCGGAGCCGGCATTAAACTGTAGGTCGCTTTCAATAAGTTTAAAAATAGAATCGGGTGACTGAGAGAAGTCCCCATAAAGATGCTTGATAGTAAGGACTTTTGTGTCGGGGATGAATTTTTTGAAGTGAATAATAATGTTTATTCCATCAATGGAAGTTCCAAATAAATAAATAGCTGCAGCTTGCCCAAAATGCAACAGTAGTTCATAAATAGATAACATTTAATGGATAAATTTTCCCAAAAACGTAGAAATTGAGGGTCCAAAGGTGCTGTAGGCAAGCAGACAGGTCACTGGTTACAGGTAATGAACGATCTTCGGGTTAACTGCGAATAGTTAGGTTTTTCCAGAGAAACAATGCCGGACAATAAACAGATGTTTGTGCTTGACAACATCGATAAGGCGAGTCGCTACAGCTTTTTAATCTGTACGTCAGAAAACCACACATACATACATATGTACCTCAGCAAATGGTAGCCTTTATTCATTTAGTTAATGTAACTACCAGCAGAAATCTTTATTCATACTACGAGAAGAGGTTGTAGACTAAAGTGGCACGACATCAGACTGGAGAGTATTAAACGAATCATATGCTCAAACGAAATTCCATGATTAAAGAAACCCCAATGAGGCCCTCGTAGCATACTATTGTTGCCATTATGGTTTTAATATTTATAGATTTTGGGATTATTGGTCTTGTTGTTGTGCGTTGGTATATTTTCTTTCCATTTCTTTTGAATTCAAAATCAAATCATATTTTCTTACAATTTAAAATATTAAAATATAAGACAAGAAAATAATCGTTTAACTTGTTTGTGAAAATACATATAAAGACATACAGAGATATATACTTATATATGTACATACTCGTATATATATAAATACTTTCATACTGTCATTGAATGGATATTGACATTATATTCTATTCTATTGTCTTTTACTCGTTCTTCTTGATATTATTATTGTTGTAGTCTCTGTTGTAATAAAAATAATATAAAAACAGCAACAACTTTTTTGCGTTTTTCTTTACTTTCTTATTTGGAACAGAATACAGTCTACAAATGAAGTGCTTTTTGGTATCTGTGTTAAATATACAATATTTTCCCCATGTGTAAGTGTGTATCTGTGTTAGTATGTATACTATATATTGTACAAAGAGGGTGGGTGCATTTTTATAAAAAAAAAAAATGTATAGAGATACAGCAGCAAAAAGGATGTCTCTGTCTATGTCGTATGTACATACATATGTATCCTTTGCCGTTTTATTGTTAAGCAATGTGTTATGATCTCTGCTGATGGTCAGATTTGTATATTGAATGGGTCTAGCAGCACAATCAACTGTGCTTGGATTCTTTCAACAATCAACAAGTAACACAAGTTTTATGTATTGATAAGATTCTTTTTAAGATGCGAATATGTATGTACTTTTGAATTTAAATGTTGTAAAATATTATTTAGATTTTGAAAAAGAGATTATTGGGATAGCAGTAGTAAAGGGTCCGCCAAATATTTTTTTTTTTTTGAAAATGCTATAAAATAACTACTGAATATTTTCTCAAATTTCTTTTTTTATTTGAAAGGACAATTCTTCCGGTTATTAATGGAAAATAATATCATCATTTCATTCCATGCAGTAGCCTACACGATAGGTATGATTTTTAAGCACATTATCGATTGTGTGCAGCTGTATTTCACCAATGGCTTCACGAATAATGTCCTTTAAAGCGCCAATTGTCTCTGGCTTGTTGGCGTAACTCTTATCTTTGACGGCACACCACAAATAATAGTCCAACGGAGTCAAATCGCAGCTCCGAGGTGGCCAAGCGACATCAGCTCTGCGGCTGATAATGCGATCTTCAAAAACAGGGCGCAAAACATCGAGTGTAGTTTCGGCTGTATGGCACGTAGCGCTTTTTTGTTGTAACCAAATGTTGCTAATATCCTCCTCTTCAATTTTTGTAAACAAAAATTCGTTCAACATGGCCCGATAACGATCGCCATTGACTGTAACGGCCACTCCTTGCTCATTTTCGAAGAAAAATGGCTAATTATGCCTCTGGACCAAAATCCGCACCAAACAGTGATCCATCTTTTGCTTGTTTACATACCCGCCAAGATCAAAATGAGCTTCATCTGAAAAGATGATTTTTTTTTGGCAAAATCGGCATCTTCTGTAAGTCGATCGCAGGCCCTCTTAGCGAAGCGTATACACAACTATATTCGTTCAGCGGAAGGATAAAACTAATTATCTGTCAAAACAGACATGAGCTAAGTGTTACCATTCACGAAATAAGCACTATTTGAAAAAAAAACGTTAGATGGCAAACCCATAAAATAGGTTAAGGGAGACCCAGGAAAAACTTCTGTAGGAAGATTGTTGTACGTACGTTTTACGTATCTCTCTCTGTATGTCTGGAAAGAACTACAGGCTATATGAATAACAAAAATTCAAACTGGGCGATGCCACGCCCATACAAAGTGCATATTTATTTGTCTAAATCTTCAAGATGGATGGAGCAAGATTCTCAAAACATTATTCAGAAAGTAAGCGGGACTAGACAAGAGGGCGTGGTACCTCCTATACAGAGTAAATATTTATTTTAGTATATCTTGGGAACGGTTACAACTAAACTTTCAGAATTTGGTCTGATTAACTTCATAGTCAATCCAAATCACCAGGAATTGAACAAGTGGACGTGGTATCTACCATACCATTAAATATTGATACCTGTATATTTTGAGAGCAGTTAACATAAAAGCTTTTGAAATTGGTCCAAGTGACTTCGTAATCAATGCAAATCATCAGGCAAAAAGTGAGGATATTTGGGCAAGTTGGCGTGGTACCTCCCTTACAAAGCAAAACCAGTCTATTTAAGTTTCCGTGGTCCGATGAAAAATGACGTGAACCAACAAATCCATCTCAAGTGCAAACAACTGCAATGGTCTAATATAACCCCAAATGGAGTTAGATCCTTTGTGAAAATTGAGTTAGCAATGCTCAAAGAGGATTATTGACGCATTTATTCCAATGACTTTCCAGTTGTACTGGAAAACATGCAGGAATACTGCCGTAGCGTCATCTTTCAGCATGATAATAGCCCAAAGCATACGGCGAAAATCGTAAAAGAATGGATCCAAATATATACGAGGGCGGATTGGCATTGAAGCTACCTAGCGCTAGATGGCACAAACACAAAACCTTTTTCTTTCTTAGAAATTACGATCTGTCAAACGTCAGCTGTTAAAATTGTAGCTAAATTCATCGATTAGTTTATTTGTTGTAGTCGTTTGAAGTAAGCAACTTTTGTGTTTCTTAGAAAATGGAAAAAGTGAATTTCGTGTAGTGATTAAACATTATTATTTGAAAGGCAAAACGGCGAAAGAGGCAAAAGAAAAGCTTGATAAACATTAAGGCGAATCTGCTGCCGAACAAGCACTGTAACAATACCATTAACAGGAAGGCCAAAAGAGGTGATTACTGAAGAAAATATCAAGAAAATCCTCGATATCGTTATGAATGATCGCTGGTCAAAAATGAAAAAACTATCGACAAGATGGGTGCCGCGTTTGCTCAGTGTTGAACAAAAACGAGTTCGACAGATCACTTCACAGCCGTGTTTGGACATGATAAAGTATAATCCTGCTGATTTTTGGCGTAGATTAATAACAGTTGATGAGACGTGAGTCCAACACTACACACCTGAAACCAAAAATTAATCGAAGCAATGGGTGGAAGCTGGTGGAAGTGCTCCGAAGAAGGCGAAATCGGCTGGCAAGGTTATGGCCACTGTATTTTGGGATGCACACGGAATATTGCTCATCGATTATCTTGGAAAGGGATCCACAATCACAGAAGAGTATTATCGTGCATTATTGGATCCATTGATTGATGCAATCAAGGAAAAACGACCACATTTAAACAAGAAAAAAGTGCTCTTTCTTCAAGACAACGCGCTGATTCACACAGCATTAGATACGATGCTAAAACTACGAGAAATGCACTTCGAATTGGTTGATCATCCACCTTATAGTCCAGATTTAGCCCCTAGTAACTTTTTCCTGTTTCCAAACTTGAAAAAATGGCTCGCAGGAAAAAGATTAATATCAAACGAAGAAATGATTACCGAAACTAATGCGTATTTTGAGGAGTTCCCAAAATCGTATTATTCAGATGGTATATAAAAGTTGGAAAATCGTCTTACTAAGTGTATTGAGCTAAAAGGAGACTATGTTGAAAAATGAATGATTTTTGAAAAAAAAATGTTTTTTTCCTATTTAGGTAGCTTCAATATCAATCCGCCCTCGTAGTATGAATAGAAGGTAACACGTCCATTTACCCAATTTCGCCAATTTTTTGGTTGATGTTGATGATTTTACTTTGAAGTCATTCAGACCGAATTCAGAACAGTTAGCTTCAACCGTTCTCAAGATTTAGAAAAATCAATATTTAGTTTGTGTGGAAGGTACCATCTCCACTTATCCAATTCCGCTCTCTATTTAACTGATAATTTGTATTAACTACGAAGTTTTTTAGACCAAATTCATAAACTACCATTTTAACCATTCTCAAGATATACGAGTATAAAAAAAATATTTTGTTTGTATGGGGAGGTACCATGTCTACTTGTCCAATTCTGTCCACTTTTTAACAGATGATTTACATTGACTATGAAGTCATTGTTACAAAATTCTGAAACATTAGTTTTAGTTGTTCTCAAGATAGACAGAAATAAATAATTGGTTTGTATGGGTGGTATCGCGCCCACTTGTCCAATTCCGCCTACTTTTTGACTCATTTTTGACATTAACTACGAAACTATTTTGACCAAATTTTGAGACAATTAGTATTTTGAAGATATAGATTACTTCGTATGTGCGTGGCACCGCCCAGTTGGAATTTTTACAATTTATACAGCCAATAGTTCCTTCCAGACATACAGAGAGATACTGTAAAAATTTCGAGAAAATTCGTTCGATCGTTTAGCTGTCTGAAGGGCACAAACAAACAAACAAACAAACAGACAAACATACATACATACAAACACACATTCATTTTTATATATAAGAATAAAAAACTACAAAATGCTTTTGCTTTAAAATTATTCTTACATTTTTCCTTCTTTTTTTAATTTATTACAATTGATGATAAATAATTTAAAATTATTTTCACATAAAATGTCACCTACAAACGCAATTTCTCCATTGTTCTCAGACAGTAACAAGTCTGTGTCTGCGTATATCTTCATCCAGATACATTATCTAGCTTGTAATGGTTTCTACTAAAAAGTAAACTTAATATCAATCTATTTGTACTAAGCACACATACATAAATATACTTATGTACAGTGAACCAAAAAAGTTTAAGTACACCTTATATTTAGAAAAACATACTCATGAAACACATTCTTTTTGAAACTAAGAATTATTAAAGCTTTTATTATTATTAAACCAGACTTTTCATTAAAATTTAGCGTAAGGCTTTTAAACAACAGCTTAAGAAAGCCGCATTGTCACTAATTCATATCAAGAAGCTTACGTACACTTTAAAAAAATTATTTGCAAAAAATCAAAATGAAATGAAAAATTGGTTAAATTAATATTTTGTGGGTCTTCCATACGCAACAACTACCGCTTGCAGACATCGATGCATGCATTTGGTTAATTTTTTAATATATTATTTTCAGTTATTTTTAGAAATTCTCTTAACTATACATTTTTGAGGGATTTTTTCACGTGATTTTGTTTTCTCGAGTCCTATTTTTTAACTAATCCCAGATGTGTTCTATTGGGTTAATATCTGAAAATTTAGGGGGTGTATACAGTTACTTACAATTATATTAAAGCCATTCCTTGACCAAATATGACGTATATTTTGTATCAATATCTGCTTGAAAACAAAAAACAAAAAATATATATTTTCTTCTAGACTCAATTGCGGCTCTTTTTTTGAGCTTGAGGTGTAGAATATTCAGATATAAGTGTTTATTCATTGTATGTTCTATAAAAACTAATTTTCGTACATTTTCTGTTATCATTCACTCCCACACCATAATGTTGCCTGTTACCCACACACCACAATGTACCGAGTGCTTAGCAGTTGAAATTAGATTTTTATATTGCAATGGCCCACTAGCCTTCTAGATATTTGGTAAGTGAAATATGGTTCAAAACTATTGTATTTTAGCTCGCTGCTAAATAAAACATCGTCCCAAAAAGAATCTTGGTTGTCCAAAAGCTCCTTTGCAATATCCCACCCCGTCTTTTATTAACTGCAGATATTAAAGGTTTACTGCGAGGAGTTCGAGCATCGTAAACAGCTCTATGGAGTACATTTCCCATAGTTTATGAGTGCACACTGGTACCTGAGATTTGTATCAACTTACTATGTATTTTAGGAGCAAATTTGTTGGTTTTTAGCTTTAACAGGATTTCCTATATAGCGTTCCTTTTATAGTGAAAGTTTTTTCTGGCGTCTTGATCGTTGTTTTCCCTGTAAACTTTCTTTATTTAAACCAGGTTTTATAATCGTTTGCGCACTAGAGTGAGGTTTTTGTGTGATATTTTGCATTTCACGTAATGACTTATCCTCCGGATTCAGTTTTACTACCACCTTCCTTAGATTAAGTGGTACTTTCTTCCTCAACCAATTTCGTCAGAATTATAGTAACTTCAACTCAATAATCATTAATAAAATTCTTTAAAACTCACAAGTATTTCATTTTCATATAAACAGGTCTAAGACAATTTTTACTTTTACAAAAAAAAAAACTTAAATATGTTAAGAACTAACTGTGTACGCAAGCTTTTGTAGCGCCATATTTAGCCCATTTTGACTTTTTACCAGTAGCTCTTTTTATGCAAAAGTAATGAGAAAAATGTAGTAGTTTTACGAAAATAAACTACTCTTAAATGTAAGGCCAAAAAAGATCAAATTATATAAGAAGAAAATTAATAAATATTAGCAGCATTATGAATATAGTAGGTGTACTTGAACTTTTTTGGTTCACTGAATACTAACAACACATACATACAGTGGTGGAAGAAAAAATAGGAGGACACTAGCAAATGAATTTTCTTTTCGTTAGACCATAAACGTTATTCTACGTTATTCTTATAATGCTTTTGCTGAGAAGAAATGCTTTTTGTTTAATAAATCATCAACAACATACTTAAAATTTTATAGGATATATTATTGAAAAAAAAAGAAAGTGTCCCTATTCTATATTCCACCACTGTATATTATTATACTTAATAGCGAGAAAATCTATTTTTAACAACATTATACACAACAATACATACTAAGACTCCTACGTGCCTTTATATAATCAACGCATACTTCTGACTCTCTCTCTCTCTGTCTTGTTGCTGCATCATCATACATAAACTCTATTATAACTTGCATTCTAATAAGAACTATAATTACTGTTTTTGTTTTTTGTATGCTTATGTGTGTTTACACACTCTCTTTGAAAAATATTTTATCCTTAATATCCTTTTTCTTATTATAATTATTTTACTTCCTTGAATACATTTTCAAACACCAGTTCACACTTGTACACACATCTTATATAATATTTAAATTCTTAGACACATACTAACATACCATACTCTCGTTTACATAGAGCATTGCTGTAATTGGCTAAATAATCTTAAATACTTAAGTCATCATTGTTTTTGTATCCAAAATTTGCTTAATGACTATTGATGCGTGTGTTTTTGCTCGAGTTGAGAGTGTCTATGACTAACAACTCTTATTAATATTAATTGAATAACTTATACTCATATACAATACTTGTACATTTGTATAAAATTTATATCATAATCTTAAAATTGTTGCTTTAGTTTTCATGTCTCAATAGCCCAAATGTCCTTAATTATGAACAAAAGGAAACAAAAGAAAATATTAACAAACTCATAAAGATTTTTATTCAAAGGCAAGAGCCTAAAGAGAAGTGTACACGGAAAAAATTAGAAAAATGCATTTTTTGGTTTTTGTACTCAAAACCATCAGTTTTGGTAACACAAAAAATGTGTTAGTTCAACAACCATATTTAATTATATTAATGGATTTAAAATCATTAACCCTTAACTTATTGGGCATAGTCGCTGTGTGTAGGGCCAATGTTCGATTTTTATGAAACATATACGTTTGTCTGCTCATTTTTACTTGCTCGATGCAATTTTGCATAAGAAGAATATAAGTGAGACTGAGAACAACAGAAGGTGCGGAAATGGAACCTGAGAACTGGCTATATATACTTAGAACATGCTTGCTCTACGTTGACATAAAGGATTTAGGAGCTATGGGTATCATCGTGACGGGGGATGTGATGTACTTTACTGGAGCTTCGACAACAGATCAGATCCCGCAAAGGCTTAGCGAGTTTGCTCGCTCCTTTGTTGTGCTGTTTGTTCCGCTCCTCAGATCGGTTTCAAAACTATGCTGAGCATACCACCCCTGGATATTTTTGTCAAATGTGTCTCTGCAAAGTCTGACTATCTTCTCTGCTGCATTCGCTCACTGGCCAGGCTGAAACGGAATCCTGTCGAATTTGATATGGGTTCCGAGTTATGCGGACATCTAAGGAAATTAAATTGATGAGAAGTGCGCTATGAGGGGGTCCTCTCTGTCTCTAGTGCAAACGTGCACTGAGCAAGATGAACAGAGGTGGACCAATATCACTACTTGTAGAATATCCAGAATGCTTTGGCTTTCTCTTTCTATGGAAAGAACTAAGTCTTTCTTAGTATCAAAGCGGGTCGTTCGGGCTTCTTGTATAATATATAGGAGTAGGAGGAGGAGGAATCGGCACAACTTCTTTTTGATTGTCCTCCTCTATGGGAGCCTAGACTTAGGCACTTGGGTGCATGTCATTTCCATGATCTGGGCTGTCTTAGGTAAGTGTCACTTTCTAAGTTCATTGACTTCGTCAAGTGTACCGATTGGCTCACGTGAGGGAACTAAAATTTTTGAGTCTTTAAGTGGGATCTTTTTTGTAACTCTACCATGTCCGGCCTTGCGGCCACCTTAATGGCTCTGTCCTGTAAATTGTGTCACAATGGACGATAGGGTCCTCGAGGGAACTCGTAAATCGTGAGCGACCCGCATAACCAACCCTAACTTTGTTATGCGGCTTATTTCAGTCAATGGTTGGTATTTTTGTTATTGTTTTCCTGTTGTCGTGTTCTATAGGCCATTAGCTCACTTGGGTAGTATGACCTTCATGCTTCGTATGCTTTGTACTGATTCGTGCTTTTATCATGTGAAGTGTCAGCGTGTCGTAACTCAAGTCAAATCTGTGACTAACTGGTCGCTCATTGTTCAGGTAAACCTTGTACTAAAAATTAGAGACCGAAATTTTAAAGATAACTAGAGAAACCTTCCAGCGTTGCTGTGAGGCTTTTTATTGTAAACCTATATAATTTATTTTTCAGGAAAACTTACTTTTATGTATGTATGTATATAGATAAGAATATTTTTATAAATAGCGTTTACCCGGTGTGCTTTGTGCAATATCCACTTTTCCCAACTCATCCGCGTTTTGACTGATATGGATAGATCACGAAACTTCAACAGTTACCGTTTTCCACACATGCAAAACTTCATGTTTAGTACGAGTAAGAGTTGCCACGTTCACTTATTCGATCTCGTCCAGTTATGGCCTGATGATGTGTCCTGACCAAGAAGTTGTTTAAACCAAATTTATAAACTTTTACTGTTACCGAAACTTTACTGCCAAACCCACTTTTTGACTGATAATTTGTATTTGGTCATTTAGACCAAATTTAGAAACTCCCACTTTAAATGTTCTCAGGATATACAATAATCAACATTTACATTGCTTGGGATGTACCATGCTCGCTTATCCAATTTCTCCCATTTTTCAAGTGTTCATTTGTATTGATTACCAAGTTGTTTACAGCAAGTTCAGTAACTGCTATTCTAATCGTTCTCGAGATATAAAAATCAATATTCACTTTGTATGGGTGGTGTCACTCCCACTTTTCCAATTCCGGCCACTTTTTATGTGATGATTTATATTGAACACAAAGTTATTTGGACCAAATTCAGAAAAATTCACTACTACCGTTCTCTAGATATACAAAATCAATATTTACATTGTGTGGAAGGTGCCATTCCCACTTATCCAATTCTGCCCACTTTTTTACTGATGATGAATGGCTCACGAAATGCTATTTGGTTAATCAGGGTTAAGGTTCAGATCAATATATTTAAAATTTACAGCATCGACTTATTTAGGTTCAGACTCATTTGATTCTAAAGTATAATTCAATCACACTTTTTACAATTGCTGTCACTCATAATGTTTTTTTTTCTCTAAGTGTATTAAAAACTAAGAACTGAAAGTTTGTAAAAATTTTGACTATTCATGTGTTTTTTATTTGAGAATAGAGAATAGTCAAGAAAAAATATTTAATGCTTATTTTAATATTTAGAAAACTTTTAATTATTTATTTTAATCTGTGTCGACTTAAGTCGACTTAAGTTATTCCTTAATTTGACCACAGATTTATCATACATACATATATATTTAGAGATTATAATTTTTTTTTACTGAACCAAACTCAACGATCTTCTATGTGATCTGCCCATATACAGAGCTAATCGTACAAGTCGACTTAAGCCACTCTTCCAAATCGAGACAGAAATTATAATTTTTTTTTGTTGAATTTTATATTTCAGCTGGTACCAAACTCAATGACCTTCTTTGTGATACGCCCATATTGACCACAATACGGCTGAAGATCTTGGGTAAATTTCACATCACGGCTAACACTTCCTGTATAAAAGAGGACTTGCTCGACCTAATCTTAATCCAAGAAGGACGAAACAGTTCATTTTTCTCTCTCGCTTGAATATTCAAAACGTGTCCCAGTCCTCACGGTACACTGCCTACTAGGGACGCATACCCGTCGATTTGGCTCTCTCACACGATTTCTGCAGTAGTTGCGAGTCGGAGGAGGAGGAAGAGACCATCGTCCTTCACTTAATATGCCATCGCCAGTACTGCACTAATGAGTCTGAGAATGCTGAACACCCCATTCTTAACATTCCTAATGGAACTGTCGCAGATAGATTTAAAGCACAAGGGCATCGGTAGGGTTCTGTCCAAACGAGTAATCCTAATGGCTAGCAATTGCGTGATTTTTCGTGAATGTAGTAACACAATAGGCAGTTTTTATGTACGTCTGTCTGATACAAGTATCAAATCTATCTATCGTGCCTGGCTAAAGTTTGGATTGTCCTTAGCCCATTCTGCATTAGAAGAGTATACGTCTATACTTCTCCTCCATTTTGGCTAAACACTCTTCGCACTGCAACAGTGGTGTGGAAGCTCCCTTCCTTCTGGTTAGCGTATCTGCTTGTTTATACCCCAAGACTCCCACATGACCCACATGACATGATTTTCTAAATAATTTTCAACTGGTTACATGTAGCAGACCGTTATCATGATGTTTTAAGTATTATGGGTTTTTTTTTGACTAACCCCTGCTCTGGTCCTACCAAATATAAAGCATTAACTTGACGCCATGGTTATTCGACTTTGGTGTTAATTCAGCTGATTGGCCGGTCTTCACATACGATTTCTTGAGCTTTGGGATATCGTAATGGATCCCTCTTCCATTCCCAGTAATAATTCAATACAAAAATGAGCTCTTTTAATGCCGTTAAAGCAACTTGAGACTTTCAGCCTTTAACGTCTCTGGGCGTTAACTGCTGCGATATCTAATATCCTTACGTTTGGATAAATCCACTGCTAGCAAAGGTTTTGAAATTGTTACTTTAGTGATAGGATTTTCTTAAGTATGACTATGAAATGCCTGCAATTCAGCGAATTCGAATTATTTGGCTGACCTGGGGGATTTTTGTCTTTCGTATCGAAAATATCACTTCTGAACTGCACAAGCAATCATTTGTACTTTGAAATCAAAAGAAGCTTTGTTGTTTACACTATTTTATTGAATTGCTTTGTGAGAATAAATAGCAGATATTTACAATCCAAAATGCCATGCAACAGGATGCGACAAAAAAAATGAAGTTGGAATACCTGGAAAATTATACTACTTTCCTGATATAACTCCGTCTATTTCAATTTTATTCATAACTTAATTTAATTCCTTAATTAAATCATAAATAGTACGGTATATATAGATAGGGCTGTTTTGTTTGCTGTCACGATTTCAATAATTTCCTTACACCAATCGACACGAGACTTTTTTTGAGCGATTGATACATTATGGAGGTATCCAACGAGAACAAATATTTTTTACAATGCAAAATCGTAACATGCAAAATCGTATGTATTGGAGTGGAACTAATGTACAAGGATGACTTCATTTCACAATATGTCACATGACAATCTTGCATTATCAGTTCACGCACGGTATCGATGTTTTGTGGCACAAGAACCTATTTTGGACCATGATTGCATTTACTATACCAGCAATATACTATGGTCTTCGATATTGCTTTATCGCCATACAAAGAACTGAGTTCATCGACACATTCCTGTTGAGACAATCCACGTCGAAAGTTGTAAAAGATAATCCAACGAAAATCGTCGCTTGAAATTGTAATTTTTTGGCCAAATTGATTTCCTTAACTCACTGCAAACAAAACAAATAGCACTTGTACATCAAAACTTTGTGAGTATGTCAAACTTTTTTATGGTGTTGCCAGATTTTAGCTATTGACATTAGCGTTGCCAGTTCCTGGAATATAAATAGTATCCCTCGTATTCACTAAATTGATAAATATTTTAACAGACCATTACGAAAATTAAATAAAAATAAATTAATTTCTTGCTAACAAAATGGTACAATATAACAATTGAGTAAATGGTTTTTAGGATATTTTCTTCGTTCGCCATGCTCTTTTCTTAATTTGGTATATCTTTTATTAAGACTATTATTAGAGAATTGAATGTTGATATACAAATGGTGGTATATAACAAATGTTATCCTTGATTCTCATATCAACAAACAAACCATACAGGGAGAGAGAGAGAGAGAGAGAGAGAGAGAGGGAGAGAAAGAGTGATTTGATTTACACTTGGATGCATTTTATTGTGGTTATATGAATGTATTTATATACTTTAAAAGCTTAAATTTATACATGATGTTCATGTATACGTTCATTATCACTCTTTAATATGTACATACATAATACACAAACATATATATTTTTTATAAAAGTACTTAATTTATAGTACGTATTAGTTTATAAAAGAGGAAATTTTGTATGAAAATAACATACAGATTTAGAGTTTGTCTTCTGTTTTTACATTACATTTGTGTATATTTTTGCACTCGTACTCGTATATGTAGACGACAGCAGAAAAGTAAACATTAATTTGTTAAATAAATAGAATAAGGAAAGGAAATTCACTTGTAAAATATACGATTTTTCTGTTTCCTTATTATTTTTTAAGTTCTTTTTTTTTTTTTTTGTTTATGTAAATATTGACCTTAAAAGCATTTTGGTTTTTGGAGTCCTAGAAAAAGTTGAAAAAATTTAGGAAAATAATTTCTTTTGAAAACTTATTGAAAAAAAAAACTTATTTTTGGAATAATTACATTATATGTTCAAAGTTTTGTGTAATTCTCAAGGCACTTGTTAGAATTTCCTTAGTCTTTTTCAGATGTTCAGGCTTTATCTTCTTAATAGTAGTTAATAGCTGTTGTTAGTTGGTAGCAGACCCAACAAAGATCGTAAAGGACAGTAAAACGTCCCATATAATAGTGGTTGCAACTCATTAAAGACCTTACGAAACATAAAATTCAGTAGATTCTGAGGCGCAAGTGACATAGTTAACTTTTAGACAATTGGTGATTAGATTTTGACTTGAAACACTGTGGTATAATTGGAACAGGTAAACCTGGCACTAACAATTATACAGCAGCTACATAAATGAACTTCAACGTATTTCATAGTATAGTCCAAATTATGATCAAAAGTCTGTTTTAAGCTTTAAATCCAGAGCCACGCAACGAAAATTTGCAGTTTTGTGCACACAAGTTAAAACTGGGTTTTACATCCAGAGCTGCACAACGAAAACGCTAGATTTCGTACACACAGATTATGCACAGATAAAGCTGGGTTTTCTCAAACGTCGATAACGAAATTCGATACATTCGCTAAAAAAAATCGTATAACTAACGTTGTTTTCGGAGCAAATGTATGGAATTTCGCAAATGTACAAGCTGTCGTATCATGCGTTATGGCAGCATAAGTCAACTCATTGTTATTAAAGCTGGATTTAGATTTTTATTTACACCAAAGGAGTATAACCTGGAAACTTGACATAAGACTGGAAGATCTGGAATAAGGCGACGCCTTTACAACATGCAGTGCAAGCAGGATTCTATCTATACGGGCATAGTAATATTATTTGCCAACCCAATAAACATTATATAGGACACAAAATTTTTGGAATGTTTTACTAGATTTGACACTTATTTACCGAGTTATGAGCGTTTAGAATTTAAAATTTATATTTTATTCGAAAGGGAAATCATTTTACCATAATCTTTAAGTGCAATGAAAATTTTACTATCTTTGCGAATTGACGTTTATTTACTTTTCTTTAATAAATAATTTCATAAATATGCACATATATCTTATAAATCTTAAATTATATTTTTTCAGATGATAACGGCTGCGTTTAGTTTTAGTACAACCACTGGTCACAAATACTTTTCATAATTCTTAAACGAATATAACCGCATTTCATAAAATATTTTTGGTTTAGGATAATTTCATTGGAAAAAGATATCGTTAAAAAAAATTAAAATACCAACGGGTGATATGGGAGTGAGAAAAAGATATTTTGTCGATTTGGCTTTACAGCAATTACAAAAACAACAACAAACCCATCGAAAATGTCATCATAGACAATCGAGTATAAAAACAAATAAAAAGGCGTTAGAAATTGTAGCAGAACAATTCAAACAAAATCAAAATAAGCAACAGCAACAACAACAACAACAACAACAATTTGAAATTGTAAATTATACCACATTAAAACAGCAACAACAACAACAACAACAACAACATTTAATAAATGAACAGCAACGAAAACAAATCCAAAGTGGCCAACACATACAGCAGCAGCAGCAGCAGCAACAACAAGAGCATAAAATATCAACAAAAACAAAATATAAAACGCAAACGAAAACGAAAAGGGCTGTAGTAGAAGAAAATTTCAATTTAACAAAAACCCCCTATACAAACCGCAATCCACTACTGAATTATGATAAAATAAAATGTACGAATTTAAACAGTAGGCCTATTAATACGCTAAAATGTTTGTGGTCACTCATACTATGCTGCTTAGGCTGTTTAGCAACGTATAACAGTGGGCCAATTAGTATCCCATCTCTAAATCAATTGAATCGATCTTTTACGATGCCATCCATAACTATGATAATGACGACTGTGACGACGACGACGTTAATGATTTCCCTCACACAATCATCACTATTTGTAGCTGGCGCTGCAGCTACATTTAAGCCCCCTTCGCCTTCCTCTTTTATAAAATACCATCATAGTATTAGTGATATTGAGGAATCTGATGGTATGGTTGTTGAAGATATCGATGTTAATAGTAATGAACAGCAATTGTTGGCTTACTATAAGAGGGCCCAAAAAGAGCATGAAGAATTGAAAAGACAACAAACTTTGCAAAGACTGCAACAACAACAACAACAACAGGAACAACAACAGCAACAGCATCAACAACAACAACGTCATCATCATCAAGAACGTGATACGAAAAGAAATAGTGCAATTTATTCACAACAACAACAACAAATAGAATTTAATGATATTTTACCCACAGCAGACGTTATCTCAACTTTAGACACATTGGTAACACCTAAAAAAAGAAGTACTGCCATAAAATTAAATACAAAAAAACCTATGCCACCGGCTCCAACGCCTATGTCTCTAACGACAATTTCTTCAACAACTACTAGTACCACCACAACCGCATCAGCATCAGCAACAGCCACAGCAACAGCAACTGCCAGCAGTGAGGAGAAATGTGAGCCAAAAGTTTTAGATGAAGTGCCAGCTGAGCCAGTAAGTTTAAAATCCTGATATAAATTCAATAATTATGATACGAAAAATATTCACCTTTATTGTGAATAAAAGGCGAACAAAATTTTCACGTGAATTTTTTCCCATGAACAAAAAAATAATGATAAATTCTACAAAACAGTATAGAAAGGCAAAAACAATTTAAAATTCCCGATCAGAATGTATTGAAAAGGGTACAGATTTCACGTGAAATTTTTTTCACGTTATAAGAGTATAAAATCTTATATTTTTACGTAAAAATTGGGCATTTGTTTAAAGAATTTGTTTCACCTTAAAACACTTTTATTATACGAGGTTGTTTTACAATATTTCGTTATTTTATATATTTGCTATTATTATCTATATTCTTTTGCCATTTTCCCCGTATAGCTTAATAATTTCATTATAATTTTCAATTGCTCTTCGGATGGTAAATTTTCTTACCATCAAGAGAATTTTGCAGGCACTGTAATAAATGGTGTATAGGTTAGGGCTATACGGTGGTCAAGTGCAGTTAATTTTCGATAGGACATCAAAGATGTGGGGCCTGGCATTCCAATGATGGATAAAAATGGTTTGATTTCGTTTCGTGAAATCATTATTTGGAGTATTTTTTCAGATATTTCAGTCATTTTCAATATAAAGAACTATGTTAACCAAAAATTTTAACAGAAATATTAATGCTTAAACACTGATTTTTGCTTAACACTATCTAATTAGTGTTGTTCGCGTATGGGTATTTTAGAAAATATATTTTAATGTTTACCTATTCAGTTTAAGTCCATTTATCGATGGTATTGTTTTATTTATCGACGAAATATACATATCGTATGTACTTAGTATATAATTTCTCAAAATGTTCATATTCTTGATTAAAATATTATTTACACGATGGCAGCACTGGTCATTGTTGTTAATTGTAATTTTGCCATTTTAACCACATGTCGTATAAGTTTTTTGCTTTTGTTGTTATTGTGTTGTGAAAATAACAATAAGTGTGACAAAATTAATTAAAAATTAATCATACGTACGGGTGTCGCAAATAATAAATGTTTATATTACACTCACTATCTATTTCCCTCTCTCTCACTGTCTGCGTTTTGTACTTTGTGTTGCCACTGAGATTCTAAAAAAAATTCTACCAAAATTTGTTCAAAAATCTACCAAAATCGATATAAATCTACCAACTTTTAAAAACCATCTAAAAACATTTTTTTTTTTTTTTTATATGAATAAAATTCTTTACTGACATTTTTAGATGTGTAGATATACTTTGAGCGGCGAAATAAAGTGTACATCCTCATTTTTTTCACTGCATGTATGTGTAAATGAATACGCTGTAAAATGTATAAGAAAACAATTCTTAAAGGAGAGAATATTGTGGTATTTGCTTTCGCCTTCTTAGGCTTCTAATTTCTAATTCCATCTAATTTTTGTGAAGTAGATTACACTATGCTTTTTGTAAATTCGGATGGATTTTCTACCATCCGATTCTTTTCTTATTATAAATAGTCATTTTTCGAATCTAATGCTCCCAAAAATGTTCCATTGGGTTTAAACTTGGGTGTTAGGAAGGATGCCACTTTTGCTTACAAGTGTGAAAGAGGAAACATTCTGGACTTTTCTTGTAGTATGCTTAGAATCATTGTCTTGCCAAAGGAATCAATATTCTTGCACGCCTAATTTCTTTATATTGGTTACCAAATTCTTTTTTATGTATGTTTAAACAGTCTATTTAATACATGGTACTTTGTATGAAAACCATACCTTGGCCGTACATTCCTTCGCTATTATTAAACCTCTATCGTGCTTCTATGTGCATAAAAAATTTTATTCTGAGAATTCTTCGTATTTTGTTCTCTATATTTTTATGAGTATTTTTTGGACAATCACAGGTATTTAGCGACGAAAGCAAATTACATTAAATGTTGGACATCTTTGCATAAAGAAACATCTTTGTTTTTAGAATTCACTTCTAAATTACTGCTGGTATCACAGGTTTTTGATGTGAAATCAGTAGATCTGCTGAACAAACTCTAGGCCGGGAAGGACGCAATAGATCCCATGGGTTGCAGTATCCTGCAATAGTGCTTTGTCGACATGATGATAATGATATGTGAAATCTAGCATAAGAATAATTTACTAGTTCTAACATTAGCATCTGATGTAGGTAAAATTTGCTTTGATGTTTTAACATCACTTTTTGATGGTCTTTTCTTTACATCAGACACAATTGACCGTATCTGTGCATTACTTAAAATTAAGCACAGTTTTAAAGAAACATGAAATGTTTAAATTTTATTTTAAAGGCTAATATTAAAACTAAATTGTAGTAAATAAGGGTGTATATTTTATTTTGACGCTCACGGTAAATTTGTTGCCATTGGCTGTTACTATTAAGTTTTTTTAACTACTAATATGTACCTTGTAACTAACTTTGTAGAGTTCTCTGGTACTTGCATGTTTGCTTTACGTTCATTGAAAACATATTGGATAGGATTAACATCCTACCAAACGAAAAATATTCTACCAATTTTGGGAGAATTCTACAATTGTGGCAACACTGTTTGAACTACAAACGAATTAAATAAAAGCAAAAAAAGAAAAAAAGAAAATAGGCGCATGACAGAGTAGCCAAGTTCTGTATAATTATACAAATTTAGGACAAAAATTTCATTATTTTTGAACCATGTTGAATCATGCCTCACTTTTGAAATGTTGTGCATCACATGCAAGCCCATGTCGCACCTCAAGAATTTCTCAAAAAATTTGTGTTTTACGAAACAGGTAGGCCGACTGCCACAAACAGAGTGGCAAAACACCAGCCAACTGACCGCCTTTTAAATTAATGAAACAGTGTTTAGTGGAAGTATCTAAACGTAACGCGTTAATCGCCGTAATCGTAGAACTGAAGTGAAAATAGGTGGCAAAACACCAATCAACTGATAGCCTTTTATATTAACGAAACAGTGTTTAGTAGAGGTGACTTTACATAACGCCATAACCGTACTCGTAGAAGTGAAGTGAAGCACTGTGGCAAAACACCAACCGACTGGCCGCCATTTATATCGATGAAACAGTATTTGGTGGGGGTAAGCTAACGCAATGTCTAACCGTAATCGTAGAAGTGAAGTAAGAGCTCGGTGGTAAAACATCAGTTAACTGACCGCCTTTTATACAATATTGTCTGTGAAAAATTGAGTTCGTATTCTGGCAACATTGGCACATGGACACAAATGGTAGAACCAATAACAATAATAATAAAAAAATATTATACAAATACATTCATAACATATTTATTATTCTATTATTTGTTAAACGTTATTTTATATATATAGTAGACACAAGAAGTAGAGGAAGAGAACATCAGTTGAGCTTATTTTTGAATAGCAACAACAAATACTATGATGTCATAATTGAGACATTCAAAGATAAACGAACAAACGAATAACAAATAACAGGTTTTATGTGTTTTTGTCGTAAAATAATGTAGACAAACAACTATAAAAAGAGGATACAGGATAAATATTGTGCGTATACAATAAATAATAACACTATGAATACGTATGTCTGTTTATACATGCGACTAGGCGTTAATAATTTTTGAATTTTTGCATTGACTATTGAATAGAAAAAATATGTTTTTCGAGTGATAAGATTTTATATTCAGTTTTATTGTCTCATAAAGCATATCGAATTTCATAAGAAAATGTTACATATTGTTTTGAAATACCATATTATATTATGGTATCGCACATACATATGTCTGTATAATGAAATGGATTTTTATTTTTTCTTGATAGTCATGCAATAATGTTTTTTATAGTAACCTTTTTATAGTATAATTGGTTGAATTTTGTTGCCATATATAATTTTCATAAATAAATTAACCTTTATGTTAAAAAATCAAATTTTAAGCATATTTAAATGTTTATTTTTTTTATAAAAATTATACATAAAGGTCTACTTTTTTATAGCCTATAATTCGATAACTAAGCCTTCATTGACAATAATTAAAGACAAATTTTATTTATTTTTTTAAGAATCAATTTTAGGTATTTATGAATAGGCCTTGGTAAATCGATAATTTTGTAATTTTAATATTTAAAATTTACATATCTATAAAATCTTTTTCTTTTTCTTAAAATGCTTTGTAAAAAGCTTACAGCTCAATAAATAGGTTCTTACTTTCAGAAAATAATTAAAGTTTTTCACATTTCTAAAGCTTAACTTATTTCCCCCCTTTTACGCCAAGTATCCTTTTAGTACGTGTATGAATGTAACATAATATTTAGACCAATAGCTTTTCACTTTTTCGTTGAATATTTATAATAAAAGCCAAGAAATAAGAAGAAAAAAAAAGTGAAATTGCTTTCTTTTCCAAGAAAAAGTTGAGTATTTTGTAATCCCTTTTGCCTTATTGTTGTTGCCGGAAAATTGTGCACTTTCTTTTTTTCTTGTTTTGTTTTGTTTTGTTATTGTTTGTTTCGTACAATTTTTGTTGCAATGGAGGAAAAACTAAAAGTGTTTTCGAAATGTCCTTAAAAAACTTTAAAATGTTTTAACTTTTGCACGAGTATGAGTAACTATGTCATGGGATTTTTCTGTGTATAAGTAAATTTAATGGGAAAAAAATCACATTTTTTGTTGTTCTCATTTTGAAATATTCTTCTATATAAAAACATTAAGCTCATCCATCCATCAACGTACGTTGTTAAAAACACCTTAAAAAATCTTAAAAATTAAATTTAAAAGTACTTGACATTTTCCGGAATTTGTTTTCGTTCCCATCTTTAACTCGTCATTATCATTATCGTTATGTTCTTATGCCTTAAATCTTAAGTGGAAAATGCATTTAAGTTAAAACGGTATATAAATAAGATGTAAACCATGTACTAGTTTATCCATTTAAATTGCAAAATATAAGCCCCACTCACATGTACTTTCTCTTTTAAACACACATATACAAGGAAAGAAACAAACACAACAACTGTATTTTATATGGTTACATGGTTATTAGGCACCATGTCATCTGTGCTAGTGTAACTGTAACTAAGATGTGGAAGAATACATACAAAAAATCAAACTCCCACTAAACGAATATTGTATTTATTGTTAATATCAAAGTTTTTTTAACACATAGACACACCAACACACACGCTTACATGTCCAAAAACTATTACAACATAGCAATGTAAAGTATCCCAATTGACATAAATATTTATCAATGAAAATAAGAAATAGAAATTTACAAAAAGGCACAACAACTAATTGGTTTTCGGACCGATCGACCCGAAAACACGTGGAAGAAGTAGATTTTAGTAGAATTTTTTAGAAGCCAACAATGGAATTCTTTGTCAAGGAATGGCGGACCTGGCTAGAATGTTACACCACATAATTAAAGTGTGGTCATATAAACCTGTATCAGGTTTAAGAGTACAAGTAAACTGGTCAATGCATGTGCTGTATGGCATGGGTATTCCTGTTATTATTACAATTCTTCTATTTTGCATTGTAAGCTGAGTGGCTATCTCAGAATAATGATGGTCATTCTTTATGTATTGCAAGAATAGAGAACATAGTGTTCGGTACACCCCGGCTTTCTCGCCGTGATAGAAAAAAGTTTGCCAGTTGGACTGAACTAGCATCGGCTAACGGTAAACTACTGTAATGGCTTATAATTATTATAATCAAGTCTTATTGTATATATTCGTTTTATTGTGTATATTGTATATATTCAAGTTTTATTGTATATATTGCATATATTCCAATGGCTTGTCTTCGGTGGCTCTATTGAACCCTTAGTGAATTCAGTAGTAGCTATCTACCGCAGTATACTACTCATGGTCTGACCAGAGGTTTTTTTCTAGCACCAGCCACGCCAGGTATTTTGGTTTTTACCTAGTGACTGGCTGTGGTCCTTCAGAGAGTACACCTCTATAGTTATGCTTCAGACCCAAATCGAAGGTAGATGCTATTTTAAATTCTTCTTGGAGTAGTACTTCAATCATTGCTGCCAACTGTACACCCGAGGTTTTTATAGTCCTCAGCCCCAGAACAAAGAATCGGTATTACATCCAGATGTGTCACGAAAACTAAGTCCCTGCTTCTACCATGCGACTAAACTCGCTGAACTGTCAGACACGGACATAGGTACGTATGAGTAATATATCTGCTTCACTAATAAAATATCACTCAGATATACGTACATGCGTAATAATCTAATCCAACTGTTCTATTGCCAAAAAAAAATTATATTTCTAAAACGACTAAGCAGATTAAAAAAAGTTTAATCCTTATTTAAAGGTAATTTTATTGCGGAATTTCGGAATTTTTTGTTTATTAATTAAGCTAAACCGTTTTTGAGTTACTCGAATATATGTTGACCAATCTCTTTCATTTGGGAAAAAACTCTAAATTTTGAAAACAAGAGCTAACCTAAAGAAAATGGTTAACCCCACTGGATTTAGCGTACTCGAATTAGGTTTTCACGCTGAGTACCCCGCTTGTCGGTGTTTTCAACTAGCACAGTGTTATTATTTAATACTTTACACTGGAATGATATACTTTTACTAAAAGTCTTTTACTTGATTACCTAGTATACAAACGTAGGTAAACTTAAAAACAATAAATTTTCGTAAAAGAAAAAATTGTTTTCGTGGTTATTCGTTCACTTAAATTTAATTTAAAGTTGTTAACTGGGGTTTATTATTTCTTTTGCATCACCAAACATTTCATGCACACACACACACACACACACACACACACTTATTCACTTTCATTTATGTTCCTATACGTGTTGTTATTGTAAAAATTTTGCTTTCCAAAAAATTAAAAGACAAAAAAAAACACAAACTATGAGAGAATTTTTGTCAAGAGAATATAAAAACTAAAAACGATGTCTGCATATGATGGCACACATATGTATACACACTTACACTCTATCAAAAATCAATTTTCGACATTTTAGAATAGAATTTTTAAAAAGATTATGTCGAAACACACACAAATACATACAAACACCAAATAACTACTATTTACACAGACCACGTCATACAAATTCATACTATAAAGTCATGATTTCAGAATAAAGAAAAAACCCAAAAGAGAGGAAGAACTTAAGGAACTACTATACACATGTATATGTGTGTGTTTCTATGAGTTAAATTTGATTTTATTAAAATGTTAAATGGGAAAATGATGACAAAACGTATCAACCGTTGTTGTTTAAATCAAAATGCAACATGTTGTCAATACTGTATGGGGGTTGCCTAACAACTTGTTTAAAAACTTAAAAAAAATTTGAAGATTTTTATTAAAAACTGAAAGGACATAAGAATATTATAGCGAGAGAGAGAGAGTGAGAGAGAGACAGAGAAAATGAAAGGGAAAGTTTCTTAGCAAATTTATTTAAAAAGTTTATAAAGAAATTACTGTTAGTTTTTATCGATTCGCCAAGTAAAAGTAAATTTATTAAAATTTATCTTAAATAAATGATAATGTATACTATTTATTTGGCATTACATAATTTCTAAACGTTATAAGAATATATCATTTGAAGAAGCTTATTTATATAAGACTTGGTACTTATATAGGCTCATCGTCACTGAATTTGGCACATATAATGAAAACTTTATTATAATAAATATTAAAAAAAGCCATATTATGTTGGGTTGGGTTGATATTAGTTAAACTTAGCAATATTGCTTTAGATAGCTTTGTAGAACTCCTGGTGAATCAGCATTCCGATGGTATAAAGAGCAGCCTCTCGACAATCAGGCATTCGAACAGTTTCTGCTTATGGCGACCCCTAGGGTTGCCAGATATTATTGATTTTACAAGAATTTTTACATCTTGTCAAGAATCAAGAAAATATATGATTTGTCAAGATTTTTTAAAGCACATTTTTTAAAGTTTTTATGACTGCTTAATTTTTATTAAAACAGGCTCCTATTTTTCTACTATGGCTGCATAAAGTTTTTTAAAAACGGTCTCCCATCTTTCTACTTTGGCTGCTTAACTTATACCAAAACGGGCTCCCGTCTTTGTGCTATGGCTGCTTAATTTATACCAAAACGGGCTTCCATCTTCCTGCTATGGCTCCTTAATTTATACCAAAATGGACTCCCATCTTTCTACTATGGCTGCTTTAGTTACTTAATTTATACCAAAACGAGCTCCTATATTTCTAGTATCGCTGCTTAATTTATAACAAAATGGCCTTTCTTGTGTGTTTAAAAGTTCCAATATTTTGATAAATTTGCATGCTTAGATAGCTTTGTAGAGCCCTTGGTGAATTGACACTCCGATGGTATAAAGAGCAGCCTCTCGATAATCAGGCATTCGAACAATTCCTGCTTATGGCGGCCCCTAGGATTGCCAAATATTATTGATTTTACAAGATTTACAAGAATTTTTACATCTTGTCAAGAATCAAGAAAAAATATGATTTGTCAAGATTTTTTAAAGCACATTTTTTAAAATTTTTATTTTATTAAAGCAGGCTCCTATTTTTCTACTATGACTGCATAATTTTTTTTAAAAACGGTCTCCCATCTGTCTACTTTGGCTGCTTAATTTATATCAAAACGGGCTCCCATTTTTCTACTATGTCTGCTTATGGTTGCTTAATTTATACCAAAACGCGAGTCCATCTCTTTACAATGGTTGCTTACGGTTGTTTAATTTATGCCAAAACGGGTTCCAATCTTTTTACTATGGCTGCCTACGGTTATTTAATTTAATTTATACCAAAACGGGCTTCAATCTTCCTGCTATGGCTGCTTGATCCTACTATGGCTGCTTTAGTTACTTAATTTATACCAAAACGAGCTCCTATATTTCTAGTATCGCTGCTTAATTTATAAAAAAATGGCCTTTCTTGTGTGTTTAAAAGTTCCAATATTTTGATAAATTTACATGCTTAGATAGCTTTGTAGAGCCCTTGGTGAATCGACAATCCGATGGTATAAAGAGCAGCCTCTCGATAATCAGGCATTCAAACAATTTCTGCTTATGGCGGCCCCTAGAGTTGCCAGATATTATTGATTTTACAAGATTTACAAGAATTTTTACATCTTGTCAAGAATCAAGAAAAAATATGATTTGTCAAGATTTTTTAAAGCACATTTTTTAAAATTTTTATTTTATTAAAGCAGGCTCCTATTTTTCTACTATGACTGCATAATTTTTTTTAAAAACGGTCTCCCATCTGTCTACTTTGGCTGCTTAATTTATATCAAAACGGGCTCCCATTTTTCTACTATGTCTGCTTATGGTTGCTTAATTTACACCAAAACGGACTCCCATCTTTCTACCATAACTGCTTAATTTATAACAAAACGACCTTTCTTGTGTGCTTAAAAGTTCCAATATTTTGATAAATTTGCATGCTTACCCACAGTCAATAAAGCACAAGATGACATATTTTTTTACGTCACGGAAGTTTTGAACAAGACGCTGTATAGAGTTATAAAATGTTTACTATTTTTATGATTTAAAGTCTCTTTATAAATAAATCAACAATTCTATGAATTTGGAAAGATACCCAGTTCTTATTTGACGTTTCAATGTACGTATTTTAGACAATTAAAAGGTTTAAATTTAAACAAATTAAATCAAAAATTCTTTTTTTTATTTTCTCTGTTAGAGGCCTATTTTCAACTCAGATAAATATAAAAACATATTTTTAATTAAATATTTTTTAACACTTTCAGTACTATGACTTCTCTGATGTGGCAGAAGATGCAGCCCGACAATTTACCGATTTTTTGGCAGTTAAATTCTCCTCAAACGTACCTGTTGTTATAACAGATCAAATACGTGATGAGGTTAGACGCAAGGCGAACGGTATTGCAACATATGCCCTTAATGAAGACGAACATCTGTTGGCGTTTGCTTTGGCCGCACCCAGTATACACACGGTGGTGGTTAAATTTCGTGAAAATGTAACGGTAAGTATAAAATCAGGTCATAAAATGCATATTAAGATGTTTAAAGCACTGTCACTGCATTTATAATATAATACTGACGGAATGAGTGATTCATATGAAAAAAAAACAACCAAACTTAACGTATGAGTAATAAAATTTTTCTTAGAAATAATTTATCTTACTCATACACTGTTTTTTAAGATGACCAACTAAATTATTTACAAAATTATTAATTTAAATTCATTTTTAACAGATTCCTCTCGATCAAGTACACAATCGCAACTTTTTGGGTTCCTATTGGCGTGAATTAGGCTATGCTTGGAATAGCACAGATGGGTCTCAAGAATGGGGTGCACCATTTCGTGACTGTAATTTGCTAGTGGGACGCTGGTTATGGCCATTTCGTATATCATATTCCGAATCAAAATTTAAGTTAGTTTAAAAGCATCTAAAAAAAAAAACAAATAAAATAAAATAAATATCCTAACATTTATACTTTTCCAAACAGAATTGTAGCGGCCGCTTTTATAGCAGCTGATGAAGATGTCTGCAATGATGGTCTAGAGCAAATATTTGGTCGTAAACATGGGTTTGTATATGAATTTTATTAAATGTCTAATTTTGTTTATAGTAAATAAAATTTGATTTATTTTTTTTTCAGCTGCGATCGTAATACCACCTTTTGTTTGCTAACTGAAAATAAGCCAGCTGCTACTCGTGATGTTTACACATGTATTTGCAAAGAATCCTATTATTTACCCAATGCTACTTTACAAGGTTTTCGTGGTGATATTGTCGAAATGTCTGAGGGCTATGACAATTATTCTTGTATACCTTGTCCGTCTGGCTGTTCAAACTGTGATTCAAATGGTGAATGTTTATATGGTGAAACGCAAGAATCGGTATCATTGGAAAGTCTATTAAAAGTATCAGTTGGTTCGGTACTGGGTGCCTGTATATTATGTTGTCTGGTCTTGAGTGTTATAGTGTTTCAGCAGAGAAAGTGTAAGGTGCGTATATAAAAAACTATTAACGACTATTTTCATTTTTTCAAAGTTTTTCTAAATAATAATAGGTCAATAGGGTTTGGTATACGTTTAAACAAATTTTAAAAGTTACCAATTTCGAAATTTTTATTAGAGAATAATAACTCTATTGAAAAACTCTGTTTGTAGCTTCTGTTCGAAAATTCGAAATTAAGTTTGAATTTAATTTTCTAAGAAAATTTTTAACTAACTGTTAAAATTTAATTATAAATAATATATTTCAATAGAAATTTGATTTATAATCTATGTTGGAAATTCGAAACTAAATTCGAAAGTTTTTTGTTTAGAAAAATATTAAATATGTACTAAAATCAAACCATTTATTTAACTGTTACGTATTCCAAAATTTCTCATCGTTTGCTTTAGCGTTGAGTATATCAAAGTCAAATAATTGTATCGGGTCCGCCATCTAACATTTTTTTTCAACTAGTGCTTATTTCTTGAATGGTAACACTTAGCTCATGTCTGATTTGACAGATAATTAGTTTTATCCTTCCGCTAAACGGATATGGTTGTGAATACGCTTGAACAAAACTGGGAAATATTGCGACATTACACTGAAAATCATGGTAATGTTGCAGAATCAAAAAAAGAAAAAAATCATCTTTTCAGATGAAGCTCATTTTGATCTTGGGGGTTATGTAAACAAGCAAAATTGCCGCATTTGGGGCACAGAAAACCCGCACGAATACATTGAAAAGCCGATATCCCAAACCCAAGACGAGTCACTGTTTGGTGCGGATTTTGGTCCAGAAGCATAACTGCACATTTTTCTTCGAAAATGAGCAAGGAGTGGCCGTTACAGTCAATGGCGATCGTTATCGGGCCATGTTGAACGAATTTTTGTTCACAAAAATTGAAGAGGAGGATATTAACAACATTTGGTTTCAGAGCCGAAGCTACACTCTATGGGTTGCGCCCTGTTTTTGAAGATCGCATTATCAGCCGCAGAGCTGATGTCGTTTGGCCACCTCGGAGCTGCGATTTGACACCGTTGGACTATTATTTGTGGGGTGCCGTCAAAGATAAGTGTTACGCCAACAAGCCAGAGACAATTGACGCTTTAAAGGACAATATTCGTGAAGGCATTGGTGATATACAGCTGCACACAATCGATAATGTGCTTAAAAATTGGACCGATCGTGTAGGCTACTGCATGGCCAGCCGAGGCAGCCATTTGAATTAAATTATTTTCCATTACTAACCGGAAGAATTGTACTTTCAAATAAAAAAAGAAATTTGAGAAAATATTCAGTAGTTTGTTTTATAGCATTTTCAAAAAAAAAAAAATAAAATTTATTTGGCGAACCCTTTATTAAAAATTAATACAAAATTAATTTAAAAATATTAGATTTTCGAAAATGTATTTTATTTATTTGGATGAAAAAGAGAAAATACAATTTAAACTTAATTTTTTTATTTTAAGGCCATCGCTTCTGGCATGTGGACTGTTTTGGAAACCATTTTGCTGGGTATAGTTTTACTTTATGCATCGGTATGTGCTTTGAAAAGACGAAGAAAAATTTTTGCCTAAAATTATATTGTTTTTTCTTTATAGGTTGCCATCCATTTTTTCCCTGCCTCCACCGAACGTTGTCTTATTGAACCGTGGCTGCGTGAATTGGGTTTCATTACTTGTTATGGTGCCATTATACTTAAACTCTATCGACATTTAGTCGATTTTCGTACACGCAAAGCTCATCGTTGGGTTTTACGTGATGTTGATTTGCTCAAATACTTGGGTACAATGGTGTTTGCCGTCGTCTGTTATATGTCTGCCTTCACGGCTTCATCGCTGGATCTAATAGAGACAGCACAGCTGGAAAGTTTGCGTGAAGTAAACACTAATACGTGCCAACCTCTTAAATGGGAATTTGTAACACAGGCCAGCGAAATATTAATACTATGTTTTGGTTTGCATTTAGCATATGCTAGCCGTAATGCCAATACACAATTTAGGGTAAGTATAGGGTAAAGGATAAATTTTAAAATTATTTTCATTTTTTTTTGTGTTTTTTTTTAAGGAGCGACAATTCCTAGTGACTACCTTAATAATCGAATATATAGTCTCGTTGACTTTTTATATATTGCGCTATTTCTATTTGCCTGCCATGAGTCCAAGTGCCATATTTTTGGCTTTATTCTTGCGTTCTCAACTTACTAATACCATAGCATTAGGCCTAATATTTGTGCCAAAACTGTGGTATCAACACAAGCAGGTATGTTTTGTAATTTAAAAAAAAAAAAAATTTCCTTTTTCGTTGGAATTCGATTTTTTTTTAATTACGATATAATTTTTAAAGATTTCATTACAAAATAAAATTGATAAAAAGTAATTTAAAAAGTAATCACTATTTAAATAAAATGTCTAATATTAGGCGTTAAATGTCAAGCCCAATAGTGGATTATAAAGTTAAAATTATTAATTTAGATCATAAAGTTAATATTGAATTTGTCTAAAAATTTGAATAATTTTTATAAAAAATATTACAATACAATACGGAAAACGGTTTTTGTAACAATTTTTTGTATATTAAAAAAATTAAAAAACTAAAATTACATGCTTTGTTTTAGAAGTTATATTTTATTATGTTTAAGATAAACGAGAAAAGAAAAATTATAAAAATTTTGTATATTTTTAAAAATGAAGAAAAAAACGAGCTATGAAGTTGCTGCAAGTGTTGTGTTATTGTGTTGAGTTCCGTTTTATTTGAAGAACTGTATATAGAGTTGTTGGTAAATGTATATTTATTATTTAATTATATTATGGAATAGTTTTTATTTTATCTTTTTTTCTCCTCTTATTATGGCATGTCACTATAATTAAGTGAAATTTGTTGTGTTCTTTTCTTCTTAAGTTGCTGCTTGGTTTTTTCGGTTGATTTTTAATTGAATTTTTGTTTATTTTTGTTTCGTATATTCTAAGCTTCATTTCAACTTTTGTTATATATGTATACTCTCTTCCTTAGTGACTACAACCAAAGCAAAAAAAAGAGAGATTTTCCTAATTATTTTCTTTCGGTCAAAAAAAAAAATAATAATAATAATAAATAAATAAATAATAATAATAATTTTGCATGTTTGCTTACTAGATATTTTATACACTGTTTCCATTGAGAAGGGCAGCATGCGTATTACAAAATTTTTAATCTTTTAGAGAAGGGTACATAAAGCCAATAAAATGGCTATTTAGTAAATTATCACATGTGTTACGCCCAGAACAGGCAGAGCTTCAATCGAATATGTCTTGCGTACGTTAACGGCCCTAGGATAACAGTGGAGCAGTCTGGTGAGTGGCGTTCTCCTATTTATATCATATTCATCGATTTCGAGAATGCATTTGATACTATTCCTTATGAAGTAATATGTCTATCTCTCGATAAAACTAATATCCATCATCAAATCATTTTACGCGGATGTCAGCTATCGCGTAATATTCTTGAGAACGTTAGTGTTCGGCAAGGTTGCGTAATGTTCCCATTGCTTTCTAAAATTGTATATAGCGATGAGCCGTGCAACTAGGTGGTATAGGGGAATTAGATTACGCCGATGATTTCACGGATACGATAGAGAAGCCGGATAATATTTTTAGTTCGACGACTGCAGCAGGCCTCAAGTTTAATGTGGAAAAAACGGACGCAACGCGACAGCGACTTTGCTACTTGGGCAGTGTTTTTACAAAATCTGAAGAGTCTTGTTCGGCCATTGCAAACAGACTCAGATCAGCAAGGCAAGCGTGGATGTGACTCATCGAACGCAGCGCCTCCCGATGTTGCCGAATTTATTCGGTGTCTAATGGGAAGTTATGATCGCTCACTCCACAATTTCCAATCCGGCGGTTAATCCAAAGAAGAAAATTACTCTGATCATCTTTCAAATAAAAGAAAGGCATAATCTCTCGACAACAAGTGTTTTTTACAGTTTGGGAAAATAAAAGCGCTTTTTTATTAGCCAATTAAATAGTTTTGCTAACTTCAAGTGCTGTTTTCAGTATTTTATCTTGTGTTGCTTGAATGGCTGCTAATCCTAGAACTTAAGCTTTATTATTATCTTTTTCTGTGAATCCAATACTCAGAAGTTGGACCTGCTCATGTACAGCATTGCAGTTTTTGAAAGAAAAGTAGGTTATGGAAAGGAAAAAAGTTAGGAGTAATGTTTATGGACTTTGGAATTGAATGTTTTTACATTGACCTATACAGCAATGCGCTTTATAAGAAGTTTGCTCTACATTTGTATAGTGCGACTCAAAAACAATTCTGCCTCAAAAAAAAAAAAAAAAAAAAAAAACATTGAATCTTGGATTTTCTGTGTTTTGCCTTTAAGCACCAACATTGAAAGCGCTTGGCCTATGATCAAATAAATATCGATGACAGAAGATATAATGAGCAGAAGATAAAACGTAGGTATCTCTAAATTTACTCTGAACTTTTCTTATTCAATCTAATCAATAAACACTATGACAAACCTTGATATTTGATCGAACGAAGTGACTACCTTCAATAAAAACATAAAGTTTCAATATTTGCTTGTATTTCGACCAGGTTTGCACATTACCACTCTGATATTCTCTGCATTTTGCCTTGAATGGCAATTGTTTCTGCTGCCTGCAGAAGGGTAGATAGGATTAAAAGTTGTAAAGATAAGATCATAGGAAGACATAATTAACAGAGCTGGACATAAAGCTAAGGTACATCTGAATTTATTCTTAACTTTTCTTATTTAATCTCATCGATAACGACTCTGTGCAACCTCGAACAAAGTGACAACCGAAAATAAGATAGCATATGATATCGATATTTGTCTGTGTATTAATGTCTTTTTTGTTGCTTACGGTATGAAATTAAGTCTATCCAGTTAAGCTGACTCTGTCAAATGTTGTCTTATCTATTATTGTGCGTCTTGTCTATCCAAACTATTATTCATTACTTTAACACTAAACCTACCGAAATTTCATGTACATCTATTCTTACCACAACGAGTCAAATGATAGTTATGGTAGGTAACAAATATTTCTCGGTAAATAAATTAACAAGAGAGTAGTATAAGTACATACTGACTAATATATTTAATGTATTTTTAAATAAAAGTAGTAAAGACAAGTAACGAAATCATAATGTTATTTATAAGAAATTCTGAAAAAAAATTAAAGATGGTTCATTTGACCCAGTCGTGGTAGGCTTAGTGTTAAGCTAGATGTGGAAGATTCCTAGCAGCAATATTTGTAATAAATGTATAACAACATCAGATAGTGTGCATGGAAACAGTGTATATTCACATAGATGTTGTATTTTACTGTCTATCTTAGTTTTATTTTTCCTTTTCTCTAAAATTATTGCTATCAAACCTCTAAATTAGACAAAAATCGGTTTCCTATATTTAAAACTGAAAAAAAAAATAATTATGCCCACTTAACTACTCTATACTCAAATCCTAAGTGTCAACTATTTATTCTATTTTATAAGTTTTTTTTTTAATATTTCAAGTTTTTTTTATTGAATTTTATTTATCATGATTTCATTAAAATATATTTTAATTCTTTTTTTAATTTTAGCTCACTCATCACAGACACAATCATAGACAATAAAATCAAATTTTACACACATAACATACTTCATTGCAACATTTTTTTTACAACTCATGGCCTTTATCATGTTCTA
Organism: Wohlfahrtia magnifica; assembly: GCA_023159175.1. Taxonomy (NCBI): domain Eukaryota; kingdom Metazoa; phylum Arthropoda; class Insecta; order Diptera; family Sarcophagidae; genus Wohlfahrtia; species Wohlfahrtia magnifica. The sequence goes on along the minus strand of JAKWBJ010000052.1, from coordinate 3,336,444 downwards.
CTTTAATAACTTTACACTTTATACAGTATCACTCACCCCTTCATTGTATTTCACGAGAATTTCTTTTTTGGATTCTTGAACTTTTGGTTTTCCTGATTTTTCTTTTTTGAGTTTTTTTTTTTTTTTTTTTTTTTGGGGTTACTTTTCTGTTATTTTCCTATTCTGTGTGGTTTGCTGTGTTTTGGTTGCATCTTCATAGCTTGCAGGTCCGTTCTCTTGCCCATGATCTATCAATACGTTTACCTGTGGATGCTTTCAAGGGTTCTCATGATGCTGGCCAACGTTTGGGTGGCGGTTATGCTGGTCTATGTTTGGGTGATCCCGATATTGGTGAACTGACAATTTCCGAAATGAGTCCAGAGGATATACGCGCGGAACTTAAAAGGTGGGTGTAGTTGAGCGACCATAAAAAAAATTACTAAATAATTCTTTTTTTTTTTTTGTTCCAGACTGTATACCCAATTAGAGATATTGAAAAATAAAACATTACGTCAGGATAATCCACATATCAGTAAAAGACGTGGTGGACGTAAGGCTGGCCACAGAAGATTTTCACTGCAGGTAAGCGTTTAAAGTCAAATACAAGTATTAATAAAATTTATAATCATTAAAAAAAAATTATATAAAAAAATAGTTAATTAGTTTGCCAAAAAAAAGTAATAGTAATAGAAAATGTTAATTGTATTTAAACCCTTTTTCCCATATAATTATTAAGCCAATGTACAGCTATAAAAAGAATTTAAAACAATTAAATAATTTTAAGAAAACTTTGTTTAATCGTTAATAAATTATTTGAAAATTTTTTATAAATTTATAAAAAAGAAAAATTTCTCACGGTGTATATACATACTATATAAATATATATAAAACTTGTATACTTACATATTGTACATTTCCTATGTTTTATCATTCGAACCACAAAAATCAAAACGTACAAAACAAATAACCTGTATTCGCTATTCTTTGAATGAAAACCCTGATTTTTAATAAAATTTAAAGAAAAAGGGAAGCAAGGACAAGGTAAGCTTAATAAACAACTGCAACTTTATGAAAAAACTAAAAAACAAATTTCATTTCCACTACTACACACTGCAATTATGATTTCAAAACTAATACATATTTTTTTTGGTGTATCCTATGTAAATCTGTGTAATAAATCGGTGTTTTAAAAATACAAATCTTAATCTTAAAAATGGTTGTTGTACAACAAAACCAACTAAATATATGATGGCACAATATACAACAATATCAATGCAAATGCAAAATGTACACCCTACATACTTATATATTTCCCTAACAATAATGTACTTTTTTTTCAAATAACCTAACGAACACTAAACTAAATTATACTATCTGTCACTTAATTCTTCCCTTTGTCTAACTACTCTTAACTTTCCCTGCTGTTGTTTATATTTCCCCACCCCCACCATTGCCTATGAGAATACGTAAATATTCCCTTACCTTGTTTATGCAAATAGTAGTATATGATGTGTAAATCAATATCTATTTATAAGAAATGTTAAGAAATATTAAGAATATCACAGCTCTATACTGAAATGGATTTAAAATAAAAAACGAAAAAAAAAATTATAAATGGCTCACTCCATCAGTCACCAGTTCATAATTGTTCGGGGTTCAACTGGTAGCAGTGGCTTTGTCTTAGCTTGCAAAGTCAGATTAAAGGCCTAATTCTGGTAAACGGGACTTTGATGCATTCGTAAATACAGCGAAGACCTTGTAATTATACCCAAAACGTAGAGAAAGTGTAAACTGAGTATAAAATTACACTGTAACTGGGTTTTTTAACCCATAAAACCAAAGGTAGATCTCAGTTAAGCAAAAAGTCTTATGCAAATACATGACTTTGATGCGGTACTTACAGATATGAGACGCTATTATATATTCACATCACACGGGGAGCTCTGTTCGATGTATGGGATTCATTCACAGAGTATCGACAATATTCAGGTTAGGATTGGCTGCAAGCTTTTTCATAAACTATAGCTTCAAATATAAAGTCCATTCAATACCTCGACAGTCGGTTCTTCGCACTGGATTGCTCTCGGCCAATGTCTGCCAACACAGCAAGTATTTTTATATGTTCACGTGAATGTTATTTCTCTTCGTTTTTCTGTCTTGGGAGCAGCATATCCCGGAATGTCTGCTCTGTATTTTTTTCGTCCGCGCCGAGATTGAGAAAAACCCCGGACCGTGAGTTTATTCTGTCTGCCACAAGCTGAGATCAGGAAGGTGCAGCTAACTCAACTCATACTGGGCCCGTGTCGATGATGCAGCTAATAACATCTGCCCAGCGTACGGATCAAGTCCGCTGCTGCCCGGCTAATCCCACCCAGCTTATGCCGGACTCACTCTGAACGCAACCTATTAGACCGGCTTCCTTTCTGGGAGTTGACTGATTGGCCGCACAGATCTGGACTTAACAATACAACTGCGAAGCTGCTACGACAACAACAGCAAAGTCCGTTTAGTCATTGATAAATCAAATCTTCACATCAGATGTTAAAAATACACCTCGAATTTTTATTAATCTAAATCTAATCTTTACATATTTTAGACTATGTATGGATTTGCTGCTGGTGTGGATTTGGCGCAGCGGAATTTAGAAAGTTTGATGGTTATTCTCCTTTTTCTTCTTACATATGTATTTCTATTTATTGTTTTGTTATTTTTCGGTAAAATGTGTTTTAGAAATGGAAAAAAAGGTTAGGAATTAAAGGAATTAAATAAATACATTAAGCGCAGCCAAACACCTGATTAAAAATTAGACATTAGATTGATTTTTTATTAATCTACAGGGTAATTGAAATTTAAATGCTTATATCTTGAGCGATTCGCTCTTAGCATTCTGTGTGGGGTATTATGTTATTCGGCTAATAATTGGCAGTTGAATTGTGAATGAGAGAGAATTGCGGAAAAACAACACAGTCATGTGAACATGGAATTAGATTTAGACTGTCAGTTAATCATCATGCTTCATGTCCAACAATTAGCAATAAAAACTTTAATATACTGTCTCATAACCAATGCCAATAAAGGTTAGTAACAGAATAGTAAAAAAGAATTCACGAGGTGTAAATAAGAACTTAAATAGGAGTGTCAAAAATAAATTTGTTTGGTGATTTCATGCGGCTCTAAATTAAGTAAAGTTTGTTTCTGGATAGACTTGATATAATATACTACACCTTGTTAGTGTGGCCTTAAATTTTAACTCGTTTATCTCTTTTGCATTGGTACATGCATTGTATTTATGTTTTGCGTTTAGATAACAAGGCAGCTGACTGTATTACACTGATTACAAACAGTTAGGTTATGTTATACAAGTTGCCTGCAAATTAGCGTAAGTCTTATGGTTCATTATAACCCTAATACGTTCTCATCTGAATTCTAAGTAATTCATGAAAAAAAACTTAACTAATTGCTCTCCCTAAGGTGTTATGCATGTGATGCAAGCAATTTTCCGGCAACTTCAGAATAGGCAATAGTATATCTTTTAAATGGTCCAGATTATGAGAGAAAATGTATGAAGATGCTTTAGTCTACACTCTATTCTGTTTTTACACAGCCTCTTTTACATGGTTTTTTAATAACACGGTCTTGAAAAAAAATCTGAAATCGTTTTTACACGATTTTCTTAAACTAACACGCTCTAAAAAAATCTGATTCTTTTTTACACAATTTTATTTGATTAAGGCTACAGAAAGAGTTCCACTTAGGCCAGAGATTTGGCTCATTGTGCTGCCACAAGCACAGATGCTAATTCGAGGATCAAATAGCAAATCATTTAGACTATAAAATAAATCTTGCAATTGCGGTGACCTTTATCCTAAAGAGTTCAGTCAAAGATAGCAAGAAATGGGAGATCAAAAACCTCCGTCGCTTGGAAGCAAGGGCCGGACACTGATACATAAGTTGAAAGATAGTCTCCTCTTTCTCGGAACCATAAGTCCTGCAAAAATCATTTGAGCTGTTGCCGAGCCTATCGGCATGCCTTCCAATCGGGCAGTGACCCGTGAGAACCGCAACTGGATGGCCATACGAATTAGGGAGAGAAGACACTTAGTCCTTATTTCATTAAACTCGCTCTAGCAGAGATTGAGCATCGCCATACACTGACTGGAGAAAAGAGGCTATCGGGACATCAATGAGAGGCCTTCGCTCGAAAATATTGAGCCCACCCTGGCCAGTTCGATAGCAACGAAATTCTCGACGATATCCCCATGTTCCGGCACCCATATGAGAATTACCTTCGAATGAGGCGAAATTTCCATGAGAAACTTTTGGCATTTACAGACTAAGATAGACGTCGAGGTGACGCTCGCAATAGACCTAATCGCAGCCCGACTGTTCGAAAAGATCAGAAGAATCTTAGGGAAAATCCCACCATTTAACAATCATTGCATGGCCCTCAGTATACCACATCTCTGTCTTGTAGAGCCATCGGTATAGAACTCAAGGGGCATTTTGAGGAAACTCCTGTTCATCAGACCAGAAGTCTCTCGTGGGTATATCAAGTCAAATATTCTAAATTTTTATTCGATTTAGAACGGTTTAAAAACGGTATTTGTTTATATTGAAAAAAATATATTTTTATTAACAGCAATTTTATTAACCGCTTTTTAAAATTTTGTTTTTAAATTTTTGATGATTTTTAAATTGTTTAAATTTGCTTTAAGAATTGAATTATGTACCTTTTGTACGATAATTTTATAATCACATTACTTTAAGATTTCAATTGGCTTTTGTTTTTATAAAATAAACCAAATGCACATAAAGGGTCCGCCAAATAAATTTTTCTTATTTTGAAAATGCTATAAAAAAACTACTGAATACTTTCTTAAATTTCTTTTTTTATTTGAAAGTACAATCCTTCCGGTTAATAGTGGAAAATAATTTCATTAAAATGGCTGCCTCGGCTAGCCATGCAGTAGCCTACACGATCGGTCCAATTTGTAAGCACATTATCGATTGTGTGCAGCTGTATTTCACCAATGGCTTCACGAATATTGTCCTTTAAAGCGTCAATTGTCTCTGGCTTGTTGGCGTAACACTTATCTTTGACGGCACCCCATAAATAATAGTCCTTGCAGCTCCGAGGTGGCCAAACGACATCAGCTCTGCGGTTGATAATGCGATCTTCAAAAACAGGGCGCAAAACATCGAGTGTAGCTTCGGCTGTGTGGCATGTAGCGCCGTCCTGTTGAAACCAAATGTTGCTAATGTCGTCCTCTTCAATTTTTGTGAGCAAAAATTCGTTCAACATGGCCCGATAATGATCGCCATTGACTGTAACGGCCACTTCTTGCTCATTTTCGAAGAAAAATAGCCCTATTATGCCTCTGGACCAAAGACCGCACCAAACAGTGACTCGTCTTGGGTGTATCGGCTTTTAAATTTATGCGTGCTGGTTTTCTGTGCCCCAAATGCGACAATTTTGTTTACATACCCGCTAAGATCAAAATGAGAAATCGGCATCTTCTGTAAGTCAATCGCAGGTCCACTTAGCGAAACGAAGTTCAAGCGTATACACAACCATATTCGTTCAGCGGAAGGATAAAACTAATTATCTGTCAAATCAGACATGAGCTAAGTATTACCATTGACGAAATAAGCACAAGTTGAAAAAAACGTTAGATGGCGGACCCTTTACAAACTAAATTTGGTTGTTATAAAAACTATCAAAAAGTTATTTTTTTTTATGAATCATTTGGTTTTATGTACATACCATATTTTATAAATTTGAAGGATGGTTCCATATCCCTTTCTTTTCTATGCACTTCATGTCTTTTTTACACGGTTTTTTCGCATTTAAACAATTTCTATATTATAGTGCGGATAACAATATAATATATATAGGAAAGACACCCGCCTACCAACCAGAAGGTCGTCGGTTCATTACCAGGCCAGACCATCTTAAAAAAGAAAAAGGTTTTTCGACATTTTAACATTAGCTAGTAACTGGTTATGAGTATAAATACTATTGAAAACTTCTCTAAATGCATTTGCCGTTCGGAACCAAGTAATGATATTAAAGGCCTGTTAGAAAATAATTGAATTTATTAAACTATGTACGGAGTATAAATAATTATCTTTATTCATTAGAGATATGTACATATATGGAGCAGTGATATTTTAAATATTTCTACAACACACTTAAATGCATGTTACTGTTAAATGTAGTATCTTACTATAGATCTACTAAAAACAAAATTGAAAATTATTTATGTTTCATATTTTTATATATGATATTTTCTTTTACCCTATCTATCTGTTTAGGCTTTAAGTGCCAAGCATCGTAGTAATAAACACCATCAGGATATGGAAATAACAGAAGCAGAACCCTCTCGTACACCGGAAGACTCAGTGTGTAGTAATGAAGGACCCACAGATACTTATGCTGAAATATCAGGTATTTCACATTCAATGTTGACGCATTCAGCCGTATCACACTCAATAGTCTCACATAGTAAATAATCGTAAAGAAAATTTAAAAATTTTGTTTAAACTATTACTAACTCCTAAAAATGTGTAAATATTTCATATAAAAACAAAACTTATTTTATTGAAACTATAAAAAAAAAAAAAACAAAAAATAGTTATAAATATTTGTTGAAATGGTATGAAAAAAATATAAGCCAGAAAAAATAATTACTTTATTTTAAAATAAAAATATATACATTATACATACATACATACATACATATATTAAAATAAATAAAAATAATAAGAATTTGTACAATATTTGATATAAAATTTAATTAACAAAACAAAAGAAGTTATAAAAAGAACATTTTTGTATTGTACATTTAAGAATTATTAATGATATTGGTACGACTAAAATACAAAAGCAAAATTAAAATTAATTTAAATTTAAACGAAAACTCACCATTAACAACACTTCCGAACAAAACCGTGTAAGACCCACCTTACTTAAGAAAGTGTTACCGAAATACTCAAAACAAATACGATATATAGCTTAAACCGATATAAAATATAAATCGTATGGAAAACCAAAAATATAAAAATTAAATAAGGCAGTTTTGGTTAGAATTGTATTTTTTAAATTTTCAACATTTTACTTTAAGTTCAAGCTTGACAATTGAAATTTAAATAACTTTGAGCTTTTAGGAAACAAGCATGCCTGCTTTTGCACATTCTTTGGCAGAAACTGCCACACCATTCAGTATATTTTTCGGATCTAACAACTTGATGCTTTAAACACATTGACGACGGCAGGCTACACGACTAAACAACTACAATTGCCGTTAGTTGTAGTCGACATCATAATAAGCAGCTGATCCAAAAAAAAATGACGATTTGCTAAATAAAATTTAAAATTACAATTGCAGCTTCTTTTAATGCGCATTTCTTTCTTTATATTTTTATTAGCTAAAACGAGAAGTGCTTCGCTAGCCCTATCTTTGATATTTTTTTTAACTATTATCCCAGTCATAATTTTTAACTTATTTTCTCCCATTGTGGCCCAATTCAGTTCAAGCTCAAATATTTAAAATAGCTGTAGTAGCTATAAAAATTTAAAGATAATCGGTTCTGCTTTTAGAAACTTTTACTATCACCCTTCTCAAGATATACAAAAATTAATATTTACTTTGTATGGGAGATACACATTCCGTTCCAATTCCGTTCACCTTTTGACTGATGATTTGTATTGACTATGAATCTATTTGGGTAAAATTTGGAGACTCTTTCTGTCACCATTTTGAAGATATAGGCAAATAAATATTACCTTTGTATGGGCGTAGGACCGCCAAGTTAGAATTTTTAAAATTTATGTAGCCTATAGATCATTCCAGACATACAGAGAGATACTGTAAGAAATTCAAGAAAATCGGTTCGGCCGTTTAGCTGTCTATAAGGCACAAACAAACAAACATACATACAAACATACATACACACTTTCAGTTTTATATACATACATATAAGATTATTATAACGCAAAAACATATACGTTAATTTTTGGAACATGTTTTGATTATCAATACTTTTTGGCATTTTAGTTCTATATATTTTAATACGTTTTTAAATTTTGTTGCCAATCCAAATCGAAATAAGCCTAAGTTGGCTACAGCAGCAAAAGTAGTCGTGTAGCCGCCTAGCTGTGTAGCTGCCAAAATAATCGTATTCATATAAACGTGTGTATTTTATTTTTTGTAGTTTGTAGTCGGTAGCCTACCGTCGTCTATATGTTTAAAGCATGAAACTGTTTTCTGCTTTCAAATTTATTTTGGTATTGCTTGCTTTTTTTGAATAAAGTTTTCAAATGTTTTCATATACCACATACTGTCTACTATATAGTGGAGGTTATATTAACTAAATACTTGCTTTAATTAATTCAACGTTTAGTTCCTTTTTGTAAAACAATTAATAATTATTTTTAAAACAGTTTTAAATGAATAAAACAAAATAACAAATAAATCAAACAGATTACAAATAATAAGAAACATCAACTGCATTCATAAATGAAAAAATCAAAGACAGTATTGACTATAACAATATTCTTCAAATATATATTACAAAGTCATATTCATAAAATAATATACTTTTCGACTTGTAAAAAGACGAAATGTTTAATGGATATTTTTATTATTTTTGTTTTTCTTTCACTCTTTAAAATTTTTCAATTTATTTCTTTCAAATTTTGTTATAATTAATGTTGCACATACATACATACTAACAACTAATGTTGATATTATCCTAATAGTTATTTAAAAAAGACATGAAAATTTTAAGCCTTAATTAAAATTTGAAATAAGTTGTATAATTAGAGCTTATTAGGCAAGTACTTTACTAAAATAGTATGATAAAGAAAATTATTTTAAATTTTCTAATACAAGATTTTATTGTTAATAGATAAACTCTTGCGGATATTGTAAAACAAAAACATCATCAAAAATTAAAAATATTATTATTGAATTAACATTTATACATAAAGATGTAGATTTAATTTGGATTTTTTTTTTTTTTTTGTTTTTTTGAGAATTTTTTACTAAAGATTTAAAACTGCTACAACTACAAAACTACGTGCAGAGAAATCAAATAATTTTATAAGTCACTTAAGGTACGTCACATTAAATATGTCTTTGCCGTAGATTAAAAACAAAACAATTTTGAGGGGCAAACAGAAAAACAACTGATTTTGGGAAAATAAAATTATTTCACGCCAAACAAAAATCGCTTAAATGTGATTACACAGTGTCATATATTTTCATAATTTTTGGGTAAATATTTATTTGATTTTATATATTTTTCGCAAGATCAAGCAGAGGAAAATAACAGCTGTATGAGGCTGTGGTGTCTACTGGCAGAACTAAACCAGCCAGTTCTGAAAAAATGCAATATAATTTAAAGTTAACCAATAATTTGTTTACTGCATATCTTTTCTTTGTTGATATAGGGCAAATGATTTGCTATAATTATTAAAAATCTATGTAATATATGAAAGAGTTATGTCACCAAGTAACTGATGCAGTAGCCAACTTCAAATTCTGAACAAAACGTTTGATAACTAGTGAAACTTCGAATCACTCAAAGTTACAAACCGTTTTTCAAAAATTAAAGTTCCAATTAAATTCAGCTTTAATATATTGCTGTCATGTGATAAAGTTTTTACAACTTAGCTTTCTTATTAACTTTACCTTTCAGTACTTGTAAATATATATCTTGAATATTCAGTTTTTTTCAATAAATATGGATTACAAAATTGAAATTTCAATATTATTTCAAAGAAATTATTTAAAAAAATCATATTTATTATTTTCAATTTATTTTTGACTTCGTTTTTAGCATACGTATGTACATCATTTTAGCGACTTGCAAATATAGCGACTGGCAACACTTAAAAAATATAAACAAAACATAAACAGCTGTTTAGAAAAATTTTAATTTACATACATATAGTGTAGTGATTAAAAATTATTATTTATTATTAAAAAACTATATTAGTGATTAAAAAAACCTCAAAATCTAAAATAAAAGAGAAGCAATATTTAATAAAGTTTAATAAATAAGTAAGTACAATAGGTTCAGCAGGCTTTAACTCCACGACACAAAACAAGAAAATATTCCTCCTCCATTATGTACTTTTATATATATTTTATTTTATTTTATATTTAGTTGTTTCAGTCCAATTTTGGGCAAATAGAGGAAAACAAAATTTGGACAAATATTTTCTAGATGTGACCGTACCTTTAAGTGATGCCTTGTGCTGTTAACATGAAAATTGTTTTTATCAGAAAAGCATATTGTATAGAAATAACACAACGCATCACCAAAGTGATTTACAAAATTAGCCCCCAAATTTTAAAAATTTTGGAATTTTAAAAATGTTTAATTTAAATTTTTTTATACCGCTCATATTGCTGAATAGAATACATCTGCATATATTTTTTTAATAATTTATTTGGTATATATATAATTACCGCTTAAATTTAGTCCCAGTTATTCAGATAGATAGAAATTCGAACAGTTTATTGTCATCTAAATATTTTTTATACGAAAAAAATATGAATTTGAAGTCTTTTTTTTTTCATTAATTACGGTATACAGACACTATCGACTGACAGTTTTGCTACAATTTAACATGTTTTCTAGTGCGGAGACTAATGTTTGCCAACAGTTAGCCATAAAATCTTTCTATATAGTAATGTTTGGTTGGTTCACGCACCCACTAGCACTCGCTCCGAGTATCAAGTAGTGTCCTCGGACACCGTTTTGAGAAATTCCACATCACTCGAACCGTACACACACCCATTCAGTCAGGCCTTACGGTGACGACGTTTCATAGGAACCGGACATTCACATAGGATCGTCCTCCTTCGCAGGTATCGTTGCACCACAACCCAATCAATCAATGCCCTGTAAAACCAGCTATCAGTCTGTATACGTCCTTTCTGCTATCACCAATGAATGATCTAGTGCGCCTAACGTCGAAATTGGTCCAAGTCAGCTTCCTGTAGGATCCGACAGAGTTACATCTGATAGAAGTCGGTAATAGTCATATGGATAATCCACCGACATTTCCGTCGGAATCTCAGCGTCCCGGGAACCAAACAAGGCTCGCCTCAGAAGAAAGAATGAGCGTGTTCAATAATTCCCTGCACTTTTTCACTTAACGATAGGTGGTAGTGTGTGATTTAAAGACAATGTCCTAGTATTTCTTCACGAGATAACAGTGAGCATGTTTCCTTAATGTGCCGCTGTGGTGTGGTAGGTAAACCACTCGCTTACCAGTCAAGAGTTCCTGGGTCCGATCCCAGGCCAGACCATCTGACAGTTTTTAACAACGGCATGAGTATTGTGCTATGAAAAACTTTTCTAACTAATGCATATGCCGTTCGTAGGTCCCTTTTAATAGGTCTAAAAAAGAATCAGATTGATTGATTGAAATCCCCTTTGTTTCAGTTACAAATTTGGCCTTTGCCAATATTTTCGCATGAAAAATACTTGAGCTCTCAGGAAGACTGTAATGGTGCAGGTTAGCCTCGACAGATAAATTATAGGAAAAAATTGTTTGTTATCCATAATCTATGACAAAAATATCGCAATACGAATGTGACTACATATATATTCCAATTATTTAAAAAATTTAAAAAATTTTTTTGTTTAATAGTGATGGTGGCATTTAAAACCATAAAGAAGAGAAAATAAATATATGAGTGTAAATTATTAAAAAAAATAAATATAATAAATTAGAAAAAAATAAATTTAAATATACATACATACACACTATAAACTTGTTGAGTAAAATAAAGTACAATAATACAACAATTGTCTTGGAAAAACAAAAAATGATTTATAAATTTTAGGTTTAATTAAATATATATTAAATAAAATAAAAAATTTTTAATAAAAAACATATATTCAAAAAAATATATTTCATATATGAAATAAGCCATTATACATAAATAAATACATACTATGAGAAATTATATAATAGTTATTAATTTATATTATATATGATATGAAAAGCAAGTGTTGTTTTTAGAAATAAATAAATAATATATATTACAGAAAAATTGTAATAATAAAAACTTTATGATTTTGTGTAAAAATTAAAATGATAATTATAAATCATCATTTTCATAAAATTACAACACACATCTATGCATCAAAATTACTATCAAGATAACCAGAGTAAGCGCAATATTATTTTTTTTTCTATTTTTTAACGTTATTTATTCAAAGCCATAAGTCACACTCTGAGTATCACTAACTCATATTATAAAAAAAGAAGATTTATAGCAAAAAATAAACAAAAATTAGTTAAATATATATGTAGACTATGTGGAACAAATTTAAAATGATGTATAAAATAATAACAAACAAGAAGAAAACATTTAAAATGTATAATTAAATAAAATTATAATTGATATACATATATATGAAAAAAATAAACGAAGAAAGAAATCAAATATAAAAAAAATATATAAAAATAATTGTTTTATTGAAAACAGATTCCTCTATGTAAGTTTTATTAAAAGTACCGTGAATATTTTTAGTAAATTTTTACTTTTACAAGTAATTGGCCAATTTTTTTCTCTAACAAAAGGGGTTTACAGACACCGATACAAACGGTTGTCTGACCTAAGTATACGGCCGGTGTGTAAAAATGTTCTAGTCAAGTGCAGGTAATTTTTGGTGGGTCATCAATATTATATGTCATATTGAATAGTAGCCCTCCATGGCGGGTGCTAAGCCAACAGAAAAGAACAAGCTAGTTTACGCCTACATTGCTTCTGCATTGATCACATCAATACCTTGAAAATATACATATGGTAGAGCAATCAATTTATTGGTGTACTCCATTACTTATATATTTCAACGACTTTAAGAAAGCGTTTAACACGGTTAAACACGAGGCTATATGGAGAACATATAAAGGAGTAACGGGATAATAGTCAACCTTGTAAGGGCCTTACATTTAGGCTGGTACCTAAAAAATTTTAAACAGCGGTGAGAGGAGGATGTTAATCTCCCTCTCTTTTATTTATTATTATTATTATTTATGTTAGACAATGTTATGAGACACGCAATATCCTCAAATAGAGGCATAACCTGTAATCTCAAGGGAAGCCTAGAAGACTTGGACTATGCCGACGACATCTATCTACTATCACACAGCTATTTACATACGATATCAAAGACAATACGTATTTAAGAGTGACGCTATTCTTGATATTTTTAGAACAATAGAAAAAAAAGCAATTTTGTGTTTTAAAAAATACCGTTCAAGCGAAGCAATGGCTTGAAAAGACACAACAATTAAAACGCTTGCTGACTTCAAACGTGGTCGTAGAGACACTGATGATGCAGAACGCAATGGATGTCCAAATGAGGCTGTAACGCCAGAAAACATCGAAAAGTGAAGTTGCGTGAGTTAGCTGACATCGTATAGATATCAAAAGAACGTGCTGACTTTATATTGCATGAGCATTTGACTATGAGAAAGCTCTGTTCGAAGTGTAGGTGTCGCGTTTGCTCACTATTGATTTAAAACAAAAACGTGTTAATGATCCTAAAACAATGGCAAAATTACATGAATTACATCCACCGTATTCGTCAGATTTGGTTCCCACCGACTAATGGCTGTTCGCAGACCTCAAAAAATGCTATTGCTGAAACTAAGGCATATTTTATGGCAAAAGATAAATCGTTCTACAAAATGGTATTGAAATGTTAGAGCAGCGCTGTAATGATTGCATTTCTCTGGATTTCGTTGATGAATAAAGCTAATTTTGAACAAAAGAGTTTTCTTTGTTAGGCCCGGGACATTTCAGCCCATGTGTTAAATGAGCCTGCAAGAGGGTCTCCGAAACGAAGCTACATATATAAATAAGCTACAAATAATAAATGTAACCTAAGATGTTACTTATCGTCTGAGAACAAAAAATTTTTAAAGAGATTGCTCCAAAATTTAGTTAGTTTGCGATTGTACCGATACAAAACAATCGCATACAAACAACTTATAGTTTCCGAAACTCAAAATTCGAATATGGCGAATTTTGCGTTAGGAGTTGGCTTTTAAAACTTACATTGTGCAAATGCTTTTTAAAACAAAAATTATTATAAGTAATTTGTTGTCATACGTTTTATTTCATTTCATTTTGTTTTGTTTTTTAATATATTTTTTCATTGCTACTGACTTTTTTATTTTATAATATTAATTGCATTTTTTTTTTGTTTTAATTTCTGCTTGATATTTTATTCTTTTCAATTGCTAATTAAAATTTGCTTTAATTTTTAATTGAATTTGTGTTGTGTTTTATAGACTTAATTTATTTATAATTAATTAATTACAATGCAAAGTTAGTTGTAAGTTCTAGGCGTTTTATTTGCATAATGATTTTGTTTGTTTTAGTTTTGCATCTACTTAAGATGGAAAAAATATTTCTTTTTTTATTTTATTTATATCTTTAATTATTTTATATAATATTTTTTATACGCAAAAAGTTAATATTGTTAATCTTTAGAAAAAATTCTTTGCAATATTTGCCTATAATAATTGGTGTTTTTTTAATTTTTAAAAACTATAAATACAAAAAAAAACAATAAAACAAAACAAAGTAAAAATAATTCGTCGTTTAAAAAAAATATTTTTATTTTTAAAGAAAAGCTAATAATGTCTTAACTATAGTTTTTTTTTATTCATTACTTTATTTTTAATTTTGTTATACTTGCTAAATCGTCTATAGTTACACTAGAGAATTTTAATTTATTTTTAAAATTATTTGCACATGTTTGTTTTTATTTATTTTACTTTATTTTGATAGAATTCATTTTAGTTAAAAATTTAAAAAAATTATTTATGTGACCTTAAGTATTTTATTAAAGAATAAGGTATTTTGGTTTTCTCCTTTTTGTTTTTTGACTCAATAAAATATTTTAAAAATTATTCCTCGTTTTTTCTTTTAATTAATTTAAACAGAGTCTATTAAATAATTTATTAATTTGTATAAAAAATTGTCTTGTGCTTTGTTTAAAAGTTTTGAGTTGTTTGCTTTATTTTGTTTATTTAATCATTTTTTATTTTTTAAGTAAAAGTTGAAAAATTATTAGAGCAAATAATGATATTTATTATAGATTTGATTTTAAGATTAATGCATAGATGGAAGAATAAAAAAAGAGTACAAAATACTATTCTTTATTAATCACTTTATATGGATTAATTACTGAGTTGTTTTAGGTATATTTAAATTATAAGTGGATTCAATCCAATTTTGAAAGATTTTTTTTACACTCTCTTAATACAATAATAATTTGTAATTACAGCCCACTTTTTCCATTTTTTTTTATTAAAAAAATAATATTTTACTAAACATTTTAATTATAAATAACAATAGGACAAATTTGTCCATACATAAGCTGCCAGTTTAAATGTAAGAGAAAAATGTTTCTTTTATCTATTACAAAAATGTCGAAAATGATTACAGCTCTGCCAACCTTATATGGATGTATATATGTATATCGTATAAGTCATATTAGTTTCTATATTTTCCTTCCTATTTTGTGTTTCACATGTAATTCAAAAGTAAAATATTCCGAATCTATCTTCAGATTTCATTTTTACACACAATTTTAGTTTTATTTATTAAAAACTAGACAAATTTTCATTCCGATCTAAATGTTTTTCAACTCCACAATTTTTGATTACCAGCTGAAAATAGAACAGTGATGATTTAAGTAAAGGATCTGTATGTAAATGCAACACTGTATTGCATAATTTTATTATTTCGCGATGCTTTTACTAATCAACTGCTTGTGATTTTTAAAAGTAACAAAAATATATAATTGAAACCTTTTATGATGAAGAACAAAAAATGCTTGTTGCAGCAAATAATTTTGATTTTTATTTGCGCCAAATAAACTGCAATGTTATCATTATTTACATTTGTGAACATTATGCGCAGCGCAGAGATGAATTTACGAACAGGACCAAACATTTGTTCATGTTACGGATTAAGTCGATATTTTTGTAATAAATTACGCGAATTGATTTTCTATGTTGGTGTTAATATTCAAGCTTATCAATTGTTTTTTTTTCGCATTTTTGCAATCGATAAAAGACGAATGTTGCTAGTTTTCTTTAATCTAGGACCAATAAGACAACGAATGCGCCAACAGCGATAAGGGCCATTATTTGTTATGATAGTACACTTGACATTGTATGTGATGATTAGAGCTCACATTTTTAGTAGTTTTGGTATTTAAACATTTTTGTAATAGATTAAAGAGAAATAATATCTTCTGTCTTTGATCTTGAATACAAACTAAACATATTTTTTTGTGCTTGTGTACTTTCCTGAACTGTATGTTAAATAAGAAGAGGTATTTAAAAAAAATCAATTAATAGTAATTGAAACCCAAATCTAGAAAAAAACTTTCGTTACCGCTGGAACTTCTCATGTATACGAATATAAGTATGTATATCAGGCCTGTTCTGGATATCACGTGATTTCAAAATATTTGCTGTTTTAAATTCACAAATCTGATCCTTAAATGTTTTTGTTCAAAAGAGAGATTGAACAAATTTTTGTGTGTCGCACAAATTTTCCGTTGTGCTAGAAAATGTATAGTTATACCCCTGCTGACTACTACATTAGTCGTTATTTCTACCAAACTTTTCAGAGTCTAGAAATGGGAATAGAAATTCAAAGTTTAATAGTCCCATACTTGGCAGAAGTCTGTGCTACCTACAAACCTCCAATGAACGGGGTTAATTCTAAAAATTTAATGTAAAGCGAAAAAATTCGTTTTTCGACGCTTGAGTGCTATAATTTGTATTTTATTCGACAAGTACAAGTATTTCTGACCCTTCCTTAGTGTACATGGGGCTCAACTCTTTGTATATGTAGTTAGTTTCTACAATAATTTCCATAAATTTCATTATACAATTATAGATGAATAATTTTTCAATTTTTTCTATATTTCCTATAATACTCATTTCGCGACTGACTTAGCGTTTTGCTAGTACTATACACTTTATATCTTAAAAAAATATGTTTAAATATCATTATTTGTTCTAATTCACCTTTTTTGTAAATTGCTTTTTTTATAATTTTATACATATATTTTATCATTTTTTATCATTATTTTTTTTGTAATTTTTTGTTAATAGAAGCGAAAAAATAGTTGGTTTTGTTGTTTTTAAATTGTATTATAAAGCTGTTAGGTTGTTGTTTTTTATTTTATTAAAAGAAAAATAAACTTTGTAAAAAAATAAAATATAAAACAATTGCTTAAAATTTAATAAGATTTTTTTTATACAAAATGCAATTAATTTATCAATAATATAACTTTGTTTTTAACTGTTTTTCTTGATATTTGTTTAATTGTTTATTAACAATATATGTATAAGAAAATAAAAAAGATCTTAAAAAAGAGAAAATAATTTAGACAACATGCTTTAGTAAATTAAAAATTGAATTTTAGAAATAAATAAAAAGCAATATAATTTTGTTTTCTTATTTGTTTTTAGTAAGATTTAGAATAAACGAACGAAAATTAGATTAAAAAAAGAAAATAATAAATAATTACAAGAAAATTTTACTAATATTAAAAACGAAAGCTTTTATAAACACAGAATTATTTCTTTAAAATATATATATATATATATATATATATATATATATATAATTAAATAAAAATAATAAAAATATATATAAATTGTTGTAAAAACCAACCGAGATCCTGCTCTGTTGAGACTTAACACTTTCGTACGTATATATTAAGTTAAAAAATAAAAAAAGTTCGTTCTTTTCAAAAACATTTAAAAACGTTTTTCTTTATCTTTTTTTTCACAAAATAATTTTTTTTCATTTCAAGATTGTTATAAAATAAATTAATTGTTTAAGAAAATCTACCAAATAAAGAAGCATAATAATATAATTTTTTTCTTTTTTATACAATATGAATTTACATAAAATAAAAATAAAATTTTTTAACATTAAATAAAAAATGAAACAAAAATTAAAACTTATTTATTTTTCTTTTGGTAGGCCTTGAAACATTTTTAGCTTAAGGTATTGTGATTCTATATATCATCAAAATTTTGTTATAAAAAAATTATCGAGTATTCGATATAATTTTTTAACAAGAACTAATTTAAACGTTTAAATGTTTAATAAACAAAAATTCAACTAAATTTCAATAAAATTTCACATTTAAAGTTTTTGTATTTAGGCGTTGTTGTAACTGGGCATTTTTGTAATAGATGAAGAATATTACGCCAAGTACTTTAAGTTTCACTTTTAATTTCACTTATGCTTCTAAGTTTTATAAACTAAAGTCTAACAAAAGAAAACATTTGTAACAACTTAAATACTAATAAACAGCACTTTATATATAAATTTAAAACACAATATAATTTAGCAAATAAAAACATTTCAAAAGCCTTAAATTTATATAAACAAAGTAGTTAATTTAAAAATTAAATAAACAAGTACGTTATTATTCCATTTAAACTTTGAGTTAAAAAATACGTTTTTTGTTTTGTTTTGTCATTATTATTATTTTAAGCTATATCAAGAGAAAAATATAAATCTTTTCTTTTTATATATTTTTTATTTTTATTTTTAACTTTTGTTTCGGTTTAATAATGCTTATCATATACGAGTGAAGTCTAATTTACTAAGGGGCTTCATTTTTAAAAATATTTATACATATTTTTATAAAAAAAGAAAAATAAAGCAAAAACTAAGAAACCCCTTATGATTGTTGTAGTTTTTCTTTGTTTGTTTCTTCTTTTTTTTCATTGATTAAGTTAATGAAGGGAAAACGTATTGTAATTTACTTTTGTCTAATTAACAAAAAAAAGCGTTTAAAATTATTTTAAAACTACTTTTGTTTTCTCAGAAAAGAATTATTCTGATTTGTGTTTATTTTCCTCTTTGTTTTTCTTGTCTTCACCTTTCATTTCATATACATACAAAATATTACACTATTATCTCTCCTAACAATGACCATATTAAAATTTTTCTGTTCTTTTTCTATAATTTGTTCCCTACTTTCTTAATTTTTTTTCTCATAATTTTATAAAGTTGTTTGCGTTTCACTATCCATGGTTGTCTGATTAGTCATTATCAAGTGTTGTCGTTCTGGTTCATCATCATTATCATCATCATCGTTGTCATCTGCTGCAGATCCGCTGACTACTGTTAATTCATCTTTTATATTTCTACTGCCACTTCGAGTTGTAAATGTTATTATGCCTCCACCACCTACAGTTCCTCCACCGCCAGCTCTACGATCCGTAGCGTTAGGCCTTTCCTAGAGGGGATGCAGCTTTGTAGTGTGTACGGTTAGAGCACTACGTTGTGTAAATCGTTTTTCACAGTAGGGACATGTATATGGCTTTTCACCGGTGTGTGTGCGTATATGTTTGGTTAAATAATCTTTAACACTAAAAGCCTTTTCGCAATAGGTGCATAGAAAAGGTTTCTCACCTGAAATATAAATTTGTCAAGACAAAATTATTTAAATAAAATTCGTTGGTTAATGTGCGTAAACTTGAAAACACTTTTAATATTTGTTAACAAGTTTTTCTTTGCAATGAATATGAGATGTGTAAGGATTTAAAGAAACAAAGTTTTAAATGTATTTTTAAGTTGTAAAAAATCGTATAATCTCATTGTAATACCAAAGACTTAGTAAAGAAAAATTGATTTTAATTCAATCGGAAAACACTCACTCTTATTATGATTGACGAGTCGCAGTCGGTTTTCGTCATTTTTGTATTAGATTAAAGATCAATTTTGTTTGTTTTCTTTAATCTAGGACAAAAATGTCGATATGCGACAACGAATACGCCAACCACGATAAGGATCACTTGGAATAAGTAATTTATTTGTCCCTGTTGTGTTTAGCGTAATTCCTGTCATATTTCGACATTTTTGTAATAGATTAGAGACAACCAGCAAATTATTATTTTTAATCTATTATAACAATGTCAAAGTACGAATAGTGGCAAATAAACTGTGTACTTATATAAGATTTTATATATACTTATTTTGAAATACGAAAATGACTATGCCAAACAAGATAGGGCCTAATCGGAAGAATTCAATTTTTTTTTTTTAAATATATTTATAAAAATCAATATTTATTAAAACCTTGTCTTTTAATTCCTTTCACACTTGTTTTAGATGATGATATTTATGTCAAGTACGTTTTTATATATTAAAATTAGGCTTGAAGTGGTGGTCGTGGAGGTGATTAACGTGAGAGATGCGAATAAATATTCCATTTAGTCTTTTTGTTCTAGTTCAAAATATTTTTTTTATTTATGTATATTTAATCAACAATAACAGTGACAATTTTGAGTGCATTTATTAGTTTATTATTCGCAGAATATTTATCACATGTTAATTGTAGAGATGAGAGAAAAATAGAGAGATGATAACAAACTTTATTTGCCATAAACAGAAAACGAGAAAACGAAATTCAAATTGAATATTAAAAAAATACAATATATGCACATACAAAATATAATATTACAATAAAAACAAACTACGCCATGAAGAAGAAATAATGGTAGAAAGTGTGTAACAGCGAGAGAGATGGTTAATAATAATGCTTTTGAATTGAATAATTTTTGAATTAATAATGAAAAAGATTTTATTTGCATAGCTTGATTTGGTTGATTGAAAAATTAATTACAATTCTGCTGAATTATTTGATGTTAATTCGATAGATTTGAATGAAAATGAACTTTTTTGTTGTTTTTAAGAATTCATTTCAGTTTTATTAGTTTTATTTTTGTGGTAAAACAAAAAAAAAAAAAGAATACATATGAGTAAACAAGAGAACAATTGGCAAAAAAAATTCGATATCAAATATTTTTGTTGAAAGAAATAAAATTATTAATCAGTGCTCTTTATTAAAAAAAAAATATATATTGCATTTTGATGATAATTGTTTTAGAATTTTGATAAAAATTTTTTAAAATTGTTCGATTGATTTTGTTGATTGCTGATTGACTGACTGACTGACTGACTGACTGAAATTGAAACTGAGTTTTGAGATTTGGCTGACTGACTGATTGATTGATTGATATATTGGATTTATCTGAATTTTCATTTGAAAAAATTATATTCTCTCACCCGTGTGAGTTGTTAAATGTTTGTTTAAGTAGTCCTTGACTGTGAACGCCCTGCCACAATAGCCACATCTAAAGGGTTTCTCACCTGTGTGTATGCGCGTGTGCTGCTTTAATGTGTTCGATTGTGTGAAAGACTTGCCGCAATATGAGCATGTGTAGGGGCGTTCTTTCGGCGTAAGGCTAATGTTGGATAAAAATAAATACAAAAAAAAAAAAGAATAAAATATCCATAAATAATAATTCATTTATACAGTAAACAAAAGTTTTTATAAATTTTTCGAAAATACTAATTTTAAGCGTTCCAAATGTAATCTACTCCAAAACATATTTTAAATTAATGGCTTTTGAGAGTTAAAGAAATATCGAAAAATTTATAAAAAACTTTTGGAAAAAAAACATCAATATTGTATTACAACAATTAGAATAATAATGATAGTAAAAAAATAAATATAACATTACTCTGCTTCTCCGGTATGCACCTTACGGTGCATAGCCAATGTACCAAGTGTTTTGAATGTCCTCGGGCAATCGGGACACTTGTGGCGTACTTTTGTCTCACCACTCACTATTGTAGTCGTAGTAGTTGAGGTCGTATTATTTATAACGCCACTATTTGATAGGACGGCAGTCGCATGGGCTGCACTAACGACAACGCTAGTTGCAGCTGCCGATGTTTGCTGGATGGTATAGACGGGCACCGAAGTGGGTGAACCATCGCTGCCATCGCCATTGGTCGGTTCTGTTTTGATTATCACATGTGGGTGCATCACAGTTGCAGTACCATTAACACTTTTATTCAGTTTCACTGTTAGGGGCGGTACTCTTAATTCGACATCTTCGTGTCTGTCATCCTGATGGTGGGTTTGCTGCTGCTGTTGTTGTTGTTGCTGTTGTTGTTGTTGCTGAGCCAGCGCCACTTGCTGTTGATATTGCCGTTGAGCTATATCATGATTTGGTAATTTTATATCTTGCGGCGCCATCGATGGCATATTATCGGTTGTCTGGGGTTCATAACCCGGTTGACTAGCTGCTAAAGCCGACGCTGTACAAACGGAACCACAATGTAAACATTTGTACTCATTGGCTTCCTGTAATGCCGCAGCTGAAATGCCATAAAAGCTGCAGGCTGGACAACGTGCCAAAAATGCTGGCGCCTGATGGACTAGTCGATGATGATCGTCCAAGTCTTGCTCAGAGGAAAACTTCTCATCACAACTGTGGCAGGGAAAATCGATTTTCATTGAATCCGAAACACTTGTAGCAACATGATGTGGCGCTAATAATATGCCACCACCACCAACGCCGGCTACGACACTGAGACCACCATGACACAGGTGCATATGTTCGGTAGCCTGTTGAGGACCTTCAAATTGTTGACCACACATTGGACAAAATTGAGTAGTGGCTACAATGGCGGGATCCATGCTAAGATTAGGTAAAAACGATGTCTTTAGTGCATCCATGGTGGCGGGCGACTGGGCTCTGCTATGCTCGGGTCGTGGTAAGCGTATTTCCTGGGCATTGGAAGGAGATTTTAGCATATCGTCGCAAATCAAACAAACTTTATTGAACTCTGAGCTTTAAACAACACAAGCGTTTGCTGGGCGCGGTTGTTAGTGCGTTGTTAGTATGGGCCTTGAGTTTAGGAACCCTTGGATTCGGTTTATATTTTATGTATATTTTTATTTTTGGTTTTTCAAGGAAAACGCATGCAAAAAAGTATTAAAAGAAAATTAGTTAAATAAAATCAAGAGTTAGTTTAAGAAGATAAAGCGCATATATTAAAATATTTGTTGTTGTTTTTCATAATACAAAAGTGGGGGAATTACTTATGTTTTTATGTTTATGTTTAAATAAAGATTTGTTTCCGAAATAAAAAAACTAAAGTATATATTAATTCGCTTTTGAAAAATATTAGCAATTCCAATATTGGCCTATTGATAGACATACTACTAAGCTTGAATTGATCACACAATACACATATGTATGTATGTTTGTCATTTGTCATACAACTAATTATGAGCTAATCTAAGTTTTGGCCGCCTTTTGGTGGCTATTAAGGTGTTTTTTCTTATCTATGCACTCTTTTGCAGCTCTGATACATTTGCAATCCACAAATCAAACGACAAAGAATTGAACAACAGTTGCCAGTAAGAAAAATTAATACTTCTGACGATATTTTCCAATTTGTTTTTGTTGGTGATGTTTTAATTTTTTTTTCTCATTATTACTAAATACAATACAAAACACAAACAAAACGTAATTATATGTCCATCTATTCTTCGTACATCCATCCGACCAATGTTTCTTCAACCATGCAATTGTATCTCTATGGGATCCCCTGACCCCCACCCATTGTGAAAACAATAAAAAACGCGAGTCAACCAACGACAAAAAATAAATAAAATGAGAAAAACAACAAGTAAAAAATATAACGGCCATTGTAGTGGTGGTTGATTGTGTTGTGAAGGTGGACCCCCGCCTCCACCAATTATCATCATCAAACAATCATCTTCATCATCATCACCAACAACGACAACAACATCATCCATATCAGACGAACAAACGACCACAAACAACGACCACGACACTTCTGTTCTCTGCTCTGCACTTATACTTGGGCTACCATGTCTTGCCTTGCTTTGCCTAGCTGGCTGGCTGACTGACTGTGACAACAACACACTCACACACTTTCATCTGTCCACAAATACTTGCTCATCTACTAACAACAATACACACACACATAAATATATACTGTGTAAAATTAAAAACACATTCACGGTTTTTTTTTAAACATTTTTTTCGACTTTTTTCCTCATTCCTTCTTATCTTTTTCTTCGTTTTCCTTTTGCTTTTTATATTAGTTGTTTTTTATAGACCAATTTCGGAATTTTCACTTTTATTTTTCCCCAACTTTGTATTAGAAAAAATAAAATAGAAAAGAAATTTGCAGCAGCAACAGCAGCAGTAGCAATAGCTGAACAAGAAATGCTTTTTTTCTGTTCCTTGCATGCCCCCTTCAAGAAAAAGGGTTCTGACACTTTTTTTTGGCTTTTTATTTTTTGTTATTTGGCAGTGGGCTGTCTAACAAACTTACCAAAACAGTATTTGAGCTATTTACATTTAAACGTAACACTTTACTTCATGTCTTTGGCGCTATTTGCTTAAAATAATAAAAATCACAACGCAAACCAATCGAGATTTTTCACAAAAACTCTTAATAAATCCACTTTTCAATAAATATGCAAATAGTACTACAATTCTATTCTATATTCAATAAAAAAATACATGGTTGTGTTCTTCACAGCGATGCAATAAAATGTTAGTAAATATCATTGCCAGCATAAAAAAATAAAAGAAACTGCTCTACCGATATACTCGACATTAAGATTTCCTTAACTAAAATTGTTGAGGGCAATTGGAAAAGAAACAATATTTATTAAATAGCAAAAGAAGTATAACAGATGTAAAACTATGGCAGATTTGATCGTAATTAAAAACAATAATAATTGTATATGGTAATGTAGTTTATTGTGTGGTATTATTTTTAATGATTTATTTAAGTTAAAGAAGAAGAATAACAAAACAAAGTTCCAAACAGTTGTGCGGTTGGAAAATAGTTTTGTTTTGTTTTTTGTTTTTATTCGTCTCCCGTTTTTAAGCATTTTTTGATCAATATTATAATGGCCGAAGAAATTGATGATAATGGATTTTACCGTGAAGATTTTAGTGTTGAATCTGATTGGGAAATATTTAATGCTCAACTCTGTGAATTATTCCAAAAATGGGAATTGTCTAATAACGACTGGGGTCGTTCATTCTTAGCTAACGAATTGTTTCAATGCGATTGGAAAGTACAAGAGGAAACTCTTAATGTAAAAAGCAATCATGTATTGGTGGCCTATTACAAAGCTGATTTAAAACCTTTAACTTTGGAAAAAATTAAAGAAGGTATCTCCGAAAGCACATTTACAAAGGCTCCTATGCATGAGGACTTACTTTCACTGGGCAATACTTTTGGGCCAACAAATTCAGATGATAAAGCTAAAGAGGTTCATTGGCTGGCTCGTTTCTATGGTCTAAGACGTTTTGTTGTGCTGAAACCTCGTAACGATCAAAATAGTTACATTACCAAGAGATCAGAGTTCAGTTTTTATTTCAGTGCCATATCGGTGGTGGCAGCTGAAGTCTGTTCATCAGTACCCATGTTTGTGCAAATTTATGATCAGAAATGGAATTTCTTCTTAGGGCAGGGCATATGTTCCGATATGCGCACCAACTTTGATTTGGTAGCCTTAGAACAGCCACCACAGGATTTTTGCTACTTATCCGGCTTGCTAAGTATGTTTAAGGAAAAGTTGCCTAGGCATTGTAAACAGCCCGCATTGGTCTCGGTACGTAATACTTATTCTTTGGAAACTGTAAAAATACGTGTACCCATGTATGTCCCTTTCGACCTTACACCCCTGGTCGATGAAGAACGTTCCATCATAAGTCTTACTTACTTTACGGCATTGCCTCATGGCTATATTCCTGACTCGCGTACGGAATATTTTGCTATATTTACCTGGCCAGCACTCACGGATAATATGGTCATCGATTCAGCAGCTCAAACTCAATTTGTACCATCAAGAGCCGCTTGTGGTGCTGCACATCAAGTGGTTCATGCCACCTCGTATTTAACTGCATGCATTAAATATTATCACAATTTGATAACCGCTAAAAATACTCTTGAATCATTTGTGGGACGTAACTTTTCGGGTGCAAACCAGTCGACTGAGTTTGCAAATTCCTTAAATCAAATAACAAAATCTCATTTGGGCAAATTTCAATTAGATCGTCAAATTAAACAATTACCAGGTCCTATGACTGAACATGAACTTAATCAAATGCTATTCTACTTATTCCCCAATTTGTATCCTGCTTTGTTTCCATATAAAATTAGCGACATAAATAAGGTGAGCTATAGCGTTTGCTTTAAAGTATGTTCGTATTGAAGTAAATAATAAAATTTTACTTTCATGTCTATTAGGATCCACATCGCATTAAATCTGCCGCAGCAGATTCTTTAGTTCAACGCTTGAGTTGCCTATTGGCCACTTGTCATGCTCACTTTGGTGGTAATAGTGGTTTGGCTCAATTATGGGCAACTTTTACTAGAATATTACGCATGTTTTGGGAGTCTGGCATGACTATACCCGGGTAAGTACAAAATTAATATTCCTTAACATATTTCGATTGAAATTTCGCTAAGAAAAAAAGTCAAGTAAATAATATCAGCTGTTTACCTAAGACCTATTTATAAATAGATTCCTTTGCGTTCTTCAAATCCATATTGTATTAAAACATTCCACATTTTACTTGTATTCATATTAGAATTCAAGTTGTCCAACGGCAGACAGTCCGACCTAAAAGATCTTTTGGGTCTCACAGTAGTCACGAAAGATGACCCATATGACCTCGACCACACACTCTACAGTTCTTCCCCGCCTAGATGATATCTAGTTAGGCTTGCCAGATGGTCTTGATTTCACTTGACTTACAAGAATTTTTACAGCTTGTCAAGAATCAAAAAAAATGTGGTTTGTCAAGATTTTTAAAAATACACATTTTTAAAGTTTTACTTACACAAAGTCTTGTAAACATTTTAATGAATTAATAACGCAGCGCCTTAAGTGTATTTTTTCCTACATAAGTTTAACTAAAAAATTTATATTTTAATTTTTATAATATGTGTTCGAAAAAGTTATTTTTCTTATATTTGAAATGAGTTTTGTAAATCCAAATACGTGCCGTTCTAATCAATAAGTGTTTGACATTTTTGGGGAAAAGCCATTATTCCACCAGTGTAGAAGTTCTCGGTGAATAACTGATCTAACTGCGCTTTTCAGGCCTCTGCAGAATTCATATTAACACCATTAAGAGAGTTCCGCAGAGATCGAAACATATTATAATCTGAAGGTGCAAAGTCCGGGCTATATGGTGGCTGCACCAAAACTTTTCAGCCAAATCCTCCTAGTTTCCGCTAGGTGGTCATAAAAGATGTGTATGGGATCTGGCGTTGACATGATGAAGCACAACACCTTTTCTGTTGATCAATTGTGGTCATTTTTAAATTTTGAATTTCTCGCTTCAATCTTATTAATTGCTGATAGTAGAAATCAAAATCAATCGTTTGGCTAGGCTGTAGAGCTCATAATGAATAAACCCCTTCTAATCCCACCAGTCACATTTCATTCAATCCTTGCCATCGCTGGCGAAGCTTCACCTTGCTTCGTCTATGATCTTTTTCGTACATTATTTCTACACGTGATTTACTTTTCACCGCCCCCGTAATCATTCTGACCTATCAAACAAGCCATAGTGTTGCATGATGCAATTAATGTTGCCACACCAATACTTTCGACTGTAAAGATTTTTTTCAAAATCAAGATTGTTTTTCAGTTAATCATAATCGTCCACTCTGATAACATCCAACGCGATTGTTCTCCATATAAAAAGAGGCAGGCCGGAAACCATGTTTAAACAACAATTTTCCGCCCTTCGAATAAAGTGGAGTAAATTGTTAATAGGAATAGATCTGATCTCCCCTGTATACAATTGATGCCGGAACTCCATCTCTTTTAAGAGACATAATCTGCTGAGATGATATCTCAGGTACCTGATAGTAAACCTACTATCCAACCAATGTCAGGCCTCCATAATCTTACAGCCCCTCTCCATAGGAGAAAAGCCCCACCAACCGTTTAGCCTGTCATAGTCCTCGAACGCCTTTCCATTGTGCGACCATAAGGGAGTCTTCCCGTCTCTCTACCTTGGACCTGACCTCTGCCAAGTTAACCCACAAAAGGGCTCTGGGCCGATAAAGTCCAGTCCGTCGTCAGTTTTTTTGCCAACGACTCCGGATTAACCCCGGGCTCGCCGTACCGGAATGTAAATATAGTCAAAGCAATCCCCAACTGGTCCGATTTCATTGAAGATAAAGCCATATCATAAAAAATAAATATCGCACAAATACATTCCATGCATTATCTTGGCGTCATGGATAATTGGACCTTCTTCACATACGATTTCTTGCTCTTTAGGTTAGCATAACGAATCAATCTTTTATTGCCAGTAATCATGAAAGCGCGAACATCCATAAAGACGTAAACGTGCCATTAGTTAGGGAGCAAATCTTGGTATATTATCGGTCATACCCGATTGAGAGCGGAAGCACTTGGAATTGACACGAATACGAGTGCGAATAATAATTGGTAATTCACCTTATTATTCATGAAGATAAGTGGGTAGGTCGCGAACTGTTTAACTATCTCCGGCTCCCCTTCAACATCACAAATCCTGCAGGCCTGTCCTATAACCTCGTTTTTGCCCTCAACGCACAATGTCCAGTCAGAAATCCTACTAGAACTCTGAGAGGCTTCCTACTTTATGTTCAAAACCCATTTTGTCCTCTAGCTTCTCTATGTCCCATCCACTCGTCAGCGCATCAATAGATTAATTAAGCCGACGAAGGAACCCATACGAAGACTTACAAATCCTCTTACCTTCTCGTCAGCGCATCTTCAAAATCGTTCTCCAGAATGACACAATGCCCCGGAAGCTAACACAGCCTTATACTGTATCTGTCCAGGAGCATTTAGAAGGCTAACATGTGTCCACCAATCGTTCTACAGACTGAGACAGATCTGTCGTTAGAACCTAGTCTAGCCAGTACGTCGGTAACTTCATTTGCCGCTGATATTGCTGTGACTGTACCCAGTACAGTATGAAAATATGTTGGTCTATAAGCCGTTTAAAGGTCGTCTTACAGTCACCGATCATACATGTTGTTACGTTTCAACCTTTTTAAAACGTTTGAGTTCGTTTAAATTGCGTTCAAAATAAAATTAACACCGCTATGTTGTTGTTTACAGTTTTTATTTCCTCACTTACCTTTTATACAGTTTAACTTAATATTAGTTTATACAACACTTTTATTTACGCCTAAAAATGACTTTACTTTTTGACAGCCAAACGACAACTATTTAACGTAGGTAAAGCAGCCTCCTTGTATATCTAATTGCCTACAGTTTGGAAAGTTCCGGAAATGTCTCCAACGCTCCCATATACTCTATTTTATATCCGTTAATTCAAATTTAACACACAAAGATGGTCGAACTGGTAGTGCTGCCAGATACGCAAATCAGTACGTCATTGACAGGGTGACACATAATTACCAAATATAGCAAAATTCCACAATACAGTTTTAAAGGCGCTTATGTGGTGTAATTTCTGTTTAGCATTTATATTTTCGTAACAATATGTATATCACTTGTTCTCCTCCGGTATAATCACCATTGTGATCTGATAATCCGTCGACCTAAGTCGCACCGACAGTCGATCCATACCGTAATAACACTAGACCTGATTCGCTTAGCCTATTCGAACTAATTGCCGCTTTCCCAAATATAAAATCCTCAATCGGCAGTAAATCTGGAATGATGTTCAAAGCTGCATTTTTTGAGCAACCCTTATGTCCAGTAAAACAACCCTTTGGACTTTGGTAAGAAGCTTCTGTTAACTACTGACCCACAAAGCTTCTCATCAGACAACACATCCATATGGTTATTTTTAACCAAAATTGGTTATTTTTTTCTTTGGTGTGTAGATGTGTTCTTTTTTTCCATTTTGGTTACTTTATTCTCAAAGTAAAAAAAAAGACAATTATTTCTTTTAACATTTATTACCCAGGTTCTTACTGAGTGTATCTCTTTAAATTGGATTTTTGGCAAACTTAGGCTTTTTGTTGCGAGTATGCTATGACATTTCCATCCCTCCGGTAATATATGGATTTAGTGACAAAAGGCTGCAATTTTTTTAAGCCAAGAATAAATCGTATTAATTTCTTATATTCTGTTCTAAAGACAAAGGTACTATGATCGAAACAAATGGTAGTCTGACGGGCAATGTCTGACGGCGGCTGAAACTATTTTCAAAACATTTTTTCATGTCAAAATTGTTACATCTGATCTGCATAAATGATATTGCGCCCGTTGAGATCGGTGGAACATATTCAGAATAAGCTTTGGCAAGAAATTAAACTTCGTTATTTATACTATTTCGTTCAGTGGTTAAGTGAGAATAAATATCAGATATATTTCACTTCAACGCTATTGTTTGGTTCGGGTATTAAGCGATTCAGATATCTGTTAGTAAAAGCTATCGAGCTAAAATTTTCTACAAATTAATTTCAAAAGCTCGTCATAACTAAACATATGAGAGAACGATATTTAATATTGTGCGAAGTTTGTTAATACATACATAATTAAAATGTTTAGAACAAATAGTAGAATATGCCTAATCAATTGTTGTACCAAATTTTTTTGACCAGCCTATATTCGGTCAATACTGCTATACATTTCTATATATAAAGATATACGAGTATTTTTATGTTTTTTGTACTAAAACTATGTTTCTAAATTTTTGGTTACTTTTTTGTTGAAATTTGGTTACAAGAAAATCGAATTTGTAGCAACGTTGGTAATAATAGGTCTTACAGTGCTATTAAAAGATCAAACAAGCTAAAAAAGTAACCTTTACAACTTTAAACATTACTCAAAAAATTCAAAAATAAAATGCCCTTTTCATTTTTTTTAACAAAAATATGCAATTTTATTTGGCAAAATGTTTAAATTTTGTTGGTTATCGTGTAGTAAAACAATAACTGAAAATCTGAAAACAATCTTATGTTACTTATATCTAAAGAATTTGACTAAATGATGTCTAATGTTTAACAAATTACAAAGATAACATATGCACGTGTGTGTAGTGTGTGGTATTTACTCTATTTACATGATACAATTTGTTTTATTATTTTTATAATTAAATTTTATATATATTTTTTAAATTTTCTATATTGAATTATTTCGTTTTAAGTGCTACTAAATCTATAAAATTTGTTTCATGAAGAAATGTGTATATACTCGTACTAAGTGTTGTTTTATTGTATATATTTTAACTACAGATTTATTTATGTATGTCTCTATGTATATACAATAAATAAGATTGTAAGGTGAAGCCACTAATGTTAATGCCTATACAACACACATTTTATTAACTATTTGTAAGAAGTATGCTTTTTTTTAAATTATATTATAAAATAATTTTATTTGCAAGAATTTCTTCTTTTAAACACTGTTTTTTTTAAACATTTTTGCTTTAGAAAATTCCATTACAACATACAAATGTGTGTGTGTGATTTTGTTGTATAACATTTTGATAATGGTGTTTTTTGAGTTAAGGCAGTTTTTATATAAATATATTTTTGCATATTCAAAATATTTCAAGTTATTTTACGATTTTTGTTTTAATTGCTTTTTTAATTAAGACTACTTACACTTATATGGTATTTCATTACAAACATACATATATATTTTACAATATTTCAAATGAATTTAAAAACTAATTGTTTTTTTTAGTAAAACGTTAATTTATGACTTATATACATACATATTTCCAATTATTTTAACTAAAATTAAAAAAAGGTTTCAAAATTAATTCTGATTTTTAAATTATTCAAATTAAACATATTCAAATCTACATATAGTCACACAGAAAAACTTTAGATATCTCATCGAAGTTGTCTTTACAATTGAGAATATTATGACACAGGCCTCTAAACCAACCATAAAATGTCCCACTAAGTACGCGCTTTTTGCGCTTAAGCACTTAAAAAACACAGATAATTATACGTACGGCGTGTAAAAATACTACTTTTTTCAAGTTTTACGAAAGTCAGTTTGATAAATTTGTATAATAGTTTAAGAATTTTCTTGTCACCAGTAAAAAAATATATACTATTTTAACTGAAAATAAGTTGAAAATCGATAGATATTTGGAATTTATTAAATGCAATTGCTAAATTTGTTGTGCTAAGTCCATAGTCCAAACAGTTCTTAAATATATTTTTTGTCAAAATCTTTAGTAAGCAAGCCCAAAACTGGTCGTTCACTTTCAATTTTTCATCGTCTTGCCCGATAATTAAAAAGTGTTTTGGATAAAACACCTAAAACAACAGTTTTCTCTTACTGTATATTGGCGTTATTTTAATCGAATAGCTTTTGATAGATCGGTCCTCACTACATGGGTCTACACATAATTGTAGCACCGTTTTGATATTCAAATAAATAGAACGTTAGCTTCTAAATACAGGCAGGACTAAACCAAACCATTGGTGGTCCAACCAAAACGCATGATGTTAATTGTAAATAAAACAAAAAGTTTTCAAAAAATTAGCTTAATATCTTTTATTATGACATAAGGACTGTGACAATCATGTATGAGACAAAATATCGACCAAATACTCGCCACGGCTTCGGTGGCATACCTCTATCCGTCGGTTTATTTATTTATTTTCAATTACATAATTGAGCTTCGATGTAGCCAATGTGCCGATTTACCTCACCCTTTAGCTCTTGAATAGTTCTTGACTTATTGATGTATAATTTTTCTTTTAAATTACCCAAAGAAAGAAGTCCAACAAACATCATTCACAATAACTGCTTGGCCGACCTCATTTTCGAAGAAGTACGGCCAGATGATGCTGCCAGCCCAAAAACCGCACCAAACAGTAACTCTTTGTGGATGCATCGGCTTTTCAACAATCTCTCGTAAATTCTCATTTGCCTAAATACGGCAATTTTGCTGTTAACGAATCCACTAGGTTGAAAATGTACATCGTCGCTGAAAATGATTTTCTTTGTAAAGTCACCATTCACATCTGTCTGTTCAACTAACCATTTGACGACGCTTGAAATTATCAGCAGGCTTCAACTCTTAAGTCAATTGAACCTTGTAAGCATGTAAATTCAAATCTTTACTCAAAATTCGAATCTGTGATGTTCGTGAGAGGTTAAATCGTTGGGCCTGACGACGAGTCGAGGTTGACGGCTCTTCTGTCACACTATCGAGAACAACAGTAATGTTTTCCGCAGAACGAATTAGTTTGCTGAAATTTGCGCACAATTCTGTATTGTAGACATAATTGGTCGATTATACTGACTAAGAAAATTACGAAGTGTACGAAATGCATTTTGATTTGAACGCCCATTTTCGTAAAAGGCTTCAACAATCTTAACACGCTGCTCAATTGTGTACCTCTCTATGGTTGAATTAGTCAAACACTGAAACAAAGAAAAGTCAAATTAAGTTGGGCAAAAACTTGACGGTAAGGTAAGGTATGGTTAGACCATCCTTTAAAAGTATTTTAAATTTAATAACTTAACAGACTTCCATTTGTTCACTCAGAACAGATTTTTTTCGCACGGATTTTAGACTTGGACATTCATACAGAAAGTGCATCTCAGTTACCACCACCCCTACCAAGTCCTCACAATTGTTAAAGTTGTTATTGACTGAAAGCCAAAGTCTTCTGTTGCAACCTATAACTGTTACCCAGTGCCTGGTTAGAATATAAACCCTTAACCTGTGTACGCATGAAGTATTGTTCTTAGAAAAATCATTAAAGACAACTTTTTTGTCTAATCAAAGCTATTTGGCTCTGACTTTTCCTTACCAAAGAAATTTTTTAAAATTTCAATTAAAAAATTCAATAAAAATTTCTGTAAAAAAAACTCTTAAAATCATTTAATAATTTCGAAATGAATTTCAATTAAAAATCGTTTTATCTACGCATCTATTCCATGCATTTAATTCTTTCTTTTAATTGCTTTATTTAACTTTAATTAATTGCTCCCTTTTACTACTCTCTTAATTTAGAGTAATATACAGTTAAGGAAAAAACTCTACATACACCCTACTATTTTGAATTTCTGGAGAACTAGTGATAATATTAAACATAATTTTGATGTCAGTGTTTACGACATCAATACTTAAGAATGTTGAAAGAAAAAAAGTTTTAATATATTGATAATTTATAAACTATTGGCGATAAATATAAAAATCCGTGGAAAAAGTCTACATACAGCATTGGCAACTCTTAAAATGAAGAAAATAAAGGGAAAAAACCGTTAGTTTTCTTGATTTGCTTTATTTTTCAAACATTACAATCAAACCAAATTGTGAAAGCGATTTGTAAAACACATGTATACTTTAAAAATGGTAAATAGAAGAGAAATACAACAATCAGTTCGAAATTTGGTGGTTAACCTTCGAAAAGAAAACAAATCTTACGGAGAAATTGCTAAATTAAATAAAAATAAAATTAAGTCGCTCTACAGTGCAAACTATTGTAAAAAATTATCAAAACACCAACAGTACCGAAAACAAGCCACGTTCTGGAAGACCGAAGAAGCTTTAAGACGCGATGTTAGTAGTGTCCTTAAAGAAGTACAAAAAGATCCAAAAATAAGTGCCCCAAATGCAAGATGTTTGAATATTACTGTTTCATGAAGAACAGTAATAAACGTTTTGCATGATAGCGGCTTTAAAAGTAGAACAGCACGCAAAAAGCCATTTATTTCAGCCAAGAATCGTCAACTTCGCCTGGACTTTGCTAAGGCACATTTACAGAAAGGATTGGATTTTTGGAAAAAAGTTATATTTACCGATGAAAGTAAGTATAATATTTTCGGGAATGACGGCCGATACAAGGTTTGGCGAAAACCGAACACTGCATTTGATCCAAAAAATATTATACCTACTTTGAAACATGGTGGAGGCAGTGTTAAGGTGTGGGGAGCTATGGCGGCATCTGGAGTTGGTCGATTGGTCTTTATTGAAGGCGTTATGGACAGATATAAGTATAAGACAATATTGGAACAAAATCTGAAGCTATCTATGAAAAGCTTGGGCCTGGGAAACCAATGGTTTTTCCAACAAGATAACGATCCCAAGCATACTGCGCATATTGTTCGAGACTGGCTCCTTTATCATGCACCAAGGCAGCTCAATACACCTCCCCAGTCACCAGACCTCAATCCAATTGAGCATATTTGGGACGTTTTGCAAAAATCTGTGCTCAAACATGATATCAAAAATCGTGAAACCCTGAAAACTGCCCTGACTCGCGCATGGTCGGAAATTGCGCCCAGTATTACGGAGAATTTGGTGATGTCTATGCCACGTCGTCTTCAGGCGGTTATTGAAGCCAAAGGTGGTCCTCCAAAATATTAAAAATATATTGTTTTCTTTTATTTATTTAAAAGAAATTTAATATTGTATCCGATTTTTAAGACTGTATATGGACTTTTTTCTCATGAATTTTTATTGTTTTTGTTATTTCTGTTATTGTTATGCTTTTGAATTAGCTTTTCGTTTTGTAAATAAACTTTGTTTTTGATACTTTAAATATTAATGCAAACGCTTTATTAATTTGCCTTACGAATATCTTAAAAACACAAAATAGGGGGGTGTATGTAGAGTTTTTTCCTTAACTGTATGTATATTATTATTATTATTATTTTTTTAATTTTATTGTTTAACACTTCATTTAGCAGTTTTTTTGTTTTTCTGTGTTATTTTAATTCCTAATTAATTTTAATTAAATTATACTTAATTTATATGCTAATAATGTTTTAGTTTTTTTGTTTTTTCGTTTTTTATTTATTTTACTAAATCTAAAGTTCGCATTTAATATCAATGACAAGCACAATTGATTTTTTAAAATTTTTTTTTTATTATACGTTGGTTTGTTTTTCTTGTCATGATATTAAATATTTGTTAACTGTCAACTGTGTTTTTTATAATATCGATTTTTAATTTTTTTCTTATTTAAATATTTTTTTATTATTATTTATAAAATAAAAACAAAAGATGTTATAACAAAATGTTTGCGTTTAACATTTTGTGGTGGCCTAATTTTATTTTGAAATGAATATTTTTATATAAATATTTTACAATGAAACCTTTTATACTTTCCCCTCTTGTCCTGTTTGGCCAAGTGAAGTATAATCTTTTTTTTGGTTTTAAGAGCCCAACTATACATTTGGAATTAAACTACTACTCCTATTATAAAGACTTACACGTATAATTTTTGCTTAAAATACATTAGAATTTTTGTTTATCTAGATATTAAGTTAAAATGATTATTGAAATCGTAACTTAATTTAGTTAAGATTTTATAATTTAAAATTAAAATAAATTAAAGAAAAAATTTAAAAAAAATGTTAAAAATACAAAAGTTTGGTATAGTCTATCAAGACCAGACCAAATTATTTATAGCATTTACATTCTGTCAGTGGTAAATTTCAATTTTTGCTGAAATTAAAGTAAAATTTTGTACAAAAGCTAGACTAAGTTTAGCATCGATTTGGCTCAATTCAGTGTTAAAAAAAAATTACCATTTAAATTCATGTTCACACGATAATGTTTTTTTTCGTAATTTGCTCTTTCGTTCATAATTAAACCTTCGAATAAGCCGAATTATTTATTTCTCCACATCAAATTAAGAGCGCATCACTCAAATTGTAAGTAATTTAGTTTCAACTTCCCTGCGGATTACAAAAATTAAAAATTCTTATTTTATCGGGTGCTTACCCACACTAAATTTGTTTATTTAATTTTTTAATATTTTACTCCATTTTCAAAATACAATTTAACGGCAAATTAATCTATAAAAATAACTAGAGAAGGAAAAAAACCATCAAAACAAATTACAAAGGTGCCGCATAAATGGTACAATTCGTATAAATAATTCAATTAGCAAATAATGTCATTCGAAGGCCGTGTGGCAAGGTGGAAGCTCTTGCCATCCAACGAATAATGATTACTGTACTTCCAAATTCATTTTCAATAGAATTTGTATTTGTTTTTGATATATTGAAAGAGAGAGAAAATATTAATTATACGTGTATTTTAGATGTTTACTAGTCTTTTAGGGACTTTAAGAGCATGGTTCACTTAATGCCGATTTTTTTTCTCTGTCACTCCTCTTGGTAGCTTATTGGCTTTTCACAAAGCATCCATTGTTTTTTTTTTTCAGTTTAATCAATCACGTTGATTTTTCAAGCTAAGTAGATGATTAATCGTCTTTAGCCACCTCCATATGATTGCGTAGTGGTGAATATCCTTGCTAATTGGTGATCTTTACTTTAGCATTGTAATTTTTTCCCAGTAGGTGCGTTTTTTCCTGATCACTCGTCTGATGCTTGTCATCATCGCCAGAGGTAAGCTGAAGGATCAGGAGGGCTCTCTTTACTTTTTATTTTCGATGTAGTTGTTTGGAGGCAAGTTGAAGCCTCTTCATTAAATGCTCAAAATCAGATATTTAAATATTTTTTTCACCATGTCCTCTACTGGGGCTCGAACTCGAGTCGCTTGTGTTGGTATTTTTTTATTTTCAATGTAGTTGTTTGGAGGGAAGTTGAAGCCTCTTCATTAAATGCTCAAAATCACATATTTAAACATTTTTTTCGTCATGTCCTCTGCTGGGGCTCGAACTTAAGTCGCTTATGTTGGTATGCGTGCGCTCTAACCACTACACTACGCCAACGCCCTTAATAACAAATATTAGTATGAATTAACTGTTAATACCATTATCTGATTGGGTTCCACTTTATCATCACACTCTACGGTTGTAGTAGCATTAATTTCTTTCACCGTATTCCAAATAGCTTCTTTCTGCGACTTAAGTCCATTCCACAATCGCAAATTGTACTTCCTGAAGGGCCACACAATCAGCGAATAGAAATTGAAGTTTCCAGAATTACCTCTTCTTTCAGACCTTGACGGCTCTGTTCTTATTTGCTCAAACCCAAGACGAAGGTTTTACCTAGTTCAACAGGACAGGACCTTTTAGTAAAATATGAATATGGTCGAAAAGACTATAAAGATTGCCACGTACTACATTCGGTATATACATTTACTGAAAATAAATAAGTCATAAGATCTATAGAAAAGAGTTTAGCTGTCTCTGTAGGAAATAGCGAAATATTTGATGGTAACTCCTGAATAGCAAAGCAAATGATTTTGCTCAAGCTGATACCACTTTGGATTAAAACGGATTAATTAGCGGCAATAAGCAAGTGATAACTCACGAAATGCATAGGAAGTAAATGAAAGCCAAACAAACCTGGCCAAATTTGAATATCTAAAACCCATATTAAAAGCTTTATAGGGGTGATAGGGGTGATAACGAGCCATTGTGCATTTGGCAACATCCATTACTAATGAGAGGCTGTAATGATGGCGATCAAAAGCGTGAACATCTTCTCTATGATTGCTTTGCATTTGTGAAATTAAAATTTTAGCCTTACAATGAGAGATGTGGATAAAATCCATGCCTTCATTAGATCAAGATGGCTAAAGGAAAGCAGCCAGCCTAACCTATATATAGATTTATACTGACACTTGGATCACAAAAAAAGTGTTTGGCAATTGTACTTATATAAGTTCCAAA
Organism: Wohlfahrtia magnifica; assembly: GCA_023159175.1. Lineage (NCBI taxonomy): Eukaryota > Metazoa > Arthropoda > Insecta > Diptera > Sarcophagidae > Wohlfahrtia > Wohlfahrtia magnifica. The sequence continues at coordinate 3,297,973 of JAKWBJ010000052.1, read as the reverse complement.
TTAGTAAACAAAGCCAGGCTAAGAAGATAATTTTTTTAAATGTCTCTTTGCAGAGGAATGGAGAGCAGCTAGCTATTGCGCTTAAAAAAAGCCTTTTTAATCTGTTTTTTTTTTTTTTTCAGCGATATAGTCACTATGATATTTTTTTCATTGATTAATCAGCATCACTGTATCAGTCTCAAGTCGATATTTCTATGAAATAATCGTAAATGAAAAATTTCATTGATGAATCCTCGTGACTATAACTCAGACAAAGGGTGTTGTGTACGACGACATCATTGTAATGCCACCTACTAAAGAAAGCTGAAATTAAGCGACTATGTCTGTTATAAGTCGACTACATGCTGAAATTTAGCGACATTAACTGTTATGAATCGACTACATGCTGAAATTTAGCGGCATTATCTGTTAGAAATCGACTTTATGCTGAACGATACAGGATTTTGTCCGCTACAGCTTCCTTTTAACGAAAAAAGCACTAATGATACTCGATGATATTGTCTGTTCGGACTCACTAATATGCCAACTCATGTCATCTAAGAAAATTTGGAAAATTATTTAAAAAAATTATGTAGCCGATGCTTTACTATTTTCAGCGTTTATCATGATGATTCACTATGACTATCGCATTACTGTTGAATTCTCGTATATTTTCCTAATTTTTTCCATTCTCTTTTTATTGAAGTATTCATTACCATTATTTACTTGTATTTTCAATAATTTTTCGTTTTTCTCCTTTTTTACTGGCATTTCCATAAATTTATTTTAATTTTGCAATACACTTGAGAATCCAAACTAACTTTCTATATAATTTTCTTGAGCTTCTTGCTTTTTGTATTTTATTTCAAATTTTTTCTAATAAAATTTCTAACTTTTATTTGAGAGAGGATTGGGTGTTAAAACTATTTGTTGGTGGTTCCTTTATTTCTATTTTTTGCAATTATTTTACAAATTGTTTTTTATTACCAACAGCCAACCAAGCCAGCCATATATCCTTCACATTGTCTGTCTGTTTGTCTGCTCCTCATTCTCTTTACTACTGTACGTAAACTAGTACTGTGTTGTATAACTTTTGAACACACAATGCGTTTCTAAAATATTACATTACTCGTACACTCGTACATTTTGCTAAAATAGTGTTTCGAGTTTATTTGTTCTTCTCGAAATTCAATTTTTATGCGTGTTGGCTGCACAACAGCCACCAGCAGCAGCACCATTCATTCATTCATTCTCATTCATTTATGATTCAAAGTTGGTGGAAATGGAAATTTATTTGTTTAAACGTAACTTTTTTCTTAGATTTTATTTTATTTTATTTTAATTTTTGTTACTCTATATGTACTCGTATGTATGTGTTGCTTAGATTTGATATAGAAATTAACAAAAATTGTACAAATATATGGCAGAGAAGCAAAACTTTCTTTTATGTTGTTTTTGTTTGCTGCATATGTATGTAAGTATGTAAGTTAGTGTCGATTTTTTTTCCGTGTTTTTATTTTTTACATTTGTATGGCATCTAGCCAGCCAGCCAACGCAATATTTCCACTGTGGCTGCTGCGTTTAAATTGTTTTCGAAATTGCTCAAACATTAATTTCTATCAAAAATTTTCTAAAAACCGAGATATTACACTGTTTTTTTGGGATAAAAAGTTTTAATGGGTTCTTAGTTTTTGGTTTGTTTTTTTATTTATTTTTTTGTTATTTTCCTAAAGCCACTATTTCTTAATGTGTTGCAAAAATGTACTTATTTGTGATGGAGAGAAAGCGAGAATTTGTCTACATTTGTTAAGTCTGATTGATACATATGATGGTGTTTCTACCAGTTTGATGATAGAATTTTGTTTTAAGTAAAGTTTGAAGGATATTATTTTCGAAATTTCCTACAAACATGTTTTAGAAGTTAAAGAAATAAAGGAAAGTTTTATAAATTATGACCTCTTCCTTTGCAGGCGTGCAGTTTTGCTAATGTATGACCATTTGTAAAGGCAGCTGAAAACGTCGTCTTCTTTAAAGTTTTTTTATCAGCTGCTTCCAAATTCAGCTTTTGAGTACTAGCTAGAGCTGCAAAACAATCGATAGTACTATCAATAGTGTTGTTTTCGGCTGACCATGGATAGTTTTTTTCACTATCGATACTATCGTCAAATTCTAAAGGTAAATACGGAGGCCAATAAATGTAATCAAAGTAACAGTTGCAAAATTTGTTCGACGCAGGCTGTTAGCCGTCTGTAAACTTTTATAGTTATATAGGGATACAGTTTATTTAACAGTTCCTTAAATTTCTATTTATTAAACTGAAATAAAGTATGAATTGTAACTAAAATATGTTCGTACATACGATTTTGTATTTGACGCAAACAAATTAATCTTTGTTTCGTTCTAATTATTACGGTGCAGGTGTTGCTTCCGTTTGCTAAGAAATTATACATTTCGAAGACTCTTACCATAAGTATAGCTTATGTAAGTATTTTTTTCTTATTGCGCGACTTGAATCAGTAAAATAAGTTCATTTTCGAAGTTTTTTGATGACTTGAAGAGATTAAACTTTGAAGTGCGAATTAAAAGTTGACAGTTGTTCTACGCTTTCTTCCCGCAGTCTCTGCAGTTTTCTTTCCCTGGATCTTATTAATTACTTTAGTTTTGGGGCATTTCATGGTCTGAGCAATTTTCGCTCTATGTAAGGATTAATCTTCCATCAAAAACTTCAATACACAAAATTTTATTGCATCCTGGAAAAAATAAAGTGTCCCTATTTTTGTTTCAACACTGTATATTTATTATTATTCTCTTCCTTTCACTTAAATTCTAATATTGTTGCCGCTAATAGTACTTAAAAGGATCTGATAGTTTCGATAGTCTCCAAAAAAAATATCGATAGTTTACAAAAAAACTATCGATACTATCGAGTGGACCGATTGTCGATAGTTTTGCAGCTCTAGTACTAGCTCGTAAAAAGTAACATTTCTTTTAAGTTGATTCTTATCTTCAATTTTGTTCGTGTGACTAAATAGACTTATGTCTTGGGTCTTTATATAAAGGTGAACCATTTGTTGCAAAGAGTGGCGCATTTACATATATAATAAAATTGTACCCTGTCCAGCCAATTGAGTAAATATATGGCAGCTGCTATATCTCCTTAATCCTAAATTTGACAAGGAAAAATTTTACCCTATTTAAAAGAACTTTTAAAAAATAATATACATTTTTTTTAATAATCAAGCCTAATATATACAAGAGCTTTACTTAACCAAGAAACAAAAAACTTCGAATTTCTTTGCTGCTTGAATAGCTTATACGAATTACCCTGTACACATGGTATCTTCCTAATTACTTTCGACAGATCTTCTGCTTTCTAATGTTTCTGTTTATTGTTAAATTGTGTAAATTGAGCTTTAACTTCTTCGATTTGTTATTTTTGTTAAATCTTGTAAATTGCGTGTTAACGATACAAGGAAAGAATAAAAAATATTTTTGTAAATAATTATATAAAATAATTATTCTTCAGCAAAAAAACAGAAAGCAGTTCAGTGATTATTTTCCCTTGTTTATGTTATTTCTATGCTTGACAGCGTATTAAAAGTATATTTCACGTTGATTTTTAGTAATATGGATGAATCGCTCTCTAAATTTTGAATTGAGAATTATGTAAATCGGCTCATAACTAAATGTCGAATTATGAATGAGAGAGAGAACGTTGTCATGTGAACATAGTATACCGAAGAAAGTTAAAAGCGAAAAATTGAAACTGTTTATCTTAGCTAAACGTATTTTATGACCATAATTAAGTACCAACTGAGCTAGCGCTGCCGTTTTGGTCTGAACTGCGATTTCGTTATCGTTTATTCTGTATTTTTGAGTTAGATTTGAGAAAGCGTATCCATCGGATCTGTTTCATTACTGTTCGAAGGACCATAAGTATGACTGACATTTAAAACAAAAATCTTTCGTATTGGACTTTGTGTTGAAACATTGCAAACAGTTGCAGTCATTTGATATGATTAAATTATCGGAAACACTTAATAATCAATCCAACTCGATAAACCAATAAACATTTTGCATTCATCATTTCACCTTAAAGAAATTATAACTGCACCGATAGATTGGTTTTTAAATGTTCCACAAAAAAAAAAAATCTTTAAGAACTTATTTTGCAAATTTATGCTTTAATGGAAAACGAATTACATGACAAATGATTACAAAGAGACTGAAAGCCATATGTTGCCAAAATGAGTAACGAAAAAAATGCTTTTAATGTAGTCTTGTACCGTTATCGTTGCCTTGGAGGCCTAACATTATTGGTATTTTACACAGATATGATACGAGCATCAACAAAACAAGGAGCACAAAAGAGATCATAAATGCTGTTTTTCATCTCAGAGAATGAGAATGCACGAAATAATGGTGGTCCAACCAAAACAGAATATGTTAATTGTAAATAAAACAAAAAGTTTTCAGAGAATTATCTTAATATTCTTTATTATGATAATTTTGTATGAAACAGAATATCGGCCAAATGCTCGCCACGTCTTCGGTGGCACACCTCTATCCATCGGTCAATATTTTCATTAACTCTGAGATATAATTAAGGTACAATGTCGTTAATGTGCCGAATTATCTCATCCTTTAGCTTTTGAATTGTTCTTGGCTTATTGACGTACACTTTTTATTTTAAATATCTCCAAAGAAAGAAGTCCAACGGTGTCAAATCACGTAATGGTGGCGGCTAATTAACATCGAAACGACATGAGACAACACGGCCATTAAATTTCTCGCACAAATAAGCTATTGTTGGCTGTGTGGTAGGTTCATGTCCTCAATTTCTGGCCACAAGAAGTTCGTTTTCATCTTGCGATAGCGAACACCATTCACGGTAACTGCTTGGCCGACCTCATTTTCGAAGAAGTACGGCCCGATGACGCCGCCAGCCCATAAACGGCACCAAAACATGCACAGGTGTTTTCACATTTCCTACAGACCCGGTTTGCTGAAATTTGCTCACAATTCTCGAAGTGCACGAAATGCATTTTGATTTGAAAGCGCTGCTCAATTGTGTACCTTTCCATGGTTGAATTTGTCGATGACTGAAACAAAGAAATGTCAAATTATGTTGGGCAAAAAACTTGACGTTAAGGTGTGACTCACAATTAACATCGTGTGTTATGGTTGGACCACCCTTTATTTTTGTAAGTCAGAGACAGCTAATTAGTTATACGGTTACGGAAAAATATCCTATTTGATCATTTCTAAATATTTTTTGACAACTTTAGCAACATGTGGCCGAGCTTTTTCATGCAAAAGATGAATAACTTTATGTCTGTTTTTATATTCTCGTAATACCCTTAATGGAATCATCAGATTTTAGCAGCTTGTAGTACACAATGTAATTGGTGGGATTAAGGGGCTTTTCTCTACATGACTTGTCAGTTGCATCATTGACTCGGTAAACTTTCACGAGCATACGATGAGTTTCAGCTGTACTTTTTTCAAAATTTTTAATATTTAGCACTCTAAGCTGAAGTAACCAAAGTAACTGAAGTTCACTACACAATCGTGAAAACATTGAGAAAATGAGAAAGTTTTCCTTTCTTGTTTTAATGTAATAAACAATAAAGTGATGTGTCGGTCTTACTCTGTAAGACGAAAATAATCAGGATTGTTAAGCACGTGCTCTTTGTAATGACTTCTGCTTTAAATGTAGTTTGAAAGCAGTAAACTCCAATTCAATCATGACCGATTTGAAGGATCATCAACAGGGTTATAACACTACAGCTAACATATATATTTTTAACTGCACAACTGTACTCAGTTCAAACACCCTTATCGGGAATAAATGACGAACAAAATTTTCACGTGAATTTTTTCTTTCAATGAAAAAAAATTTAATGAAAAATTCTACAAAATAGTACACAAAGGCTTAAAATACTCGGTCAGTATTTGGTGAAAAAGGGCGGGAAGAGCAGGAATGCATATCATGTTGTATAAACAGTACCAAGTAAAATTTGAGTTTCTTTTCCTATTTTGTAAAATTACAAAAAGTACTTGGCTAAAAAGTGATTTAATTGTTTTGCAAAAAAAAACTGACAGCTAACAGTTTACCTGAAAAAAATTATAAAAATAAGTCCAAATAAAAAAAAAGGAATTAAAACAAACTCAAGAGAAAAACAACCGAAATAAAACAAAATTGAAATCATATTTATTGTAAAAGAAAATTAAGTCCTTAATTTATTTATTATACTCGTACATAGCTGGTGTTTTAACAAATACTTATAGCAGATTAATCAGTTAATAGTGAAAAATACAAAAAAAAAAAAAAAAAATACTATAGAACCTGGTTGATTACAGCATAAAAATTTTTGTACAAAATAAATTGATTGAAGAAAAAAATTGCACCTTTTTGTTGGGATGTGTGTGATGGATGTATACGGAGATAAATTCTAAATCTAATATTGCATATGGATTGGTTGCCTTAGGTAGTTTAGATTATTAGTAATATATATTAATTAATGACTTACAATTTTAGAATAACTAGTGAATATGTATAATTTAGAAAATAGTTTGTTTTTAATGTCTCTAAGCATTAGTTATGCTTTTGTTAGATATTTTTTAATAATATTTTTTTTTTTTTTTTTTTGGAAAATTAATAAATCAAATAAAAAAGGAAAAAGAAAACAAAAATGTCCAAATGATTTCAAGCAGTAGTATGGTTAAACAAATTTTAATTTTAAGCCACAATTAAAAAAGAGGCTTGAAATCATTTGAAGTTTTTATATATTTAGAACAGTAAGTGTAAGTATTTATATATTATATATAAAATCAAAAATTGATAATTTCGTTGTTCTAAAATAGTATTTTAATTAAATACATATGTATGGATGTGTGTGTATATTTTTTTGTATATTTTTTATATTTTCAACAGTAGCGACGATGTTGAGAATTTTAATTATTTTTTTTACATTTTTTTTCTTTTTTTTGTAAAGCCATCACTACTGTTGTTGTTGTTGTTTTTGGATATTTTCCTTAATGAAACTATTGTTATTATTATTATTTATATTATAATTATTATTGCTACAATTAGAATTATTAGTCGCATTAGAATTACTCGTTGAATTGCTTATATTTTGTGCTTGCTCCTGCAATTGCTGTTGTTGTTGTTGTTGTTGTTGTGGTGGTGGTGGTTGATATACTACTATATTACCATCAGCTATATTACCAATTAAATTTGTATTCGTATTAATATTTGCATTCATATTTGCATTTATTTGTTGTTGTGTTTTCCTTTTCGATTGCGGATGATGATGATGTACAATTTCCTGACGTTCATACTCATTGAAATAATTCTCAACAACAATACCGTTTTGTTCATATTCTTCAGGTATTGTAGTAGAATTTTTATTGCTATTGTTGCTTTTTTGTAATCTTGGCACTACATCAGGTGGTGATGTACAGCGTGGATATGTTGTGGGCAGGGTGTTGCTGCTGTTGCTATTTAACGTTGAACGTCTTAAGCGATTATAATGATTTTGATTGAAATGATATGGCTGCTGCTGTTGTTGCTGCTGGTGTTGTAGTAGTAGTAATTGTTGTTGCTGCTGTTGTTGTAACTGTAGCTGTTGTTGTTGGTGTTGTTGTAATTGATGTCGATTGATATTTAAAGAATACGACGCCTCGCTGACAGTATTATTTGTAGCAACGTTAGGCGTCGTAACGTATTGTCAGAATAACTCATCTAAATTTAATACAACATCGAAATATCAGGATAACATAACCCGCCCTCATAATGGCACTAAACCATTGCGTGTAGTTGGATTTCTAGCCATGTATATATCCATATCATGATCAGTCCAATTATCGGATGTATCGCAATAGTTGTTTAGAGTGTGTGTTGAACCAGCTGTAGAGTATCTGAAAACAAGATGAAACAAGACATAGGAAAAAATTAAAATATTGAAAAAGTATTGTTTTTCACTACGCTTTCGTGGGATAGAGTGTGTTTTTTTTTTTTAAGTTAGAGAACGCCAGTTTTGTAGCAACTTAAAGTAGTAGTAACCCACACTTAAATTTTGGTTGTCCTGTTTTATTTATTTATTTTTGTCAAACTCTAAGCATCGTTTGTAAGCCTTGTCGTAAGCACAAGTTAGGTCTATATATACATATTATGGAGAGTTAGGCTAGGATAAGCTTGTTTTTAGTCATAGCTTAAAATGAACTTCCGGCCCATGTTTTAATTATTCCTTTTTGTTTGTCCACGTATACATACGTCATAGTTTTATAATAGATACGATTTTTGTGAAGTCTTTGGCGAAGACAAATCATACGTTTCGATACTGAGGCAGTCTATTTTCGACCCATTCCAACTCTAGAAATATTTAAATTTTGATTGCTTTAAGATTTGAGAGCCCCTTAGACTTTATAAGAGACGAGCATGATGAATGGTTACAATAAGATTTAAAATATTTTGATTGTCTTTTTGGGAGCAGCATATGCTAGGCAACTAGTGTTGCAGTGCCATAGGGGAAACGAATAAAACTCTTAATTTTCAGACTTTTACTCGAAAACTTATGCTTTGTTGTACTTTTACTTTTTTTTTTTGTTTCACGTCCTAGATTTTTTTACTATTTTTCCCAAAGTTAGACAGCCTAAATAAATAGCAAAATATATGTTACGAATTGTAAACAAGAGCCTTGTAAACTATTGTTATTAATCTACATACATAATAGTACGTTGTGGACCATAAGCTTTCCAGATGACACAAGTGTCGTAAACTACATTGTTCTCAGTAAAGCTTTTAAGAAATTTTTGAATTTTTCATTGACCTAATTTGTCATATAGTACATTTTCTTTAACAATGTGCTTAAACTTGTCTTCTATTAAATTATATTGACGACAAGATTAACGACATTGTCTTACATATTGTCCTCGTATAAACTGTGTGTATCAACAGTCGTAGTCTAATATGATGTATCGACTTGTGTATGGTTAAAATCGGCTAATTTTTTGCTTCATTCTTAAAAATATCTTCTATCAAATTATGTTGATAACAAGATAACGAAATTGCAATTACAAAAGCAAAATAATTTTCATCGAATTAAACACAATTTTTATATTAAACTCTATGACTTGCTGGCAGCGTTGCCAAGTATGCAATTTTATCTGTATTTTACAAGCATTAAGCAGTTTTTAACATTTTAGTTGTTTTACTTTTAATTTTGTTATTTTAATTACAATTTCTGAAGTAAGAATTGTACCTCATTTGCCGTGTTGATATTTACTCGTAGCTTTTTTTAATCCGACAATGCAATTATCCCACTGACCATAAAGAAAGAAAGAAAGTGTATCACACAGTGTGTGGTGCTCACATTTAGGTGTAAGAAAGTTGTGTTTTAGAAACACGTACTATGTAAGTATGTACGTATGAGTGATATATCTACTTCACTAGTAAAATATTGAATACTAATAAAAATTTTAGCTGTAAATGTAATTTTATTGTAGAATATCGTTTTTTTTTAGCTTATACAACAAACTATACCGTCTTTGAGTTACATGAATATATTTTGTGCAACCTCTTCACTTTCAAAATAACGGTATATTTCGTAAACAAGAGCTAACATAAAAAAGGGGTTAGCTCCACTGGATTCAGCGTACTTGAGTTCGGTTTACCCGCCAGGTTCCAAGCTTGTCGGAAAAAATTGTCATTTATGTATATCACATTTAATTTGTTGTTTTATGCTTGAATAGAAAATGCATTATGAAATAAACTATCCGGAATGTTATGTAAATCGAATGAAATTTCAAATTGCTTTTTCTTTTTCTTATTCAAATAACTCCTTTGATTATCAAATGTTTAAAATAACTGGCGTATGTGTATTTTATTTACCTTTTTTAAGTACATATGTGTAGTTTTTTCACTTGAAAATCGGTTTTTTTCTTCTAAATTTTCAGTTTTTCTAAACAAATTTTTGGCAACACTGCTTGTTGTATAAAACACTGTCTGAGAATTCAAGTTCGATATCCACTCTATAGAATAATATGCAGCTATTATATAGCTTAACCGTTATTTGTACACTTGCCGGAGGTAAGAGTACAAACATTCGTCTTACAAATACCTCTTGAATCTGGCAGTGAGTAGAGGTTTATTACGAACGTCGTGTCTTAGGAAGTCATATTTAAACGATTTTAATTTCACTTCATTTTCATAATAATTTTAATTTTCTTTCTTTTTAAACGAAAGTATTAAATTTGTCCAACATTCGCTTCTTTTCTACTATCACATATGTGAATGCAATTGAGTGCGTGTAGGGTTTTCTCTAGTTGTGTGGCAGAAGTTGTAGTGATGAAATGTAGCAAAATGTGTCTCTTTTGCAATTAGTGTGTCTTTTTTAATAAATAATGAGAAATTTGTGTTACGAAACGAGTTTCTGAAAAAGAAACGAATGTGTGCGCAATAATATTTTCATTTTTATTCCGTTCTTTTTTGTTTTCTGTCGTGTGTCCTATAAAACCAAAGAACCTTGTTGTTAGAGACGTTAATTAAAGCCATCTTATCCCAAAAGAATATCTTAAATGACACGCATATGAACATGTTGTTTACTTATATACATATACAAAGTTTTTAGAAACATGTAGGAGGTAGGGTGTATTGTTGCATGTTGCAAAACCATTTCAAATGACATTGCCACCAAAGTGTAATTAAAAAAAAAAAAACAAAAAAAAACATAATATGTGTGTTAGTAAAAACAAGTGAAATTCTATGTTACAAAAAAAGAAGAGAAAAATAAAACAGATCTAAAGAATATTTCTGTTTAAAGATATTTTGTATGTTATTGCCAGTTGAGGGATTGCGGTTTTTAAGTAAGCTTAGCTGTTAGTGAGCTGTGAATTGAAATTTGAAGAGTTTGTCAGCCTACTTACCGACTTCCAGGTCGATGATTATGCATGTGTGTGGCATTCAATTGATCGCGTGATCTAGAACGTGGTCTTGAGCGGCGTGTACTAGACGCTACACTCTGTGGTCCGCCGCCGCCGCCATGTATTGAACCTGCATATGAGGCACGTGACATCCTTTCCGAAGCAGCTGCCAATGATTGTCGTGATTGTCGTAATTCTGGTCGCGAATTTACTAAATTCGATGGAAATGCCGTGCCCAAATAGCCGCGATGTGAATTATTTGAAAAGCTATGCTGTGATTGACCATCAGCAATGGATCTGTTATTGTAGTGTGTATGTCAGTGTTAACGTTTTTAATGTTGTTTTGAGATGGTAGTACATTGGTGTGAGAGGGAGTTTGGTGAGGAAGCAAAATGAAAATATTGTTTTGATTAAAACACAAAAAACATAAATTTTGAAACACAAATTAAAAAAAAATATATAAGTATATATTTAAAACAAAATAAAATTAACAATAATTATATGCTATATGGTATACATATGAAGTGTGGCATGTTGTATGTCCATTATGTTGTGGTTTCTGTACGTAATTTCTTACGATTTTTTTCATACCAGTTTCTTAACGTTTTATATTTTATATCTATTTTTTATATTCATTTTTTATACAAATATTTTACTCACCTTGGTTTCGCTAATTTGCCTGGCATACCAGAGAAATGACTGCGCATATCATCCTGATTATCCATTGGATAGATACGAGGACGTGGTATCGAACGACCACTATATGCAGATACTTGATCCCATTCCTAAAAAACAACAATAAAAACATTAAAACTTATAAAAACAAAATGAAAACAATTAAATTGAATTTTTGAATCAAAGAAACATTAGATAAGGAAATTGGTTACTAAGGCGTAAACGAACAAATATTTCTGTTTCTATTTTGCACAAGTCTTATCTGCTGCTTGTTGCTTTCGCAAAACGGTGCCTCATTATAATGCCAATTATGATTTTTAGCCTTTTTCTTTTCATTTCATAATGAATCATAAGTTTTACTGCCTTTGATGTGTTTAAAAGCACGGCGTTCTCAACGACGGCTACTTATGCAGTGCATTACTAATGTCTCCGGAGGGTCTACTATCGGAGACATAATAATAATAACACATGGTCTGAAAAGTCCCGCGCCTAAAAAGAGAACACTTTTTATTGTTGTTCAAATCTTTATTCATTAACGTAATCTCCATCAAGAGCAATGCAATTATTCCAGCATCACACTAACATTTCAATACCACTTTTGTGGAGCGATTTATTTTTTGCCTCAAAATAGGCCCCAGTTTCAGCGATAACCTCTTCATTCGTGCGAAATTTCTTCTGGCGAGCATTTTTTGAAGTCTGAAACAGCTAATAGTCGCTAGGAGCCAAATCTGGCGATTACGGTGGATGTGAGAGCAATTCCAAGGTCAATTCATGTAGTTTTGCCATTGCTGATTGACTTGTTTTTGGACAACAGTGAGCAAATGTGGCACCCACTTTGAACAGAGTTTTCTCATGCAATATAATGCCAACATGTTCTTTTGATATCTGTACGATGTTAGCTAACTCACGCAATTTCACTTTTCGATCATTCAAAACGATTTTGTGATGTTTTCTGGTGTTACCGCCTCATTTGGACAGCCACTGCGTTCTGCATAATCGGTCACTGTGCAACCACGTTTGAAGTCAGCAAACAAGTGTTTTATTTTTGTGTGTGATGGAGCAGTGTCCACATTAAAAAGCAGATTAGAATTAAAGCACGAAATTGTTTTTAATCCATTTTTCTGAAAATAACAAAAGCAGCGTCACTCTTAGCACAATAACTCACAAACTTGAAGGTTAGCACTAACTGAAAATAAGGTGAATACAATAAAACTATCGCCATCTATGTGTTAGGCCCGGGTCTTTTCAGCCTGTTTTTCCTACAAGGAGTATAGGGCCTCGTAAATATCTTGAACAACTCACTTCAGTCCATTTTTCCGATGCTCTTTACTTCGGCATCAATCTGTCTTCTCCATATGTGAGCAGGACGGTCCCTTCTTCTGTTCCCTTGTGGGTTCCAGTCTATGGCAATTCTGGTGATATCGTTTGGTTATGTTCGATGCAGCGCCATTTACGCCTCCTTATTTCATTCGAAAGGGGCTATTCACCTACCCTTCGCCGAGCATCTAGTTGGAAATAGTCCTCGGCCAGAATATGCGCAGACAATGGTTCGCGAATACTTGCATCTTTCCCATGTCCCGTATCGCAGCGTTCCAAACTTCGCAATGATACAGAAGGATGGATTTTGTATTCGCACTAAAGATTGAAATTTTCGTACCCAGAGATAAGAAGGACGAGCTCCAGATGGATCTGAGACGACCAAACGTCTGGCAGACTCTCTATAATCGATTATCTATATCCTCACCCGACTCTCCGTTTGTGGTTATGATGCTCCCAAGTTAACAAAATTGATCGTGGAAATTGAAATCGATCCTAGGACGTAACATTGATACGGAGAGTTTTTGTTATTGCCACATTAATCTTTAGACCAGCTGCTACCGCCGCCTGCGTTAAACTCCATAGATTCAATGTAATTATCTTTGAAACTGTGAGCCAAAGACAAATATCTTCAGCGTTTAAGCGGCTTTGAAAACCCATGTTATCCCCCTGCCGTTACGAAAAGCTTTTTCAAGGATCGTGACCAAGACTATATTAAATAGCAGTGGGGACAGGACACAACCTTGCCGAGCACCAGTCCAATTTGCGATGTTTAATTCTGAAGGTTCCATTTCGATATAAACCCTATAAGTTTAAGAGGGATTTTCCTGCATGACAGAGAGCTCCGAATCACATCGTGGTTTAATATGTCGACAGCCTTCTCGAAGTCTATGAAACAGAGATACGATGACACATATGCTGAATATGTGATCAATTGTAGATCAATTGTGGAGACATACATATGAGCTGCTATTTGTCTGGGTTAAGAACAGATTCAGGCATGGAGCTGCTCTTCTCATAAGCCAAATAAGCCAAAAATAAACAAAGAGAAGTAAAGAGAAAACAAATGGAAATATACAGTGCAAAGTGGCCTGAGTGAAAGACTTTAAAATTACTACCACAATTGTAAAGACCATTAATATTAATTTGCCGAACGCTGGTTCAGAACAACTTTACTGCTCAAGAGTTGAGTACTATCCGGTATACTATTGGCAGTAATTCTTGCAATACAACTTCATAGCGCAAATAAAATCTAGAGATTTAGACCAAATTCATAGCCAGTTTCGGCATTTCTCGCTGAGCTGTACCCAATCACCGGATTTTGTGGTATTAAAATTAAGCCTGGTCAGATTTTAAAAGTTTTTTTACTCGAGCTTCTGATTAAATTCTGGTGGCGGCATGGTGTGGTGATTAGGGTGCACGCATAACAACAGAAATGGCCTAGATTCTAGCCCTAGCAGAGGGGTTTCGAGTGCTTAATTAAGCGGCTTAAAATTCCCTCCAGACAAGTAAATCTAAAAATAAAGAAGATGCTCCCTAACCTTCTATTTTATCCCTGGCGATGATAACAAATAGCAGACGAATGATCAGGAAAAAATGCCACCTACCGGGAAAAAATTATAATGCTAAAGTAAAGATCACCACCAATTAGCAAAGATATTCACCGCTACACAATCATATGAAGGGGCTACGGTGGATTTATCATCTACTTAGTTTGAAAGATCAAATTGACTAATGAAATTGAAGCATATTAATGAGAGCTTTATGAAAAGCCAAATTGCTCCCTAAAGGAGCGACAGAGAAAAAAAATAGAGCAGTTCCATATTGAAACCTTTAATCTTTATTGTTTTGGAAAATTATATTCTGAGTTTTTTTTTTTTAATTCTTCATCGCTCTTTAGTTGCTTATTTTTTAATTTAATTTTAATGGAATAAGACTGGTTAAAAGTAATCGTTTAACTAATGGCTTAAGGTAAAGCGAAATGCAAATAAAATATATTGGCTTAATAATGTTTTTAGCCTTGGATGTTGAGTTGTAGAGTAGCGCATAGCCACTCTTAAAATTGTTTTTTTTTTTGTTTGTTTCCTTTTACGTTTCTTTTGTTTTTAATTTTCATTTTTCGGTAAAATAATAAAATCCAACAGTGTGTGTAGATGCATTTTAATGATTGGATGGTTGGTTGGTTGTTTAAATGGCTGGGACTATAAAGGAAGCCCCAAAACACTGTTTCTTAGTTAAGGCGTTTCTATACTGTAATTAACATTATTTCACGTAAATTCTTCAACACAACACAGTGATTCTTTTTTAAGTAAATGATTTTTGCTTGTTCAGTATAAAACAGGGGAAGAATGGAATTATAGTCGTATTGTGTTCAATATTTCTTTTTAAGCGAAGACTGTCGGCCAGCAGCAAAACGTTTGCAACTATTACCAGCTCTATGCTGAACTATATGATGTTTTTTTTTTTTTTTGAAATAAATGGTAATTTTTTTTCTTTATTTAAGATTCTTTATGTATCACTTTTGGTTTTCTTTTAATCTCATAAAAATTGGCTTAAAATGAGTGCTTGGCTGTTTGGCTATATGTGTGGTTTACTTTTTTTGTCTTCTTCTTAGTCTTCTTTATATATTCAGGCACATAAATCTTAAGGTTTTCTTCTGTAGCAGCAGTTTTTTTTATAGTTTGTTTTTTCTTCTCATCTCTACATACATACGTTAATACATTTTTGTTTTTATGTTACAATTTATTTTGTTTTTCGCTTACCTTGTGATTATTAAATGCCGAAAGCGTTGCTATTGAGCCAAGTGGTCCTGGCGAACCGGCAGGACCGCAACAATTTACGGGCAAACCTCCAATTGGCAGTGGACTCTTTTGTTGGCTTGTTTGTAGTTTACGAGAACGTCTATTACATGTAACGAAATGAGAAGGCGGGGGTAAAAATCAAAAATTATTTGAAAAATATATACGAAAATATGTTCAATCGATAATAAATGTAAAAAAAAATAGAACATTTTATAGCAAATCCTGTTGTAAACGTTGGTAGTCAAGTTAGTCTTTTTATATTTCTGTTATCTGTGTATGTTAAATTATTATACATACTCGTATATATACAGTTTAGGGCCATAATTAAGGTTATAGACGCCAATAAATCAACATTAAATCATGTTTTATCTTCATTTTTTTGTATGTTCTTTTATTACAATTTCTATTTATTATTTGTTTGCCGGTTGGTTGTTTGATTTCGTATTAATTGCTTGGTTGCTGCTACAAAGAAATAAAATCTATGATTTGATCTATAAATAATAGAGCAGTGTTTGATTTTAAATCATAAATACATTCATGCCTCTATACTTGCTTTGATTTGTCTACTATTTTTGATAGAAAATAAACGCCTTTCTTTGAAATATGATTCAATGGTTTAAGGCAACCGGGCTTTAAAATGGTTATGGAAAGCAATTAATAGTTCTTATCAAAATTATAGCCGGAGATATATTACAATAAATTACACTTTCTTTCAATTCTTATTAAAACTTATGTCGTAGTAAGAGTATTGGGATTTTATATATAAAAATGAATGTGTGTTTGTATGTTTGTTTGTTGGTTTGTTTGTTTGTTGGTTTGCTTGTTTGTGCCTTATGGGCAGTTAAACGGCTGAATCGGTTTTCTTCCAATTTTTACAGTATCTCTCTGTATGTCTGGAAGGAACTATAGGCTATATAAACTTCAAAAATTCTAACTTGTCGATGCCACGCCCATACAAATTAAATATTTATTTTTCCATATTTTCAAAATGGTAATAAAAAGATTCTGTAAATTTTGTCCAAATAGATTCTTAGTCAAGGCAAATTATTAGTCAAAAAGTGGGCGTTGTACCTCCCCTACAAAGCAAATATTGATTTTACTATATCTTGAGAACGGTTAAATCTAAAGTTTCTGAATTTGGTCTGATTGACTTCATAGTCAATACAAATCACCAGTCAAAACGTGGGCGGAATTGGACAAGTGGGCTTGGTACCTCACATACAAACTAAATATTGATTTCTGTATATATTGCGAAATATTAAAGCAAAAGCTTCTAAATTTGGTTTAAATGATCATAATCAATTCAAATCATCAGGAAAAAAGTGGGCGGAATTAAATAAATTGGCGTGGTATCTCCCATACAAACTAAATATTGACTTCAGTATATCTAGAGAAGGATTAAACCGTAAGCTTCTGAATTTGGTCTGAATAACTTCATACAAATTATCAGGTAAAACATGCGCGGAATTGGGCAAGTGGGCGTGGTACCTTCCATATAAAGTAAATATTAAATTTTGTATATCCTGAGTAATAGTAAAAAATTCTAAATTAAGATCAAACAGCGTCGTGAACAATACAGTCAGTAATTGGGCGAGATATATTTGCTTATGTATATGTGGAAAATGACAACCATTAAAGCTTCATTATCTATTCACATCAGCCAAAAAGCGGGAATTGTAGAAATCACACTGAATAACAGCTATCTACATACATACATATACACTACATTCGTATAATATTGTATATAAAAATGAACGTGTGTTTGATTGAAAACTGTATGCAGCTAAAAAGCTGAACTTTCTGTTTTTTTAGAAGGAACAAATGATTGGAGTTTAACTGGAAGGGTAAAGAATGTATCTGAGTCACATTTAAGATAATAATTAATAGGAGGTAGCGAAGCACACCGAGTTTTATGGAATAACAAGTTAGTTTTGACATTTTACATATTGATTGTTGCAAATGTATATTCGCTTATTTCAGACTAAAACAATTCATTTTCTTTTGCCTGAATACGTAAACAAGCAAAATTCCCGCCTTCAAGTTTCCGAAATCCTAAGAGGAATTATTGAGAAGTCTTTGTATTCGAATCGTGTCCTTGTGGTTAGGAGGCGAGGTTGGGTAATTTTTTTTTTTAATTTTACTAGGAGTTGGGCTACAGTGAATGGATTATCGAATTTAAAGATTTTCACAACTAAATTTTTTCCCCCGATCGCATAATTTAAAAAAATGCAGCGGTTAACCCCTTAAAACCCAGTATTGCATTTTCGTAAGTTTTCACGCTTACGCCATTTAACTTGTGTTGTATTTTTGGGGCATCTCGGCCCCTTCCGAGTCGATTTCTTTTTCATACAAATCTTAATTATTTATGTTCAGCAGTATTATCTGAGTCTTAATGTGTTAATTGGCTTCAATACAACACCACCGGATTAAATTTTCTGGAGCTGTGTTAAATATAGAGCATATACGGAGTCATTTGAATCGAATACAGATTTAGATTTTTGAGGTGATTATCGAAACAATACCCGCCATTTTATGTATATTTGTTTAAAAATTTTGATAAAATAATGGACATCCATGTCAGACAGCAGCAATGAATACTGAAAATATGACAATACTTGAATTATGACTCATAATTTGTTATACGCATACTCATTCACACTCATTGCAATAGCTACTCATAGGCATTCATACTCTATAGCTTTAAGTACTTATCATACTCATACTTATCATTATTTATGACACTATTGATTCATACTCATATGCACTCATTGTGCGTAGACGATGCCAAATGATTATGATTCGAATATAAACACTGAAAACTCATTATAAAGTTGCGTGTTTGTGTATTTTCTTTCTCTTTTAAAGAGTCAATATTTATATTCATGAATACTCATGAGTACTCATGAATCATGTGAAACATTTATGAGTATTTTCTGAGAAATGAGTATGAGTACGACGTTTAATTCATACTCATTGCTACTTTTATTTATAAATCAACGTTGTTGTGAGTATGAACTAGTACGAGTAGTTGAACTTGAATGATGCGTACTCACTTATATTTATAAATTCATGAGTAAGTATGAGTAGCAAAAAACGATTCATTGCTGATCTCTGATCCATATTCATACATGGGCCATTATGGGCTTTCCAATACAATAAACATTTCAAAAAGCCTGTACTTTATATTACGAGTAAATAAATATTCCTTTAAACATATGCTTTGTAGAGTTATATTCACTAAATAGCTGTTAATGTCTTAATACTCTTTTTCCTATGCTATTATATTACAAAATTGCTGACTAAATAAATCAAACGTTTACTCTTCTCACTTAAGCTGAAATAACGCCATAAACACTTCCTTCAGCGCCTATCTTTTCCGCACTTTTTATTTTGATGTCATTTTTTTTCCAATTTTCACAATCCTGAACAAAAGAAGCCCTACAAAGTTCTTTATCGTGCAATGTTATCGTTGAGACGACTACTTTGCTGTATTTGGTTTTGGTGTTGCAATTCAAACATAAATAAATTGCTTACGTCCAGCTTAGATTTTTTTATTTTTATCTTCTTTTTTTTCGATTTCTCAGTTTGTACTCACCTGCTTGCAGCTATAAAAACAATCACAGCTACAATAATAGTGCCACAAATAGCCGCACTTGCTGCAATCGTTATCTTATCCATATTTGATGTTTGCGAAGCTACAGTGCGCACTTCACGGCATTGTTGATACGGTACTGTTTCTGGTGTTACTTGCAATTCCTCCAATGATATGACACACACGATAATGCACTCTTGAGCTGGTACGTTTTTAATTTTGAATTCACGTTCGCTAGCCTCTAAGGGGGGTCCCTGCTTAAAGGATTTCTCACCGAATAGACGATAGACAACACGAAAACCTAAAATGTTGGCCGTATCGGAATCCCATTGTATAATGACCGAACTGTCTTGACGGAAAGCATTCTTTACTTGCACCTCATTGGAATCATCGATGCGTGTACCACGTTGTGGTGGAAAGCCCAATACCAAGGGCGGACGTTGTTGTTTATGTGGTGTACCACTGACGGATGTTGCACCAGCGCCACTATTGCCGGATGAATTTTGGCGCCAAGATGGTATAGGTTTGTTATTAACTGCATTTGGATTTGTTATTGTTGTTGGTGAAGCAGAACCAATGCCGGATGTTGATTGTATTGTTGGTTGTATGGGCAATTGTGAAGAGTTACTGCTGCTAGTTGCTGCCGATGAACCAGCAGATGATGAGGAGGGGGAGGGAGCAGCTGGAGTTTGTGTGGTTGGTGCTTTAGTCTGTAATCAAATCAAAGAAAAACGTTTAAAATAAAAAGTATATCAGGTTTTACTGCCAATGTTTAACATTGCACAGTGTAAATCAGTAAAGTAAGTGACATACAAATAGAGACCTTTTACTCTACTTACCGTAGTTGTAGTTGTTGTGGTTGTAGTAGTAGTTCTGATTGTAGTGGGTGTTGTAGCCAAAGTAGTTGTAGTTGTTGTTGGAGTAGTTGATGGTGTCTTTGTGGTTGTTGTAGTTGACAATACTGCGGCAACATTATTGGAAGCACTGGCTTGTGTTTGATTACTAAGAGAAGAAGAAGGCACTATACTGGGTGCAATGGTTGGTTTTTGAACTGGCTGTAAAGCATCGATAACACCAATAGGGCCATTATTTAGTTCAGCCTCACTGTCCTGGCATGTCAACTCATCCGGTTGTATGGAATAAAAACCACGATCACGAAAACGATTGGGACTACCACAAAATTGTGGATTACGCTCGCGAGAGGTCACCTGTAAAGAATATTTGTGTTTCTTATTTTCTAACATTTAGTGTTTACTTAGAACCAACCTGCAAATCTCCATTACGTATCCATTCCGCCACCCAACGTAACTTGCAATCACAGTGTAAGAAACGGCCACCCAGCGAAAGGCCTCTTAGAGTGGCATTCAAGTGTGTAAAGGCTTTTTCAGGTACTGTAGGCAATGGATTACCATCCAATGCCAATAAGGTTATGCTAGGATTACCACGAAAAGCTGATTCTGGCAGAGTGGTCAATAAATTAAAGCCAATATCCAAGACCCTTAACTCTTTCAAAGCGTGTATAGCTCCTACAGGGAATTCAGCCAGCAGATTGTTTAATAAGCTTAACGAACTTAAGGTTTTGCGTACGCCCACAAACGATGATTCACCCAAACTCTGTATTAAATTACGCTCTAAATTCAAAGCGGTCAATGAATCCAAACCTTCAAAAGTATGTATGCCCCCATGGCCTGGCAATTCTTTGATGCCATTCAACGATAAATCCAAGAAAGCCAAACTCTTAAGACCTCTTATGCACTCCGGTACACGTCTTTGACGAGTACCCTTCAGATTCAAATTTTTAAGGCTATGCTCTAAGCCACGAAAAGCTCCGGCTGACAGGGTTACATTGTTGTCATTTAATTTCAAAGTCGACAATTTATTTAAACTTTTAAAAGCCTCATCGGGTATGGTGGTTATGCGATTCTTGGACAAGTCCAATAAATTTAGAATGTTTAACAACCGTAAGGCACCAATGGGTACCTGGTCCAATAAATTGTCTTGTAAATTAAGATTTTTCAATTGCAACTCTTGACCCTTAAAGGCATCATCACTTATCTGGGCTATCTTACAACTGGATAGTTGGACATTGTGTAAGCTAAGATTAATAAAAATGTCATCGGGCAAATGGCCCACGGTGGAATTGTTGACATATAACAAATCAATGGGTTTCTGTTTGGCATATTTATTTAAGGCCTCTAATAGAGTGGGAAAGTGTACCTAAAGAAGTGGGCATAAGTTTAGCAGTTTAGTTTTAGAAATGGTCTGGCTCACTTACCTGGTCACATTGCACCGATAGCTCTCTACCTAAATTATACGAACATATACAAGATGTTTGTAAATCGGGTATATCCCTTTGCCAGGGGCATTGTGCCTTTACTTGTGTAGTGGCTATGCAACTTACAAATATTGTCATTAACCACCACAGTCGCCGTCCGTTTGTTAAGGACATTGGTGGTAGCGATGGTGGTGGTGGTGGTAACGTTCTTTTTCTCTTTATCGTGCTGCGTTGCATTTTAAAATTTGTTGTGTATTGCTGGTGCTGCTGCGGCTGTTGCTCCGTATTTGTAATATGCGTTGTCTTATGGTTTATTTTCATCTTTGTTGCGTGTGATGGTGGCTCGGTGTCTGTAATTAAAATAAAAAAACACAACGAAAAAATCAGTTTTAATCTTTTCATTGTTCATTTTCATTTCTTGGTGCTTAAATTAAAAAATGTGCTGAAAAAATTAAAGAGCAACTTATAAATAAAAATTTACATTGGGACACATTCTACGTGAGTTTCCTATACATATTTAAATATTTAAGTACAAGAATAGTTCAAAAGGTCACTTAAACCAGAGTGCATATTACGCTGAAAGTAGACAGTTATGTGTATTCTGATACCAATAACTAATCATTTGATTACCAATATCTTATCATGAAAGTGCTTCTCAAGTGCGTAGTTTGTTATAGTAATTGAAGTTTAAACGCTTTGACAGACGGCAAAGCAATATGCTCCTTATTATTAGTAAGCTGTAAAGAGTGCAGAGTAATGCGTTTTTGGGTATCACAGGTGTTTCCAGTATATGTCATAGTGCTGCCAATAACGTCATTTTGCACTTATCATCCATTGATCTTCATATTTTATCGTTTTCGCATCAGGCTGGAAGCACTGACCTTCTGAAGACAATCTCTCAGTAGCCATTGTGGCATTTTAGGAAATCTTACTCTGTCTCTGAGGTGACTGAGTAGAGTCTTAGCTATCCGCAGACTGGATTTTGCTAGGCACGTCTAAGTCTTCTTGTCTGGAAGGAAAAAATGAAGACGGATCCAAGATGGCAAATAAATTCTCCGATGTCAGAAGAAGATGAAACTCCTCAGTAAGGCATGTACCATTTTCTTGATGTGGCTCCCGGAACACTGTGACATTGCTGGTCTGATGAACTTACTAGGACGGCTTCGTAGGATGAGAAATCTGTCACCTTCTACTCTAACATCTGCTGACCTATGACTGTCGGCAAAGGTCACATCAGCAGTTTTTGCCGTAGGAGTGCACAGAATGGGTAGAGTTCCATCTCTTCATGTGACCTCGATATGACATTGGCAGGACACTTAATTTGAAGCTAGTGGCGATCTACACTGAAATAAGTTTGTCCTTTAATCTTCACTGGAGAAGTTGCATGGACGTGTCTGAAAAGTAGTCATTCACTTTCTCTGTGTGTGTTTGGTCTGGCGCCCCGAACGACAGAGCTTTGCCATTAAGGTTACTACTTATACGCCCTATATCGGCCTAACACCTTGCTGTGCAGCACCACTCACTACTATCCATAATCTAATTAAGGATTGGAAAATTGCCAGGTACTTGAAATACTGCAGTGCTTAAAAGCGACTCAGCTATTATAAGGCTACGATCAGTACGCAATGTGGGCGTCATTCTGAGGCTCTCAAATATGGCAGGTGGGACTTGAAACTTTTTAAGCAGTTTCTAACGGCCACTGTAGACTAAGAGCGCATCTGAATAGAACTGCGGTCACAAATGTAGTTGTTTGTAGACTGTGCTGTTAGGCATTAGAGACAGCGGAACACATATTGTATGAATGTGGGGTTCTTAATAGGAATGGTTTCAGATATTTAAAAAGAAAGACAGCAAATCTGCTGAACAAACTGTAGACTGGAAGGAGCACAATAAATCTTATGGGTCCGCAGGGTCTTGCAGTTGTGCCTAGTCGATATGATAATAATAATATTCCAGATATTAATATCTTCGAGGCTTAGCGCAGTGTGCAAGCCTGTTGCTTTTCACAATTTGGAATGGGTGTAATTCCTCTTCTTACTTCTTTTCTCTTTGGATCACCTGTAATCTTGATATGATTGCAAAGCGACACGCTGCTGATGAAAGCAGTTAATCATGTTTTCGGTTAACTGACAAGCTTACCTTACCTACTCGTACCACAATTTGGGCTTCACCCTAAATTTCTCAAGTATGGCAGGCCGGACTTGAAACTTCTAACAGAGTTTCTTACGAGTCGCTATAGACTAAGAGCGCATCTGAGGAGAATGGTGGTCACAAATGTGGATGTTTGTAAACTGTGCTCACAGGCATCAAAGACAGTGAAAGATATATTGTGTGAATATGGGGTTCTTGAGAGGTTTAGGTGAAAATGTTTAGTTGGACATAAGGGTCACTTGGTGATATATCCACCATTATGTTTTCAGATCTGCTGATGTTCATTAGGAAAGCAGCAAATCTGCTAAGCAAACTATTGCAATAGTGCTTGGTCGTTATGATGATAATAATGATTGTTTGGCTAAAAGCAAGCTCTACAAAAAGTATTCA
Source organism: Wohlfahrtia magnifica (assembly GCA_023159175.1). Lineage (NCBI taxonomy): Eukaryota > Metazoa > Arthropoda > Insecta > Diptera > Sarcophagidae > Wohlfahrtia > Wohlfahrtia magnifica. The sequence continues at coordinate 3,273,867 of JAKWBJ010000052.1, read as the reverse complement.
CCATTTGTATGTTAAATTTTTGAAATAAATTTTTCTCGATTGTAATTAAATTTTAATCAAGTGCATACATACGAGTATGAATTCGCTATTATTATGTACAGACTTTTTACCATTTTCGCCATTTTGGGAGCAATTTTAATTTAAGCTTTAAAAGAATTTCAAATAAGAAATGAAATGGTTTTGTATTAATTTTCTTTTTAATAAATAAATTAACACCGAATGCCATTTTTCTTGCATATGCTTCTGCACTGCTCATATGTTAAAGAACAAGAAAAAAAAAGAAGAAAGAAACTATTAAAAGAAATCTGCCATTTAGCATTTTAATTTTCTTTATCTTCTACCCATACTTTTCTCTGGAGATTTAATGTTTCTTTTTTTGCTATTTTTTTCCTTCTTGGATTATTGTTTTTCACCTGCTGCTACTGGCTATACACGTTACTGTTACGGCTGGTCTGTCTTTTATATTATAAATAAACTCATATATAGTATATATATGGAGATATTTGTTGTTGTTGTTGTTGTTTTCTTTTATTATATTTTATACATTTATCTTTTACACACAATTGCCCGGATGATAGTCAGTCTAACTGTCTATCTGTCTGTCTATCTGTCTATCTGTACCATTTGCGTTCATGAGTTTGAACATCATCCATCGTTGTTTGGTCTGTGTAACTCTGCTTGTTTTTCTTTGGCTTCAATATACTACATACCACACATACGTATGTACATAAATATAATTTCATTTTTCTTTACTGATTTTTCTCAATTTATAAGAAAGCAAAAAAAAAAAAATAAAATCTTAAATCACAGTAACATTAATTGTTTGTTGGCCATTATTTAGGTCAAGTTTCATTGTCAGTGGGTCGTTTAGCCGGCGGTCAGTTATTATGTTACACATTTACATTGTGTTTTGCAAATGTACGAGTGGTATATTCCAATTGTTAAAGTCATTATTTACATTCTATTTATAGTATAGTATCTATAGTGTATAGTATTTGTTTATTTATGGGTTGTGCCTAATGTTTATATGAAATCTGCCTTAATTAATGGCTTTAGTAGTCTAATGAAAATCATAAAATTTTTTTTAACGTTTAATATACTCTTTCTTCTTTAGTCAACACCTGCTTGTCACAGTCTTAGCTGACTGTGGGGTGTACAGTATTTAAGCTAATGTTTCTAAGACCTATTATTATAAGATTTAAACTAATTTTCTACAAAACCGATCGACTTGGATTATATTTTTGGTTTTTATTTTTACATACTTGTCTTGTAATCAAAGTATAGCTCAAAATTGTAAAAAATTTAAATTTTCGAGTGTATGGGGTTGTATCTCAGCTATACATCACGAATGTTGGCCATAAAATACTTAGTTGTCTTTGGTCGCAGCTTCTTGGCGGCCTACTGACATCACCATTTTGGCTAATTAAACGGCCATCAAACGTTTGACGCAATAAATCCTGTTGAAACCAAACATCGTTCATATCAATACCATGAAGAGCGGGCAAAAAAAAAAAACGGGTATTATAGTGCAATAGGTGTCTCCATTGACCGTAATGGTTGCGCTATCCTTATTTTCAAAGAATTATGGGTAAATGATGCCTCCGCTCCACAAGCCACGCCAAACAGTTATTCGTAATGGGTGCATTGGCTTCTGTAAGACCAAGTTTTGGTTTTCTGAGCCCCAAATACGGCCTTTTGCTTGTGAAAATGAGCTTCATCACAAAAGATAATTTTTGCAATTTTTTTTTTGATTTTTTACAATTTCCGATCAATTGTATTGCCATAAGTATTGCAAGACTCCAAATAACCTTTGATTCAAATTTAAGGCCATAGATGGCCCACCCGATTTTTGGCTAATGTGGATAGATAACGAAACTATAATAGTTTCGTTCTCCATATACATATACAAAATCCCATATTTAGTATGTATGAAATGTGCCACACCCACTTATCCAATTTCGCTCAGTTACTGACTGATAATGTGTATTGTTCACAACGTTATTTGAACCTAATTTAGAAACATCTACTATTGCCATCCTCAAGATATAGAAAAATTAATATTTAGTTTGCATGGGAGCAACCACGCCCAATTGTTGAATTCCGCCTACTTTTTGACTGGCGATTTGTATTGACAATAAAGTTATTTAGACCAAATTCTGATACTTTAGCTTTAACCGTTCTCAAGATATAATGAAATTAATATTTAGTTTGTATGGTAAGTACCAGGCCCACTTGTCCAATTTCGACTACTTTTCGCCTGACGATTTGTATTGACTACGGAGGCATAAGAACCAAATTTGGAAGGTTTTGCTTTAAGCTTTCTCAAGATATACTAAAATCAATATTTAGTTTGTATGGGAGTTACTACGCCCATTTGTTCAGTTCTGCAAACTTTTTGACTGATGATTTGCTTTGACTATGAATCTATTTGAGAGATACTGTAAAAATGTCAAGAAAATCGGCTTAGCCGTTTAGCTGTCTATAAGGAACAAACAAACAGGCATCTGCAAACACACATTCATTCTTATAAAGGGTCCGCCATCTAACGTTTTTTTTCAACTACTGCTTATTTCGTGAATGGTAACATTTAGCTCATGTCTGATTTGACACATAATTAGTTTTATCCTTCCGTTGAACGAATATGGTTGTGTATCAAAAATCATCTTTTCAGATGAAGCTCATTTTGGTCTTGGCGGGTATGTAAACAAGCAAAATTGTCGCATTTGAGGCACAGAAAACCCGCGCGCATACATTGAAAAGCCGATACACCCAAGACGAGTCACTGTTTGGTGCGGATTTTGTCCAGAGGCATAATTGGGCCATTTTTCTTCGAAAATGAGCAAGGAGTGGCCGTTACGATCAGTGGCGATTGTTATCGGGCCATGTTGAACGAATTTTTGTGTACAAAAATGAAGAGGAGGATATTAGCAACATTTGGTTTCAACAGGGCGGCGCTACGTGCCACACAGCCGAAGCTACACTCGATGTTTTGCGCCCTGTTTTTGAAGATCGCATTATCAGCCGCAGAGCTGATACCGTTTGGCCACCTCGGAGCTGCGATTTGACACCGTTGGACTATTGTTTATGAGGTGCCGTCAAAGATAAGTGTTACGCCAACAAGCCAGAGACAATAGACGCTTTAAAAGACAATATTCGGTGAAATTGGCGGACCCTATATATAAAATAATTTGATAATCTTTTGACCTTAGCTGTTACACTAATTTTTTTTTCAATTGACAAATTTTGATAATTTTGCTACTTTTTTAACACCCTAGCTGTCATACATATTTGTAGTTAAAAATCGGCAAAAATGGTAAAATCATTAGCAAACATAATGGTTATGTGCTGTAAACTCAGACTATAAATTATTTATATTTCGCCAAATTTTCTGAAAATCGTTTGCCCATCGAAGGCATCTGAATAAATTTTAAATTAAGCATGTAATTATTTGAAATTAAATTAAATTCTTCATACAAATTTTTACCAAAGAGAAGTTGTACCGGTATAAATTACAATTGATTAGGCAGCCGTAAGAGGTCTTAAAAATAAAAGTTTTCTTCTGCTAACAAGCAAAGGCATAATTTTTGGTAACTATTTTACATATGATAAGTCAAAATTTGTCTCTGAAATCTCTATGTAAACTTTATTACAACATAACAAGAAAAAAATTCTTGTGCATAGGCTGTCATATAGATGGACTCGACCGACCACTATTGCCATTTCTGGGTCATTTGTAAAATTTGTACGTTTTAAGTGTGGGAATAGAAAAAACGTCCACCTGTTTTTTATGTCTTTATAGCACGTCTGTTTGTCTATCTATCTTAATAGGAGGCCAACAAAAAGTGGAAAAGAAATAATAAAATTGAAACACACCAAATATGGTTAAAAAAACGAAGAAGAAGAAGACTGACTGAATGAAAAGTGAAATTCATCCAATGTCGTTAACTTGATTAATTTGTTATTTGGCTTCAAAACAAAAAAAAAAAAATTTTTTTTTTTAATGTACTTGATGACAAAGTGCAAAAATAGATTGACTAAATGAATAATGTTTGCTAGTCAGTGACTCTCAAATAAGTTGAAGAAAAAAATTGACCAAAAAGTAGTTAAAAAAATTAAACCAAAAAAAAAGAAAGGAAGAGATGGAGAGAAAAAGTAACGAAAGCCTTTAATTTAATTGCTTACCCTTTTACTACTCCAGTGCTATTACTTAAGTTTAATAAAAAAGCAAAAGAAAAAAAATGATAAATTCATTTCATTCGCAAAAAAGGTCACAAGACAGCAGAGGTGCTGACTTTTTAAGAAAATCTAATAAATTTTGATTATGAATATTGTTTGCAAAATAAAAAGAGAAAAAGGAATTGATTCCTAACAAATAACAATAACGTTTTAAATTCTTGAATTGAAGTTTGGTTTGTAACACACCAGAATCCTTATTAGAAATGGAAGATGTATTACTATATTCATTTACAGTAATTTACGCCTAAAGCTGGAATCACAGGATTGTCGCAAGTCTCTGTCGCATCTATGTGACACAATTTTATTCTCCTTTATTGCTGCTAAGTTTTAAAATTGTCTCAATTTGTTTTACGAAAATAAATTAAAAATTTTAAATATTGCCACGTTTTGTCTGCTTCGATTGTCGCACAAGAACACAATAAATATTTACACACTTTTGACTTATATGTTGCCACATGATTACCTATCAAGCAGCCATACGATTGCCGTACCAATAATTGGTGCTTTGAGACAGTTGTGTGATCCCAACTTAGAACTAATGACTTTTACAGCAGTTTATAGTACGTAGATTTTCGTCAGTAGATGATGTTGATGTCTACATATCGGGCAACCCTGATTCGATTGTATCAAGTCGATTTTATAATATTTCGAAAAAAGGTGAATTATCTGAAAAAAAGCTCTATGTGATGCCTTTTTACTATAAAAAGCAAAACGGGTTATAAAACACACCGCAAAATTTGTAACGTTATAGCTTAAGGGGTTGGCGTGTCGTGGTGTAGGGATTAGAGCGCGCGCATACAACATAAGCGTTCTAGGTTCGAGTCCACAGCAGAGGACATGACAAAAAGAGCTTCCCTCCAGACAAATCCATCTAAAGAAGCCACATTATCCTCCAGCTTAACTTTGACCGATGATGACAAACATCAGACGAATAATAAGGAAAATACGCCACTTACTGAAAAAATTACAATGCTAAGTAAGGATCACCACCACCACTTAGCAAAGATCTTAACTACTACATAATCATATGGAGTCGAGCTATAGTAGATCATCTATGGACCCAGCAATGGCTTTCTTAAATTCATTCAAATATTTCATGGAATTGAAAGGAATTTATAAATTATAAGTTGATAAAACCCGGCAAAGCGATTAATTCTGATCTCTGTTGTTCACAACCCAACCATTTTAATGAAACAATTAAGAAATAAAAAAATCTGAAGATCCTCGAGTTCACGATGTACAGAGTTATTGCTATCTGGGAACATCATATATACCAGCTGCTCCTCAAGGCAAATCAGTCATTTGGTTTATATAAAATGTATGGAATTTACCTCAAAACCACCACAGAAAAAATCCGTCTCTTCTCAATTGTGAAATCTGTCCTATTGTTCGGTTGTGAGTACATTGGGAGAAGCGAAATTTTAAGAAAAAAAATGGAGCTGAATCAGTCATGCTGAGATGACTCCAGAGCAGGAGAAGAAGAAATAGATCTGCCTACACTTGAAGAAGGTTATCCGAAATTAAGTGAAACTAATCGTTCGAGATAGATTAATATTTTTATTGCGGCCCTCCGTTCCAACTTGGAAAACCAACCACCAAGTTATTGTTTTCCATTATGAAAATACTGTCACAAACATTTTCTTCATGACTTACCAATGCAGTGCATTGTGCCGGTACTTGGAAAATACATTATGTATAATCACTGTGACTACTTAGTGCTTTATCATACGGGCCATCTGCGTCTTCAAAACAATCTTGATGGTAAAAATTTAGTCAATTGAAGAGCCGCTGAAAACCATCTCAGTCTTTAAACCACAATTACTTATTTCTGTGGTAGCTGTTAAGATGAAGAAGCAGTATCAGTATCATTATACATCATTATCATCATACCGACCAGGCACCATTGCAGAACTCTGCGACCTAAACCTATCAAGAATCACACAATATGTGTTTCGCTGTCTCTGATGTGAGCACAGTCTACAAACATTTACGTCTGTGATCGCCATCCTCTTTAGATGCGCTCTCAGTCCACAAAAGCCTATAAAAAATTCCGTTATAATTTTTAAGTCAAATTGCGGACTGATCGCCGACCTAGAGTAGCAAAGTCGCCTTTGAGCATTCCACTGTTCCAAGCATCTAACAATTTCCCAATCTTTAGATTGAAGATGGTAATAAGTGGTGCTGCACAGCAATGTTCCGGACCGATATAGAGTGTTAAGGGACCTTTTCTGGCGAATGCATCTGATATTTTATTACCATCTATTCCACAGTGTCTAGGTACCCAAAACAGCAGCCTTATTTAAAATCGAAAGCGTTTTAAATGTATCGTAGCAATATTTGATCAGTCTAGACGTCATACGATTTCTTAGCCAATCGGCTTGGCTCTTAAGGCAGCTTGCGTGCCAGATAATGTATTAATGGTGTTTCCCTTGAGCCCTCTTTTCAGGTTGACTTTTGCACATATAGCAATGACCATAACCTCACCCTGAAAGACTCTCAGGGATCTTCCCAGTGGAATAGTAAGGTCTCTCACCGTCACAGTCATTCATTTTTGGTCCATTGGTATACCAGTGAACTGAAGCTTTATCAGACCAATAATTCCGGTCCAGGAATTCAAACCTAGATCTTCTGCCAAAGCACAATTCCTAAGGTATAACATTCAGGACCGAAGATGGTTCCCTGACCACTCTGCGTAGAATGGAGAGACTTAATATTGTTACGTCTTTACCTTTTTAAAAACGTGTTTTTATGAGTTCGTAGATTGTAGTTAAAATAAAATAAATTTTGTGTTTGGTTTTAATTAAAAATCCTTTATTCAACACAGTTATGTGCACCACTGCTAGTAATCTTTTTACAGGCAATAACAATTTTTATTCTTAATTACTCTGTCTGTTTACAACTTTGTAAACAACAACAATTACTCGACAGATCTTTTTTCCTAAATATCTTCCAACCCGATCGTAGTTACAACTTAGTTTCGATCACAATCTTTTCAACCAGAGGTTATCCACACTTAACTCTCTTTACTGAGTTAGCTCCAACTAAACTGGTTTTTTTACTTCACTACTAGCTTCACGAGTGTACTCCTTATGAACTCTCTTCACACCAATAACACTTTCGCTGAGTTAAGTTTACTTAAACTGATCGTTTTTCGTATCGATGTGCGTTTTTCGCATTTATGGCTGAGTAAACAATACATCGAAAGCTCTCGAACTTCTCGATATTTCAGGTAGATTCTATTTCTTTCTTTTCATTTATTTTTAGTTCTTTTGTAGCCATGCGTATGTAACATTTACCTCTTTCAGCTTGTTTATTGTCTGTTACTTGTTTCCTTTGCTGTTTAATTATTGTTGTTACCGTGTTATTTTTATTTACTTTACCTCTGCAAATGTTTGTTGTTGTAGATATGGTTATTTGTAAACAGCATGTATAGTTGTTTTTGCAGCATTTGTTTACTTATTTTAGCGAAGTAATAAACGCAGGGGTGCCCAATCTTATTTTCGTAACAATATGTTTGTTAATACGTTTTTAATGTCTAATTCAAATTAAACTGTTCACACCAACTTATAACATGTTAGTCAAACACTTTTCACAGGACAAATACATTTTAAGCTCCTTTTTAACGTTGACAAATACATACAAAAGCATTTATGCAAAAGCTTAAAATCCTATAAAGGAAGCAAGTAAATGGTAAATAATTTAAAAGTATGTACTGAATGATTGACTGCCTAGCTCTCTCATTCATGAGTTGTTCAAGAATTGTGGCTTTAATGTACTCTTATGGTCAATTTATTTTCTAATACACACTCACAGACACACATACATCACATTTAAACGTTCTCCAGTATGGTAAAGGATTATAAGTAGGATAAGGGAGTAAAAAGAAGAATAAGATGGATATAAACAAGTTTATAGTGTAGCACAAGTCGTCGTTCTTAGAAATTATAAGAAAACATAGTTGTGTGTCCAATACAACACTCGTATTTTATGTGTCTATCCATCCATCCATCCATCCATCCATCCATCTATCTCAATATCGATTGGTAATGGCTATGACCTTAAATAATGCAGCTTGTGGTAATGATGGCTTAATGGGTTTGCAAATATCAACCACCACACCTTAGAAAATCTAATCATGAATAAAACATTTCCCAAGCAATAGACACCCTTATATAAGGTTGTTTTATCAAAAGTAAGTAAGAAAAAAAAAGAAAAACTAAAGAAAATCTACTTTAATCTGATATTTATGTTGCACTTCTTTCGATGGTGTTGATAGAATAGAGTGCTGATGCGCCTTAGATCAGGTTGTAATGTACGAGTACAATAAAAGATTTTTCATTTCTTTACACTTAAAATTAAATGATGACAAAACATTTAGCCATCTTCACCAAAATGTCTATGCATAAATGTGGTTTTAATATATTAAAGCCATATATTTATGGCTCAAACTACAGTGGTTAATAAAAATTTATGGTCAGATAATACTCTTTTAGTAATAAAAATTTTTTATTTCGTAAAATAGATCCTTTTTGTACTTAAATTTATAAGCATTTACTTAAGTACAAAATCTTGACACTTAAGTCCTTCAGAGCATTATTTAATAGCTTTGCTATTGCTTTTACTGAAATGTGTTTAAATTTAAGTGTTCGTCGCTGGTTATGGTTTACAAAATAACATAGTCAGTCCGTCAATAAAAAATATTATAGTCATTTAAAGTATTTTCCATGTTAGTACTTTATTTTAGTGAAAAATGTATGTATCGGGTGGGCCATCTATCGGTTTAAATTTGAACCAGCGGTTATTTCGAATCTGGCAATACTTATGTCATTCTATTCTGTCACAAAATGCAGTATATTATCCCCACTGAACGAAATCAATCGACTTATGCTTGAGCAGCGTTGGGATTTCCGACAATTGGTCGGAAAATGCAAAAAATAAAACGGATGAAACTCATTTTCATCTCTTTGTGTACGTTTATAAGCAAAATTTCCGTATTTAGAGCTCGGAGAATCAAAACGTGGTTCACCCTTTACTGTTTAATGCGACTTGTGGAGCGGAGGCATCATTGGCCCATATTTAATGAGGACAGCGCAACCAATTCGGTCAGTGGAGACACCTGTTGCAGCATGATAACCGATTTGTTTGTGGCGGCACTTCATGGTATTGATGTAAACGATTTTTGGTTTCAATAGGATGGGGCAACTTGCCATATTTTTCATGCCATAATCGATTTATTGCATCGAACGTTTGATGACCGTTTAATTAGCCGAAATGGTAAAGTCAGATGGCCGCTAAGAAGCTGCGATTTGGCACTGTTCGACTATTTTCTGTGGAGCGCCGTTAAAGACAAGTGTTATGCCGATAAACCAGAGACAATTGAGCATTTGAAGACCAACATTCGTGAGGCCATTGCCGATATACGACACCATACACTCGAAGAAGTTATCGAAAATTGGTCCGATCGAAAGGACTATTGTGAAGCCAGCCATGGGAATGAAATAATATTTCTAATCAGAACAACTGTACTTCACAACAAAAAAATAAATTTGACAAAATTTTAAACCATTTTTGTTTTTTTGCATTTAAATGGCCCACCCGATATTTATGATTTTTTAATACTATACTTTAAAATATTTAAAAATAAGAAATGGAAATCTAGTTCGTCAAACCAGATCTGAAAATTCCTTTACAGTTCATAAATTTAAAACGAGTTTTTGGCTGGCATTGCACCAATTATTTAAATGTCAAGCGTGTGACGGTTCGATAGGCAAACATGCGGCAAAAAAATCTTATAAATGTGCCAATATTTATTGTGTTTTTGTGCGACAACCGTAGTGGACCGTAAAGCAAATTGAAACAATTTTAAAACTCTGCGGCAATAAAGTTCAATACAAATTATGTCTCTGATATATTTAAGACAATCGTATGATTAGGAATAAAAAATCTTACGTATATGCTGCAATTTCTAAAATAATCCTTAAAACACAATATATTTTAATTATGGTGCCTATGTTGTGTAGTTGGCTATGGAATCGAATTCACAATTTCTGTAGTAGCAGAGTATTAGAGTTGTGTTTTATTGCTTGCTTAAGTTAAAGCTTATTTACAGTTAAGCTCAGCGAAATGAACTAGTTTACGTATAAAAGTTTACTATTGAAAGGAAAAAGCAACTTTCCTTTAACCATAATGCAATAAATTTAAAAACAGGATTTTTTTCTTGGTCCTTGTGAGAAAAACAAAGATACTGAGAATAAACAGTGATGCACACAGAGTCTTTATAGTAGGCGACAGTACTATTGAGAATGTAGACAATTTCTGATATCTGGGAAGTATTATTACCAACTCAGGTGGCTCTTAAATGGATATTGAGAATCACATAAAGTCTTTGAAGCAAGTATTTGAGCGTTTGGCGAACGTTTGGAGATTGTCCTCATTCTCATCGAATTAAATTAAAAAATTAGGATATTAAGCTTGAACGTCAAGTCAATACTTTAGTATGGCTGCGGAACCTGGAACGCAGCACCACGCCACATTAAAGTTATACAGGTGTTTGCGGAGAATCATAAGATGCTTTTGGCACAACACGATACCAAATAGTATGTTATGTTCCCAAACCAGTCAAATACTTAGTGAGATGGAACTAAGGAGATTTGTTATACGCTAAGAAAACCCCATAATAACTTAGAATCCACAAGTTATCCAACGAAGTATAAGGCTCGCCCATACCTGGAGAAGACAGATCGATAATAAGTTGCGAAGATGAGGAAAAGCTGGAGTAAAATTGAAATATGGAAATGGATAGATCAAACTGTGGAGAGCATTTGCCGAAGCCATATGCTATTTATGGAATTTTTTTTCATGCTTTATGGCTTAAATTTTGATATTGATTTAATTCACTTTTCTCATTCATCTTTAGGGCTTAAAATGCCCTTACAAAATTACACTACGATTCGTCTACTGGCAGGCCAGTAAAGTTGTTCATTCATTTTAGTTCAGCTCAGCAAAGTGAACAAGTTCGAAAATATAGCTCATTACTACAGTAACGAAAAACAGAAGTTAAATTTTGTCTTTGAGAGTTCAGGGCTTTTAATTATGTTTCATGACTTAAATTTTAATATTAAATTAAAAGTTTATTTTTTGATCGGCCTTTTTAGAAGCATTCCTTTAACTCTTAAGCATTAAAAATTAGTTTTTCAAAACTAAACCTGTCTAATGGTACACTTAACTGAAAGCTTATTAAAGTTCAACTTAGCAAATTGAAGTAGTTCGCTAATACAACTTATTACTTCACTATCTAAAGTGTTGTTCACTATCTTTCGTATGTTCATAGTGCAAAAATTTTGAAAACTAAGGACTTCTTTGCATCTTTACCAAAATTTAGAAAATGAACTATTATTCCCCTGCATCGAATTAAAAAAAACCTTTTGCCGTTCAATCTTTTTAAATTTTAGTTTGTTTTCTCTTCGGTTTATTATACTTACTCTCACAAAACAGCACTATTGAACTCATAATATTTTGAACTAGTTCATATACTAATATTGAACTAGTTCATTTATGAACTAAAAATGAAAAATCACTCTAAAAAATTTTGTTTTCACCTTAAATGTTGTAGTATATGTAGAGTATCATTTTAAAGTTGTAATGTCAGACTTTCTTATCGAGACCTTTTACAAAAAATGATTTATTTACCCTCCTTGAGTATATTCTCTGCTTTAAATGATTGATTAAAAGAAAATAAAAAGTATAAATAAAAATATCCAATTTCTTAGAAAGAAATGATATTTGTTTGATTTAAAAACAAAGAATGCTTATTAATAATTCTTTATAATCGTGAGCGTAACATTTTTTGTTTTCTGTTATCCTTGATTTATATTTACATGGTTGTCATTTACAAAAAAGTGTTCTTTTTGTTTTAGGTGGAAAAATAATCCTTTTTTTTGTCTTTTGCATTAACGTTAATCATGTAAAAAGCTGTCAATCATATTGAATGTTATTCCTTTAACTACAAAGGCATTCATCCATCTATGTGTCCATAACCCATCATCTACAGCAAATATCGATTCAATAACATGTACAGACAGACAGAAGCATCAATATCAACTTTTATTATCCATTCATATCAATCGTTAGTCGGTTATTGTTGTTGTTTTTATATTCATTTATTCTTCAGTGAAGAGAAACCAAGTTGGAGGAGAAGGAAATATTCGTAGATTAGCGAGTTAAAGGGGAAATACCCTACGATATAAACACAATTTTTTGATTTATTTGTATAATATGTAAGCAAACTTAATTGAAAATATTAATGTCACCAGGGTAGGGTATTATTTCGTTACTATTCCTAATGGACTGACTTGACTTTCCATTATTCTAGTTTGTTTATCACAGATTTTATTGTTTTTTTTTTCATTTTATTTTGCAGTTTTCTCGTTACTATTTGATTGATGACCAATGTCATGTATTTTAGAGAGTTGGTTTAAATAGATTTTCTTTTAACATCAATAACTATTAACCAAAAAAAAAGTTGTTGTTGTTTTCATTATTTTTAAGTTTAACTAGAAAAAATTACAATAAAAACATTAATAATGCATGGTGATGCCATGAGGAGGTAGCAATAACAACAGAAGCTTAAAAGAATGGCTTTTATGCACAATAAAAGGAATTCAATACAAATTAAAACGGAACAGAAACACACAGCGGTCCAGAGCAGGATGAGTTTTGTAACATCTCAAAAAACCAATTCTAGATTCAAACTTAATTATTTTGTGTTCGATAAAGTTCGTTTACAAATTTTACCAAAAACCAAATACTTTTTTTATATGTGAAACATGCTTTATTAAACCAAATATGTTGAGTTTTGACCAACAAACTATTGTCATTTTTAGGGTAAAGTCATTATTTCATCAGTGTAAAACTTCTGCTTTTTCTGAGGGAAAAACTGATTCAATAGCGTTTTGTATTTAGACCAATAAAAAAAGTTCTGCAGGGAGCGAAACAAATGACAATCTGAAGGTGCAAGGTCCGGGCTATATGGTGAATGCATTAAAACTTGTCGGCCAAGCACTGTAAGGTTCTGCCGGTTCATCAAAAATGTGGGTGGCCTAACATTGTTATGATGGAACATAACACCTTTTCTGCTAATTAATTCTGGTCCTTTTAATTGAATTTCTTGCTTTAATCTCGTTAATTGTTGACAGTAGAGATCAAAGTCAATTGTTTGATCAGGTTGTAGAATCTCATCGTAAACAATTCGCTTCTAATCCCACCAGGCGCACAGCAATAGCACAGCACATTTTTTGGTGTCAATCCTGGCCTTGCCACCATTTGCAAAACTTCACCCTTTTTCGTCGATGATCTTTTTCACACATTATTGTCGTACATGATCGATTTTTCATTGTCCGTAGTCATTCGCTTCAGAAATGGTTCGATTTCGTTCCATTTTAGCAGTGATTCACAAATAGATATTTGGTTCATGAAATTTTTCACTATTAATTCAAGTGGCCTCAAGCTTCTTTATGTATCCAGCTTTCTTTAAAAGGCTGATAAGTGTTTGGTGATGAACGCCTATTTCCCTAACCATTATCAGAGCGAGCTACTTCTTTAATATCAAAATTATCGGATTAAAAACGAGCAAACCATTTCGCTGCTGTTTTTCTAGTTACAACATCGTCTCCGTAAACTTCACAAATTTTTCACTTTTTTTTGTGATCCATTCTTACTTTTTCTGTAATAGAAAAATGAAACATGACGCAAATATTCCGATTTTTCACTAATTTTTAAATGTAGAATAATGCGATTTGTCTTACCTTCTAACAAAGTAAAGCATAAAATGTTATCTTTCAAACAAGCTATAGTTCTGCCTGATGCAATTATTAAATGTTATCAGAGATATTACATTTAGAGCCATCTATAGGCAATTTGTAACCGAACTTAATTGAAAACCAATAATATGACCTCTTTATAATGAACAAAATTTTAAAAACCAATTTCTCAATAAATATTAAGTGCTAAGGCATATCGAGCATTTTTTTCTAACGTGTCAGGTGTACCAGTATGAAGTGAGCGTCAAGGATCAAATAACTCCGTATGGAACATTTATTGTGAACGAGCCTTAATTCTTTTGTGTTGGCAATGACATCTATCAAACATATAAAGTTTACATCAAATCAGTGAACAAACAACATCATATTTGGCGAATTTTGTACCAGAAAATGATAATTTGTGGAAAGCATTAATTTTTTGGCCCAAAGACACGATCAACACGAAAATCAGTATTGCATCGAATAGTTTTTTTTCCTCCGTCACTCCTCTAGAAGACATATTGGCTTTTCCACAAAGCATCTATTGCTTTGTTTCAGTTTCTTTAATCAATTTGATTTTTTAAACTAAGTAGACGATTAATCCACTGTAGCTTCCTCCATATTATTTTGCGTATAGGTGAAGATCCTTGCTAATTGGTGGTGATCTTTACTTTAGTATTGTATTTTTTTCACATTAGGTGGCCTGTTTTCTCTGATCTTTCGTCTGATGTTTATTATCATCGGGGGCTTCTTCTTTATTTTTTAGAGGGAGTTGTCTGGAGGAAAACCTCAATTTAATTTTTCATTGTCATATCATCTCTTGGGGCTCGAATCTGGGTCGTTTGTGTTGTTATGCATGCGCCCTAACCACACTCCACGCCACCCCTCAAATAGTTACTGGCGATGAAAAATGAATATATTTTCAGATTGGGATAACAATCAACTTCGGCTGCAAAACCAGACCGATGCTGTGTGTGGTGGGACCAGAAAGGTGTGGTGTACCACGAGCTCCTTAAACCTTGTGAAACCGTTAATATAGATCGCTACCGACAACAAATCATCAATTTCAAGCATGCATTGATTGAAAAACGACCACAAAAGGACCACAAGACAGAGCAAGGTAATTTTGCAACCCTACCCGCCGTATTGGCTGAGCAACACTTTGATTCCAACGATTAAATCGAATATTGGGTGACTAATTGGTTTGCTTTAAAAGACGAACAGTTTCATTGGCTTGGAAAGTGTAGCCAGCATTGGCCAATAATTTGAATAAAATGTTTTTTACTTTCCCCTTAAAAATTAACAAAACTTTATATTTTCACGAAAAAACGCTCATTTCATGCCGGTACACCTGGTATGACCTTTTGACCTTTTTTCATTGGTTTCTAAAAGATTTCAAAATTTTAAAGTATTTCTAAGGCTTAGCGTGTATTTAATATCGTAGCAATGTGAACTTTTGAACTTTTGGCTTCCTTTTGCAATTGTGTTAAACAAATATTAAATTTGTTTTTAAATAAGTCAGTCTGCTATAATGAACTACAGTATGACCTTTTGACATTTCCATAAAAGATACTATATATGCACATACTTTCCCCAGCCTAAAGGACCTACCATTACATTACATTAAACTTAGAGATGAAACAGAATTGTGGCTTGACGATTGTTTCCATACAAAATGACATAAAAAATCGTCGGCAAAAGCAGTCGTGAGATAGAATCTATTTTATTGTGACAGCGATTTTTCTTAATTTCTCAATTGTGCATGTGGTGTTGCCGTACTTTTACTGAATTTTATGCCCTTTGTAAACAAAATACAAAAATAATAAGGGCAATTGACAGCATTTGTAGTTGCCGCTGTCGATTTTATTATGGGCTATCTTTGTTTTTTGACAGCGTTTTTGCTTGAAGCTACGGACGTATTCGGTTTCATCACTTACAATCCCATTCACAGACTTAAGGCCATATCAGTGGATGGTTTTTGGATGATAGAATTTGTATTTAATAAGAGTTTCTTAAACATTTTAATTTTTAAATAAATTTTCAGCATAGCACAGATTTGATTTTAACGCTTGACCTTTGAACTCTTTTTTGAGTTCATAGAGAAATTTTTCATTTAAATAAATTTCCAAATAATTTTTGACTTTTAAAGAAATTGTAAGCAACGCGAGCAGCCCTAAATGAACAACTGATAACTATAAGTCTTTTTAACCCTTCTTTAGACGACTTTTTTAAAACAGATTAGTTTTATAAAACCATACCTGTTTGAATTTTTTTTGAATATTTTCTTTTTGTTTTTTATTTTCTGAGAACTTTTTTCTAAACTGATCTATTTAAATTGATATGAGTTTTATAATAATCCAATAAATACATACATATATCGCTATGATTTTAGTTTTCTTATAATTTTAATATTATTTTTTGAATAAAAAAAAAAAATGAAATCCTTTTTATTTTTATCTTATCCCATCAGATTTTTATTTTGTTTTTTTTATGAATTTCATTGCCTTTTTATATATAAACATAATTTTTTTTTTTTTTTCTTAGGTTAAGTTTCTTATACCGACTAGTTTTTTTGATGTTGCAGTTGTTACTGCTTTTTTCTTTCGTATAAATTTCAATAGAATTTTAAACACTTTCTGTGTTTACTTTTCTTATGCAAAATTTTTCATTTCGTCTCTTTCTTAGCCTCCCATCAACCATCTAAAAACGCTTCAATTTTGTTGTTGCTGCTGTTGTTGTTCTTGTTGCCTAAAGGGGTTTTCAAGTCATATTCCACTTTTCTTTTATGACTTCTTCAGTTTTATGATTATAGATTCAATATCTTTTCTAAATATTGCATACAACAGTATGCATGACACGTTTTGATTCTACTCAGAAAGTATAGGTCTCCTCGTATTTTTGTCTGTCTGTCTGCCTATATGAATATGTTGCATAAATGGCTTGTGGCTTCTATATGTAATGTATATATACACATACATACATATGTATGTACTTGTATATAATGCCAGTAGGCAAAAATGTAAAGTAGCAAACGGTTATAGTTTAACTTGACTTTATTTACTAAAAAGAAAAGGGAAGAATCAGACACTACAGAGGCATAGGGCTTTTAGGGACTTGAGAGGGAAACATTTACAATAGAAAGCAAAATTGAAAGCAAATTGAAATATAATTCCCAGAGATGTAAAAAAAGTTAATGACGTTATGTAAACCTACAGCATTATATAGTTTTTTAAAATCATAAACAACTGTGGCCCATAATGAACCGCTCGTGATCACTGTTATTATCAAAAGTGTTGTCTAGAAATGACTAATTTTTTCTCTAACTTTTTAGGTTATTTTTGTGACAGTTGTGGGACTAAATTCAGATCGATTAATAGCAAATTCGGTACAGTTGCTAAGACATATTTAGATCAAATATCATGCGAAGAGAAACTTTCTTTGCTAGTTGGATGGTTTCTCAGCATTAGTCCAGAAGTGATGCTCTTCGCTGCCCGTCTGTTTGCTAACCTTTGTGTTTTTGTGCCAGAAAATGTAACGCTAACGCTAATAAAAAAGATGTGGTTATCAATCCTAAAACTTATCATCTAAAAGCAACTTGTTGGGAACTTTCCAAGTATATGTTTAATGACCACCTTGAGAAGTATAATAATCAAAAAAACAATAATTCGCTGAGCGTACGGTTTTCGCAGGGCTCGCTCTTTTGGTGGTATACCAGCGTTGTGAAGTTGAATACATTTACTTAGAATTTTGTGACAACAAGCTTGTGACCTATATCGAAACTTATTGCATTTGGTGTCGGTAGCAACTTCTCTTGATTTTTATAGAGCTATCTGAGTGCTATATGAGTGCTTATAAATGGAACCTTATCCGAAACGCCGCAATACTCTGTTCTACCTCCTACTTTATTTATAATATTTATTAGTAATCTCCTTCTTATTTCTAACTATATGTAGTTAATGTATTGAGGGTCGCGTGGTGTAGTGGTGAGAGTGCCTGCATTTAACACAAGTAGCCCAAGTTCGAATCCCTAGCAGAGCACATGGTGAAAAAATTTAATTGCGGAAAGGAGCCCCCTGACATTCCAGCTTAACTCTGGCGATGATTGCTTACGCCACCTACTGTGGATAAACGACATTGCTAAGTACGGATCACCACCACCACTTAGCAGGGATCTTCACCACCACACAATCGTGTCGAGCTACAGTAGACTAATAAACTACTTAGCTTGAAAATGAAACAAAGCAATGGATGCATTTTGGAAAGCCATACTACCAATACTACAACATACCCATACTACAAAAAGTATCCGGAATAACCGCCATGTGGCGGTCTCATCGTTCCAAATTGAGTTTTTTTATGAAGTTGGTACATCTGTTGTTGATATTCTCGCTAAATCTGAGCCTCATAGCTTGACATTTACAAAAGCTAAGTAGCCAAGAGTACATCCATCTCTATGTGTGTTGGCGATTTTGTACAATTTTCAGGTGTGTGTTAAGGTCACAAAAGACATGATTTGCAAGGCTGAATCCGAACCCACATTCCTCAGAAGGATCATTACTGGAGACGAGACGTGGGCTTATGAGTACGATACCGTCAGTATTATTTGGGCGTTATGAGACGTTTGCGAAAAGCAATTCGCCGAAAGAGACCAGAATGGTGGGCAGAAAACTCACGGATTTTGTACCATTATAACGCATCGTCGCACAGTGTCATCGTTTCTGGAAACTTTTTGAAGAAAAATGCAACAAATGTCATCTAACAGCCACCGAATTCACCTGATTTGGCTTCCTGTCACTTCTTTCTGTTCAATTGAGTTAAAAAACCATTACGTGGAACGCGTTTCAGCAGTTGAGAAGAAATTATGGAAAAATTGTAAGAAGCACTTATTGACATATCGAAACGGAATATAAAAAATGCAAATGACGCTTAGATTCAGCAGAAATGTCAACAACAGATGTACCAACTTAAAAAAAAAAAAAAAAAATTCAAATCGCAACGATGAGATCGCCACACGGCGGTTGTTCCGGAAACTTTTTGATCAAGGTAGTATGCTCCCAGAGTAGTGACGAAAAAAGCTATATTGTTTCGCAAAAGACAGCAAAATTTATCATTTCTATTCATTAACTTGTAGGCCGAGCCTTTTATATATTGATGCTATAAACATGTTCAAGGCTACCGACCACCGACCACACGACTACAAAAGATGCTGCCTACAAAAGACAAGTAATTAGCTTCTTAATTATTTAAATGACTACAGATAAGAAGCTACAACTAAACGAAAAACATGTACAAATGGGCATATGATTATTCTTTTTCAGTGATGCTACACAATTTTTTTTGCGTTTTTAATGTATTTATTTCATTGCGTGTTAAAAACACCTATTTCAAGCATTTTATTGTAAACTGTTTGTTGTCGCCAAGAAAAATATAAATTAGCCTAAGTTGGCTACGGGCTACAACAGTAGTCGTGTAGTCGGTAGTCGTATTGCTGTAAAATAATTATTTTTAGTGCATACATTTATTCTACTTTTTCAGCTTGTAGTCGATGGTCGGTAGACTTGAATGTGTTTGTAGCATGAAAGTTCGAAATCTGAATGACACTGTCACGGGTGGCCTTCTCAAAATTTTCGAGTGGAAGCGGGGGAATATGGTCGATTTTAATGCTCGCAAACCTAGTGTTTTTTTTAGCACACAGACGATGATGTTGCTGTGCCAACTGGGACTATGCGTAATGCAAATATATATAAAATCTTTATCTGACCTAAAATAAAATACAACTCTCACATAAGGGCCGTTACAGGTCTGATCATATAAAGAAATTGGTTTCTAAAAATTTTATACTTTTACATGTGCGGAACATCCTTCCCTCGAAGGTTTTGTTTGACATTTGAGATATAAACAATCATTAAGCTTTAAAATTATACATATATAAATCGATCGGTATAAACAAATTAGGAAGCTCTGGAACTAATATTTTTGGATTTTGGTGCGGGTAATAATAATAATAAAAAAATATTTTTCTTTATTTTATTATTTGAAACAAAACAAACTCTTTAAAACAAAGCTTTTACTGTACTTTTCTTCTATAGAGTTGATTTCTATTCCATAGAGGAAACTCCTTAAGTATGTATTGTCTTTCGTCGACAAACTAGCTTATAGCCACTATTTCCTTGCATATATTCTCACATAATATCACATCGAGTATCATCGACATACATTCACTCGCCATTACATACATTATTTAGATTGAAATTGACGCTGTGAACCGAAAAGTAGTATAGAAAGTACTATTCAATCCTTCTCTTTCTCTCTATCTCTTTGTCTCTCTCTATACAAGTTACTCCTGCTGGTACTTTTATTACACAAAATTTCCGACATATATGGTTACATATGTAATTGCATGTGTATCGTTGATATTGTCAAAAAGTACAAATCCTTTGATACTATAATTTTCAACTGTGTTTTTTTCTTTATATCGACGACATTTTTATTTGACAAAAAGATGAAGAAAAAACTAAAAAGAAAAGACGAACTCTCAAATTCAAAAAAAGTGTACAAAAAAGTGTACAGTTTTTATAATCCTATGTATGTATATATGTACATATATATGTATATATATATAGGGTGTGTGTGAAAAAGAGAGAGAAAGAGAGAGAGAGAGAGAGAGAGAGAGAGAGAAAGAAGAAAAAGTTTTTTGCTGGCACGAGTACCATATATGAAGTATTCATTGTCTGTAGTAAATTGATATATAATGGAAATTATCATTTTCGCTATGGGAATTTCGATTCTCTTTCTTTCTTTCTTTCATTCTTTGATATTATTCACAAAAATAGCTTGAGGGGAGCTATATGCTTATACATATTTGGAAGAACTTTTAAGAAATTATGAATCTCGTTAAATAAAGTTAACTCGTTAAGCATTTAATCGTTAAATTTAAAACGTATTAAGTTTAGTTTATAGTCGAACTAGTTAAAGTGGAGATACGATTTAAGGGGTAAGTAGCTTGATTCTTACACTCACTTTCTTTCTCCATTTCCTTTTATCAAATAAATAAACTTTTTACTCAGTTTTATTCAGCGACACTGAAGTTGACTTAAAGCTTTCAAGATATTTCTAATGTTTAAAGTCCTACGTTAAATACAGATACTGGCCATAAACAATCCGTTTAGATTTCCACTGCAGACCATTAATCGTTAGTTTGTGATTCCTCTTGACGTCTATATCAGAATAGTCATAATCAAGTTGAAACTGAGACACATGAAGTTAAGTAGTCCGGTGAAAAGTACTTGTCTTAAAACCCGTAACCGACAAATAGGGACTGATCTGTGTACCCATAACTGACGCTATTAGATCTGCACTGTAGGCCAATGTGAAAAACACATCACATCGAAAAAGCTACTTTAGCTATAGAACAAATATATGGTAGGTACTCAGATACATTACTCTGTATCACTGAGTTAAGTGAGTGCAGTAAAGTACTTAATCGTTAAATCTATAAAAAGGGACAGAGACTAGCCTGTTCCGCTATAGCAGGTATATCGTCTTTGATGACTACATGGCTACGTGTTAAAGTTCAGTACTGGCTGATATACAGATAGTCTGGATACTTAAAGTTTCTGTAGCGATTATATGACAGTGTAGGTTTTGTTTAGCAGTGTAGGTGATTTGAATTAAATTTAGACGACTTAAGCTCTGCTTCAAAGTGAAGTGGAGTTGTGGTTAGAGCACAGGTTCGAATCCCAGCAGAGGACATTGACGAAAAAAATTAATTGCGGTTTCGGTTGTTTAATAAAGTGACTTCAACCTTTCTTCAGACAAATCCATCTAAGGAAGCCTCCCTGACGTTCCAGTTTACCTCTGGCGACGGTGACAAACATCAGGCGAATGATCAGAAGAAAAACGCCACACAATGGGTGAAAAAAAATTACAATGCTAAGTAAGGATCACCACCACCACCACTTAGCAAGAATCTTCACCACTACACACAATCATATGGAGGCGAGCTATAGTAGATTAATGCTTATGAATGCTTTGCGTAAAGCCAACATGCTCCCTAGAGGAGTGACGGAGAAAAAAAAGTTATCCTTCGACTTTTAGGCGAGGTTGACAGACAGGCCCTGTGGAAGAAGAAGCAATGGCATAATTATGTATTGCGCGCCCGGGAAAATGATTAAGAGTTGATACTGGAACTTGTCATGGTAAAGAAGAATTGGAAATGGGAGTACTTCCAAGAAAAATAAGTTTTTTTTAGTTGTTTTTTTTAGTACTTAGGTGAATACTTTCGACTATTCGAGAATGTTTTAGAATGCCTAGAAATAGGTGATTATTTTCTATAACTCGAGGGTTTTTATAATGTCAGGGAATACTTAGGCGACTTCTTTCGAGTATTCACTAGTGTTTTAGAACAGCTTGGAGTATTTACATGACTACTTTCGAGAATTCGAGAGTATTTTAGTGTTGGACTGAATTTAGACGACTTAAGTCCTGTTTAGACTTTTAGGCGACGTTGACAAATAGGACCTGTTTAAGAGGAAACAATGGTATGATTAGGTACCTCACGCTCGAGAAAATGATTAAGAGTTGATACTGGAACTTGTCATGATAAAGAAGAATTGTAAATGGGAATAGTTCCGGGAAGAAGAAGAATTTTTTTTTTTTTTTTAGATTGCTAGGGAGTACTTAGGTGACTTTTTTTTGGTGTATTCACGAATGTTTTTGAATGCCTTGGAATGAGAATGGCTGTTAGGATTGTTTATGTGTACTGGCTGGTTACATGTCTTGTTGAAAAGGCAGATGTAGGGAATAGATGGACCATGTATGTTCGTAGTGTAGGCTGTATGGAGTTAAGCATTAGGTCTAATGGTAGTTAGTATTTTTAGCTTTTCGTGTTTTTCTTATATGGCTGTATATTTTCCTAATGATAATACTGCACACCAATAGTTTTATGAATCTTTCTATTTGAAAAATCATTTGCCGAGCCTATTAACTTAATTGCCACTTAGTTTATGAATTTTTAAGTTTGCTATTTAATTTCTTGGGTTCACAGATAGCTGTGTTAGAAGAGTTCCCTTACAAATTGCATACGACAATAGAAACAGGTTTAGTAAGTTCATTTTGTGAAAATTAATTGATGAACCAATGTTCGAACACAGGTTAAAAATATATATACAGTGGTGGAAGAAATAATAGAGACACTTGAATTTTTTTCAATAACTAGAACAACGTGAAGTGGTCTGAAGAAACAAAGATGAATTTATTTGGGTCAGATAGAAAATCGTACATATGTACGAAACTTCTTTCAATTACAATGCATTCTATATTTGATTTTTGTAATGATTAATAAAAATTTAAGAAAAATTTAATTTAAGAAAATGTTAATGTGTCCCTTTTATTTCTTCCACCACTGTATATATACTCGTATATGTATATAAGTTTTAGTGCAAATAGCTTGTTTTTATGGTTATCGCCTTTTAATTTATCTTTTACTAATTTCTATTATTTTTATTTCCTTGAAATTTCCCCATCTTTTGTATTTTTCTCTTTTGTCCTTTCTAAATTATTGCATTTATCTTTTAGTTCATCAATCACGACATTGTTAAATATCCTAAAAACTAAATTACTCCCATTTGTAGCGTCGCCTTTTTTACAAGACAATGGAGAAAAAAACACAAATAAATAATATAAGAGAAAGAAAAACTAAAAAAAGAAAAAGAAAAATACAATTGAAGCTGAAAAAAGAAATAAAAATCATGTAAAATGCTTGTTTACATTGTTAATTGTTGTGAAACATTAAAAAAACGAGACAAAATAACAATATACAACATGCAACACAAATATTGTGTATATGCTGCTAGCAACATACATACATACTATATAAGTTTACAATAAATAGAAAGGCGACCAAGTGGTAAATAAAAAATAAAATTTTTGTTTATTCTTTGATAGGACTGTAGCTTCTACATCCATCCATCCTACTCCTGTTGTCCCTTTTAGCAACAAAATTCCTCTAAAGGTTTTAAATAACTCATATATTGAGCGTTGCTATTGTGTGTAACCAACCATCCTTTGTGTGGGTTGTTGTTTGTACATGAAATGAAACATTTATTACTTTTCATATATGAAGTTTTTAATACCCATCTCTGCCATTTTGTAGATGAACAATTTCTCTTTTTTTTGTAGAGAATTGAAAAAGTATAGTAGAGTAGTATAGAAAAATTGTTACTTAAATATTTAGTCTGGTTTATTTGCCGTTGTAGCTGCTATTGTTGGTTTTGTTGTTAAACTATCGACCAACTAAGTTTTTTTATTTTTTATTTTTACAACCAACTGGCTAAAGCCAAACTCCCCTTTGACAGTTGTGAAAAAGTACTTTTTTTCTATCTAATACGTTTAACACTTGACACTAAGAAGAGGCAGAGTTGGCAAAGATTGAAATTAACAAATGGGAGAGTTTAGTGAAGTTGTAAAGTATAATTAACTAGGAAAGGTACACAAAAAACTTAAAAAATACTTTAAAAAATAGATTTTTAACAAAAAGTTATTTTTAAATTTTAACACTAAACCCACTGATGTACACCTATTAATACCACAACGGTTCAAATGACTCGTCTTTAAAACATTATATATACTAGCTTTGCTCATCCGGCGTTGCTAGGAAATCTATGCATGTTTATATTACACGGTGCGACAAAAATGAACGAAGTTGAAATACCTGGGAAATGATACTACTTTTCTGATAGGCGAGGGAACAAGGATCTGTTTTTAGAATTCTCAAAATATCTCCAATCCTTTTTTGCGAACTATTTTATGTAGGAACCGTACAATATACATATAAATTAAATAAGGAATTATATTAAGTTCTGAATAAAATGAGACATACGGTTTAGAAGTCTTTTGGAAATTGACGGAGTTTTCATGAGTTGCATTACGAAAAAGCTTAATAACTCCGTTAATTTACAACGGTTTTCTAAACCATAAGTCTTATTTTATTGAGAACTTATTATAATTCCTTAACTAATTCATATATAGTATGGTTCCTATATAAAATAGTGCCCAAAAACGCATCTAAACTTGAAAAATGTTGAAAAAATTGAATCTAAAATGTGTTTGCTTGAGAAATACGCCTAGGCTCTTCATGGCTACTTAAACGATATATATATAGGGTCCGCCAAATAATTTTTTTTTTTTTTTTTGAAAACAGGGCGCAAAACATCGAGTGTAGCTTCGGCTGTGTGGCACGTAGCGCCGTCCTGTTGAAACCAAATGTTACTAATATCCTCCTCTTCAAAAATTCGTTCAACATGGCCCGATTTTCGAAGAAAAATGGCCCAAATATGTCTCTGGACCCAAATCCGCACCAAACAGTGACTCGTCTTGGGTGTATCGGCTTTTCAATGTATACGTGCGGGTTTTCTGTGCCCCAAATGTGACAATTTTGCTTGTTTACATACCCGCTTCATGATTATTTTTTTGGCAAAATCGGCATCTTCTGTAAGTCGATCACAGGCCCACTTAGCGAAGCGAAGTTCAAGCGTATACACAACCATATTCGTTCAGCGGAATGTCAAATCAGACATGAGCTAAGTGTTACCATTCATGAAATAAGCACTAGTTGAAAAAAACGTCAGATGGCGGACCCTATATTATTTAAAGGGGCTCATTTCTCTTCTTTCCAAATCCGAAAAGAAACTTCAAATCGGATAATATTCAGCTAAATTATTAGCTTATAAGTGTAAGAAGGTCCGAAAAACCGGGTTTTTGACTCGTAGTTCGAGATTTTGGAAGTGTTTCGAAAACTTTAAAAACAGATCCTTGTTCTTCTCGATAGCGCCTATCAGAAAAATAGTATCACTTACCAGGTATTTTTTTTGTCGCACCGTGTTATAAATGGGTAATAAATTTCGTTTTCGTCGCCTGTCTGTTTTTATAAAAAAAAAATGCTAAGACGACTTTTGATGTCTTTCGCTGATATACAGTAGTAGCCAAGAATTTTGCAAAAATTCTTTAAATTAATTTTAAAAGTAAAAATATTATTCATGTGTTTGTAATATTTTTTATTATTTCCTTAAAATGAGACAATGAAATTTAATTCACAATTATTTACATTGAAGAGCAAAAAATATAAAAACTACGTATAGGCTGATATTTCACTGGCCGAAACATGAGCAACAAATTGCTTCGATAACTTTTATGTTTACAAAACTTAACATTATATTTCGTGACAATTCCTTAACTTTCAATGTGATCTTGACATCGGCATTAGTGCAATTTTCGTGATTCACAATTTCCCAAAGGTTTTCAATGGGGTATAGAATCTGGTGATTGCGGTGGCCGTTCCATTACTGAATTTTTTCTTATGCTAAGTAGTCGGGATAATGCTGAAAATTCCATCGCAGAGGCATATTATCCTCTGCATGTGGCACCATTACTCTTTCCAACATGTCAAACTTCAAACGTTTTTTTTTTTGATTCTTAAATTACAGATCAGTTTATATTTCGAGAGCCACAGTTACACATGCTTAGACCACCGCTGTATTTATCGAGATGTTCGATAATAAATATTATTTTTTTGGGCAGTGCCACTCCCACTTTTCTTCTTCACTTTTTCTTTCTTAATTTTTTAATTTAATTTGGAACTTGATAAAGAATAGCATACGGAAAGTTTGAATACTCTATTTTTTATAGCTCACAAGGTGTACAATAATAACTACGTGTTTCGTAAGAACGCTTTTTAGACCACCAAAGTTCAAATTTTGAAAATGTAGCTTTGTACAAGACATTTTAAGAAGAAACTTTGCGTGTCATTTCAGAGGAAAAGTCAGTAATTTAATCGTTTTCTACAATTTTAACGTCATGTTTTGAAAAAAAAAAAAACAGTGTATTGATTTAAATATCTATGCTATACATTTAGGCCGTTGCTGTCGGGTCTACAAACTCTCTAAAAATATTATTGTTACGTTTTAACCTTTTTAAAACGTTTGAGTTCTTGTTACTTACATCAAAATAAAATAAACACCACTTTGTTTCCCAATTTTATCTATATACAGTTTATCTTAATATAGCAACTTATTAACTCGCACTTGATATTCGCTTATACATCACCTCAAAACGATAACTGTTTGACGTAGGTAAAGCAGCCTCCTTATATACTTAATTACCTACAGTTTGGAAAGTTCCGGAAATGTTTCAAACGCTCTCATATCCTCTGTTTTATATCCGTTAATTCAAATGTAACACACAAAGGTGGTCAAATTGGCAGTGCTGCCAAATACGCAAATAAGTACGGCATTGACAGGGTGACACATAATTACCAAATATACCCAAATTCTATAATGCAGTGCTGATGTGGTATTTTCTTTTTAGGCATTATTATTTTCGTAACATTATAAATATTATCGTCCAGGTATTTATAATATTAGAACTGTACCATCAGCCGCATCTTCAGTACATGGGTCCGTTACGTCACTTTCATTTTCTGAGCTTAATAATGAGTTTTATCTCTGTTCCTGAAAACTCACGTTCGTTCGTAGTGTCAAATAAATCATCATATTGTTCTATGCTATCCACTTCACTTTCAGAATGTTTCTCTTCATTAAATACCAAACACTATACATTTATGTTATTTATTCGAATTCTATAATTCGGTTCATAATTGGGGGTTGAATTATGAATGAGAGAGCGAATTATGAAAAAACGTTGCATCTAACTTTTGAGCATTGAATACTTTTAAATACTTCAAAAATAAAAATGATTTAAATTTTTTAGAACTCTGTTTTAAAAGTGACAAATGGACAATTGAAGTAATGTATCCGAAAAGCATATGTAGTTTTTTTTTGCAATTTAAACTTACATGCAGTAATGGTGCATGTTTTAAGTGAACTCAACTTAAACATCAACATCAACAATAATTTCAAGTTGGTTTTTGTTTTTGTTTCAATTTTAAAATAAAATATGTATGTACTACTAATGTAGGAGAATATATTTTCTTTAACAATTTTTGTCTATTTTTTTTTAAATTTTTTCTTACACTTAACCACAAAACACATTTAAATACAATTTTGTTTAGGGTTTAGGGTTTGGGTTTTTTTTTCGAAGATTAATTGATAGGGGAATAGAAATAATTTAAAATGAAATTAAGAATAGTGCATCATCGTTCTTATATTGAAGATTTAAGAAGGATGTAGGATTCTTACATGTCAGGAATAATAGCCACATAAATATTCTCACATAATCTCATATCGACCTAACAAATTTACTTTCAGTTTTTTTTTATATTAAATTTAAAAATATATTGTATTTAATTGTGGTTAAAAATTTTATATAATCAAAGTATTAAAAAAAAAAATAAATTCCAATACATTCATTCATACTCATCTGCAGAGAAACAAAATAATTTATTAACACCACTTTTGTCCAATGGAAAAAACTTTTTCAGCTCCTCAATTTATAATTCTGAAATGCACTCCCGGAGAAATCGAATATTCATTGACTGTGGCAAACAAAAAGCAAATTGACGGGCAGATAAGCCCAACGACCATAACAAACTGCAAACGGTGGACATTCAAGGGTAATAGCCTTAAAGCCATTGAAATGGTATTGCTAACTGGCCAAACACATTCCATGATGCAATGAACAAACTAAAAGATAGAAACATTAACCACAGCAAAGGCGACTTTATTTCGCATAAAAAGAATTTGAAAAGTTTAAAAAAAATTAAGAAATGAGACTAAAATTTAATTTTATATATGCTAATGAGCCTAAAAGTATGTTGTTTTTATATACATAATTAAATGTATTTTTACATGCTTATACGCCTAGAAGCATGCTAAACTTTATACACATATTAAAGCATTTTCTCTATATGCTTATAAGCCTAAAAGTATTGTTTGTCTTTTGTTATACATATTAAAGTATTTTGTCTATATGCATATAAGCCTAAAAGTATGCTCATTTTTATTAAAAATGGTAAATTTTAAATGTTAAATAATTCGTTGAAATTTCCAAATTAACGAACATATTTGAAAACAATTTAGATTTCGCTTTAAACAAAAGAAAAAAAAACTTTTTAAATTCATACATACAGACACACCTTACTCCATGGTCATAACGAGAACTCTCATGTACATTTCAATTACCACGTTTGCAGTGCACCTTTATAAAGCAGATTTAAGCCATATGCTATATAAGACCCAATAGGTTAACTACCACTACTACAACTACTAGCAATTGCTGCTGCAACCTCAAATTTATTTTATTTTATTTTTATTCCTTTAATACAAATTTTTCAGACAAAAAACTTTTTTATTTTCTGTGTAAAGGATAAAATTGTTACACAAACAATATGTTGCTGATGCACACACAGATGTCAAAACGAGTTAGAAGAGAAGAAGGTACAATACAAAAATGCCAAACAAAGTTACAAAATATACTTGTACATGGGAAAAACTAAAATCTATAAATATTTGATAGGACCTAAATGTGCTAAAGGTTGTACAAGAACAGTGATAGGAAGAGGGAGAGGAAAAAAACAGGAAAGAAAAAATTTAAAAACAATTTAAATGACATAATCTAGAGGCTATTCAGACCCATTGAAGTAAAATATATTCATGAAAATCAATAAATTTATTTAAGGAAATACACATTAGGGGATCTTTTAAAAAGAGTTTATTTTAAAGAGATTTGTGTACTTCGATAAAGAAGGCATACTACATGTATATCTATGCTTTTATTATAAAACTTAATGCATTAATTTTAGTTAATTAGTTTAGTTTTTAATGCACTAATTTTTTTTTAAAGTTTAAAGTGTAGACTAAATTAATACACCTGCTGCTATGTTTCCTTAACTCAGATTAACATATTTTCAAGCACTGACACAAATTTGACACGGATCACCGCAGTCAGTGATTAAATATTATTGATATTAGCTTAGCAAACATAATAGCAAGTGTATAGTATTAAAAATAATTCTTATGCTAGGCACTTGCTAGGTTTTCATTATGAATTCGACTGTGAGTGTATAACATAAATTGTGGAATTCACAACATATGGTCATATCTTATCCACATAACTTATACGGCATTTTGTAGGGTAAATATCTACTTATCTTCTCATTTAATCATTGAATGATACAGTGTAATAGCATATTTCCACGCTGAAATGATTCGCTCTTTGAATTACTATTGCGAATCAGTGATGGGAAAATTGATAAGATCGTACTTCTTTTGATACTATTTAGCTTCAAAAATACCGTAGTACTCGACTAACAGATATGATAATCTCATAAATATTTCTCTATTTCAAAATTTTTTACATTTCTTTGTTTTAGTATTTTCGGGTTTTTATTTATTTTTAGTACTAATGGCAACTCAATTACACAATGGGACAAAAAGAGAACGAAGTTGAAATACGTGGAAAGTGATACTATTATTATGATAGGCACTATCGAGTACAACAAGAATCTGTTTTTGCCTCAAAATTATGTGTTACGGATAAGGAACTGCTTTACTTGCCTTCGTGCACTTATAAGCTAATAACTTAGCTTAATATTAAATGATTTTAAGTTTCTAATATGGAAAGAGGAGCAACAGAAGTATAGCCACTCAGTTTGTCCGATATTACTGGATATTCAAAAGGAATATCTCCGTATTTACATAAGATACCTGGAGAGTGTGCATAACATGTCGATAATTGTTCATGAATCCCGGCTGTCTCTGGATAACATAGCCAGACATTGGACGGTTACCTTAACTTGAGTTCATGGACATGAGGACTTTGAAGGTAACTATATGATGGAAGTACTTAATCAGGCAGAAACCACTTTGAATCCGAAGTAATCGTTTGGTGCTCTTCTTAGGCAGAATAAATTTCTCCAAATGAAAGATCTGGCCATATTTGGGTTACCGGGATTACTGATCGTAGTGCTTTTGGCAGACATGCTCAAAGGAACTTCATATATGATAATTATATTTGCAGAAGTTACAATGATGAAGAGGAGGATGAGTCTAAGAAACACCTTCTTTGCCACTGCCTAGAACTCGACGATTTGAGGCATTCAGTGCTTGTTAGAATTTTTTTCAACCTACGGTCAGAACAAAATTGTCTTCATCAGGGCAACTGAGTGACGACTAACTCTTGACACGGTGTGGTAATGGACACATGGTAACACAACGGGATCCAAGTTAGCCGATGGTAACCGGCAAATTAACCTAACGTAACCTATGATTAGTTAAGAATAAAATGCAACTTTGATTTTGAAAATCCATTGGAAACTGACAGAGTTATTAAGTCTTTTAGAAAGCAACTCATAAAAAAATCTGTTTGTTTTATAAAATGTGTTACTCTTGTCAAAAAAAGTACTCTCACCAATTTTTTTGATACCGAACGAAAATTTAAATTCCCATCACTGTTGCGAATCATGATGTTTACACGATGCCTGCGTGATTCGATTTGACAACAATGTTTACTATATACACATACATATGTCAGTTATGGTCTCGAGACAAGTCTTCAACTTGTTAACTAGAAGCTGTAGTACTTGGTTTTATAGCTTTTAAACTCGCTGAGAAAGAGTCATGAATATTTGTGTTCGTGAAAACATGGTATAAATATGGAACTAAGTTTTCTTTTTTCTTTGAGAATTTCAAATTTGGTACCAACAAAGCATTACTTCAGAAAAGTAATATAAACTTATTCAATTTAAAAAGAAGTGTCGTTGAAGCACATCGATTATTTACCGAATCATCGACTCTAACGTGCAAGAGATTGTTCGTAAGGTTCAGAAATGGTAATTTTACTCAATGAAGATTGCTCCCAAGTTCAAGAAGAACTTAAATAACAGCAATTGTAGTACGATTAAAAGAAGCAGTATACATTAAATGCTGCTTGAAAGCCTTAGAAACAAGTCATTTTTGTAACGAATTATTACTGGCAATGAAAATTTGAATCATTACGACAAGTCGAAGAAATCGTATGTGAAACAGGGTAATATGTGTTAATCTTAGTTTAAGTCTCAAAGTTTTCAACATTTGCCTCCAATAATTAATTTTAACGCAGATTGCAATAACTAAAAAATTTAGGTCACTTATAATTTCTGTAAGAAATTATTGTGTTATAGGGTGTCATGAAGTCATTATAAATAGTTTTTTTTATATATTTCTTTAAGTTTTCTAGTCAACTATAAATTTGTACCAGCAGGAGAACGTAGAAAAAGTTAAAAGAATCAGCTTTGAATCTCATTTTAAAGGTATGTTTATTAAAAACTTATACGAATTGCGCTGTTCACACATCTCTTTAATTGGTTTTGACAGTTCTTCTTTTTGTTGTGTTAAGAATGGAAGTATAAAAAAAGCAAGAAAAAAAGAAAGCAACTGGATTCAGCATAACTAGTGGCCATTGCTTTGCTTGTTTATTTTTTATTTTTTGCTTGGCGGCTGGTGATGACAAAAAACCGATTACATTGATTTTTTTGAATCATGAGGTAATTGAAAATGAATTACTTACAATTTGGTTGTTTCTCTCTAAAAATGTTGTATGGGTAATTATATAATTCGGTTCATCATTATAAATAAGAAAGCGAATTATGAAAAAACGTTGTAGTGTGAACGTGGCATAAGTCTATATAAATGTCGGCTTTTGCCAACACTTCAAATGCTTGTGCGTACAAATAATGACATCATATCCGTTTCTGCCACTTCCGAAATGTAAACTTACCGTTTAATGCGTGTGCTTTAAAGAAAATTTAAATAAAAAATTTCTTTTTTTCTTAAGCAAATTAACTGCCAAAAAGTTCTCTAAAAAACAGAGAGCAAATGTTAAAAAATAATTCACCTTTAATGTCTTGAGTAATTACCAAAACATTTCTTCAAATTTCTTAATGCTTTATGTAGGAATTTGTTGCTCTTTTTGTTTATTTTTATGTTCACAGGCGCAAAATTAAAATTAATCCAATTAGTTAAACAAAATTTATTTTCGACTTCGCTCTAACTGTGCCATACGTCGTTGCCTATGTTATCTAATCTATTTCCCTTAATTTATTTGGTAATGCCAAGACGTCAGTCAGTCAGTCTCTTAACGTTAATTATTCCACTTAAAATGTAGAAAAAACAAATAAAAAAACGGAAATTCTTAAGTCAAACTACAAAGCCCCATTAAGGCATTCTTAGCAAATTGGCAAAAATATTTTTTTTTTAAGTTTTTTAACCTTAAGGTGTTAATTTGTCTTTTGCTATCTCTCTCTTTCTCTCTCTCTCTTTGGATTAAAAATAAAATAAAATTTTTATTATTTAATTATTAGTTTTTTTTTTACAATTCCTTATACACTGAACATATTTAGTTGGTTGGGGGGGTCTTTGAACTTTGAAAATCGCTTTATAAATAAACAAACACTTCATTGTTACTTCATTTGGCTTAAAAAAAACCCAACCAGCTAACACCATCTGTTTTATGATGGGCTGACAATGCTACTGCTACATGACAAAATGTCTTTTTTGTTGAAATAACATTTTAGACTGGCCCTTTGCCCAACTAACTCCCCCATTTGGCAGCTTATACATTTTCAATAATGACACTTTTAGTCATACATTTATGGGTGTTGTTCAACCAACGAACAACTATCGATCGTTCCATCTGTGTTGCTCATTTTTAAATTGACAACTACTGACTTGTCCTGTTAATATAACTGTATTCGATACAATATTTGCCTGATTACTTAGTCTTGTTGTTGTTGTTGTACACTTTAAATAAAACGAAAAAAGCAAAAACAAAAACAAGAAACACCCAATGCTTAATATGCGTAACACATCATTACAATTCTTAATATCCAACCGACGCTTGATTCACTCACTATTCCCTGCCACTCTTCACACACAATATTATGATATTTTGTATGATCCGGGAGTCAGTATTAGTTGTGTGTGTGCGTGTGTGTAAGTCTATCATCATTACTCATATGGTAGTAGAGAGGCACAACATGTCATGGATTTAGGCTTCAAATGGAATTCAAAAGGCACGTATATCATATAAACAAAACATTCACGCACACACGCATTTAAATGCATTAACTTAGTTCTTACTTGCACTATGGGTCGAAGGAAACTTAAACGTACATATGCATACTAAAATTTATTCTTATTTTTAACTAATACTTAAGCAGAATCAATGCCTATATTTAAAATTTTGAACACATGAATGAAATGTAATGTGATTGGTGATCTTATGTTTTATTTTCAGCTTAGCACGGCAGCACTACTTGGTGCTAACTGGACATTATACAAGCAGGGCGTTCTTATGTTTTTTATTTAGTGATCTGTGAAGCCAGAGAAATACGATTTCTTATTATGCTTCATTGCTTGTATTGTCTATCTATTCTCAAATTATCAGCCTGTGATAAAGCTTTAAATTTGGTAGGAACATAAGTTTCTAGGTCTTAAATCTCTCGTAAGATCTTCAAATATTTTTTTCCCATTCTAATGCCAGAGAAACTGATGGTAGGTCCCATCGAAACTGGAACTTCAAAACTCTGTTGCAATAAGTCATCGAGAATATAACCGATAGATACATGTGTAGGAGAAAAAAAAACTATGCTTTATGTGTTTGCCTGTTTTTAATAGGCTAAATGCAGTCCTACTTCCCTATATTGAATTCGCATGTACCGGAAAACATTTCATTGTATAGAAACATCATTATAAAGAAATTCTATTTTTTATCTTACAACACATTTATCTGACGTTTAAAGATTTAAATACATTAGTCGGCGCGTTAAACCTCATCTCTAAAAGGTTTTGAGTATGTCAACTGAAAAAGAAACACATTCTAATGTAGGTTGTATTTGTAACAGAAAATTGTTTGAAATAATTCATTATATGGAGACAAAAATGTATGAGGGTCAAATTTATATCTGAAAAATTATTTCATTATAAAGAAAAATTCACTCTACGGGAATTCATTAGCCATTATAAGGAGATACAAATAAACATTGAAACGAAAAAGCTGTTTATTTAAAATGAGTTCATAATAGACGAACTTCATTGTATAGAAGTTTACTATAGCGAAGTTCGACTGTAATAAGACGTTCTTAAAGTCGTGATCTAATATAACGGACCTTCCACTAAAAGAGACATGTTTCTTTCTGTTCTGAGACTCATTTTCAGCTTATGAATTTAACGGACTATCCATCGACAAGTAGCTCAAATCCAAGATTTAATAGGTCACCAGGGGAATTTATTTAAAAAGAATTTTTTTTCCGAGCTGTAGTTTAGTTTTATTTTTTCTCAATAGTTAAAGACTATCTAAATTTCTGTTTTACTGTTACCTGCTTTGGTTGCAATGTATTTTCATATCAGATCGAATAGTTTGTCACAGCGATTTCAGTCTAAACAGTAGATCTCTTCTATAGTCCGAGTAGAATCACAACTAATTAACGGGCAGATATCTATGTTAATGTTATTGTTGGTCAGGGCATAAATGCACCGCGACCTGAAGTATCATTTGTGTGGCCGCATAAGTTGACCACATCAGATTGTGGCTGCGAATAAAGCCAGTAATCCTATGAGGTAAGAGAAGATATACTACTTCTGGAGTTATGACAGTATTCCGCTGTAACCTCATCCTCTGGTGCGAAGTTGCTGGGCACTCTTAAAGTACGTATTCAGATGTCTAGACACAAATCGTGCACCTACACCGTTGGTTCCTAAGACCACAATGCCCTATGTTACCGACATTTCGTTCCAGAGTTAATGCCATGTTTGCACAAAAACGTTTTTTCGGTATTCCCTCACCCCATTTATAATACATCTCACAACTTTGAGTAAATTTGGCTCAAATTACAAAACTTCAAGAACGAATTACCAAATTATAAGTAATTTAGTTCAATTTACCCGGTGGATTACTAAAAAATCTCTAATTTTTATCGGTTGTTTCTTCACACTATCTTAGTTTATTTCCTAAACTTTTTTCAATTTTTAAAACACAATTACCGGAAAGAAAACAATAAATAAAAGTAACAGAAACAAACAGAAGAAGCATCAAAACGATTTACAATGTTGCCATGCGAACAGAGTAATATGTGTAAGTAATTCAAACAACAAACAAAGCAATTCAAAATTTTCTGTGAATGTGCGTTAGTCAGATGTTCAAGAAGCTTTAGAGGCTAAAGATCTTGATGGTAACTTACAGTAAGGCGGTCTTAGCAAGGCACTAGTAGACGACGTAGTTGTGTCATGTCGATATAATATCAAGCAAAAGCTGCATGAGTACTGAAAAACGAATATAAATATAAATGAAGGAAATGATGATTTAATTCGCTGTAGCTATAAGAGAGCTGACTTTTTTAGCAACTCAGCTGTTTTCGTGTAACATGTAAC
Organism: Wohlfahrtia magnifica; assembly: GCA_023159175.1. Taxonomy (NCBI): domain Eukaryota; kingdom Metazoa; phylum Arthropoda; class Insecta; order Diptera; family Sarcophagidae; genus Wohlfahrtia; species Wohlfahrtia magnifica. Next base: position 3,237,476 of record JAKWBJ010000052.1, on the reverse strand, counting down.
TGTCAAAACATATTCCGTTTGGTTTATAATTTAACCATGAATCGACGCTTGCAGATTATTGAATTTTATTATCAAAATTTGTGCTCGGCTAAGAACTTTTTTATCGGAAAATTTTATTCAGCTTCAAAGCTTATTTCTGGGTAAATGTAAACGCGAACAAGCAAAATTGACGTATGTAGTGTGAAGAGCAGCCAGAAGCATTGTAAGAACTGCCAATACACCCCGAAAAATGCCCTTTGTGGTGTGGATTATAGGTCGGTGGCATCATTGGTCCGTACTTTTTCAAACGCGATGAAGGCAGGAACGTTACGTGAATGACGAGCGCTACCGTGCGATGATTACAAATTTGTTTTTGATCAAAATGGAAGAGGTGGACTTGGCTGACATGTCATGCTTCAACAAGAAGGTGCCACATGCCACAAAGCACGTGAAACAATGGCCCAACTGAGAGGCGAGTTCGGTGAACAAATTATTTCACTTTTGTGGTCGCCTAGGTCGTGCGATTTAATGTCTTTAGACTATTTTTTGTGGGGCTATGTTAAGGCTCATGTTTATAGGCACAAGCCTGCAACGATTAACGCACTGACAGCCAATATTGAAGAACTTAATCGTGAGATACCGGCCGGTATCTTGGAGAACATGAAATCATCTTAAAACATTGAATTATACAGATCGTTCTAACGACTCAAATAAAGATTTCATACATATGGTATCTCCAAATTTTATAAGCTTTTTTCAAATCTGAAAGCTCTAAAAAAATCACTTGATATATAAAGTGTATAGCAGGATATAAAATGTCCCTCTATTACATAAAGTATATAAGCTTTTTATATAACAAATATGTCTTCGTTAGCCCATTGTTGTACTTTGTCCATATGTGTACCATATATCGATACTATTTTACATGACACTCGTTTATAATATTTTGTTGCTGCTATTGCTGATGCCTCTATTCACTGAATAATTAATTATTAAAAGTCTATGTTGCCTGTAGTGATGATGATGATGATGATGATAATGATGATGATGATGTTGTATTTTTTCTTCTATAGTTTATTCACACCATAATAATATAAAATTAAGCATTTGGTTTTTGTTTCAAAATGCTCTGTGTGTTCCAAAAATAGTTGTGGATGAGACATTTATTGTCGTTGACATCCTACTCATGCCCAGTGAAATTCAAAATTTCATTGGAATTCATTTTAACATTTAAATTTACTTTTACTGGTAGCCAAAACCAAAAATACGAGGTTGCATGGAATTTATTGTAAATTGTTGGCATTTCCATTAATAGCAGTAGAGGTAAAATGAAATGATTTGTCCACCCCTCTCAACAAAAAGATAAAAACTAATTTCTAAACCCATAAGCCTATAGTTTGTAAAGTTTTCCTAGAGATGTAAAGAATAAAAGAGTTTTTTTTTTGGTTTTATTTTTGAAAATGCGTACGTTCAAATAACTGCTGTACATGGTTAGAGGGTGTTTTGTATTGACCACAAAAACCAGACGCATATTTAAACATTTTTAAACACCAGATGTGTCGAGAGTCGGGTTTGTTTTCCCTGGCACGTATTCAGAAAAAGGGTTGGGGGTGGCATGGTTGTATAGCAAAAAGTGCTATAGTAGACTTTGGAATAAAATTTTTTGTTAAAGTTTTTAAAAAAGATTTCACTATAATTTTTCTAACATTATAACACAAATAATATGGGCATTATGCTATGATTTGGTAAGTTTTTCAAAAATTCCGGATTAAATGAGTTTTTTAAATAAAAATTTTAATAAAAAGTTAAAAAAAAAACTGTGTGCCAGGAAGTCTAAATTAAGTATTGGTCTCAGGAACAGTAAATCATTAAAGTGACTAGTCAGGTACAGGCATAAAAATGAGCTGGCGAAAGAGGATGCCTTAGAGTTGAAGACGAAAATCGGCAGATGAATTCTAAAAATGAGGGAACAACGTTAGCGTAGCATATCCGGTTGCTTCTTGCCTTCGTAAGCTCTGTTAGACCTTTGATGAATTCAATTCCGCTTATTCGATTTGTTCCCATTAGAGCATAAGATACTGTCTACCTCTGGGTAGTCTGATACCCCAGAATAGGTACAAATGAATAGTAAGGGTCTGATTGGAGATTTAATTCTGATACCTCAGACACTAGGAGCTCCTGGAACTTAGGTTTCTGCCCAATTATTAATTGTGGATCTTTAAAGAGTACACATTGAGATTAAGACTTTAATAAAAGAGAGAAAGTACTTTGGATTTGATGTGGAATTACATTGCAATCAATGTTACCAATGGTACAGTGGAGTTTAGATAGTCCTTAATCGTAAAGTGGCTTAGGGATTAGAGTGCACGCATAACATCACAAGCGGCCCAGGTTCGAGCCACAGCGGATATGAGGAAAAAATTGAATTGTGGTTTTGAGTGCTTAATAAAGAAGCTTCAGCTTTGCTCCAGACAACTCCATCTAAAAAATAAAGAAGAAGCCCTCTGGTGTTCCAGCTTACCTCTGGCGATAATGACAAACATCAGACAAATGATCAAGACAAAACACCACCTACTAGGAAAAAAATTTAAATGCTAACTAAAGATTACCACCACTTAGCACGGATCTTCACCACTACACAATCATATGGAAGGGAGTTACAGTGGATTAATAATCTATTTAGTCTGAAAAATCAACTTGATTAATGAAACTAAAACAAAGCAATGGATGTTTTGTGGAAAGCCAATATGCTCCCTATAGGAGTGGTGATAAAAAATCCCTTATTCACTATATCGGTCCGGAAACATACTTCGCAGCACCACTTACTAACATCCTCAATCAGAACAAAGATTAGGAAATTGCTAGATGCTTGGAATACCTAAATGCTCAAAGTGGACTTCAAAACTCTAGGACGTAGCTTTGAGGTTCATAAGTATTGCAAGTCGGACTTAAAACCCTTAACGGAATTTCTTACGGGCTACTGTGGACTGAGAGTGCATCTCAAGAGGACGTCGGTCACAGATGTAGATGTTTGTAGACTGTGCTTGCTCACGGGCATTAGAGACGGCGGAACACATGTTGTGTGAATGTGTAGTTCTTGGTAGGTTTATATGGAAAAGTTTACGGGGACATAGGGTATCATTGCAAGTCATATGGTTTCAGATCGGGAGGGGCACAATAAATCTCATGGATAGCAGTGTCCTGCAACAGTGCCTGGTCTAAATGATGATAATGAGAATTCATAATCAGAAAGCGGCTACTATGCCCAGATAGTGAGTGCTCCTCGACGAGTGTACACGTGGTGGTTATGGACGAGCAGGGACGAGCTGTTTTAAAGTCAGTATGAAATTAAACTGTTTTCAAAGCTGCTAATAATGCACCAGAGGTTTAAATATTGTCAGCCATTGAGTAAAAGAGTATGTTGGGGTAGAGTAGAGTGACTTAGACCAGTTATGTTCTAAAGGAAAAATGTGATTGTGTTAGTGAGAACATGGAAATTACTCTCTCAGAGAGAGTAAAGATGATGATTAAAAAATAATTTAAAAACATCAACATACATCCGCTGCACATGTGCATCTGTCGCAGATTCAGTAACAACTAGAAGCAAGAGCGTAAGAAAGTTTTTAAATTACTTGTCTGTGCCTTAAAAAAAATTTGCGTACTTTCAGCATACATGTGCATTCGTTCGCATTGACGACTAAAAGCAAGAGCGTAAGCATAGGTGTGAGTTCATCAGGGACAAAAGTCCCATGAAAAACTCATCACTGCTTTAGACTTGAATTACATGAAAAGCTGTTTGGAACTCGGTGTGAGCTTGTATATAATCGTAGCTGCCAATGATGCAAAAGAGATTTAAATATTCCTGACTCCTGAACAAGAAGGAGGTACTATGTCTGGGTATAGTAGAGAAATCTCTTCGGAGAACACACATTTTGGTTATGATTTTGACCTAAATTTCAGTAAGAAACTTTTTTGAATTCGGTGTAGGGTCGCATTTTAATCTAAATTGCTAATGGGGCAACACCTTAGCAAGAAGGGTATATTATGTATGGGTATACTAGAGCAAACTGAATTAAATCGCAGGAAAGAGCTGTTTTGAACTCGGTGTGAAGTTGCATGGTAAACAAAGCTAAGAATGGTGCAGCGGAGGCTTAAATCGTTCACAAGCTTTGAGTAGAATGAGATACTATATTCAGATAGCAGAGTACTGTCTTCGCCTGTGGTGTTAATAGCTTAGTCCTTTCGAACTCGATGTGGGATTGCAGTGTGATTAAAGCTGCCAATTGTGCAGTGTATAGTCCGCAAGCTCTAAGCAAGGACATTTTAGTACATATCTTATGATAGATATGCAATAGATTATATAGATTCTTTGTGGACTTTGGCAGACACACTGTATGATTTTGATCAGCACTTATACTAGGAAATAATATTTCCAGAGTAATCTCTTTTGTAAAAGCTTTAGCACCTTAGTATGAGTTAAATGTCCGCCGAAGTCTAGAATGGCTTAAGATGAGTTACATACAGCACAGCGTTTAAAAGGCCTGTGAGATATTTATTCAGAAATTAATTATTGTAGAGACTGTAACGTTTATTGCAAATGAAAACTACAAAAAATCAATTCAAATTCTTTTTTTTTATTGCCTCTTTTGTAAAAACCAAGTGCAACTTTTCTATTTTGTTTTTTTAATTTTTATTTTTTAATTGTTTTGCATGGGGTTGCACGTTTTGTTCAACATCTAGAAAAAATTTGAAAAAATAAATATACCCATAGTGACCAAACGGATGGGGTATATAAAGTTTTTTTTATTATATTTTCGTTTCCTCCTCAATTTTTTTGTTTACTCTCATAGAGCATATACTCTTTGGCAGTGGCTGAAAAAAAGCAATAAAAATAACTTCACCATCGTTAACCATCTTGTGATACGAGTGAGTATTTGCTTTACATTCGTATTTTGTGCGTGTAAATGCAATTTTTTTTGTTCAATTTTTTTTTTTTAGTTTTATAGAAGCAACCAACTACTCCTTCTATAAAATTAATTCCAAATTTTTTTGTTAAAAAAAGAAAAAAAACTCATTTTTACTATACGAGTATAACGAGTTTTGTTTTTATGCGTAAATAATATTGTTTGTGAAATTGTATGCAAATGGACGAGCGAATGTATTGATTGCACTTCATTTTGACTGTGATGATTTAAAGTGTCCGAAAAAAAAACTATTTAGGCTTAACAGATTTTTAGAAATACCGGTTTAAATTTTTATTCAGTAAATTTCTAGGATTTTTAACGCGTTTTTCTATAAGACCGGTCTTATTGAGGCTGGGGTTGTTATATAGTAGGTTTCTTTTACGCCATAGTCTGTCTTTTGCTGCAAATGACTGTGGCTTATTTAAATCACATTTTTTTTTTAAATCTGGGATGTATACATATGTCGATTATAAGTGGAGCCTTAATGAGACTATGATTGGTAGGTTTTACAGCATAACCTATTCTAGATTTTTTTACTGTAAATGCCTGTGGCGTCATAAATTGGCTCTGGCTTGTCGTGAATAACAGTTTTAAATGTCTTAACCAAAATATGAATTTTTTGCTGGCAAAACCAGGCTAACATGCATTTGCATGAGGGTCTAAGTGGTACTGGTTTTCTTCTTTGGCAGTCTTTTCTCTGTCACTTTAACAGTATTATTATTATTTTCAGGCTGTTCTTAAACAATCTGATGCAAGACTCAAATCTTTGTCTGTTAGAGCTGTCTAGCAAAATACTGCCTTAAACATGTTTGGCCTAAGAAGAGTATCCGCCCCTCCTGATACTTCCTTTCGCTAATTATACTTTTCCTAACTCGCTTCCCAGTCCACAGAACGGTTTTGAACCTATTGGTGGCATAGAAGCTTCTATCCTCGTAAGTTTAACTGACTTTTAATTTTCCGAAATTTCCATGTGAACCGTGTCCCAGTTGGTTTAATTTACACAGACAGATCCACGCTAGCTTTGAGTCAATTTCATTGGAGCTACCCGGTGGCGAAAGTCATAGTGAATCATCGTAATAAACGCTGAAAATGGTGAAACATTGATGACTGACGATGAATTTGCTTTGGTGTCATACATGACTTTTTCAAATAATTGTCCAAATTGTCATAGATGACGTCCTGTAGACGTCCGTTTATTGGTGAGTCCTAACAGATAATATCACCGGGATTCATTAGTGCTTTATTGGTTAACGGAGAGGTGTAGCAGAGAAAATCTTACATCATTTAGCATGAAGTCGACTCATAATAGACAATGTCACTAAATTTTAGAATGTAGTCTACACATAACAGACAATGTCGCTTAATTTTAGCTTTCTTTGGTATGGTGACATACAATAACGTTGTCATATATAACTCGCTTTGATTGCATCATTGCCGCGAGGACTCATCAATACAATTTTTCATTTATGACGATGATACATCGATTAAAAGAATCATAGTGACAATGTCGCTCAAATACACCACTGGGTAAGTGCTTGATTAGTATGACTATTTGCTCTCCAAGTTAAATTGCGGACATCTCTCAATGGCGGGAACTTCCGCTTGAGAAATAGTTGCGAATTTTACCAAGGTTCCGATGATTCCATCCTGGAGCCTTTGACCCTTTCATGTACCACAATATTATTCTATCCCTAAAGGAGTACGTAATCTCCATACTGCTTCATTTACTGTTATCACAGCCTTGCAGTTCAGCATTTCCGAAAGGCATAGAGCTTCTTGATTCTGCCCACATATAATTTTAACCTAACGTTCGGGTCGCAACTTATTGATTTTGGTGTAGATAGTCATTTCACGCGATTTATATTGAGCTTTCTCAGAGATAGTTCTATAAGGGGGTACCGCAAGGTTCTGTTCTTTCTCCAACTCTATTTCTAACCGACTTTTTCTTCTCACTTACAATCCTATCTACTCTTTCGCGGATGACAGCAACATTTGTCACTCATATTTTTTGGATTGTAGACCGAGCCTTCTGGATGTTGAGGCTAAAAAGCGGAGTAATAACACACTGACAAGCGACTTGGCGAAAATCTCTGATTGGAGTCGTGCAAAGATCGAATATTGTTTTCTGTCACACAAATGTGATGGTGTGGTGTCTGTGACCGTGGGTGACCGTGGATTTATTAAGGAGTCAGATGTAAAGGTCAAATGTTTCGAGTGTCGAAAGAAGTATTCAAGTGCCTCGGTTTTTTAAGACAGTGCAAGAAATACTTTACTCCATCTGACCTTCTTAATATTTAAAAGACCTATACCCGACCTAGGATGGAATACAACTCTCATGTATGGACCGGTGCTTCCAAAGTCTATTTTTAAGCTTTTCGATCGCGTATAGGAGAGGGCGAAGATGATTATTAATGACGGCATGGTAGTCAATTCTTTTCATTCGCTAGAATATCGTCGCAGTGTTTTAGTTAAAAATGAATCGAACAGGCAAATCTTGTAGGTTTTATTTTGTCTGTGCATTATAAACTGGTGTTCTTAGGTTCTACCTAAGGAGATCGAACGGTTATTATTCGACCGGTTTTAACCGGTTTTTTTAGTTTTGTCGAATGCGGTTGAAAAAACCGTAATCTCCATTTTTCGAATACCGAATAAACCGGTTAATTTAACACGAATAACCGGTTAATTTAAATAAGTATAAATTTTATGCGTTTGTATATTTTTTTTTATTGAAAATATGCCCATCGTTTAACTATTTGTATAAATGACTACCTTGAACGTTTCACAAAGAACGTAAAAGCCGAGGTCGATCGAAAAAGATATGCACTCTTGAGCAAAACTAACCTTTTCTCATCTTCTGTAAATAAATATTGATTTTTATATATGGATGATCAACTAGACTTATTGAAAGCTCACAAACCCATAAACGACGGTTCCGAACCGCAAATATATCAGTGAAGTTTTTCACGGCGTAAATATAAAAGGTCCGCTATATAACGTTTTTTTCAACGGGTGCTTATTTCGTGAATGGTAACACTTAGCTTATGTCTGAATTGACGATAATTAGTTTTATCCTTCAGCTGAACGAATATGGTTGTGTATACGCTTGAACTTCGCTTCGCTGAGTGGGCCTGCGATCGAAGAAAATGCCTATTTAGCCAAAAAAAATCATCTTTTCAGATGAAACTCATTTTGATCTTGGAGGGCATGTAAACAGGCAAAATTGTCACATTTGGAGCACAGAAAACCCGCACGCATACATTGAAAAGCCGATACACCCAAAACGAGTCACTGTTTGGTGCGGATTTTGGTCCAGAGGCATAATTGGGCCATTACAGTCAATGGGGATCGTTATCGGGATATGTTGAACGAATTTTTGTTCACAAAAATTGAAGAGGCGGATATGAGCAACATTTGGTTTCAACAGGACGGCGCTACGTGCCACATAGCCGGAGCTACACTCGATGTTTTGCGCCCTGTTTTTAAAGATCGCATTATCAGCCGCAGAGCTGACGTCGTTTGGCTGTGATTTGACACCTTTGTACTATTATTTGTGGGGTGCCGTCAAAGATAAGTGTTACGCCAACAAGGACAATATTCGTGAAGCCATTGGTGAAATACAGTTGAACACAATCGATAATGTGCTTAAAAATTGGACCGATGGTGTAGGCTAATGCATGGCCAGCCGAGGCAGCCATTTGAATGAAGTTATTTTCCACTATTAACCGGAAGGATTGTACTTTAAAATAAAAAAGAAATTTGAGAAAATATTCAGTAGTTTTTTTTATAGTATTTAAAAAAAAAAAAAATTTATTTGGCGTACCCTTTACACAACCAGACGCCAATAATGGTGTGAGGTGATATCGCTGTTGAAAATTGTCAGATGGTGTGGCCAACATACCGCAGTGTCACACACATTATTAAATAAGTGCTGCATAACTTTACATACAGTGCTGCTCGAAATCTAAGCAAATTTTCTTGTCGAGGCAATTAAAAGACTCGTATATTACTGTTAGATTTATTCAAAGTAAAACATTTAATTTTTGTTATCTTAGGCACCTATATAGTAACTATAATAACAAACCTTTAATTCCATTCTCTACTAAGTAATACAACAAATACGAAATTAGCTCCTTGAGTAGTTGTTCGAAACTTAAGCATTTTTCAGTACTTTGTGTAATAAATTTTTTTTCTTTATGGCCTCCGCACACCGCTATGACATAGTTTTTATGAGATTTGATAGAATTATTGATTTTCACTTTAATTTTAAGCTCTCCATTAGCTTCTGCTTATTTTTAAAACGACGTGGTCCAGCTCTGCGCTTCAAGAAATAGGAACAATTTTGTTTAAATAAAAGAACCGGTTAACCGGTTATTTGAAATATTATTAACTGAAAATCGGTTTTTTAAAAAGTGCTACTTTTCGAATTATTCGAAAACCGGTTTTTGAAAAAAGTCGGGTAACCGATCTCCCTACTTCTACCTCAACAAATCAGCTGTTTAGAAGGAACAATCCAAAAAGCAAAACAAAGCAAAAAAAACTTGGTCATCCTAGTTTTAAATTTAAATTTTACAGTTTTTATTTGTACAAAAGTGGTACATTACTATGCCAGCCTATCTATATAGACCACTACATGATTTCTATAGATTCTGTTCTGTTTTTGTTGTGCGTGTGTGTGTTTTCCAATTGTAAATATGTGTACATATTCAATACAATTAAAATATTTTAAAAAAAATAATTCTTTTTTCTTTATGGTTATTATTGTTGCTGTTTTTGTTGAGAAAATGTTGTTGATGATGCTAAAGATAAAACATAGGATTTCAACAATCGTTGAGAATTCATTGCTGGCAATAAACATGAAATAGTTGTTATCAAGTGGTGATATGACCACTGCCTGTATGGTAAATAAAAAAAACAACAAACCAGCCAACCACCGTTACAATCAAATAAAATAAATAAAATTGAAATGCGAAAGAAAAGCAATTCGTGCGGCCATTGAATTGATTCTCTTGCTATACCGCAATATTTGTTGTATTCACACAATCATTGAATAAAAAAAAAAAAAAAAAAAAAATGGCGCAAAAAAACACAATTTATATATGAAAAGTCTTTTAACCAATAAATCAATACTCGTCGTAATATTGTTAATGAATTCATTTGCCAAAATTTTTGTAGCAACAACAAAAAAGCGTAATGAAAAAACCTCAATTGTAAAATAAATGAAATAAAAAGCAAGAAAATTAAATCAAAAATGAAATTGAAAACCAAACAAATTCCTAAATTCCTCGTATCACAAAAGTCCATTAAATGAAAAAGTCACTTCAAAAACCCTTTTAACTTACAATTTGCAGTGCAACATCAAAACAAATTCCATAAACAATTTTTGTTTTTGTTTTAGAGTTTCAAAAGGCTTTCCCGATACCCGTACTTGCCTACTACACCAAAAATTGCAAATGCTAAACGTGTGCATTGAACGTCGCTTGCAACGAGAAAATCCCCAACAATACAGCGCTCAACACGCTGAAGACTCAGACGATGGTAATGATACTGAAGAAGAAGAATTTTACGATTGCGATGAACATGATGAGGAGGCTGCTAATATGCGTTCTGTTACCCCTGTTAAAGGTGAAGGGCGTTTAAAACGTTTGCGTGATTTAAAATTGTTGGATTCTGAGGATTATTTGTATGTGCCCATAACCCAAGAGCCGATACCCAAAACTGAAGATGAACTACAAGATGATGCTGATATTATGCTTAAATTGGGTTCTGGTTCAGGTATAACATTAACATAACTGTAAAAAAAAGTGTTTATTGCTTCAATTTGTATTTTCTTGTAGACCATGTTACTGCCATGATGTGCTCCACTTTACAATCGGATGCTGAGGCCTTTAAGGCCGCTAATTTAAATGCTAAATTTGAAGATTTCATACGCTGGTACAGTCCCAACGATTGGGAAGAATTTGAGGATGAACAGGGTGTTAAACAGCATAAACTAAGTGCACGCATGAAAGCTGAGGGCAATACTTGGCAAACTGTTTGGGAGGAAGCCAAACCAGTGCCCGTATCTAGACAGGTGTTACTAAAAAACAAAAAATTATTAAATTAATATTTTCTTAACTCCAACGTTTTTTGCAGAAACGTTTATTCGATGACACCCAGGAAGGCTTTAAGGTTTTACACTATTTAGAGACACTTAATTTGGGTGAAATTTATGGTCTCACTGTGGTGCCTCTACTGCACAGTGCTATACTTAAACTAAAGGTATTTGCTAATTTTGATGAGCTACAAGCATAAGATTGCTTAATTATCCCATTTTCTCCTTTTACAGAACATCTTCCTTAATGCTCATGTCTTGGAACTTTTCTCTGATTCCTTAGAAGCCCTTTTAGCCGATCTAAGTCGTTTTTCTCGTGACATTGAAATAGTAGCGGCTGCTGAATCGCCCATGCCCTCTTCAAGCGAAACACATTACGTTTTACAATTACCCAATCCACAGGCTATAACCCGTAAAATTGAACAACTTGAAGAGCAATTCTATCAATACAAGTGTTTGGAAGTTTTACTCGAAACTTTTAAAATCAATAAGAAGGGCATACAAGAGAAATTCAAAGAGATCTTAGAGAATCAAGGCAGTTTTTCGTTAACCACTAGCGATTTTAAAAATTCGGAAACCTGGAATTTATTCGCCAGAGATATGCAAGAAAAATTGATAAGTAAAGATTATGTTATGCGTATAGGTGATGGCTTAACGTCCAGATATATGAGTGTTGGCGATCAGCAGGAAAATGTAAAGCCTGTAATGCCGCAATTTTTGAGAGCTATAGTAACGGGTGAAAAGCTACGTTTGTGTGGAGCATTCACCGAAAATACAACATTTTTAGATTAAACTATAGTTCTGCTGATAGTTGTACGGGAAGACGGTTATGGGTAGAATTTAAAACAAATTTTATCGTGTAACTATTTTTGCTTCTTTAGGAAGATTTTGAAAAGCATAATGAGCTAACATTACATACATGCATACATTATTCTTAAGAATTTATATCCCTCACATACTTAAATATTCAATAACTTATATAATCAAAAATAAAATTAACTCGTATCTTAACCAAAATGATCGATAGTTTTTATTTTTGAAGCGGATTCAATGGACAGAATGTCTAAGCTAAAGCAATCTGTCGTTAATGGTAGGTATAGAACAATTAAATATATCGCTTCTATGAGCCTCATGTAGGTATTTGCTGTTTTCCTTCTCGCATTATACAGTTTCGAGGGTTCCACTCATAGGGGCTGTTCAGCTGATATCATCTGTTGGTTTGCTTGCTATGTGTGGTTGATCCACTTCAAATCAATCAGAGTGCCTAATTGATGAATGTTTTGGTATCTGTCTTAGTACGATGGTTCAAAGACCGGTGTTTGAGATCATATCAGGCCAGTATATTATCCGAATTTTTCATAAACAGTAATTTACAAAAGCTTAAAGTGCTTGTATATCTTTTGCTGCCGAGTTCTACGTTTCGAAAATATATAGAACAATCGACTCAATATTTTTATTTTATAGTTTTTGTGTGTGCGTCGATCGTCATATCTTGACGAGCAAAGACAATTGCCATACGATATTTAATGGTACGAGATTGTATTTCATCCGCAAACCATAACTATTTTTCGTAATTAGGCGCCCAAATCATAGTAAGAGCCTGTGTTCTCGGTTAGAACGTTTTTAGCTGTAAGATCCCCATTAAAAGGGGTTTGTGTCAAATGAAAACGTAGTTGAATAGTGAAAGTTTTGGATACAATTTTTTGTGAAGACAGTTAAAGTGCAGCTCGAGTAAAACGATATATTCGGGTATGTTCTGTGCACCAAAATCAAGTGAAATTGAAATATGCATTTAAGAGATGTAATAGATATAGGGAATTCCTTTTCCACTCATATTTCTGGTAGCAATTGACAATATGCTTTGAACAAGCATAGAAAACACTCCTAAGAGTAGTATTTTTTGGCACCCAATTGTATGAAACATATTAACGACTTAACCTATGTTGATCACATTGCGTTAAAATTCACGAAGTAAAAAAGACCAATTAATCATCAATGCCAACAAAATAAAAGCTATACGAGTACATAAACGCTTCTTTCTTGATAAGTAATAAGTCTTTTGAAAAAGTACAAAGTGTTACTTAACTTGGCAGACAAAACACTCTAACACAGTCATAAGTTGCTTTTGCAAGTCTTCGAAAAGCATGGCTATGGCGACAACTGTCATTTACAACCAAATGTGAAGTTTGTACTTCTTTAGTGAAGCGAAACATCAGTGGAAGAAACGAACAAATTTCAAGCTTGTATCAACCGATGCTTGAAAAATAGTCTGCGTATGTCGTACTGGTATGAAATGAGCGTATTTTGTGAAAATAAAACACTAACTTTTAATGGAAAAGTAAAAAAAAACATTTTATTCAAAGTACTTGTCACCGCTGTCTACACGTTTTTCCCATCTTTCAGGCAATTTGAGAATTTCACGCCAATGAAACTGTTCATCTTTTGAAGCAAACCAATTAGTCAGCCAATTTTCGACTTCCTCGTAGGAGACGAAGTGCTGCTCAGCCAATGCGTGTCCCATCGATGAAAACAACTAGTAGTCAGAAGGTGCAAGTCTGGTGAATACAGCGGGTATGGTAGCAGCTTAAATTCTAATGATTTGATTGTATACTGAACCGGTTTTACTTTGTGTGCAGGTGCATTGTCATATTGAAAAATTAGCTTGCCGAGTCTTGTGGCTCAATCTGGTCGTTTTTCGATCAATGCATGGTTTAAATTGATCATTTGTTGTCGGTAGCGATCTGTATTAACGGTTTCACCAGGTTTTAGGAGCTCGTGGTACACCACACCTTTCTAGTCACACCAGACACAACATTGTGTTCCTGCCGAATCCATCTGGTTTTGCAGCAGATTACCCCATGATATTTTCCATATGCCTCGAATAGCATTCTGTTTGTGGTACAAAAATCGCCATCTTTAACACGATTAAAGAATGATGTTTGTTCACTGATTTGATGTATACTAAATACGTTTGACAGATGTTATTGCCAATTCACAATAAATGTTACATATGGAGACATTTGTATCTTGACACTCACTTCATACCGGTACAACTGGTATGGTGGCTCCACAACTAGAAAGCAAAGCTTCATAGAAGACGCAAACAAACAGCCATTGCCATATAATGGCGGTGGATTGGGCTAAAATTGTGAAAGCCGACAAATGATATCGAGAAGCCTTGAAGAAGCTTGTTAGACGTGATAAATTCTGTTGATGAGAAACTAAACTGGATGCAGATCAAAAGTTTAGTTAAAGATTTTAGTAAATTTAGGCAGGTTTGTGTGGCACTATGCGCCACCTAAGCGGCGCGAAAGCAATAATAATAATGTTGCATAAAAGGTATAAAATATTTAAGAGACGATTGAAAAACGTTATGAACGTTGGAATCCCTTCTGACTACAAAACAAGTTCCGAAGATATGTCAACCAGAAGAACTGGCTAAACAATACTAAGAGGATTAAATAAATCAGGAATAGAATCATTTTTAAAAATGACAGAATTTTATTTTAATTATCCTTAAAACTAAAAAAATATATAAAAAATGTTTAATTATTTTGCTTTGTTATCCTCCTCTTTTTTAACAAACTTAATTGTTATCATTATTTTTTATTGTTTTTTAAAAAACGAAAGGAAAGCAGACTAAAAAGGAATATTTCCTCTTTTATATTTAGCAAAATCCGCCATAAACCATTATAATAAAACATTCATTCATTCACTCAGTCAGTCCATCATCATGCCTACAAAGAAAAATAAGCTTCCCAATTGGAAAAGCGAAGAACATAAAACAAAGACCTACTTGGCATCCTAATGGGATGATGCTGGATTCAGAGTATTATTATAGCCACATACATACTCGTATACAAAAATACATAAATGCCTACCATCTTAAAAAGCACAATAGTATGCCATGCTATTATGCGCTTCCAGGCAGTTTCCTTTTAGAATGGGAACAATGTATAGCAGAAACGAAAAGAAAAAACAATAGTAAAGGCAGAACTCCCTCTCTCTCCCTCTTTTACTCAAACAACAAAATACTTGAAGTAATTTTAGTTAAATATTTCAAATTACCAAAGACTCAGAGTATGTGTATAGCGAATGAACTCCCTACAATGAATAGTATGTTTTGGAGAGGATGAAGCAGTTGTAGAATATATGGATTGGGCGGCTGACTGCCAGGCAAACACAGGCACAATCGGGAAATTAAAAAGTAAAAAAAATAAAAAAATAAAAAAATAACTAAACTTAACAGAAAGAAAGACTCAAAAGGAAGGCTTGACTAATGAAGGTTTCACTGAATTTTTTTTTTTTTCGTGAAATGTTCGTTATGTGTGCTGCTGCTTGCAGTTCATAATAAAAGAAAAAATTACCTGTGGCATGTAAAAAAGAGGAAAATATGCAGCCTACTAGAAAACAGTGGCACTCTTTTTGATGTCTCTTTTTTCTTTTTTATTTTTCTCATAGACTTTTATACAAAAATTTTTGTTTTTGTTTCGCCTGATTTCTATGAAATATTCGTCATTCCACCAGCAAAAAAAATTGAAACAAAAATATTTGGTGGCTTGCATTGTCTTGCCTTCCAAGATAATATGACAGCGAACTATAAAAAAGGAATTTAATACAGTACCGAAAGGAGTTAAGAAGTTAGTTAAAGAAAATTTTCATTTAAACATTTTGTTGCTGCCAAGAAGATCAGTCCTATTATCCGAAAGATAATTGACACAAAAAATGCTCCACCGTTTCCTTCTCTTTCTCAGCCTGATAACTTCTACAGTAGTTAATAATAGCCTTATATGTGCAACCCAGTGTCCACTGAGAATAGCCATCAAAATACGTAGCAGCTGACGCGGCATCGAGCCCGATGGTATAAGGGCCAGATTTGCTTCGAAGTAGAGTAAGTAGATTCGTTTTCCCAGCGTTGTCGTGCCTTCGTCGTCAGATATAGCAGAAATTGATATACCGATTAGTTTGTCAATCTCATCACTTAGTAGAGACCAATTACTAGCCAGTTTATGTGCCACACTATCTCCCTGGGTGGCACGATTTTCTAAGGTTTTCATGTCTCTTGATTAGAGATGTCGAGTACAACAAAATTAATATTTTGGAATTTTCGTAGCAGCTACAAAATCTTCAGTTACGGGTAAAAAACCGGTTTTTCGTACCTTCGTGGACTAATATGTTAATACTTTAGCTAAATTTTTTTTTTCTCCGTCACTCCTCTAGGGAGCATATTGGCTTTCCACAAAGCATCTATTGCTTTGTTTCAGTTATATTAATCAACTTGATTTTTCCAGCTAAGAAGATGATTAATCCACTGTAGCTCTCCTCTATATGATTGCGTAGTGGAGAAGATCCTTGCTAAGTTGTGCTATCTAGGTTTACGTGAGACTTCGCCGCGCTGGCATACCCCACGGTGCCCCAATGGCGCGGATGAATACTATGCGTCCACCAACGCCCCCATCCATAATACCGACAAGTGAATATCACAAGTGAGTGTCAATTCGAAGGCGTGTTGTTAGGACACTTATAACCTTCAGACCTTGGTGAGGAGTCGGAGACTATCTAATCTCCTGCCGTGATATGAGTCGCAGCACCCGGTTGAGGAGATGCAACACCACACCGAGTTCACGCTCTGCCTGCGCTTTAGGTCTAAGTAACAGCCACCGCGAAGCTCCCACAAGGGGGCCTACCAAGTAATCGGGCAGGGATGGAATTCCTGGGGCTCCTGATTCCTGTGGCACCAGAATAACTCTGGTTAGGCTTAGTGACACGTGAGTGTAAATACAAAAACGTACCGCCTACAGTTTCGGCCCCCCAGCGGCACGAACTGGTCGCCGGTAAGGGAACTGGGTAAAAACGGACACTGGCAAATGAAGTAGGCCACACTCCCCTTATCAATAGATCTACAACCACGACAGAAATCATTCGCTGGTAGACACAGCCTTTGTGCGTGTCTACCCATAATAGAATGCCCAGTAAGGATAGACGCAAAGTAGAAGAAATGTTCCCATGATCCAATTTAATCAGCTGATTGGTACACCTAACATCCAGTATGGGCCAGGTAAGTCTAGCAATGAAGGCAGACTCACCCTCTACCCAGGATCTATCAGCGTCAAATAAGTACCTCTGCCTAATAGACAGAAGAAGAGTGGTATATCAACCCTTACAAGTAGGTGACTATCCGGAATGAGTGTGTACTCTTTAGCAAGCTCATCAGACACACAATTACCCGAAATGTCCCTGTGACCAGAGACCCAAATGAGATAGATGGCACAGTGCCATAAAAGCTTTCCAAGGGAATTACGACAATCCCTAACGAGCGTGGAGCTGAAAGTTGCACCAGAGATAGATGTTATAGCCGCTTGGTAGGGCGCGAGCTCGAGGTGGTGTTGCATTTCCTCAACCGGGTGCTGTGACGTATATGATGGCAGGAGTTTAGATAGTCTCCGACTCCTAACCAAGGTGAAGGCTATGAGTGTTCTAAGAACACGCCTTCGAATTGGTATTCACTTGTGGGTATCATGGTTTACTCACGTCAGCCCAGATAGCACTCTATCGATCAGTGATGTCAGGCTTATAGCCAGATTTATTAAACTTTCGTGCTGGTTTCCGACGTGATTTGCGCGAATGAGCTTTTATGTGAGACCTTTGATGATCGCCAAGATCGGTTAGTCAAGACTTGGCAGCTAGCACAGGGTCTTCCCTTTATGTGTGGTATAACAACGGGCCGCTATGTGTGCTCAAGTGTGCCACTCCCTCCTAACTGAACCTACTTAAGTAAACTTAAGGAATCTGTGTATATTTCCTGACGGAGCTGACTGAATTATATTTAGAACCTATTGACTAAAGTCTATATGGTAAATTTCGTTTTTGTTATATAACTTTAGTTGTTGAAGGAATATTGTTGTTGTTTTTTGTAATCTTAAGTGTAAGTAGGTAAGTAAGTGTTTATATTAATCGTATTGTAAAAGACTAAAATAAAGACTTAATTCTAGAGAATAAGGCTGTACACTTAATTTTTACACTCATAGTATTTATGTATATTATTTTGTCAATTTGCAAGATAGTGGCGTTACCCTATAATTTTACTAGAAGAAAGTGCATTATTCCCGTCCCTCATGACTTATTTTAACATGTCATCGACATAAAAGTGGCCTTTTTTTGATTTAAGTTCTGCTTTGTGTGAAATAAAATGCAGGAAAAATAGAGAAAAACAACAAAAAATGGTAGTTGGCCTGAAAAAATATTAAAAAAGTGTGTGTTTTTAAGTGAAAGAAATTATGACCTACAATAAATAAAAGAAAGCTTTATAAAAGGGTCTCGTAGTAGTACCCCTGTTTCCGTTAAAATTTTTATACTTGAAGTCACAAAAAAAGCAGAAAGAAAAAGAACTGAAAAATGAAAAACAATGGAAAAAACGGAACATTTCGATTGACAAAATTAAAAACAAAAGCCAGAGTTGAAAAAACAAATGGCAAATAAAAAAGAAATTAAATTAAAAAAAGAAAGGCAGGCAGGAATACTTTTCAAAAGGAAATGCAGAAATTTTTTTTTTTTTTTTATTTTTCCTTTTTATGATAAAAATATAAAAAAGAAAACTGTTATGTGAATAAGAATAGCCCCCCTCACATTAACACTAAGGTTGTAGAATGAGAGTAAAGTTTACGAGAAAAATTTAAATATTTTTCTATGTAAGACACTGCAAATCCTGTCTAACTGAGTAACAAATAAAAAAGCAGTTCAACATTCGATATTATTTCGTTTTTTTTTTTTCAATTAAAATTTATTTTAAAGAATTTCGAATTATACACTGAAAGATGCCACCTAAAGACACAAATCAATTACATTACCAAAGACTTTGACTCATTTATTTTCCGTAAAGTATTTTTATAATGAACAATTAAATTAAGAAATAATAGAGAAGAGCAAAATAAAAAGCAAGAAATACTCGTACTTACCAACATAAATGAAATTTTATTTATTTTTATAAAAAATAGTACAGAAAAAACAGTCAATAAACGATCTGAAAAAAAAAATACAAAAAAATAGATGACATTAGTCCTGATACTGGCAATTCAAACAGACAATTTAGTTTTTTAAATAGAAAAAAAAAAAAAATAAAAAAGATCGATACAAACAATACAACACCTACATACGAAAGAAGACAAAACTAAGAAATATACGTTATAAAAATAGCAACAGTCACTGATCAAAGTGTGCTTACATATAGTATGTTTTTAGCACAAAAAAAGAATAATTTCTAAAATAGATTTTTTCTCTTAAAGTTTTTCTTTGACATATTTTGTAACGAAAGAAAAACACGATTTCTTTCCGGTGTCTATTTAATTTTGTTTAGAAGTGTATATGAATAAGAAGTGTTGACATAGTGTTGTGAGAAGTTGTCATTTACTGGTATTTTTACCTTTGTGTACCCTATACCATATAACGATGATTGTATTACCTGAAGCTTCAAAGCTACATGCATATGTTATACCGATCGGTTAAGAATTACCTTACCTATCAGATGAAGTAGTCCTTGTGTCTCTACATTTATAAAATCATATGAAAAGTTTCTGGGTTTTTTTTTTTTTTGATAAGTTTTTGAACTAAAATATTTTTGATTGAACCGACTTCTAATTGCAAAACTTGGCTAGGATATATTTTTATGATATTTCGTTTGGCAATTTTAAGTAAGCAAGGTACGTGCAGTAATTTTTTGGCAGGTCATGAGAGATGTGCGTAACCTATAACCTATAAATTCTGTTTATTCTTTATTGATTGATTTGCTTAAACGAATGCCAACTTTGAAGCCAGAATTGATAATTAACATGGATTGGTGTTATTAAAAAGAAATCATCCATTATGGGTTGCTACAGCCCCGCCTAGCAGTCAATATTGATCTTTACTCGCTTAGAGATCTGATCTGTAACAACATGGCTTAATATTTAATAGTGATCTCTACTGCTCACTACTGGGGTGGAAATCAGTATTGTTTGTTTGTTAAGGGAGGTTGTTGTAACTTATAAAGGATAATTCCTATTCAATCTCATTAATCTATGTTTGCCATCGATTGGTCTTTGATTACGAAAATTTGTTTGTGCAATATTTCCGTAAGTTCATTCAACATAGATAGGAATTTTAAAGTTTGTGATGACCAGAGTTGGGTTTATAGTTTTACGTTTTAACCTTTTTAAAACGTTTCAGTTCGTTTATATTGCGTTAAAATAAAATAAAACACTATTTTCTGTAATTTTATTACAACACTTTTTATTTGAGCCTAAACAGACTTTACTTATTGACAGCCAATTGATCACTAACTCACCAACAGCAATTCGTCGCCTTTTATAGTATTTCGTTATCAATTTCGAATGTTCTTGTAGTTGCCACAAATTTCGATTTATGTACGGTAAATTCAAATGTAAAACCAAAATATCCCAAAAAGAATCGAGCTGGCAACTCCGTTACGCATGCAGGCGGCAGTAGTCTTATATTAGTAAAGGTAATTATGGCAACCATAGCAAGCCACGACACAAACCAATAAAATCCATAGCTAAAATCCCACATTAATCGCTGATGTGGTGGATTTTTCTCTTCAGGGTTTTCATTATCGTAACAAGAGCATTGAATTTATAGTGCATTATAATTTCCATTACCACTAAACGACTTAGCAGCAATATTGCAGCCACCAACAGCGGCAATAATTAACCACTAACTCAAACAATTGAGTGCACTAAGTGACCCGATTTTAGTGGTAGTGAAAATTTAGAGCACTAAGTGAACCGTTTTTAGTGGTAGTGAAAATTTAGAGCACTAAGTGAACCGATTTTAGTGGTAGTGAAAATTTAGAGCACAAGTGAACCGATTTTAGTGGTAGTGAAAATTTAGTGCACTAAAAAATACAAATCGTAGAATAACAATTAAATTAAGATTTTTATAACATAAGTTATAACTGTTAAGGTCCCTGATAAAAGCAGATGTTGTCTTTAAGATATTATTTATCTATTTTATTGGAACTTGGATTTGTTTCTTTTTTTTTAGATATACATAGAGTTGTAAATATAAGTTGTCAAACTAAAATCATGCGGTTCGAAATTTGTAGTATGAATTTTACATTTTATTATCAATAAACATTAAGTTTTACTTCAAATTTACTGGTAATGCAGTCTCCATTTATGATTGCCAATGAATTACTAGTCCATTACCACTAAGCAATCATAATTAGTTCACAAAATTTTCGCCACCACTAAAATCGCTTCATTTAGTGCATTCAATTTGCACTACCACTGTTACTCAAGTTACAAGTAAATTACAGTGTAGAGGGAGGGTATCACATAGTCTGGTTTAAGAAGATAAGTATCAATGCCTTACTCGGTTTTTTGTGTGTAGTATGTAACTTAAGTGTATGCATTTAGTTTCGTTATGATTCCTCTGTATCTGACTTTGGACCAGGAATAATTGATTTAAAATGTCATTTTTTTTCTGCGTCTTCATCTTCTTCTTCTTCTTCTTTTCTTATATAATCAAATAAAAAATTGTAGAGAAAAACTATGGGATAGAGTGAGTTTAAGGCCAACGTTAGATAGATAATGTATGTTAGAATAACAATTGGTTTTTCTATTTGTTTGTCTGTACGCCAGTCTAGCCTTCACTCTGACAGTTAAAGAGTCTATGGCCTTTAAGACGCCTTTGAGTAGGGGCAAGATATAGAGGTAGATAGATAGAATTTATAAGTGAGGACAATTCAACAAAGTTTTCGAAATTTTCTAAACATAAGCAAAAACTATAAAATAAATTGTAGTTTCTTTGATGCCCTTTCTGTTGTTAATATTTTTGTATCTTTAAGCAATATTTTTTCTTCCTCTTTTGTTTTTTAGTTATCGTTTTTGTTTTTGTTTTTGTTGCTTTTTTTTCTTGTACATATAATTGCATTTTATTACGTTTAAAAGACTTTTGGGTTCGGGATTCTTGTGCATACTTAAGGTTATGAATAATTCAAAAAGTTGAATGGTAAACTGTGAAGAAATGCAGCTTTTTTCATGGTTTTTTTTTATAAACTCTATACTCGAACTTCCTACTCCGAACTTCAAGTATGTAGTTGCTTGTGAGGAGATTTTCCTGCCATCTGCAATTGTTTTTATTTTATTTTTTTGGTGTATGGCAACATAAGAATGCTCAAGTTTTATTTTTTTCCTGTGACTGTTTCATAACGACTGTTACTGTGTTTTTATTTTTCATTTAAATTTATTTATTTTTTTTGGTGGCCCCAAACCACCATTGGCATGGCATTTAAACATTTTTATTCGTTTATTGTTTTTTTTTGTCATTTTTTTTTTTTTTTTTATAAGAAAAACAAACTTGTGAAGTTTTTATTGCATTTTGTTTTTCTCGTGATATTTTATTCACTTTTCAACTGTGTGACATCAGAAGGAAGTTATTTAAAAAATTGCAATAAAAATACTTCAACATAATTTGGGGAGAAAATCTTGCTCTATTTTTCAAATTTTAAATAAGCTAAGATACCATGAATATACGATCATTAGCTTCTATCCGTACTTATTAGCAATGTATTATTTAGGTGGATTAAAATCAAACTTGAAGCCATTGTTCATAAGGCATAGCAATTTATTGGTAGAAGAGACGTTACATATTTGCAAGAACCCTCCTCCGGTTGCTCGGCCATTTCGATCAAACAATTGCTTGCAACCTTGCGAATTAGCGTTCATAATTCATTAGCAAAGTTGTGTGATTGGAGGAGGTGAGCTTGAACAAGAGGTTGTTTTTTTTTACAAAAAAGGAACGAAAAATGGCGTATTTTCAGCGCTATTCAGTATTATTAGAACATACATGCGTATTTCCCGCGATATTCCAAGTGGTACAAGGGGGATTTCTTTTAATCAATGAGCTGCACCCGATTCTATTGTGAGATTCATTGAAAGTGACCTACGGCGGCACCGAACGGCATATACATTTGTTAGAGAAGTTTTTCTAAGTGTAAATGCTCATAACCAGCCACTAGCAGTCAGGGTTGACAAAAAAACCGGGTTTTCTTTAAAAAAAACCAACCCATCGGGTTTTATTGTGATTTTTGGGTTTTATAAATCCTTCTGAATTTCGTTCAAGTCAAAAATATTTTTTATTTGTTTATACAATAACTGGGTGATCGAAGCAGACTGCAATTACTTCGTTTGCACCGTGCGTTATGAGAGAAACGTCCGGAATATGAAGACAGACATGATTAAGTTATTCTTTTGCATGATAACACTCGACCTCAAGTCGCAAAAGTTTCAAAACAATTATTAGAAACGACCAAATGCCGCATTCGCCGTATTATCCGACGGATAAAAAATTCTCACACCTCTTTATACAGGCTTTCTTTATATGGCATTTCGCTATAACGACCTGTTTGTGTTGTAGAACACAAGCGCAATTCACATCGTTTTATGGTTAAAAAATGCAGATTTTCCGTTTTTTTTAAAAAAGTGTAAGGAAAGCAAACGCAACAAATATTCATTTCGTTTAAAGGCATTTCGATATACGGCCTAATTTTCAAAAACTATTTCGGGCGTATAAGGAGATATGATTTTATTTTTTAACATGTCACCGAATCATTTCCTTTGAAGAATTACAAAATCGGTTTCAAAGTTGGAGCGCCATTAAAGACGAGAAATTTTTCTGAGACGGGATTTGAAAATTGGATCAGAAATGGAGAAAAGATGTAAGCAGTGATTTGATAAATTTTTTATTTCATTATCTGTGTGAGGTCAAAAACGGAACAAATAAATTTATAGTCCAAATACGTAAATTAAACCTATTTTTGTTATAAATAAACTACGAAAAAATAAAAAAACCCACCCGAATTTTTTAAAATATAATACCCAATAAAAGCCGGGTGGGTTTAATTGGATTACCCAATGGGTTGCTAACCCTGCTAGCAGTGCTATGATATGATACTGCTGTTGAAACTTATCTGATGTTCTGGTCTGGTATTGAACGGAGTACCTCTTAGTTGGTATGCAGTTATTATACAGGAACACTGGTAACTACCACATCATAGGCTCTGTTCGCCATTTTGAATTGGCTATCTCTAGATATTTTGGCAAGACTGAGATTTACCAATGTATGGAGGATTTTGTAACTATGGACATGCTTGGGCTCTGTGCACAATAACTTGCAAACCCAACATTGATCACCGGCACTACTGCACACTACTGTATGTGATCTATTGTGCTCCTTCCGGTTGATAGTTTGTTCAGCAGTTCTGTTGCCTTTTTAATGAATTTCTGCTTATCTAAAATCATAATGTTGGATATATCATTCTGTGAAACCCTGTTACCTAAACATTTCCATCTAAACCTATTAAGAACCGCACGTTTACACAATATGTGTTCTGGCACATCTATGATCGTCATTATCTTCAGTAGTGGTCTTAGTCCATAGGGGTACGTAAGAAACTCTGTTGGGAATTTTAGTTAAGAACCTCAGAACGACGGCGAAGTCTCCTTTGAGCAAGCATCTGGCAATTTACTAATCTGTGATTAGGTTGAGGACGGTAGGGCATGTGGTAGAGTGGTAGTAGAGTGCCAAGAAATCTTTTTTAGCCAATGCATCAGCTTTTTTATTACCATCTATTCCATGGTGACCAGGTACCCAAAACAACTGGATCTTATTTTTAAGCGAAAGCCTCTGCAACGTTTAACTTCTTAAGCTACGCAGAAAAAAACAGTTCGTAAGCTCTTATAAGCTACAAATTTCAATATCAACCGATTCTAAGTATGTCACCCAGTGAGACCCTATGTCCACCTAAATAATTTTACCTAAACCTGTCAAGAACCTCATCCAGACAGTATGTGTTCGACTATCTCTGATGCCTGTGAGAGCACAGTCTACAAACATCCACACCTGTGACCGCCAACCTCTTCAGATGCGCTTCTAGTATAGTGGTCAGTTACGAGTTTGAGGTCTGGCCTACCATACTTGAGAAAGTCGCAAATTGTCGAAGTTCCCTTTTAAGCATTCCAGTGTTCCAATCATCTGACAATTTTCTCTTTCTTGATTAGATTGAGGATGGTAGTAAATGGTGCTGGCACAGCAAGGTTTCATGAAACCTTTTATGTCTATGTCCGTTATTAAGATTAGCTTAAGTCGACTTAGGCTACTCTTCCATATTAACACAGATATAGTGAAATGATACAAAATTGTCAAAGAGCATTCTCTACGTGCAACAATGTAACAGAAATTCATATTAAAAATTCAATTTTTTTTTTTGAAAATCTAGCCTCTCTTTAGAAAACTACCACAATCACCATAACCAAATATCTCCGATATTAAAACTTATTCATAAAAATTGATTTAAAGCATCTTGAATTATTCATGAGAGATTTCAAAATAATTTTATTTTTCACAAGTCAAACCATTCTGTGGTTTAACATAAGGCTGACTGGCCACATACATACTTGTCAGTCTATACTTTGGTGATTATAGTTTAAGACAGAGAAGCACATGTTGTATATTAGGGAGATACATTTGTAAACTTTTGGTAGCCATTAGTTTATGCATATTTTAAAGAAGGTTTTTATTATTTTCTTCTGTTTTTCTCTGAAGAAAAACATGGAACCTTAAGTGAGTCTGAAAACTGCAAAAGAGCAAAGAAATGAAAAAAAAAAATAAATAAAAAATTGCAAGCAAAGAAATTATAATCGGTTAAGCCGAAGTATATATATGATACCCTATAACAAGAGAGACACATTAATATCGAAGAACAGATGCAAATAATAATAGCCCTATAGAAAACACATTGAACATAGCATGTAACCCTCCTAGTTTGAATGAAATAAAAGAGAGAATAGTTAAGTTAACAAAGCAGCAGGCAGAGATGGTTTACTGGCGCAAACCTTTCGAGCTGATAGCAGCATGGGAGGAAGGGCAGGTGCCACCAAAAGCTGGAGAGGAATCACTCTGCTTAACACCACACTACTTTGATCCAAAAATTTCCGGAATAACCCATGTCCCATCATCCCAATTTGAAGCACAATGGCAACAAACAGCGGTGCAGAGACAGACGTTAACAACAGGCTTAACAAAGCAAGAGCTGCACTCGGGTGACTTCAGTCAGTATGATGAAGCTCATTGATATTGTTACGAAAATTAAAATGCGTAAAAAAAAGATACACAAACATCAGTACATTTTAAACTGTATTATGTGATTTTAGCCTATTGGTTTGTGTCAAGGCTATCAATGTGGTAATGCCATACTTATTTGTCTATTTGACAGCATTACCAATTCGATCATCATTGTGTAACACGATCTTACATTTTTTTTATATTAAGTTACATGAAGAGAAGATTTGAGAGGGCTTAAGACTTTTCAATTATATAAGAAACGCTGCTACGTCAGTCAGTTATAGTTTGGCAGTCATTGTGCAAAGTTGTAATTTCACAGACAAAAAGTAAAGTCGTATTAAGGCGTTCGTAAAACTGTTGGGTAATTGTGTATTAAGTGGAAGTTAAATAAATTGTTGTATAAAATAAAAGTGTGGAAATAACAACAGACAGTAAATTAAAAGAACAACTTCGTGTTATTTATTTTATTGAACGCAATTAAAAAGAACTCAAACGTCTTAAAAAGGTTACAACGTAAGGCAAACGAAGCTCAGATTATTCAACTTATGTGATAGATATCTACAGAACAAATGCCTTAGAATTATATGCAAGATAATCAGGCGTAAGACCATAAGCAACTAATTTGACAAACGATGAGCCCATACTGAAACAGATAAGACAAAGGAAATGGAGATGGATGAGCCATACCTTAAGGAAAAATCCTCATAGTATTACAATCATGGCATTTGAGAGGAATGCTTAAGAATCAAGGAATCGCGGTCGACCAAGAAACACCTGGCGACGCACAATTATCCAAGGAAAAACAATTTCACATTAGAAAAGGCAGAGACAACGACAACAAACCATGTAGATGGAAATGCTTTGTGGAGGAGTAACGAAAATACTAGCGCTATTATATAGCGATTTCTGTAATCGTTTAATCGAATTTAAAGTGGATGCTTACCTATGATTGTTCTTGTATTACAAGACCCAATATATTATGTTTAACTATCCCCCCTTGTGTAGGGTGCAAAAATAGTAAAAACAAAAAAATGTATTTTTAATGTCATCGTCATTGTTGTCAACAATAATTTTTGTCATCATCATCATGATCATTTTCATGTAATGTTGCTGGTAGTTTTCCCTTTACACTCCTCCACTCCCTATGATATAAGAACAATTTTATGAATAAATTTAAACATATAATCAAAGTTTTTTCTGTTTTTTGTGCAGCATAAAAAATGCTACTCCTCTTTATACATATTGCAACTGAAATTTATGCTTTTAGAGGGTGTGCACTTTTAATGTCAAATACAGCCATCAACCACATCCATATGCCATTAACTATGGTATAAATGCCAAAGTCAGTTGAGGAGCGAAGAGATTATTTGCTGCTTAAAATGTCATCGCATAAAGCCCATGAGGACTGATTGAATGCCATAAGAAACTCCAACGTTATCGTTCTCGTTATGCAAAGGTGCACTCCACACACAATTGTCGTATGTATTCTCTATTAAACAGTATCATTGTGCAATAAATGTTGATGGAAAACTTGTCCACTATAGCTGTGCTAAAGTACAGAGTGGTTTATGTATAATTTTATTCTGTCTCCCTCTCTTGAAAATAGTTAGCAAGATTGCAGTCCGATGGCTCTGCGTTAAATGACAAATATCTGTGTGGTAATGATTGACGATGACATTGCTCCTGAAATGCTCTGTTTTTTTTTTAATTCTAATCAGTTTTTACCTGTATGGCCTTAGCTGTCGACAGAAAGTAATATTAAATACAAGAACATTCAAAACTGATGTCAGAAAGGAAGAAACGCTGCTTTCCCTACGCCAGTCAGTTATAGTTTAGCAGTCATAGTGTAAAGTCGTACTAAGAGTTGAGTCTTGGATAAATTGGTGTATTCAGTGGATATTTAATAAGTTGGATACTGTATAGTTATATTTGTATAAAGTGGTGCCGCTGTGGTATGGTAGGTACCAGGCCAGACCATCTAAAAAAAGAAAAAAGTTTTTCGACAGCGATATCACCTCATAACATTAGCTAGTAACTGATTATGAGTATAAATACTACTGAAATCTTCTCTTTGCCGTTCGGAGCCGGCGTTAAAGGGTAGGTCCCTTTCAATGAGTTTAAAAATAGAATCGGATGCAGTTCATTGACTGAGAGAAGTCCCCATGTTCCTTCATGAAATGTTATGGGAATTAATACCAAGTGGAAGTTAAATAAACGACTATATAAAGTAACACATTGAATTCGCTACATTTATTTCATTCTATACAATTTAAAAGAACTGAGGGGTTTTAAAAAGGTTAAAACTTAACAAAATGTAAATACATAATGGCCGATTACCGGATTTCGGCTACTGTAGCACCTCATTAATATCGATAGACACGCCCAATGACGTCGATGTTGTCTGCGTATATAAGAAGCTGGTTCTGAAAGTTCTCTTCCTATTATGTCAGTTGTTAATAGAATATTTTTACCAGCTGTTTAATGAAACAATGACTTTCTAATAATGGCAAACCTATTTTCTTTCCATAGACTGTCTGTAAGCTTCACGATGCACACAACATAGCCAACCTTATTCCACTCCATAAGCGGTATACATACAGTGCTAAAGATAGCACAGAAGGTCCACAAATAACCTCTTACTTTATGGCAGCGTTACTATTAGCTTTTATTGGAATATCGTTACTAAGTTCACATATAGAGCTCCACATGGCAGAAATGGTCTTTCAAACAAGAACATTCTACTTCAAAATTCCACGATATACACAACAGCGCCTAACTTTTCTCCTCTTCGTAGGCCTTCTGTATAAACACAGTGTGCTAGATAGTTCCGTTAAATAACATCTTACAGAGATATGGTCGTGGAAAGCAATATCAAGGAGATTGGAAAGATAATCCATAGTCTTAGAGATGGCTGCATGACTACACAATCCAGAGCCTAAGATTAAGTTGGGTTAATTCTGACCGGCGAACGAAGTGATTACTATTAAGTCTACTGAAAACTAGCATAGAATGGTGAAAAGTATTAACGCAGATGTCAATCGGATGGTTCTTATAATCACATATACTTGTCTTAATTGGCACCTAGTTGGAACCTATGTTTTTCCAGATCTTCCTGTTCTTCGCTTCATCAATCAGTCCGCTGCCCGCTTTATCACAGAGACTGCAGTGGTCCGGCAGTTTAAAGGATTCTCTCACCCCGTATACAGCAATAAAGATACCGCCCCTAACCCCTTATGAGGATTATGATCCATCCGTGTATACCTCAACAGAACCGGGTCTAATTACCGACTCTGGTGAGATGCACACGGAGAACATTCTATCCAGGAAGGGTTTGGGTGTGCAGTATTCTATCCCATCAGGGATCGTATCTAAATACCTAAAGATGGCCGCATGCCGTAGACCCTGTACGGCCATGCCCCTGCCATTTTCAACCTTATCGAAGACATAACTGCCAACTGCTTAGCTCTGGAAGGAGCGGATCTGAGCGCACCTGTAATCATCGGTGCTGAACTCCGCAGAAATCTATTAAATATCCTGCAATATGTGGATTTCTCAAGAGACCTCCACCATACAATCACACCATACATAAGTATAGGTTTGATCACCGTGCTAAATGATCTTTACTTAGCATTGTCATTTTTTTTCTCAGGAGGTGACGTTTTCTCCTGATCATTCGTCTGATGTTTGGTCATCATCGCCAGAGATAAACGGGGAGGTCAGAGTGGCTTCTTTTTTTAATGCTTAGATGAATTTGTCTGGCGGGAAGTGAAAAGCTCTTTATATATCACTCGAAACTACAATTAAATTTTTTCGTCATGTCCTGCGATGGGGCTCGAACTTTGGCCATTACACAGTAGATTTGCCCAAACTACAATTTATTAGCTGCGTATAAATAGCAAGAAGCAAGAAAATTTCGATTAAATGCTAAAATTTTGCTTCATCATTTCCTTGGATTATCAAGACATAGTACTTGCCATATGGTCATTAAGAGGTATGCATAACCAAAAACCTCGCATATACCACAGCCTTACTTTCACGTTACTTGTAACATTTTCATGTTCAAATAGAGCACTTTCTCCTTCAAAATGGTGTTCTTCTTTGAATGATCCATCTTTAACCAATTCTATACTTTGTAAACCTTTTTTATGACATTTCTCCATTTTTTCTCGGCTAAACATGCTGAACATGCAACCAACTCAACCAACCGACCGAATAACCATTAAATCAGCCAACGCAATAAATTATTGCTGAGACGAAATGTAAAAATACAAAGAAAGAAAAAAAACGAAGATTGATTGAGTGAATGAATGAATGTACATACGAGTACATATGTTTGTATGAATGAACGAATGAATGAATGATGTCATGGCATGTTTTTGTCATCTGGTTTCTGCTATCATTGTCGTATGCAAACGTGTTGTTTGGTTGTTTTGGATTTGGTCTTGGGGACGTTGAAGAATTTTTGCATAAATTCTCAAATTTATGCAGAATGTAGTGTTGGAAGAAAGCTCTACTGCAATAAAGAATGGTGCTGATGATGCATGATGTGAGTAATACTTAATGCGTTTTATATGTCGTTAATTAAATTGAAGATGTACTAAAATGTTGAAAGGAGGTACACTCATGTAAATCTAACCAACTTCAACAAACCACAACTAGTACAATAGTGACAATAAAATATTTTATTTTTTAATTTTATTTTTATTTTTTATTTTTTATTTTTAAAGGTAAAAACGTTAAAGTGCTTGTTGTTCGTTCACTTATTCCACCATTTGAAACCAGGCCCTGTCATTAAAATTCTTAGACTTGGGTGCGTTTTACATTGTTTCTGAGTTCATGTGTGTGTGTGTGTGTGTGAGACTATGATATGCAATAAAAATAAGCTTTTTAGGTTAAAAGGCGGGCTAATTTTATGCAAATCTCATGTAAATGTCACAAAAGTGGAAAAAATTTTAAATGAATTCTTTTTTAACTTTTTTTTTTCTTAGAGATAAAGCGGTGGTTACAGAAATTATAATTATAATTATAATTATAATTATAATTTTTGTTGTTGTTTTTTTTGTTGTGGTTAACTATCAAGTTGGCAATTCAATTGAATGCACATATGTTTGTATGTATATACACGTCCTATGACAACAACTGTCTAAAATTGTCTTAATTTTTTCTTCCGACTAGATTTTAATTTAATAAGTTTTTAGGGGCCACAATATTTGTTTTAATTCAAAAAGATTGCAGAAGATTTTTAGGTATTAAAAACAGGAGATTCTTAACTATAAGCAGTAATACTATATCATTTTTGCACCATGAAACGAAGCTATGATTGCGAAACATGGTGTTTGCACGATATATTCATTCGTTATAAACAACTACTTTCGAAAAGGGAGAATCTCCAACATTACTTTTTTAACTTTTCTTAGTACAAGAATCAGAACAAGAACAAGCTAAGGCATTTTGGGGTGAGTTTTGTGATTGTTATCTTCACGACTTTGTGTGACAAGCTGGTTGTCACTTGTAAACCGTTGGTTAACAAGGATTTTTTTGTAGCAGCTTTCGCGAAAGCAGAAAATTTGTAGTCACTTATTGACCTTCGTGGAATAATGTTGCAGAAAACAAAGGGGTCTGTAATCCTCATTCTGCAGAATATCTTTTCCGCTTGTTTAATCCTTAATTGTATATTCATTAGTTGGAGAACAACTACGGTATTTTTTATCCATCGTTTGCTCTTAAGATGCTTAAGAGGGTGATAAAGAGTCTCATCTGAGAGAATCTTGTGTCCAAGCTGTCAGCGGCTCAATACACCTATATGAAGGAAAAGTTCACTAACACAACGCTACATGAAGTAGTGGGTTCAGTGGAAAAGTCCTTGGGGTGTAAGCAATTCTCTCTGGTTGCCTTTATTGAAATTGGGGGCACTCTTAACAATGTTAGAACTGAGTTAATCTTCAGAGCACTGTGCAGCTTGGTGGGTGAAAAGACACATCTACCTCTGGGTTGAGTCCTTGTTAAAATGCAAGGAGATTAGTGCAGTGCTATCAGGGACTAGCACTACGAGATGTGCGCATAGAGGAACTCCTCAGGGTGTCGTTCTCTCGCCCCTTCGATGGCTAGTCGTCGAGAACGAAATTTTATTTGAAATTAACTGTGGTGGGATGAAAATGGTACCTTAACGACTTGGTCCTTATAGTGTGGGGACCATTCCCCTCAATAAATAAAGGCTTAGTCGTTGGTTCGACAGTTGCGGTCTTAGGGCTAATTCTGTTAAGAAAGTACAAACCACCATCCTGTAGAATATCCAGATTGTACATTGTACATCTATAAAATTGTAATAAGGGGACAAGTATATGGGCATGATATTGGCCTAAAACTTCATTGGAAGCTGCATGCCAAGGAACGTTCGGCCAAAAAAGGAGCTCAAACCACAAATGGTGCTCTGAATGGTAGTTCTGTCAATTCTCATATGTGGCTGCCTGGTGTGGTGGGGAGGTCTTAGTAAGGGCGAGAGATTGGAGAGAGTTCAGTGGACTGCGTGTCACTGGCGCTTGCCGGATATGTCTTAGTGCTGCCATAACGTCATTCTTCACTTACTACCTATTGATCTCTATATTTTATCACTCTTAGCGAAGAGTGCGGTAAGGCTGAAAACATTCGGTTTCTGGAGGTAATCGCTTAGTGGCCACGGTAGCATTTGGGGACTTCTTACTCCGTCTCGAAAGAAATTTAGGAGAGACTTGGTAGATTGGACGTCTTCGAACACGTCAAGACCTTCTTCCCATCTTTAGTCTTCACAGATGCATCCAAGATGGCATCCGGTGTGGCAGCTGACTTTGCGAAATACTTTAGCCTACCGGAGATCTCTAGCATATTTCAGTCGGCGGTTTTTGCGATTATACAGTATACTCAGTAGTATGCTGAGTGATTGGGTGTCTGTGGGAAGGATCAGAATTTTTTCTGATAGTCGGCCGTGGTGTCGCCTACTAGGAATTCGGCTTTCGTTTTCCAATGTAAAGAGGAGATAAACCTCCCCGGTGGTATATGTATTATTTCTTTGATTTGGGTTCGTGGACACAGGATATCGTTTGTAATGAGAATGCTGACGAACTGGCTAGGAAAACCTCGGTAAATGTGGAGTCTATTTCCTCCTATTCTGATATCTGCTCCCCATTGACTGTAGGCAAAGGGAAAATCTATAGTTTCTTTCGTGAGAGTTAACTTTCGTCTTGTGCTATCTAAAGGACGCTGCGGTTCTTGAACACTCAGAAGCTGCAAAAATAACTCTAAGAGGGAGACAATCGTTCAATTTCTATGTGAATGTTCTGTTCTACTGTGGCGAGCAGATGACTGCGAAACGTTGGCGTACCTTTCTTCAATGGCTTGAAGCAGTTAGCAGATCTGGATATCCTTGATCTTCTTCACTTCATAAGCGGCTCAAGGTGGCTATAATTTAATGTTCCCTTTCATTATCCTTTTAGTTGGTTCTTTACCTGTGGCCTGATTTGATTTCAAAACGACACTTTGTTGCTAATTGTAGTTGTTCTCGTCTTGGTCAATTAGCCAACTTATCTACCTACCTACCTACCTACCTTCATAGCCTATAACAAACAAATGATGTCATAAGACAAAGTTGAAACATATGTGAATAATCATATATGTTCGGAAAATATATACTGAAATATGTTGCTTCTTTAAGCTCTTCTATACACATTACAAAAAACGATAAAACGGTTTGATTAGGCTGTTGGTAGATAGGTTGCGAAGGATGTCACAATGAACCTTTCCTGCACTGCAAGACTATAATTGTAGGTGACTGCCACTTAGCCAGCGATACCCATCAGTTTAGCAAGCCCCTTGCTAGTAACCTTATTGGTTTGCCCACCTCTGCCTTCTGCGCGGAATGTCTGCTGTGGCAAAATAGGGCTCTACTTTCTCTACCTCCTCTCATAATCTGCAAACATGCCACGTGCCGTTATCCGATCTACTTAAAACAAAAACACAGACTCTGCGTGAAAATATTACCTCTGATGGGTATACTTCCACTCTGGCATTATCTCTGTTAAATCTTTATTATCTCACTTACAAAATTACAGGATGAGTGTGTGTGTGTGAGAGAGAGCTTAAGAAGTTTTGTGTTAAATATTGGCCAAAAGCTAAAATTCTAAATGATTTTGTCTATTTCATGCAAACACAAACAAACTAACAGACGCTACAAGAAATTGAGGAAATGCCTAAAGTGTTACAAATCTTCTTCTTTATCTGATTTTCCAAAATTATAAAATAAGCGTTTGAAGCGTTTATTGACATATTTACTCACTTACATGTTAAACATACGTATGTATGTATATTTGTATAAAGTCAATGAGTATAAAATAGATTTTGTACGTCTATACCATGAGTAAGCAAATATGGATTATACATTTAGACTAAATATGTATGTATGTATGTATCTATGTATTTAGAATTATCAGGATTATTTAACAATAACAACAGAGCTGATTTTATATATTTCTGCTTAATATAAGACTATAACAGAAAGTAATTTAAATTGAAATGAAAATCTTATGTAGAAATTTTGCACATAAAACACTCACATTTAATTAATTTATAAATTATTATCAAAATGATATTCTCCATTTTCATATAAAATTTAGTAATTTACCAAATCTTTCTCTTTCTCTACATCTCCCCCTCTCTCTTGGTTTAATATTTAATAATCTGGCATAACAATTAAATTGAATTCGAGACGATAATGGCAGAAATAAATTCGATTTATAATGACTACTATAGTTCATATACAAAAAAAAAAAAAAAAAAAATTATTTAGAAAACAAGTCAGTATTTACAGGACACAAAGATCCCTTTGGATATGGTTAATTAGTAAACAAAAAGGAATTTATATTTTGTCATATACACATACGTACGTATTTATAGTAAAATAAATACATAAATGACTAGAATAGAATTTCTTTGAAAAGCATTTTAATGTACGTTTTACAGCTTAATTATATTAAATAGAAAACTGTTGTCCAGTGTAATATTATAAAAATAATTAATATTATTTAAATAATTAATATATAATTGATTTATTATTTAATATTTTATGAGAAAATGATTAGTCTGTTTTCAGTTAAACGTTTATGTTTTAAACACACTGACGACGGCAGGCTACCGACTACAATCTTACAAAAATAAAATACACACGTTTAAATGAGTACGATTATTCTAAAGGCAACATAGCTACACGGCTACACGACTACATGAATACTTTTAATACTGTAGCCACCCTAGACTTATTTCTATTTTGTTTGCAGAGCATGAAGACATTTTGTCTTTTCTGTACGTGGGAAGCGTCATAACTTCATTAGGCGGCTTACGAGTAAATATTGTAAGCCAGGCATAAATAAGGCAAGCCAGGCATTTAGGGTGATTCAGAAGACAAAGAAAATCTCCACAGATTCACTTAAGAACCAAACTGGACTTTTTCGCTTCGAAATTTCGTTGCGTGCTGTTGTATGGTTGTGAAACGTGGAACAATTCGTCTAACCAGCGTTAATCGCTACAGGTATTCATCAATCTTTTACTGCGGCGAATCATGAAAATATTCTGGCCGCATGTCATCGCAAACATAGATCTATGCGACAGAGCTGGAGAAATGCCAATCTGAATTGAAATCGCCAAAAGAAATTAAAGATTGATTGCCAAGTATTGAGAAGAAATCATTAAAACGTCGTTAAAACGGCGATTGAATGGAAGCCTCAAGCCAATAGAAGAAGAGGTAGGCCCACTAACACCTGTAGAAGATAAAATAAAAATGAAGTTGGCCCGATGAAAAAAACCTAGAAGTAAAGCTTATGGCACAGGACAGGTCACAACGATCGTCTGTATGGTTAAAACATTACGTTACGCTATGTTTTTACATTTTAAAAAACTATATACAGTGTACTCGGGATAACGTCAACTAATTAAAACCGCGGATTTTGATGTTTATCAGATTATTGACGTTTATGAATGTACACATTTATATAAAAAACATATTGATAGTGTAGTTTGAAGCGTTTTTATTGTTTATAAACTAAGAAAACAACAATAAATCTAAAGAAACAAAAAAGACTTCCAACAAGAACAGAGAAGGCAATACATGTGTAATTTCATTTCTATAATAGGGGAAGTCCCCAAATTCTGAACTAATTTTGTAAAGTAAATGTATGTACGCACATATGTACATATGTGTGTGTTTTAGATGGTATTGAAGATGAAATTGTGTTTTATTTAAAGTTGATGTTTTAAAGCTTTGTGATTTAGTTGACGTCTTAGAGTCGACAATATTAGAAAAAAGGGTTGATATTTTGGAATGTTGACAAAAAAGAGAATTGCCGTAATCTCAAGTGCACTGTATATAAAAGAGGACTTTAAAATCCGTTGTAATTGATGTTCTCCGATATGCGCCAACTGATTTATTTTGTAAATCTTCAAACGAAAGATGAAGTCAATACTAAAGTTTTTATGTACATGCAGTTTTTGTAGGTCCATTGGTTTGTGAGTTATTGACGTTAGAGTGAACCTCTTGTATTGCATAAGTTTTACTTGATTTGAAAAAGAAAATTGTTACGGCACTTAAACTTTGTGTGAGTAAAAAAATATGTTTAAAATTTGGCCAAACAACTTTGTGTTCGGTCAAACAGTGGGCGGAATTAGAGAAGTGGGAGCGGCATCTCTCATACAAAGTAAACACTGATTTTTTAGTGTGTTTTTGGAATGCTAACAGTGGAGGGTTATGAATTATTTAAATAACTTTGTGGCCAATAAAAATCATCACTCCAAAAGTGGGCGAAATTGGATAAGTGCAATTGGCATCTCTCATAAAAAGTAAATATTGATCCTGAATTTGGTCCAAATACGACAAATTTGTTTTCACTGTAAAATTTTATATTTATTTTAAAGCACAAATATCAAAAATTCAAATATGCGCTAAACAAATGTCGAAAATATGCTGTAATGCAAATTCTTGCATATTTAGTTAGCAGCAGATTTTTTTTTAGCATATTTTTAACACTAAAATATATATATATATTTTTAACACTAAAATATGCTAAAAAAAAATCTGCTGCTAACTAAATATGCAAGAATTTGCATTAAAAGATTGACATCAAAATGTATGAAATGGATAAATACCGTACAGCCGACTTAACATGAAGAAACATGCAACAGCATATTTCTGGTTTCTCTGCTTATCCATAACGTTAGAGTATCAAACTTTATTGCTTCATTGGTGGGTGGTCACAATGTGGCATGTATTTCACTATTCTCTCTCTATATTAGCGGGTGGGCCATTTAAAAGTTTAAGTTTATAAATGCAATCAAACAAACACGGTTTGTAATTTTGCCAAATTTATTGTTGTCTAGAGAAGTACAATTGTTTCGGTTAGAAATGAAATATTATGTCGTTCATAAGGCTGCCGCGGCTAGCCTCAGACTACCACATTTGGTCGGACCGATTTCCAAGAACTTTTTCGAGAGTATAGGGTCGAATCCCGCCAATGGCATCACGAATGTTGGCCTTCAAATGCTCAATTGTCTCTGGTTTGTCGGCATAACACTTGTTTTTAACGGCGCCTCACAAATAATAGTCCAACGGTGTCAAGTCACCGCTCCTTGGCGGCCAACTGACATCACCATTTCGGCTAATTAAACGGCCATCAAACGTTTGACGAATGAATATATTGCGGCATGTGATGTGTGTCAAGTTGTACCATCCTATTGAAAGCAAACATAGTTCACATCAATACCATGAAGGGCGGGCACAAAAATCGGTTATCATGGTGCGATAGGTGTCCACATTGACTGTAATGGTTGCGCCGTGTATATTATCAAATAAATATGGGACAATGATGCCTCCGCTTCACAAGCTGCACCAAACAGTCACTCGTAAGGGGTGCATTGGCTTTTGCAAGAAAACGTTTGGGTTTTCTGAGCCCCAAATACGACAATTTTGCTTATTATCAAGACGAAAATGAGCTTCATCCGAAAAAATGATTTTCAATAATGATAAATTTCCAATAAAACCCAACGTTGTTTAAGCGTAAATCGATTCATTTCGTTCAGTGGAGATAATATACTTCATTTTATGACAGAATAGAATGACATAAGTAGTACCAGATTCGAAATAACCCCTGCTTCTAATTTAAGCCGATAGATGGCCCATTCGAAAGACAAAGACAGCCTCATTGTGTGGATTTATTTCCCCAAAAGAGTTTTTGTTGTTAACTATGATTAAAATAAATTCAAATTAAATGCCAATAAGCATTACTTCCTCTTGTGTCCTTCACACAACCAGTAGGATTCACGATGATGATGCGAAAACATATTTTTCTTCGGTAAATTGTAGGCCCATTCTAAACTTTAAGTAGAGATAAAAAAAATCTTTTTTAGATATGCTGTAATAAGCATATATGTAATTAGCAGCATATTTCCATATCCACTCATAACTTTACAAATACTACTCTTATATACTCCTTCACTAGCTGTATGACTTCACTGTATGCCATACAGATTAATGCCAATACAATTACTGGTTGAAATAATGATAGAAAGACAACAAATACCCAATCAGTCAGTCAATAATTCACTTCAACATTCAGTCAGTTATTCAATCGTTTAATTTTGGTTTAATATGTGTAGAAATCTTACATTTAAAATGCAATTAAGTGCCTTAAACTTATTAATATCATTCTCATCATCATCAATAGCATTATTTGCATCAAACTCATCCTACATGTCATCATCATCATCATCATTTTCATTATTGTTGCTGAAACATTTACGTATACATATATTGTTTCACTGGTATGTTGGCGATATTCCGCTTAATTACGCTTGTAGCCCATACTGATGCAATTTATTTCGCTGCTTTAATTTTCAACACAATTTACTTTAGAATTGAATGTAGTTTTTCAGTTTTTGATGTGTTTCCAACAACTTTTTTGTTGCTGTAATACACTTGTACGATTTAGTAAAAGGCTCTTGACTTTATCGTTTATTAATGGTATTCATAGGTGGCACAATTGTTAAGTTTTTTAAATTTTTGATGACTATTGTTATATACAGAACAACAGATTGAGTCTATTGAAGTACATATGCGCACCTACTCATGAAAATCATGTTATCAACGTAAAGTTAGATTAGAAATTGGCAGCCAGTGCTGAGATAAGCCGAGTTATTCCATAAAGGCCCATTATGATGCCTCATACTGTAATAACCCTGGAAAGAGAAAGAACCAGGACTATGTACCCGTCAAATTCAAGTCGATCACGATAAAGAAGCGACCGATACAACCATCGGTACTTCTAGCAGTAATGCGGGGTCCATAAGGTTCTTTTGAAGGGCCCTCGACCTCACCTCGAAATCGCCGGACCTTACAAGAGCAAGTACAAACCGGCTCTTGCAGCAATAACTGCACAACATTGAATCAATGTGCATGCCTACTAAACAATATCAGAAAGCATACTCACCACAGCCGAAATTTTAATTTTTGTTATTAAGGTACTGCAGTAATTGCTTTATTTTTTAAGGATATAGCCTGTTAATAATGAAAAAATCTACTAACGTAGGAAATCGTTTAAACAGTTATATAAAGAAATCGGTATTTCATGACTATTTGGTTGAATAAGATTTTCCAACCTATAAAATGATTTGCATTGAGAGGCAAATGACATTCGCAATGGCAAACGGTGGAGTGAAGATCTCCCCTATAGCTGGTATTTATCGTATTTGGAAAGGCGTTTGATTCCTAAAACCTGTCACATGGAATGCACTTTGCTGCAGGAAAATACTAGGGGACTCATATCATTCATTGTATACCTCTACAAGAACGCATTGTGCACAAAGGTATTACGAGCGGTTCCAGTAAGAGTATGCCACGGAGGTTAGGGCATAATCTGGCGATTAGACGGCAGGCTCGAGGATATCGACTTCGCGGTTGACATATGTTTGCTGTATCAAAATTTCGATAATATACAGTTGAAACATGAACAAGACCAATACCATGAGGATTGACACGGCAAAGACCAACAACTTCACACGACGAGAGTAGCATATTGATAACGTCCAATCATTTTATTATTTGTGGAGTTTTTTTATACCACACAGATAGCTTAGAAAGAATGTTGAGAACTGCATAGGCAGGAGCCGACACGCCTATGGCTAACTACTCCCAGAGTAAAACTCTCGGCATATCTTGCGGCCATAAAATTAAATATTTTCAACACGTGTGTAAAGTCAGTTGTATTGTGTGGTTGCGAATCGTGGTATGCAGCTCGTTGTGACCTCAGAACAAACGGGGTTTTTGTCAACCCTTGTCTAAGATGAATCCAAGAAGTTATTTTGCCAATCACCATTAGCAATGCTTAACTCTAGGCATACATGTATTAGACGCTAAGATCTACTGTTTGTTTTCGCTTTCGCATGTTATATCTTTTGAGAACTAAAGTGTCCGATGGGGTTAAGATCCTTTGTCATTTAGTAATTTTTTTGTAAGTTTGGCGGTATGTTTGGTACTTTCAGAACGACTTGACAAAATATTAAGTTCTGGTCTCGAGAAAAGCAAGGTCGACCCATACATCAACGCCTGATACGAATTGGTTGAACATATTTTTGTTTAAAATCTAATTTGATTGGGAAAGTGTACAGAGGAATCTAGTCTAGTCTAGTAGGTATAGCACTGGTGATTTTATATAATTTAGGATTTATAGGATATTGGGAGCAGTGTGGTGTGGCCCAGGTTCGAACCCCAGACAAAAAAATTTAATTGTAATTCCAAATGTTTAAAG
This sequence comes from Wohlfahrtia magnifica, assembly GCA_023159175.1. Lineage (NCBI taxonomy): Eukaryota > Metazoa > Arthropoda > Insecta > Diptera > Sarcophagidae > Wohlfahrtia > Wohlfahrtia magnifica. The sequence continues at coordinate 3,196,506 of JAKWBJ010000052.1, read as the reverse complement.
AAAGAGACTTTCACTTCCCTCTAAACAATTTTATCTAAAAATTAATCTGGCAATGATGACAAACATCAGACGAATGATCAGGAGAAAACGCCATCTACTGGGAAAAAAATTTGCTATGCTAAAGTAAAGATCACCACCAATTAGCAAGGATATTCACCACTACACAATCATATGGAGGCGGCTAGAGTGGATTAATCATCTACTTAGCTTGATAAGTGCAACTGAAACAAAGTAATGGATACTTTGTGGAAAGCCAATATGCTCCATAGAGGAGTGACGGAGAAAAAAAGGGTTTGTAAGATATTAAGAGTCGAGGGTAATCTTCGAGATGAATTTAGGTAAGTCGAATGGATAAAATTATAGGCGCCAGTTGGTCTAGCTTTTTATATGTTAGCCAAAGTCCTTTTATGTCTCAAAGTTGTTTAAAATGGTTTTAAAGTAATCACAAATGTACCCACGCTTTCAAAATGGTTTCAAAGTTATCTGTATGTGTATTTGTTGGATATTTTAAACAATAATTGATGTTCGTTGTTCGGCTGGTAGGCTTTGTCTCTACACCTGTATGTATGTTTGTGTATACGTGTAAACGTGTTAAGATATCTTTTAACATGATAATAATATAACTTTACATTTAAACTGATAACGCGGCCAATGCAGCTTTTAGTATTTGATTGTCATTGCGGCAAATGTTAGGCTATGTTTGTTTCAGTGGCAAACAGCGGAGCTGCTCTCACATTAATATGACTGTTGTTGCAAAGAGCTGCTGTAGCTATTAACTGCCACCGACAACAAGTTTAATTACATTATATCTTTTGTGAGCGATTAAATATAAAATTTATTGTAAATTTTCAACTCGTGCAAATAACTTTTAATACAACAAACAAGTTCATATTCAGCTAATACTCTAATACTCGTGGAGTTTGTATACCCCCAGGCATAAGAGCCAGCATGAGAGCCAGCCAACCAACCAACTAACCAAACATGCTTGCAACGGACCAAATAACTAACATATCCGAAATTCCATTAAACAGCATCTGTTACCGACAGACAACACATCACATTTGCATAAACAATGCGCAGTTTATATGACATGACAACTACACGTAGAAAAATGCTGAAAAAAACCAACAAATTTTAAATGTGATAATTCAGCGTTAACGTACAGTTTTAGTAGCCTCATAATTATTATCATTATCATTACCATTAAGCATGTAATTATGTTTTTAATTGGAATTGTAATTTGAGTTTGGGTGTGTGTGTGTGTGTATGTATTTCTTTGTGAGACTGATATTGTAATTTAAAATGAATTAGAAAATGATTTTTCCATCATTGTTTAGTTGCGAATTATGTTGTCAGCATTAGGAAAAATAAAAAATAAAAAATTGAAATTCAATGTGTTTTTCTATGTCTTTTGATTGTTTTTCTTTGATAGCAAGGAAAATGCAAATTGATTTAAAATAAATGAAAACTCGTTGGGTTTTAAGTTTTTAAAAACTATATACACTAATACCTCTTTTAAATGCTGTAAAATGAAATGAATATGTATGTTTTGCTTTTTCTTGTCTTCAATTTTTTGACGTATGACGAGGTTATTTACACTGTAAAGCGAATGTGCTTCATAATTCAAATAGGCTGGCTTAGCGAAAGAATGTATGGATGTATTACACTACGGCACACTTCAAGATCTTTATCACTTCAGATCTCTAGTATACGAGTACATATGTGTGCCTCGAAATTTTAACTTCTTTGAAATTTTTTAAAAGAGTAACGATCACTGATAGTAATAATTAATAAAAAAATAACAAAGTGTGCAGAGAATTTGGAGGAGATTGTATATTGTTACGTTTTAACCTTTTTAAAACGTTTGAGTTCGTTTATATTGCATTAAAATAAAATAAAACTCTATTTGTATTTCAGTTGTTTTACAATCTGCCTTTACTTTAATACACCAAATTCGCTTTTAAAACAGTTTTTATTTGTACCTTAAACAGAGTTCACTTCTTGAGAGCCAATTCAAAATTAACTAAATTACCAGCCGCAATTCGCCGCTTTTATAGTATTTCATCTTAGTTTAGAATGTTCTAGTACGGACATGAATCTTTGATTTTTCGCCGTTAATTCAAATGTTCTAAAATAACACAAAAAGTAACCGGTCCATGCACTTGGCAGCACTCTTAATTAGTGCATATAATTTTAGAAGTTTTTAAGCCTTGACATAAACCAATACATTTTTTTTTTTAGCTAAAAACTCATAATAAGCTCTGACATGGTGAATTCTGTCTTTAGCATTTTCATTTTCGTAACAATATTATTTAAAGCAACACTTTAAAGCCCATTTATTGTTATAACCATCGACCTTGGGAGCGTACGGCTTCCACAAAGCATCTCCATCTTACACGGTTTACCGCTGTTGTTTTGTTTCTTCCATTTCCAAAATTGGTGGACAGTCTGATCCACCACCACTTTCTTTTACTTTTCTGTTTCAGTATGTATGGGTTCCTCATTAGCCATGTTCCACAGCTCTGTGTTATTTATGGTTTTAGGCCAGAATATTCTGCATATGATTCTGTGGCACTTGTTAATGAATACCTGGGGCTTTTGACTGATGTGTTTCGATAAAAGCCAGGCTTCACTGCCACACCGCAGAACTGATTTAACACATGAGTTAAATACTCTGAGCTTATTCCGTTTGGATACATGTGAGCTTCTAGGTAATGACTGCAGTCGTTCGAACGCCGCTCTCGCTATATTGAGCCTGTTGTCTACGTTTGTCTCTGGCCGCCGTTTGTAGTCATTGTACATTCTAGATAGGAGCAGCTATCTACATACTTGACTGGTTGACCTTGTAGCATAATGTACTCCGTGAAAGTATTGTTTATTCTCATGGTCTTGGTTTTCTTGATATTTATCTCAAGTCCAACATTGCGGGCCTATCTTTCTATTGTCCTCCAGTTTGGACTGCAAATGTCATCTGAATAGTTCAAATCTTCGAGTTGAAGTGAGAGACTCCATGTTATTCCTGTTCTCTTTGAACAGACTTTGCTTAATATGTTAACCAGTACGATGGTGAATAGCTGAGGTGATAGTAAGCTTCCTTGTCTAACTCCAGCATTAGTATGGAATAGTTGACTGATGTTCACGTTGTAAAGAACTGAAAGTTCTGCATCCTAGTACATCGCTCTAAATATTCGAATTTTTTTTTGGGCTACTTCTTTTGTTCTCAGTGTCCTTCCATATTGCAGGTCGTCTGATGATATCAAATGCTTTCTTGAAATCGACGAACAGTAGACACAGGTGGGTACGCATTATATAAATAGTTTTATCTACGTAACTCCTATTCGGTGCGAAGCCTGCTTGTTCGTCTCGCAATTTATTGTCTATTTTGTTTCGAAGACATCGACTTACAAACGCTTTTTGAATCGAAAATGGTTTGTTCTTCTCGTATTAAGCTCTGCCTAATTCTTGTAAAAAAAGGTGCGGGAGTACTGCACGCTTGAATCAGACGGGCAATTTGTGGAATAATTTTCTTTAGTTTAGCTCGTCTTCATTGATTTCAAGAGAATCATAAAGTCATATGAAGTGAACTTAGTTTGAATATATGTAAATTATTTTAAAAATTGGGAGTGGTGTGATGTAGTGGTTAGAGCGCAGACATAATAAAGAGATTTCAACCACCCTCCAGACAAATCTATCTAAATCGCCCTAATCTTCCAGCGATGATGACAAACATCAGACGAATGATCAGGAGAAAACGCTACCTACTAGAATAAACTACAATGCTAAGCAAGGATCACCACCATTTAGCAAGAATCTTCACCACTGCGATCTACTTAGCGTGAAAATCAACTTGATTACCGAAACTGAAATAAAGTATATAGGGTCCGCCAAATATATTTTTTTTTTGCAAATGCTATAAAAAAAACTACTGAATATTTTCTCAAATTTCTTTTTTTATTTGAAAGTACAATCCTTCCGGTTAATAATGGAAAATAATTTCATTCAAATGGCTGTCTCGGCTGGCCATGCAGTAGCCTAATCGACCGGTCTAATTTTTAAGCACATTATCGACTGTGTGCAGCTGTATTTCACCAATGGCTTCACGAATATTGTCCTTTAAAGCGTCAATTGTCTCTGGCTTGTTGGCGTAACACTTATCTTTGACGGCACCACACAAATAATAGTCCAACGGTGTCAAATCGCAGCTCCGAGGTGGCCAAACGACATCATCTCTGCGGCTGATAATGCGATCTTCAAAAACAGGGCGCAAAACATCAAGTGTAGTTTCGGCTGTGTGGCACGTAGCGACGTCCTGTTGAAACCAAATATTATTAATATCCTCCTCTTCAATTTTTGTGAATAAAAATTCATTCAACATGGCCCGATAATGATCGCCATTGACTGTAACGGCCACTCCTTGCTCATTTTCGAAGAAAAATGGCCCAATTATGCCTCTGGACCAAAATCCGCACCAAACAGTGACTCGTCTTCGGTGTATCGGATTTTCAATGTATGCGTGCGGGTTTTCTGTGCCCCAAATGCGATAATTTTGCTTGTTTACATACCCGCCAAGATCAAAAAGAGCTTCATCTGAAAAGATGGTTTTTTTTGGCAATATCGGCATCTTCTGTAAAGTCCAGATTCCCAGCGTTGTTCAAGCGTATACACAACCATATTCGTTCAGCGGAAGGATAAAACTAATTATCTATCAAATCAGACATGAGCTAAGTGTTACCATTCACGAAATAGACACTAGTTGAAAAAAAAACGTTAGATGTCGGACCCTTTAGATGCTTTGTGGAAAGCCAATATGCAATAAAGACGTGTTTTGTTAGAGTTTCAAATGTATGCAAAGTCGATCAGTGTAATACAAAATTTGTTTTGGTCAGCCTTAAATATAGCAGAACTAAAGGTTTTTTACTTCAAAGCACTTTAGGTTTCAAGTGAATATCCATAATATTCAGATTTTATTGTTCATTTTATTTATAGTTTTTTTTTTCAATTGAATAATTTTTATGGCAAATCTATTGCAACGATTGCATTGAATTGAATTTTTATATTTCTTTTATTTCATTCTTATATTTTATTTCATTTCATCAATTTCGATTTTCTTCATTCATTCATTCAAATTTTATTGATAGAAAAAAATACTTAAAATTCATAATGAATGCAATTCACACAGTCATTGCACGCGTTGGTTTTTAGCAAAATTTATTAGAATGGAATTTTTATTTTTATTTCTTTTTTTCATTCAATACAATTCCTTGCAAAAGAACTTATGAAAAATTTATGAAAAAAAATTTATGATTTTGAAAAAAAAAATCCAAATGAAATCAAATCATATTCAATGGTTTGCTTTATTTATTCACATAAGTATGTACGAGAATTTTAACATTTTCGCATTTCAATGAAGGTTTGAAGAAATCAAAAAAAAAAAAGAATTAGAAATTCTGAAGAGACAAAACAATTTTGGTAGAAGGAGGTTGGTTGGGAGCAGTCATGCAAAGGGGAGAGAGTAGATATTGTTTTTCTGTTTTAGTTCCAGATAATTTTTTTTAACTGCGATATTAGTTTACAGTTTTGTTAGCAGAAATCTAAGCTATAAACTATTTCATTTTGCAGCTAAAAATGATTTACACACTCACTACGAGGCTTGTTAATTATTTGTTTTCTTGGTTTTTTTTTCAAAAATATTTTTTTATTACAATATCTTTTATCACTTTGACAGACTCAATCTAATCAATAATAAGGATTCAGAACAACGGAGGCATACTCCAAAGTTAGCCCGACAAATGTAATGTATAACTGGCTCGAAATATACATCTCTTCACAAAACCAAGAACAGCCCGAGCCTTACTAGTCGTCATATTAATATGATCTAGAAAGGACAGTTTCCTGTCCCATAACACATCACCTATATACCAAGCAAGGCACAGCGTGTTTTTTATAGAGATATAGAACTATAAGTTGGCATTACTTTTCAAGACGGCGACCGATTTAACAGTTGTCAAGTGATTTATTCTCAGTTTGGTTTGGCAGTTCATCATGGATAGACTTACGCCTGAACAACGCTTGCAAATAATGCAATTTTCATTTTTCATAAGTAAATATTTTTTTCACATTTCAATTTTTTCAATTTTCATAAGCGAATTTTGTTAAGCGATGAAGCGCACTTCTGGTTAAATGGCTATGTCAACAAACAAAACTGCCGCATTTGGAGTGAAGGAAAAACCGTTACATCCAGAAAAACTGACTATTTGGTGCGCTTTATGGGCTCGTGGAATCATTGGTTCGTACTTTTTCAAAAATGATGGTGGCCAGAACGTTACAGTCAATGGTGATCGGTATAGAGCCATGATTACTGACTTTTTCATTCCTGAATTGAATAACCATGATGCCCAGGAGATGTGGTTTCAACAAGACGGGGCAACATGTCACACAGCTCGTGCCACAATAGATTTATTGAAAGACACGTTTGGTGACCGCCTAATTTCACGTTTTGGACCTGAGAATTGACCTCCAAGATCTTGTGATTTAACGCCGCTAGACTACTTTCTGTGAGGCTATGTAAAGTCAAACGCTTGACCATTTGGAAGATAACATTCGCCGTGTTATTGCCGATATACGGCCACAAATGTTTGAAAAAGCCATCGAAAATTGGACGTCCAGATTGGACTACATCCGCGCCAACCGTGGCGGTCATATGACAGAAATCATATTTAAAATGTAATGCCACAAGATAATCTTTCGGATAAATAAAATTCATGTCAATCGAGTAGTCCATCGTTGTTTTATTGCAACTTAAAGTTCTATACCTCTATAAAAAACACCCTTTAGTAACGATTTATAACAAATAGAAATCAATCGTATACCTGAAAGGAATTTCACTTCACTTTCACTGTTTATAGTTCTTCAGGTTAAGATCCATTAAACTAATTCTACACCAATTAATAGAAACATCAATACTTCCTTGCAGAGCAGTCTGTCCATAAATATCATTAGAAGTATAAAATAATTGAATATCATCACCGTACATAAGCACGCTACAGTCAAAAAACAAATCAGAAACAAAAGCGAAACCAAATGTCTACCTTGCGGAACTCCGAAGAAAACATAAATGGTCTTAGGCCATACATTGCGGAGCAAAACTTTCCGGGTCCTAAAGGACGAAGAAGTCTATCAGGAATGCCAGTTTATGAAGCAATATCTTATGATCAACTCTATCAAGAGTCTTACTTAAATCGATCTAAATAACATCAGTTCCACCACTAGCGACTAATTTTTCTGTGTGAATTTATTTTTTAATGATAATGAATTGTGTTGGAAATAATCAAAATTTCAGGTTCCATTCACTATAGCTATCAATCCGGAAGATTACAGGGATTACTGAGTGCCTTCCAAGCTGGAATCATGGCCATTGCTATGTGTGCGGAAATCAACCTGGACAGTGGGCTCAAGAGTAAGACCGTTAGTATATTCTCTGACAGCCAAGCTGCCTTAAGGACCCAAGGGGTTCCATGATGCCCTATTCGGAACCTTGCAGTACAGCACCACTTACTACCATCCTAATTAAGGATTGGAAAATTTCCAGATGCTTGAAACACTGGAATACTCAAAGAGGATTTTGCCACTCTAGGGCGGAGATCAGTCTACAATTTGGGCGCCACTTGGAGGTTCTCAAGTATGGCAGGCCGAACTTAAACCTCCTAACGGAGTTTCTTATGGGCCACTGTAGACTAAGAGCGTATCTGAAAAGGATGGTGGTCACAGATGTGGATGTTTGTAGACTGTGCTCACAGGTATCAGAGACTGCGGAATACATATTGTGTGTATGTGGGGTTCTTGATAGGCTTAAGGTTTCACATCTGCTGGTGCTCATTAGGAAGGCAGCAGATCTGCTAAACATACTATAGACCGGAAGTGGCACAATAGATTCCATGGGTCGCAGTGTGCTGTAATAGTGATTGATTGATATTGTGATAATAATAATAATGGCTATCAAACGGCTAAAAAATGAGTTGCATGCTGCATGCTTCCCTTTCCTGTAATATGGCTTTATTCAGCGCATCCATACTGGCATATTTTTTATGACCCAGATGGAATAATCTATCGGATTTGTATCACAAGAGCTTTATGAGACGGTGCAAGATCTTGTTGGAACTTTCATAGTCTACGATCAAAATGTTTACTTGCCCACGGCTCTAAAGCAACATCGAAGAAATTTTCCCGTTAATTAACTTTGATACCAAGCTCGAAGATAACAATGGGACAGCTACCCATACTGTTACTTCAGATGGGAAATTACTATGGGTGACTCTGTTCGTAGGATTAAATTTTCGTGAATGCGTTCAGTTAATTGATCATTCAATCATTTTGGGAATTTGTGAACTGTTCAATAGAGGTGGTGTGGAATAGAGGTTAGAGCGTAAGCATAACAACACAAGCAATCCAGGTTCGAGCCCCAGCAGAGGGCATGACGGAAATAAATTTTATTGTGGTTTCGAGTGTTTAATAAAGAGGCCTCAGCTTCCTTCCAACCACTACCATCTAAAAATTAAAGAAGAAGCCCCCCGACATTTCAGAGGAAAAATGCAATGTTAAAGTAAAGATTACCACCACCAATTAGCAAGGATCTTCAAACCTACACGATATAAATATATACAGAGCTACAGTGGATTAATCATGGATTATAAAACTGAAAAAAAGCAATGGTTGCTTTGTGCAAAGCTAAAAAGGTGTCACAAAGAAAAAAAATGAAATGCTCAATATGAAAAATTTTTTCATCAGAGAACATGATGTTTGGAAATTCGCCACGTTCGTGCAAGTGTAACAACTCCTTTGTTCTTTTGAGTCTAACTTGTTTTGCTTTGGTGTAAGATCGTGAGCCTTGAGATGCTTTGCTGGAGTATTTTCTTCACTTTCACTTGACAATGCTGCCTGCATCATTATAACGATTTACGATGCGATACACAACATTTTATTCATTTTAAGACGGCTGATTGTGATTTTCTGGCCAAATATAACGTAATCACACTATTACGATTGAATTCCATTTCGGATAAGTTTTGTTCTATAAAACTTAGATGCAAATGCTTGTAATAGCTTGTAAACAAAATAGATAACTGTCATTGGCATTATAGGCTTGCCAGTATTTCTAATGTGAAGTTGATAACATTTCAATAGCCTAACCCCTTCGATTAATTTTGGTTTATCTCTATAGTATGGCAGCGCACAAAATGCTCATTTCTAACTGAAGTGTAAGTTTGCTTCACCTGAGACAGCATAGCTTAATTTACCTATCAATCTTACATAAAGTTCGTCGTATAGAACCTACTGCAACTCGTTCCAGAATGATGTGGCTGCCATCTAAAAGCCTCCATGTAATTGTGTAGTGGTAAAGTTCCTTGATAAGTGGTGGTGCTGATCCTTACTTAGCACTGCAATTTTTCTCCAGTAGGTGGCGTTTTTCCTGATTATTCATGTGATGTTGGTCGCCAGGTGCACATAGTGCCAATTTATTTTACAAGCTCAAGCCCAAGGTGTGATAGGCCACCAATATAAGTCTATAAAACAATTGACTGCGGTTAACTGGGGGTGGCGGGGTGTAATGGTTACAGCGCAAGCATAACACCGCAAGCGGCCCACGTTCGAGCATCAGCAGAGGACAAGACGAAAGAATTTAATTTGAGGTTTCGAGTTTTTAATGAAGAGACTTCCATATCCCTCTACACAACTCCATCTAAAAAAAGCAGAAGCCCCACTAACTTTTTTGCTTACCTCTGGCGATGATGATAAAGATCAATCGAATGATCAGAAGAAAACAACACATACTGAAAAAAACCATGCTAAGTAAAGATCACTGCCACTAATTAGCAAGGACCTTTACCAATACACAATCGTATGGAGGGGAGCTACAGTGGTTTAATCATCTACTTGGCTTGAAAAATCAATTTGATTAATGAAAGTGAAATAAAGCAATGGATGCTTTGTGGAAAGCCAATATGCTCAATATGGTGTGACGAGAAAAAAATTCGATATTTGCAACGAGCTCTTTCATTTCTCTCATATGTTTTCTCTGAACTATTAGATGCTGACAGTTCCTACATTAAAAACTGTTATCATTTCTATACAAAGTTGCTTTTCTCATTTTCTATTTTAATTGAAAGAAATTTTTTAGCATTTTTTTTAAAGCAATTTTCGATTTCATGGAATGCAAATTAACAAGTGATGGCTGTTGTTTCAATTGCTGATGCTGATGCTGCTGCTGCTGCTGTTGCAGATGCTGCTGTCAGTAAAATTGTTACATTATGATTATTTGTGGCATAGCATCAAAATAAGTAAAAATAGTTTAACAAAATTTCTTTGAAAAAATTTGCAATCAAAACTATAAAATAGATACATAACATGCAACATGCCATTAAACTTTAATTTGAAATGTGGAAAAGATAGAAAAGAGAGGAAATTCGTAAGAGAGTTTAATTATTGCAACAAAGAAATGTGTCTGTTATTGCAGAAGAATCCATAAATTTTTAGTACCACCATTGTACACTCTTATACTCTTCTCCTTCTATTAGAAAATCATGTTTCTTTAAAAAATTGTTGCCAACAATTATTTATTGATGCCCCCCCATCCAACACTCACACCAACATTCAATAAACGAGACCTACATCATCAATTTTCAACTTCAAACTCAATTTAAATGGAGCGTCGTTGGCCACGCGATAAAAAATTATTTTCAAGACAAATTGTTTTACTTCGGCGGCGTTGTTTTTAACCAAATAAACTTGTTTGTTTAATTTGGCTTTAAATCTTTTTAACGTTTTGCATCATTTCCCCTCCAATTTGTTAATGTTTTCTTCGTTCGACTATAAAATGTCTTAAGAGTTCGATATTGAATTTCAATAAAAATTTTGGAAATAAAAATGAATCGATTTTTAATACGAAATTAAATGTTTGTTTCGTTCGTTTGTTTGTATGTGGGTGCTTAATTTAATGAATGTTGCCATGTTTCGCTTCAGTTCGATACGGTACGTTACGGTTGATTGGAGTGTGCATGTTGTGGTTTGTGAATGGGGGGCACCTTTTATTATATTTATTTTATTTTTTTTGAAATGAAGACATAAAATTATTTAATTTCAACAGTAAGAGCAGCACAACACAGTTGTGTTTAATGTTTTCCATTTTGTTCGTATTGCCATTATGTGTGTATGTGGCATGCCACATAATTATTTAGTTGTCACTATTAGTGGCAGTTAAAGACTCAATTTGCTATTGTTATTAAACACAAAGAGAATTAGTAGTAGAAGTAGTTGATATAGTAATAGGTTAGGAATTTATTAAAGTGTTTAAATATGTTTTATACACTATGACCTTTTCTTAGTCTTCTTAAAAAAAAAAATTTTAAAAAATTGAAATCAATTCCATATTTTTAAATTAAATTTTGTTACGAATACATACAATGACCTGCACCCGATTTTAGACTCATTGAAATAACCCTACAGTTAAACGCCGGCTTCAAACGGTAGATGCATTAGTTAGAGATGTTTTTCATAGCGCAAATACTCATACTCAGTCGATAGCTAATGTTATGAGCTGATGGCGCTGCTGAAAATTTTCACATGGTCTGGCCGAGGTTTGAACCCATGACCGCTTGCTTGGTAGACAGGTATTTTACGTAACACATCACAGCTGCACACAGAACCCCATACCACAAGTTTTGTATATGAAAGCAAAGGGTGAATTTATATTCACTCATGTACACAAAATATGGGTACTTTTTAGAATTGAGTTCTTTAGCTCTTTTAATGAACTAGTTTGCTCACTTACAACACAAAACATATGTGTTAAACACACACACTCACACATACTTAAAATAAATTTTTGTTGTATGCACATGCTTTTTGTTCTAAGTGAACGAACTAGCTCATTACAAGAGCTAAACGACCCAACTCTAGTACATTTGTTAGCTCTTGCTAGCTAGCCAGCATATTCTAAAGGTGGTCTATTATACCACCTTAGTTTGAACTAAAGGAGATTATGGTAGATATCTACTATTAGGTAACTTAGTGAACGTGTAAAAAGAATGGAACCTTTGAAGTCTGACCGAAAACGCAACCTATGCTAGAATTGAGTAGTTCTTGAACAATATAGTTCCAAATGAACTATTCACACAAATGAACTACGAGAGTTCTTTTTAGCTCCGTAGTTCGTGTTTCTTTTCGTTTTCTATTTGAAAAAAAAGAGCTGGTAGTGTCGTTCTGCAAAAAACATATATTTACAAGCAATGCTGCCAGAATATGTAAGATCTGCAGAAACAACGAGCTTTTTTAACTTTATAGTTCGTTCGTTCTTTTATGTTTTTTAGTTCATGTTTCTTTTTCGTTCTTATGTTTGACACTCTATTTGAAGAAAGAGAAGAAAAAAAAAATAACAAACAACATATACACAAGCAGTGTTGCCAGAACATTTTTGGGTGAAATCTGCAAAAAGTCAATTGAGCACTAAACTATTGAACTAAGAGAACGTCACAGTTCATTAAAGTGCATTGAGTACTAAACTATTGAACTAAGGGAACGTCACAGTTCATTAAAATGCGTTTAACTCGTTTTCATCCTTCTGATCACGAAAGGGTTGCCCATTTTTCCATACATTGTTTCCCAATAGTGAAATTATTACATAGTGCAACAAAAATGAACCAAGTTGAAAAACCCGAGAAATAACACTGCATTTCTGATCGGAGCTGTCGAGTAGAAAAAGGTACCCGTACCTCAAGATTTTGGAGGTTTTTAGTAAATCTCAAAATTTTGATTCAAAAATTAATTTTAAATGCATACATGCACGTCAGTAAGAGCTATTTCGATAACCTGGATTTTTTACCGTTTTTTTTTTTTTACTCAAAATAGCAAAAGATTTATATTTTTGGGAAGTCACAAATGTTTAGCATCAACTAACGTTTTTCTCTTCTAATTTTGTTAGATTGTTTTGGGTTTAAATGCGTAAATGTAACGGCATATTTTGAATTACCACATTATTTCGAGTTAACTAAAAAAAGTTAACACTAAAAAGTGCTAAAGCGCCAGAAGATCTAGGAATTAAAAGTTCCGGTTGTGTGATTAAGTGCTATACCTCCTGGAGTTATGTTTCTGGTTGTAGTGTATCACTATTGCACTACAAGAAAACTAACTGTCAATAGTGCTAAAAAAGTCTTTATGATTTCTCTCGTCACCCGCTGGAAGTGAGTACTTAGTTTAGGCATAATAGTTGGCTCGAGTGGCACCCTCGAAACAGAGGAAAATTACCACAAACTTGCAGCTACAAAATAAGGAACTCTGAGGTCAGGATGTGTAACATTTAGCGTCGATTTAGTACCTCTATGCTGATGAGATCCTGCTTCTGCGCAGCTGAGCCACTGATCCCTCAATAGCTGTCATTATCAACGTTGCTAGCTATTCCGAGATATCTGGCATGTATTCCAGTGCCCTATGCTGAGTGCCACACACCGACAAATGTTTCTTCTTGAAACTCTAAACAGAGTATCGGTCGTTCGTCTATCATAGGACACTTAGATAATGTAGGCTTAATATATTATATATTAATTCCCATAACATTCCATGAAGGAACATGGAGACATCTCTCAGTCAATGAGCTGTACCCGATTCTATTTTTAAATTCATTGAAAGGGTCTTACAGTTTAACGCCGGCTCCGAACGGCAAATGCATTTAGAGAAGTTTTCAATAGTAGTAATACTTATAACCAGTTACTAGCTAATATTATGAGGTGATACCGCTATCGAAATACATTTTTTTCCTATTTGAAGATGTTCTGGCCTGGTATTGTAACGACGACCTTCTGGTTGGTAGGCGGGTGTCTTACCTGTCATACGGCACACAATGTAGGCTTAAGGTAAGCTGAAAATACACACGAACTGTTGTAAGCTTTTTTGCTTTATACGTAGCTGTCAAAATCTTGAACTAGTGAAGCTGTATCTTGACGCGTAGTATAGTTTGCACTAGTGGTTATTCGTTTAAAAACTGTCTCATGTAAATAAAACGGCATAAAGGGGTTTGACGAGAAAACTCCTAGTTTGGACACCATGGCCTAAGGTTAGGTTAGATTAGGTTAAAAGTGTCCGCCCGACAAACGTCGAGAAAACTTAGGCTCGATAGAGCCCATTGTGATAACCATAACTTCCCTTCGACACCATGAACAGTTATCCGACCAGTTCGCTTCCTCTATAAACTTGCTAATCAGCCCTACAACCCTCTTCTTTTTTAACTCCCATATATTTTTGTTTATGAATAAGTAGCTTTAACGTAAAAGTTTCACCAAAATAACACTTCCTTTTTTTCATTTAAAAATATTTAGTTTTTAAAAGTATTGACCAGAATTTGACGTGGTAGTAATAAACTATTAAGAACAAAAATGTAGCCCTTACAGAGCCATGAACACAAAATACTATGATCGGACTAAAAATGGCGACACAGTGAACAAAATACTAAGCGGGCGATATTTGTAGGCGTGGCAAAAAATAAAAAAAATTTTTGAAATTGTTTTTACTTTATCTTTAATTCTAGGGGGTGACTGGCACAATTTTTTTTCGAACCATTTTAATATCCTGCCTCTCGGCAAATTAAGCAGCTGCCTAGACCTCTTCTTATCCATTCTCGGCCAGAGAGTTGTTGCCTGTCTACTAGTTGGAGCCCGCCGGCACCTCTCAACAAAGACACCATCGGCCTATACGCAGACGGCAGGTAGAGATCGGTATACCAAACCTCTGACCTCAGCTTTATGACGACATTTATATGCTAATCGTTTTGAATGTTACCTTAAGGGTAACATGGATGCCTTGTTTAGATTTTTGTTTAAAAATTTGTAAGACTTCCCTAGTCTTACCTAAGAACAGGTCATCACAAGATCTTATAAAGGGTCCGCCAAATAAATTCTTTTTGTTTGAAAATGCTATAAAAGAAACTACTGAATATTTTCTCAAATTTCTTTTCTTATTTGAAAGTACAATCCTTCCGGTTAATAATGGAAAACCATTTTATTCAAATGGCTGCCTCGACTGGCCATGCAGTAGCCTACACGATCGGTCAAATTTTTAAACACATTATCGATTGTGTGCAGCTGTATTTCACCAATGGCTTCACGAATATTGCCCTTTAAAGCGTCAATTGCCTCTGGCTTCTTGGCGTAACACTTGTCTTTGACGGCACCCCACAAATAATAGTCCAACGGTGTCAAATCGCAGCTCCGAGGTGGCCAAACGTAATCAGCTCTGCGGCTGATAATGCAATGTTCAAAAACAGGGCGCAAAACATCGAGTGTAGCTTCGGCTGTGTGGCACGTAGCGCCGTCCTGTTGAAACCAAATGTTGTTCGTTCAACATGGCCCGATAACGATCACCATTGACTGTAACGGCCACTCCATGCTCATATTCGAAGAAAAAATGGCCCAATTATGCCTCTGGACCAAAATCCGCACCAAACAGTGACTCGTTTTGGGTGTATCGGCTTTTCAGTGTATGCGTGCGGGTTTTCTTATAATTTTTATTATATAAGATTGCTACTCTGTATATAGCAACAATGTCTGTATGTAGGGTATGCTATCTTCTAATATCCACTCTTAAGTTTTTAAACATTTACCTCTTAATTAAAATCATTAAATTCTTTAAAAACATTTAACCGGTAATATAACGTTGGCGCAAAAGTGTGTGAAAAAATATCATAACGTCAGTTAGACAGACACATGCTGACATGAACAGAAACAGAAAAGTGAGAATAATGAAGCAGCAGTAGTAACAGCACCAATCTACCAGCATCATCATTAGACAACAACAAGTAACATTAACGACTTTTTTGTTGTTGTTTCATTTTTATTAACTGCTGCTGTTTAATTTTGTTTCATCCCTTGCGCTTTTGGAGAAAAACAAAAACTCAATTACATGACACGCAAATCCAACACTTCTTCTTCTGCTTGTTACACCAGCCACACAATTAATGTCAAGTTATGTTGTCTGTTAGTCGGTAAGTTTTGTTTTGCGGTGGCTGTAGTTTTTATTTTTTATTTTATTTTTTTGGTTAACCAGTAGAGTCTGTAACTCAAATCTATTTTTGTTTATCTCCCTCCCCCACTTATGTTTCTGACCCTTATTTTTTCTTGTAATTTTGTAAACACTTTTGTTTTAAGGAAGAGTTTATTTTTTTCTTTGTTGGCTGTTAAACAACAAAGTTAAACCCCCAAAGCCATATTTACCATATGGTGTACTTTTTTGGCCATGGCTTTGGCTTATCACTTGTGTAATTGTAGCTAAAATGTATTGTTTAGAGCGTAATTACTGTCTAACTTAAATACTTGACCCTTTAAATAGTAAAAATTAAATCGACTTTATTTTGTTTCTTCTTTTGTTTCTGAAAACAATTTGTTAAGGTTTTTATGAAATCGAAGCGTAATTAATGCCAAATATATTCGGATGGATCCAGGCATGTCATTAAAATTAGTTAAACTTTGCTTCATTATAAAATAAATTATGGGATAATCACATGCTTTTTCCCGCTATCAGGGAACATAATTTCAAACCTTTGGGTGGTTATACATAAATATTAAGCAAATAAATTCCGAGAGTTAGGCCTGGACTCCATACAAAGAAGGACAATCTGCGTTTGGTGGGAACTTGGGAGATGACATGATATGAGATAACACTACCATTGTATTTCTTACGCAAAAGAGCCTTTATTTCGGTGGTTGTGTGGTAAGTAACACCATCTTGTTGGAACCTCATATCATCCAGGTCCATATCCTCAATTTCTGGCCACAAGAAGTCCCCGAACACCATTCACGATAACTGCTTGGCCGATCTCATTTTCGAAGAAGTACGGCCCGATGCCGCCACCAGCCCATAAACGAAATGGGCGAGCATGTATAGGTGTTTCCACATTTTCTCGAGATACAGTTTGCTGAAATTCGTGCACAATTCTCACGATTGTGGACACACTTGGTCGATTATGCTGACCAAAGAAATCACGAAGTGCACGAAATGCACTTTGATTTGAACATCCATTTTCATAAAAGGCTTCAAAAATCTAAACGCGCTGCTCAATTGTGTACCTCTACATGGTTAAATTTGTCAAACCTTGAAATAAATGTCAAATTAAGTTGGGCAAAAAACTTGACGTTAATATATGTCTCACAATTAATATCATTCATTATGTAGGAATATATTTTTACGTTTTAACTTTTAAAGAGACGTGGCAGTTACATTGAGCCCTGACACAAACCAATAGACTAAATGCCATTAATAAGGTTTATAGCTAAGACTACTACTGTAATAATTTAGTGTATCTTCTCTTTAGGCACTGCTTATTTTCGGAGCAATATGATTATTAGGTATAAATGAGTACCTTCGCCCTCTTCTATATGCTTCAAAATAGACTTTAAAGTACCGGCCCATATATGAGTGTTATATTTCAGTTTAGATCAAAAGAAGGCGTTGAGAAATATTAGAAAAGAGTTGGAGAAAGAACAGAGCCTTGCTGTACCATTGAATTTATCCTGAACTCACCGGATGAGACCCCATCTATAACCACTTTTATATACCTCATGGGAAACCCTGTCAGACGCCTTGGAGATATCCAGAGCCACAACCTTACACTCGACAAAACCGTGAATGGACCTGTTCTACCTCTCCGATAGTAATGCCAGCAGGTCTCCAGTAGAACGACCCTTGCGGAAACCGTACTGAAAATCGCTAACAAATCGTCCGTTGCCTGTCCAACCATATGTGAGGCGAAACCTTAGATAATGAAAAGGTCCTTAAAACTAGCTCAACAATTTCTTCGATACCCGACTGTGAAGTTTTCGACAAATTGCTGTCTACCAATGACGAATGCACGATGTTAATTGTGGGTTACACTTTAACGTCAAGTTCTTTGCCCAAGTTATTTGATATTTCTTTGTTTCAGTGTTTGACTAATTCAACCATGGAGTTGAAGCCTTTTACGAAAATAGGCGTTCAAATCAAAATGCATTTCGTACACTTCGTGATTCTCTTGATCAGCATAATCGACGAAATATGCCCACAATCGAGAGAATTGTGCACAAATTTCAGCAAACCGGATCTGTAGGAAATGTGGAAACACCTGTGCATACTCGCCCAGACCATCTCACGAACATCACGGATGAGAATTTTGAATAAGGAATTTAATTTACACGCTTACAGGGTTCAATTGACTCAAGAGCTGAAGCCTACTCACCATTTCAAGCGTCGTCAATACGTCGAATGGTTAGTTGAACAGAAAGAAGTGAATAGTGACTTTACGAAGAAAATCATCTTTAGCGACGAGGCACACTTACACCTCAGTGAATTCGTTAACAAGCAGAATTGCCACATTTGGACAAATGAGAATCCACGAGTGATTGTTGACAAGCCAATGCATCCACAAATAGTGACTGTTTGGTGTGGTGTATGGGCTGGCGGCGTCTTCGGGCCGTACTTTTTCATAAATGAGGTCGGCCAAGCAGTTAAAGTGAATGGTGTTCACTATCGCCAGAAATTGAGGATGCTATGTGGTGGACGATATGTGTTTCTTACAGGATGGTGCCAGTTGCAACACATCCAACGAAACAATGGCTCCTTTGTGCCAGAAGTTCAATGGCCGTGTTATCTCATGTCGTGGCGATGATAATTGGCCGCCGCGTTCATATGATTAGACACCGTAGGACTTCTTTCTTTGGTGATATTAAAAAAAAACGTGTACGTCAATAATGCAAGAACATTAACAACATTGAACCTCAATTATGCCTCCGAATTAGTGAATATATGGACCGACGGATAGAGGTATGCCACCGAAGCCATAGTGAGCATTCGGTCTATATTTTATTTCACATATAATAGTGACAGAACTTTCTATCATAATAAGAAATATAAAGATAATTCTCTGGACACTTTTTGTTTTAATTACAATTAACATCGTGCGTTTTTGTTGTGCCACTCCATATATGCCTTTGATAAAAAGGCTACGAACTTATTCCCCAATCCAATATTTTATGCTATTTTTTCCATAAATCTGTTAATAATCTTAATAAAATTTCCATACTAATTGGAAAACCCTAAAATAATCACTAAATTAGCATTTTAATTATAAATTTTTGTTTTTAGTCCAATTTTTTCCCTTTTTTTCTAATACTATTTTTCAACAAAAAGAAAAAAAAACTTTGCTACTTAAGACACCGACTTTTAATTCTCAAGTTTTTCAATTACTTTGCCACAGTTTTTTAGAACCATAATTCAAATAAAAGAATTAAAACTGAAATTTTGTTCAATATAAATAAAAGTGAGTGAGTGTGAGAGTGTGCTTGTGTGAGTTATGGCCACTTGAAACTTAATTTGTCTATTTAACATTTTAACAAACTTTAATTGACCCCATTTATTAACACAAGTCAGTATGTATGTAAGTGAGGGAGCAGGAAGCCCAACATAATCATGGCCAATGTTAGCAAAAAAAAAACAAAGCAACGAAAAAATAAATCGAATTAAAAGAAGAAAGCAAAAGTAGAAAATTATGCACAAAAACTAACCGTAACGTAATGATAGCACAAAAAAAGCTGAGTAAATAGTAATTTAAAAAAAGTAAAGCAAAATTGGGACCTTTTTCTCCTTACCACTTAAAGCAACCCTTAAAAATAAAACGATGTGTATGGTATGTTTGCAAACAAAATTTTTCTGGTGTCATCCCCGTCCAAATGATTGATGATCTTGAGTGGCCATCAGCACAAAAAAAACCATTTGGTACGCTTAAGTGTTAATTTGTTGTTTAAGAAAAATTGCATAAAATTTACGAAAAAAAGTCTTGATAAGTCAATCATTCTGTCTGCTAGTTAGACAACCAACAGTTTTTTAAATAGAAAATACGAAAAATATGTGTTGGAAACGCCATATTTATGTGACATAAAGGTATATTTGAATAAACTCACAAAAAGAAAGAAAAATATATAAGACCTTATCACTAAAGATGATTTTGTTGCAAAATGAGGTTCAAAATTTTGTGAAAAGAGCGGACGTCTGCCGACGTGCTAGAGGTGGACATTTGCCCGACATCATATTCCATTATTAATTCCCATATTTCTATTTTATATTGGTATGAATTAAACTGAATTTGCAAAATGAAAGTGAAACTGAAAAATTTGCATTTGTTACTCTACACCATTGTCCGGCAAACTAATACTAATGCATGTTACAACTCAAGCCATTTTGCACTGTATTTTTAATTAAATTAAATTAATTAATTCATTATTTAAAACATAATATCATTATGCTTTTGCTTATATTTCCAAAGCCTTTTGCTCGATTGGTCTCATTCTAACGGTATTAGGTCAAAAGGATGCTCTAAGGGTGGAATACTTTCAACATTGTTATGAATGGTAGTAGCTGATGGCTTGCTCACCATGTTGGCATACAGAGGTGTCAGTGTAATTGGCTATATTGATCAACTCGTTGTAACGATACGTGAGAAATATAGAAGTACGTTGTATGACCTTATGAGGACGGCCTCAAACGGTTGTTGTACCTTTTGCAAGGACTACAAGTTATCATGTGTCTGTATTTCTTTCGTGGATATCTACATCTAGGTGTCATTCTGGATAGAAGGCTTAAGTGGATTTCGCACATTGGTGCTGTCCAGAGTAAAGCGATAAGAGCCCTCTGAGCAAGTCGCTCCTCCTACGGTAAGACATGACGCTATGGATGTATACATACCGCTATTATTTGGTCCATTATCACTTATGCCAGCTTGGTGGAGAAAAACGGATAAAGCTACCACCATGGTACAGAGACTCGCCTGCCTCGGTCTAACTAGAACAATGCGAACATGTCTAACAGCGGTCTTATAGGCCTTGATTTGCTTAAGCTTCACATTCATGTCATGAGGGTAACGGCATGTTCGGTGACAAAATTTTTCGCCAAAGGGTCTGGAAACGCTTCGTCTGCAGGTCTGTCCATCTGCCTTAAGGGCACTTGGCTCCAAACGATAATTTGCAAAAACTCTAACTAATGCATCTGCCGTTCTGAGCCGGCGTTTTCTGGTACCACGGGAGTCAGGAGCCCCAGGGACTTTTAGGTAGACCTCTTGTAGAGCTTCGTGGTGCCTGTGGTTTAAAACCTTAAACGCGGACAGAGTGTGAGCTCGGTCTGGTATTGCCTGTCCTCAACCGAGTGCCGTGATCCATATCACGTCCGGAGTTTACATGGTTTGCAACACTTCACCAAGGTGTGAAGGTTAGTATCCGATTTTGAATTTGGTACTAACTTGTGATTATTATGGGTGGGAAACGTTTGTTGATATTAATTCAGCCGTGCCTCGGGAATCTTGGGGTTAAGTCTCAGGACAGGTATCCACGTTAAAAACTGACTGACGGCATTAAACTGCAGGTTCCTTTAAATGAGTCTTAAAATAAAATCAAGTGCAACTCGTTGACTGAGAGAATTGGCCTTCTTCCGCACTTATAACGTGGTGGGAATTATGTATGTATGTAAATACATACATATATGTATGTAAATACATACATATAAGATAAGATACAACTTTATCTTAAGGCTAGAGGGTGTATAACACCCTGTTGTCTTTTGTAATAAATTTTCAATGGACGTTCACAAATGCATAGTTTTAAAGCCCACATATTACACATGACGCGTCCTGAACTTTTTTGCATTTTAAGCGTCCGTCATAAAAGTGGATTAAGTACTGCTGTACGTTGCAACTTACAGAGCACATAATTCATATAAAATCACTTTCGTGTAAAAAGCATCGAAAAAACCACTTTGCGTAGAAAGCATTGAAGTAAAGATTCGTCTTGTAGACTCTCAACTGAAGAGTACACGTAATTCGCAAGACACTTAGACCGGGTTATGCTTTATGGTATCAAACTGTAGAACTTTATTAATAGCTTTTTCTCTAAATGTAAACCTTATCTAAAAGTAGGCAACTACTCAAATAAGAATGTTACAGTAAAAGGGGATATATTTTTGTATTTAAAAAGCAATTACAGCTTATAAAACTTAAAATCTTCTTAATTAGAACAATAAATTAAAACTTTCTCAACAAATTATTTCTAAAAAACTTTTAAACTCTTTAAGAAACATTAGATTTATAAGGTATATAAATACTTACAAAACTTTTTATTACAGTCCTATTTTCTATGACCCATTCCTCCTTTAGTAAATTTATAAACGGATTTATTCGCATATATTCATACACACATATGGTATGTTGATATACTTTTATATTTATTTACCACAAACTACCAGTCTCTAATGTATCTTTTCAAAAGTTGAACAAAAGAAATCCTTATACTTTCGCTTCTAGGAGTTCACTCACATAACAATAGTTTTCAGCATAATTAACATTTATGTCACGTGCCTTTATCTGATTTTTGTTTCATAAAACATTTTGTACAAAAAAATGAAACGATATAAAAAGCAAAACTATAACACACATCTTAAATCCTCTTATGGTACTTTTTTTTGTCTTTTTTTATTTTTTGGTACTTATCATGTTACCAAAAAACAGATATAAAAAAGATACAAGTTTTCATGGCATTTAAATACATGCTGTTCTATTTATTCATAGTATCTATTGTTTTACTTAAATATGGTTTCAGTTTTGGGGAAAATTCGTACTTAAATTTAATAAAAAAGGAATGAGCATGGGGTGTCTTAAAGACCCCCAACAAAAGCGATTAGATTCTAGACTGTTGAGGAATATGTATTATAACCAACCACCAGCCTAAATTTTAAAATTTAGTAAATGATGGAACTTAATATAGCTAACTTTCCACTCTATTTGGATGAGTGCCAAACTAGTCATATGTATGGAAATTTTGCCCAAAAAATGTCTATCCACCAATAGCATTAAAATGTCGAATAAGGTTTCAGAGCAGTGTTTTCAGAAAAACTATTTTACCAATGTTAACTAATGATTATAAAGAGATTAAATCGGTCAAAGTACAGACAAGTTTTTGCCAAATTTGGTTCTGTTAAAGATATTTATTTTATTATTATCCTCCCATCGTATTACTTAGCTCCGCTTTTGCCATCTTTCGAACTGTGTTCTTTTTCATATTATTCTTTTTATATATTCATACACGCATAACAACACAAGCGGCCCAGGTTCGAGCCCCAGCAGAGGATATGAGGAGGAAAAATTTAAAATTGAATTTAATTCCCTTCAGACAACTTCTAAAAAAATCTTCCTGCATACCTCTGGCGATGATGCCAAACGGCAGATGAATAATCAGGAAAATACGCCACCTACTGGGAAAAAATTTCAATGCTAAAGTAAAGATCACGCAAAATCATATAAAAGAAGCTACAATGTATTCATCATCTACTTAGCTCCAACGATCAAATTGATTAAAGAAACTGAAACAAAGCAATTAGTGCTTTGCCAATATGCCAATATGCTCCCTAGAGGAGTGACGGAGATAAAAAATACACGTTTTAGCCTATTTATCTACTCTTGCAGTACATTTGTTTTAATACTCTACTAATAAACAGTATTTTTGACGAAACTAATTGATTTTGATTTATCATAACTTAACAAGTTCGATATATTTAACCCACTAGTGGCTTTCAAGTAAAATTTTACTACATTACTGTCATCATTTCAACCCGGCACTACTGTAGAATACTGTGACTTATGGGATTTATTGACAATAGATTGTTCAGCAAATTCTCAATGAAGCATTATTATAGGATATTGAGACGCATGGGATCTATTGTGTCCCTTCTGGTCTATAGTTTGGTTAGCAGATCTGCTGCCTTCCTAATGAACACCAGAGTTCTGCAAGCATAATGGTCGATATATCAGCCAGTGACACCCTATGCCTTCTTAAACATTTTCACTTAAATCTTTCAATAATCCCATATTCACATAAACATCGCTGTCTATGGAGCCTGTTACCACACTCTATAAAAATCCACATATATGACCGTCATCCACTTCATATGTACTCTTAGTGTGCAGTGGCCTGGCCTGCCATACGTGAGAATCTTCACAGCGTTGCGAAAATTTGAGCATTCCAGTGTTCCAATCATATGGTAATATCCCAATAATTCATAAGATTGGTAATAAGTGATGCTGTATAGCAGGTTTAGAACCGATATAAGCCCTCACTCGTGAGTAGCTAAAATGTTGTAAAGGGTCTTTCATTAAGCGCATGGTGAAGTATCCAAGTGGTGGATTTTGGTGAGATTGTCACTATGATATTTTCGTCGATTAGTCATCGTCACCATATCAGTTTCAATTCGAAATTTGTACGAGTTAAAAAATTTCATTGATGAATCATTGTGACAATGACACAAATAAAGAGAGTTTCGTATGACAATGTCATTGAATGTTACCATATTAATGAAACCTGAAATTTAGCGATATTGTCCCTTATGACTTAACTTCTTGCTGAAATTTAGTGACATTGTCTGCCATAAGTAGTCTTTCTGTTGAAGTTTAGCAACATTATCTGTTATTAATACTCATTAATATTCATCGTTCAGCAGGATGAAAGATTTTGTCTGTTACACCTCCCCGTTAACGAATAAAGCATTTTTAATGATAATATCGCTAATAAACGGATGCCGACATGACAAAATCAATTTCTATCATCTATGATAATTTGAACAGTTACTTTAAAAAGTCATATATGATGCCAAAGAAAATTCATCATCAGTTATCGATTCTTTAACATTGTCAGCGTTTGTCATAAAAATTCACAATAACGTTCGTCACTAGAATTTTGTCATACACAAAGTACTATTATATTACAAGAGTTTAATCAGCGGTTAAATTTGAACAAAAAAATTGAAAAAATGTCCTATAGATGCCATTATGTACGGAATATAATATCGTAGAAATACCCGTCACGGTTTTACTGAGTGGCGTATCGAAAATGTTAAATTTTTCCTGACTCTGACAAATAAGGCTGAATTTGACCAATTTATTCGCATAAACCTGCGACTTGAGACCACAAGAAAGAGTCTAACATCTAAAATATCTACTTCACATTACCTCCACGTGAGAAATAATCATTTTCTTAATTTGAAAGTGCAGAATGGTCAATGTGACATGCGCTGTGTGGCATGTAGCGCCGTCCTGTTGATCTTTCTATCTACTACTTAGCGTTGGTGTCCAACTAATTCAGGCCAATAAATGTTGGCGGTGATGTGCTGGCCATTGTCTTTATCAAAGTAATAACGACTTATGTATCCTCTAATCCGAAATCCACACCAAACAATGTCTTTTTTCGAATGTATTGGATCGTCCCAAATTCGAAAATTTTATTAAAACAATTAGAATAAGACAAATATAGCGTCAGCAATATAGCCATTGTCAACAGTCAAAATTCGGAAGTTCCTATAAGAAGACTTGTTATTTTAACCAACTGAAAATATATATTTTATTTGTGTTTGTATTTACGAGTATATGCATATGGTATAACAGAAGAGATCTAAAAAAATGTCGCAAAACAATGTCGGTTACATTTTAATATTTTGCTCCTTTCCGACAACGCGTAATAAGATACTTTATTGTTATAAACAACAAAAAAAGGAAGAATAAGTACCATTTGCTTTCTTTTCCTACGTTTATTGTATTTAAACAAGAAAAGGTTACAATGAGGTCTGGCTGGCAAAGCTATATAATGAGTATTAAAGGAAATTTCTTAAGTAAAGATATCACCTATTACACTAGTATGAGTATTCTAGATTGCTTAATAATATATACATACATATGTAGTATGTATGTGCTATATACATATGAATGTATTAAAAATATTATTTAATTTCTAATAATAAATTTTAAAAATTGTGAAGACTTACATACATACGTGTACATATATAGAAATGAAGTGATATTCTACGTACCTAAAAAGAGATTAGAGAAAAAAATTAATAAATTAATACATATGTACTTGTATTTACTTTCAGGTTATAGACTTAAAGTATGTAATGAAGTTATGTTTTACTCTATTTAGACAGACTTATTTATAAATCGATATTAACAAATTGAAGCACGAAAAATATGCAGCATTTTTAGACAAAATTTCGAAAGGATTAATTTCAAGTGGAGTACGAAAGCAAATATTTTATAATTTTAATTATAGAATAGAATGTTTGTATTAAGATATGATATCTTCCCAATTTAACCCTGCTAAAGGATCATGATGGTCATATTGTTTTTCTTTTTAACAATAAATTAACTAAAATGTGTTTTTTAGCTTTACGGTATACAAGTTAATAATGTCGATTTGGACAACATATGGTATAATTATCACATATGGTTTGTGTCAATAATGACAAATATGGTATTTTGGAGGGTGAAACATCTATCATTATGATTCATTTTTTTCAATCGATAAATTAATGTTGAATTTTGTGCCTAAAAAAGATGTTTTGCGGGGATGTCTGATAACCTCCTTTCATTTGAAGAAAACGGCTGCTGAAGGTTATCGATTGCTTACGGTCGACATGCACCAATTCAAAAAACTTGTGTTCAAAAGTGGTGATTTCGACACAGAAGACAAGGAGAAGCCTGGTCAGCCGAAAAAGTTTGAAGATGAGGAAATGGCATCATTACTCGACGAAGATTGTTGTCAAACGCAAGAAGAACTTGCATTATCATTGGGAACTTGCATTGCATTATCAAACAACAAGCCACTTCCCTACGTTGAAAAGCATTGAGATTCATTCACAAGCAAGGAAATTGGGCACCATATGAATTGAAGCCGAGAGACGTTGAATGGCGATTTTGCATGTCGGAAATGCTGCTTAAACGCTACAAAAAAAGGTTAGTTTTGCATCGTATTGTTACTGGTGATGGAAAATAAACACATTACAATAACCCCAAGTGCAAAAAGTCATATTTAAAGCCCGGATAACCAGCCAAATAAACGCTGAAGCCGAATATGTATGATGCCTAGGTAATGCTCTGTATTTGGTGAGATCAGAAGAGTGTTTTGGATTATGAGCTGTCACAGGGGACCTGTACTTCACACAATTGATTCGTTTGAAGAGAGCAATCAACGAAAGCGACCAGAATATTCGATCAGACACGAGGCCATAATTTTCTAGCATGAAAACGCTCGCCACATGTTGCAAGACCAGTCAAAAACTATTAGGAAAACAGTGGATGGGATGTTTTGGCTCACCCGGCTTTTAGCCCAGACCTTGCCCTTTTTTACTACCATTTGCATCTATCAATGCAGAACGCTCTTACAGGAATACGCTTCACTTCAGAACAGGCTATCAGAAATTGGTTTGATTCATTCTTTACCTCAAAACCGGAGCAGTTCTTTTGGCGCGGAATACATATGCCACCAGAAAGATGGAAAAAAGTAGTGGCTAACGATGGACAATACTTTTAATAATGTGTTAATATATTTTGTTATTATAATAAATGCATTTTTCGAGCATTATTAACTTGTATACCCAATAAAATTTAGTTGAAATTCACCCAGTTTACAGGACTATATTGACTTCCATTTTTGTAATTTCCCTAATCTAGTTAATCATATCACTTGTACTCTGTAACACCAATATTTCAATTTGTAGGGCTGTGGATAAAAATTTTGAATCAATGCGACAAATTTCTTAAGAAAATGAAGAAGATGTACCAATCGGTGATGTATAGAGTAAAGAATAGAATGCAATGGAGTTTATCTCCTTTATACCGTGTAGCAAGAACTTCAGACTATAATATCATATTCACACATCCGTGGCCAACACACCTTACCGTTTCCAGATGCCGTGATAGTTTAAGCATTATTTCTATTACTCCTCGCTTCAAAGAAGCGATGTCGCGAAGGCAGAGACAAAACAATAATAAGTTCATTTAATGTTTTCAAACTGCTACGAAGATGTGATGAACAGTTGGTACCTTTTCGAGGTTGTCGTATTTCTAGGCAGTATATGCCCTCAAGACAAGCGAAGTTAGAAAAGTTTGAATGCTTGTGAATTCCAAATTAGGATATGAGTGGAAAGTCTATCCAAACATTGAAAAATCAAAAAAAAAAAACAGCCTGAAAAAAATCAAGTGAAGTGAATTATTTAAAATCTCGCTGAATATCACTTCCGATAACTTTTTTTCATCTTTTGAATTAGAAAAAAAGCCTATTGAATGGAAACTGACATACATCGGTACAGTTCAAAATAATAAAACATTTATGTTTGTTGCTTTCAAAAGGTTCCTTTATACACATCAATATTTGCAGCATCTGCAAGCGGTGTAAAAATAATGTCGTCTGTTAGAAAAATAAGTGTGGTAATAAGTGCTTTATGTGCAGCAAATTATATGCTAAATACAACGAAATATAATTACCTCGGCTTTTACTTAAAAAACTTAATTTTCTCCCTTGTTTTATAGAGGTATAGAACTTTAAGTTGGCATTACTTTTCAAGATGGCGACCGATTTAACAGCTGTCAAGTGATTTATACTCAGCTTGGTTTGGCAATTCATCATGAATAGACTCACGCCTGAACAGCGCTTGAAAATAGTGCAATTTTATTTCGAAAATAATGGTTCTGTGCGGAAAACGTATCGCGCACTACGTCCATTTTATCGTCGACAAAATCGTCCATCAGAGCAGTTAATTCGATTAACCATGGAACGTTTTCGCACCACGTTTACTCTTATTGATAACAGAAGAAGCTATTGCTGCTGTAGAGTGTAGCATTGAGGAAGACCCGAGTGAGTCCATCCGCCGTCGGGCACAGGAATTGGATCTGTGTCCATCCACTTTATGGAAGATTTTGCGGAAGGATCTTGGTTTGCGTGCTTACAAAATCCAACTTATGCAAGAATTGAAGCCAAACGATCATCAAGTAAGGCATAGATTCGTCGAATGGGCCCAAAACGAGATTGCCGTTGTTCCCGATTTTCATAAGCGAATTTTGTTTAGCGATGAAGCGCACTTCTGGTTGAATGGCTACGTCAATAAACAAAACTGCCGCATTTGGAGTGAAGGTAATCCTCAAGTGTATGTGGAAACACCGTTACATCCAGAAAAACTGACTGTTTGGTTTTCAAAAACGATGGTGGCCAGAACGTTACAGACAATGGTGATCGGTATAGAGCCATGATTACTGACTTTTTCATTCCTGAATTGAATAACCATGATGTCCAGGAGATGTGGTTTCAACAAGACGGCGCAACATGTCACACAGCTCGTGCCACAATAGATTTATTGAAAGACACGTTTGGTGACCGCCTAATTTCACGTTTTGGACCTGTGAATTGGCCTCAAAGATCTTGTGATTTAACACCGCTAGACTACTTTCTGTGGGGCTATGTAAAGTCATTGGTCTATGCGGTAAAGCCACAAACGCTTGGCCATTTGGAAGACAACATTCGCCGTGTTATTACCGATATATGGCCACAAATGTTGGAAAAAGTCATCGAAAATTGGACGTCCAGATTGGACTACATCCGCGCCAGCCGTGGCGGTCATATGCCAGAGGTCATATTTAAAATGTAATGCCACAAGATTATCTTTCGGATAAATAAAATGCATGTCAATCGAATAATCCATCGTTGTTTTATTGCAACTTAAAGTTCTATAACTCTATAAAAAACACCCTATATTGAATAAAAATTAATTGATAAATATGAACGGATCAAAATGGTGTTTTTCCTAAGATTTGTAATTTTTATTTTGGTATCTTCCTTTAACATACATCGTAGAACATTACAAATGTTGTAGCAGTTTAAAGTTAATATGTTGAGCCGTACCGTAATATAAAATAAAAAAAACAAAATCGCCAAAATTATCCAAAGCTAACAGCAGGTTTAAATTTTTCTAAAATCAGGAACTTAAAACATTTCTAAATATTTGACATAAAAGTTTCTTAATAAACTCTTACTTGCAGTTTATTATTAATTATTTAGTGTTTAGCAGCAGCAGCAAAGGTTTTGGTCTAGGCTTTTGCTGTGCTGCCTTTAAAATAATTGTTTTCATATAAACGTTTGATAAATAATTTTGACATTTTGCTGTCTGCTGCTTGCTGCCGGTTATGTGTTTAATGCTTAAGACATCAATTTTTAATACGAGTATTTGCTTCTCTTTCTCATTGTCTACAAATGTAAGCGATAAAATCAAAATCTTGCCACATAAATTACAATACCACGCTTATATTAAAATACTGACAATATTAGTTTGGTTGCTTAAGTAAGTTATGTAAGTTTAGAACAAAATCAGAGAGAAAGATTTACAAATGTTGCGCGTCATGTAACAGTTATTACATATAAATATGATATTTGTAATGAAAGTTTTCTTTTTGTTTTATGATTTGAAAACTTACGTTTGAAATCTAAATTTGAGATTTTTAATTAAAAAAGGAAAGAATTGTTTTAATAAAGTTATTTAAAGACACACTTAAACACTTACATATGTTAAAAAAACCTCTATAATGCCACTTGTGCCACATGCTTGTGTTGCAATATGTTCATGCGTGTTTTATCTTATGTGCTTGCAACACAAGTTGTATTGTTACACGCGTTCATATTTCAAAAATGAATAAGAAATTTTTGATAAAGTTTTTCTATTTCTATCGCGCAGTATTAGAAAAAAGCTACAAAACATGACGGTTTATTATTATGGGAAAAGTATTTTAAGAATTTTTACTATTAATGTGTATGTGTGTGTGCGTGTGTGTACGTTGTCATATGCAATATGCAGATGACTGCAACATAAATTATTAGCATTCTTGTATTCAGTTTTTAACAACAGCATGCACAGCCATTGGAATAACTACTGCAGAGCTACAGGATTCATTATAAAACAAAATTGCGATAACGGTGTTGGAACAAATTCATCTGTAGATACAAGATTAAAATACTTAAAAGACTGCTTTCATAGCAAAGAAAAATTTTATAAAAAAAAGTTTGTGATTATAAAACAAGAACTTTACAGGAAGTAAGTCTTCAGGAAGTTAGTCAGTTCCTAAAATTAAATATTTCTTATAACTTACAACATTAGACGAGGCTTGTTCAAAAAATAAAATGACTAAACATTTTTATATGTAGAGATTTTTTTTCTAATCAAAATTGCTTAAATTTTAAATCCATTGTTAGCACAGAACAAATAAATTTTATTTAAAATGCCATCGATTTAGTGCTTTTTTAAAAGCAAATGTGGCCCAATGACACCACATGACCATAAGGTGCACTAAGCTGTAATTTTTTTCGGTTGCAATAGTTTTTCCACAATTATTCAGAGATGATTTAGCAGTTATTCGCGCTTTTTTGAAAAAAAAATATTTCCATGATAATGTTCTAAAACCATAATTTTTTCCAATTTAGCCCTTTTTAGCTCATTTTTCTTATGCCTTCATGCGTTCGGTATCTCAAGAGTTGGCATCACTGGATCTTACACAGTTAACAACGCCGGTGTAGGCAGTGATTTGGTATTTTTTTGATAAGTTTGTTAATTCATTATCTTTTTTGAGTTTAAAAAACGGACCCAATTAATTTGTATTCACAATACGTAGATTTGAATTAATTGTGTTTTAAATAAACTACGAAAAACTTAAAAAAAAAGTCTCACCAGGGTTGGCAACCCATTGGGTAACCCAATATTTTTTTTATTATTGCCAACCCTATTCTATTCTGCCACAAAATTGAGAATATTATGTCCACTGAACGAAATAAGTCTATTTACTCTGGAGCAACGTTGGGATTTATTGGAAATTTATCATCATTTAAAATCATCTTTTCGAATGAAGCTCATTTTCATCTTGGTGGGTACGTTAATAAGCTAAACTGCCATATTTGGGGCTCAGAATTCCCAAACGTGGTCTTACAGAAGCCAATGCATCCATTACGTGTGACTGTTTGGTGCGGTTTGTAGAGCGGAGGCATCATTGGCCTATGTTTCTTTGAAAATGAGGATGGCGCAACCATTTCGTACCATGATAACCGATTTTTTGTGCCCTTTCTTCATGGTATTGATGTCAACGATGTTTGGTTTCAAAACATTTTATGCTACTCGTACAATTGATTTATTGCGTCAAACGTTTGATAAGCGTTGAATTTGCCGAAATGACGATATAAGTTGGCCGCCAAGAAGCTGAGATTTGACACCGTTGTACTATTTTCTGTGGGGCGCCGTTAAAGATAAGTGTTATGCCGACAAGTGGTGTCGCTATGGTATGGTAGGTAAGACACCCGCCTATCAACCAGAAGGTTGTCAGTTCAATACCAGGCCAGACCACCTTAAAAAAGAAAAAAGTTTTTCGACAGCGGTATTACGTCATGACATTACCTAGTAACTGGTTATGAGTATTACTACTACTGAAAACTTCTCTAAATATATTTACCGTTCGGAACCGGCGCTAAACTGTAGGTCCCTTTCAATGAGTTTAAAAATAGAATCGGGTGCAGCTCATTGGCTGAGAGAAGTCCCTATATTCTTTCAAGGAATGTTATGGGAATTAATAAAAAAATGTCGACAAACCAAAGACAATTGAGTATTTAAAGGCCAACCAACATTCGTGATGCCATTACCGAGAAAAAAAATGTTCATTTCTAGCCGGAATAATTGTACTTCACAACAAAAAAAAAAAATAAAATAAATAAATAAATAAATTTGGCAAAATTTCAAACCGTTTTTGTTTTACTACATCTTTAAATTTAAACTTTTAAATGGTTAGGCTTTTTAAAAGAATAATTACTGCGTACTAGATGATTTGACACATGTCATAACGTAAGAGTTGCCCATATTATGGCTATTGTACGAGCTATCAGAATGAGAAAAAGTAGGAGCTGGCAAAACACTTTCTTTGTGCCTACCCCGCTCTACGGTAGCTTTAAGATTGGCATGTGTTTCTAAAGGTAACATTTTAAAAGCAATATTTTTAAAATTTACGAGGGCAACATTTTTCGCAGAGAGCACCTTAACCTTTCTTATGGTGTTCTCTTTTCTGGCGAAAAAAATACTGCACTTTGTTGCCCTTATTTTTGTGTGTTAATTTTTAAATAAACTTGTTACAATGAAAGAGTGCTATGTTTACCTCAAAAAATGTTTCCTTGAAAAATCTTTGATGTTTCTGCATTTCCGACGACGTTTTAGGGCAAAGAACAAGCGAAGTGCAACATTTTTTTTGTAGAAAATATAAAAAAGCCGAAGGGAAATTTTTTTTTTTGCCAATTTTTATTAAAAAAATCAAAAGATTTCACTCTTTATCACTTCTTGTTTAAAAAACTATCTCTTTTTTAACATATTTTTACTCTCTTAGATATTTTTTTGCTAAATAGCATAAATTGTTGTTTAAAATGTTTTTCCAATTTTTATACTATCCCATCGAGTTGAGTAGCAGGACAAAAAAGAAGAAGAAGAAAATGCTAAAATGTTGGAATGTTTAGTAACTACCTGTCTCTTAAGGGGTTGTAATGGTGGCTAAAAATAATATTTTTAAAACAAATTAAGTAAAAATTTCTGAAAAACAAAAACAAAAATAGAAAAAATCCTTGTGCAACAAGAAATATGAGAAATTTTTCCATTTCTAAATAATAAAAAATCTATAAAAAATTAAGCAACAACAACACCAGTGGAATATCAACAACACGTCATGAACAAGAATTTCTTTTGCAACACACACACTCTTTTTGTTGATACGAGTATGTTAGTTGCAATGAGCATTTTACTCGTTTTGCTTAAGCTCCTCCGTATGTATTGCAAATAAATATCTTTTTGGTTTTCGTAGGTTTTTTTTTATAATTTTGTATAGATTTATATTATATGGTAAGAAGCATGTGTGTATGTATTTATAGACTTATTAGCCATGTCATGTATGCAGTCATGTCATGACACAAGTGTAGAAAACTTTATGATATACCGGCTGTTATATTTAATATTCGCATGTTGCCGGTTATGTGGAATCATGTTATGAACACAAAGAGAGAACACACAGCTTAGGCAGAGTGTTAAAGGAATTTAATGTTTCAAAAGATCATAGAGCAGCGTTGGCGAAACTTAAAAGAACAAATGCAAGTGTTGTACAGTAAAACTATTTGATTTTTGTCAGACAAATTATAAAATTTATAAAAAGAATAAAGTGTATTTGAAAACTATTTTAAGAAAATTTTGTATGAAAAATTTGAAATAAAATACATTCTGAGCTCATTTAAAAACGTTATGAATATGGGGGTAAAAATGCAAGGCAAGCTATTAAACATGAAAAATAAACACTCTTAGCAAATACTGTTGTTCAATACATAAAAATTATAGCAAAAAACTCCATTGTAATAGCATAGACAGACGATAGCGTTAATCTACATTAACAGCCTTAATGTGAATTAACTTGTGAATTATCCCCTTGTTAATGCACATTCAGTTCGATGTAAATGCACAAAACCAAACTGCATCTACACTGCGTTTAGCTTTTTCAATATGGCAATACTGTGGTTAATCAAGCAAATTTTCCACTATTGTGAATGAATGTTTAATTGAAAAAATTACTTTCTGCAAAGGTATTTTAAGTTTTTCTTCAAATAAATGGTGATATTTCACTAACAACATAGCTGCTAATCATACTTTCTGTTTTCTATCGACCTAATACAGGAATAAATGCCAAAAAACATAGTTGACAAACAAACAGCTGTTTACTTAATGCACAAACTGTCATCTGTCAGGGTAAAATTTTAATTCGCATTAGTGAATTTTTAATGCGATATAAGTGGACGTTCTCATGACACCGCTTTTCTTTCTTTTTAGTTAAAATTAAAATAATATTTTCTTATAAAATCATTTCGATACCGTTGCTGCTTCGGTCTATGTAAATATATAGATTTAATTTCTGCTCTTCTTTTATTTCTTATATCATCTAGTTTTTATTAAAAAATTCAATTCTCTGTCATTTCTGTTGTATGTCGGTGCATATTATCAATATGACAGGAGCCTTGCATATTATTAGTCAGTCGGTGACAAAAGTTGTCAGGTTGTGATAACAACTAAACTAAACAAAAAACAAGTAAGAAAATTTTAGTAGATCATGTCAAACTATATGATGCACTATACCATAAAGTACTTTTAGGATTTCTTTTCTGTCACTCCCCTAGGAAGCATATTCGCTTTACATAAAGCATTTATTACTTTGTTCCAGTTTCATTAATCAAGTTGAGTAGATGATTAATACACAGTAGCTCGCCTCCATATGATTGTGTGTAGTGGCGAAGATCCTTGCTAAGTTATGGTGGAGATCTTTACTTAGCATTTTAATTATTTCCCAGTAAGTGGCGCTTTCTCCTATCATTCGTCTGATGGTTGTCATCATCGTCAGAAGTAAGCTGAAAAAGGTCAGGAGGGCTTATTCTTTATTTTTAGATGGAGTTGTCTGGAGGGAAGTGGAAGTTTCTTTATTAAACACTCGAAACCAAAATTAAATTTTCTCATCATATCCCCTGCTGAGGCACGAACCGGGGCCGCTTGTGTTGTTACGCGTGCGCTCTAACCACTACACCACGCCACTCTTAATTACACTTTTTTATAAATAAGCGTTAAGTTGCCTACTAACAAAATGGTTGTGTTTTTTCGATTTTTCAAGTAATAAACCGGGTCAATTAACATTAAAATTATTAGGGGAGGAGACTTCACGCAATGTGGAAACTGGAGGAGAAATAAGTTGCTCAGTATGAGGGACAGGGTAATTGCGAAAATACTGAATAGGCGATTGAAAAACGCCTTCGGCCACGACATCCGCTGCGAACAATCTGGATTCCATCAATCGGGTCGTGATCACACTAATAGCCTGAGAATAATCATAAAACAATCGATGTAATTGTATCTCATACTCATGGACTTCAAAAGGGCGTTTGACATCCCACAACGCTACAGAGAGGATAGCTTTCATTGAGGCCCTTTACACGACTGATATAAGACGCATAATGTAAGCGTAGGAGTTTTCTAAGGATATCCACTAATGCCTTTATGTATGAAGTGAGTATTTAAGCAGCAAGAAGCTACCCCGCTTGACCACTGCATCGATAATAACATCACCTTCGAACGTTTGAAGAACATTTCTCTGATATTGGAAGTGAAACGAAAAAGAACTCATAGAGTTTACCCGTCGCTCAGGTTGTGGCAGCAAATCTTTCGATCTCGAAGCCTTGCCGGTGATATCAACAGCAAACTTTTAGCAGAATCTAAAGCATTGATGTTCATTGGACAATTGTGCCTTCTCGTTATACATGTATTTTTACGCTCTTGCTAATGTACGCATATTATTTTAGGCAGAGAAAAACAACTTAAAAAAGTACTAACGATCTTGCTTTTAGTTCCCACTGAAATAGCGACGAATGAACACTCGTAGTTTATTACGCATCTCAGGTCAAGCGAGAAGGCAATGAGAGTTAATATGGCGAAAGCAAACAATTTTTTATTGCAACAACGTG
Organism: Wohlfahrtia magnifica; assembly: GCA_023159175.1. Taxonomy (NCBI): domain Eukaryota; kingdom Metazoa; phylum Arthropoda; class Insecta; order Diptera; family Sarcophagidae; genus Wohlfahrtia; species Wohlfahrtia magnifica. Next base: position 3,160,078 of record JAKWBJ010000052.1, on the reverse strand, counting down.
TTCAGTCGTTTTGCTATCTAGGATGTATCCGTAGGCTATAGATAAGACGTTAAGATAGAGAAACGTAAGATCAAGTCAAGTTTAGAACTCACAATTTATCTCCAGGCGAACCAAGTTGAACATATTTAACAGTTGTAAGTCTGGGAATGCAACTCATTGCTATCTCAGAGAAATCCAAGCCTTTATCGAATTCTGAAAGCCTTCAGGTCAAACACAATCAGTAATACTCAGCTCTGGGCACAAATTAAATAAACTGTAACGTGTAAGTCTCCCCTCGCGGTAGCAACTGGATATGTAAGCGGCAAAAATTATTTAATCATCGCATTAGACAAAAGAGAATGGACACAATCGTTGAGATCCTATGCTCCTTATAGTAGAAACACATGGTTAATTAAAGCAAAAATCATGGGATTTATTGCAGAGCATTACATGGGTAATCTTTTTAATTTAACTAAAAATTGAATTAAGCTTATCGGTATAATTAAATAAGATTCTGAAGCTGTTTTTTGTATTTGTTACAAATATTACTATGAAATGCACTATACGCCCCTGCTAGAGTAGAGGATAATAATTTATAAAAAAAAATTGAAAAAAAAATCAAAAATAAACTACAAAATATTGTATCACTGTTTAGTATTCCAAAAGCAGAGATTTATTGTTATTTTTCAAAAGATTCATATAAAACATGTATATTAGGGTGGTACATATTTAGAGGGAAAAAATCAAATTTAGAAAGATTAGAAATTTTGTCAGATAAATATGATAAATTATTTTATATTTTTGGCAAAAAAATAAAAATAATGATAATAATAAAAAAATTGTACCGCCCTAATAAGCAGCTAATCATATAATGGTTTCCAGCAGCATCCTTTTTTTGTTATGTGTTCGTGAAAATATAAATTTTCTTTTATTTTCTCGAGTAGCAGTAGTGCATCATGTTTAAGGGTTGTTACTCTAAGTATTCCATATTCCATATGAGTAGTGGGTACGTTCGTTTCTCTATTATTTTTCTTAACTCGTACTCATACGTTTATAACGTTGCTACTAAAAGCGACATATTGTCTACATAAATTATCATATTTGTTCTTATTTCTTTTCTATTTGAAATTATTATTGGTGTTGTTGTGTTATTTTTTTAATAAAATTGTCTATAAATTATTTTCAAGAGACAATAATGGAAACTGTTGTACACGAGCATAGATTGTATTTTGTTTTTATTAAAATAGCGTTGATGTTTTAATTTAAATTATATTGAAACGCAATAAAATATAATCAAGTCAAGAATAACAAGTTTTTTTTTAAATTTATTTTTTTTAAATTGAAATACAAAAAACATTGAAAACAAAAATTATTAAAGATTAGTCATATAAAAATATTTTTAAAATATTAAATAAAAAGAAGTCTTGTAATGAACAGCGAATCCGTCTTAGTCTCAAACTTTGTCACTCTTACTAAGCTTACGTAGCCAATAATTTATTGAATTTTTTTCACTTTTATCAAAATATTGTTACGTTTTAACCTTTTTAAAACCTTTGAGTTCTTTTTAATTGCTTCATAATAGAATAAAACCACGCTATTGTTGTTTTACAGTTTTAATTTCCTCACTTTTACAATTATAACTATACAGTCAAACTTATTTATCTTGCACTTAATATTCGTTTATACAACACTTACAATTACGCCTAAACACGACTTTACTTTATGACCCCAAAAACGATAACTATATCGACGTAGGCAAAGCAGCCCTTCACGGAATTCACCGGTGACTGAACTACGACCACGATTGAATTCACTATGCCAGCGATATACTATGGTGCTTTATCGCCATACGAAGAACTGAGTTCATCGACACATTCGACACAAAGTTGTGAAAAATAATCCAACGAAAACCTCTTCTTGAAATTTCCAATTTTTGGCCAAATTGACTTTCTTAAACTCACTGTAAACAAAACAATATAGTACTTGTACATCAAAACGCTGTGAGTACGTTTATGCCAAAAGATGTCAATCTTTATTATGGTGTTGCCAGATTTTAGATATTGACATTAGTGTTGCCAGTTCCGGAAATAATAATAATATCCTTCGTATTATTGTAACTTTTGGATCAATTGAATTTTAAAATTCAAGAAAAACGACCTGGTTTACAACACCAAAAAATAACGCACCATCTCACAAAAGTGTTTGACAATGGCAAATTTCAACGAATTGAAGTACGAATTCCTTGACCACCTACCTTATTCTCCTGATTTAGCTCCCTCTGACTTCTAACTGTTCCCAAATCTGAAAAAATTCCTCGCTGGCAAATATTTTATCTCGAATGAGGATGCAAATGCAGCTGTAAACGATTATTTTGAAGAGCTTCAAGAAAGTTATCTTAATCAAGGGATAGAATTGCTAGCAATACTTTGGACTGAGTGTATTGAAGCTTCAGGAGGTTATATTGAAAAATAAAATAATTTTAGAAATATAGCTCTTGCCTTTAATTGTTTGGCTAATTATAATTCGAACTGCCCACGTTTAAAAGCTGTTCGCAAAAAAGTTTAAAAGGCTATTTATGGGTGTGGGTACTCTGGTAGATGTGGTCGAGTAAAATGAGAATATGTTTTTGAAACTTGCTAAACACTTTTATAATTTTATATTACGGCTTTTCGTACTGTTATCCACTTATGAGGCAGTAATTTAGTTAAATATCGACTGATTTTAAATATGCCAACGGTTTTAGAAGTAAAGCAAGTACCTTTCGAATGGTATTGTTACGAAAATTAAAATACAACATTGCATGGTGGGATTTTCGTATATGTCAAGTTGGCAGCACTACAACATCGAATATATTTCCGTTACATTTGAATTAACGGATAAGGAAATAGATGTTCGATATTTCCTGAATCTTCTAAAATGCAGACAATTAGGTACAGTGAACTCTCTCATAAGCGGACACCTAAGGGACTGACAAATTTGTCCGCTTATGGGAGGTGTCCGCTTATTAGAGTAGTAAAGATTGGTTTTAAGAACAACAACATAATAAAATATAAGACAAAGTAAAGTAACATTTCATTAACATTTTTACAAAAAGTAAAAGAAATGCAAAATAAATACATATTTATATATTCAAATGGATTTGAAAAAGTCACAAATTTTAGATTGGTAAGTTTTTCCTTTAATCTCAAGACTTTGGAGATGTATTTGAAGATCAGTAAGCAACTGAACAGATTTAAAGTCGCTGCGTTATGAAGAAAAAGCTTTTAGTTTTTTTATTGCTATATAAGCCTCTTTATAAGAAGTTAAGTTGTCGTCAATTTCACTTTCCTCATCTTCAGACGAGTTGGCTAGATTTTTTTGGGAAGCAATTATCATTTCAGTACTAATGTTTTCCAAATCTTCATCATTAATGATGACGTCGCTATCTAAATTTATATAGTCTTCGACGTCAATTTGAATTTGGTTGTGAACTCGATTAATAACATTCGAGAATTCAGCAAATGCTGCTAGTGGAATATCATCTTCTGCGGTCCAACAGTTATCGTCTTTTCCCAAACCCAGATTTCCTGAAACAATTTTGTATTGTCTGTGGACTTACTTGTTCCCACGCTTTGTGTGTAAAATAAACGACATCTAACAAATTTATTGATTTTGATAATTCCAAAGCAGAATTTGCATCTTCCATTTGCAACAAAATATTTTTTAAAAATAACGATTTGTACAAAACATTGAAGTTTTTTATAACGCCTTGATCTAGTGGCTGACAAAAAGCTGTTGTGTTTGGTGGGAAAAAAATAACTTTTACATTTTTTAATTTCAGATCTCGAGGATGAGAAGTCGCATTATCTAAAAATAGCAGAACTTTCCGTTCTTGAATTTGCATTTTCCTATCAAACTGCACTAGAAAATCAGTCATCAATTCAGATGTCATCCAAGTCTTTTTATTTGGTCGCCAATATAGCTTTCTCTCCTCCAGTGCAAGTTTCACCTTTTAATGCAAATGTTTTATCAGGCAATGCACGAAAAAATAAGCCAGTCTCTTCTGCATTGTAAATATCTCGCGAATCATATCCCTCAATCAAAGACGGCTCTTTTTCGGCAACATTTATGACATCATTTTGGTTTACACTAGCGGCATCTCCAGAAATTGTACGGAAGGATATGTTATGTCGTTTTTTGAACCTTTCAAGCCCGCCAGATGATGCACTAAAATCGGTGAAATTCATATTTTCTGCAAGTTCTTTAGCTTTGCTTCTTATAAGAGTGCCCGACAGAGGAATAGCTTTATTTCGAGCATTCACAAACCATTCGTAGCACAATTTATCAATGCAAAGACCCTTTGGACTTAACATTACATACTCCTTTTTCTCTCTGGATTGACATTAGTGTCCCACAATTTTAAAATTTGGTCCTTGTTTTTTACAATGGAAGCAGCTTGAGTTTTGCTGATCTTACGTTTTTTTTTGCTAACTCGCGTACACTAAGTTTTTCATTTTTATGTATTTCAATTACATTAACTTTTTCTTTAATACTCAACACTGCTTTAGGCATGGCGATTTCAGAATGTGTATGTACAATAAACATTTGCAAGTGTATGTTTTTTTACATTCCATACAACAAGCTATTAGTATTAAGGGAATTCCCCTTTATACAGCTGTAAGAATATAAAAGAAAGTAAACGAAAAACAGTGTTGTATTTCTGTAATCTGTCTGATTATGGGGGAAAAAAATCTCGTTTGGTATGAAAAAAAGTGTCCGCGTCCTGTTATAGGCGGGTTGTCCGTCCGCTCAAATGGAAAAATATTTTAAAATCCCTAAGAATATTTTTGGGACTAAAAAAAGTTTCCGTTTATGGGACGTGTCCGCTTTAGAGAGATGTCACTGTATATAAAGGGCTGGTTTACCTACATGTCAGTTAGTTATCGTTTGGCTATCGTAAGATAAAGACGTGGTTAAAGCGGAAATGAAAGTGTTGTTTAAACGAATATTAAGTTGTAAACTGTATAAAAGTTGTTGTGTAGTAAATAAAAATATAACAGTAAAACAATAAAAATAGCGGTGTTTAATTTATTTTAAAGCAATTTAAATGAGCTCAACTTTTTAAAAAGGTTAAAACCTAACAGTATGTTTATCCACTGCTTCAATCGCGATCTAAGGAAACATAATCTCATTCGCATTCTTCTTCTTTTTCTAAATTTTGTATCTTCATTGCTATTTTAATATTGAAATTTCTTTACAAATAATTGCTTACAAATGTTTAAAAAAATTAATTTGTAAATTTAATTTGAAAAATTTTCATTTTTTATTTTTGGATTTTTGAAAAGGGAATAGTAAAGCAGACCTTTTAAAAGAAATTTAATACTTTTAATGTAAAAACTTCTGTTGCTTTTTTGTTAACTCTGTTCATTTATTCATTCATTGATTCACTCGATAGTAAATGGAATCTGTTACTTAATCTGTGAAATGTAGACGGTGGTATGGCGTTTTGCCACTATTACTTAATGTGTGGCAAGTATATATAAAAATAAACGCAAGTACATTCATTCCACTTTTCTCTTAACTTTTATTTTATTTGTATTTATTTGTGTAAAGTTTCAAAAAGATTTTCAATAACTTTTATTAGCTTTCTTTTTCTTTATTTGTCTAGATTCCTTTCTGATTTTCCTTCCGATTTTTATTTATTGGAAAGGAATGTGTGTTTGCATTACTTTTTATTGGCTTTACACTTTTGATTTGGTCGAAAAGTAACACAAAAATATAAAAAAAGCACAAAAAATCATTGATAACAACAACATTTTAAAGTTGCAGTTGCAATAATATGAACTTAACCAAGAAAGTTAAGTTGTAACTTGTTCAAGTAAAACTTTAGGTCAAATCATGAGTCAATAAGTATAGGGCTACAGTTGGTTTTTCTTAACAGCTTTTCTTTATCTTGGGGTTTCTTTATACCCTATATAAGGTCACTATCGCGTGGGCCATCTATCGGTTTTAATTTGAACCAGCGGCTATTTCGAATCTGGCAACACCCAAGTCGTTCAATTCTGTCACAAAATTCATTATATTATCTTCACTGAACGATATGAATCGATTTACGCTTGATCAACGTTGGGATTTATTGGAAATTTATTTCCAAAACAAAAACAATTGGTCGGAAATTGCGTAAAATTTGGTAGCAGAGAAGGACCAACAGTGCCCAGTATACGAAAGTTTAATGCTAAAATTCGTGAAACTGGTTTCATTGTTGATGCCCCAAGACGTAAGCGTACACGAACAGTGCGTACACCCGAAAATATGTGTTAGAATCAATCAACATCAACTCTTCGTCGTTATCAAGAATTAAACATTTCATGCACAAGTTTACGTCGAAGTTTGCGGTGTGACGCCTTATAAAGTTCATGGTATTGATGTGAACGATGTTTAGTTTCAACAGGATGGTGCAACTTGTCACACATCTCATGCCACAATCGATTTATTGCCTCAAACATTTGGTGACCGTTTAATTAGCTGCGATTTGTACCGTTGGATTATTTTCTGTGGGGCGCCGACAAATCAGAAACAATTGATAATTATCGATAAAGTTTTCGAAAATTTGTCGGATCGAATGGGGTACTATGAGGCCAGCTGCGGCAACCATATGAATGAAATAAGATTTCATTTTTAACCGGAACAATTTTACTTCACAACAAAAAATAAATTTGACAAAATTGCAAACCGTTTTTGTTTAATTGCATACTAAAATTTAAACTTTTCAATGGCCCACCCCATATTTTGTATAAGTTAAAGTTTCTAATATTTAAACAACAGTTCCAGACCCAGTATTAACTGAATTGATAGACCTGGAGTCAAAAGAAACATGTTTAGTAGTCGGTATTTATAAACTATTTTTGATTAAATATCTACAAATTCTTTTTTGCTCTGCCACTCTTCTAGGGAGCATTGCTTTGTTTGGCTCGCCTCCATATGATTGTGTAGTGGTAAGGATCCTTGCTAAGTGGTGGTACTGATCCTTGCTTTTTTCTCAATAGATGGCGTTTTCCCCTAATCGTTTATCTGATGTTTGTCATCATCGCCGGATGTAGGCTGGAAGGTCGAAGTGGCTTGTTTTAGATGAATTTGTCCCGAGGGAGGTTGAAGTCTCTTATAACACTAGAAACCGCAAATAAATTTTGTTGTATCCTTTGCTGGGGATTCGAACCTGGGCCGCTTGTGTTGCTTGCGTGCACTCTAACTACTATACAACACCACAACCCAGAATGCATATAAATATTACCTTCAAATTGCTTAAACTTAATAAGTTCTGAGGTAATTAAGGATAAGTTTGATTGCATAACCCTTAACTGTTGTGAAGGGTTATTGTGTTGTAGGGTGGCATCGCATTGTGGCTTTTGATTTTTGTCTTTGTAACAACAACAAAAGTAGTATCTCTGCTGCATAAAGCCAACTGCTGTTGAAGAATAAAAACAAACAGTAGAGAAAAACACGCCAAAGCTTAAGAAAAACAACAACTTTTTGGAATGAATAAAGTTTTTCGTTAAAAAAAAAAAAAAAAAAACAGACAGAGAGAGAGAGAGAGAGAGAATGTTGGTTCAACTACTTACTCTTCTTAATTCTGTTTTTGAAAGAATGTGTGTTGAATGAATGTTTAATAAAAAAATAACAAAATAAAAAAATATAAAAATAATTGTATATGTGAGTACATGTGTTTGTTTCTTTATCTCTTGAACAGTCAAGAGTTATTTTTATAATTTGTTTTTTTATTTTGTAATTCTTAAGGTTGGTTTTATCTGGTTATTTATCTCATAGGTGCCTATATATGCTTTTTCTAAGCCTTGAATTCAAGTGGCATGGGTTTGAAAATTAACTCCACATTAGCTTTTTACTATTTTATTTCCATGAGTGTAAGTCATATGTACATATATAAACACACATACCGATTTATTTAAAATATTGCAATAGTGTTGCAGAAACTATAAAAATATTTATTGTTGTTGTTATTATTTGTGTTATTGCATATTTTTTTCCCCTATTTACAGAAAAATTTCAGAACTCAGTTGAGAACTGATGCAACAAATTTTTCATTTCTATACCCTACGCCATCAAAAAGAGTCTATTGGGCAATAGAAGACTTGAGATGTTAAGCCAAATCTAAACGTAAAAAATACACGTTTGTATTAAGTAGAGCTGCAAAACTATCGATAGTCGGTCCGCTCGATAGTTTGCACAAAAATATCGATACTACGGTTAAAAAAACGTGGATTCTCTGTTTTTTTTTTTAAGTATAAGGGAAGCAAACCTAACACACATTCATCTCGTTTAAAAGCATTTCGATATATGGCCTACATTTTCAGAAACTATTTAGGGCATATAAGGAGATATGAGTTTATTATTTAACATGTCACCAAATCATTTCCTTTGAAGAAATACAAAATCGACTTTAAAGTTGGAGCGCCTTAAAAGACGAGAAGTTTTTCTAAGACGGGACTTGGAAATTGGCTCAGAAGTGGAACGGAACAAATAAATTTGTAGTCACAATACGTAACTTACACCTATTTTTGTTGTAAATAAAAAAATCCACCCGGGTTTTTTTTTAATACAGGGTATCCGCCGGGAAGGCATACTATTTTGTCTTGCCACCAGTTCATATTTGGCAGTCGTGAAGTAGAGACGTGGCAAATTTATTATGGAAAAATATTCAGTAAACCAACGTGTTTTCATCATTAAAACAGCCCGCCCATGAGAGCCCCGATTTTCATAAAAAAATCATAATAAGTGACGAGACACATTTTCATTTGAATGATTATGTGAATAAACAGAATAGTCGGTACTGGGCGATGGAACCACCAAAATAATTATTCATTAGTCACCTGTGCATCCATTAAAAGTGACAGTCTGGTGTGCAATTCCGATCAGGGGGAATCATGGACCTTATTTCTTTGAAACGGAAAACAGCGTAACGGCAACTGTCAATGGGGAGCGATATCGTGATATGATTGCAAACTTTTTAACGCCACAACTGCCTGCTTTGGGCTTGACTAACATGTGGTTCCAACAAGACGGTGTCACAACGCATACAGAATTACTGCTGGACCTCTTTCCACAATAAATTATTTAAGGGAATGATGATGTTGATTGGCCTCAACGGTTGCCTGATTTGACTGCTCCGGACTTCTTTTTGTGGGGATATCTGCAAACAAACCAGAAACGCTGGAGCAAATCAAACAAAATATTCGTGATGAAATTAATGAAATATCGCGTGAAATGTGTGAGGGCTGGCATTTGTGAGGCTAACAGAGGCGGGCATTTATAAAATATTTATCAATATAAGATCCATTCTCTTTCATATAATCAAAAATTATGAACAAACACCCGGCGGACACCTTCTATAATATCCAGTGGGTTGCCAGCCCTGGTTAAAAATCAAAAATTGTGCAATTCTTTTGTTTTGCTATCAAAAGCATTTGTGCAAAATTGTCTTCATATATTTATTTCTTTACAACTTGTATTTTTAATAAATTTCTTACAAAAAATTTAAAAAAATTGCTTAAAAGTAAAGAAATTGATGTTGGACTGAAAACTAGTCAAGTTACGACTTTGTAGAGATACATACCTATCATATATTGTGCTGATGGTTTAGCATATCGCAGTAGTCGACGAACTTGATTGTTTGTAGTTTTTTCTTATTTATTTTTTTTACTTAATGTTACATTTTACACTACTTTTATTGTGTGTCTGTCTGTCTGTCTGTTTGTCAGTTAGTTTGTATGTTCTGTTTATTTTTAAATAAAAAACAAATTACATGGATGTGAAGGAGAAGAAACAGGTATCTTTACTATTTTAATATGATTTATATAAACTCTACTGAAAAAGAATTTTATTTATTTTATTTCATTTTAGGAAATTTTTCTTACAAACAAGCTCTGGGAGTCTGTAGTTTTGCTTAAAAACTTTTCATATAAAACTTACTGACTTTTATGAGTTTGTAAAAGGAATTGGGGGAGGAAAAAAAAACTTAAAACAAACAAATATTGTTAGTTGTTGCATATTTTTGCAACACAGACACACACACACACACACACACACACACACACGCACACACAATTACACACGGAAAACTATAATTTTAATTAAATTGTTTAATAAAAGTTTTAATTTTGTTTTTGCCATTTTTAACACATAAATATTCATTTGGCAGTAAATTAACAATTCAAAAGTAAAGTTACTACAGAAAGTTAAGAATTAATGCTCGATTCCCGAGTAGGTATGTATTTTAGAGTAAACAATTTTAATTACTTAAAATATGGTACTCGTATATCAAATATATTTTAGTCTGTAGCACCAATAATAAATAGTTTATCAGGCTTTGCCACATTTTGCTCTATTACATTCACCACCCTCATAAGTTGTTGAGTTTAATAGATAGATGGTAATTGAGCAAGAAGGAACACATGTGGACCAATATCACCACTTGTAGAATATCCTAAGTCTGTTTGGAAGGGGGTCGATCAGGCTTTTTTCGGTCATAATTACCTGCCAGTGTATGAAAGAGGGCATGGAACGTCCTGGCCATGGCTACTGTAGCAGGTGCCTAGACGAGGAGAAGGAGGTGCAACACCTTCACTGTGACTGTCTCCCTCTATAGGAATTTAAATTAAAGCACTTGGGTGCATGTTACTGCCATAAGCTAGACTGTCATAGGGATATTTCACTGTCGAAGGTGATTGAAACTGAAATTTTTGGGTGTTTAGGTGGGGATAATTTTTGGTACTCCCCTATGTTCGACTACTCGGCCTCTTTAATGGGTCTGTCCTGTAAAGAATATCACAATGCACCAATGGGCCTCCGAGTGAACTCGTGACCCATATAACCTAACCTAATCCTTCTTATAGCATGCAGGGAGGAGACAGTTACTGTCCTAAGTCCGCAGACATACACCTAGGCCAGGTTTCGGCCTGTTGCGATTTCGCTATTTAATTTAGCAAAGCCAAAAACCTCTGCTTACTGCAAGACCTATCCTTAAGCTGTGATCACACGATTGCCTCAAATACACCAATCTGATACAATATTTATTGTGACACATTAGTGTTTAGTTTAGTACGTAGGCGCCAGCGACGGCGAATCGACCATTTTTATCCCGAGGAACATACTCGTAAGTATCTTTTGAAGTTTATCAATGACACAAAAAAACTCTCAACAATTTACTGTACCCAACGTATTATCTGGAATTTGCACCGTATGACCATCACTTGTTAAGTGTCTGTATTGTTTTGAAAACCAAACTCAAGATCTGACAAAATTATCTTGATCAAGTTTTTTGCCTATAAACTGCAGAAGTTCTTTAGCTATTGAATTATGGAGCTAACCGATTGGAAAATGATAATTGGATAATAATGCCAAATGTGAACTTGATTTAGATTGATTTTCACTAAAGAAATTTGTAGTTTAAAAAATTAACGCAAATTAACGTATAATTTTCATAAGACCCCATATCAGCACAAACTTTATATAACACTAGCAGTCAGGGTAATGAAGTATAATTTAACTCTTTTCAAATTTCTTTTAAATTCTTTTTATTTTTCTATTTAAATATTTTTTTTTTTTAACATTGTTGCTTAACTTGGTGTAGGTGTTTAATTATAGGAGAGTGTATTAATAAAAGTTTTTGTTTATTTCAATAATCTGTTGTTGTTGTTATTTTTTCGCTGAAAGATTTGGATTTCTGATTGTTTTGTTAATTTTATGATGGCATGTGCATCTATTAAGCAAGGGAAGGTATTCTAAGTAACATCGATCAACATCAATCGATAAAAATTATGTGCGATAAACTTGAAATATTTTCGAAAGGTTGAATTGAGTTGGTGTGCCGAAGTGTTCTAACTGGTTAAAGGCGTTAGGTAAGGTAAGAGTGATCGTTAGGTAAGATTGATAGGAGGATCATGGCGCGCCGTTTCAAGTCAAGAAAACCCAACCACAATACGTTTTTTATAACTATTGATGATCAAAAAAGAATCTCTGTTTTAGGTAAATTCGCCCTCGAGTCATCTTTATATTAAAAAGGAACTTAATCCGTCCAATGTTATTATTTGTTAAAAAAAATCTTATTGTTTTATTCTTATCCCCAAATTACTTAAAAAATAAGATCAGACCTCTGTACTATCTATGTACGAGTATGTATTTAAAAATAAGTTGTCCTACGTTCGTCATTTTACAACTCGAGAACCACTGAACAGATGTACAAGCCAATACGTACGTCGAAAAGGTATATGTTTAGCGTTAAGTGGGCGGTTCCACGCCCATATACAGTTTTTATTTATTTATTTATTGTAATATTATTTTAATTTCATTTTATTACACTTAGTCTTAAACCAACAAGTAATTTATTTCCCTTATATAGAAGTCATTGTATAACAATTACCAAATCCTGTGGCTTGGTTCTTTTCAGTCTCCTTTACAGAAAATGGTAGCTTCGGAGTTTATGTGACTCTGTAGTCTCTCTTTGTGTTTAGATGCAAATAGCCGTATACTTCTGTAACCTTCATCACTCCAAGATCCCTATGCAGATCACTCTTTCTAATAAAATAAGGTGCATTTGCTATGTTCCTAAGTATTTTGTTCTGAATGCGTTGGATAATATCGACATGATTTTTTGCAGCACATCCCCAGATTTGAACTCCATAGGTCCAAACTGGTTTCAGTATTTGATTGTAAACAAAAAGTTTATTTTAAATTGATACTGGGGATTTTCTCCCAATGATCCATTTTAGTTTATTGTATTTTAGGTTCAACTCTGTTGCTTTAATTTTGATATGCTCTTTTCATTTAAGTTTAGAATCCAGTGTCATTCCAAGATAGTTTGCATGGTTAGCATATGGAATCGTATAGTTTGATATTTTTATGGGTATATGTCGTATAGATTTGTAGGTAAAATCGCCATCTTTCTGTGTATTCTACCAGCTTATCGAAAGACGACTGCAATTTTTTGGATGATTCTTCGATTCGCTTTTACCAACTGAAAGTACACAAGTATCATCAGCAAAGGTGGCTATTTTATTGCCGTTATCAAAGAAAGGTATATCCGCTGTATATAATAAATATAAAAGAGGTCCGAGTATACTACCCTATGGTACCCCCACACCAACTTTTCTTATATGGGAGTAGTCATTTCCATGTTTGACTCTAAAATATCGCTCTTTCATATAAGATTCCAACAACTCGGTATATTATACAGGCAGCTGTGTTTCTTAGCTTGCAATGCAAACCTTTGTGCCATACCTTGTGAAGGGCTTGAGCAGCATCCAAAAATATAGCCGAACAGACTTTTTTTTGTTCGAGGGCCTCTTCTATTGTATGAGCAATTCGATGGACTTGATCAATCGTCGAATGCCTCTCTCTGAAGCCGAATTGATGCAAAGGTACTAGTTTCTGAATAGAAATTATTTCCTTTAGCCTTCTAGAGAATATCCTTTCGAATAATTTTCCCATTACGAGTAGCAACGAAATAGTCCGATAAGATTCAACTTCATTAGTATTTTTCCAGGTTTATGTGTCATTATTACGTCAGAAATTTTCCATGTTAATGGGAAATATTTGTGGTTTAAACAAGCATTCATAATGGCGTTGATACTAATAAGAGCTTTATTTGGGAGATTTTTAAGAACTTCACCAGTTATTAGATCGAAACCAGTACTTTTTCTCGATTTTAAATTTGATTTTTCTTCAATCGTTTCCGTTATTGAAAATGGATAAATATAAACCGATTTTTGTACAGCACAAGGCGTATTAAAATCCCTCATATTATAAGGATGGAATGTATTCGATAAGTGTTAAGCAAATGTTACAGTTTTATCATTATCAGTCTTTACCCATAAGTCATTTTGCCGTTTGATTGAGTTGTATTGATATATTTTTTTCTTTTATACGGTAATAGTAAGAGTTTATAAATTTGGTCTAAATAATTTTGTGGTCAATACAAATCATCAGTCAAAAAGTGGGCGGACTTGGATAAGAGGGAGTGGCAATTCCCATACAAACGAAATACTGATTTTTGTATACCTTTGGAATGGTAATTGTGGAAGGTTCTGAAAAGGGTCTAAACAACCTCTTAGTCAATTCACATCATCCGTCAAAATATGTGCGAAATTGAACAAGTGGGTGTGGCACCTCAAATAAAGAGTAAATATTGATTTTTGTATATCTAGAGAACGGTAACAGCGAAAGTTTTTTATATATTTATTTGGTCCAAAAAACTTTGTGGTCAATATACAGCATCATGCAAAAAGTGAGCGGAATTGTATAAGTGGGAGTGGCACCTACCATACAAAGTAAATAGTGATTTTTGTATACCTAGATAACGGTTAGAATGGCAGTTTCTGAACTTGGTCTATATAACTTGACGAATCATTAATTTAAATGCAATCCTTTAAATTTTTCTTATGAGGAATACGTTTTATAGATTTACAATAGAAAGGCTCGTAGCAACACAGGAAGGGTTACTCCAGTACTATACAAAAATGCATGTAAGTTTGTTTGAAGACTATATACAGCTCAAAAGCAGAATCTACTGCGTCTTTCTGGTTGGAGCAAATAATTGGATTTTGACCGGAAGTGTACAAATTGGGGAATTTAGTTGGTTAGTTAGTAACGACGGTTAGCCAGACAACGGTCCAACCCACTTGGGATACCCATATCAGTAATCCAGAAAGTAAGACCTACATGTTCGCATCCCGGTTCGAACCGAACCCACCAAACGCCTGTACAAAAGAAGAGATCTTGCTGATATGCATATCAGCTAGATTCGACAAGGCATACAGAAACGGACTGCCAAGGAGTACAGTCCTAATATTCGAAAGACTTGGACACTGGCACAAGCAATTCTCGCCAGTCTCCACCTCTTCCTCATCCTGACAACTACTACAGTAATCATTGAACGGCAGACCCAATCACCTAGCGTGCGCACCCGCCACCCATTGCTCAGTAGTCACAGCCACAAGAATTCGTAGCTTATGTTGCGCCATTTCTATAATAGACTCCGAGCTAGCCCGATCAGGGGCCAGATTTGCCTTAATACGGAGCACGTGAGTTCATCATCCCACCGTAGCTGTGCCCTGCGAAACATATACCGCATGACCATAAGTCTGTAAGAGGAGAGCGGCATTCCAACCAAGTGGTCAAACTTCTCATTTCTGAGAAGAGAGCCCACCCTTGCATGTGCCCCCGGGTATCCGAATGTCCCCTTACCCAAATAATCTCCTGGTCTGAATCTCGATCAGAGATGCTCGGCATTCACACACCAGTCGCGATGTCGAATAGACACCGGAGAGCGCCCTGATCGCAGCCTGACTGTCCCTTCAGATTCGGATATCACAATCATATACCCTGTAGCACATCAACCAGTCCCCTGCCATCTTTATCGCCGAGACCTACGCCTGTAAGGTACTGCAGCGGTCCGGCAGTTTAAGGAATTCCCTCACCCCAACGCCTTCTGAGGATTTTGATCCATCCATGTATACCTCAACAGAACAGGGTTTAATTACCGGCTCTGGTGACATGCACACCCAGAATATTCTATCCAGGAAGGGTTTGGGTGTGCAGTAATCTATCCCATCAGGGATCGTATCCAAATACCTAAAGATGGCCGTTTGCCTGTAGATCCTGTAGGAAACATGGGGAAAACGGGTAAAATGTGTAACTAAAATATTATATAAGATGGGGGTAGCGAAGCACAACGGGTTTTAACTAGTATTATACAATTTAGAAAGCAATCTTGGCAAAAACAATTTTAAGCATTTACATTTTAGCAAGGCATACTTCCCCTATTTAACTATTGTTTAATCATAATCATTATGATTTTAAGCCAACACAAAACAAAATTTTATAAAAAATATTTTTCGTCGTTGGCATTTTAAAATTGCATGGTTTCATTGAATTTAGTTTTTTAATTTGTTTTGTTTTGTTAGTTTCTTTGTTCTTCTTCTTCCCTAACAACGTCTTTAAATTCATTCATTCATTCATTTATTCATTTATTATATGATGAGAAGGCATACTGAGTAGGCCTTCCGCATTGGTATTTCAGTTGGTTTTATTTACGGGATGGTGATGATTATGATAATGATGTTGGAGTGTCAAGGTTTAATTTCTATTAATTTATGCGTTTTTTTTCACCTTTTTTTCTGTGTAAATCTTTTTAATTGTCAAGTTAATCCCAAGTTTTAATGACATATTGTTTTTGTTATTATTGCCACTGTTATTGTTGTTTTCTAAGTTAGGGTAAGCACTTAAAAGCAGTGTAGTTGACTGCTGTTATTACCTTTAGTGTTGGAGTGTCAAATAATAATTGTGGGTTTTTGTATTTTTGTTGTTGCTGTTGTTGTTGGAACATATTTTGTAATTTTAAAATGAATGAATTTAATATAAAGAAAATAATATTTAAACATGAATTTGAAAAAGAAAAAAAAAAATAGGAGTGGATCTTAGATTGAATAATCATGGAAGAAATATGGTATGATCTGGAGGAGGATCTTTATAGGCGAATGAGGTTTTATTTTGTTGCCTTATGTAGTATTTGTAAAGGGTGTTTTTTATAGAGGTATAGAACTTTAAGTTGCAATAAAACAACGATGGATTACTATCCGAAAGATAATCTTGTGGCATTACATTTTAAATATGAACTCTGGCACATGACCGCCACGGCTGGCGCGGATGTAGTCCAATCTGGACGTCCAATTTTCGATGAATTTTTCCAACATTTGTGGCCGTATATCGGCAATAACACGGCGAATGTTGTCTTCCAAATGGTCAAGCGTTTGTGGCTTTACCGCATAGACCAATGACTTTATATAGCCCCACAGAAAGTCGTCTAGCGGTGTTAAATCACAAGATCTTGGAGGCCAATTCACAGGTCCAAAACGTGAAACTAGGCGGTCACCAAATGTGTCTATCAATAAATCTATTGTGGCACGAGCTGTGTGACATGTTGCGCCGTCTTGTTGAAACCACATCTCCTAGACATCATGGTTATTCAATTTAGGAATGAAAAAGTTAGTAATCATGGCTCTATACCGATCATCATTGACTGTAACGTTCTGGCCACCATCATTTTTGAAAAAGTACGGACCAATGATTCCATAAAGCGCACTAAACAGTCAGTTTTTCTAGATGTAACGGTGTTTCCACATACACTTGAGGATTACCTTCACTCCAAATGCGGCCGTTTTGTTTTTTGACGTAGCCATTCAACCAAGAGTGCGCTGCATTGCTAAACAAAATTCGCTTATGAAAATGGAAAAAATTAAAAATTGAAAAAAAATCATTTCTGGAAAATGAAAATTGCACTATTTGCAAGCGTTGTTCAGGCGTGAGTATATTCGTGATGAATTGCCAAGCCAAACTGAGAATAAATCACTTGACAACTGTTAAATCGGTCGCCATCTAGAAAAGTAATGCCAACTTAAATTTCTATACCTCTATAAAAACACGCTTTATTTAAAAATCAATAATTATTTCATCTAAAATGATTGTATTTTAATTGCTTTCTCTTGCCAAGTACATACGAGTACATATGTATGCAAAAACCTATTTTGTTGCAATTACAATTCAATTGCGACCAAAATGCGAAACATATTGTTGAATCGACTGGCATAAAACCATATTTTCAATATGACATTCGCCAGATTGTGGTTGAAATATTGCAAATGACACATTGACCACAACATTGAACTGTAGCAAGACTGTGGCATGAAGAAAAAAAAAAACTGTTTGAAAAGAGACAAATATTCCGACTCCCACTGGACAACAACTTATAATACCAAGACACCCCTTAAAATAATTATGAAGTTCGGACTTATGGCATACATAAGTATGTAGTATTATCCCAGGAAAAATTGTAATTTGTTAGTTGAACAACTCAATTCTTAGTAGAGTGTCTAAAACACTCTTGATTTGGTAGTTGTAAACAGGAAACAGCAGGTGTGTTATTATGCCACAAGATATCTGCCACGTGTATTTGTATCAACAACAAGACAAATAAGAATGCAATAAGAACAGCAGCAACAACAACAGAAACACTTACAAAACCAGTACTCACAACACTGGAGCGATTGTGGATAGAATGCAAACTAATTTGTTTGCTGAAATAAGAATGTACTCTTTTGGCCAGTGTAAGTTACTTAAGCGTTGTCCTAGACAGTAATATTAACTGTTAACTTAACATAAAAATGATGGAGTAAGACGAAGATTGCTCCGCATGCTAGCAGAAATTAGGGACTTCAACCGAAATATACACTATGGCTGTATAGGGCGATTATACAGGGTGGGCAAATTTGAGGCTAGTTTCTCCCTAACCTGTGGCTGTCAAATGATGAAATTTCAAGAATTGAGCTGTCACCCCTGACACTTATTTGGTAAAAAGTGGAAAATTTTAACTGTGGAACGTTGCACTCTTGAACAAAGAATTTTAATTGTGAAAAATTGGCTGTTTGAAAAACTCAACGGAAATAACGCATTTTTCAACAAAATCATCTTTAATAACGAGGCCCATTTTCAATTAGTCGGTTATGTAAACCAGCCAAATTGTCGCATATGGGGCTCACAAAATCCACAAACAGTCCTCGAAAAACCATTACATCCAAAGATAGTGCGGCTTGTGCTTAGGCGGAGTCATCGGCCCGTATTTTTTTGAAAATGAGCAAGAAAACGCCGTCACTGTGAATTCTTTGCGCTACCAAACCATGATAATCAATTCTTTGTGGCCACAATTGGCTAATGTTGGCATCAGTGACCTTTGTTTTCAGTGGGACGGCTCCACAAGCCACACAGCCAGCCAAATAATTCAGTTATTTCGTGAGAAATTTCCCGGTCGCATAATTTCTCGATTTGACAAAGTCAATTAGCCCATTTGAAATACCAGGTTTACGTGAACAAACCACAAACAACCGACACTCTGAAAGATGAAATTCGTTGCTGCATTGACGAGATAAGCGAAGCTTTGTTGTAAAATGTGGATCAAAATTTTGTGTACGTCTGCCGATGTGCTAGAGGTAGACATTTGCTCGATATCATATTCCGTTATTAGTTCCCATATTTCTATTTTATATTGGTATGAATAAAACTGAATTTGTCAAAAAAAAAGTGTTTTAAAGCCAATTTATTTCCTAACTTCAAACTTGTTGACCCTTTACGTCCAATTCTATCGATAGAGGGCCTTGCAGATGGCATACAACGTCAAACTACTCCACAGGATACAGAAAACTGCAAGTGCGCTGACAGTAGCTTTAACTAAAACTTACTCTCGAGAAGCTTTTAATCTACTTAACTTTGTGATCCCATTTAATTTTTATATCAGGAAGAAGGCAGCAGTGAGTGCCGTAAAAGCTATGTTACTGGAGAAATTCATGTTGGTCTATTATAACGATGAACTCAGTACACTGTACTGACGTGACGTTCAATAAGAACTTCTGCAGCCTTTTTTCTTGCAGTAAGGAATGAACAGCTTTGATACTACGCTCTACATGGATGTTTTTGAAATGGAGCTGGGGTTGGAGCACGTATATACTCTTACAGATTTGGCATTTGAAGATCTATGCAGCATCCCTATACTTGTAATGTCTTCACGCTCAAAGAGACCTGTAACAAACCTCTAAGCTGAAGTAGCAGAGCATAATGAGCCTTACCACTTTGGGAAAACAACACGACATGACCTTAATCTGGATGCCGGGTTACCGAAATATTGAGAGTAACGAAAAAGGCGGATGAAGACATGGATATTACTCTTGAGGAATCTATTTCTATACCAATTAGCGTGGTCAAAAGAAAAATTTCCACAGAGTACCCTCGAATTGCGTGTTGAAAATAGATTGGTTAGACGAACTGCAGAACCATTAAAAAATGACCTTGGGAAATCCTCAAAATTGTTCAGGATGCTGGCGGGATGACAGTGGTGGTAACTGAATTATGAGCTCTAGGAGAGCAGACGAGTAGGATGAACATCCATTACAATACATCATTATCATCCTAATCTCGCACTTTTGCAAGACACTGTGACCCTTAGGATCTATTCTGCCTCTTCTAGTCTATAGTTTATTCAATGTATCTGTTACCTTCCTAATGAACATCAACAAATCTGAAAATGGTGGATATATCACTTAATGAGACCCTATCTCTACCTAAGCATTTCCATCAAAATCTATTAAGAACCCTACGCTATATATTATCCGCTGTCCCTGACGCCTGTGAGCACAGTCTAGAAACATCTACATCTGTGATAATGGCCCGTAATAACCTACGTTAGCAGTTTCTAGTCCGGCCTGCAATACTTTTGGACCTCAGAGAGACAGACGCCGAAATTGAAGACTGATCGCCGCCCAGTTTCCAATTCTTGATTAGATTGAGGATGGTAGTAAGTGTTGCAGCACAGTAAGACTCCGAACCGATATAGGGCTTACAATACATACTGCCGTAGTTGTTCCTCTGTGAATGCCATGCGTTTTGAAGAGAACTAGAGTTTAAACAACTGCTTGGTTTGGTAATTAAGCGACTTATGAAGTTTCTAAGCCGTAAGAACTGGATATAGTCGTGCAGTACCAATCCGACTATATTTTTCGGATTACCGCTGAAACCAACCAATCATGTATTCCTAATTGATAAATCGTTGTATTGGTTCAAAAAAGATTATTAATGTAACCAAAAGAAGACTGTTTTATAACTACAAAAGTAGATCTACTTTTTGCTTTAATTAGAAGAACCAGTTCCTTCACCGCCATCTGAAAATATTTCTCTTAAACAAAAAATTTCTTTTCAAAGCAAATTAACATATTTTTTGCAGCATTTAGAGCGAAAATATTCACTATTAAGAAAAGTGACGATTGGCTTCTCGCTGGAAAAATGTGGCAATTGTTTCCAATCGTTACAATCTATTCGATTTTTTTTGTCTAAAGCCAGTATTAAAACTTTTTCTAGTTGTAGCTTCCCCGGTTACTAGATAAATAGTGTATAGATCTGTAATTAGTTGTAAGCGACAGTTCTAGTTCTTTGGCTCCACTTAGAAGGTAAGGAATTTTTTCGTTTTACTAAAAGTGATGAAAAGCGGCGATTGGCTTTTTCCTGGAAAAATATGGAATATGCATTAAATCGTTTTAGTCTGCTTTTTTATATTACTTATGCTACAAACACATTCAAGGCTACCGGGCATCGGCCACACGACTACGAAAGCCGCTGGCTGCAAAAGTAGTCAAGCAACCAGCATCTTAATCATTTTAACGAATACAGCTACAGAAAAATGTAAGCAACTGTACATATGATTGTTCATTTTCAGTGGTGCCACATACATTTTTTTTCGCGTTTTTGATGCATATATTTCATGTACTGTTTTTAAAACGTCTAATCATGCATATGACAGCACTAAGCTGTTTGTTGTCGCCAAGAAAAATATAAATTAGCCTAAGTTGGTTACGGGCTACAACGGTAGTCATGTAGTCGGTAGTCGTGTTGCTTTTAAAATAATTATTCTCATATGCACACATGTATTCTATTGTTGACAGCTTGTAATCCATGTTCAATAGGCTTGAATGTGTTTATAGCATTAGGGCCAGTGTAAAAACTTTGTATATTTGTTACTACTTTGGTAATTAAATAGTGTATAGAACTGTAACCAGTTCTTAAGTGACACTCTTAGCTTAAAAGCTCCATTACGAAATGAAGAAAAGTGGTGAAAAAGCGGCGATTGGCTCTTTCTGGAAAAATATGTAATTGTTTCAAATTGTTCTAATCCACACTAGATAAATAGTATATAGAACCGTAACTACTTCTAAAGCGACAGCTCTACTACTTGGTCACCACTTAAGAATTAAAAAGGGGCTTATTTTCATTAAAAAGTGAAAGTGTCAACTGAGAAAATAGTAAAAAAGTTACAGTTTTTTCAAATCGTTCCCGTTGTCTACGTTTTATTTTATCTAAGGCCGAGACAAAAATTAATTCGCTTAGTTATTAACACTGAACCCAGCTTCAAAATGGCAGTTCTAAGTCTTTTGCTCCAATAATAGACTAAAAAGTTGCCTGTTATTACAACAAAATGATGGGAAAGTGACAATTGACTCTTTTCTGCTTTACAAAGTAGCAAAAAGTTATCATTTATCCTACAAGTGATTACTTTTCTGTTATTAAGTGAATAGTTCTTAAAGGCCTTTCCAGGTGCTACGTTTTGCTGTATGTCCATTGACAATAATGATAACTTTTACCAAGTCCCAGGTAGCTAGACTTGTCACCTTTCCAATTGCTGAATGGAAAAAAAAACAAAAACAAACAAAAATGTTCATAAATCCATAAAAACAGTTAGAGAAGCTGTAACTTTCTCTTTTAAATTGAGATAAAAAAATCGTTTCTCATCCATAGCTTCCTGTTCATTTGGGAGTGTGAGTAGAAGAAATAAAAGTTAAACAAACCTGAGGTAAAAATCTACAAAGTGTTACAGTCATTGATGTTAAGGATAGAGATAGAAAGATGGAAAGAAAAGAAAGAGAGTGTGAGACAGAGATGTCAATGAAAATGTAACTTTAAATAGTTGTTGTTAATAGACTAGTTTGTATGAGAGTTTTATTTGTTCATTTCCTTATGTACTGTGTACTCGTAATATGCCTTTTAGTTGGTTTTGAAAGCTATTGTTGAATATAGATTGTCATTTAAGTGTTTTTGTTATTATTGTTGCTATTACTGTTACAAGACATCCTTGAGGCTGTGTTCTGTAATGATAGTGTCGTCAGCAACATTTGCTGTATAGAATGTTGTTTAAAACTTGGGATTTATTATATGCGTAGGGACATACGAGCTTGTTTACATGAGTGTTATAGAGGTGACGAAAAAAAAAAATTGTAAGAAATATGATAAAATGATAGACTTTGACTTATACATCAGCAATATTAACAAATTGGAATTAAAAATGGTAAAGGGTGTAGACGAAAAAATGTGAAATATTAAAACGAAGTGATTTGGCATAAGAAATTATCATAAAAACGGTATGACATATCTTATTGAGAACAAATGTTTTGAACCTACCAGAACGTTTAATGGGCTGACTTCGTCGCACTTATTCAGCTTTTTATTCAGAAACAATATATCCTTTACCGTGGATGGCGTGGTATAGTGGTTAGAGCGCCCGTGAGCCCCAGCAGAGGACATAACGAAGAAAATTAAATTGTGGTTTCGAATGCTTAATAAAAAGGCTTCAACTACCTTCCAGACAACTCCATATAAAAAATAAAGAATAAGCCCACCCGATCTTCCCGCATACCACTGGCGATGATGACAAACATCAGGCGAATGATCAGGAAAATACGCCACCTAAATTAAAATCCTAAAGTAAAGATCTCCACCACTTAGTACGGATATTCACCGCTACGCACAATCATATAGAGAAAGCTACAGTGGATTAATCATCTATTTAGCTTGAAAGATCAAATTGATTAAAGAAACTAAAAAAAGCAATAGTTACTTTGTGGAAAGCCAATATGATCCCTAGAAGAGTGACGGAGAAAAAAAAATTCTTTACAAGAAAAGTAAACACATGGCAGTCATTACGTTGGTCTCTAAATTAGTCGATTTAACTTAGAAAATATAAGAAATTTGGGAAAATTGTTTATTTATTTCCCAACACAACTTCCTTTTACCTCGGTATACTTTTTATTTTTTATTCCCGTCACTCTTCTAGGGAGCATATTGGTTTTCCACAAAGCATTCATTGTTATTCAGTGTTGGTGGTAGTCCTTACTTAGCATTGTAATTTTTTGCCCAGTAGGTGGCGCTTTCTCATGACCATTTGTCTGATGTTTGTCGTCATCGTCAGAGGTAAGCTGGAAGGTCATATAGGCTTCTTTTAGATGGGTTCGTCTAGAGGGAGGTTGAAGTTTCTTTTTAAACACACGAAACCGCAATTAACATTTTCGTCATCTCCTCTGCTAAGGATTCGAACCTGGGCGGCTTGCGTTGTTTGCGTTTACTTTAATAGCGATGTTTAATAGCTTCTATATAACAATTTTCAATATATTCCATGAAAAAACACGGGGAGTTCCCTCAGTCAATTAGCTGCATACGATTCTACTTTAATGAAATCTTCAATTGCGGCTGGGGTGGGTAAAACATGGGTTCATTACCAGGCCTGATATTTTCTCAACAGCGACATCACCTCGAAACAGTATCTAGAGACTTGCTATGACTACTTCGCTATGAGCCGCTTTTACATAGCAAGCTTCAAGCTGTAGGTGTCTTTCTTGTCCCTGTATCTACGTACGTTTAATCGCTTCTATTACATAGTGATACCCAGCCTGTTGGAAAATAAAGTTCTTGTTTAAAAACCCGCTTTAAGTTGGCATTACTTTTCAAGATGGCGACCGATTTAACAGCTGTCAAGTGATTTATTCTCAGTTTAGTTTGGCAATTCATCATGAATAGATTCACGCCTGAACAGCGCTTGCAAATAGCGCAATTTTCATTTTTCATAAGTGAATTTTTTTTTCAATTTTCATAAGCGAATTTTGTTTGGCGATGAAGCGCACTTCTAGTTGAATGGCTACGTCAACAAACAAAACAGCAGCATTTGGAGTGAAGGTGATCCTCACGTGTATGTGAAAACATCGTTACATCCAGAAAAACTGACTGTTTGGTGCGCTTTATGGAATCATTGGTCCGTACTTTTTCACAAACTATGGTGGCCAGAACGTTACAGTCAATGATGATCGGTATGGAGCCATGATTACTAACTTTTTCATTCCTAAATTGAATAACCATGATGTCCAGGAGATGTGGTTTCAACAAGACGGCGCAACATGTCACACAGCTCGTGCCACAATAGATTTATTGATAGACACGTTTGGTGACCGCCTAGTTTCACGTTTTGGACCTGTGATTGGCCTCCAAGATCTTGTGATTTGACACCGCTACACTACTTTCTGTGGGGCTATGTAAAGTCATTGGTCTATGCGGTAAAGCCACAAACGCTTGACCATTTGGAAGACAACATTCGCGGTGTTATTGCCGATATACGGCCACAAATGTTGGAAAAAGTCATCGAAAATTGGACTACATCCGCGCCAGCCGTGGCGGTCGTATGCCAGAAATCATATTTAAAATGTAATGCCACAAGATTATCTTTCGGATAAATAAAATTCATGTCAATCGAATAATCCATCGTTGTCTTATTGCAACTTAAAGTTCTATACCTCTATAAAAAACACCCATTATATACATATATAAACTACCTGCTAACCTGTTTTGAAATATTTCTGTTGCAGAAAATCTCTTTAAATCTTAATCTGCAAGAATCTATCGTAAGACAAATTACTATTGTTGTTGCCTAACCAATCTATGTTTCGTTCTAATCTATGTTTCTTCACAATTTCCATTTGCAAATGATTTTGTTTTTGTTTTGAACGACAGTTTTAGTTGTGGTTATGAACTTTTATTATATACTGTACATAATAACATCAGTGGTGTTGTAATGTAATGTATATGTATAAGGCGGCTACTTGCTGTGCTTCTGTGCCTGTGTGAGAGAATTTCAAGTATAATTCAACGGAAATCGATTGTGAAATGACACAAACGAAACGATTTCTAGTTGGCATATGCAGAGCATTATATATGACAGAGAGTAGGTAAGGAAATTTAAAATTCTTTACTACATACATGCAAGTATTATTTACAGACAATGTGTGCGTTTAAGTGTTACACAATATGCCAATAATAAAAATAAGCTTATAATGGCTAAAGTTTATTTAGTTTTTTTTTTTTTTTTTGTTATAATGAAATCCTCACATACATCGTTTGTGTATTCACCACATATGTTCCAATTTGTGGTAATATTTTGCTTTAAACTTTTATGATAAAATAAAAAGAAAATAAAATAAAACTAAAATTTATTATTTAACTGGTCTTCTGTTCTATTTTTAAGCTTTTCCTCTTTTTTTCGAAAATAATTTATTTCCTTTTGCTCTATATTTTATAAATTCTATACGAGTTTTATATACTGTTTCTCTTATTTTCCATAACATTGTCTGTTGTCATTTAAACAATTGCTCAATATTGCTTGTTGCCACCATCATCATCATTGTCATCATCATATTTATGTATATTCATATGGTAAATTTATATAAAAAATTTTCAAATTTTTTTCTTCTATTTTCTATTTTAAAATAGAATAGTTATTATGAACGAGTTTAAGAGAGGGGAGGGAGGTTTGTGTGTGAGAAGATTACTGTCGTATGCTGGAAAATTTATTATACACTTGAAATATGACACTGTTGCTAAAGAGAGAGATTTTGTCTAAGATTTGGTATTGAAAGTGATAACAGACTAAAAATAGGTTAAGCCCATGGAGAAACTTAAAAACCTTTTATACAAGAGTAAGAATAGAGAAATTTGGAATGTACTCGTATGATATTGTTATGAAAATAAAAATGCCTAAAAAGAAGATACACCACATTAGCGCCTTTAGGACGGTATTGTGAGATTTTTGGCTATTGGTTTGTATCAAGGTTAATAATATGTTACTGTAGTAATGCAACACTGATTTGTGTATTTGTGTAATACTTATTTATCCACCCTCTCCCGACCGCGGAGGGCTCGTCTCCATGTCGAAGAGATACGTACACACTACAATCCGAACTGTAGCGGATAGAAGCATACAGGTTATGCCAGCCAGTCCTCAAATCAGCTACAGAACTGAAACGCAAGCTGAAACATAAAAGCAATTGATATACAAACATACCTAAAGCTTACAATTAAGAAAGTAGATAATTATAAAATTTACAAATTGATATCAGAAAGCAAACTACGTTTAATATTACCAACCTCACAGTTAAAATCAATAAACTCATAATGCAAATTGTAATCATTGCACAATCTAGAAAAGGAAGCGAATTTGCATAATTTGTCCTGTAGAAATCCAATGCCAGAGGACAATAGTGGCGGGAAATTCTAACAGGGATGGTAAAATTCAGGGTTAAAAGTAAAAATCTAGAGGCAATATCGCCCGCAACAAGGTTGCCAACAAAACAAATACCCAAAACTGCTCTCCTATGCTCCTATGTGGGAAGTTTAATCTGGCCCATTCTAGCCCTATACGAAAGAAATCCATCAACATAATTCCACCCTAAGCCACGTAAGAAGAGTAATAAAAACGGTCTCTGCATAGACTTAATCAAATCAATATGCCACCAATAATAAGGATTCCAAACAACCGAGGCGTACTCCAAATCGGACTAACGAGCGAAATGTACAACTGTCTCGTAATAAGGATCACTCAATTCTCTAGACCATCGTT
This sequence comes from Wohlfahrtia magnifica, assembly GCA_023159175.1. Taxonomy (NCBI): domain Eukaryota; kingdom Metazoa; phylum Arthropoda; class Insecta; order Diptera; family Sarcophagidae; genus Wohlfahrtia; species Wohlfahrtia magnifica. Next base: position 3,132,801 of record JAKWBJ010000052.1, on the reverse strand, counting down.
TGACAAAGTCTAAAACAACACGAGCCTTACTAGTCATCATATTAATATGATCAATAAGGTAGTAACGGTCTCCAACGGACAAGAATTAATTGTAAACTCGAACGGAATTACACACTGTGGGAATTACAACTGGAGGATTCGAGAGCGTTTGAGACATATCCGGAACTTTCCAAACTATAGGCAGTTAGGTATATAACAGCCCTCTTTACCTACATTGATATAGTTATCGTTTTCCAGTCATAAAGTAAAGTCGTGTTTTTGGCATAAATAAATCTGATGAGTAATTTTGGTAGAACCGCATATTAAGTGCAAGATAAATAAGTTGCTGTATTAAAATAAAGTGTATAAAGTAAAAGTGAGGAAATAAAAACTGTAAAACAACAATTACTCATTTTATTTTGACGCAATAAAAAAAACTCAGACGTTTTAAAAGGGTTAAAACGTAACAATATGCTAAAAATTAGCAAAAAATTTGAATTTTTATTTTAGCTTTTCATTTTACTTTTAAATTTCTTTCAGTGCCTTTTTATCATGTCTGTCTGTCTGTCTGTCTTTATATAGCCTGAATATAAATAAAATGACAGTAATCATTGTAACTTTTATTGGTTTTTTGTTAACTTTTTCAACTTTTCCCTCAATTGTTCTTCTTTTACCCCTATACTTCTGTATACCATACACTAGCGTAGTTGGCTAAAGTAGACGGGTCTATTGGACTGGTGTTGGCTTCTACAGCATAAAAATCATAGTCCAATAATTAGCTTTTAACATACTATGTTAAGCCTTTCACGATGAAGAATATTCCGGCAAAATAATTCGAAAAAAAAATTCTGATCTGTAGATGCCTTTAAACGTAATTTAAGCAACAAATTTTAAATTTTAACTTGAATACCTCAGAATTCATTAGATTTTTATATAACAATACTGGTTAAGTTAAAACCTATTACAAAATGTACCTGTAAAGCAAATGGGACATGTGTACTCGTATGTGTCCCGTTCATCATCAAAGGGTTAACATGGACTACAAATCAACGAAGCAATAGATTTTAATCTTTAGTGTTCAAAACTCTACCGTTTGAATTAAGCAATCCAGAGAAAGAACGACCATAATTGATCAGCCAAAAATTGACTGCTTTCAGCTTGAGTGGAATTTGCTGTAGTGTCTGAGATGGTAAAAAATTGATTAACAGAGGAACCACAGATTTTACGGAAAACCCCAAATACTTTTCTTCTTTAATATCACAAAATAGAGGCAAAGAACGAGCATAATATAGCAGTTCTGATAAAATGTCATTGACCTTTCAGTAGCCAATGGAACCTCTGCCAAGCAAAACTAAGCGAATCTCCCAAAAAACAAAATGTAATCGATCACTTTAATGTTAAGCAGGAATTTTGGTAACCATATACCCGGCAGGGTAGATCAATTTTATTTCTTCTTTTTCGTTGTTTCTTGCAAAAGCAGACCAAGCAGTGCTTGAAGTATTCGAGAGAAAAATTCTTCGTAAAATTAATAGATCCATCTGCTTCTGCGCAGAAAATCGATGTCGTATGAGCTATGAGCTATATGTCGACTTTGATTGCTGTGACAGCCACCTCTATATATCCTGATAGTTCCCGGGGAACTGTTGCTCAACAAGAGCCGATCTATTTTTTAATATATAATTTTTTGCTTTTACACACGACCGACGCTACACAAGCTAACAATTCTTCAGTGTGTGTCGATTAGAAGAAGAACAACGTATATTTACAAGAGCTGGCGGATATTTAGGCAAATCAGTTTATTCGAACTTCTTGTCAAAACTTTGTGTATTAAAGGGTTCGTTTATCTAGCATTGTCGTCTTAAATATCCTCAGCATATTTTAGGAAAAGTTGGGGATGATTTGTATAAATTTTGCGCATTATCTGAACATGTAAATTTCGTAGGGAATTTAGTGAAAATCAGTTGATTAACTTACTAAGGTTTATTCCCAACGGACTAAAATTGGTTGCTTTTCATTCTTTGTAACTTATCAACAATCGAATCGAATTTGGTTAGATCCCGTTAATAGCATGAGTATATGTTCTGATTTGGTTTTGTGTTGTGTAGTGTATAGCATTGTTAGTGTGTAGTGTATAATACAGTGTTTTATGTTTGTTTTCTTGTTTGGGGAAAACAATGTACTCCTCTGAGTACTATTTACAAAAAAAAAAAAAAAGAAAAGAAAATATATATTCTTAAGAGACTTAAAATATATTAAAAATGACATTGTGGGATTGTTTTGAGTGTGTCAGTGTATTTTTTCTATCTTCACGTTTATCAGAAAAATTGTTATTGAATGGCTTGTAGTGAGGCAACATCGTGGCCTATAAAAAATTCTGTTGTATCTTCTATAGACAAAATAAATTAAAAATAAACTGTTTTTAGGGAGTTAATTAAAATATATAGGGTCCGCCAAATAATTTATTTATTTTTTTTGAAAATTGAAAATTGAAAATTTGAAAAACTACTGAATATTTTCTCAAATTTCTTTTTTTATTTGAAAGTACAATCCTTCCGGTTAATAATGGAAAGTAATTTCATTCAAATGGCTGCCTCGGCTGGCCATGCAGTAGTCTACACGATCGGTCCAAATTTTAAGCACATTATCGATTGTGTGCAGCTGTATTTCACCAATGGCTTCACGAATATTGTCCTTTAAAGCGTCAATTGTCTCTGGCTTGTTGGCGTAACACTTATCTTCGACGGCACCCCACAAATAATAGTCCAACGGTGTCAAATCGCAGCTCCGAGGTGGCCAAATGACACCAGCTCTGCGGCTGATAATGCGATCTTCAAAAACAGGGCGCAAAACTTCGAGTAACTTCGGCTGTGTAGCACGTGGCGTCGTCCTGTTGAAACTAAATGTTGCTAATAACCTCCTCTTCAATTTTTGTGAACAAAAATTCGTTCAACATGGCCCGATAACAATCGCCATTGACTGTAAAAGCCACTCCTTGCTCATATTCGAAGAAAAATGGCCCAATTATGAGGACCAAAATCGGCCAAAATCGGCCAAAATCGGCACCATCGTTTGGGTGTATCGGTTTTTCAATGTATATGAGCGGGTTTTCTGTGCCCCAAAGGCACAATTTTGCTTGTTTACATACCCGCTAAGAACAATTGAGCTTCATCTGAAAAGATGATTTTTTTTTTTTGGCAAAATCGGCATATTCTGTAAGTCGATCGCAGGCCCACTTAGCGAAGCGAAAACGCATTGGACACAACCATATTCGTTCAGCGGAAGGATAAAACTAATTATCTGTCAAATCAGACATGAGCTAAGTGTTACCATTTACGAAATAAGCACTAGTTGAAAAAAAAACGTTAGATGGCGGACCCTTTATAAAAATTTTAGAAATTACTTTTGGAAACTTTGAAGCTGAAGCTGGAAATAAGCGTTTTTGAAATAATTAATAGAGAAAAAGAAAATTGATTGATCAAAAATACTTCTTACTTTTATGACATTAAAGTTTAAATATGATTTGAACCATGTTGCGACACAGCTGTCGCGTACAAGGCGCACTTTGCTACACCATTTTTCACAAACTTGTCGCAGGCTTTTTTTCCGTTACTCCTCTTGGGAGCATATGGCTTCCACAAAGCATCTCCATCTCACACGGTTTACTGCTGTTGACTTTGCCTCCTCCCATGTTAGGCTGTTCTGTCTCAGTTCTTCGGTCGACCACGATTTCTTGAGCCTTAGGGATTCCACTCGGGTGACATTCTGGTGATACTCTCTGGACGCTTACGGATGGTGCGACCGATTTATGCACCACTTTCTTTTTCTTATCTGTTTCAGTATGGGTTCTTCATTAGTCATGCTCCATAGTTTTGTGTTACTTATGGCCAGAATATTCTGCATATGATTCTGAGGTACTTGTTAATGAATACCTGGAGTTTCTGCGTGATGTTATTCGATACAAGCCAGGTTTCACTGCCATAGAGCAGTACTGACTTAACACATGAGCTGAATATTCTGAGCTTAGTCCGTCTGGATATATATGAGCTTCTCCATACTGACTGCAGTTGTCCAAACGCCGCTCTCGCTTTATTGAGCCTGTTATCTACGCCTCTGTTTGCAGTTTGTGTTCTTCCTAGATAGCAGCAGCTATCTACATACTCGACTGGTTGACCCTGTAGCATGATATTTTCCGTGTCCGTATTGTTTATTCTCATGACCTTGGTTTTCCTGATGTTTATCTCAAGTCCAACACTACGAGCCAATCTTTCTAGGTCCTCCAGTTTCGACTGCATAATGGAAATCTTATGCGAGAGTAGACAAATATCATTCATAGTCCAAGTTTTCGAGTTGGCATGATCCCTCTTCTTTTTGAACAGAATGTGATCATTATGTCATGCAGCACGATGATGAATAGCTGGGCATCCAGCATTGGTGTGGAATAGTTGGCTGATGTTCCCGTTGTGAAGAACTGAAAGTTCTACTACCTCATACATCGCTCTGATTATTGGAATTATCTTCTGGGAGACTCCTTTTGTTCTTAGTGCTTTAAATTGGTACTCACTGGTGATTCTAATCATAGGTGGCGGCGTTGGTGGACGCATTGTATTCACTCGTGCTTTGGCACCGTGAGGTAATGTCCTAGGGCAGGTACTCACGTTAAACCACTGACTTAATGTTCTTAGTGCTTACCATATAGCCGTTCGCCTGATGGTATCAAACGCTTGCTTGATATCGATGAACAGTAAATACAGGGGGTACGCCATTCTATGGACTGTTCAATGTCGCAGCATATGCGGCCGTATATCTCCAACAACTCTTCGGATGTTAATTTCCAGATGTTTAATTGTCTCTAGGCTTTAGTGACTTAACATAACCCCAAATAAAGTAATCCAATGGTGTTAAATCACAAAATCTTGGTGACCAATTAATTGGACTATTGAGTGAAACTATTCTTTCATCAAAAGTTTCTTTGAGTAAACCAATAGTAGCGTGCGCTGTGTGGCACGTGGGTCCGTAATGTTGGAACCACATGTCAGAAAGATTAGTGCCAGCTAATTAAGGTACGAAAAAATTTCTAATCATGTCCCTTAAAAATATTTTTATTCAAAATTTTGAAATAATTTACCTCTTACACATTTAATATTACAATGACAGTCTCTGAACTCAAGGCGTTATAGAAACATTGCAAAATTTCAAAACAATTAACGAAGTAAAAGCCTTCTGAATACATAAAAAATTCATGTTAATTAAGAACGTAGGTAATAGACCCGCTCTTTTGCTTTTATCGCCTCATACAGTATCTCAAAACGTGTAAAAAATTTTCTTTTTCTTAAGAATTTTTTCATTTTTAATTTTAATTGTAAATTCCCTGTAGCATTTCAACATTGTATGTATTAAAGTGTTACATTGATAATCCATATAAAGGTCTCATAGGTATTACAGACGATTTTGACACCCCCATTTATTTTCCATTAAAAAAAAGTTGTCATTAAGTTCTTTTTGCTCTTTTTTAACGCGTTTCCATGTTGAAAAAAAAGTTTATAAAGACAATTTAAACAAAATAAATACATTATGAGCAAGTATTATAAGAAAAAATAAATAAAAATAAAATTGTATTGTCGTGTAAATTTACTCCTCATACCGAATTAAATATACATTTGCACGTAGTTGGAGTTTTATAAACAATAAAAAAAACTCATAATAAAATTTACACCCAAAAAATATTGTTAGTAAAAATCTCATGTAAAGGGTGGCTGATGAAGCGCGCTACCAAAAGAAAATGTAATAACTTTTTTTCTAACTGAATTATTCATGAAATATTAGTTTTCAATTTTAGATCGTTATCGTTAGTTTAGTAGAAATGCAAAATGTGGATGATAAACTTATGTTTGCATTGTGCGCGGCTATCACGCACTCGAGTCATTAATTCCTTTTCAATGAAAGTTTCGGCGCATTTTCAGAGGCACGACACCCAGCAGGTGCACAATAATGAGATTTCTTGACTCTAATCCACAAATTCTGTAAGAATAAAAATTGCACCCAGCTCGACTTACAGTGTGGTGTGCAGTTTCAGCAAACTGTGTTGTTATACTTCTCTGAATTAGGCAGTTGCCTTGTAACTGCTGCTCGTTATTTAAAAATGATGCTTTCTTTCCTGAATTACTGGGGAAGATAATTTCTTTCCTTTCACACAAAAGTTTTCAACAAGGTGGAACAAGTTCACACCTTAACAAGTCCGTTATGGCAGAGTTACACCGAAAATTTTTTAATAAATTTATTTCAAAAAGCTCAACAATTTTGTGGCCTTTCTGATCTCCACATCTACGTGCAGCCGATTTTTTTCTTTCAAACTCAAATTATTGAAAACAGTTTATTCAATCGATAACTGATGAGATTTGGACATCAAATCTGCAGGCAGTCATGAATAGCTTTTTGTTAAGATATGGATTCCAATAAAAGAAACACATAAAATTTAGAGAAATATGTGAAATCTTTATCTGAGTCGATAGAACGATGTATCGGGTGGGCCATTTAAAAATGCAATAAAACAAAAACGGCTTGAAATTTTGCCAAATTTATTTTGTTTGTTGTGAAGTAAAATTATTACTATTAGAAATGAAATATTATTTCATTCGTATGGCTGCCACGGCTGGCCTCACAGTACCCTATCCGATCGAATCAATTTTCATTCAATTTTCTCGGCAATGGCATCACGAATGTTGGCCTTGAAGTGCTCAGTTGTTTCTGGTTTGACGGCGTAAGCTTTGTCTTTAACAGCGTCCCACAGAAAATAGTCCAACGGTGTCAAATCGCAGCTTTTTGGCGGCCAACTCATATCAGCATTTCGGCTAATTAAACAGCCATCAAACGTTTGATGCAATAAAAAGATTATGGCATGAGATGTGTGACAAGTTGCACCATCCTGTTGAAACCAATTATAGTTCACATCAATGACATGAAGAGTGGGCATAAAAAATCGGTTGTCGTGGTGCAATAGATGTCTTCATTGACCGTAATGGTTGCACCGTCCTCATTTTCAAAGAAATATGAGCGAATGATGACTTCGCTCAACAAGCTGCACCAAACAGTGCCTCGTAATAAGTGCACTGGCTTCTGTAAGTTCACGTTTAGGTTTTCTGAGCCCCTAATACGGCAATTTTACTTATTAGCTCACCCACCTATATGAAAATTAGTTTTTTATCTTTTTTTTGGAAATAAATTTCTAATAAATCCCAACGTTGCTCAAGCGCAAATCGATTCATTTCGTTCAGTGGAGATAATATACTGAATTTTGTGACAGATTAAGATGACAAGATAAGTATTGCCAAATTCGAAATAGCCACTAGTATAAATTTAAGCAGAAAGATGACCACCTGATATATAATTTAATATTTAAAGATGATTTCATGTAAATATGGACCGCGGCTACGCCTCAAATAGTTCATAAGCTTTGTTCAATTTTAGCATATTCTCTCCAACATAGCAAACGGTATTTCACGAATAAATTCTTCAATATTAACTTCCAGAACGTCAACCGTTGCGAGCTTAACATAGCCTCATAAAAAATAGTCTTAAGGCGTTTAATCGCCTGATCTAGGCGGCCATTTAACCCACCCCAAACGTGAAATAAACTTTTCACCGAAGTCGCCTCAATTGGGTCAATGTTTTGCGTGCTGTGTGGCATCTGGTACGGTCCTGTTGAAACCACATGTCAGCCACTTCCAGTTCTTCCATTTTGGGCAAAAAAAAAAAAAAAATTATCATTGCACGGTAGCGATATTCACAGTAAGGTTTCTGCCTTCGACGTCTTTGAAAAAATACGGTCCAATAATGCTTCTGGCCCATAATCGACACAAAACAGTGCATTTTTGAAGATGCTTTGGGCGTTTTTGCCATACTTCTGGCTGCAATTTTGCTTGTTCACGTATCCATTCAACCAGAAATTGGCTGAACATGAAATGGAAGCAACCGGTCATGAATCTTGATAATAGAATTCAGTAATCGGCAAGCGTTGTTCTCATCATCAGATATCCTGTGTCTTGATTTCAATAAATAAATAAATACTTATCTATTACAAACATTTTTCTTTGAGTGTTTCGCTTTATTATTTACTTTGTATGTATTTTTTTGTTTCCTTTTTGTATTCTTATCTGTAATTTCTTTGTAACTGTTTACCGCCATTTAAACCGCAATATTACACACAGCACCTTGCCTGCACACTCACACACCTACATACACATTAATGTTAATGTTGTTTGCATAGGTATGAGTATGTGTGATATGAATTTCTTCTCACACTCTTATGTGAAAGTAAATATCAATAGATCCTTTGATTGTGTGTTGAAACACTTTATATAGGTGTGCTGGGTATTTATATCGTAATGTGGTGATGGTTTCTCTGTGTCATTGTGTTAATCCGATAACTCGTATAATTTGAAATGAAAAAAAAGAGAGAAACTACACCACAGAAAAACAATTGAAAAAATAAATAAAAAATAAAAAACAGAAATTGAAATTGAAATGTTTTCATTTCTCTTGCTGTTTTGTTGTCTACAAAAATATCACCTCTTTCCCCCTTGCAATTTCCATCTCTGTTTAACTCTTTCTTTCTGTATGTTTTCTTGTTTTAAGGTTTTCACATCATTGTCAATTTCACTTGATTGTCCTTTTGTATTTTTGTAATTTTTTTCTTCTCTTGATTAGTATCGATAATATTGTGTGTGTGCTTTAGTAAAACAACAACTTGGTAAAGAGAATGATAATGTTCATCTAAAAATAACGTTTTTGTTAAAAAAAAAAAGAAAAACGATATTCCAGTAAAACAAAATACCACTTCAAACTTTAATGCTCACATTTCCACAGTTTTAACAATAAAGTACTAAAATAGTAAAAAAACATAGAATAAAACGAGTAAAACGCTAAATAATCTTCTATTTCGCTATAAAGTAAAGGATAATGCAAAAGAAAATAAAAAACTTTTTTTATTACCTTGTAAAGCAGTGGTGGTAGAGAACTGAAAAGAAATAAGAACGAGAGAAAAAAAAACGAAGAAAATTAGTTGAGTTTTGGAAAAAAGTTATTTCATTTTATTTTAGTTTTTCCTGTAAAACTATTTAAGGAATTGAGAAGTTAAAAGGAATTTCTATAGAATTTTAAATATAATTAAGATTCTTTTATGTTTTTTTTTTATTTTTTTCTCAAAATTTTTTAAAATTATTTTCTTACATACAACTCTTCAAACTATAAAAAATGTTAAGGAAAACTATTTAATTTGAAATAAATATTAAAAAATGTTTAACTTTAAAAAATAGTATTTAGTGCTTCATTTCTTTATTTAAATTTCAATTGAACTGGGTAGAGAGAAAGCTTCCATTAAAATCACTTCTTATGTAATTTTTCCTTTTATCCTTTTCTCACTACCTTCTAAAAATATGCTCTTTTAAATTATGAAAACCCTCATCATGTGGGATTTTTTCCAAATCCCATATCGCCAGTCATTTCTTTAAATTTTAAGACAGGAAATGGTTATCAGTTGGTTCGCAGGTTCATGTGCTCGTACATTAAGAACGCCAGGTATTGCTTCATATATGTTTGTGCAAAAAATATAAAGAGTTTTGCTAGATCAATGAAAGTTGACACAGCATTTTACTGATTAAATTAAGACATATGCTTTTCAGTATAACCAAAAATTGCATACCGAGTTTTATCACAGCCGGCTATGCCAATCGTCTACCTCCCATACACTCCAAATCGATTTTTTTTGCATAAAATTTTTCTAAGCAAAGCAAATGTGGTCATATTTGACCCATAGGCTTTCTAAAATAAACAAGAGTTATATATCAAGTTTCAACAAAGTTGGCTAAGCTCATTACCTACCGTTCATACAATTCAAATCGATTTTTTGCTTAAAACTTTTCCTATCAAAGCAAAAGTCGTCAAATGTGGTAAATATGCCTATCAGAACAAAAGATGATGCAAGCCAAGTTTCATAAAAATTTCCCACGCTCTGCATCCACTGCCCACATAATCCAAATCGGTTTTTTGCTTCAAATTTTTTCTGTCAAAGCAAAAGTCTTCAAATTTGATAAATCTACTTTCCAGAATAAACAAAAGATATGTGCCAAGTTTTATCAAAACCAGCTGCGCTCATTGCTTACTATCTACCCTTGCAATCCAAATCGATTTTTATGCATGAAATGTTGCCTATCCTAGTAATAGTTTTTTCAAAAAGTCCATTAGTTTGTTCAATAATCAGTAAAAGTCGGTGGATTTTTTTAGCTCAATTCATGGTATAGGCTTTCGTCCTTCATTGGGTACCAGTAGGAAGATAGAGGTAGTCGGAGCTAATTTCTTTTTTTCCATGGAAAACTTAACACAGTTAATTTTATAAGGCCATTTTTATGCAACTAAATAATTTTTTTTTAATTATTTCGATTAAAACAACACAAAAATATTTTCAGTGAAACACACATAGGCTACTGAGTTGCATGAAAATTATTATCAGTTTTCATTTAAAAATATTTACGTGATTTCAATAGATTTTTTCTAAGACAAAATATTACTTTTTGCTGAAACAAATTATGGATTATTCTTAGTTAAACACTTCCGTATAGAACGGCATCTTTGGAGTTTTAACAAGTAATTATAAAAATATTGCTTATTGCTTCTAATATACCACCAATATACCAACTAGAATACCACAAGATTCGTAACCACAGGTCATAGATTGAGGTAGCTAAGGATATGTTGATCCAGATATGCTATATCCTGCCCTGCATAAATTAGCTACCGAAATCCTTATGGCGGCGGCTAGGGAGGGCTGTGTAATTGCACAGAAATGCTCAACTATCGCTTCGGCTTCCACATAGCCACAGCTACGACAGTGATCGTTATCATGTATTCCTATCCGGCGGTTATGATCGCCAAAAGGCCAGTGCTCTGTTATTGTAGTCAGTAACCTGGACATGTCCAACCTACTGCAGCCTATGAGCAATCTAGTAAGTCGGCTATTATAGTCGCCATGCCAGACTACAGGAGTCTATTGCTTTCTATCTAGACTTTGCTTTCCCAAAATAACAGAATAGGAGAAGCCTTAGGAGGCAAGATGAGATCCAATTGAGGCAGATATCCTGCGAGCCAGTTCGTCCACTGATTCATTGCCAATCATCTTTTCGGATTAAGCTCATTTTGATTTTTAGTGGGCACGTTAATAAGCAAAATTGCCGTATTTGGGGCTCAGAAAACCCAAACGTGGTCTTACAGAAGCCAAAGCGCCCATTACGAGTGACTGTTTGGTGCATCTTGTGAAGCGGATGCATCATTGGACCATATTACTCTGGAAATTACGGTAGAGATGCCTATAGACACCTATATCACCATGATCCGATGTTAACGATATTTGGTTTCAACAGAATGCTACAACTTGTTACACATCTCATGCCACAATCGATTTATTGCGTCAAACTTCTGATGGCCGTTTGATTAGCCGAAATGGTGGTATCAGTTGGCCGCCAAGAAGCTGTGATTTGACACCGTTGGACTACTTTCTGTGGGACGTCGTTAAAGACAACTGTTATGCCGACAAACCAGAGACATTTGAGCATATGAAAGCCAACATTTGTGAAGCCATTGCCGAGATACGACCTCATACATTCGATAAAGTTCTCTAAAATTGGTCCGATCGAATGGGGTACTGTGAACCCATATAAATTAAATAATATTTCACTTCTAACCGGAACAATTGTATTTCACGACAACAAATTAAATTTTTCAAAATTTCAAACCGTTTTGTTTTATAACATTTTTAAATTTAAACTTTTAAATGGCCCACCCTATAGTTTTCAAAGGAAGAAACTCTTAAAGTCGTATGAGAAATTTGGTAGAAACTGTTATATTTGTGGCAGAAACGTATTCAAAAAGGTAGCATCATTTTGGTAGGTTGAGCTCAACATGTTTAAAATATTACCTTTTTAAAAGGCAACATTTTTTTTTTTAGAAAATATAACGCCAAAAATTTTCTACCGTGTACGTTCGCTAGGCAAAATGTACAGTTTTGATTGTTTTTTGGCCTCTGGTGTGTCGCGGGGCGACCGTGCTTCGTACGGAGTTACAGAATAGCACGTATGTATGTATGGACTGAGATAAAATATTGTCGAACTCTCTTTAAAAGTGGTCACACTGCTTGTTTATCGATTGTTTATTTAGTAAAACTAGGCTTAGGTCCATTAAACACTTTATAGCGTTTTTAAAAAAATTTTAAACCTTCGGAATAGTTGCGTTTATGAACGATAGAGCGGATAGCCTTATCATAGCCAATTATCCGCTTAATTGAGGTGATTAAGACTTTTGTCAACTTATGCAGTCTCCGACCGCTGAATATCATTTAATGGATTTTATTGTTTTTTTCTGAGGAAAAAGCTCCTTGGATAACCTGAAGTTTAGCTTCATTTGTGCTGGTATGTTTACTAGGGAACTAAGTAAACCAAATTTTAACTACTGATACAGTTCCTCAGTAGTATCAATAAATCTTTTTTTACCTTCAACGATTGTTGTTTAATATTTTCTTCAACATAAACGACGCTGCTTGTTTCAAATGGCAAATAAAACCAAGCTATTGGACACAGCTCTTTCAAAATTCAACAGTAGTCGAGTAATACATAGCTGTTAACTGGAGCAGTGTATGAGTATGGGTGCTTAAGTAGTTAAGGCAATTAAATGGAACTAATAAATCGGCAAAGATTTGAATTCAATGGAAAATTGCTTTCTATTTTTAAATTGATATTAAATTTATTATTTATTTTTATACAAAATTTTCAATAAATTTTAATTAAATTATAAATTTGAAACCATTTTTTTTTTTGTAATTTTAAATCTGTTTTATTTTTTGTAATAAAACCTAATGTGGTAAAAACATTTATGGCCCATTTTATATTTCGTCTCCAAAAAAAACAGAAGTAAAGAAACTAAATAAATAATAATTTAATGGAAATATTGCATTAAACGTACAAGAGTTAAGCAAATATTTGCATTGTTTTTGTTGCTTAAAACGAGTAATAAATTTAATCTATTTTGTCAATAGAGTTTATAACATACTCGTACAAGCCAATTAATATATTTTTAAAAAAATTTGAATTTTTTTTTTATTTTTACTTTTTTTTTTGAATTGCGAAAAGCTCAATTAATGAATGAATACTCATATGGTATTTGTTTTTATTATTTTTTTTTGTATTTGCATTATAACTAATAATCGTATTAATTTTTACACTTTATTGCTAATAAATAAATTAAACAAATATCAGCATATGGATATAACAAAAGTAAATACTGTAGATACCAGAAGTATAATATCGAATAACATATATAATTTGTATTTTTTGATATGCTACACCAAAATAGGTGGTATATTGGGTTAAGAATAAAGCATTAAAGCTATAAACACATGCAAGGCTACCGACCATCGGCCACACAACTGCGAAAGACGCTGGCTACAAAAGTAGCCAACTAACCAACTACTTAATTATTTTAACGACTACAGCTACAAAGAAATGTAAGCAAATGTATCTACGTATGACTGTTGTTTTTCAGTGGTGCCACATACATTTTTTTCGAGTTTTTAATGCATATATTTCTTGCATTACGTTTTCAAAACGCCCATTCATGCATCTTATAGTATTGACAGCACTAAACTGTTTGTTGTCGCCAAGAAAAATAGAAATTAGTCTAAGTTAGCTACGGGCTACAATGGTAGTCTTGTAGTCGGTTGCCGCTAGAAAAAATTATTCTCATATGTATTATAAAGCGTCCGCCAAAAAAAAAACTACTGAATATTTTTTTTCAAATTTCTTTTTTTATTTGAAAGTACAATCCTTCCGGATAATAATGGAAAATAATTTCATTTAAATGGCTGCCTCGGTTGGCCATGCAGTAGCCTACATGATCGGTCCAATTTTTAAGCACATTATCGATTGTGTGCAGCTGTATTTCACCAATGGCTTCACGAATATTGTCCTTTAAAGCGTCAATTGTCTCTGGCTTGTTGGCGTAATACGTATCTTTGATGGCACCCCACAAATGATAGTCCAACGGTATCAAATTGCGGCTCCGAGGTAGCCAAACGATATCAGCTCTGCGGCTGATAATGCGGTCTTCAAAAACAGGGCGTAAAACATTCAGTGTAGCTTCGGCTGTGTGGCACGTAGCGCTGTCCTGTTGAAACCAAATGTTGCTAATATCCTCCTCTTCAAGTTTTGTGAACAAAAATTCATTCAACATGGCCCGATAACGATCGCCATTGACTGTAATGGACACTCATTGCTCATATTCGAAGAGAAATGGCCCAATTATGACTCTGGACCAAAATCCGCACCAAAAAATGACTCGTCTTAGGTGTATCGGCTTTTCAATGTATGCGTGCGGGTTTTCTGTGCCCCAAATTCGACAATTTTGCTTGTTTACATACCCGCCAAGATCAAAATGAACTTCATCTGGAAAGATGATTTTTTTTTGGCTATATATTCAAAGTAATGTTGCAATATTTCCCAGTGTGTTTCAAGCGTATACACAACCATATTCGTTCAGCGAAAGGATAAAACTAATTATCTGTCAAATCAGACATGAGCTAAGTGTTACCATTCACGAAATAAGCACTAGTTGAAAAAAAAGAACGTTAGATGGCGGACCCTTTATATAGTTTTATTTAAGTCCATTTGTTTTTTGTAGATCAGTGCGATTAGCATAGATTTTAATAAAAGTTTATTAAAAAATTACTTTTTATGTGGCTTATAATTTTGCAATTGGATTGTAATGTAGGTTTTCGAATAGTCGTTGTGAAATGCCTAACTTTTTCATATTTTTTTCTTTATGTTTTTGTGCAAATAATCATGATATTATGTGTTTATTAACGAAAAAAATTATAAAAGTACACTGATACAAATAAGTAAGGGGTGTTTCTTATAGAGGTATAAGTTGCAATAAAACAACAATTTTATTTATCCGAAAGATAATCTTGTGGCATTACATTTTAAATATGATTTCTGACACATGACCGCCACGGCTGGCACGGATGTAGTCCAATCTGGGCGTCCAATTTTCGATGAATTTTTCCAACTTCTGCGGCCGTATATCGGCAATAACATGGCGGATGTTGTCTTCCAAATGGTCAAGCGTTTTTGGCTTTGCCGCATAGACCAATGACTTTACATAGCCCCACAGAAAGTAGTCTAGCGGTGTTAAATCACAAGATCTTGGAGGCCAATTCACAGGACCAAAACGTGAAATTAGGCGGTCACCAAACGTGTCTTTCAATAAATCTATTGTGGCACGAGCTGTGTGACATGTTGCGCCGTCTTGTTGAAACCACATCTCCTGGACATCATGGTTATTCAATTTAGGAATGAAAAAGCTAGTAATCATGGCTCATGGTTTTTGAAAAAGTACGGACCAATGATTCCATCAGCCCATAAAGCCCACCAAACAGTCAGTTTTTCTGGATGTAACGGTGTTTCCACATACACTTGAGGATTACCTTCACTCCAAATGCGGCAGTTTTGTTTGTTGACGTAGCCATTCAACCAGAAGTGCGCTTCATCGCTAAACAAAATTCGCTTATGAAAATTGATATAAAAAAATTCACTTATGAAAAATGAAAATTGCACTATTTGCAGGCGTGAATCTATTCGTGATGAATTGCCAAGCCAAACTGAGAATAAATCACCTGACAGCTGTTAAATCGGTCGCCATCTTGAAAAGTAATGCCAACTTAAAGTTCTATACCTCTATAAAAAACAAGCTTTATATACTTATGTTGACAAAAAAAATAAATATATAAACAACAGGTGTTTAAGACTTTTGTCAACTTATGCATTCTCTGACCGCTTAATATCATTTAATGGAATTTATTGACTTTTTCTAAGGAAAAAGCTCCTTGGATAACCTGAAATTTAGCTTCATTTGTGCTGGTATGTTTACTAGAGAACCGAGTAAACCAAATTTTAACTACTGAAATACCTGAGACAGTTCTTCAATAGCACCAAGAGATCTTTTTTTACCTTCAACGATTGTTGTTTATTATTTTCTTCAATAAAAATGACGCCGCTTGTTTAAAATGGCTAATAAAGGCAGCTCTTACAATATTTAACAGTAGTCGAGTAATATATAGCCGTTAACTGGAGCAGTGTTGCATAAAAAGTTTAAAGTCACCCTCGTAATTATAGGTGTTTGGGTAGTTAAGGCAATTAAATGGAACTAATAAATCGGCAAAGATTCGCTTATGAAAATTGAAAAAAAAGTTCATTTAAGAAAAATGAAAATTGCACTATTTACAAGCGTTGTTAAGGCGTGGAGCTATTCATGATGAATTGCCAAACCAAACTGAGAATAAATCACCTGACAGCTGTTAAATCGGCCGCCATCTTGAAAAGTAATGCCAACTTAAAGTTCTATACCTCTATAAAAAATACGCTTTATATACTTATGTTGACAAAAAAATATATAAACAAATATGCTGAGAGAAAAAGGTCTGCAGATACAAAAGTATATAAAAAAGGAGCTTAAAATTATGACGTCATTTTATTTAAAATTATATTAAATTCATGCAGTGTTAACATAATGTGAGCAAAATATTTTAAGCAAAGTTTTGGAATTTTACTTTCAGTGTTTTGTTGCATATTTTTTAACGATAACCTCAAAAAAACGCAACCAAATAAATGCATTTCCACCATCATATCTAAATATGTGATAATCAAATATTTATAAATGGCTAACAACTAAAAGCATAATCATCAGCCTAATTATTTTCAACGAAATTAATACAAGGTGGCCAAAATATTTTAAAATTTAAGCCATTAAAGGGAATTTTTAAACAGATTATTAAATAAATGCTTTTAATTATAAAACATAAGTTATATCAAAAAGGAAGTTATAAACTGGCTTAAAAAGTAATAAAAAAATAAAGTAAATTTTATACAATTTTTTATAATGCAAAACAAGCTAGGAATTACAATAAAAACTCCTTTAAGTCACATATAGTCTTATATTTTTTCAATTATTGATTTTTTTTTCTTGTGTCATAAATGACATCTGAAGTTGTCCCCCTTTTTATTATACAAATTAAAGATTTAATTAAATGCCTGCTAATTGCGGGAAATAAAAATTGCACATGTGAACAACTTGACTAGAAAGTCGTGTAATTTTTATTAAAAAAAAAAACAAGTTAAAAAAAATATATTAAAAAAATAAATAAATAAATAAATAAAACAACGTTGAGCAATTTGTAAGAAAACCTTTTACTTGCATTTATTAAAAGAGAAAAAATCGTTTCCTTTTAATTAATTTTTTTATTTATTTCGTTAATTTACACCCTTTCTACCTTATTTTTCTTCCAAAGTTTTACTTCTTATGCAACACTTTTTTTCCAAACAACATTTGTCACAAATTAAGTTACAGGTGTTGTAGATGTGTAAGAAACCTTGTAAGAAAATATTAAAATTTTTTTAAATTTACTTTTCACATTTGTATTCCTTTTTTACTATTTTCTTTGACATTTTCTCAGTTGGTTTTTTCCATTTCAAGTTGCTATTTCATATGTCCTACACCAGCATAGGTGGTGCAAATATAACTATAAAGTTTGTACTTTCACTTGAAATATATTAAAAAGGGTTTTCAAAATTTTAATAAAATAAATTGCCTTTGTATGGTGTAAAAATTAAGCCAATGGGTCTTTAGTTTATATCAGTCCCTAAAGTCGAATGCTTTTCTTAAAAATGTTCATCCGAAATAAGGCTTTTTATTGTCATAATACCTTAAAACGTCCGTTTATTACAAGAATATTTATTTTTAACAAAATGCACTGCAAACCTAAATCAGAGCGCTAAGCGTTGACTAGCTGTCAAGTATTCTCAAGCCCACACAAATTGCATGAAGCAAACCACAATATCGCAGAGTCAACGCCTTGCAATTGGAAAATTTGAGAGTGAAGTTGGCTGCGATAAAAGAAGGTATTGCCATTTTAGCTATTTTTATGTTTGATCTGCCGATTTAATCACTATTTCATTTCTATTTAGTGATGTTTTGTTTTAAAGTTAAGTTAGCATTACTGTTCACAACACAATTTTAACGTTCTTATTTAGGTATGTCAACTCTGGACGCTTGTCAACGCAACGCTCAACGTTTTTATTCAGATTAGTCAGTTAATCAGCCATAGACAAATTGAACAACAAATTTGTTGTATTTTTTAAATCATTTCGTGGTTCTTAAAGGGCTATAATTTTGAAGCGCTATTGCTTGCAAAGATGTTTGACCGATAATTATTATGATTATTCTAGCTCTCTACGGGGATGCTAAATTTCTGGTTGTACACGATAATGCGTTGAGAAACAGCTCTAAAGCTTTCGTAAGTAATGCTACTCTTGCAAACAAAGGTATTAAATAGATGGAAGCTCAATAAACAACTCGGGAGTTAGGAATATGCAGACAATATATGCCTTTTGTCTCATAATCATCGCCATATGACATCCTAACTTAAATCCCTCAAAACCGAGGTTGCAAAAGCTGGTCTTAAAACAAATAGCAGCAGGAGTGGTAAACTGGATGAAGTAAAGTAAATTTGTTATCCTGATAGCATTCTGAAAACTACGGGCTAGCCAGAGCTAACCAGTCTTTCGGGATTCTACTTTCTGCATCGTAATCTACTGCCACCTCGTAACGTACGTCAGCATATTCAACTCTTGCGTGAATCGGTTCAATAGGCAAGATTGCTTCAAACCGATAATTATAAATTCATATCGAACTACTTAACCGTAAATATCGCT
This sequence comes from Wohlfahrtia magnifica, assembly GCA_023159175.1. NCBI lineage: Eukaryota > Metazoa > Arthropoda > Insecta > Diptera > Sarcophagidae > Wohlfahrtia > Wohlfahrtia magnifica. Next base: position 3,114,016 of record JAKWBJ010000052.1, on the reverse strand, counting down.
GGATAATGACTGTGTCGGTGTCGGTGTTAATGGACCCAACTAAGACTTGTCTAGTTGCTTTGTCACAGATACTGTGACATAAATGTTAACGAAACGGCGGATGCATTGGCTAGAGAAGGTTCCGCAACATCCTATATCAGTCCAGAATCTTACTGTGTAGCATCACTTGCTATCAACCTCCAACCAAGGATTGGGAAATTGGCGGAAATTGCTTCTAACACTCGAATACTCAAAAGTTATTTCGCCACTCTAGAACGGCAATCAATCCACGATTTAGGCGTTGGTCTTCTCAAATATGGCGGGCCGGACTTGAAACACACAGCGAAATTTCTTACCGGACATTGTGGACAAAGAGCGCATCTGAAGTGGAAGGCAGTCACAGATGTAGATGTTTGTGGATACAGATATCAGAGACATTGAAACACATATTGTGTGAATGTGTGGTTCTTGATAGGTTTACGTCAGAGTCAGGCAAAGAGCTGCTCTTCTCTCTTGCTTTCACACGTACGTACTCACACGCATAGGAAAAAATAAACAAAGAGAAGTGAAGATAAAACAAGTGGTAAAATACAGTGCAAAGTGGCCTGAGTGAGAAGCTCTCAAATTACTACCACAATTGTAAAATGCATTTGTATATTTTTCCTGGTTTAGATGCAAATGTTTAGGGAGTAATATGGTCTCACTGGGAGGCATATCCATCATTATGGTTTCAGATCTGCTGGTGTTCATTAGTGAGGACAAAATTTAAATCTTAAGTTCCATGTATACTCTAAGCGATCTTTAGTGTCCCTTACTTTTCAATTTTTATATTATATTACAGTGTAGGGTACTATATAGACTATCATAACTTTCTCACTTGGCTTTGTTCTGCTTCAAGTCGTTTTTAATTTTGTTTTTCATGTATTTTGTTGTACTTTTGACGTGTGTTTCTTTAAAGTATTTACACAAATTGTGCAAATGGAAATTATGTATTAAAGGATACAGATGTGGATACAAATCTACAGATATGTGTGTGTACATGTGAATAAAAAAAGGAAATGAGGATAAGGTTAAGATGAAGAGGAAGATAGAGATGTTTTTGCTACATTTTTCATACTTTCCGGCGGCATTTGTGTGTATTTCTTATGAACTAGAAAGTGACTGAAACGTTAAAAGCGGTGAATAATTTACTTCCATTCTCACTGCCAGCCCCTCTCCTTAAATTTGGTTTTATTTTTTGTACTTGAAGAATTACATCAAGTAACTTTTAACACTCACTTATACTCACTCTTCAAATATACATACTTTTTTTTTACTCACTTACACTGTTCATCTAAACTTGTTTTTTCTTGTTTTTTGCTTAAGAAAGTCTTAATTCTTTTAAGCTGTTTTTCTCTCGTTTTTTTTCTTTTTTTAGAAATTATATTATGAAAGTCTTAATATCTATGAAATTTACAGAGACAAATACAAAGTCTTTTATAAAGTGTAGAGATATGGTGTGGTGATATGAATGCTTGTCCTTAAGTGTGTAATTATGTTGACTTCAGGTAACTGAAGCTCCGGATTTAATTTCAACTGGGGAATCCAGGAAGAGATAAGTTACTTTTAAAATAATAATTTTTTGTATAACAGCTAGTGTTTCCAAAATAACAGAACACCGAAAGGGTCGGTTTTTCAATTATTGATGTAACTGTGCTTGTAAAAATCGATTTCAGCTAAAGTTTTGAGTAAGAAAATAAAGGGTGGTCCCACCATAATGCACGCTGCTAATTGTGAGTCTCATCCTAACGTCAAATTTTATGCCCAACTTAATTTTACATTTTTTTTATCAGTGTTCGATAAATTTAACCATGAAGAAGAGGTACACAGTTGTGCAGAACTTTAAGATTGTTGAAACCTCTCACGAAAATTGGCTTTCAAATCAAAATGCATTTCGTGCACTTCGCGATGTGTTGTTCACAATCGGGAGAATTGTGCGCAAATTTCAGCAAACCGGGTCTAGGGGAAATATGAAAACATCTGTCCATGCTCGCTTAGTTCGTTTTGCGGAAAATATTGCTGTTGTTCGCGATAGTGTGGAAAAAGACACGTCGTCATGCCCAACAATTGAACATATCACGAACATCACTGATGCGAATTTACATGCTTGACTCAAGAGCTGAAGCTTACTGACCATTTCAAGTGTCTCCAATATAGCGAATGGTTAGTTGAACAGACAGAAATGAATGGTAACTTTACAATAAACATCATCTTCAACGACGAGGAAAATTTTCTAATCAATGGATTGGTTAACAAGCGAAATTACCACATTTGGGCAAATGAGAATCCATGAGTGATTGCTTAAAAGTCGAAGCATCCACAAAGAGTAACAGATTGGTTAACAAGCAGAATTACCACATTTGGGCAAATGAAAATCCATGAGTGATTGTTGAAAAGCCGAAGTTTCCACAAAGAGTAACTGTTTGGTGCAGTTTATGGGCTGACTGCTTCATCGGGCAGTGCGTCTTCGAAAATGAGGTCGGCCAAACAATTGGCGTGAATGGTGATCATTATCGCGAGATGATAACAGACTTCTTGTGGCCAGAAATTGGGGATTAAGACCTGGGCGATATTTGGTTCCAACAGGATGGTGCCACTTGCCACACAGGCACCGAAACATGGGCTCTTTTGCGCAATAAATTCAATGACCGTGTTATCTTAGATCGGGGCTATGTTAATTGGTCGCCACGATCATGTGATTTGACACTCATCAGACTTCTCACTTTGGGGATATTTGAAAGAAAAAGTGTACATCAATAAGCCCAGAACAATTCAAGAGCTAAAAGATAAGATAATTCCCCACATTAACTACACTGAACCTCAATTACGTCTCAGAGCCATTGAGAATATTGACCGAAGGATGGAGGTATATGATGTTTGATTTCACACATAATTTTCATAGATACTTCTTCTTCTTTTATTTTATTTACAATTAAATCGTGCGTTTTGGTTTGACCACCCTTTATATAATCAAATCTACTACCAACTTTTATAACAGTCACCCAAACTTGTATCAACTACCGACTTATGAGCCACGCCCTAAAAATTTGTTTGAACATAATTCAAAACCGTCTTTACAATAGATGCGAAGTACGCATAGGTAAAACTCAAATTGGATTTTAATAAGGAACTGGTACTCGTGAAGAACTATTTTGCATTCAAACTCTTGTACAGAATTGTATGGATGTGCATAAAGATGTTTTTTTCTACTTCGTAGACTATGAAAAAGCATTCGATAAAGTTAAGTATGAAAAATTAATGGAAGTACTGCAAAGTTGGGATATAGATCAGAAGGACATTCAATGCATTCGAAACCTACACTAGAATCAAAGCGCTTATGTTAGAAACAATGACGGATGTACTAGAAATATTAATATCCAAAGCGGACTGTGACGACGCTGTTTCCTTTCCCCATTAATTTTTAATTTGTGCGCAGAAGCTATATTCGATAAAGCATTGTATGAGATACAAATGGGTATAAAAGTTAACGGCAAATTCATTAACAACATACGTTATTTCGACGATATTACAATAATATCTGATAATATTTTAGACCTCCAAATACTCATGAACAGAATTCAGGAATATAGTAGCATTTATGATCTAAATATCAAAACAAATAACAACAAAATTATAATTGTAACCCATGCCAAAACTCCATATGCAAATGGAACAACAATTTACTATGAACAACAACGTGTGTCTTGCTATAAATATCTAGGAGAGTGGCTTACTGAAAGTTGGACGGCAGACATGGAAATCAAATGTCGAATTGAAATGGCTAGAACTTCTTTTATAAAGCGAAATAGAAATTCAACTTCGACTTCGTATGCTTAAGTGCTACATATGTTTAATACTGCTATATTAAATGGAGTCTTGATCACATAAATAAGCTGAGAAGTTTCGAAATGCGGACATATCGTAGACTTCTTGGAGTTTCATGGACTGCTTTAGTAACTAATGATGAAATATGGAGAAGAATGAACGACAGCTACTTCATACGATCAAAGTCCGTAAAATTTCTAATTTTAGCCGCATGATCAGAGAAGAGGTTACGAAATATTACAGCTTGGAGTGGCATTCGAACAATTGGAGAACTGATTCGACTTGAGGCGAACAGGTAACAGTTTGCATACATTATACATAATATCTTAGAAATATTGTTAGGTTTTAACCTTTTTAAAACGTTTGAGTACTTTTGAATTGCGTCAAAATAAAATAAACTCCACGTTCTTGTTGTTGTTGTACAGTTTTTAATTCCTCACTTTGCAGTACACAATTAGAACTATAAAGTCTCCAACTTATTTATCTTGAACTTAATATTCGTTTATTCAACACTTTTATTTACGCCTAAGCACGACTTTACTTTATGACTGAAAAACGATAACTATGTCGACGTATGTCTATTAATTTTAAACATGTTGAAATGACAATGCCGTCAAATATACAAATCAGTATGGCAATGCCTTTAAATACACAAATCAATACAGCATTACCAGGGTAACACATTCAATACCTTGGCACAAACCAATAGACTAAAATCTCACAATCAGGGACTGTATTCGTGTGTATTTTCTTTATACACATTTTTATTTTTGTAACAATATTATATTGTTGTATATGTATACATATGTTATGTAATATCATATAATTGTGATTCGCCTACATACTGTAAGGGATATGCATTAAAGAGAGAGATAACCTATTCAACTACCTCGTGAAACAATTCTCCGATGTAAGACAAATATTTGTAAAAAAACTTATAAAATGCACAGGCAATCTTACAGGGTGTTCATTAAATAAATTTTAGAATATATTTCTAAAAATATAAAAATTTGTTTTTCGAAAACTCCCATACAAATAGACTCTCGTTGTAAAGACATAATCTCGAATGGATATGATAAGGGCACACAAGTAAATGCTGGTATTTTGAGGATTTTATCAAACAAATCATACAAATTTGTATGAAAATTAAAAAATAAAAAATATTTCATAGAATGTAATCATAAGGAAAAATTACTCTTCTTTCGAAAAAAAACAAGATTATTTAAATGTCATTTGCAGATTAAAATCGGAAAAAGAGTATGAATATTTTTGTACAAAAAGGATATTTTTTTTAACATTTTTTTCTTTTTTCAAAACATACATCTGCCAATTTGGTAAGAAAAATATTTGGAAAATATGATTTTTGTATTTTGAATTTTATTATACAAATCAACACACTCTGCTGTATACTTTCTATTGTAGAATAAACAAATTTCTCTTTTTTTGCAAAAATACTAAATGCCTTCATATCTTAGATTGCATTGGTATGTCATCTATTCGTATGTACATAATATGTATGTACGTATGTATAACATCCTTTTTGATTTTGTTCCTTTTTAATTTTTGCATTTTAATTTCAAAGTGTCGAAATATTTGTTTTCATTTTTATTTACTAATCGACACAGAATTTGATTTGACTTTAGATTTGTATGTTTGTTTGCTTGTTTGTTGGAATTATAGATGATGTACATACATATGTAGATTAAATACAGATATTAAGAGAGATATTTTTAAAAATTTTGTAGGCATTAAAGTTTTGACATGTCACATTAGGTGATAAATGTTTTTAATAAATATTTTTCTTTTAAGAAATAAATTAAAATTTAATTTGTAAGAAATTTCTAAAGGTCTGAGGTAAACCCAACAACAGAACAATTTAAGGGCTTTGCAAAATTTGATTCAAAATGGTATGTTATCAACCCAATTTTATTCAAAGTACAAAAGTACTGCGACCTATTGTACAGGCCTCCTATAATATCTTCCTCAACTTTGTCGATCTGACGAATATCAGGGTGTCGGTTGGTACCATCCGCGATAACTCTCTACCTATTATCTGAAAGACACCTAGATAGAGTGCATTAATGCCTATCTTGTGCCCAGTATGTGTTGTGGTGATTCGATTTCCTCATCACAGAATCTGTACATTGGGCTTGAGACTAATCCAATTTTACTCAAATGTCCATTTATCCTCTAATGACCGGTCAAAAGCCCGGTCAGTATTCTCAGATTGTTTCTGGACATTCAGTATGCAGGATTCGAATCTTCTCCTGTTATAGTTACCCAACTAAAGTTTACATTGTCTCAAATCCGTATAGCCTCTCATAATCCTAATTTCTGTTGAGAATGTCCTTCCAGGACCGTCCACAAAAGGGTTCTGGCTCCACCAGTGAAGTGGAAGCTTCCTTTCTGGTCAGTTCATCGGCCCCTTCATTCCCTCCTAGGGCCAAACACTCCCGCGTCTGTACCAGGATGGTTCCTTCTCAAAAGGAGTAACAGTCTCCAAACCTTCCCACTCACTCCTATTACCTAATCTTGCCCTGAAGCATTTGCCAAAGTCCTAGAATTTCATGTTGCTATCCACAGGACCGACAAGTAGGGAGTAATCGACCGGCTAACTAGATTAACATGATCCCCGCATAAACTCGTACCCTCTATGGCTCTATTAATCACCGCCATATGCAGCAGACTAAGGCCCAATAGGACCTTGAGTGCAGCTGTGGAAGAAGTTCTTATTGCCTCAGTTATGTTTATGCACGCTAATCTTTGTACTTTATTTAGCTCTGCTTGGGTTGTTCCCAAACTCGTTCTTAACGCCCATGCAATAGCCCCATATGTCACAATCGGTCTGACCATCATGGTATACATCCACTAAAATATTATTGGGTTACAGCCCAAGATCTATCTGCAAACCTTCTGCATATCATAAGCGCATGCTTGGATTTTCCTGAGACAGACTTGAGCTTTCAACCTTTGCTTACTATCCAGTATTATTCATAGTTTTTGAACCCCCTATCTTGGTGGTATTTCCTCACCCAGGAGTTGAATATTCCTCCATCTAGGAAGTTTTATTTTCCTAGTAAATGGTAGTAACATGGTTTTGCCAGGGTTACTGTTTAAGCCCGTCGTTCCACACCACCGATTCAATATTCTAAGTCCCCTCTGTATGATTTCAAACAAGGTTTCCTCGAACCTATCCCTTGCTATCAGAATAATGTCGTCTGAATAGCCCTGGTAGTATTGAATTTGATAGAAATCAGTATTCATATGATTTTTGTTTAAAAAATTTTACTTAAAATTTTTAAGTAACCAAGCCCATAAAAGCAATTAAGGGCGGTAATGGTTCTTAAGACCCATATTGAAGCCCCTATCAATGTAAATATTTTTTTTCGACGCTCCTCTAGGGAGCATACTATATATTGCTTTATTTCAGTTTTAATAATCAAGTTGATTTTTCAGGCAAAGGGGGAAAAATCCTTGCTAATTGGTGGTGATCTTTACTTTAGCATTGCAATTTTTTCCCAGTAGGTGACATTTTTCTCGATCATTCGTCTGATGTTTTGTAATTATCGCCAGATGTAAGCTGGAAGGTCAGGGGGTCAAAACCTTCTACTAAAGTCAATATTTACCTTGTATTGGAGGTACCGTGCCTACTTATCTAATTCCGCCTACTTTTTTTCCGATGATTTGTATTGACTATGAAGTCATTCATACCAAATACTGAATCTTTTGCTTTAACCGTTCTCAAGTTAAATATAAATTAATATTTAGTTAGTATGGGAGATACCATGCCTGCTTGTCCAATTCCGCCCACTTTTTGACTGTTGATTTGCATTGACTATGAAATTGTTCAGACCAAATACTGAAACTTTGGCTTCAACATTCGTTATCAAGATATAATGAAATCAATATTTAGTTTGTATGGGAGGTAGCACGCCCACTTATACAATTCTGCCCACTTTTTGCGTCATAGTTTGTATTGATTATAAAGTCATTCAAACCAAATTCAGAAGCTTTAGCTTTAACCGTTCTCAAGATATGCGAAAATCAATATTTACTTTGCATGGGAGATAGCCTCGCCCAATTGTCTACTACGACCCATTCTTGTCTGATGACTTGACTTAACTATGAATCAATTTGGGCCAAATTTAGAGAATTTTTCTGTTACCATTTTGAAGATTTAGACAAATAAATACACACTTTGTATATCCTTCCATACATACAGAGAGGTACTGCAAAAATTTCGAGAAAATCGGTTCAGCGGCTTAGTTAACTATAAGTCAAAAACCGACAAACAAATATACATACAAACACACATTCATTTTTATATATGTGTACACTAACTCACACAAAGCTTAAATGCTGTAGCAAATTTCGTTTTCAAGTAAAACTTATGCAATACAAAGGGGTTCTCTCTAACCAATAGACCTACAAAAACCGCATATCCATAGAAACCTCGGTATTGAATTTAAATTTCGTTTAAGGGCTTACATAATAAAATCGGTCAGCGCATTTCAGAGAACATCAATTACAACGCATTTTATAGCCCTCTACTTTTACGACTGCCAAATATGAACTGTCAAGACAAATGTTTACCAAAATGGCAGCAGAACAAAGTAGTACACCTTCCCGGCGGACACCCTGTATATAGTGTTACGAAAATAAGGTTGGGCACCACAGCTTTTATTACATCGCTAAAATATATAAATAAAAGCTGCAAGAACAACTATACGTGCTGTTAGCAGAGATAAAGTAAATAAAAATAACACGGCAACAGCAATAATTAAGCAGCAAGGAAAACAAGTAACAGACAATAAACAAGAAAGAAATGGAATCTACCTGAAATATCGAGAGGTTCGAGAGCTTTCGATGTGTTGTTTACTCAGCCATATAAAAAGCACATCCATGCGAACAGCAATCAGTTTATGTGCCGTAAACTTAGCGAGTGCAGTTTTTAAATAAAGTTAACTCAGTGAATGTGTTATTGGTGTGAAGAGAGTTTATAAGGACTAAACTCGTGAAGTTAGTAGTGAAGTAAAAAAACTAGTAAAGAGAGTTAAGCGTGGATAACCTCTGGTTGAAAAGATTATAATCGAACCCAAGTTATAACTACGATCGGGTGGGAAGATCTTTAGGAAGAAAGATCTGTCGAGTAATTGTTGTTGTTTACAAAGTTGTAAACAGATAGAGTAATTAAGAATAAAAATTGTTATTGCCTGTAAAAAGATTACAAGCAGTGGTGCACATAATTGTGTTGAATAAAGGATTTTTTATTAAAACCAAACACAAAATTTATTTTATTTTAACTACAATCTACGAACTCATAAAAACACGTTTTTAAATAGGTAAAGACGTAACAATAGATTTGAAACTACAATTAAATTTTTCAATTTAAAGGAAAACCCATAATATTCATAAAATGTTTATTATAGTAGAGGGTATCATAAAATACTGTAACCTTATATATACGATATGATAACAATGTTTTAATTTTTCTGTTCAACTTTTGCCGTCACCTTGCTATCTATCTTAGTAATTTATAACATAAGTATGTACATATGCTTCATTCATTTCGTTACTAATAAATTTCTCTAATCTTTTCTAATTTCTTTAAAATGCCTACCTTTTGAATAATGAATTCCTAAGCATCTTTTATAAAATATTTATTAGGATTTCATTTCATTTCGCATGTTTTCTTTACGACACTTTTAATTACCGGATTATGTCGGTATCAACTACTTAATCTGTAAAAAGCTTTACAGGAGAAACAATGCAGGGGATTAAAAGCAAACATTTTATAATAAAATGTTTTAATAATATTGTTTACAATACAACAACAACAAGATCATTTCTTTTTTTTTCGAAAATTTTATCACGTTTCTATGTTTAACGGCATTTAAAGGAAAACATACATATAAATACTGTATCGCGTAAAATTACGAGTATCTAGGGTATATACCGGAATACCCTACATATTTATCTATAATAGCGAAGAGAAGAGAGAACAACATTAAATTGTTGTTGTTAATGTTTGTGTTATAATATAATATTAACAGACAGTTTTCTTTTTATTTTTTATTTTTTTCATTATTTATTTTTGCTTTTAAAAATAATTTAAAATCAAACGCTTTTTAAGTGTTATTAGTGAGTGATGTGCGTGCGTGTAAACTTTAAAAGAGAGGGAGTGTTTATATGGCGTTTAAAATACAACACAGAACCAGAGTTGTCAGATCTTTTAAAAAAGCTTTTTTGCCAAATTCAATTTTAAAAATCGCCAAATCATCTTTTTTTATATTTTGGCAATAAAATTAAAATTTTTTAAAATAATGAACAAAAAAATTTTTTTTTAAAGAAATAAATTACGCCAAAAGTGGAAAAATATTCGCCATAATATATATTTTCTTAATTTTAATTAATTAATTTTATGGTTAATATAAAATACATTTTGGATATAGATATGTAGTTTCATTATTGTTATATATCTAAAACGTTATACACTTTTTCTTCGACACATTTCACATTGCCTTGTATTGGAATTACGAGGACGGATTGATATTGAAGCTACCTAAGTAGGAAAAAAACATTTTTTTTTCAAAAACCATTCATTTTTCAACATAGTTTCCTTTTAGCTCAATACACTTAGTTAAACGATTTTCCAACATTTTTATACCATCTGAATAATACGATTTTGGGTACTCCTCAAAATACGCATTAGTTTCGGTAATCACTTCTTCGTTTGAGATGAATCTTTTTCCTGCGAGCCATTTTTTCAAGTCTGGAAACAGGAAAAAGTCACTAGGGGCTAAATCTGGACTATAAGGTGGATGATCAACCAATTTGAAGTGGATTTCTCGTAGTTTTAGCATCGTATCTAATGCTGTGTGAACCGGTGCGTTGTCTTGAAGAAAAGAGCACTTTTTTCTTGTTTAAATGTGGTCGTTTTTCTTTGATTGCATCAACCAATGGATCCAATAATGCACGATAATACTCTGCTGCGATTGTGGATCCCTTTTCAAGATAATCGATGAGCAATATTCCGTGTGCCAGCCGATTTCGCTGTCTTCGCCTTCTTCGGAGCACTTCCACCAGCTTCCACCCATTGCTTCGATTGATTTTTGATTTCAGGTGTATAGTGGTGGACCCACGTTTCATCAACAGTTATTAATCGCCGTAATGTTTATTAAGCTTTGCTTTTGTCTCTTTCGCCGTTTTGCCTTTCAACTAATAGTGTTTAATCACTACACGAAATTCACTTTTTTGCATTTTCCAACAAATAAACTAATCGATAAATTTGGCTAAAATTTTAACAGCTGACGTTTGACAGATCGTAATTTCTAAGATAGAAAAAGGTTTTGTGTTTGTGCTGCCATCTAGCGCTAGGTAGCTTCAATAACAATCCGCCCTCGTAAATTTTACTTTGCGACAAAAAAACCAAGATAAAATACTTGAAAAATTATACCATTTTTCTAATAAACGCTACCTAGTACAACAAAATTCAGTTTTCGAAATTTTCTAAAAACCTCCGAAATCTTTAATTACGGGTAAATAAAAAACGATTTTTTTTTGTATCTTCATACACTTATAGACTTATAATTTGGCGGAATACCTTCCGATTTAATGCTTTTTAGTGGATTTAGAGAGAGGATTAGTAGACCTTTTAAATGATGATATGATATACTTCAACAGCAGTACAAAAGTTATTACAAATTGAAACTCATCCGATTATATACTAAAGGGTCCGCCATCTAACTTTTTTTTTCAACTAGTGCTTATTTCGTGAATGGCAACACTTAGCTCAATCTGATTTCACAGATAATTAGTTTTATCCTTCCGCTGAACGATTATGGTTGTGTATACGCTTGAACAACGTTGGGAAATACTGCGACATTACTTTGAAAATCATGGTAATGTTACAGAATCAAATATCATCTTTTCAGATGAAGCTCATTTTGATCTTGGCGGGTATGCAAACAAGCAAAATTGTCGCATTTGGGGCAGAGAATACCCGATACACCAAAGACGAGTCACTGTTTGGTGCGGATTTTGGTCCAGAGGCATAATTGGGCCATTTTCTTCGAAAATGAGCAAGGAGTGACAGTTACATTTAATGGCGATCGATATCGGGCCAATTTGAATGAATTTTTGTTCACAAAAATTGAAGAGGAGTATATTAATAACATATGATTTCAATAGGACGGCGCTACGTGCCACACAACCGAAGCTACACTCGATGTTTTACGCCCTGTTTTTGAAGATCGCATTATCAGTCGCAGAGCTGATGCCGTTTGGCTACCTCGCAGCTGCGATTTGACAGTGTTACGCCAACAAGCCAGAGACAATTGACGCTTTAAAGGATAATATTCGTGAAGCCATTGGTGAAATACAGCTGCACACAATCGATAATGTGCTTAAAAATTTGAGCGATCGTGTAGGCTACTGATTGGCCAGCCAATTGTTCCTTTTAATGCCAAATTAAAATATTTAAAAAGAAAAGTGTTTTTGAAAGTGCAAATGGACTAACCGTGTGCGTGGTGTAGAATATGAAGCAGTCCATATAGAATTGATTATGACCTAGAAGCTGGATTTTCATTATTGAATTTTGTATAAATAAATAAAATAAAAAAATAAATATTTGACAGCTAAAATCCATCCAATCTTTACTTCCAATGTCTGTAGCATTGGACCCATCCAACCTTTACTTACAATGTTTCTTCTATCGGATCCATCCAACCGTCACTTACAATGTCTGTTCTATCGAACCCATCTTACGGCCTAGGCCAACGCTGTATAAATGTAAATAGGAATTGTATATAGGCATTGAATGGGTTCTACTTACATTGTCAGTGTTCTCGGATCGAAGATGTATGTGGTAAAAGTTTTTGATGGGTCATGGCTCTGAGGTATGCATATGTATGAATTTTTCAAGCAAACACGTTAATTCTTTTTCCACATTTGTCAAGTTTAGAGCTTTTTTCGTACCATTTATGAACTTGAATATTTCGTTGCCAGCTGCCGAAAATAGCATTACATATGTAAGGAACCTAAAAATCTATTAGTTTCAGTTCCATATAGCCAATTACAAATTTCTCGTTGCCGAGAACACAATTGAAGTTCGGCTGCCAAAATAATAATTTCAATTTTCCGTATTTTTTTTTATCAAACATAGCCAACAAAATCGCTAACTAATTTACAAATCGCCAAAACCGAAAATTAGGACGCCAAAACACTTTTAAAATCGCCACGTTTGGCGAGAAATCGCCAGATCTGATAACCCTGAACAGCACCACCACTTACAAGAACGACAGCATCTCATAAGTATTTTATCCCCTCCTCACATACTACACCACGTCAGTAACATTGTCAACAATATCAACGCCAAAAATCATCAACGTTATTATCATCATCAGCGACACCATCTTCATCTCCCTACTTTTTGTTGTTTGTTTTGTAATCTTTGTTTCATCATCATCATAATCATCAACATCTACAACAACATTTTTAGATTATTTAATGTTTATTTGTTGTTGCCTGTCATTCTCATTTATGGTCGTTTATGTTACATTGACATGTTGTCTTGTGTGCCAAAAAAGAGCCGGTATTTATGCGTTTAGGCGTGTCAGTGTCTGTCTATAAATACATTGAGAAACAACATTTTTAACAGCCAAATTACGTTAAAACAAAGCTACTTAAAGTGTCATGCACAGTGGCATCTACATAAGTGCAACTATGATGTAAGCATTCTTTTTGTAAAAATTGCTAAAATTTTCGCTTTGCTTTTAAATACAACTTGAGTTGTACTGTATACTTGATGCGATGAGAAAATATTGGAGACGATAGTATATGATCGACTTTTGGCCTGCGCTGAGCCAATGGGAGCTTTCTCCGACCTGCATACGGATTTCAGAAGGAACTCTCCACGTTGGATGCAATAAGGAGAGTAGTGGACCACGCAAGGCAGGCCAAAGAGGGAGCAAAGTGGAGGTTTTGATCCAAGGAATACTGTTCGGTGGTCAATCTTGACATTAGGAACACTTTAATCCTATAAACTGTGGACGGATGCGGAGGGCACTTTACAATATGGTTCAATACGGTGAAGAATACTTTCGTGATCGGAGAGTTATTTATTCGACGGATGATGGTGAAAAGGAGTATATGTTCACGGTAGGTGTTCCGCAGAGGTACTGAGACTATCCTAAACAGATAATACTACAATTGTGGACTTCGACGACGATAGGTGGATAAGACGGTGGAGAATATAGAACAGTTGTAGCGTAGCTTACCGCTGCTGGGCTGGTACATGCTGCTCATTAGACAGAGGCCGTCCTGATAAGCAGCCAGAATATGGTTGAAAGGATGAAAGTGGTCGTTGAAGACACTAGAATTGAATCAAAGAGCGCCATAAAATCTGTGGGTGTGATGATTGACGACACATTTTATTTCAAGGAAGATGTGAGACTTGTCAGTGAGAAGGCGTCAGCAACTGAAGCGATACTGGTAAAAATGAAACCAAATATTGCATGACCGAGTTGGATGATATCGTCGGTCGTAACATCGGTGATGTTATATGCCTGCCCAGTTCTCCGAGAAGATGACAGGGAGAAAACTGTCGTCAGTTTAAAGACCAAATGCGATTAGATTAATAGGCGTCTTTAGAAGAATACCTGATGTCGCGGCACTGGTATAAGCGAAGACAATCCCTACTTCCGCTGTATTTAAAACTCATGATATGCTGCGGCTATAAAAAGGGACGAACTGCGTCTACAAAAAGGGACTGCAAATTGCAGTCACGGTGAAAGTGCAGTTTGAAGGAAAGATGGACATTTAGTTTTGTACCTGCTTTAACCCCTGGGATAAAAGCGGAATTTTTATATGACCCAATTCTTGTCTGGTTATAGCTGCTTTAGGAAATATTTGCACAAATTTGAACACGATTTTTGGACACCTACATACCCAAACTGTGTGAATGAGGATGAAAATGCAAAGAATGTGACATTCAGGAAACCCTGAGAAATGGATGACAGTCCTTGCCAGCTACTCAGTGGAATAATGAATTCGGAAATCAGATGGAGTGAGTGCAATGGATATATGGCAGGAACAACTCTGATGGTGGGAGAGACAGAGGAATGGGTCGAGCGATTGATTTTGATATAGAGTAGTACTAATGCTAACCAGCCCTTTGCAAAGTAATACCTAGAGGCAGTACCGCAAGGGGCGAGTGGTTAAAGAAAGAATACGAGTTTCTAAGTCCATAAATCCCTTCCAAAAAGGTTTTAAGATGCCATTAATTGATCTTCCTTTGGACGCTTCACCTAGTCAATAGAAAATAAACATCGTAAAGACTTTGTTAACTTTTAGTTGTTACGTACACGAGATGTGTGTCAGTGGAATTTGGAATCACTATCGATTTCGTCTTTCGAGCAAAAGGGTTTTAACTAGAGGCAAATAATGTGTAAATGGTATATATAAGGTCAAAACTAATGCCTAATCATTATGTATATTGTGTTGAATGAGGCCAAGTGCACTACGAACCAAAGACAGAACCGATTACAGAAGATCCTTCGATCTTTTGAGCTGCCGCATATATTTACCATATTAAATTTAGGCCACAAATAAAGCCATGTATCCTATTTGGTGAGAGAGTAAATGCTGTTCTTGCGGTTACTATAGCATCCCCTAGGTATATTAGCCTGTGACCCGAAATAGTAGGACATTTACAAATTACGTGTTACGATGTCTTAACATACATTCTGCAGAAGCTACACTGATAAGTAGTAATATTTTCCAAAATATGCTGATGTTATTTATATATGACGCAGTGGTTGATCAGTAAGGCTAGAGCGGTATTTTAAACGTTATCTCCGATGTGGCAAAACAACAGTATAAGCTATACACTAAACAACGCAACCAACGTAAAACCGGTTTTATTTTATAGCTGTAGAACAAGGAAGATTACCGTTGCCATCAACAGACGCTTACAAACCTTTATAAGCCGTTGCCTTAAGTATTAAACAGATAACCGACAGCAAGCAACATTGACGAAAGCAGCAAGTTACTTTATGTGCATTACCTGTTGCTTAAGTGCAGAGATCTTTCAAAAGTTAGCTATTCTATTCGCATCACTAGTTTCAGTACTATTTTACATCTACACTATATTCATTTCTAGCAATTAAGGTTTAAGCCATAGCGATTAGATTTGTATGGCTTGAAAGTTGTTACTAATCTTGTGGGAATCTAACGTTTTTTTTTTTTTTTTAAATAGTGCTTATTTCGTGAATGGTAACACTTAGCTCATGTCTGATTTGACAGACAATTAGTTTTACCCTTCTGCTGAACGAATATGGTTGTGAATATGCTTGAACAACGCTGGGAATCTGGGCCTGCGATCGACTTACAGAAGATGCCGATTTTGCCAAAATAAATCATCTTTTCAGATGAAGCTCATTTTGATTTTGAGGGTATGTAAACAAGCAAAATTGTCGCATTTGGGGCACAGAAAACCCGCACGCATACATTGAAAAGCCCATACACCCAAGACGAGTCACTGTTTGGTGCGGATTTTTCTTCGAAAATGAGCAAGGAGTGGCCGTTACAGTCAATGGCGATCGTTATCGGGCCATGTTGAATGAATTTTTGTTTACAAAAATTGAAGAGGAGGATATTAGCAACATTTGGTTTCAACAAGACGGCGCTACGTGCCACACAGCCGAAGCTACACTCGATGTTTTGCGCCCTGTTTTTAAAGATCACATTATCAGCCGCAGAGGGGATGTCGTTTGGCCACCTCGGAGCTGCGATTTGACACCGTTGGACTATTATTTGTGGAGTGCCGTGTTACGCCAACAAGCCAGAGACAATTGACGCTTTAAAGGACAATATTCGTGTAGCCATTGGTGAAATACAGCTGCACACAATCGATAATGTGCTTAAAAATTGGACCGATCGTGTAGGCTACTGCATGGCTAGCCGAGGCAGCCATTTGAATGAAATTATTTTCCTTTATTAACTGGAAGGATTGTACTTTCAAATAAGAAAAGAAATTTGACAAAATATTCAGTAGTTTTTTTATAGCATTTTCAAAAAAAAAAAAAAAAAAAAATTTATTTGGCGGACCCTATATTTAAGCTTTTGGTACCAGAATTAAGTCTCTACTTAGTAGGGCAATAGTAGTATTATTCATTGAACTATTTCTCTAAAAGTAATGCATCGTTTATACTGGGTTTTTGGTCAAAGAAAAATATTACCATTTATGCTCTAGCCAACACATTTTCAACAGACTTAGACCCTGTAATTTTTTTTAACTAGAAATCATTAACAGTTTTAGCAGATGAACTTTAAAAATAGATTTATCGCTACAAGATTTTTGAATCTTTGAAAGATAATTCAAAAAACACACCAATAATTTCCATTCCTTTTAAGTTCTTCTATCGTTCTTCTACTGTTGTCTAAATTAGGCGACATCTCCTCATTTAATGCGATTGTTTTTTCGTTATTATCCTTCCCTTTGGAGGGTGTCACATATACCCCAGCATAGCTAAATGTATAGAAATGCGTAAAATTTTAAGAAAAAAAAAAAAGAAAATTATTGCCCAAGTAAAGCTAATTTTCGTTAAAAATTCTCAACATGATTTCGGTAGATTTTTCACTTAAAAAAACAAAACTTTTTTGTTGAGCAAATATAGATTTGCAAACTTTTTAATGAATATTTTTTTGTATCTAACAAAGCTCTTTCTTAAGTTTGCTCTTGTTTATTGGATTTTAAAATCTCGTTAAAGCTTCAAAGTTTAAGATAAGAAAGTTGAAAGGGAATATAAAAATATTTTAGCTGTAGTTCTTTGGCTGGAGTCAGACATTGTTGCAGTAGGGCTCAATATATTTTTGAGTGGCTTGAAATTTGTGTAAGTTTTACTTAAACTGATTGCATTATGGCTGCCTACGAATCATCATCTAACTGTCCGTGGAATGGTTCTCATCACTCTATTTAGTCCTTGTAAATTTCGAAAAGACTTTTGACACCTTGGCTCATTTTGCAGCTTGGAATGCACTGGTAGCACGTAGGGAGATCATCGATATTATAAGGGACCTTTACATCCACGACAGGAGTGTCAGTCGTCCCATCATTTCTTGAGCCACAGCAAAGGGAATAACATGGGGCTCAACGACGCACTAGTTCGATGATTTCAGTCTCCTGGCGCACATGTATGATAATATACAGGGAAAGCTGGGCTCAGCGCAGTTAAAGGCATCAAATACCTATGGGAACTATTACCTATGGCACAACATGTCTCTAGGTTCGCATTCTGCCAACTTGGTAGCATTTTAAATTCCCCATGATGTTCGAGCGCGAACATAAATAACAGAACAAACACTGGCAATCAATAATTTTGCCGCCTTAACTCTGTATAGCATCTACACACACATCTCTGCGAACACCAAATATTCTATTCCTGTGTGAAATTCGGACTTTTGTACAGATCAGGAACATTACGCAGCATTTCAGATATTCACCGAACTTTGGAAATATTTTGGCCTTCCACGATTCCTACGCACAGTCTTTGGTAGAGAACAAATCAAACTCCATTGTAATTCAAAATCCTTAGGAGGAAATAGAAATGGATCAAGTAGTAGACAAAATTGATCAGCTAACAGCTGGGGACGGCGGATAGAAAATAAAAGCTTTTATAAACGCAAACATTGGCACTATGACCGTTACAGGTTCCAAACAAAACAATAATATTTCTTAGTGTCATAATATACACATCAGGTTTGGTTCATCGAAGGCTCAAAGTAGAGTGGCGACGAAATGGGATAAAAACCCTTCGATTTTTCAGACCGAATTTAGTATAATTTGTGCTGCAGACCATCTGAGAAGAAAATTGAAGGATTTGAGTATTTATGTGATGTCAAGCAGCAATAAGGGTTTGTCATTCTTAGAGAGATAGTTTTCTCAATGAATTCGGTGTATACAACAAGTTAAGTTATGTAGAGTCGCGGTGCATGAGTGCTACCCTTGAAACGAAAAAGCTAATTACTTGGCGAACAAGGGAGCCTGGCGGGTTTTTATTGGGCTGAGCAATTCGTTGGTTGGAATACCCCAGATTGAAGATTAAGTCCTGGACTGAAGTGGATTTCTCTCGTCTATGCAGGATTATCTACTGACTGAGACCCTCTTTCTTCTGGTTAATACTGAAAGCCATAGATTACATTTTTTTGCAAAATATTTGGGTGACGTGGTGGTGTAGTGGTTAGTGCGCAGACATACAACACAAGCGGCCCAGGTTAGAATATCCACCAGAGGACTTGAAAAAATTTAATTACGATTTCGAGTGTTTAATAAAAAGACTTTAATCTCCCTCCAGATAAATCCATTTAAAAAATAGAAACCCGCTGATCATCCAATTTAAATCTGGTGATGATGACAAACATCAGACAAATGGTGAGAAGGAAACGCCACCCAATGTGGAAAATTATAATGATAAGTAAGGATCACCACCACCATTTAGCAAGGATCTTTACCTCTAACACATTCATACGGAGGCGAGCTACAGTAGATAATCGTCTACTTAGCTTGAAAATCAACTTAATTAATGAAACTGAAACAAAGCAATAGATGCTTTCTGGAAAGCCAATATGCTTCCTAGAGGAATAATATGAGGAATCTATGGCTAAACAAGAGAGAACTTAGAATACCAACGAGTTTAGTTACTATACATAGTGGTCTCAGATACCACTAGTATATCTCGAGGATTGTTGAAACTGATTTGTACAATGTATGTTGACAGATCGGAACACGTACATTGTAAGTGTCCTGCTATCTACTTTAACGGATTAAGGCTGCTAGGGCGGGCTATATTAACTCCAAAAAGGGTAATTGTTTTCTCATTGAATAGGTAAAATGGCTTTATTCTTAGTCTCAGTTTGTTATTGTAAACATATGGGTCTACACAAAAGATCCTCAGGATAGTGTGGCGTCTGGCTTCAGTCAAATTAAGTGCAGAATAAGGCTTCTAATTTCATTGTTTTACTAGTGTTTCTTTCAAAAACTTTCCTGTCATCAGTAGCAGCAATATCTTCTTATACAGTATTTATTATTATAAATTTTCTTTATTTTCTCTGTCTTTTTTTCAGACAATCAATCTTAGCAAAAAAAAAAAAAATCAATTTGTGTGGGACTTAAAAAAGCGTTATTATTTGTTAAATTAAGTGCTGCTTTAAGTGGCTTTCAAGCATTTTATTTCTCTTTTTTCTTAGTGATTGATGGGTATTTAGTTTTCATTTTGAGTCACTTAATAAAAGAATAGTTCAAATAAAAAAATCTTCAAGGACAAACTAAAAAAGAATTTATTTTCAAATTTAATTTATTAATACGAGGGTCTAAGTTTGATTGCAACTTAATTAATTATTTTCCCTCAAATATATAAGTATCAATTTTCGAAATAAAAATTTTTTATTTTATTTTGTTTTTGGTTTTGGTTTTAAAATTTCAAACTCCAAACAAATTAAAACCCTTTCATTAAACTAATTAACAGTCAATCAATTTTCCTTGAAAAAAAAAACTTTGTTCTGGAAATGAGTTAAACTTTCAATGGGTTCTTTATAATGCAACTTTAATGGCATTGATTTTGTTTTTTTTTTAATAATTAAATTAATAAAATTGCTTGAAAAGAATATGTGCGGAGAATACGAAGATATAATTAGAGCAACCAAAGACTTATACTAGTATACAAGGACACTTAAAATTGATTTAATTAAAAAAGGAGAAAAATAAAGTAACTCTATAGCTTTGGCAGCTTTTACCATATACAACGCAGCAACAAGTAGCAAAATCAAGTTGTTTTTGTTTTAAATTTACGTCCAATATCGTTAACAAATTGCCAGAAAGTTGTGCAATTGCGAAGTGATTGGTTTTGTCCAAAACAACTGTGTTAATTAAAAATTTTTGGTTTGACGCTTCTTTGTCACAATGTAGAACACCTACATTTGCGACATTTTGTCCAGTGGCATCAATTGTTTCATCTGATAAAATCCAAAAGAATTAGTCTTTTATGCACTTGCATATGTCATCTAATCATATTTGGTAATAATTGTGATTCACAAGTATGCCTTAAACGTTAAACACCTTCTGATCGCACTTCGTAGTTTGCATATTCTTCTAAAAATTGTTTATTATATAGATGACGAAATAAATTTAAATTAACAGATAATTAAAAAAGTCATGGACCGGTCAAAATTTCAAGCAAAAATGTTGTTAACGCTGTAAAAACACTTTAGAGCACAAACAATTCAAATATATACTAAAATTAAATGTTCTTTAAATACGAAAAAATGTCGAAAACATGCTCTTAAAACTTAAATGTACCAAAAATGCTGTTAGAAGCAAAATATGCAAAAATAAGCAAAAATATGCACTAACAAATTGGTGCCAAAATTTATAAAAATTCATTAAATGGATAAACATCTTACATCCGATTCGATTGGTTACATGAGAAAAAAATATGTAATTGCATATTTCCGGTAATTATATTAGACTGCTGTTTGCACACAAACTTTTGGCAAATAATGCATACTGGTGGTGTTTTATTGTCAACGACTTCTTTTAAGGGTAGTTCGCATATTTTTTCTTGCTCCTCCTGTTTATTGTTATAGCGTTGGTTTTGTGAAATTTCATTTGAAAATCATGCTTTTGGTAACATTTTCCGGTGCTTAATAAAGCCGTGGTAAGTTGTACACCTAAATTTTCTAATAAATGTCGACGTTTTTCAAATTGTAATCGTTTTAACCATCGAATTTAGGAACTACTGTTGTTTGCTACATTGCTAAAAAAAAGGTAAACAAAAGCCACAAAAATAGCTACGTGCTTGTTTACAAATCAAAATAAACTACAACAACAAAGCAAGCAGGCAACGAAACAAACAAGAAACAACTACAACACAATAAGCATTAAAACAAACAAGATGTTTACGATCAGATCGCTGCATAAGAACTAAAGAAAAGGAAATGTAATAAGGTTCGACAGCTTTAGAAGTATTGTTTTCTCAGCCATAATAAAAGGACACCGATATGCGGATAGCGGTCAGTTAATTTGGTGTAAACTCAGCGAGTAATGTTTATAGGCCATATGCTCAGTGTGAAGAGATTTCTGGTTAACGAGATCTTGATCGAATCTAAGTTGTGACAACTATCGGTTTGTAAAATCTTTATAGAGAAAGATCTGTCAAGTAATTGTTGTTGTTGTTTACATAGTTGTAAACAGAGAAAATAATTAAGAATAGAAATTTTATTGCTAGCAGTGGAACACAAAATTGTGTTAAATAAAGAATTTTAATTTTTAACAAAACATAAATTAATTTTAATTGCAATTGGGATTGCCAGATTCAACATTGCAAAATTCTTGACATTTAAAAAAAGCTTGACAGTCAAAAATATTGACGTTCGAAAAACTTCGGTGACAAATTGTCGGTAGATGACTCTAAAATTAAATATCTTTGGTAATATAAATTGCATCAAGCAACACTGTAGTTTATTGGATTTGTCCGAATGATTGCGGGCGGTAAATAGTGGATCATGTACGACAATAATGCGTGAAGGTGAAGTTCACAGACTTTGGCAAAGCCAGGATTGCGCCAAGAAAGGTGATGCTGTTTGTCTGGTGGGTTTAGAAGGAAATTGTTTATTATGATCTTCTACAACCTGGTTCAACGATTAATTTTGATCTCAACTATCAACAATTAACGGGATTGAAGCAAGCAATTCCATTAAAACGGACAGAATTGATCACCATAGCCCGGACCTTGCACTTTTAGACTATCATTTGCTTCGATCTCGGCAGGACTCCCCTTATGGATATGTTTTTCGCTCAGATAACGATGGAATTACAGCAAAAGCGGCAACAAAACGACTCGAAAAATAACGCTCGTCTTAAATATATGTAAGAGCGCGTTTAATTTTTGGTCAATTTTTGAAACAAACTTTTTCGGACACCTATTTTAAAAATCTATTTACAAATACTTTCTATAAATAAAACTAGGAAACAAATACACTTACAACGCTTTACGTTATTAATTCACTTATAAAAAAAATGTGGTTTGAAAAATCTTGACAAACGATAAGTTTTCTTGATACTTGACAAATTGTCAAAATTCTTGTAAATTAAGCGAAATCAAGATCATCTGGCAATCCTAATTGTAATCCATGAACTCATCATATTGAACGTCATAATATAAAAGCACTATCGTATTACCAGTTTAAGCTGGTCTATATATATTATAAAGGGTCCGCATCTAACGTTTTTTTTCAACTAGTGCTTATTTCGCAAATGTTAACACTTAGCTCATGTTTGATTTGACAGATAATTAGTTTTATCCTTCCGCTGAACGAATATGGTTGTGTATACGCTTGAACAACGCTGGGAATCTGGGCCTGCGATCGACTTACAGAAGATGCCGATTTTGCCAAAAAAATCATCTTTTCAGATGACGCTCATTTTCATCTTGGCGGGTATGTAAACAAGCAAAATTGTCGCATTTGGGGCACAGAAGACCCGCACGCATACATTGAAAAGCCGATACACCAAAGACTAGTCACTGTTTGGTGCGGATTTTGGTCCAGAGGCAGAATTGGGCCATTTTTTTTTCGAAAATGAGCAAGGAGTGGCCGTTACAGTCAATGGCGATCGTTATCGGGCCATGTTGAACGAATTTTTGTTCACAAAAATTGAAGAGGAGAATATTAGCAACATTTGGTTTCAACAGAACGGCGCTACGTGCCACACAGCCACACTCGATGTTTTGCACCCTGTTTTTGAAGATCGCATTATCAGCCGCAGAGCTGATGTCGTTTGGCCACCTCGGAGCTACGATTTGACACCGTTGGACTATTATTTGTGGGGTGCCGTCAAAGATAAGTGTTACGCCAACAAGCCAGAGACAAGCGACGCTTTAAAGGACAATATTCGTGAAGCCATTGGTGAAATTCAGTTGCATACAATCGATAATGTGCTTAAAAATTGGCCAGCCGAGGCAGCCATTTGAATGAAATTATTTTCCATTATTAACCGGAAGGATTGTACTTTCAAATAAAAAAAGTTATTTGAGAAAATATTCAGTAGTTTTGTTTTATAAATAGCATTTTCAAAAAAAAAAAAAAAAAAAAAATATTTGGCCGACCCTTTATTAATTCCCATAACATTCCATGAAGGAACATAGGGACTTCTCTCAGTCAATGAGCTGCACTCAGTGAAAGGGACCTACAGCTTAACGCCGGCTTCGAATGGCAAATGCTTAGGGAAGTTTTCAATAGAAGTAATACTCATAACCAGTTACCGCTGTTGAAAAACTCTTTTCTTTATTCAGATGGTCTGGCCTGGTGTTGAACCGAGCACCTTCTGGTTGGTAGGCGGGTATCTTACCTACCATACCACAGCAGCACTGGTCTATATATGCAGTCATAAAAGAAAGAGTGTCCCGCTGTTTTACTTGTTTATTTGTTAATTTAAAATATTTTTACTGGAACTTGCTTAAATCGAAGTATAATAAAATTTATTACTTTTCACGCACTTAATGAATAAATTGACCTACAAAATTCCATTAATTTAAGCACCTCAAGTAAAAACTGCGCAATATTTCGCTAATTAAAAAATAAGACAAATAATAATGATTTGATTTAATCACAGTATGTTTTGCATACAAGCTCAGCAATCCGTATGATTTATTTATGAGTCATGGTTTAATAATTGTTACTGAATAAATCACGTACCAAACAAGCCCAACCTTAGTTTTGAAAAAAAAAAAATATTTAAAATTTTTTAAATTTAAAAAAAAATTACTTAAATATCTTACGCTCAAATGCAAAGAATCAACTATGATAACTGTGACTTTAAATCATGCCAACACAAAATAAAAAACTTAATATTTGTTTTTGTCTAAATTATAAACATCATTATTATCTCCGTCATCAAAGTCTTTAAAATAATCTTCTTGTGTTGTTGGTATTTGATTGCCATAAAAGTAATAAATTAATATTTAAATTTTAAATTTCAAATTTATTTATAAACTTGTGGCTCATCTTTGGTATTTAACGTTCAAATAAGTTTTTATTTTGAGAGGAATACTAAAGAGGAGAATAGGAGGAGGCAACCAGTTTAAGTTTAGCCATATTATATAAAAAGAGGGAAATATTTCAATGTTAACTTGTTTTTTTTTCTTTTTAATAAAAACAAAAAATACTTGAAATACATTTTTTTAACAAATTATAAACTCGATAAACTCGAGATTTTGTCTCTTTATTACTACAGAATAATAAGTTAAGTAAAACTAGTCGTTCATTACCGACTACTTGGTATGCTACAACACAAGTTTTATTCTCCGCTACTCCATTAGGAAGCATATTGGTTTTCCACAAAGCATCCATTCATTCAAGTCTATATTCAAGATATTAGATGAATAATCTACTGTAACCCGCCTGCATATGATTGTGTGAGGTGGTGAATATCCTCGCTAAGTGGTGGTGGTGGGCCTTACTTAGCATTGTAATTTTATCCCAGTAGTTGACGTTTTCTCTTGATCATTCGTCTGATTTTTGTAATCATAGCCAAGCCTAGCTGGAAGGCCAGGAGGGCGCTTCGTTTTAGATGGATATCTGGAGAAAGGTAGGAGTACATTTATCTTAATCTAAGGAAAATACACTTACATACTTGTACATACTCTAACCTAGAGTTACTACCAACAGAGAACTGAACTCCACTCGCAGTGCTCAATTTTCAGAGTTCCACCGCTTCACGAAGCATTCTATTTATACCGCTTTTGTGTGTATTTACTGCCTAACTCTCCTCTGATTATAACAGAAGTAGAAAGTAAGGCAGTAAGTCTAAGTAGTAAAGACACTTGCTAATATCATATATTTTTGGCTCTTCTTTGGAGACAATCTCGGAAAAAATCTAACGGTATCCACTTTTGTTAAAAAACTTTCCTTTTTTGAATTTTGTCCTTTATTATATAAATCTGTGTCGGTAACTAAGAATTACTTAAGTTCACTTAAGTTACTCTTTCATATCGTCACAGATGTGCTCTTATCTAGCGTTAAAACCAACATAGAAGTGATACTGCCATCGTTGTGTTCAATATTCAGAATTCCACTACCTTACGAAGCATTATATTGCTTCTGTACACTCTTACTGTTTGACTTTTTTCTGATTTTATCATGACTCCACTATAATATCCGTTATTGACAAATTTGATCATTTAATTGCATGAATAATACGAACGGACTGGATTCAATTTAAAAATTGATTCTGACTCGTTCGGCACAGTCAATATAGTAGGGGTTGTTTAACAATTCTTTTGATGCGCTACAAATATATGCACAAGCCGAATATACTTATGGTGTAGGGTATAATAGAACACAATTTATAAGATTATTTTTTGATAATTTAAAGTTGATTTATGTATAAAAACCAGCACTAGCACTACCACCACCAAGTAAAGTGGATTTATTTTATGACCACTTTGTACTGTTTGTGGGAATTTCACTTTTTATGATCATCATCACAATCTATCTCATCATCTAAATATAATACGATGAAAACGATAAGGAAATAAATTGAAAATCTAGATTACGATTTTATGATGGATTTAAGTATGAAAATTAATAACTTTAAACAGTTTTTTTTATTTGGTTTTTAAATTTTGGTAATACAAATGTCGTAGCTTAGGTCATAAAATTGGCTTTGCAGCTAAAAACGAATTAGAAGAAGAGCATGAGAAGTAATATTAAAAGTTATTGCATAACATAATTTTTTTAAAAGTCAAACATTTGGCTTCTGGTAATTTCCAAAGCTGGGTGGCTATTAATTTCAGTCAACAATTTTAAAGCCACTATAATACTAAATCAGTCATCTCATTATTATAAGACATAAACCTAACAAACTAAATTGATAAAAGAAAATAAATTAAACAGGAGGCTTATTTTAAAAAATAATAAAAAAAACTCTTGCTTGTGGTAAATTATTGTCAATTTAAAATTCGATTTTTGTTTGAACCAGTTTAATAGTTCCGTGACTGTTTGTATTAGAAAGTGGCGGCCTAGGTTCATGTCTTATCGAGGACAAAAGATATTCTCATCACGAAAACGGATTTAAAATAATTAAGAGGCTTCAGTGCCCATCCAGATGATTTGTTTAAAGATCCCCCCCAAAGAAAAGAAAAGTTATATCAACGACATAATATCATTAGATCATACATGGGTGTGGTGTGGTGTCGCAAGTGGTTAAATCGCACACATAACAGAGGACATGACGAAAAAAAGAAAGATTTGATTGTGGTTTCTAGTGTTTAATAAAGAAGCTTCAACTTCCCTCTAGAGAACTCCATCCAAAATATAACGAAGCCCACTGAATTTCCAGCGTACCTCTGGCGAAGATGATAAACTTCAGACGAACGAAATATATAATATTGGAAAAATATTACAATGCTAAAGTACAGATCAGCACCAATTAGCAAGCATATTCACCACGATCATATGAAGGAGCCTACAGTGGATTAATCATTTACTTATCTTGAAAGTTCAAATTGATATATGAAACTGAAACAAAGCAGTGTAAGTTTTGTGGAAGGCAATAAGCTCCCTAGACGTGACGGAGTGACGGAGATAAAAATATAATCGGAAGGGTCACGCAACGCCACGTCGTGAGGAAAAAAGGAAAAAGACAGACGTAGGAGTCTGTGATGCGCAGCAGTAGCAAGGTACCGAGTCATTACTACACCAAATATATGGAGGGAATTATTCTAGTCAACTACAGATGGCAGCATCTATTCCAGGCGCCTTCAATAGTAAACTGATCAGCTTCTTAACTGAAAGACAAAAGCATAGTGCTTATTTCGTGAATGGTAACACTTAGCTCAAGTCTGATTTAACAGATAATTAGTTTTATCCTTTCGCTAAACGAATATGGTTGTGTATACGCTTGAACAACGCTGGGAATCTGGGCCTGCGATCGACTTACAGAAGATGCCGATTTTGCCAAAAAAAATCATCTTTTCAGATGAAGCTCATTTTGATCTTGGCGGGTATGTAAACAAGCAAAATTGTCGCATTTGGACACAGAAAACCCGCACGCATACATTGAAAAGCCGACACACCCAAGACGAGTCGCTGTTTGGTGCGGAACTTGGTCCAGAGGCATAATTGAGCCATTTTTCTTCGAAAATGAGCGAGGAGTTGCCGTTACAGTTACAGAGATCGTTATCGGGCCATGTTGAACGAACTTTTGTTCACAAAAATTGGAGAGGAGGATATTAGCAACATTTGGTTTCAACAGGATGGCGCTACGTGCCACACAGCCGAAGCTACACTCGATGTTTTGCGCCCTGTTTTTGAAGATCGCATTATCAGCCGCAGAGCTGATGTCATTTGGCCACCTCGGAGCCGCGATTTGACACCGTTGGACTATTATTTGTGGGGTGCCGTCAAAGATAAGTGTTACGCCAACAAGCCAGAGACAATTGAAGCTTTAGAAGACAATATTCGTGTAGCCATTGGTGAAATACAGCTGCACATAATCGATAATCTGCTAAAAAATTGGACCGATGGTGTAGGCTACTGCATCGACAGCCGAGGCAGCGAGTCTTTTCAAAAAAAAAAAAAAAAATATTTGGCGGACCCTTGTGTAAGACATATGCTTCCAAGAGATGTTACGAAAAAAAAAATACGAAACGAAAATAGAACACAAATAAGTAACCGCGGTTTTAGTGTTATTACTAGATGGTGTTAATGCTCACATATCGGACAACAATAATTCTTGTTCGAAAGTTAATATTTCAAATGACATTTTTGCTGAAGACAGTTCTTTAGTTCATAGGTCGTGTAAAAAGTTATATTGATTTGAATATGCGTGAGGTACACTAAGCGAAACTTTTTACTAACAAATGAGAAAAAACGCTGCAAAAATAGGTCTAAAAATTTGTTAATGTTACAGTATTATCATTATCATTCTGTACAGTTGCTATTGCAGGACACTGCGACACATCGAATCTATTGTGCCCCTTTCGGTCTATAGTTTGTTTAGCAGATATGCTACCTTTCTAATGAATATCAGCAGATTTGAAACTATAATAGTGGATATGTCTCCCAATCAGACCATATGTCTCTCTAAACATTTTCACCGAGCCTATCAAGAATCCCACATACACATAATATGTGTTCCGCTGTCTTTGATGCCTGTGCGCACAATCTACAAACATCCACATCTGTGAAATTTAGCTTACAGTGGCCCGTAAGAAACTTCGTTAGTAATTTCAACTCCCGTCTGCCATACTTAAGAACCTCAGAGCGATGCCCAAACTGTGGACTGATCACCACCCTAGAGTGCTGAAGTCCGGTTTGAGCACTTCAGCGTTCTAAGCATCTGGCAAATTCTCAATCTTTAATTAGATTCAAAATGCTAGTAAGTGGTGGTGCCGAAACGATATAGGGTGTCATGGAACCTTTTCTGAGCAATGCATATCCTTTTTCATTACTACTGTTACAGTTAAATTGCTGTAAATGAACGCCGAACTCAAGAGTGTTTTGCATGAAAAAAGCAATTGCCATCTATGAAACGCTACTAAAACGTAACGCAGTCGAACAACTTTTGAATCGAAGCATTTCGTTGATACGGCGACCCTCTACTAACGATTTCAAAGTTAAAATTAATGCAGACAAGGTTGTCCTGATATTTGATAGAATTTGAAGGAAATTAGCTTTTTCAAGATGCTGTAACCTCATCTCTACTGCTCATAATTCCACTGTTTGAACTAAATAATCAAAAAAGAGTGAATAGAATTTGTCAGCAGAGAGGGTGCTCTATTTCAGCATGATACGGATCCTTGAAAACTCCCAAAAATTAATCGCATTTGATTGGAGAGTTTCAGTGTATTCAGGGTATAGTCCAGTCTATGCTTTGCAATGCATGACAACTATTAGTTTTGATATCTGCAAAACTTTATTGAGCCGGTAAAAATCTATTCAAGCGAAAAACCGCTGATGAAAGCACTTGCCGATTAGCCCAAAAAGTTCTACAGCGATAGGTTAAGAAAGCTAAAATAAAAATGGTATAATGATAGGTGAGTAAATGCCGAACAAGTTTGACACCATTTTGTTAATGTGAATGAAACATAGACCAGAAACCAAAGAACAATCAAAACAGTGAATTCCAGGAGATGAATGTGAATAATAAGGGTGTAAAAGTGTGCTTGTTGGTCTTTCTGCTAACACATTCATGGCCAGAGTTGTTTTAGTTATAAAAGGTATCATTTGAAGAGATATTCAATATTGATTTGAAGCTAAAGTGATGTCTGACTTGTAGCAGATTTTCTAGATTTGGTCACTGGCAACTATTATAGGGTCCAATAAAAAAAAATACCTCGAAAGTAATACTACTTCGAGTAGAACAAGTATCCGTTTTTGGCATTTTCATAACAAATCCAAAAACATAAGTTACAGTTAAAAAACAGGTTCTTCGTAACTTCATGCACCTATAAGTTAATACCCCAGCTGAATACTGATCGATTTTGCATTTCTCAGCTGATTTGGAAAGAAGAGAAGGTCACGTATTTGTGGATTATCTTCGACAGAAAATTGTCGTGGAGATCCAAAGTGAAGTAGAGTCAGAAAGGCGGTAGTGTAGATTGGTGAAGCTCTCTGCATAGGAAGTACTTAAGGTCGGCACTGATTGGTGTTGGTTTGGTATTCTGCATAATGCCAGGTATGGC
Source organism: Wohlfahrtia magnifica (assembly GCA_023159175.1). Classification (NCBI taxonomy): domain Eukaryota; kingdom Metazoa; phylum Arthropoda; class Insecta; order Diptera; family Sarcophagidae; genus Wohlfahrtia; species Wohlfahrtia magnifica. The sequence continues at coordinate 3,083,435 of JAKWBJ010000052.1, read as the reverse complement.
GTTCAGTATCGTTATGAATATCTGGACAACTGAGTCGACTGCTTCCATGTGGGCTTTCTTAGGTAGCTTTAAGCTTGAGAAATGCACACAAATTTATTTTTTTTTTTTTTAATTTTGTCCCTTATTTTTCAAGCTTAGAGCTGTTTTTACATACTATTTTATATATAAACCGTACTATTTATACATTAGTTATGATAGTACGTTTAGTTATAAATAAAATGAGGCTTAGTTTACATACATTCGTTGATAATTGATGGATTTATTAGACTTTTGAGTAAAGCAAGTCATGAACAAAACATTTTTCAAACTGCCTTTCCTTGTTGACCATAAAATCTATGAAATTTTAAATGCGCATTTGAAAATTTCCTCTCTTTAATATCCTGAATCCTTTCGCAAATTTGTGTTTTAAACTATGTTTGTGTGGGTATGTGTGTTATTTAAACATCAACAAAGAAAGTCATTAACAAGTCATTTTGTCATTTAAACAACATCATAATTATGACATGATTGCGTCTGTCATCTTGGCCATATTTAATGACCGTCGCTATGAAAAGCGCTTCTCTTAAATGTCAATCGATAAGCGAAGTAGCAAGCAGCAAGCAGCCAGTCGGTCAGCATTAAATCGAAAACCACTTGTAAAACCACTTCCATTTACCAGAGACCACAACCACTTCCAACAAATATAGACAGAGAGACAGACACACACACACACCGACAGACAAATGGAATGTTAACAAAAATGTAACCAATACAACAACTACAACAATAATAAATAAATGTTTACGTTTACGTTTACGTTTGTATAACAATTATGGAGAACAGAAGGTAATAATGATAATGACGGAGTTGGTGATAAGCATTACGAGTATGTTTGTTTGTTTGTTGTTGCTGATGATGGTGATGTAATTCAGTTAAAATGTCAACAGCGTACTTTTTTCTTTTTTTTATTATTCTTAGGAATTTAATTCAATAAAATTATAAAAAAAATTATTTATATAAAAATACTTATTTTATTTTTTTATTTTTACTATTAAAAGTTAACAAAAAAAAAGCAAATCAAAGTTGGTCTTTAATTCTATTGATTTGTTGTTTCGTTTAATGCCTATTTTGGTACTTGGCAAAAAAAAAATTTCATATTCTTTAAATAGCTTTAATATCATAACTGTATATAAGCAAAAAAAGAAAAAAAAAAGAAAAAATATTCAAAAAATATTCTAAAAATTAAACCGTTAGTTAAATAATGAAAAAACAATTGAAATGAATATTAAAGAGTATCGATATTCGGTACTTAATATATATTATAAAGTACAATACACTTCCGCCCAGTGTGTATAGCTTTTAAGAATTGATTTTCTGATAGATAACAACACACATGTACACACATTCCTTTTGTAGAGACACAGACATCGTGTCAGATAGTTACAGTATTGTTCGAAACCTGAGCAACTTTTCCCCTGTAAATACTCATGGTCGTATATGATCTCTTTAAATAGATTAATGAAAAATTTCCCTGTTATTTACTAGTAATAACAACAAAAAATAAATTTTATGTCTTGGGAAGAAATTACAAAACAAAAACAAAATTAACTTCAAAATTCGCTGTTCGAAACCTAAGCAACTTTTTCATTGTCGTATTTCTTGCGAAATATTAACTAAAACAACAAAAATTTTAAACAAAAAGTTTAGTCCCGTTATGATTGCTATTGAAAAAAATAATTTTGGTTGATTTTATGCATTTAAGTAGTACCAATTATTTGGAAGAGCAACCATGACGTGAACACGTTACGGATCAGCTTTTAAGCTAAAGATTATTGAACTTTTTAATAACGGTAAATACCAAATTTCTATAGCAATAGTTTCTCGACTTATAAAAAAGAATAAAGGGAAAGTAGAGGAAGCCAATAGCGATGGGCGACCTCGAAAAACTTCTGCGCAAACAGACCAGAAAATTTTCCGTTTAGTTAAAAAAAATCCCTTTATTTCTGCGAAAGACATAGTGAATGAGCTTGAACTTCAGATTAGTTCTTCCACAGTCAGAAAACATTTATTGGAACAAAACTTAAGGAGCTTCATGCCATCTAAGAAGCCTATGCTGACTAAGAAGCATTTAAAAAAGAGGTTTGTTTAATTGATTGCAACGTAGTCTCTGATTTTCTCAGCTTTTTGGTTATTTTAGGTTGGATTTTGCTAGAGCACATATGGATTGGACTATATTCAAATGGAGAACTGTTTTGCTTAGTGATGAATCTAAGTTTAACTTGCTAAATTCAGATGGAGTTAGCCACGTGAGAAGACCAAAAGGACAGTGGCTACATCTTCGGTACTCAAAAGCCACCATAAAGCATAGGGGTGGCAATGTGATGGTTTGGACTTGTTTTTCGGCCAGTGGTGTTGGTCCCTTTGTAGAAATTCAAACAAAAGTGGACCGTTTTGTTTACTATGCTGAGTGGGTTATGCCACTTCGATGGGTATTTCAACATGACAATGACCCAAAACACTCATCGAAGTTGGTCAAGGGTTGGTTAGCAGCTAATGGGGTTCAAGTTTTGGATTGGCCACCTCAATCGCCAGGCTTGGATCCCATAGAGAACCTCTTTGGAGTTTTAAAACGGAGAGTTGGAACTCGACGCTATAAAAATAAACAGGAGTTGGTGAACTGTCTAAAATCAGAGTGGGAAGCTATACTAACATCTATTCTATCAAATCTTATTGAATATATGCCCAAAAGATGCGCTGAGGGCGTAAGAAACAAAGGATATCATACTAAATATTAAAAGTTGCTTAGGTTTTGAACAGCAAGTTAATTTTCCTTTTATTTTATTATAACTTCCAATGAAATGGGATTTAATTTTTGTTGTTATTTTTGGGTTATAGAACCATTGTATAGTAGTAAATAAAAAAAATATTTTCTATAAATTTATTTAAAGAGAAGATATGAGTCTATTATTACTTAGTGGGAAAAAGTTGCTTAGGTTTTGAACAGTACTGTACATTTCTAATACGATATTACTAAAGTCCATCCATAGGCATTCAATTTTGACAGTTTTGCCTTTGCTATTTGACGAAAGTAGTAAAAAAATATACTCTTAATCCTTATTCGTAAATTGATTTGAATTCTTATTTATTTGACTGAAAATGTTGTTTTTATTATTATTGTTATTATTGGCATACAATTTATTTTATACAAGCTTACACCCGTCGTGCTGCGCTGCCCCTGTCTTAATTATAAACGTTTACCATTTTCTCTTATTTTGTCCTCTTCCGTTTCACATACTGTCCAAATTTCGATTCAGCCTTTTGGCTGTATATCGACTTCCGAAAAGTGTACATACACACATACATACATCATATGAAGATACACACCCCAGCTTGATCAAAAAGTTTCCGGAATTTATTAAGAAAATTAATAATACAAGTTTATTCATCTAAAATTATATTGTACCCTTCAAAGTAATCCTCATCGGCTGCAACACACTTATGCCAGCGCTTGATGCAATCCTAGAAGCATTTTTTATATTCCGTTTTCGGTATGTTGATCAGTACTTCCTGCGATTTGTCTATTATTTCCTCTCGGCTGTTTAAACGCAGACCTCGTAATGGTTTTTTAACTCGATTCAACAGAAAGAAATCACAGGGAGCCAAATCAGTTTACTGTTGGATGATATTTGTTGAATTTTTCGTCAAGAAAATTCGACGGTGCATTATCATGGTGCAAAATCCACAGGTTTTCTACCAAAAATTCTGATCTCTTTCGGCGAATTGCTTCACGCAATCGTCTCAACGCCAAAATAATTATCTTTTCTCTGGCCTTCCAGCAACATTTTTTGATGCACTAGACAGTTGTAATCGATGAAAACCGTGAAAATGACATGGTTTTTTTGGTTTTTTCATTTGGTGAAAGCCATTCACTTGCCTGATGTCTGCTTGTCTGGATTGCGTTTCATACACATAAACCCACGACTCATCTCCAGTAATGATCCTTTTGATAAAAGTGGTATCAGATTCAGTCTCGCAAAACATGTCTTTTGCAACCTCAATAGGGTCTCTTGTTTACATAAAATTTTAAAAAATCCCTAACACACATAGAGATATATGTACTCTAGGCTACGTAGCTTTTGCAAATGTTAAGCTATGACGCTGAGATTTAGCGAGAATATCAACTCAAATTGGAACAATAGGAACGCCACACGGGGGCATTGCGGGAACTTTCATACATTTATACTATGAGCTACTCTGAGCGTCAAAACTAAGTGTATCGGCTTATTATCTAGTATTGAGTCTTTATATCAATCTTTTAGAATACGATGAACTTAAAAATTGTATAGTTTTCGAGATTGTGTTTAAGTCCTTATTAAATTTAAAAAATACAACAAAAAAGTGATATAACAAAAACAAAATTTCATTTATTTTTACGCGTCAAAATAAAATGTACCAGAAAAAATTATGCCACAAAAAAGAATGAAATGGATATACCGTGGAAGTGATACCATTTTTTTAAACGTGCTGTCGAGTACAACAAGAATTATATTCCAGCATTCCGTTACAGATCCAAAATCTTGAGCTACAGGTAAAAAAAAACATTCTTTCTTACCTCTATGCACCTATAAGCTAATAACTTAGCTTAGTGTTAACCGATTTTAAAATTCTTCATGGATTTTAAAAGAAGAGGCAGATATTTATATCTTGGTGCATAATTTACTTAAGTAAACTTAAGGAATCTGTGTTTATATCTCAAGCAAACACATTTTTTGTTCAAATCAATATAATTTCAAGCCGATTTCTTAAAATCGATTTTTTAAAGTCGGATGGATATTGAGGGAGTTATCGCATATATGGACCGAAGCCTATATGGTAATCATTTCCAGAAAATCGATTTAGACTACAAAAAAACAATATCATAATAGAAGAAAAACAACGTCGTAAAGATGTTTTAATATCAAAAGATATGACACAGGTTGATAAGACACTTTGCAGAGTCAATGCAGTGAACTGGATCGAGAGAACTGTGCTTGTCTCATTTTCAGGCAAGGTGGGATTTCAATTGATTATCTTCAAAAGCGAAAAATAAACAACGTTAAGTATAATGTAAACTTATTGCAGAGTTTATAGCATGTTCATACGAAACTTTGAATTACTATGTTCACTGTTTGAATTACTTTTATGAATTACCCCATTCATATGGCAACATTACAATTTTGTTTAATGGTTTTTCTTAATTTTTGTTTGTTAATTGCATTAATTAAATTGTCTTTAAGAAATGGTTGAGAGCTCAGGAAATTAATTAAATACATTTAGCATAGACAAATTGCCTATAAAAATTAGAATGATCTTATACTAATCCATAGGGTAATTTACACTAAATTTCTTGAAATATGAGTAATTCGCTCTTTTTCTTGTATGAGAAAATATGTAATTCGACTCATTATTTGAGCTTGAATTATGAGTGAGAGAGCGAATTACGAAAAAACGTCATGTAAATATAACATTAAGTGATGATATTAAGAAAAAAGTTTGCATTTAGAGAATAACAAGATGCTGTTTAATCAATAGAAAGCACCTGTTGATACATCCACTGTTGCGACCGATGAAATTAAAAATAAGGGTGGCAAAGGAGCTGGACAATTCCTTACCATAAACAGGATATCGAATATCGCTGAGAAAAGTGCATCGAGCAGAAAGGAAATCATGTTAAAGAAAAATTTGTCTACATTTTTTGTGTTTTCTGTGCTAGGTCGGCTGAATTTGGGACAGCCATCGTAGAGTTGTGTAGAGTTTCGTTCAAAATCGATCTATATTAAGCAAAAGCACCCATACTTATGATATCTAAATTCATTCATGTAAAGTGTACGGTATTAATGAGTAGCATTTCACTGGCTATAATTGCCTTAATTGCTTTAAAACATAAAACAATATTTGTCTACAATATATGCTGGTAAAGACTTGACCAATTAAAGCCATTAAAACTCATAAATACTTTAATTTCAAGGAATTTTTTGTCGTAAAATAACTTTCATAAGAGTTTCTTATTCTAAAATAGAAATTTAATAAATTCTTATTAAAGACCAAAAGAAAAACTTGTCTTAAATGTACAGATAATTGGTAATAAAACCTTTATACAGTAAAGTAATTGGTAAACTAAACTTTTGTATTTACAATAGATATTAAGTTTCATAATTCCATGAGTAAATAATTGCTTAAAATAATACATATCTTCTAAGTAATTTTAGAGAATATTGATAACATTAAAGTATATAATTGATTAATAACAAAAGGTCACTTTGAAGGTCGTTGATTGGTAAATCTAAAACAATTAAAAGGTTAAATGCCTCATAAGCCAGAGTTTAATTTCTTAGGAAATCTTTCAATTATTTAAAAAGCATCTAAAATATATCAAAGAGACTTTAGATTATATGTTCGTACATATTTGTATAGTAATTTTTAATTTATTTCAAGTATTTATTCTATAAAATCTAAACGAAGGTGTTAACAATAGCCTTGCCTTGAAAATTTAATTTTTAAAATGTCCTTTATCATCATCAGCAATCAGCCGGTTTAAGCAAATACTCTCTTCGTAGTAATTGTTAGAGATTCAATTACAATTCAATCTCGAATCGTTTCTTCTGTTCACATTCATACAATACATTGGCGAGTCACTGTGTGTACTTTTTTTACGTTTCTCATCAACTCCTTTCTTATTTCATAAGTATCACGATTTCAATTTTCGTACAAATCGATCAAATTGAAAATTACAATAACAAAAAAGCCATGATTTATCAATTGCATTCAGAGAAAAAAAGTAGTATCATCAAAAGCAGAGTTGTTAAACTATGAATTCTTGTGATGAATATTTGAAATATATTTTTAATCACACTTTGATGTTTATTTAGTTGCTGTTTGTGTATTAACCGGCATTTTCTCGAATTTTGATTAAAACATATAATAACTAAGCCTCTAATCGTTGCTATAACCGAGTTTTACTTCCATCTTGATAATTCAAGGAAAAGGTATAACGGTTATATGTAAAAAACACGATGCGAAATAATACTACTTTTCTAATAGGAGCAATCGAGAAGAACATGGATCGATTATTGGCATTTTTGAAACACCTCCAATATCTCGAGTTAAGGTTAAGAAACGGATTTTCAGAATCTTTACACACTTATAAGCTAATAACTTACGAGGCGGATTGACATTGAAGCTACCTAGCGCTAGATGGCAGCGCAAACACAAAAACTTTTTCTTTCTTAGAAATTACGATCTGTCACGATATGTGAGTAGGTTCATTCACTAATTGCGTAAGATGGTTGTGCGCGGCAAATAGCTCCACATATTGGCCTCCTGGAGTTGTGCGGCCTGAATGGCTTAGCCAAGACGAATTATGAACATTAAAATCACCAGCAACAACAATTTCACTGTTCGCGTAATTCGCAAGGATACTCGATATGGAATGGGTAAGAGAGTCAAAGCCAGATATGGAAACCTCTCTTCCCTCGTTTGGGCTTCTATACAAGAACCCGAAATGCAAAAGATGTGCCCTGATTCTGAACTTAACCAAAAGACAGTTAAGTTCTGCATCATACATGCCAAGTGGTTGCTGGCACTGGTACACAACTTTATAGCGAATGTACATTGCAAGACCCCTATGAAAATTAAAAAGGGATAAAAGGTGATACCTAGGGATATGAAAATCCTGTGGGTCAGCATTTTACGAAACCTGGGTCTCACATAGGGTGAAAACATCCGGCCTATAGAGACAAATGTGCGCATACACAGAGAAGAAGTTCACCCGTAGCCCGCGCACATTGCAGAAATCAATCCTAAAACCTCCTGCCATTACGTAAATTGAACAAGAATGATACAAAAATATAACAAATAAGAAACCATAAGCAAATAAAAAACGAACAACCGTTCTTCAGATGCGGGCGACAAGGGAGTGGGCTGTTGCTGATTGATTACTCAGTGGCCAGTATTATATCTTCGCTACTGAATAATGTAATAACAACCCCTTCAAGCGGTTCGCACCTAAAGGCTTAGTGGGGAATAAAGGAGAAGAGGGAAAAACAAAAAAACCGATGGTGGGATATAACGGTACTTTTTCTCAAATTTTCTACTTCGGACGGTCCATCACATATTAGTTCTTATCTTCTTAACATGCAAAAAAGGCTTGTTGCGTACTATCCTAATCGGCAATAATTTCTCTATTACAATGACAAATCAAGTATTTCATAAATGTATTCTTGTAAGGTCTGCCTACAAAACATCTGTTTAATATATAAATATATGTATGTGTGTTTGTGTGTACATTTTATCTGCAATAGAGCACAAACACAATCAAAGATTTCGTGTGTCACTCACTCTCTAACTAAACTAAAATGATATTTTTACCACTTCATACAGTGAGTGGCCAGATATGGGAATGTGTATATGTTACGGCTTTTCATACTTAAAGTTATTGTCTGGCCATGCCAGCGCAAATACAATACACAGACGTTAGAAAGCGGCATGTGTGTATGTGTGTAATTTTTTTTTTCTCTTTAAGAGCCCCATTTTCGAAGATGTTGATTTTATTGAGAGAGCGAATACTTGAGATGCAATTGAAAACGTGAGGATGACTTTGCAAAAAGACACACACAACTATGAAAACGAATGTATTTCGAACAATAATTGTTACATGTTCAAGATGATATTAGGGAGGGTATACAACAATATATTCTTTTGTTTATCAATTTTTTAATAAACTTTAGCTCCCATATTCATAAAAACGAAAAACGTAGTTGAAATCTATTAAAGGAATTTATTGTATGAAAAATTTGAAATAAACTTATTTTTCATTTTATGAATATGAGGGTGAGAAAATAGTTTTAGATAATTTTCTTTTAATACGTGCCACCCTAATTTATCTTTTTATATGTGTAAAGCAATAACTATTTATATGACTTGATAGATATTTGATTCTTATTCCTTCGAGCACTCAACTTGATGATGGTAATGGCAAAAACATTAATATTAAATTAAGTTGATAAGAAAAACAAATTAATTTTCTATTGGCAATACCAATTGAAGTTTTGATTTAATTTAACAATGTTGAGTCTTAACGAGCAGATATCACAATAAAACTTCTTCAGAAGTACAAAATCAATTTCAAGAAATATTTAGAAATTTAAAGATTAGTGAACGAAATGCCATGATTTCTTTACTTATTTAATATAACTACCAAATAAGACTTTACTTACTTATTTACAAGGACTAGTAAGCCATTTCAGAACTTGTAAAATTACCTGTAAAGAAAGAAAGAAATAAAAAATTAAAATAAAATTAAAATAATTTAACTAAAATACTCAGTTATGGCTTTTAAATTTGTTAAGCCAAGTTTTCAACCCAATAAATTGCAAAACCTTATTCTCTAGAATGAAGTCTTTATTACAGTCTTTTAAAATAAGGTGAATTTGAAGATTTCATATTTGTTCCAAAGTGTATTTACAGATTTTTTAAATTCATTAAAAACAACAATTAATTTAATACAACAAATATGAAATTTACTCTATTTTTTAAGCGTCAAAATAAAGTGTACAAGAAAAAAGCTGTGCTACAAAAAGAATGAAATAAAAATACTGCTGTATTACGGTTAAAAAACCGGTTTTGCGTACCTAGGAGGTAATAATTTAGCTGAATGTCAACCGACTTTCAAAATCTTGGAGAATTTTAAAAGAAGAAGAACAGATCTATTAAATGGTGTATACATACTTAAGTAAACTTAAGTGGTGTGTGTATATTTCTCAAGCAAACACATATTTTATTCAAATCATTCTAAATTTTCCAAGTTTGGAGACGTTTTTACCCACTATTTTATATAGTGAACGTACCATTTTTGGACTTATGAGAAAAATATGTTTAGTTATGAACAAAACAATACTTCACTTTTTAAAATCAGATGGAAATTGACGAAGTTATAGCTCCTATTGGCTAAAGCTTATATGGTAAAGCATATGGCAAATATGGGATACGAGGGCGGATTGACATTGAAGCTACCTAGCGCTAGATGGCAGCGCAAACACAAAAACTTTTTCTTTCTTAGAAATTGCGATTTGTCAAACGTCTGCTGTTAAAATTTTAGCCAAATTCATCGATTAGTTTATTTGTTGTAGTCGTTTGAATTAAGCAACTTTTGTGTTTCTTGGAAAATGGAAAAAAGTGAATTTCGTGTAGTGATTAAACACTATTATTTGAAAGGCAATACGGCGAAAGAGACAAAAGAAAAGCTCGATAAATATTACGGCGAATATGCTGCGTCAGATTATATGGTAAAATATTGGATTGCTGAACTTAAACGGGGTTGAACAAGCATTGCAACAACACCATCAACAGGAAGGCCAAAAGAGGTCGTTACTGCAGAAAATATCAAGAAAATCCTCGATATCGTTATGAATGATCGCCGGGTCAAAATACGTGAGATTGCTGAAATGGTAAACATATCATATGAACGTGTGTTCAACATTTTGCATGAATATTTGCATATGCGAAAGCTATCGGCAAGATGGGTGCCGCGTTTGCTCAGTGCTGAACAAAAACGTGTTCGACAATTCACTTCACAGCGGAGTTTGGACATGATAAAGCATAATCCTGCTGATTTTTGGCGTAGATTAATAGCTGTTGATGAAACGTGGGTCCACCACTACATACCTGAAACCAAAAATCAATCGAAGCAATAGGTGGAAGCTGGCGGAAGTGCTCCGAAGAAGGCGAAGACAGCGAAATCGGCTGGCAAGGTTATGGCCACTGTATTTTGGGATGCACACCGAATATTGCTCATCGATTATCTTGAAAAGGCATCCACAATCACAGGAGAGTATTATCGTGCATTATTGAATCAATTGGTTGATGCAATCAAGCAAAAACGACCACATTTAAACAAGAAAAAAGTGCTCTTTCTTCAAGACAACGCAGCGGTTAACACAGCATTAGATGCGATGCTAAAACTACGAGAAATCCACTTCGAATTGGTTGATCATCCATCTTATAGTTCAGATTTAGCCCCTAGTGACTTTTTCCTGTTTCAGAACTTGAAAAAATGGCTCGCAGGAAAAAGATTCATCTCAAACGAAGAAGTGATTACCGAAAGTAATGCGTATTTTGAGGAGTTCCCAAAATCGTATACCATCTGAATGGTATAAAAAGGTTGGAAAATCGTCTTACTAAGTGTATTGAGCTAAAAGGAGACTATGTTGGTGAATGGTTTTTGAAAAAAATAAGTGTTTTTTTCCTACTTAGGTAGCTTCAATATCAATCCGCCCTCGTAGATTTTGTTTTTGTTTTACACCTTTTGTTGATGTAGGTTTTTTTATTTTTATTGTTTTTTTTTTTAAATTTAAGTAGAGAATTGAACAATGATTTGGAAAGTCTGAAATAAATATTATTTTATAATAAAGTATATACACTTATGCTTCAACATATAGGCTTTAGCCAATAGGTGCTATAACATACGCTTTTCACTTCATTACTTTTTCAAAGAAAACCTATTTACTATTTAGTTGGAAATAATTTTATCAGATTCGTCACTGATTCATATGTTGCCGTGTATATATAAATAATACAAATGTTCAACAACTATTTCAATAAGAATAAAAGTAAAATTAATATCTTCCAACTCTGGCCATACGAAATCATTAATCATAGTTCAATAGCGCCATCCATTTACCATAATTGCTAATTTTTGGCCTTGCCAGTTAAAAAAACGAATCAAAAAGATACCAGTTAAGAATAAAGATGCTTTTTGACAATAATTCTTGGTTTTTCCGAACCCACCAAATGCAACAATTCTGCTTGTTAACTTAGCCTCTGAGGTGAAATTGATCCACATCCCAAAAGATAATTATCGATAAAACTCCAGATAGTTTAATGCATTTCAAGTAAGGTTGCCAGATTCAATACTGCAACATTTTAGAAATTAAAAAAAAAAAAAGATTTTGATTTTGAAAAAAAGGCTTGACTGTCAAAAAATTGAAATGTAGTATTTCTGGTAAAATTAATTGCATCGGGCAACACTACGGAGAGATATGAAAAGTGGATACGTACAACAATAATGTGCGAAAAATATAATGGACAAAAACAGAATTGATTCCACAAAAGGAAGTACTGTGTGCCTGGTGGGATTGGAAGAGAGCTTATGAGCTTATGAACTTCTACAAACTGATCAAACGATTTGTTCTGATCTTTACTGTCAACAATTAATGAGATTGAAGCAAGCAATTCAATAAAAACATGACAATGCCAGACCACACATATCTTTGATGACCCAGCAGAAACCGAGGAGTTTTGATGCATCAACAATATAGCCCAGACACGGATTTAAAGTCCATTGCTTTCACTTTTTACATATTATGTGTATACATTATGGTGTTTCATTATTCCGCAAGATCTATTCTTCAAATGACTTTTTTTGTTTTGTTTTTTTGTTTTTTTTGTTTGAGACCAGCACTCAGGGGTAACCCCTACTCATGCAGTGCTGCGCAATGCACTAGGAAAATAGGTTGTGGGAAGGAGGATAGAGTGAGTAGTGTTTATGGACGTTCAATTTGAATTTGCTCATGTCGTAAGTGGCAGGAAAGACATTCGCAGGAAGATTGTCCAACAAACGAACAGTGCGACCAAAGAACGAATCCTCACTATAATGCGTTGTGCGATTCACTGGACAACCAACTACAAAGGGATGCGCTCTACGAGAAATACGAGTACTTTGTAAGAATATATGATTGCCAGGAAATAGTTCCTTAATTTTGTCAGAACATATTCCGTTATAGTACTGATAGAACAATGAAACACACGCCACATTGCGATGAATCGATAGAGTTCGCCCTGTCCTGTACGCGGTCGAGAAGCTCCAAAATAGACTTCGAAGCACTGGCCCATACATGAGAGTTATATTCCAATTTGGGTTGGATATATGTCTTGTAAATATTAAGGAGATCAGATAAAGTGAAGTAATTCTTACACCGTCTTAAAAAGCCGAGGCACTTGAATGCTTCTTTCAACACGTCACAGTTAATTCTCATGCCCAGAACATCAAGAGCATCTGATTCCTGAATATCTACATGTCAACACACCACCACGTCTGTGTGTCAGAAAACAACATTGGGTCTAGTGCGCGTTAAAGTCGACACTTTTGTCGCGACCTCACTCAGAGATTTTCGCCAGGTCGCTTGTAAGCGTGTCGTTCATATTCTGCCTTTTCGCCCCCAATCTCCAAAAAGCTCGAACTACATCAAAAGAATATGAATGAAAAATCTTGCTGTCATCTGCAAAAGAGTGGATAGGATTAGAAGTGAGAAAAAGAAAGTCGTTAAGAAATATTAGAAATAGAGTTGGAGAAAGAACACAGCCTTGCGTACTCCTGAATTTATCCTGAACTCGTCGAATGAGATGCCATCTATAACCACTCTTATAGTGCGATTTCTGAGAAAGCTCGATATGAATCCAGAGAGGTGACTACCGACACCAAAAGCAATAAGTTTGGATATGAGAACCTCGGTTCTTTTCTGGATTCTTGACAAGCTGTAAAAATTCGTGTGAGTTAAGCAAAATCAAAGAAATCTCGAAATCCTAATTTTAAGCGGCAATTGGCCTAGTCATGAATTTCTTTGTTTCCTTAATACTATGGGTTACTACAGCAAAATTCGCGTGCGACATCACTAACTTGTCCCAACAGATTAAATTTGTCCATCAGTTTAGCTATTGCTGGTGAGGTGCTTCACAATAAACCAAAAAACTTTAGTTTTGCGAACTATGACCGCTAAACTATCACCATTTTTTTTAACTAAATTTTAATAATTTATTTTCATGCATCAGGTAGTTATAGATTTATTCATGACAACTCTTAAAAAGGTGAAACATCTTATTGGACCACTCGATATATGCTTTATGTACTATAACGGAAATGAATTTGTTTAAAATGTGTACCTTCTTGGGCAGGAATAGCTAAGAGACCCATTGATACGATTTTATATAGGGTCCGCCATCTAGCGTATTTTTCCAACTAAAGCTTATTTCGTGAATGGTAACACTTAACTCATGTCTGATTTGACAGATAATTAGTTTTACCCTTCCGCTGAATGAATATGGTTGTGTATACGCTTGAACAACGCTGGGAATCTGGGCCTGCGGTCGACTTACAGAAGATGCCGATTTTGCCCAAAAAATCATCTTTTCAGATGAAGCTCATTTTGATCTTGGCGTGTATGTAAACAAGCAAAATTGTCACATTTGGGGCACAGAAAACCCTCACGCATACATTGAAAAGCAGATACACCCAAGACGAGTCACTGTTTAGTGCGGATTTTGGTCCAGAGGCATAATTGGGTCATTTTTCTTCGAAAATGAGCAAGGAGTGGCCGTTACAGTCAATGGCGATCGTTATCGGGCCATGTTAAACGAATTTTTTTTCACAAAAATTGAAGAGGAGGATATTAGCGACATTTAGTTTCAACAGGACGGCGCAACGTGCCACACAGCCGAAGTTACACTCGAAGTTATGCGCCCTGTTTTTGAAGATCGCATTTTCAGCCGCAGAGCTGATGTCATTTGGCCACCTCGGAGCTGTGATTTGACACCGTTGGACTATTAAATGTGGGGTGCCGTCAAAGATAAGTGTTACGCCAACAAGCCAGAGACAATTAACGCTTTAAAGGAGAATATTCGTAAAGTCATTGATGAAATACAGCTGCACACAATCGATAGTGTGCTTAAAAATTGGACCGATCGTGTAGGCTACTGCATGGCCAGCCGAGGCAGCCATTTGAATGAAATTATTTTCCATTATTAACCGGAAGGATTGTACTCTCAAATAAAAAAAGAAATTTGAGAAAATATTTAGTAGTTTTTTTTTTTATAGCATTTTCAAAAAAAAAAAAAAAAAAAAAAATTATTTAGCGGACTCTATATTTTTCTACTGAACGAAGATTAATATCATTTAAACTAAAGTTTGAAGCCAAGTGCTACTGCCCTACTTTTGATAATGATTAGTTTACCTATTAATTCAAAGTTTACCTTTAGAAAATGGTTTCTTGTATGTTTATAAAAAGTAATTCTTTGGCTTTAATATTACTATGAGATCTTAAAATAAATAAACAATTAAAATTTTACTTTTAATGGTACTTGTAAATAAGCTTTAATGGTTGGAATTTACTAAAGTAAATAACAAAATAAACAAGAAATTTTAAGCACCAGAAAAAAACAATTTAAATTTTTACATCAAAACCGATATAAAATAAATAGAAAATAAATAAAAAAAAATTAACAAAAGAATAAGCATTTACCAGGTTAAGTTTAATTTCTAACGCAGCATTAAAAATGATTATAAATTTCACCAACATTTCCCATTAAAACAGAAAAACAGACAGACAGATAGACAGACAGATGAAAATCTTATACAGCTTTTGGAAGATGAAAATGAAAATGAACATGAAAACAGAGAAGAAAAGATTTTCAAAATGACTTTAATTGCAAGCAACACCTAAAGGTATCCGTATAAACATAATAAAACACAGACAAGGTTTTCTGAAATTGTATAGAAAAGGGGTCTGGGTAGGTGTATAGAAATATGAAAACATTCTTGACTTAAATAGGATTAAAAAGAGAAGCAGACTTGAAATTCAAGAAAGAAAGAAAAAAAAATAAACGAGAAACTTAAAAGTGGCATGAAGGCAACAGACACTATTTCAAAGGCAATACAAACTAAGACTTGAAAATAATTTTATTTTTTTTTTTTTAATAGAAAAGCAAAAACTAACTAACAAAACGGCAGACGGACCGACTAACAGTTGGATACATATTTGGTTAATATACACTATGATTTACAAGTACAGACAAGCAAGAAAACATTTGTTTGCAACACTTTATAAACAAAAAAACTAGTACGAGAAAAAGAAAGGATTCTACATCATCCTTTAACTTAACAACTCTACACACAAGCTAAGAGTGAGCAGACAGCTATTCGTCCTCGTACATGGTTAACTACTACTGACACAACACACAGAGTGGAAAATATAATTTAAAACTTGAAACATAAGATACAAAAAAAGACGAGTATCTTTTAGCACTTTTCAAACAACAAGATCTGTCTCTCCCTCCCTCTCTCTCTCTCTCTCTCTCTCTCTCTCTTTTTAACCATGAAAAAGATATACAAACAATTAATGAAGAAAAATAGTGTTGAGCATGATACAAGAAAATAGAAGGTAGTGCCACTCTCTCATTTTTTCTGACATATTACCATTTGACAATAAAGGCGAACTGACATTTATGTTGAAATTTGTGCTACCATACCCTGCTTACAAAATCCAATATTTCACATAATTTTTTTTTTCGAATTCGATTATTAAACCATAATATCGGTTTTGTCATCTAACGTTCTTTTTTTCAACTAGTGCTTATTTCGCGAATGGTAACACTTAGCTCATGTCTGATTTGACAGATAATTAGTTTTATCCTTCCGCTGAACGAATATGGTTGTGTATGCGCTTGAACAACGCTGGGAAATATTGCGACATTACTTTGATCGATCGACTTACAGAAGATGCCGATTTTGCCAAAAAAAATCATCTTTTCAGATGAAGCTCATTTTGATCTTGGCCGGAATGTAAACAAGCAAAATTGTCGTATTTGGAGTACAGAAAACCCGCACGCATACACTGAAAAGCCGATACACCCAAGACAAGTCACTGTTTGGTGCGGCCGTTACAGCCAATGGCGATCGTTATCGGGCCATGTTGAATTAACTTTTGTTCACAAAAATTGAAGAGGAGGATATTAGCAACATTTGGTTTCAGAAGGACGGCGCTACGTGGCACACAGCCGAAGTTACACTCGATGTTTTGCGCCCTGTTTTTAAGATCGCGTTATCAGCCGCAGAGCTGATGTCTTTTGGCCACCTCGGAGCTGCGAGTTGACACCGTTGGACTATTATTTGTGGGGTGCCATCAAAGATAAGTGTTATGCCAACAAGCCAGAGACAATTGACGCTTTAAAGGACAATATTCGTGAAGCCATTGGTGAAATACAGCTGCACACAATCGATAATGTGCTTAAAAATTGGACCGATCTTTTAGGCTACTGCATGGCCAGCCGAGGCAGCCATTTGAATGAAATTATTTTCCATTATTAACCGGAAGGATTGTACTTTCAAATAAAAAAAGAAATTTGGAAAAATATTCAGTAGTTTTTTTTATTAGCATTCATAAGGCAAAACAAAATGTTAAATGTGCAGAAAGAAAACCACTGAAAACAGATCTTTAATAAAACCTTAAAATTTCCCATTTTCCATTTCATATCTTTTAGTATATATTCTGAGATAGCCTGGGTTGAAAAGCATACATACATCATATATTCAAAATTAACTTTGGTATTATACTGCAAAATTCTAAATATTATTCGAAATTTAAAATCTTGATTAAATTACACAAAAATGTGAAAAATTTGTGTGAATATTGATCCTTTTTCTGCATGTGGCAACGCTTTTTTAAATGTTTACATGTAAAACAAACCTCACGAATCTCGTTTATTGTCAAACAATTTTGAGTGGAACCACCTTTTATTTCTTATATCATGGTGTTGAGAATATAGTTGAAGGCCACTAATTAGTCGGAAATTATAAGGAAACTCAGAACGTTAATATCTTTTATCGAATTTTCCATAACTTCATAAATAAATAGACCATTTATATTATTCCTTTTAAATAAATAAATGGCTGCTTTTCTTTCTAATTAGTTGCTAACTGTTAATTCGTCGTTCACATGCACTTCTCATATGTAAAATGATAACACAAGTAATTACAAGAAGCTTGAATGCACACATACATTTGCACAAGGCAATTCTCACTGAATTGAAAGAAATACTCGTACTGAGATAGAAAGAGAGAGAAACACAGAAAGAGAAATTAAAAATGATTTTATTACAAACACTAACACATACACAGAAAAAAAAAATACTCTTCGTACTCATCAAATATACTCTCACTCACACACGAGTACAAATTAAAACTGAAATACAAACAATTGTAACATTTATTTTACTTAAGACGAATATAGTACATGACCGAAACAACTACACGAAGGACTATATTGACGTGTTAATATAACCCAGCAGATAATTTCATGGTAAATGTTTTTGCAAAGGCAGCTGGATATTAGCGAGACAGAAACTTTCAATGCGACTCTGCACACTTTAACTGTTAGCTGTTGCTGGCCCACTATCGATGTTTAGTAGCTGCATCTCTATGAGTTAATTTTAATGAAAATTAAAATGAAATGAACTTCTTGGGCTGAGTAAACATTATTTTTTTAAATGAAAACCCAACAGCAAAACCAAAGAAATGTTTAATGAATACTAAGGTGTCAGCAATGACGTCAAATGTGCGAATCAACTAGGAAAATCCATTGAATAATATTATACGATCTGAGAAATGGGGTACAAGGTGTTCGAAGATTGGCAAAGAAGATTGTCGGCTAACACAGAAGAAGGTTGGATCGACACACTTATAAATAACATATTCGCACTGCAATGTTTGTTCGTAATTCGCTCTCTAATTCATAATTCACCATACAACATTTTAAGAGAAAATTATTCAAATGCTACTGAGGACAACGAAACGGTTCAGAACAGCATTGAAGAAACTATATAAGAATACCGTGCAACTCTCCCAATATGAAAGAGATAAAAAATTTAAAAATAATAAAGCAGCAGGTGGCAATAGACTACAGGCGGAAATTTTACAGATTGACATGGCCGCACATCACATCAGTATGGAAAGAAGAGAGGCTGCCTCCAATGTGGAAGAATTGCAACATTGTAAAGTCACCGAAATGTGGCGACTTGAAAGACTGTATCAACTGGAGAGAGAATTACTCTCCTAAATACCATATACAAAATACTTGCGTGACGAACAAGCAGATTTCAGATCGAATAGAATCTATAGAATGGCGTACCCCCTGTATTTTCTGTTCGTCGACTTCAAAAAAGCATTTGATATCACCAGACAAAGTAGTACCAAAAGTTCAGTTTCAGTTCAGTTCTTCACATCGGGAACATCAGTCAATCATTCCTCACTAATGTTCAAAGAGTAGAGGAACAACTTCGGGGTCTTTCAAGCCAACTCGAAGATTGGAGTATGGACATTTCTCTACTGTTGCATAAGATTTCTAATACGCAGTTGAAGCTGGAGGACCTAGGACCTATTGGTTCGCCATGTTGGACTTCAGATCAATATCAAGAAAATCAAAGCCATAAAATTAAATAATACTTGCACTGAAAACATCATGCTACAAGGCTTACCAGTCGAGTATGATTCTGCTATTTTGGAAGTACAATGACTACAAACTGTGGCGTAGAAACAGATGTAGACAACAGGCTTAATAAAGCGAGAGCACATATATATCCAGACGGACTAAGCTAAGCATACTCAACTCATGTATTAAATCAGTTCTGCTGTATGGTCTGTATCGAATAACATCACCTAAAACTCCAGGTATTTATCAACTAGTGCCTTAGAATCATATGAAGAATATTCCGGCGTAACACCGTAAGCAACATAGAACTATGGAATTTACCAAATTAGGAACCCATACTGAAACAGACAAGGGAAAGAAAATGGGTGTGAATCGGACACACCATTCGAAAAAGTCTCGATATTATCATCAGAATGTGACTCGAGTTGAATTCTCAAACCACAAGAAAGCGTGGTCGGCTAAGAAACACCTGGAGACGCATATTTATACAGGAACTAAGACAAAACAATTTAACATGGGAAGAAGTAAAACCAACAACGGTAAGCCGTGTAGATTTAGATGCTTTGTATGCTCTAAACAAGAGTAACGGAAAAAATCCAAATTGTATGCTGTTTCAAATTCAATTATTGTGGACTATTTCTTAATAATCAATGTGATCTTAAATTTTTATCGGGTATTAGTCCCCGCAAGTCTTCTATATTGAATTTTGTTACCTTTGTTAGTATTTTTAAAACACAATTTACCGGAAAATAACAAAACAGTAAATAAAAATAACAAGAAAATTATTAAAACAAATTTGAACGGGGTAATTCGTATAAGTAATTCAAATATTACTTGAGCGTAAAGAAAGCATGTCGTGGTAAAGCATTATATGACCAAATTATTGAGCAGACCCGGTGTATCCTTACTGCCACGATTTGCTTAAAAAACTTTTTTCGTTCTCATTTATTAATTAAATGCCTCAAATGCATTTGTCATTTCAATTGTTTGCTGGGTTATTTTTTACCACCATCTTTGCTTTAATTTTACCTGTAAATCTCCTTTTTTCTTTTAGCGGATGTTAAAACAAATGTTCTTGTTTAAATGGAATATTCGTTTAAGTTCATACTAAAAATATTTGCCAATGTATTAGTGTGTGTGTGTGTGTGTGTGTGTATTTGTGTGTGGTTATAAAACAGTTCATTTAATTCCATATGAAGACTAAAACATTTTCAAATAACAACACAAGTACCTCAACAGCAGCAGCAGCAAAATTCACTTCCACAAGCAGTTATTTATACGAGGAGAGTATTACCCCAGTGTTGCGGTATTTATACGAGCATTCCTGCTTCTTCTTCCTCTTCTTCTTCTTCTTCTTCTTCTTCTTCTTCTTCTTTCTCTGCCTGTAATAGTTGCTTCAGTTAATATTGCATTGCTTATGTGTTGTTGCTGTTGTTGTTATAATTATTATTAATAACAGCCGGAGAAGCAATTGCTTGTAGTAGTAGTTCTTACTGCTGCTAGTCATCATCAACCCAATGCCAATGCTAGAGCTCTTCTTCAAATAAATGGTCGTTGGTTGGTTAAGAGTATTCGTAGTGTATTTAACAGCATCAGAAGGTAAGGCAAATAAGTAGATCCGAAGGACCAGCCAACCAATTTTAATTCGAATTTTAATTATTATTTGGTATGACGATAGAGTGAGTGTGTGTGTGTGTGTGCATGTAATGAATAAACGAATGAATGAATGAATGAAAATATTTTTTGTTTTTTTTTTTTTCAAACTTAATTTGATGATTTCTCATTATACACGTACTCGTTACTCGAACTTGTACTCATGTATGGGAATAAGTTAATATTTCTATATAAAGTTTATATGTATGTATGTGTTTGAACTATTTATTTTCATTTCAAATTTTATGCTCTTACATTCGGAAAATTTTTTTTGCAAATAATTGGTAAAATGTTAAGAAAAAATCGTAAAATTTAAGAAATTGCTAGCGAAGCATGCATAGCAGTTTATTTTCCAAAATCGTATTTGCCTTTATGCTGCTAATGAAATTCATTTCGAAAATTGCGAGTTCTGTACCCGCCGGAAATATCCATGGAAAACCTCAGAAATTCGTGAATGAAGATATAGGTCGAGATGAAGCTCATTATCAGGGTAAGTTCTGTCACTCAACTAGCATTGTGCTGCCTTCGTTATGGCCATAAAATCCGCTTGAAAAACACTGCAGTGTCAGGCAAAGAAAGTCTAACGTTAGCACCTTCCATGCATATAAAACAGCCAACTCTGTCCAAAATTTGGTAAACGTTGGTATATATCAGACTAATGCAACTAACTATTAATTTTTATTTTCGAGTGTATGTAACCCATAAAAATTAAAGAGAAAACTAATGTTCAGGTAAATAGCCTGGGTTTCATGATTTCTTTTGTTTTAGGAGGCTATAGTATATTAAAGCACTTAAGAGAGAAGTTTCTATAATGAACCAACACAAAAATACTTTCGCAGAACTGGAAACAAATAAGTATCGGGTGTTTTTTTATGGTTACACAGTTTTAAACTTTAATAAAACAAAGAAATATAGTTTTTATATCTATGAAACGGGCTTTTTGGGTAGAATAGGCCGCTACGGCTGACTCGTACTAGGCACAATCTGGAACACAAAATTATCACAAACATTACGCAAGTTATGAGGCCGTATTTTGCCAATAACGCTTTGAATACTGATTTCCAGGTGATCAATTGTTTCTGGTTTATCGACGTTATACAGGCTATTGCCATCTATGCGCTGATTATTATAGAACGTGGCATCAGGGGCTCTTCTATTAATATATATTCCGATAGTCAAGCGACACAAAGGCCCTTTCTTTGGAGTATATAGATCCGAGACCGGTACTTGGGTGCTACACAAATGTCAACACATTGCTATGGAAAACAGGTTAACGCTTTGTTAGTTCCCTGGACACACTGGTATTGTGGGGATCGAGTAGGCTGACAAACCGACGGGTCTTGCCACTGGTTTCGTGGAGCCAGAGCCGTACTGAATTAGTTGGTCAACGGTCAGGGCGTCGAAGTGGCTAAGGAGTTGCGTCACATGTGCAAGACAAATATAAATAAACTAATTGACTTCCTGACGGGCCATTACTATTTCAGATATCACTTCTTCAGCCTGAGTGTGGTAACTAATTCGGAGTGTCCCCGTGTAGGGAGAAAGAGGAGACGACAGAGCATCATCGGCTACACATTGGAGATATTGCTGTCTTCATAACCAAGATAGAGGGTATTATTCTGGAGATTGTTCCGATTTGCACTTCCAGTCTGATCAGAATGTCATTCGCCTAAGTTATTAATTCTATGGAATTTCTACCGCACACGGTTATTGCGCTGGCGGGTCCCATAAAGCGCACCAAACCATAATTTTCTGTAAATGTAATGATGTTCCGACAAAAGCCTGTGGATTATCCTCACACCAAAGGCCCCATAAATGGAGTTCTTCGGATAACAAAACTAAAAAGTTTGACGAATAGAACCATTAGTTTGCCCAATAATTTCAATAATTTGTAAGTGTTGCTCTGGTGTAAGTCTATCCATAATGAAATGTCAAACCAAACTAAACAAAAATCAACTATCAGCTATTAAATCGGTTGTCAAATAAAGCAGTGTTGCCAACTCAAAGTTGTGAACCTCTAAAAAACACCCAATACATATATAAAACTTAACAGAACAGTCATTACACATTAAAGAAGCCTACGGATAGGCCTTTCATGGACGCAAAAACTTTTGTCGTTTCAGTGTCGTTACAGGTCATTGTAAATGAAGCTCTATTTACTACTCTTTGGAAGGATCGTTTAATATTGTAATGAATTTTTTTAAATTTAATTGCGGTTACGAGTGTTTAATAAAGAAACTTCAACCTCCCTCAGACAAGCTGCCCTGAAGAAGCCAACTTACGTCTGTCGATGATGACAAATGTTAGACGAATGATCATGATAAAACGCCACCTACTGGAAAAAAATAACAATGCTAAGTGGGCACTACAACTACCACTTAGCAAGGATCTTCACCACTACACGCAATCAAATAGAGGCGAGCTGCAGTAGATTAATCATCTACTTAGCTTGAAAATCGACTTGATTACTGAAACTGAAGTAAAGTAATGGATATTTTGTGGAAAGCCAATATGCTCCCTAAAGGAGTAACGGTGAGAAATTTAATCAAGAAATGTATTGATAATTATGCTTAAAAAAGGCCTTAAATTTCATTTCACCTTTAACTTACTGTCAAAAAGTTTGTTTATGAACTATTTTCCACTCAAACATTGGTAAGGTACTATTATTATTACATATTTGCTTTCTATTTTGTATTCATTTTAAGTGTCGTAAATCGCCTTTCTTAACTACTCGACAATTTATGGCATGCCAAGTCAAACCAACAGGCACTGATAAATTTCGAAGCGAAAGACAAATGAAAAATTATTTAATTTGCAGAAAGAAAACTCCTTTTATTTAAACAGAATAGTTTTCCACTCATTCTTCTTTAAACAAAAGAAAACATGACGTTTTACGAACGATTTGAATCACCTGCTGGAAATTCTTTAAACGTATAAAACACGTACGTACCATATTCCCTTTTGTACACCAATAATGCTAAAAAAGACTCGCTTTAAATCTCAACACGTTAAAAAATTAGAAGAGAGACAAAGCAGTTAGAGAGAAAGAGAGAAAAGAAAGCATTAAAACGATTACGAAAATGTACAACAAATCGACTGCTGTTCCTGGCAAGGAAGCGGTTATAGAAAATCAAATGGGAAAAGGAAAACAAACAAAAAAAAAAAAAACAAACGAAGAGAGCAATGCATTTAAATGAAATCATTTGAAGTGAAACACAATTGATAAGAAAGAATTGAAGTAAAAACGCAGAAAACTAAGAAAGCTGGAATGATACCCTAACCCACAATATACAGCAGATTAAGGTTATAACGAACTCGAAGAAATCGCACAATTTAATTCGTTACAGACGTAAAGTTCGGTATAAGTATGTTCAACTAAAGCTAAAGTTTCTGAATCGTTTCTCCGAATTCTGCGGATTCTAAACTATTATTTCGGGAAAAGAGCAGTTAAATTTTCAAAGATGATCTCCTTAATGCATTAGCCCAGCGATTTTTTAGTTCTTTTATTACCTTGAATATGTGGATTCTTGTATCTACCTTGGCATCAGACGGTGGTGCGAGAGCTAATGTGGACGCTGGAATAAATAAGGCTACAATAAGGCTTTTCAACAACTTGGAAAAATTTTGCTGACAAGCGTTCTCTCAACGAATTCGATATTAGGAATGTTTCGATCAAACATTAACTTTGTGTTGTTTTAAGGCTATGAGACATGGTTGACTACGGATACTATTGGTTCGTCAACCTTAGCCTTCGCCACATTTTTAAAATCTTCTGGCCAAACGTCATCAGCAATACCGACTGGCTATAAATACGTCGGATTAGCCATACCATCAGAAAACCACATCATGAGTTCTGCAGGATTATGCTCGATTGAAATCCAAAAGATTCGAGGAAAAGAGGAAGACGGAAGGCAGAAGAAGCGACTGCACAGAAAAACATAAGGAAACTATACCAAAAGATCATTGTCATAACACCGACCAGCACTATTGCAGGACACTGAGTCCCATGCGATCAATTGTGCCGCTTCCGGTCTATAGTTCGTACAGCAGGTCTTCTGACTTCCTAATGAACACCAACAGATATGACACCATAATGGTGGATATGTCTGCCAAAAATTTCCGCCTAAACCTTTCAAGAACCCCACATTCACACAATATGTGTTCCGCTGTCCCTGATCCCTATGAGCACAGTCTAAAACATCCACATCCGTGACCTCCATCCTCTTCAGATACCCTCTTAGTCTACAGTGTTTCAAATCCGATTTGATATATTTGAGAACCTCAAAGCGATGTCCAAATTGCGGACTAATCGCCGCCCTAGAGTAGTGAGGTGCCCTTTGAGCATTCTAATGTTCCAAGCATCCGGCAATTTCCCAATCCTTGATTAGATTGAGGATGGTATTAAGTGGTGCTGACTGTAAGGTTCCGGACCGATATAGTGCGTCTTGGAACCTTTTCTAGCCAATGCATCCGCTGTTTCGTTACCATCTATCCCATAGTGTTCAGGTACTCAAAAAAACTGGACCTTTGTCCCAAGCGAAGGCTTTTGCAACGCATCGTATGAATATTTGACTAGGGCTACCTTTAGGCCACTGATCAAGTTGACCTGCGCACATATGGCAATGGCCATGATCTCAGCCTGGAAGACACTCAGTAATTTTTCCAGTGGGATTGTAAAATCTCGGTTGGGGTCGTGAACACCAGCACCGACACAGTCATTTAGTTTGAATCCATCGCTAAACCAGTTTAGATCAAAACTCACTTCGAACTAAGTCCCTATTAGACCTTTCTCGAAATTCAACCCTGAATCTCTTGTCAAAGCATAGATTCAAAGGCATAACATCCAGAACCGATGGTGGTTTTTCGACCATCCTGCGTAGAATGGACAGACTTCCACACGTATTTTGCTGCCGAACATGCCTCATCACATAGTTGTAAAGCGGCGTCAAAGCAATCAACGCCTCCAAAGCCGATACTGCACACCTTCACAATGACACAGTTATACCGAGGCAGGCGAGTCTCTGCCAAACGTTACCAAGCAATTACTGATCCCAGTATCACATTACTGACGAATAGCAAAGCACAGATTTTGAAGAAATTAGCAACGTTACAGAGACTGCTTAAGATATTGAAATATAATATAACAGCCCTCTAGAAAACATGTAGTCTTTCCAATTTGAGTGAGATAAAAGAGGCAATAAAAAAATTCAAGAATAACAGGCGAAGATCGATTACCAGTGGAAACCAGTACGGCCGTGAAATCTGGTTTGTGTCCAGCATCATTACGCAAAGTTTACAGGTATTCACTCACAAATGCTTATGGATAAATGAAGATGCAGGTATTGGATAGGAAATGGCGGTGGATCGGCTACATATTAAGGAAAAATCCCCATAGTACTACAAGGATGGCACCTGAGTCGAAACCCAAGCTCTATGCTCCCAAGAGGAGTAATAAAAAAAACCGACGATTTTATATCGCTCAGTGGTACTATTCACTCTGTTGTATTGAAAGTTACTGCGCTCTAGACTGGTCTGGGATTGTCGTGACACACTTGATATCCCGTTCAACTGTGATGCTGAGAAACTAGCTTTTTACCTTTATCAGGCTGTCCATTAGGTCAAAGTATTGCTTGAACGCGGACAGATCCTGGGCAGAGGGAGATTCTTGCTTCATTGCTAGGTTCATCTGACCTAGGTTTGACATGAAGCGTACCAACCATCAATTTAAGCTGAATCGTCAGAGCATCTTCTCTGCCGCATCTATCCCTACAGTTTATTGCATTGCGAACAGACTCGCGCAGAGGCTACGCTTACCTGTGAATAACTTCTGTTGGCGTTGTGCGTCGGTTAAAGAGAAGCAGATCATGGCTCTATATTTCTCAATATCGTCCGTCAGGCTGGTTGCCGACTTAATTTAGGGAAGTGCTGCTGCTCGTTACCTCTGGCTGATCAACAGATAGAGTTAGTTCGGTTTCTGGTGACTAGCACAGAGAAAACGCTTCATGTAGTATTACAAGTGTGCATTGATTTAACAAGGCTGCCACTACCTCCTACTTCTACACTAACCGCACTGAAAATACTAAAGCGCAAGGAATTATCAACTTGACGTTGTATAGTTTATTAGTCTTAGGTTGCGATTTTCTGAAGATCTACAGGCGATTTCTATAACGTTGCAAACATAATATACAGCCAACTGTTTTAGATAGTGTAGGGTTTCTTTCCTTCACTTCTATGGGTACATATTGGCTTTTCACAAAGCATCCATTGCTTTGTTTCAGTTTCACTGATCAAGTTGATTTTCAAGCTAAGTAGATGATTAATCTACTGTAGCTCGTCTCTATATGGCGAAGATTCTTGTTAAGTTTTGGTGTTGGTCTCTACTTAGCATTGAAATTTTTGCCCAGTAGGTGGCGTCCTTTACTGAAGACTTGAACCAGGGTCGCTTGTGTCGTATGCGTATGCTCTAACCACTACACCGCCACGTCATAGTGTAGGGTGGGTAGGTAGAAATAAAAGAATCATACCTTTGAACACCTAAAATCATTGAATATATAACCGCATTGTGACTACCTTTTATAAATATTTTATTTACACGTTTTTAACTATTTCTCTTACTTATTTTCTTTAAATAATCTTGGCATACTGGCATATGCCAAGATTTTATTTTCCAACATGTAATACCCTTGTAATAATATTCTTAACTTTCTTTTTTATGCTCCACTTCCTATTCATTTCACTTTTTGTTTTTCTTTGTGACAACACATTACATTTGTCACAATTATGACACCTACAAATTGCATTTACCTCAAAGTCATTTATACAAATAAATGTCGCCTCATCATACTCTGGACAACCTGGACAAATCGAATAGAGAAAAGGGCAGACAGGAAAGGCAGGTAGGCAGGCAGGCAGGATTCTCTTCTTATGCGATGAGAAATTACCTGGTGAATGAATGCTCGTTTTTATTAAATAATTGGATTTTTTCTCAAATGCAATTCAAATATAGAGTTACAAAGTAATTTTCTCCAGGATAAACGTTGTAATGGAAATGGAAAAATAAATCAAAGTCTCAGCACAGAAAGGGGAGAAAGATTTTATACAAAAATAGAAATTTATGAATTATTTTAAATGTGAAATAAAGAAAATACTAGAAAGTAATTTAAAGTGTTGGGCTGATCAAATCTGACCTTTAAGCCTGGTATGGTATATCAGGCTTTGAGTT
Organism: Wohlfahrtia magnifica; assembly: GCA_023159175.1. Taxonomy (NCBI): domain Eukaryota; kingdom Metazoa; phylum Arthropoda; class Insecta; order Diptera; family Sarcophagidae; genus Wohlfahrtia; species Wohlfahrtia magnifica. The sequence goes on along the minus strand of JAKWBJ010000052.1, from coordinate 3,055,289 downwards.
TTTGTATGAATGCCCTACATTTCGTACAGAACTTTTACTTTTCCATCCAATGAATTAACAAAAACAAAACAAAAAAACTTTTTTAGTTTTAAGTAACTGATTAAATAATTTATGTATATAATGAGAAAGACAAATTTTTCTGTTGTTTTTGTTTTTATTGTAATTTTCATTAAATAACCGTTGACAAGAGTAACAGCATCACAAGAAGCACCGTTGAACCAGTTCTTTAAATGCGAAACCATTTCAAAATCAAGATCTAAATTTGGTTTTGATTTGTAACACATAAAAGTAGTTGTTACTAAATGCAACAACAACAACACAGATGCAGATACAGAACCATGGAACAGTTTCAAATAACTGTACAAATCAAACCATACTGGGGTAAACAGGTAAACCCCATATGGTCAACAGTGTTTGAATGCAAAAATGGCATCATTATTACAGTTGTAACACCAGTCAGATAGACAAATGCAAACATAAATATACACAGCAAAACATATTTTGCACAAACCATGTGTGTGTGTGTGTGTGTTTGTTGCAAGTAATGTATTATGATGAGGCAACAACATTCTAAACATGTCGCCAGTGAAACAGGCTTTAACTAACAAACGAAAGAGCCACAGTTTCAAAGGAAAACCTGTGTTTTCTAATGAAGATACATCACAGTGATAATAAAGAAGATAATGATCATCATGATGATGATGATAATGATGAAGAGAAGACCAGGAATATTTTGTTTCACTTACAGGAATAAACGAAAGATGCGTCCATAGAATGGAAAAAAAAGAAAAAAAAACATATTCCTACTTAATTGACATCACAAGTTGACTAAGCAGCAAGCATTGCAACATTTTGTGGCAAAAAAAATAGAAAAAACAAAAACCTGCTTCATACTCAAATAGCGTAAACGTTGACAGTAGACCACACTATTACCAGCACCGTCAACAACACTAGTACTATCACTGAGTATGATGACGATGCTGGTTGCTGTTATTTCGCAACTGGTCTTGACCAATTGTGGCAACTATTAACGAGTATTGCCTGTCTGACTGAATGAATGACTGACTGCCAGCCTGTTTGCCTGCTTGGCTAATGCAACAGTTGTTACTCACTTCGATTTGTGCTCCATTCTATGTTTCTAATTTTATTTGTGTCTCTCAAGATGCATGTGACATTTGTATGGACTCAGCATTTGCTTTTAAAAGCCAAGTTAATGCAATAGAACATCCTACTCTTGTCTTGGCTTTTACAAGCAAATATACACGCACACACACACTTGATAACATTTGTTTATATGGATCCAGTACAGAAAAAAAACCACATGTTGTAAGCCAACATTAACATGCGATTGCTACCAAATAGAGTCACCACAGAAAGAAAAACCCCATCGCTATACAAAGAAACTACAGATGAAAAAAAGTGTTGAGGCAACAAACAAGTTGTATCCTCGATAACCTAAAAACAAACATGTTTAGAGTTCACACGTATATATACGCGCACACATGCATAAATATTAGAACTATACCAACACATTTACACTTTAACAAAAACCTCATCATCAACATACTCAGCTCAGCTTTCTCTCTCTCTCTCTCCCGATTCAAAAACTCGTACAAAAAGCATTAATTTTAACCAGCGAACCAACCAAACAAGGCAACGCGTAGCATCATTGTTCTTATCACTACTACTAACAACACAGTGGAACGAAACCTGAAAAAATTATGAGCAAAAAAAAAAATTGTTTTTGAAAATTGAAAAAAAAATATGTTTTCCTCACATTTTAAGGATAATAGACCGGTTAATCGATATGCAATGCTCTTAATTGCTTTTTAATATCATAAGCACAGTGGCATGATATGCAGAAAAAGTACTTCAAAATTTTTTTAAACATTTTTAGAAAACATTTGTTTGTATAATTTTTAAAAACTTAAAAGTGTTTATTGTGTAACAACACAAACGACCCAGGTTCGAGCTACAGCCGAGGACATAACGAAGAAAAAACTTAATTGTGATTTTGAATGTTTAGTAAAGATGCTTCAACTTCCCTCCAAACAATTTCATCTAAAAAATAAAAAAGAAGCTCCCCTGACCTTCACCGCATACCACTGGCGATGACAGACAAATGTCAGACAATTAACAAGGATCTTCACCACTACGCATTGATTGATTGAAATTGATTAAAGAAATTGAAACAAAGCAACGGATGCTCTGTGGAAAGCCAATATACTCCCTAGAGGAGTGACGGAGAAAAACAAATTCTGGGTCTCGGGTCATGTAGGTATTCTGGGGAATGAAAGGGCCGATGAACTGGCTAGAAAAGTAGTTTTGTGGAATTGAAAGGGTGGCCTGGAAGGGCATACTCAACAAAAATGAGAAAAATGTGCAGGTATTCTTCTCTGGCCATACAGGTCTGAGACAATTTAATCTTTTGTTGGATAACTACAATAGGAGAAGATACAAATGCTGCACAGGAATGTCCAGAAACAAATGATAGTGACCAAGCATTTGACCGGTCATTGCAGGCTAAATCGACATATGAGTAAAATGAAATTAGTCTCAAGCTCGATGTGCGGATTCTGTGATGAGGAAATCGAATCACCAGTGCACATACAAGGTACATGTGAGGCATTAATGCACTCTAGGAGAAAGTATCCAGGTTTCTATTAGATTCTAGGTAAGGAGTTATCGCGGTTGATGCCAACCAGGATTGACAAGAACCCGGGTTAAAAGAAACCTAACCCCACCGGGTTTTATTGGGTTTTTTATGTTTTTTTTTGGGTTTTATTGGATTTTATAAATGCTTCCAAATTTCGTTCAAGTCGACAATATTTCTTGTTTGTTGGTACAATTACGTTGTTTTAGTATTTATAATGCAATTTTTCACTCTTGGTGCGATGAAGGCGTCATTATGTACTATGAGCTGCTAAAACTGGGTGATCGAAGACTGCAACGACATTGTTTGAATCGTGCATTATGAGAAAAACGGCCGGAATATAAAGACAGATATGATTAAGTTATTCTTTTGCATGATAACACCCGACCTCATGTCGCAAAAGTTTCAAAACAATTATTAGAAACGATCAAATGCCGCATCCGTCGTATTCTCCAAACATTGCTCCAAACATTACACTTCTTTATAGAGGCTTTTTACATGGCATTTCGCTATAACGACCTATTTGTATCATGGAACACATTCGCTTTAAGGCCATTTACCTCGTTCTACGGTTAAAAAAACGTGGAATCTCCGTTTTTTTAAAAAAGTGTATGGGGAAGTGTACGCAATGCATATTCATCTTGTTTAAAGACATTTGGATTTACGGCCTACATTTTCAGAAACTATTTAGGGGTATAAGGAGATATGAGTTTATATTTTAGCAGGTCACCGAATCATTTCGGTTTCGAAGTTGGAGCAACTTAAAAGGCGACAAGTTTTTCCGAGACGGGACGGGAAGTTGAGAAAAAATGTAAGCAGTGATTTTATAAATTTGTTATTTCATTATCTGTTTGAGGCGAAATGGAGCAGAAATTAATTTGTAGCCCCAATTCGTAAATTACACCTATTTTTGTTATAAATAAATTACAAAAACCTTTAAATACAAAACCCAACCGGGTTTTTTTTAATTATATTACCCAGTGGGTTGCCAACCCTGATGTCAACCGACATCCTGAATTTCCAAAGGCATACGGGATTGAGGGAGATATCATAGAGAAACCTTATATAGATGAAGACCTGTACAATAGATCGCAGTAATAGAGTATTGGGAAAATTATCATCATAATTCCTTTATTTGTCAAAAGGATATCGCGGTAGTCCACAGCTCCACAGCAATTACAAATTATTTTTTGAATAAAAGCATTAATGTGATGGAATTGTCGGCTAGTAGTCCTGATTTAAAAACCACAAGAAATATTTGGATCATTCCCAACGCTATATAACCTATCACAACGCTCTTGTGCAGGCGGCCGCCAACTAAAGGCTTCACAGGTTTGAGAACGTGCATTTTTGAAAAATGGCAAATACGCCGCTTTGAACGTTACGAAATCCAGCTAAACCTATGCCAAGGCGATTGAATAATGTCATTATAGCCAATTTTGGTACAATAACATATTACGTTATAAGCCTGCTTAAAAAAATATTGGTAATATTAGTTTGTGCGCTATATTGCACTTACTTTTCGTTCGAAAAATTGATTATTTATTTATTTTATTTTATTTATTTATTTATTCATTTGAGACCTAGCACAACAAGATTAATACCTTATAAATCATGGTGTTAGTGAGTAAGTCATAAAAAATTCTTCAATTTAAGGATATAATAGTATTATAGTTGTCTTAAAAACTAACTTAAAACTCGAAACTAACAAAATATAAATCGAAGAATCTTCAAAAACATATTAAGATATCTAATTAATCTGCAGAAATCTAGTAAACTCCCTGTTAAAAGCGTTGGCGTTGCCGATGTTCTGAATATGACTTGGTAAAGAGTCCCAAAGACTTGTTGTATAAATGAAAAACTGTCGTTGTGACAAGAGGCTTCTAATTCTCTCATATAAAATCAGGCCTCTAAGCCTCTATAAGTTTTTAAAGATCATATGGTAAATTTGGTTGGCATAAGAGGATATGTGTTCTCTACGACTCTTCAGAAAAACACACTTAGCTATGTTGTTATATGCCATCTTAAATTTACTAAGGTCTTCACAATCGCAATTCGCAAAGATTTCACAACCATATATAAGAGTAGGAATAAGGTAAGTATTTGCCAGGAGCATTCGTATGGTAAATGGAGTTGAAACTTTGACAACCCAAAGGTTACGAGGCATACTATAAATCCTTTCCACTGCTACGCCGATATGATTTATCCATGTAAGTTTGTTATTAAATGTTATACCCAAATTTGAAATAAGTTTGCCTTTAATTATTATCGGGTAAGAAACATTAAAAGTCCCGCTAGTTCTTGTTAAAATAATACATTTAGACTTAGATGGATTAACACATAGGCCATTAGCCATTGCCCATTCGCTGATAATATTCAAATCATCATTAATGTTATTAATGGAACTTATGATATCAATGACATCAGTGTATTTGTATAGTTATACATCATCAGCGTACATGTGAATATCACAGTTGGACAGAATATCCGGCAAATCATTAATAAACAGACAAAATAAAAGTGTCCCAAGTATAGAGCCTTGAGGAACACCCCTGGTTGTATAAAGTGGATTAGAACTAAAGTGGATTGAACAACCTGAGCTCTACGTCTAAGATAAGAAGACAAGAGATTACATGCACTCTCGGAAAAATCAAATAACTTGCGGAGCTTAGTTATAAGAATCGTATGATTCACTGTGTCAAAGGTCTTACTATAGTCCAAGAAGATTAAAAAGGCTATCTTTCCAGAGTCGAACTCAGATCTTAGACTCTCTATGACATCTACTAGTACAGTTACACAGCTCCTAGCCTTCATAAAACCTGACTGCCTACCTGATAAAAAATTCCTACGGTTTAAGTACTCGGTCATCTGTTTTCCCATCAATTTCTCAAAATAAGGACAATTCCCGACTTTTTTCACTCCTCAGGAAAAGTTGATTGAGTAAAGATTCAATTAAATAGGTGGGTTATATAGGGAAGAAGCTTAGGGATTAAAGCGCGAAAAAATTTAGAATGAATGTCATCCATACCGATAGCATTCTATTTAACTGCCGCAGTATTTTGAAGAACCTCAACTTAGCTAACGCAATGGAAGCTGAAAGAACACTCTCTGATAATAGGTTTCTTAATTACAATAAGGTGAAGTTATTCAATGCATTAGTTTTATATCTATTAATTTTTTCCCTAAAAAGGTTCTGAATTGTTAAGAAAGATTTCTAAAATGAAACCATAAAAAGGTAAACGTAATAAGTGTTGTACGTACAGTATTTACCATATTTTGTTTTATTAAAGCAAAAATATTAATGAATACAACACATATACTCATCCCACTGTGCAAGTGATTATTGTGGAATGATTGTTGTGTCATGATTCTTAATGTTGAGTAAATGGATGCATGCATACCAACCGACCAAAAAAACCAGACTTAAACGTAGTGTGTCATACCAACAATGGTTTGTAAAATTTTCTATTCAAACACTTAATCATACGCTCACTATCTATGTGTGTATGTATGTGTGTGTGTGTAACACTCATAAACATTCACGCTCTCATACACTGTAACACACGCATACTTCCTCACACGTAGTTTAGGAAGCCATCATGGGTATATAAATGTGTAAATGGATTATTGTTGTTGCTGTTAATATTACTGGGTAAGTTATGGAGTCGCAATTATAATACAAGCGCATGTGTGCTAAGTACGGGTATACATGTATATATGTTAGTGTTATAAATAAAAAATTACCGTTACATGCTCTCTTTTTTTGTGTGAAGTAAAAAAAAGGAAAAATAATAATTCTCTATAGCGGCTTTCCTAGTATTTCTTTTTATCATTTTAATGCATTCCATGCGCCTGTTTTGAGTGTTTACAAGAATGTGTTGTTGTATTTTTTATCTTTTAATTTTGTAATAAATTTGTATATGTAAGTATGTATGTAAGTGTGTGTACAATTCTATTGGTACGTGCATTTGCATTAGATTTGTGCCATTTAATTCTCTATGAATACTCATCTTTCTTTTTTGGCATGTTTTTTACATGTTTTTAGTTCTTGTTAAAGGTCGTCTATAAAATTATATGAAAATGAAGTTTTTTTATTAACGTTTTGGTTAGAGAATATACTTGTTTTTATGCACCAATTTAAGTTGATTAGCTTCTACAAACACAGCTACAATAACACTTAAATTCCATTAAGTTTTTAGGCTTTACTTTTAGATTAACAAAACTAAGAATGTTGTTGATGGCAATGATTATTTTAGATGGAACGTGACTTTTTTTGTGCACATTACTGAGCAGTTGTTGAGTAAGTTTTTGAATGGAAAAAGACTGAATATTGAAAAATATTTAAGTTCCTTGAAATAATCGTAATTATTTTTAATAAATCGCTAAGAAAATTGATTATAATTAATTTTGGTCTAATTTTTGGCTGTTATCTTATTAAAGCAGCTGTTTGCTTAACAGATTTTTATTTATTTTAATATTCGTTATAGAAGAGAATTAAAGTCTTTTAGAGATAATGTCTGATATTTTTAAATTTTTTTATTTTACATACGAGTACATAAGAGAATATCAGACGCTTCCAATAAGGATTTCAAAGTCGATATTTTTGCTCAAACTACATCAGCACGTTATGCTTAATCAATAGCAGTGTGTTGATTTAAATGCAAGCTTCGAATTATTTTTAAAAGCTTGAAAAATATATTCGAATGAAATTTATACCCGCTAAGTTTGGTTAATTCCCCATAAAGGAAGGGTTGCTGAATAGAATTTGTCTAACCTTTCCCATTAACTCTATTCGCCGAGCCTATCTTAAGGCGAGGTATGTTTTATATGTGTTGTCTGCTGCTTTATTCTTCTGAAGTTTCGTTAGAGCGGAAAAAATACAGGATTTACTTATTGTGAGAAATAACAACATACATTTTCCGCTTAGTTGTGAACTGCAGATCGCTAAAGCATTATTTTTAGACAAATTGTGTACAAAATTGCCGGTTAAATGGTTAGTCGAAGATGTGCTGAACACCATAGAAACAAAAGATAACTTATTTAGTGGAAAATTATTAATGTATGGGTTACCCATGTTATGGCTACTGAAGAATCTGTTAGGATAAGGAAGAGGTGTAATCCATCTTTCTGAGTGCCCTGCCCTTTGGGAGCATTTCGGTGCACGTCTCTTCCATGATCTGGACTGTCGCAGGCTTAAGTAAGTAGGTAGAGGGGGCTGACCCCAACTGCAGGGCACACGTAGGCCCATTGTGATGCCACAGTGGCTCGTCATCCCCTACATCCGGAAATTGACATGTTCGCAAGTCCAGTCTCATAGTAGAGGCCCAGGTGCCTCTTTCTTCTGTCACATAACTCCAGGCATGCGCACAGTAGGTAAATAATTGTTTAATCCTCCTTTCATACCTGCAGCTTCTGCAGGAATTATTTGCCAGGTGACCCAGTCAAAGCCTCCTCGCTGAGTACCTATTATACAATACCCAGTAATGGCACCGACAACTACGCTGAGTGTGCTTCTTTGGAGATTGAGCAAAACAATTGTGTGCTTGAAATCCAGATTTGGCCAGATCTGCTGCACTATCTTGCTGGTCTCCAAAGCTGCTCATGCGGTATTGACGGAGTCACTTTCCATATTGTGAATCAAAGCCTGTGTCTCAGGCTTATATAACTGATAAATCTGATCAATTTTGACAGAGGTTTCAGTTGTTCACTATAGCAAGACCGCATGATTTGCACTTTAAGGTTTAGGGAGGACTTTATCTAACTTTCTCATGTCTGACTTCATGAGTTCTCAAGAGTATATTTTATTTTTCCTTCACTCCTCTAGGGAGCATACTGATTTTCCACAACGCATCTATTGCTTTGTTTCGGTTTCATTAATCAAGTTAATTTTCAAGCTAAGTAAGTGCTAAATCTACTGTAGTTCGACTCCATATGATTGTGTAGTGGTGAAGATCCATTATAAGTGATGGTGGTGGTGATCCTCACTAGACATTGTAATTTTTTCCCACTAGATGGCGTTTTTTTTCTGACAATTCGTATGATGTTTGACATCATCGCCCGTGATAAGCTGGAAAGTCAGTGGGGGGCTGCTTTTAGATGGATTTTTCTTTATAAACATTCGAAACCGCAATTCAATTTTTAAGTCATGTCTACTGCTGTGGATTCGAACTTGGGCCGCTTGTGTACCAACGAGTGCACTCAATAACTGCGGGCAAACCATGTTACCTCATCAAATCTAACCTAACCTTCTAAACTCCCAGAACTACTTATGTAATTAAGATAGGCATGCAGTGTAATCAAATATAAAAAAGAATGGCGATAAAACAAAGACGCTTTGGGAACCGAATCAATAAATATGAGCATAAGCGGAATGACAAATATCCTTATTAATAGTAATTAGTGAATAAAGTTTGGACATCCTGGGGTATACCGTTGTGTAGCGGGAAAGGTGGGGAGTGATGGTTCCCTATTCTCACAATAATTTTCCTATTCATCATGAAGTTATAAACGTAGCGAATCGATCTTTTGCCCAATTTCCATTCTATCTTTGTTCCAAAACTGAGTGACTGCCTATCTTATCGAAAGCCTGTAGGAATTCTTTCGAAGTAAAAGTTACATATTATGACTTAAATACAAAACATTAAATTCGTTTATTAAATTGAATTTTCTTTATAATCCAATATATATTCAATAAAAATTACTTTTTATCAAATCATTAAAAATCGAAAAATTTTCCTAAAAGTATACTTGCCATTCCCAAAAAAATCGCATATTAAATGGAATTCCTATTAAATTTGTTACAACATTTAAAAATAGCGGCCATTATGGCATATCTGATAAAATGAAATATGTACGTGTACAGCCATGCTTGTGTGTGTATGTGCGTGAATATGGTAGAACATAATAAAATATTTAGTATGTGTGTGTGTGTGTATGTTAATGTGTCATTAAAATAACTTGAAAAACATCAACGACAAACACCACTACAACCGCAAACAGTGATCACAGCAGCATAATGCGAGCCTCTGTTATTTGTAAAACAAAATCAAACAAAACGAAAAACTAATAAAACGGGATGTACACTCTGGCACAGTACAAAAACACTCAGGCACACCACTCACTCAACCAAAAAAAAAAAAAAAAGAGAGAGAAACAACAGCAATAGAAAGAAAAAAACAACGGAAATTACAACCACAACTATAATAAGGGAATATGAAAAAACAGCATTTCCATATTCCAAACATATTACAACACTGTGTAAAGATGTGTGTGTCTGTGTGTGTGTGCAGTGTTTGTAATTTAATTTGTCTACTTATGGGGGCAGTTAGTTTGGTAGGCTTTAAAAAAAAATATTTACAAACTGTTTTATTTGTTTAATTAGACTGTAAAGAGAACGAAAGCGTAAAAATTCTCATTTGCCATTAGTTTCGACATTTGCATAATACACACACACACACACACACACACAGCTACACAAATTCTGTCATAGGATGTAAGGAAATTATTATAAACGGTCGGTTAACATCGAATATTTTACTCGCCTATATTAACGAACCAAACAACGAATCGGACTTGTACGTAGTGGAGCGTAAAACATGGATTTCGGATGAAAGCTGGCATAGTATAGATAAAAAGAAAATGCCACAAGGGCTGACATACAGTCACGATACTCATCTATGGAGTGCCCGACGAGACAAGAATTCGTGTGCAGAGATCAAGATCCACTGTGTATCTAGTAAAGGACCCGATGAGCGGAACTACATTATCCGTGGACTGACATTTGGCAATATTGTTCGATTACTATGTCGATATGTTGGTAATATTTGAACTTATAACGCCATTACCTTGCCTACGCGAGAATCAACGAATGAGATCTGATATTAACATTGCCTGCTCGGCACCTGAAAGTGGATAACATCAATTACTGTAAGCTGATAGTTAATTTCTGGATTGCTCACGCACTACCTTCTGAACATTCTCATTACCAGACCAGTCACTGTTGCAGGACACTAAGACACATAGTATTTATTGTGCCCCTTCCGCTCTATAGTTTGTTCAGCAGATCTGTTGCCTTTCTGATTAAAACCAGCAGTTTTGAAACTGTAATGGTGGATAGATATGTTACCCAGTGAGACCCAATATCTACCTAAACATTTCCATTTAAACTTAATAAGAACCCCATATTCACCTAATATGTGTTACGCTAAATCTAATGCCTGTGAGTAAGTCTGCAAACATCAACATCTGTGACTGACAGTAGACTGTTTTCTTACGGCAGCTTCCCCGTTGGGAGTTATAAGTCCAGCCTTCCATACTTCAGAACCTCAAAGCGATGTCCAAATTGCGGACTGATCGCCGCCCTAGAGTAGTTATTCGAGTCAAGTGCTCTTCAGGCAGCTTGGCTCTCAGACCACCCTTGAGACCACCAGGTTGATCTCTGCACATATAGCAATGGCCTTGATCTTAGCCTGGATCGACAAATCTCATCATTCAATCACTCATTTTGCAGCCATCGATATACCGTTTAGATCACATTCACTCTGATTTAGGGCCCAATAGCCCGGTCCTGGAATATTAGCCTGAATCTCCTGCCAAATCACAGATCAAAAGGACATAACATTCAGGTCCGATGATGGTTCTCCAACCACCTTGCGTAGAATGGACAGACTTCCCGAAGAATTTCGGCATTCTTTTCCGAAAAATGTTGTCGCCGAACATGCCGCCACCCTCATCACATAGTTTTGCAGCGCTGTTAAATCAATCAAGGCCTCCAAGGCCGCTGTTTTACACGTTCTCATTGCCTCAGTTATACAGAGGCAGGCGAATCTCTACCTCAGCCTTTCTCCACCAAGCTATCGCCGCGTAAGTGATAATGTACCGAATAATATCGGTATATATCGATAGTGTCATTTTCTGCGAAAGATCACATATCTTACCAACTAAGCCTCCTATACAGAATGTCATCTTGAAAAGATGATGTTGGTACTCATAAAAGAAACATAGTCAGACGATAGCTTATATCTCCTTTGAAAAGGTTCAACGAGAGTGGAATAATAATATCTAAAAAGAGGAACTGATTAAATGCAGTAATTGGCACAGTTTTGATTCCAACAGGGTCCGCCATCTAACGTTTTTTTTTCAATTAGTGCTTATTTCGTGAATGGCAACACTTAGCTCATGTCTGATTTGACAGATAATTAGTTTTATCCGTCCGCTGAATAAATATGGTTGTGTATACGCTTGAACAACGCTGGGAAATATTGCGACATTACTTTGAAAATCATGGTAATGTTGCAGAATGTGTGTTCATCTTTTAAGATGAAGCTCATTTTGATCTTGGAGGGTATGTAAACCAGCGAAATTGTCGCATTTGGGGCACAGAAAACCCGCATGCATACATTGAAAAGCCGATACACACAAGACGAGTCACTGTTTAGTGCGGATTTTGGTCCAGAGGCATAATTGGGCTGTTTTTCTTCGAAAATCAGCAAGGAGTAGCCGTTACAGTCAATGGCGATTATTATCGGGCCATGTTGAACGAATTTTTGTTCACAAAAATTGAAGAGGAGGATATTAGCAACATTTGGTTTCAATAGGACGGTGCTACATGCCACACAGCCGAAGCTAAACTAGGTGTGTTGCGCCCTGTTTTTGAGGATCTCATTATCAACCGCAGAGCTGATGTCGTTTGGCCACCTAGAAGCTGCGATTTGACACCGTTGGACTATTATTTGTGGGGTACCGTCAAAGATAAGTGTTACGCCAACAAGTCAGAGACAATTGACGCTTTAAAGGACAATATTCGTGAAGCCATTGGTGAAATACAGCTGCACACAATCGATAATGTGCTTAAAAATTGGACCGATCGTGTAGGCTACTGCATTGCCAGCCGAGGCAGCCATTTGAATGAAATTATTTTCCATTATTAACCGGAAGGATTGTACTTTCAAATAAAAAAAGAAATTTGAGAAAATATTCAGTTGTTTTTTTTATAGCATTTTCAAAAAAAAAAAAAAAAAAAAAATTATTTGGTTGACCCTGTATTATAATTGAGTAGTCGATGGAATGGATGCATATTTATTGATTTTGCTAAGACCTTTGACGCCCTTCATCACCTCATCTAATGCCCTTCAAACGCTGCAGGCATTTGTCGACAGTTCACTACGGGGACTCATGAAAATATTCTGGCTGAATGTTATGAACGACGTGATGTAGTGTTTAGAGCGCTGGCATGTAATACAGGTTCGAATCTCAGAAGAGGACATGACGACAGAATAAAATTATGGTCTCGAGTGTTCAATAAAGAGACTTCAACCTTCCTCAACCATCCAACTTACCTCTGACGGTGATGACAAAGATCAGACGAATGATTAGGAAAAAACTCCACCTACTGGTAAAAAAAAATTACAATGCTAAGTAAAGATCCCTATATCACCACCATTTAGTAAGGATCTTCACCACTACACGCAATCAGGAGGCGAGTTCCAGTAGATTAATCATCTACTGGACGCTTTATGGAAATCAAATATGCTTCCTACAGGAGTGACGGAGAAAAAATAACTAATAATGTTATCACAATCAAAGATCTGTGAGAAAAAGATCTGGAGAAACACCAAGCCCACTTGAAATCAGCAAAAGGAAGTCGAGCCATATTTTGCGAAGAATAAGAATGTCGCTAAAACGACGATTGAGTGGAAACCCCAAAGCAATAGAATAAGAGGTAGGCCTACTAATATCTGGAGAAGACAAACTGAAAACGCTGCTGGCTCGATGGCACAGAACAGACATAACGGAAACAAATTTTTGCGGCTCTTTGTTCCACTCTGGAACCAGACTAGTATCTTAAATACATATTTATCTTCAAAATTACGTATTCCTTTCTGTGTTGAGCGTCAAATTGAAAGTAGAGTATTCAACTATTGCTCTAATGCTTTTGGAACGATAGCACAAACTCAATACTTTGCAACCATTTATGGGAGCTGTAGCTGTACGAAAACTGACTATGAATGGTAGAATTAATGATAATGATTCAACTGTATTTTGTTGTGTGTTTTAAGAAAAAATAAAAAAAACACAATTAAAGTTTTCTTTAATGAACTGCACATAACAATTTTGGCTTAAAACTAATTATAAAAAAAAAAAAAAAATAAAAAAAAATTTCAAATTTTTTAAAAGTTAATTTGTAATTCATTATGGCAACAGACTTACTCTTTTAACACACGAAATACTTGACTTAACTTAAAATTTTAAAAAGTTTTTTGGTATTTTTAATTCTTAAAAACGCTTTGAAAATACTTTTTAATCAACATTTTAGAAAGAATTGATTTTTTTCTGTTAAATTAATTAATTTTAATGCCTTTGGATTGGCGGTATTATAACTTTTGGCATTTTTATTTATTTATTTATTTATTTTTACTATTTTTTTAGTTTATCTTTACTGGTAACGCTTGTTATTTTAACCTTTAAATTTTGGTATTTTTTGTTTAGTTTTTTATTTTTTATTTATAAACACAAGCCAGTTACCAGTTTAGCTTTAACTTGTTTTTTTTTACATTAAAGAGTTACATATTGGCCATAAATATTTACAATTATTGCATAAAATCTTGCTTTGCAAAAAGCAAAAAAAAAAAACAAAATCAGCTTATAAAGCCTAAGCGATTGGTCAATAACAATAATGTGACCATAAAACAAGAATTGAAATAAATAATAAAACAAAAAACAAAAATCTAAAAAGCTAACAGCTATTTTGATGCACTGTACTGCAAGACAGCAATAATCTGGCAATTTCATCCCCTGCCCTAAGAAGCCAGCATTCACATGTCTCTCCGTCCCATTAATAGCGTCCCCCGGGAAAGCTTGACCATTTTCATATCAGGACGGATTTAACATCCTAAAGTCGTTATCAAAATTACAACCCAGATTCTAGTTTGTCCAAAGTCACGTAAGGTTGGCCAATTAGCATAGAAGCTAACCCGGGGATCAAACAGTCACCATAAGAAACCATTTTGACTCCAAAATAAATTTCGGAATTCGGTGACCTTTATTATGGAAAGTTTAGTCAAAGATCGCAAAAAAAAGACCAGAAACTTCCTTGGTCTAATAGCAAGAGCTGCGTCCTTCCTTCACTTCAGAGCCACACAACTGCTGCAAAAATTAGGAGAGGGAATACCATGCGACTTAGAGAAAGAGGATATTTAGTACTCCTTTAATCGAGGTCGGTTCAACAGGGCCTGGCAATGCAGTACGTGCTTTAATGCCGCCAAAGAGATTGTACCTAGTCGTACATCAACCGGAGAATATCCAGCCTAACCGAGACAACCGTATTGTCAATGATAAGCTCTTGGCCGAAATTATTGAGCTCATTACCTGTCCTAGTCAGTTCATCAGCAAAGTAATTCCCGACGATATCCCTGTATTTCGAAACCGAAATTTCCATTCGGAACCTGGACGAAGATGAACGTCCAGGTGACATTCGCAATAGGCTTCATCGCAGCTTGACTGTCCGAGTTAATCAGAAGATTTTCAGGGAAAAATCCCACCACTCAACAAGCATTGCACATACCTCAGTATGGGAGTAACCTCCGACTGAAATACACTCCAGCGGTCAGGCAATCTATAAAACAGTCAGAATACTCTATGCATACACCACAGCCCACTCTGCCCAGCATCGTAGAGTCGTCGGTAAAGACCTCAAGGGCATTTTAAGGGAACTCCTGTTTATGAGGCCAGATGTCTCTCGGGGTCAAATATCCTATTAAGAAAATTACGAGGGATCATTTGATCGACCCGAGTATGTCTGTGGCCCCCAAGGATTGTAGCTTGTCTACAGTTTAGAAGTTGTCTGCATTTTGACTTATTGCCACCAGCTTAGTCCTCTCCTTCAAGAGAAGAGGAGGAGAGCCAGTTAGGTATAGCAAATAAGACTTTGATTGGAGTGGAGAAGAGAGCAGTGGCGACCAGGACAGCTGCCTACAATGACACTGATACTTACTCGCCGTCCACCAAATATGAGCACAGTAAAGTAGAGTGGGTTTTACCACGGCTTGATAGAGACAATAATAGGTGATGAATGGGTTGAGCAGCTAAATCTTACCCACAGCCATCTTACATGTATAAAGCGTTATGGTTGCCTTTTTCATCCCATGCATTACGAGTATGTCTTCCCTCCATGTTTGATTGATTCAAGAATAACCCCTTGATACTTCTCCTTTGTGGACAAAGAGTATTGAATGGTACCTAATCTCGGCATTTTAAATGCGGGTATCTTGGGGGTGGCGTGGTGTAGTGGTTAGAGCGCACGCATAACAACACAAACGACCAAGGTTCGAGCCCCAGTAAAGGACGTGACGATGAAAAATTTAGCTGTGGTTTCGAATGTTTAATAAAATGGCTTCAAATTCCCTCCAGACAACTCCATCTAAAAAATAAAGAAGAAGCCTACCTGACCTTCTCGCATACTTCGGGCGGTGATGGCAAACACCAGATGAATGATCAGGAAAACACGTCACCTACTGGGAAAAAATTACAATGCTAAAGTAAAGATCACCACCAATTAGCGAGGATCTTCACCACTACACAAAATCATATGGAGGAAGCTACAGTGGATTAATCATCTACTTAGCTTGAAAGATAAAATTGATTAAAGAAACTGAAAAAAAGCATTGGATGCTTTATGGGAAGCCAATATGCTCCCTAGAGAAGTGACGGAGAAAAACAAATATTGTATCGTATGGTAAAGAGCAGCAGTTTTATGAGGGTTAACGCTTAGACCGCAAGACCAGCAGCATTCCATAACAAGTTTAAAGGCCTAATTAAAACTCCAGGGAAGTACCTTACACTAAATGGGCAACCATTCTACAGCGATGTCCCACAGCATGGGCGAATAAACCTCACCATGAGGGATTTTTCTATTCACCGTCCTTACCAGGTTAGACTCCACAATGGTGGCAGTAATAAACCTTTCGGTGAAGAGACATAAGCAGTCTAAAATTTCTGGTGTTCAAGATTGTAAGTTTTATTTCTGTAATTTTCTTGAAAGTGTCTTAATTGTTGTTGGTAATTGTTAATCTGCTTTTTATTTCATTTTTATTTTTATCACTTTCAGTTTGATTTCTTTGTTGTTGGTTTTCTTTTTTTTAATGACTTTTTGCGTATTCAGTCTCCTTGGGGACTATGTTGGAAGCTCAAAAAGTTTTCCCGCTAATTAGACATTTCCTCCTATTCTTTTTCACTTTTATGTGTTATATGCTTAATGTGGCATGCAACATTAACTGATGTCAACACAGCCATAAAACAAATTCCCAACTACTGTAAGAATTTCATTGAGTCTGTTCCTTTATGCCATCACAAGAAAGAAAATAGGGAAATTGTGTTTTTATGTCCTGATTTTTAGGCAGATTTCATTGGATTTACACTTAATGCGTAATTAAATTCAAGGAAAATGTAATTATTTTGCTTGTAATGCGATTGAACTTGATTTGGAATGAAATAAATTTTTATTGTCAAATACACGTGGATTCTTAAAGGCTATAACGCACTAATTAATTGCATAAATATTTATGTGTATCGTATGTATGATATGGAAATATTAAGTAAATCGATTAGATAACATAAGCTGCTTAACATAGCAAATAATTATTTATGAGGGCAGTAAGATAATTTGATCACTTTTTGTATTTCCAACTCAATAAACTTCAAATTTACTATCGAATTTTTAAAGCAAGCTGAGCCTCTATTACTTTATTTTGATGGTGACTGAAAACACAGAACCGAGTTAATTAAAACAGAGGGAAAAGAGTTAATAAAGTGAATTAGTATTTTTCACAAAGACAATAAAATTAAAAAGAACTATCAAATGTGAACAGAGTAATTCATATAAGTAATTCACGCAGCGAACAAAGTAATTCAAAGTTTAGTGTAAACAAGAAGCAAATTTACATCGTTTACAATGAATTTCTGTCAGATGACAAATTTTTGTTTGGTATCAAACTATCGAACACTCAACCAGTAATAATTTTAAAACTTCTTATAAATTTTGCGGTTCACTTGTGGGGACAACATACACATATCAAAAGCAATTTTGGAATATTATTGCTGTTGCTTGTTGTTCGTTAGAATTACTTGACGGCCTATTGAAATAAAGTTTGGACCAACCAAAACGCATGAAGTTAATTGTAAGTAAAACAAAAAGTTGTCAGAGAATTATCTGAATATTTCTTATTATGACATAAGGATTTATGAAAATTATGTGTGAAACAAAATATCGACCACATGCTCGCCACGACTTTGGTGGCATGCCTCTATCCGTCATTACATAGTTTCAATGACTCTGGGACATAATTGAGGTTCAATGTCGTTAATGTGCCGAATTATCTTGAATTGTTCTTGGCTTATTGACGTTCATTTTTTCTTTTAAATATCCGCAAGGAAAGAAGTCCAACGGTGTCAAATTACATGATCGTGGCGGCTAATTAGTTTCGCCACGACATGAAATAACACGGCCATGAAATTTCTAGCGTATCAGAGCTATTGTTTCATTGGCTGTGTGAAAAGTGGCACTAACCTGTTGGAACGCACCAAACAGTCACTCTTTGTGGATGCATCGGCTTTTTAACAATCGCTGGTGGATTCTCATTTGCCCAAATGCGGCAATTCTGCTTGTTAACGAATCCACTGAGATGAAAGTGTGCCTCGTCCCTACAGATGATTTTCTTTGTGAAGTCACCATTCACTTTTGTCTGTTCAAGTAACCATTCGGCGCATTGACGACGCTTTAAATGGTCAGTAGATTTCAGCTATTGAGTCAATTGAACCTTGTAAGCGTTTAAATTTAAATCTTTATTCAAAATTCGCATCAGTGATGTTCGTAAGACATCCAATTGTTGGGCATAACGACGAGTCGAAGTTGACGGCTCTTCAGCCATACTATCGCGAACAACAACAATGTTTTCCGTAGAACGAACTGGGCGAGCATGCCCAGGTGTTTCTACATTTTCCACAGACCCGGCTTGCTAAAATTTGCACACAATTCTCCCGATTGTGGACACATTTGGCCGATTATGCTGAACAAAAAAATCAGAAAGTGCCAAAATGCATTTTGATTTGAACGCACATTTTCGAAAAGGCTTTAACAATCTTAACGCTCTGCTAAATTGTGTACATCTTCATAACTGAATTTGTCAAACACTGGAGCAAAAAAAACGTCAAATTGAGTTGGGCAAAAATGTTGACATTAAGTTGTGATTCACAATTAACAGCATGCAGTATGCTTGGGCCACTTTTTGGAAGGGTGCCATGTGGACAGTGTAATTCATATAAGTAATTCAAACAGCAAACAAACGCATCACTTGTGGGGACAACTTACTAATGCTCAAACGCAATTTTAAAATTTTATTGCTGCTGTTAGTTGTTCATTAAAATAACTTGGCGGTCTATTGAAATACAAAGTCTTAATTTTTAACATTTGTAGCCTAAATACCAAGCCAATAATGACAAAATATGCACTCACTCACTGTCTTACATACCATATGTATGTCTGGACATATAAAATGAAATAATTAAGCATTTTATTAAGCATCTTGCAGAAAATAATTGATAAAATTGTTAAAAAAAAAATTGAATGAATTTCAGGCGAAGAAAAAAATTTTTTTTCATTGTTTTTCTGTGTTTTTCTCTTAATGGGCCAATTGTTTTTTTTGCTTTTTTTAAATTTTTCTCGTGGGTTTTTTTTGTTTCTTCGCATATGTACTACGTTTCCTTTTGGCTTAAAGCAAACTTTTGTAACGGTTTTTCCTTGTAAGCCTATATCTGCGTGCATGTGAATATTAGTGGGCTTATAGTAAACATTGTTGCACAATTGATTCAACTGCTGCAGTTAAACTGCCTCGAACTGAACACAATGCACATTGCTTGCTGGTGTTGCATTGACTGTTTGCAATTACAAAAGGTATACGACGTTTCTACAAAATACTTCAACATTGCAACACAATATATGTGTGTATGTAGTCGCATGCAACATGTGCTTGTTTCTGTGTATATGCACTTGTGTATTTGTGTATGTGGCAAATAATTACAATGGCAACATGCGTAAGTTTGCAACTTAATTATAAACAAAATGTACAACAACAATAACAAAAGAAATGCATTATAATTACAACAATAAATGCAATTGAATTGCTTAAAAAAATCGTTTTTTCAAAGTTGCAACAAACGCACGTCGTCATTCCAGTGTCGTTTGTATGGTACCGTACGTATGTTGTCAGTTTGTTTGAAAAACATTCTTGTAATTAAAGTTTCCTTTTGTTGCACTTTTTTTTTTTTGTTTATGTTGCCTTTGTGTTTCTGTCTCATTTGTTAATTTGCTTCTTTGATTGTCTTTTTTTCTCTTGTTGCAAATTGGCCAATCTATGTTTTTGTAAATGCTCTTAATGTAGGCTTTTATTTAATTTCGTTTTTTTCGCTTGATTTGTTTGCGTTGGGCAGTAAGAAACAACAAATGTGGACTTTGTTTGTTGCAACATAGCCTCTCATAATTACCTATGCATGCGAATGTGTCTACACTTAAAGAAATAAGACAAACTTGTGGTTTAAAAATGAGATCCTAAACGTCCATTGTAACACATAAGCCTAAGTCTTCCAAAACATTTTTTGTCACGCTAAGTTAAAACAAACACTCATGTGTTAAGTACCTATAGCTTCCCTTAATTGCTGTGGTATACAGCTTTTGTTGCGGCTTAAGCCTATACCAAAATTATTTAACAGAAATACTTTCGGATTTGAAAAGGCTGTTGTCACACGAGATTCAAACTTAACTCTAATTTGGTAAACCCCACCCCAATAACCACTAATTTAGAAACTAAAATTTAAAAACTAGGCTTCACATTGGGTCTTTATGCATATAGGGATCTACTTATTAAAATGACTGTTCTACCCAATTTTAGTAAGCCCACTTGTTACTGCAAAATGAGTGAAAATCTAAGCAAAGAGACATAAAGAATAGATTAAAATTTAGGATCATAAAAAACGTATCTGCGGCTTCTTTACAGTGATTTTTAACAGTTCTTCCGTTTGCCAATTTTTTACCATTAAGAGAGTTTTGCAGACATTAAGAGAAGCGGTAAACAGACAATAAATAATTCGGACTATATGGCACATGTATCAAAATGAAGCCAGTTTTAAGCGGGTCATTAGATATGTGCTTGAAGCCTACTCGTGTGTCTGATACCGTATGTTTTTACTTATGGGATGGCGGTCTTCTCCATTAGTGGTTAGGAATGGACTTTTTGTAGAAAACTGTACGCTGAGACCTATGATTCCTTGTCCACCCTGGGTTTGTCTGAAGAAATCCATCAGCGTCTGTTTCCACATTGGGCCTCCTACCTGAAGACCTTCTTCACTCTCTGCTCAGGAAAGGACTTCTCGTCGGAAACTGTTCATTGAATCCTATCAGAGAGGCAGCATTTAAGGTAAAAAAAAGCAGCCTTAGTTCTGTCAAAATTGCGCGTTCTTGGCAGGGAAGGAAATGCGCCAAAATATATCTGTTTGGAGACCTATTAGTCTCTGAAGCAGCTTTTAGGACTCCAGGAACTTCAAAATGCGCAAAGATTGCTCCCAAAGAAATAAGTAGAAGGGAGGTGCCTTTCTTCACTCAACAAGCACCTCTATTCAAATCAACGGCGAACCCTTTGCTTCGGGACCTGTCAACTCTGAAACAAGTATACAATTCTCAGATCTGAGCTTTCAGACGAGAAAGGCCTTCTTAAAGTGTCAAGTTGCAGAATGCTTCCTTGAGTGGAATCTTTAACCTCCAGGCAATCGATTTCCCTTAGCTGGATCAAAACCCCCTGGTCGACGGTGTGTACGTTTCTTCCACCACGGAATATGTTTTGGCAAGTGTAGGGCGGCCTGATATAACAGGTATCAGTGCCTCCTTAAGAGCCACCTTTAAAGCTATATACTGGTTTATGTTGATACCTCTGCCTGCTCTACGTAGTCGTTGCTTTTAATCAAAAATTACGTTTTTTAAAGGTACAATTCAAATAATTTATATAAAAATACTTTATTTTTTCCTCTTTTATTTTCTTTAATTTCTCAATACAACACATTTAGAGACAATAAATCGGAATTTCTAAATTTTCCACAATTAATTTTTTGCTTTTCGTACATTTACTAAAATAACTCAGCCAATTATTTTCTTTCAGCTTATAAAGCGTGTTTTTTATAGAGGTATAGAACTTTAAGTAATAGCTGTCAAGTGATTTATTCTCAGTTTGGTTTGGCAATTCAACATGAATAGACTCACGCATGAACAACGCTTGCAAATAGTGCAATTTTATTTCGAAAATAATGGTTCTGTGCGGTTCTGTGCGGAAAACGTATCGCTCACTACGTCCATTTTATGGTCGACAAAATCGTCCATTAGAGCAGTTAATTCGATTAACCATGGAATGTTTTCGCACCACATTTACTCTTATTGATAACTCGCATCCCCAGAGACGCTGTACAGAAGAAGCTATTGCTGCTGTAAAGCGTAGCATTGAGGAAGATCCGAATGAGTTCATCCGCCATCGAGCACAGGAATTGGATCTGTGTCCATCCACTTTATGGAAGATTTTGCGGTAGCATCTTGGTTTGCGTGCTTAAAAAATCCAACTTATGCAAGAATTGAAGCCAAACGATCATCAAGTAAGGCGTAGATTCGTCGAATGGGCCCAAAACGAGATTACCGTTGTTCCCAATTTTCATAAGCGGATTTTGTTTAGCGATAAAGCGCACTTCTGGTTGAATGGCTACGTCAACAAACACTGCCGTATTTGGAGTGAAGGTAATCCTCAAGTGTATGTGGAAACACCGTTACATCCTGAAAAACTTACTGTTTGGTGATATACGGCTACAAGTGTTGGAAAAAATCATCGAAAATTGGACGTCCAGATTGGAATACATCCGCGCCAGCCGTGGCGGTTATATGCCAGAAGTCATATTTAAAATATAATGCCACAAGACTACCTTTCGGATAAATAAAATTCATGTCAATCGAATAGTTCATCGTTGTTTTAGTGCAACTTAAAGTTCTATACCTCTATAAAAAACACCCATAGTTGGCTCAAAAATAGGCATGTGATGTACCTCTTTCCATTATGAGGCATTTTTAGACACCTTGAGGGTTTCAGGACAGGAACGCAGAGCATACTCAGGATTCGTAAAATCTATAGTAGTGAATTAGGAAAAAATTGTATTCCAATGCTATTAATCTATTAATAAATTGAATATAAAAAATAGTTTTGGAAGGAATTTTCTGTGGGTAGTGATTCTACTTAAAATTTTTATTCATATTTTTAAGATACAGTAACATTTTGCATCATTATCATTTCACCAATCATTACCTATTCGATTTGAAAACGTAAAAACAATTCGATTTTCTTTAACTATCGCACTTGTTTTTGTTGAAATTTGCTTAGAACGAAATGGAAAATGGAATCGAATTCGATTTAGAACAAAACCGATTTGAAAACGAATCTTATGTTGCCATCTTTTTTCGATTTTGAGTCGATTTTCTTTCGTTTTCGATTTCTATCACATACGTGATAATCTAAATATTACAAAGCGAGAAAAATCGTGGAATATAGAACATCGTGTTACTTAAAAGCAAATCGTGTAAAACCAGAATTAGTTTCTGCTTTTAAATCGTGTTATTGCAAATTCGTGTAGAAAAAATTCGCGTAAAGTGTACTCAAGTGTACTTAAGTGTATATGTATAAATGTGTAAATGCTTTAATAATGCAAATGACATTTTAAATTGACATTTTTTTTCAAATTGTTTGCATAAACTAATAATTTTCTTAAGTGTGCATTTAAAAAAATAAGACCACATCAGTCAGCCTTAAAGGCATTGTCTACACAGTTTGGTTTTTTGTTTGATTTCATACTCGCATACATAATGTTGATTTATATTTTCTGATCTTATGTTACGAATTAACTTAATTTCAGACAATTACAAATGACAGCTTTAAGCTAAAAAAGGTTACGCATGCGCACAAAAAAAAAAAAAAAAAAAAAAAAAAAATCAAAACAAAAAAAAATACTCCCAATTGATAATGATTTCAGAAAACTACTTGCACTTACTTACGAAAGAAAATGTATTAAAAAAGCAGATTGGAAAATTTTTAAAGTCGATCTACAAAAAAGATGTATAAAAAATGCACTAAATGTGCATTAAACCTAAAAATTTGTTATAATTTTGTATGTTTTTTGTTTGTTTTAAGTCATAATTCGCTTTTTATATTTTTTCAACAACATTCTTCTCTATTTTTGCTTTGTTTTTCCTCTTTTTTAACAACAATTTGTAAGAAAACGAAAATTGTTGTTAAGCTTGGTAATACGAAATAAGCGAAAAAACTCTTCTAATAAATAAAAAAAAAAAAAAAAATATTAAACATTATAAAAAAGAGGTACATATCCGAATAAATCGGGTGTTTGCAAAAGTATGACTGAAAGTTTATTAAACTAAATTTGTGCCGGTGCGACAACAATGAACGAAGTTGAATTACCTGAGATATGATACCACTTTTCTAAAAGGTACTGTCGAGTGGAACAAAGATCTGTTTTTGGAATTTTCAAAACACCTACAAAATCTCTAGTTACGGGTAAAAAACCGGTTTGCCGAACCTTCACGTACTTATAAACTAATAATTATTAACCGATTTTAAGTGAGTAGCATTACTGAAAAGCTTAATAACTTTTAACTTGTTTTTATTTTATTCATAACCAAACACTGTTTCTTGATAAATTCGTAAGTAGTACGGTTTCTAAAGGGTCCGCCAAATAATTTTTTTTTTTTTTTTGAAAATGCTATAAAAAAACTACTGAATATTTTCCCAAATTTCTGTTTCTATTTAAAAGTACAATCCTTCCGGTTAATAATGGAAAATAATTTCATTCAAATGGCTGCCTCGGCTGGCCATGCGGTAGCCTACACGATCGGTCCAATTTTTAAGCACATTATCGATTGTGTGTAGCTATATTTCACCAATGGCATCACGAATATTGTCCTTTAAAGCGTCAATTGTCTCTGGCTTGTTGGCGTAACATTTATCTTTGACGGCACCCCACAAATAATATTCCAACGGTGTCAAATCGCAGCTCCGAGGTGGCCAAACGACATCAGCTTTGCGGCTGATAATGCGATCTTCAAAAACAGGGCGCAAAACATCGAGTGTAGCTTCGGCTGTGTGGCACGTAGCGCCGTACTGTTGAAACCAAATGTTGCCAATATACTCCTCTTCAATTTTTGTGAACAAAAATTCGTTCAACATGGCCCGAAAACGATCACCATTGACTGTAACGGCCACTTCTTGCTCATTTTCGAAGAAAAATGGCCCAATTATGCCTCTGGACCAAAATCTGCACCAAACAGTGACTCGTCTTGGGTGTATCGGCTTTTTAGTGTATGCGTGCAGGTTTTCTGTGCCCCAAATGTGGCAATTTTGCTTGTTTACATACCCGCCAAGATCAAAATGAGCTTCATCTGAAAAGATGATTTTTTTTTTGGTAAAATCGGCAAAATCTTCTTTAAGTCGATCTCAGGCCCTCTTAGCGAAGCATTGTTCAAGCGTATACACAACCATATTCGTTCAGCGGAAGGATAAAACTAATTATCTGTCAAATCAGACATGAGCTAAGTGTTACCATTCACGAAATAAGCACTAGTTGAAAAAAAACGTTAGATGGCGGACCCTTATATAAATTAGTGTGTGCATCTCAACTTGAAAAATATGGAAAAAGTTGGATGGAA
The DNA here is from genome assembly GCA_023159175.1 of Wohlfahrtia magnifica. Taxonomy (NCBI): domain Eukaryota; kingdom Metazoa; phylum Arthropoda; class Insecta; order Diptera; family Sarcophagidae; genus Wohlfahrtia; species Wohlfahrtia magnifica. The sequence goes on along the minus strand of JAKWBJ010000052.1, from coordinate 3,029,847 downwards.
AATGTGTTTGCTTGATTTATACACCCAGAGCCTTCAAGGCTACTTAAACGATATGCACATATATCATTTAAAAAGTCTATTTCTCTTCTTTCCAAATCTGAAAAGAAACTTAAAATCGGGTAGTATTCAGCTAATTTATTAGATTATAAGAGCATGAAGGTCCGAAAATATGGATTTACCCGTAACTCAAGATTTTAAAGGTGTTTCGAATATTTCAAAAGCAGATTCTTGCTCTGCTCGGCAGCGCTTCTCAGAAAAATAGTATCACTTACCAAATAGCTTTTGCCATTTTAGAGTTAAACCATTATTCCCATCAGTTCTATTCTGAGTTTATTGAGAGAATAACTTATCCGATTGCGTAGTGCGAGCCTTTACGGAATTTAAGTTTACACCATTAAGAGAGCTCTAGATCGAAAGGAGATCTCGAAATAAATAACAATTTGAAGGTGCAAGTGATAATTGGGGTGGCATGGTGTAGTGCTTAAAGCGCACACATAACAGCACAAGCGACCTAGATTCGAGCTCCAGCTGAGAACATGATGACAAAAAATAAATGTAATAATTTTGGTTTCGAGTGTTTTCGACCTCATTTCATCTTACCTCTAGCCATGATGACAAACATCAGACGAATGATCAAGAAAAAACGCCACCTACCGACAAAAAATTACTATGTTAAGTAAAGATCACCACCAGCACTTAGCAAGGATCTTCACCACTACATAATCATATGAAGGGGAGCTACGGCTTGAAAAATTAACTTGATTACTGAAACTGAAACAAAGCAATGGATGCTTTGTGGATAGCCAATATGCTCTCTAGAGGAGGGACGGAGAAGAAAAAAATTTATAGTTCTGCAGAGTTGGACTCAAATGATAATCTGAAGGTGCAAGGTCTAGGCTATATGCTCAATGCATCAAAACTTTCAGCCTAGCTCTCTCAGTTTCTGCCATATCATGAAAGATATGTGTGGAATTGCTTGACAGTAGAGATCGGAATAAATTATTTTTAGAAACTCCTAACGAACAATTCCTTTCTAATCCTATCAGTCACAGAGCATTTTCTTCACCTAGCTTCACCTTACTCCATGCATGATCTTTTTCGCATGTTATTGTTGTTCGTGTGTAAATATTCGATTTAGATTTGTTCGGTTACATTACGTTTTAGCAGTGAATTGCAAATGGAAAGTCGGTCCATTAAATTTGTTAATTTTATTTCATGTAGCTTTCCTCAAACGGTTCATAGCTATTTGGTGATGAATGACTAGCTCTGTAGCAGCATGTACGCTGCCTCTTTGGTGATTGGTCTAATCCATCGAAAACAGCTGTTGTAGCATCGTTTCTGCAAACTTCACCTGCAACGCATTCTTAACATTTTTATCCTAGAAAAACAAAATACGACGGCAATGTTCTGAAATTTCACTAAATTTTAAACGTGAATAACTTTTGACAGAATAATACGATTTTGGTAGTCTTTTACCGAATTGAAGCTAAAAATGTTATAGTGTTGCCTGATATAATTAATTTTCGGGTTAGATTTAGCATTTATGTAAGTGCCCTAAAAGCGGAAGAAATTTGTTAGCCCATAATCTAAAAACGCGTAAGGTCAGCACTTTTTGCTATTATTCTTTAGCCCTTTTTGACCGTTTTCACTTCTGGTTCGATATGGTCATATTTTTTGTGTTTCTGGCAATATAGGTATCTCGGTGAAAGCGTGATGAATGTTGCTCTTCAAATACTCCAACGCTAGGGGATTATCCGCGTAGACATGGTTTATGAAGGAAGTCGCCAAATCGAGAAATTATGCGACTGGAAGATTTATCATGTAATAAAGCTAAAATCGATAGTGTTATGTGGCTTGTGCTATGGTCTCGTTAAAACCATATACCGTTCACTTCATAATCACCAATTCCAGACCAATAAATATCTGTAATGGTTTTTCAACCGTAATTTTCAATCAATTGCGGCCCAAGGATGCCTCGGCACCATAGGGCACACTAAGCAGTAATTTTTTCTGGTTGTATTTAATGGTTTTTCCACAATCACTGTTGTTTGCTTAAAAAAATATATTTGAGACCTTTTTTGCGCTGTTTTGAAAAAAACGCCATGATAATATACTGAAAGCGTTATTTTCAATTTAGACCTGTTTAGCCTTTTTTCAGTATCCCAAGAGTTGGCATCACTGCATCTGCCGACAATCTTTAAGCGTAGTTTTTCCAACACCCAATGTGATGCAAACATATGCTTTAAAAAACTATAATCTACAGAAATATGCTCTTAAAAGAAAAATATGTAGAAGTATGCTATAAAAAATCGAGTTTTTTTTATAAATGTTTAATTTCTTATAAAATAATTTGTAGTTTTGGTTGCCCTGAGATAAGTTGTTGTAGACGATAATTGTTTTGCTTATAAATCGTATTTAATAAAACAAATCAAGAAATGACTATGAAATAAAAACAAACACCAGAGTAATAAACTTTGTAAAAAATATAAAAAATAAATTAACTTTTCGGAAAAAAAAACTTTTGAAAATGTGTTCAATATTGTGTGGCAGTCATTTTTATTATTTGCAACTGCAACAATTTCTGTTTTGGTAGTATAAGTTTAAACGTTGTTAGAAAATAAAACAATAAAAAATGAAAAACTTTTTTTTCATATTTTTTTTTTCAATATTTTTATTGTTGCTTTTGCTACTGCTGTTGCAGTTTAATGAATTTAACAAGATTGCAATGGATTTGATTTTATTTTCCAATTTTTGTTTCTTTTGTGTGTGGCGGAGAAAGTTTTCTATTATATTTCTAATATTATTTTTTATTTTCTATTATAGTTTATAATTTTATTTTTTTCTTCTTAATTTAAGCCATTGCCTTAACATTTATTTGTTTTTCCTTTTCAATGTTTGTATGGGCGTACGTCTGTCTGTGTATATAGAGTATGAACATTAGAAAGAAACTAAAAAAAGCTTCAAAGAAATTTTTTTTTTTTATAAAAATAATTATTATTTGTGGTAAACGTTTGCAGTTTTGTTTCTGTTTTACTTTAAAACGTTTATTTTCAATAAATAAAATCCAATGAAAAGAAATAAAACAAAACAACAACTGCTTTGCACTAAATTATTCATGTCTAATAGCAAACCCGTAAATATAGGCATGAACTAAATATATTAAAACTGAACTAAAAAAAAAAAAAATATACAATGTAACCTGTATGTAGAGTAAGTCTATTTAATAGTAGACTTTTGCTTTAAAGATACTGAAAAACATCATGTACACAGGAGTAAAACACGTTCATTCATTTATTCATTCATTCATATGAGAGAGTTTATGTTTTTGGGCAGAAATTTAAAGGTATGTTATGATTAAATTAGTAATTGTACTAAGTTTCTGTAAGAATGAACAATAGTCAAATTTAGAAATTCAATATCGAAAGATGTATGAACTGATTCAGCTTGAATTTAACAATATAGTAAAATGAACGATATGAACTGGTTCATTAAGATCAAATGTTCAATTTTAAAAGTGGAAAATAGTTCGAAATAAGCTGGATCAAAATTTTCTATTTTAAAAGTTACAATTTCAAAAAGTAACGATCAACGGTTAAATTTTGAAAGTAGCTAATAATTTAAAATCAGTTAATTCAGATTTACCTACTCTAAAAGCTACTAGTTCAAAAAGTTACAAGTAGGACCAAAAGTGAACTAATTTAGTTTAAAAATATAGGTGGAGGAACAATAAAGACATAATTTTTATCATTTTCATATATTGAAATGCCGAAACCGTTCTGAAGAAAATGTACTAATGAGCTATATTTGTAAACTAGTTTCTTTATACTGAGTTGAACTTAAAAGTGAACTTTTAAGCCCAATTGTACTCTTTGAGTAGTAGACATTATGATCTACTTTTATCTGTAAACAATTTTATTAAGCCATAGGTCAAGACGCATTCTAATTTTTCTTTTCCTAAAATCGGTTTACGATCTCCAACACCCTGGACATAATTGTTTACATGCCAAAAGCTCGAAACCACTCAGACCTAGTAAGTTCTAAACTGCAGTCGCGGTCTATATCGATGGTCCGAAGTCTGAAACGGGTACAGTGTCGGCTTTCTGCTCTAATGATCTGGACTTTAGGGTCTCTCTCAGACTACCCAATGATGACTGTTTCTCATACGGAGATTTACCTATAGATGTAGTCGCATCCAGGAACTAGATCTTTAGCTGAATGCGCTCACTGGCCCGGCTGGAACGGAATCATATAGAAAAATATTGGTTCCCTATCGGGTTTCTATTCTAATGATCTGGACCTTAGAGCATCTCTCAGAATATCTAATGATGACTATTTTTCAGCCGAAGATTTACCTATAAATGGTGCCGCTAGGCGTATCCAGGAATTAGATCACGAGGCCTTTTAGGATCTATGTAGACAGTCTCGTCGCAATCAGTGCTCCTAACTCGTGCGTGTTTAAATCTATGTCTATTTAGCTGCATTCGCTCACTCGACCGGCTGGAACGGAATCATATAGAACCCGGAACCCATAACTCATGCGGGCATTCGAGGGAATGAAATTACTGCTGAATGCGCTACTAGGGGTCCTCTCTGTCTCTCGTGCAGGGGGACGTGCATGATCATCTATGTGCTTTGTCGGGTTTGATAGACACATAGGCACTGGGAAAGATGGAATACAGGTGGTTCAGTATGACCACTTGTAAAACATCCAGAATTCTTTGATCTTCTCTCTCTATGAAAAGGATCCCTTCTAAGGTTTGAAAGGGGGTCGATCGGGTTTCTTTTGGGCATAGTTACCAGGCATTGTATGATAGGCTGAATGTCAGAGCGCATGGGATGCCCTGGTGATGGCTACTGTAGGAGCTGTCAAGATAAGGAGGAGGAGGAATCGGTGCAACACCTTCTCTGTGGGAACTTAGACTAAAGCACTTGGGTGCGTGTCACGACCATGATCTGGACTGTTTTACGGATCTGTCACCGTTAAAGTTGATTGACTTCGTCAATCCTATCGGTTGGCTCAAGTTAGGGACTTAAATTTTTTGGTCTTTAGTTGGGGATCTCTTTTGGTACTCTCCCATATCCGGCCTTTTGCCATTTGCAATGAGTCTGTCCTGTAAGGGGTATCACAATGGGCCCTAGGGTCTCCGAGTGAACTAACCTAACCTAATCTAGTAAATTCTATTAACACTTTATGGAATATTCGACAAAATTTTATGAGCTGTCCTCTAAAAGTCCTTAGAATCAATATAACATGCCGAAGTGTTTATTATAGAATAGTTTAGATTAGGTTCAGTTGGAGACTTACTCAGAATCAATTCGTAAGTCTCGGTGATTTACCATCCTGCCAAGTTTCCTCAAGTCCTGGCTACTAGCTTTAAGCTGTTCTGTGTATCTATTAAAGACATAGATCTTATCCACATCGCTTGTTGTGAGACTGTTTTTATCGCGTCATATTTTCTGATAATGTGATGTTATGTCAGAGCAGAAGAAAGTCAACTAGACCTGCTCTTCTTTATGGTTAAAGTTTTTGCAGAAGTCATTACATAAGAGTCAAGGCCCAAAGTACTACATTTTTAAAAAAAACTTGGCTTTTCATAACTTACAGTAAGGCCAGTTGTCAACTTATCAGGTAATTCGCCAAAAAGGTGGTGTATTAACTTACTAACCAAACACATACTGGAAAAAGCTGAAAGGAAATATCGATTTGGATTTTGGTTCGTTGATGTATGAGTTGAAGTTTGGATGAAAATGCTGAGTGGAGATCCGTTTATTGGTCAAAATTTTATATCTACATCTTTTATATATAAAAATAATTGTCGATATTAGAGCACAATCAATCCGTTAGTCTTTAAAACATATACCAGGCCATAAACATGCTGCTAAGTCATAATATCCGACACACACAGGAAATGCTCCACCATGTCCTTGTCTTCCTCATCCTGACAACTTTTACAATAAAACAAAACCAAGTCTCCGCGAATGCACCAGCTAACTAGGGCTTAGTGATAGAAGCCAGCAAAATGTTTCGCAGCATCCAAATAGTAGACTTCGATTGAGTCCAATATTACAGGGGCCAAAGTTGCCTCGAAGTAAAGCAAGCATCCTCCCAAGTATTGCAGTATATGTAGTCTGCAAGAGGAAAGTGACATCCCATCCTCACAGCTTATGGGCTGAAATCTAACTGTACAAAAAGTCCATAACATTACGCTGCTATTACAGTACAAACCATAGGATTTACACGTACGTACTCTTCAAAGTGCCTAAGCACAGGCAGTGAAGTTCTTAGTCTGTCAGTATCCATAGTATCAGATTTAAGTCTTTTTTCGGACGTCAAAAGGAATAGTTTTCTTATTTCGATGCTAGATTATCTAGGTGCTCCGGCTGCTAAAGCAAAAGTTGTGATAGTCCAAGTCGTCAGTAACTGAATCAAATAACCAAAATAAGAGGCGACAATTTGAAGCATGGGAAATTTCATAGAATTACCTTGGGAATTACCATTTAAATAGGCCTCTGACCCCAAAAATAAAACAAAAATTTGAAATGTGTTTAGACATTGCTTATATAATAGTGATGGTCGTTCTATGTAGCAAAATAAATTATAAAAAGCAATTTTTATATGTTGCATTCTTTTAAGGACCTGCTAATGGCCTTACAAAGTGAATGGTTGGTTTGCAGTTTTTCAAAGCCTGTATTCGAAGTTGATTGTTTGATTCAATTTTTTTTTTAATGTTTTGCTGTTTCCATTTTCATTTTCTTTTTTGCAAAAATTTTTGTGTTTAAAATGAGTGCACCGGCTTTAAATATGCACTTGCAGCATAAATATGCTCGTATGCCATAAAATGCATTACAACGTCGCTTGTTGCTTTTATTTTTATTGGTAAAATAAACAAAAAATGAGCACAGCACAGAGTAAAGAAGAAATAAAACCGCTTCTAAAGTTTAGCAAAACTCTTGTTCTCTCTCTCTCTCTCACTATCAAAATGAGTACCAAATCAAATCAAAAACAAAGCTATGCGAGTACAAAATATGCAGTCTTTAAACATCAAAGCAATGCCAAAAGCCATAGTGTTGTTGGGTTTTGAACTAGAAAATTTAAATTTTTACTTTTTTAATTTTACTTGAACTCACCTTTTTGTGGAATCACTAAAGGGGGCCGTCTCCTATTCGTTGCTAATTTCCTAAAAACAAAACGAAAAACGACAGAATTATGAACAGAAATTAAAAATGTTTCTTGTTTTTTCTAAATTAAATTCTATTTAATTTTAAAGGCTTAGACATGTACTTGTTCTCCTCCTTGCTTTCCTGTATACACTCTAGTCCAAAAAAAAAAAAAAAAAAAATTGCATAAAAATAGATGAATTCATATGAAAAGATGCGATGATGAAAGATGTGAACAATCTAAGTCAAGTTCATTAAAACGTCAAATGCATTTGTTCTATGATTTTCTTGCTTTCTTTCAGTCTTTTATTCTTTCTTTATAATTTTTGTTATTTTAGTTGATGCCATTGTTATTGTTGTCATTGTTGTAAGATAATATTTTGTTGCTGTTTCCATGCAGATAAACTTTTAATGTAAAAAGGGAAAGAAAATGAACTTTTCTATTCATCAAGTGACATTTTTATGAACAAAACAAAAAATTACAAGAAGAGGAAGGTGACCAAGTGTTTTACTTACATATCTCACGAACTCAATGAATTATATTCTATATACATATGTAACAATAGGGTGAACATATAACACCGATAGGAAATACATATAAAACCACAAACTATGCGATTGGGATATAAAAATTATTTGCATATTTACCAGATCATACATGGGCAGATAAGCACTCAAGTGCATGAGAATTATCTGCTCCGTATATGAATACAACCAAACGAAAACTAAACTATTCAACAGAGAATAACAAATAAACAACAATTTCACTCAGTTATATGATAGCTTTTGATAAAAGCAAAAATATGTCGTTTTGCTTATTAAAATATTTTTTTCTTCAACGCACAGTGCAAAAATTTTCTATTGCTACTAAATATGCAGTTTCCTCTCTGGCCTCTGATTGTATCAAACGATTACCTGTTTTGAGATGTGATACTTCAGGTTAATTTTTTGGTAGTTCTTTAATTCGTGGTTCGTCTAAAATGTCATATTCTTTGAAAATTTAGTACAAAAAACAAAATTTAGTACAAAGGAAATGTACGATAAAAACACTTTAAAAGAATAACGGACACAGGAGAAGTTTGTCCAACTCCATTTCAAAAATTGTCAGTGTCAAAATTACATTTCACTTTGGCTGGCCAATCACCCATCCATTGCTTTGCTTCAGTTTTATTAATAAATTTGATTCTCCAGTTAAGTAAATGATTGGGAACAATCTTGCTAAGAGGTGGGTGTGATCCTTACTTAACATTGTATTTTTTTCTGTTAGGTGGCGTTGTCTCCTAATATTTCGCCAGAGGTTAGCTGTACTATCAGGGAGACGTGCCCTCTAACCACTACACCACGTCACCCACAAATCAGTCACATGCTATTTTGTAATTATTAAAATGAAGCTGACTGCTCATTGAAGATTGATGTTTGAATGCAAAGAAATTTAATTGAACGAATTACCATCAGTGAGACGCTCTGTTCATAAGCAACAATATCGAACCACTTTAAGGTGAATCATTAGTGGCGATGAACTGAGGTATTAAACAAAGAAATCGTTATCAAATATTGGTGACCCACCACAAACGACTTTGAGGCCTGAATTGGCGGTAAACAAGGTTATGCTGAGTGGTTGGTGGGTTTGGAAGGGAGTTATTATTTATTATGGGTTTTTAATAAAAGTTTTAATAAAGCAATCAAGCAAAAAGACCAGAGTAAGCCAACAGAAGAGGTGGCAAATTGATTCAGAAACAAAATGATACAAAATAGTTTATAATTTTAATAGGTGATAACACAATGCTGGCAGTGCTTCAAGTGATCCGACAATTCTCATTGATTCCATACAATCTGAGTGGAGTTATACTGGTAGTAGTAGACGAACATTGGCTTCCAGCTATGACAAATGTGTTCTCTTCTTAACGTAATCTAAGGACTTAACATTAAAACAAGCATGCTTGTTCTGTCGTAAAGTTATTTCTTTAAGATCAAATGGTGGATACCAATCCCGTCGTGAAATTTTTTCTGTACATTAAACCTCTCTGTGGGATTTAGGTCTAAACTACAGCCGACAATAAACGTTCGCAATCAATAACTAGTCAGAAACGAAAGTATCTGAGGCTTCATTTGTTGTTTTGCTTCTGATCGAGTACTAGATTGCCTAGTAATAGGTAGAAACTGCCTAGATCATTTAGGTTCTACCGGTGTGTTCCGGAGGTAACACACTTAAATTGATAAATTTTTGTACAGGGCAGATAGAAATATAAAAATTGCCTTAAGAGTTTATTTGAATAAGGTTAAGTCCGTATAGGCAAGCCAATATGATATTCCTAAGATATTCCAGTGCAAACTTTAACTTGTGCATGAAAAAGATTAAATGCTCCCCATAATTAGGACAAATGCAAAATTTATCTGATTCCCTTAAGAACCAATTGATAGTTCTGAAAAATTTCATTAGATTCGTCAGTAAAACATCTAAAAAAAACAGTTCAGTCTTAGCCTAGGCTGCTGTATAATAAAAGATGTTGCACCGAGTCATAATACTATTAATATACATTCACTGTGCCTATTACTTTCAGACATAACAAACTAACCTAATCTGTCTATAATGGTGAACTTAAGCAAGAGATTATTGTGGGGTTAACTCACAAAAGTGAAATAGCTTTCATTTTCGAGTTTTCGTTTTCATTGCTTGTTATGCTAGTTCAGTTTAGCCTTGAACTAGTTCAGAAATTAAATGAAATTTTGAAATAAATTTACCATTTTCGTTGCAATGGATGAGGTAGACTGCTAAGCCAATTCAATTCAATCATTATACTGAATTGTCGTTTAATTGGACTATTCAAGCCTACAGAACCGGGATTACTATGCCAAATTTAGTGATGATCGGTTCGCAATTGACTCAATCTGTTGTGCAAGTTTTAATTAAAGAAATCGATGAAAGTTAACCATAATAGTCCATAATCGACTCGTAACCACCTTAATCACTATTACGAATATGGTTAGTCCAAAGTAATCCCTCGTCATTTTGTGTTGTAATATCATACATACGAAACAACTGGCAACCTCATTAAAAACTAACTGTCAGCCTCTTATGCAATTTCAACTTAAAAATAAATTCTAAGAATCCAACATACACACATACATAAATACATACATCCTTGTACACCTACAAATACATATGCACAGTTTTGGTTGCTCTCTAGTATTTTTCAGTTAGTTGTTCTGGTGGTGTTTAAATGTGAAAAGTTCAGAGGTTTCTCAGTTTATCGATTTTGTTGCTGTTGTTGTTGTTGTTGTTGTTGGTTTTTAGAAATAAAGATTTATTTATAAAACATTGCAAATAATGAATGCATTTGTTGTTTTTGTCGTTTTTATTATTAAATATTTTTGTTATTCTTGACTTGAGCTAAAAATGATTTGTCAACTGAAAATACTGTAACGAATACTCATTCAACCTCTTCCTCCCTTTCTCTCTCTCTCTCTCTCATGTTTAGCTAAAAACAGAAACAGGCAAGGCGAGTAAAACTGTAGCAAAAAGAAATATTTTTTAAAAAGTTTCTTCGTTAAATAAATATTTTTTTATAGATTTTTATTATTGTTATTTGCTATTTAGTTTTTAACTTTATTTATGGCTGCTTTTGTTATGCTTAAATAAAATGTCAAATACTTCTCTAAAGAAGTTTAACTTTAAATAATTTTTTTTTGTTTTTGATAAAAAACTTGCTTTTAAAATTGAATATCTGTGGGTTTCTGGTTACAAAGCCATAAATAGTGAAAAGGTCACAACTACCAAGAGTAGGCAACGACAAAATTTATTAAAAGACTCAAGTGCTTCTAGTTTATTACAAAAGATTTATCCATTTTTTTGCTTCTAAAGGGTCCGCCAAATAAATTTTTTTTTTAAATGCTATAAAAAAAACTACTGAATATTTTCTCAAATTTCTTTTCTTATTTGAAAATACAATCCTTCCGGTTAATAATGGAAAATAATTTCATTCAAATGGCTGCCTCGGCTGGCCATGCAGTAACCTACACGATCCGGTTTTTATGCACATTATCGATTGTGTGCAGCTGTATTTCACCAATACGTCGTGAAAAATACTCATCATCAGTCAGTAACTGGGTGAGATTGGATAGGTGGGCGTGGCAATATTTTGTATTTGTGAAGAACTATTGTAAACAACTATTAAAGCTTCGTTATCTATCCACATCAGCCAAGAGGAGGGAATTGCAGAAATCACACTCGATAAAAGCTGTCTACATACATACGTATACTACATAAAAAGGAATGTGTGAGCAGAATCTACAGTGTCTTTCTGGAAGAAACAACTGACTGAACTTTGACCGGAAGGGGACGAAATGGGGCGAAAGGTTAAAAAATTTATCTAAGATAGCATTTAAGATAATAATTAAGATAAGGGTAAAGAAGCACACCGGGTTTAAGCTAGTATTTTAATAAACTTATATCAGTGCAGAACTAATGATAAGAATTATTTAATACGACTCTTAGTTCATCCAGACTTTGTGTCTTTCATGAATCATTTTAGTTTTAGAAACATAAGCACTCTCTTGAAAACACGTACTTATATATTAAGTTATGATGCTTTTGAATGGAATGAGCGATATGTTAGGAACCATTGAACTTGTTTATTTAACTTTTTTCTTTAAAGCGTCAATTGTCTCTGGCTTGTTGGCGTAAAACTTATCTTTGACAGCACCCCACAAATAATAGTCCAACGGTGTCAAATCGCAGCTCCGAGGTGGCCGAACGACATCAGCTCTGCGGCTGATAATGCGATCTTCAAAAACAGGGCGCAAAACATCGAGTATAGCTTCGGCTGTGTGGCACGTAGCTCCGTCCTGTGGAAACCAAATGTTGCTAATATTGTCCTCTTCAATTTTTGTGAAAAAAAATTCTTTCAACATGGCCCGATAACGATCGCCATTGACTGTAACGGCCACTCCTTACTCATATTCAAAGAAAAATGGTCCAATTATGCCCCTGGACCAAAATCCGCATCAAACAGTGACTCGTCTTGGGTGTATCGGCTTTTCAATGTATACGTGCGGGTTTAATGTGCCCCAAATGCGACAATTCTGCTTGTTTATATACCCGCCAAGATCAAAATGAGCATCATCTGAAAAGATGATTTTTTTCTTTTTTTCATTCTGCAACATTACCATGATATTCAAAGTAATGTCGCTGTACTTCTCAGCGTTGTTCAAGCGTATACACAACCATATTCGTTCAGCGGAAGGATAAAACTAATTATCTGACAAATCAGGCATGAGCTAAGTGTTACCATTCACGAAATAAGCACTAGTTGAAAAAAAAACGTTAGATGGCGGACCCTTTATTTCTCAAGAATTTATAAAAAAAAGTTAAATTCTAAAGAGTTTATTTTTTTAAACTATTTTTGTTAAGAATGACTGGTGTCAAGCACAAGCGTCTTATAACACTTGTATAGTGTAATAGTGCTTTAAAGAAGTAGTAGCAGAATGACTATCCCAGTGGAAGAAGTTTAGCTTTGACTTCTCTATCAATGGTAATCAAAAAAGTTTTGAGAAGAAATAAACGAAAAAAAAAACTTTAACGTCCATTTCAATAAGATAGCCATGCTTAAGACAGACATTTAATCTATGAAAAAGGGTTTACTTTTAAGTGTTCTCTTAAGGGAATATCTTACTTATTTATCTAGGATATGGTGCTAGAGAACATTCTAGTGGTTTCTTGTGGTTTATTATAGAATTTCTCTAAAAAGGGCTTTATATCTATAAATCTTGTTAAATTTATTTCAAGTAAATATAGGGGTGTGTTCGCTTCTGTGGTAAAAAAATTTTTATGAAAAAATAACTTTCCTTAGAACATTAGCTAAAGTAAATGCTTGACCTACTGTTTGCTAAAAAAAACTGTGTTTAAAAGCAAAATTACAGTTATAGGAGTGAGACAATTTCTTCTTTTATTATAAATCAGACATGAGCTTGTCATGGGACTTTTATCCCTGATCAACTCACACGTATTCTTACGCTCTTGCTTTTAGTCGCTAAAGAGACAGTGACGAATGCACATGTATGGTAAACATTGTTGTCAACTTTTTATGATTAAAATGCGCAGACCTAGCACTCGAAAGGGGCTAAAAAGCACTAAATTATAATTCTTTTAACTATTTGTAGTCGAAACGCGCTGTAAAGTCAAAAAATATACTAAAATTGTAAAGAAACAATTTCTATTATTAAAATTTCCATTTTAACAAAGATTTTTTAATAATTTGAACGATTAGAAAATGAATTTAAAAATTTATGTGTTGCTACGTAATATAACCTTGAGATTTAACACAAAGTAAGACCTAGATTACTCAGATGAGATCTATCTCTTTGCTAACAGCCATTGCGAAGTGCAATGAAAACTTGACTCTATACAGTCAGTAGCATACAGAGTGATCTTGCGGATGAAAATCTTCCAAATCAAAAATATATGACTCAACCGTCCTTAATAACACAACAATCTTCCGAATTCCGAATTAGAAATTTGGAAGATGTCCCGTCTTTTTGACGTTCTCACGACGTCCAGAGGTTCCAGCATTGATATTTAGTACACATTGAACCTATTAAAGCCGACCGATTGCTATAGGGCGTTGTCTTCAATTCAGGCATTTATAGGCCACTGTCTACGGTGGATTTTGAAAATTTTCTGGCCAGAAACCAGATCACACCAAGTTCTTGTAATGAAGGAAATAGACTGGGCACACTCTGAGAAAATCAAACTACGACTTAGTAAAACTAACCATTGAATGGTACTCGCAGATTAACAGAAGAATCAGAAGGCAAGACCATTACTAGAAAAGACAGATTGGAAGAAAAGCCCATAGCATGACTTGGTATCAGATTAGATAATCGACTTTAGATAGGCGTAAATGGAAAGAATTCGTTATGGCTCTGTGATGCCCTTGGGATCTTTAAAGGTGTAATACCAAATAACAAGTTTAGTATTTTAAATAAATTATTAAAAAATTTTAGCTCTATTCTAAAATGATTTATAAGTCTTCAAAAATTGGCTCTTAGATTTGAGATACGTTTGAAAAAACCTATTTTTTATTCATATTTTCACAAATATTATCTGGAATTACGTTATTCTTACTGCATGAAGCAGTTTACTGAATTTATTAAATTTATATTTCTTACAAAAAATTGAAAGTAGAAAAACGCTAAAGAAAAAAAATGCAACCTTTCCGTACTTGAAACGCGCCACATATAGCGCGAGAGGCGTTAAATTGGCAACACTGGGTAAATGAACGCAAATTTTTTAAGGCACAGGCCAGGATTGACAAAGTTGCTACAATTTTACTTTTTTTGGTACAATTTCAGACTTAAAAGTACAAGTAGAAAAGTGCTAAAGAGAAAAAAATGCGACTTTTTCGTAATGAAACGCGCCAAATATAGCGCGAAAGGCGCTAAATTGGCAACACTGGGTAAATGTCATTTGGTTCATATTACGCACTTTCTCAGTTTATTTTTTTAAAGGAATTTCCCTAGTTTATAATTTAATTGATTTATTAAAACGAAAGAGCAAAATAGGCTTCATATGCCTAATGCGGGTCATCAAATTCTTGCTGCTTTAATTTCAAAATATTGTTACGTTTTTACCCTTTTAAATACGTGTTTTTATGAGTTCGTAGATTTTTGTTAAAATAAAACTTGTGTTTGGTTTTTAATTAAAATCCTATATTCAACACAATTTTGAGCACCACTGCTTGTAAAAAGTTACAAGCAGTAACAATTTTCTATTCTTAATTACTCTGTCTGTTTACAAGTTTGTAAACAACAACAATTACTCATAGTTATAGCTTAGGTTCGATCACAACATAAATTCTCTTCGACCAGAGATAAACCACTCTGAACTCTCTAGGTTCACTTCAAGCCAAACAGATTCGTTCGCTGAGTTTACGACACATAAACTGATTGCAGTTCGCATCGAAGTGTTTTTATATGGTTGAGTAAACAACACTTCAAAAGCTCTCGAACCTCTCGATATTTCAGGTAGATTCCATTTCTTTCTTTTAATTTCTTTTTAGTTCTTTTGTAGCCATGCCTTTGTGAACGTCTACCTCTTTCAGCTCTTAGTATATATTTGTTGTTGCTTGTTTATTGTCTGTTACTTGTTTTCTTTGCTGCTTAATTATTGTTGTTGCTGTTTATTTTTATTTACTTTATCTCTGCTAGTGGTTATTGTTGTAGATTTGGTTATTTGTAAACAGCACGTATAGAGTTGTTCTTGCAGCTTTTGTTTATTTATTTTAGCGATGTTATAAACGCTGTGGTGTCCAACCTTATTTTTTAATATCACATAATTTTTTATTAAAAACAATTTGATCTCATGCATATGTATATAAGTATGTATATCGATATACTTTTTTATACCCTATTTGGCGTTTAAACATGTGCTTATACCTTTTGAGTGCAAATGTTAGTTTTATTATTATAAAAATGAATTTTTATGTACAATTGTGTTGTTTTTTTGTACATAAAATAAAAAATTAAAAATAATTAAAAAAAAATATTTTTGGTACAATTTTATAATCTTCTGAGTACGATTTTCATGTTCTCATTTTGCAACCCTGGCACAGACAAATAACTTAAAAAAGTTGCTTTCGCTTTTGCTTTTAGTTGTCACTGAAGCATGTTAATTTTTTTAAAACATCAACTTTACTCTCTCTAAGAGAGTAATTCCCATGTTCCCACTAAACAACTACCTTTTTACTTTAGCACATTACTGTTATTAATCCATTACTAAACATAGATGATCAAATATATTTCTCTAATTTAAATTGTCGATTATTTCTCGAAACTTATCCGGATTTCTTGTTCTGTGTAGTATTTCACTTATTCCTTAGACAGGACATCATAACCAAAAAAGTTTAACCAAAGATCAACGATTGCATAAAGGTATGATTAGTTAATGACTTTTACTGTAATTGATTACACAGTGTGACAAAAATGAACGAAATAAGTACCTGGCAAATGATACTTTGCTTTATTAAAAAAATTAATAACTCCGCCAATTTTCAATGGATTTCTTAGCTATAAGTCTCATTTTATTCATAACTTAATATAATTCCTTAATTAATCCATAAATGGTATGGTTCCTATATAAAATAGTGCGCAAAAACGCATCTAAACTTGAAAAATGTGTAAAAGTTAAATGAGAAATGTGTTTGCTTGAGAAATACACCCAGATTCTTCAAGGCTACTTAAACGACATATATATCATTTAAAAGATTCTTATCATGAGCAAAGAGTAAGCACAGCACCCTGACACTGTATGCCTGAACTGCAATTCGGGTTATACTTGTAGTAAAGGCTTCTGGAGCGTTAGTAGATGTTTTTTTATTGACAGCAGCTCTAAGCCTAATTTTTAAATCCAACTTAAGAACCTTACCAACTTTCTTTTTATCTTTGAAGAATTGGAGCCCAGCAATTGCCTCAATCATGAACTGATTTTCAAAAAATGTAAAACAAGCTTTGATAACAAAGTTTTTGGTTGCCAGGCAAAGGGTCATGAGCCATTTTCAACTCAAATAGGAAATAATCTGTGGGGTTTGCTGCAATATTCTTAAGTGTTACATATGTAAGCTCATATGCAAGATAGAAAATTGTTCTAAATGAGACCCTTGCTAAGAAAAGGTATCATAAACCATAAAAATCGTTTTTAATTCGTTTCTATAAGTATACTGTATGCGTTCTTCTAGCACTTTAATTCGCAAACATTTTTTGTAGTGTTACAAATACTAATAATTACAATCCTCCATCCTTTATCCACTTCCCTTCTCTTATTTTAAAATACATCTTTACTTAATTTGAAAAGTTTTCCAAACAAAGGTGTGAAAAGCAAACTCTTCTTTACTGTCGACTAAATTTGTACGCTTTTTATTCCTCTCTCACTCCATTTCCTCAAGTGTATAAATCTTTACATTTTCGACTTTGGTTTTTCGTAACATGCAAATTAAAGGTTTAAAATTTAGAACTTCGTTAGAAGACTGTTAGCTGTTAGATATCAACACATCTAAGACACATTTAGCCACAAACGCAATTTACTCTCTACACTTTTCTACATTGAATTTACGGTGGATATTTTGCAAAAGTTTGATTACGAACATTATTAAATTGACATTTCCCAGGGAGTCAAAAGTACAAGTAATCAATAAATTTTTGCTAAATTTGTAATCATTAGAGTTTGATGTTTTTGTTGTTGTAGTTGTCAAAGTCATTTTCATTAAAAAGGGATTTCGTTAAATAAACTTTGGAAAACTATTTATTCAAGTCAAGAACTTGTCGACATGAAAGTTTTTTTTAGCTTCTGAAAAAGCTTTTTACTTGAATTAAAATTCAAATAAAAAATTTATTAAAGCTAACATGGCTTAATTACTACTTAAAAGGAGAACTGCACAACATTAGAGGAACTGTACAGGAAAGCTAAGAGTTGTCAAACCGACATACGTAATTGGGAATTGAATTATGAATGAGATCGTTTAAGTCATAATAAAACAAAGAAATATTTTTTTAATATTAATGAAATGGTCTTTAGTGTACAGAAAATTTAGTGACATTATTGCCTAAATATGCGTTCGGCAATGTTGACGCCACGGCTGGTGCGTACAAGGCGCAATCTGGTACTAGTCGGCCAACTAATTGGACCATTATGTTAAAATACTCTTTCATCATAAGTTTCTTTTAGGAAATCAATTAGAGCTCTCGCTGTGTGATATGCGGCTTCGTAATCATATCTGCTAGATTTTTTCTCTCCGTAACTCCTCTAGGGAGCATATTGGCTTTCCACAAATCATTCATCGCCTTATTTCAGTTTCAAGTTGATGGTCAAGCTAAGTGTATAATTAATCTATTGTAGCTTGCCTTCATATGATTGTGTGTAGTGGTTGAAGATCCTGGCTTATTGGAGGTGGTGATCCTTACTTAGCATTGTAATTTTTTTCACAGTAGGTGGCGTTTTCATCCTATCATTCATCTGATGTTTTTCGTCATCGCCAGATGGATTTGTTTCTCAGTAGATTGAAGTCTCTTTATTAAACACTCGACCCGCAAATTAATTTTTTTTGTTATGTCCTCTGCTGGGTTTCGAACCTGGGCTGCTTGTGTGGCATGTCCTGCTAGATTAATGTAAGCTAATTAAGGTACGAACAAATTTTTAACCATGTCTTTATATCGTTCAAAACTGACAGTAACATTCTGACCATCATCGTAATTTTCTATGGATATAATGGTGTTTCGATAAAATTTTGTGGATTATTCTCACGCCAAATGCGACAATTTTACTTTTTGACGTATACATTCAACCAAAAATGGGCTTCATCGGAGAACAATATTATGAATGGAAATTTAATGAACAGACCCTTAGTTAAATAAAAAATTTCCAACAATTTGCAAGCGTTGCTCTAGTGTAAGTCTCTCCATAATAAAATGTCAAACGTAACTTAACAAAAAGCAACTATCAGCTGTTTAATCTGTTATTAAATTAAGCAGTGTTGTCAACTCAAAGTAAGGAACCAAAAAAAACGCCCCATATTTTTATTAATTTTCTATTCTATCTTAGTATTTAATTATTTGTTTTAGCATTTGCACTCTTATTTCAATTGTTACGCAAGGATTAGTTACATGATCATTCCTTTAAGAGCTAGTAAAGTGGCCTTGGATATAAACGCAGGAATAAATGCTATTCCCCTCTAACACAGATGTGGGTTAAGATGGAATAGGAAAAGATCTATCAGTTTTAAATTAGGTTCTCATTCAGAATATTCCACTGTTTGTATATCGGGTGGGCCATATAAATGTTTAAAATTAAAAATGCAATAAAATCAAAACGGTTTGAAATTTTGCCAAATTTCGGCTAGAAATGAAATATTATTTCATTCATATGGCTGCCGCGACTGGCCTCACAGTACCCCATTCGATCGGACCAATTTTCGAGAATTTTTTCGAGTGTATGGGGTCGTATATCGGCAATGGCATCACGAATATTGGTTTTCAAATCCTCAAATGTCTCTGATTTGTCGGCATAATACTTGTCTTT
Source organism: Wohlfahrtia magnifica (assembly GCA_023159175.1). Taxonomy (NCBI): domain Eukaryota; kingdom Metazoa; phylum Arthropoda; class Insecta; order Diptera; family Sarcophagidae; genus Wohlfahrtia; species Wohlfahrtia magnifica. The sequence continues at coordinate 3,010,622 of JAKWBJ010000052.1, read as the reverse complement.
AACGGCGCCTTACAGAAAATAGTCCAATGGTGTCAAATCGCAGCTTCTTGGCGGCCAACTGCCATCACCATTTCGGCTAATTAAACGGCCATAAAATGTTTGACGCAATAAATCGATTGTGGCATGAAATGTATGGCAAGTTGCACCATCCTTTTGAAACCAAATATAGTTTCGATCAATACCATGATAAGCGGGCACAAAAAAATCGGCTATCATGGTGCGATAATTGTCTTCATTGACTGTAATCGATGCGCCGTCCACATTTTCAAAGAAATATGGGCCAATGATGACTCCGCTTCACAAGCCGTAAAAACCAGTCACTCATAATGAGTGCATTGGCTTTTGTAAGGCCACATTTGGGTTTTCTAAGCCCCACCAAGATGAAAATAAGCTTCATCCGAAAATATGATTTTTTAATTTGCAATTTCCAACCAATTGTCTTTGTTTTGGAAATAAATTTCCGAAAAATCCAAACGTTGCTTAAGCGTAAATCAATTCATTTTGCTCAGTGGAGATAATATACTTAATTTTCGGACGGTTATTACAAGATTCGAAATAACCGCAGGTTCAAATTTAAGCCGATAGATGATGGCCCACCCGATATTACTACTACTTGTGATCCAGTTGTTGTTTCAACATTTACAGTCAGAAAAATATGATTTTCGGATCATAACTTATGCTGACCAAACATAGCTTTGACTTGACAATGCAGTATTTAAACTGCCACATGAGGACTAGTTACACAACTAATTCTTTAATACCTAGTAAAGTGGTTGGTTATTTAGGTTTTGCTACTTGAGTATAAATTTTGTAAACAATGAAGTAACCGCTTTGCTTTAACATATAAGTTTAAATTTAAAACAAATTAACTTATGTTTTAACAAACCTCGTAAGTTCTAATAAAAAGGTTAAAATAAAAAACCTGTTACAAAACGCAAATGCAACTTATTTCACTATTTTTCTTTCAGTTAAATCACATTTTTAGCTGTAAAATTTCTTTCTTCAGAAATTTAAATTGACTGTCTGTCTGTCTGTCATGTATAAAAATTTGTTGACAAAATTTTAAATGATTCACATCATACACACACATACGCAATTTCTTACTCTTGCCAGCAGTAAAAGTTTTGTTCCACGTTTATCTTCCCTTTTTTAATTCCTTGTACTCGTAGAAGTAAAAGTAATTTTGTGAATAATGCTTCCCGTAGAAATTTATACAGACTTACACCTCGAATACGTTTCTTTATTAAAATAGGGGCACTATGTTGCCGTAGTGCCATATTTTTAGTTCTTGTTTGGTAACAACAACACTTTTACCGCCAATGTGTTAGCAAGCTTCGCGTTTTTTTTTTTTTTTTTTTTTTTTTTTTTTTTTTTTTTTGTTAAGCAACCACTTTTTGCAGGAATTCCGGTTTATTTTTCTTTCAGTTTTTCTATAACTCAATACAAGAGAGTCAAGAAAATGTGCTCCAACCAAGTTGAGTTTAAGGGAAATGGGTTATAGCGTTGCAAGAAAAACTGTGAAAACTGTGTTATATCATGCAGAAGAGTAAAGAAGAATCAAAAAGAAAAATAAAAAAATTTTGAAAAATATTTTGCCAAAGAGGATGAGCTCATTAGGTAAAGGTCTCATAAAATTCGCAACAACCACGAAAACGTCACCAAAAAAATTTTAAGGAAGATGAAGCAAAAGATTTACAGCGCGACTGGATGGATGGACGTTGAAGCTGATTTAAAAAAAATGTCAAAAAAATATAAAAAAATTTTTTGCCTTTTAATCCTATAGAAAGGGGGAGATATCCCAAAATTTACCATTTTTATTAAATAATTTTTTTTTGGTCAGGTTCTAAGCTCCAGTCAGTTGTTTATTTCAATTGTTCATAAATCCTTTTTTTTATGCAAAACCGTTTCACTAAAATCAAGAACGGAAATAGAAGCACGCAGCTTGACAGTATGCAACATAGCATCTTAACCTGTGCGGACTTCAAAGATTTTTTTATTTCATACCACGTTGTCGAAATTCAACAGATTGAGTAGAATTAATAAATTAGAACAACCTTGTTGCATAGCGAAAAAATACTGGTCTATTCGTTAGAATTAAGATTTTTTAAGAAGGACTCTCTTTAGTAACTTCTACCATCCGGGAATAAATATTAGATTAACAAAAATTATATTCTCTTCTCCTGATTTATTTCTACTCTGTGGAGGGTGATGCACATTCCGCAGTGAGAATTTCATTCACCGCTTCTATGGCTACTGGCTATAAACGTTGTTTTGCGTCAATTTAGGGTACAGGGCAGGAAGATCGTGGCTTTTCTGCACGATGTATGATTTTGGCATCGGGGAAATTTTTTCCCGGCTTGATTAGCAAGGATATGCAGAGTGCGCTAGAAGAGTTAACATCTTTAGCCGCAGATAAGGGCTTGGGAGTTATTTTGTTGAATACAGAATCGGTTCTCAGCACCAGGGAATACAAGGTGGAGAATTTCAACTGTAGGCGAACTAAATGATGTCAAACTTAAGCTGTCTAAGGAGGTTAAATGTCTCGGTGTCTATTTAGAGAGCAAACTAAAGTGGAGAAGTAATATCGAGGTTAAAATGAAAGAAACCCTTAACGACTACTACACCTATAGAAAATCATTTGTAAAATTTGTAAGCTGGCTATGAATATTGGTTGTGTCATCTGGTGCCTAGAGGTGTACTTCATTGGGCCTAACGGGTGCCCAAGGGTATAGACAACAAGCGACTCTGAATATCATTCTGAACTCACTGCCGATTAAGCATTTTGTATGTGGAGAAGCGACAAGGAGTTTGATTTGACTTAGCGAATTAGGGTATGGAGTTTACACGAGTTTTTTGACGGAGATCAATGTAGATGGTCGACTTAAATCGTCGGATTATGAGATTATCAGCTTTGAAATCAGGAGAATACCCAGGATGAGTACACTTGAGAGGGACAATTGGATAGGATTGGCTGGGCTGCCTAATGTTTGGACAGTCTTCATGGACGCCTAAAACGCTTTTTATAAAGCGTGTTTTCTAGCACATGCCTCTTATGTGAATTGTTTTTTTTGTGTTGATTTCATGGCTGCCAATCTATTTTCACGATGCTTTTCTCCATGCCAAAGGATGGGTGGTAAATATGATATCCTGGTTAGCTCTACCGCCAAGCACATTCTTTGCCAAATATTCACTGGTAGATAAACATAAATTTATTGAAACTTAGTAATGCTAAAAGAAACAACAACAAAACGATACTTGAGAAGATGTGCAAACAGGATGATCAAGATTTCAAATTTGGCGGACCTAAATGTGGGTGAGTGAAAAACGGTTCCTAGAAACTTTCGAAGAAATGCCGAAAAGGGAGTCTCTCCAAAAGAGGAATAGAAATTGTTTTAGTGGAAACATCACTGGATACAGTCGACGACGGTCACTGCAAGTGCAAAGGCATGTTTAGTCCTATCTCATGGGGAGAAAAAAAAAATGCTAAAAGAAATGAAAAAGCACTTCAGGAGTTATAAGTATAACTGCACCTCGCACCGAATGAAATATTAAGGATGTTAAGTTGAATTCTGGTACACTTATAATCATGGTACATAATTACTGGTCTCAGACATAAACGCAGTAATAAGTGCTATTCTCTTCTAACATACGAGGGCGGATTAATTATGTTTACCATTTCAGCAATCTCACGTATTTTGATCCGGCGATCATTCATAACGATATCGAGGATTTTCTTGATATTTTCTTCAGTAACCACCTCTTTTGGCCTTCCTGTTGATAGTATTGTTCCAGTGCTTGTTCGGCCCCGTTAAATTCAGCAATCCAGTATTTTACCATATAATCTGACGGAGCAGATTCGCCGTAATGTTTGTCAAGCTTTTCTTTTGTCACTTTCGCCGTTTTGTCTTTCAAATAATAGTGTTTAATCACTCCACGAATTCACTTTTTTCCATTTTCCAAGAAACACAAAAGTTGCTTAATTCAAACGACTACAACAAATAAACTAATCAATGAATTTGGCTTAAATTTTAACAGCTGACGTTTGACAGATCGTAATTTCTAAGAAAGAAAAAGGTTTTGTGTTTGTGCTGCCATCTAGCGCTAGGTAGCTTCAATGTCAATCCGCCCTCGTAAGTAAAGGTTAAGATGGAACAGAAACGTGAAATTATAGTTATTCGATAGTCTTAGCTTTTATATGGTCTTTAAAGATCTATCAGCTTTAAATTAGGTTTCCACTGCTTTGTAGAGGCGGATATATTACTAATGTTGTAATCCAGTTTTTGTTTCAACATTTACAGTCAGAACAATGGGATATTCGAATAGCCTTTTGGAAAATGTTTTTCGGAGTAAACTAATTTTTGTTTGCCAAACATAGCTTTGACTTGCCAGTGTAGTAATTAAACTGTCACGTGAGGACTAGTTACATAGTTGGTCCCTTAAGAGCTAGTTAAGTGGTTGGTTTTTAAGAATTAGCTACGTGACTGTACATATTGTAAGCGGTAAAGTAACTACTTCACTTTAAAAGGATAACAGTTGTGAAAAAAGGTGTATATGATAAAAATTCAACCTGTTTTATTCCATCTAATTGGCTGACACGCACATACGGAGTCAGTCCTCAAAAAGAGAAGCAAATTTCCTTTCCCAAATAATTTTTTTTTTTTTTTTATCCGTTACATGCAACAATTTTCTTACATGTATTCATTGTTTTTTTCTTCCATTACCATTACCATTCTGGCGTTTAATAGAAAAAAAAATAATTTTATTATTTATCGCTGCGTTTAACTTCTTCTTAAAAAGAAAACCTATTTAAATGCAAAAAATTTAGGTCATAAAAATATTTTTCTTAAAAAAGTTTTTTTTTTCTAAATTCCATTAGAAAAATTCCATAAAAAGTAAGAAAACAGTGACCTGCTATGCAAATTCCATACAATTTTCTTCAACACAGTTCATTTCACTTTTTGTTCCAAAACTCATTGAAAATACAAACTACCGAAATGCTATAAATTTTTTCCATTAGCTTTGCCAAGCAGTGGGTCAAGTACATTTCAAAAATATAATATTTTAAAATAATATTTTGACATTTACTTGTATTTAGCAAATAAAAAAAAATTAAAAATTAAAATTTTTACGAGACAGGTACTTAAGTTATTACTCTGTTGGCTCCTTATAGTTTATGGCCAAGTTTGGCTAAAATGACAGTTGAACAAACCAATAAAAAGAAGCAGAAGTAGCCAAATTATATTCCCAAGCTTTCTAGGAGAAGTATTTAAATTGATTATAAATAAAATTACGAAAAAAAAACAATTCTTTTACACTTAAAAAACTTATGGGAATAGTTTATTATTTTTAAACTTAAAAAAATGCTTTTTATTTCCTATTTAAAGAATATCATTTATTCAATAAAAAAGCCAAAATGCGACACAGGCAGACTAATGTGTTTGGTTTAACTACTGCGTGGACACACACACAAATGGATTCAAATGCAATTAATAATGAAGGTTTAGAGCTTTCTAAAGAGCTCTTGAATTTAGAGAAAAATAGTTGGTGAACCTATCTTAGCAGCCTGTTGTAAAAAAAAACAGAAGAGTAAAAATTCTTTGCTTGTCTAATAAGTTAGAGTGGGCTTTCGTGTGTCCCTTCACTTTTGAGAAAATATCATTACTAAGCAGCGCAGACATTTTCTATACCGGGAGCCATTTAAAAGTCTCAATTTCAAAAACAAAAACGGTTAAAATTTTGTCAAATTTTTTGTTTTGTTGTTAGAAATGAAATATTATTTCATTCATATGAATCAAACGTCGAGAACTTTTTGGAGAGTATTGGGTCGTATCTCGGCAATGGCATCACGGATGTTGACTTTGCTCAATTGTCTTTGGTTTGTCGGCATAACATTTATCTTTAATGGCGCCTCACAGAAAATAGTTCAATAGTATCGCATCGCAGCTTCTTGGAAGCCAACTGAAATCACTATTTCGGCTAATTAAACGTTTGACGTTGTAGCATCTTGTTGAAACCAAACATCGTTAACATCAAGTCCATGAAGTGCGGGCACAACAAAATCGGATCATAGTGATATAGGTGTCATTAGGTATCTCTACCGTAATGGTTGCGCCGTCCTCATTTTCACAGAAATATAGGGCAATGATGCCTCTGCTCCACAAGCCGCACCAAACAGTCACTTGTAATGGGTGCTTTGGCTGCTGTAAGACCACATTTTGGTGTTCTGAGCGCCAAATACGGCAATTTTGCTTATTAACGTACCCACCAAGATGAAAATTATAATATTGATCCCAACGTTGCTTAAGCGTAAATCGATTCATTTCGTGCAGTTGTGATAATATAGGGTACGCCAAATATTTTTTATTTTATTTTGAAAATGCTATGAAAAAAAAACTACTGAATATTTTCTCAAATTCCTTTTTTTTTGAAAGTACAATCCTTCCGGTTAATAAAGAAAAATAATTTCATTGAAATGGCTGCCTCGGCTGGCCATGCAGTAGCCTACACGATCGGTCTAATTTTTAAGTACATTATCGTTTGTGTGCAGCTGTATTTCACCAATGGCTTCACAAATATTGTTCTTTAAAACGTCAATTGTTTTTGGCTTGTTGGCGTAACACTTATCTTTGACGGCACCCCACAAATAATAGTCCAACGGTGTCAAATCGCAGCTCCGAGGTGGCGGCTGATAATGCGATCTTCAAAAACAGGGCGCAAAACATCGAGTGTAGCTTCGGCTGTGTGGCACGTAGCGCCGTCCTGTGGAAACCAAATGTTGCTAATATTGTCCTCTTCAATTTTTGTGAAAAAAAATTCGTTCAACATGGCCCGATAATGATCGCCATTGACTGTAACGGCCACTCCTTGCTGATTTTCGAAGAAAAATGGCCCAATTATGCCTCTGGACCAAAATCCGCACCAAACAGTGACTCGTCTTGGGTGTATCGGCTTTTCAATGTATGCGTGCGGGTTTTCTGTGCCCCAAATGCGACAATTTCGCTTGTTTACATACCGTCAATATCAAAATGAGCTTCATCTGAAAAGATGATTTTTTTTTTGGCAAAATCGGCATCTTTTGTAAGTCGATCGAAGGCCCACTTAGCGAAGCGTATACACAACTATATTCGTTCAGCGGAAGGGTAAAACTAATTATCTGTCAAATCAGACATGAGCTAAGTGTTACCATTCACGAAATACGCACTAGTTGAAAAAAACACTTTAGATGGATTTTGTGACAGTAGTATTGCCAGATTCGAAATAACCGCTGGTTCAAATTTAAACCGAAAGATGGTCCACCCTATACCTTATTGCATCGAGTATGTTGGCGCATATTTCAATCTTTCCAAAGTTGTGTGGGCGCGTATAGCGTTCACATTGAAGCTTAGCTCAAAAAGGTCTTACGAGTAATATCAAATATCTCTTCGAACTGAATTTGTTTACGATTTTTAATTTTAAAAATATTTAAATTTTTGAATTAATAATAACATAGGTAAAGGGTTAGATTGAAGTAAATTATAAACTCAACTGTCTTGATACAACCCTTCTTATCTACTTAAATTTCATTTTTTAAATGAGAAAAAAATTTTCGCCAAAACGGTATAAATATTTTTAATCAATTTTTATTAATTTTATTTTCATCTGAAAAATATTGAAATTTTAAAATTAAATTTTTTTAAGTTCCCCTTCACATACAAAGACCATAATTTAATCACAGGGGTAGTACTACTACTACACTTTTGAACAGCACAGTTCAGTGCCAAAAAATGTACTTCTTTCCTTTGCTGTTGAATTTCCTCGAATTTATTTTTATTTTTATTTTATTTTTTGTTCTTATAAAATAAAATATGGCCATTCATGTCCATATTTGAGTATGAAGCACAGAAGTGAACTGTTCGATCTGTTTACCATCAAAACTTGGCAGCTATTAATGTTTGTTGTAAACAAAAGGAAAGAGCAGCAGGAGAGCAGGAAGACAGGCGGGAGGGTAGAAAGGCAATCAAAGTAGTTTTATTTCCACTGCAAAAAAAAAACAGTAGAAAAACAACATAAAACTCAGATGTAAAGGATGAATGACCAAAAACCAAACCAACCGAAGGAACAAGAGAAATACAGCAAAAAAAGGGGTTTAATGTTTAAAAGCCCTGTTAACATTTACAGCGGCCACGATATAGAGCCTATTAAATCAAAAATAAAAAAGAACACCAAAGCAAAAAAAACCGAGTTCAAAATGAAAAGCCTTAAAAAAAATAAACAAAACAAACGAAAGATAGAGAGAAAAGATTTAAATGGACAAGAGCCTTACAAATAAGGGGTGTTTTTATAGAGGTATAGAACTTTAAGTTGCAATAAAACAACGATTAATTAATCAATTGACATGAATTTTATTTATCCGAAAGATAATCTTGTGGCATTAGATTTTAAATATGATTTCTGGCATATGACCGCCACGACTGGCGCGGATGTAGTCCAATCTGGACGTCCAATTTTCGATGACTTTTTCCAACATTTGTGGCCGCATATCGGCAATAACACGGCGAATGTTGTCTTCCAAATGGTCAAGCCTTTGTGGCTTTACCGCATAGACCAATGACTAAACATAGCCCTACAGAAAGTAGTCTAGCGGTGTTAACACACAAGATCTTGGAGTCCAATCCACAGGTCCAAAACGTAAAATTAGGCGGTCACCAAACGTGTCTTTCAATAAATCTATTGTGGCACGAGCTGTGTAACATGTTGCGCCGTCTTGTTGAAACCACATCTCCTGGACATCATGGTTATTCAATTCAGGAATGAAAAGGTTAGTAATCATGGCTCTATACCAATCACCATTGACTGTAACGTTCTGGCCACCATCGTTTTTGAAAAAGTACGGAGCAATGATTCCACCAGCCCATAAAGCGCATCAAACAGTCAGTTTTTCTGGATGTAGCGGTGTTTCCACATACAGTTGAGGATTACCTTCTCTCCAAATGCGTCAGTTTTGTTTGTTGACGTGGCCATTCAGCCAGAAGTGTGCTTCATCGCTAAACAAAAATCGCTTATGAAAATCGGAAATAACGGGGGTGAGTCTATTCATGATGAATTGCCAAACCAATAAATAATAAATAAATCACTTGACAGCTGTTAAATCGGTCGCCATCTTAAAAAGTAAAGCCAACTTAAAGTTCTATACCTCTATAAAAAACACGCTTTAGTAACATTACAGTGCACTATGTACGAGTATGTACATATGTGAATGCAAAAGTACTAAAAACACTTGTAAACATGATATACAAGTGGAAGAGTGCAGGTGAGCTTAAGAGGAAGTATCATCACTTCAATTTTTGTTTAATAGTATCTTTTCTTTCAATTTATATCAAATAAAGTATATGTACACACATACATACATACATATGTATGGGCCAATTTGTATGTCCTATTTGTTGTTTATTTATTTTTATTCGTTATTGGTTGTTGCAACTAATTCGGTGTAGCTTTAAAAGGATTTATTCTATAAACCAGTTTATATATTATTTTTCTGTCAACAACATCTACATCTACAACCATTACCATTAGAACAACGAGTAAAAAACTGAACAACAATAATTTATAGTTTTGGCCACCATTTATTAGCTACACACGATTACAGGGATTAAAAGTACACGTTTGCCAGGATTAAAAGCGCAACAGCCAAATATAAACCAAAAACCATTTGAACCACGAAAATCAAGGGTTAACCATCCGATGATATTAAAAGCAGGTTGACATGAAATATTGTTGTAAAGCAAAAATAGTTTATTAGGTCGTATAAAAAGCAACTGTGGTTTTATACCCGTACAATGCCAATTCAATTGTCTATCAAGACGTTTTCTTAAATTTATAAACAGAAAATTATCGTTATCGATAATAAAAAACAACGAAAACGATTTAAAAACACCATGTTCACCTATTACTGGCAGACAGGTTCACTTTATTAAAACGTTTAATAAAAAAGTTGTTATTGGTAATAAAATCGTATCAGAAAAACAAACACTGATTACGATACTGAGCAAAAAAATATTTTAAAGAAAAGGCAGCTACCGGTTCTCACAAGATCTTGCGAACTTTTCTGATATTCTTAAAGCTTGATCTGATCCCAAATTTTCCACACTGTTCATATTAATGTGAGAATGCTGAGAATAACGTTTTCCTCGAAGTATTCCACGAATTTAGAAGACCTTCCGAAATTTTCATCGGTTGCATCTATTTTAACCCGAGTGCAGTGTTGCCTTAATTTTTTTTTTTTTTTTGAAAAATTGAAAATTTAGAAAAAAGAAACTGATTTTCAAGTGAAAAAACTGCACATACTTAAAAAAGTGAAAAAACATATCTATAGGGTGCGCCATTTAAAAGTTTAAATTTAAAAATGCAATAAAACAAAAACGGTTTGAAATTTTGTCAAATTTTATTTTTTTGTTGTGAAGTATTGTGAAGAATTGGTCCGGTTAGACATGAAATATTATTTCATGGAGACATGAATATTTCATGTTTGCTGTGGCTGGCCTCACAGTACCCCATTCGATCGGACTAATTTTCGAGAACGACCGAAAATAGTTCAACATTTTCATCGCCATTTCAGTACCCCATTCGATCGAACCAATTGTCGTGAACTTTTTCGAGAGTATGGGGTCGTATCTCGGCAATGGCATCACAAGTGTTGACTTTGCTCAATTGTCTTTGGTTTGTCGGCATAACATTTATCTTTAACGGTGCCCCACAGAAAATAGTCCAACAGAGTCACATCGCAGCTTCTTGGCACCCACCTGAAATCACCATTTCGACTAATTAAACGATTATGGCATAAGATATGTGGCAAGTTGCACCATCCTGTTGAAACCAAACATCGTTCACATCAATACTATGAAAAGCGGGCACAAAAAAATCGATCATCATGGTGCGATAGGTGTCTTCATTGACCGTAATGGTTGCGCCGTCCTCATTTTTCAAGAAATATGGGGCAATAATGCCTCCGCTCCACAAGCCGCACTAAATAGTAGGGAGACGGATTATTCGGTTTTCGAATAATCCGAAAAGTAGCACTTTCTAAAAAACCGGTTTTCGTTTAATAATAATTCAAATAATCGGTTAACCAGTTCTTTTATTTAAATAAAATTGTTTCGAATTCTTGAAGCGCAGAGCTGGACCACGTCATTTTAAAAATAAGCAGAAGCTGATGGAGAGCTTAAAATTAAAGTGGCAACAAATCTCATGAAAACAGTGTGCGCAGGCCATAAAAACAACATTTAGGAGCTAATTTCGTTATTGTTGTCTAACTTGGTAGAGAATGGAATTAAAGGTTTGTTACGTTACTTATAATTTAGGTGCCTAAGATAACAAAAATTAAATGTTTTTCTTTGAATAAATCTATTAGAGTCTTATACGAGTCCTTAATTGCCTCGACAAGAAAATATGCGAGGAGCACTATATGTAAATTTATGCACCACGTATTTAATAGTGTGTTCTTTCAACCAAGAAGTCGTCGGTTCAATCTCAGGCCACACCATCTGACAATTCTCAACAGCGATATCACCTCACAATATGTATTATTAGCGATTTTCAATAAAAAAAATATACAAAAGTAAAGCGTGTTTTTTATAGAGATATAGAACTTTAAGTTGGCATTACTTTTCAAGATGGCGACCGATTTAACAGCTGTCAAGTGATTTATTTTCAGTTTGGTTTGGCAATTCATCGTGAATAGATTCACGCCTGAACAACGTTTGCAAATAGTGCAATTTTCATTTTTCATAAGTGAATTTTTTTTCAATTTTCAATTTTTTCAATTATCATAACGAATTTTGTTTAGCGATCAAGCGCACTTCTGGTTGAATGGCTACGTCCACAAACAAATCTGCCGCATTTGGAGTGAAGATAATCCTCAAGTGTATGTGGAAACACCGTTACATCCAGAAAAACTGACTGTTTGGTGCGCTTTATGGGCTGGTGGAATCATTGGTCCGTACTTTTTCAAAAACGATGGTGGCCAGAAAGTTACAGTCAATGGTGATCGGTATAGAGCCATGATTACTATCTTTTTCATTCCTGAATTGAATAAGCATGATGTCCAGGAGATGAGGTTTTAACAAGACGACACAAAATGTCACACAGCTAGTGCCACAATAGATTTATTGAAAGGCACGTTTGGTGACCGCCTAATTTCACGTTTTGGACCTGTGAATTGGCCTCTAAGATCTTGTGTTTTAACATCGCTAGACTACTTTCTGTGGGACTATGTAAAGTCATTGGTCTATACGGTAAAGCCACAAACGCTTGATCATTTGGAAGACAACATTCGCTATGTTATTGCCGATATACGGCCACATATGTTGGAAAAAGTCATCGAAAATTGAACGTCCGCGCCAGCCATGGCGGTCATATGCCAGAAATCATATTTATAAAAATTAATTTATTTAATTTAATCGGTTGTTCGTGTTAACTTAACCGGCTTATTCGGTATTCGAAAAATGAATATTTAAAAAAAACCGTATTCGACAAAACCAAAAAAGGTTTTAACCGGTCGAATAATAACCGTCAGATCTTCCTGTTAAATAGTCACTCGTAATTGCTACATTGGCTTTTGCAAGACCAGGCTTCGGTTTTCTGAGCCCCAAATACGGCAATTTTGCCTATCAACGTACTCACCAAGATGAAAATGAGCTTCACGTGAAAAGATTATCTTTTAATTTGCAATTTTCAACCAATTGTCTTTGTTTTGGATAAAAATTTCCAATAAATCACAACGTTGCTCAAGCATAAATCGAGTCATTTCGTTCAGTAGAGATAATATACTGAATTTTGTGACAGAATAGAATGACATGACAGATGGCCTAACCGATATATGCCAGTTATTTTAAGCTTATGATAATCTGAGATGATATTTTAAATGCTTTTAAGTGATTTAATAACAAAATATATCAAAATGTTGTCTGATTTGAAAACTATGGCAATTTGAAGTTCTATTCGATTTCAATTTTACTCGATTTCGGTTTAGAGAACATACCGGATAGTTTATATCATAGTTTTTTTTTTTTTATTCAAGCATAACACAAGAAATTAAATTTGATATACAAACGTATGTGATGATATGATGGACATTGTGCTCGAATTTTACATTTTTTTCCGACAAACTTGACATCCTGCAGGTAAACCGGTATCAAGTACTGTGAATTCAGTGGAGCTAACCGTAAAAAATCAAAATGTTAAAAACAAGAAAATATGCACAATTTACAAAACAAGAGAACTTATTTTTTAAACAAAAAACTTCAAAACTGATCAATGCTTTAAAAAACTAAAAAATACATTTGGCAACGCTGCCCGAGTGTAAGAACCTCCGAAATTTTCTTCCGCTGGTGTATTTAAAACTAGGCAATACTTCTTATGAATTAACTGTATAAAGCAGGTGCAAGCCCTAAAGCCTAACTGCAGTTGAGAATCCAGAAGAATCACAATTTTACGTAGACAAAGTAACTCTAGATAAAGGTTGTCGAATAAATAATGTCTGTGCTTTTAATTTCAAGGCAAGCAGGCCTTCCACACAAACGTGAACAGACTGAGTAATACCTCAGCTGGGAAAGAAAACTGCATTACAATCTTTTGCCACACAAAGAAATCTACTGTTTCAAGTGCTCTGGTCGGTTATGTAGTGCCCATAATTCCTTTATATTTTCAAACCCAAAATCTGTTTAATTAAGTATAAATGTCACCATTCTGGTATGAATATCGCCATTTATGGTCCTAAATGTAAAAATATACATCCCCAGCCCAGCGATTAAGCCTAGAAATAAATCTTGGTTTAATTAGACGTGCAAACTGGCAGTCAGATCGAGAGAGAAATACGTTCAGACATTGGCGCAATAACAGATGTGATGATACTAATTTGCTGCGCAAGCAGGCTATATCTTCGTGTGCCGTAGATCTTAGATGCAAGAAATACTCTATACGCGTAACGCCTTTGTATTAATCTTCTTGCTTTTCCGCGGTGAAGTAGGAATATTTTGTCATTCGTTATAAGGCTATGGAACGGAAGAAGCACTATGACTAAATTTAGTTCATTCATAACTCACTTAAATTTGAATTTTTTTAAATATCGTTTTAAATGTAAAACTACCCCCATGCATATACAATAATAAAATGCCACTTTATATACATATGTATGTATGTGCATACTAATACATTATAAATAATGTTTAAATGCCTGTATTTATGCAATAGAGTTTTACATTGTAAAACCAACACTCTCATGCATATTTAAAAGCAATATTTGCAAGAGCTTTCACGCAAATACATATGTATTCGTATGTGTGTATATATATAAGAGAGAGGGAATAGCAAATACACAAGTACTTTACATTTATATACACATATGTATATATGTGTGTATGTATATACGAGGACGGTTCCAACATTAGAAAACCTAACAAAAAAAAGAGAAAAAATACTCTTTATTTTTCAACACAATACATTTTTAACTTGACATACACTTTTCCCAGCGATATTCAACAGCTACGATGCCTAGTTAAGGGTTAGAACAGTCTTGCTCCATAAAATAGCCATCAATCGAGCACCCAACCCTTTTCTTGTTGTTAAATCTTTGACAGCCAAGCCATTTATTCGGTTTAAAAATAGAAAAGAACCCTGAGAAGGCCAAATTTGGCTAATTATGCGCGTGATAAGGCAGTTCGAACTTTAAATCATAGATTTTACCATTAAAATGGTATATGTGGTAACAGGTGCTTTGTGATGATGAAACACCACTTTCTTTTTCACCAAATGTGGGCTTTTTCATTAATTTCATTACTTACTGCCATGCTTACATGACAACTTTTTTTGGTAGTCCTTTCTATCATTCATACTTCAGGCCCCAATTATGAGGCGAATTACATAATTCCCCACATACAATTTGAGGAGCAAATCATTCAAATTGTATGCCCTGTAGGTTACTAAAAAATTAATATGATCTCTAATTTTAATCGGGTATTTGTCCATGCCAAGTGTGTTTATTTAATTTTCTAAGATTTTTTCCATTTATTAAACAAGACATATGATGGCAAGGAACAAAACAATAAAATAAATTAACAAGAAAAGTAAGAAAAACGATTGAATCGAATTACAATAGTGCCTTGTAAATGGGATAATTCGTCTAAATAATTTTAACAGCAGAAAAAGTAATTCAATATCACGTGTATAATCGATGAATTTGGTTAAAATTTTAACAGCTGACGTTTGACAGATCGTTATTTCTAAGAAAGAAAAAGTTTTTGTATTTGTGCTGCCATCTAGCGCTAGGTAGCTTCAATGTCAATCCGCCCTCGTACATGCTCACTAAAATAAGTTAACGCAACAGCTTTAAGTATTCCTTTGTCTCAGGTGTAAAGTGGTGGACCTATGTTGCATCCACGGTTATGAGTCAACGCAAAAACTGGACCTCATTGCGGTGAAACATTGCCAAACACATTTTTAAAACTAATTTACGTCGTTGCTTTTGAACCATTGCGTGCAAATACATCATCCATCTTGCGTACAGCACTCCTATATCCAAATTTTGGGTCAATATGTGACGGATACACATTTTAAAATGCTTACCATTTCAACTACTTCAATTACCTTTAGTCGACGATCATTCATATTTAATTTGTGAATTTTCTTAACCAATTCTGCCATAGATATCTCAATTAGCCGTAGTGATCATCTTAACAGCTTACAAGGCCATGTTTAAACTCTGCCACCCAATATTTAATGTTTGTAAACGAAGGAGCAGAAAAGCTAGCTTTGCTATTTGATTGGACTTAGGCCTTTCAAATGCAAGTAATGCCGAGGAAAAATGGCAATTCTAATTAAGAATCAGCACCACCATTACCGGCGACCAGTCCGGGGCCGTTACGGGCCCGAAACTGGAGGTGGAACGTGGGTATATTTCCTTCACTCACATGTCACTAAGCCTGACCAGAGATATTCTGGTGCCACGGGAGTTAGGAGCCCCAGAGATTCCGATCTCTGCCTTACTGTTTGGGTAGGCCCCCTTGTGGTAGCTTCGTGGTGGCTCCGGCTTAGACTTAAAACGCAGGCAGAGCAAGAGGCTCGGTGTGGTGTTGCATCATCTCAACCGGGTGCTGTAACCCATATCACGGCAGTAGCTTAGATGGTCTCCAACACTTTACTAAGGTGTGAAGGTTAGTGTCATAACAACGCGCCTTTGAATGTGGTTCTCACTCGTGATTTTCACTTGTGTTTATTATTCGTGAGGAATGTTGGTGGCCGCATGGTAATCACCCGAGCCATGGGCATCGTGAGGTATGCCAGCGAGGCGAGACTCACGTACACTCAATACAGGACTACTTAGCAAGAGTCTTCACTACTACATAACCACATGAAAGCGAGTTACAGTAGACTAATTATATATTGAAAAATCAACTGATTAATGAAACTTAAACAAGGCAACGGATGCTTTGTGGAAAACTATAAGCTCCCTAGCGGAGTCAGGAAAAAAGTTTAGAAAAAAAACCAAAAAAAGTTACTCAAAACAAATAAAGTCAGTCGCTTTACATCAGTACTTGCCCCAGGACATTACCTCACGGTGCCAAAGCACAAGTGAATAAGATGTGTCCACCTCACCTATGATTAAAATGAGTAACAATCCAAAGCCAGGTTATTTGGACGTGACCTCCAACTTGAAGAAGTGTCGGAGACAATCTAAAAACTTATCGATCTATGAGTCACGGCACCCGGCTAAGAATGTAACTCCACATAAACCAGCATAGCTCTGCCCGCGGTTTTGGTCTAAACCATAACCACCACGTTACTTCCACATGGGGACCTCACCGTAGTCGGGCAGGGACCAATGTCTTTGGGGTACCCAACACCCGTGATACCAGAATTAAGCCTCCGGTCAGGCTTCGTTGCATAAATGCTATCAGCAATATATAAATCCCCAACGACTCCAGACTGGTGACCGTGAAAGTATTTAACAACACAACAACAAATGGAGCCACCATCACAGAAGAACATAAAGTGACATCGTGTGCCACCGACACCATAAACAAGCACAATAAACACAACTAGTCAGAATTGGCCAGTTGCAATACAACACCATGGGCGGCAACAACGCACTGGGAACAGCAAACGGTAAGCAGCAAATCATCAGCACCCCAACGACAATCAAGCTAAAAAGGCTAGCCAGGAGACTGCTTAGATATAGTACTATCGATAGTATGGATAGTTTTGTTTTTGGCTGACCATCGATAGTTTTTTTCACTATCGATACTATCGTCAAATTCATCAAACATCGTCAAATGAGTAAATACGGAGGCCACTAAATGTAGTCAAAGTCACATTTGCAAAGATTTGTTCGATGCAGTTTATCAGCCGTATAGTTACGTAGCGACCCAGTTTAACAGTCTCTTAAATTTTTATTTATTAAACTGAAATATGGTATGAATTGAAAAGAATTATGTTCGTACATTTTGCGTTTAACCCGAACACATTATAGCATGTTCTTCTACCCATTACAGTGCAGGTGTTCTTCCGTTTGCTGAGAAATGATCCATTTTGAGAACTCTTACCCATAAGTCTAGTTTCCATTAGGTTTTTTTTTCTTTTTGTACGACTTGAAACAGGAGAATAAATTCATTTTTGAGATTTTGTGATGACTTGAAGGTATTAATCTTTGAAGTACGAATTAAAAGCTTATCCAAACTGACAGTTGTTCCAGCCTTTCTTCCCATAGTCTGTGCAATTTTCTTCACTGGACCTCATTAATTACTTTAGTTTTAGAGCACTTCATGGTTTGAACAGTTTTCGATACAGTTTTCAAATTCAAATTTTATGACATACCGCAAAAAATAAAGTGTCCCTATTATTTGTTTCGATACTGTGTATTTATTATTAATATTTTCCTTTAATTTAAATTCTAATGTTGTTGCCACAAGTAACAAGTTAGTGAAAACGTATCGTATACTTGGGGATCAGCTGTGAAATTCTCTAACATAACCAAAGCACGTTGCTGCTTACGTTTTCATGGTCACGTAGAAAATCTACAGAATTTTGATTTTTACGTTGCAAATGTCAACTTTGGCATTACTTTAACAATAAATGGCTGACTGAACTGGCTGCTGCGATACGTTTTCACTAACTAACATTTCAAGTTTGACAATAGTGCAAAGTCTTACGTTGTACGTTGTTTTCACTAACTCAGCCTTTAAAAGCATATTTGATAGTATCGATAGTACCGATAGTTTTTTTTTGCAAACTATCGAAACTATCGAATGGGCCGACTATCGATAGTTTTACAGCTTTACTTAGATGGCGGTGCTGGCTCAACCTCCGCTAAAAGTGTTGTCCTTCTAGACCTAAATACTTCCAGGGCAAAAGCACTCAAAACATATTATTTATGAGATTGCTAGCTTAACCAAAACAATTTTTTCAAACTACTGCCGCTAACAACATGATAACTGGGATAATTTTAAAACCATCCTCGTATGTTAACGTTGTTTGGGTGTGTGTATAGATATATACTTGTGGCATTAAAACTATAAATTTAATTTTAGAATAAATTCTGTTCTTTTGCTTGTATTTTGCAGAGTTTTTTTCAAAAAGAATTTTTATTTTGCTTTTTTAGGAAAAATGGAAAAAAATTTATTTTAAAATTTAAAAGCATAAAAAGAGGGTGTTGTGTAAATACATATAAAACTATGTAAATAAAACCATACATAAAATGAAATAAAATAGAAAAATAGCACAAAAATTATAAAAACAAATGCAAATAAATACTTTAAATTAAATAATAGGTTCAAAAATTGGCACAATAAAATTTACTTTTTTAATAAATTTTTTATCGAAAATTTCTATTCAACTTTTTTGTTATGAATATTTGAATAAAAAAGTCATTGATTAAATAAATGTATGTATGAGGTGGGAAAAAGAAATATTTTTATAAAAACACACATAAATGCTGCAATAAAATTTAACAACAATTTTAAAATAAAATTAAACAAAAATTGTATACAAAATAATAAAGGAAATATCTCGTTTATGTTGTGATTTATTATGGAAATAAATTGAAAAAATGAATTAAATGCGGGCGTTATTTTCTAGTTGTGTGTGTGTGTAGTGTGTGTGTGTGTGTTTTTATTAGAATTATTGATTATCGGCTTAAAGTAAATAATATGAAATGTATTAAAACGAGTAAATAGATTAGAAAAATTGGTTAAAAATTATAAAAAAGTTGCTTAAATATGCAATCAATCAATTTAAAAAAACTATGTTTTCATTTAAATAAAAATTGAGTTTAAATTTTTTTATTTTCCAACTACCATGTCTATTCATCGGGTGAATTATGTGTATATTTTAAATGCTTTGGTTTATTGTATTCGTTAACTGCGTGCAACTAGTCAAGTAGAGTTAAAAGATCACCATTTTAACCAGACTACATATTGTAATGTATACTTATGTGGTTTAAATCCAGCAATTAGCTATGAGATATCTCAGTAGGTCATTCCGTCCAAGCCCAGACAACGCACTAATTTTGCCAATGAGTCTATTTCTTTTAACAGCTAGGGCCAAGCATTCGTAGAGAAGTTGAGAAACCGTTTCTTCTTTTACCCTGTCATTGCAACTGTGACTCATGCTTACCTATCATCCAATATCCAGTTATTGATGACTCCAAACTTGATTTTTTCTTCCTATTACGGGTTATAAGTTGCATAGTGCGCTTTAATTAAAAGAGAGCAATATTCACTACATTGCACTATTTATTTTGAAAACTTTGTACCAAGAGTCTAAAGATACCGCTTAACCCCCACTTAAGCCCCAGTTAAAATGCGACAATCCAAACACACATACAAATACATTTATAACTAAACTACATTCGAGTTTTGAACCAACTACGCCATGGATTACTGAAAAATTATGTCAACGAAATTAAAACAACTCTGGTGTCGCAATGGTTGAAAAGAGCTTTACTGAGCTTTGTTGAGGTTGTATCGGATGCCATCTATCGTTTAAATTTGAACCAGCGGTTGTTTGAAACTGGTAATACTTATGTCATTTCATTCTGCCACAAAATACAGAATATTATCTCCACTGAACGAAATGTATCGATTTACGCTTGAGCAACGTTGGGATTTATTGGAAATTTATTTCCAAAACAAAGGCAATTGAGCGCAAATTGCAAAAAAAAAATAACAAAAAAAAATTTTTTTTAAATCTCAAAAATCATCTTTTCGAATGAAGCTCATTTTTATTTTGTGGGTACGTTAATGAGCAAAATTTTCGTATTTGGGGCTCAGAAAATCCAAACGTGATCTTACAGAAGCCGGTGCACACATAACGAGTGATTGTGTGGTGCGGCTTGTGAAGCTTAGGCATCATTGGCTCATATGTCTTTGAAAATGAGGACGACGCCACTATTACGGTCACTGTAGACAGCTATCGCACAACGATAACCGATTTTCTTTTGCCCGCTCCTTCATGCTATTGATGTGAACTATGTTTGTTTTCAACAGGATGGTGTAACTTGGCACTCATCTCATGCTACAATCGATTTATTGAGTCCAACGTTTGATGGCCGTTTAATAAGCCTAAATGGTGATGTCAGTTGGCCGCCAAGAAGCTGCGATTTGACGCCGTTAAAGACAAGTGTTATACCGATAAGCCAGAGACGATTGAGTTTTTGAAGGTCAACATTCGTGATACGACCCCATACTTTTCACTTTTAGTGATTTGAAAAATGCTTTATTGAGTTTTGTTATAGTCAAAGATGTCAAAATTTCAAATCGCCAAATTTTGTTGAACCAAAAATACTCGTTAAAATGCTGTTGAAAGATCATGGTATCTGAGGTCTGTGCTTAAATTAAGCGAAAAAACAAAGAAAGAAATTTTCTCTATTGTTCATCATGATGTCGGGACATCTGGCTCGGTCATCACCGGCGATGCGGTGGAGGTCTACACTGACGGCTCTAAATGTAGAAACAGGTTGGGCAGTAGAATTTTTTTCCGAAAGACTCAACCACAGAATTTCTTTTCGACTTCCGGACTATTGTAGCGCGTTTCAGGCCGAAGTGATGGCTATCTGCCATGCTGCAGAATTGATTCGGAGGAGCGATGCCCACACGACCTTTATATATATGCATCCCAATAGCCAAACGGCTATTATATCTCTTTCGGGTATAACTTTCAGCTACAGGCTGGCTGGGAACCGTAGTAATTGCCTTGGGTTACTCTCACGACAATTTGGTGACCACCTCATTTGGATCTCTGGTCACAGGGACATTCCGGGTAATTGTGTAGCTAATGCGCTTGTTAAGGCAGGTACACTCTTTCCGGACAGTCACCTATCCACGAGGGTTGGTGTACCACTGTCCTTCATTAAGCCGTCTATTAGACAGAAGTACTTATTGAACGCTGACATATCCTCGGCAGAGGGGGAATCTTGCTTTATTGCTAGACTCACCTGGCCTGGATTGGATGGTAGGCGCTCCAATCAGTTGTTTAAATTTAATCGTAGGAGCATCTCCTCTAGTGTGTCTATTCTCACTTGGCATGCGTTTACCGGCGAATTATTTCTGTCGAGGTTGTAGATCGGCTGAGGAAGAGAAGAGTTTTACCCACTTCATTTGCCAGTGTAAGTCTCTAGCTAGACGTAGATTCCTCACACTTAGCTCGCTCTTTCTCGATAGCTTATCGGAACTATCGACCATTGACATCAGGTTAGCAGTCAGGTTCATTAAACTGTCGAACTGGTATCCGACTTGATTTGCGAGATTGTGCTCCTATGTCAGACCTCTGGATAACTGTTAAGATCGGTTAATCAAGACTTGGCGTCTAGCACAGAGACTTCACTTCATGTGAGGTATCACAACGGGCAACTATGTGTGCCTTGACTCAAAGGGGCTGTCACTCCCTTCTTACCTAACTTAACATGATCTCATTTTGGCTTATAAAACTTTTCTCATTGATATACTTTTCCCTAATTTTATCACCTGAAAGCTGATCGCCTTTGATTATCTTTTTTTAATGGAGATGATGTTTCGCTATTTCCCAGCTAGGAAACAAATGATCTTAATGAAGGACTTCAATTGGACTCTGTTGCGAACTGTTCTTTTTCGTCGTCTCATGAAAATCCTGCAACAGCCAGTTAACGCGCCAGAATGTTCTCGGACCTTCGCGATGCCAGTAGCCTTGGAGGCTGTATTGCAATACGGCCTTTTAAATCTCGTTGTTAGATATCAATGTACAAAATTTCTTCTCGAGATGTCGTACAGAATTGGTTGTTGGTTTTTTGTACGTAATGATGTTTAAGAAGAAGCCTAGGATTAGACGTTGTAGACATAAGTTGGTGAAGATATGCGTCTCAGGTTTCGCAACCATATAGGAGTATGGACTTAAAGCATGAAGTGTTTTTTAAAATGTCTAGATAAATCAGTAGACATTAACACCTCCCTCGACGGGTGCATGGGCTGAAGGGCTTTGTTTATGCATTTACGTCTTCATTTGCGCCGGGGTTCTGCGCGATTAATTAAACATTTTCTATGGTGTTGTTATTGGGAATGAGGCAGGAAGTATTACCGGCATATAATTTCATTAGTTTGGTTTTGCTGAAGATGATGCACTGACCGACTTCTAGGGCATTTATGTGTAGTGCCTCCATGTGATGACAAGCATTTATCATGGGCCTAATCAAGATCATATAGTTTTCTGAAATGACTCCAACGACGTCTTCTGTTTCGTCGTTTGGAACGATTGTTGCTTCCATGACATTATCCACAACAAGCTGGAAAATGAGCTATGATAGAAAATGCTACGACGTCGATTACTAAGGGTTAAGATGTTTGGTTTCTCTATAGAACTATGTTCCCACTAATTCTGTTTCCGGGATACCTCTGCTATAAAGAGCTTCCCAGATGATATTTCTTGTAAAGGTGTCAAGTGGTTCATCGAATGCCTGGTGCATAGTATTTTATAGTGAAAATTTATTTTTGTTATTTAGTTTACTATTTGAATCTAACGCCGAGAAAAAAGAGATGCGTTATTTATTACACAATAGAGAATTCCTTGATTTTGAACATGTAAAAAAGTTTTTTTTATTAAATTTTATTTAATTTTTTCCCCCGTTTTTCTGGGTTCCTTGCAAAACTTTTTGATTTTGCCAAATACTAACCTTTCAAAAATTTACGAAAATTTATATCGGGTTCGCCATCTAACGTTTTTTTTTTTCAACTAGTGCTTATTTCGTGAATGGTAACACTTAGCTCATGTCTTATTTGACAGATAATTAGTTTTATCCTTCCGCTAAACGAATATGGTTGTGTATAGACTTCGCAAAATTGGCCTGCGATCGACTTACAGAAGATGCCGATTTTGCCAAAAAAAAATTATCTTTTCAGATGAAGCTCATTTTGATATTGGCGGGTATGCAAACAAGCAAAATTGGCGCATTTGGGGCACAGAAAACCCGCACGCATACATTGAAAAGCCGATACACCCAAGACGAGTCACTGTTTGGTGCGGATTTTGGTCTAGAGGCATAATTGGGCCATTTTTCTTCGAAAATGAGCAAGAAGTGGCCGTTACAGTCAATGGCGATCGTTATCGGGCCATGCTGAACGAATTTTTGTTCACAAAAATTGAAGAGGAGGATATTAGAAACATTTGGTTTCAACAGGACGGCGCTACGTGCCACACAGCCGAAGCTACACTCGATGTTTTGCGCCCTGTTTTTGAAGATCATATTATCAGCCGCAGAGCTGATGTCGTTTGGCCACCTCGAAGCTGCGATTTGACACCGTTGGACTATTATTTGTGGAGTGCTGTCAAAGATAAGTGTTACGCCAACAAGCCAGAGACAATTGACGCTTTGAAGGACAATATTTGTGAAGCCATTGGTGAAATACAGCTACACACAATCGATAATGTGCTTAAAAATTGGACCGATTATGTAGGCTACTGCATGGGCAGCCGAGGCAGCCATTTGAACGAAATTATTTTCCATTATTAACCGGAAGGATTGTACTTTCAAATAAAAAAAGAAATTTGAGAAAATATTCAGTAGTTTTGTTTTATAAATAGCATTTTCAAAAAAAAAGAAAAAAATATATTATTTGGCGGACCCTTTATAACAAATACAAAAAAAAAAAAAAGAATTGCCATGCAAAACAGAAAATGTTCACACGTACTTATAAAGTTTTTCAAACATATTTCACATTTTTTTCCATCGCCATTTTATAAAATGAAAGACAGCAAAAAAATCCCCGCTTTAACTTTAACTTTATTTATATAAAAACTTTACTATTTTTATTGTTTTTAACACTTTTTTGTTTATGTTTTTTATACAAATAAAATAAATTAGAAATTCCACTTGTATTAAATGGTAAAAATAAATTGTTAAGGGGAAATGAAACAAAGTGGGATGGGGTATAAGAGTTTATTTACTAGCTGACATATGCAATCAATATATATAATGTTTTTATATATTTTTTTATTTCATGTCCTTTTTTTGTTCGCTGAATGTAAATAATTGTTCAGCACAATGTAAAATTGTCGACAAATTTTTCAACATTTTTTTTTGAATGCAACAAACTACGTGGGTTGGTGGCAAAAACTTAAGTTATTGCATTTCAAAGAGATTATTCATTCGCTTAACTTTTATTAGTAATCTTTCTAAAAAATCATATTGAAAATTTTTTGAATTAAAATTTTTATAAACTTCCTTAAGCTTTGTTTAAGCTTATTTAGGATTACATAGTTCAGACAGATGGATTAATTAATTGATTTACCATACAATTTAAACAAATTGTGTACCTGCCAAGACATCTGTTTCTCTTGACAGCTAGGGCTTAGCATTCACAAAAAACATGTAATACCTTCCTTTCTCTGATATTGTAAATACGAGAATAATAATGTCGAGTTATTACTGAGAGCAACCTCGACATGTACTGTATATTATGGGTAACAAGTTTTATAGTGCAATTTCTATCAAAAAATGGCCACATAATACGCTTTCTGTTCTCAGCCCTCTTAAGAAAATATCTAAAAATACTACCTTTGAACGATTTTGCTATGGAGATATTCAAAGTAGATTCTGTCCTAACTAACTCAGTGTACCGTTCATTACCATAGTAGGTCCTTCAAGCAAGGAGCCAGATTAAGGTAATATTCGACAGACGACACAGATTTGACAGCTTATCCTTATAGCGACTGTTCACAATAAAACAAAAACATTGTCTTGAAGACGTTTCAGGAGAATGTTTAGCGTGTGCCGGGAGCAAAGGGCGTCCACAAATCATCTCCATCTTAGGCGGTCTGCTGTCGTTGTCTTTGCCTCTTCCCATGTAAGATCGACCACGGTACCTTATTCCTTGAGGATACCACTCAAATGCCATCCTTGTAATACAAGGGAGAAGTTTTCTTAAGATATGGCCGAAAAACCTGTACTGAAGCAGATAAGACAAAAATGTGGAGGTGGCATTTTTGTCTTATCTGCTTCAGTACGGGTTTTTCATTTGTCAAATTCCATGGTCCTATGTTGGTTATGGTGTTAGGCCAGAATCAGACAGCCTTAAAATGCAAATTAAGATTTTACTCTGACAGATGACAGTTTTTGCTTTTAGTAAGCAGCTGTTTATTTGTCAACTTTTTTTTTGCATATCCAGATCAAGTGGTTAGTAGACAGAAAGAGCGATTAGCAGCTATGCTGTTGGTTAAAAATCACTATTTATTTGAAAAAAGGCTGAAATTACTTTTGCTGAAACTGACTTTTGCTGACTTTTAATACGTCTTAATTTTTTTTCAATTAAATATTCATTCACAGTAGTAAACCATTTGGCAATAGCTGACTAATTGTCCAATAGAGCTGCCTGAAAGAAAGAATGCAGTGACTCTAGGACGAAGTGGATGAACAGCAAAAATTATGTTGCAAAATTCACCACTTGATTATACACTCATATTGAATAATGAAACGCCTTCGCTTTACGGCACAAATTACATCAGTCGGGGATTCACCGTTTTTTTAAAAAAATATGTAAGGCAAGCAAAGCAGCTCATTTTACTGCTTTTCGATTTACGATCTACATTTTCAGAACCTATCTATGCCGTATAAATAGGTATGAGTGTAGTGGATTGTCTCATCTTAGTCCAATGAGCCCTTTTGGAAACCAAAATTTTTGTGGAAAAAAAACCGATATAAAACAACAATATCTGCCTAAAATATTGTATTAAATTTGAAATTTTTTAGAATTTACAAGGATTATTCATATTTTCTACAATTGGCAGAAAACTTGTATGAAAATATTTTTTTTTCTTGCCTATATCATCCTAGGAAAGTAAATTGGCTTAAAACACATATCTTTTTTTGCCAAATTCAGTTTTATTCATACCAATATAAAAAAGAAAAAGGAATTAATAATGGAATATGATGTCGGACAAATGTCCGCCATTAGCTCGTTGGCAGACGTCCGCTCTTTTCTCAAAATTTTGAAGCACATTTTGCAACAAAGCTTCTCTTATCTCGTCAATACAGCGCCGAATTGCATCTTTCAGAGTGTCAGTTGTTTGTAAACCCAGTCTTTCAAATGGCCTAAGAGAACATAATCCTGCGGCGTTAAGTCACAAGAACGAGGTAGCCAATTGACATCACCAAATCGAAAAATTATGCGACTGGGAAATTTCTTATGCAACAACTGAAATGCTTGGCTGGCTGTGTGGCTTGTAGCGCCGTCTTGCTGAAACCAAATATCACTGATGTCAACATTAGCCAATTGTGACCACAAAAAATTGGTTATCATGGTTTGGTAGCGCGGAGAATTCACGGGGACGGTGTTTCTTTGCTCATTTTGGAAAAAATTATGCCGCCTAACCACAAACCGCACCATACGGTCACTTTCTATGGATGTAATGGTTCTTCGAGGATTGTTTGTGGATTTTATGAGCCCCGTATGCGACAATTTTGTTTGCTTATATAACTGCCTGATTAAAAATAGGATGATAATGATGATAATTATTTTGTTGAAAAAATCGTTGTTTTGCTTAAATTGTTCACAATTAAAATTCTTTGTTCAAGAATGACCGTTTCATAGTTCAAATTTCCCAATTTTTTACTAAATAAGTGTCAAAGGTTGATAGTTCAATTCTTGAAGTTTCATCATTTGACAGCCAATTTACTTAATAACCTCAAATTTGCCCACCCTGTATGTTACGGACTTATTGCGCAGTTGGTAAAATATAAAAAATCATTATTTATCAGCATAATTGGTGGCATGGTGTAGTGGTTGAAGTGCTCGCATACAATACTAGCAGCCTAGGTTAAAATCTCACTGAGGACAGGACAAATTTTTTATCGTAATATTGAATTTTGCATAGACTGAACATTTGCCTTCGGAGTAAAAGGAAGAAAATATTAATAACAAAACAACAACGAAAGGTTCAGACAGCGCTACTTTTTGAGGAAAAAGTGATAGCGAAAAAGGTAGAAATCTATGATTAGCAGCAAAGCTCCGGTGGTACTACATCAAATATTCAGAGATCCATGTTTTCAGATAGCGATAACATCTATCCTAGCCAACTGCTACAGTAGAGTTTTGTTTTTTTTAACAAAATTCTTTTTGCTAAGCCTTTTATTATTAAAATTTTTTTGTAGTGATTGCCCTTTAAAATAACAACAATAACACTGTGCTTGAATTTCACACTTTTTTTCCGACAATTGGGGCACCCGACGGCTAAATCTAATTCGAGTACGCTAAATTCAGTGGTGCTAACCGCTATTTTAAGTTAGCTTTTGTTTTCGAGAAATACCATTTCAAAAACGGAGGAGGCTGCGCAACATAACATACATATATACATAACATACAAAACATCGAGTGTAACTTCGGCTGTGTGGCACGTAGCGCCGTTCTGTTGAAACCAAATGTTGCTAATATCCTCCTCTTCAATTTTTGTGAACAACAATTCGTTCAACATGGCCCGATAACGATCGCCATTAACTGTAACGGCTACTCCTTGCTCATCTTCGAAGAAAAATGGCCCAATTATGCCTCTGGACATAAATCCGCACCAAACAGTGACTCGTCTTGGGTGTATCGGCTTTTCAGTGTACGCGTGCGGGTTTTCTGTGCCCCAAATGGGACAATTTTGCTTGTTTACATACCCGCCAAGATCAAAATGAGCTTCATCTGAAAAGATAATTCTTTTTTGGCAAAATCGCAATCTTCTGTAAGTCGATTGCAGGCCCACTTAGCGAAGCTAAAAAACGTATACACAACCATATTCGTTGAGCGGAAGGATAAAACTAATTATCTGTCAAATCAGACATGAGCTATGTGTTAACATTCACGAAATAAGCACTAGTTGAAAAAAAAACGTTAGATGGCGGACCCGTTAGTATATTTTTAAAGTGTTATTCATCTCTTAGGGTATACTGCGAGTAATAAAGCATACCCTCGTGTACTCGGTTGTTTAAAAATCTGTTTTAACAATTGCTTTGCAATATTTATTCAAACGAACATTTCCACTTTATTGGACAATCTACTCTGCTGTGTTCTTTATAAAAATATTATTTTTTCCACCATAATGAATATAAAAGAAATAAATACTATTTAAAATAAATTTATTGTAGACGGCATTTGGGTGATGATAATAAAAAATATTTTATATATTTGTTGTATTGTTGTTTTTATGTTTTTGCAATTTTTTTTTTCCCATTTAAATAAATCATAAAGAACAACTTTTTAATTTTTTGATTGATTGTAGTTGGTGGCTGATATCTTTTTTATGTCTACCATTTTTTACTGGTTTTTACTAAAAAAAAAACAAAAAAACGTAGTTTTAAATAATTCAACTGCAATTGAATAAATAGTTGGCAATTAGCGGCATTATCAATTGACATGGATGATAAATGCCATAAAAATACATATGTCGACTGAAATTGGCTTAATAATATTTATCGGGTCCGCCATCTAACGTTTTTTTTTCAACTAGTGCTTATTTCGTGAATGGTAACACTTAGCTTATGTCTTGTTTGACAGATAATTAGTTTTATCCTTCCGCTGAACGAATATGGTTGTGTATACGCTTGAACAACGCTGGGAAATATTGCGACATTACTTTGATCGATCGACTTACAGAAGATGTCGATTTTGCCAAAAAAAAAATCATCTTTTCAGATGAAGCTCATTTTGATCTTGGCGGGTATGTAAACAAGCAAAATTGTCGCATTTGGGGCATAGAAAACCCGCACGCATACATTGAAAAGCCGATACACCCAAGACGAGTCACTGTTTGGTGCGGATTTGTGTCCAGAGGCATAATTAGGCCATTTTTCTTCGAAAATGAGCAAGGAGTGGCCGTTACAGTCAATGGCGATCGTTCACAAAAATTGAAGAGGAGGATATCAGCAAAATTTTGTTTCAACAGAACGGCGCTACGTGCCACACAGCTGAAGCTACACTCGATGTTTAGCGCCTTGTTTTTGAAGATCGCATTATCAGCTGCAGAGCTGATGTCGTTTGGCCACCTCGGAGCTGCGATTTGACACCGTTGGACTATTATTTGTGGGGTGCCGTCAAAGATAAGTGTTACGTCAATAAGCCAAAGACAATTGACGTTTTAAAGGACAATATTCGTGAAGCCATTGGTGAAATACAGCTGCACACAATCGATAATGTGCTTAAAAATTGGACCGATCGTGTAGACTACTGCATGGCCAGCCGAGGCAACTATTAGAATGAAATTATTTTCGTTATTAACCGGAAGTATTGTATTTTCAAATAAAAAAAGAAATTTTTGAAAAATATTCAGTAGTTTTTTTTATAGCATTTTCAAAAAAAAAAAAAAAATATTTGGCGGACCCTTTATATAAAATTACTAGAAATATGTATTTATTTTTTTGTATTAAAAAAAAATAATTTAATTTTTTAAAATGGATTTTAATGTCAGAAAACATTTGCTATGAAATTCCACTACAAAAAAGAAAATTATACAATAAAATAAATAAAATAAAATAAAATAAAATAAAATAAAATAAAATAAAATAAAATAAAATAAAATAAAATAAAATCAACTGCATCTGATCTATTTAGTCAACATAAATTAAATGACAAGTATTTAATAGACATAACTAACACATATACTGAAAACACTTAAGTTTTAATAAAAATTAAAATAAAATTTAAAAAAATTTAATCATTTCGTACATACATGCATATGTATGTGTATGTATGTATGTATGGTCAAAATCAAATTAATAGATACTATTCTGTTTTAATTGTAAGTGTATAGTGAATACATTCAATTCTTGATCGACTATATTTACCTTTTTTAGCAATGAAAATTCAAAGAGTTGCGTACCTGAAAAAAAGAAATTAAAACCTTAAAAAATAAAATCACACCAAAGATGTTCATGTTTTGTTAATATTTAGCTTAAAAGAACAGTTGAAATATTTTCATTCTTTTTCTTCTCTTCATAAGGCACTCTTAAGTTTCCTCATTTGCACTTAATCATGAATTCTTTTATTCAAGTTTTTCATTTGTTTTCATTAAAAACATTTCGCTAAATGTCGGTATAAATTTTAGTTTTTACACTGCTGAGTAAACTTTAAAAAGTCTCTTAAATTTTTTTTTTTGTAAAAATTGGCCATAAATCAAACGAAACTTAATTAACAAAATTCTAAAAACGAATATACATGACAACCATTGTTGTGGAAATGCAATTCGTGGAGACTTTGTAGTATTCCAGCAAAATATGGCAGGAAATTTAAAAGAGTTTAGACAACAATTATAGAGAAAATGTGTCTGACTGAAGTAAAAAGTCATTATTTGTAATCTAGAACAACTGTCAGTATTTTTTTTCCACGTCGTCCCGCCTCTAGAGAGCTTTCCACAAAGCATCCATTGCTTTGTTTCTGTTTTAGTAATCAAGTTTGTTTTCTAGCTCAGTAGTTGATTAATATAAGCTCGTCTCCATATGATTCTGTATAATGGTGAAGATCCTTGCTAAGTGGTGTTAGTAATCCTTACTTATCATTGCAATTTTTTCCCAGTAGGTGCCATAAAGTACATTGTCGTAAACAGCACTTGGTCATAACTCGCAATAAGACCGAAAAGATCAATCGCACGCTTACGCGAATAATGCTGAATATTGCAGTCTCTCAGTGTGAAAAAAACGGCTTCTGTCAATAGTTGTGGACTTTGTCGCACTCTACGCGAAAATGCACTCTATACTCCAGATATTTTTTCTCATCCCTTTTTCACGGAATAACCCCCGTGTGGCAGTCTCACCGTTCCGATTTGAGTTTTTTTGTTAAAAGTGGTACATCTGTTGTTAATATTCCCACTAAATCTTAGCCTCATAGCTTAACATTTGCAAAAGCTACGCAGCCAAGAGTACATATATTTCTATTTTAGAAATGAATTTCAATTTTCAACAACGAATTTGTTTCAAATTTTGCGTAAAAAACGGATTTAATGGTGCGCGAACGTTGGAAATATTTGAACAATCATTCGGCAACGATTTTCTATAGAAAACGATCGTTTACCAGTGGCACGAGCGGTTCAGAATTGGTTGTGAGTCAATCGAAGATGATGAACGCAGTGGCACACCATCGACATCGAAAACCGATGGAAACAGTGATAAAGTAAAGGAAATGTTGCTCAATAACCGCAAATTAACCACCAGGGAGATAGCGGAAGTCTTGAACATTGCCTATGGATCCGTCCAAGACATTTTGGTTAATGATTTAGGTTTCCGTCATGTAACAGCAAAGTGGGTGCCAAAAGACCTCAATCATATGTACAAAAAACTGACCGAGTTGAGGTCGCAAAAGACATGATTTGGGAGAAAAGAATCACAACTCGAGTCGAAACGTGGGTTTATGAGTATGACATGTTATCCAGATATGAGGCGAGTGAATGGCGTTCACTAAATAAGCTAAGACTAAAAAACACATCGTTTGCAGTCGAAAAAGAAGGCAATGATCATGGTTTTCGTGGATTACAATGGTGTAGTGCATCATGAATTTTTGCCAGAAGGCCAGACAGTAAACAAAGTGTATTATCTGGGCGTTAGGAGATGTTTGCGTGAAGCAATTCTAAGAAAGTAACCAGAATTGTGGACAGAGAATTTGTGGATTTTTCACCACGATAACGCACCGTAGCACAATGCCATTATTATTCGAAATTTTTTGACGAAAAATGCTACAGTTATCATCCAACAACTACCGAATTCACCGGATTTTGCTCCCTGTAACTTCTTGCTGTTCAATCGAGTTTAAAAACCATAACGGGGAATGCGTCTCAGCAGCCGAGAGGAAATAACAGAAAAATCGCAGGAAGCACTGATGAACACACCGAAAACCCTATATAAAAGATGCTTCGATGATTGGATCAAGCGCTGACATAAGTGTGTTGCTATCGATGGGGATTACTTTGAAGGGGACAATATAGATTTAGATGAATTGACTTGTATTTTTAATTCTCTGAATAAATTGCGAAAACTTTTTGATCCAGGTGGTATATTGGCTTTCCACAAAGCGTCCTTTGCTTTGTTTCAGTTTAATTAATCACATAGATTGTCAAGCTAAATAGTATTAAAGTTTTTTGCAAAGTGAGGGTGGTAAGCCTTACTTAGCATTTTACTTATTTCCCAGTAGGGGGCGTTTTCTCTTGATCATTCGTCTGATGTTTATCATCATCGACAGATGTAAGCTGGAAATTGAGGTGGGCCTCTTTAGATGTATTTGTCTGGAGGGAGATTGAAGTCTCTTTAATAAACGCTCGAAACCGCAATTAAATTTTTTGTCGTCATGTTGTCAGCCTATTAGTGCGCTTTGACCACTACACCACGTCACCCCCATATTTGTTTTAGTAAAAATTATTCTTTTGCAAGGATTTTTTTCTGTATCTATAATGCCTTATTCACACAATAATGTCTTTCTGTAATTCGCTCTCTCAATCAAAATTCAACCCCCAATTATGGGCTAAATTACATAAATCCCCATAGAAAATTTTGGAATCGAATCACCCAAATTGTAAGTAATTCAGTTTTAAGTACCCTGTGAATTACTAATAAATCAATTTCATCTCTAATTTTGTATCGGTTTTTTGCCATAATTAGCTGTCAAGCTTAAAAAACAAAGAAAAAGAAACAAATAAAACAATGGGCACTCACTGCACTGATTCCACTTGCTATACCATTTAATTTCTCTCACTTGTTTTTTTATTTGCTGAACAAAATTATTATTTTTTGTATTTCTTTCAAAATTAATTTTTTTTTGTTTTTTCCTTACTTTCTTCTTCAGTGTTGAGATACAATATACAGAAAGATGTCATGTGCACAGGGTAATTTGTATAAGTACTTCAAACAGCAAACGAAGTAATTCGAAGTTTAGTGTAAACAAGGTGTTAGAGATTTTTGAGATTTTATATAAAAAAACATGAAATTATCATGTAGTTTCACAATGGAGAAGAAATTGGTGTTTCTGTAACTCTTTTTGGTAGCACATCTGGCATCCACCAAGGATATTTCCCCTGTTTCAGTTTCTTTGTTATGAATTTTTGTCTTCAAACTAACCAGCTGATCGGTCTACTTAGCAGGTATCTAGAGTACATGTTTTTCTTGCCTAGAAACAACGCTGTATGTATATTTGGTACTTACCATAGACTCCTATCTTTTTTTCCCCTAAGAAGTGGCTCTGTCTACCGATTCTAATGAAATTTTGTAGTTCCCAAGAGAGGGGGAGGGGTCAGGTGCTTACTTGAATGAATTATCTGGAGGGGGTTAATTATTTAAATAATTTACAATAGGAAGTCGTTAGGAAAAATTTTTTCTTTTGTTGACATTTTAGCTTGCGCTGCTTTTGTTGTTTGTGCCTATTAACCACTACACCACGCCACTTCTGTATATACGGTCCATAACTGACAATTTCAAAATATTTTTTAAAATTTACATTTTGTCATACATTTTATTCATTAAAGCCTTGGGTGTACATCCACTTCTTTCAAAATAAAATACGTATATTTTCTGTTTTATCTATAAAAAAAATTGCTCATCATTAATAAATTGTAACTTTTTGTAAATACAATTGATTTCATTCTTTTCCAGCTCTGCCATAATTTCTAACAAACATTTATTTTTATGCTCTCACGCATAAATGCTCACTCACACACAAAGAGTTGACTGTGTAACCATTTAAAGCTGATGCACTCACTTCTTGCGAAAACCAGTTTCATTTAAAAAACCAAAAAAATATATGCAACACTGAAAACAACAACAACATTCAACTCTAATACAGTGATGTGCAAAAGTAAAAATGTAGTTGTGTTAGTGAATACATGAAAATTACTCTCTCAGAGAGAGGTAAAGTTGACGTTTTAAAAAAATTAAAAAAAAATCAACATGCATCCGCCACACATGAGCATTAGTCGCTGTTTCAGTGACAACTAAAAAAACAAGGGCGTAAAAAACTTCTTAAATTATTTTGTTGTGTTTAAAAAAATTTGCTTACATTCTCTGCACACGTCTTTGTCTCATTGACGACTAAAAACAAGAGCGGAAGAATACGCGTGAATTAAACGTGAACAATTGTCCTATGAAAAGCTCATGGCTGCTCTATTATCACAAACACACCCACACACTCAGGCTCACATAAGCATACAAATTTATTTATTCTTTTCAACAAAAAAACAAATCTCTAAGAAATTTTTGCATTACAACAATAAAACTTATATAAGAGAGTGATGAAATGAAAGCGGTCGTGAAAGAGAGAGAATGGGAGACAAGCAGACAGAGTCATTCAATAAAGCCATTGTGGCGTATACGCAACTCTTTAAATATTTGACACAAATACCAAGACAATGAATAGGCGAGCAAACAAACACAAGCAGCATGAAAAGGAAACACAAAGAACATGCATACATACACATACACATGTTATTCGTTATAGCGTTGCTTTTAGATTTCATTTTTTGTAGTGAAATCAGTCTGCTGCAAAAAAATGCATCATAATGATGGTGTTGATGATGCTGCATATTTTTATTGCAGATTTGATTTGTTGTTTTTTTTATAAATTTGTTTTGTGTGTTTTTCTATTCAAATAACCGGTTTTTCTTTGCTCAAGTATTTTTTGGAGCACAAGGAAGCATAGTAAAAACAAAGCATACTTTCCGGGTTTATCTAATACAGAGAGAGAGAGACAGAAAACCAGACAGATAGTGAGTAAATTTGTGTGTACAAAAATAAAGAAAATCCCGCATGTAAATAAAATTAATGTGCTGCATAAGCTTGATTTTGTGTATATGGACGGAGTTGCTTTGCCGTGCGTTCGAAGGAGGGGAGTTGATTACTAAAAACCGAAAGAGACTGAACTGGTACATCTTGTTTTATCTAATTTAAGGCATTTTGAAATTTTAGTTCGCGAAACATCGGCCACCAAATTGATAATTTCTTAGTTGGTTAGTTAGTTTTTGAGACTTGAGGGGCTTATGGTATGTGCTGGCACAAGTAAAATTTCAAAAAGAAGAAGTTTGGCGATATTATTGCTGCGTAATTTAAAACTGAATACACAACATATAACGCATAAGCTATAAGGCTTGTTAAAGGCTTATTTAGTCTTTGAATAAAACATTGCCAACTACATTTTTTTGTTCACACCCGTTACGTGTGACAGTTTGGTGCAGCTTGTAAAGCGCAATTTGTTTGTGCTCGCTCTTCATGGTATTGATGTGGGCGATGTTTGATTTCAACACGATGGTGCAACTTGCCACACATCTCATGCCACAATCGATTTGTTGTGTTAAACGTGATGTTGACGTTAGTTGGCCGCCAGGAAGTTGCGATTTGTCACCGTTAGACTATTTTCTGAAGAACGCCATTAAAGACGGGTGTTATGCCCACAAACCAGAAACAATTGAGCCAATATTCGTGATGCCATTGACGAGATACAACCCCATACACTCGAAAAGTTCTCGAAAACTGGTCCGATCGAATGGGGTACTGTGAGGCCAACTGCGGTATCTATATGCATGAAATAATATTTCATTTCTAAGCGGAATAATTGTACTTTACAACAGAAACTGCTTTTCTTTAAAGCATTTTTTAAATTAGACTTTTAAATGGCCGATAAAGTGTTTCACGACGACCCACAAATGCTTTAGTTTTGTGAATTAATACAATTTAAACCGAATTTGAATTGCTTCAATGCGTTGTTGAAGCGTATATCGTTTCATTTTCATCAAAGGCGTAAATTTTACTTAGAATCTGCCAAGTAGATACAGGCTGACTCATGTCAACAGTTAAAATGTACTAAGAGCTATTGATATCGAGCCAGAGAATGACAAAAGATCAATGACGGGAACACAATTAATTCGTTTTAGTCCATTGGCATTAAAATTCAGAAAATATGCAACCAGATATGAACAAGGCTCGGGCTACAGATTACAATACTATTTAGAAAGTTTTAATAGTTGGACAGTGTTAACCCACCCGTCTTAGCAATCCATCCTTTCTCCGTCCAACCGCCATTTATTTCGATTGGTGCACAACGCTTTTCCTCTGTAGGGTACGTTTCAGAACAAGATACTAAAAATTGGGTTGATTTGTTCTTTGGTTCTGGCCACCATTTGTTTCGATCAATACATAAAGCTATCCCTGGAATACATTTCACTCTAGAGCTGAGTATGTGAAATTGGTTTGTTTTTTGCTCGGCCTTCAAAACATGAACAATTCTTTTGGCGAGGAGCCCGAATGTTGGCAGAAAATTGAAAAGGGATCATAGTTAAAAGGCTGAGGAACAACGCTAGTTCGGTTCCTGCTCTTATAAAGAATGACCAAACATTCACGAACCCGATTGAAAAGGCAAACCTTTTGGCCGAAATGTTTGCAAGTAATTCTCACTTGCCGGAGAGCGTTCAACCACTGCCCGAACTTGAAAGAGTATCAGTACCTATGCCTAGTATGTTCTTTCGTGCTCGTGCTGTAAAAAGAGTCCTTGCAAATCTCAACGTTAACAAGTCTTCTGGGCCGGATGGCATACCAGCACTGGTCCTGAAGCAGTGCTCTTCGACGCTTGCGCGTCCATTAGCTTACCTTTTCAGCGCGTCATATCGCGCCGGTATTTTTCTATCTTGCTGGAAGTTTGCTAATATAACGCCAATCCCTCACACACTCACAAGTGACCTGGTGAAGGTCTCTGGGGTCGTGCGAACAGGGTCGATTTTAATGCACGTAAGACTCACTGTTGTTGGTAATGTGGATATTGAGGAATCAGATGCTCTTGATGTTCTGAGCATGAGAATTCACTGTGACAAGGCACTTACGACATGAGTAAATTTAAATCAAACGTCCATAAACACTACTCCCTCTGTCCTCCTTCCAATATCCTATTTTCCTAGTATCAGCACAATGCACTGCATGAGTAGGAGCCATCCCCTGGGTGCTGGTCTTATATAAGAAAAAAACAAAAAAATTGTTAACTATGACAAGTGCTTTGAATAAGTGAACATACTGAACAATATACTTCACAATTTGCTAAATATCCTTCATTATTCAGTTATACGCCCAACAAGTCACCTTTACTAATCCACCATCTATTAGTTTACTCCCTTGATTTGATTTTTATACAAAATGCCTACCAAACGTTGTTCTTCTTTCATTTCATATATAAATTTTACAGTGCAATGTTATCCCCTACTAATGACGCCTCTCGTCCTTTTTTATTTTTTATTTCTTTTTTATTTTATTTTTTTCTAAAATGTAACACAGAAAGGGTTTATTTAAGAGAAGTTGTATGTATGTGTTTGCTGAATATTAGTCTACAATTGCAAATGTGCGTTAAGGCGAAAGCATACATACACACACACACACACACGCTAAACTAACAGCTAAAATCTTTCTTTCACTCTCATAAACACATACACAAGCGAGTGTGTATTATGTAAACAATCTTACATTGAGTAACAGTAACACAAAAAATGTAATTTAACTTTGAAAATTTATCACACAAATGCTCTAAATAACTGAATAAATATCAAAAAAAAGAAAACAATTCAGTCTTCAAAGTAATATTTGTTTTCAGTTTTGGATACAGCAAAATGAACAGCAGCACCAACAACAACAATTGTATTGTAATCAAAAAAAAAATGAAAAAGAATTTCAATGAACAACTAAAAACAAATCAAAAACAAAAAGTAGAATTTCCATATTTGAAAATCATTTTTGCAAAAAAAAAAAAGATGTTTAAAGAGAAAAAGTTTTCACCAAAACGCTTAAAATAAACAAAAAACAATAAAATGTGCAATAATTTATTGTCTTACATTTGCAAGAGACAGAGTGAAAAAGAAAGGCAGTGCGAAAGGAAGAGAGTTTTAAAACGGAAATGAAACAAGTTTTTTAATAAACAGTAAAGGCTTTTCAAAACAACACTTGCTTTCTTGTTTTCTATAATTTCGGAATTTATTGTCTTTTGGATATTTTATAAAGTAAAGCATTTTTAAATAATACTGACAAATTCTGGTGAAACGAAAATAAAGGGTTTTGAAGAAAATCTTTTTTCGAAACATATTAAAACAAAATCGAAGTGAATAACTAACCAACTTCAAGTCATGCACCTGTTGCACCTTGTCGTAGCTTAAAAATATAATTCTTAAGCGAAATTTGTCATGAGAACATATTTAAGTCTTTCTCAAGTTGAAATACATATATATTCTTGTTGAAACACATATATATTCTCCCTTGGTTCCTAGGAGGAACATTGGAAAATTAAAAATTCTTTCCATTTGATCTTTTGTTTTCCTCCGTCACTCCTCTAGGAAGCATATTGGCTTTACACTAAGCATTCATTGCTTTGTTTCTATTTCTTTAATCAATTTGATCTTTCAAGTTAAGTTGATGATTAGTCCACTCTAGCTTTCTCCATATGATTTTGCGTAGTGGTGAAGATCCTTGCTAATTGGTGATCATCTTTACTTTAGCAGTGATCTTTTGATGTTTTGATCATTTGATCTTTTGTTTTCCGTCACTCCTCTAGGAAGCATATTGGCTTTACACTAAGCATTCATTGCTTTGTTTCTATTTCTTTAATCAATTTGATCTTTCAAGCTAAGTTGATGATTAATCCACTGTAGCTTTCTCCTTATGATTTTGCGTAGTGGTGAAGATCCTTGCTAATTGGTGATCATCTTTACTTTAGCATTGTAATTTTTTTCCCAGTAGGTGGCGTGTTTTCCTGATCATTCTACTGATGTTTGTCGTCATCGCCAGAGGTATGCGGGAAGGTCAGAGAGACTTCTTCTTTATTTTTTAGAGGGAGTTGTCTGCAGGGCACTTGAAGCTTCTTTATTAAACTATCTATACCCAACTTCTTGGGCTTCTGCATCTACCAGTCGCCTCCACGTGTATGTTGGGGTTCTTATTCTGTTGTGTTGTACGCGTGATATCAAACCATGAGTGTAACCAGTTCAAAGCCATTTTCGGCGTTGCCGTGTGGCCGACCATAGAGTTTCGTTGGTGATCGTATTCGGCCAGAAGATGCGCATTATTTTTTTTTAAACATCGATTTATATATGCTTGAAGACTCTGCAGTTCCCTGTTAGCAGCGTTCCAACGTTTCGCAGCTATAAAGTATTACCAACTTTATACTGGTGTTAAATACCTGAATCTTTATGTTCCATGAGGTAAATGTGGATCTGGTTGAAATGGCCAATAAATAATTACTTTTTTTAATTTTGAATTTAGTCTCAGACCGATCAGCTTTTCATCTTTTGTACTGAAGATTTTTGAAAGACTGCTAGATCTTCATACAAGAAGCGTTATTTTTTTGGGAGCTACTTTCCAACGCGTAGCATGTGCACAATAGGGGAAGGTCTATTGAGACTGGTCTGCATAATCTTGTTGGATGAACTGAATTCTACCTAGATGACAAGATTTTTGCTCATTGGGAGAGCCTTTAATAATAGTTTCCCGTGCGCGGTGGTGAAGGCTCTGCGTAAACTCGGTGTTGATATTGTCTCCCTCGTTAGACGATTACTGGGGAAATCAGCGCAGAATGGGGATCCTTAGAGGCAGCCCTACTTTTGACAGTCTGTAAAGGCAAACCTTAGATTCGGAGTGCTCCCTCCTTTACTGTGGCTTGTCTAGTGAACACGCTGCTGGTAGAATTTGTCCGCTAGGGATGCCAGGTTGCTGCCTATGCAGAAGACCTTACTCCGGGTAAGTATGTAAATATTATCAGTGCACTTACGACTTACTAACTGAGCATAGTGACAAAATGATCCGCTTTGAACGGGCTCGCTCTGAATCCCTCTAAGACGGACTTAGTGTTGTTTGCTAGACAGCACAAAGTACGGGAATTTGGGCTGCCTAGGCTACATGGAGACGTACTAAGAGTCAGTGAACACGTGAAATATTTAAGAATCAGTTTTCAAAGAAAGCTTTCTTGGGCGCCAAATATTGAGAAAAGAGTCAAAAGGACGGTGTTTGCAAGTGAGAGGCTGATAAGCGCTAGGGACTCTCCCCGTCATCTGTGATGTAGATCTAAACCACTATAGTTAGACCTACACTTTACTATGGAATCATTGTATGTTGAAGATCGTTGGAGAAAGGTTATATGGGGAAGAAGTTTTAAAAGATTTAACGGTCAGCCCTGGTTGGGTTCTCCGGAACGTTGCGGAAAATGCCCACAAAGGCCGTCAATGTTTTCCTCAATTCCTTACCGCCAGATATTACGGCGAAACATATGGCTTGTGCTGCCATGCTCAGGGTAAGGAAAACAGGTTTTGGAATGTCTCACTATACGCAACATGCCAGTACTTTGCGACAGGACGATGGAGTTCTGAGCATAATGGATTATTACACCAGTTGCTAAGTAAAGGACACCTATCACTGGGAGAAGGTCCTGGCAGAATTAGCTGGAGAGAGACATGACGAGTTTGCGGTTTTTCACCGATGATTCTAAACTGAGCAAAAAAGTAAGGTAAATGTTTTCCCTCTAGACCGCCTGATCACTGCAGCGCCTTTCAGACGAAACTGACGGCCATTCCAGAAATCAAACTTTGGCGATGTGGAAACGTTAGTCATCACTAATTGTAAAAGCGGAATATTTGGTTATCAGACTTTTGTGGATATGGGTATGGGTGATGTTCCGGGGAACTCTGTGGCTGATTAACTGGCTAGACGGGGCACGATGGCACAGGATCTTCTGGCAAAAGTAAGTGTTAGTACGTGTTACTCTACTTTTCATCTGTATCTTAAGTGCTAGGTTCTACAGAAGAAGGGGACAGATTTCTTCTTGTAAGCGTGCGAGAAAGTTGTAGTCGGTTGTTGATGGAAGAAGGACCACTCAACTAGTGAAGCTGCTAAGACGGAGGTTTTTGCTGCGGTGGGCATGCTCTTTGGCCATTTCCTAGTGGGCAGACATGCGGTCTGTCCGCGTCCGGCATAGTAGATCAACGTTGTGTAGTTATTGCTGTGAGGAGAAAGTGTTAAGCGCTAGCCACTTGTTCTTGGAATGTCCGGCGCTTATGAGGTTAAGATAAAAGCTGCCTGAATTGGAAAGGCACCTGAATTGCTGCTGAAAGTAACAGTGGGTTGTATTGTTCGCTTGGACCCGATGTGGGCTGGTCCTAGGACCGGCTGCGGGTTAAAATTTAAGTTAAGGTGA
Source organism: Wohlfahrtia magnifica (assembly GCA_023159175.1). Classification (NCBI taxonomy): domain Eukaryota; kingdom Metazoa; phylum Arthropoda; class Insecta; order Diptera; family Sarcophagidae; genus Wohlfahrtia; species Wohlfahrtia magnifica. Next base: position 2,968,971 of record JAKWBJ010000052.1, on the reverse strand, counting down.
CGAACCCTGTACACGAAGCAACTTAATGATGGACTGTATCGAGGTGCTTTTAAACACTGATTTTGTTACTTCTTTTCAAAATTTACTATGCGGAAATCGAAACTAACGCATATATTTTTAAGAAATATGTGTTTTTTTTTTGCTGCAACCGGAAATATTTCTAACGCCAGCTATTTTCCTTTAAAAAACGTTCACTTATTTGTTTATACGCCTCACCATTTAAGTGCATTTCCACTTGTGTTTTAACAAATAATATGTTGAACAATAAAATTGTTTTATGTCTATAAAAAACAACAAAAATATTTTTTTTGCAATTGTTATGATAACATATATATAAAGAAATAAAAAAATAAATATCAAAAATAAAATAATATTAAAAATTAGTCAGGAAAGCAGTCGTTATCTTAAAAAGCGAAGATTGATTTTCCTACTTTTTTTGCACTAAAATTTAGCAAAACAGTTAAACAGCAAATTTTTAAAATCAAAATGATATCAACAAAATTTCCTATAAAAAATTTTATGTTTGACTACATACACAGCAAAAAATTATTGGGCCAATTTGATAATTTCATGATATTTTTGGTAAAGAACAATCTTTTTAACAAAATCCTATTTTGTTTCTAAACATACATAGTCTCTGTTAAGTTTAATGCCTTCGTTCAACGCTTGTCTAGCTTTTTAAAGTATTTATGTTTTTTTCTGCTATTTTTTATCACTCTTTAGTCACAACATGCCTTCTGGCTTATTCCATAAATATTTGTTTTTATTTTTCTCTTATTCAACATTTCAGTGCTTGTTTCTGTTGATGTTAGTAAAGACTCATTTTTATATGGAAATAAAAGCTGAATTATGGGTTTGTTAATGTCACGCATTAAATATTATTTAATACTCTTATGCACAGCAATACTCGTACACATACGAGTATACACACAACACACACAGACACGTTAACATAAATATAACAAAACACTTATGCACACTCTCCCCCAAAAAGAGTGCTTTTAAAAAAAGACACATTCAACACTACTACACTTGTGTGAGTACTATATAAACAACAAACAGCAAGGAACAGACAGCAAATACATAAACAGATACTCGTATAAGAGCAATCTCATAAACTACAATAACAATAATAATAATAATGATAATATGGTGATGCTGATAATGTTGTATAACAACAAAATATATTTTTTATTATTTTTATTGTTGTTATTATTGTTAATGAAATTTACTTATTATCCATTTTTACATCTGCTATTGTAGTTGTTGTTGTTGTTTTATACATATATATTTAAAAACAATTGCAAAAAACAACAAGAATAGTAAAAAAAAGAGCAAACGCTCTCTTTCTCTTCTTACTCTGTGTCTGTCTCTGTCTCTGTCTCTCTGATTTATTTATTGTTTACATTTTTAAGTAGGATGTATTTGTTATTTGTGAGAGTGTGAATAAAAGAAAAGAAGGAGTATTTTTAACAGTGGTTAGCACAAAGAGCACATAAACTCATTTGTATTCTTTCTTATGAGCACTAACACACACTAGTGCCACTGGATGAAGCAAAAGTCTGTCGATCACTGTTTTATATATGTATGTAAATGCTAGACTAAAAATTTAAGAGTGTGTGTGTGCGGTGAATATTGTACTCAATAGTAATGTGTAAAAAGGGTTATAAAATAATAATTTTCACTGTTTTCATAAAATGATAATACATTGCCAGCATGTTTTAAATCATCTACTGGGTGATCACAAGCATTCTCAAGCACACGCTTGCACACGCAGATAGACCAACAAGAGATAACAAATGTACTCTCACACATTTATAGAACAAATAAATTATAATACAGGGGGTAGTCGGTGTAATGTTTACAATGGAAAATTAAAGGAAAAAAGGTTTATAAAAAAAAAGCAAAAAATTATACTTTTTGTGTAAAGATTTTAAGAAATTTAAAAGGGTTTTTATTCGAATTGGTCCCGCTGCAATAAGCTGTTGTTAAGAAAGCCAGTAAAATCAAAGAAATTTCTATGGCATAGTACCACTATTAGGAATAGTACCACTGTTGGGAATAGTACCACTATTGGGAATAGTGCCACTATTAGGTATAGTACCACTATCCCATAGAAATTTCTATGGAATAGTACCACTATTATGAATAGTACCACTATTAGGAATAATGCCACTATTAGGGATAGTACCACTATCCCATAGAAATTTCTTTGATTTTGCTGGCTTTCTTAACTACAGCTTATCAGCTGTGGCTTTATAAGACATCAATGTTTATTGTTACTACGTTTCAGTTCAGTTGGTTAATATTTGGACCATAATTATTATATATATGCTACAAAAATCAATATTTTTACAAAAAGTTATGAGACAATTTTGGTTACAGTAGAAAGTAATTATATGTTTGAAAACTAATGAAAGGGTTCATATAATTTAAAAATAAGGTGATGCAAAAGTCTTCACCCTATCAGTAGATACTATATTTTTTGCAAATTGCGGTATATGTCAATTTAGTGGCGGAGTAAATAATTGGGACGCAGTATAACAATTTTTAAATTTTTATTTATTAAATTCAAATAAAGTATGAATTGTAACTGAAATATTGTTACGTTTTAACTTTTTTAAAACGTTTGAGTTCTTTTTAATTGCGTCAAAATAAAATAAATACCACTTTATCATAATACAGCAACTTATTTATCTTGCACTTAATATTCGCTTTTACCTAAATTACTTGTAACATTTATTTACGCCTAAACACGACTTTACTTTATGACTAAAAAACGATAATTATATCGATGTAGGCAAAGCAGCCCCATTATATACCTAACTGCCTACAGTTTGGAAAGTTCCGGAAATCTCTCAAACGCTATAAAATCTTCCATTTTATGTCCGTTAATTTTAGAAATGTAAGATTGTGTTATCCAAAGATGGTCTAATTGGCAATGCCGTCAAATCAGTACGGCATTACCAGGGTAATACATTAACAACCTTGACACAAATCAATAGACCAGAATCCCACAATACAGTCCCAAAGGTACTGATGTGGTGTATATTTTTAGGCATATTTATTTTCGCAACAAATTGTTCGTGCATACGATTTTGTATTTGACCCAAACAAATTAATCTTCGTTTCGTCAGATCATATCATGTTGTTCTAACTATTATGGTGCAGGTGTTGTTTTCGTTTGATGAGAAAAGATACATTTCCAGGACTCTTATCAATAAGTCTAGCTTCCACAAGTTTCTTTCTTATTAGCGACTTGAAACAGGAGCAATAAGTTAATTTCTCCGGCTATTTGATGTCTCGAAAGGATTAATATTTCAGGTACGAATTGCCGAATAGCCGATCACAGAACCAGCCATTCTGCTGATAATATTACAAAAATACGGCGAGCGCTATAAGGCAATGCTTAACGACATTCTCCTACTCAAATAGACGAATTGGGTCTGGAAAACATGTGGTTCCAACGGGATAGGACAACGACGTATACTGCACGATCTACAATCGAAAATATAAGGGCTGCATTTCTAATTTTGGTGAGTGAGTCTTGTGGGGTTTCTTGCAGTCACAAGTCTATGTCAACAAACCTCAGATTCTTTTTAAAGTTTTCGAAGAGAATATCTATCAGGAATTAGTCGGACAATTAACGTGAGTACCTGACAGAGGACGCTACTTCACCATGATATACACCACAATTACTAAGCTTGGCACAATCTAGGGCGACGATCAGTCTGCAGTCTTGGCGTCGCTCTGAGGTTCTCAAGCACGGCAGACCGCACTTGAAACTCCTTACGGAGTTTTTTTTACCGGCCACTGCTGACTAAGAGCGTATCTGAAGAGGATAGCAGTCACAGATATGGCTGTTTGTCAACTATGCTCACAGGCGTCAGAGACAGCGGAACATATATTGTTTGGGTGTGGGGTTCTTGATAGGCTTAGGTGGTAAGATTTAGGTAGACATAGGGTCTCACTGGTTGACATATCCACAATTATGGTTTCAGATATGCTAGTGTTCATTAGAAAGGCAGCAGAGATGCTGAACAAATTATAGATCGAAAAGGGTACAATGGATCCCATGGGCCGTAGTGCCCTGAAATTGTGCCTGATCTATATCTTGGTTGAGTGTCGGAGACCATTTAAACTCTTATCGATCTATGGGTCAGGAACCCCAAGTTTAAGCCAAAGTTTGGGTGTTCCTCTACTAACGTTACGTTGGGTATAAATTCATAAGCTACCCATTCCTTTTCACTGTCCTACTATCTTGTCTGCCACCTGTCAAGCTTTGAAGCAGGTACCCACTAATGCATTCCGAGTGGCAGTCCCTGCTTGACTTTATAGGCAATATTGCAACGTATTACTTTTATGTCAAGCGGTGGTGTACCAACAAGGCCTTGCAAAGCGTCGGTAGAAGCTGTTCGACACACAGGGACATTTACCTAGAGTGTAATTCTCTGCAAGTGGGAATCTTGCGCTGTCCAGTAGAAGACATGACAGTTTCGTACCACGCATATGCGCCATACACTGCACTTAGTAGCGAACAATTTTCTATTTCCAAATTTAAAAAAATGACTGGTTGGTAAGAGATTTGAGTTTAACAGGATAAGCATCAATGAAACACACACCTGTTTACAGGGCCATAAGAATTCTTATTATTTGGAGGGAATAAGAAAATTAGAAAAACGCTGGAGACTAAGTACCAATATTTCTTAGGGCACAAGAACTTGGCACTTTAAATAAGAAAAATGTGGTACTTTACCAGATAAGTATTTAATACTTTTCTAAAAAAGTACTCAGTAGTTTTCTAAAAAAAAGTACTTAAAGCATGGTACTTTTTTAATAGTATCAAACTTTTATTAATAATTTTTGAAAACCTCTAAATTTGAAACATTTTTAAAATAATATTACATATTGTACTTAAATAAATAATGAATAGAAAACGATTTTTTTTAATAAAAATATGTGAAAAAGTACTTTTTTATTTTTTAAAGAAATATTTTTAACAAAATTTTTTAAAACTATTGTACAAAATACACTCTGTTTCCTGGCATATATTTCTGTAAGAGTGTGTGTAAAATTTTGTGTATATGTGTCAGAGTATTATTTTTAAGCCGTTTAAGCAACAAAACCATTATAAATCATCGTTTTAAAATATGACAGCTTTGCCACAAAAGTACTTAAATACACTAACAGCAAGGCACATACAAATATATATACATACACACCTATATAGTAAGTACTACTTACGACTATTAGTATACAGATTTTTAAACGAAAAGGATACATTTTACAAAAAAAAAAAAACAGAATATTTCAATTTTTATTTACCAGTACATACTATTTTAGCATTAAAAGTACTTTAGCCATGAAAAAAATTTTTTTTCACTTTTTTTGAGTAGTAAAAATATGAAAATAAAACGGCTTTAAAATACTGGGTACTCTTAACAATTGTCATCATTGTCTTATTTTTCTCTATTCTTCAAGACATTTTCTTATGATTTTATATTCTTCTGTATTATCCTTTTCATTGCTTTCTTTTTGGTACTTTTTCTTTAAGTGCTTGGCAATTATTTAAATAGCTTGGTGGGAAATATATACTTTAATAGACATCTTTAAGCCCATTATTTTGTAAATATTTTGTTTTGTTTTGTTTTTCCGACATTTATTCGCCACAAAAAGGGAAATTAGTATTTTGTCAGGAAAAATCCAAAAAAGGAAAATACACTCAAAGAAATGTTGAATTCAAAAAAAGTACTAAGAAATTAAAAAATTCCTTATATTGAATGTAAAACACAAGTGGCACAGTTTCGAATCCCCGGCAGAGGACATGACGAAAAAAAATTCAATAATTGAGGATCACCACCACCACTTAGCAAAGTACCGGTGACCAGTCCGGGGCTGTTGGGGAGCCGAAACTGGAGGCGGCATTTGTTTGTATTTACACTCACGTGTCACTAAGCTTCACCAGAGGCATTCTGGTGCCACGGGAATCAGGAGCCTCAGTGATTCCGATCTCTGCCCGATTGTTTGGTAGGCCACCTTGTGGGAGCTTCGTGGTGGCTGTTTTTTAGACCTAAAGCGTAAGCAGAGCGCGAGCTCGTTGCGGTGTTGCATCTCCTCAGCCGGGTGCTGTGACCCATATCACGGCAGGAGGTTAGATAGTCTCCGACTCCCCACCAAGGTGTGAAGTTATGAGTGTCCTAACAACACGCCTTCGAATAGGTACTCGTGATATTCACTTGTGGGTATTACATGTAGGGGCGTTGGCGGACGTACCGTATTCACTTCTACCATTGGGGAAATGTGGAGTATGCCGCACGGCGAAGACTCACGTACACCCAGATGACACCACTTAGCAAAGATCTTAACCAATACAGTCATATGGAAGGGAGACTAATCGTAAATTTAACTTGAAAATCCAGTTGATTAATGAAACTGAAACAAAGGAATGGATACTTTGTGGAAAGCCAGTATATTTCCTTAAGGAGTGTTGGAAAAAACCAAACGTTGAGCACTGAGCTTAACAAGGTCCTGGATATTACAGTTAAACAATTTAATGTTTTAGGTAATAATCTGCGCTATAGGTAGATTGCGTTGGTTTGTTGGAAATCACTTGGCATCGCGCGAACAGATTGCGGTTTGATATAATCAGACATTAATCGATTGATAACTATAAGGGTAATCATAGGTTTGCTATGCTGGTTAAAGGCTGAGAATGAAAAAACATAATTCTGCTTTTCACGACCATATTTTTGTAGAAAATTTCTTCTCTTCTTGTCAAACAGACGCTTTTTGGCATTTGGAAACTTCTGCGCGTATACAGCTGATATCTATTTCTGGAAGTTCAGTATGAAGATGTCCGTTATAGCATGTTCACACGAATTACTTTGTTAGTTGCTTGATTTGCTTATACGAATTACCCCGTTCATATAGTAGCATTGTAATAAGTTGAGATGGTTGTTCTTCCTCTTGCTAATTTTATTTATTGTTTTGTTATTTTCCGGTAGATTGTGTTTTAAAATGGTAAACAGATCCAAAAATATACTATTAGAGTATGTTGATCAAAAATATCATAAATTTTGATGATGATGGTGGATGGCTAATGAATTATTAGTGTTAAGTAATGTTTACTTTCTTTCTAGTGATTTTGTATCCCCTACCAACAAATTCAAATAACTTTTTAAATCCTTGGGGATCATAAATTACCACTGTGTTATATTAATGGTTGTTATCATAAAACAATTGCCATAAATGAATGGCCAAAAAGGGAAATACTTTTGAAGACTAAACACAAAATCATAATTTTTATTACCACCACCTCACCAGCTCCATTCATATGGTACTCTTACCTGAGTGTAATTCATAAGATGATTATTAAGCAAATTAATAATCATTTCAATATAATAGACATCAACAGGCTCTAAATACGAGTAAATCCATTAGTGTACACTCAAGTGACTGTGGGGTTACTAAGAACAGCCATTTGTACAATAAATTATGACCAACAAAATGGATTTGAGGCTGAGCTGCAGCTAAAGGCAACAGGAGGTTGTTTGGCAACAAGTTAGGGGCAAATGAAATGGGTTTATGGAAATTTAAATTATATGTGTTGTTGTTGTTGCTTGTGTAAAACAAATTAAATTAAAGGTACAAGCCAACAGTACTTTTAACAACGGTTTGTAACTCCAATTTACAGCCTAAGAAAAAATATTTTTAATGAAATCAGAAAGAAGAAAGAAAATTCTGAAGGTGCCTAATTTAAACCCAAATCATTCAAAAAGTTAAACCCAAGTCATCAAAAAAAGGCCATTTTATCATCGGACCGCACTTGAACCATTATTAGCTAGTAGCTCACTTAAAAGTCATGTTATTCTCAAAAGTAATGATCTGTAAATATATGTCTCATTATGTTGATCGAAAATATTATGAATTTCGATGGCGATGGATAGTGCATGGATAATGGATTCTTAGGGCGCCAGAATTGTCGTGTCATAATGCCACGATCGCTCTTGACTTTGAATTACTTTGTAACATTTAGTAATAATTATACGAATTACCCTGTTTGCATGGGTAATTAGTTTTCAAAGCTTTTTCTTATTTATTGTTTTGATATTTAAGTTTAAGAAATTAAATATACAAATTTAGCGTGGGCAGAGATAATATTCATGGGTAATTGAAACTCAAATATATACTGACAATTTGGGTGAATTACTTTTAAAATTTTGTATGAAGGAATTACGTGGTTCGGCTCATAATTGACGGATAAAAAGTAAATGAGATTAAGTTACGAAATTACCACCATGAATAAATTAGGCAGGGTACAGAGATTCGCCTGCATCTGTACAACTGGCGCAATAAGAACGTGTCCAACAACAGCCTTTAAGACCATGATTGGTTTGACACCGCTTCACATCTATGTGATGAGGATGGCGAAGTTTTTTGCCAAAAGACCCAGAAAAGCGTTGGGAAGTCTGTCCATTTAACGCCGGGTGGTCGGAGAACCATCTTCGGTCCTGGGTGTTATGCCTTTGGATCTTTACTTTGGCAGGAGATTCAAGGTTGAGTTCTCGGACCGGGATTGTAGAGCTAATGGTGTACCGGTGGCTGCAAAATGAATGACAGTGTCGGTGTTGGTGTTCATGAATACAACCGAGAATTGTTGATCCCACTGGAAAGATCGCTGAGTGTCTTCCAGGCTGAGATCATGACCATTTCCATATGTGTAGAGATCAACCTGGACTGTGGGCTCAAGGGTAAGACCATTAATATATTCTCTGACAGCTAAGCTGTCTTAAAGGCACTTGACCCGAATCGTATAAATTCTAGACAAATCAAATATTGCGATGATACGCTGCAAAGGTTTTCGCTTAGAAATAAGGCCCAAATGTTTTGGGTACAGGACACTGCGTTATAGACGGTAATGAACTAGCGGATGCGTTGGCCATAAAATGTTCCATGACACGCTATATCAGTTCGGAACCTTGCTGTGCAGCACCACTTACATTTATCCCCAATCTAATAAAGAATTGGGAAATTACTAGTTGTTTGGGACACTTCAATGCTCAAAAAGGACTTCGCCACTCTAGGGCGGCAATCTGTGCGCAATTTAAGCATCGCTCTATGGTTATCAAGTATGGAGGGCTGGACTTGAAACTCCTAACGGAGTTTCTTATGGAACACTAAGAAAGGAGGGAGTTCATAGACTGTACTCGCAGGCATCAGAGACAGTGGAACGCATATTGTGTGAATGTGGGGTTCTTAATAGGTTTAGATGGATATGTTTAGGTGGACATAGGGTTTCACTGGGTGACATATTTACTATTATGGCTTCTACTGGTGCTCATTAGGAATGCAGCAGATCTGCTGAGCAGGCCGGTAGGGGCACAATAGCACTTGCTCTGAAAAGTCCTGGGTCTAACACGCAGATGCCGCTAGTTTTATTGTATTCACCTCTTTTTCAGTTGGTGCTAACCTTTAAAAGGGAGCTGTTAGAATTGCATGATATTCTATTAGTTATGTTACTTTGCTAGTTATATTGCTAAGAGTGACGCTACTTTTATTATTTTCAGAACAAATCCGAATTTTAATTCTACACTGTTTCTTGATGGGAAAAAATACCGTTCAAGCGAAGCAATGACTCTAAAAAGGTTATGGAGACTCCGACACATCAGAAACAACAATGAAAAGTTTGTTTGCTGACTTCAAACATGGTCGTAGAGACACCTATGATGCAGAACGCAGTGGACGTTCAAATGAGGCGGTAACACCAGAAAACATCAAAAAATTCAAATCGTTTTGAATGATCGAAAAGTGAAACTGCGTGAGTTAGCTGACATCGTAAAGATAGAAAAAGAAGTTGTTGACTTTATATTGCATGAGCACTGTTCAAAGTGGGTGCAGCGTTTGCTCACTCTTGATCAAAAACAAGAAGGTGAAGTGATTCTAAAACAGTGACAAAACTACATGAATTGAACTTCGAATTGTTCCCACATCCGCCGTATTCGCCAGATTTGGCTTCTAGCGACTACTGGCTGTTTGAAGACCTCAAAAAATGCTCGCCGGCAAGAAATTTTGCTCGAATGAGGGCTTATCGCTGAAACTGAGACCTATTTTGAAGCATAAAATAAATTGTTGTATAAAAGTGGTATTAAAATGTTAGAGTGGAATGATGGCATTGCTCTTGAAAGAAATTACGTCGATGAAAAATGTTAATTTTGAAAAACAGTTTTTTTTTTTTTTTTTGTTAGCTCCGGGACTTTTCGGCCCATGTGTTAGATCTCATCGCAGTAGCCGGTATGATGATAATGCTAAATTACGAAAAGACATTGCCGTGCGAACATGGCAATTATTAAAATAAATCCGTTAGCTTGTTGGAATTATGTCTAGGTGGGTGTGTCTACATTAAGGAGTGTATGATCAAGCTGTCCTTTTGTCTACTTTCTGACAGAGTTGTCTACTATTATGAGGGCAGTGAAATAGCTGAAATTTATCGGATATATGAAAGGGATATTCTGGTAATAAGGCAGAAATAAGTTTCTTTTAAAGATTTGTTAAGAAAATCAATGGTGTTTCAAGAATATCGATAGCGAAAGCGACTAATTGATAGATTACCCTCAAAATTGGTTGTTGAAATATGAATGAGAAAACGATTTACGGAAAGAAATTGTTGTTGTGTGAAACGAATTATAAAATAATACAATATACTTATGAGGGTGGCGTAGTATAGCGGTTAGAAAGCAGACATACAACACAAGCAGTCCAGGTTCGAACCCCAACAGAGGACATGACGAATAATAAAAAACATTTGATTGCGGTTTCGAGTGTTTAATTAAGAGACTTCCAGCTCTCTCCATACAAATCCATTTAAAGAAGCTGCCCTAACGAACAACAAGCGAATGATCAGGAGAAAATGCCATCTACAGGGAAAAAATTATAGTGCTAAGTATGGATCACCACCACCACTTAGCAAGGATCTTCACCACTAAAGGTTCCGCCAAATAATTTTTTTTGAAATGCTATAAAAAAAACTACTGAATATTTTCTCAAATTTCTTTTTTATTTGAAAGTACAATCCTTCTCGTTACACGATCGGTCCAATTTTTAAGCACATTATCGATTGTGTGCAGCTGTATTTGACCAATGGCTTCAAGAATATTGTCCTTTAAAGCGTCAATTGTCTCTGGCTTGTTGGCGTAACACTTATCTTTGACGGCACCCCACGAAAAATAGTCCAACGGTGTCAAATCGCAGCTCCGAGGTGGCCAAACGACATCAGCTCTGCGGCTGATAATGCGATCTTCAAAAACAGGGCGCTAGACAAAGAGTGTAGCATTGGCTGTGTGGCACGTAGCACCGTCCTGTTGAAAGCAAATGTTGCTAATATCCTCCTCTTCAATTTTTGTGAACAAAAATTCGTTCAACATGGCCTGATAACGATCGGCCACTCCTTGCTCATTTTCGAAGAAAAATGGCCCAATTATGCCTCTGGACCAAAATCCGCACCAAACAGTGACTCGTCTTGGGTGTATCGGCTTTTCGATGTATGCGTGCGAGTTTTCTGTGCCCTAAATGCGACAATTTTGCTTGTTTACATACTCGCCAAAAACAAAATAAGCTTCATCTGAAAAGATGATATTTTTTTTTGGCAAAATCGGCATCTTCTCTAAGTCGATCGCAGGCCCAGATTCCCAGCGTTGTTCAAGCGTATACACAAACATATTCATTCAGCGTCAAATCAGACATGAGCTAAATGTCACCATTCACGAAATAAGCACTAGTTGAAAAAAAACGTTAGATGGCGGAAACTTTACATAATATAATGGACACGAGCGACAGTAGATTGATCATCTACTTAGCTTTAGAATCAACCTAGAGGATTGACGGGAAAGAAAATATTTTTGTTACTTTTTTTAAGTATTTTCTTCGGGTCATCCTTCCATGAAATTCATTTTTAAAAAACCAAAAATTTTATATTAAATTTCCACTCATAATCACTTGATAGCCTTACGCTAAAAATTATTTTTGGAAAATCAATTCTATTTTAAATTACACAAAGAGGCTTAAGTTTTTTTGTTCCAAACAGAAAGCCATTATCCTATCCACCATAATACCTTTGATAATTAGAAGTACAAATGATCGATTGTAAAAATAATTGAAGAAAAATAACAATAACCAAACTCCACCACCACCAACAACAATGGCTATCACAAAAATTACAACAACAAATATATACATATAGAAAAATTATTCCCGTGGAAAAATTAATTCCCATTTATTGAAAAGGGCTTTTGGTATAAATTTTTTTGATGGTTTTTTTTCTCTGTGTTATTTCGAATTATAAATAAATTATAAATAATAATAACAAATAAAATATTAATACTCGTATTTGTTATTATTGTTATTGTTTTAAATCGTTCATTTGCTATTATAGTTGCTGTTTGTTTTATTATCCTTCCCCATGATTATTGGTAACATTTTTTCTGACAATAATGTGGTAAAATATTTAAAAATTAAAAAAATAATAATAATAAATGAAAAAATTAATTAAAATAATAAATAAATATGTATAAGATATACAAACACATAAACACATTTACGCATATGTATATGGAAATATTTTTATTCATATGAGTGCAACATAGACACTTTTTTAACTGTAAATTTTATGATAACATATCAGCAATAAAAAATATTATTTTTTTTATTTACGAATTCAGTTAATTTTAATGATTTTTAATGATTTTATTTTGTAATTCATAAGTTACACTTAGAATGATAAAAAAGGTATCAATCAAATAAAATTAAACTAAACAATATTGACAGTGGAGAGTAGGAAGTCAAGAAAGTGGTACCCCGCACACACACCCAGAGATCAAAAAAGGTAGAGAGTAAACTCGAAAAAGAATTATATTTTTCTAACTTACTATTAGTAAGGCCTACAAGATAGGCTTTTAGACGAGGCCGACAAGATATGCGTTTGTTTTAATGATAATGTCTTCGTTTGACCAAAAGCTCTTATTCTGCAGCCATTTCTCTAAAAAAAAAAATTGCAAAGTGCTAAAGTATGTTGAATGCAGTATTACAGATTGTAATTCGATTTATGGATTATTGAAAAAGTGAACACACACGTGTGTACCAGAAATCAGCAATGAATCGCGTTTTTGGTACTCATACTCACTCATGAATTTATAAGCATTAGTAAATACACATCATTCAAATTCAACTACTCAAACTTACAATAATAATGATTCTTAAGTATAAGTAGCAATGAGTATGAATCAGACATCATACTCATACTTAGAGCATTAATTCATTTCTCAGAAAATACTCATAACATTCATAAATGATTCGCATGATTCATGAATATTCATGAATATGAGTATTGGATATTCAAAATAAAAACAAAACACACAAATACACAACCTTATAATGAGTATTCAAATTTACGCATTCGAATCATACTTACTTGGCAGCGTTTACGCACAATGAGTGCAGATGAGTATAAATCAATAGCGTCATATATCAACATATATGAGTATGAGTATGATGAGGACTTTAAGCTTTAGAGTATGAATGCTTATAAGTAGCCATTGCAATGATTATGAATGAGTATAAGTATAAGAATTTTTGAATCATGATTCGAGTATACTAATGTTTTCAGTATTCATTGCCGATCTCTGTGTGTGTGCCCGTGTTTAGTCTACATGGAACAATTACCTTCTTCTACGTTCAATGAGGTCGTTTTTGCCTCAAATTAATATTCAATTCGTTCAAGAAGTCTTAATAATAATCTATAGGTAGAAAGACTCTCGTAATAGTCTTCTAAGCCAACAGCCCCACCTTTTTCAATGCACGTTTATCACAATACAATACCAGTCTTTTATATTCAGGCATTCCAACAAACTGTGTTAAATCTGCTCTTTTAAGATATTAACATTCGTCCAATATCATTCCATTGATCCTATCAACTGTTTCTTGCGTGACAATCGCTTCTAGGTGACATTTTGAGCTTTTGTGACATTTTGTGCTGGTACAAGTCCAACGAAACTTAGTAGAACAGTTTGCATCGGTTGTTCGCCAAGCAATATATTGAAATATAAACATGGGACAACAATTCTATAGAGATGCCTATTGCTTCAACCAACTCGTGGCCAGAACATTTGAAATAACTCGAGCTAGTACGGGCAAAATGAAGTGATTCATACACATTTCATGGACAGTTTGCGCTTGAACAGTGCTAAAAACTTCACTGAAATATTTACATGATTGCCCTTATTATTGTCTATTTATGGCATGGTGATTGGACTACAGAATTTCTTCTTCAGGACTATGCCGATCTATACCGATGGCACGAAGATTGAGGTAGGGCCGGGAATGGCTTTTTACTCTGATAAACTTGGCCTGTTGGTCTCTCTTAGACTGCCCGATGACTGCAGATAGAGCCGCTAGGTGTATTTGGAAACTAGATATTGACATCTACGTGGAGAGGTTAAGGTCGATAGATACTCTCAATCCTGACGTAGTTAGGTCGGAGTGTCTCCTCAGTTGCTTTCGCTCACTAGCCCAAATTGGGTGAAAACGTGCCGTTCTTATATGAGTCTCTAGACATGAGGGTATTCGAGGGAATGATTTTGCTGGTGAATGAGTGACTGTTAATCTATTTGTGTGCCGATTAGTATACATGTTCCCTTCGTAGCGGAGAGTGTGGAACTTAGGCCGTCTAATATTACCACTTGAGGGATATACAGTATGCTATGGCCTTTTGGCAGTCATTCGATTAGGCTTTTTACAGGCATAATTAGTGGGCACTGTATAACTGAACATATGTTACGTCAGAGCGTAAAGGTTAGCCAAGTTATTGTTTCATTTCTTTCATGATATGAATAGTCGCATGGATATATCACTGACGAATTGGATTAAATTTGTCAGAGGTACCTGTTGGCTATTGCGAAGACTAAGTGATTTGCACATTTAGGTTTTAGGAAGGGCTTGACCTGATCTCTCTTGTGTCTGACTTTGGGTTTCTGAAGAGTTTTCGAGTTTGTTTTTCTTGACGGTATCGCAACGGGCCTATTAATGTGTTCGCTGGCAGTGGGCGACCCTTTTAACCTAATCTAACCAATAGCATGGTGATTTTTTTTGGTTGACAAAATGACTGCAATGAAAATCACTAGATCAGTCGTACCTTGATACTTTACAGTTAAAAACGGTGAATAAATTTATTGGATAGCGCATGAATATCGCATGAACGAGCATACATTTGAAGTTGTCAAAAGTTGAGCTTATGCTTAACAGCTCGGATAATTAACAGCATCAAAACGAATTTCGTAAGTGTTATGTAAACTGGGTAATTCGTATAGGTAATTAAGCAGCAAATTAAGTAATGCGAAGTCTTATGTGAACATTGTATAAAATTAACAAAATTACCTGCTTTAAATGACTGCCAAAACTAAGCCAACTAACTAATTAGACGCAACTTAAACAAATAGTACAGTCAACAATAAAAACGAGAAGAGACAATGATCTTTTTCTAGAAGTACAAAATTGTTTCCATCTTTGGAAGATTAAAAAAATTTGAAGCAAATATGTTATCTTAACCGTTATAATATTATGCCTAATTACGTACTAACACTTATACAACCGAGTCCCTTCTCTTAAAGTCGGGTTCGCACATTTACATTTTCCTAATATCGTACTAGAAAAATATATGTGATTGTATTAACCCCTTCATTTTTACAGTGTATTTTCTGATTTCAATACACAACAATGAAGTCAATTTTCATTTACTTCCATTCAGTGTCAGTTTTTAATCTACAAATTACATATAAAAATTCTATTTAAAAAAGTTTTGTAAAATTAATTTATTTTAAATAGTTGATGAGGAGACTGACTCGTATTACTTTGCAGCTTCTCTGTTTTGCTGTTGCTGAAAATTATTGGCGATGATGGTACTCAAATATGTTGATGATTAAAAATAATTATAAAATGCTTCACAGCATAAGTTAGTTGTTGTTGGTTGATTGTTGGCTTAAAAAACATTTTTTTTATTTTTCTTTATTTGTTTGTGTTATGCTATAATTTGTTTTACTAAAGTAGAGAATTAAGTGAAAAATAAAAAAATAAAAATAAAAATAAAAAATAATGAAAATAAATTACTAAACTGTGTGCCCGCTCCTCCCCAATATAATATCGAGTATCATTGCAGCTAAAACACTTGATATGATTTTTAAAAAGTTGGCGCTAAAAATGGAGTGAAAAAATTAAATTCGTTTTCATTTCGATGTATGGAATTGTGGGCATTATACTCGTATTATAGCCAACAAACCAAGCTACTGACCATTATCGTCATCATCAGCATCAACACACACAGACACACACTCAGAATAGAGTAGTAAACTTTTAATTGGCCATAAATGATGGACAGTAAATATAATTAGTTTTTCTCTACTCTTTTTTCAATTTTTCTTTTTTTTTATAAAGAAAAAGTTTGGAAAACATCTCGTAAATGTTTTTAAAACAAATTATACATTATAATTACAATTTATGTATATTTATTCATACATAATATACATACTTATGTATTTATATGCATATTACATATGTCTGATGATGTATAGTATGTAATATTAACGGTTCATATTATTAATTAATGCATAAACTATAAATAGCTATAGAGTTAGCCTTGGACCATTTGAATGAGTGTGTGTGTGTGTTTGAGGCCATGAAGTAAAAGAAAAGTGAAATTAATTCCCAGCTAAAATCGAACCGTTAATGTCTCTACAAAAAGTTCATTTTTTAAAGTCTTTTCTATCGAAAACTAATGCAACTAATGACGTGAAAAGTTAAAATAAAAAGAATAATTTATTAAGGCAATCAATCAGTCATAAATATCTTCTTTCACTAAAATTTAAAAGAAAAAACAGATAGTCTGCGTATGCAGTTTAGTGATTACGTGACTTGGGGTGATGTGGGTCTTTTATTCATAATTTTAAATTTAAATAAATAAACGGTGTGAAAGGCCAATCGTAGCAATAATGTATATTATAGGGTTGCATGAAACTTAATAATGATGATCATGAAACCTTCATTTCGTTTCTATACAGACGAATACTTAGCTATGAAAAGATAACAATCTGTGTTTACTTATAGTACGAGGCCTAACCGCTATTAGTTCGTACACCAAGGGATTTTTTACAAAATCAACATTCAAGCCTATACATTTCAAAAAATAGTACTGACTGCGCCACAAAGCTTATATTTTCTGAAACGTTATTTTATTATCTTAAACTAAAAAACAATAACTTTACATAATAGTATATATGTTTTGAAAATACAAGCTAAAGACTAACTTCATTATTTTATTTCTCTAGAAACCAAAATCCAGGAAATGGAAATGTACCACCGGGGAGCTTCATCTCCTTTTTACACTAGAGAATTAAAACCAAGTTGCTACTAGGTGACTGTCTGAAAAAGTTCACATCCTTTGTTTTTCAAATTCCCTCGATCTGTCAGCATTGCACCAGCCTGCATAGTCCGCCAGAAAAAAGCTAGATAACTCCGGTAGCCTAAAGCATTTCACTAAGTCAGCAGACTTGAAGAAAATACCAGCCCCCACACAAAAAATTTAGAGATCAATAGATAGTAAGTGCAGAATGACGTTGATGGCAGCACTTGCATATATCCTGCAAGCACCAGTGTCACCAAAACACACAGTCTTCTGAACTATCTCCAGTCTAGTGGTGATAGAGCATGAAGAGGGTAAAATGTTTATCGATAAATATCATATAGAGCTTTTGGAAAGTTGCCATATTATTTTGAAGCAAAAACTACCTCATTGAGAGAAGTAAAATGTACTTTTCCAGTTAGAAATTTCCAAATTTAGAGGTTTAAGGCATACGTTTTAAGGCACATATATTAGTCCCTGAAAATAAAATATAAATTTAGGAAAATATTTGACTAAATATATAGGGCTTTTCCCCACAACGGACAAGAGAATGCATGTAAAACTTAATTGTGGCAAAATAAGTTACAATATAAAAAACTATAAAAACAAACAAGCAAACACCACATTCCTTCTATTGTTTCGAAACCCTGTAAATTTTTAAGTACGAAGAAGACTATGTCTAGCAAAAAAGTTGTATAAAAATTTTTACAAACCTGACCTATTATCACAATTTGAACAGCCATTAGCTGATATAAACTGCTTTATATGTGAAAAAAATTATTATTTTTGTGTTTTTTTCAAATATTTACCTGTGCATTAGTCAAGAATTTTTAATATTTGAACCGTACCTGTAAGAAATAAAAAATAAAAATATTAATGAAATTATTCAGTTTCAATTGAAATATTTAAATATTCATATAAAGGGTCCGCCAAATAAAATGCTATAAAAAAAAACTACTGAATATTTTCTCAAATTTCTTTGTTTATTTGAAAGTACAATCCTTCCGGTTAAAAATGGAAAACAATTTCATACAAATGGCTGCCTCGGCTGGCCATGCAGTAGCCTACACGATCGGTTCAATTTTTAAGCACATTATCGATTGTGTGCAGCTGTATTTCAACAATGGCTCCACGAATATTGTCCTTTAAAGCGTCAATTGTCTCTGGCTTGTTGGCTTAACTCTTATCTTTGACGGCACACCACAAATAATAGTCCAACGGAGTCAAATCGCAGCTCCGAGGTGGCCAAACGACATCAGTTCTGCGGCTGATAATGCGATCTTCAAAAACAGGGCGCAAAACATCGAGTGTAGTTTCGGCTGTGTGGCACGTAGCGCTTTTTTGTTGTAACCAAATGTTGCTAATATCTTCCTCTTCAATTTTTGTGAACATAAGTTCGTTCAACATGGCCAGATAATGATCGCCATTAACTGAAACGGCCACTCCTTGCTCATTTTCGAAGAAAAATGGACCAATTATGCCTTTGGACCAAAATCCGCACCAAACAGTGACTCGTCTTGGGTGTATCGGCTTTTCAATGTATGCGTGCGGGTTTTCTGTGCCCCAAATGCGACAATTTTGCTTGTTTACATACCCGCCAAGATCAAAATGAGCTTCATCTGAAAAGATGATTTTTTTTGGCAAAATCGACATCTTCTGTAAGTCGATCGATCAAAGTAATGTCGCAATATTTCCCAGCGTTGTTCAAGCGTATACACAACCATATTCGTTCAGCGGAAGGATAAAACTAATTATCTGTCAAATCAGACATGAGCTAAGTACTACCATTCACGAAATAAGCACTAGTTGAAAAAAAACGTTAGATGGCGGACCCGATACAAACAAATAAAATTTTTGAAAAGGATGAATAGGGACTAAAGCTAAAACAGTTGTTACGTTTTAATCTTTTTAAAACGTTTGAGTTCCTTTATATTGCTCTAAAATAAAATAAAACTCTACTTTGTTGTTGTTTTTACAGTACGTCTTTTGTTATATTAACTGCACTATAAATTTTCTGCACTTTGTCTTAATACAGCAAATTCGCTTAAACAACACTTGCGCCTGAATGCGACTTCACTTATTGACAGCCAAATGATCACTAACTATCTAACCGTATTGCGCTATATTTTTATAGTATTTCATTATTAGTATCGAATGTTCTTGTAGTTGCTACAAATTTCGATTTATGTACGATAAATTCAAATGGTGTAAAACCAAAACACCCCAAAAGGAATTGAACTGGCAACACCGTTACGCATGCAGTCGGCAGTACTCTTAAATTAGTAAAGGTAATTATGGCAACAATGGCAAGCCACGACACAAACCAATAAAGTCCATAGCTAAAATTCCACAATATGTCTCTGATCAACCGGGCGACCTCCACTCATTAGAACTGGTGACAACAACATTCCCTATGTGACTCAGGTCAGGTACCTCGGAATAGTTGTTGGGGAGCGTACGAGCCTCCAGGCTCATCTCACCCATGTCAGGCATAAACTGACAGCTATCGTTGGAATGGTTAGGCGCATATTGAGGGGTGATTGGGGACTCAGCAGGCGTGCCGTCCGTATCATATACGATGGGCTTTTCGTCGCTTGTGCAGCGTATTGCGCGTCGGTGTGGTATAAGACGGTCATGTCTGTTGTTGGACGGAGTAAGATTCTCACGTGTCAGAGAATTGCACTCTTGGCATGTGTTCTGGTGTGTCGGACGGTCTCTACCGACGCTTTGCAAGTCCTTGTTGATGTACCGCCGCTTGACTTGAAAGTGGTGCGTCGTAGCATTGGTTTCAGGGTAAAGAGGGGACTGCCACTTGGGACGAACGATTGGCTTTCTGTTTCGGAGCTCGAGAATGCCTCGTAGATAGGTGGCAGACGAGATGGACGAACAGCGACAAGGGAAGGGTGACTTATGGATTCATTCCGGACGTTACGTTCGTACGGGAACACCCTGACTTTGGCTTTGGCTTGAGTCTGGGGTTCATACTGACGGGACATGGCTCTTTCAATGCATTTTTGCATCGAATTGGCCAGACTGAATCAGCTGACTGTCGGTGTGGGAGGGGAATTGAGGACTGGAGGCATGTACTGACTTCGTGCCCGGACTATGATGACGTTAGGGATTTAGATAGTATGGGTATTACTCTTACTGGGGGGTGTGGGATTTCAGTGTATTGTTAGACGATCGTACTTATAGTAGGCTGGGCGTTTTTGCCCTTGAGGTGTTTAGGCGTAGAAGGACGGCACTATTAGCGGAGGTTGAACCTGCATCACCATCTTAGTGGTCTCCTGGCTAGGCATTTTCTAGCTTGGCGTTCCGCTGGGGTGTTGACGGTTGATGTGTTATGCTGCTTACTGTGATTGTCTGCTGTTTGCTGTTTCCCGGCCTGCTGTTTGCGGCTTGATTTGTGGCTGCAGTTTTGGGTGTTGTGTTTTTGTACTGGTCTGCTTTTGACTGGTTGTGTTCTTGTTTTTGTGTATTGTGTCCGTGGCGCACGATGTCACTTTGAGTTCTCCCGTGAGGGTGGCTCCGTTTATTGTTATGTTGTGTGAGTGTTTCTTGTTTGTTGTGATCATCATCTTGGTCACCAGTCCGAAGTTGTTTGGGACTTACACTGGTAGTAGCATTTATGATACGAGGCCTGTCCGGAGGCTTAATTCTGGTGCCACGGGTGTCGGGAGCCCCAGGAATTTCGGTTCCTGGCTGACTATGGTGAGGCCTCCTTTGTGGGAGCAACACGGTGGCTGTGGTTTAAACCCAAATCGCGGGGAGAGCTATGCTGGCTCGGTGTGGAGTTACATTTTTAACAGGGTGCCGTGACCCATAGATCGGTAGGAGTTTAGATAGTCTCCGGCACCTCGCCAAGGTGTGAGGTCATGTCCAAATAAAATGGCTTTAAATTGGTACTCACTGGTGATTCTAATCATAGGTGGGGGCGTTGGTGGACGCATTGTATTCACTCGTGCTTTGGCACCGTGAGGTAACGTCCTAGGGCAGGTACTCACGTTAAACCACCGACTTAATAAGTGTCTGATGTGGTAAATTTTCTCTTCAGCATTTTCATTTTCGTAACACTACGATAGAAACCAAGTGCATATGTAAAAATAGTGTCCTATAGAAATACATGTTAAAGCAAGCGAATATTTAAATTAAAGAAACAAACTAAAATTGTAAAATAGTTTTTCTAAAATAATTCATATCGGTTTTGATTTTAAAATGAATTTGTTGTAATTTTGAAAATAGGTGAAGAACCGTTATATGAGTTCGAGGCAAAGCTGGCACACCAATTTTAATTTTTTTTTTGCATATTACTACTCGTTTATTCATTTAATTTGCATATCCTTTTTAACCCATAATTATTTACTGGACTGTTTACATACAGTTATACTTTTTGTAATTATTTTTCCATTTTTTATTTTTTTTAATGAAATAACTTTTTATTTAAAACTCCAGAGAATTGTAAAAAATTTATAAAATTTGTAAAAAAAAAATTTTTAAAAATCAATAAATAAATAATGCAAGACTTCACTTTGAATATATTTTAAATTGAAATGAAATTTATAAAAAAAACAAGTTAAAGTTAAAAAATATAATCAAATGTTACAATAATATTTAATTAAATCTCAATCAATTCACACTTAAATTTATAGAAATGTAATGTAAATAAATTACAATAAATTGTAATTGCAATGAAGCGAAAAAGTTAATTAAAAAATATATGCAGTAGTTCAGTAAACATAGAACAAATATCAAAGGCAACTAAGAGATTGAATGCTTTGGTTTTGCGGCATATATTGTAGAACTACTGCCGCTGTGGTATGGTACGTAAGACATCCGCCTACCAACCAGAAGGTTCAATACCAGACCAAAACATCTGAAAAAGAAAAAGTTTTGCAACAGCGGTATTACCTCATAACCATTAACTAGTAACTGGTTATGAGTATTATTACTATTGAAAGCTTCTCTAATGCATTTGCCATTTGTAGCCGGCTTTAAACTGTAGGTCCCTTTCAATGAGTCGAAAAATAGAATCGGTTGTAGTTCATTGACTGAGAGAAGTCCACATCATGTTTCTTCTTAGAATGTTAAGGGAATTATTATTTTTGTTATTGAAGAACTAAGCCATTGTTGAGATAATATGAGCTCATGACTGATTACTGCACGCTCAGGCGAATGATATATTGGCAAGAGAAAAAGAGAAGACTGTGTATCACTTTTCATTTTATACTGCAAAGCTCTAAACTACTGGCATTAATAACATGCATCTTTGAATAAGCCCGAAGAGGTTTTTAACATTAGAGAATGACAATATCAGGGTATTAGTTGCCATGTAACTCAAAATCTAATAATAGCTTCTCTCTAAGATTTAGCAGTAGACACCAATTAGTTCCAATTGATCTCAGTGTCCTAGGTTCTAGCTAGATCTTACAGATACTTTTGCTTCTCCCTACTCGATCCAGGGGGCAGCACTAGACTACCCGAAGGTAAATAGCTATTATCTGCATCAGAAGTAGTAGTAAGAGAGCCAGTATACGAGTGTAATTGCGGTTTTGTAATTAAGACTTCAGCCACCTAACTGCTAAGTTAGAATCACCGCTACTACTCAGCAAGGGCGGGTCGAAGTGGCGATGGATAAGGACAGATTGTCAAGAGGTAGACCTCCACTCATTACGGCAGGCGGTCTTACTTTGCGATATACAACAGAGATCAAATAACTTGAAATATCCTCGACCGATAAATTGAATTTCCTGGTACATATTCAGGGCGTTAAAGAAAAGGCGACTGGAGTAATAGAAGGAATCAGGCGATTCCTTTGCATTAAGAGTAACTGGAGTTGGCTGTACGCACTATATTCGTGCCTGACGTTAGCTACGTACAGCATCGTCCTGACTTCAATTTGAGTTTAGAATTTTTACTGACGATACATGGCCCGTTCGATATTTTTTTCATAAGAGGTCCCTAAGTGGGACTGCCGAATGTAGGTGCGGGTAGGTGGTTGAGGACTCACGAAATGTACTGGTAGTGTGTCTGCTGTTTGATGATATTAGAGATTTGAGGACGTATCATCGTTACGGGGAATGTGATAAATTTTAGTTGTGGTTTTGATAAAGGATTGGGCTCTACGTTGGCTCGGCGAGCTTGCTCGTATTGTATTTAATACTAGGGGCTCTAGGATTAGGTTACAATGGGTTATTTGGCAGCATCATCAGCAGTGGATTTTCTGGAGTGAACTCTGGTGGATATTGGCTTGTGTTGTACCTGTCTGGTTTTGTTTTTTGGTTTTACTTTATCACGGGACCTAAGTCCCTGCCCGACTATGGTAAGATCCTCTTGAAGGAGCTACGCGGTAAGAGCGCTACGATCGGTAGGAGTTTAGATAGTCTCCAACACTTTACCCAGGTGTAAGATCATCCCTTCGAATTTGGTAATTAGCTATGGATTTTATTGGTGAACGCGTTGGCACTCATGGATGGGGCGCCGAATGGTATGCTAACGTGGCAATACTCCAGTTAAACCTCGACTTACTTATCACTTAGCAAAGATACTCATTACTACACAATCAACTGATTAATGAGACTCAAACAAGGTAATGTATGCTTTCTGAAAAGCCAGCCACATGCTTCCAAGTCGAGTAAGGGCAGAAAAGAATTATTTTAGAGACCCTAGGAGATTTGCGTTTGGGGCTTTGGAAAGTCTAATGGAGTTTTTAAGTAATGCTGGTTAATTTCAGATGAAGCATAAAGTTTTGTTTTTCCGGTACCAGGAGTTAGAGGGTTCATAATGGAAGATCAGATCTTAGGAGTTATGTGGGCGGTGGTCTGAAAAAGCTATAGGCTATTGTTGATTTTAGTTGAAGCATGAAATCCAGTTGATTAAGCTTTATGATGGGGTTGGCATGGTTCGAGCCAGGTTCGAGCCCCAGCAGAGGACATGACGAAATAATTTAATTATAGTTTCGTTTAATAAAGAGGCTTCACGCCACATACCGGGAAAAAAAATTACAATGCTAAAGTAAAGATCACCACCAATTAGTAAGAACTATCACCACCACTACACAATCGATATGAATGCGGGCTACAGTGGATTATTCATCATCTACTTAGCTTGAACAAACAATTTGATTAATGAAATTGAAACAAAGCAATGAATGCTTTGTTGGAAGCCAA
Organism: Wohlfahrtia magnifica; assembly: GCA_023159175.1. Taxonomy (NCBI): domain Eukaryota; kingdom Metazoa; phylum Arthropoda; class Insecta; order Diptera; family Sarcophagidae; genus Wohlfahrtia; species Wohlfahrtia magnifica. The sequence goes on along the minus strand of JAKWBJ010000052.1, from coordinate 2,944,365 downwards.
TATACTCCCTAGAGGAGCGACTGAAAAAAAATAAAAATCTGTATCATAAGTGTAAGGCTGCCGGAGTTTAGAGGGAGTATAATGTTTGGAATTTTGCGGTTGGTAGTCTGAAAAACTGAAGATATTTTTAAAAGTTCTAGTTGATTTGAGTTGAGGTATGAAATTCTTTGCTTAATCTCTAACTGTGAGGCCACCTGAATTCAGACACTGACTATCCGCTTTGATTTTGTAAATGTTATCTAAAAAGTCTAATACACTATTTTACAAGTCCCGGTTGTTTCAGGTGTGGTATAAAATGCCAGTGTAGAAGGCCGATGGCTTCAAATTACTGTATAGTGGACTACATATCTCACCTAATCCAAACTTAACTTTCAACAAAAAAATCTTAATTAGCCTCCACTTTGCGTATAAAAAAACGCTAAGTAAACCACATTTTTTTTGCAAATTTCCAAATGTTTTTTTGATTCAAATTTCCTTTCATATATGTACCATATATATGTAATGTGTGAAGATGGAAAATGGTTCTTCAAATAACTTTCTTTCCTTGCTGAACACTTTGAGTTGATGACTTCAATTTTGAACCATTTTTTTTTTTCAAACTACAACATCAACAACATCAACAGCTCAAAATAACACTGCCACTCACTTTTCTAACTTCATGCTGTGTTTTGTTGTTCAATCTTTTGAGCTTAACAGGTGACATTTCCATTAAAAACTCAGTGGCCACAATTGATGCTGTTGTTATTGCTGATGTTGTTGTCTTTAACAACAATTATGATCATGTTGTCTAGAGTTTATCATCTGTAACGCCTCTCCTCTTCTTCGCACTAACTAATGTCACATCATAAAAAATTTAAATTTTTTTTAATCTCTAAACAAAAAAAATTTCCATCACTTTCTCTTAAAGTTTGCAGCAACAGCAACGAAATGGCAATATGTGAACAAGCAGTAGGCAATGTATTTGAAATTCTCTGAAACAATATACGAGTAAACGGCAAAAAATTAGAAGGAAAAAGTTAAATTTCTTGTCTTGTTTTCAATCTAATGAAACAACGTTAGTTTTCAGTTGTTCATACTCCCTAAGTGTGAGCATGTAATGCCTTAAGCTTTTTTGTTTTCAAAATAACTGAAACATTCGCTGCAAAAATCAAATTGATTGACAGACAGACACTCACAGGCAGATAGAAAAACTAAAAGAAGACAATTCACAATGAAAATTCATATTTGCCAAGATTAGAAATTCTTCAACGCATATGAACCAGAGTACCAGACACTTACAAGTGTTGTATGATGTGTTCTGGCATAAAACATTACATACGTCAGTGTGGCATTACAATTTAAAGCAATTTTTCTAAAACACATTATATAGAGTGACAATATTGCTACACTCAGCGAAAACTATTGGTACAATTCAAGAACTCTTTGAAAACAGCTTTCATAGCCAAAAAAAAGTCTCAAAAATATTTGGTACCTATTGCTCTTTTGATAACTTTGACAAATAAATGTTCATCACGCATCACGTATTGTTGTCATTTTACTTGTTGTTATTTGCTTAAATAATTGACAATCTTTTTATTTTTTCTTTTTATTCAACGTCCATCTATTGATACACATCATCAGTTTCACGACTGTTTTTTTATTGAATGTTGCAAATAGTTTTTCAGTCAGTCAATCATCAACATTCGCTATATACCGTCACCATTACCATTACCGTCGCCAACGTTTTTGTTGATTACTTTTACTGCCACATGCCACTGTCATGTAAACAAAAAGGGAATGGAGTCACGTGCTTTTGTGAAACTTTTTTAACGAATTTTCTTTTGTTTTAATTTTTATTAATTTTTTTTTTTTTTTTGTAATACAAAACAAAAATATATAAGAAAGCTCTGCGCCACTATAGGATACCCTACGTCATGATATACTTTTGAAAATATTGGGTTATTTGTATTATAAATACATAAGTACTGTGAGCGTCAAAAAAAAACTGTACAAACTTTTTGTCTAGAATTACGTATTTATTTCAATTTAAAATTTTATATTTTTTAAGGGTGCATTTAACGCTTTACACAATTCATAAAAGACAAAAACAAAATTCTTATAACTTATGTTACGAAAGGTACTTAATATTTAACGCGTCAAAAAAAGTAAAAAAGCTCATTAAAAAAAATTATGCGAATATTAGTAAATTTTAATATTTTTTCGATTTTTTTTTTTTTTTTGTTACATAAAAAGGTATTTGAAAGATATCACATTTGGTGCTTAAAGTAAAGTATGATCTTAAAATTAAATCTATTTTTTTAATCACTGATACCGTAATTTAAGAAAAATAATAATAAAGCGTGTTTTCTATAGAGGTGTAGAACTTTAAGTTGGCATTACTTTTCAAGATGGCGACCGATTTAACAGCTGTCAAGTGATTTATTTTCAGTTCGGTTTGGCAATTCATCGTGAATAGATTCACGCCTGAACAACACTTGCAAATAGTACAATTTTCGTTTTTCATAAGTGAATTTTTTTTTTCAATTTTTCAATTTTTTCAATCTTCATAAGCGAATTTTGTTCAGCGATGAGGCGCACTTCTGGTTGAATGGCCACGTCAAGAAACAAAACTGCCGTACTTGGACTGAATGTAATCCTCAAGTGTATGTGGAAACATCGTTACATCCAGAGAAACTGACTGTTTAGTGTGCTTTATGGGCTAGTGGAATCATTGGCCCGTACTTTTTCAAAAACGATGGTGGCCAGAACGTTACAGTCAATGGTGATCGGTATAGAGCCATGATTACTAACTTTTTCGTTCCTGAATTGAATAACCATGATGTCCAGGAGATGTGGTTTCAACAAGACGGCGTAACATATAACACAGCTCGTGCCACAATAGATTTATTGAAAGACACGTTTGGTGACCGCCTAATTTCGCGTTTTGGATCTGTGAATTGGCCTCCAAGATCAAGTGATTTAACACTGCTAGACTACTTTCTATGAGGCTATGTAAAGTCATTGGTCTATGCGGTAAAGCCACAAACGCTTGACCATTTGGAAGACAACATTCGCCGAGTTATTGCCGATATACGGCCACAAATGTTGAAAAAGTCATCGAAAATTGGACGTCCAGATTGGACTACATCCGCGCCAGCCGTGGCGGTCATATGCCAGAAATCATATATAAAATCTAATGCCACAAGGTTATCTTTCAGATAAATAAAATTCATGTCAATTGAATAATCCATCGTTGTTTTATTGTAACTTAGAGTTCTATACCTCTATAGAAAACGCCCCTTATAATACTAAGTAAAGATCACCACTACCACCTAGCAAGGATCTTTACCACTACACAATCTGCAAGCAATAGTAGATTAATCATCTACTAGAGAATCAACTTAAATAATTAAACTGAAACAAAGCAATGGATGCTTTGTGGAAAGTGACGGAGAAAAAAAATTAGATTAAAATGTGCTTTGAAGCTTAGGAAAGGAATTTTTCGCTATTAGTTGTGGATATAGACAGGATAAGCCTATTGCCCTATGCCAATGTCTCGAACAATTTTTCAACTTAAAAAACTACGTCACTTTCAATGCATTATATCGTACGTACGAGAGCGGATTGATATTGAAGCTACCTAAGTAGAAAAGAAACATTTTTCTTTCAAAAACCATTCATTTCTCAACATAGTCTCCTTTTAGCTCAATAAACTTAGTAAGACGATTTTCCAACTTTTTTATACCATCTGCATAATACGAATTTGGATTTTGGGAACGCATTAGTTTCTGTAATCACTTCTTCGTTTGAGATGAATCTTTTACCTGTGAGCCATTTTTTCAAGTTTGGAAACAGGAAAAAGTCACTAGGGGCTAAATCTGGACTATAAGGTGGATGATCAACCAATTTGAAGTGGATTTCTCGTAGTTTTAGCATCGTATCTAATGCTGTGTGAACCGGTGCGTCGTCTTAAAGAAAGAGCACTTTTTTCTTGTTTAAATGTGGTCGTTTTTCCTTGATTGCATCAACCAATTGATTCAATAATGCACGATAATACTCTCCTGTGATTGTGGATCCCTTTTCAAGATAATTGATGAGCAATATTCCGTGTGCATCCCAAAATACAGTGGCCATAACCTTGCTAGCCGATTTCGCTGTCTTCGCCTTCTTCGGAGCTCTTCCATCAGCCTCCACCCATTGCTTCGATTGATATTTCGTTTCAGGTGTGTAGTGGTGGACCCACGTTTCATCAACAGTTAATAATCTACGCCAAAAATCAGCAGGAATATGCTTCATCATGTCCAAACACCGCTGTGAATTGATCTGTCGAACTCGTTTTTGTTCAACACTGAGCAAACGCGGCACCCATCTTGCCGATAGCTTTTCCATATGCAAATGTTCATGCGAAATGTTGAACACACGTTCATATGATATGTTAGCCATTTCAGCAATCTCACGTATTTTGACCCGGCGATCATTCATAACGATATCGAGGATTTTCTTGATCTTTTCTTCAGTAACCACCTCTTTTGGCCTTCCTGTTGATGACATTGTTGCAGTGCTTGTTCGGCCCCGTTTAAATTCAGCAATCCAACATTTTACCAAATAATCTGACAGAGCAGATTCGCCGTAATGTTTATCAAGCTTTTCTTTTGTCTCTTTCGCCGTTTTGCCTTTCAAATAATAGTGTTTAATCACTACACGAAATTCACTTTTTTGCATTTTCCCAGAAACATAAAAGTTGCTTACTTCAAACGACTACAACAAATAAACTAATCGATGAATTTGGCTAAAATTTTAACAGCTGACGTTTGACAGATCGTAATTTCTAAGAAAGAAAAAGTTTTTGTGTTTGTGCTGCCATCTATCTAGCGCTAGGTAGCTTCAATATCAATTCGCCCTCGTGCATAGATACATTAATAATTTCCTCAACATCCCGCAAATATAATCTAAAATCGACAATAATTGTGAATATATAATGAACAGGAATCTTTTTTATTTTGGTTGCTCCCAGAACTTCTTATTACCGCACCGTTTGAATCAAAGAACATTTTTTCAAAATTCATTAAGTCTTGGTGTAGAATGGTTTTGGACATACGGTAAACTTGAAAAAAAAATCTCTGGTACCCTAATAATTGATAGTATGAGTTATTATTACTCCACCATTTCAGTCCTAGAACATTTTTTCAAAATTTATAAAATAGCGAATTTTCAATATCCCAAGATCGGCAATGGCTTTGGACAAAAGGTAAACTGGAAAAGCATATCCGACACCTGGGCTATTACACCTAGGAGTAGTTTTAAAAACAACCAATTGTAAATTTGTGAAAATTTGTCAATTTTCAAAAACACAGTACCTCCAAATCAGTAAATTTGGACAGGAAACGTCGATACCTTGGCCATTGATTGTCGAAGTTGTTATTACCGCATCATTTCAGTACTAAAACACTTTTTCAAAATTAAAAACTAGCTAAGTGCGAAATGTGTAATTTTCAAGACACTATATCTGAACATACGGCAAACTTGACAGGATCATTTGGTACCTTAGCTATCAATCCTATGTGTTGCTATTACCCCACCATTTCAGTACTAAAACACTTTTTCGACGATATCTTGCTGCAAATTTTGAAAAATGTATAATTTTCAAGGCTCCAGGTCTCAAAATCGGTAATGATTTGGACAAACGATTAACTGTACTATAATCCTCGACACCTTGGCTACTGATCCTGGGAGTTGTTATTACTCCACCATTTCAGTTCTAAAACACTTTTTCAACATTTAAAAATATCTTAGTGCGAATTTTGAAAAATGTGTCATTTTCAAGACGCCGTATCTCTAAATCGGTAATAGTTGTAAACATACGGTAAACCTGATAGGAATCTCTTACCTTAGTTATTAAACCTGCGAGCTGTTACTACCCCACCATTTATGTCCTAGACACTTTCACATAATTTATAAAATAGCCAATTGCCAATATCCCAAGTTTGGCAAAGGTTTTAGACATAAGGTAAACTGGAAAGCCATGTTCGACATCTTGGCTATTAATCCTATGAGTTATAAACGGCCCACCATTTCAGTTCTAATATTCCATTTTCAAAATTTTAATAACAGCCAATTGTTAATTTGTGAAATTTGTCATTTTTAATACACAATATCTTCAAATCAGTAATGTTTTTATGTATACGGTATACTGGACAGGATCCTCGATACCTGAGCCATCGATGCTCGGAATTGTTGTTACCCCACAATTTCAGTACTAAAACAGTTTTTCAAAATTTAAAAATATCTTAGTGCGAATTTTGAAAAATGTGTCATTTTCAAGACACCATATCTCTTAATCAGTTATAGTTGTAAACATAGGGGAAACTTTACAGAAATCCTTGCTACCTCGGCTATTAATTCTTGGAATTGTTATTGTCCAGCCATTTCAGCCATTGAATACTTTTTTTAAAATTTAGAAGTATAGCTTAGTGTGAATTTTTAAAAATGTTTTTTAAAATATGTTCTGTATCCCCAAATCGGTGATAGTTTTGGACATACAGTAAACTTTTGAAGAATAGCTGGTAACTTGCATTTTGGTACTGTGAGTTATTGTTGCTCCACCAGTCTAGTCACAAAACATTTTTTCAAAAGAGCTAATTGTCATATTCAAGACACAGTATTTTCAAATCATAAATGTTTTTGTACATGCGATAAACTGGGCAGACATCCTCGACACCTCGGCTATTGATTCAAGGAGTTGATATTATGCCACCATTTCAGTCCTAAAACACTTTTTCAAAATTAAAAAGTTTAAATGCGAATTTTGAAAAATTTATCATTTTCAGGACGCCATATCTCCAAAACGGTAATAGTTGTCAACATACGGTAAACCTGATACCTTAGCTATTAATCCCATAGCTATTATTGCACCACTATTTCAGTTCTAAAACGATTTTTTAAAAATTTAAAAATAGTTTAGTGTGAATTTTAAAAAATACCTAATTCTCAAGGCACTATATCTCAAAATCGGTAATGTTTTTGTACATACGATAAACTGGACTGGAATCTTCAACAAGTCGGCTATAGATGCCACGAATTGATATTACCCCACCATTTCTGTCCTAAAACACTTTTTCAAAATTTAAAAAATATTTTGGTGCAAATTTTGAAAAATGTGTCATTTTCAAGACACCATATCTGCAAAACGGTAATAGCTGTGGACATATGGTAAACCAGATAGGAATCTTTGATACCTTAGCTATTAATCCATTAAGTTGTTATTGCCCCACTATTTCAGTCCTAAAACATTTTTTCAAAATTTTTGAAAATCGTTTAGGTTAAATTTTTGAAAATGCTTAATTCTCAAGGCAATATGTCCCAAAATCAGTAATGGGTTTGCACGGAGGGTAAACTAGAAAGGAATCCTCCATACGCTGCTATTGATCCTAAAAGGAGAGATATTGCCTCACCATTTCAATCCCAAACACTTTCTCCTAATTTTTATATTAAATAAGAGCGATTTTTGAAAATAAATACGTCTGTTTCAAGACCCAGTATCTCTCTGCTCTTATCCTCTATTCTCAACAATTTTGCATACTAACTTTTATAGTTTTAACAATAAATTTATTGATTTATTGATTACTGCTGAAACTTGTTATATTCGTTTAGAAAATGTAACTTTTACTCTTTAATATACATAAAAAATAAAAAATAAAAATTTATAGAAAAAAATTTAAAAATGTTTTACTACTATGCCATTGTTCATGTCAAAGTACACAAAATATTATTTGAAGAAAATTAATAAAAATTATCTAAAAGTATACATTTACAAAAAATGTTTCCTTCCAAATTTGTTTAAAACAAAGAGAAATGATGCTTTTCAGGCATAAATAAGTAACATCCTCTTTACACAATTAATCCATTTTATGGTCCACTTTTCCTTAAAATTACACTTAAAAAACAATTTTTCACCCTGTCTTCCCCCGGAGAACAATCTGTGCTTTTTCTTCTTTTTAAAATCCAAGAAACAAATGCTAAAATGCGATAAATTCATATTTAAGTGATGACACCTTTAAGTTTTAGGCCTATTGTGCTAATTTGTCTTATTTTTTTTTTGCCTTTTTCCAGCCTTCCCCCTCTGATACTTCTTCTTTGTAACTTTGTTGCCATTTATAACAACAAGAAACTCGTAAAGTTGGTCAAAAGTAGATAAATTTTAGTCAAACACACATATATAATAGACTCATCGTATACGCATACCTTCAGCCATACTTTTACTTTAAGGTGAGAGAAAAAAATGTAAGAACAGGCTTTAGGCTTTGAAGGTACTACGAGACGACTTACAGCACAAAAATTGTACATTTAGGTTTTGTGTAAGCAGTTACTCCACACAGATTTTGGTGTAAAACAAAAAATACTTAAACTCTAATTGTGTTTTTTGATTAACACCACCCTGACTCTCTCCACGTTTCTAATATATTTTATTCCGGCCTATGTGGGACTATTTTATTCCTTTGGCTTTTTAAGGGCTCATTTATTATATTTCCTTTATGAAAGCCAAGTTATATGAAGAATAGCATGATTTCTTCCAAAGTTATACACATTTTATAGTTGTTGGCTCTTTTAACGTGTTTTTTTCCACTGCTTAAGTTTATGCTTGTAAAGCTACGTTAATACAAAGGGTGTACCTATTTCAGGAATTAACATTAAAAAATGGTATTGTTTGCATCAAAGCGCTTAAAGACTTTAACAGTGGCTTACGTTAAGTGTACTCTGAATTAATTCTTGTAGATGCCAATGGGAATCGTAGAGCTAGTTTGGTTAATTGGTTAGTTTATGTCACCATCCGCAGCCACTACGAGTGTCAAGTATATCCCGGGACACTGTTTTGAAAATCTGCCACATTACTTGAATCGTACAATGTCGTGAACACTACACACTCATATCACGTCACGTTGTGATAGCTAAGGATATCATGAGGTCCAATACAGACTATATTGACGATATCATATAGAAAACACTAGCCTTCTTCCTTCTCCATGTCGCCTTAACAACAATAGACTTAATTGTCCGCAACCACGCCCTGCGGGCATGGTTTCCAATCGACCAGTGCACAACTATCAGTCTGAATACATCCTTTCTGCACCTGGAACTAGATTTCCCGGCTTAATATTATTGATGGATGTCCGTGGTACATTAAAATTTCTTGGCGAATGCTGGAATTCTGCAAGATACATACTTGTATATGGCAAAATATTGTAATATTGCTTCGATATGGGGGTTCCCGCACATTTTTGTATGGAGTCATAATAACTGGCTTTTGTGCAGGAGCTTTATCTCCTTAAGTCTACCTATAAGGGATCTAAGATGATTTGGCCTTAAATTAACAAACATGCGGACACACAAACGGACTTTGAAAAAGCCTTCCTAGCTTTTTTCTGTGACTGCTTAAAAAGGTTTTGGGACTTGTGCATCGAGAAGAAATACATGTTGCACTTATTTTTCAATCACCAAAGACTCTAAGACAATAATCTGCGTCAAATTTCTGGCATGCCAGGTTTTAACAGAATGGGTTGCAATCCAACTTCATAATGAATCTTAAAAACTATTACGCTGTGAATTGCATTTTAACCACATCCAGTACATATACTGATAAAAGACCCCTTACGCTTGACCCTTATGGGTCAAGTCCAAAATATGCTATTCGCTGAGGATCCAACATTGGACATTGGACTGGACATTTGTTAGGAAATGTCCCATGACACTAAATATCGGTCCGGAACTTTACTGCGCTTCACCACTTACTACCATCTTCAATTTGATCAAAGATTTGAATCCTGGAATGCTCAAAGAGGAGTTCTTTACTCTATGGCGGTGATCAGTTCACAATTTGGGTGTCGCTTTGAGGTTTTCAAGTACGGCAGGCAGGACTTGAAACTCCTAACCGAGTTTCTTACGTGCCATTGTGAGGCTCTTGATAGATTTAGACGAAATCGTTTAGAGATCCTTATGATTTCATTGAGAGACATTGTGGTTTCAGATCTGGCATTCATTAGGAAAGCCGAATATCTGCTGAACAAACTATAGACCGGAAAGGGAACAACAGAACCCATGGGTGGCAGTCTCCTATAATCGTACCTGTTTATAATACTGATAATGATTAAGGGTCCAACTTAAGCACAATGCCATCAGTTTATTTGAATGCTTTGTTGCTTTTCCGAATAAATCTACTGGTTTGGGTTACAAGTAAGAATCGTTGGTGTATGAATGCTGCAGTACCTCCCAATCGAGCACATGGAATGCAGCTTGGACGACTTGTGCAATATCCAGTCCAGCGTTGTCGTTAAGAAGAATGGTTTGGCCTTGTCAATGGGATCTTTTTAGTCGACTAGATTTTTCACGTGGTGTAACTGGGCTATGCAGAGCTTTATGTTAACCGTGGCATTTTTTACAAGCATTTACTAGTGCACCCAGCTCTCACATTCCCACCAAAATCTGATTATGGTCTTCTGTGACTCCCACTTTTTTTATGTTTCACATTTATAAGCACAATTTCACATCTCCCATGACGATTTGGTACAAAAAGAGCTGTTTAAGACAGTGTGTTGCTTGATGACGGGCGAAATGTTGAAAAGCTATTAGAAGGAGCTTTTCTTTTATATTTTCGTTAAGCTAATGGGGGTGACGTGGTGTAGTGATAAGAGCGCATGCATAACAACACAAACGATCCAGATTCGAACACTAGCAGAGGATATGACGAAGATATATTAAACTATGGTTTCAAACCTTTAATAAATAGTTTTCAACTTCCCACTAGACAACTCCATCTAAAAAATATAGAAGAAGCCCCACTCAACTTCCCGCTTACCTCTGGTGATGATGACAAACATCAGGCGAATGATCAGAAAAATATGCCACCTACTGCGAAAAAATAACAATGTTGAGGCAAAGATTACCACCAATTAGCAAGGATCTTCAACACTACACATAATCATATGGAAGAAGCAACAGTGGATTAATCATCTACTTAATTTGAAAGATCAAATTGAAACTAAAACAACATGCTTTGTGGAAAGCCAATATGCTTCCTAGAGGAGTGACGGAGAAAAAAAAAACAGAAAAAAATGAGGCACTTAAGCTCTCCATTTTACGGCAAGCCCCATTGAATAAAGTTGATTGATAATCGTTTTATGATTGCAAACTCTACTTTCGGCTAAACTAAGACTTGTTTGTGACCGTCTTTCTTCATTTTGTGGATCTTTCAGGCAATTTGTGGATCCACGCCAATAAAACCAGTCAGCTTTTGAAGCAAACCAATTAGTCACCCAATTTAGACTTCCCCATAGGAAGCCAATGCATGCCCCATCGATAAAAAAAATAGTTGCCGTGTATTGTGGCCCATTGTGGCGTTGTTCGATCAATTCATGGTTCAAATTGATAATGTGTTGTCGGTAGCGATCTGCATTAACGATCACCAAGTTTTAGGAGCTCGTTGTACACCACACCTCTGGTCCCTTTTCATTTCTTAAATTAATCGATATATTTGAACCGTTGAAACCACCATCTTTTGCATGTTGCTTCTTATAGAGCATGATCACCATATTTGATGCTACTCTGTAGCTCTCTTCTTCAAATGAAAATAAAAAATTAATGATCGTTTTCTGATACAAAATTCGCCATCTTTGACACGATTAAAAAATGATGTTGTTTGTTCACTGATTTGATGTATACTGAATATGTTTGACAGATGTCACTGCGAAAACAAAACAAACAATTAAGACTCGTTTACAATAAATGTTTTTTATGGAGGCATTAGTATCTTGTCGCTCACTTCATATCGGTACATCTGGTAACTATCGAGCTTGCCTATGGGATCCGAGTACTTTTCCCGTTCTCGTCTTGGGAGCATATGTCTTTCCACAAAGCGTCCATTGCTTTATCTCATTTTCATTAATTAGGTGAGTTCAGGTTAAATAGATAAATTGTAGAGTAGTTTTCCTCCACGTGATTGTGTAGTGGTAAAGATCTAAGCTAAGTGGTGGTGACACCTACTTACATAGCATTGCCATTTTCTCCCAAAAAGTGGCACTTTCTTCGATTACTCGTATGATGCTTGTAATCGTCGCCAGTGGTAGGTTAGAATATCAGGGATTCTTCTTTTGGATGGATTTGTCTAGAGGTGGTGATTTTAATTAAACACTTGAAAAACGCAACTACTACCACAAGGCTCTGTTCTTCCTCCAACTATTTTCTTAATATTTCTTAATGACTTTCTTCTTCTTCTCACTTTCAACTCTATCTACTCTTTCGCAGACGACAGCAATATTTGTCTGTCGTATTCTTTTGATGGTAGGTCGAGTCTTCTGGAGATTGGTGCGAAAAGGCGGAATATGAATGACACACTCACAAGCGACTTGGCAAAAATCTCCGAGTGGGGTCGTGCCAATCGGGTCGATTTCAACGCGCGCAAGACCCAATGTTGTTTTCTAACACACAGACGTGGTGGTGTGGTGTCGTCTGTAACTATGGGTAATGTAGATATTGAGGACTCAGATACTCTTGATGTTCTGGGCATGAGGATTCATTGTGATGTCCGTTGGAACGATCATAATTTTCGAGAGTCGAAGTAAGCATTCAAGTGCCTCGGTTTTTTAAGACGGTGTAAGAAATACTTCACTCCATCTGACTTTCTCAATATTTACAAGACCTATATCCGAACCAAGATGGAATACAACTCTTAGGTATGGGCCAGTGCTTCATAGTCTATTATGGATCTTCTCGACCGTGTACAGGAGAGGGCGAAGATGCGTATTTATAACGGTAGGGTAGCTAACTCTATTGATTCGTTAGAGCATCGTCGCAATATGGCGTGTGTTTCATTGCTCTATCGGTACTATAACGGAATGTGTTCTGCCGAAATTAAGGAACTAATTCCTAGTAATCATATAGGGTCCGCAAAATAAATTATTTTTTTGAAAATGCTATAAAAAAAACTACTGAATATATTCTCAAATTTCTTTTTTTATTTGAAAGTACAATCCTTCCGATTAATAATGGAAAATTTCATGGCTGCCTCGGCTAGCCAAGCAGTAGCCTTTACAATCGGTCCAATTTTTAAGCACATTATCGATTATATGCAGCTGTATTTCACCAATGGCTTCACGAATATTGTCCTTTAAAGCGTCAATTGTCTCTGGCTTGTTGGCGTAACACTTATCTTTGACGGCATCCCACAAATAAAAATCCAACGGTGTCAAATCGCAGCTTCGAGGTGGCCAAACGACATCAACTCTGCGTCTGATGATGCGATCTTCAAAAACAGGGCGCAAAACATCGGGTGTAGCTTCGGCTGTGGGGCATATAGTATCTTCTTCTTCAATTTTTGTGAACAAAAATTCGTTCAACATGGCCCGATAACGATCGCCATTGACTGCAAGGGCCACTCCTTGCTTATTTTCGAAGAAAAATGGCCCAATTATGCCTCTGGGCTAAAATCCGCACCAAACAGTGACTCGTCTTGGGTGTATCGGCTTTTCAATGTATGCGTACGGGTTTTCTGTGCCCCAAATGCGACAATTATGCTTGTTTATATACCCGCCAAGATCAAAATGAGCTTCATCTGCAACATTACCATGATTTTCAAAGTAATGTCGCAATATTTCCCAGCCTTGTTCAAGCGTATACACAACCATATTCGTTCAGCCGAAGGATAAAACTAATTACCTGTCAAATCAGACATGAGCTAAGTCTTACTATTCACGAAATAAGCAATAGTTGAAAAAAAAAAACATTAGATGGCGGTACTCGTATTTCTCGTAGAGCTCATACCTTTGTAGTTAATTGTCCAATGAATCGCACAACGCATTATAGGGAGAATTCGTTCACAAGTCGCACAGTGCGTCTGTGGAATAGTCGTCCAGCGAAAGTTTTTCCTGCCACTTTCGATATGGATCAGTTCAAATCAAAGGTACATAAACTCTACTCCCTCTATCTAGCACAATGCACTGTATAAGTAGAAGTGATCTCCTCAGTGCTGGTCTTAAGTTAAAAAAAATTATGTCCCCTGCTGGGGATTCGAATCTGTATCACTACTATACCATCTAAAATTAGAATCCCCTCTATGGTTTACCTTATGCCCAGTAACTTTTGTTAGCGTTAATCTTCTGTTGTTACTGTTAAACATACATTATTCACTTTTTAAACATTTCCTTATGAGTTGTTGTTGGTTGTACTCATAGTTCTGTAGAATGAAGTCTTGAGCTCTATTATATGCTACTCAACCGTGTACTCAGTCGAGTGCATTATAATAAATATTTTATATTTTTTAAATTTCGTTTTTTTTTTCAATTTAATACAAAAGCAAGAGATTTTTGTATTTCATCTTCTTTTGTATCAAAAAAACTTGAAAACTATGTTTGTACTTATTGTTATATGGTGTTGGAGTATAAGCCAGCAACATTGTTTCCAAGTGTTGCTAGTGGCATCACAACAACTACAACAAATTTTTTATACGCTTGTGTGAATCTGAAAATCTGGCATCATTCTCTTCTAGCATACAATGCATGCATAGACTGACTAAATCTAGTTGAGTAGCAACAGCAACAACTGCAGCTTCTTTTCTTTTTTTGTGCACACCCAGCAAGAAGTGCAGTTGAGATTTTTTATAATTTTTTTTATTTTTACCATGATTTTCTACTTTGGTTTTATTTTATTACGATTTTTTTTTCGTTTTCTTTTTTTTTATAAAATAATGCTTGAAAATGGAGTGAATAAATAAAAGCTGAAATAAAGAAAGAAAGCAAAAAATGTATGTTTGTGTGTGTGTGTGTTTGTGTGTGTGTATATGTGAGAGGATAAAAATAAATTTTAAGCTTATAATGGTCTTCTTAATCATCTTTTGTGGTGTGTTAAGCTGTAAGGTTATGTTGCTGCTTGCTGTCTGCCTTGCAAACGTTGCTGAGGATAATGATGAAGGCGATGATAGAAATGAAACTGATGATGACAACCGAGCATGTTAACTAAAACGACAAGATTGGTAATATGGCTCTTTGGCTATGCCATTACTAATGCTTGCTTGCCATCCATGGTGATAGATGTTCATTATCATAAACATTATTACGTTTATGACGATGCTTTTAAAGAACGAGGTGATGCTGTTAAGCTCCAACAGCATTTCATAACTTCACTTAAGAGTATAAAACTTGGATTTTAATATTATTTACCATTATGATCATTATCATCCACATCGTCGTCATCACCACCGCCACCATCAATAAAGTTCTGTGGAAAATTTATTAAAAAGAACAGAAACGAAGAAAAACAACAATAAGAATTAAACTAAACGCTTTAACATTTCCAACTCTGGAACAGGCAATCAACAGACAGGAAAAATTAAAAAAAACTTGGCAAACAATCATGATATGAAATATTTTGTTTTAGAACAATAACACACTGAAAAGTATTTCTTAAGTCTTTCAAATGTCTGGTTTTTTTCTCTCTCCGTCACTCCTTTAGGGAGCATATTGACTTTCCACAAACCATCTGTTGCTTTGTTTCAGTTTCTTTAATCAATTTGATACTTTCAATCTAAGTGGATGCTTAGTTCGCTGTAGCTTCTTCCATATGATTTTTTACGTAGTGGTGAAGATCCTTGCTAATTGGTGGTGATCTTTACTTTAGCATTTGATCTACGTCCAGCTTAGATTCTCATTTAACAACCTTTATCTCGTTCAATAGGCTTATCCGCCATGACCATCTCGGTCGACCGCGGAACCGCTTTCCATGCGGATTCCATTCGAGAGCTATTATCCCCGGGTGTTTATCTGCATTTTCTGTGAGACTTCTAATTTGAAATACAGTTGTGCGGCCACCATATACACAGAATATTCCTCAGACATCGGTTGATGAAAGCTTGTTGTTTGTACGTTGCCTCCACTGACACAAGCCAAGTTTCACTTCCACAAAGAAGTACAGACTTCACATTCGCATCGAATATTCGAATTATGATTGCGAATGACAATTGTCGGCATCGCCATACTTTTAGAATGGTTGAAACTGGCTATTTTTCTTTCGTCAGTCGAGCCTCGATATCCATTTTGGCACTGCCATCTGGTGTGATTTGGCTGCCAAGGTATGTTAAACTCTTTACCTTTTCAACAGGTTAATCATCAAAGAAGATACGATCAGTACGTGAGTTGTTTACTCACATGGCTTTTGTTGTATTTGTTCTATTGACGTTGATGCGCAACTGCTTTCTATCACATCACATTCGCAAGCTATTCAGTTTGCCCTGCATGTGGTTTCGCTTCGTGGATATCAACGCAATGTCATCAACATAGGTCAAGTCGTTAAGGTGTTGCATAACCAATTGGATGGCAAAGAATGCCTCTGTTGGGAGTGGTGTCTATGCTTGTTCGAAGCACTTCGTCGATTATTACTGCGACAAGGGGGCTTAGTACGTGTTGTAAACTTGAGAGCAATGAGAGCGGTAGCGTAGCTACTGTTTGAGCCTCCCAAGTCGTTGAGGGCAAGCATCAAAGCAGTCTACAGCGTAGCATTGGTACTTTAAGTGAGCGGCTACACATAGCGACTTTTTACCAGGTAGGGATCGGCCAACTACGAGTACTTGAACGGTACGTCTTTTCATCTCAGATGGTAGCCCTATCCAATAGGCTAGGTTAAGAACCGTTAATGAAATCGTACAAAACGACAGAAGAGGAAACATTTGTGATTAAAAAGATTTCTGGAAAGTTATGACGTTGTTTCAATAGGCAAACTTAAATGAATCAGTTGATTTCAATCTAATTAGATGATTAATCTACTGTAGCTCATCTCCATGTGACTATACAGTAGTGAAAATTCTTGCTAAGTAATGATGTGGTAGTTTACGTGAGTCTCGCTGCGCTGGCATACCCATAAGACATTCTCGGGATGTGTTCTTCCATAAACAACCCTATCCTATGTATTTTATGATTCAAAAAATAGACTAAAAACTGTATTTTCTATTTCATTCAAATCTTGCCTTAATTTTGAGACACCCTTGTGAAATGTATTCTTGAAACTTTGCAAAATTCAACTTCTTAATGAACGATAATCTCCCTATCAAATTTCTTAATTTCTTGTTACTTTTTTTAACAAAAAGTTGTTCATCTTACACATTATGTAGCTTGTAATAGCCAGAATCCATTTCTTGAACAAATATTGAATAAAAAAAAAAACGTACTCGTCTTACGAAAATTCAACAAAATTTTCTTACAGTGTAAGTTTTTCTCATTTGAAAAATACAAAAGAATTTTATATGTGACGAACAAACGACTACTGACTATACACAATAAGAGGGAGAGAGTGGGTGGTGTTGGAAAACATTTGTATTACCAGCTATTGTTAGAAATTTAAAGCAACAAATCATATTGGGTGACTATCTGTAGCACTACGAGCTCTCGCTTTATTCCTGTAACTCCCTTACTAAACAAGAGGCAATTGTTATCGTTTCCCAGGCCATATAACTTACGGGCAAAAAGAATGAGAATGAAACGGGATTGTGCTGATTGTTTAAAGTGCAAGTAATCACAAGAAAAATTAGACACAAAAGGGAACAAGAAAAAACGAAAAGTAGCATAAAACTGTTTGTGCAACTTCAACAAAAGCAAGAAATACAAAAATAATAGACTCCCTCGCTCTAATTGTAATATTTACGTTAATGAAATAAAAAATGAAAAGAAAATATGAACTCATCTTTGCTTATTTAGAGTTTTTCCCTCTCTCTCTCTTTCTCTCTCTCTCTCTCTCTCTCTCTCTCTCTCTCTGTCTTTTAAACAGAAAAATTCTTTTGTATTACATACGAAAATTATCAAATAATAATCATCACGTTAATAATGATAATGAATAATAGTAGAAGTAGAGTTTTGTTATTTTATTGGGGTCATATTATAGGATCACTTTGTTTGCGGTTCGTCCGTCTGTTACACATTAAATAAAATACTAAAGCACGCCTTACAATGGGGCCTATTGTTAACTGTACAGTAACTGAACAACTGAACTGTACTGAACTCTACCTCTGAGAACCATTTTTACTTTTGTGAATACGAAAACCTCGAGCAGTATAATGATTAACCCGCATTCTTTCATATTCTCTAAGTCGGTTTTGAATACTTAAATATGAATATCCAACAATCCAACCATAATCATAGACTTACACTCACATTGTATGTTAATTTTGCAAATTGTGCAACATTACTACTGCTACACCAGTTATTTTTATCTACGTCGTTGTAAACATGCATGACTACGTTTCATTTCATGTCTTTACTACGCTACTACTACTATTACTACTACTATACTATTCGCTTAACACTTAACAACTGGAAAAAAAGGATTATTTGTTAAGGCAGCAAACAGCAGGCAAGGCAGGGCACGTGAAGAATAAAGGGATTACAAGAAAGTAAAAATCATAGCACACAAGACTCATTGCCATCGTTATATCAGTTCGTAGTGCTTCTTTTGATTAACTCTGAGTTGTAATAAAATAAGAATAAAAACAAAATATATTTATGGCAAATGATTATTATTCACTTAATTGTTTTCAGGAAAAAAAAAATAAATAAAAAATAAAAAATAAAATAAATGACCCAGCAAACACGTTAAACCTTTAGAATAGTTATCGATATAAAGGCACTAAAATATTAAATTAAAAAACAAATTTTCTACACAATACAAGTTTTTGTTTTTGAAAACCTTTACATTTAAAAAAGAAATCTCTAAGGCTCCAATATCCATTAAAAACTTATCGATAACTGTAATTTTCTACTCTAAAAATTTGTTCTTCAATTTTAAACTACAAATGTTAACATTTTCTTAATATACAAACTTCTTCAATAATTAAAATTTTATGTTCAAAATAACACAACTGAATTCGTTTCACAACATTTTTTCGATAACTTAGATAATTTAGAAATTTTTTTCGATAACTTAATTTTCTTATAAACATTTTTTTGTATAACTGTAATCGTCTAAAGCATATTTAAAAAGAACGTACAGTTATTTAAAAAAAAATTCGTTAATAACTGTAGTTTTTTAAAGAATATGTATAGAAACCTTAAATTTATCACAAAAACAAAAATTTATCGATAGCTTAATTCTATTTCAGTACTTAAAATTTGCTCTTAAATTTTTATTCTAAAATGAAGATTTTAATAAAATTTGTTTAGTATTTAAATAATTCGATAATTAAAATTTTTTTGTTCAAAACTTATCGATAACTATATTTTTTCACAAAATTTTTTCTATAAATTTAATATTTTATAAAAATTTTCGAAAGTTTACTTAATTATTCTTAGTTAATTTCTTGAGAAATTCAATATTTAAAAAGAGATCGATAACTTTAAATTTTTGTCGATAACTTAATTTTTTAATTGAAATTTATTCTATAACTGTAATTGTCTAAAGTATATTTCGAAAGACCTTAATTTCTTTTAAAAAAAATTCTTCAATAACTGTATTTTTTTAATGTTTACAGAAAGCAGAATTTTATCGATAAGTTGAGTTCTTATAGTAAACAATTCGATAACTCTATAGAAAACTTACATATTACTAAATAAAAAACCTTTCAGCACACTCAATATATAATACAATTTTATTAATTAAAATTATTTTTAAATGTTATTAAAACCTAAATTTATCGATAACTTAATTCTTTTCATAACTTAAAATTTGTTCTAAAATTGTTGTACTATAAAATATATTTTAATTAATTTTTTTTAATATTTTTTAATATTTAATTTGTTACAAACTTATCGATTACTGAATTCTTTTGACATAACTTTCGATAACTTTAATATCTAATTTTTTTTCTTTTGGATCTGTTTTAGCATATTTTTTGAAAACTCTAAGATTCGAAAAAATTCTTCGCTAACTAGAAATTTTTTTCGATGACTTCATTTTCTTATAAAAATTGATTTTATCATCGTAATTATCTTAAGTATATTTTGAGCAAACCTTTATTTTTCACTAAAAATTTCACAATATCCGTAATTTACCAAAGAATATTTTCCTAGGATACGATTTGATAATTCTATAGAAATCTTATATATTACTTTTCAAAAAACTCAATTCCTTATAGAAATTTCTTTCGTAATTGTAATTTTTTAAATAATATTTCCAAAAAACTTGAATTTATCGATAACTTAATTTTGTTTATTTTCTTCTTTAGAAAACTGTTCGATAATTGTAATTTTCTACATAATAGTTTACAAAAACTTACATTCCTATAGAAAACTTATCAATTACTTCATATGTTTATTTCAAATGCCTTAGAGTTTTTTTTCAAACGGTTCGATTACTATAATTTTCTATAGAAAACTAATATTTTTTAAAGAAAACTTTTCGTTAACCTTGATTTTCTTCGGTTAAATTCAATTTCTTATAAAAATTTTTCAAAAGCTGCAAATTTTATAGAATATTTATAGAAAACTTAAATTTATCGATAACTTAATTTGTCTCTCGAAAACTGCTCGATACTTGTAATTTTTTATAAAAGATTTTTACCAAAAATTTAAATTTCTACAGAAAATTTATCGATTAATTTAAAGTTTCTTTTTTATAGGAAATGGTTCGATAACTGTAATTTTCTATAGAAAACTTCGATTTCTTAAAAGAACCTTTTCGAAAACTTTAGATACTTTCGATTAAGTTAAATTTTTACAGGTGATTCTTTCGTAATTTTAATTTACTTTTTTAAGTAATCTTTAATTACCTAAATAAAACTTATCGATAACTGAAATTTTGTAAGCAAAACTTTTCAATAACTAAAATATTATAAGCAATTTGAATAATTAAATATTCTAAAATAAATTTTCGATGACAAAAATTTTGTAGAGAATTTTGCGATAACTTAAATAGAAAAAATTCGATATCTTATATATATAAAAAAATAATTCATAATTCTAAATTTCGTTGATAATCTAATCATATTATCAATTTCTTTTCTCAAAAATGATCGATTACCAAAATTTTCTAAAGAGAATTTTTCGATAACTTAAGCTTAACAAAAATGTCAAATGACAAATTTTTTCTATTCTATTTCACTATAATCTTAAATTTCGTTAATAAATTATTATTATTTAAAAAGATCGATAACTGTAAATTTCTCTAAAACTCTCTTTAAAGTTTCCGATAACTACAAATTTCATACTAACTATAATCTATCTCAGGATCTACATATATATCTTTCGTTGATAACAAAACCGCTTATAAAAATTATTCGATAAATACAATTTATCGATAAAAAAATTTATATTACAATACAATATTTTTTCGATTTTTAAAAGTTGTTTAAAAAATATTACGCAACAGTTAAAAATTCAATAGAAGTTTTTCGATAAATTACGAATGTTTTTCGATAAATTTTTCGATGAGTTTATTATAAATTGTTCTATGGTAATATTTCAATTTAAATTTACTTTAAAATATTTTTGTTTTCGAGTACTCGTATAAAATCCCGATAAAAATGATATTTATTTTTTCGATAACTCGTAAAAAATTTCCATATTCTTGCAAAATTTCTTAAGTATTTGTTCAAATTTATCTACTAGCTGGGCAATGAGCAACATACGCAATCTTTTAAATAATAATATTCACGATTTAATATTTATTTAAAAATTCCATTTTGGAACTGATATATTGGTCGTGTATTGTACTATGGTGCGTATAAAAAGTTTTCATCCTTTTTTTGGTTTCGTTTATTTTAATGC
Source organism: Wohlfahrtia magnifica (assembly GCA_023159175.1). NCBI lineage: Eukaryota > Metazoa > Arthropoda > Insecta > Diptera > Sarcophagidae > Wohlfahrtia > Wohlfahrtia magnifica. The sequence goes on along the minus strand of JAKWBJ010000052.1, from coordinate 2,922,658 downwards.
TCACCCGCTTTAATAAAGGGTCCGCCAAATAAATTTTTTTTGAAAATGCTATAAAAAAAACTACTGAATATTTTCTCAAATTTCTTTTTTTATTTGAAAGTACGATCCTTCCGGTTAATAATGGAAAATAATTTCATTCAAATGGCTGCCTCGGCTGGCAATGCAGTAGCCTACACGATCGGTCCAATTTTTAAGCACATTATCGATTGTGTGCAGCTGTATTTCACAAATGGCTTCACGAATATTGTCCTTAAAAGCGTCAATTGTCACTGGCTTGTTGGCGTAAGACTTATCTTTGACGGCACCCCACAAATAATAGTCCAACAGTGTCAAATCGCATCTTCTGTAAGTCGATCGCAGGCCCAGATTCCCAGCGTTGTTCAAGCGTATTCGTCCAGCGGAAGGATAAAACTAATTATCTGTCAAATCAGACATGAGCTAAGTTTTACCATTCACGAAATAAGCACTAGTTGAAAAAAAAAACGTTAGATGGCGCACCCTTTATATTGCAAGAAGGCACAGACCATTACAATGCGTTAATGTTTTTGTTGTTGTTGTTGTTGTTGCTGAGGGCATTAAATATTCTGCCGGTTATAGTGTTGATGCTACCTATTGTTGTTATTGTTGTAATTTTTATTGCTATTGTTGTTATTATTATCAGTTTGTTGTTGCCTGGCTGATGGTTAATTTATCCATTTGGTATGTTATAATGGCATCATAATAAACTATAATGATGCATTTGTAATAGTAAAATAATGGCAATGATGATGACGATAATAATAATAATAATGACGACAACAATGACGACGACGGCAACGAATTATATTAATGCTGAATGTTGATGTAATGCCATGACCATTAAAAATAAAGTAAAAAGATTAAGAAAGAATACAAAAAACGAAATAAAATCGTAAAAAAAATTGCAACAAATTTTATCACGCAGACAATATATTTATTGACTTAAGGCGTGGAGAAATAACAATAAATGTTGGATGAGAAGTTTACAATTTAATTTAAATGAGAAGAGTTATCGAAAAATAAGCTGTTATCGAAAATCAGTTTTGTAGTCATCACAAATAATTTTTATAAGAAATTATAAACATCGAAAACAAGTTATCGATGATTTATATTTCAAATTATTGTTCTTATCGTTAATAGAAATTTAAAAAAGTTTAAATCAACTAAAGAAATTCATTTTTCCCCATGTAGAGACCACTTTAAGTAATCCATAGAGTAATTGAATCTAAATTACTTACAATTTGTTTTATTCTATCTTGAAATTTCCTATGGGGAATTATGTAATTCGTCTCATAATTGGTGGTTGAATTATCAATGAAAGATTGAAGTATGAAAGAACTTGTTTCGTTTTATGAATACACATATAATATGATTTTTGTAGCATATATTCACAAATTTAAATACAAATAATCATGATTAGCTCTCTCATTAGACAAACAACGCATATCGTCACACAAAATTTTGACAGCGTAAAATAAGTCAAATAACAGATACAATTTAAATTCCTGCAACATAAACATAACCTGGTGGTATATTTGAGCGACATTGTCATTATGATATTTTCATTAATGAATCATATTCACAATATCAGTATCAAGTCGAAATATTTATGAAATTATTGTAAATGAAAAATTTCATTTATGAACCCTGATGGCAATGGTACAAACAAGGGGAGTTTTAGTATGACAACGTCATTGTAGTGTCACCATATTAAAGAAAGTTAAAATTTAGCGATATTGTCGATTACAAGCTGAACGCTCGGTTAACTAATAATAAATTTTTTTATATATCTAGTTATCTAGTTCTATGGTGCTTGAAAAAAACAACAAATAGTTTGAATTGTTTTCATTAAAATATTTTAGGGACATTTGTTTATGTAATAGAGACATTGTCACCAAAATCATGCGAAGTCTAGGTTATGACGATACATAAAATAACAATTCATGACTCAACTCAAAATGATACTAGTCTATGCTCTAGAGATTATTATTATAAAATTGGTTCAGAGAGGTCCAACTGACCACAGCACTCTGACCTAGAAAGATCTATGCCACATACTCCGGGGTCAGACCCGTCAGCGCAATAACCAATGTCGGTAGAAATCCCATGGAGTCAATACCCATATGGGAATGGCTGTCAGATCAGTCTTGAAGCGCTAATCGGAATAGTCTCCAGAAGAATACCCTCAATCTTATGTAGGAAGACAGCAATGGGTAGCCGACAAACCTATTTGGGCCCAATAAAGGTTTGCATATAAGTTCGTCCACGAATGGTAGCCAAAGCAACACATTCATAGAGAATATGCACCGTCGTCTTCTCTTCCACCCTGCACTGGCGATACTCTGAACCCGGTACCACATTGAGGCTGAAAAGGTTATATATGAGTCATCTATTAGTTGTCTTGCCCATGTGGTGCAACTATTATAGGTGAATGATCTCATTACCTGCTTCTACTGCCTCGGACTCGTGCATTGTACCCAATATGACGAACGTAGTTCATACTCCCATCCGCCGATCTTTCCCCTAGGCGTGGACCAGCTAATGCCACAGTACGGCTCTGGCCCCACGAGACCAGTGGCCAAGCCCCGCCTTGCCTCGTTCTCCATAACACCAGTGTATTGAGGGACCCAACAAAGCGTTTCGCTGTTTCCCAATGCCAGTGTGTTGACATTCGTGTAGCACTCTCAAGTCTATATACTCCAAAGAAAGTGCCTTCAGTGCCGCCTGACAATCGGAATATATATTAATAGAATAGCTCCTGATCCCGCGCTCTATATTAATATGCTCACAGATGTAAATAGCCTGGATCTCTGCCTAAACAACGCCGGGCCACTTGCTCATGGGTTCTCAGACTTTGGTATTGGGCACGAAAATCCCTGCTCTGACACCACCACTCATTTTATATCCATCCGTATATCACAGTAAACAGTCGGCGTTGACATTAGGGACCCCATGGTTCCACTCTCCACGATCATGTATAATAACTTCGAAATTGTGACCGAAGTTTAAGTTTCAGGACATTTAAAGTTCACTGAGTTAGCTCTGCCACGTGTCAGCAACCTGAGGTCTCCAGAACAGCAGAATTCGTAATGAACATACCAAGTGAGCTGAATAAAATCTTTGATGGCTATTGTAGAACCAGTTCCCATTGCACCTGTTAAGGCCAAACATGCTTGACTCTAAAGTCTAACGCATCTATTTATGCAAGGCCCTTGTTAAACCTTGGGCTACCATACAATCGATGCATAAGATGCATAAGAATATAACCAATAAATGATCCTAGGGTTCAGACCCAAGATCCTGCCGATAAGACCACTAAAGGCCCACATTGCCATTGTAGCCTTACCTAAAACGATATTTAAATGCCCGCTCCAATTCAGCTTCCTGTCGTGGGTAACCCCTAGGTGTTACAGCTCTTGCGACTGTCTACTACTTACGGTTCCCTTCGGTGAAATAAGTCCTAGGCTCAATTTCATCTCCTAGTGAATAGAACAATTGCCGTTTTATTCAGATTGACCGACAATTCCTCTGCATTACACCACACAGATATAAGGTTAAGGGATCGTTGCAAGATATTCGACAACGTATTTGTTAAAGACCATGACATCTAGGTTAACCGCGTCATAGCCACACATCTGTAGTCTGCTCTAGGGATACATAAAATAAAAATACGCGAATTAATTTCGATTATATTGTCTGTTTAAACTCGCTAATTCAGAGATGACTGCGAACCAAATTCAACCTCAGTCATTACTGAAAATTTGAAGAATTGCTGCAAATAGTCATTTATGACATCAAAGAAATTTCATCGTATGACATCGATGGTTCAACATTGTCAGCTTGTACTACGATGATCTACCATGTTTGCATTGGTCAATGAAATAACGGGTCCGCCATCTAACGTTTTTTTTCTCAACTAGTGCTTATTTCGCGAATTTCGCCCATATCTGATTTGACAGATAATTAGTTTTATCCTTTCTCTGAACGAATATGGTTGTGTATACGCTTTTTTCGCTTCGCTAAGTGGACATGCTATCGACTTACTGAAGATGCCGATTTTGCCAAAAAAAATCATCTTTACAGATGAAGCTCATTTTGATCTTGCCGGGTATGTAAACAAGCAAAATTGTCGCATTTGGGGCACAGAAAACCCGCACGCATACATTGAAAAGCCGATACACCCAAGACGAGTCACTGTTTGGTACGGATTTTGGTCCAGAGGCATAATTCGAAAATGAGCAAGGAGTGGCCTTAACAGTCAATGGCGATCGTTATTGGGCCATTTTGAACGAATTTTTGTTCACAAAAATTGAAGAAGAGGATATTAGCAACATTTGGTTTCAACAGGACGCCGCTACGTGCTACACAGCCGAAACTACACTCGATGGTTTGCGCTCTGTTTTCAAAAAAAAAAAAAAAAAAAAAATTATTTGTCGGACCCTATAGAAAACACGTAACTTTAAAGAAAAATTTGTAAAATTAAAAAAAATATCTTCTAGTTGATCAGTTTGGAGGATCTGACTAGACCTACATATGTATATATCGATGTATGAGTTATGAATTATTTACGTCATGTAAACACCATGATTCACAATCTTAGCTGAGAGATGGAATCAAGCACATTTTTTAATTCATTTTATAGTGTAAACATGATATTAAAACCATTTTTTAGAAAATTTATTAAAAATGTGTTTTTGGAAAAGCCCAATCAAGAAAACCAGCTACTGATTTATCATTAAATTTTTTGTAAAAGTGTTTTTATTTGGTCTGTAAAACATATATTTTTTATCCTAATTTACTGAATAATCAATAAAATATTTTTAAAACAAAAATTTCTATTCCATCTTCAACATTTTTGTATCTTTTTTTGTTTTCTTTTAACAACTTAAACTATCATAATTCAATTTTCCTCATTTTGTACTCGTACTACTTGCATTCACTTCTTTCTAAAAAGAGAACAAAAAATACATAATTTCTCACCCACAGTGGTCCTATTAAATGTTTTTAAAATTACGTTTAATTCATTTCTTATTAGCCAAACAAAAGAAGTCTCTTTTTCCTTCTACATTTTATTTTTTAATAAAATCGGTAAAAAATAAAAAAAAGTTGCTTAATGTTGAGAATAAAAAACAAAATGAAAAAGAAAAAGAAACTTTTACTAAAAGTGTAGTCAGCATCAGCATTAAACGCAAACTCGTAAACTTAAGAGCTCTTGTGTGCACGAGAGAGAATGTGTTTCAGTATTTCAGTTTATTAAGGGGATCTGGTCTACTACATATGTGAATTACATTTTTTATACATACAAAACAAAATATAAAATAATTTCAAAGGATATAAGTATGTACTCGTACGTAGAGAAAATATTTTAAGATACTTTTTTTTATATTTCAATGTTTACTCATATTCGTATGCTGAGTTGAAGTGATTAAGGAAAGGATTGTAAGGCTTAACTTTAAAAATTTTCTTTTCTATATATGATCACATACATTTCACATACACTTACCTTTATAAAGGTTTACTTTTTTGCCTTCATTGCAAAGTAAAATGCATAAAATGAATTGCATTAAAATGAAAAGAAAAAGTTATAAATTTATCAACTTTTCTTTTTACCTCTCACCTATATCTCAGATATATGACCTTAAACATCAGTTTTATAACTTGATTAAGGTCTCTTATGTTTTATGCAACTGTTGCTTACTGTTGCAGCACAAAGTTTTATTCATATTTAAAAAATTACTTAATAAATACTTACAATTTTTTTTATAAAATTGCTTAAAATGATAGCGATTCATTGTAGCAAACGATGACAATGTTAAATACCTGATCTGTCAAACTACTTCATTGATTGCATTTTAATTAGTACTTTTATTTTGAGAATTTCGTACTCTTTTTAACAGTTAAGCTTACCAAAGAGTCAAGTTAGCTGAATTTCTTTAAGCCTGTATTTTTTTATGACCATCTGTAGACAGTCTTAGATGGTTAAGGGCTAAATCATCGACGACAGTTGATGAATTTTCTTCTCTGTCGTACATGACTATTTAAAGCATTTTTCTTATCTGTCATAGATGACTGAAATTGATTTTGTCTCGCAGGCGTCCAAGTATTGGTGAGTCCTAACAGACAAAGTCATCAAAATTACTTATCTGACACCAGAGACCCATAGTGGACAATCTTGATTCGTCCAAAAATAATTTTTTTGTGTGTCATTATAATCGAGACTTTATAACTAACAATTCATTTCTTACTAACAATTTATTTATGACACATTGGTGACAATGTCTATTATAGAATCATGTTCAGAAAAATTTTCTTAAAGTTTTAAAGCAAAAGGAATATGGTATAGAAATAAAAACTGTGTATGAACATTTTATATTGAAAACGCAATTAAAGACCTTTTTCTGTTTGTTTTTCCTCGTTCCACCATAGTACCCATATTGACATCAAGCTTACTGCTTACGTTCCGTCCTCATGAGGAAATCGACCACACAAAACCATAGCTTTAGTTCCCCACAACACAATCTAACCTCACAGAAGCGTTAGTACAAAACATGTCACTCTTCTAAATTCAAATTCAGTGTGAAAATTCTATGGGGAGCAAACTGAAGGGCAAGGGTACTTACGCATTTTAGAAGGATGCATCTAGTCACTTCTTAGGTAGAGGGTAGGGAGCTACCGCTAATGGCTCCAATCAATATAAAGAAATTCGTTGGGGAATTGGAGTTGGGAATTGAAGAATATTTTAAGAAAACCCTATTCTAAGCTGGAAATAGAGTGGTGCCAAATGATTAAAATCTGGCACTGAGCATTTTATTCACTAAGTTAGGAAAAACTGGATTTTCATCAAAAGTGGCCACACCCATTGCTCATACAATTCAAACCGATTTTTACGCTTTGAATTTTTTTCTAGACTTAAATTCTGTATACAAATTTCGTAGGAAGGAAACCGAAGGGCACATACTTGAAGATTTTTTTGGCAGGAGAATGCATCAAGGTACCTGTCAGAGTGAGAGTGGGAGCTATCACTACTGGCCCCAATTGATATCTAGAAATTCGTCTGGGAATCGGAGTTGGATTTAATATTACAGAGAAACCCCATTTTAGACAGGGCTCAGTGGTACTTCTTCATAAATTGTTGGGGTAAATATAAAGTGTGGTGCTAAATCATTGAAGGTTTGTACTGAGCATTTCTTTGAATCAATTAGGGAAAGATGGAAATTCAGTAAAATTTCCAGTGCCCATCGCCCACTGCGAAGTAAACCGATTTTGCCGCATAAAATTTTTCCCATTCGAGCAAAAGAAAGTCTTTTCAGAAAATGTATAATTTTGTTTAGCGATCGGCAAAAGTCCTTGAATATTTTTAACGAAATTCAAAGAATATACTCTCACCCTTCATTTGGTTCCAGTAAGAAGACGGAGATAGCTGGAGCTATATTCTTTTTTTCAATGGAAAATCGCAAAAGCAAAATTTTAAAAGGCCATTTTATGTCACTCATATCCACCAAACTACATATGCATCCTAAATATATTTTTTTATTAATATGAAGGTAATATAATTCAATAGGTGTGACGCTGTGGTATTGTATCGGGTCTGCCCTCAAACGTTTTTTTTTTCAACTAGTACTTAGTTCGTAAATGGCAACACCTAGCTTATGTCTGATTTGACAGATAATTATTTCTATCCTTCCGCTGAGCGAATATGGTTGTGTACATGCTTGTACAACGCTGGGAAATATTGTGACATTACTTTGATCTATCGACTTACAGAAGATGCCGATTTTGCCAAAAAAAATCATCTTTTCAGATGAAGCTCATTTTGATCTTGGCGGGTATGTAAACAAGCAAAATTGTTGCGTTTGGGTACAGAAAACCAGCACGCATACATTGAAAAACTGATGCACCCAAGACGAGTCACTGTTTGGTGCGGATTTTGGTCCAGAGGCATAATTGGACTATATTTCTTCGAAAATGAGCAAGGAGTAGCCGTTACAGTCGTTATCGGGCCATGTTGAACAAATTTTTGTTAACAAAAATTGAAGAGGGGGATATTAGCAACATTTGGTTTCAACAGGACGGCGCTACGTGCCACACAGCCGAAGCTACATTCGATGTTTTGTGCCCTGTTTTTGAAGATCGCATTATCAGCCGCAGAGCTGATGTCGTTTGCCCACTTCGGAGCTGTGATTTGACACCGTTGGACTATTATTTGTGGGATGGCGTCAAAGATAAGTGTTACGCCAACAAGCCAGAGACAATTGACGCTTTAAAAGACAATATTCGTGAAGCCATTGGTGAAATACTGCTGCACACAATCGATAATGTGCTTAAAATGTAGACCGATCGTGTACGCTACTGCATGGCCAGCCGAGGCAGCCATCTGAATGAAATTATTTTCCATTATTAACCGGAAGGATTGTACTTTCAAATAAAAAAAGAAATTTGAGAAAATATTCAGTAGTTTTTTTTTATAGCATTTTCAACAACAAAAATTTATTTGGCGATACTTAAGACACGCGAGGTTGGTAAGACCAAGAGGTCCTCGGTTCAATCCCAAGTCAGACCATCTTAGAAGGAAAAAAAATTATACAGTAGTATCATCTCATAACTTTCGCTAGTAAACTTCTCTAATGCATTTGCCGTTCGGAGCCGTCGTTAAACTGTTAGTCCCGTTCAATGAGTCCAGAAATGGAATCGGGTGGAACTCACTGACTAAGGGAAGTTTCCCATGTTGTTCTATGGAATGTTATTGAAATTATTATATTTCAATAAAAACAGCACTAAAACGTTATCAGTCAAAATATCTTTTACATCAGTTTTCCTTTTACAATATTTACGTGACTTTAATAAATTTTTTCTATGACAAAATATTACTTTTTGCTGAAACAAATTATGAATTTTTCTTAGTCAAACACTTCTCTATAAAACAGCATCATTAGATTCTTAAAAAGTAATTGTCGAAAAATTGTTTTTTTTCCGCAAAAAACCAGAGTACAGGGCAGTACAATAGGTTAAAGGATTGTGTATTACAGTATATCTTGACGATAATAACAATAAATGGAGTTATAAAAAAATGAACTGCCCTCGTACAAAGTGAATTGCTTTAATGACCGCAATACGTATCTATTTTTTTCTCCGCCACTCTTCTAGGTAGCATATGGGCCTTCCACAGAGCATCCATAGCTTTGTTTCATGAGATGATTAATCACTGCAGCCCCCTCCATATGATTGTGTTGTGGTGAATATCCATGATAAATGGTGGTGATCTTTACTTTAGCATTGTAATTTTTTCGTAGTAGGTGGGTGGCGTTCTCTACTTTTCATTTGATCTTTGTCATTATTCTTTAGACGGATTTGTCTGGAGAGAAGTGAAAGTCTTTTTATTAAACACTTGAAACCGCAATTAAATTTTGTTCTCTAAACCATATGTCATTTGAATTCAACTTAACTTATCTTAACCATCGAGGTGTCATATGTATCTCTATTTTAAGCCACTGCTTCTCTCCTTCACTTGTTTACCATTTTGTGTTTCATAAAATCCTAAAATCTGCAGTGAAGGTGGGGGTGTTAGTGTTTCCGTATTCTTTTTGAGATTCAAAGATAAAGCCTTAACAAAAATTCAGGTCAAATCAAAATTTATAATTTTTTCTGCTTTTTTGTTGCTCTTTTTTTTGTATTATTTTAACATTTAATTGAATCTTGTAGATTCAATTCACTTTTACGATAATATTGTACAAGAGAGAAGACAAGAAAATCGGAAAAAAAAATGTAATGTAAGAAAAAAATCTGTTAAAGAACGTTGTTGAAAATATGGAACGAACACTTTTTGAAACGTCTTTACTTGAACACTCAAGTGCCAATTGAAATTGTGTTTTTTTTGCATAAAATTCTTTTTTTTACAATTTTTTTCTATTTTTTTAATATTTTTTCTAGTAGACAGTCAGTTAGTCATGTTTACTTTAAAGATTTCTCTTCGTCATCTTAACACGATTTTGTTTTTTTTCTTTATTGATTAAAAGAAACATCGTTTTGGCAGAAAATAATGAATAAAAGCAACATAAAAATAATGATTAAACTTCAATAAACACTGAGTTTTTAAACCGAAATGAAGAGCTTTTTTTTGATTTTTATTTGATTTAACGAGCAGAAGATGTTGCAAAATTTAATATTTCGATTTTGTTTAAATGATCTTTTTAATAATCAAGGTGTCGCTTTACCAATTTGTTTGTTTAACTTTTTGCTTGGAGTTTAAGTTTTTCTTAATTTTTTTTTTTTTTTTTTATTATAAATATTTTTTTATTTTTAATAATCAAGGTGTCGCTTTACCAATTTGTTTGTTTAACTTTTTGCTTGGATTTTAAGTTTTTCTTAATTTTTTTTTTTTTATTATAAATATTTTTTTATTTTTATTTTTATTTGTATTTTTTGAAAAGGAGGTCAAAATATCATATTTTTGGTTTCTGTTTTATGTTGATTTTTTTAATAAAATATTACTCAATTTGATCTTTAAATTCGTTTAACAAATGTCAAGATATCTTGTATTTAAATTCGATAAATTTACTTAGTGTTACAAGGTTTACTGAATTCGGTTAAGCTACTCCAACTGATAGATTATATTTTAAAGCTTAAGCTGAGTTTAATATCAGACAAATATAAGAAAACATTAAGATTTTAAATACCGATTAAAATATTGCAAAAACAAGAAAGAAATTAATTGCAAAAAATAAATTCATTAAATGCTTTTAAAAATATTTTTTTGTTGCTACAGCTACAGGGTTATTCATTTTTCAAAATAACCCTCTTGTCCATGAGCTTGAAACGTTTGGCAAACATTTCTCTGATAAAACATTCGACAACGACTGCTAGAAGCGAGACGAAAAAGACCCCATAGAGTTCACCTGTCGCTCAGTTTGTGGCAGCAAATATTTCTATGTCGAAGATTCTTATTAATGACGGTAGGGTAGCCAATTCTATTGATTCATTAGAGCATCGTCGCAATGTGGCGTGTGTTTCATTGTTCTATCGGTACTATAACGAAATTAATGAACTAATTCCTAGTAATCATATATTTTTACGTAGTACTCGTATTTCTCGTAGAGCTCATCCCTTTGTAGTTGATTGTACAATAAATCGCACAATGCATTATGGGGAGAATTCGTTCTTTGGTGTACTATTCGCTTGTGGAACAATCTTCCTGCGTATGTTTTTCCTGCCACTGACAACGTGAGCAAATTTAAATCGAACGTCCACCGATACTACTTTATTTATCCTCCTTCCTACAACCTATTTTCCTACTACCAGCACAATGCACTACATGAGTAGGAGTTATCCACTGAGTGCTGGTCTTATTTAAAAAAAAAGTGTTTACCTGTGATATCGATAGCGAAATTTTATAAATATCTAAAGCGAATAACTTTAACGACATCACTAAATATTCGCTTAAAAAATTTTTTTTACTATTTCGTTTTAATATCGGTAAACATTCGTTTTTAATAGTTTGGCAATAGTTCAAGATGTTTGATGTTACTTTTGTTTTTGCATTTTTATTTTTTCCCTCTTCTTTAATTATTTATATTTTGTTTTCGACAAAAACAATTGTTTAATATCATTAATAAATATTTTGCGAGAAGTTAGCGAACAAAATTTTTCTATTTGACCATCCAAAATTGGTTTCGAGACTTCCTCGCTAATAATGCGTGTTTTTTATAGAGGTATAGAACTTTAAGTTGGCATTACTTTTCAAGATGGCGACCGATTTAACATCTGTCAAATGATTTATTCTCACTTTGGTTTGGCAATTTATCATGAATAGACTCACGCCTGAACAACGCTTGCAAATAGTGCAATTTTCATTTTTCATAAGTGATTTTTTTTTTCAATTTTGATAAGCGAATTTTGTTTGGCGATGAAGCGCACTTCTGGTTGAATGGCTACGTCAACAAACAAAACTGCCATATTTGGAGTGAAGCTAATCCTCAAGTGTATGTGGAAACACCGTTACATCCAGAAAAACTGACTGATTGGTGCGCTTTATGGGCTGATACTTTTTCAAAAACGATGGTGGCCAGAATGTTACAGTCAATGGTGATCGGTATAGAGCCATGGTTACTAACTTTTTCATTCCTAAATTGAATAACCATGATTTCCAGGAGATGTGGTTTCAACAAGACGGCGCAACATGTCACTCAGCTCATGCCACAATAGATTTATTGAAAGACACGTTTGGTGACCGCCTAATTTCAGGTTTTGTGTGAATTGGCTTCCAAGATCTTGTGACTTAACACTGCTAGACTACTTTCTGTGGTACTATGTAAAGTCATTGGTCTATGCGGTAAAGCCACAAACGCTTGAACATTTGGAAGACAACATTCGCCGTATTATTGCCGATATACTGCCAAAAATGTTGGAAAAAGTCATCGAAAATTCGACGTCTAGATTGGACTACATCCGCGCCAGTCGCGGCGGTCATATGCCAGATATCATATTTAAAATGTAATGCCACAGGATTGTTTTATTGCAACTTAAAGTTCTATACCTCTATAAAAAACACCCTAGTTCGCTATTGCGAAAATTGATTTTTTTAAATTTATAACAGAATAGCAAATGTGTGTGCCGCTGTGGTATGAAAGGTAAGACAGCTGCCCAGATGTTCTCGGTTCAATCCCTGGCAGAGCTTCTGACAATTTTCAACAGCGATATAACCTCATAAGATAGCTAGTGACTGGTTATGAGTATTAACGCTATGAAAATCATCTCTAACTAATGCAACTACTGTTCGGAGCCCTTTGAATGAGTCTAAAAATAAAAATGGGTTCATTGTTTGATAAAAAAGCCCCTTATATCACTTGCGATGTCGCGGGAATTATGTATGTATGTATGTAGCAAATAATTTTATTTCGAAAATGCTTCGCTAATATTAGGCTCATTGCAAACCTCAGGCCAAGCGGATAAAGTTATATAACTCACGTATTAAGCTATGATTTCGAAGAAACTTTTATTTTATTATAATGCATTGATCTTGACGAAATACAATGTGATTTAAAATACCGCCTCTGGATTGGTTCCAGAAGGCGATCATTTTTATGTAGTTCTCGATCACATCTTTGCGCATTTCGGTGGATATCTCGGCGTTAACTTGATTTTCAAATGCTCCAATGTTAGGAGATTATCCTAATGTAGAAATGATCTCTGACGTATCCCCACAAAAAAGTCAAACAACGTTTAGAAACATAATCTTGGTGGCCAATTGACGTCGCCTAATCAAGAAATTACGCGACGGAGAAATTTTTCATACAATAAGCCTAGAATCAGTCATATTGTGTGACTCGTAACATAGTTTTGTTGAAATCTCATATCGTTCAGTTTATAAATTTCAATTGCAGAGCAAAAAAAGATGGTTATCATACGGTCATAGGGCTCTGAAGCGACATTTTCGAACCAATATGGCCCAATGACAACTTCAGACCATTATGTGCCCCAAAGAGTCACCTTTTACGGATTAAATGGCTTTCCCACAAACATTGTTTGGTTCTTAGAGCCCCATATACTACAATAGGTCAACAAAAATTTAGTTCGAAAATAAAAAATCAGTGGAAACGTATGAATAACGACTTTTGTAGGAAGTTTATTATTCAGTTGTTAAACGATCCATATTTGTAAATGGGAAGCCTTTGATTAAAGAAACGATACTTCAGATGACAACTTTGCCAGACTGGTGGTTTTAAAACCACTAACTGGATAACGGAATAAACAGTGGTGGAATAAATAATAGGGACATATTAAATTTTTATTTATCATTACAATGCATATAAAATATGCATTGTAATTGAAAAATGTACGAACTTCTTTCAATTATAATGCATTCTTTATATAGTTTTTCTAATGATAAATAAAAATTGAAGAAAATTTCAATTTAAGAAAATTTTGTCCCTCTTATTTCTTTCAACACTGTATATAGAGGTGGTTTGATAAATACATCATACAATCATTTTCGGTTAAATTTATAATTCTATTATATACATACATACATCCATAATTCCCGCGAGATCCCAAGTGGAACAAGAGGGACTTCTTTCAATCATTGAGCTGCACTCAATTCATATGGCACTTATGGTATATAATTCTATTACTGTGTCTTATTGCTGAAAAGCTATTGAGCAGCTCTTCGACGGTCGACTTTTTTGGCATCAAGAATTTAGGAAGTACTCTGATAGTGCAGGGTTTGAGCTAAGCGATGAATACAATTGCGTGTTGGATCAAAGTTTTGGGTGGCCAGTGGGTTTTTTACCACACATTTTCCATTTGCGATCAAACGGGAAATTATTTTCTCCCTTACAAAACATGTGAAACATTGCTACCCATAGAAAAAGGATTTGATTTAATTTAATGTCAAAATCAAACACAATAGCATTATCAGTTATAGGTACACTCATACCTCTTTTTACGGCCTTTCTTTATACGGCATTTCGCTATAACGGCATGTTTGAATTATAAAACACATTCGTTTCGCGGTGTAAAATACCTAATTATACGATTAAAAAACCTTGAATTCACAAAAAGTGTAAGGCGAGCAAAGCCAACACATATTCAATTTGTCATACGGCATTTCGATTTACGGCTTACATTTTCAGAACGTAAATAGGCCGTATAAAGATGCATGTGTGTATGTGCCTTGCTTACTCAATGACTCCCCCAGCAAATGTATTGGTTTTCAAAAGTGAAGCATATTTAAACCTGCAACTCTACCCAAATTTTGCATTGACTTTTCCTATCTACTTACATGAGTAATAATATCAAAAATAGTAACAAAAATGCACTTTTCTTTTAATTAATTTTTTTATGGCTTAGTTATAAAGAATCTTACAAATACGAAGCTTTGTTTCCAGAGCTAAAATACGGGGAAAGCGGGCAACGAAATTAGGAACAGGAATCCCAGGTAAAAACCCTAGGGGACAGTCATTATTATAATGTCACACAATACCTTTCATGTTGGCTAATTCTCTCACTTTTTCTCTGACTGGGTGACCGGAGCAATGTGCACTTATGGGATTATGAACGTATATTGACTTTAAAAATATTCAGCATTTTTTTCAGTATTTTTCTCTTCTTTTATAGTAAAGAATCATTACATAGTATGTCATTATTTTTAAATCAAACTGTGTTCGCCAAAAATTTAACCTAAATTGTCAACTTTTAATGGTACGTATTCGAATTACCTATAATCGAATTAGTATAGCCCGATATTAGATGAAAAAAAAAACTTGGCTACTTTTTGTTTTATCTATTTCACTAGAGATAGTTAAGTTTTAAAAAAATGCCTCATTCTTAGATTTTAAGCTCCTACTTTATTTGAGTTTTGCCTTTTTTGAAGCATCATCCTTAGCATCTGCTCAACCTCAATTGGTTTGTAAAGAGCTCTTCTGTTCTAAATCCTCAGCAACAAATTTTTGTCTTGCTTTACAACTTTTTCGCTTTTCTACTATTTAATAGTTATTTTTACTTTTGTTGTTGTTGCTGTTGTTGTCTTTTTAGACTGTTAATAATTATGGCTGTTAAATGCATAAATGGCCAACATTACACTACATTTAGTAAAAATTTTTGAAAAAAAAAATAAAAGAAAACCCAAAACTAGGGGAGAAAAGTATACAAAAAATACAAAGTACAACTCCTCTCGTCGAGTCATAAAATTTAAAAGCAACAAAAACAAAACAAACAAATGTAAAAGCAACAACAACAAAAATAAAATGAAGCCCACTTATAATGATTATCAAAAAAATAATAAAAAAAAACATCCAAAATAGAAAAAAGCACCAAAATGGTCTTTTTAGTCTTCGCTTATAAACCTTCAACTGACTGTCTGGCTAACTAACTAACCAAACAAGCAACCAAGCAACAACAATAAATACATAAATGCAACAAAGTAAAGAAACAGCAGCAAAACAAACAAAAAATCAAATATGCATCACTAATACTGTAACAACAACAGCACAACTAAACATAAAAGCGAATTAGAGTCGTACTAGGCAGACTAAATGATACTCTACACTCCCTGATGAACTTTTTGCTATAATTGTTGTATAGTTTTATAAAGTTTTACCGATTCTTTAATTATGGACTTATTTGTATAAACGTACGTAACAAGAGAGGAGCAGATATAAGTAGTGACCTTTGCCTACTAATCGGCAAATTACGTATTAAATGGCGGCCTTTAAACTAGGATCTCGCACCTCTAACCAGACTAAAAAACCCCACAATCTGAAAGCAGCAATTTAAACCCAAAACAGTTATAACGTTTCTCATTGACAGCACATACATTCAACTTTTACGCCTGTAACTACTAACCATCTAGGAGATAGGCAACACAGGCGTGCGGTACGGATGTCTGATACTACGTGGAGCTTAACTCTTGAGATTAAATAAGTAAAAAATTAGCTAAATTCCGCGAAGACTAGACGCTACAAATTAGATGCAGCAAGAAAACACAGCAACTCGGATAAAATTGGTAAACGCAGTATTCGCAGGGTTAAAAGGCCGCATCCGGCTACAGAGGCAGGTTTCGGCTGAAATCCTTTCTATAGAAGACCTGTGCTGAATTAAAAAAAGCTTGGCAACAGAACTGTTACACCCAAACGCCCTCTGAAAACTTTCGGGGGTGAAACTAAGCAACTATCGCAGGAAAAAGGGTGCTTTATCAGACTATGCGAACTGGAGAGGAATAACTCTGCTGAACATTGTCAATAAAATAATAGCGCACATCAGACCACAGCAAGCTGGATTCCGTCCCCACAGATCATGAAGAGACCACATCAATAGCTTCAGAGTAATTGTGGAACAGTCTGTTGAATGCCGATCTCCCCTTTACATAGTTTTAATAGTCTTAAGAAGGCCATGGGACCATGGCGCTAGAATGCAAAATAATACCACCGAAAATTATAACCCTTATCTGGGAATTATACCGCGAAGCTATTTGCAGAGTTCTGCACGAAAATTAATTGGGTGACCAGATAAGCATAAAATTTGGAGTGCGACAGGGATGCGTTATGTCATCACTGTTGTTTAATGTTGTGATATATGTTTTGATGATAAAGTCTACCAACTCAACTAATAGAATAGCATGCAAGACTACTGGGTGATCTGGACTATGCCAATGACGTCTTGTCTTCTAAACCGATATGGCTAGAAGCATATACAGCAAAAGCTGGTCTAAAGATCAACTGCACGGAGATCAAATTGATGCAAGTAAGCAATCTAAATTAACGGCTCACTAGTCGAAGACTTCAGTAGTTCTACTATCTAGAAAGCATCATTGATACAAACAGAGTTTACTCTGCTAACATTGCCAACCGTATTTGCAGCTGCAAACGCACATTTGGGCTCCTGCAAACCGTATGGAACTCTGCACACATATCGAGGCAGACCAAAATAGAAATCTTCAACTCGAATGTAAAATCAACTTTCTTGTGAGGATGCGATACGTAGAATGCGGGCCCACGTGATCACAACGCAACTTAGTAAGAATCCTCTGGCAGAGAACAATTTCCATACGGTTTTTGAACAGACAAAGATATCCGAGCTTAAAACGACAGCCTACTAGTTAAGTAACGATTTATTGCACTTCGTGATAAAACTGGATATTTGGAGTCACTTAGTAAATTTTGACGCAACAAACAAAACTGCCGCATTTGGAGTGAAGGTAATCCTCAAGTGTATGTGGAAATACCGTTACATTCAGAAAAACTGACTGTTTGTTGGGCTTTATGGGCTGGTGGAATCATTGGTCCGTACTTTTTCAAAAACGATGGTGGCCAGAACATTACAGTCAATGGTGATTGGTATAGAGCCATGATTACTAACTTTTTCATTCCTGAATTGAATAACCATGATGTCCAAGAGATGTGGTTTCAATAAGACGGCGCAACATGTCACACAGCTCGTGCCACAATAGATTTATTGAAAGACACGTTTGGTGACCGCCTAATTTCACGTTTTGGACCTGTGAATCGGCCTCCAAGATTTTGTGATTTAACAACGTTAGACTACTTTCTGTGGGGCTATGTAAAGTCATCGGTCTATGCGGTAAAGCCAAAACGCTTGACCATTTGGAAGACAACATTCGCTGTGTTATTGCCGATATACGGCCACAAATGTTGGAAAAAGTCATCGAAAATTCGACGTCTAGATTGGACTACATCCGCGCCAGCCGTGGCGGTCATATGAAATCATATTTAAAATGTAATGCCACAAGATTACTTTCGGATAAATAAAATTCATGTCAATCGAATAATCCATCGTTGTTTTATACCTCTATAAAAAACACCCCTTCTATGGAACAAAGAACGTTTGAAGTCATATAAAAGTATTAGCTTTGTAGAGGAACAACTAGAAATACGCAGTTTACCATATTATGGCCCTGTGATCACCTTTGCAACGTTACATTTCCGCTTTTATGATGATAAAACATCATATACCTACACCCACTACTTTCGTTAGGGTATACCCTACAGAATTATTTAAAATGCATCAGAGAACATTACTTTTCTATGCTCGAGTAGAGCAATGACCTCTGTAATTTGTTTTAGAGTTTAAGGGAAATATTAGCTGTAGTACGATATACACTCACTCATGAATACTACTGATCCGACTCCATATTATCGATGCTACGAATTCAAAAACTTATACCAAAAACAACAACACCAACTGTTACTACTATTAGTAATGATGCATTTATAAAGGGCAACAAACACACTCACGAACACAGCTAAGCAAGCACACATTAGTATGCTCCCTTACTAAACTTAATAGTACAACAACAAAAACAACAACAATAAATACTTAATATTATACACACGAAAACCTTCAACAACATTATCAAGAGCATTTTAAACTTAAAACAGAGATATGAGTACAGGCTGAGCATGTGTGCTTGCTTGGCTATGTGTTTTCTACTGACACCAGAGAGAAAATGTTTGTTAAATTATTCATTATATAGAATAATGTGCGATAACATTATTTAAACTCTAAACTAATTGTTAATTATTGGATATCCCGTTTGGGAAAATAAATTATGTTTTGGTTTCTTTGTATTCTTAAAAAATACAAAATTGCGGAAGCAAGTGCGTTAGGAATAGGAATAAAATAACATTTAGCTTCACCACGGTATAAAGCACTTCGTAAATAACATGGAAAATACCAGTCATATCTTAAAATATTAAGCAGAAAAACAGTTGCTGCTTCTAATGAAAGTCTCGATGTTTCTGAGTCCCTTGATTAAGATTTGCTACCCATCAAAAATGCAATGAGTATACTTGAATCATGATTCATAAATTCTTATATACATATTATATATCAACGTGCGTAGACGATGCAATATGAGTATGATTCGAATATGAGGTTGTATGCTCGTTGTTATGGCTGCAAAACTATCGATAGTCGGCCCCCTAGTTTTTGTTTCAACACTGAATATTTATTATTATTCTTTCCCTTTAACTTAAATTTGAATATTGTTGCATTGAGTAGCACTTAAAAGAATCCGATGGTATCGATAGTTTGTTTGCAAGTTAACGATAGTTTCGAAAGTTTGTTTGCAAGCTAACGATAGTTTCGATAGTTTGTTTGGATATTAACGATAGTTTCGATAGTTTGTTTGCAAACTAACGATAGTATCTATAGTTTGTTTGAAAACTGACGATAGTATCGATAGTTTATTTGCAAACTATCGAAACTAGTTTCGATACTATACTATCGGACTCTTTTAAGTGCTACTTAATGCAACAATATTAAAATTCAAGTTAAAGGGAAAGAATTATAATAAATATTCAGTGTTGAAACAAAAACTAGGGATACTTTTTTTAGTATGTCATAAAATTGGATGTATTGAAGATTTTTGATGGAAGACTAATGCTTTATAGCGAAATTTTATAGCGAAAATTGTTCGGGCCATGAAGTGCTCCAAAACTAAAGTATTTAATAAGATGCAGTCAAAGAAAACTGCAGAGACTATGGGAAGAAGCGTAGAACAACTGTCAGTTTTGACAAACTTCAAAGATTAATCCCTTCAAGTCATCAAGAAGCCCCAAAAATTAACTTATTCTCCTGTTTCAAGTCTCACAATAAGAAAAAAACTTATGGAAGCTAGACTTATGGGTAAAAGTCCTCGAAATGTATCGTTTCTCAGCAGACGAAAGCCAAACCTGCAGCGTAATAGTTAGAACAACATGCTTTGGTCTAACGAAACGATGATTAATTTGCTTGGATCAAATGCAAAATCGTATGTACGAACATATTTTAGTTGCAATTCATACTTTATTTGAGTTTAATAAACAGAAATGTGAAAAACTGTTAAACTGTGCAACTACAAAAGTTTATAGACGGCTAACAACCTGCGCGAAAATTTTTTTGCAAGTGTGACCTTGAGTGGCCTCCGTATTTACTCTTAGAATTTGATGATAGTATCGATTGTGAATAAAACTATCGATGGTCAGCCAAAAACCACACTATCTATACTATCGATAGTACTTTCGATTCTATCTATTTGCAGCTCTACACGCTGTGGTACTTTTCACTTTTGTTTTATTTTTCTTTTGAACAAAATTGCTTACTCGCTCGGTGAGTACTACTCGAATTGTATTTTTTGATAAACGAATATATGCTATGGATAATGCTATGAGTATGAGTACGACGTTTGATTCATACTCATTTTATGTATATGTATCAACATTATTGTAAATATGAGTGAATATGAATAGTTGAATTGGAATGATGAATGTTCACTTATACTTATAAATTCATGAGTGAGTATAAATAGCGAAAGGGTGATACAAAAGAGATTGCTGTAATCCGCTATGTATCATCTTCGTATATGTTAAGTGTACGCAGCAGGAAAAATTCTTTCGAAAAAGATAATCCATGCGCATAAGACGTAAAAAATTAAGTCCTCGAAAAATTTCGTTTACAAATTGTTGATAGATAACTATGAAGCAGTCCGTCATAACCTGAGTCTGAGCAAATTTTCGCTTTTGCTCTATCACGCATAGACAAAAAATAAACAAAGAGGAATAAAGAGAGAATAAATGGAAAAATACAGTGAAAAAAAAGTTTAATTTTCAACTATTTTTTTTTAAATTTTATCAACATGTCAGATTTATTTTAATTTTTTCTTAATATGATGTTTTCTTTCTGCTTAAATATGTAAACTTAAAAAGTGTGAAAGCATTCTTTTCAGTATAAACAAGCATTTGTGTCAGAAAAAAATTAAATTTTTTTGCAGTGTGATCTGAGAGACATACACTAAAATTACTACTGCAATTACAAAATGCACTGGTATTAGTTTGCCTGTCTCTGCTCTAAAGCGTAATATCTCTGGTAATGTCAACTGCATGCGGCAGAATCATAGCTTGTTTGAAAGGTCAAATTTTAATCTTCATTTTGTTAGAAGACATTATTCAAAATGAGGGAAAATTCCTAACATTACTATCATATTATCATTTCTGTTATAGAAAAGGTAAGTAATTATCGCAGGCGACAGGAAAAATTTTTTAAGTTTACGGAGACGACGATGCAACAGTGAAACAATAGGGAAATGATTTGTGCATTTTCTATCTCGTAATTTTGACATTATAGACGCACCTCGTTCTCATCGACCAATTATTAAAAAAGTCGATGAAATCATGATCATCAAACCTGATCACTATGATATTTTCATTGATAAATCATCACCACAGAATCAGTATCAAGTCGAAATTTGTATGAAATTTTCGTAAAAAACTTAATTGGAGTATCCTCGTGACAACGGCACAAACAAAGGGAGTTATGTACGACAATTTCATTGTTATATCACCATACTAAAGAGAGTCAAGATTTAACGACTTTGTGAGTCGACTGAAACTTAGAGAAACTTAGAGAAATTGTCTATTACAAGTCGACTATATGACTTACTGGACGATGCAGGATTTTCTCTACTATATCTACTCATTAACAAATAAAGCACTAATGATTCTCGATGATGTTGTCCGTTAGGACTCACTAATTACGGACATCTGTAAGACAAAATTAACTTCTGTCATTTATGACAATTACTTTAAAAAGTGATATATGAGACCAAAAAAAATATCTTCGTCAGCCATCGATAATTTACCATTGTCAGCGATTGATTCACTATGATATTCACCATCGGTAACTTAGAAAAAACTGGCAGATAAGCAGTGTGAACATTGCTAGGGAGCTAGGTATTCATTTGCAAACAGTTATCAAGCATTTGAAGAAAAAAATCTCGACTTTTAGGTGTCACATGAATTGACGGTGAAAACTTTATGGGCCAAATTTCCAATTGCGATTCCATGCTAAAACGACACGAAATCGAAATATTTCGGAAATAAATTATTACGGGCGATAAAAAGTGGATAACGTATGACAATTAAGTATAAAAAAACATCATGAACGAAGCAAGGTGAAGCTTCGAAGACGGTGACCAAGTCAGAATTGATACCAAGAAAGGTAATGCTGTATGGTTGATGGGATTGAAAGCAAATGATAATTATGAGATTCTATAATCCGATCAAACCATTGATTCTGATTTCTACTGTCGAAAATTTACGAGCAGCTATTTACTTAAAATAGCTAGAATTGATTAACAGAAAAGGTTTTATGTTCCATCCTGACAACGCCAGACTACATACATACATATACACATATTTGATGACCCAGCAGGAAGTTGAAAAGCTTGGCTGGAAAGATCTGATGCATCCACCATATAGCCGGGCTTTTGTATCTGCAGATTATTATTTGTTTCCATCTCTGCAAATTTAAATTTAGTAGAGACCTGCGAAACGCAAATCAAAGCACTACTAAAACCCTGGGCTGCAATTTATTTTTATTTTATGTTTGAAATGCGTCTGCGAATGAAAAAACGACAAATTTATTCATGTTTAAAACATAGGTAGCACCTGTGAAGTCCAAAATACCACCTTGATGAAAAAGTTCCAGATTTTTAGTATATTGTCCCTTTCAAAATAATCCCCATCGACTGCAATACACTTATACCAGCGCTTGATCCAATCCTCAAAGTATTTTTTACATTCGGTTTTCGGTATGTCCATCAGTGCTTCCTGCGATTTTTTCCATTATTTCCTCTCGGCTACTGAAACGCGTTCCCCGTAATGGGTTTTTAACTCGATTGAGCAGAAAGAAGTCACAGGGAGTCAATATAAGCGAATTCGGTGGATGTTATAGTATTACTTGCATTTTTGGTCAAAAAATTTCGGATAATGATGGCACTGTGCGACGGAGCGTTATCATGGTGAAAAATCCACGAGTTTTCTGCTACAATTCTGGTCTCTTTCGGTGAATTGCTTCACGCAAATGTCTCATAATGCCTTTGTTTACTCTCTGCATGATGTACTACACCGTTGTAATCCATGAAAACCGTGAGCATTGCCTTCTTTTTTGACTGAAAACAACGTGTTTTTTTATTTGGTCTCGGCTCATTTTGTGAATGCCATTTACTTGCCTGATGTCTGGATTGCATGTCGTATTCATAAACCCACGTCTCGTCTCTAGTAATGACCCTTTGGTGAACAACACGGTCTATTTTTTGCATACAATTGAGGTCTTTTGGTACCAACTTTGCTGCTACACGACGAAAACCCAAATCATTAACCAAAATGTCTTGGTCAGATCCATAGGCAATGTTCAAGTCGTCCGCTATCTCTCTGATGGTTAATTTGCGGTTATTTTTTTCGGTTTTCGATGTCGATGGTCTGCCACTGCGTTCATCATCTTCGATTAACTCACGACCAATTTTGAACCGCTCATGCTACTGGTAAACGACCGTTTTCTTTAGAGAATCGTTGCTGAAACTTTTTTCCAACGTTCGCGCACTATTAAATCGGTTTTTTATTTAAATCCATTTCTAAAATTGTAAAAAATTGCCAACACACAGAGATTGATGTACTCGTGGCTATGTAGCATTTGCAAATGTCAAGCTATGACGCTAAGGATTTAGCGGGAATATCCACAACAGATGTACCAGCTTAACACAAAAAAAGCAACACAAATGAGACCGCCACGCGGGGGTTATTCCGGGAACTTTTTGATTAAGGTGGTATTTCCCCATTGGGAACTTTGCGGAGCATATCTGATGCCCAACATAGTAGAATCGTTGTCTAGTCAACTAAATCTGGACAAGGAAAGATTTATTTGTGGACTGATTCTACTATCATAGAGCTCCATTGGCCCACTTTTGGTCAGAACAAGATAGCACTCATTGCAGAAAAAGTTGCTTGCGACAATTGGTCTCAGGCTGATTCCAACGACAACACGGCCGATTGTGGAAGCTGCGGATTTCTTGTTCGAGACCTGATCGACAACTCTTTCTGATGGCAGGGTCATGGTTAAAGCAACCTAAAATAAGCTCGTTTTAATTATAAGAAAAATGTTTTACATTTTTAGTAAAATTTGTAATCAAACTTTTTCGAACACCCAATATTTCGCTGCTGTGGCATATACGGTCTTACTTTCCTACTGTTTTATTTTTCTTGAGTCTAATCAATCGCATCTTTTCAATCCTTTTAACAACAAAAACTATTTGTAGTTAAATTCCCATTAACAAAATAGTTTCTTTTGCTGCAGCTGAGTTTAGATTATTATCTTTTTTGTTCCTTTTTTTTCTAAAACAAAATCTATTCCAAAAAATGCTTCACAAAATAATTCCCGTATAAAGCAGAACAAGAATTTTCATGGCAAAATATACCCATACACAGTATGTATTCTGTTGTTGGCTAAAAAGCAATACCAAAAAAGAGTTTTTTTTAGCAGAAAGGAACAAAAAAAAAAGAGTGTAAAAGAAACTCTAAGCAGCTAAAACTCATAAGAAATATTAGAATAAAAGGAAAACAAAATTCAAACGAGAAATACAATAATTCTGGCATAACGTAGAGAAGAAAAAAAAACAAAATTCTGACAAAATAATATCACTTACAGAATACGAAGCTTTCTTTCAGATTCGGTTCCCTTTTCATCTTTGCTTGTAACATAAATACTTTTTTTCTTTTTTATAAGAATATCTTTGTCTCACATGGCTATAGAATCGAATAAGAAAATGAATGAAAGCATAATATCATTAAAATCCAATTTTTATTTTTTGACAAAAAATAGTGTTTCAGTTTTGTTAACTGTGAGGAAGGATTATTTTCCTAAGCTCAGAGTTTTAGCAAAATCATCTGCTGGTCTATTTTGTAGTTGAAATATTGACCCAAAAAACTCGTAAATTATAATCATATTACATGCACTCAATCAACACCTCAAGACGAAAAGCATGCCTAACAACTGATCTAACATTAAAGTTATGAGTTCCTCAATAGGGGGCAACGACTAGGTGCTAATATGTCGATGGAAGGCCACGAAATTTTCACGTATGGCTCGAAGTCAGAGGAAGGTGGATGATTGCAGTGCTTCCAAGGCAGCAGACTTTGCTGTCCATAAGGCGTCGGAGCTGATCCATAATTATATCGATGCTGGTGAGAAGGTGGTCATTTATGTTAACAGTCAGGTTGGCCGTCAGCTTCAATGTGGTTGTCAAACTTTGTTGGTTTCCCGGGCACTCGACTGATAAAGCGCGAATAAGGGTATGGATCTGGCAGATGAATCTTTAAGAACTCCGTTGAGTTTCTTCATTGGATTAGTGAACCTATGGGTTATGGAGGAGCAGGGAGGATCGCAGCGTTTACAGGCTACTATGGCCCAAATTTGACCACACAAGAACGAAATGGGTAGTGAATCTGAGTAGGGAGCCTATAGGGATTGTGATAGGTTTTGTGTCTGGGCACTGTGCTCTGAGGTCGAGGGCTATGTTATAGGACCCATAGTTTCTACAGTATGTATGACAATGATCTGTCGGAAGGTTCTGTAAGATCTTTACGGAGTTTTTTCGTAGTAAAGTGGAAGGGTCACAGAGTAACAGGGGAGACTGTGAGATGCCTCTAAAGGATTCTGAGAGGTTTTCTTACTGGATATAGTACTCAAAGATTGAGGATTAGGGCTCAAATTCCCCTGATTTCTACAGAATGCGTAGATATGATTTGCCGAAAGGTCCAGTAAAACTCCTGCTGAGCTTCTACGTCGTAGTGTCTAAGAGTCACAAAGTGCCCTGCGGGACTGCAGGGTCTCCACGCTGCTATGGCCTAGACCTGACAATAAGGGCGGAATAGGTGCTGAATCTGGAGCTAGGAGCCTCTTAAGATTCTGATAAGATTTCTTACTTAACACCGTACTCCGAGATCGAGAGCTAGGTTATGGGATGCAAGTATTTCTGTTGAAATCTAAGACAGTGAAACACATCCTGTACTTTTGCCCTGAAACTTCAGAGACGCTGGTTCAGGTTGCTGTGCCGTTCTTGGCTTTAACGAGGTAGCGCTTGCCAGGATTTCCGATGTGGAGGATTAATATTGGGCATCAGCGGGCTGGTGAGGTGACTCCCGGGGTCAGTGGACTTAGATTTTATATTCTGCCATATTTTCCTTATTTTCCCTCTTCTTTTGTTTTCTTTACTCTCTTTGATTTTTCACCTATTTTCTACTTTCTTTTTACTTTTTTTCTCTTTCCAAAGGCTTTCACCATGGACCACTTTCATTAGGCCTCTCCGAGATAAGCAAGTGCCGCCTCCACTACCTACTTAGAATTACTATCAGGTCTGTTCTTGCGTATGGCCACGAAGCTGGACACTGACAAAAAGAAAAACGGATGCCAACCTCTTTAACAAAACAGAGAGAAAATTTTTTAGGAGACTACTCGCACCCGATAAAGTAGGGCCAAATCAATATAGAATTCAGAGCACTGTAGAATTAATGGCCGTATTAAATGACTCATCCTTAGCAGTGTATATTATATATTAGAGAATAAAACTTGCAGGCCATGTAACCCGATCACATACGAGTTCTATAATTAAGGAAATATGTTTCGGAAATCTAGGAGGTCATAGAACACTGGAGTGACCTATGAGTCGGTACATAGATAAATTGATGTCCAACCAAAAATCCCTAAATATGTGCACAGAAAATTGAAAAGAAATTGCGAAAGACGGAGAATGATGGAGAAGTATTGAGTGGAAGAAAGACCAATGCTGAACCAGCGCTATGGCGCCAGGGAAGAAAAATTGTTTTAAAACAAAAAGCTCGAAAAAAAATCTTTACAAAACTGCGATTAACGAATTAAGTTTCTCACACGGTACATGATATCTAGACTCTTCTAATCTGTAAGAAACTGTAAGATTTGGTTACTTGGCCAGTCTAGAGACTATGATGTAATTAATTTCAAATACTAACGTACAATACTCGATGGTGAACGTCATAGTTCAACATCGTGATAAACGCTGACTATTGTAAATCATCGATAACTGACGAAGAATTTTCTTTGGTGTCGTACATTACCTTTTAAAGTTATTTTCATAGATGACAGAAGTTGATATTGTTCTGCAGGGTATTAGTTAGTCCTAACAAACAATATCGTCAAGAATCACTGTGCTATGTTCTTTAACGGGGAGATATAAAGTCAAAATTCTGCATCGTTTAGCATATAGTGGACACATTACAGACAATGTCGCCAAATTTCAGCATGAAGTCCATTCACCACAGATAATGTCACTAAATTTCAGCATGTACTGATCCATGACAAGCAATGCTATTAAGGTTTAGCTTTCTTTAAGTATGGCGACATTACAATGAAGTTGTCTTACATAACTCGCTTTGATTATGTCATTGTCATACGCATTCATTAACGCAATTTTTTGTTCACGATAATTTCATATGTATTACGACTTGATACTAATATTGTGACGAAGATTTACCGATGTAGTTGACTCATGACAGACAATGTCGCTAAACTTCACCATGAAGTCAACTTACAACAGACAATTTCGCTAATTTTTAGCTTTCTTTAGTATGGTGACAATGGTATGATGACACTTATGATAATTTCTTACGAATTTCGCCTTAGTATTGATATCGTGACGATGATTCATCGATTGACATATCATAGTGACATTGTTGTTAAATTTTGGTACCGGTTATTTCCGTGTTTTTGATTTACGACAACGTCGATTACATGTAACAATAACTTTTCATCTGATCATACCTGTATGCACTTGTAATTCTAATGCATTTTCTAAAGACAAATAGAATTTGATTCAATAAAATTCGAATGACATGACTGACTTTTCTTTTCTTGCCTTAAAATTTTTAGATTTCATTATCGGTTTTAAAAGATTTGTCAGTCTGTCTTTTGGTGGATATTCTTCACCTATTTCATTTAACAATGGAAGGTTGGTATATTACATAAGCAATTATTTATTTAAAATGACCAAAAAGATTCCATTGTTATCTAGACATTAGCATTCCTTATTCAAATTCTCGTTATTATTCGAAATAATCCCCTGAATGAATTTTAATTTCTGGTTTTTTTTCTACTTCTTTATTTTGGAAAAACGATAAAAATAATTTATTTATTTATTGTCTACTTACCTTTAATATTTGTTGTTGTTTCTCTCTCCGTCTCTCTTTTTATCAAAATGATTAAGTGAATGCCAAAACAATTAGAATTTTTAAAAAGGAGCGCTGGATATGAAGACAATTCCTTGGCCGCCGTTTCTTGTTTAAGTTGCTGGTTTTAAATTATTCTTTTTTAGAATATTTGAGTTTTTTTATTTTTATATTTTTTTATATCAAAAGGTGCTATTTTTTACAGGGGTTTCTTATTATATCCTCTTTACTTTTTTTTGATATATTTTTATTTTAAAAGAAAAGATTTTTTTGTTTTATTCAGATTAAATTAATCTGCCGACGTTTCTTAATTTTATTCTTTTTGTTATTTATTCTTTGATATCATTTTCTAATTCTTTTTTCAAATTTTAATACTTTATTGTTGTAGTTGTTGTAGAACCTATAGAAGCAAAGAAAAAGAAAGAAACAAAAGATTATTATAAATGTTTGTTGGTCTTAGAGGTAAAATAAAGTTAAAAATATTATGATAATTTTTTACACCATTCCCTTAAAAATAATTTGGTAATATTCGACAGGGTAACCTTTTATTGTGCAAGAACGCATCTTATTATTTGGAATTACAATTTTTCCCTAAATAGGTCTGGTATAAACCTACAATCGGAAAAGAGCTTCTAACTTTATGGCTTCTACACTAACTCTCATATTCAAAAACATATAAAAACTATTTAAAATCTATTTTAGGAAAATTGTGTACAAAAAATTTGAAATAAAATACATTACAAACTGATTTTAAATTTTATGAATATGGGGGTAAATCTTTATTAACAGGAGTTTCGTATTTAAAATATTTATCTATACAACGTAACTATACGAAATGTAGCGGAAATTAATTCATTTATGACCACTGCTGCCACACCAATTTACTTCCAAAAATAAAAAAAAAAACTATTGGGCGTTCGAAAAAGTTCGATTACAAATTGTTGGTAAAGGGCTCTAAACTATAATATCTTTGATAATATCAATTGCATCAGACAACACTATATCTTGTTCGAAAGGTGACATTTTACGCTTCAATTTGTTAGAAGTCAATATAAAGATCCTATTATTCCGTAAAAAGTTATCGACCTCTAAAAATTATTGCTGAATCTTGTTTGGAACGAACATAAACAAAATAAAGTGGATTTTAAGCGTCGTTTCGTAGCTGTAGATGAAACATAGATCCATCACTATATACTAGAGACAAAAGAACAATCCAAGCAATGGACTAAAGCTAGTTGAAGTACACCAAAGAGGGCAAAGACAGTTCAATCGTCTGGTAAGTTTATGACAACTGTTTTCTGGGATTACAAAGCTATTTTGTTGATCAATTATCTTCAAAGAGGTGAAACAATAAATTCGGAATATAATTCAACTAAATTTGAAAATTCGAGAAAAACCGACCACATTTCCAACTCACAAAAAAAAAAAATCATAAACATAACCCACCATCCCACAAGAATATTTTAACAATGGCAAAATTCAACGAATTGAAATACGGATTGCTTGACCACCCACCTTATTCTACTGATTTAGCTCCCTCTGACTTTTACTTGTTCCCATACTAAAAATATTCCTTGCTGGCAAACGTTTTACCTCCAATGAGGATGCAATGGCAGCTATAAACTATTATTTTGAGGCGCTTCAGGAAAATTATTTTAATCAAGGAATAGAATTGCTACAGAAACGGTGGACCAAGTCTATTAAAGTCTCTGGAGATAATATTGAAAAACGAAATAATTTTGATAATCCAGCTATTGTCTTTCATTGTTAGACTAAAAACATTTCGAACTACCCTCGTATAGAAAAGGAAACAATGCGTCGCAAACTTTTTTTGAAAAACAGCACAGAAATCGTTTTTGAGCTGATAATTTTGATGTTAAAAATGTACTTCGCTCTAATCGACCAATCACTAAATAAGTCCAAGAAATCATGAACAAACTCGGTGGTGTATATGGGCGACATTGTCTCGGTAATATTTGCATTGACGCTTCATTGACACGGAATCAGTATCAGGTATAAATTCATATGAAATTATTGTAAATGAAAAATTAAATTAGTGAATCCTCGTAATAAGGTCACAAACATAGAGAATTACGTATGACAAATTCATCGTAATATCGCCATACTAAATAAAGCTAAAATTTAGCGGAAGTGTTTGTTACAAGTCGACTACATGATAAAATTTAGCGATATTTTCTTTTATGACTCGACACATGCTGAAATTTAGCTACACTGTCTATTATTAAACGGCTACATGCTGAATGTTAATGACAATGTCTGTTATGGCGGACACATGCTGAAATTTATTGACACCGTCTGTTATAAATCAACTATATGCTGAAATTCAGCGACATTGTCTGTTATAAGTTAACATATGCTGACATTGTCTGTTATGAGACAATTACATACTGAAATTTAAAGGCATTGTCTGCGACACTGTGACATTTAGTGACCCTGTCTCTTATTAGTCCACTAAATGCTGAAACTTAGCGACATTGTGTGACATGCTGAACGATATACGATTTTACAGGTTTTTTTTATTCAAGATGAGGACTCTTTGATACATGGACGTATACAAGACAAAATTAACTTCTGTCATCTATGAAAATTTAAAATTAAAAAAGTCATGACACCAAAGAAAATTCAATGCTAGTCATCAAAGATTTACTATTACAAGCCTTTGTTACGATGATTCACTATGATGTTCGCCACCGGAAAATTAAGAAAGACCGTCACGTAAGTGGACGTTGCTAGGGGAATGGGAAACATTTCTGAAGCTAACGATTACTGGCAAAGTTTCGCAGACTTTGGCACAGTCAGGATTGTGTCTTGTAGCATTGGAAGGAGGCAAATATTCATTATGAGCTTCTAAGACCTGGCCAAAGGATTGATTATAAACTCTACTGTCAATAATTAACGCGACTGAAGTAAGCAATTCAATTTTAAAGGTTAGAGTTGATTAACGGAAAATGTATTGTCAGAACACACACATCTTTGATGACCTGTCAGAAACTAAGTGAGTTTGGCTGGGAAGATTTGATGCACTCACCTTTTAAACCGATACTTGCATCTTCATATTATCATTTGTTTCGAACTCTCGAGAACAGTTTTAATGGTGTAAATTTAAATTTCGCAAAAGCCTGCAAAACGCAAATTTTCGCTCAGAAAACCCAGAAGTTCTGCTCTGATGGAATAATGGCTTTAACGCAAAATGGTTATTGATCAAAATGGCTTATATTTGGTACAATAAATCTCATTTGAAATATGAGAAAAAGCTGAATTTTCGTCAAATTTGTTTATTAAGTATTAATAGAAGATAATATTGAGCAGAAATCACTTATTTAGAAACAAGTTCCTCAAATAGTTTTATATTTACTCAGACACCAATACAATCACCAAATAAAAAAATCATTTTTCTTGCTGCCAAATTAAATGATAGATGTTGGACTTATATTATTAGTGTAGAGCATCAAAATAACTTATTTTTCTAAATTTAAAAAGTCTCTTTAATTCTAGTGATTTTGCTGCTTAATTTAAATGTAAAAAAATGTGATAAAACTTTGAAAAAAACCTCTTGTTTTGTTCTCTCTAAACGTCACTCAATCTCTTAGAAGTCATGACATTTTGATTTTTCTTTTCTTTTTTTTATTAATGTGTCCCCCATTCTTGTGGTCTATTATTCTGGCTTCAAAGAATGATCCAAATAAATATGTTTTTCTTGGAGATTAAAAAAAAGATTTTTAATAGACGATAAAACGTAAAGAAAGATGAAGATAATGATGATTTCGTGTTTTGTTTTTTCATAAAAAAAAGAAAATTTAAAAATATTTTCTTTGTAGTTGATACAAAAGCAGAAACAACAACAACAACAACAACAATACAAGAAAATAACAATTTCCTGTTTAGTTAAGAATTGTTGTTTTTGTTGTTATTATGATTAATCAATAAATAATTTATTCTAATTTAGTATAATACAACTCAATGTAAATATAATAGAAGCGATGAGCAAAGGAGGGAACGTTTTGAATTTTAAACTCTTATAACGTAGGAAAACTCGTTAGATGGAGTGTGCATGTATGTGTGTAGAAAATGATGACAAGTTTTAGTGCTACGAGGCCTATTAAATTTTTCTTTGCTGTTGTTGTTGGAGATTATAAATTTGTTCCAGTTGATTATATAAAAAAAGTGGTGAAAAAAGGAGGGATAGATGAATATTAGAAAGTTGTTAAGACATTGTGAAATTTAATAAAAACCTATGTTAGCATAGATATTTTGGGTATTATATGCTTATGATAATATTTTTAACACTGTAAAGATAATAGTTTTGTAACCATCCGGTCACGTGTTTGAGCGACACTGTCGCTATAATATTCTCATCGTCAAAATATCACTATTAATTTGTATGAAAAATTGCATTGATAAATCCTAGCGACAATGACAACAACAAATGAAGTTATGTTTGATAGATTTATGTAATGTCATCATACAAGAGAAATCTGAAATTTAGCGGCATTGTTTGTTATAAGTCGACTACATGTTGAAATTAACCGACATTGTCTGTTGTTAGCCGACTAAGTGCTTAAAATTAACGACACTCTCTGTTATGAGTCGACACATGCTGAAACTTAGCGACACTGTCTGTTATGAGTATACTACATACTGAAATTTAGCGACATTGTCAGTTATGAGTCGACTGCATGTTGAAAATTAGCTACACTGCTTATAATGAGACGACTATATGCTGAAATTTAGCGACGCTATTATGATTATTTTTATTTATTTACATTGTCTGTTATGAGTTGCCGAAATGCTAAAATTTAGTGAAACTTTCTGTTATGAGTCAACTGCAAGTTGAAATTAAGCGACATTGTCTGTTGTTAGTCGGTTAAGTGCTTAAAATTAGCGACACTATCTGTTATGAGTCGACACATGCTGAAACTTAGCGACACTGTCTCTTATGAGTATACTTCATGCTGAAACTTAGCGAAACTGTCTGTTATGTGTTGACTACATGCTGAAATTTAGCGACATTGTCAGTTATGAGCCGACTGCATGTTGAAAATTAGCTACACTGCTTATAATGAGTCGACTATATGCTGAAATTTATCGACGCTGTTATGAGTATACTACATGCTGAAATTTATTTACATTGCTGTTATGAGTTGACTACATGCTGAAATTTAGCGACGTTGTCTGTTATTCGTCGACTGCATGTTGAAATTAAGCGACATTGTCTGTTATTAGTCGACTAAGTGCTTAAAATTAGCGGCACTCTCTGTTATGAGTCGACACATGCTGAATCTTAGCGACACTGTCTGTTATGAGTTGACTATATGCTGAAAGCTATTTACATTTTCTGTTATGAGTTGACGATATGCTGAAATTTAGCGACACTGTCTGTTACGACTATACTACATGCTGAAATTTAGCTACATTTTCTGTTATGAGTCGACTGCATGTTGAAAATTAGCTACACTGTGTGTAATGACTTGACTATATGCTGAAATTTAGCGACATTGTCTGTTATGAGTTGACTATATGCTGAAAGTTATTTACATTTTCTGTTATGAGTTGACGATATGCTGAAACTTAGCGACACTGTCTGTTACGACTATACTACATGCTGAAATTTAGCGACATTGCCTGTATGAATCGACTACATACTGAAAATTAGCTACACTGTGTGTAATGAGTCGACTATATGTTGAAA
This sequence comes from Wohlfahrtia magnifica, assembly GCA_023159175.1. Classification (NCBI taxonomy): domain Eukaryota; kingdom Metazoa; phylum Arthropoda; class Insecta; order Diptera; family Sarcophagidae; genus Wohlfahrtia; species Wohlfahrtia magnifica. The sequence goes on along the minus strand of JAKWBJ010000052.1, from coordinate 2,888,410 downwards.
TTTATTTACATTGTCTGTTATGAGTTGACTACATGCTGAAATTTATTTACATTATCTGTTATGAGTTCACGATATGCTGAAAATTAGCGAAACTGTTTGTCATAAGTACACTACATGCTGAAATTTATTTACATTGTCTGTTATGAGTTGACTACATGCTGAAATTTAGCGACATTGTCTGTTATTAGTCGACTGCATGTTGAAATTAAGCGACATTGTCTGTTGTTAGTCGACTAAATGCTTAAAATTAGCGGCACTCTCTGTTATGAGTCGACACATGCTGAATCTTAGCGACACTGTCTGTTATGAGTTGACTACAGCTGAAATTTAGAGACATTGTCTGTTATAAGTCGACACATGCTGAATCTTAGCGACACTGTGTGTAATAAGTCGACTATATGTTGAAATTTATCTACATTGTCTGTTATGAGTTGACTACATGCTAAAATTTATTTACATTGTTTATTTACATGTTATGAGTTGATGATATGCTGAAATGCTATGAAATTTAGTGAAACTGTCTGTTATAAGTACACTACATGCTGAAATATATCTACATTGTTTATTATAAGTCGATTATATGTTGAAATTAAGCGACATTGTCTGTTGTTAGTCGACACATGCTGAATCTTAGCGACACTATCTTTTATGAGTTGACTACATGCTGAAATTTAGAGACATTGTCTGTTATAAGTCGACACATGCTGAATCTTAGCGACACTGTGTGTAATGAGTAGACTATATACTGAAATTTAGCGACATTGTCTGTTATGAGTACACTACGTGCTGAAATTTAGCGACATGGTCAGTTATGTGTCGACTACATGCTGAACGAAGCAGGATTACGCCTGCTTCATCTCCCCCTATGACGAAACAAGCGCTAATGATTCTTGGTGATAGTGTATGCCAGGACTCCCTAATACACGGAAGTTTGAATACAAAATCAACTTTTGTCATCTATAAAAATTTTGACAATTACTTCAAAAAGTCACATATGACTTCACAAAAAATTAATCATCAGTCATCGGTGATTAACCATTGTCAGCATCTGTCATAATGATTCACTAAAACATTCGCCACCGGTTAAATAACATTTTTAAGGAGTTTCAGCATAATTTACACAAATGAAATATATTCCTGAGTTTACTATGTATTGTGAAGTGTAGGATATAAAAATGAAACAACACTCCGTACTTAAAAGCATACAAGCAACTCCAGCAAAACAACCTGTTTGCTAAACGATTATATTATTATTATCATTGTATTATATTCTCGTTTCTTGCTCATTGTTTAGCACTCATTATTTTGATATTTAACACCAGACAACAACAACAACAACATTTTGTTTTAATATGTAATTATTTTATTATTTACGAAAAATTAAATTGTTATATTTTATACCAAAAAAAGCAATAACAACAACCACAACGCAAATATTAAATGAAATTTAACGAAAATAATTTATAATTTATTAGAGCACTACTAACAAAAAACCAGTCAGACACACTTTCCAAATAAAAATAAATTGAAGAAAAAACAAGTACCACAAGTGAAGAACACACATACACACACATATGTATGTACATATTCTTACATTAAGATGTTTATACACTCTTCACTCACTTACTACAGAATCACCATTAACAATTTAAAAAAATCTTTTTGTTTTTGTTGTTATCTTTTCTTAAATCCTCCGTTAATGTGTTAATTAATAATAAAATACGAAATACTTGTACTCGTTAAAACAAAAAAATTAAAGCGAAAGACGAAGGCGATTGAAAACTAAAATTACCACAAAAACAATAACAACAATAAATCATTAGAAAAAGAAATAAATTATCATTACTCACGAATTTAAGTAAGCCAGCCAAAAAAGAAAAAAAACATAACGGTTAAAAAGAAGCATTATTATGCTTTGTTATTGTACAGCGCTTTAAAGAGAGAGCATTAGAAAAAAAGATGTGTAAACTCCTTTAAATAGTGAGAGTACATAGGAGTTAAAAATAAAAATAAAAAAGTATAGAAATAGACCAAAAGCAATCAAGTATAACAACAAATAGTATAAGTATTGAGAAAACAAAAACAATGAAAATTAAATCTCAGCATTTTAATAAATTGTTACACAGCACTAACGGTAATTAAACAGCAGCCGTGCTGCAATCACTAATAATAATAAAACAAAAACGCCAACAACAAACAAAGCATCGATAATAATACTCTCATCGTAATACAATATGTAGTGATGACGGCAGCCAACGCTTAGTAGTAGAGAACGTGTTTTTAGTGCTTTCCATTGGTGTATTTAATTAAGTGAAAAAAAGAAACAAAGAATAGAACAGTAAATCGGTTATTCGTTTAAAACAATTTTAAGAAAAAATTTTTTTTTAATTGTTCAATGTTATTAATGAATGAAATTAATCGTTTTTAAAGGAGCAATTTAAAGTTGTTGTTTTTTTTTCTTATTTAATAGAGAGCTTTCTTAAGAAAATTAAAACAGAGTTAATTAAAAGTTTAAAATAAAATTAAAGAAAAATATGTGTACAAATAGAATTAAAAGTTTATTTAATTATTTAAGATTTTGCTGTTTTATTTCAAACTAAGTTTGAAAACTTTTATAGAAATAGTCTGAGATTTTTATATGGCAAATCCGGTTTTTTTTTCGTATACAATAAACCCACTGGCGAACGTCATAGTGAATCATCATCACGAACGCTGATAATGGTACAGCATCGATAATTTTCTTTGGTGTCGTACATGAAATTTTAAGTAATAGTCCTAATTCTGACAGATAAGAGAAGTTGATTTTAACTTGCAGGCGCTCGTTTATAAGAGGGTTGTAGCAGACAAAATCCTGCATCGATCAGCATTTAGTCGACTCATAGCAAACAATGTCGCTATATTTCAGCATGTATACGACTCATGACAGACAATATCGTAAAGTTTCAGCACGTTGTTGACTCACAGCAGACAATATCGCTAAATTTCAGCATATACTCGACATATAACAGACAATGTCGGTAAATTTCAGCATATAATCGACTCCTGACAGACAATTTCACTTAATTTCAGCATATAGTCGACACATAAGAGACAATTTTGCTAAATTTCAGCATATAGTCGGGTCATAACAGACAATGTCGATAAATTTCGACGTTCTTTAGTATGGTGACATAACAGTGTAGTTGTCATACCTAACTCCATTTCTTTGTATCATTGTCACCAGGATACACCAATAAAAATTTTCATTTACGATAATGTCATACGAATTTCGACTTGATCCTGATTCTATGACGATTACTCATTGATATAAATGCCGGGTAAGTTTTGAAGTTAAAAGTAGTTACATATGTATGTAAAATTTTCTGTATAATAATATGGTCCACATACCGGGTAAACAGTGGAGCAATTGAAACAGAATCTCTCATGGAAACTCGAATAAGACTGTACAATTTGGTATATATGGTTGAGAATAATAAAGTCGCCGCAATTACGGATAGTCCTAATGCACGGACGGTGGTAAAAATTTTGAGGAAATTTTTGAAAATTTTTCAAAGAAGGCTTAGTAGTTGTACGAAAAATTATAAACAATTTGTGAAAATAAAACTGCTATGCTACAAAAATGTATCTTGATTTAGACTTTATAACTCGGTGGAATTCAATTATACGAGTATGTACCTAAGATTGGAAAACTTCTTCTTTTAAAAAAGTCATTACAAAAGACCTTATTGACATAGAAATGACTGCTAACATTTGGATTGGAGAAAATGTATTTTTTTTTAGAAGATATGCTTCCGAGATTTCCAGAAAAAGAATTTTATTTACTGCTTTTCTGGTAATGGGAAAAAGGCGGGAAAAAGCAAAGCTTCGCATTACTTTTTCTCTCTTTAATTCAATCGGTAGAGAAAGGTCTAAGTGTGTCTAAATGGTCTATAGAGTCTAAATAATTTGGGCAAAATTTACTTCAATTTCTTATTTGTTTTTTAATTTAAAAAAAATATATTTTTTAAAATCAAAACATTAAAATTATTATTTTTAAATTATTTGAAGTAACCGATTAAAACCACAAACAAACAAAAACTACTCAAAGTAAAATAAAAAAGTAAAACAGGCTGTTAACTTAGTTTAACTTCATTCTTTTTCTTGTGCTGCTACAGCTATAGCAGACAATTGTTTTTATTGCTGTCGTTGATTGTTTAAGGCGAATCAAGCGAATTGACCGCGTTCTTGATTATTATTCTACTTGTTTGTTGTTGTTTGTAATTTTTTCGAAAACACGTATTTTTTGTTAAAGCACACCAATACACCAGCACCCGCAGTATAACAATCATTTACACAGTCTCTTACTCTGCAGGAAAGTAGAGAGAGAGCACAAACACTAAGAAAACGCAAACAAAAAATTTTCTTGTTGTTGTTAAAGTTGTTATTACTGAAACAGGTTGTTTATATTGTTCTTGTCGTTGTTTGTTTCTTCTAATATTAGTTACTTCTGTAGCTGTTGTTGTTGTTTAAATAAATAGGCAATTTTTCTTAACCATTAAACAAGCTCACTTACACATTTGCACTCTTAGGAGTGTTTAAAAAAAAGAGTGTTAAAAAGCAAAAACAAAAACAAAATAAGAGATTGTTTTTAATTGTGTTACAAAAAATGTGGTGAATACAGAGTAAGTGTATGTGTACGTTCCATTCATTGTTATTTACTTCATGCTTAAGAATGTTGTATTAAAAGTATTTAGTAATGGTTGTTGTTGTTGCTGCTGTTGATGTTATTATTAATAAAACATTAAACCACATTCCCTTTACTACTTGTTGTCCATTAAAAGACACGCCGTAAATAATTTCTAAGTGTTACTGCTGTGTTGTTTATTTTATTTTGTTATTGTTTTGAGCGCAAACAGCAAAAGAACAAAAAAAGGGTTCACATTTTAATTAATCATAAAACAACAATAAAAGCAAACACTTAAAACTTAAAAAAAGGTTTTTTTTTAAACAACCAAAAGCTTACGAACCGTTATTTTTTTCGTAGATTTTTTTTAAATTTAATTTAATTTCACACTTAAAATTCTTAGCACTTTTTTTGATTTTTTACACACTTCTTTTGTCGTTTTACAAAACCACTTGTTATTTTTTTTTCTTTTTGTAAATAATAAAACAAATTTAAACTTAAAAAGCACAACTTAAAGAGTAACAAATGAAGAAGAATCAAAACAAATTATTTTGAAAAAATTAAAGTAAAAAACTAAAAAAATTTGTTTATAATAAAGCCACTTTACGGCCGGTGGCTTTTCTTTTTGTTTTTCTTTTGTATTACACTGGGGAGGGGGGAGAAAATCTATTTATAAATTTTCATTCGTAAACTAAGTCGGGACGAGTAAAACAACGAAATACGTTGTGGCGCGTTCGAACCTTTGCAGGTGACTGAATTCAACAATGGCCAACAAGAAAAAATATGCCTGTTGTCTGTGTCTGCAGATTAACAAAACAATTTTAACCAACTCGTGTTAACTGTTAGAATATTTGTATATGTATAGGTGTGTGTTTGGCCTTAACAGTGGTTTAAAAGTTAACATATTCCTTTTAGTAAACCAATAACATTAAGAGAGCTAAAGCAAACAGCTTTACAGTTTAGTAAGAGAGTAAGTTTAACATTTTAAGTACGAGCAGTAAAATACATTAGTTTTTGTTGTTATTGTAGTAATAACATAATTTTATAACAATTTTATTAACATTTTGAGATTATTTTTAGTATTTTAGTGTTATCGTCATATTTCTCTTTTTTCTATGCTTTCAAGAGACTGCTGAGTTGTTGTTTATGGTGGGTTTTTTTTTGTTCAGTTACAATTTTTATAGGCCAATACATAAATAACATTATTTACAGGTTTTTTGTAGTTGTTGTTGTTGTTGTTGTTATTATTAATGATCTAATTCTAATTTAAAATTGGGAAATTGTCACAAAAATAAATAAATTTTAATTGGGTTACCGATAAAGTCTGGTTTAAGTTTAAGATAAATTTAATATATTTTTTTCAATTCTGATGTTTGCCCCGGTTTTGGGTTTCAAGTCAAATTGTGTAACTGCGTTCCTTTTGGTAAAATTTAAATTAATAACCTAAAATGTTGGTCCTAAAGTCGCCTTCAAATATACCGATTATATCATAATAAATTTTTGACTAGAATACGATTTGTAATACCGTTCGTTAGCTCATTCAAGCGGTGTAATCAGATTACTGGCTATATTATTTCAAAAACAAGAAAACGCTTTTATTTTAAAAACTCTTAAAAACAAGCCATATCGTAACACGGTGGAAATCCGTTTAATATATTTTTTTTCATATACAATATCGCTGTCTTTCAGGTTTATGCATTGGAGAAGGTGATAAGACTGAATGTTAGCAAGAACAGGATTTTTATTAAGAACATCAAGGCTGGTTGAGATGGCAGGAAGATCCTAAGGCTCAGAAAATGGAGTGGTTGACATGCTAATTCGAGAGGGCACTATTTCATGCCACCTTCAATACGCACGGGCCCATAATCGAATGCGGGGGATTAAGCGATATTTATGTGTGCAGTTTCTGAGGATGGCGAAATGTAGATGGAGGGGAATGTTTACGTGCACTTCAAGGATAACACCCTATGATAGATAAATAAAAACCAATAATACTAAAGAACAACAAACGTGCAAACAGTCATACATCTATACAATCAACACAATCAAACAACCAGTTAGGCACACCGCAGACCAGAATCAACAGCTTACGCCCAAAATACTGCCGATAATGCCGCAAGAAAACGCATTATTCCATAACACTAGTAGCCCTCCTACTAAAGACACTACGCGCAAACTCGCCAAGCTTTGATGCACTCCGGTCCGTCCCCAATACGGCACTAACGTCCACCACATTTCCCGTTACAATGACTCCCGTTGCCACCAAATTCCTAATGGACACTCTACCAGAACATGCCGCGAATCCTCCGGCCCTAACCCACACCCACAATCAGCAGTCCCACTAGAACTACTCTTGTACAAACATGTGCCGAGCAAGCCATGTTCGTCAGTAAAAGTAGTCTTAAGTCAAAGCCAAAGTACCGTACGAACCTAACGTCAGGCACGAGCCCATATGCCACCCTAACCTTTTCGTTGTCAGTCCAACATGCTTGCCACCTCTCGATGGGAATTCCATCAAAAATTAACAAAAGACCCCATTTGCCAGATAGGAAGCAAAAATCCAATCAGTATGAAGCCCTAAAAAGCACTCATTATAACCAAGTCTTACTTACCAGCACCTGCAGAGCCTCAGTCGACACTGTCCTGCAAGCCGGCACGTATGCCAACCACCTGACAGGCAGGAGACCTACGTCGATCATTAACAGACTTGACTGTCTCGTACCACACTGATGTAACATATGTTGCAAATGCAACAAATAGTCCATCGTTTATGTATAGTTCGTACAGCAAGTTTGCTAAGGCCTCAGTCACCTCTAAGGATACGCCTAATTCATCCTATTACTCCAGTCATTGATGATGTTCCTGCCCCTGAGCACACTGACTTTCCACCTCAGAAACCTGGAACACCAAATTCAATCGGTGCCACCGATCGCCTATATCTCCACATTATGAAAGCAGATTCTATGTAACCGACAACGTCATGTGGTACGGTCCCCACAGATCTACCTCTTATGTGGACATGCTGAGCGCACCTAAAGGTTCTTTTGTCGATCCTCTTTTTGCATTTTCAACAAAAACGATGACAGACTAATCGGCCTAAAATCACCGGGCGTGGAGTGGCGTGCTCTTCCGGTCTTGGAAAGGCGCTTACCTCCATGTCATATATAGTTCCAACCAAAACTAATCAAATATGCCCTTAAGACGTCGACAAGAAGCTACACGATCCCATTGACAGTTAGACCTCCTCTTATCCAGGTCGATATAGCAGAGCCTAGCGATACCTTAAGTATTCCCATGTTGTCAATGAAATCGAGTCTCCTTCTACATAGACCGATTCGAAAATTGTGAGCTCTGACCAGTTCATCAGCAATGCAACTTCCGATGATATCCCTATATGCTAGAACCCATTTAAGAGTTATCTTCGGGTTATTCTAAATTTTTCTGTCATTTATGGACGGAGGTAAATGGAGTTGTTTGCAGCATATTTATACGAGTAATCAGCAGTGAAAATTCTGCTACTCAACAACCATTGTACAGTCTTTAGTATGGCCATGACCTTCGCTTGAAATACGCTGCAGTGGTCTATCAGCATATGGAAAAACGTACTCCATGTATATGCCACAGCTAACTTTGTCCAGCATTTTGAAGCCGTCGGTGTAGACCTACAGGGCTCTGATAGGAACTTCTAGTCTATTGAAACAAAAACCTCTAGTTGAGATCTCAAATTTCAAATTTAGTGGTTAGAGCGCACACATAACAACATAAGTGGTCCAGGTTCGAATCCCAGCAGAGGACATGACGAAAAAATGTAATTGTGGATTCGAATAATTAACTTTCCTCCAGACAACTCCATCTAAAAGAATAAAAAAGAGGATTCTTAACCTTCCAGCTTACCTCTGACGATGTTGGCAAACATCAAACGAGTGATCAGGAGAAAAAACTGCACCTACTGGGAATAAAATTAAATGCTAAGTAAAGATCACAAACCGCTACACAATCATATGGAGGAGAGCTACAGTGGATTAATCACCTACTTTGCTTAAAAAATCAACTTGATTAATGAAACGGAAACAAAGCAAAGGATTCTTTGTGGAAAGCCAGTATCCTTCTAGAGGATTGAGGGAGAAAAAAACGAAAAAAGTGTTCAACCTAAATGGCTATGGTTCCCCAGGATCGCAGCCTGTCCATTTTCGGGTGAGGAATTGACTACATTTAGTTTTACTACCAGCAGCTTAGACCTCTGCTCCAATAGAAGGTCGATGGGAGGCTTACAATGATGCTTATTCTTGTACACCGCCCACCAAACGTCAGCATTGTAAATAAAGGGTCCGTCATCTAACGTTTTTTTTCAACTAATGCTTATTTCATGAATGGTAACACTTAGCTCATGTCTGATTTGACAGATAATTAGTTGTATCCTTCCGCTGAACGAATATGGTTGTGTATATGCGTGAACAACGCTGGGAATCTGGGCCTGCGATCGACTTACAGAAGATGCCAATTTTGCCAAAAAAATCATCTTTTCAGATGAAGCTCATTTTGCTACATTGAAAAGCCGATACACCCAAGACGAGTCACTGTTTGGTGCGGATTTTGGTCCAGAGGCATAATTTGACCATTTTTCTTCGAAAATGAGCAAGGAGTGGCCGTTACAGTCAATGGCGATAGTTATCGGGCCATGTTGAACGAATTTTTTTTTTCACAAAAATTGAAGGACGGCGCTACGTGCCACACAGCCGAAGCTACACTCGATGTTTTGCGCCCTGTTTTTGAAGATCGCATTTTTAGCCGCAAAGCTGATGTCGTTTGGCCACCTCAGAGCTGAGATTTGATTTTGTGGGGTGTCGTCAAAGATAAGTGTTACGCCAACAAGCCAGAGGCAATTGACGCTCTAAAGGACAATATTCGTGAAGCCATTGGTGAAATACAGCTGCACACAATCGATAATGTGCTTAAAAATTGGACCGATCATGTAGGCTACTGCATGGCCAGCCGAGGCAGCCATTTGAATGAAATTATTTGCCATTATTAACCGGAAGGATTGTACTTTCAAATAAAAAAAGAAATTTGCATTTTCAAAAAATAAATTATTTGGCGGACCCCTTACTTGTACACCGCCCACCAAACGTCAACACTGTAAATAGTTGATGCCAGATCTAAGTCCACAAATTCTACCTTTGACTCTATGACAGGTGTAAAGGACTATGGTCGCTTTCTTTACCCCAATCCAATATGTACTCCCTGTATGAGAGTTTGGAGTAAAGAATATCCCCCTGATACTTCAACCTTATCAATATACAGAGTTCAACAACGCTGAGGCTATACATATGCAAGGCAAGTGTCTTGTATAGCCTGGTGAGGAGCAGATATTCTGTTTTGTAAGGATTGACTTTTTTATAAGTCTATTCTAGTTTTTACCGCTATAAACTCTTCGATCTTTTGTCAATAATATATGTATTGTGGCCTGTTAAGTAAACTTTCATAAAAACGCCAATTCTCTTAAAAAAGTTTTCTTTTGATTTAATTTTAATTTTTATTCTTATTTTTCTCCGCTGTTTTAATTATTTGTTTTATTACTTTTAATTGTATTTTTATATTTTTATTAAATGTTTCATCATTTACTTTATTTTATGATCTCTTTCTAAAGACGTTTGTATGAAAAAACAAGAAAACGGTTCTGGTCAGTTGATTACAATTGTTGAAGCATTGCAATGATTTGCGCATGCGTGGCCGGCTATTTTTATTTCTTTCTGCTTCTTCTCTTCATTCCTTGTACATTTTATTTATTTTTAAACCGCAAGTTTCCACAATTTACTTATATTTAAACGTTTGTTTTTCTTGGTTTTTCATTTCCTTTCCCAAGTTGAACATTTTTTGTTATTAATTTGGAGAACAAAAGAAAAAGAACGCAAATGGCTTGGAGTAACCATTTGAAGCGCATTTAATAAGTTTAAGAACATTTCGTGGTTCATTTCATTATTTTAGAGACTTAAAAAATTGTAAATATTTTTTGATTGATTGACTATTAGATTTTGTTTTTGCTTTTTCTTGTAAAATAACATTGGTTTGGGGAGGTACAAGCGTTGTTTTTAGGAGTTTATTTATTTGCGGTTATGCATGTGCTAAGAGAATTGGATTTTTTTTTTTTTTTGTAACCGGAAGTTTACAAAATTATTGAGGGAAAAATTTGAAAGTAAACTACAATGGAAAATTCTTTGAAGTCTCTTCATAATTGGTTCAATAGTAATGCAACCAAAGCCTGTGTATAGCTCCTACTTCCACTTAAAGCTTCAACAATTTTAAAGGGCTGATAAAAAAGCGCTTCCTAGGGAGATATCGCTTATAATGTTTTATTCACTTACTACCGATGTCATTATCATTAATATAAGAAACAACACACGTAGCCCACCATGATACCACAATGAATCAAGAATCGTTCTTTTCTCCTCTTCGTCACTAAAACTTCTGTAGAAGTGATCGAAAGAGGGTACAAACGCCTAAGTTCCAAGTATACTATGGCCTTTAATGAGGCTTAGTGTACTTTTTTGGATGTTTAACAGACTTTTCGTGTGTCCAGATTTGCTGCACTATCTGGACCTTCTCCGAAGCCGTTCATAGAGTGTTGACGGAATTTATTATATAATTGTTAAGCCTATTACAATGAGTTATAAAAGCACTGCGACCTCTTGATCGATTGTACAGCCCTCCATCCATATAGATTTTCCCTATAATATCTTCCAAGACCGCATCGATCTGACTAAATTTACGATACCATTTGGTACCGACCGCGATAACTTCCTATCTAGTATCTGACCTGTAGACTTCCTGCTAGAGGGCAGGAGGAGGCAATGCCTTACATGTACTCAGTCTGTGCTTTGGTTATTTGATCTCCTCATCACAGAATCTTTACGTCGGGCTTCAGACTCTTCCCATTTTACTTAGATGTTCATTTAGACTGAAATGACCGATTAAAAACCCAGCCAGTTGTCCTCAGGTTGTCTCTGGACAATCCTATGCAGGATTTAAATCTGCTTCTGTTGTAGTTACCCAACAAAAGTTTAGATTGTCTCAGACCCTTACAGCTAGAGAAGAGTACCCGCCTCTTATTATCCTTATTTCCATTAAGTATGCCCATCTGGCAAGTCCATCATCCATGACCCAGCACCCAACATAAACTGACCCTATTAACACTGAATAGCTGACCTAGGAGCCCCCTAAATTATTACAAACAAAAAATAACAAGTTTGATACCTTCTGATTAGACGAATGGCTTATTAATCACTGACCTCATCATTTTGACGCATTGAATTTTGCACTTATTTACATAAATTTAAATGAACATAATATAACGGTACATCTCTAAAAACAAAACCGGCTTATTATTCACTTATTTGAACATAGAATTTTTTTCAATAAGGTGACCATACCTAACATTTTATAGTTTGGATGAATTGAGCAAATATTAAGGTGACCTTATCATTTCGAAGCACACCTTATATATATATGATACGACATATGTAGCTTCAACAATGTGCCCGCTAACAACTGTAAACGTTTGGAAGTCCCATAATTTTAGGAAAACACATTATTTGAATGCGTAGCAAACATTAGCATAACCTTATATACCCTGAAAAACTTATGGTTTTGTAGGGTGTACGAAAGATTACAAAGCAAATATCGTTTTAATTGTTCAAAGTTCTGTTAGTTTAAGCCATTCGATTTGACCACTAATTCGGCCATTAAGTAACTTATTATAGAATAAAATAATAACGAAAAACAAACAAAAGAACTCGTCTATTGTCATCATTACTAACAGCAGCAGCGGTGCTGAGAGTAGTAGTTGACAACCAAATAAACAAGCGGAGTTATACTTTTCAAATTAAATGTAGAGGAGTAGTGGTAAGAAAAATATGTGAGAAAGAGAGGAAAGAGCAAAAAAAAATGTAAGAGAAAAGTCTCTTCAAAATACAACAAACATTGCACATTATTTGTTAACAACAACAAAATGATTTAAATTATGTTGTCAGAACAAAATAATGAAGTTAAATGACTTAAAAATTGTTACGAGCCTTCCTCCCTCGGGCGTAAACAGAACGAGAAAGGTCAGTTTTGTGAAAAATGTTGACAAAATAAAAGAGAATGTTAAGTTAACACTTTGCTTTAATGTTAATTTTTAATATGTTGTCGACATTTATGTTATAGCATAAAAAGAGAGTTTACAGCGCGCATAACAGCAAACAGTTTAAAAGCTATTGCTATGCTTAAACCATTAAGGGCCGTTGTATGTATAAAATATAAAGGTGGCCTACAAGAAATAGTTCTCTCATACCAACTCCAGCATTAAACTATACGGATAATACATATTTTTAAACTTTCTTACAAGATCAGATATGTAAGTTAAATGGGAAGATCTAGAAAGAACCCTACAGCCATGACTGTTACTAACGTTAATATGGCAGTAAAACCTGGTATTCATAAATAAGTAGGCAGGTAGGTAGAAGTGGCTGCCCCAAAAATGACATACAAAATAGCCAGTTGTAATACCACAATGGATCCCTATACCCGAAACCATTCGGAACTCACAATAAAACCGTGAAGCTTTTCAATGTTAGTACTCGACAGCTCCGTAAGCCCAGTCGCATGGAAGAAGCCAAGATACCTCTTTCTTCTGCCACATAAAGCCAGGTATGTGCACCCTCTCATTTCATATTTCGCCATGAGATCCAGTCCAAGCCGCTTGGCATGAGTGCCAGTAATAACTCCGACAACTACTCTGAGTGTGCTTTTTTGAAAATTGAACAGATCTTTTGTGCGCTCCAGATACAGCTTTAGCCGGACTTGCTGCGCCGTTTTGCCCGTCTCCGTTAAGAAAGTCTACTACCTCACTGCAAATCATAAGATTTCAAGTTTACTATGGGATTGCCAACGTAGAAAATTCCCTCGTTAGTTCGGTAGTGGTCCCATGTCTGGCCATACACTTCACCGAAATACCACTGGAACCCAGAACGCGTATAATATGAATATTATACTGCTCAGCCATCTGGTTGAGAGATCAATGGCAATCGATAACTGTTATTGAGTTCAACTTGTGAGATCTCAGAGTTCTTACAGCCACCTGGCTATCCGAAAGTATGCCAATATCTCTCTTGCAGACGTTGCCCAATTTATTGATCATCAAAGCAGCTCGTATGAGCGATACCTCCGCCTGGAAGACGCTACAGTGGTGTGTAAATCTTATAGTGCGAGCTATATTCAACGATTCCGAAAAGATACCCCAACCCACAGTTCCATTCAACTGGGTTATTACATCATTTATTCATTCCCTCCTGTCCGATATCGTAGTCCGGAACTTCACTGAAAAATCAGAGTGTGGTACGGTGTAGTCTGCTCTCCCAAAAACTCCCAAAACTTGTCAGAATATTTTGAGTAACTTACCTTCGAAGTGCGCCACTGCCTGTTCGCCAGCAGACTCTGACTTGTACTTGTGCTAGTTGAACTATTAAAATACAGGTTCAGAGGAGGGAAATACAGGGTCATCTCCATCGCTGATATGAGTGTAGTACGTAACACCCCTCTAATAATAATACAAGCGCACCTTTGCACCCGCTGTAGTGCTAAAGTTAGCCGCCTTGCAAAGGGATTATACAAAACATCCATAGGTCCAAGTAGGTCTGACCACAGCCGTGTATACCAATAAATGCCTCAAAATTATATGTAAGTTATTCTGGTCTAACAATCTACATAAGCATTACGTATCCCTGAAGGTTGACCAAGGGCAAACCCATACTTTAACAAATAAAAAGTCGAAAATGTAGTTGATCGGGCTTTACCATCAGAAAAAATCGTATGGCATCACAAGAGTAGTACTAGAGTGCAATCCTTAAGGCTCGTGCGATCTTTAAAAAACACTTGGAAATGTACGATACACACAAACCTAGAACAGTGCAACCGAGTGCGATGATGATGATTTATGGAAGTCATATGCTCACGAGAAGGGTCTGACATCTCATCCGCAGCTAAAATACTACAGCCTCATATAACATCAGTGTGGGAGGAAGAGAGGCTACTAAAAATGGAGAATTGAAAGAATGCAATAACTGGAGAGGAATCACTCTGATTAACACCACATGTATAAGATACTAGCAGTCATAATACGGGAAGTCTTCAGAGTAAAATAGAGAGTATGTTGTGAGGCGAACAGGCAGGTTTTCTTCTAAATAGGAGCTGCGTAGATCAGACCAACACGCTAAGTAGAACAATCTCGAGAATGGTGTATCTCCCTGTACTTACTGTTCGTCGAGTTCAAGTAAGCCTTAGATACCATTAAACGCGCTGCCATATGAAAAGCATTGGAAAGTAATCCGAATAATATGAGTAACATGTTATACGAGGATGCAGAACTTTTCTGCTCTTCACAACGGGAGCATCAGTTCACCTGCTGTAACGCTGGAGTAAATCTAGAATGTCCACTTTTACCTCTACTCTTCACCATCGTACTTTATTAGATCATGAGCGAAGTCTGTTCACAGGGAAGAGTCTCTCATGGAGCTTCTCACGACAACTTGAGGACCTAAAATATGCAGATTACATTTGTCTATCCTAGCACGAAATCTCTAACATGAGATCAGAATTAGAAGACTTGGAAAGACCGAGCCAAAGTGTTGGACTTGAGATAAATGCCAAGAAAACCAAAATCATGAAAATTAACAACAAGGGTACCGAAAACATCATGCTAAATGGACAACCAATTGAGTGTGTAGATAGCTTCTGCTATCTGGGAAGCAGATACAAACCGCGATGTAGAAACAGACATTAACAACAGGCTCAACAAAGCAAGATCGGCATTCGGACGACTGCTGTCAGTATGGAGAAGCTCATACATATCCAGGCAAACCAAACTCAAAATATGTAACTCATGTGCAAAGTCAGTTATGTTGTACGGCTGTGAAACCCGGATTGTGTCTAACATCATCACGCAAAAGCTACAGGTATTCACACACAAGTGCTCTAGAATCGCGTGCAATACTTATAACCTGGCTTAACACCTTAAGCAACATAGAACTATGGAGTTTGACAAATGAGGAGGTCATACTGAAGCATATTAAGCAAAGAAAGTGGAGATGGATCGGCCATACCTTAAGAAAATATCTCCATAGTATTACAAGTAACCGCGGTCGACCAAGAAACACCTGGCGACTCACAATTTTCCAAAAGCTAAGGTAAAACAATCTTACGTGGAAAGAGACAAAGGGACAAAGTAAACCGTGTAAGATGGAGATGCTTTGTGGAAGCCCTTTGCCCCCAAGAGGAGTAATGGAAACGAAATGCTCCCGAAGAAGAAATAAATTTAGTTTAAGAGAGTTTTAATAGAAATTTGTTTAGTCCTTTCTCGTTTAGTACTCTCTTCTTAAACTATAGTTGTATTTGTCTATCTCTCTCTCTCTCTCTCTCTCTCTCTGTTTACTAAAAGCACGTGTTATTGACACACGCCAGCAGGATATTAAATGTGGCTACAAATCGGAATTTGTTTTGCTTTTTTTTGTTTTGTTTTTGGGGTTTCTTTTATCTTTATTTTCGCCATGATTTGTTTTTGTTGTATTTCATTTTTTATAGGTTTATAGGGAAACTCAATTTTATTACTTGTTTATGTGCTTTATTTGCGTTCTAGTGTGTGTAAATGCAAGAGAAAGCGTAGATGTAAGTGTGAGTATTTGTGTTTTATTCTTGTTTTCTCATAAAACATCAACACACAACAGCAAACACCGTGAATACAATATAAAAAAGGTATGTAAGTAGGAAAAGGAAATCATTGCTCGCAGAGATGGAAGTTCCTCATTATGATGTTTAAAGATTTTAAAATCGAGTTTTTTTAATATTTTTACTCTGTAAATAGGCCACCAATTGCAAAACAAGCAAATTGCGTGCAATTCAAAATGTGTGGATGTTGCCATATAACAATTTGTAATTTAAAAAATAACTCAATAATTTAAAAAATTAATTTTTTATTTAATTTCGACCATGAAAACTGTTATGACAACGACAACGGTATATAAAAAATATTATTGGGTGGAACAAAACTAAAAAATTCAAGAGAAAATTGAAAATTAAAGCTTTTCGGCCCATTCAAATCCCAGCATTACAGCAAAAGAAGGACAAAAGGAAACAGAAAATTACAAAAGGACGAAGAAAAAATTGCTTAAACATTTTTTACTTTGTAATCGAAACCAAAAATTTTACAATTTTGTACATTTCGGAATTGATGAAGGGAACACAAAAATCTGTAACACAAAAGCAAAAAAAAACTCGGTTTTATAAAAATGCGGGTTGATTGTTGCAGAAAAGTTTTTAAATTTTCCTCCTTTTTTTTCTTCATACATTTATATACACATACATATATACATACGTATATATTAAGATGTAAGTACAGATAGATGGAATTTGTGTCCAAGAACAAAAGGCTTAAGCAAACTTTCATTTGAATTGATTCGCTTCATGACTTTGAAAGTTAAATGTTGTAAGAAAAACATAAGCATCTGCATAAACAGAATATAAAAAAATGTTGGCCAAAGCCTACTGTATGAAAACCTACATCGTTATGTACAGGGTTATCCACTTATCGCTTTTAGAATTAAAGTTGAAATTAAAGCACACATAGCGCTATGGTTTCGATTGAACTTTTATTTCATTATTAAAATGAAACGACCGACTCTGGTTTGATTCCAGAAGATGATTCTCGATCACTTTTTCCCACATTTCGGGCGGTGTTTTGGTGACAACTTTCGTTTTTGGAGTCCAGCACTTAGGGTTTGACTCCTATTTATGCAGTGCATTGTGCAGGTACTAGGAAAATAGGTTGTGGGAAGGAGGATAGAGGGAGTAGTGCTTATGAACGTTTGAGTTTAATTTATCTTTAGCGTAAGTGACAGGAAAAACTTTCGCCTGCAGATTATTTCGCAAACGAACAGTGCGACTAAAGAACATATTCTTTCTATAATATGTTGTGCGGTTTTTTGGACAATCAACTACAAAGGGATGCGCTCTACTAGAAGTACAAGTACTACGAAAGAATATTTGATTACTAGGCATTAGCTGCTTAATTTCGTCTGAACACATTCCGTTATAGTACCGATAGAACAACGAAATACACACCATATTGCCACGATGCTCTAATGAATCGATAGAGTTGACTAATGTCATTAATGAGTACTTTCGCCCTCTCTTGTGCGCGGTCGAGAAGCTCCAAAATATGCTTTGAGGTACTGGCCTATACATAAAAATTGTCATTAATGAGCACCTTCCCCTTCTCGTTGATGAATGTTGGTTTTCAAGTGCCCCAACTTTTGAGGATTATCCGCGTAAACATGGTATTTGGCGTAGTCGCACAAAAAAAACTTAACGGCCTTAAATCGTATGATATTGGTGCCCAATTGCCGTCGTCAAATTGAGAAATTAGGTGACTGGAAAATTTCTCGTGCAATAAAATCCAAATCGGTTGTGTTGTGTGGCTCGTGCCATAGTCTTGTTGACACCTCATACCGTACAGTATATAATCTTCAATTGCAGGCTAAAAAAGTCGGAATTAACGATAACAATTCCTACAGAAGCATTTTCAAAAAATACGATCTAATGATCCTTCCAGATCATTATGCGTACCAAACAGTCAGTTTTTTCTAATGCAGTGGCTTTTCCACAATCACTTTTGGGTTCTCTGAGCTTTTGGAGTTCTCATATGCGACAATTTTGCTTTAATGGTCTTTGGAAAGGGCAACTTGTCCAAGAGAGATATGAGCATACACTCGGGTAGCCGGGTGACTGTAAAAGCTCTGGGATCTGAAAAATATATCTCATGAATAGTTATAGACTGCCGCAGATATCTCAATGAGATGGCTGAGCAGCATAATATTCATATTATGTGAGTACCGGGTCACAGTAGTGACCAGTGACATTACTGGGCATTGTATAAAAAAGTCGCGTGGCATGAGTGCCTATGCCACGCGACTTTGACTGGGTCATCTGGCCAATGATTTCTGCAGAAACTGCAGGGATGTGGACGAGGAGGAAACACTTCCTCACCTACTGTGCACATGCCCGGCACTATGTGGCAGAAGAAAGAGGCACCTGAGGCGATTGGGCTTACGGAGATATCAAGTATAGACATTGGGAAGCTTAGCTCAGTTTCTTGTGGTTCCTGAGATAGTGGAATGACTATCCATTGTGGCCTATGTATGTCCTTTCTTGGGGGCAGCCACTTCTACCAACCTACCTAAGAGTTTGTCGGCTGTTAAACGATCCATATTCGTAAATAAATGACATTTGAGATGAATAGAGAAATATGTCGGTCCCACGATTCAATTTGAACAATTGATTCATCTACTCTTCTTACATCCAATCTAGGTCAGGTTAATCTAACAATGAAGCCAGATTCCCCTCTCCCCTAGAAGCTGTCAGCGTGCAATAAGTACCTCTACCTAATAGACAGCTTAACGGAGGACAGCGGTACAGTCACTCTCATGGGTAGATGGCTGTCCGTAAGAAATATTCCTGCTTTAACAAGCTCATCAGCAACACATCTACCAGGAACAATCTCTATGACCAAAGATCCAAATAAGATGGACACAATACTCCTAACCAGCGTAGAGATGAAAGCTACATCTGAAAAAGAGCTGATAGCCTTCATATGGCAACTATGTGAGCACCGCCCCTCCAGATCAATTCCGCAGCATAGTAAATAGCCATCACTTCGGCCTGAAACACGCTACAGTAGTCCGAAAGTCAGAGTGACATAAAGTCAGTTGCTTTACGTGAGTACCTACCCTAGGACTTTACCTCACGGTGCTAAAGCACAAGTGAATACAATGCGTCCACCGAAATAGACTGCCCGATCGAGCACGGGTCCGGATGGGACATATTCAATATTAACCAGGATTCGGGATTCCTCAGATAGAATAGTGTCCCGAGAAGACAATACGCAACCATAACAGTGTGTTAAGTCTCATCGCAACAAGTTAGGCTGTTGCCTGACAAGCATCCTAGAAGGATGCCAGCCAAGCGTAACAAATATGGCCTTCGTAGGGGTGGTAAGAAACGTACTTGTGATCTGGATTGCAGTATACCTCTGACCTTATCCAGGAGCCTGACGTTGCAGCGTGTATCGCGGACAGTCTATCAAAAGTCCACTCCGTGTGTTTATTGTTATAGGACTGAAATTTGTGTTTTATTTTCCATCCACCATTGCTTACACTGTTGTCACTGTACCATTAATAAAAATATATTTTTAAGCCTCTATTGAATGATTTGTTTCAATGGTTCCCAAATTTGGCACAAATAAATCTAAGGAAGACAAATAACAAAAATCTGCTTTATGTGGCTTTTATAGACAGGCTGGAAGTCTTCTTATTTTAAAACTTTAGCACATATCTTTCAACAAGTCTCACATTGTCAACTGTACAGTGTTTTTACTACCCCTTAACATACAACAATTGAAAAACATTGTATTTATCTTGCACGAGTTTGTATGAATAAGACAGTTATTTAAGGCTGTAATGTGTAGTCTCAATTGATTGTCTGCCTTATTGTTATTTTGGCCATATGTGCACGAGTATATGACTGTCTGTCAGTATATTTGCTTGTGACTTTTTAACAACAAAATCCATCTAAAGAGCCAACGAAATGCTTGCAATTCTTTTACTCTCTGTGCGTACAACAAGTAGATTTTTGTAAACGACTGCGACTATATCTGCGTATCTTTTAATCGTTTGTAAAACTTCGTTTAAAGTATGTATTTGTTTGTATAGATTATTACCAGGTTTTATTTATTGTTGTTGATGTTATTTTAGCTTGGTTAACATGTTGTAAAATTGTATTTAAGCCAATAATAACCGAAACAATAATAACTTATAGAGGCTATACTGATGATACTGGTAGCCAGACAAAGACAAAACAAAACAAGCCTGGCAGTCAAGCTGGCTCTTAGCCTGATGAAAAAAATAAAAAACAAAATAAAAACAACATTTTAAATTATGTGATCTTCTACAAAAAATGTTTAAAAATTCAAAAAAAAAACAAAATATTTTTTTTTTAATTGACTTAAAAATAAAAATAAAAGTTGTTTGTTGCCTTACATTACTGGCTGCAAAGTACCAGCACTTGCACTTAATGTCGCAGACCTTTATGTTTTGCAAGTGGCTACAACAATCGCCACAAAACAAGTAATTCCCTTATTGTTGTTCTTATGGTTGTTATTTTGAAAAAATTTCGTGTAAATATTTGATGGCAAGTTTTAAAAAGTTTTTCGGGTTTTTTTTCCCGTTTCAGCTTTAATTTGAGTCCAGGCTCAAACACTTGTGATGTTTAAATAAAAATAAAGTTGTTATTTTGTAGTTGTTGCTGTTGTTGTTGTTGTTGTTAATAAGATTTTAGTGATAAGCATTCAAGGACATACGAGTGTTGCAGTACAAGTTAAAGGCAGGTTTCAGCTGAGGTCATTTGTTGGTAAAAAATAAAACAGATGAGAAAATCATATGTTTTTTAAGCCAAAATAATAACACACTCATAAGTTATATCATGTTCACACATAAACTTTAATTGTCAATTAAGGGATTTTACGTAATCATGGCCTTAATTGAGCTCATACAAAACCACAATTTATAAATTACGTAATTATTACTTCATTGTACAATTAATTGAATGAAATTCAAAATGCAACACTGTGTAAAACATATACAAATGGGACTGGCAGCTCTGTGCGAAGTATGTTTAGTGAAAAGTGACAACTATATACAGTATGAAAAATCTGCATTCGTACAAAACGTCAAACAACATTTTTTAAAATCATTATTTTTTAATAAAATAAATATTTAAAAATTATGTTTCTTATATAGGGTCCGCCATCTAACGTTCTTTTTTTCAACCAGTGCTTATTTGTTGAATGGTAACAATTAGCTCATGTCTGATATGACAGATAATTAGTTTTATCCTTCCGCTGAACGCTGGGAATCTGGGCCTGCGATCGACTTACAGAAGATGCCGATTTTGCCAAAAAAAAATCATCTTTTCAGATGAAGCTAATTTTGATATTGGCGGGTATGTAAACAAGCAAAATTGTCGCATTTGGGGCACAGAAAACCCGCACGCATACATTAAAAAGCCGATACACCCAAGACGAGTCACTGTTTGGTGTGGATTTTGGTCCAGAGGCATAATTGGGCCATTTTTCTTCGAAAATGAGAAAGGAGTGGCCGTTACAGTCAATGGCGATCGTTATCGGGCCATGTGGAACGAATTTTTGTTCACAAAAATTAAAGTGGAGGATATTAGCAACATTTGGTTTCAACAGGACGGCGCTAAGTGCCAGCCGAAATAACACTCGAGGTTTTGCGCCCTGTTTTTGAAGATCGCAATATCAGCCGCAGAGCTGATGTGGTTTGGCCACCTCGGAGCTGCGATTTGACACCGTTGGACTATTATTTGTGGGGTGCCGTCAAAGATAAGTGTTACGCCAACAAGCCAAAGACAATTGACGCTTTAAAGGACAATATTCGTGAAGCCATTGGTGAAATACAGCTGCACACAATCGATAATGTGCTTAAAAATTGGATCGATCGTGTAGGCTACTGCATGGCCAGCCGAACAGCCATTTGAATGAAATTAGTTTCCATTATTAACCGGAAGGATTTCACTTTCAAATAAAAAGAGAAATTTCAGAAAATATTCAGTAGTTTTTTTTATAGCAATTTCAAAAAAAAAAAAATTATTTGGCGGACGCTTTACAATTTTAAAAAAGGGGGTTTTATTACTTAAAACAAAAAAATAAAAAAAACCGACATTTAAAAGCATATTGTTTTGTAAAAATATATTAAAATTCAAGTAAAAAAAATTTTTGCAATTTTCTTTAGTTTTCTATATACCTTCCAAACAGTAGATACATATCTCAGACGTTTCTTTTATTGATATGCAGGGAAACCAGAAATATGCCATGACATGTTTTTTTCTAATGCAACCAATCAAGTCGGACGTAAGATATTCATGCACTTCATGAATTTTTACGAATTTTGGTGTCAAGTTGTTAGTGGTGCATATTTTTGCATATTTTGCTTTTATCAGCATTTCTTTTGCATATATCAGCTTTAAGGGCATGTTTTCGACATTTTGTTTGTTTGCATAAGTGGACAAATATTTTATGGTCGGACGAAAGAAACTAAGGTTAATTTGTTTAACTCTGACTGTAAGAAGACCCCCGAACACTGAATTCCTTCCACAATATATCAGGTGGGCCATCTATCGGTTTAAATTTGAACCAGCGATTATTTCGAATCTGGCAACATTTATGTCATTCTATTCTGTCACAAAATTCACTATATTATCTCCACTGAACGCAACAACCGAAATAATAGGTATATTGTACTGCCTAGCCATTTCGTTTGGAGATCGGTGTCAGGCCATGATTAGGGATTACAATTAAAAAAATTTTTTAATCTTAATAAAATGGATTTCAATTCTATACAACTTATAACTGTGTTTGGAATTTATCTCTTAATGAAGAGAAAAAGTAAGAGAATAGAAATTTTAAAGAATTTGAAAAATAAAAAAATAGACTTTCTTTTACTGTCATTACTTTGAATCATTAATCAAGCCTTGAACCTGTCAATCACCCCTTCTAATGGCTTAAGCAAATATGGATTTATGATGTCTCATCAATTACTCCCGTTTGTAGGCTTATAAGCGAAAGAAATGGCTTTTTTTTACTTACTTTTACATCCACTGCAAGAGTTGACTGGATGACTAACTAGCTGATAAGCAATTAGCTGACTTTTAAAACAGTAAAAAAAAGTGGCAACAGGCACACACACACAAATACATGCTTATACGTAGCTACAGACATACAGATACATATGTAAATCATGCATGTATGTAAAGTATGTGAGATAATTTCTTAATTTCCAACTTTTCCTTAATGTTTTCCGGACATACAATATTTGCAACCATTAAAGGATCTATGTTTGTGTGTGTGTATGTGTTTGTTTTTGTTGATTGATGATGACGATGATGTAGATTGTTTATCATGCAAAATTTCGTTGGCTGTCTGTACGCGTTTATGTGTACCTGTGGGTACTTCCTTTTTCTTTGTAATGAATTTGCAAAAATTTGCTTAATTTTGAGAAAATGAACTTCATTATTTATTAAACCTGATATTGGTTGAAATTTGTTTGGAAAACAGAAGGTAAATAACATTATCATTTGTAAGACCCACAACTTGAAGCAAGCCGAGAACAAGTGATGAATTTAGCATCGCTTTAAGCTTTCTTTTTGATACCCTACAATACAAGAACTGCGTTTGAAAAAATCGTCCATCAAATTTGTTGTAATAAAGCACTGAATTGAAATTAAGTAAACATTGAATTTGCATGGCAAATTACTTATAAAAACTTATATC
This sequence comes from Wohlfahrtia magnifica, assembly GCA_023159175.1. Lineage (NCBI taxonomy): Eukaryota > Metazoa > Arthropoda > Insecta > Diptera > Sarcophagidae > Wohlfahrtia > Wohlfahrtia magnifica. Next base: position 2,864,315 of record JAKWBJ010000052.1, on the reverse strand, counting down.
AGTGAATTAGCATTGAGTAAGCATTGGATTGAATAAGCATTATCATAGAAATATCATTACATCAGCATTGATTTTTAACTAATTTAGTTTTATCATTGAATAGTTGTTGCATTAGCAAAAAAAAAAACCACAACAAATTTATAATAACTTTTTTGAAAACGCGTAGCATTGATATATATTTGCATAATTACAGCTTTTAAGCTTTCTTTTTAATACCCCACAATACAAGAACTGCGTTTGAAAAAGTCAAAATTTCGATCATATTTTTTTTAAGAACTTTTTAAAAATTCATTTAAATTAAACAATTTTTGTAAATAAAGCTTAGCAATCAATATAAGAAAATTCCCCATATAAAATTTGTTCGCTAGAAGCTTTCATTTGATTCAAAGTGACAAGCGAATTGGAAGGGCGAAAAAATACTGTGTCAAATATACAAAACATCCTTCGAAGAATTACAAAACGCTACTAAAAATATGACATAAAAGGGTTTCTAGAGCTTAAAAGCAGGGGAGGAGGACGACATGGTGATTACTCGATAGGTAGGTTCTGGCATAAAAAAGGCCGTCTGTGATCAGATTAAAGCGAACAAAATCATTGGCATGTTGAAGAAGAATCCCAACATTTCGAGGAGAAAAGTTGCTCAAAAAGTTAACAGTTCAGAATTTGTCAAGGTCAAAAAGGACGTTTAAAATAAAAAAGTTACACACAGAAATGCTGTAAAGAACACAAAAGTGTAACATCGTGCAAAAACATAAAAAAATTTTTTTTTGAAATTCAGTTGCTGCATCATAATTGTATGAGATGAGATTGTATGTTTTAGCCAACCGACGGGAGAATTTGGACGACAAATTTTAATCAAAAAAGCCATCGAAAATTTCTCGATAATTCTCGGTGTAGAATACCATCTGCACTTGCGCCGAGAGGAACTAGTCTTTTGTGAACAAAGGTACGATAAATGCGTTAAAAAATTTTCTATTAAAGAATGTTTGAAGATCCAACTAAACTCTTTTGATAGACGGCACCAAAATTTTACTGTCTTTTGAGCCTATGAAGTTAAACTTCTGTAAAAAAAATAGGTACTCATAGAAGGTATAAACATACATAAACTTATGTTGCTTATTATGGGGGGTTTACACGATAATACAATATGTAATGAGAGCGTACAACATCGAGAGAAAATACAGATGAAATAGGTCGTCGTACGTCTCTCTTTGCTTTTTAAAATTTGTTAAACCCCATCACACTTTATTAGATCAATTTTTGTCGCTCGCATTATTGGTCTGTTTTAAAACATCTGCTTTCATTTTACTTTGTTTTGGTTTTTTACGTATCGTATAAACGTAAAAAAATCTGTCGTAAGATTTTTATTCTCATTTTTAAAATACGGATGGAATTTTATAATATTTTCTCTCTGATTTTACGTACGTAAAGTAAAGGGTCCGCCAAATAAATTTTTTTAATGCTTTAAAAAAACTACTGAACATTTTCTCAAATTTCTTTTTTTATTTGAAAGTACAATCCTTCCGGTTAATAATGGAAAATAATTTCATACAAATAGCTGCCTCGGCTGGCCATGCAGTAGCCTACACGATCGGTCCAGTTTTTAAGCATCTTATCGATTGCGTGCAGCTGTATTTCACCGATGGCTTCACGTATATTGTCCTTTAAAGCGTCAATTGTCTCTGGCTTGTTGGCATAACACTTATTTTTGACGGCACCCCACAAATAATAGTCCAACGGTGGCCAAACGACATCAGCTTTGCGGCTAATAATGCGATCTTCAAAAACAGGGTGCAAAACATCGAGTGTAGCTTCGGCTGTGTGGCACGTAGCGCCGTCCTATTGAAACTAAATGTTGCTAATATCCTCCTCTTCAATTTTTGTGAACAAAAATTCATTCAACATGGCCCGATAACGATCGCCCTTGACTGTAACGGCCAATCCTGGCACATTTTCGAAGAAAAATGGCCCAATTATGCCTCTGGACCAAAATCCGCACCAAACAGTGACTCGTCTTGGGTGTATCGGTTTTTCTATGTTTGCGTGCGGTGCCCCAAATGCGAAAATGTTGCTTGTTTACATACCCGCCAAGATCAAAATGTGCTTCATCTGAACACATTGCACACATTCTGCAACATTACCATGATTTTCAAAGTAATGTCGCAATATTTCCCAGCGTTGTTCAAGCGTATACACAACCATATTCGTTCAGCGAAAGGATGAAACTAATTATCTGTCAAATCAGACATGAGCTAAGTGTTACCATTCACGAAATAAGCACGAGTTGAAAACAAAACCGTCAGATGGCGGACCCGATATTATCGTGTAAACTAGCCTTTATTTATACTTCTCGGTGTATAAATCAAAATTTTAGTTCTCTTCAAAATCTCTTTAAAATTAAAAAAAAAGCATAAACCATGCGCTAAATCCCCTCTTCTCTGACGGCTAACAAACTCCTGAATATAAATTGTGTCTTACACACAGCGTTGCCACATCATCGAATTTTTTGTAACCAAATTTCAATAAAAAAGTAGCTAAAATATACCCAAAATTTTAAGTCAGAATTTTAATACAAAGAACATTAAAATATCATTTAATCGTATTTATGGATTCCATAGCAGTATTGACTGAATATAGGCTGGTTAAAAAAAAACTTGGTACAACAGTTGATGAGACATATTCTCTTATTTGTTCTCAACTTTAACTATGTAGGTATTAACAAACTTTGCACAATAGAAAATATATGGTCTCCCATTTGTTTTGCTACGATGAATTTTTAAAATTTATTTGTGGATAATTTTAGCTCAATAGCCTTTGCTAACAGAATCACTAAGTACCCGAACCAAACAATAGCGCTGAAGTAAATTATGTCTGATATTTATTCTCACTTAGCCACTGAACGAAATAGTACAAACAACGAAGTATTATTGCTTTGATTGTTAGCCAAAGCTTATACTGAATATGTTTCACCGATCTCAACGTGCGAGAGATTATTTCTGCAGTTCAGAAGTAATGATTTTCACATGAAACAAAAAGACCTCCCAGGTCGGGCATGATAAATTCGGAGATGATAAATTGAAGCCATTGCAGATTATTTTCAAACTCAAAAGCTACTCAAGCTGGGAAAAATTTTGGCAGCATCTAATCAACAACTCTCGGCCAAATGTTTCAAGATCAAAATAAGTTTCAGCCGCCTTATAATCCAGACCTTGTCCGTATGACTACCATTTGTTTAGATCGGAGTAATTTTCACTTTAGAACAGAGTATAAGAAATTGTCTCGATTCGTGCTTGGCCTCAAAAAATTGTCAGTCTTTGGCCACGAAATCCATATGTTACCAAAAGGATGGGAAAGGCCTTAGCATACTCACATAGCATAAAGGCCAGAGTTTGCCAAAATAATCCCGTTTTTAAAGTGATACACTTAACAAGATCCTAAGCAATAACCGCTAAAAGAACACATTTACACATCAAAGGAAGGTATAACCTATTTTGATTAAAAACAACGAAAACGGCAACACTGTTTACACACATATTTTTGTTGTAATTATGGTTGCCGCTTGTAATAATGTAAGCAAAGCTTATGATTCTTTTTTTGGTAAAACATTTTTTAGCATTGATTCCTTGAGTTTTTATGGAAAAATTAAACAAAAACATTTTTCCAGGAATTACGAGTATAAAGGCAATATTAATAAATACTGTATGATATTTAACTTGAAAGACTATGTAATAAAGGCTAGCGATGGGATTTTTTTTTTCTTTTAGCAACCCTGGTTGTAATATTCACGAAGAGAATAAATAAACAGCCGAATAACTTCGAAATCTGAAAAGTATGCTCTGGAGGCAAATCAATTGACCTGAGCCAATTGAAAGTTTCTTTGCTTTGGTCAAAAGAGAAATTAAAACAATAAAAATGTTGCCAAAAATGCCAAAGATTTCCGAGGAAAGTGTTATTATTATGTGACTGACAATTCTTCAAACGCAGTCTTTATATCAAATTATTCTTAAAATAGCAACCCACAGACTAATTCTAAGATTTTAAAATATAAACGAAAGGAACTGCTTAGATTTAATTAGCAAATTGATTATGTGTCAATGGGTAGTTATGCTAAACGTTACAAACATCGGCACAATAATGTAGGGTACTAAGAAAACATATGTTCTCTTGTCCTTATATTAAGAAATATTATGTACAACCACCAAGAAAAAAAAAAGTAGAAAATAAAACTCATCATGATTTAACAAATGAAGATGAAAATTGTTGCCCCATTATATGTTTTATGTTTTTGTTGTCATTGTTGATTGTTGCACGTAAGCATCATTAAAAATGTTTAATAATGCATAAGGTTTGTTTTTATAATAGAAAAACATGAAATAATCAATTTTTATTCACAGCCACCGGGACTTTCAATTGAGACCAAAACACAATTACAACGGAAATATAATTGATTTTTTGACATTTTCATCACAATGAGATAAATTATAAATAAATTATTTATTATTTTGTTTTTAATTTAAAATAAAATTTTCATTTACAATTTTGTTGTATTAAATGTGAGTGTAACTGTTATTACAGTTTGTTGCCCTAGACTTAATTTAGGGAAAAAAACAATTTTTTATTTAATTAAGCAAATACAGAGCGAAATATTATTTTTTCAAGCCGAAGGTAGAAGTAATTGCGATGAAATTCTTACAGTAGTTAGGTCTTAACGATATACGTTTTGTTTGCATAAAATAACGAAAATATATAGATTAACCTGAACCAGACAACTCCCAATTGTCACAGAAGATGGTAAATAGTATCAACACATAAATATTAGGGAGATCGGACGGTTATTATTCGTCCGGCTTTAGTCGATTTTTTGGTTTAGTCGAATACGGTTTTTTCAAAATCTTCATTTTTCGAATATCGAATAAACCAGTTATTTTAACACGAATAACCGGTTAATTTAAATATGTATAAATTTTATACGTTTGTATGTTTTTTATTGTTAATATCGAAAAAGATATGCACATTTGAATATTGATTTTTATATATGGAGAATGATCAACTAGACGGAGGCAGATATATTACTTAGTGAAGTTTTTCACAGCGTAAATATACATATCCAGTCGCTAGTAATGTAGTGAGATGATATCGCTGTTGAAAATTGTCAGATGGTATGGCCTGGGATTGAATCGACGACCTTTTGGTTGTCTTAACATAGTGACACTTACACTATCAAAAGCGTGGTGCATTTATTTACAAACAGTGGTGTTCGAAACCCAAGCAACTTTTATTGTCGAGGCAATTAAGGACTCGTATATTACTAATAGATTTATACAAATCTAATTATAACTTAATTATAACTATAACAACAAACTTGTAATTCCTTTCTCTACCAAGTAATACAACAACAAAACCGAAATTAAGCAACTTTCAGTACTTCGTGTAATAGCCTTTGTTTTTTTATGCCCTCCGCACTCCGTTTTAACACAGTTTTAATGAGATTTGTTAGAATTATTGTTAGTATTGATTGCCATTTTAATTTTAAGCTCTGCGTTAGCTTCTGCTTATTTTTAAAACGACGTGGTCCAGTTCTGCGCTTCAAGAATTAAGAACAATTTTATTTAAATGAAAGAACCGATTAATAGATTATTGAAATTTTTATAACCGAAAAACGGTTCTTAAAAACTCATACTTTTCGAATTATTCGAAAACCGGTTTTTAAAAAGAATTGATCTCCCTAACTAACACACAATAGATAAGTGTTCAACTTCAAGATATTTCAGAGATATGAGGTTTTTGACAGCATACCCTATTAGCGTAAATATATTGGAACATAAATTGCAGGTGAACTTTTTCCCATTAACAAAAAAAAAAAAAAAAAAAAAATACTACCAATTAGCGAAGGAGTCTATGATAATCAGCAGCAGCAAGGCTCCAAGCTACTACTACACCATATATAAAGGGGGCGTGGTTTATATGCAGTGACAATATCTATCCTATCCAATCTTTTTTTTTAGTTGGGTGACAAAAATGAAGACAAAGAAACTGAAACCTATAAATAAAATAAATGACACGAATTTATTGTTTTGTTCTATACAGTCCTCTATTTATCTTTAACTTCAACACTTAGTACGACTTTACTCTATGACTGCTAAATTATAACTGACTGACTAAGCAGTATGTCACGCCTTTTTATAGTAAACAAACATTAGTTTCGAATATTCTAGTAAACTCCACAACCCACTATTCAATTCAAGAATTTTAATTACATATGCGGTTTATAGTGGTACTGGCAGTACTGTTCAAATAAATACGGCATCGACATGGTGATTGTAGCCTTGACACTAATCAATCGAATAACATAATAAAGTTTATATCTCTAAATGTAGAAATGTTGGTGACTCTTTATACGCATTTTTATTTTCGTAACAATAATGTCTTCTGCAAAAGCTTTCTGAAGTAAAAATAGGAGTGGACAATTAAGCCTCTTTTATTCGCCTCCCCAACTCCGGAGGAGCGCAGGATGGCATAACTGGCTTGCATTTTTATGCGTTACTTCGTGAGTGTAGTACATGTTGCTTTGAAAACCTTTCTTAAAAAGAGATTAAGAAGAATTTCATTTAAATAAAAGAACCGGTTATTTGAAACCGGTTTTTTTAAATTTGAATTTTTCGAATTATTCAAAAACCAGTTTTTGAATAAAAAAAAACAGTTTTTGAATAAAAAAACCAGTTTTTGAATAATCGGTCTGCCTAATAAATATGAAACAAAGAACAGAGTGATTGGATCCATGAGATACGCCGAGCCAAGCCTGGCCTCCATCCAAAGAAGGTCATGATCTGGGTTTTGTCGGACTGAGCGGTAAACAAGTAGCTCTACATTTTTTAACTACACTACCCGAAGAGACTGTTTGGCTAAAAAAGAACCCATAGGCAAGGCCAAACTATACGCCTTCATAGCGTTGCTAAATCCAACATTGCAAAATTCTTGACATTGATAGGAAAGAACATTGATTTGTTTCAAAATCTTGATAGTCAAAAATATTGGGTCTTAAAAAACTTCGGTTACAAATTGCCGGTAGATGGCTCTAAAATTAAATATTTTCTGAAATATTGACTGCATCAACACTATAGCTTCTTCAGTAGGTTCGAATGATAAAGAGCGATGAAAAGTAATACGACAATAATAGGCGAAAAAAATAATGAACGAAGGCTTGTTACTCGTTTTGTAATTGATTGTCCAATGAATCGCACAACGTATTATAGGGAGAGTTCGTACAGTTCGTTTGTTCCAGCGAAAGTTTTTCCTGTCACTTACGATATGGATAAATTCAAATCAAACGTACATAAACACTGCTCCCTCTATTCTCCTCCCCATAACCTATTTTACTAGTTCCAACGCAATGCATTGCATAAGTATGTGTCATCCCCTGAGTGCTGGTCTCAAGTTAAGAAAAAAAAGGTAATGCCGTGTGTATGATGGATTTGCAAAGGAATTTACAGCAACTAAAAGAGCTTGTTTGGGAAATTTTGATGCATCAACCATATAGCCAGATTATCAAAATTCTTGTAAATCAAGCGAAATTAAGGCCATCTGGCAACACCACTTCTACACGTCAGCGCCAAGCTGCATTTTCTACATGCTCCAAAGGCTTAAATATGAGTTTCTTTAGCATCCGCCGGATATTACACGGACGGACTTCCATATTTTCTTCTGCCTGTCAAACCATATGTCTATGGACTTCAACAACTTTTATTGATACCATACCGGGTGACTTTTGGCGGAATGACATTGACAAATTAATGAACGAAAATGACAAACTTATTGCTTTAACTTCTATTTTTTTTAAGTCTTTGCTAAAAACACCCAAAATCCATAGGCAAAGCAAAAAGGCTTTTGATTTAAAGTGAAACAATTAAATAATTTCAACTCCATGCCGAATTGTGACACACCATCAAAAGATGGACAAACACGAAGCCTATCGATTCTCGTTAACAGGGAGATGAGCCTGAAATTTGAGATTGCACTAGAAGATTAAAAAAAAGCTTAGTTCCAGTTACGATTTAATAGCTATTAAGTGCCAAAGCTGATTTAATGCCCATATTAATTTTTTGTTATTCAATGATATTTCATACTCAATGCTCACACAACACTAATTTACTAATAAGTCAATGACACGGCAAAAATAATACAAATTAATCGATTACTACTGATCTAATATCAAAATGTTAATTTTCTATTTAAAACAAATTCATTGCCAATGACAGAGCGTTTTTAACGCAAGTACCGTTGATGATTAGATGTTGTGTTAAGCTAATTACTGAACAAGTTAGTGCTGATTAATAAATAATACCATGCCTTTAAAATACCAGTGTCTATTTATTGCTATTTCAACACTTATGCCATAACTCAAGGACAAAATTAAATGAATTATAAATCAATGGTATTTTAATGCTATTTTTTTGTGAATGCTTTTTAAATTTGCACACAATTCTTACTCAATGCCGAGCAATGACATACATAATATTAATATTAACTTAATATCTGTAATTATGCAAACATGCAAACATACATACATAATATATATCAATGCTATGCCTTTAGAATGCTGACAAAAATTGTTATCAATTTGTTGCCATTAATGATAATGCAACAAGTATTTAACGCTAAAGTTAAGTTAGTAATTAATCAATGCTATTACAATGATATATAATAGTAATATATAACGTTTATTTAATTAAATGCTTACTAAATGCCAATTCAATGACATAACTTTTTGTAAGTAATTTTAGAATATCAATTCAATGTTTACTTAATTCTAATTAAGTGCTTTTTGAAGCCAATTCAATTGTAATGTTTTTGACAACTTAATCATAATGCTTATCAATTTCAACAGAATGTGCTTAAGTGTCACTTTATTGTTAATTCAATGCTAATGTTAGTAAAATGCTTTCTAGAACCTAATTCAGAGCTAATATGCTGTAATTTCAATAATAATTTATTATAATGTTCATTAAATGCTGTGCTTACTCAATGGCAATTTATTTATTTAGTTTTTCTTAAATGCTAAAGCCAATTCAATGCTATTTTAGAAACAATTAGTGCATAAATTTGCAGAAACATTAATTATTTAAGCCCTTATATCGGTTGTTTTGTTTCCAGAAGTTCATAATTTTGAGTTGGCAGCAATGCTTTATTTGACAACCAATTTATCAGCTAATAGCTGCTTTTTGCTTCGTTGGGTGTGTTATTTCATTATGGATAGACTTACACCAGAGCAACGCTTGCAAATTGTTGGCTTTATTTTTATCAAAATAATGGTTATGTTCATCAAACTCCAAAATTCTGTTCTCCAATGAAACCTATTTTGGTTAAAAAGCTAGGTACTAAAGCAGAATAGGCGCATTTGGAGTGGGGATAATTCACAAGTATTGGCAGATATTATTTTTTAGTGCCGCTTTTGTGCTGGCGGAGTCATTGGTTCATGTGCCTTCAAAAACGAGGATTGTTTGAATGCTGCTGTCAAAAGTAAACGGTATTGGGAGATGAATAGAACTTAGGCATTAATCTTGCTGACATGTGTTTCCAACAGGACGGAGTCATATGCCACACATTGATTTACACAAAGAAAAGAGTAATTTCACGTAATGGTCCACTTAATTGGCTACCAAAATCGTGTGATTTAACCCCATTGGATTATTTTCTTTGGGGTTATGTAAAGTCATTTGTATACGTCGACAAACCAGAGACAATTAAACACCTTGAAATCAACATTCGAGTCATTATTGGCGAAATACGACCGCAAATTATGCCTTGTGGCGGCCACAAAGCCAAAATCGTATTTAAACTCTAATGTCATAATATGTTCTATCCAACAAAGCCCGTTTCATTAATATTAAGAATATGTTTCTTCGTTTTATTATGACTTAAACTTGTGTAACTGTGGAAAAACTCTCGATGTATTGAAATTAAAAATTCACGTTAAGATTTTAAAATATTTTACTTTCTTTTGTGCTTAGACAGAGAAAGTTTTTCTTATTTCATTTGTTTTGGTTTACAAAAAAAAAAGGGAAATAGTTGTTTTATTACAATTCAAACTTGTGTAACTGTAAAAAAACACCCGATATAACTGAATAAAGAAAAGCTTTAATTAATAAAATAATTGCTTTCATCATTATTTTTACCCCAATTTTATTTCAATTATTATACTTCTATTGCATGAAACAAAATTTACAGCATTTAAGTGACTTTGCATGTAATTCTTTGCAAAGTAACTACACATTCCTGTTGGTTATAAGGAAAAGTTAAGCAAGAATATTGTCAACTTCTGTTTGCACATAAAAGTTAATGCAAGTGTCATGACATTTCATTTGCAACAACACTTTTAACAACAACTACAATGCATATATATTTTTTTCAAAGTTTAAGGATATGGTCTCACTTTCAAGTTTTCTAAGGAATTGCAGTAGAGGAGTAGTTGTGAGTCAATGTTAAATGTGTTCATTTTTTAGTTTGCATTTTCCATGGTTATTATGGCACTCGTATAGTAAATATGGGTCATTTTACTGCAGTCAGTTCCCCATGTAATAAATACTCTACTACACTTGTTAAAGTTTTTTTTTTAGTTTAAAAAAAACTAAAAAAAAAAAACTTTAATGTTTTTCTTGCTACTACTTCACCCTCATAATGTCTTTCTTTTGTTACTTCTTAAAGCGTTTCCATGAGGGTGCTAAGATGGCCATTTACTTTACGCGCATATGAGCTGGGTATTAATGGTTAGTGAGAGTGTTAATGTTGTGGAAGTTGTTGTTGCTTTATTGTTAGCATTTATTTTTCCTGGTAATAAACTATTTACGATTTTTTATGTTCCCCTACTTTAACGTGGGCAATATTAAGAAAAATATTTTTTTTATTTTTTTGCTAAGTACCTCGAGCACTTTAATCATTTAAAAGCTATTACGTTTTTACGTGTATATTGCTGGTATTGTAGATGACTTCTTCGTTGTCGATGACTTTATTTTTTTACTGCGATTAATACGAGATAGAGGCAACAATTTTTTCTTAAGTTTAATTTAAAAAATCGTTGAGGTAAATAATGATTGACAGTTAACGAAAGCTATGGATCATTATTTATTGTTTTTTTTTTTATACTAAAAGTTAACGAAATGCGAATTAAATCAAATATCAAGGACGACTTGTAATCGAATTAAATGTAGAAATAATGTATTATGATATCCCGCAGTATAGTTAAAGTTTTAGTTTATTTGTAGTTTCCCAAAAGTAGAAGCCAATCTCAAAATGGTCGCTAAAATCCATTACGTGAGATAGCTAAGGCTATTGGTATCTCATCTCTACCGAGCAGGTACATCACATTTTGCATGATTAGTTGGTTTAAAAACACCTCTGTGCGCAATAAGTGCCACTGCAGCTTTTACTGCATAAACGGCCCAGGTTCGAATTCCAGCAGAGTATATGACAAAAAAAAAAAAAAACTTAATTGCGGTTTCGAGTGCTTAATAAAGAGACTTCAACCTCCCTCCTGACAAATCCATCTAAAGAAGCCCCCTGAATTTTAGCTTACCTCTGGCGATGATGAAAAATATCAGACGAATGATCAGGAGAAATCGCCAGCTATTGGGAAAAGATTACAATGTTAAGTAAGGATCACCACCACCACTTAGCAAGGATCTTCACCACTACACACAAACGTGTGAAGGCGAGCTACAATAGATTAATCATCTACTTAGCTTGCACATGAACTTGCTTATTGAAACTGAAACAAAGTAATGGATGCTTTTTGGAGGTTAATATGATCCAAAGAGGAGTGACGGAGAAAAAAAAACAGGCATTATCCCTAGAAGGGGGTGTAGCATATGCATATCCATATGCAATATGGAAATGTAAACAGGCCTCCGGATCAACGTGAACAACGGAGACAATCTTTATTAAAACAGAGCTGCAGGTAATTCGAAACCGAGTTACTCCAATATATACTAGACACCACACTACCCAAGTAGTATAATTGACGCACAGGTTACTCAAGAGCAGATGTAAAAATCAAGAATGCAAAAGCGCGTTTCACCTTCGGTCGCTTGTACAAAATTCAGTATAATATCTCCACTGAACGTAATTAATCGATTTACAACATTGGGATTTATTGGAAATTTATTTCCAAAACAAAGACAATTTTTCGGAAATTACAAAATAAAAAAAAATAAAAAAAAATCACTTTCCAGATGAAGCTCATTTTCATTTTGTTGGGTACTTTAGTAAGCAAAATTGGCGTTTGGTGCGGCTTGTTGGCCCATATTTCTTAAAAAATGAGGAAGAAACAACCATTATAGCCGATGGAGACACCTGGTATTGATGTGAACGATGTTTGGTTTCAACAAGAGGGTGCAACTTGCCACACAGCTCATGCTACAATCGATTTATTGCGTCACACGTTTGAAGGCCGTTTAGATTAGAGATTATCATACATTGCTAGGCGAGCAAAACTTTAATTCAAATACCAAATCTGTCCTGCTTTATGGCTGTGAAACTACGGCTACGGCTCAAGATTCACATTATGTACAGGCCAGCGATCACTTACACGATTTTGCCATAAGCTGCTACATGTATTGGCTTAATTAGTAATAACACCAAAGTATGGGCCAAAGCCAATCAGAAGTCCATACAAATGCAAGTTCGACATCGGTAAATGACTATAAACTCCGTTAACTGCAAAGCAAGATAATTAGAATAGCCCACTATTGGAATACTTAAGGACAATGATCTGCAAAGCTGCTACTGGTAGCCAAACATCTTCATTCTGGCGTAAGCAAAATCTAAACAAGAAATTACAACATGCATTTAGTTGCTTGTAAGCTTTTAATGAAGCAGGTTTTAGTCGCTTGTTTTTCAACCCATTTTTCATCATCCGCTCTCTTATTTATAATACAACCCCCGATTATGAAATTAATTACATAAATTTCGATACAAAATCTTGAGGGAGAATTATTCAAATTGTAATTCTATTTCTATTACCCTTTGTATTACTTTAAAATCAATGTCATCTCTAATTTTTATAAAACTTAGATCAAAAGAGTTTGGCATACTTATTAGCTCTTAATCAAAATGTTTTCATTATAGATTTAACATTGCAAATTTATTAAACTGACCCCCCTAAAGTATGTTGTAAAGGACAGAAAATAAACAAAAATAAAATAAACGAAATAAACACAACAAACAAAACAATGGCCGCTCGTTGCATTGACTTCATATGCTATCTGTTAAAAGTTGCCGTGCGAACGGTAGAATCCAATTAAATAATACAAACAGCGAACAAAGTAATCCGACGTCTCATGCGGGTACTCTATGCTAAATTCAAAATTTTTCGACAATAATTGACTGAATACGTAATATACGTTTGTTTTTTCTAACTGTAGCACCAGAGCAATATTTTACTATGGAAAATTATTCGTCATTGTTTTGGGTCCAAAACAATAAATGATACGACTGATAAACAGCTGATAAATTATTACGAAAAGGGTGTTTTTATAAGAGTGTTAAAATTTAAAACCACAAAGAATAAATAAATAAAATGAAATTTGTATTACATTCAAAGGAGAATTGCATGAAATTTACGTTTTAAAAATACAACTATTCAGCGAAATAAATCTGTATGAACAATTTTTGAAAATTTCTTTTCAGCGTTTTTTCATAAAATGTCTGTCATATTTGGCAGTACACTTTTGAAATAAAAATTATTGTTAATTATTAATTATTATTAAAATTATTATTACTACACTCCTAATTTGCTACATCATGTGTCATTTACAGCATTCTCTGAAGACACATTTTAAAAAATAACTCATCATTTAACATCTTATTTAACTCCGGGAACATTTGAAAAAACTACCAACAGTTTAACGATTTTATTGCTTGGGGAAACTACAATTTGCTTATGACAATTTTTTTTCTTATTTTATTTGCTCGTCTATTTAACCTATCGATTATCTACGAGTAAAAAAATAAAATTGTTTCTCAGTTTCTGTGACAAAAGTTTGCAAACACTAAAGCCGCTTAAAAGTACGACATTTAAAAAAAATTCTTTTTTAAGACTTAAGTTAGGATCACACGATTGGCGTAATGCACCAATAATTAGTCTATTTTATATGACAATCATGTGATTATACAATTTATTGGTTCATAGGGCAACTCACAATATTATTGTGCTTATTTGTCCCAATCAAAGACAACCCTGGTGTGACAATCGTGTGTAAGCTTTAAAGCCAATTATGCACCAATTAATGTACTCTTGTGCGGCAATTGAAGAAGACAATACTCACCAATTTTTATTTTTTAATTAATTTCTTTCTGAAAAAACACGTGTTTGAACGGTATTTATAATTTTCATCCCTTAAAATATGCTTTTTTTAATTAAGTAATTAAATGTACGAGGGCGGATTGACATTGAAGCTACCTAGCGCTAGGTGACAACACAAACATAAAAACTTTTTCTTTCTTAGAAATTACGATCTGTCAAATTCATCGATTAGTTTACTTGTTGTAGCCGTTTGAAGTAAGCAACTTTTGTGTTTCTTGGAAAATGGAAAAAAGTAAATTTCGTGTAGTAATTAAACACTATTATTTGAAAGGCAAAACGGCGAAAGAGGCAAAAGAAAAGCTTGATAAACATTACAGCGAATTTGCTCCGCCAGATTATATGGTAAAATATTGGATTGCTGAATTTAAACGTGGCCGAACAAGCACTGCAACAATACCATCAACAGGAAGGCCATAAGAGGTTGTTACTAAAGAAAATATCAAGAAAATCCTCGATATCGTTATGAATGATCACCGGGTCAAAATACGTGAGATTGCTGAAATGGTAAACATATCATATGAATGTGTGTTCAACATTTTGCATGGACATTTGCATATGAAAAAGCTATCGGCAAGATGGGTGCCGCGTTTGCTCAGTGTTGAACAAAAACATGTTCGACAGATCACTTCACAGCGGTGTTTGGACATGATAAAGCCTAATCCTGCTGATTTTTGGCGTAGGTTAATAACTGTTGATGAAACGTGGCTCCACCACTACACACTTGACACCAAAAATCAATCAAAGCAATGGGTGGAAGCTGGTAGAAGTGCTCCGAAGAAGGCGAAGACAGCGAAATCGGCTGGCATGGTTATGGCCCCTGTATTTTGGGATGCACACGGAATATTGCTCATCGATTATCTTGAAAAGGGATCCACAATCACAGGAGAGTATTATCGTGCATTATAGGATCAATTGGTTGATGCAATCAAGGAAAAACGACCACATTTGAACAAGAAAAAAGTGCTCTTTCTTCAAGACAATGCACCAGTTCACACAGCACTAGATACGATGCTAAAACTACGAGAAATCCACTTCGAATTGGTTGATCATTCACCTTATAGTCCAGATTTACCCCCTAATGACTTTTTCCTGTTTCCAAACTTGAAAAAATGGCTCGCAGGAAAAAAGATTCATCTCAAACGAATAAGTGATTACCGACACTAATGCGTATTTTGAGAAGTTCCCAAAATCGTATTATTCAGATGGTATAAAAAAGTTGGAAAATCGTCTAACTAAGTGTATTGAGCTAAAAGGAGACTATGTTGAGAAATGAATGGTTTTTGAAAACAAAAAAAATGTTTTTTCAATCCAACCTCGTACATAAATTTCATCACAATTTTTTGCCATTTCTTTTTTTCATTATTTTTACTTTTTTATCAAGCGGACATAAATAAATATTTTAGTAAATTAATTTTTTTACTTTATTGAAATGTTTTCCCATATGCATCATCAATGACACTTCTTGTAGGCCAATCTCTGACCCACACACTTTTTCTTTTTGTATTTTTTTAATTTATTTGTTCACTAAATGAGCTCAATATAAATAAAGGGGATATTTTTTTCTTTTTTTTTTTGTAAGAACGAACCATTTTGAACACCAAAAAAAAAAAATTAATTTAATTTACCACAACAGCTTATTCACGAAATTGCCGTAGACTGGAACAATCGTGTGACAGCGTTGGTACAATTCTTGCTCAAACATCGTTTTGCGCCATATTGTGGCAATAAATTTTGTATAAAATAAAACAACCGTGTGAATACAGAATTGTGCGTTAATTTTTGTCACAATAAAAATTGTTTTAAATTGGTATGTTTGAGGCAACCGTGTGATACCAGCTTTAAAGAAAATAATAAAATCAAATCTTATACCCTACTTCAGTGTTTTAAAATTTTTGTTTTGTCTTTAATAGCTGGCTGATATATGATTGTTTTTGTTGGTAATTTGTTTGCTGGTTGATTGTTGTTAAATAACTTCGTTTATTATATTTTATGCAATTTTTTTTTATTGGAAGTGAAAAAAAAAAATAAAAATATACGAGTAATAGCAACAAAACTGAAGTTAAATAATGGAAAATTGGTTTTATTGTTATACTCTTGAGCTTCTTTTTCTTTTATGTTCTATTGTGTTTTAAAACATACCACCAGCACAAGAAATAATTAAAAGAAAAATAGTAGTTAAGCACATCTATCACAGGATGAAGAATATTTAGGTCGGAGACATGAAAGGAAAACTACAGTATGACTGAGGTTGATAACATTTAGCGGTTATTTGTGGGAGTCTGTTTAGCTTCATGCCATTATATTTTAGAAAATTTATAAAATTTTTTTCTTTGTTGTTGCAACAAATTGTTGACTTAAGTAGTAATGTTATCATAAACGATTATTATATAATTTATACATAATTGGCCTTAACAACGAGGATTGGCAAAACCCAGGTTTATTTTAAGTTCAACCCACCGGGTTTTTTTGGTTTTTTTTTGGGTTTTACTGGGTTGCTTCTTAATTTCGTTCAAGGCGACAATGTTTGTTAATACAATTAAGTTTTTTTTTTGCACTTTTGGTGTTGGCTATGATCTGCTAAAACTCGGTGATCAGAGAAAACTGCAATTACTTCGTTAGAACCACGCATTATGAGAAAGCGGCTGGAATATAAAAACAGACGTCGTTTTACGACGCAAATGACACCGTTTTAAAAAAAAAGTGTAAGGGAAGAAAACGCAACACATATTCACCTCGATTTACAACATTTCTGTTTACGGTCTAGATTTTCAGAACCTATCTAGGTCGCATAAAGAGGTATGAGTTTATCAACAAGCATATCCTTTGCAGAAATATAAAATCCGCTTCAAAGTTGGAGCGCCTCTTAAGATTAGAATTTTTTCAGAAACGGGATTTGGAAATTCGGTCAGAAGCGGGGAAAAGATGTAAGCAGTGATTTGAAAAATTATTAGTTTGACAAATTTTCTAATTCATTTTCTTTTTTGAGCCAAAAAAAAAACTGATCGAATTAATCCGTAGTCGCAATACGTAAATTATACTTAATTTTGTTGTAAAAAACCTACGAAAATCTTTAAATTAAAAAACCCACACGTGTCTTTTTAAATATAATACCCAATAAAACCCGGTAGGGCTTAATTGGGTTACCCAGTAGATTACCAACCCTGTTACCAACCCACAACTCCTTCCAGGCGTCCTCTACGCCCACTGACTTTCACATTAAACACTCTTCTCGCTGCAGTATTTTCATCTATTCGAACGACATGTCCTAACTAGCTTAGTTGATAGATGTTAACTCTCTGAGGAACGTCCATGTCGTTATATAGCTCGTACAAGCTGATGGTTAATTCAAATATGGGATTCATCGCCAAGCTGCAAAAGACCAAAGATCTTACATCGATGTGTGACAACATCCATTCCTTCAGTCCCTCAAGAAGAGAATAAACGACTTTTAAAGCATCAACTTCGTCAATCGGGAGGGTCTCTACTACTAAATTGCCTATTGAGGCCATAATAACACCTGTTGGTAACAGTGATTCTACGCTTGATCTCCAGACTGACATTGTTGCTGCTGGTAATAGTAGTGCTAGAGTAGAAAAATTTCTTTCCCACATCGAATCTATAGTTATCAACCGTAACCTGGGACCCAATATTCCACCACATACTTAATTGTCGATAACATATACTTCGCCTTGGACTCATTTTCCATTAATCTCATCTTGGCACTGAAGACAGCAGTGATATTCCGCTTGATATACTCAATGATGTTAATATCGCCAACGTATGATCTCTTTCCGCGGAAAGTTCCCCATGATGAAATTGAAGAGAACGCACTATTAAAGTTCTGAGAGTTCCTTTCCTATCTTGACGGAGCTGCAGGAGCTTGGCAAGAATACCAAATTCAGTCATTGCGGCATACATACTCGTACGATCTCTTACGGGCTATCGAAAGCTGCTTACAGTCGACAAGAAGTGCTGCGTATCATCGACTTGCTTTCCACGGGTCTTTTCCAATATATGTGTAGCGTAAATATCTGGACAATGGTGGACTTACCAGGTCTGAAACTGCATTGTTAAGATCCCATCAGTAGGTTGGCGTATGGCTTCAGTCATTCACATAGTACGCTTGTAAGGTGCTTGTGTGCGTTATTAAGAAGGCTCGTACCCCTGTAGTTGGCACAAATTGTGGGGCCTTCATTCTTCTAATCGCTGAGAATACTACCTTCCAACCATAATCTACCCATAAGCCCATGCATGCACCTAACTAGTTCTTCACCACCGGCTTTAAATAATTCAGCGGCCAACAGCTTTTTTATTTTTAAGCCACTTTATCTCGGCACTGATTTTGCCATTGCTGGGCGGTGGAATCTCCACGCCGTCATCATCGGTTGGGACCGTTTTTTCAACTTCTCTAATGGCAGATTTGGTGTTGTCATCGCCAAGCAAAAGCGTAGAGAAGTGGTGCCTCCAAAACCTCAGTACGTCTGGTGCATCAATAACCAGATTACCATCCCTACAGGAAGATGCTCAGGGCTTATAACCTTCAGCAAACGTTTGACTCTTTTGTAAAATTTTTGAACATCATCGATTTCATTACACTCACGCATCTCCTCCTCCCTTTTCTTACTTCTAAAAAGCCGTCTCTCTTCATTTCACTTTGCTCGATAGCTCTAATCTAATAGTGAAGTCAATATAACTCACATCAAGTGTAGCACAATATTTTCTACCCACTGTATAACCATAAAAGCTGGACATGAGTCTAGAAGAAAGAAACGAGGGTAAAAGTTGTCATGGCAGGTTAATATGGTCAGTCATTAAGTGTATTTAAGAAACTCGGAGTTCATGCATATGCGACAGTTTTTCTCCACAAAGTGCACGTTGCGTAGATATTTCATTGTTATGTTTTGTTTTCAGCAACATTTTGTTGTTGTTGTTGTTTCCTCTAAGTTTGCAATTATTTTGTTGTTCTATTCTTGTGGTTGTTGTTTTTATTGTTCATCTAATTATTTTTGTTCCTTTTTCTTTGCAAAATTAAATGAGAAAAATATTGGCTACCACTTTAGATGCTGCTGCATTTAAAATTGATGCAAAAAAAAAAAAAAATTCTCCTCTAATGGTTACCGGAGAAATGCATCAGGTTGAAACTGGGCAAAAAGGAATAAACAGAAGTGAAGTGAATTATGCTGAACAGTAAAGTTAGAAAAGAAGCGAATGTAAAAGCTTTTTTTTAATTGAATTTTGAACTCAAACTCCACTTTATTTAATGACCATTTCCTTGCATGTTTTTATTACCCTACGTTCTTCTTATATATAAATGGATCTGTTTGTTTGTTGCTTTGTTTGTTTGTGTCTCATGGACAGCTAAGAGGCTGAACTGAGTTTCTTGAAATTTTTACAATATTTCGCTGTATATCCTGAAGAAACTGTGGGTTTTATAAGTTTCAGAAATTCCAAACGAAAATGAATTGGATAAATGGGCGTGGCATTCCTTCCATTCGTACTAAGTATCGAATTATTCACATCAGCCAAAAATAGGTAAAGACTGCATAAACGGTTATTAAACAAAGCACACCGGGTAAAAACTATCTACCAGGTGTACCAGTATGAAGTGACCGCCAAGATACAAATGTCTTTATAGGTAACATTTGTTGTGAACGGGCCTTAATTTCTTTTTATGGTGGCAATAACATCTGTCAAACATATTCAATATACATCAAATCAGTTAACAAACAATATAATTGTGTAAAAGAAAATTATGATTGGCGGAATGCATTAATTTTATGTTTTCATTTGAAAAAAAGTGCTGCAGATTCGCAACGCATGCTTGTGGAGGAATATGGTGATCATCTAAACGGAAAAAAATAATGGGTTAGTTCATCAACTTCGGCTGCAAAACCAGATCGATTCAGCGGGAAGACAATATTGTATGTCTGGTGGGATTAGAAAGGAGTGGTGTACCAATAGCTTCTCAAAACCTGGTGAAACCGTTAATACAGGTCAATTTGAACCAGGCATTGATCGAAAAACGACCAGAATGAGCCACAAGACATGGCAAGGTAATTTTGCAATATGATAATGCTCCTCCACACAAAGCAAAACCTGTTCAGGATACAAATAAAGCATTCGTCTAGGAGCTGCTACCCCACCCGCCGTATTTTTTAGACTTGGCGCCCTTCGACTACTTTTTATTTTCATCTATGGGACACTCATTGGCCGAGCAGTACTTCATTCTTACAAGGAAGTCGAAAATTGGGTGACTAATTGGTTTGCTTCAAAAGACGAACAGTTTTATTGGCGTGGAAACTACAAATTGCCTGAGAGATGAGCCTATACTTCAAAAAAAATGTTCTCTAATTTCCCATTAAATATTAAGTTGGGGTCACACAATTATCGCACTGCATCAATTATTGGTACGGTAATCGTGTGACCGCCCAATAGGTAATAATGCGGCAACAAAAATATTAAAAATGCGCCAATATTTATTGTGTTCTAGTGCGATAATCGAATTTGACAATACGTACCAATATCTGAATTTTAAAATTTTTTTCGGAGAATAAATTGGGATAATTTTGATATTGAGCGGCAATAAAGCACAATTGAAATTGTGTTATATTGGTACATTTGTAACAATCGTGTGATCCTAGCTTTAGTGTTTTATTGTCTTAAATGCCATCTTAGACACATTTTTTTAACCATTTTTCCCCATTTTGTCTCTTTCCGATCAAAGGCACTGTATGTTCATAGATAGCTCTTATTGTCTTAAATGCTATCTTAGACACATCTTTTTAACCATTTTTCCCCATTTTGTCCCCTTCCGGTCAAAGGCACTGTATGTTCATAGATAGCTTTTATCCAGTATGATTTCTGTAATTCCCGCTTTTTGGCTGATATGGATAGATAACGAAGCTTTGATAGTTGTCGCTCTCCACATATACAAAATCCAATTTTCAGTATGAATGAAAGGTCTCACGTCCACTTATCCAATCTGACTAATGATGTGTATTGTTCACGACATTGTTTGAACGCCCACCTGTCCAATTCCACCCACTTTTTGCCTGCTGATTTGTATTGTCTGCGAAGTCATTCAGATCAAGTACTGAAACTGTGGCTTTGACCGGTTTCAAGATATAATGAAATCAATATTTAGTTTGTATGGGAGGTACCACGCTCACTTGTCCAATTCAGCCCAAAAGGAAATTTTTTTGTATTTACTGTGAAATCGTTTAGACCAAATACTCAAACTTTGGCCTTAACCGTTCTCAAGATATAATTAAACCAATATTTACTTTGTATGGGAGGTACCATGCCCACCTGTCCAACTCCGCCCACTTTTTGCCTGATGGTTTGTATTGACCGTGAAGTAAATCAGGCTAAAATCTGAAATTTTAGCTTTAACCGTTCTCAAGATATAACAAAATCAATATTTACTTTGTATGGAAAGTACCACGCCCACTTGTGTAATTTATCCATTTTTTGTCTTTGTCTCTCTCTTTGTCTGCTTGACTATGAATCTATTTGCAATTTGCTATATAGGCACATAATTATACACTTTGTATGTCCTTCCAGACATACAGAGAGATACTGCTAAGATTTTAGCAAGATCGGTTTAACGGTTTAGCTCTCTATAAGGCACAAGCAAACAAACCTACAAACAAATATACATGTAAACACACATCCAACATTAAATGCTGTAGCAAATTTCGTTTTCAAGTAAAACTTAACCAATACAAAGGGATTCACTCTAACGTCAGTAACTCTCGAACTAATGGACCTTCAAAAACCCCATACACGTACCTTGGTACTGACTTCACGTTCGGTTGGTTAAATCGGGTGGCGCATTTCAGAGAACATCAATTACAATGCAATTTATAGTCCTCTTTTATATTATATTACATTACAAAAATAATATGAGGCACCTCTGCGTTTATTACATCACTAAAATAAAAAAAAAACTGCAAGAACAACTATACGTGCTGTTTATAAATAACCAGAAAAGACAACAACAAACATTAGCAGAGATAAAGTAAATAAAAATAACACAGCAACAACAAAAACTAACAGCAAAGAAAACAAGTAACAGACAATAACAAGCTACACCAAATACTAAGAACTGAAAGAAGTAGATGTTTATTTACGCATGGCTGCAAAAGAACTAAAAATAAATTAAAAGAAAGAAATGGAATCTAACTGTAATATAGAGGTGCAGTTTAAATAAAGTTAACGCAGCGAACGAGTCTATTGGTTTGAAGTCAGCGTAAAGAGAGTTTAGAGTGGTTAAACACTGGTCGAAGAGAATTTAAGTTGCAATCGAACCTTAATTATAACTACAATCGGGTTGGAAGATCTTTAGGTAGAAAGATTTTCATCGATTCGTTTATTTATTGTAGTCGTTTGTGTTTCTTGGAAAATGGAAAAAAGTGAATTTCGTATAGTGATTAAACACTATTATTTGAAAGGCAAAACGGCGAAAGGGACAAAAGAAAAGCTTGATAAACATTACGGCGGATCTTGTCCGTCAGAGTATATGGTGAAATATTGGATTGCTGAACTTAAACGGAGACGAACAAGCACTGCAACAATACCATCAACAGGAAGGCCAAAAGAGGTGGTTACTGAAGAACCGGGTCAAAACACGTGAGATTGCTGAAATGGTAAACATATCATATGAACGTGTGTTCAAGATTTTGCATGAACATTTGCATATGAAAAAGCTATCGGCAAGATGGATGCCGCGTGTGCACAATGTTGAACAAAAACGAGTTCGACAGATCACTTCACAGCGGTGTTTGGACATGATAAAGCATAATCCTGCTGATTTTTGGCGTAGATTAATAACTGTTGATGAAACGTGGGTCCAACACTACACACCTGAAACCATAAATCAATCGAAGCAATGGGTGGAAGCTGCTGGAAGTGCTCTGAAGAAGGCGAAGACAGCGAAATCGGCTGGCAAGGTTATGGCCACTGTATTTTGGAATGCAGACGGAATATTTTTCATCGATTATCTTGAAAAGGGATCCACAATCACAGGAGAGTATTATCGTGCATTATTGGATCAATTGGTTGACGCAATCAAAGAAAAACGACCACATTTAAAGAAGAAAAAAGTGCTCTTTCTTCAAGACAACGCACCGGTTCACACAGCACTAGATACGATGCTGAAACTACGAGAAATCCACTTCGAATTAATTGATCGTCCACCTTATAGTCCAGATTTAGCCCCTAGTGACTTTTTCCTGTTTCCAAACAAAAATGGCTCGCAGGAAAAAGATTCGTCTCAAACGAAGAAGTGATTACCGAAACTAATGCGTATTTTGAGGAGTTGCCAAAATCGTATACCATCTGAATGGTATAAAAAAGTTGGAAAATCGTCTAACTAAGTGCATTGAGCTAAAAGGAGACTATGTTGAGAAATGAATGGTTTTTGAAAACAAAAAAAAAATGTTTTTTCCTACTTAGGTAGCTTCAATATCAATCCGCCCTCGTATGTGTGTTTATTTGAAGACCGTATACAGCTAAGCAACAGATTCTACAGTGCCTTTTTTAAAAAGGAACTCTAGGCTATTCTAAATGTTTAGATCTTAATCAAAAGGGCATAAAATGAAGAAAATTGGTAAAAATGGTAACTTAGATAGTCGTTAAGATAATAATAATATAGCACGCCGGGCTTCAGTTGGTAGAATTATATTATGAATTGAATTCATGAGCCTGGTCACATAACATTCATAAGTTCATTGAACTGATTTATATTCTTTTTTTTTAATAAATTTCTGCATTTAGGAAAACATACGTTTGCTGTAATTGTAGTTATTCTGAAGGCGACTTTAAAGCCTTTAGAAAACTAATGTAGTCATTATTTAGCAATTAAAATCGTTTGACTGATGGTGGTTTAGTTAAGCATGTGTTAGAAAAAAATTTCATTATAAATTCAACTTCATAACGAATATTACGAAAATCGATAAAAGATAACAAAAAACGAAAAATTAATTTCAATATAATTACCATCACCTTACCATGCTTTTTCAAGGACAACTAATTAATTACTTAAATTGTGCAATTTTTTTGAGTTTTTTTTTTCTTTTGCAATTTATAAAAAAAAAAAAATCCTCAATTTAATAATCAAATTTAAAGTTGAAAGTCAACAACATTTTTAATAACTTTGTTCATATTTTTGTTTAAATCATTTATTTAAATCATCATTTTAGTCAAGTTTTCTAATTTATTTCGAAAACAAAACAAATAAAATTATTTTAAAATAAATTTCATTATAAAAACTAGAATTGATTGCTTTCATTAATCATTTTGCAAATACATCACAGCGTTTTAATAATAATTTTTGTTTTTCTTTTGTTTCTCTCTTTTTAAAACAAAATTTCTTTGTCATTTTTATAGTTTCAATTTAACTCGTTGACTCGTCAGTTTATATTGAGTCAGAGAGACCAAAAACCATTCATCAACTGTCATATTGACATTTAATATTTGTTGCATTGATTATCCTTACGCTCTATATATATATATATATATGTGTGTGTGTGTGTTTGTATTGTCCCACAAATTAAACGTTTCAATTTCAAGTTGTTGTTGAAAGTGACAGCATTGAACAACAATGTATCCCTTTAGAACTGCTCAACTTTCAGCCAGTCATCATGTTAAAGGATTGTTTTTACTGTTGTTGTTATTATTCTGTTAACCATTTCAAATGTGTGTATGGCATGTATATAACAGTTGTGAAAACAATTATAGCAATTTATGGGAAAAACAACTTTTAAAGTGTAAAGACGTCTTAAAGTCAATCAGATTTGATAAGGAGTGTTAAGAAGGAACTTACCTCTGGCGATGATAACAAACATCAGGCGAATGATCAGAGAGAAACGGAAAAATTACGATACTAAGTAAAGATCACCTCCACTACTCAATCATATAGAGGGGCGCTACAGTGGGTTTGATCATCTACTTGGCTTGAAAAATCAACTCGATTAATGAAACCTAAACAAAGCAATGGATGCTTTGTTGAAAGCCAATATGCTTCCTAGAGGAGTGACGTAGAAAAAAACATACAAAATAAAGGTGAAAAGTGGCGAAAGTTCTTTCATAAAAAATCTGTCACCTCAGGTTCAAATACCGACGATGACAAGGAAAATGTTCATATTGTTTTGGAATTTTAAATAATTATGAAGCTTCATCCCACTTCAGATGATCCATGCAAGAAGTCTCTTGAATTACTCGTAAGGAAAAACGATAACACCAACTGTCAATATAATAGAAAGTTGAAGCAAGGCCACCTCCTAATGGAAAATATAGAGGTCTATAATAAGCAGTGAAATTTTTCACCACAACACTAAATATACAGACAACGATAGACGGCAGCACCAGTACCCACCCTAGACTTTCAAAGGTAGACCAATTAACTGCTTAGCTAGAAAAACAAAAATGATCAAAAAGAAACTGAAACAAGGCAAAGACCATATTACAACGGGTAGCCCATTTGGGTCCAATACTTGTCCCACTATGATACCCATAGAAACGAACCAACCAGACACATGCACGAACGAAGAAAGCCGGCTGACATTTACATCAATATGGCATGTATAACAGTCCTTATATCCGAAAGATTCGACTCTAACAAAAGAAATGTTTAACAGTCTCCTCCTCTTACTCATCCTCACAACTTCGACAGTAGTCTTTGAACGGTAAGCCCAGTCGCCTAGCATGCGCACCAGCTACCCAATGCTTATTGATAACAGTCACCGGGATTCACAGCCCATATCGCAGTATTACGAAGATAGACCCCAAACGATCCCAATCGTATAGGAGCCAGATTTTTCTTGATATAGAGCATGTGGTTTTATTCTAATTATTTGTGCTCTGCCAAACATATACCGCAAAACTAGAAGTCTTCAAGAGGAAAGTGGCATTCAAGCTAGATAGTCGTTCTCCTTCGTTGCCAAGGAGAGAATCTTACCTCGCTAGTTCGTCAGCCACACAAGTACCTCAAGTATCAGAATGACCCCCTAACCAGATAGTCTCTAAGTATGAATCTCTCGCCACCTCGTTTAGAGACGCTCGCCATTCACATACCAGTCGCGATGACGCTTATGGTAGACAACGGAGAGCTCCTTAAACGCAGCCTGCCTGTCCGTACAGATCCGGATATCAACGTCATATACCTTATAGTACCATCTTTCTCCGCCTGTAAGATACTGCAGTCGTCCGGAATTTTAAAGGATATTTTCACACCATATACGGGACTGAAGACACCGTGTCCGACTCTTTCTGAGGATTTCGAGTCGTCCGAGTATACCTCAACAGAACCGGATTCAATTACCGATTTTGGTGTGATGCTCACAGGGAACATTCTATTCAGGAAGGTTTTGGTTGTACAGTAATCTACCCTACCAGAAATCGTATGCAAATACCGTAAGTCTAACTCATGCCCATGCACTCGCCATCCTCAACCATATCACATGCCCCCAAGAGGAGTAACGGAAAAAATAAAGGATAGCCATATCCTTAAGCCCTCTCAGCTTAGGACTGGTTAAATCATACAGAAAGGCACCCTGGTTACTCCTGGACCGATACAGTGTCAAAGTGCAGAAAGTGTGGTAATGAAGAGAAAAAAACAGTGAACACATAATATGCCTTTGGGCTGCTCTCCAGAGACGTAGGGTCAGGCTCCTCCATTTTTGAAATAACCATATAACCCGAACACAAGAGCTAACCTAACAAAACGGTTAACATCACTGGATTCAGAGTATTGAAGTCTGGTTTACCCGTCGGGTGAACCGCTTGTCGGAAAAAGTGCCAAATTTGAGCACAGTATCACTATTTTATATTATTTATCTAATTCACTTGTTGTATAAAACACACTATGAAATTAATAACCGGTTATGTTCTGTAAGCCGAAATCAAGTGAAATTGAAATCATTTATAGAACATACCCATATACATATAATTATTTATTAGTGCGGGTCGATTTAAAACTCGCCCAAGTAACAAGGCAAATCGTATTCTAGGAATCAAAATAAGAAACTTTTTCTAAGAAACCGTACCTCTAAAATAAATTCTGATGTTCCTCACTGTGTTCCAAATATCAAATTTTGAAAAATCTCACTTTGACACATTTAAAGTGCCACAATCGGGTCTAAATGTATGACCAACCCACACTAACTTTGGAGAGTCGACCCAGCCATGCTAGTGGCACACCCTTAGGAATCTTCGTGAGGGGAGGTCCCCATACAAGTTTGCAAAATCTGTGAAAAAAATTTTTTACATTGGAAAATGTAAATGCGATTTGAAGGCATCTGTATGTACATGCGAATTGGTTCCAAAACGCCTCAAAGAACTTATGCACGATCAACATAATCAGAGAAGACTAACAGACGATGGAAAATATAGAGCAAGGAGCAACGGTTATGTTATCAATGCCAACAATTCATCCCGATTATTAATTAAACCTTTGGGTCGAAATAAGGAACATCAACATTTATTCTAGAGGTATGGTTCCTTCGGCAAAGTTTCTTATTTTGATCCATAGAATACGATTTTGTCTGTCACTTGGGCAATTTTTTACGTTCCTACAAATCGAACCGCCCTAATATTTATACTTATTTAGGTATGTGTAGATTTTTCTTTTAAATTTTCAGTTTTTCTAAGAAAATTTATGACCACACTGTGTCAGAGGCAAATAGAGAGACAGTATCTTAAGTTTCTACCAGTTGATTTTGTGCAGCTCCTTACAGATGGGATACAACAACTAAGGTAAACTCCATGTTTCGAATATTTCTTGTCTTTGAGCCTTTCGGCAAGTTGGCAGACTTTTTTGCACATATCATTGTTCCCACTGTGCTAAAATTGTAATCGCAACAAATTTTCTTTGTTAGTCTGCTACCGTATGTTGTTGACACTTTAACCACTTCTAATTGAATCTAAAATACAAAAGCATAAATCGCTATATACGAGTAGAGAGGCTCCTATGCACCAACATACCCATAGAAAATAAAAGAATTTATTAATAAAAGACAGGCGTCCTAGTCGATTTTTCAAGTATATTAATAACTCATTCTTACTTGTGCTGAGCTTTAAAGTATCCTAAGAAAACCATAAAAAAGTGTAGAAAATTAAAAACTCATGCTTTCTCCAAACAAGTTAATTAAATAAAAATAAAAATAAAAAAGAAAATTATGCGACTTAAAAAAACTTTCTTCCTTTTTATTTCCTTGTTTTCTAAAAGTTATTCAAAAGTTTTTTTTTGGAAAATTGTTTAGAATCATATATCAAACTTAAAACAAATTCGTTTACTTATTTATTTTGTCCAAAATTCTACTATAGCCCCTCTGTGTATGCTATATTTTATAATTTCTTTGAGCTCCTTGCTATATGCTATATATTTTGCAATTTTTTTACATTGTATTTATGTCTGGCTGCCTTTTACTTATTTTTTGTATAAAAAATGCAATAAATTTCTGGCCCGAACACTACAGTAATCGTTTAACATATTGAAAATTGCCACACAATTATTTATGCTCTCCTAGAGAGAAACGAAAGGTAAAAAATGTCTATGGAATGCTACTAATAGAGCAAAAAACAATATTGTACTTTCAAAGTATGACAACAACGAAAACGAAAAATAAAACGAGAAAAGAAAAACAATTGCCAATACTCAACTTAAGGAGCACTTAAGGGCCTTTTAAAGCCTTTTTAAAACATGAAAGTCAACATTGTAGCGAGTAGTGTAATGAGTAATATGTAGAGATGTGCCATAACAGAGTATAGTGTCTTAGAGTCTCAGTGAGTTAGTAGATCAATGTATAGTTCTACTAAAACTCAGGCCTATAAAAATGAAGAATGGACTGTTTGAATAAATTCAATTCATCCCTACCAAGTTACATTCCGTTCCTATTTGTCTTAAAAAGTATAAGCAAATCTATTTCACTTGAGAATTCTATTCAATTTCCTTCTTAGCTACATCATGGTGCACTCTACTAAACACATGGCCGATCCACTTCCTTTTTAGAATTTACTATTTGAATATGATGCAGGAATTGGCCAAAGACAACCCCGTCTAAAAGTAAAGAAGTAGCCCATCTGACTTTCCACCTTACTTCTGGCGATGATGACAAACATCAAAGGAATGTTCAGGAATAAAACGCCACCTACTGGAAAACACTTACAATAAGTAGTGAAGTAAAGAGCACCACCAATTAGCTAAGATATTCACCACTACACAATCAATATGGAGGGGGCTACAGGGGATTAATCATTTACTTAGCTTTTAAAATCAATGGGATTAATAAAACTAAGACAAAGCAATGAATGCTTTGTGGAAAGCCAATATACTCCTTAGAGGAGTGATGGAAAAAAATAGTTTCTACAAAACCCATTGCTTTTGAAACCACTTGCTCTATAATGAGGTGCCAGACCATGCTACCCAAGTCCTAAAAACGACTTAGTCGCTTACTAACTAAGTAACCTACATTCGGATCATACTTGGGCTACAAGATACTCTTCTTTTCTTCATAGTTGATATAGTAGTCATCCTTTAAAAAGCTATTAAGCTTCTATAAGGCTTAGTACTAGTAAGTCTTATGAGACCTTGTAGATGCCCTCTTCAACTGAGTCAATTCGTGCACGTGAAGGAGGTATTTACTGAGGGTATCATTTTGTCTATTCTGATCATTTTCTGAAACGGACATGGCTATTTATACCTTCTTAGATATTCAGCGCCTTTGAAAATACAGGGTTTGATTTCATTGTTAGGTCGTTGGAGCGAAAGATGGTTGAGAAATCAATTATAGTTCCATGATTGGAAGCAGAATCATCAGCTCGTCTCTTGATGGGGGGGAGTCCACTGTGATGCGTCAAAGGGATGCCCCCAAGGTGGAGTACTTTCTCCATTGTTATGAGCGGTAATAGTTGATGACTTGCTAAGTATCTAGGTAGTATTGTGAATAGATGGCTTAGTTGGAACTTGCACATTGGTGCCGTCCAGAATAAGGCGACATGGCCCTCTGGCCAAGTCGCACCTTCTACGGTAAGATATGTGATCTTTACCTGCTAATGACATTATTCAGCCACTAACACTTATGTGGAGGTAGCTTGGTTGAGAAAGGCTAAGGAAGTTACCACCGTGAACAAATTAGGCAAAAGACAGAGACTTGCCTGCCTCGGTATAACAGGGGCAACGAGAATGTGTCCAACAGTGGCTTTGAGGCCTCGATTGGTTTGACACCGCTTCAAATCTATGAGATATGCCGCATATTCAGCGGCACAGTTTTTCGCCATGGTATCCTAAAATGCTTCGGAAAGTCTGCCCATTTTATGCAGGTTGGTCGGAGAACCATCTTTGGTTCTGAATGTGTTGCCCTTGGATTTGTGCTTTGACAGCAGATTCAGGGTTGAATTTACGGACGGGATTTGTTGGTCTAATGGGGTATTAGTTCGATGGTTGTAAGATGACTGCTGGTGTTTATGGACCCAACGAAGACTTGTCCATTCCACTAGGAAGATCACAGAGTATCTTCTAGGCTGAGATCATGGCCATTACTATATGTGCGGAGGTCCATCTGGACAGTTGGCTCAATGGTAAGGCCATTAATATATTTTTTGACAGCCAAGTTGCTTTAAGAGCACGTGGCTCGAATAATATGGCATTTAGAATGGTCAAGTATTGCTATGATACATTGCAAAGTCTTTCTCTTAGGAATAAGGTGCAGTTGCTTTGAGTACCTGGACACTGTGGTATAGATGATAATGAGACAACGGATGCATTGGCTAGCAAAGGTTCCGAGACACCCCATATTGGTCGGTAACCTTGCTATGCAGCACCACTTACTACCATACTCAATCTAAACAAGGATGCTTGGCATACTAGAATATTCAGAGGGGACTTCTCCACTTTAGTGCGGCGATCAATTCGCATTTTGCGCGTCGCTCTGAGGTTTTCAAATATGGCAGAATGGACTTGGAACTCCCACCAGTTTCTTACGGACCACTGCATATGTAAATGTCACAGATGGTCACAGATGTAAGTGCTTGTAAACTATTCTCACAGGCATCAGAGACAGCGGAACACATATTATTGTATTTGGAGTTCTTAATTGATGTCACTAGAAATGTTGAGGGAGACATAGGGTCTCATTGGGAGGTATATCCGATCTGCTGGTGTTTATTATGAAGACAATAGATCTGCTGAATAAACTATAGACCGAAAGTGGCACAATAAATCCCATGGGTTGCAGTGACCTGCAGTAGGGCCTGGTCGGTATGATGATGATGATGAAGTCTTATGAACTCACTTGCTCGATAATACCAGCAAACATTTCCAGGCCATGCTTTTCAAAAGTAACCACCTTTAAGTTATTCTGGCATCATGAACTGGCTAAGTAATCGTAAAGTTTACTTGGTCTGCACCATCTACTTCTTTTCTTAAACTTGACAGGTGGCCATTTTTAAGTTTCATGAGCTAATTTTTTGGACAGTGAAGGGCTCATAAGGACACTAACAAAAGGTTCCCGGTCATGCTTGATAATTTAGATCTGCAACTAAGCGATCCCAAAATCTGTTTACAAAACAAATGGACGAAAGGAAAGCTGGTATATGTTTACTTTTATTAGGCGTTACAAACATTAATACAAACATAATATACCATGCGGTAGGGTATCAAAACATAAAGGAACATTTCTAAGATCATTTCTTAAGCAGAAACATTTTTTTGTGCAGATTTGCTTCGACATGTGTTTGAGAGTAGAGAAGAGAGCAGAGTGTGTCTTAAACTGTCAATGTATGTTTTAGCAAAATAGTTTAACAGGTAAATTGTTTATTTTTCTTTCACTTACTTTTGTTGTTGTTGCTGTTTTTGTTGTTATTTGGCATATAAAACTTTTGCAAGTTTTTTTTACGGAGTCTCCAAAAGAAAGCCAATGCTGACTAGAAACTTTTCTTGTTGGAATTATTCCTTTTACTCCCATTTAGTTTATCAAAGATGAGTTAAAAGAATTTGTAATTGACTCGAATGCGTATGAGGATGTGTTGTCTTGAGTATTTCTAAAAATAACTTGACATGTACTTTCAGTCCTTTAGGGGACATTAAGAGGATTCCACATAAGATAGCGATATGGAGGGAGGTGTTAAAAATCGAAAAATAATTTCTATATGAAAATGTAAAACACACATACATACGCAGTGAATCTTTTTTTCCCAAAACTTGTCATCATAAATTTATTTTCAATAAACGTCCTAAAGGGAGTGATACATTGGCAAACATTTGTTTGCAAACATGGCAAATAGGCAATCGCATTCAAGGAAAAGTATATTATCCATGTATGCGATTGGCTATTTGCGATGTTTGCAAACAAATGTTTGCCCATGTATCAACCCCTTAAGATTTAAATTGAATTTGAAAGTATTTTAAGGTGTTGGCATATGTAAGTGTGAAAGAGGTGTTTTTTTTTTGCAAAAAACCATAATTTGTTGACATGTTTCAAAAATAGATCATGATTTAAGACTTATTTTATCGCATGTCTTGGTCAGATATTAAACCACAAATAGTTTAAGAATTTAAATAAATTGTGGTCGATTATAAATTGTGTTTTGTTTTTTTTACGTTCTAATTAAATAGGTCATCTAACGTCTAAACATAAATTTTGACAAAATATATTTGCAAGAATTGGAGTGATAGTAGGGGGATATTATTTTGCAAAAAAATCAAAAATTTTATTTAAAAGCAGACAAAAAGTTGAATTCAAATAGGTTTTGCTTATTTTAATTTCATATTTATAATTTCTGATCGACAGATCATTACGATTGGAGTTACTTAAATTCGATATGCAGGAACCAACCACGCCCACAATAAAGGCTTGACTTAATGTCAACGTTTAGTCGAATAATTATCATTTGGCAGCTCCTGTTAATGGTTGAGGTTTTTAAGAAATTTCAAAGGAAAGAAGTAGAGAGTGTTTACCTTCAAAGAAGGAAGACATAGCTACTGCTTTTAGCAACCTTAAAAGAACCTTTTTAGCCCGCCTAGGTCCTAGATAATATACCAATTTATTTGGAATCATTTTCTACGGCTCTTCACACAACGTTTTCACACGACCTTTTTTCCGTATTTCGCTTTTTTGTGCATAATTTATCCTCCAATTATAATATGCAACGAGCAAAAATATCTTGAATAACCACTATATTTTTTTGACGCGCTATGGTCGCCTAACTTTAAAAATCATCAGCATTTTAGATTCTATGGATAAGTTTTTTTTCGATTTTTTTTTTTTTTTCTAAAATGTGAGATTTTCGAAGAGGCTGCTTCATACATTTTACTATAACTTTGAAATGACTTAATCGATTTCGTTAAGCTGTATGTTAAAAAATTCTAAATTATATCGGCTTTAAGTCATTCTAATATCATTTTTTAATGTAACAAATAGTTTTGGAGAAATTAAGAAACAAATTATAAAAAAAACTCTATTTTTTCCCATACAAATTAAATCTTACATTGGGGAAGACATCAGTTAAAAATGAGCAGAATCGGATAAGTGGATATGGTACCTCCCATACAATGGAATGGAAAAAAATGATGTTTTTTTTATGATGGTTTGTATTGACTGCCAAATTATATATTCAAACCAAATTTAGAAACTTCAACTCTAAAAATTCATTATTTAATTTGTATGGGAGGTACCATATCCACTTATCCGATTCCGCTCATTTTTAACTGATGGCTTCTACTATTTAATATATAATTTTTATGGGAGATACCACACCTACTTATTCAATTTCGCCTCTATATCGGCTGATGATGTGTATTAACCACTAAGTTATTTAGTTCAAATTCAGAACCTTCCACTATTACCGATCCCAAGACATGCAAAAATCAATATTTACTTTGTATGGAAGGTGCTACTTCCACTTATTCAATTCGGCCCAGGTTTTGACTGATGATTTGTACTGACCACAAAATTATTTGAACCAAATTTAGAGACCCTTACTATTACCATTGTAAAAATATAGCCAAAGAAATAAAAATTTTATATGGGCGTGGCTCCGACCAGTTGAACAATAGTGAAGCCACAGACCAAATCAAAGCTTCCTAAATATGCTTTTTCTAAGCTTTAATGTTAGCGTTCTCTACACATACAAAATTCCATATGTTTTTTTGTATTGACTGCCAAGTTATTTAAACCAAATTTGGAAACCTCAACTCTAACCATTCTTAAGATATACAAAAACCATTATTTAATTTGTATGGGAGGTACCATGCTCACTTATCCGATTCCGCCTACTTTTTAACTGATGACTTGTACTATCTAAGAAGTCATTTAGACCAAATTTAGAATCTTCCATTCTAATCGTTCTCTAGATATACAAAAATCAATATTTAGTTTGTATGGGAGATGCCACACCTACTTATTCAATTTCGCCCAAACTTCGTTTGATGATGTATATCAACTCCTAAGTTATTTAGACCACTATTACCGATTCAAAAATATACAAAAATCATTATTTAATTTGTATGGGAGGTGCTACTCCCACTTATCAAATTGGCCCAATTTTTGACTTATGATTTGTATTGACCACAAAGCTATTTGGGCCAAATTTAGAGGCTCTTACTATTACCGTTTTAAAGATATAGACATATAAATACAAACTGAGAGGTACACAATTGAGCAGCGCGTTAAGATTGTTGAAGACGTTTACGGAGATGGGCATTCAATTCACATTCATTTCGAGCACTTCGTGATTTTTGTAATCGGCATAATCGATCAAATGTGTCTACAATCGGAAGAATTTTGCGCAAATTTCAGCAAACCAGGTCTGTAGGAAATATGGAAAAACCTGTGCATGCTCGTCCAGTTCGTTCTGTGGAAAACATTGCTGTTGTTCGCGTTAGTGTGGCAGGAGAGCCGCTAACCTCATTACTGTGTTTGCTATCGGGAGATGATAAGGGGCTACCTGTGGTCAGAAATTGAGGATATGCAACTGGACGATATGTGGTTCCAACAGAATGGTGCCACTTGCCATACAGCCAACGAAACAATGTCTCTTTTGCACAGGAAATTTATTGGCTGTGTTATCTCATGTGGTGGCGATGTTAAGTGGCCGCCACAGTATACTTCTTTCTTTGGGGATATTTAAAAGAAAAAATTTACATCCGTAATCCGAGAACAAGTCAAGAGCTGAAGAATGAGAAAATTCGGTATATTAACGACACTGAACCTCAATTATGTCTCAGAGTCATTGGAAATATAAACCGAAGGATAGAGCTATGCCACCGAAGCCGTGGCGAGCATTTGGGCGATAGTTTGTTTCACACATACGAGGGCGGATTGACATTGAAAACTTTTTCTTTCTTAGAAATTACGATCTGTCAAACGTCAGCTGTTAAAATTTTAGCCAAATTCATCGATTAGTTTATTTGTTGTAGTCGTTTGTGTTTCTTGGAAAATTGAAAAAAGTGAATTTCATGTAGTAATTAAACACTATTATTTGAAAGGCAAAACGGCGAAAGAGACAAAAGAAAAGCTTGATAAACATTACGGCGCATCTGCTCCGTCAGATTATATGGTAAAATATTGAATTGCTGAATTTAAACGGGGCCGAACAGGCACTGCAACAATACCATCAACAGGAAGGCCATAAGAGGTGGTTACTAAAGAAAATATCAACAAAATCCTCGATATCGTTATGAATGATCGCCGGGTCAAAATACGTGAGATTTCTGAAATGGTAAACATATCATATGAACGTGTGTTCAACATTTTGCATGAACATTTGC
Organism: Wohlfahrtia magnifica; assembly: GCA_023159175.1. Taxonomy (NCBI): domain Eukaryota; kingdom Metazoa; phylum Arthropoda; class Insecta; order Diptera; family Sarcophagidae; genus Wohlfahrtia; species Wohlfahrtia magnifica. The sequence continues at coordinate 2,828,193 of JAKWBJ010000052.1, read as the reverse complement.
ATATGAAAAAACTATCGGCAAAATGGGTGCCGCGTTTGCTCAGTGTTGTACAAACAGATCACATTGAACGACAGATCACATCACAGCGGTGTTTGGACATGATAAAGCATAATCCTGCTGATTTTTGGTGTAGATTAATAACTGTTGATGAAACGTGGCTCCACCACTACACACCTGAAACCAAAAATCAATCGAAGCAATGGGTGGAAGCTGGCGGAAGTGCTCCGAAGAAGGCAAAGACAGCGAAATCGGCTGGCAAGGTTATGGCCACTGTATTTTGGGATGCACACGGAATATTGTTCATCGATTATCTTGAAAGGAGAGTATTATCGTGCATTATTGGATCAATTGGTTGATGCAATCAAGGAAAAACGACCACATTTAAACAAGAAAATAGTGCTCTTTCTTCAAGACAACGCACCGGTTCACACAGCATTAGATACGATGCTAAAACTACGAGAAATCCACTTCGAATTGGTTGATCATCCACCTTATAGTCCAGATTTAGCCCCTAGTGACTTTTTTCTGTTTCCAAACTTGAAAAAATGGCTCGCAGGAAAAAGATTCATCTCAAACGAAGAAGTGATTACCGAAACTAATGCGTATTTTGAGGAGTACCCAAAATCGTATACCATCTGAATGGTATAAAAAAGTTGGAAAATCGTCTTACTAAGTGTATTAAGCTAAAAGGAGACTATGTTGAGCAATGAATGGTTTGTGAAAACAAAAACAAAAGTTTTTTTCCTAGTTATTTAGCTTCAATATCAATCCGCCCTCATAATTGTCATAGATCCTTCAGACAAATCTCTGAAAACTTTGAGATTTATTTACAATTAACATCGTGCGTTTTAGTTGGGTGCTCCAAGTTTCATAGATAGAAAAATATTTAATAGTCAAACATCCATACATATAAGTAATATGAATGTGATAATAAGTCTACGCCCAATTTTATAGTGTTTTTTCTTAAACCAAATGCTTTAAAATTTAAAATTTGTACTTATTGATTTTCACTAGAAAAATTTCATTTTAACATTTCCGTTTAAATTTGTTCTGTACATCCGACATTCAGGTCAAACTTAAGAAGATTAGAAATAAAGAAATGCATTGAAGAAAAAAAAAACAACAAAAAATTAAAATTATATTATAGAAAAAGAAAATTGTATAAAAATAATAAGTTTCATACTTTAAATCTTTTATAACAATTATAGGATATTTTTACTTGTACTTGTTTTTTTACTCACCTTCAGAAAACTATGCTTATATTTTTGTAGATAATCTGTACTTGAAGGATGTGGCTTGAACTAAATTATGTCACAGTGTCCTGTTACTACACTGGAGCATATTCCTATAAACGCACACTACTTTTTTTTAAAAAAGAAGGTAAAAATTAAACAAGAAAATATTTAGGGGGCTATAAATTTGTGTATTAAATTAGTTAAGACTTCACTTAAAATATTGTTTCCAAAAAAAATTCATTTGTACTTTAACAGCCATTTTTAAGGGTATTTTCCTATAAACGCACTTTAATGTGTGGGCCATTGTAGCATTATTAATAATGTGTGGATGATCCTTTGTTATGGCTTGTTTCAAAAATACGGTCTGGCATTGATTCCACTAATTTTTTAAGCAGATCGGAATCAATTTCCTCCCAGACTTGTTTAATTCTTAGTTTCAGCTCTGTCACAGCCTTTATGCCTTCATTCTGGGCATTATTTGCATAAACTTTACGGGCCATGTATACCCACAAGTTTTCCATTGGGTTTAAGTCCGGACTACAAGCCGGCCAGTCCAACAAAGGAATGCCATGTTCATTGAACCAAGATTTCGATTGCTTAGAAACATGGATTGCAGCATTATCTTGTTGGAAAATGCAATCTTCATCCATTTTTTCGTCCATAAAAGAGAGAAGAGCATCTTCCAACAGTTCGTTATAAATCGAACTATTCATTTTTGTCGGAACAAAACAAATTTTCGACTTGCCAACTGCAGAAAACGCTGCCCAAACCATAACACTGCCACCACCGAAATTACGTTTTGACATCCGAACATCTTTAGATCTCAAATCGTGCCAATAGCATGGGTATGAGTCTGGACCGTCTAAATTAAATTTTTTTTCGTCAGAGAAAATTACTTTTTTCCACTCATCTGTCCATTTCATATATTTTCTTGCGAATTTTAGACGATTTTCTTTATGGTGTTTTTTTAGCATTGGTTTACATTTCGGCTTTTTCCATTTTATGTTTTCATCGTTTCGTAAAATGTGTGCAACGTGTTTGGAAGTCACAGGAAGATTTAATTTATTCCTTATTTTGTGGAATTCAATTTGTTGCGGGTTGCTTCTTGTTTTATTAGATTAAGTTGTCTTCTTGTTAGTTTTGTATTACCCTTTGTTGATTTGCGAACTCCATAATTTCTACCTTTCTTAAAGAAATTTCGCACCACACTTTCCGAACGACCGATTTTACGTCCAATTTCTCTATTAGAGCATCCTTGGTCGTGAAAAAATTTAATTTGAATCTTTTCTTGATCGGACAAAAAAGTTCCCTTAGGCATCTTTAAAGGTGATGAAATTTATTGATTAAAATAGGAAAAGTTACAGTAAATTGAGATATTACTATGAGAAACGTACCTTTGGTTGAAAAAAGAAACTAAAATGGATAATATTTTATTTTTGGTCACTTTTTTAAAAACAAATTTCGAGTGTGCGTTTATACGAATCTTCCACTTAAAATAGCACCAAGAACATTTGATCGCATAATTAAGGCAAACAACAAAAATAAGAAAAAAAAATTGTTTACTTTTAAAAAGTACCGTTAAGTTGTCTCTCATTAAAATAGTTAAATTTTGCTTTTGAATGAGAACAACAAAGATATAACAAAAATACAGAAAAAAATTAAGTGCGTTTATAGGAATATGCACCAGTGTATTTCCGGTTGAAATTCAATTGCTTTACAATTTTATCTTTTTTTTCGAAATATACAAAGAAAACTAAATTTATTTCTTTTTCAAATGTATTTATTTATTAATTCTTTTTGTGGTTATTTATTATAAACATTATTATAATATTAATAAATATTTTACCCACCTAAATAGTGATAAATTAGCAAAAGATTTGAATTGACAAATTTATTAATTAAATTGAAATAATAAAACAAACTTTTATAACCTTCCAGAAAAAAAACCATCCCAAAGCTACTTAAACACTTCTTCCAAACTCGTTTAAGCCAAAATTTATGTTTAATGAAGCAATTATTTGTTTTGACATCAAACAAATACGACAAAAGTTAAAATTATGTTTTTTCAACATTCTTTTCAATACAATCTATGGCAAATTTCTAATGCATGGTTAACCAAAACTCAAGTCAAACATTTAGTCAATTTGAATCAGAAATTATTGGCAGGATTAAGTAGCACTTTGTTGATATTGCTGGTGCTGACATACATTAACATTAAAAGCCGATTATCAAATGACACATTTTGACACACTTTCACGCACACACACACACACACACACACATAAAATAACGGGTCCGCCATCTAACGTTTTTTTTTTTCAAGTAGTGCTTATTTCGTGAATGGTAACACTTAGCTCATGTCTGATGTGACAGATAATTAGTTTTATCCTTCCTCTGAACGACCTGCAATCGACTTACAGAAGATGACAATTTGGCCAAAAAAAAATCATATTTTCAGATGAAGCTCATTTTGTTCTTGGCGAGTATGTAAACAAGCAAACTTGTCACATTTGGGGCACAGAAAACCCGCACGCATACATTGAAAAGCCGATACACCCAAGACGAGTCACTGTTTGGTACGGATTTTGGTCCAGAAGCATTATTGTAAAATGAGCAAGGAGTGGTTATCGGGACATGTTCAACGAATTTTTGTTCACAAAAATTAAAGAGGAGGATATTAGCAACATTTGGTTTCAACAGAACGCGCTACGTGTCACACAGCCGAAGCTACACTCGATGATTTGCGCCCTGTTTTCAAAACAAAAAAAATATTATTTGGCGTACCCTATACAAATAAATTCACACATTAACATTAAAACACTTTCACTAATACTCACATATTTATATCAACACACAGGACATACATTCAGTGTGTGCAGGTGTTAAAGCTGTGGTCAATTATTATTACCGAATAGTGTGTGTTGAGAGCATCAAAAGTAAAAATAAAAATGAAAAAACTGAAGTTAATACCTTCGAAAAAGTAAATATTTAATAAAAAAAAAATAGTGACAACTAAATAAACCCAAAAGATTGGATGGTTGGTAAGAAGCAGCTGTTTTTAAGCGAAAACACAGAAAAAAATTATTGCTAAGTAGGTCACACTCTACTGTAGCTCGCCTCCATGCGACTGTGTAGTGGTGAAGATCTTTGCTAAATGGTAGCGGTGATCCTCACTTAGCATTGCAATTTTTTTGCCAGTAAGTGGCGTTTTATTTTGATCATTCGTGTTATATTTGTTACCAGAGATATGCTGGAATGTCAAGGGGGCTTCCATTGAATGGATTGGTCGGGAAGGGGGATAGAACCTCTTAAGTCGTCATGGCCACTGATGGGGAAGCGGGCACTCTAACCACTACACTTCGTCACCCCAATAGACCTAAATATTGGACTTATTGAAAAAAAATTTCAAAAAAATACATGACTTGAAGCCCCAATACTTATCACCAATTGGTAAATGTTGGTCTTAAGAAATAAGTAACATGTATCTAAATCACCCATGAGCTTTTCACAGGAGTTTTTTGCTGTTCTGCTGTCTCTGATGCCTGTGAACAGCATACTCTTCAGATGCGCTCTCAGTCTATAATGGCCCGTAAGAAACTCCATTAGTAGTTTCAAGACCGGCCTGCCTAACTTGAGAATTTTAGAACCTAGAGCAGCGAGAGTAGCGAGATCCTCGTTAAGCACTCCAGTGTTTCAAGCATTAGGCAGCTTCCTAATACTTGATTAGATTGAGCATAGTAGTAAATGGTGTTATACATTAAGATTCTTTATCGATATAGGGTGCCATGAAATCTTTTTAAGACAGTGCATCACCATCTTCTTCTCAATGTCAATGTACCCAAAACGACTGAATATTATTATATTTTTCCTTAAGGCAGCTTGGCTTGGCAGAGAATATATTAATAGTTTTACCCTTGAGCCAGGTTGATCTCCGCGCATATAGCAATGGCCATGATCTCTGACTGGAAGTGACATCGACAAATCTCCGTTGGGTCTATGAGCACCAGCACCGACACAATCATTCATTTTGGAGCCATTAGTATACCAGTTAAAATCAAACTCACTGTTAAAACCTAAATCTTTAGGCAAAATATAGCATAAAATTGTTTTTAGTAGGTTTTCCTCAACACTATGGGCTACAACACTATAGGCTCATGACAACTGTTAAAATTGGGGAGGGGTGCTATTGAAATTGAAATGTCTTATGTCTCTGAAAGAATCCCTATAAGTTGATTTAAAAACCTATTTTTTACTTATTAATTTGTCAAAACTGTTTTAAGTTGTGTTTTTGCAATATCCTGTGGTCAACTCATTAAAATGGTAAGAATAGCTAAAAACCATAAAAGTAAAACAATAGAATCAAATCATGTCTAATATTTAGAAAGAAGAAAAATAATTTTTTGCATTAAACTGAAACCACATTTGTTTGCATGATTTTGCAATAATTCAAAAATGTTGTGACAAGAATGTCATGAGAAGATGTTGTAATTGATCCCGCTTGTAATGTAAAGAAACCAAAACATATTTCTCTTAGAGTAGTAGTTGAGTTAGAAAATTACAGTTGAATTGCCTTAAAATAATTGTGATTATTACACATGTATTTACCATCTGTAATTTCAGTTCTAAATCCTTTTGTTTCCATAATGTAAACTTAAACAGTATAAAACAGAATGGAAATTATTAATTAAATATTTTACTGTGTTTAGTTTCATTAAGAATCGAAACGAAGCATCCGGGTACATCATACCATCATACCATCATATCTTTCCGACTCAATATCGAGTATCCTTTCGAATTATCCGAACAGTGAAATTGTTGTTGCTGGTGATTTCAATGTTCATAATTCGTCTTGGTTACGCCATTCAGGCCGTACAACTCCGGAAGGCCAATATGCTGAGTTATTTGCCGCGCACAATCACCTTGCGCAATTAGTGAATGAACCTACACATATATCGTGTGTAGATGGGCACCAGAACAATACCCCCGACCTTTTCCTCACTACACACCCTGAAAAGTATGTAGTTGAGGTCGTCCACCGCTCTTCGCGAGGTTCCACCCATGGCTATGGAACGCTCTATTTTTAACTACGAGGATGCTCGTTGGGCTGAACTGAACGATTTTTTTGGGCATTTTAATTGGAAACTTTGTTTCCTTGACTCAAACGTCGATGCCATGGCAGAAATGGTGGTGAATATAATAAGGCTAGGGATGGATATTTTCATCCCATCCAAAAAGCTTTCGATTAATCCCAGAAACAAATCTTGGTTTAATCTGACGTGTAAAATGGCAGTCAGATCCAGGGAGGAAGCATTCAGGAATTGTGCCCACACCGATTTGCTTCGCAAACAGGCGAGATCTTCATGTGCCGCAGTACTTAGACGCGAAAAGGCTTTATACGAGCAGCGCCCTCGTGCTAAAATTCTTACTCTTTCACGGGGAAGTAAAAAATTTTGGTCATTTGTTAAAAGGCTGAGGAACAACGCTAGTTCGGTTCCTTCTCTTATAAAGAATGACCACACATTCACGAACCCGGTTGAAAAGGCAAACCTTTTGGCTGAAATGTTTGCAAGTAATTCTCACTTGCCGGAGAGCGTTCAACCACTGCCCGAACTTGAAAGAGTGTCAGTAACTATGCCTCGTATATTCTTTCGAGCTCGTGCTGTAAAAAGGGTCCTTGCAAATCTCAACGTTAACAAGTCTTCTGGGCCGGATGGCATACCAGCACTGTTCCTGAAGCAGTGCTCTTAGACGCTTACGCGTCCATTAGCTCACCTTTTCAGTGCATCATATCGCGCCGGTATTTTTCCATCTTGCTGGAAGGTTGCTAATGTAACGCCAATCCCCAAAAAGGGCGAGGCTAGTAACCCTGAGAACTACCGTTCAATAGCAGTTTGTTCCACACTCTCCAAGGTTATGGAGAGTATGATTAATCACCACCTTGTTAGATATCTGGAGTCCAACGATTTACTTAGCGATCGTCAGTACGGTTTCCGAAAGGGCCGTTCTACTGGTGACCTGCTGGCGTTGCTCTCGTAGAAGTGGAACAAGTCCATTCATGGTTTTGGCGAGAGTAAGGTTGTGGCTCCGGATATCACAAAGGTGTTTGATAGAGTTTGGCACGAGGCTCTCATTTCGAAACTTAATGCTTTTGGTGTCGGTAGTCACTTCTCTCGAGATCGCTCTATAAGACTGGTTATAGATGGAGTCTCATCTGACGAGTTCAGGGTAAACTCAGGGGTACCGCAAGGCTCTGTTCTTTCTCCTACTCTTTTTCTAATATTTCTTAACGACTTTCTGCTTCTCACTTCTAATCACTTCTAATCCTATCTACTCTTGATGTTCTGGGCATGAGAATTCACTGTGACGTTCGTTGGAATGATCACATATTTCAAGTGTCGAAAGAAGCATTCAAGTGCCTTGGTTTTTTGAGACGGTGCAAGAAATACTTCACCCCATCTCATCTCCTTAATATTAACAAGACCTATATCCGACCCAAAATGGAATACAACTCTCATGTATGAGCCGGTGCTTCAAAGTCTATTTTGGAGCTTCTCGACCGCGTACAGGAGAGGGCGAAGCTGACGGTATGGTAGCCAACTCTGTCGATTCATTGGAGCACCGTCGCAATGTGGCGTGTGTTTCATTGTTCTATCGGTACTATAACGGAATGTGTTGTAAGGAAATTTAAGAATTAATTACCAAAAATCATACATTTTTACGTAGTACTCGTATTTCTCGTAGAGCATATCCCTTTGTAGTTGATTGTCCAGTTAATCGCACAACGCATTATAGGGAGAATTAGTTCTTTGGTCGCACTGTTCGGTTGTGGAATAATCTTCCAGCGAAAGTATTTACTGCCACTTACGACACGAGTAAATTTAAATCCAACGCCCATAAACACTACTCCCTCTGTCCTCCTTCCAATAACCCATTTTCCTAGTACCAGCACAATGCACTGCATGAGTAGGGGCCATCCCCTGGGTGCTGGTCTTATATAAAAAAAAATATTATTTGAAAATGTTATACTAGCAATTGTTCATAATTCACCATAAGCTCAATCACGCAACACTTTAAAGGCAATCACTATGCCTAGCGTTAGCTGGGAAGAGGCTACAATTTTGGGGAACACACTATAATTCCCTGCATTTAGAAGCATTGTTTGAGTAATTTTTAGTTAAGGTCAATGTAATACACATCAGTCGACATCAAAAGTAATGGCATGTTTTGAACTAAAATTGCACTGAATGCTCATGGTACCCCAAAAGTACTAAAAAATCAATTTTGTGAAAAAGCTGAAAATTCTGAAAATTCTTTCGAGGATGATTGGCATTTGTCAAAAAATTAATTTTTTGGAACTTGGTTTTCTCAAATTCGGTTATTATTTCAGACATACCACTATACGGGTTCTGTGGTATATGTGTACACTTCCATATTTTAAATAAATAGCCAATCATTCTCCCAAGATTGTTCAGAATATAAAAAAGTGGATTTTTTGGAAGTCGATTTTTTCAAATCCAATTATTATTTCAGAAACACAACTGCACGTGTATATAATAATATACGGGAGCAGTTTCATATTTTGCCGAAATGCCACTTATCGAATGAAGGTATTTTACATTTTGGGTATAGTCACGGTTAACCTCTTCAAAGAACTCCTTAACGCAAGATTTTAGGATTATAAAAAATTATGGTTGCTGGTTTCGCCATTCGCATTTTTCGAATTTTTCGAATATGTCTTCACACACATAAAATACTATCTGACATATTCTATCACCATAGTACCCAGTATTAGTCTTTAAGGAATACGGATCCCTAAAAAATTCGTATTTAAATCACATACCAAAAGTGTTTTGCTTTTTACAATTTGTACAGTGGCAAGGATGAAGCAAAGCAACAAACACTTGCAAATATTTTTATGCATTAATTTTTGTTTTAGAATGTAAATGTTTTTTTTTTACTTTCAAAAATTTGTATACCCTACTCTCCTACAGAATGGTATTGTAATATCATAGAAGATATTGTTTTACAACAATTTTCGTATTGTATCGATTAACTTAGAAAACCGTTTTAACATTATAATCAAAGTACACTTGCACATGCATTCGACCCCTTTGTGCGAAATTATCGTTTGTTACACTTTCTACCAAATTGACTTTTTGATGTAAATATATGCCAGTGCCACAGACTCACTAGTATAGTAAAACATAAAACCGATATTCGCTATACTTAGGGAGATATTACTGAATTAATTTCATCGTATGTGACATTGTTCTTGTGAACGAAATTATCGTATGTGCCATACAAATATTTGGTGAAAATAAAATATCGTGCGAATAAAAAGATTAAATTTTGTTTTGAGTATTGTGAGCGACCAAGCAAATTGGATAAATCTGTTAAACGCAGTGCCAGCAAGGATAAAAGGGCGCACGCCGATGGTTTGACGAGAGAGGCACAGGTCGCGGCTGAAACTCATTGTATAAGAGACCTATACTACAAAACAAAAAAGCTTGTCAACAGAACTGTTACATTTTCACTATCTATGAATATAGTGACTTCTAAACAAGATCAGCTTGCACTATGGAGTGAACACTATTTTAGAATGCTTTGAAGGATGACATAAACACATGGCAGCATATGAAATTGTGAGGAACATACAGTGGGAATGGACATACCTACACATAATCCATTTTTAGCGAAAATAGTGAAAGCAATAAGAGCACTGAAGAACAATAAAGAACTACATCTCACCAGAAATGCTAAATGCCGATCCTGCGACAAGGATGAGTAATGTCACCAATGCTGTTTAATATTGTGATGGGAAATGCCACCGACGCAACTGGATAACCTGTAATATATTGATGACATATGTGTTCTCAGCCATGGGTACACCGAAGTGGTAGAGATCAAACTGCTGGAAGCATATGCAACAAATGCCGGCCTAGGCATCAACTTCTCGAAGACCAGATCGATGCTATTAGCGCATATCATAGCCACCCTTCCTTAATCAGCGCCTCACTATCGAAGACGTTAGTAGCCTCTGCTATCTAGGAGGCACTATTGACACAAAAACAGATTCCCCTTATACGATATTTACCATTATATCTTCATTTCTATCACAATATTTCTGCAAAGTAAACTCTGCTTTTGACTTCGCTTAAAAGAGTCCCTACATCTCGAATTTCAATATACGTGAGTATGTTGTCAAGCTATGTAGTTTATTTCTTCCCCTAGAATATATTCCTCCAACATTTCCTAACATAATAGTCTGTATTAACTTATGTGTATTTCGGGATTCTCTTGAAGTACCACAGGTAAGATGTTTTTTTTCTACCTATTGCTGTTGCAAGTTTCCTTTTCCGCTTTATCTTTTCCAGAACTGTTTACTAAGATATGAAGTGAGTCCAGAGTTTAAGCAACTCAACTCAAAGATACCGTAAGATATGATACCTTAAAATATCGTATGTGCCAAAAAACTTTTCATTTCTGAAAGTAAAAGCTTTTCTTAAAGAAATGTGTTCATTTTATGATAATGTATCGGTTATAGTATCACATTCGAAATTTGGTATTGATGTAACCAGCCAAAGCAAAGATATTTAGAAAAAAACGCTCTCCTGTAAAATTTTGGTTTTTGTAACATACGATAATTTTGCCCACGAGGGTCGATATATATTGCAAATATTTTGGTATTAATAACCTAGTGGTATAACGTACAACTCGAACCATATACTTAATATGAATATGTAGTACCATGCTCCTGAATAGACAAATAAACAATAAAGAGAACAAAGCAAAAAGTCAAGATATCAGCAACAAAAGGCTACAGCAACAATTGAGACAAAACATTTCCAAGATTTTCTATTTAAAACCAGAATGTCATTTGACATTTACTGTTTATTTAATATTTTGTGTTTGTTGCTGTTGCTGTCGTAAGTATGTATATGAGATTCATTAAGTGCTAGTATGTGTGTGACAGATTTTTTTAATTTTTTTTTTTTTTTTTTGTTATTACGGAAACGGAAGTTCATCGTTTTAGTTTATTTTTTTTTTTTTGTTGCTGTTTCAAAACAAAACAAAAAACAGAATTATGTATGTTATTTTGTCAAGCTTTGTTTTTTTTATTGTTGTAAAATCTTTTTTTGTAATTTTTGCCACATATTTACATACAAAAATTAAATAATTTTCATATGCAAATGAAATGAAATTCTCAGTTCATGTCATATTCACTACAATTCTGACATGCATACCAACCAACAAAAAAAAGAACAAATTTCTACATAATGACACAAACGCACAAGAAATAAAAAAAATGAAATTTTTTAAAATCAAAAACGAAAAACAAACCAAAAATTAAATAAGAAAGAAATTTTAATATCTTTAGTTATTAAATTTACAAGAAAAATTTTCATAAATTTATTACAATTTAAAGAGACAACGTTTTTAAAATTATTTGTGTACGTTAAAGCTTCGAAAGGTCTGTGTCTTTTTTAATATTCCGCTTCTTAACTGAAAGGACATACTACTTCTCTCAACAGACTGCGTCATATGATTTGCGTTTGGCAACCATTGGTAGCAGAGAAGATCCCGAATGTTCAGGATGAACAGTTAAAATCTCTGCACTGATTGAAAGTGCGAGATTGTGGAAGCCATAGGTTTCTCACATTTCAATTTCGAATGATATGTAACTTAGGTGTTAGAAGGTTTTTCCCATAATAGGTAAATGTATCATGCTCACAATCGACCACATACACATTTATGTGGCAACTTCGCAAGAGTGTTTGGCGTTCTTAAACCGCAATATGGACGAGTTTTAAAACCTTTTTGTAACCGTGGACGAAACGCGGATCAAACAGTCCAATTAGCAGTTAAAACAGTACGTTTATTGATATGTACACGGTATAATCCAAATTGGCTACCTTTAAAAGGGTAAAACAGTTAGTGACCAGCCTATTGGGTCGATTTATTAAGGTTTTAAAAAAGTTTTTGTTCGGACTGGAGGATCCGAGTTCGACTCCTAAATTTTAACAATTGAAGACATTATTTTTAAATTCTTCGCTTTTAAAATCATAATCAAATTTTTATTCTAAGTGAATAGAAAATTGTTCTTTCCAATGATGATTTCGTTTTTTCCAGCAGATGTTGTCGACCCCAGCTACAGAAGTCTCCATCAGCGGTCTTTGTGTTTTGCATATTCATTTTCTAGAACATCAACTATTTAACTCACATTTCTCAGAAATTGCATATCGAAATTACCAATTTCTTTATAGCTTCTTTCGTCACGTTCTTTCAAAGTCATTCTCTTTTTATCATTGTCTTGTTCTACCATCATACTTCGTCCCATAGGTACGAAAAGTTTTAAAAAAGTTATCAATCGCAAGACTAAGGAAAAAGTTAGTTTTCACCAGGAGAATGCAGGGATACACATATGTGCAGTTTCAAAGGCAAAACTCCATAAATTAGACTACGAATTGCACCCTCATAAGCCCTATTATCCGGACTTAGCCACAAGTCATTGTTTCCTGTTTCCAACCCGAAGTAATTGCTCGGTAGAAAGAGATTTGAGTCCAACAATGTTATCATATCTCTAAAAAATACCTATCGGGTGTATATTTTTAGAGGTTCATAACTTTAAGTTGACAACACTGTTTTATTTGACAACCGATTTAGCAGCAGATAGTTGCTTTTTGTTTAGTAAGGTTTGACATTTCATTATAGATAGACTTACACCAGATCAACGCTTAAAAATTGTTAAATTTTTGAACTGAATCTCCATTCAAAATTTTGTTCTCCGATAAAGCCCATTTTTGATTGAATTAGTACGTAAATAAGCTGAATTCTCTAATTTGGATTGAGAATAATCCACAAGCTTTTGTCGAAACGCCATTACTGTTCGGTCCGCTTTATGGGCTGGCGGAGTCAGTGGTCCATATGTCATCAAAAAACGATCACGTCTGAACCAAAATCCGCACCAAACAGTGACTCGTCTTGGGTGTATCGGCTTTTCAATGTATGCGTGTGGATTTTCTGTGCCACAAATGCAACAATTTTGCTTGTTTATTTACCCATCAAGATCAAAATGAGCTTCATCTGAAAAGATGATTTTGTTTTGGCAAAATCGGCATCTTCTGTAAGTCGATCGCAGGCCCAGATTCTCAGCGTTGTTCAAGCATATACACAACCATATTCGTTCAGCGGAAGGATAAAACTAATTATCTGTCAAATCAGATATGAGCTAAGTGTTACCATTCACGAAATAAGCACTAGTTGAAAAAAGAACATTATATGGCGAACCCTATCTTACTACACTCAAACTTTTATACAGTTTATGCTAATATTCACCTACACAACACTTTTATTTCTGCTTAACCACGTCTTTAAATGATAACTAAAGTACGTAGGCAAAGCAGTCTCCTTATATACCTTATTGCCTACAGTTTGGAAAGTTTCGAAAATGTCTCAAATGATCTCATATCCTATATACGTTAATTTTAAACATGTAAGATAGTGTTACACAAAGATAGTTGAATTGGCAGTGTTGCCTAATATGCATATAAGTACGGTATTGACGTGGTGACACATAATTATCGAAGGTACCAAAATTTCACAATACAGTTTTATGTATTTGAAAAATAAAACGTTTATTTAGTAATAAGGGTCTTCTACTAGTTCTCCCCATTGGTTTCAGTTAGAAGAGCTCTTGATCTAATTTGTTTCTTGGCAATTGTTTGCCTTCTGACTATGCTTCTGCTATGAGTTATTTATTGCCATGTTGTTTTTGGGTGGACTGATCTTCTTTTGTCTTACGGTGTCTATTATAAGGCAGACCTCTGTAATATGTGTCCCATCGAGATGGATATTGAAAGTTGGATTAAGTATGCAATTGTTACCCAATTTGGCCAGTTACTATGAAGGACTAAAAGGAACATAGAAAAGTCTTAGTTTTAAAATAATATTTGCTCCTATGACCTATTTATGTATAAGAAATTCTTTATTTTATTATTATATTGTATAAAACAAAAATTTATCCCCATAATCATTAAAATTATTTTCGATTTACATATAAAGGATTTATAAAACAAATTTCCATACCAATTACGTTTTATAAACACTTGTTGGGGGGGGGGGTTATTATACAAACAATTTAATAAAAAGCGTGTAATTTTTTTTTTTTTTATTCATAATTTTAATAAAATAATTTTACTTCTCCTGGACGTGTGTATTTAAATAATTAAAAGAAAAATATTTAAAAACAGAATAATTGTAATGTGCACACACAACAAATCTCCCCCCTCTATTTTGAGTAAAAATCTGCATAATTTAGTTTTTTTCATTTCATGCGGATATGCAATTGCAAATCTAAAAAATACAACAACAAGAAAAAACAAATAATGAAAGTTCTAATGCCTAGTCGGATATAAATTTTACACAGACATACACATACAAACACACACACACACAAACAAAATTAAAACAGAATCGAATTCAAATGTTAAGCAGAGAAGCAGCAGCACTAGCATCAACGACAAGCCACAAATGTCAGAGATGGAAATGTAAAGCAAAAAAGTCATAAAAATGAAAATGTGTTATACACACTCTGTTTGTGCGTATGGATCTATCTCTTACACACACAAACATAGATAATAATTTGTTAACATTTTAACACAAAAACACATGCATACACAGGCACACACAGAGTATTTAGACATTTTGTAAAACATGAATATTATTTGACTATAACAAATTACTAACACCACCACATTTGAACATCAACAACTACAGTAACAACAACAATAATTTTTAAATTATTATTGCACCAAATTACAATTGCATAAACATATCACAATATTATTGTATGTGTATGTGAGTGTGTGTGTAAGTGTATGTAAATAGCACATGTAAAAATAGTATTTAAAAGGCTAAACAATTTCCGCTCATAAATAAATCATATTTTTTGGTTAAATTGTTGATGAAATTAGAAAAATACATGCGAGAGTCAGAGTAGAAATTAAAGTTTTTGACAAAACTTTTTCATAAAAAGCTTAACCAAATAATCTTTTTGATGTTTATTACTCTATAAGACGCTTGTTAATACTAAAAAAAAGCAAATCTGGCCAAAAATTTTGATTATACTGATCGACTTAACAACAATTTTTAGGTCGTATGGAAATTTCTTCGTCACTTCTCTAGGAAGCATATTGGCTTTCCACAAAGCTTTGTTTCAGTTTCATTAATCAGGTTGCTTTTCAAGCTCAATAGATAATTAATCCACTGTAGCTCTCCGCCATATGATTGTGTAATCGTGATGATCCTTACTAAGTGGTGGTGGTGATCTTTACTTAGTATTGTAAACTTTTTTCTCCTGATCTTTCGTCTAATGTTTGTCATCATCACCAGAGGTAAGCTGGTAGATCAGAGAGCTTCATTGGATGGATTTGTTTGAAGCGAAGTTGAAGTCTCTTTATTAAACACTCGAAACCACAATTCAATATTTTCATCATGACCTTTGCTGTGGCTCGAACCTGATACGCTTGTTCTGTTATGCGTGCGCTCTAACCATTACACCACGTCACCCAATGGAGATGGGTCTTCTTGAGTTTTAGTTTTATTTTTGTTTTTAATTAGTCCTTGATTTTGAGTGACTTCCTTAAAAGGTCAGCATAAAATCTGTATAATATAGACAGCAGCTAAGGTCCTTATAATAAATAATAGTAAGACAAAACCCTCAAACATGCGATGTCAACCAATTGTATTGCCTTATGTCGCTACTGGGTTCTAGCAAATCATAGTCCCATTGTAATAACTTTTATATAGAACATAGGAGAGGACAAATGGGATTTGTTTTAGAAACATACTAATAAAATAATCAAACAAACCGAAACTCACAAAGGCGGTCTGAGAGAACCAACTACTGCCTTCTATCCCTTGATCAAAAGCTCCTAAAGTACCATGACATCAGAGTACCTAAGCCAATATTCTTCCAGCATGGAACACTGGCACAGAAGGTGCATAATCGTCACTTTTCCCTCCACACCATGACATAGCTGTTAGAAGGTGGACACATTTTTTAGGCGGGGGTGTCGTAGTGTAGAGGCTAGAGTTCTTGCATACAACACAAGTGACACGAGTTGGAGTCCACAGCAAAATTCAAGACGAAAAGTTTTAATTATGGTCTTCGAGTGTTTAATTAATTTAACAGAGAAAGCCATTCTAAGGAAGCCACCCTGACATTCCAGCGTACATCTGGCAATGATGACAAACATCACACGAATGATAAGGAAAGAATGCCACCTACTGATATAAAATAACAATGCTAAGTAAGAATCCTCACCACCAACTAGCAAGGATCTTCACCACCACAAAATCAATTGCAGCCGACCTACAATAGACTAATCCTTTTTATCTTGAAAACCAACTGATTAATAAAACTAAAGTAAGGCAATGGATGCTTTGTAGAAAGCCAAAATGCACCCTAGAGCAGTTTCAAAAAAAAAAAAAAAAATTCTCGGCATAGGTTCTAAATCTGCAACCGCCACCAAATTACACAATCGTGTCCTATGAAAATTCAAAAGTTGGGCAGTCTTAAGAAAATTGAAAATAAAGTTCATCATCTCACATGGGATGATAACAAAAGACTGCAACATATTCAATAAATTCATCTGGTACATATTCTACTTAACATACTTATAATACCGATGGATATGTGTATATTTATATGCCTAAATAACTATTATCCGGTGTAAATAGGCTACGTCTGAACCTCGAATAGATTTGGTTAATAAGTTGCTGACTATTTTATGGTACTGGAAGAATACAGACAGAACAATCTGCATGGCTTTAATAAACAAATACTCAGTTCTAAAACGAGAAATGTCAGAACTTTTGTTTAAAGTTAACCTGGAGAATGTCCTTAAAAGCTTTTAGGGCCATTATTACAACTCGCCTTTAAAGTAGGATTTAATAAAAGCTAACTTTAGATAAAGCGAACTTTAAAGTCACCTTCAAATTTTTCGTTATTACAAAGCTAACTTTTTTTAAATATGGCAGTGTCGGAGCAATATCGATGGCTTTTGCTAAATTAAACAAGTTCATTATAAATTTTTTATATATTTTTTCATTTTGTGTTATTAATATAGGGTCCGCCAAATAAATTTTTTTTTTTTTTTTGAAAATGCTATAAAAAAAACTACGGAATATTTTCTCAAATTTCTTTTCTTATTTAAAAGTACAATCCTTCCGGTTAATAATGGAAAATAATTTCATTCAAATGGCTGCCTCGGCTGGCCATGCAGTAGCCTACACCATCGGTCCAATTTTTAAGCAGATTATCGATTGTGTGCAGCTGTATTTCACCAATGGCCGCACGAATATTATCCTTTAAAGCGTCAATTGTCTCTGGCTTGTTGGCGTAACACTTATCTTTGACGGCACCCTACAAATAATAGTCCAACGGTGTCAAATCGCAGCTCCGAGGTGGCCAAACGACATCAGCTCTGCGACTGATAATGCGATCTTCAAAAACAGGGCGCAAAACATCGAGTGTAGCTTCGGCTGTGTGGCACGTAGCGCCGTCCTGTTTAAACCAAATGTTGCTTATATCCTCCTCTTCAATTTTTGCGAACAAAAATTCGTTCAACATGGCCCGATAACGATCGCCATTGACTTAACGGCCACTCCTTGCTCATTTTCGAAGAAAGATGGCCCAATTTCGCCTCTGGACCTAAATCCGTACCAAACAGTGACTCGTCTTGGGTGTATCGGCTTTTCAATGTATGCGTGCGGATTTTCTGTGCCCCAAATGCGACAATTTTGCTTGTTTACATATCCGCCAAGATTAAAATGAGCTTCATCTGAAAAGATGATTTTTTTGGCAATATCGGCATCTTCTGTAAGTCAATCGCAGATCCAGATTCCCATCGTTATTCAAGCGGATACACAACCATATTCGTTCAGCGGAAGGATAAAACTAATTATCTGTCAAATCAGACATGAGCTAAGTGTTACCATTTTCGAAATAAGCACTAGTTGAAAAAAAAACGTTAGATAGCGGACCCTTTATATAAATGTTTATTTCTCATGTTTATATTTGAAGTTGCGATCTTGAAAATATAATAGTATATATAATAGTATATACATATGGTATATTCAAACATAAGCATAACTTTAAAAGATACGGGTAGAATGAGCTTCCCTTTATCTTAACGCTCACTTTTACCTTATTGTATACTTATAATAAAAAAAAAACAAATTATTTGCCCGTTAAAATCCAGCGTTTAGTAAAAGACAAGTTTTAATAATAGTTCTTAGTGTTATATTGTTTGCAAATAATTTATTGTCAACACTAAACTTATTTGCAAATTTTAAAACCATTGTTATTTATCGCATTTGAATACAGCAGTGCTTGCATGTGCGTTATTTGGCCTATATAGTTGTTCGTATCCTTCGTGTGTAGTAGTTAAACCACACACTTAATAATTTGTCTACGCTCGTTGTTGTTGTGTGACGCATATTTATTTTTCTGTATGAAAACATTACACAGCATTCCTGTTGTGGAAAATTACCACTGACACTCGTATATTCTTAATTCGATTATTTGTTGGGTCAAAAACATGACCAAATATTTTTACAAAAAAAATTACATTCAATTGTAAATGTTTATGCATATTATGCAAAAAAAAAGCTTAAGCAGAATTTTTAAAATAATAAATTTTCATTTCATATTCAGTACGACAGGATGTTTGACAAATTAAGCAATTTGCAGACAGACAATCTATTAAATTAAATTCTAAGATGACAGACAGATAATAGTTCTCATAAAAAACTACAATATTTGAATTAAGGAGAGCATTTTATGTATAAAAAGCATTCAAATAAATTAATTCAAACAAAATAATAAAGATATAAAATTTTAAAATAAAAACATGATAAAGATAAGCCTTTAATTGAAATGAATTTTTAACCGAAAACCTCCATAGTCTTTAAGCTTAAAATGAGTTCGAAATGTATTTTATTTAAAATTTTTTCATATAAAATTAAAAAATATATATATAAAGAGTCCGCCAAATAAATTTTATTTTTCAAAGTGCTATAGAAAAAAACTACTGAATATTTTCTCAAATTACTTTTTTATTTGAAAGTACAATCCTTCCGGTTAATAATAGAAAATAATTTCATTCAAATGGCTACCTCGGCTGGCAATGCAGTAGCCTAACGATCGGTTCAATTTTTAAGCACATTATCGATTGTGTGCAGCGGTATTTCACCAATAGCTTCACGAATTTTGTCGTTTAAAGCGTCAATTGTCTCTGGCTTGTTAGCGTAACACTTATCTTTGACGGCAACCCACAAATAATAGTCCAACGGTGTCAAATTGCAGCTCCGAGGTGGCCAAACGACATCAGCTCTGCGGCTGATAATACGATCGTCAAAAACAGGGCGCAAGACATCGAGTGTAGCTTCGGCTGTGTGGCACGTAGCGCCGTCCTGTTAAAACCAAATGTTGCTAATATCCTCCTCTTCAATTTTTGTGAACACAAATTCGTTCAACATGGCCCGATAACGATCGCCATTGACTGTAACGGCCACTCCGTGCTCATTGTTGTCGCACCAAACAGTGACTCGTCTCGGGTGTATCGGATTTGTAATGTATGCGTGCGGGTTTTCTATGCCACAAATGCGACAAATTTGCTTGTTTACATACCCGCCAAGATCAAAATGAGCTTCATCTGAAAAGATGATTTTTTTTTTGGCAAAATCGGCATCTTCTGTAAGTCGATCGCAGGCCCAGATTCCCAGCGTTGTTCAAGCGTATACACAACCATATTCGTTCAGCGGAAGGATAAAACTAATTATCTATCAAACCAGACATGAGCTAAATGTTACCATTCACGAAATAAGCACTAGTTGAAAAAAAAAAAACTTTAGATGGCGGACCCTTATATATTTCAATTACATTTTATTTTCTTATAAATACAGAGGTAAGTGTCATGGATGAATGTTAATAAAAATTGTAGACTAAGTTTTTTGTTTGCTTATGAGTTTTGCTGATAAAAGTGTGTTCACGGGTATAAATTTATGTATTGGGTATACAAGTTAATAACGTCAATTTTTTTGAATTGATCCTTTATTCAAAGTATTTTCCATTGTTAGCCAACACTTTTTCCCATCTTTTTGGTGGCATATGGTTTTGAGGTAAAGAATGAATCAAGCCAAGTTCTGATACCATGTTCTGAAGTGAAGCGTAGTCGTATTCCAGTAAGGGCGCTCTGTATCGATCGAAACTAATGATAGTCAGAAGGATCAAGGCGAGTGAGCCAAAATTGCCCATCCACTCTTTTTCAAATAGTTTTTGACCGGTCTTGCAACATGTGGCCTCGTGTCTGGTCGAATATTCTGCTCGTTTTTCGTTGATTTCTCTCTTCAAATGAATCAATTGTGTTCGGTAGAGGTCCCCTATGATCGCCTGACCCGATTTCAACAGCTCATAATAAAAAACACCCTTCCGATCCCACTAAATACAGAGTATTACCTTGGCGTCATGGATATTCGGCTTCGGCGTTAATTTGGCTGGTTGGCCGGGCTTTAATGCATTCATTTTTCATTACCAGTAACAATGCGATGCAAAAATGACTTCTTCAAGCATCATTTCCTACATGCAACATCGCCTTTCAACGTCTCTCGGCTTCAATTCATATGGCACACAATTTCTTTGCTTTTGCATGAATTCCAATGCTTTTAAACGTAGGGAAATGGCTTGTTGTGTGACTTCAAATGATAATGCAAGTTCTTCTTGCGTTTAACAACAATCTTCGTCGAATAATGTTTCCAATTTACACTTTGGCGTCTATCGAATACTGAATTTTAATAACAGATGTTTACCCTCCAAAATAAAATATTTGTTATTATTGACACAACCCATATGTGATAGTTATGCCATATGTTGTCCAAAGCGACATTATTAACTTGTATACCCAATAGGAGGCACCTGAAATCATGAACCGTTTTCAACCACAATAAATAGGAAAAGAGCTTTTTATCATATTCCTTCGAATTTGTATCTATAAAACTACAACCTTGAGTTTACTTTCTGACAAATTTTTTTTTTTTTGTTTTATTCCACCAACTAACACGGTTGCTCCTTTTTAACTTATTTTATTATTTTACTTTTTGTAAGTTCAGCTTACTCTTTCACTTCCTCATTTAATAATTTTATTTATTTTAATATGATTTGTTCTTCACTTCATTTCTCTTGGTCTCTTTGTGGTTATTATTTCTGCTGCAATTTTCTACTTCCTTGTGAATTCTGTCACTCCACTATGATTGCCTTGTTATAAGACACTGTGTGTCTGTGTTTTTGTTTTTTTTTTTTGCAAGAGAAACCGTAACATTAAATGGAAATGATTTATTGCCTCCTTAATTTACAGCAGAAACAGAAACAAATAAAAAAGAAGTTAAAAAAGTGGCAGCAAACGACTAGAAAAAAAGGGGAAATTTAAAAGCGGAAAACAAATACAAACACACGCAGCATTATTTACTTACACAACAGGAGTTTAATAAAAAGTTAACAAATAACGAAACAAATACATTCACACATACACTATTAATGTTAAATGAGACTAAAGCAAAAAAGCAAAAAAATGCAACAGCAAAAGTGTAAAAACAATATAGTCACTCAAGTCGTACTAAAGGTTCCGCCATCCAACGTTATTTTTTCAACTAGTGCCTATTTCGTGAATGGTGAATGATTTGACAGATAATTAGTTTTATTCTTCCACTGAACGAATATGGTTGTGTATACGCTTGAATAACGCTGGGAAATATTCCGACATTACTTTGATCGATCGACTTACAGAAGATGCCGATTTTGCCCAAAAAAATCATCTTTTCAGATGAAGCTCATTTTGATCTTGGCAGGTATGTAAACAAGCAAAATTGTCGCATTTGGGGCACAGAAAACCCGCACGCATACACTGAAAAGCCGATACAACCAAGACAAGTCACTGTTTGGTGCGGATTTTGGTCCGGAGGCATAATTGGGCCATTTTTCTTCGAAAATGAGCAAGGAGTGGCCATTACAGTCAATGGCGATCGTTATCGAGCCATGTTGAACGAATATTTGTTCACAAAAATTGAAGAGGAGGATATTAGCAACATTTGGTTTCAACAGGACGGCGCTACGTGCCACACACCCGAAGCTACACTCGATGTTTTGCGCCCTGTTTTTGAAGATCTCATTATCAGCCGCAGAGCTGATGTCGTTTGGCCACCTCGGAGCTGCAATTTGACACCGTTGGACTATTATTTGTGGGGTGCCGTCAAAGACAAGTGTTACGCCAACAAGCCAGAGACAATTGACGCTTTAAAGGACAATATTCGTGAAGCCATTGGCGAAATTCAGCTGCACACAATCGATAATGTGCTTAAAAATTGGACCGATCGTGTGGGCTACTGCATGGCCAGCCGAGGCAGCCATTTCAATGAAATTATTTTCCATTATTAACCGGAAGGATTGTACTTTCAAATAAAAAAGAAATGTTTTTTCTAGCATTTCAACAAAAAAAAAAAAAAAATTATTTGGCGGACCCTATATATGACACTTTATGGAATAAATTGATAATAGTTGAACAGATAAGCTCTGTTGGGTCTTATTTGGCTGATAATTATCTATAGAGAATATGTATACAATCGAACGAAAATGAACAGAAAATATCAAGATAATTAGTTGTTGAATAGATGTCAACGTGAACAGACGTATTTTGCTTTGCTTTTAAAAATTGTTCGTTTGTGTTGTGGTTTACCTTTTCGTTTTTCTTTTCAACGCTCACAGCAAAAATTCACTGATACTACTAACCACGAATTTCTCTTCTTGGTCACCCTTGAAATAGATATTTTCATATGTCGTAGAATACTTGAGCAAGCAGATGAAGGCGATCTGGGAGTGTTCGAGAAAAAAATATTTGTAAAATATATGGCCGCCTCTGCGTTAGCGGTGAGTATAGGCATCGAATGAAGCACGAACTCAATTTTATGCTGATATCAACGTCGTTAGAGGTATCAAAATACGACGTTTACGTTGCCTTGCTCATATCATGCGTATGAGTGAAGTTTTCGTGGAAAAAATATCTTTCGAAAAATAGGACAAAGGGAAACTCCTATTGAAATAGCAGTTTGAAGACGATCTTTCAGAACTTGAAAAGGGAAATTGGAGAAAGAGCTCATACGGTCTAAGCGCTTGAAATTCTCTCCTAATTTAGGCTAAAAAAAACAGAGGGTTGCAATATAGGCATTAAAGTACTAGAAGGTCGTATAGGGATTTTTTCCTTAAATATTTATTTTGAATAATTTCTGCGCTACTTAATAAAGTCTATAAAAAATATACGCTCTTAAGTAGCCACTTTAAAACCTGTTAACGCAGTAAAATTTTCTGTTTTCTGTAACATTCAAAAAAATATTCATTTCATCTGATCTCCTGACACTTTACAAAGTCTTTATTCGATCAAAATAGAATACAACTCTGTTTCAGAGTTGTTCTACCGAATACCGGAGAGTTAAAATGATCATTAATAGCGCTGAGTAACCAGCTCTGCTTAATTCATTGGAGCATTTGTTTCTGCTAAGACTTTTCTTAAAGAGAATACTCATCTCCAAACAACTTCCCACTAAACTATATAAAACATTACAGAAAGAGCTCACCTTTTAACTGCCTTGTTCGTTTGCAAGGCGAAAGCAAAGCTATATTCTTTATCGACTTTCATTATCTACCTTTTAGCACTCACAAAATACACTGTAGGTGAAAAGGGATCATTCCTTAAGTGATCGATGTGGGTGAGAAAACCAAACAGAGTTTATCAGTTAAAAGAAATAAAAATTTCTTTACAGTTGTTACCACCAGGACTATTAGACATTCATCTTTAGTCCAAAGTGAACTCCAGTTGTTACCTCCAGGACTATTAGACATTCATCTTTAGTCCAAAGTGAACTCCATTGTTGATACATTTACTTAAAGCATTTGGCGCTACCTATTTCGTGAGAAGAACCTACGAGATCTAAGCAAAAACTAAATTTTGTATATCACGAAATCATAGAAACTTTGATACCCTTTCGAGTGACAACGCTTCTTGGAGATTTTAAATCTATCCTAAGAACTTATGTATGCTAACTCTTGTTTAAAATTTGTAGAACATATTCCCTTATTGCATCAGGTGTATTACAAAGAAATATATTTCAAATATCGATGAAACTGACTTTGTTGGATATAAAAATTTATGACATTAATGCCTTGGCCATGAGGCCGCGAGACTTGGCACGTACAAGGTGCAATCTAGAACACCAATTATTACAAATTTTTTACAACATATGCGGCCGTATTTCGCCAATAACTCTTCGAATGTTAATTTCTCATCCCAAGCAAAATAATCCAATGAGATTCAATCACACGATATTGGTGGCCAATTAATTGGACCATTACGTGAAATTACACTTTCATTAAAAGTTTCCTTAAGTAAATTAATTGTATCCTAGTAATTGTAAATAATTGTGGGTGGCGTGGTGTAGTAGTTAGAGCGCACGCATAACAACACAAAAACGACCCAGGTTCGAGCCGTAGCAGAGGACATGACGAAGAAAAAATGTAATTGTGGTTTCGAATGTTTAATAATAAAAAAAGGCTTCAACTTCCCTCCAGACAACTCCATCTAAAAAAAATTAAGAAAAAAAGGCCCCCTGACCCTTCTCGCATACTTTTGGCGATGATGACAAACATCAGACAAATGATCAGGAAAAAAACGCTACCTACTGGGAAAAAATTACAATGCTAAAGTAAAGATCACCACCAATTAGCAAGGATATTCACCACTCCACAACAAAAAAACCATAAGGAGGAAGCTACAGCGGATTAATCACCTACTTAGCTTGAAATATCAAATTGATTAAAGAAACTGAAACAAAGCAATAGATGCTTTGTGGAAAGTCAATATGCTCCCTAGAAGACTGACGAAGAAAAAATATGTAAATAATTAATAATAATCAATTGTAAATAATTGTAGCTCTGTCCCATTGGAACCATATGTCAGTAGGATTAATGTTAGATAATTGAGGGGATGACGTGGTATAGTGGTTAGTGTGCAGGTATACAACACAAACCGTCCAGGTTCGAATTCCTACAGCCTACATGATGAAAAAAATTTTATTACGATTTTAAGTGTTTAATAAAGAGATTTCAACCTCACTCCAGACAAATCCATCTAAAGAAGCCATCCTGACCTTCCAGATTACCTCTGGAGATGTCGACAAACATCAGACGAAATATCAGGGGAAAACACCGCCTACTTGGAAAAAATTACAATATTAAATGGGGACTACCACGACTTAGCAAGGATCTTCAACACTACGCACAACCATATGAAGGCCTGCTGCAGTAGGTTAATCATCTACTTAGCTTCACAATCAACTTGATTACTGAAACTGACACAAAGTAATGGGTGCTTTGTGGACAATCAAAATACAACCTAGAAGGGCGACAGAGAAAAAATTTAGGTACGAAAAAATTTCTAATCGTATGCCTATATCGTTCACCAGTGAAAGTAACATTCTGACCATCATCATTTTTGAACACATATGGACCAATAACTTCGCCAGCCCGTAAAGCGTACCAAACAGTAACTGTCTGTGCTTGTAATTGTGTTCCGACAAAAGCTTGTGGATTATTCTCACTCCAAATGCAAATACTCTGCTTATTTACTTACCCATTTAACCAACCATGAGCTTCATCGGAGAACAAAATTTTGAAATTTGATGAACAGAAGCATTATTTTGATAAAAATTACAACAATTTGCAAGTGTTGCTTTGATGCACGTCTATCCATAATGAAATATCAAACAATATTAAACAAAAAACAAGTATCAGCTGTTAAATCGTTTCTCAAACAAAGCAGTGTTGCCGACTCAAAGTTATGAACTTGTAAAAAACAATCGATACTGCTACGAGTGTTTAATAGGAAAAAAAAATTTTTTTAATTTTTAGGCAATAATTTTCATTAATTTTGTTTCAATTGCCCATTATTCCATTCAAAGAATATTTAATGATGAGCAGATGATGAATAGGCACATAATCTTACATTTTTTTTATTTTCTTTAAAATTTAACTTTTATTTCACGCTCCCTTTTAGCTGTGCCGCAATGGATTTTTAATATAAAATAAATAAAGAATTGAAACCATGGTTGCAACTGTCGTTGTTATTATTTGAAAAATTATTTCTTAATATTTAAAATATTTCTCAATTCAATTAATTAATTATCGTAAAGACACATGTCCACACAAACTAGGGAGATCGGACGGTTATTATTCGACCGGTTTTAACCGGTTTTTTTTTTTTGTTTTTGTCGAATAGGGTTTTTTCAAAATCTTCATTTTTCGAATACCAAATAATTCGGTTGTAATAACACGAATAACCGGTTAATTTAAATAAATATCATTTGTATACGTTTGTATATTTTCTTATTGAAAATATGCTCACCGTTTAACTAAAGGGTCCGCCAAATAATTTTTTTTTTTTTTTTTTTTTTTTTGAAAATGCTGTAAAAAAAACTACCGAATATTTTCTCAAATTTCTTTTTTTATTTGAAAGTACAATCCTTCCGGTTAATAAGGGAAAATAATTTCATTCAAATGGCTGCATCGGCTGGCCATTCAGTAGCCTACACGATGGCTCCAATTTTTAAGCACATTATCGATTGTGTGCAGTTGTATTTCACCGATGGCTTAACGAATATTGTCCATTAAAGCGTCAATTGTCTCTGGCTTGTTGGCGGAACACTTCTCTTTGACGGCACCCCACAAATAATAGTCCAACGGTGTCAGATCGCAGCTCCGAGGTGGCCAAACGACATGAGCTCTGCGGCTGATAATGCGATCTTCAAAAACAGGGCGCAAAAAATCGATTGTAGCTTCGGCTGTGTGGCATGTAGCGCCGTCCTGTTGAAACCAAATGTTGCTAATATCTTCCTCTTCAATTTTTGTGAAAAAAAATTCGTTCAACATGGCCCGGTAGCGATTGCCATTGACTGTAACGGTCACTTCTTGCTCATTTTCAAATTATGCCTCTGGACCAAAATCCGCATCAAACAGTGTCTCGTCTTGGGTGTATCGGCTTTTCAATGTATGCGTGCGGGTTGTCTGTGACCCAAATGCGACAATTGTGCTTGTTTACATACCCGCCAAGATCAAAATGAGCTTCATCTGAGAAGATGATTTTTTTGGTAAAATCGACATCTTCTGTAAGTCGATCGCAAGCCCACTTAGCGAAGCGAAGTTCAAGCGTGTACACAACCATATTCGTTCAGCGGAAGGATAAAACTAATTATCTTTCAAATCAGACATGAGCTAAGTGTTACCAATCACGAAATAAGCACTAGTTGAAAAAAAACGTTAGATGGCCGACCCTTTATTTGTAAAAATTTAATTATTGAACATCTCACAAAGAACATGAAAACCAAGGTAAATCGAAAAAGATATGCACTCTTAAGCAAAAATAACCTTTTCTCATCTTCTGTAAATAAATAACGATTTTTAATAATGGAGAATGATCAACTAGACTTATTGAAAGCCCGCAAACCCACAAAGGCCGGTTCCGAACGGCAGATGTTTTAGTTAGTGAAGTTTTTCACAGCGTAAATATACATAACCAGTCGCTCGCTAGTAATGGTGTATGGTGATATCGCTGTTGAAAATTGTCAGATGGTGTGGCCTGGGATTAAACCGACGACTTCTTGATTGCAAGGTGGGTTCTTACCCAACATACCACAGTGACAAACACACTATTAAATCTGTGGTGCATAAATTTACATA
This sequence comes from Wohlfahrtia magnifica, assembly GCA_023159175.1. Lineage (NCBI taxonomy): Eukaryota > Metazoa > Arthropoda > Insecta > Diptera > Sarcophagidae > Wohlfahrtia > Wohlfahrtia magnifica. The sequence continues at coordinate 2,800,119 of JAKWBJ010000052.1, read as the reverse complement.
CAGTGCTGCTCGAAATCTAAGCAAATTTTCTTGTGGAGGCAATAAGGGACTAATAGATTTATTCAAAGTAAAACATTTAATTTATGTTATCTTAGGCACCTAAATTATAACTTTAATAACAAACCTTTAACTCCATTCTCTACCAAGTAATACAACAATAACGAAATTAGCCTCTTGAGTAGCTGTTCGAAACTTAAGCAACTTTCAGTATTTTGTGTAATAAACTTTGTTTTTTATGGCCTCCGTACACCGTTTTGGCATAAGACCAGCACTCAGGGGATGAGTCCTACTTATGCAGAGCACTGTGCTGGTACTAGGAAAATAGGTTATGGGAAGGAGAACAAAGGGACTAGTGTTTATGGACGTTTGATTTGAACTGATCCATATCGTAAGTGACAGGAAAAACGAACGGTGTGGCTAAAACACGAATTCTCTCTATAATGCGTTGTACTATTCATCGGACAATCAACTACAAATGGATGTACTCTACGGGAAAAACAAGTACGGCGTGAAAATATATGATTATGAGGAGTCAAACGCTTTATTTCGTTAAAGCACATTCCGTTATAGTACCGATAGAACAATGAAACACACGCCACATTGCGACGATGTTCCAAGGAATCGATAGAGTTGGCTACACTACCGTCATTAATAAGCATCTTCGCCCTCTCCTGTACGCGGCCGAGAGTCCCCAAGATAGACTTTGAAGCACCGGCCCATATATGAGAGTCTTATTCCATTTCGGGTCGAATATGGGTCTTGTAAATATTGAGAAGGTCAGATGGAGTAAAGTATTTCTTGCACTGTCTTAAAAAGCCGAGACACGTTGAAAATGTGATCGTTCCAACGTACAGCACAATGAATCTTCATGCCCAGAACATCAAGAGCATCTGACTCCTCAATATCTGTATTACCCATAGATACAGACGACACCACACCACCACGTCTGTGTGTCAGAAGACAACATTGAGTCTTGCGCGCCTTAAAATCGGTCCTATTCGCACAACCCCACTCGGAGATTTTCACCAAGTCACTTGTGACTGTGCTATGCATATTTCGCCTCTCCACCCCAAAAAGCTCGGCCTACGATCAAAAGAATATGAATGACAAATGTTGCTGCCGTCTGCGAAAGAATAAATAGGATTGAGAGTGAGAAGAAAAAAGTCGTTAAGAAATATTAGAAATAGAGTTGAAGAAAGAACAGAGGTTGTGGTTTCGAGTGTTTTATAAGGAGATTTTCATTGCCCTCCAGACAACTCCATATAAAAAAAGAAGCCCCAAACTCTCCAGCTTAATTACCTCTGGCGATGATGACAAACATCATCGAAAAAATTACAATGCTAAGTAAAGATCACCACCACCACTCAGCAAGAATCTTCACCACTACCCAATCATATGGAGGGGAGCTACAGTGGATTAATCCAATCTACTTGGCTTGAAAAATCATTTTGATGGATAAAACTGCAACAAAGCATGCTATGTGGAGAGCCAATGTGTTTTCTAGAGCAGTGACGGAGAAAGAAAAACTTTACCATACTTTTTATTGCTAAACAAATTGATTTTTCCTATACCCCTGATGTGATCCAGCTCTGCACTTCAAGAACTAGGAAAAATTTTTTTTTAACAAAAGAACCGTTTAACCGGTTATTTGAATTATTATTAACTGAAAATCCGTTTTTTAAAAAGAACTACTTTTTGAATTATTCGAAAACCGGTTTTCGAAAAAAGTCGAATAATTGATCTCCCTAACACAAGCCAATCTCTCCCCTTTTTTAATGAAAAGAACATAAAATATTAAAACATTAATAAAATTAGAGAAGTAGGTGTCATAAAAATTTATTTTTAATATTATTTAATAATATTATTTTAATGCTATTAAAGTTCGATATTTTATTTAAATCTACTGACAAAATAAATTAATTAAAATTATACAATGGGAAACCAAAACAGTGAAAACAATGACGGTAATAAAAGGAACACAATGGGACTTAGTTATAAGGACAATAAAAAATATTAAATTAAATTATTCCACTTACACTACGACTCAATTGGACTTGGTTATAAGGACAATTAAAAAAAATATTAAATTAAATTATTTCACTTACAGTACGATTCATTAAACAAAAAGTTGCTTCAACGCCAGACAACAAGATTTTGACTCTAAGTGCGAAGAAAAGAGCATTGATTTTACAATTTTCATGTATTTATCGAGTGTAATATTGTTCACGGAAGAACTTAGAACTTAGCGTCTAATAAAGTTTAGTAGTTATCTTTATTGAAAGATTGCATATAATTTTACAAACTTTTGCATACAAAAATCTATTTTGAAATTTTAAGCAATTTTTTAGTTTGGAAATCACATGCTTTATAGTCTTCTGATAACCATGATTTTTGCTCCAACTAACTATACTGGAATATCTGCAATGAGTCCTATTAACAACGTCAGTTTCTATGAATCATTTTGCTGAAAAGAAACATAAGAAAGAAAATAAAACTCATTACTATTATAAATTTGAAGTCAAAAAAGATTAGTTCCAATATATATACATATTGTTACAAAAAAAATACAACTCTGCATTGTGGTATTTTGGTATATGTTATGTTGGCAGCACTGCCACATCGAATAGCTTTACGTTACATTTGAATTAGCGGTTGTGGAAATAGAAAATGATTGATATTTCCTGAACCTTCTAAAATGCAGACAATTAGGTATATAAAGGGCTGTTTTACCTACATGTCAGTTAGTTATCATTTGGCTGTCGTAAGATAAAGACGTGCTAAAGTGCTGTATAGTGAATATTAAGTTGTTGTAAACTGTATAAAAGTTATTGTGTAGTCAATAAAAGATAACAGTAAAACAAGAAAATAAAAACGGTATTTATTTTATTTTAAACGCAATTTAAACGAACTCAAACGTTTTAAAAAGGTTAAAACGTAACAATATGTAGGAACAGAAGATTTGTACTATTCTGGTTAAGATGAGTTGATAATTTTTTAACAGAAAACATACTGCGACAAAAACAATACCTAGGAGAGTGCTATCGAGTATAAAAATATGTTTTTGATGATCTTTCGCGGATTCGTGCACTTATCGGTGGTTTTTTTTTTTAGGTTCATAACTTTGAGTTCGCAGCATTGCTTTATTTTACAACCGATTTAACAGTTCATAGTTGCTTTTTATTTAAACTTACATCGCCTGGACTCAAGTATTGATATTGATTGAATATCCATTCCAAACTTTGTTCTCCGATGAAACCCATTTTTAGTTGAAAGGTTATGTTAATAAGCAGCATTGTAGCATTTGGAGGGAGGATAATCCACAAGCTTTTATCGAAGCCGCATTACGTTCACTGAAAATTACACTATGGTGCGCCTTATGGGCTTATCATCAAAAACGATGATGGTCAGAAGTTACTATCAAGAGTGAACGGTATAAGGACATGACTAGAATTTTTTCGTACTTCAATAAGCTGACATGTGATTCCAACAGGACGTTGGCGTATGGATGCCAACAACGCAGGCTACAATGGACTTAGGTTATGTTAGATCAGGTGGTGGACCCCCTAATGGAAAGGAGTCTCACTTGAGCCAAATATTTGGCCCATTGTGATGCCACATGCTTAAATGCCAGCCCGTGGATCAAACAGTTTCCATAGAAAACCATTTAGCCTCCAAAATAAATCTCGCAATTGCGGCCACCCTTATCCTGGAGAGTTCAGTCAAAGATGACAAAAGGTAGGAGTTCAAGAACTTTCGCCTTCTGGAAGCAAGAGCCGGTCATTGACACATGAGGTGAAAGACAGGTTCCTCCTCCTGCTCGAAACCACAAATCCTGCAAAAATCATTCGAGAGACATGCCTCCCCATCAGACAGTGACCCCTTAGGACCGCAATTGTGCGGCCACCAATTTGATTGACAACCCGAGTTAGGGAGAGAAGACGTATAGTACTCCTTTCGTCGAGGTCAGTCCAGCAGAGCCTGGTAATCACGCACGAGACATCATGCTGCCGACGATATTGAGCGTCGATATAAACCGACCGGAGGATGTCCAGCTTAACCGAGGCAACCGTGACAGCAATGATAGGCTCTTGTACGAAAGTATCAAGCTCAGTACCCATCCTGGCCAATTCGTCAGCAACACAATTCCCGGCGATATCCATGTGCCCTGGAACCCATATAAAAGTTACCTTCGAATAAACCTAGATTTCCATAAGAAACCTGCGACATTCGTGGACTAGGATAGACGTCGGGGTGACATTAGCGAGAGACCTTATCACAGTCCGACTGTCCGAAAAGATCAGAAGATTCTCAGAGAGAATCTCTCCGCCCAACAAGCATTGCACTGCCTTCAGTATGGCCATGACCTCTGCCTGAACCACACTGCAGTGATCAGGCAACCTATAAGACAGTCTTGTAACAGAATTTCTCATGAATATGCCACATCCCACTTTGCCCCGCATCTTAAAGCCGTCGGTATAAGCCTCAAGGGCATTCTGAGAAAACTCCTGTCCATCCCACCAGAATTCCCTCGTAGGTATATCAACGTGAAATCTCCTATCGAGAATATTATGAGGGATCATGTACTCGATCCGAAGATGTCTGAGATCTCCAATAATCGCAGCATGACCAAAGTCCAGATTTGGCCAAGAGTTAGCCTCACCGCCACCAACTTAGCCCTCTGCTTGAGAAATAGGTCGGTAGGGAGCCAGTTAAGCATAGCTACAATAGATTTACTCATAGGAACTTTTGATGAAAGAGCATTTGCGCCTAATGTCCATCTCATTTTTTTGGGGTTATGTATAGTTACTCGTCTACGTCGATAAACCAGAGACAATTGAATACCTGGAAATTAACATTTGAAGAGTTATTGGCGAAAACGATCGCATATGCTGCAAAAGATTTGTGAAAAATTGTATTTCAGATTGCGCATTGTACTCGCTATCCGTGGCGGGTACGAGGGTATCGTGTTTTTTCCAAAAATTTTGCCATCATACAATGTAACATTACTAACAAATTCATCGCTTAAATTAAAAATTAACATCTCTCTGAGTTTTTTAATCTGTTGCTATGCAATGAACAAGGAAGATTTGTCCACAGTTTTTGGTTGGTTGGTTAGTTCACTTGGGCAGCATTCTCACATACTCTCGAAATCCCATGATGTCGAAAATACCTCACACCCACTTCGTCAGGTTAAGATATTTGAGTTGACTACCTAATGCAATGCAGAATATAGCGGAGAAGACTTACGGAAAAGGTCTCAATATCTTTTCGTACATACAGAACAGATTTAAAATCATTATTGATCAGTTCGTTGTGTGAAGTTCACCCTTTATGTTGCTTTTATTGATTTATAGGTTTGTGACGCCCTTTCTAACTCGGCTGTTTGGTACTCATTGGCCTGCAGATGGTAAGCTGGCTGGTTAACCAAGACGAGATCAACTACAATTAGCAACAAAGTACTATTTTGAAACCAAGACAAGACCACAGTTAAAGAACCACCTTAAAGGATAACGAAAGGGAAAAGGGTGTCATGACCTCCTTATGCTCATTAAGAAGTGGATCAGATCAAGGGCATCCAGATTTACGCACTACGCTTAACCAATGAAGAAAGGTACGCCAATGTACCGCTTTCGTCTGCTCGCCGGATCCAGACATTCACAGAGAAGGTGAACGATAGTCTCCCTATCAGAGGTGTTTTTGCAGCTCTTGCAGTGAAGGTTGAAGTAACTCATTTTCTCAGTATGCACCGCAATGAGTTCAGAAATAAAGTGGCGTGGGGTTGCCAGTAATTTGAGTATCCTGCCAATGTCATACCGTGACCGTAGTGTCCTCGAGATAGCACAAAAGGAGTGGGCACTCCTCGTGTTTTGTCCTGCGGAGGGACTCCTAAGAAAATTTATTATATACTCAAAATACTATACACAAATGCAAGCTTTCGTATCCCAGGTGTAAGATTAGGATGTGTTCTCTTGAATCTTATCCTCACACCAAGAGGTATAAAGTGGGGAAAGACCTTGACTATATTGACGACATCTGTCTCGAGGCTCGTAAACATTGCGGCATGCAGAAGAAATTGAATACTGTACTAGCAGAGGCATAAAGAGCGATTGCCAATAAACATTGCCATTATGAAAAATAACGCCAGTACTAAGCAGGTCTTCAAATTGGAAATACAAATTTTGAAAAAGTTTCATATTTTTGCTATCTCAGCAGCTGAAACCATATTTGGCGATCTCAACCCATCTCTTCCAACTCAAATATTAAGATCTCCTACTTTTATCTAAAGTCTACACTTTTATATCGCAGTGTGAACAGGGTAATACATTCAAGTAATTCAAACAGTAAACAAAATAATTCGAAATCTAGTGTCAACAGGGCTCTAAATTTTTTTAGAAATATATCTTTAAGAACAAAAAAATACCAACGAAATCTTCTTGTATTGAAGCCTTTTTAAAATATAACAAAATTTAAAAATTAAAATGAAAAAAAACTGTAAAATATTCGTTTGCATAGTTAATTGTTGTCAAAACATAAAAATTTTGTATATACGCGTACATATACAACAACAAAAATTCAGTTCTATTGTACCCTACTATACCAACAAAATTCTCTAAAGGATTTTAAATAACTAAAGATGGTGGTAACACACATTTATGTAGTGAACCAACTACCAGTCATCACTAACTACCACCCACAAAGCTTATATACCAAAAATATTTTGTATTTATTTATGGACTTAACAGATGGCTTCCTTCTTACATGTCTGATGCTTTAATTTTTGTTTTTTCGTCTCTCAGTTGTTGCACAATTTTGTTGCATTTAAGAAAATGTTGAACAACAAAAAAAAATCAAACAAAATTTGTTACTACAATATTTGGTTTAGTTTACGAGTATTTGTTGTAACAGATATTGTTGTTGTTGTTGTTGTTGGTTTTGTTATTTAACGTACAACTTACCCCAACCAACCAACTGCTTAAAGCTACTGTTCTTTAGAAGTTCATTTGAATAAAGAACGCTTCTTATACAGTTTAATACCTTTAGCATTTGATATTTAAGGTCAGAAGTGACAGAGAATGAAATCGCCAATTAGAGAAGTTAAATAAAATAATAAAATCTATATCAGAGATGGGAGTATAATATGCCATTAGATGTGTGCATGCAGGGTTATTTAAAATATTAATGACACTCTGCAGAACTGAACTTCAACATCTTTTTTAAAAATAATATGACTTTTTTGGGTGTGGCTTGATGTACTGGTTAAAGCGCAGGCATACAACACGAACAACCCAGGTTCGAATCCTAGTAGAGAACATAAATAAAAAAAGAATTAATTGCAGTTTCAAGTGTTTAATAATAAAGAGATCCAAAGAATCCCATCTGAACTTCTAGCTTACATCTGGCGACGATGACAAACATCGGATGAATGATCAGGAGAAAGCCTCACCTTCTGGGAAAAAATTACAATGCTAACTAAGGATCACCAGCGCCACTTAGCAAGAATCTTCACCACTTCACAAAATCATATGGAGGAAGCTACAGTGGATTAATCAGTCATCTACTTAGCTTGAAAGAATTAATCAATTTAATCTGAAGCAAAGCAATCGATACTTTGTGGAAAGCCAATATGACGGTGACGGTGAGTGAGATGGTGGCACGTCTGGGTAAAAAATTACAATTCTAAGTAAAGATCACCACCGCCACTTAGCAAGAATCTTCACCACTTCATAAAATCATATGGAGGCGAGCTACAGTAGCTTGAAATCAACTTGATTACTGAAACTGAAACAAAGGAGTCAATATGTTCCCTAGAGGAGTGACGGAAAAAAAGACAAAAATTATGACTTTCCTATAAAAAGAAATATTTTTATACAATTTTTCAAAGCATCACAGATCATTTTGATAATAATGTTTGCATAGCCAAACAGGTGGATAGACAAATATAAACTCCTTGATTGAAAATATGATTCGATACAATGTAAAATCACTCTCTCATTTATAGTGTAACCATATCAGAACTTCTTACATATGCTATATATTGCCATCGAGAACTAAAATCACTACTGCTGTTGTTTGTTCTTTCTTCACCCCAGAACCTTCAAAGAGATTCACATAAAAGTTTCTGGCAAACTCATACCGTATTTTGTAATCAAGACAAAACGTATAAAGTTTTTAATAACTTTTCGTTCTCTGGTGATGGTAATCTTTATGTGGTGGTACAAATAATAAATGTTGCACATAAATCATAATTGCACGTTTTATTAGAAGAACTAACAATTATTGTGCGCAACATGTGTATAGCAATTGTAAGTAAAAGATGGAAATAGCAATGAATTTAATTGCTGTAGCAGTAGCAACTGTTAGAAACTACATTTAAACATATAAAACTTATTATAAAGTACGTATGTAAAAGGGTGTACACTGATGGGGGTGTACACTGGAAAAAAATTTGAAAAATACAAACAAACAAAATACAGTTTATCCTTTCAGTTATGCAGTCAAGAGCATCATAAAGGATTAAAATATTCACTATTTGACGTTAGTAATCGTGTATCTATTAATATCAAATAGCATACAACAGTTGCTACATCACAATTGTTTCAACAAAAAAAAATGTGAATTAAATCCTGTCCTTCCAACGGAATGAATATCATAGCCGTTGCGAAAAATTTCATATGCAGCTTAAGCCGGCAACAAGTGAACTAACTGAATGAATTTGATCTTGTTTTAGTCCTTTTTTGGTTAATCTTATGAATATACACAGCAGTTTTAATCGATGCTTTCGACGAATCTTAAATATTTTCTGGCCAAAAACAATTAGCAATACTTAGCTATCGCTACAAGTTGGGCAACACTTAAATTACAGATGATAAGTAGAAATAGGCATACTTACACTTTCACCCGTCGGAAGAATCTATGCCGTAGCCCCTGTCTAGGCAGTGCATTTGCCATTCAGTTGCCTGAAATATCACCATATCTCAGTACGCGTACGAACCTAATATCGAAAAATGCTGCCACTAGCATTAGTGACGAATGGCATCCCCATACCGCCGGGAGTTAGCCAACGTAGACTCCAGAGACTTAATTACCGAGTACCTAACATAATCAGCATCAGATCCAAACATCCAAAATTTGCTAACAACCGTGATTTCAACTTGATAGTCTAGTTGAACGCCAAGGGAAACCAGAGCGTTCCGAGCAATATCGTATAAATGAGACGCATTCATCTAAGGATCGAAACAAAACCCTATAAAATCAATCAGCTCCAAGCGAAACGGAATAAAAGTGCGGCACGTTCAGTAAGGTCAAATGTTCATCGGAACTTGCCTTAAAAACAATCTGATCGTTCATTTGGCCATATTCTCAGAGAAAAATATTCGCAAACAACATTCAAATAGAAAGTATATTTTAAAAAGCAGTTAAATTCAAATCCATTAAATAAAAATCGAAAATATAAACCGCAAATAGGACATACAAAGTTTGAAAGGCCGTTAAATTGAATTTCGGACCGGCAACATAGAACAAGAAAAGCCCTTAAATTCAGACCGGAAATAAAAATACATACCGGAAATCTAAAATTTAAAAGGCCTTTAAATTCAAACTCAGACCGGATAAAAATATAAAAATATAAAGTTTGCAAAACCGTTATATTTAAATTCTTTAAAATTGAACCAGAAATTTAAAATTTGAGAAGCCGTTAAATGCGAATTCTAAACAAACCAAAACGAAAATATAAAATCTGAAAAGCCGTGAAATTCAAATTCTCAAAAATCAAGCAGGAAATATAAATTAGACCGGAAGTAAAAATACATACCGAAAATAAATAAATTAATAGCCGTTATATTAAAACTATTGAAATTCAGACCGGAAAAAAAAATATTTACCGGAAACAAATATTTGAAAGACCGGAAATAAAAATATAAAGTTAGCAAAGCTGTTATATTCAAATTCTTTATAATTGAATCGGAAATAAAAATAAGCACCGGAAATTACAAATTTGAAAAGCCGTTAAATTCAATTTCTTAAAAAACCAGACCAAAAATATAAAATCTAAAAATCCGTAAAATTCAAATTCTTAAAAATCAAACAGGATATATAAATTTTTGAAAGTCGTCAAATAGATCGGAAGTAAAAAAATACATATCAGAAATAAAAAAAAAATTTAAAGCCGTTATATTAAAATTATTTAAAATAAGTCCGGAAAGAAAAATATATACCGGAAATAAAAATTTGAAAGAGCGTTAATTTCTAATTTAGACCGGAAATAAAAAAATAAATATCGGAGATAAAAAATTTAAAAGCCGTTCAATTCAATTTATTTAAAATCTGATCGGAAATACATAATTTGAAAAGTCGTTATATTTGTATTCCTAAAAATTAGACCGGAAATATAAATTCTCAAAAGTCGTTAAATTCAAATTTATTAAATACAGTCCGGAAGTATAACATTCACACAGAATATAAAAAATTTAAAAGCCGATAAATTCAAAATCATTAAACACAGACCTGAAATATTGTATAAAATACAGAACGAAAATTAAAACTTGCACAGTGCGATAAAAATGAACGAAGTTGAAATATTTACCTCTTCTGATAGGCGCTGTCGAGTAGAACAAGCATCTGTTTTTGAAATTTTCAAAACACCTACAAAATCTTGAGTTACGGATAAAAAAGAACCGGGTTTCCAACCTTCACGCCCTTATAAGCTAACAACTTAGCTGAATATTACCCGATTTTAAGTTTTTTAACGGACTTAGAATGAAAAATAATGAAAAAGTCATAAAATTTTAAGCCAAATAGTATAAAATTTTGTAATAAAAGTATGATGTTTTCATCAGTTGCTTTAAATCTCATTTAAGTCTCATTTTATTCGCAACTTAATTTAATCCCTTAATTAATTCAGCAATTCCTATATAAAATAGTGCGCAAAAACGCATCTAAACTTGAAAAATGTGGAGAAAATTGGATGGAAAATATGTTTGATTGAGAAATACACCCAGATCCTTCAAGGCTATTAAATCGACTTATATATCGTTTAAAAGGTCTGTTTCTCCTCTTTCCATATCCGAATTTAAATTTAGAATCGGGTAATATTCAGCTTAGTTATAAGCTTATAAGCACATGAAGATCCAAAAAACTGGTTTTTTATCCGTAACAGAAGATTTTGGAGGTGTTTCGAAAATTTCAAAAACAGATCCTTTTTCTGCTCGGCAGCGCTTATCAGAAAAATGTCTCACCGTATTATTTGCTATTAATCTGAATTTATTCAATTTCACACGATTTCAGCTTACAGAACATACCTGATTGCGATAAACAGCCCCTAAGAATAAATTTAAACATGAGTGAAACAAAATAACAGTTGAATAACTAGAAACCTGAATTATCAGGAGCTCTTGGTTGGCTGGTAGGTGTTTTACCAGAAAAACTACAGAGCAGATAGCCTTCGATTTTCCATGCATAAGTTTAAGCCATCTTCACTTGTGTTAAAGAGCGTCTGAAGAGGAAGTCGGCGTCTTTAAGCATTTATGTGATGTCGGTTAGCCAAACGGACTTAAATGCTTTGTTCTTCTTCCAGGTGTGGTCAAAGGTTTTTATAAACTGTACAACATCTGCTAATGAGCTTTGCGTCTAATATAGGGTTCACTACTGGTCCCAGGTTATACGAGATACCATGAAAACGTAGGGGCTGACAGAGGAGCTAGACGGGTTTTTATTGGGCCTGAACACTGTAGTATACTTAAGAGGGAGGATTGGCGCCTGAGCTTAGGAAGAATTCGCTAGGCTTTGAGAGAGTGCCCCCCGTAAGAGGCAGGCTAAGAAGTTTGTCTTTCTTTCTCTCGGTTGATCCAAGAAGCAGTTACTGCTCAACAGGAGCAATCTTAGAGTCCTAAAAGGTCTACTTAATGGGCACTGAAGGCTGCCTGTGTCCAATGGTTCCGTACTGAGATCTAGTAAGCAGGTCAAATATCTAAGAATTATTCGAAATAGAAAACCTTCTTGGAGGCCTAACATTGAAGGAAGAGTCAAGAAGACAGCAGTTCCACTCTACTGCAGCAAGGGTGCGAATTGCAAGTGCTGAGGGTTCTCCATAATCTATGTTGTGGTTATATACCACGATAGTTAAACCTAAACTTTAGACCTATGCTTCTATGTTGGAGGTCGTTGGAAAAGTGCTTTGAGCTGAGGATATTGGAGAGGATTAAACGAATAACCATGATCGTGGACTTCTTCCTGGCCGCCTGATATTGTGGCGTATTATGCGGCCTGTGCTACCAATCTAAGGGTAAAGGAATCGGTCAAGTCAATATAGTCAGGTCGCTGTAATCCCGACTAGAGTGGATTATTTGCAAAAGATCTCCAATATCAGTGGCTAAGTATAGAACGTTTATCCCGAACAGGGTGGCTTTCCTGGCGAGCTTATGATTCTTCATTTATGGTTCTAGAATAAATAATAATAAAGTGGAATTTGGTACTTTATCTCCGAACCTAAGCATTAGAGATGGATATGTATATGTATATACTGATAGACAGGCGGTGGTCAAGTCTCTGGAGTCTAGGCTCGTTAAATTCCGTACTGTGCCGCAATGCCACCCGTCACTATTGGTATTGGGGGCATTTTTAGACATCAGGTTCTAATGGATGCCGAGACACCGCGATATTCTGGAAAACTATGTCGCAAATAAGCTGGCTATCAGGGCACGGCGATACAGGTTCTTCCTGCCGGGGGTTTGTGTTGAGATGCCTATTTCTACTCGTCACCTGTATCTTAAGTGCAGGCGAGAGTGTATCTTGAGTTCTGGAACGGTGATATGTGTTCTCCAGAAGAAGGGAATAGGTGTTTATTCCTGTAGGCAGTAGAGAGTATTGCAGCCGGTTATTGATCGGAGGACGGAGAATTTTGGCTGTAGAGGGTGAGTGTAGAGTGTGTGTGTTCAAGGAGTCAGACACGCGGTCCGTCTTGGTTATGGTGGATTAACTTTGTTTAGTTATAGCTGTGAGAAAAGAGTGGCTTCTTCGAAACACTTGCTCCGGCGCTAACGAGGTTGAGACTGAGGATTTTCTGGGGGTATACCCTAAGGCTTCGTTATTGAAGCCGGCTTAGTCCAGGTGAGAGTGGAGTTCATAGTTTTCATATAGGGTCACTGTTTTTATACGGTATCACAATGTGCCTCTTTGGCTTAAGTGGGCTGGTCTCAGGATCGATTGTCCATTTAACCTAATGTAACCAGATGGGTGTTCTTGCAGCACCTCTCATCGATTTTATGTTTTGCTCGGTTTGTATCTCAAAATTTTGTAAAAAAATAAATAAATTTTAGCAGAAATACAACAGTTTTTCCACCTGTCTGTGTATATAGATTTTTTTTTTTTTTTTTTTGATCATCTTTTCACAAAAAATACTTTTGGTGACGCTGTCGTGGTTTTATGCTGAAATTTGTCTTTTGGCGAAATTTTTAAAGATTTCTTAGGCGGCGCTCATCTACTTTTAGCTTTAACGTTTACATTTCTGGTTGGAAAAACAACGATTTTCTCTCAACACCTTTTTCTTTATTTCACAGCTAAAATTCTTTTTCGCTGCCATTCTATAAGCAGCCATAAAGCGATGGAAAACAAATGCCGGAATTCCTCTTAAAAGTGGTTGTTGAAAACTGCCAACACCAATGTGATGCTAATGGTGACGTTGGCAAGTAGAACACAATCAAAACAGAAAAAAAAAATATCGTGGAAAGACATGCAAGACTAGAATGGAGCAACTGCATAGTAATTGCCACTATGGCAACATCATATCATCTTTCTTTTAAGAAATTCCTGAGGTGTCTGTCGGTGCTTGAAGAAACGTAATATCGGGTTGAACTAAAAGCAGGAAGATAGACTCGAAAGCAAAGTTTTACTAAAGAAATGTATTTTTATGTCTGGAACATTTAGGATTTTGTCAACACATTTTTGTGAATGACAGTCAATTTGGTTGTTTTTGTTTTTAAGAATTTTTTTCTTTTTTTTAGTTTTAAACTAAGAAACAAAGTTTTTGCTGAAAAGCAAAACAAACTAAGGCTCTTACAGATCCATTTTTAAGTGATTTGTAATTTAAGCTGATTTTTAAAGCAGAAAAATCATGAAATTTCTTTTTGAAATGATTTGGAAAGTACCTTAAAAGACTATAATTCTCCATTTTCTTAAACTTTTCTTACTCTAGTGGCTAATAAATTCAACAATACGGATAAGTCCCGCGATTTATGGTTTAGGTTTTTTTCAATTCCATTATTCCACAAATATGTGGGACAATACCTCGGCATGTAATTTTTTCTTTTTAAATTTATGAGGGTCATTATAAAAAAAAAAAAAATAATAAAACTGCCCTTAGATTAATGTCTTAAAAATTTTTTATTTTTATTTTTTTTACGACCAAAAAGGACATTATGTTTTCGTTTTATACTTCCTTTTGTCCTTACCTGTGTTATATTCCTAAGGTGCTTATTAAGCAAATTAAAACGAAAAATTTGAGCAAAACAATACATCGTTTCAAATAAATTCATTTGATGCCACAAACAATAGTTAGAAACGCTGGCCCAGACGAACATTAACAGGCAACAATTAATAATGTCATACAAAAAGGATTTGAAGCTGCTGCTGCTACAACTGCTGCTGCCAAAGGCAACAGGAGGTTTTTGGATTTCGTTGGCTATACATTTAAAATTAGGAAAACAAAAAAGGCTTTTGGTTATTTAAATTATGCTCTTTTGTATTTTTGTTATTGTTGTTGTAGCACAAATAAAATATAAATTAATTTGAATTCTTTTTTTATGGCAAAAGAAAACGAGTGAAAATGAATTTCTTTAAAAAAAAAGGATTCGGTTGAATACAGTCAGAGGAGAAACTTTTGGTAGTTTTTTGACACACAAAGGGAAAGTTACATTCAGACAAAACATTCTTCTGATCTCACCAAATACAGAGTATTAACTTGACGTCATGGATATTCGGCTTCGGCTTCGGCTTCGGCGTAATTTGGATGGTTAGTCGGGCTCTACATGTGACTTCTTGTGCTAGGGGTTATCGTAATGTATCAAGTAGCTTGTTTTGAAATTACCCAGTTTTGTTGCAATTTCAGCACAATTTCCACTGAGCGTATGACGACTTTTAGGAATTTTGAAAAAAATATCGCTTATACGACACCCATTACATACAATTACCCAAAAAAAAATATTTTTATAATATTTTCACTTTATTGGCAATAAAACATGTATTTACAAATCGATTTTCATGAATTATAGTTTATTTTAATTCTATTATATGCAGCTCTTTGAATAACTAGTGAAACTGGTAAATATTTGCTGCTTTCTATTTTTGGTGAATTTATAGAAATCAAAAATAAAAAGTCCGCCAAATAAATTTTTTATTTTCTTTTTTGAAAATGCTATAAAAAAACTACTGAATATTTTCTCAAATTTCTTTTCTTATTTGAAAGTACAATCCTTCCGGTTAATAATGGAAAATAATTTCATTCAAATGGCTGCCTCGGCTGGCCATGCAGTAGCCTACACGATCGGTCCAATTTTTTAGCACATTATCGATTGTGTGCAGCTGTATTTCACCAATGGCTTCACGAATATTGTCTTTTAAAGCGTCAGTTGTCTCTGGCTTGTTGGCGTAACACTTATCTTTGACGGCACCCTACAAATAATAGTCCAATGGTGTCAAATCGCAGCTCCGAGGTGGCCAAACGACATCAGCTCTGCGGCTGATAATGCGATCTTCAAAAACAGGGCGCAAAACATCGAGTGTAGCTTCGGCTGTGTGGCACGTAGCTCCGTCCTGTTGAAACCAAATGTTGCTAATATCCTCCTCTTCGATTTTTTTGAACAAAAATTCGTTCAACATGGCCCGATAACGATCGCCATTGACTGTAACGGCCACTCCTTGCCCAATTATGTCTCTGGACCAAAATCCGCACCAAACAATGACTCGTCTAGGGTGTATCGGCTTTTCAATGTATGCGTACGGGTTTTCTGTGCCCCAAATGCGACAATTTTGCTTGTTTACATACCCGCCAAGATCAAAATGAGCTTCATCTGAAACGATGATTTTTTTTGGCAAAATCGGCATCAATTGTAAGTCGATCTCAGGCCCACTTAGCGAAGCGAAAAAAACGTATACACAACCATATTCATTCAGCGGCAGGATAAAACTTATTATCTGTCAAATCAGACATGAGCTAAGTGTTACCATTCACGAAATAAGCACTAGTTAAAAAAAAACGTTAGATGGCGGACCCTTTATCACATATAAAAAAAAAATTTATGATTTCCTTCTCAATAATTCCAAAAAATACGGGTTATATTAAAAAATGATATTAGAATGACTTAAAGCTGGTATAATTTGGAGTTTTTTAACATATGGCTTAACGAAATCGGTTTAGTTATTCCAAAGTTATCATAAGATGTATGAAGCTGCCTCTTCAAAAATCTCACATTTTAGAAAAAAAAATTATAAACAAAAACAAATGAAAGTCGGGGTTAAATTTGATAAAATGTTTTAGCGATTATAACACGTTGGTTTACTGAATATTTTTCCATAATAAATTTGCCACATCTCTTCTTTACGACTGCCAAATTTGAACTGTTAAGACTAATGTTTACCAAAACGACGGCAAAACAAAGTAGTATACCTTCTCAGCGGACGCCCTGTATAATAACAACAAAAACGAAATTAGCTCCTTGAGTAGCTGTTCGAAACATAAGCATTTTTCAGTATTTTGTGTTATAAACTTTGTTTTTTATGGCCTCCACACACCGTTTTGGCATAGTTTTTGTGAGATTTGTTAGAATTATTGTTAGTATTTATTGCCGCCTTAATTTGAAGCTCTCCATCGGCTTCTGCTTATTTGTAAAACGACGTGGTCCAGGTCGGCAATTTTATTTAAATAAAAGAATTATTATTAATCGAAAACCGGTTTTTAAAAAGTGCTACTTTTCGAATTATTCGAAAACCGGTTTTTATAAAAAGTCGAATAATCGATCTCTTTACTGGCAAACTAAAACATATTATTACGAAAATAAAAATGCTGAAGACTAAATTCATCACATCAGGGGCTTATTATGAGCTTTTAGCTATAAAATTTATTGGCTTCTGTCCTGGCTTAATAAATGCTAAAATGACCTGTACTAATTAAGAGTGCTACCATCCGCATGGAGTTGCCAGTTCGATTACTTTTTGTGTATATAAAGTTATTTTTAATCATTTGAATTAACGTCGAAGATTCGTGTCTGTACTAAAACATTTAAAACTAATGATGAAAGACTATAAAAAGATGGCGCATTGCGGCTGGTGAGTGATCATTTGGCTGTCAATAAGTAAAGTCGCGTTCAGGGGTAAATAAAAAGTGTTGCATAAGCGAATTTGCTGTATTATTAAACGTTTTAAAAAAAGTTTGCAATATGTTTCATAAGGTTTTCTTACTTTTCACCAAAGTAATTTTTTTAATTGCGTATGCCCTATCTATGAGGGCGGATTGATATTGAAGCTACCTAGGTAGGGAAAAACATTTTTTTTTTCAAAAACCATTCATTTCTCAACATAGTCTCCTTTTAGCTCAATACACTTAGTAAGACGATTTTTCAACTTTTTTCTACCATCTGAATAATACAATTTTACCATTTTTACTATTTTTTCGAGTCTGGAAACAGGAAAAAGTCACTAGGGGCTAAATCTGGACTATAAAGTGGATGATCAACCAATTCGAAGGGGATTTCTTGTAGTTTTAGCATCGTATCTAATGCTGTGTGAACCGGTGCGTTGTCTTGAAAAAAGAGCACTTTTTTTCTTGTTTAAATGTGGTCGTTTTTGCTTGATTGCATCAACTAATTGATCTGATAACGCACGATAATACCCTCCTGTGATTGTGGATCCCTTTTCACGATAATCGATGAGCAATATTCCGTGTGCATCCCAAAATACAGTGGCCATAACCTTGCCAGCCGATTTCGCTGTCTTCGCCTTCTTCGGAGCATATCCACCAGCTTCCACCCATTGCTTCGATTGATTTTTGGCTTCAGGTGTGTAGTGGTGGAGCCACGTTTCATCAACAGTTATTAATCTACGCCAAAAATCAGCAGGATTGTGCTTTGTCGTGTCCAAACACCGCTGTGAAGTAATCTGTCAACTCGTTTTTGTTCAACACTGAGCAAACGCGCCACCCATCTTGTCGTTAGCTTTTTCATATGCAAATGTTCATGCAAAATGTTGAACACACGTTCATATGATATGTTTACCATTTCAGCAATCTCACGGATTTTGACCCGGCGATCATTCATAACGATATCGAGGATTTTCTTGATATATTCTTCAGCAACCACCTCTTTTGGCCTTCCTGTTGATGGTATTGTTGCAGTGCTTGTTCGGCCTCGTTTAAAAAAATATTTTACCATATAATCGGATGGAGTAGATTCGCCGTAATGTTTTCAAGCTTTTCTTTTGTCTCTTTCGCCATTTTGTCTTTCAAATAATAGTGTTTAATCACTATATGAAATTGACTTTTTTTCATTTTCCAAGAAACACAAAAGTTGCTTACTTCAAACGACTACAACAAATAAACTAATCGATGAAATTGGCTAAAATTTTAACAGCTGACTTTTGACAGATCGTAATTTCTATGAAAGAAAAAGTTTTTGTATTTGTGCTGCCATCTAGAGCTAGGTAGCTTCAATGTTTAATTTCGCTATCAGCCTTCATACAGATATGTATTCATTTGTGCTCCTCACATTATGTATATAAATTTTTAAATTAAAATTCGTTTGAAATATTAAAAATCTTTATCCGCTCTTGTAAATATTATTTTTAATTACAAAAAGTCATATTCTATTACACTCATAAGGTTTAAGCCTATTTTTTTTTTTTAATTTAATACTCGCATGGCTATATGGCAATTTTTATCACTTGAAAAATACAATATTGATGGAAAATTATTTGAAAATTTTATTACAAATATGAATGAAATCAATAGGATTTTTCATAAATAAGCCCTCTACACCCGCACCCTATCACTCTTTCATTTTTCAGCCCTTTTTAAGCCACATGATAATTACAATTGATCTATTGTAACAAAAAAGTATCACCATCACCAACAACATTACCAACAACCGCAATAATAATTGCAATTACAAAACAAAATAACAAAATAATTATTTGCTGAGAATACTTATCTTTTTTATATTTTAATGTAATAATTTTTAACAAATAATTTTCTCTTAAAATAATACAATAATATACGACATAATGATTTCAATTATTATAATAATTATTTTTATGGCTTTTGTTGTAAATTGTTTGCTATTGTTGATATTATAGCTGCTACTCTTTATGACGAGTGCAATTTGTAATAATTATCCTGGCAATAAAGTGGTAATTAAAAATATAAATCACATAACGAATGTTTTTATTTTACTAAACATGCCCACTTTGCACTACTTACTTTGCTAGCCACAAGTTGTCTACCAAAGACAATTAACATATTTTTTTAACCGCCTGTATTGCAAAAAGGAAAATATTTCTATTTCAATTGACATTTAGTGCTAAATGAACTGGTCTTTACTAGATTTTCTGTAACTCCTATAAAGATATGAGAGCTGGTCGATAAGTCAAATGACTCCTTCAATTAACCGCCTCTTAATTAAAAAACAATAGTATTGCTGTCAACAGGCATCTGTCAGTTGACTTTTGTTGCATCATTTATTTATATTTGACAGCCTTTAATAGCAGACGACCGCGTGATTTGCGAAACAAACATCACTCAGGCCAAGGTTAGGCTTCATAAATACTCTGCATTGTCAATTTCAATGGCATAAAACTGACAAAACTAAATTAGAGCGTTTGGCGTTACGTTGACATTTGTCTAGTGTTGACGCTGCAGTGACATACCTAAATAAAAACGTTAAAACTGTGTCATGAACAGTAAATGTTAACTTAACTTTTTAACAAAAAATCTCTAAATTGAAATAAAAGTTACTAAAACACCAGATTTGACGCGAAAACAGCTAAAGTGGCACTACTTTTTTCTTTTCTTTATTTTCTTTTATTTTTATTTTTTTTCTTTGTAGTCAACTGCACTTTCTAACGTCTTCCAAAATCTTAACGATTTTCCAATCGCTAAGCGTTAACGCCGTGGTATTATGGTTTGCTTCATACAATTCGTACGTGCATGAGAATTGTTGACAGCTAGACAACGCTTAGCGCTCTGATCTAGGTTTGGCTGAAAGTTATTCACTGAATTTCGTTGAGACCATACAAGCACGTATGATGTCTAACGTTCTGAGCGCCCTGTTGAGATCTCTACTACCGAAATAATTGAAAAAACATCACGACATAATGCTTTCAGATCAGATATCAAAGAGAGATTGTGTAAAGCACAGGCATCTCACATGGCTCAGTGATATAGATTTTAAATTATTGCCGCATTTGCTCATAATCAACCACAAATGCAATCGTGTGACAACTTCACAGCAATATAGACGAGTTTTTACGCCGTTTCCTTACCGTTGATCTAATACAACGAACTGAAGACCAAATAACAGTTAAAAGAGGTAATTTTTCGGTATGGATTGGAGCTAAAGAAGTCCAAAGTAGGTTTGTCAGCCAAGGGCAAGGAGACCACCTTTCATGATGCACACTGAATACCTTCAAAACGGTAAACCAATAAATGGCGGCCTTGGAGGCCTTGATTGGCTTAACACCGCTTCACATCTATGTATGTGATGAGGGTGACGGCATATATGGCGTCAAAGAAATGCTTAGGTAAGTCTTTCCATTCTACGCAGGGTGGTCGGAGATCCATCTTCGGGCCTGGATTATATGCCTTTGGATCTGGTTTTGGCAGGAAATTCAGTATTGAAATCTCGAACCGGGATTGTTGGTCTAATGGGGCCTTAGTTCGGAGTGAGCTTGAACTAAGCTGGTATACCTAAAATAAATAACTGTTTCGGTGCTGATGTTTATGTACCCAACCAAGACATATCGATCTCACTGGAAAGATCGCTGAGGGTCTTCCAGGTTGAGATCGTAGCCATTGCATTAGTGCAGAGCACTTGAATCGAATCGTATGACATCTAGACTATTCGTTTTGAGTAGAAAAATTTAAAAGTGCACGAGTGCATGTACAGTTTTAATGACAAAAGTCCATAAATAGGCTGTAAATTCCTTTCTCATCCATCCTGTTCTATGGATTTAGGCCCGTGTAACTACTTCTTCCGGAATGAGATTTGACGTCAACGATCAAATCATCTATTTTGATGTGTTTGATAAATCTCATGTTGGACAAAATTTTATATGTGTCTCAGAAGCGGTAAAGCTAAAGAACCAACTAAAAGGATAACGAAAGGTAAGAGAGGATTATAGCCAACTTAAGCTGCTTGTTAAGTGGAAAAGATCAAGAGGATTCAGATTTGCGTACTGTGCCAAACCATTGAAGAAATATTCGCCAAGGTACCGCTGTCGACTGCTCGCTATACCCGGACATTCACAG
This sequence comes from Wohlfahrtia magnifica, assembly GCA_023159175.1. NCBI lineage: Eukaryota > Metazoa > Arthropoda > Insecta > Diptera > Sarcophagidae > Wohlfahrtia > Wohlfahrtia magnifica. Next base: position 2,778,614 of record JAKWBJ010000052.1, on the reverse strand, counting down.
AGAAAGTGAACAATTGTCTCCTTTTCAGAGATACTATTGCAACTTCTGCAGTGAAGGTTGAAAGGCAACTCCATTTTCTCCTCGTATGTTTCGTTCACTCATTGTTTCGTTCGTAACACCTCAATAAGTTTGGAAATAGAGTGGCGGTTGGTTTCCTGCCATTGTCACACTGAAGCCACAGCGTCCTCGAGATAGCACAAGTGGAGAGGGGTCTGTTCTGTGCCCTCTCACGAAAGAAACTATAGATTTTCTCTTTGACTACAGTCATAAGGCAGCAGATGTCATAGTAGGAGGTGATAAATTCCACATCAATTGAGGCCCTCTAAGCAAGTTAATCAACCTTTTCATAACGAACGGTGTCCCTGCGTCTAGGAACCCAGATCAGGAAAATGGTATATATACCAAAAGAGGAGCCAAGCCAAGTTACTACTGGTGACACCATAGCGGGCTGACTATCAGAGACCCCTAATCTCTCAACATCCTACAAGCCTGCATAATCGCAAAAACCTCTAGTAGTCTAAATGATTCCGCAAAGTCCGCAGAATCTTAGAAAATACCAGACTACAAAACGCACATCTTGGATTCATCTGTGAAGACCGTAATTCCAGCATTCTTAGAAATCCTACCTCTTTTCCATACCTTTCTCCCAGCGAAGAAGGACCTGGCGTACCCGGAAAAGTCCAGTCTGTCCCTAAATACTTTAGAGACGGAGTAAGAAGTCCAAAAATTATCGCACTTTGTGCCGAAAGCGAAAAAATGTAGAGATCAAAGGTAGTAAGTGCAGAATGACATTGAGGACAATACTGGGACTTGTCTTGCAAGCACCTGTGACACTCAAGCGCGTAGTCCTCTGAACTCTTTCCAGTTTGGTGGTAATAAAGCTCTTACTAAATGCGCTACACCACAGAATTGGCAGAACCTTCAGGTTATACATCCAGAGCACCATTTGTTGTTTTAGTTTCCATTTTCAGCTAAACATAGATTTGCAGGAAAAAAAGTCACACAAGCCTTATTTACCGCCACCTCGACATGCAGCTTCCAACAAAGTTTTGAGTCCACTATAAGAACCAGATACTTGACACACAAAGTAGACTGTGTTGAAAAATAAAATAATGTTTTCATTCAAAAACCTGTGTTTTATTTAAAGAGGCACCGAATTATTGACCCGCCCTCGTATTTATATTATATATAAAATTATTTATTTATAAAGCGCGTTTTTTATAGAGATATAGAACTTTAAGTTGGCATTACTTTTCAAGATGGCGACCAATGTAACAGCTGTCAATTGATTTATTCTCAGTTTGGTTTGGCAATTCATTATGAATAGACTCACGCCTGAAGAACGCTTGCAAATAGTGCAATTTTAATTTTTCATAAGTGAATTTTTTTTTTCAATTTTCATAAGCGAATTTTGTTTAGCGATGAAGCGCATTTCTGGTTGAATGGCTACGTCAACAAACAAAACTGCTGCATTTGGAGTGAAGGTAATCCTCAAGTGTATGTGGAAACACCGTTACATCCAGATGGGCTGGTGGAATCATTGGTCCGTACTTTTTCAAAAACGATGGTGGCCAGAACGTTACAGTCAATGGTGATTTGTATAGAGCCATGATTACTAACTTTTTGATTCCAGAAGTGAATAACCATGATGTCCAGGAGATGCGGTTTCAACAAGATGACGCAACATGTCACACAGCTCGTGCCACAATAGATTTATTGAAAGACACGTTTGGTGACCGCCTAATTTCACGTTTTGGACCTGTGAATTGGACTCCAAGATCTTGTGATTTAACACCGCTAGACTACTTTCTGTGTGGCTATGTAAAGTCATTGGTCTATGCGGTAAAGCTACAAACGCTGACAACATTCGCCGTGTTATTGCCGATATACGGCCACAAATGTTGGAAAAAGTCATCGAAAATTGGACGTACAGATCGGACTACATCCCCGCAAGCCGTGGCGGTCATATGTCAGAAATCATATTTAAAATCTAATGCCACAAGATTATCTTTCGGATAAATAAAATTCATTTCAATCGAATAATCCATCGTTGCTTTATTGCAACTTAAAGTTCTATACCTCTATAAAAAACACCCTATATATACATACATACATTCAATACTCATCGTTTATACATATAAAAATTTTGTAAAATTATTTTTTAGTTGTTTTTATTTTTAAAGAAGTACTTATGTTCTACCTCTCAGGATGATGACAATTAAAATACGATCATAATAATGATTATAAAATAGTTTACAACAAAAGTTGTTTTGTTTTAAATTAATTTGATTTGTTATACTCGTATTACAATTTCTATTTGTTTCTACACAAATACTGTTTAAATGGGAAAGATTCAAGACATCCAGAATCACTAACGCTATTCTAAAGGGTCCGCCATCTAGAGTTTTTTTTCAACTAGTGCTTATTTCGTGAATGGTAACACTTAGCTCATGTCTGATTTGTCAGATAATTGGTTTAATCCTTCCGCTGAACCAATATGGTTGTGTATACACTTGAACAACGCTTCGCTAAGTGGGTCTGCGATCGACTTACAGAAGATGCCGATTTTGCCAAAAAAAATCATCTTTTCAGATGAAGCTCATTTTGATTTTGGCGGGTATGTAAACAAGCAAAATTGTTGCGTTTGGGGCACAGAAAACCCGCACGCATACATTGAAAAGCCAAGACGAGTCACTGTGTGGTGCGAATTTTGGTCCAGAGGCATAATTGGGCCATTTTTCTTCAAAAATGAGCAAGGAGTGGCCGTTACAGTCAATGGCGATCGTTATCGGGCCATGTTGAACGAATATTTGTTCACAAAAATTGAAGAGGAGGATGTTAGCAACATTTGGTTTCAACAGGACGGCGCTACGTGCCACACAGCCGAAGCTACACTCGATGTTTTACGCCCTGTTTTTGAAGATTGCATTATCAGCCGCAGAGCTGATGTCGTTTGGCTACCTCGGAGCTACAATTTGACACCGTTGGACTATTTGTGGGGTGCCGTCAAACATTAGTGTTACGCCAACAAGTCAGACAATATTCGTGAAGCCATTGCTGAAATACAACTGCACACAATCGATAATGTGCTTAAAAATTGGACCGATCGTGTAGGCTACCGCATGTTCAGTCGGGGCAGCCATTGGAATGAAATTATTTTCCATTATTAACCGGAAGGATTGTACTCTCAAATAAAAAAAGAAATTTGAGAAAATATTCGGTAGTTTTTTTATAGCATTTTCAAAAAAAAAAAATTATTTGGCGGACCCTTTATTACTAATATTGCTACGCCAGTATGTTATAAACGCTGGCATTTTAATGAAAATTTCAATTTATAGACTTTATGGTCAGAATAGTAAACCAGCACAATACACGGTAGTAAAGTATTTTTAATTGGCTAGTAAATGATGGACAGCAGAAATAATTATTAATTTTTTTTTTTTTTTTTTTTTTGGAAAATAATTTTGCAAATAAATGAAAATTAAAAAATGTTTTCGTAATAAATTTAACATAAAAATAATAACAGTATTAATATCAAATTTAAATGCATGTTTATAGACACATAAGAAATATAATAAATTTTAAAAATATAATGTGTAAAGGGTGGGTAAATTTTAGATTAAGAAATAAATTGACTTAAAATTCAAAACATTCAGTTTTATTCATATCAATATAAAATATAAATATGGGAACTAGTAATGGAATAAGATGTTGGGCAAATGTCAACCTCTAGCACGTCGGCAAATGTCCGCCCTTTTCAAAAAATTTTGAACCACATATTGCAACAAAGCTTCCCTTATCTCGTCAATGCAGCGCCGAATTTTATCTTTCAGAGTGTCAGTTGTTTGTAGTTTGATAACGTAAACACGGTCTATCAAATGGACCCAGAAAATATAATCCAGCAACCTTAAATCACAAGTTCCCCATGCAATAACTAAATTGTTTGGCTGGCTGTGTGGGTTGTGGCGTCGTTCTGCTAAAACCAATGCTCGCTGATGTCAAAATTAGCCAATTGTGGCCACAAAAAATTGGTTATCATGGTTTGGTAGCGCAGAGAGTTCACGTGTCAGCGTTTATTTGCTCGCTTATAAAAACATACGGGTCTGTGATGCCGCCTAGTCACAAACCACACCATACGGTCACTTTCTTCGTTAAATCACAAGTTTCCCATGCAATAACTGAATTGTTAGGCTGGCTGTGTGGATTGTGGCGTCGTTCTGCTAAAACCAATGCTCACTGATGTCAAAATTAGCCAATTGTGGCCCCAAAAAATTGGTTATCATGGTTTGGTAGCGCAGAGAGTTCACGTGTCAGCGTTTATTTGCTCGCTTATGAAAACATACGGGTCTGTAATGCCGCCTAGTCACAAACCACACCATACGGTCACTTTCTTCGGATGTAATGGTTTTTCGGATGTAATGTTTGTAACTCTCGTGAGCCCTAATTGAAAATGGATTCTCATCACTAAAGATGATTTTTTTTCAAACAGCCCATTCACAAACGTTTGACGCAAACAATGGTTGGCTGGCTTTAATTCTTAAACGAGTTGAACTTTATAAGCAAAATGTTGCGTAAAGTTACTCTGGTGAAGCCCAATTGTTGAGAACGTCCACGAGTTGATGTTCCAGGCTCAATCTCAACACTTTGCTGCACAGCGGTTACGTTACAGCGGTTACATTACTACGGCCACTAGGAGCGTATTGTTTTGATCTATTATGAGCAACAGTAGCGTGAGCTTCGAATTTTGCGATTATATTACGCACAGCAGTCTCAGAAGGAGCCTGATGCCGAGGAACAGCTGTTCGAATTTTAGAAGTGATACAGAAAAACTTTCACCATTTTGATAGTAAACTTTCACAAGTAAGATTCTTTGTTCAAGAGTGTTGCGTTCCATAGTTAAAATTTCACAATTTTTTGCTGAACAACTCAATTCTAAACATTTCACCAATTGACAGCCAATTTACTTCCTAACCTCAAATTTGTCCACCCTGTATATACCCGGTACACCCTGTAAGACACACAGTGTTACTATCCCGATTTGTTTATTTTAAGTAAACGGCTGGTTCACTATAGCTAGCCAAAAAGCTTAACGTTTAATCGCTACGCTGGCATACAATGCGTTCACAAATACTCCCAATCATGATAAAAAGCTCACGTGAGTACCAAATACGAAGGCATGTTATTTCGACGTGACTTCTATCTTCCAATCCATTGGTTCCTACCGATCTATTGGTTACCGCACCCGGTTAAGAATGTAACACCACTCCGCGATTTGGGTAGAAACCCAGCCACTACGTTGCTGCTACAAGGGGCTTCCCCATAGACGGCCAACCCATACCTGGGGCTCCCGTCTCCTGTGACACGAGAATTAAGCCTCCGATCAGACTTCTTAGCATAAGTGCTACTACCAGTGTTAGCACCAAATGACTTCGGACTGGTGGTCAATATCTTGCTAAGTGGTGGTAGTGATCCTTACTTAGCATTACCATTTGACGGATGTTTATTATCATCGCCAGAGGTAAGCTCGGGAATGTCAGGGGGCTTCTTTTAGATGTACTTGTAGTCTCTTTATTAAACATTCGAAACTGCAATGAAATTATCTCGTCATGTTCTCCGCTGGGATTCGAACCTGCGCCGCTAGTGCTGTATGCGTGCACTCTAAACACTACACTACACCACATTCACTTGCACTGTATCGATAGCTCTCCGGGGTCTTTGAGCCTTAAAACAGTCTTTGCTGCAACGTATTCTGTGTTGGTATAAAAAAGATTATTACTCCCAGTAAGTAAATCTTATTATACCAGTTGTGACGAGACAATCTATCTCTGAATATCTTGTAGAGGATCAACCAACCTATCCAAAACTGAGAGAATATCCCTTCCTCCACAATGTTTAATCATTTTTCAAAATGTTTAAACGATAAATATAGTCCTTTATGGCTTAGTTCAAGTGGATCTAGAGCTACTTTTTTAAGTAACAGACATCCAGTAGTTTGGGTGTATACTGTATAACTGAAACTTGAACTATCGCTAGCATTAGAAGCATCTTATCAGTTGACATCAAATAGAAAAACACGTTTTAAAATCTTTTTTTAATTTTATTTCTAAAATCGTCATGAAGCATTTTCACGCCTATTTCATATGCTGATATGTATGTGTGTCCCGGCTTAATGTTATATTTTCGTTATGGTCTTTCGTGAAAAAAAAAAAATTGTCAAATAATTTTCATCACGTCATGTTGTATTTGTCATTTATTGTTATTGCTATTGTTGTTATTTACTCAAATAATTGACAACCATCTTCTGTATGTTTGTTTGTTTGTTCATCTATCGATACACATCATCAAATTCACAATTCCAATATTGAAATGTTACAAATTGATTTGATACCGGCATTGTTATTCGCCATTCGTCATTATTGATGACTTCGATTCCGTCATTAGTTATGCTCATATAGAAAGAAGGTTAGGTGAGGTGAAAAATAAAATGATTGAGATTTTTTAAAAGAAGAGAAGATAAAAGTGGGGTGACTTTATTAGAATTTGATTTGATACCCAAAAAAAAATATATAAATCTTTGTAAATAAGTTTGGCAAAACTCTAAAGCCGTGCTAGACTTTAAAAACAGCAATCTTTAGCTTTTTTCCAGTATTGAAATCGGCATTCGGCAAACTTATATTAATGCAGTTTGCAATTGTGTTGGTAATTGGGAGTCTCTCACTCAGGCATCTATTCACTGTGTTTTTCTACTTGTTTTCTCTCCACTTCTCTTTGTTTATTTTTTACCTACGCATGTGACGTGTGAAAACAGAAGAGAGGAGCAGCTCTTTGCCGAAGTCTGATTTAAATAGAAATACATACACACTATCTAGAGAGCAATCTGTACAGTTCCTGTTGCAAAATGAATTTTGCAGCAATAAATTCATATTTATATGAAGACACCTTAAGTTTCAGGCCCATTGTGTCAATTTGTCTTAATTTTTCGTTTTCTATGCTTCACCTTTAATGCCACAATAGCTACTAAAGTTAGTCAAGAGATGATAGATTTTATTCACGCACAATGTGTGTGTCAAAAGGAAGTAAGTCAATAGTAATACTGCCCGTAGAAGAGCCACTTATAAATACCAAAATAGTACGTTGGCGTCTAATTTCAAGTACAAGACAGCTTTAGAACACAACAGCTTTTGATTTAAGAGACAAACGAAATACTTTCTTAACTTGAATGTATTTTTTTAATTCATTCTGTTCTTTTAGACCACTTTTAGAGTTTTATCTGCTGCTTTAAAATTGCTACAAGCAGCTGCGGCAGTGGCAATAGCTTCAGTTGTAGCACATAGTGGTTTAGTTTTTTGCTCATTCATCACTTTAGCAACATTCATGCCCAGGTATTTTACAATAAGGGTTAGTGTACCAAGTGGAATATTTTGAAAGAATAATTGTGGTCGTATTAGCACAAATGAAGCCAAACTTCTTCTTCCCTTTAGAAATAATCAATAAAATGTGTGAAATGATAGGAAATAAAAATCTGAGGCAGTACGCATCATAGTCGTGCAATCGTGGGACCACTACAGGCGCAGATTTTTACGACGTTTTGTAATTTTAGACGAAACTTACATCTATTACAACACTGCAGATACTAAAGAACAATCAATACAATTGGTTTCTTCAGGTGAACATACAAAACGACTATGATGGAACATTTTCTTTCATAGGTTACATTATTAAGAGAATGTGTGAAGAGCAGTCGGAGCGTCGTTTAGTTCCAGAAGTAGTTCCAGATGTCGTTTCTTGAATAGAAACACGCTCTTGTCCTTATGTCAGATTCTACATGTTGTTCGAACTGGGTTAGGAAGATGTACAACAAACAATTTGAAGGATGGGTAACCATCTTGTGAAATGATAGCTACATCACTGGGAGTCTATGTGGTCCATTGTAATAACCCAGTAGAATGAAGAGGAGATAAAGTATTACAAATAAGAGAACAATGGAGGACAATGGCTGACAAAATGCGGCCGGTCCAGCAAGAGGAGAAATTCCAAAAGCGCCCCAGGTCCGGGTCAACACTCAAAAGCTATTAAAGGTCATTAATAAAGTGGAGATATTTGATAGCGTCCATGCGCGAAAGAGAGATAAGAACTTGTATCGTATGCCCACCTAAAAATCGATGTCTTCTGCCAGAGAGCCTTAGACTGTAACATAATAGATATTCTATCATCTTCATTTCTTCATCATTCTCACACAGTCTATAAAAATATTTGTCTTTGTCGCACTCCCATTTACAAGTCAGTGATCTTTTGTTGCGGTGGCCCATAATGAAGCCCGTAGCCGGCCTCAGTTCCCACTTGCTCAGTTCCCACACTCATTAGAGATGACAACCTTGGAAGCCTTTCCTAAAATAGAGGACTTTATAATTATTATTCTGATCAAGCTTTTCTACAGGACACTGCAACCTTTAGGATCTATGTGCCCTTTCCGGTCTATAGTTTGTTTAGCAGATTTGTTGGCTTCTAATAAACACAGCAGATCTGAAACCCTAATGATGAATATTTCATACAGTATATGTTCCAATGTCCCTGATGGCTGTGAGCACAGTCTACAAACATCCACATCTATGGTCGCCATTTTCTTCTTAGTCCAGAGTGGCCCGTTAAGAGTTTCGAGGCTGGTCTGCCATACTTGAGAACCTCAGAGCGACGCTCAAATTGCGAAGTGATCACCACCCTAGAGTGTCCAAGTCCGTTTTGAGCATTCTCAATCCTTGTTTAGATCGAGGCTGGTAGTAAGTGGTGCTGTACAGTAAGGTTTCGAACCAATATAGTTTACGAACCCTTTTCTAGCCAATGCATCCGCTGTTTAATTAATAATAATAATAGTAAAGACTTTGTGGGGTATCAATTCGCTGTGGTATTTTGGAGTACGAGATAGCTGATGAATTAGCCCGACATGGGTCGTAGTCAGCGGACCTGCGTAACCAAGATCTCGCACTGCCGCAGTTATGCACTATATTGTTGAACTCGAATTTTATTTTAGGAAAGGCTTCCAAGGTCCATCTGTCTTGTCATCTCTAATCGATGAGCAAGTGGGAACTGAGGCCGGCTACGGTCTTTATTATGGGCCACCGCAACAAAATATCACTGACTTGTAAATGGGAGTGCGACAAAGACAAAAATTTACCACGCGCTTAAAAAAAATTTGAGTCCGATGGAAAAAAACTGAAAACCTAGGAAAAATATTTAGTTGCTCCAGTCCAAAACCTTGTTGGCTAGTGTTATTCGGATCAATCAAACAAGCTATAGTGTTGCCTGATGCAATCAGCATTATTAGAGATATTTCAAACTGCCATTAACCGACAATTCTTAACCAAGGTTTTTTAACCATCAATACTTTCGATTGTAAATTTTGTTATTTTGAAACTGGCAACACTACTTTATAGTGTTGCTGCTCTATTCTGTTCTACTCAACTGTGTATTAGAAGGTACCAAAATAGCTACTTTGTTACACATTTTACTGAAATGTTTTTTTTTATCTCTTTTACAAAAAAAAACCTACAAGTATTTCCAGCAGTTGTTATAAAGTGTTAGAGTATATGGCAGCAACATTGTGGCAGCATGTGTTGCTGGTAAAAGCACACAAAACACTTTCTTTTTAAGGCCTGTTGAAACTCTAAAAATCCATCCTTATTCTTTATGAAGCAACTCCATTGCCAACATTAGCAGGCTCATTTTTAAAATTTTTCTTTTTCAAACGACTAAAGAGAAGGGATTTATTTTCGAAATAATTTTTACTTTTTCGCATTTTACTTCTACGCTATGCTATTTTAGATTTTTTTCCTTTTCTTTATTGCATTAAAGTGTTTGGAAAAATAGTATATAAATAACCGGAGAAAGAGTGTAAGAGGGATAAAAATAAATTTTAAGCTTATAATGGTTTTAATCATCTTTTGTGGTGCTAAGCTGTGTGGGGCACGCTGCTGATGGCACACGAATGATGATAGAAAAGAAAGTAAGGGCAACAGCCAGAGCGGGAATGGTCATGACTGCAGCAATGCTAATAGTTACTATGATAGAAGATAATTATCATGAACATAATGAAGTTGGTGAGGAATGAAGTGTTGTTAAGCTGCAGCTTAGTTGGGGTGTTGAACACACTAGATCGGCCACACATTTCTGCAATGAAGTTATACATTATTGAGTATAAAACAAGGATTTAATGAATTAGGCTACGAACTGCTACCGTACCAAGAAGTCATCTAATTTTCAAACTGCTCCTGCATGAATAGCGTATAATGAAGTAGCTTGACTTTCATGTGCGTTTCTCTACATAAGTGTACTGGTTTATTATTTTCTTTTTATACTCCATACTTTTATTTATAACTTTGCTTTATCTGCTGTTTTCATTTCTTTTGCTATAAAATTTTATTCACATACAGATACTTAATAAACTGAAATATCTAAAGATACTTTCCCATATCATGCCCTCTAACAAGTGCCCTTAAGTTTACATTTAATGCTGATGATACTCGTAATCTGGCGAAAAGTTTATTCTTTTCATTCTTTAGCAACTTTTTCTTTTAAAAATTGCACTTTTTTTGTATGGATATGGGGATAATAAGAGAAGCGGAAGGCATATACTTAATGGAACCAATGTGGGTTAAAAATTCAATTGAATTTTATTTCAATGCTTTTTTTTCGTAAATTAATTTAAATGCAATAAAATAACGTATAACTTAAGTCCTTAACGTATGTACTCGCGTGTTATTTATTTAAAAAAAAAAAAATTTATGCAAAGATATTTAAAAAATATTCCTCTTTAAGCCCTATAATAGGCCAATTATAGACTGAAACAAATTATCCTTGAAATAATTCTTAATACAGAAAGGATTAAATATGAAAATTACTTTACATATGACATGAGCATAAAATTGCATGCCTTAAACCACAGTGAATAGCAAGTACAATAGAGGTGATTGCAATATTAAGGAGATACCTACAGTCGATTTTTATATTAGGGTAGCTCACTCGCTTGTACCGAACCTATATTCACGGTTTCAAGTAACCATAGTTTTTTAATAAATTTTTTATTAAAAATTTTCTGCAACAAATGGTAATGGGACTGTGCAAGGCCAGGGCTATGTCATGTTAGTTGTGGACAAAATGCATTTCCCAAAATAGACCGCAGGAGTTCTGGAATAAAGTTATTTTTACAGATGAATCGAAATATAGCATATTTGATTCTGATGGATTTTTATAATGTGGCATAGACAAGGGTAGGCATTCGTTCCAATAAATACAGTGAAAACAGTTAAACATGGAGGAAGAGGTGTCATAGTATGGGGCAATATGTCATCGGCGGGTGTTGAAAATATAATAGACTGATAATCTAAGACTACAGTGTCCGCTAAATAGACTAGTCTTCAGGATCTACCAAGAAAAAGTAAACTAAACCTCTTCGCCTGTGTCACACCGGAGGCATTTCTCTAAAACTGAAAGAAATTTCGCTCAGCCCAGGAGTAAATTTTCACTTTTTTATTCTGCAGGGATATCGAAAAATGGCTCAGGTCCAATAAAAACCCGGCGGTTTCCTCTATTTGCCAAACAATCAACCCTGTATTCCTGTTATGATGCAGACCATCACAAACTTCGACTTTACCATATATGTAGCTTTCAAAGCCTTCAAAGCCTTTACAAAGCCTTCAAAGCTGCCTGACTATCTAACATCACATACATATATACTCAAACCCTATGATTTTTCCTTTAGATATTCCCTAATGCATGTAAAGATAACGTAAATTCGAAAGCCCCCTGCTCTGTGATGTTACGTCACCACGATTTTTCCAAACATAAATTCTTTTGAGGTATAAGGAGTCCAAAGTTCTTATCCCACATCAAAGCAAACAATATATTAGAATGTATCCCAACAAGGGGATAGACATCAAGTAGGCATAATATCCCTACCATGTCGCCAGCCATCAAACCGGAGTCAATAGGCAGTCTTCTTCCCGACGATCAAAATGTGCAATGAATGTATGTGATAACCCCCATCATTATTTTTATCATTATACCAACCAGGCACCTTTGCAGAACACTGCAATCCATGGGATCTCTTGTGTCCCTTCTGGTTTTTGGTTTAGCCATTTTAATGAACAGCAGCAGATCTGAAACCATCAATCTGTCGGGTAAAAGAAAAGATCTAAACAGTTTACAGGGAACTTTTTATATACAGTCGGATTTGGCTCCTCATAATAACTTCTTAACTTTATTGTTTATTTTAAGCAAAAAATATGGATTATACTTAAGAAGTAATAAAAAAAATCGGCATTAAATAGATTTACATGTCTTTTAAATATTTCTCCTGTTTTGAAAAGCACTTTATATCATGTTAACACATAAGCTTTAATTGCCAATTCAAAGTATTTACACAATTAAGGCTTTAATTGAGCTCAACTTACCATGCGAAACTACACTTTATAAATTGCCAAATTAGTACTTATGAGGGGTTTATAGGATAATACAAGTCGTACGACATATCAAGTTTCTTGTGTAGAAGAGAGCGAATAGTATCGTGTAAACTCATTATGTAATGAGAGCGTACGATATTGAGAGAAAATAGGGATGAAAATTTAGCAGTCGTACGGCTCGGTTTATTTTTAATTTTTTAAAAACTATCACGCTTTATTGCATCAGGGATGTATTTTTATGTAAGCAAATAAAATAAACAAAGAAAAAAACAATTTTTTTCGCTCGCAGTAATAGTCTGTTTGAAAACACCTGCTTTCATTTTACTTTGCCTTGGTTTTTACGTATCGTGTAAACCTAAAAAATCTGTCGTAAAATTTTTACTCTCATTTTTCAAATACGGATGGATTTTTATAATATATTCTCTCTCTACCATTTAATTGTACAATTATTTGACTGAAATTCAAAATGCAACCATATGTGAAAAATGTTGAATGAGTAGTGGCAGCCCTGAGTGAAATATACCATATACGATACAGTAAGAATTTTCTATGTTCATACAAAATTTCAAGTAGGATTTTTTAAAAGCATTAATAAAAAACAATAAAATTAATAAATATTTAAAATAATATTTTTTATACAAATATAAAACACGGCACTTGAGGCATATTGCAAAAATAATAAAATTCAGTTAAAACAATTTGCTAATGTTGTATGAATACAGATTTTGCATACTGTACAATGTCATATGAAATATATATAAATCAAAATGAAAAAAGTAAACAAAACTTTTCTTATATTAAATTTTAGTTTTATTCTTTAAATTTTACATTTTTTTAATGCTAAAGTTTTATAAATTCCATATTCTAAATTCGCAAATTTAAGTTTTTACAAACAAAATGTGTCTGCATTTTCAGCTGTTAATTGCTCATTGGGTTACGTCAATTTCTGTATGTGTGAACATCAAATATGATAGCGCAATTTAGACATTAATTGACTCAATTAAAGCGTATGTCTGAACATGGTATTAAAGCAATTTTAAAACAAATTTTGAAAAATTTCAGGTTATTTAAAAAGGATATATTTTACGAAAATATTGTATTTTTTAGTCAGCAATGCAATATCAAAATACGTTGTATGACTTCAAACGAAAAGGAAGTGACTGACTACAACAATACGAGTAGGGAATAAGAGCAAATAAATGTCATTTTGTTGATTGTTAACAGAATACGCATATGTAGTAATAACAGTTCTGGTATTCGTTTCCATTAAAACGTGTTTGAGAGAGTATTTAACAAGTTTACTCTTAAAATGTAAGAATAGTTCTTTGGCTTTCATTTTCTCTACGAGTAATAACATTATGCGTATCGATTTTAGCAGTAATTGAAATTAGAATATGAACAGTTTTTCAAAATTTCTTTTACAAATATTCTTCATTGCAGGCAGACGGTGCTAGGTCCCGGCTTTACATCAAAAACTCCCTACGCCAGTGTAAACAAGTTCTGGTGGATCAACAAAGATATATATGACTTTTCTTGATTGCTTTGTTGTGTGCAATAGCGATCAAAATTGATAATTTCGCCAGATTGTAGCAGCTTATATGTATTTATTCTCTTATGATCTCACCAAGCATTCAACAAAGCCTTGATTGCAGTAAATCCAGGCTTTAAAATCATTTGTGAAAGGTAGCTGGCCTTTAATAATAATTTTTTAAATGATCTGCTTTAAAAATAGTTTAATTTCATTGCGTTTCAGCGGCGTACTAATTTTCATCAAATTTCTTTCCATCATAACATGTGGCACTTATTTTTTCCTTTTTTATATAACACAGGGGCTGAAAAGTCAAAACTAGCTTTACTCATCAACGCAATCTCCATGAAGAGCAATGCACTCATTCCCGTAACGCTCTAACATTTCCATAACACTTGTGTGGAACGATTTATCTTGTGTCTCAAATAAGCCTCAGTTTCAGTGATAAACGCTTCATTCGTGCAAAGTCTGCGAACAGCCATTATTCGCTAGGATCCAAATTTGGCAAATATGGTGGATATGGGAGCAATTCGAAGTTCATTCATATAGTTTTACATTGTTTCAGACTCATCAATACGTTCTGGGCTTTGGTCAACAGTGAACAGTGAACAGTGAACCCAATTTGAACAGAGTTTCCTCATAGTCAAATGCTCATGCCACATAAAGCCAACACGTTCTTCTGATATCTTTACGATGTCTGTTGACTCATGCAACTTCACTTTTCGATCATTCAAAACGATTTTATGGATTTTTTTTTTTTTTTTGTTTTCTTGTGTTACCGTCTCATCTGAACATTCACTGCGTTCTGCATCATTGGTGTCTCTACTACCACGTTTGAAGTCAGCAAACCAACGTTTTATTGTTAATTCCAGTGCTTCGCTTGAACAGTATTTTTTCCATCAGGAAGCAATGTAGAATTAAAACATGAGTTTGTTTTAGATCCACTGTTCTGAAAATAACAAAAGTAGCCTTACTCTTAGCACAATAGCTCACCAACTTATTAATAGAATATCGTGAGTTTTAACGCCATTATGTGTGAGGATCGAGGCTTTTCAGCTCATGTGTTATATATATACACTCTCTTTATACTTAAACCATGGTTGGCAAAAATCCGGGTTTTTTTAAATAAAATCCAACCCACCGGGTTTTATTGGGTTTTTTGATGGGTTTTTTTGGATTTTTTTTTCTTTTCAATAAGACCAGTACTCAGGGGATAACCCCTACTCATGAAAATAGGTTGCGGGAAGGAGGATAGATAGAGTCGTGTCGATGGACGTTCGATTTAAATTTGCTCATGTCGTAAGTGGGAGGAAAGATTGTTCCACAAACGAATAGTACGACCAAAGAACGAATTCTCCCTATAATGCGGTGTGCGATTTACCGCACAATCAACTACAAAGGGATAAGCTCTACGAGAAATACGAGTACTACGTAAAAATATATGATTTTTAGGAATTAATTCCTTAATTTCGTCAGAACACATTCCGTTATAGTGCCGATAGAACAATGAAACACACGCCACATTGTGAAGATGCTCTAATGAATCAATAGAGTTGGCTACCCTACCTTCGCCCTCTCCTGTACGCGGTCGAGAAGCTCCAAAATAGACCTTGAAGCACCGGCCCATACATTAGAGTTTTATTCCAATTTGGTTCGGATATAGGTCTTCTAAATATTAAAGAGATCAGATGGAGTGAAGTAATTCTTACACCGTCTTAAGCAACCGAAACACTTGACTGCTTCTTTCGACACTCGAAATATGTCTTCCTTCCAACGAACGTCACAATGAATTCTCATGCCCAGAATATCAAGAGCATCTGATTCCTCAATGTCTACATTACCCATAGGTACAAATGACAACATACCACCACGTCTGCGTGTCAGAAAGCAACATTGGGTCTTACGCGCATTAAAGTCGACCCTGTTCGCGCGAGCCCACTCAGAGATTTTTGACAGGTCGTTTGTATTCCACCTTTTCGCCCCAATCTCCAAAAGGCTAGGCTTACGATCAAAAGAATATGAATGACAAATGTTGCTGTCATCTGCAAAAGAGTAGATGGGATTAGAAGTGAGAAAAAGAAAGTCATTAATAAATATTAGAAATAGAGTTGGAGAAAGAACAGAGCCCTGCGGTACCCCTGAATTTATCCTGAACTCGTCGGATTTAATACCGTCCATAACCACTCTTATAGTGCGATTTCTGAGAAAGCTCGATGTGAATCGAGAGAAGTGACTACCGACACCAAAGGCAATAAGTTTAGATATGCGAATCTCGTGTCAGACTCTGTCAAACGCCTTATAAATATCCAGGGCCACCACCTTACTCTCACCAATTCCATAAATGGATTCCACCCTTCACAGTGTAACGCCACCAGATCACCAGTAGAGCGAACTTTACGGAAACCATATTGGCGATCGCTCAGCAAATTGTTGGACTCTAAATATTTCACAAGGTGATGATTAATCATACTCTCCATAACTTTGGAAAGTGCCGAACAAACTGCTATTGGACGGTAGTTTTCAAGGTTACTAGCCTCACTCTCTTTAGGGATTGGCGTTACATTGGTAATCTGCCAGCAAGATGGAAAAATACCTGCACGATAAGAAGCACATCGAAGAGCACTGCTTCAGTTTTCCTTTGCATTACAACGCTCGATCTCACTTCGCCAAAGTTAGAAACAATCAAATGGCACACTCGTTGTAATCTTCAAATATTGATCCTTGTGAATATTGTCTGTTTCGATGGATACAATAGCTTTTGGCATGTCTCCGAATCACTTCTTTTGCATAAATATGAAATCAGCTTTAAAGTGTATCACTTAAAAAGACGAGTAGTTTTTGGACATTGGCTAAGAGGTGAGGGAAATAAGTAAGCAGTGATTTGATAAATTTTACTTTTTTTGTTAATTCATTATCTTTTTGAGCTAAAAAAAATGGAACGAATAAAATTATACTCCCAATACGTACAATTTAATTATTTTTGTTGTAAAGAAACTACGAAAACCTTTAAATGAAACGCCCGCCCGGGTTTATTTAAATATAATACCCAATAAAACTTGGGTGGGTTTAATTGGTTTACTCAGTGGCTTGCCAACCCTGATTTAAACAAACTGTCTAAAAAGTGAGTGTATTTTTATACACCAAACAGTACCCAATCGGTTAATAATAAAAACAATGTAATGATAGTCCACTGCCAGAGTTTGCGCCTTAAATAAAAATATTTTTTCTTGAAAATTTGTCCTTATCCTGCTGTATTTTATGTTAAAATATTCTCTGAGTAAATTTTGTTTTTTTCTCTTCATACGAAGCACGTGTTATTGGCATACACACGATAAGGATATTAAAAGATGTGGCTTCAAGTCGGCAATTGTTTGTTTATTTTTGTGTTTCTTTTCATTCCTGTTCCGTTTTGTTTTTATTTTGTTTATTTTATCTGCTTTTTAGCATTCCTTCTTACTTTTGTAGGTTTATAGGGAAAATTCAATTTTATTACTTGTTTATGTGATTTTTTTTTGCATGAGTTTGTGCGCCTGTGAATATGTGTCTTAGTATTAGTATTTGTTGTTAAAAAAGTTTCTTTCCTTTTTTTCTTTTTGGAGCTCTTTTTAAACAGCAACAACAACAATGACAATAACAAATAACAATAAAATAACTTACAATAGAGTTAAATACGTAGCGGAAATAAATGTTTGCAGAGCTGGAAGTACGGCATTAAACAACAGAATAGTTTTTTAATGAGTGTTTGTTTATAAAAAGTTTTCTCTATAAAGAGTTTTATAATTAAAAAAATTTAAAAAAAACAAATTTTTAGAAAAATTAAATTTTTAGAAAAATAAAAATAAAATTTTTAAAAAAAATTAAAAAACTATTAAATAAATAATTTATTTAATTTTTATTGTTTAAGAGCGTATTCAACATTGGTGACTTTTTCAGCACCATGGTGCTGCTGATTAAGGACGACCTTTTATAAACCAGGCAATATTTTGTAATTAAGCGCCGGCGGCCATTCTATGGGTCACGGCAGCAGATTGCAATGTAACTTCTTACTAAGCTAGCATTCTTCCCGCAATTTTGCTATAAATCAGTGGCGTTCACAAAGAAAAACACACTTAAAATGAGAGTATGCACTAAAATTTAATTGCGCAAAAGAGATAGGTATTTATACGAAAATTATATATATTAAGGATTAGCGATACAGTTGGTTGGAAACCCTGGCTATAATATTCACGAAGAGAATTAATAAATACTCGAACCACTTCGTTAGCTGGGTATTATGAATGAACACAACTATAAAACTTTCCATAGTGAGGCAGAATCCTAAATTCATGTTACTTTTTATGTCAGTGGTATAAGAAGTAAATTTTCGACCAGTCTTTGAAGCATCATACTACTACCAGCTAAGTTCCAAATAGTTTGCGATTGGTAATGCACTGAAAAGTTTGAGAGCTCACAATATACGATTAGTAAAAATAGTCGTTGATGCACGCAACAACAAAGCTCGTCGGGTCATGAACCCGTTGAGGAAAGTGACTTATTAAGACATCCTAACGCACAGTTATACAACACATGCATTAAATCCATAATCCCATATGGTTGCAAAACCTGGGGCATATCTAGAAATAACATACATCGACTACAAATCTTTATTAACCAATGTCAACGGCCTATACTCGTAATCCGTTGCTTCTGACTCAATACCATTAATAATATCAAGTTGAGTCGTACTACAATCCAATAAAGAAAGAAGATAAGAAAGAGAAGAAAGTTTGCATGTATAGGACATAGATTGAGAACCAACAAGGAGCTTACAAAGGTAATACTACAGCATCGGTTTATCCATTTAGTGGTTTAAAAACCGCCGGTCTGGCAAAGCTATAAGCTGTTAAATTTTTGCCATTCAAAGTGTCATTTATTTAGTAAAAGGTTTACAATTTACGAATATAAGCTGACCGGCTGACAACGCCGTGAATATGCTGATAGGGTGTTAAAGCCACAGGCTTTCAATATTAATTTTTCAAACAAAATTTTCTTATGCGATGATTCTTACTTGGTGCTTACGTCAACAAGCAAAATTATCGCATATGTAGATTGTAGAAACTAGAAGTGATTATTGAAAAGAAATTGCATCCGGAAAGAATAATTGTTTGGTGCTCGTTGTTGGTATCAATGTGCCGTATTTTTTTTTTTATAAAGCTGTTAGAACTATTACCGTCAATTCAAAGTGCTGTGGGTGTATGATAACCGACTTTTTTTTGGCCTGCAAATGAACATTATTAACTAAACGATATGTGGTTTCAACAAAATGGGGCAACGAGCCATACAACACGACCGATTTTGGCTTTATTGCATGAGAGTTTTCCTGGTCGCGTAATTTCTCGATTTGGCAACGTCAATTGGCCACCAAGATCATGCGATTTAACGTTAGTTTTTTTTGTGGGGCGATGTCAAAGATTATATCTACGCGGATAATTCCCTACCGTTGAAGCATTTGAAAACCACCTCGAAACCTGGGAGAAACTGCTTGAAAACTACCTTAAAAGTCTCTTCTGCTGCAATCAATCCAGAGGTGGTTGTACTTCGTAAATAATGGCAAGGCCAAAGCATTAAAATGAAATACAAGCTTCATCGAAATTATAAATTTATTTGCCTTTTATTGAATTCTACTTTTGAAATCGAAAAATGTATAACCTGGACAACCCATAGAATAACAACAACGCGCGAACTTGCTATTGACCGTTTTTAATAGGACAAGGTAATGTGAACAGCTCCCAACAGTCCGCTGGAAGTCACTTATTAAGACCGTATGTAGAACAGCGAC
Source organism: Wohlfahrtia magnifica (assembly GCA_023159175.1). Lineage (NCBI taxonomy): Eukaryota > Metazoa > Arthropoda > Insecta > Diptera > Sarcophagidae > Wohlfahrtia > Wohlfahrtia magnifica. Next base: position 2,758,813 of record JAKWBJ010000052.1, on the reverse strand, counting down.
ACATTGTCAACAGAAATAAAACAACGGATTGCATAATACATCAAAAATAAAGTAAGTCGGAGACCACGTTTTCTTTCAAAATGCATTTACATCGTGCAGACGGGTGGCCTTGTTAAGTGGTTCGAGCGCAGGCATACAACACAAACTGCCAAGGTTCGAGTTCCAGCAGAAGACACGACAAAAAAAGTTTTTTGTGGCTTCGAGTGTTTAATAAAGAGCCTTCAACCTCCCTCCAGACAAATCCATCTAAAGAAGATGGCAAATATCAGACGGATGATCGGAATAAAACGCCACCTACTGCAGGAAAATTACAATGCTAATTAAGGATCACCACCAACCATATTGTTACGTTTTTACCTATTCTAAAACGTTTGAGTACTTTTTATTTGCGTCATAATAAAATAAAACAACGTTGTTGTTGTTGTTTTCCAGTTTTTATTTGCCCTCTTATCCTTATACAGTTTATTTTACTAAAGTAACTTACTTTCCTTGCACTTAATATTCATTTATACAACACTTTTACGCCTAAAAACGACTTTACTTTATGACAGCTAAACGATAACTGTCTCTAACTTATGCATAAGGCGCCACCTTTTATATACAATTTAAATTACTTCCGAATGTTCTTGTTCTTGCTGCAAAATTCGTATTATTTCTGTTAATTTAAATGTAACACACAAAGATGGTCGAATTGTTAGTGCTGCCAAATACACTAATGAGTACGCCATTGAAAGGGTGACGCCAAATATACCAAAATCCCACAATATAGTTTTAAAGCCAGTGATGTGGTGTATTTTCTTTTTGGGCATTTTTATTTTCGTAACAATATGAAGTGGAGCTACAATAGATTAATTATCTACTTAACCTGTTGTCAACTTGATAACTGAAACTGAAACAAAGTAATGGATGCTCTGTGTAAGACCAATGCCCCATAGAGGAGTGACGGAGAAAAAAATATCGTGTTAGCTTTGTTAAACGCTTTAAGTCCTTCAATGGATTGGTGGACACTGATGTACCCAACGTGTGGTTTCAATAAGTGTCATTATTGCCTACATTGAACGTTTTGTGGCCAAGTTCTCTCCCATTTCAGTGATCAGAATTAGGCTACTAGATAGTATGATTTAAAACTGTGTGATATTAATTAGGGGATATTTGAAGCTTAAGCTCTATTTTAACTCAAGACTTCAATTAAACATTGCATCTTCAAAATTACGACACAATTATGCAAAGTATTCATAGTAAACTTCGATAAAAATGTATGTGAAGGATATTTAACTCCTGCATTAATCCATATTCTCCTATTCTATGCATAGTATTTTATGATTTATTAATAAGTCAACTAATCCAAAGACTAACCCCCATATTCATAAAATTTAAAATGAATATTAAATTATATTTTTTTAATATTTGGAAAAAAAAATTAAATCGATTTTAAATACATTTTATTTTTTATGAATATGAGGGTAAGCGACAAAGTTTTCAATTTAAATAAAAACTTTATTCTGATTCCTTTTTTAAATCAATTGTGTTAAACTGACCTGAACTATAACTTGTTTACAATTCAAGGCTTACAAGCCTTCAACAAGGCAACAAATGTACAAAACAACTTTATTTTTTATTAAAACCTTTTTCTGCTTTTTTAAAAAAGAGTCTTTAAACTGAAAGCAGAAGCAAAGTTGCCGCCAGTAATTTAAAGAAAAGATATTTTAAAGTTACAACAGCTTTAACAACAGAAAGGAATGCAGTACTTGACAGTACTTGTTGTTACATGTTGTGAAAAACAAAAAAAGTTTTTGCTGGTTTTGGTTCGTATGCAGAAATACTTGCAACAATACTTACTCTGCCTCCTCTACACCGATACTGCACCACTATTTAAAATTGATTTTAAATGTTTTATTGTTTTTCAATTCTTTTAGCAGATCAAGTTATTTAACTGGGCTGCTTGCTGATGTTTTTCGGCAAGTTTCCATGCAGCCAGCTTGGCTACCAGTCATTTTGGCTCTATATCATTATCATGTTTTAATTGGCTTAAATGCCATTAAAACAAGTTAATAAAACTTAAAAAAATGACAACAACAATTAAAAAAATAACCTTAAACAACACAAGAGGCTACAAGTGTTTTAAATTAAAAGGTTTTACAAAAAATACAGGTCGTCACGTTTAATAGTAGAAAAGAAGATCAGATATCTTCTTTGTCGGCTTAATCCAATTTCTACATAATGTCCAAATCCAATTTCTACATAAGTTCCTATCAAGCAAAAAGCAGTTTTCGCCTTAACCAGTAATATACTCGTAAGATGGTCTTTTGGAAAAGTTTGAGGTCACTTTCGGAAGCACTAATGGGTCACTACGCCTGTTGTAAGCACTTTAACAGAATGGGCATAACCAACACTACCACCTGCACATTCTGATATGAGGAACATGAGTCAATAGAACACTTGACCTCTAACTGTGTGACACTGGTGCAGTGGAGATACTGGCTACTACACGCATGTACACTGAGCTAGCAGGACTTGACATCACTCCTATTATTGCCTAGAGCTGGTTTGGTTTTCTGCTGTATTAAGGCTGTGAATGACAAGGGAAAGCACCATAGACCATCTTGGGCCTTCGCCAATCTTCATTATATTACATTACATCTTTTGCCCTAAGTTAGTGGTACATCAATCCCCCTTCTACCATATTCACACACAAGTACTTAAGAATGTCAAACACCGCAAAAACTGTCAACTGTTTACAATGGTATACGGATGGATCTAAAATGGATGATAGTGTAGGCACGGTGATTTTCGGACCCTATACATAAGTATGGGAATCCATGAGCAAGTGACCCAGCAATATCCATCCGTGCGCGTATTAATATAGAGCATGGGATTAGGGGCGCTTCTATTAATATACATTTAGAATGTCAAGCGGAGGCTATTACTCGTGCGCTAAACAAATTGTGTTAACATTCGTGGTATTGGGGGATAAGGTAACACTTTGTTGAATACCTTGGCACACTGCTGTTATGGTGCTCTGCCATTAGCCAGGGCAGGGGAAAGATCGATGAACGCGTGCATGAACTCTGCTCGTTATATTGGGTACAATGCCAGTGTCTGAGGCTGGCGAAGCGGCTATTGAGACCCTTTAGCTAAAACAGTTGGTTGCTCCACATGGGCAAGGAAACTATGGTAAACCGAATTATTACTGCTTTTACATATTTTGTTAAAATATTTGTGTAAAAAACAAATTTCACTTTTTCCTACATTGTGGTCTATGAGACTACTAGTATTAGTTTGCCTGACACTGGTCTATACTCTTGTGCCGAATAACGTACCCGAGTGAGCTTTTGTGTGGGGGTTTGGGTAAATATTTTGTTGAATTTTTTAAATTTTCACAAAACAGTATCATAATTTATAACCTGATACACGTATTACTTGAGTTTGCAAAGTATTTGGAAATTCACATCCTCATTTCTAAGAAAGCACAACAAAATGTATTTTTCTTTTTTTTTAATTTAAAGTAAGGGGTTGTTGCTGATGACGTTGATCAGAATTTTGGTAATGAAAATGAAATTTTGTTGTCGCTGTTTATTGTTGTTGAAATTGTTTATTGTTGCACATAGGAATCATTAAAAGTGTTTAATAATGCATAAACTGTATTTTTGGAACAGAAGAGCATAAAATCATATTTGTAGCAGCCACAGGAGCTTTAAAAATTACAAACTCCTATACTTACGTACAGAAAGGGAGGAAGAGCACAGAACAACTTTATAATTGATTTTTGACATTTCCATTATAATCAAATAAATTACAAATAAATAATTAAAATTTTCAATTTAAACAAGTTTTTGTGTAAATGAAATAAATAAGTAACTATTGACAATATTGTCATTAAGGCGAACAGGGAATAATTGAGAAAAAAAATAAATCAATTTTAATGATACATTGCACTCAGTAAGGGCACTTGGTAAATCCCTGCACTTTTTACAAGGAGACACAAGTTATCATGTATCAGTATCAGTATTTCTTTTATGGGTACAACTATCAACCTTTCTAAGAAGGTTAAGTATCAAGTATGTCATACTGGATAGGAGGCTTAGTTTGAATTCGCACATTGGTGCCATCCAGAATAAGGCAAATCGCTCCTCCTACGATAAGGCATGGGGTCTTTCGCCGTGATTGGCACTATGGATATATACCGCTATTATGTGGCCGATTATCGCTTATGCGGCAATAGCTTAGTGGAGAAAAGCTAAGGAAGCCACCACCATGAATAAATTAGGCAGGGTACAGAGACTCGTCAGCCTTGGTATAACTGGGGCAATGTTAACATTTCCAACAGCGGCTTTGGAGGCCTTGATAAGCTTAACACCTCTTCAAGTCAATGTGAAGAAGGTGTCGACATGTTTGCCGACAAAATTTTTTTCCAAATGGTCCCGAGATGCGTTGGGAAGTCTGTTCATTCTACACAGAGTGGTCGGGGAACCATTTTCGGTCCTGGATATCTTTGGATATGCGCTTTGGCAGGAGATTTAGGATTGAATTATCGGACCGGGTCTAATCGGGCCTTAGTTCGGAGTGAATTTGTTATAGACTGATATGGCGATGTCTCCAAAATGAATGACTGTGTGGGTACAGGTGTTCATGGGCTGAACACCAGCACATTGCAATATGTGCGAAGATCAACTTGGAAAGTGGGCTCAAGGGTAAGACTATTAACAGATTCTCTAATAGCCAAGCTTGGCTCGAATCGTTTGACATCTAGACTGGTCGAATTTTGCTACGGTACGTTGCAAAAGCTTTCACTTAGAAATAAGGTCCAGTTGTCTTGGGTACCTGCACACTGTGAAATAGATGGTACTGAAATAGCGGATTCATTAGACAGAAAGGATTCCATGATACCCCATATTAGTCCGGAATATTGCTGTGCAGCAGTACTTACTTCCGTCATCAATATAATGAAGGAATGGAAAATTGCAGATGCTTGGAACACTGGAATGCTCAAAGCGAAGTTCGCCACTCTAGGGTGACAATCAGGCCCAAATTTGAGCTTCGCTCTGAGCCTCTCGATTATAATTTAGATGAAAATGTTTAGGTAGTCATAGGATCTCACTGGATGACAAAACCACCACTATGGTTCAAGATCTGTTGGTGTTCATTAGGAAGGCAGCAGATCTGCTGAACAAACTCTAGACCGAAAAGGGCACAATACATCCAATGGGTCGCAATGTCGATATAATGATAATGATAATGATAATGATAATGATAATAAAGTGGGCACAGCTTAAACATTTTTCCTACAGTCGCCAAGTTGACCATCGTTTGTTTGTACGCTGAAAAGCTAATAATCCATCACTGACAAAACGATACAAGGTTCAGAGTAGACATAGTAAGTTCAAATCTAACTATTAGGGCCAAATCTGATTCCGTGTCCGTAATTCTATACAATAAATTTTTCATATTACCTAGGCTACTTCCACTCCCACGTGTACAATAAGAGATCTCTGAAGTTTACAACTGTTTTCCCCATAAAAGTTAATGGAAATACCATGCAGTTCATTTGCAACCAACCACCCAGGCCATAACCTATAACGCTAACAACTATCAACATCTAAAGATGATGCCACTTTCCAAAATTCCTACCCTCCTAAAAGTAATCATCGTAATGGTCAATTTTTAATGTTGTCCCATTTTAAAGGTTCTTTTTCGTTCTTTTTTATTTATATTGCAATTTTGCTTATTATTACTGCAGTTTCCTGCTAAATATGCGTCATTTCCTTAAGAAAAAAATTTTATTTCTTTTAGGAAAATACGAAAAAGGGAAAGTAGAATTTCAGCTTTATTTCCAGCTCAACAAATTTCATGGAATATTTCTTGAAATGTCCCATCCTTAAGTGTTGTTGTGTAATATATATTCGAGAATATTTTTTATTTCTTCTTTTTTCCTTTTTAAAAAATGTACACCAACAATAAAATAAAAACGATTTTAATGTCTTTCAGTAGTTTTTCTTTCACTTCACACTGTCCTCAAACCTTTTCTCTCAGTTTAACTTTAAAACTCTTAAGATGTTTGCATGAGGGCGATGCAATACAGCCAACTGCCTTCACTCACAATATTATTTTTATGCTTATCTCTCTCTCTCTTTCTATCTGTTCTTCAAGTGATCAGGGTAATGATGTTTAGTGATTATTTCGATTTATTTATTTTTTTTTTTTTGTAGTTTATAGGAGTAGTTGTTGTTACTTTTGCACAGTTTTATGATTCCTAGAAATAAGCTTTTACGTTTTCTTAAATATCTATGCTACTAAAGATGTTTGTGGTATATTAATTTGAGATGATGTTCGAAGAGCATCATAGGAATGGATCAACACCCATTTTAACTTTTCTTTTGTCTGTAACTCCTATTGAGAGCATATGGCTCTCCACAAACTACGCATTGCCTAGTTTCAATTTCATTATTCAGTTCATTTGAGCTTAAATAGATGATTAGTCTACTGTAGCTCGCCTCCATGTGAATGTGTACTGGCAAATATCCTTGCTAAGTGATGGTGGTGATCCTTACTTAGCATTGCCACTTTTTCCTAGTAGGTGGCTTGAGATAAGCCGGCATGTCGGTGGGGCTTGTTTAGGTGGACTTGTGTGACGGGATTCGAACCTGGATCACTTGTGCTATGTACAAGCATTTTCACCACTATATTACGCCATTACCCATTTTTACCCATACCGACCAATCAAAAATAGGGAAAAATTCTAAGCATTTGCTCCTTTAAATCCTTCCGGGAAACATAGGACCATAACAAGATTCCAGTTCAGTCGTGCATTCAGCAGCTCTTTCATCAGTTGACGTTTCCAAGTATGTACAGTGTGGCCGCCTGCTGGTTTCACACAATAGCCTTCTTAATGTATTTCCAATTTAGTTCCACTAAGGCACGTTTTCTTATCTAAATTTTAATTGACTGTTGGTTGGCTCTGCACCTTAGTTTGGTGTTTGAGACTGTTGCCAGCCAGAAGATGTGTAGAATTACACAGGCATTTGTTAATCAAAACATGGAGCCTGTTTGTTTCACGTGGTGCCATGTTACATGGTTCGCATTCATATAAATCATTCCCGCAACGTCCCAACTAAGAAACAAGAGCGACTTCTTTCAATCAAAGAGCTGCACCTGATTCTATTTGTAGACTCATTGAAAGGGACCTACAATGATAGTTTCTAGAGAAGCTTTTTATAGCGTAAAACTTATAATCAGTCGCTAGCTAATGTTATAAGGTGAGACCGCTGATGCTATGGTCTGGGATTGAACATAGGACCTCTGGCTGCTAAGTGAATGTTTTACTTAACATGCCACAGCGGAACACGCATTCATATAGCAGAGTAGATTCTATGTTGCAAGCGTTTAGTCTCTTAAGCTGGCATCACACGATTAACGCAATGCATCAATTATCGGTACAGCAATCGTGTGACCGCCCAATAGGTAATAATAAGGCAAGAAAAATATAAAAAATATTTATTGTGTTCTTGTGTGACAACCCATGTTGGTAATACGAACCAATATTCAAATTAATTTTTTTTTTTTTCAGAATAATTTTGGACAATTTTGTTATTTTACGACAATAAAGCACTATTGTGTCATATTGGTACGCTTACGACAATCGTGTGATCCTAGCTTTACGATGTGTTAGGTGAAGACTGGACTCGTTTTAGTTGTGAGAACGTGTTTCGATATTTATTATCAATCTAGCTAATTGTGCAACTTTCTGTACGAAATATAGCTTTACCTGCATTTCGAAGAGCTTGGGAACTTAACAGGTAAATTTCTTAGGCGTAGTCTAAGTCCTCCAATGAAATCTGTAGTGTTCCTCTCCACACAATTTATATCCTATATGTTAGATTAGAGATTATTTAAGTGAGAGATCACTCTGATACCCAAGGCAGCTATATTGCGGAGAGACTGGCTAGGGATGGCTCTCTTCTTAGCAATTAGGAAAGTGACCATCTGTTCGGGACGGCACTTTCCTCTTTTTTAGGCTATTGATTCTGCGACACTTGTCAAGCTGGATACAGCGACAATAGTAGCATGAACCCACTTGCAAATCTGGCCCTTATACGATCAGGCTCGATCTGAGTATATTATAGGGATGTCACGACATAGACTACGTATATTGGCTCTGCGCATGTGAGTAGACTTGGATTGTCTTCTAATGACTACTGAATTAGAGTTGTCAGGATGACTGCGAAGCATATTTTTGCCAGTGTCCAAATTTTTCGGATATTAGGGCGTTTATCTTGTTCAATCTATTTCGTTACTCTGAAACTGGGATATTATATTGGGTATACAAGTTAACAATGTCGATTTTTTGCTTGACAAATGCATTTATTAAAATAACAAAATGAACTCATACATTATTCAAAGTATTGTCCATCGTTAGCTACTACTTTTTCCAATCTTTCTGCTAGCAAATGCATTCCGCGCCAAAAGAAGTGTTCCAGTTTTGAGGTGAAGAATAAATCAATCAAATGGTAGTCAGAAGGGGCAAGATCTGAGCTATAAGGCGGGTGAGCCAAAACTCCAATCCATGCTTTCCAAATAGTTTTTGAACGGTATTGCAACAAGTGGCCAAGCGTTGTCATGATGGAAGATTATGACTTCGTGTCTGATAGAATATTCTGGTCGTTTTTCGTTGATTGCTCTCTTCAAATGAATCAACTGTGTCCTGTACCGGTCTCCTGTGATCGTCTGTGATTTCAGTAGCTCATAATACGAAACACCCTTCTGATCCCACCAAATACAGAGCATTACCTTGGCATCATAGATATTCGTCATTACATATGACTTTTTGCGTTTGGGGTTATCGTAATGTAATCCATTTTTCATCACCAGTAACAATACGATGGAAACATGACTTCTTTTTGTAGCGTTCAAGCATCATTTCCGACATGCAAAATTGCCTTTCAGCGTCTCTCGGCTTCAGTTCATATGTGACCCAATTTCCTTGCTTTTGAATGAATCCCAATGTAACGTAGGGAAATGGCTTGTTGTGTGATTTCCAAAGAAAATGTAAGTTCTTCCTGCGTTTGACAACAATTTTCGTCGAGTAATGCTTCCAATTCCTCACCTTCATACTTTTTCCGCTGACAAGGCCTCTCCTTACATTCTGTGTCGTAATTACCAATTTTAAATCGCGTAATTACCAATTTTAATTACCAATTTTAATTACCAATTTTAAAATTGTTCACAAGATTTTTGAGTTGGTGTATGTTGACCGTAAGCTTCTACCAACAATCGATAACTTACAGCAGCCGTGTACTTCAAATGAAAGAATGTTATAAGACTTCCCCGCAAAACATCTTTTTTAGGCACGAAATTCGACATTATTATAGCGATTGAAAGAAATGTGTTTTTACACTTTGGCATCTATCGAACACTAAATTATAATGACAGATGTTTTCCCTCCAAACTAGCGTGTTTGTTATTATTGACACAAACCATATGTTGGTCCAAATCAACATTATTAACTTGTGGAAGCATATCAAGTAGTCGGATTGGAACGTCTTTAATTCCTTATTAGCTTCTTAACTTGAGGAAAAATTACTATATTTCTTCTTTACTGAAACTGAAGTACTTTCATCATTTTAATGTCGTTATGCTTTATGTACGAGTACGTGTATGTCTGTTTATCAGTATGAGGAAAAGTCAAGTGACCATTTTATTGTTGATGGCTTTTTTGAAATAACAGCAGGTAATAATAAGAATTTATTTTTAGCAGATTGAATTTAAAAAACAAATTGGAATTATTTTGGATTAAACAGTCATAAGTTTTATTAGTTTATTTGATTATTTTTGAAAAATTTAATTTAAAAATAATGTTTTAAACACATCGACGACGGCAAGCCACCGACTACAAACTACAAAAAATAAAATACACGCATTTATATGAATACGTTTATATTGGCAGCAACTCAGCTACACGGCTACACGACTACTTTTTCTGGTGTAGCCAACTCAGGCTTATTTCTATTTTATTTGAATTTATAAAATCGATTAAATTATTATTTTTATTTATTAAAAAGTATTGATAATCAAACAATTTTCAAAAAATTAACCTGTTTGTTTATGCGTTATAATACTGTTCAATTTAAAGCTTAATGTATGTATGTTTGTTTGTTTGTTTGTGCCTAATAGGCAGCTTAACGGCTGAACCGATTTTCTTGAATTCCTACAGTATCTCTCTGTATGTCTGAAATGAAATATAGGCTATATAAATTTGAGAAATTCTAACCGAACGTGCCAACAAAGTCTCCAAATTTGACCCAAATAGATTCACCGTCAATACAAATCATCAGTCAAAAAGTGAGTGGACTTTGACAAGTGGGCGTGGTACCTCCCATACAAAGTAACTGTTAATATTTGTACATCTCGAGAACGGTGATAAATTTCTAAATTTGGTTCAAACAACGTCGTAAACAATACACATTATCAGTCAGTAACTGGGCGCAATTAGATAAGTGGGCGTGGCACCTTTAATTCATAATAAATATTGAATTTTGTATATGTGAAAAACGACAACTATCTTAGCTTCGTTATCTATCCACATTAGTCAAAAATGGGTGTTGCAGAAAGAACTCCGGGTAAAAGCTATGTATGGTAATAGGGTCCGCCATCTAACGTTTTTTTTCAACTAGTGCTTATTTTGTGAATGGTAACACTTAGCTCATGTCTGATTTGATAGATAATTAGTATGCTTCCGTAGTACGAATATGGTTGTGTATACGCTTTTTTCGCTTCGCTAAGTAGGCCCGCGATCTACTTACAGAAGATGCCGATTTTGCCAAAAAAAATCTGTTTTTCAGATGAAGCTCATTTTGATCTTGGCGGGTATGTAAACAAGCAAAATTGTCGCATTTGGGGCACAGAAAACCCCCACGCATATATTGAAAAGCCGATACACCCAAGACGAGTCACTGTTTGGTGCGGATTTTGGTCCAGAGGCATAATAGGGCCATTTTTCTTCGAAAATGAGCAAGAATTGGCCGTTACAGTCAATGGCGATCGTTATCGGGCCATGTTGCACAAATTTTTGTTCACAAAAATTGAAGAAGAGGATATTAACAACATTTGGTTTCAACAGGACTGCGCTACATGCCACACAGCCGAAGCTACACTCGATGTTATTCGCCCTGTTTTTGAAGATCGCATTATCAGCCGCAGTGCTGATGTCGTTTGGCCACCTCAGAGCTGCGATTTGACACCGTTGGACTATTATTTGTGGGGTGCCGTCAAAGATAAGTGTTACGCCAACAAGCCAGAGACAATTGACGCTTTAAAGGAGAATATTCGTGAAGCCATTTGTGAAATACAGCTACACACAATCGATAATGTGCTTAAAAATTGGACAGATCGTGTAAGCTACTGCATAGCCAGCCGAGGCAGCCATTTGAATGAAATTATTTTCCATTATTAACCGGATTGTACTTTCAAATAAAAAAAGAAATTGGAGAAAATATGAAGTAGTTTTTTTAAAGCATTTAAAAAAAAAAATTATTTGGCGGACCCTATACATAAAACGCGAATGAATGAATGTGTGTTTGTTTGCTTAAAAGCAGTACCGATTATCTTTATTTTTATAGTGTCTTTCTGGAAATAACTACAGGATTTTTTGTTGGATCAGCTGCTTATTATAATATCTTCTCCAATATATTTAAGTAGCTGACTAGACTACTACAATTGCCGTTAACAGCATTTGTGTAGGCGGCCACTTTAGTCAATACCAGGGTTGCAAAATAAGAACATCAAAATTGTATCCAGAAGCTCATAAACTTGTACTTTTCGGCCCCAGTTGTACCAAAAATCTTTTTTTTTTTTTAATATTTGTATTTTACGTACGAGCACAAAAACATGACATAAAATTGTACATAAAAATTCATTTTTATAATAATAAAATTAACATTTTCATGTGATATCATAAACAAGCTGATTTTTCTCTCAGGAGCTGTCAGCTAGAATCGTTGTAATAAAATAAAACTACTAAAAACAAAGTGAAGTTAGTTGCAGTTGTTTGAAAATAAACAGACAAACAGCGGATATTGTTAACCAAAAATGCGTTTTTTTTTTTTTTTTTTTTGATGTGTGGATGTATACTTTTATTCATTTTGGCTACTTTTTCTCGAAGTAAAAAATAGGGATAATGATTTCTTTTAACGTTTATTACTCAGATTCTTACTGAATGTATCCAGGGTTGTCAGATCTGGCGATTTCTCGCCAAAAGTTATTTGGCGTCCTAATTTTCGGTTTGGCGACATGGCGACTTTTGCAAATTAATTGGCGATTTTGTTGGCTATGTTCGATAAAAAAAAATACGAAAAATTAAAATTATTATTTTGGTATTTTTATGTATGAAATTCGTGAAAATAGTCATTTTATTATGTCGATTATAAATGGCAGCTGAACTTCAAGAGTGTTCTCGGCAACGAGAAATTTGTAGTTGCCTATATGGAACTGAAATTTATAGATTTGTAGGTTCCAGTTTACTTATATATATAATGCAATTGTCGGTAACTGGTAACGACAGATTTAAATTCATAAATCGTAAAAAAAATGGCGGACCCTATACATTTCAGGGCTATACTTCATATCATCATTAAAAAGGTCTACTTTTCCTCGCTCTAAATCAACTGAAAGGCTTAAAATCGGATAGTATTCCACTAAATTATAAGTCTATAAGTATATGAAGTTACGAGAAACCGTTTTATCAGTAATTAAATATTTTGGAGGTGTTTAGAAAATGTCAAAAACTGAATCTTGTTGTACTCGATAGCGCTTATTAGAAAAATAGTATAACTTTTCAGGTATATTATTTTCGTTCTTTTTTGTCGCATAGTGTAATTTAATTCCAATACAAGGCAATGTGAAATGTGTCGAAGAAAAGGTGTATAACGTTTTAGATATATAACGGTAATGAGACTACATATCTCTATGCAAAGTGTATTTTATATTACCCTTGTAAATTATTTTTTATAGTTTTCTAGCTTTCAGTAAACTATAAACTCTGTTACAGTAAACATTGTACACTTTTTGATTTTGCTAATATTTTTGCTTAACAAAATTAGCAAAATATATATAATGGCGAATTTTTTTCCACTTTTAGCGAATTTTAAGAATTCGGAACAAATTATTTTTTATTTGTTTTAATAAATTTTTTCATTATTTAAAAGTATATAAATTTGATTGCAAAAATATAAAAAAAAAATGATTTGGCGATTTTGGCGATTTTTGGAAATGAATTTGGCGAAAAAGCTTCAAAAAGATCTGACAACCCTAAATGTATCTCTTAAAGATTGGACTTTTTTTTGGCAAACTTAGGCTTTTTGTTGTGAGTATGCTATGACCTTTCCCATCCTTCCAATAACATATGAATATCGTGCTAAAGGACTGCAATTGTTTGAAGGCAAGAACGAATCGAACCAATTTCTTTTATTCTGTTTTAAAAAGACAGGTACTCCGATCGAAACAAATGGACGTCTGGCGACTGAAACTATTTTCTAAATAGTTTCGCCTGATCTGGGAACATTTGGTCAAGCGTTGTCCTAATAGATATATTTTTCATCGCCATTAATGATGATTGGATGCCGCTACAAATTTTTCTAGCTTGCGTAGCTAGTAATGCCTACAATTCATCATCTTCGAACATTTTCGCCTAACCTGGCAGGTCCTCTTTTTTCATGTCAAAATCATCACATTTGGGATCTATGGAACATATTCGGGATAAGCTTTGGCAAGCAATCAAAGCAATAAAACTTTGTTTTTTTACTATTTCGTTCATTGTAGTGCGTGTTTTTTATAGAGGTATAGAACTTTAAGTTGGCATTACTTTTTAAGATGGCGACCGATTTAACAGCTGTCAAGTGATTTATTCTCAGTTTGGCTTGGCAATTCATTATGAATAGACTCACGCCTGAACAACGCTTGAAAATAGTGCAATTTTATTTCGAAAACAATGGTTCTGTTCGAAATACGTATAGCGCACTTTTTATTTAACGATGAAGTTCACTTTTGTTTGAGGGGATGCGTCAACAAACAAAACTGCCACATTTGGAGTGAAGATAATCCTCAAGTGTATATGCAAACACCGTTACATCCAGAAAAACTGACTGTTTGGTGTGCTTTATGGGCTGGTGGAATCATTGGTCCATAATTTTTCACAAACGATGGTGGCCAGAACGTTACAGTCAATGGTGATCGGTATAGAGCCATGATTACTAACTTTTTCATTGCTGAATTGAATAACCATGATGTCTAGGAGATGTGGTTTCAACAAAACGGCGCAACATGTCACACCGCTCGTGCCACAATAGATTTATTGAAAGACACGTTTGGTGACCGCCTAATTTCACGCTTTGGACCTGTGAATTGGCCTCCAAGTCTTGTGATTTAACACCGCTAGACTACTTCCTGTGGGGCTATGTAAAGTCATTGGTTTATGCGGTAAAGCCACAAACGCTTGACCATTGGGATGACAACATTCGCCGTGTTATTGCCGATATACGGCCACAAATGTTGGAAAAAGTCATCGAAAATTGGAAGTCCAGATTGCACTATATTCGCGCCAGCCATGGCGATCGTATGAAAGAATTCATATTTTAAATGTAATGCCACAAGATTATCTTTCGGATAAATAAAATTCATGTTAATCGAATAATCTATCATTGTTTAATTGCAACTTAAAGTTCTATACCTCTATAAAAAAACACCCACTGTAAGTGAGAATAAATATCAGATACATTTCACATGAACGCTATTGTTTGGTTCGGGTATTTAGCGATTCATTAAGATACCTGTTAGTAAAGGCTATTGAGCTAAAATTATCCACAAATAAATTTTAAAACCCCATTAGAACTAAACGTACTCGTATGAGAGAACGATATTTTCTATTGCGCGAAGTTTGTGAATACATACATAATTAAAATGCTTAGAACAAATAGTAGAGGCATATTCTCTCAATTGTTGTAACAATTTTTTTTTTTGCCCAGGGTATGTTCAGTCAATACTGCTATAGATTTCTTTAAAATTATATTTTAATGTCTTTTGTCTTGAAATTATGATTTTAAAATTTTGGTTATTTTTTGGTTATTTTTTTATTGAAATTTGATTACAAAAAAATCAAAGTTGTGGCAACGATGCAGACAAATCAGAAAAATGAATCACAAAATAATTATAGTAGAGATGAGTTGCCACTCTAAATCAATTAAACGATAAACTGGGGAAATTCCATTAAAAAATAGACTGTGAAGGTTCGCAAATTGTACTTTTGAGTCTGAAATTGTACAAAAAAAGTACCATTGTACCAACCTCTGCAACCCTGCTCAATACAGTTTGTATGCTGCCACAGTACTCTATTTATATCACTATTTCACTCATTTACGATGGTGATGATATGCGACCAATGACATCTGCCTAAAATTGTTTGCAAAGAAAAAAATTATTTTGACATCTTGACACACTCACACAGATATTTGCATAAATTAACAACAAAAAAGTTAATTGTTGTTGTAAAAATTAAAATTTGTGCAAAAACAAAGATCTACACTTTTTATCTCTTAACTACTTCATTATGTTCATTATATTTTCAATTTAATTATCTTTTGCCTGTGGCAACTTAAAAATAAATGGGGGATTTAGCGAAAAAAGTTTTCTTAAAAAAACCAACAAAAATACCTTTTTCCCCATGCTACCAACTACCTTATGTGTTTGGGCTACATACTCGTATATGCCTTTATAATTATGGAATTCAAATATTATTTAAAACTTTCGAAGTAAAAAAATTTATTCATCATTGTTTTAGTTTGACAAATGATGGATATCAGGCAGACGGTTCAACCAGTAGACCAACTGTTTAACATTTTTATTACTTTCAATTACATGTGCTAATGTTGGGAACTCTTTAATAGCTCATTTGCATAAATATATTTTTTTGTAAGGTAACCAACAATGAATAGAAAACTTTGATGATGGAAAAATGTGTCACCGATATATGTATGTATATGCATACATATGTAAAATAGTATGTTGTAATGTTGTAAGACCAAAAAACGTAATATAAGAAACATATTTGAAAAATTGTGACAAATAGCCTTTTTATTATTATTATCATCACAAGTTAGGGAAAGTATGCTAATGACCTGTTATATAGATAATGATATCTTACTGAATATTATAAACGGTCCGCCAAATAATTTGTTTTTTTTTAAAAAGCTATAAAAAAAACTACTGAATATTTTCTCCAATTTCTTTTACACGATCGGTCCAATTTTTAAGCACATTATTGATTGTGTGCAGCTGTATTTCACCAATGCCTTCATAAATATGGTCCTTTAAAGCGTCAATTGTCTCTGGCTTGTTGGCGTAACACTTATCTTTGACGGCACCCTACAAATAATAGTCCAACGGTGTCAAATCGCAGCTCCGAGGTGGCCAAACAACATCAGCTCTGCGGCTGATAATGCGATGTTCAAGAACAGGGCGCAAAACATCGAGTGTAGCTTCGGCTGTGTGGCACGTAGCGCCGTCCTGTTGAAACCAAATGTTGCTAATATCCTCCTCTTCAATTTTTGTTCACAAACATTCGTTCAACATGGCCCGATAACGATCGCCATTGACTATAACGGCCATCGAGTGTAGCTTCGGCTGTGTGGCACGTAGCGCCGTCCTGTTGAAACCAAATGTTGCTAATATCCTCCTCTTCAATTTCTGTTCAACATGGCCCGATAATGATCGCCATTGACTATAACGGCCACTCCTTGCTCATTTTCGAAGAAAAATGGCCCAATTATGCCTCTGGACCAAAATCCGCACCAAACAGTGACTCGTCTTGGGTGTATCGGCTTTTCAATGTATGCGTGCGGTTTTTCTGTGCCCCAAATGCGACAATTTTGCTTGTTTACATACCTGCCAAAATCAAAATGAGCTTCATCTGATTTTTTTTTGGCAATTCGGCATCTTCTGTAAATCGATCGCAGGCCCACTTAGCGAAGCGAAAAAAGCGTATACAAAACCACATTCGTTCAGCGGAAGGATAAAACTAATTATCTGTCAAATCAGACATGAGCTAAGTGTTACCATTCACGAAGTAAGCACTAGTTGAAAAAAAACGTTAGATGGCGGACCCTATATATAAAAATTAATGTGTATTTGTATGTATGTGTGCTTTTAATTGCCTTAGCGAGATAAATGCTAGAAAATCTTCAAAAGATATTGCTAATACGGGCTAGCCAATATGTACGATTAGCTGCAAGACTTATTCTTAGGCTTGCTACTCGTATATATGCACGTAATGAACGTTCGTCATCCTCCCATCCATTCACTCCCTGAACCACTGCAAAGTATTACTTTAGGTTTGTGGGAACTCAGCAAATAATGCTTGGCTTTTGAAAACACACATCAGTTTCCAATTCCCTATGGATGCCAGCATCAGGTCAACAACGTTGCCAGGCGTAGTCCGGGATCGGGTTGCTCCTTACAGAGAGTTGCGCTGATTCCCATATCGAGGGCAGTCAAAGAAAATATACTCCGTGGTTTCCTTTATGTTTAGGCGTTCCGTGCAAATATCATCGCTGTTATGTCTATACTTGAAAAGGTATTCGCTAGAGCACCCGTGTTCCTTTCTATCCAGTCCGCAGTCTTCAGTATGGGTCTATAGATCCACCTTCCATTGCGCTGCCATCTTTCCATTGCGTTATTAGCCATCTGTCGGTTCTCTTTTCCAGATACCTCTCCATTTCAATATTTGCTACCAGCTGCAGCGGCATTAATACCACAATCACCAAGGGTATATGTATATATGTTTGTAAGTATGCATATATGTTTGTTTGTGCTTATAGACAGTTAAACGGCTGAACCGATTTTCTAGAACTATATATCTCAAAGGCTTTATAAATCTTAAAAATTCTTATTTGGCGATGCCACGCCCATACAAAGTAAATGTAAATTTGTCTATATTTGTCTATATCGGTCAATTTCACAATTCCTCATTTTGGTCTGAATGACTTCATGGTCAATACACATCATCAATCAGTAAATGGACGATGAATATAATAAGAAAGTCATTTTATGACTTCTATATTTGTAGGAGGGCCTAGAATAGGGTACACGGTTGGGTTTCTACTCTGATGATATTGACCTCAGGGTCTCTCTCAGACTACCCGGTGAATGCACTGTTTTTCTGGCGGAGGATTACGCTACAGACTGGTACACTAGGCGTATCCGGGAATTAAATGTCGAGACCTCAAGGCTAATTAGGATGCATGTAGACAATCTCGCCGCTGTCAGTGCTCTCAGCTAGTACGTGATTAAATCAAAATGGCTCCTTCGCTGCATTTGCTCACTGGTCGGCTGGAACTGAATCATGTCGAACTAATATGGTTTCCAAGTCATACAGACAACATCCGAGGGAATGAAATTGATGATGAGTGCACAACTAGTATGTGGTCCTCTCCGGCTCTCGTATAGTGGGACGTGGCTGCCGTTCTGGTTGCGTTGTCGACCTTCATCGATAGATGGTCACTGAGTAAGATGGAACACAGGTGGACCAACATTACCACTTGTAGAATACTATATCTCACATGTTTGGACTCTATTTCTATGGAAAAGACTCTGCTGTGTCTCTGCGAAGTTTTCACTTAGAGGAGTTGGGTGGACTGAAGCACGTTCGCATTGGACACGGTACTATCCTACAGGAAGTAAGCGGAACGATCCTGGCACTTCGAAAAGATTGGGCGGTACCTACTTTGAACTTCGGTAGAGCTTAAGGCAGTAGGATACCTCCTAGGAAAGAATGGGCTGTTGGATCTGTTTCCAAAATGACGCAGCCGCAGTCTATATTAATGGCTTGAAGACGGAAATGTGTACAGGATCGGGTTTCTATCTGATGATCTCGACCTCAGGATCTCTCTCAGACTACACGCTGATTATACTATTTTTCAGGGGGAGGTTTACGCTATAGACAGGGACGGTAGGCGTATCCGGGAATTAAATATCGAGGCCTCAAGGCCTATTAGGATCTATGTAGATAGTCCGCCACATTCAGTGCATTCAACTCATACGTGATTAAATCAAAATGTCTTCTCTGCTGCCTTGGCTCACTGATCCGGCTGGAATGGATCATCTCGAACTGGTATGGGTTCTGAGTCATACGGGCATTTAAGGTAATGAAATTGCTGATGAGTGCGCTTCTAGGCGTGCTCTCTGGGACGCTTTCATGGGGGCGTGCATGCCTCTCTGGGTGTATTGTAAAGCTTGATATATAGAAGGGCACTGAGCAAGATGGAATACAGGTGAATCAATATCAATCATATTGTAGAATATGCAGAATTCTTCGGTCTTCTTTTTCTATGGAAAGGACCAAGACTCTTCTTAGACTTGGAAGTCGATCGGGCTTCTTGCGGGCATAGTTACATCGTGCTGTATGATAGGCCGCATGTCAGAGCTCAGGAGGAATTGCTGCAGCTGCTTCTTTCTCAAAGTCCCGCTCTAACGGAGCTTAGACTAAGACACTTGGGTGCATATCACTTGCATGATCTGGACTGTCTTAGGGATGTGTCTCTCTCGAAGTTGATTAGCTTCGTCAAGGCTGACAGTTGACTCAAATGAGGGTACTAAAATTTGTGGGTATTTAGGTGGGAATCTTTGTTCGGCACATTCCCATGTCCGGTCTTCCGGAATCTTTACTAACTGGACGAGATTGGATAAGTGGGCGTGGCATTCATATTTAATATTAAATTTTGCATATGTGAAGAAAGACAATGATTAAAGCTTCGTTATTTATCCACATCAGTCAAAAAGACGGGTATTGCAAAAAACACACTGAATAAAAAAATTAATGTGTGTTTATTTGAAGACTGTATACAGCTAAAAAGCAGAACCCACAGTGTGCATCTGCAAGAAACTATAGGCTATCTCAACTGTTTGGATATGTACCGTAAGAGACAAAATGGAGAAAAAAAGGTTAAAAGAAATTTTAAAAATAAACTATGATAACATTTAAGATAATAATTAAGATTAGAGTAGAGAAGCACGCCGGGCTTTAACTATTGTTTATATAAAATACAAATTTTGAGTATGTTGGGTAGCCTATCATATTTGGACTAAAAATCAATACTTCTACATTGACTAAATAGATTAAAACTCCGCTTTATACTCTTTAACCATAATAGACGTTTTTTACAGAATCAGCCAGCAATTCTGAAAAATCTATTTAAATTTTCCACAGCAATATTTTAATGCTTTTATAACAAGTGATTTCTCAAAATTCAATTGCAATTTGAATTTATATTCCATTTCAATCTGCCTTGAAAAAAAATACTAAAAAAAAATTTTCAAATTATTTCATTATAAATTAGTGTCACTCGCTCTTGTTCATTTTATTTTAATCTGATCCTTGCTTTTGAAATGATTTTTTAACTTTTTAGTAATTTCCTGTGTAATGCTGCCGTTTGCTGTTACACTTAGAATGTATTTATTAGTCAGCAATCATTTCAAACGAGAAATTACAGAAATATTTATTTAAAATGTTTATAATTTGAGTGGAACAGTGGAACTTAAATAAAATATCTTTCCTAAAATTGATTTTATTCTGAAGACATCAAATTCTCTTAAGAGCGTCTGGAACTTAAATTGATAATATCGTGCAAGTGCAGCCTAGTATAATGACAGTTAATAAAGCTTATCCCCAAACACTAAAAACTTCTAAAGACCCTTGGTGACCCAGTTAAATTTCTATAAAATATTTGCATCCATAGCCGAACTGCTGAAAACACACGAGATCTACAAACAAACAAATTCGCTTCGTTTTATTGTATAGACATTTCAATAAGATAGCCCGAGAACGCATTTGTACCGCAATGATAAAGCACAATACGATGGCTTGAAATACAGAATTCTCTTGAAAGTTTCGGCTTAAAAAAGGTTATCAAGCAGGACTGTTTTCTGTCAACTTTACTGTTTTCGATCGTACTCGGTGATGTTTTGTCTTTGGCTCTGAACAAAAAAATCGCGGTATTCAATAGAACCTTAGGAAGCTTCTCGAGGATCTTGACAACACCGATGACCTATGTTTGATTTCGTCTCATCACGCAGACATGTAAAGCAAAATTTACTATTTGAATCATAGGTGCAAAGGAGTGGCAAACCAGGACTTACGATTCGTGAATGAAAGCATAGAATATACGAACAATTTATGTTACTTGGATAGCCTAATCACTCCCGAAGGAGGTGCCGCTGAGGACGTAAATAACCGCATTTACATGGTTAAACTAAATATTCAGATCTAACGTGAAGTCACTACTACTGTACGGCTGATAAGCCTGCATTTATTCAAATATTGAGAATATGATGGCCTAGAAATATCTCGAAATATCTGCAATGAAGAGCCAGTGTCAAACCAGATCTGTCGTCGTTAATCGAAATTGATTGATCACACTTTACGTAAACTAGAAGGCTGGTACCAAAAATGACATTAGACTACAGTCCACAGGGTATCAGCAAGTACGGAAGGCCAAAAACAAGATAGCATCGGACATAGAATGCGTAAATTTCGGTCTTTTACACAAGCTGGAGGAAATTATTAATAATTCCGAAGTATAGAGGCCTAGTAGAACACAATAAAATTCGATGTAAAGCAATGGAAAGCCTCAGTCGGTGTAGAACCTTCACCCACTAACTTCAACCCAGTAAACAACGGTGGGATCCTCCCAGAACTACCGACTTAGTATTACGTCAGTAGACCGTACAGAGCACTAAGCTCAAACGTCACATTTCTTTTAAATTGTCTCCGTACGATCAATCGTCTCCTCGCAGCGCCTACTCGACCGGCTGTCGATTCCGCTGTTGCTAAATTTGCCGCAGCAGTTCCCTGCGTTCCCCCTCGATTATGCCGAGAGGGTACGCAGGGCAAACAATTGGCCAGCATTCCACTTAGCACTCGAAAAGCATATTCGACAACGACGTTCGTCGCTGAACATGTCACAGTCGAATATAACGTGTTTCGCGGTTACGAGTTTACCGGGACAGACTGACAAAACCTGCGGCCTAACAGAATCTATATAAGATAATAATCCAGTTCTCCGTGCCGTCTGTAATACATATTTGAACACAGGGTATAAGAGCATATGTTCATCTGCAGTTGTGGTGAGTTTTCCACCTTTGCAGCCATTCTTAAATCGATTATCCGATTTCTGTTCCTGCTCTGTGGTGCTGCACCTTGCACACTATAAAGCCGACATAGCTCTCTTGCGCTGATATCTATCGACTTCTTTCCAGATAATACAGCAATTGGCATCTCGGACACTGTACTGATACGTAGAAGACTATTAACGTGGAGGATCTCTAAGTCTGTGCTATCCGTTGTATACCATATAGTTAATTTTCGCTCACGCCCATGTAGGTACCGCGTAAATTGCGACGGAGTCAACAACCATTGACATAAGTCACCTTTACTCCCCCTGAGTACCGCCAATATTCGGACTTCTCCGCTTTAGCGCCCGATTTATTCTCTGATTATCATAGATCTGCAGATTCTTAGTGACATCTGACATCCTAAGGTGGCAAGGAGTTGCCTAATCCTTTGAAAATCTGTTGATCACATGGGTAAAGAATTTTTCGAGTTTAAGAGTATTTTTTCTAATAATACAGTCACCGTTAATCATGGAAACTAAAATGTTTGGGCTATAATTAGGTGTGGTCCTTCGAGCAGTAGACTATGCACTTGATCTTCAATCCCTGATTTTATTTTATGAAACCAGAATTATAGAATCTTCGAAATACATAATCACGCCGCACTGCATACGCGCTCTATTTTCTTATACCGTTTACATACTAAACCACTCCGCTCCACACTTCAAGTGGAGTGACAGCCTTTGCTGTTTTCACTAATATCCATTCTCCATTACTCTCGTCGAACAATCACGATTTAATTTTCCTTCAATATAAGCACAACTTCGACTCTATCATCAGTAACTAAAACCTCTCTAAGTTGGCCTATCCGAGAGTAAGTAAGGGAACCTTAACTTGCAACTCGAAATGTGTTTAACAGCAGAGACACTTAGGCTGTTGATAGAAGCATTGTATTGTTACCCAGCGTAGAGAGCTCTATGCTATTAAATCTATCAAGGCAAGAGTTCGTTACATAGCTGGTACATTTCACAAAGCTTATATATCCACTGAATTATTAATGCTTAATATTAAAATGCTTAATATAGAAACACCGCACTGACAATTCTTACCACTGTTTGCTCTTTACGTAACCCGAGATTTAATGAAATACAAGAACAACTATATGAAGACACTTTACAGATACAGCACAAGGCAAAGAAGGTATGCTTGTAACAAAATCTCTGCATTTTCTTAAACCAGCCAACCAGCCAACCAGCCAGCCATTTGAAGCAAGAAAAGGTGTAGAAAATCGAAAAAAAAGACACAAAATTATTTGAAATGAAAAATTTAACGTCTAATTGCATTTCAGATAAATTGTGTCAACGACGACGACTATGACGACAACAGTAGCAAAAACATGAAAAACAACACTAAAATGAACTAAAAACAGCCATTTTGGATTTACAAGGTAATTTAAAATTGAAAAAAAAGAATATATTTATGGAAGAAATTAAGGACAATTAAGAAATAAAATTAAAAGTTTACTTTCCTCTCTTATTCGTTGTACGAATGAATGGCACACATTTTATTTAAATACACAAACCGTTATGACCAGCCATAACTCTTAATCGAACGAATACAGCAAAATGAAGATATTAATTATGGATGGGTTCAGTGCGATTACCTCTTTAAAGAAATTTATCAACAAAATTATGGTTTTAATAATAAAGAAGAAAAAAATATTTTAAATACAATTGGTTTCAAGGGACTTATTATGCGATTGCATATCTACAGTCATAAACTTTAAAAGTGCGCTACATATGGCAGGCAGTTTAGCATAATGATTTTGCAGAGAAATTGTTAATAATAAACAAACAGCAAGAAGAGTAGAGCCAGCGGGACTTTATATGATAAAGTATTATTTTATTCTGAAACCTAGTGTCCCTAGACGGCTTGCCAACTAATTTGTAGTTTTTAGCTTTCAGTGTGATTAACTACCCAAGAATTTATTTAATTTCACTAATTTTTACTACTTAGCGTGTTTCGTTGACTAGAGCGCAGGCACACAACACTGGTGAACCAGGTTCGAGTTCCCAGCAGAGGACTTGAAAGTATAATTTAACAGCGGTTTCGAGGGTTTAATAAATAGACTTCAATCTCACTCTAGAAAAGCTCATCTAAAGAAGTTTTCTTCTCTGACCTTCACAGCTTACCTCTGGCGATAATGACAAGTAATCAGACGAATGATCAGGAGAAACTGCCACTTACCGGGAAAAAATTACAATACTAAGTAAGTATCACCACCACCATCACTTAGCAAGGATCTTAACCACTACACAATCATATCAAGTCGAGCTACAGCAGACTAACCATCTATTAAGCTTGAAAATCAACTTAATTACTGAAATTGGAACATAGCAATTAATGCTTTGTGGAAAAAAAATATACTCCCTAGGGGAGTGACGAAAGAAAAGATTATTTTTATAATGAAATTTCGAGCAAAAATATAAAATCAATTTAAGATCACTAGCGAAAAGAACGATTCCGCTTTTCTACTCTAGGCTCAAAGTTAAGTGGCGGGAGCATATATAAAAAAAAATTAAAAGCGGACCAGCTAAATGAAATTTCGTATTAAATGGGCTTAAAGAGCCAAAATATGTACGTCAACTTCGCCAAATCTGACGAATTGAATTGTGAAAAATCTAAAACTCTCTTCTCTCGGAACCATTATGATTTTATTTTCGTTACTCTTCCTGGGAGCATATGGTTTCCACAAAGCATTTGCGCCTTGTTTAAGTTTCTTTATAATCAGTTTTTGTTTTTTCAGCTAAGCAGATAGTAAGTAGGTCTACTGTCTAGGATGAATGATGGTGTCTAAGATGAATCATGCCATCTGTCTTTGCTAAGAACAGAGCCATCTGTGTTAATTGTGATGTACTGAGGAATCTTGCTGCAATTCCTTTCTTTTTCTTTGCTATCCTATGATCTTAGAAGTTGATGTTATACTTTTTTTATGGGGAAAGGGATCGGCGGACTTGTTGGATGGATCGGAAAACAATATGAAAAATTTCCGTTTTCATAGCTGGATTTCGAGCCTGGATTACCATGTTTTGTATGCAAGCACTTTAACCACTACATCACACAATCTTACTTAAACCTTTGTGACACTTTTTCCCATGGTCTAGATCATCTTAGAGATATATTACGAATTAATCGGATCGAATTTATCACAAGTTTCGATTTGTTTTCAGGTAGACTACGAGTCTCTCAATTTCTCATTCGTTCTGTGTCACAATACACTACACCACCTCCCATGTAGCATTATCACACTCGAATGAATAATGATACAGAGCGACTTCTACAATAATTATAATATGGTCACCACATATGTTCCTACTTATAACCAATCATACAACACCTAATAATATTGTCCGAATGAAGCCTAATCGAGTTCCTACAAACGGCTAAAAAAGTCATGCCAGAGTAGAGAAGAGCAATCTAGATATTATATTTATCATTATGTTCTGTCTTCCTCCACCCTAGTGCATCTATAAATTGGATTGAAATTAAAGAAAAACAATTTTTTTCAGAATTTTGTTTTCATCTCTTTTACCCATTATGTTATGTGGGTCTCTCGTGATTGCCAGACATAGGAGAGTTCCAAAACGATCCCTCCCTAAAGACCCAAAAATTTCAGTTCCCTCACGTAAGCCAACCGGTTCCCTTCACGAACTCAATCATCCAGTGCCACCTAAGACAGTCCAGATCATGGAAGTTAACACACTATAACTTCAACAACTATAGGTGCAATGACACACTTCGTACACGCGCAGACTATATAATAATAATGCCATTAAGCATTATTATTGGCATGTGTGTCGTAACATGAAACCCCTATTGTGAAATACCAATTACAGGTGCATGGGACCTTAGTTACGCAATGTTTCCATTAATTTAAGTTAGAATAAGCATTTATTTATTAATTAAAATTAAGATACTTTTGTAAAATATGCCAAAACTAAAGTCAGTTCAATTCTATGCTGACGACAGAATAAACGTGTGTATAAAAAATCTAGTTGTAGAGTTTTACTAAAAACGGGTAAGTTGGGCCTCATGGGTGACCCAATCCTTAATTCTTTTTGTTTAACTTGGATTTGGCATGCACCTAACTGCCTTAGTCTAAGCTTCCATATAGCGGGACAGTCACAGGGAAGGTGTTCTACCGATTCCTCCTCCTCCTCATCCTGACAGCTTCTACAGTAGCCATGACCAGGGCATCCCATGCGCTCTAACAAAGCATTCTGGATATTCAACAAGTGGTGATATTGGTCCACCTGTATTCCATCTTGCTCAGTGCCCTTCTATCTATCAAGCTCTACAACGCACCCAGAGAGGCATGCACGTCCCTATGTAGGCATCCCAGAAAAACCGCCTAGTAGCGCACTCATCAGCAATTTCATTCCCTTGGGTGCCCGTATGACTCGGAGCCCATACCAGTTCGACGTACTGCGTTCCATCCACATCAGTGAGCGAATGCAGCGGAGAAGACATTTTGATTTTATCACGTAGGAGTTAAATGCACTGAATGTAGCGGAACTATCTACATAGATTCTAATAGGCCTTAAGGCCTCGAGATTTAATTCCCGGATACGCCTACCGTCCCTATCTATAGCGTAATCCTCCACCTGAAAAATTGTGTAATCAGCGGGTAGTCTGAGAGAGACCCTGAGGTCGAGATCATCAGATAGAAGTCAGATCATATTTCCGTCTTCAAGCCATCAGTATAGACCGCGGCTGCGTCATCTCGGAAACAGCCAATTCATTCCAGTCCAGGAGCCAACAGCCCATTCATTCCTAGGAGGTATCCTACTGCCTTAAGCTATACCGAAGTTCAAAGTAGGTACCGTCCAATCTTTTCGAAGTGTCGGGATCGTTCCGCTTACTTCCTGTAGGATAGTACCGTGTCCAATGCGAACGTGCTTCAGTCCACCCGACTCCTTGAGTCTAAGTGCAGCTTTGCAGAGACACAGGAGTGATATGCTCAGCATTATCTCCAGACCGGTTAGCAAAACAGTCTAGCCTCTGCACTCTATTCAGAATGGACAGTCGTGACCCAATATATACCGCCCTCAATCAGACAATAGCGCCATAGGTAAGAATTGGTCTTATAGCCGCGGTGTACATCCAATATAAGATATGGGGTCTAAGACCCCATTTTTTCATAAAGGTCCTACTACAAATGTAGGAGGCACATAATGCCTTTCTCATTCGACTCTCTGCATTACGCTCCCACTAGAGCGCTCCCCCCTTCGATAACTTCCGATTAATGCCGTCCAACTTTGGTAGACTAAACTTTGGTATCTTATAACGTCTTTATAACCTGACAGAGAAAGTTGAACGTTTGAGCCAACTATTACCATTTTTGTTGCTAGTGGTTCCATCTCTAGGGCAGCACACAAGAAAGTGCAATAAAATAATTTATTTAACTACACCAACCATGGACCATTGTGACAAAACGATTCTTCTAACAAATCTTATTTGATTTATTCGTGATTTAGCTCCAAAATGAACTACAACTAGATAATGGAAAAAAAGTATCAAGGAGCCTACAGCTAGATAGAACAACAAAGGTAATGCGTATTTCCCTTTTTGCAAGAATCATGTCCAAACATGGCCCAGTAATAGCGCACTTATTAGCAATGTCATTTTCCTCCATAAACTTTTCAAGTCAAAAGACATTTCGATCTAATCAGGTTGGAGAAAAAATATTTCCTTTCACATTCCTTTTTTTCATCTTTTATACCCATGACAAGACTGAAGTCGATGCTGTAATTCAAAACAATCAGATGTTATCTTGATTTTCCAGAATTTTCGTAAAATAATACTTCTTTGCTTTTCTGCTAATACTTCTTTTCTGGCTTAAACCTCATGTTCATGTAATTATTTGAGAGTTAGTATTTTAAAATTAACAGTTATGGCTAATCGCATGTTCAAAACTAAATTTATTTATGCGAAATTCGCCTCTTCCTGCCTATTTTGAATTTATTCCGAACGAAATAGTTAGAAAACTTTTTTCTCAGTTTTTTAACTAATTTCTCTTAAACCCTTTGTTAGCATACTGCGTTACCTTTTGCGGGAAAAGGTAGGGGTTAATTAATGATAAGCAATTTTTCCCATCACTGCAGGAAATGCCTGAGGGTGTTGTTTCTAGGCAACGACAGACGACAGAATCACCCGCTTAGCTGGAAAACGAAACTAAAACAAGATAAAAGTAAATGCTTTGTGGATGCTTTACGCCTCCAAGAATGGGAAACGGGATAGAAAACCCATTTTGCTGCCAATTTATGCTCTAAGTTCAAACTACCATTCATAGCTCAGTCCTTTTGTATTACAATCATTATTAAAAAGGCTACAACCAACCAACCAATCAGCCAACCAACAATAACTTCCCAGTATCCTGTTGCCAGAAAAACACAAAAATGTTAAAACATTAAAAATAACAAAGACAACAACAACAAAGCAAAGTTAATTATAATTTTAACCAATAAAACAAATAATTATTGTTTTTGTACTCTTGGTTCGTTGTGGCATCATCATCATCGATGGATGATTCATTTCCGTATTTAATCACCATCAACCAACCATTGCCACCATTCTGTTCGAATTTAAATGAAATAAAAGAAAATAAAAAATAAATTTTTATTTCTTCCCATTTAATAATAAATTCAGTTTTTATTTCTTTATTGTCAAACTGTTTCCATACGAAAATTTTTCTACAGAAATTTTCTTAAATAATCATCGTTGCAGCAAAGATATTTATTGAACAATATTGAACAGAAATTATTTTATTTAATATTTAAATTGCAATAAAATTAAATTCACGTGAATTAATTAATAAAATGGTTGGTATTTAAAAATGAAATCTTTAATAAAAAGAAGCAAAAGGATGTTATAAAGAATTCCAACGAATTATGAGTCATTGAAAGCAGACAAACTCTTAAATATTATATTATAATTGAGGTTTTTGAGTTGGCAGCACTGCTTTATCTGGCAATCGATTTAACAGCTGACAGTTGCTTTTTGTTTAGTTTGGTTTAACATTTCGTTATGGATAGAGTTACACCAGAGAAACGCTAGCAAATTGTTAAATTCTTGAATTGAATTCCCATTCAAAATTTTTTTCTCCGTTGAAGCCCATTTTTGGTTGAATGGGTATGTAAATAAGCAGAATATTCGCTTTTGGAGCGATGATAATACACAAGCTTTTGTCCAAGCACCATTACATCCACAAAAAATTAATACATGGTGCGCTTTAGGTGCTGACAGAGTCATTGGCCCATATGTCTTCAAAAATGATGATGGTCAGAATGTTACTATCACTAGTGAACGGTATTAGCTGATATTAGCTTGCAGAGCCTTTACAGTCAGTGAGAGTACTAGACAACTTCTGCTATCTGGGTAGCATTATAACGAACTCATGTGGCTCCTTAATGGATATTGAGAATCGCATAAAGTATGCGAAGCAAGCATTTGGGTGATTGGCAAACGTTTGGAGATCGTACTCACTCTCTCGAATGTTAAAATTAGAAAATTGAACTCGAATGTCAAGTCTGTACTTTTGCACGGTTGCGAGATCTGGAAATCGGCACCTCGTGATATCAAGGTTATACAAGATCATGAGAATCTTTTATCCCAACACGACACCAAATAGTGTGTTATGGTCCGAAGCCAGTAGAAAACCTATCGCGACGAAAATAAAAAGGCACGAATGGAATTGGATTGGTCATACGTTAAGAAAATCCCTTAACCACATAGCCGAAAATGCGATAAAATGAAGTCCACAAGGTAGCCGACGAGACGAAGGCCCGCCCATATTTAAAAAAAACATTTCGAAAAAAGTTTGGAAGGTGAGGAAAAGCTGGCGTGAGGTTAAAAATATGGCCATGGATAGATCAAACTGAAGATCACTTGTCGAAGCCCTATGTTCCTTATATGTTACGAAAATAAAAATGCCTAAAAAGAAAATACACCACATTAATGCTTTTGGGACTATATTGTGGGATTTGGAATTATTGGTTTGTGTCAAGGTTGTTAATGTGTTACCCTGGTAATGCCGTACTGATTTGTGTATTTGACGGCATTGCCAATTTGACCATCTTTGGGTAACGCAATCTTACATTTTTAAAATAAATGGACATAAAATAAAGGATTTGAGAGCGCTTGAGACATTTCCGGAACTTTCCAATTTGTAGGCAATTAGGTATATAAGGAGGCTACCTTGTCTACGTTGAGATAGTTATCCTTTTGCAGTCATAAAGTAAAGCTATGTTTAGGCGTAAATAAAACTGTTGAATAATTTGTGTATAAGTGAATATTAAGTGCAAGATAAATAAGTTACTGTATTAAGATAAAGTGACGAAATAAGATCTGTAAACTAACAACAATGCGGTATTTATTTTATTTTGACGATATGAAAAAAAAACTCAAACGTTTTAAAAAGGTTAGAACGTTACAATATATATATTAGCTGACATTAATCTTACTGATATGTGGTTCCAGCAGAACGGAGCCATTTGCCACATAGTACGCGCTGAAACTGATTTACTTAAAAAAGCTTTTGATGAGAGAAGTATTTCACTTAAGGGTCTAATTAATTGGCCACCAAGATCATGTGATTTAACTCAATTGGATTATTTTCGTTGACGATATGTAAACCAGAGAATAATGAGAATCAATATACGAGAGCTATTTGCGAAATATGGCAGCATATACTAAGAAAAGTTTGTGAATATTGGTGCTCCATAATGCGCCTTGTACACGCCAGCCATGGAAGTTACATAGACGAAATCATATTTAAACATTAATGTCATAAAATTTCCTATGCAACAAAGCCCGTTTCGTTGATAATAAAAATGATTTTTTTATTTTATTATGATAAAAACTTGTGTAATCTTAAAACAACAGCCGATAACGTGAAAAATCTTATTAGAAGTTTGGTAATATATATTGAAAGGAAGACACATTTTTCTATACAAAAATTTCAAGCAAAAATGTCGAAACTATCAAACTAGCTTCGTATCATGTATTGTGAAGACTTATTGCAGCCCAACACAAAGGACTCACGACAACTTCTCAACAACACACTTCTTAACATCTTTCTTTAACGCCAAAAAGTATGCAAAATAATGAGTGTAAGGAAAATTTGATAATCTACAGAAAAATAAAAGACAAAAATCAAGTTAATTAATTATGAAAGAAAAGAACAAAAATTTTAACAAAATTGTTGCCAAAAACTTTTATCTCTTTATAGTTTTTATTTAAATTTACATTTTTTTACTTTAATTTAATTGTTTTTGAAAAACACACTTTCAATTTTCTCTATAAAATTCTTAAGGCTTATAAATATGCAAGACTTTAACTTAAAATGAGTTCGTTTACATAACTTTATCGCCTTCCATATCTCTCTCTCTCTCTCTTCCCATATATATGCTGCAAAATTTTGTTAACTTTTTTAAACCCCTTGCTGTATGCTAAAAATTCCATTTTCTTTTAACTATTTTAACCCTTATACTCCATGTATGCTACATATTTTGATTTTTATTTTCCCCTTTTAGTATGCTTCATATTTTTTAGTTTTTACACAATAAATTCCTGGCCTCAACAGCATGGAAAACTTATAACATATTGAATGTTGTCATACCACTATTAATGCTGATGTGAGTAAGCGAATTAAAATTGCCAAGTAGAGGGAGAGAGAAGCGTCAGTAGAGCATATGAGAAATTGTGCTAATAGAGCTAAAATATTATATCTTTAAAGGTATGACAACAACTTTTACTTGAAAAAGTAAACAAGAAGAAAACAAAAATTGAAAATATTTTCTTCAAACGGCACTTAAGGGACTTTTGAAAACTTTCATTACATGAAAGTCAAGAATTTTTAAAAACAAACATATCTACATATTGACAATCACATGCAGACACTTGTCATGTTTATAAAGGAGATTCACAGATTATTCAAATGTCAGTAGAAATCGATATGTAATAAGAAAAACTACACATTACTTCGATATCTAAACAAGGTCGTTGAGAAACCCTAACTTGGAAAAATTAATGCTATATGTGTACTGCCATTTCAGCAATTACTATTAATTCCCTTAACATTGAACAGGATTTCCACAAAGCATTCATTATCTTGTTCCAATTTCAGTTATCAAGTTGATTTTCAAGCAAAGTAGATGATTAGTCTATAGTAGCTCATCTATATATAATTGTGTAGTGGTTAAGATCCTTGCTAAGTGGTGGTGATCCCCACTTAGCGTTGTAATTTTTTCCCAGTATGTGGCGTATTCTCCTGACAATTCGTCTGATATTTGTCATCATCGCCAGAGATAAGCTGGAAAGTCTAGAGGGCTTCCTTAGATGGATTTGGGGCGAGTGTCTGTATCAAACACTCAAAACCGCAATTAAATTTTTAGTCATGTCCTCTGCTGATATTCTAACCTTGGCTGTTTTTGTTGCATGCGTGCGCTATAACCACTACACCACGCCACCCCCAGGTTTGTAACTGTCTAAAGCTATGGGGAGCAGCATCGTTCTCATAGTATTCCGCAAATTTGTCTTAAGCCTGCTTCAAAATGAGCTCTGAAAAGAGAAAGATCGCTTCTGCTAATTTTGAAGCCAAATGCGCAATAGTATCTACACAAATTTGAAAATTGCATTACTTATAAAACGTGAAGACACCAAAGGAGATCGACCGGTCTAATACAGGATATTCCATAATCACTTTCCAAAGGCTTTACGGCGTCGGTTCGCAAGGGTTGAACATCTACATAGGAAGCTCTCAACCGTTTCATGGTTTTCAATTGACCAGTACCCTGCACGCACTAACTAAACTGGGTACATCTTTTCTGTCATGAACAATAAGCGATTCTGTGCGCCTCACGTCATATTAAGACCGGATTAGCTTCTGATCCTGCAGAACCCGACAGCGTTCTAACTACGTTCGCCTATATAGAAGTTGAAAATAGTGTTCTTCAGCCACCCTATTGATGGTGCTACTGAAGCAAGTCTCGATGACGATTCCGCACAAAACAACTCGTCCTCCTCCTCATTCCCACAGAAGTAACGGTATACCGGAATCCAAACTAGGGTCGTTTAAGCAGAAAAGCTGAGGGTATTCAGTAAGTCCCTGTACTGTCTCACCAACCAAGAGCTGGTAGTAAACGACCTAAGAGCATGGATAGCGGCCTGGCTTCTTATCAACGCAAATACAAATGAATCCTAATATTGGGCATGCCTTCTTAATGGTGATTCAATCTAGCCTCAACCGAGTAAATCCCGCATCCAACACCAGGGGAACAGAAACGCTCTCGGTTAAATAGTTTCCTGTTATATAAATAAATTCCTTTCACATCTTCAATTGGGCAATATTTTACCATCAATAGAGTGTTGCAAGCAGCGTTAAAATAAACGATAGTCCAGACTACATGGTGGTAAAGAAAACTTTGAAACATCTCAGTCAATGCAGCGCATTTTTTGGCGATTCATTAAGGTTATATGGTCTGTTTTTGCTAGTCGCTCTTCCATGAATACTTCGTTCAAGCAGTCAAGCTGTTTGAACAGTAAAGATCAGAACTGATTGTTTCTCCAAGTTATACCAGCTGATAATTATTTTCTTATACCACCAAACAGTCAACATAACTTTGTTTGCCGTTATTTCAATCTAAAAAAATACAACGCTAAGTAAAAATCACCATCTCCACTTAGCAAGGATCTTCACCACTACATAATCATACGGAAAGGAGCTACAGTGAATTAATCATCTACTTAGCTTGAAGAATCAAACTGAAGCAAAGCAACGCGTGCTTTGTGGGAAACCAATATGCTCCCTAGAGAAGTGACGAAAAAAAATTGAGTCTAAAGTCCTTTGCCTTACACTATAATTTTTTTAAATTTATATTCTAGTATCCGGGGTGGCGTGGTATAGTGGTTAGAGTCCCTGCATACAAAACAAGCGGCACAGGTTCAAGTACGCAGCAGAGAACATGACTAAACAATTTATAGAGGCTTTCTAGTATTTAATAAAGAGACTTCAACATACCACCAGACAAATACATTCAAAACAAGCCCCTCTGACATTCTAGCTTACTTCTGCCGACGAATATCACACCAATGACCAGGAGATAATGCCACCTACGGGGGAAAATAGTAATGTTATAATAATAATAATATCGTAATATCGTTAATGCTTCATACCATATCTCTGCTATCGCTTTTATGGAGAGCTAACATATGGGCACTTCCACCGAAAAGTAACTTCAATCCAGATCATTTTTTTAATGAATATAGAGCTGCTTAATTAATATATTGAGTAAAAAAGATAAGAATAATCAAGCCAAAGGGTTTGAAGATTGAAGTAAAAAATGATATGAAAGTAACGTCACACTTTAATCCTAAAAAAATTACACAGTGAGTAAGACTTAGCAAATTTTATTTCAATTTCAGCTTAAGACAGTTATCTAGCTGGGTAACTACAAATCTCAAATTCTATATAAAAAGTAGATTAGTTCTTTTGAATTTTCAAAACATCTCCCAAGACCCGAGTTATGGGTAAAAAACGGGGTTGACAACCCACTGGGTAACCCAATTAAACTCACCCGAATTTTATTGGGTATTATATTTTAAAAAACCCAGGTGGTTTTTTTTATTTAAGTGTTTTCGTAGTTTATTTACAACAAAAATAAGTATAATTTCTGTATTAATTTGGTCCGTTATTTTTCGCTCAAATATGATAATGAAGTAACAATTTAATCAAAATAAAATTTGTGAAATAACTGTTTATATCCTTCTCCCACCTCTAAGCCAACTTCCGAATCCCATTTCAGAAAAACTTATCATCTTTGAGGCGAGCCAACTTTTACATTTCTTGAAAATAAGAGATTCTGTGAAATGGTAAAAGATATTGTATCCGTGAAACGGCCAATAGTCAGAGGAATCAATGTGCAAAGAATACGGGGGGTGCGGCATTTGGGCGTTTCTGACAATAGCTGGCAAGTTCTCATATAAGAGGCCGAGCGTTGTCATGCAAAAGAATAACTTAATCACGTCTTTGTATTCCGGCCGTTTTTCTTATAATGCACGGTTCAGATGAAGTAATTAAAGACAATTTTAGCAGCCCATATTACCCAACACTTCCTTGATCCGACCAACAATGTAAAATTGCATTATCAATACTCACATATAAAAAATATTGTCGAATTGAACAAAATTAAGAAGCACTTATAAAACCCGGTGGGCGGGTTTTCGCCGACTCTGGTAAAAAACCGAGTTTTCATACCTTTACGCACTTACACTCCGGTTTACCAAGATAGAACCACCTTTTTTTATTTTAAACAAGTGCCAGAAATCACGAGTACGAAAAAAATAAGTGAAATTTTTTTTCAGACAATTAGTAGATACTTTAAATGATAAATTAGGCTCAAAAATTGAACCCAAGCTCATTGTATTGGTACTTTTTTTTCATTTTTCAAGCAAAAATTTTTAGTTAATTTTTTGGTTCAACAGGATAGAACCACTTTCAGTGTTTATGAAGATCGGTCATCCGTTGCGATAAATTCAAGTAAATAAGCATATCGACGTACTATTTTAATCAGTGGACATCTGCAATTACGCCAACCGTATCGAAATTTAAAAAATGTGGAAAAAATTAAATGCAAAATATGTGTGCTTGAGAAATGCACCCTGATTCTTCAAGACTTAAAAAATATTATTGAAGAGATCTATTTCTTCTTTTTCTAAATTCGAAAAGAAATGTAAAATCGTGTAATACTTAGCCAAGTTATTAGCTTATAAGCACGTGAAGTTTCGAAAAACCGTTTTTACCTGTAACTGAAGATTTTAAAAGAGTTTCGAAAATCCCTATAAACAGACCCGTGCTGTACTAGATAGCGCATTTTAGAAGAGTAGATTTACTTCCCAGGTATTTCAACTTCCTGTTTTTTTGTCGCATTGTGTTATTTTCAAAGTTTTGTCTTTTTTAACTATGCCGGATATGCAGTATTTAACTCGAGTATTGATTTGAAGCCGATCAATATGAATACAGTTGGTTTTTTACTGTCTTTAGGCGTTACCTTTGTACACTTGTTCTAAAGCACCATAACCCTAAAAGCCCTTGATATTGTAGAGCATAAATATTGTACAACTCAGTGACAGAACGTAAAAGAAATTTTTGAAATTTTTACTTAACGAAGACAAGAAGATTGCTATCTATGAAAGAGACAGAGAGATAGGTTAGGTAAGGAATGTGTAGTACTTAGTGTCTAAAATGTCATGTGTGTGTGTGTGTGTGTGTGTGTGTGTGTGTGTGTGTGTGTGTGTGTAGTAACTACGTATAAGTGTTTCAACAAAATATTTTTACAGGTAAATTGTTTGCTTTGGTTATTGTTTTTTGAATGGTTAGCATGCAAAACTTTTGCCTTTTCTTCTCCTTTTTCGATTACGGTGTCTCAGAATGAAACCAAGCTGGACTAAAAGTTTTTGATTTCTTTCTTTTTTTGCTATTTTTATACTTTATCTTGGTATAAGTAGTGTAAGAATTTGTAATTGACTCAGAAGAAAAAAAGAATTTTTTTCTCGGCTTTTTTTTCAAAGTTTATCGTTATATCTTGACATAAACTTTTAAACCTTTCCAGAGCCAAAAGTGGCAAGACGTTAGAAAAAAAAAATAGAAGCCAAAGAATCTTAAAATAATTTTTCTCATATGAAACATATAACACTCGTAGTATGTGTATATTAAGGAATATTCTACAATCTCATACTAAAAAATTGTCGTTTTAAATTAAATTTTAATAAACAAATTATTTTTAAATTGATTTTAAAAGTTTTTGCCAATGTGTATGGCAGAGTGAGTACATATGTGAAGGTATTTTTTGAGGTTATTTTTGAGAACTAAAATTAAATTGATGATGTTTATTGAAATATGTTATAAACAATTACTGTTTTAATTAATTTAATAGGTTAAAAAAAAATTCATAAATTTGGGTGGGAGAAGAAAATGTAAAGGAGGCCAGAGACCCTCTATAAACTATTTTAAAGCTTAGATTAATGGTAAACAAGGTTATGTTAAGTGCTAAGTAGAATAAGGAAAGATTTTTTCAGCAGCTGCTGAAATGCACCGAAATCGAACCATTTTTGAGGCAATTTTAATAGGCATTTAAACCATTTCCATGGGTGAAAATCCAGTATATCAAAACTCTAAAGAACAAAGTGACTTCCATGAATAAGAAAAGTATGATAGTAAATGCCACAAATTTGTAAATATGAACTAAGAAGACTACTTCTCACGCTATCTGAAGGTTTTTTTCTTTTTTTTTCGCCTCTCCTCTAGGGAGCATATTAGCTTTTCACAAAGCATCAATTGCTTTGTTTCAGTTTCTTTAATCAGTTTGATCTTTCAAGTTAAGTAGATGAATACTCCACTGTAGCTACCTCCATATGATTTTGCGTAGTGGTTAAAATCCTTACTAACTGGTGGTGATCTTTACTTTAGCATTGTAAGTTTTTCCCAGTAGGTGGCATGTTTTCATGATCATTCGCCTGATGTTTGTCATCATCGCCAGAGGTATGCTTGAAGGTCAAGTGGCTCTCCTTTATTTTTCATAAGGAGTTGTCTGGAAAAAAGTTGAAGCCTCTTTATTAAGCATTCGAAACCACATATAATTGTCTTCGTCATGTCCTCTGCTGGGGCACGAACCTGAGTCATTTGCGTTGTTATGCGTGCGATCTAACCACTACACCAAGCCACCCCAACCATAATGCACAATGTTAACTGTGAGTCACACCTGAATGTCAAGTTTTTTCCCCAACTTAATTTGAAATTTCTTTGTTTCAGTGTTTGACAAATTCAACTATGGAGAGGTACGCAATTGAGCAGTTCATTAAGATTGTTTAGGCCTTTTACGAAAATTCGCGTTCAAAGAAAAATGCATTTCGGGCACTTCGAGATTTTTTCGTCAGCATAATCGACCAAATCACAATTGGGAGAATTGTGCGCAAATTTCAGCAAGTCAGGTTTGTAGGAAATGTGGAAACACCTGTGCATGCTCGCCCAGTTGATTCTGCGGAAAGCATTGCTGTTATTCGCGATAGTGTGGCAGAAGAGCCGTCAATTTCAACTCGTATTCGGGCCAAACAATTGAACATCTCACGAACATCACTGATACGAATTTTGAAAAAAGACAAGGTTCACTTGACTCAAGAACTGGAGCCTAGCGACCATTTCAAGGGTCTTCAATACGCCGAATGGTTAGTTGAACAGACAGTAAGTCAGTAGTTTACGTAAGTATCGCCGCCCTGGCATCCCCCACGGAGCCCGAGGAACGGCTGGAATTACGTCCACCAACACTCACAAGTGAGTGTCGATTTCTAAGGCGCGTTATCATGACACTTATCTTTACACCTTGGTGAAGTATTGGAGACCATCTAAGCTCCTCCCGTGTTATGGTTTACAAAACCCGGCTAGGCCGATCTCACGCTCTTTCTGCATAATAGGCTTAAAACCACAGCCACTACGAAGATCCCTTAAGCTCCCAACTCTCGTGGTACCAGAATACTTCTGGTCATGCTTCGTAGTACGAGGGTTAGGGTATTCGCCCATGTGCTATATCCAGCCTCGTACTGGCCACCGGTATAGTTGAACAGACAGAAGTGAAATGTGACTTTACAACGAAAATTAGCTTCAGCGACGAGGCACACTTTCATCTCAGTGGATTCGTTAACAAGCAGAATTGCCGCATTTGGGTAAATGAGGATCCACTAGTGATTGTTGAAAGGCCGATGCATACACAAAGAGTGACTGTTTGGTGCGGGCCGTACTTTTACGGCAATGAGTTTGGCTAAGTAGTTACCGTGAATTATATTCACTATTGCAAAATGATAACGGACTTCTTGAGGCCAGAAATTGAGGATATAGATCTGGCCGATATGTAGTTTTAACAGGATGATGCTACTTGCCACATAGTCAACGAAACAATAGCTCATTGGCGCGAGAAATTCAATGGCCGTGTTATATCATGTCGTGACGATGTTAATTGGCCGCCAGAATCATGTGATTTGACACCATTGCACTTTTTTCTTTGGGGATATTTAATAGAAAAAGTGTGCGTCAATAAGCCAAGAACAAGACAAAAATAATTCATAAGCTAAAGGATGGGATAATTCGGCATATTAACGACATTGAATCTCAATTATGTCCAGGAGTCATTGAAAATGTGGAAGGTATGCCACCGAAGCCATGGTGAGTATTAAGCGATATTTTGTTCCACACATCATTGTCATAGATCCTTCTATCATAATACGAAAAATATAAAAATTTTCTCAAAACTTGTTGTTTTATTTACAATTAACATCGTGCGTTTTGTTTGAACCACCCTTTAGTACTTAGAAGTGCCACAAATTTGTAAAAATAAACGAAGAAAAATACTTCTTGCGCTGTCTAAGGCAACCCATATTCACATTTTTATAAAAATATTTTTTGTATTTCTTTTCTCAGTGCACAACCATTTATCATTAATTTCCATAAAGTTTTCTTTTAATATCTCTTTATTCAAACACTCGAATTATAATTTTTTACAATTCGAAAACTAACTTTTCATAAAAAAAGGTAAAAGTTTTGTATTCTTGGGGAAATAGTAATGCTAATGCTCTAAATTTGCATATCCTCCCATTAAAAAAAGTACTTTCTTTTGTAAGTAGTCCGATAAAAACCAATTCAATATGTAAAATATGTTTTTCGTTAAAAAGAAAAAAAAACAAAAACAAAATACAAAACAAACTTTATCTCTCTGAGCATAAACGCATAATAAACCATATTCTTTTCACATCAGTTCTAAAGTTTTTAAAGTAACAACGAAATAGAGCAGTAGAGTGGCAGTAGAAACACAAAGAATGCAATGAATTTTCTAAGTTATGGAAATTCATTAAAAACTTTTCTTTATTGGTGTAAATAGAGGAATTTATTTGTAAACACAAATCTAGTTATTTATTCATCATAAAATAAGCGAGGGTAAGAGCCCTAAAGTGCATGACGGGTTCGCATCTAGGAAAAAAGGACAAATTTTCATCATGTTTCTCTATTAGAATTAATTGAAACATTACAAAGTTTCAATCCCTCTCTAAATAATCTATCCAGAAAGCACTCCACCCCGTTGAAAAAAGGATATTATCAAGTACGAATAGAAAGATTATAAGTTAGGTTAGGTCAAAACCCGTCCGATGGTCCTAGAACCAGCCCACTTAAGCCAAAAGGCCCATTGTGATGGAGCACACTAATATGACCCTGGGAAAGAAAGAAAAGAAACAACAGGTATACATGATGACCGAGTCCAAGCCAGCTTCGATTACGAGGCGACCGATACAACCCGTCAGTATTCCCAGTAGCAATTCGGTATCCAACAACCATAACCTCATCTTCGATAGCGCCGGTCTTTCCAGAAGAAAGTTACTATAGGTTGCTACCTTCTCCTCACAGTAGTAGCTGTACAACGTAGATCTACTGTGCCCACATGGACCGCATGCCTGTCCACTGGACAAAGGCCGAGAGCACCAACTGACTAGATCTTTGCCAATCAACAACTCCCTCATCAGCCTACACCTTAGATACGGATGACAAGTAGAGATAGGCATACTGACTCATACTTTTGCCAGAAGAACCTGTGCTGTCGTGCCGTTTTTGGTCAGTTCATTCGCTACACAGTTCCTCGGAATATGGCTAGGTCCCGGTACCTGCATGGGCTTGATATCGATATATTCCGTCATCACAGTTAGTGACAAGTGGCATTCTAACACAGTCCCAAATTATGCCTTCTAATGAACAAACACAACTCTGTCTTAGTGGGATACAGAAAGAGCCCGCTCAGATAATTTCTACACTTAGCTCAAATAGTAAGTCGTAAGTTCACTAACAGTACTCAGATATTCACCCCGATTAATAATGGCAAGGTCGTCAGCGTAGGCAACAATATGGCATCCCTCACGCCCCAGCTCTACCAGCAGTGGATTCACTGTAATAAGCTTACAGACGGCCCTTCTTTTGAAAGTCCCTCCGCATTCCGTACTGGTGGTTCCATCCTCTAGCAATCGCCCAACAGGAGAGACAATATATTCTCCAAGCACCGAGATTACTCAGAGCCCTCACCACCGCGCAAGGAAGAATATTATTAAAGGCCCCCTTAACGTCAAGAAACGTGCCCTGGTCGAATTCCTTGTTATTCTTCTAGAATTCGATCCTCAATTGACCTCTCCTGACATACGCATGCTACGCATCAGAAAATAACTCCCTTGGAATAATGCAGTTTTTCAAAAGTCTTCAATAAGAAGATCATACAACGTCACATATTGAGAAAAATCAAGGCAAAAATCAATGATAAGCAAGGTTTTTCACCACTTGACCACGATACTATTCACCTCATGGACAAAGGAAGTACAGTTGGACTTGAATTTTTCTATCAGAGATAAAACTATAACGATTGTCCTGAACCCTCAACACTCTGTAAACATACAAGGAAAGGTGAAAACCGAAAATGAAATCCTTAAATGCCTTAGCAGGCACATTGTGGGTTAAGGTAAAGTAGTTGTTTGTCTCTACCTAAAAGGCAATGAGCAATTCTATTATCAATTATGCTGTCATAGTCTGGATCGCCTTCTTGAGCGATACGCAGTGAAAGGTATTACAAAGAATACCAAAAAATGCATTGCAAACTTCTACTGGATGCTTAAGGGTGACCATCTACATGAGAGAACTATGGTTCTGTATGTATGCCACCATGAGCTTCTCTCAAAATAATTTTTAATGACATGGTGTAGTGGTTATAGTGTCTGCATACAACACAAGTGGTTCAGGTTCGAATATCCAGCACAGGACATGATGAAAAAATTTAATTGCGATTTTCGAATGTCTTATTAAAAGACTTCAACCCCTGCTCCAGACAAATCCATTCAAAGTAAACCCTCCTTGTAATATTAATGCTAAGTAAGGATCACCACCATCAACCGAACGATTCTTGAATAAAGTTCAGATCCCCAAGGCTTTTAGGCTTTAGAATTTTTGCACCATTTTACGTATTACATTTTATTAAAATAATATAGGCAAACTCTTACCGTATTGAATAGTTTGAACTGGCGGCTTAACAAATGAAAGTGGTACTACAAGGATCTTTATAAAGAGACCAAACCAACAAAGTACAGACACGATTGTGGTACTGCCAGTTTATCAAGAGACCACAACTGAACTCAAATAGAGACACTGAAGTATTTGAAGTGATTTTTAGATGTCCAAGTCAGTCTAACTTACAGGCTTTTTATACTTTAGGTTAAAATAGTGGAAAAGCTAAGTCTTTATTATTCTTTTTTTTTCTCGTCATTCCTCTCGCGATCATAGGGCTTTTTTTTGTGTGAGAATCATACCGCGACTGTACGAGAGCAGAATATTCACAATGATATTTGAGTGTTAAACTAAACTCTTAATCGCTGTTTTTGAAGTAGTCTACGTTAGAATTTAACGGTTTTTATCTGCTTGCTTAGGACAAAACTTGGGTCACAATGTAAACTTATTTTAAGGGAATTTAGTTTCTCAGCTTGTTATGGACGGAAAGAATTTTGTAGTTATGTTTCGAAGCAATAAGGGTTACAAATATCAAAACTAATGTTTAAATAATTCACAGAATGTAATAAATTTGTTCTTATTTCTATTAAAATATGAATTAGGATTTAAGTTTCTGCCCTTTAAGCCATGCTTACACAATAATTAAATACTTTTTAATAAATTCGTGCCTTATCAGTTTACAAAATGTTCCTAAAATAGAAGAAGATTCTTTATCTTGTACTTGTATAGAGGAAAAAACCGGCATAACATTTCTAGAAACTACAACCAGTGGCATTTCAAATAGAGAAGCAATAGCGAAAAGCAACTTTTTTGTGTCAGTGATTTTGAGAAGACTTTTTCCAATTCAATACAAATGACATTTATTTATACTCATGCAACTAAATAAAACCAAATTTGGGTTGGTTGGGTTGGTTCTTTTGAATTTTATCTAAAAAAAAAACAAAATAATGATGACATTTAGCCAAAAAAAAATACTAAAAAATAAAAAACTAAACCAAGCGATTTGAAGAGTGTATAGAAATTCAAGAGTGTTTTGTGGCATCGACAACAGTAGAGTTGCAGCAGCATTACAAAAGAAAGAAAAAACTTTCTTAAATAATAAATGTCTGTTTAGAAATTATATTTATAGTACCCTACATCAATTTCAGATGACAGTGTACAATGTATACTACACATATATTGCATACTAAGGTGTACTTCAAAGTGATGAGGTCACCTTAATAAAGCGTGTTTTTACAGAGATGTAGAATAGAGATATAGAAC
Organism: Wohlfahrtia magnifica; assembly: GCA_023159175.1. Classification (NCBI taxonomy): domain Eukaryota; kingdom Metazoa; phylum Arthropoda; class Insecta; order Diptera; family Sarcophagidae; genus Wohlfahrtia; species Wohlfahrtia magnifica. The sequence goes on along the minus strand of JAKWBJ010000052.1, from coordinate 2,715,267 downwards.
TTTAAGTTGGCATTACTTTTCAAGATGGCGACCGATTTAACAGCTGTCTAGTGATTTATTCTCAGTTTGGTTTGGCAATTCATCGTGAATAGACTCACTCCCGACATAGATTCGTCGAATGGGCCCAAAACGAGATTAACGTTGTTCCCGATTTTCATAAACGAATTTTGTTTAGCGATGAAGTGCACTTCTGGTTGAATGGCTACGTCAACAGACAAAACTGGCGCATTTGGAGTGAAGGTAATCGTCAATTGTATGTGGAAACACCATTACATCCAGAAAAACTGACTGTTTGGTGCGCTTTATGGGCTGGTGGAATCATTTCTCCATACTATTTCAAAAACGATGGTGGCCAGAACATAACAGTCAATGGTGATCGGTATAGAGCCATGATTACTAATTCATTCCTGAATTGAATAACCAGGATGTCCAGGAGATGTGGTTTCAACAAGACGGCGCAACATGTCACACAGCTCGTGCCACAAAAAGATTTATTGAAAGACACGTTTGGTGACCGCCTAATTTCATGTTTTTGACCTGTGAATTGGCCTCCAAGATCTTGTGATTTAACACCGCTAGACTATTTTCTGTGAGGCTATGTAAGGTCATTGGTCTATGCGGTAAAGCCACAAACGCTTGACCATTTGGAAGACAACATTCGCCGTGCTATTGCCGATATACGGCCACAAATGCTGGGAAAAGTCATCGAAAATCCGACGTCCAGATTGGACTACATCCGCGCCCGCCGTGGCGGTCATATGCCAGAAATCATATTTAAAATGTAATGCCACAAGATTATCTTTCGGATAAATAAAATTCATGTCAATTGAATAATCCATCGTTGTTTTATTGCAACTTAAAGTTCTATACCTCTGTAAAAAACACCCCTTATTTGCTTAACTTATCCAAACTTTAAAATGTTATGTATGGTCACCTTATTAAAAAAAATTCTACGTCCAAATATGTAAGTGAATAATAAGCCGGTTTTGCTCTTAGAGATGTACCGTTATATTATGTTTATTTAAATTTATGTAAATAAGTGCAAAATTCAATGCGTCAAAATAATAAGGTCGTTGATTAATAAGCAATTAATTTAATCAGAGGGTATCACAATTGTTATTTTTCGTAATAATTTATAATTTAAATATATGCGCGGTAGGGGCCGCGAGAAACCTTTGTCGCCTTATGAACAAGGACAAATTGTGGGATTTCATGAGAAGGGATTCAGTATGCGTGGAATGGCGAAGAAACTGCGACGATCTTTGTGTGCTGTTCAAAATTTTTACTATAATAAGCCTACAGACTTTCTTTTGAAAGTCCCTCCGCACTAATGGTTCTATCCCCCAGCAATCGCCCAACAGAAGAGACAATATATTCTCCTAGCGCTGAGATTATTCAGAGCCCTCACCACCGCACAAGGAAGAATATTATTAAAGGCCCCCTTAACGTAAAAAGGCGTGCCCAGGTCGAATTCCTTGTTATTCAGGTAGAATTCGATGCTCAATTAATCTCTCCTGACATACGCATGCTACGCATCAAAAAATAACTCCCGTGGAATAATGCTTCTTATGTGAAGATCCAACAGCTTTTCAAAAGACTTCAATAAGAATATCATACAACGTCACCTTGATCAAAATGTTTCCGAAATAACCCCCGTGTGACGGTCTCATGAAACTTTTGAAAAACTATCTCTATGTGTGTTGAAGTCGCAAAAAACATAATTTGCGGGCTGAATCCGATCCCATATTAATCAGGAGACTGGACGTGGGTTTATGAGTACGACACGCAATCAAGACATCAGGCAAATGGAGGGCGTTCACCAAATGAGCCGAGACCAGAAAAATTTCGTTTTCGGTCAAAAAAGAAGGTAATACTCACGGTTTTCATGAACTGCAACGGTATAAGACATCATGAATTTTTGCCAGAAGGCCAGAAAAATTATGAAAAATTAAAAAGCACGGGTCGTCTAAAGGTCCTGACTGTGCCCGTGAAACTCGGTTAATTTCACAAAAGGTCTCGAATTTCATGAAAAGTGCGGTAACAATATAAGAGGAATTGAAATTACAAGCTGCAAAAAGCACAATTCTAAGAGCTATCAACGCCCAGTCAAACCTTATTCGATCAAAATTAAAAAAGTTCCCTGTCTGACTAAGCAGCATAAGATTAAGCGTAAGGTTTTTGCGAAAAATAACATGACAACTAATTGGCATCAGGTAAACATTTTTTTTTTTTTTAAGTTATAAGATATTCCATACATTTTTGGATTTGTAGGTAATTTTGTCCGATGAGAAAAAATATAACCTGGATGGATCAGATGATTTCAATTGCTATTGGCGAGATTTAAGGAAAAAGCCCTTGTTTTTTTTCAAACGGAATTTCGGCGGTGGCAGTTTGATGGTTTGGGTTGGCTTTAGCTCACATGGTACCTTGGAACTCTACTTTCCTTCCCCTCGGATAGTTTAGAGTACCAGGGCATTCTGTCCGAACGTTTGCTGTCTTATTTGGCCCAAAATGCTGACAAAACTTTCGCCTTTCAGCAAGATAACGCAGCAATTCATGTCAGCAAGTCGACCAGACAATGGTTTGAGTAGCACAATATTAAAGTACTTGATTGGCCAGCACGTTCCCCCGACTTAAACCACATGGAAAATTTGTGGGGACTGCTTGTGCATAATATTTATGCAGACAACAAACAGTACCGGACAAAAGATGAATTAAAAGTGGCAAGATGCAACAGCTGACGCGAAATCCGCTACAACTTTCTGGACAAGTAAGTGCGATGCCATTCGGTATTTTTAAGACAATAGAAGGAAATGGGAACTGCATAAATTAAAAATAATTGATTCAATAAAAGTTTGGATAAATGAATCACTGACCTTATCATTTTGACGCATTGAATTTTACACTTATTTACATAAATTTAAATAAACACAATATAATGGTACATCTCTAAAAGCAAAACCAGCTTATTATTCACTTATTTAAACATATAATTTTTTTTAATAAGGTGACCATACATAACATTTTATAGTTTGGATGAATTGAGCAAATATTAAGGTGACCTTATCATTTTGAAGCACACCTTATACATATATTGGTATATTGTGCTTGTGTTGACGTTTGTTACAGGACGCCTATATAAAGACCTTTACTGAAAACACCTTTCTTAGTTTAAATAATTATGTACACCAGTTTGTATATATTTTTACAAATGGTCTTGTCCATAGTTTGGATCCTAATTGCTATTTTTTTCGATAAAACATTATAGTTTAATGGGCCAAAGACCGAATCCAATAACTCATTATTAGTAGCTCTACACGGTTGCACCTCTTAGAACCTGACTTAAAACAACTTAAAAAATTTCAAACATTTTCCAACCAATATTTGCACCAGATTCTTTGTATATTCTTGCACTGTTAGGAACAGTGCATGTTCTATATGTATCGGAAAAACAAAGGATGAACATGAAGAATTTATAATGACATGGAACCAAGTTCAGAGAATCGTACATGATCAAATATTACTGGAGCGTGCAGCTAGGTGTAGGCCTAAGGTGATTACAAGATGACTCACAAAAATTGGATGGGTCCAAAAAGTCCCACAGAATGAAAGTAGAAATGGGGGCGCTCAGAAGGCGCAGCAATTTTCTTGGCAGAACTTTATGCGATAATGGAAACTGTAAGAATTCTATAAAGAAGAAAACATACGGGAGTAAGGATCGGAATACTCTCGGACAGTCAATCTGTCCTAAGGCCACTTAGCGGCTATACATTAGGTCTAGAGCAATACTAGAACTCAAAAACGCGCTCAGCTCAGAATCAGATCACGGAGATGGTCAACATACATTTCAGCGACACTAGTGGTCTCAACTATTCTAAAAAGTTTCTGAAATTCGAAGTTTAGAGGGCGGATGCTGCTCAGATATGGCATAAAAAAAATTTTTAAGAAAAGATTGTGTTGCGCGGAAAAGCAATCAATGGAAAATTTGATCACTAACAGTGTGGCACTAAGTTACATGAGATACACTCTACTACAAGCATAAACACTGTGCGAAAAGGATTTATTGACGCAAGGAGAAGCTGGTTGTTGGCGTATGAAGCCCGTGAATGACAAGACGAGATGACCACAATGCAAAGGAGCGTTTTGAGCCTGATCCTAACTTCATTACTTTAAAGTTTTTAAAGTTTCTTCATTAAATATTTTTATGGCCAGAGCAGAACAATATGGGATGTTATGAACCACAACCTCACTTAAGCTATGGTCACATTTGTCAAATATAAAATATATATTTCGTTATATATAAAATAGTGGTCACGTTTTTTCGTCAGATATGACCGTAGCTTTATAAGTAAAATTTACTTGTAATAGCCTATATCTTAACCCTCAATAGCTAACTGACAAACCTAATCAACCATGTTGAGCTTTCACGCTGAAGTGACATATCTAAATAAAAACGTTAAAATTGTGTCACAAACAGTAATGTTAGCTTAACTTTAAACAAAAAATCACTAAATTGAAATTAATGTTACTAAAATGAAAACAGGTAAACAGTCACTACTTTTTTCTTTCTTTTCTTTTATTATTTTACACGCAGCCAACTTCGCTTACTAACGCGTTGTCAGCATTGGATTTTCTAAATATATAGTGTGGACGCCGTGCTATTATGGTTTGCTTCATACAATTTGTATGGGCATGGCAATTTTTGATAGTTAGACAACACTTAGCGCTCTGATTTAGGTTTGACTGTAAAGCAGATTCCCGCAAAGAGCAGCTCTTCTCTTCTGTTTACACACGTACGTGCTCACACGCATAGGCAAAAATAAGCAAAAATAAACAAAGAGAACTAAAGAGAAAACAAATGCAAAATGGCCTGAGTGAGAGCTCTCGAATTACTATCACAATTGTAAAATACGGTAATATTAGTTTGCCGGACAATGGTGTAGTGTATCATATAGTCGCTTTTTATCACCGTCTATTCTCATACTATTATTTGTATTACTTGTTTCTGCTTAATTTGCAAAATATTCGTATTTATTTTAGCAGATGTTGCTCAAGTCGGACAAATGTTTTTAATAAATTTCCAGCCAACAAACCCTTTCATAAGAAAAAAAAATTATGCGAGTATTTGTTTCTGTTTTGATTTTTTATAAACCCCCCAGTACTGTTGTGGTTATTTTGAATTCAATTTCTTTAATGGTTATGAGCTGCTATTTACCATTTGCATTGCAATGCATTTTGTTATGCGTGTAGTACTGATAATGGATCCGCCATCTAACGTTTTTTTTTCAACTAGTGATTATTTCGTGAATGGTAACAGTTAGCTCATGTCTAATTTGACAGATAATTCGTTTTATACTTTCGCTGAACGAATATGGTTGTGTATACGCTTCGCTAAGTGGGTCTGCGATCGACTTACAGAAGATGCCGATTTTGCCGATTTTCAGATGAAGCACATTTTGATCTTGGCGGGTATGTAAACAAGCAAAATTGTCACATTTGGGGCACAGAAAACCCGCACGCATACATTTGAAAGCCGATACACACAAAACGAGTCACTGTTTGGTGCGGTTTTGGTCCAGAGGCATAATTGAGCCATTTTTCTTCGAATATGAGCAAGGAGTGGTCGTTACAGTCAATGGTGATCGTTGAACGAATTTTTGTGAACAAAAGTTGAAGAGGAGGATATTAGCAACATTTGGTTTCAACAGGACAGCGCTACGTGGCACACAGCCGAAGCTACACTCGATGTTTTGCGCCCTGTTTTTGAAGATCGCATTATCAGCCGCAGAGCTGATGTCGTTTGGCCACCACGGAGCTGCGATTTGACACCGTTGGACTATTATTTGTGGGGTGCCGTCAAAGATAAGTGTTACGCCAACAAGCCAGAGACAATTGACGTTTCAAAGTACAATATTCGTGAAGCCATTGGTGAAATACAGCTGCACACAATCGATAATGTGCTTAAAAATTAAACCGATCGTGTAGGCTACTGCATGGCCAGCTAGGCAGCCATTTGAATGAAATTATTTTCCATTACTAACCGGAAGTATTGTACTTTCAAATAAAAAAAGAAATTCAGTAGTTTTTTTTATAACATTTTCAAAAAAAAAAAAAATTATTTGACGGACCCTTTACATTTTTTCTGGCAACAGTTTTGCATTTATATTTTGGGATTAAAAGAAAAAAATCACAAAAATAATAGCCAATACAATTGACAAATTCTTAGTTATTTGAGAATTTGTAGGGAAGCAAAATAAAAGACAAGAAAAAAACTAAATTGATGTATAGGGGAGTAGGAGTTTTAGACCAGACTTTGCCCCGTACGACTACCCGTTGTTTCAAACAGTATATTTGTTATATATTTGTAAAGCATAATCAACTATTTTTACTCCATGTGGTTCTATTTTAAAATATTTTAAATGAATTTTGTGGTTTTTCATTCGATTTTCTTTTATGGATTCACTCTTGAAATCTGAAGTAATTTCTATGCCATTCCAACGTATTTTATGAGAGTTTTTTCTATTCTATTTATTTGTAGATTTCTACTAAGCCGAGATAAATAAATACTGCAATATTATATATTAGGGAGATCGAACGGTTATTATTCGACCGGCTTTAACCGTTTTCTTAAAATATAAATTTTTCAAATACCGAATAAACCGGTTGTTTAAACACGAATAACCGGTTATTTAAAAAAGTATACTTTTTATACGTGTTTTATTTGTTTACTACAAATATGCTCATAATTAAGGAATTTTTCCAAGTTTACTATATAGCGTCTTAATTTTATACATATTGTTACGTTTTAACCCTTTTAAAAACGTGTTTTTATGAGTACGTAGATTGTAGTTAAAATAAAATAAATTTTGTGTTTGGTTTTAATAAAAAATCCTTTATTCAACACAGTTATGTGCACCACTGCTTGTAATCTTTTTACAGGCAATAACAATTTTTATTCTCAATTACTCTGTCTGTTTACAACTTTGTAAACAACAACGATTACTCGACAGATCTTTCTTCCTAAAAATCTTCCAACCCGATCGTAGTTATAACTTAGGTTCGATTATAATCTTTTCAACCAGAGGTTATCCACACTTTAACTCTCTTTACTGGCTTTTTTACTTCACTACTAACATCACGAGTTTACTCCTTATAAACTCTCTTCTCACCAAAAACACATTCGCTGAGTTAACTTTACTTAAAAACTGCACTCGCTAAGTTTACTACACATCAACTGATTGCTGTTCGCATCGATGTGCTTTTTACATGGCTGAGTAAACAACACATCTAAAGCTCTCGAACCTCTCAATATTTCAGGCAGATTCCATTTCTTTCTTTAATTTCTTTTCAGTTTTTTTGTAGCTTGTTGTTGCTTGTTTATTGTCTGTTACTGGTTTTCTTTGCTGCTTAATTATTGTTGTTGCCGTGTTATTTTTATTTACTTTATTTCTGCTAATGGTTGTTGTTGTAGATTTGGTTATTTGTAAACAGCACGTATAGTTGTTCTTGCAGCTTTTGTTTATTTATTTTAACGATGCAATAAATGCTGTGGTGCCCAACACTATTTTCGTAACAATATGAAAACCTTGAACGAGTCACAAAGAACGTCAAAACCAAAACAAAGCTATTAATATGTGTACACTTGAGCAAGAACAATTTTTACTCAGTTTCTGTAAATGGATATTAATTTTTATATATGAAGAATGATGATCAGATGTGCAATTCGCCCTTGGAGCCGTTTAAATAGTAAATGCAAATAATTTCTATTGAAAAAATATTCCGAACGTGATGGAAATCCGAAAATACTCTTTTTACATCTCGATTACAATAACGATAGCGGCTTTTTAAAATTCGTAACGAACTGTAGATTCATGGTAATAACTCCGGAAACAAGGCTCAAACGTATTCTGCTCAATTAAATTACATTGGCGCGAAAGTACTGCACTCTACCCAGAGACCAAAAGAGAAAGATAAGAAAAAAAGGATTAAAGATGAGAAAGGAAGGGCAAGATAAATGTAAAGATTCTCCCTACCAGCTAACTAATGGCTAACAAAATCTGCCCGGATTGAATATTTTGGTACACGCAACCTCACTAAGGTCACTGAAAGAGACTCGTTCCAACAGCAAAGGTTTGCCTGTATCTCATAGCCTGGCTTTAGCTCTTAACGCATAATACACAGAAAGCCTCCTAGATTCACACCCATACTTACTAAGGCTTTTCGACAGTAGGACTTATTAACCACCTTAAATATGTCCATAAGATTGACGTAATTGTGCAGCAAGGCAAGCTATTCTATACCAAGTAGTTGCGAGACGCCACCCAATAACACTTTTGGAAAAACACTGGGTGAAATATTAGTACGTTATGTTCTTGAGGACGGAATGTCCCTTAAAGCCCTAAAAAGTGGAATGTTGTTCTAGCATAGTTGTTAGCTAGGAACTGCAATATGGGACAAAAATGATAAATTTAATAAAGTAAAACGACATGAATTGAAAGAAATTTTATTTAAATGAACGAACCGGTTAACCGGTTATTAAATTAATTTTTCCTTTTCGTATTATTCGAAAACCGGTTTTTATAAAAAGTCGTATAATCGATCTCCCTATTAAGTAACTTTATCATTTTACTTGAAAAAGAAAAATAAAAACATTCTTTTGAATACAAAACCCGTAATAAGTGTTGTAATACGAGGATTAAAAATGTATTTGAAAATTTTGTTTTTAGAAATATAATTTAAAACTAAAAAATTGTCGACATAGCAGATTTTAGAAATAATAAATAAATATAAAAAATATAAAAAACAAAGATATAAAAGTAATGAAAATATCAATAAAATGTATTTTTGTTTTACAAGAAAAATAAATTTATCTCAACTTTTTGCTTTAAAAGTCATTAAAAGCTTTGCTTTTTCCGATAACTCTTTACTCCCTTCAACTATTTAATAAATATTTTAGATATGCATTGTCAGGGACTTAAATGAAAATCAAAAGAATTTCTGTGTCCTTTAGAGAAAAGACACTGAATTCGAGTATAAGTTTTAAGTAAATTTTTGCAAGTCAAAGTTTTTTTTATTGAAAGACGTAAAGGAAGGACTAACAATGAAAAATAATCGGAACTTACGAAATTCATTCTACTTGTTTATTAGTTTTCTTTGTTCTTGCAACATTTTGTGGCACCAACACTAAGGCTGTGTTGTATAACAACAAGTAGTTTACTGACTAGTAAAACTTTTTCGTTTTCGTTTATTTTTTTATTTTTTTATTGTTTAAATACAACGATTTTGCAAATGTTTAAAAAGTCATAAACTGTAACCGAAATGCTAATGGGGCACAAAAGCAGAAACAAAACATTAAAGCACTGAGAGAAATTTAAGTGCAAATAACACTGTGGCGCTGAAGTAGCGAAAATTTGTGCAAAAATGGCTTAGTTTGCTTATGTAAAGGGCCCCCCCCAATTGAGGGTGCCATCTTGTCTCTCTTGGGCAGTATTGAAAAGGCATTCTGTAATGGAGGGGGGGTTTCACTGAAGCTGGGCTTTTTTATATTTTGTGCAGTATTGAAAAAGCATTCTCTAATAGGAAAGTGACTCTTTGTGCCTCCTTGGATATTCAGGGCGTCTATGACAATACATGCTTTGACTCCCTTGCTAGGTCATTGGAACGAAGCCAATTATATCTTGGATCAATTCAATGCTTAGGAGCAGGACCATCAGCTCGTCTCTTGATGAGGAGGAATCCACTGTGATAGCTTTAAAAGGGTGCCCATAGGGTGGAGTACTTTCTCCATTGTAGTAGTTGATGGCTTGGTCATCATGTTGCCTCATAGAGGTGTCAGTGTAATTGGTTTACTGATAACCTCGTTATAACAGTCAGTGGGAAACTTGAGAGTGTATGTTGTATGATCTCGTGACGACAGCCCTGGACGAGTTGTCAAATTGGTGCACTCAGGAAGGGGGCTCTCAGAGAGTTCCCCAAAAACGCTTGTTGTACAAGTTATCATGGGACTGTATTTTTTATGGGTTTCACCATCAACTTTTTTATGAAGGTTAAGTACCGAGGCGTCATTCGGGATAGGAGACGTAAATGGAACTCGAATATTGGTGCCATCCAGAATAAGGAGATAAAAGCCCTCTGGGCAAGTCGCTCCTACGGTAAGACATATGGTCTTTCGTCGAGACTGGCACTAACGATACATATCGCTATTATTCGGCTCATTATTACTTATGCGGCGATAGCTTGGTGGAGAAAGGCTGAGGAAGCTACCACCATTAATAAATTAAGCGGACTACAGAGACGCGCCTGTCTCGGCATAACTGGAGCAATGAGAACATGCCCAACGCCGCCTTGGAGACTTTGATTGGTTTGAGACCGCTTCGGAGGCAGTGTTTTTAGCTTAGAGATCCAGAAATGCGTCGAGAAGTCTGTCAGTTCTAATCAGTGTGGTAGGAGAATCATCTTTGGTCCTGTATGTTATGCCTTTGGATCTCTGCTTTGGCAGAAGATTCAGTGTTGAATGCCCGGACCGGTATTTTTGGTCTAATGGAGCCTTAGTTAGAAGTGAATTTGATTTAAATTCGCCGATTCATACCGATGCTTACAAAATTAATGATTGTATTGATGCTGGCGTTCATGGACTCAACCGAGACTTGTTAATTCAACTAGGAAGATCGCTAAGTGTCTTTCAGGCTGAGATCATGGCTATTACCGTATGTGCAGATATCAACTTGAACAGTGGGCTCAATAGTAAGACCATTATTATATATTCTCTGACAAACAAACTAGCCTAAGGGCACTTGGCTCTAACCGTTTGACATCTAGCAGCTGATGCATTGGCTAGAAAAGATTCCGTTTCACCCTAATCGATCCGAAACTTTACTATGCAGCAGCATTTACACTTCATCTTCAATCTAATCAAGGATTGGGAAATTGTTAGATGCTTGGAAAACTGGAATGCTCAAAGAGCACTTCGCCACTATATGGCGGCGATCAGTCACGAATTTTGGAGTCGCTATGAGGTTCTCAAGTATATTAGGCCGGACTTCAAATTCCTAACGGAATTTCTTACTAGCCATTGTGAACTGAGAGCGCATAAGAGTACGGCGGTCACAGGCATCAGAAACAGCGGAGCACATATTGTGTGAATAAGGTCTTATGCTTCATTATAAAGGCAGCAGATCTGCTTAACAAACTATAGAAGCAAAGGAGCACAATAGATCCTATGGATCGCAGTGTCCTGCTATAGTGTTTGGGCAGAACGATGATAAATGATATGCTAAATAGCACCTTTACACTGTGCCTTAAAGATGGCAAAGATCGCTTCCACAGAAGATTACCATAATCCAATAATTCTGCTTTTGTCAGCTGCTTTTTTTAAAAGGAACATTTAATAAAAGTAATAAATCAATTTCAATAAAACAGAAAAACAAATTAAGAATTAGGTAATGCTTTCAAAATAAACCCTTACAATGAATATTACTCGAAACGGCTTTGTTACAATTTTTTTAACCAAGAATTCTTAAAACCTATACAAATTATTTTACCACCTAATTAAAAAACATATTTGTTTCAGTGTATGTTTGAGTGTACTAAATACAACTTCACCTCTCTTCCTCTCACATCAATTTCGTACTCAAAGCAAATAAATAAACAACAACAGAATCAAAATACTTTACAAACATTAATGTTTATTTAAAGTACTCTCTCTCTCTCTCACACACACACAAATATCAAACAGAGAATGAGTAATATAAGAAAACAAGAACAAAACCATGTAAGAGAGAGAGAGAAAAAAAAACATTACCATAAAACAAAACAAACAACAAGTGCTTGAGGGTAACGGAAATGAATTGAATGTTAAAAACTTTGCCTACAGCCTGTTGTTTGTTGACATTGTCGCTTTTGTATTGCTGTGTTTACACATTGGGTGTGCTTGCTCGTACATGTTCTTTTAACAATACAGTAGAATTTCTAAATATTTTGATTATTATTCTCGCTTTCTTTCTCTCTCTTTTATTAGTGGTATATGAAGTTTTTTGTTGTTTTAAAACTACTTTTACTTGCAATAAAAATATTTCGCAAACATTTTTGCAAGAATTTCTTTCTTTTATTCGAGTTACTTTAATAAAAATTAATGAATTTGATAAGCGAAACCATCAGCACCACCAACAGTAGTAAAAATTGGTAAAACTTGAGACAAAAGCTTTTAAAAAAGTTATGCATTCCACTTTTATATTTTGGTCAATTTTTGTTAGAAAATAATTTTTTCTTTTTTTCACTTCTTTGTTTGTCAAAGCTAAATGGTAGTTATGTAAGGTGGTTTAAATAAGAGAATAAAAATTATTTTAAGAAAATATATTTAAAAAAAGCAGTTCTTTTTAAATTTTAATAGATCTGTGTGGAAAACTTTAAAGAGTGACATATTCCTCTTGGGGAAAGTGTGATAAGGTTAGATACCAATATATTTATGGAGTTTGGCTTTTTGGAGAAAGAGACTTACGACTTGAGCTAAAGCAACGGCTTATGAGGAGTGAAAGACACAAAGTATTTTTATTTCCTGCTGATATAGGCATAGCAGCGTTTTTATCAAATATGCGTATGATTTGCAAATATATCTACAGGTGAAGATATCATGATGTTTGTTGGTAACTAGGCGGCGATACATGCCCCAATATCAATCTGTTCATTCTCGAAGCTGGTCACGCTATGTAAGGAGAACTTGAGGCATCTAGAGTCATTCGATTAAGTTGCCCTGTGTTAGATTCCATGAAAATGTAATGTTGATGGAAACGAAAAAACCGATAAAGTTGCTCATAAAGGAATAAATCTATCACACCAGAACCGTTCACAGGTCCTTATTTTGCTGAGTAAGATTAGGAAAATAAAACGGCACACTACCTCCCGGAAGGCCAACAGTATATGGCCCTGGCCGCTGCTCGACGTAAACAAGACCGGGAACCTAATGAGTCAATCGAGGAAAAGTATCTCCAAACCTGTAGCAGTAGTATATACTATGTACTGAACTCTAAGGAAACAGGCAAATTATATTAGAATAAGTGCCAATAATCCCCTTCCGAAACAGAGGAGAGGACAGCAGCGAAGAGCATCTACTATACGAGTGTCTAAAGTTAGCTATTTTTTATCTTTTTCTCCATCACTCCTCTAGGAAGCACATTGGCTTTTCACAAGGCAATCTACTACTTTGCTTCAGTTTCAGTAATCATGTAGATTTTCAGGCTAAGGAGACGAGTAATCTACGGTATCTCGCGTTCATATGATAGCGTAAAGGTGAAGATCCTTGCTAAGTGGTAAGTAAGTCGTGGTTTTATGTGAGTATCCACCAATGAAAATCACAAGTGTGTAGGCATGCTATCTGGACATGACCTCTACACCTTGGTAAAGCGTCGGAATATTTTAACTTTAACCGATCTATGGATTACAGCACCCGGTTAATAATGTAACTCCATATCGAGCTAGCGCTCTCCCAGCGATTTCGGTATAAGCTACAGGCACCATGTTGCTCCCACAAGTGCACTTCAGGCAGGGACCTATGCCCCTGAGGCTCCTGTCTCCAGTGGTACCAGAATTAAGCCTCTGGTCAGATCTCAAATGACTCTGGACTGGTGGCCAATAAGCAGCCTAAAAGGAAACCAAAAATTGCCAGAACCAACAAAATCGCTCAAAAGACTAATGATGATGCCGTAAGAGAACCCATTATTCCTTGACCATATTAAAGACACTGCGAGCAAGCTCGCCGAACACTTATACACTACTATCAGCCGTCAACGCCCCGCTACGCATTCCCCATTACGATGACTCCCATTGCCTCAAAATACCCAATGTCATCATAGAGAGAACTGCATACCAGAACATGTCACGAATCCTCCTGTCCCATCCAGCATTTACAATCTGTAATCAAACTAAGGCCCCTCTTGTGCATAAAAGCGCCGAGCGAGCCATGTCCCGTCACTAAAAATCCCAGACTCAAGCCGAAGCCAAAGTCAGGGCGCTCCAATTCAAACCTAACGTCAAGCACGAATCCATACGTCCATGCCTCTTCGCTGTCCGTCTGCCGTGCCTGCCACCTTCACAATGAGAACTTTATCAAGAATTGACGAAAGAATTATATCCCCCTATTGGCAAGATCAGAGCCTTGCTAGGTGATGGTGGTGATCCTTGCTTAGTATTGCAATTGTTTTCCAATAGATGGCGTTTTTGTGATGTTTGTCATGATTGCCAGTGGTAAACTAGTAAGTCAGGGGCGATTACTTTTAAATGAATTTGTCTGAAGGGAGGTTGAAGACTCTTAATTCAAGATGCGCACCCACAATAAAATTTCGAACCTAGGCCGCATATTCCAAGACGGCTCACCCGTTTAACTTTTTTTCGTATTCGTTACAGTGTAGGAGAGGAGAAGACAATTTTTTACTTACTGTGCCACTGGAGAGATACTGTCTGTGATGATTTTGAGCTCAGAATACTTTAGTGACCCTTCGGTGCTCTCAGTCAAAATATTCTTTATAAGAGTAAAGGGCTGGATTTTAGCCAAGCGTGATTTGACTTGATATTTCTCTTCAGCTTGCTAGCATACGATACTCATATGATTTCAGTTATACGATCTTTTTCTTTTTAATAACTCTTCTAACCAAAAGGAACTTTCAATCTTCTTGTGTTTCTTATTTTCTTTTTAGTTACAAAAAGTTGAGCTGAACTCCTTGCATTCCTCCCTGTCCTTTGTAGTGCCAGTGACTTTTTAACCTTAATTAGCCAAACCTTAGGCAATTCGAAAAATCCAAAAAAACATTTTTATTTTGAATGACGAACTTTATTTACAAGGTCTACACTTTGTGAAGGATGGACGGGCGGACATAGTTTGTTCTACTAAAAAAAGAAGAAGAAACATAACAAACATAACATAGGTCACACTTAAGTAGGTGACTCAGCTTTAAGACACAATTTTGCCAGTTTACTTATACGTATAAATAATATGTATTTTATGATATTACCTACGAATTTACGTTACTTATACGCAGTGAGTGTTTAAACTAAAATTAATTTAAAATTTTTAAGTGAATAACATCAAGCATTCATGTATACATACTTAACAAAATAATATTTTAAAGCAATTACTTGTTTTGTAAAACAAAAAATCCAATTTCTACACATCCGTTTCTAACTGCCTTCATTTCCGCTCTTTAAATCGTGTTTAAGCAAAAATTGAAAGCAAAAAAAATTATAAAAATCTAAAAATTAAATTTCTTATTATAAAAAACTATTAAATTAATTTTTTTTGCAATTTTATTATTTATTCTTAAATTTAACAGTAATACATTGTAGAAAATGTGTTTTTCTTTTAACTTAGGAAAGATGATTTCCTCTGCTTAAGTAAAACGTTATGAAATGACAAGAACATGCCACAGTTTCCTGTTACTATTTCCTGTTGAAAATATAATTTCTTAATTTTTTTCCAATTGAATTTCATACAAGTTTCGTTTTCGTGTCTTTTTGTCTTCTCTCCATACATTTGAAAATTTTATAGGAAATATTAGACTCAGGATGAGATAGAAAGGGTAAAGAGGAAATAGTGTTTATAGACATTTGATTTCAATAAGTTTTCAAAGGTAAAGAAATCAAAGACTATATTAGGAAACAAAACATGCAAGAAAAACCTATTTTATTATTAAAAAAAACCTGCATTATCAGTAACTTAAGCATAAATGCCAGGAACTTTTTTTATTATTTTAGTTTAAGATTAAAAACTTTACCTTGTAATTACTGCATCGACTTGCTTTTTCTAACCAAAATAATCTGAAAAACAACTCTGTTGACAATTCTTTTTAAGGCAAAATCTGCTCATGTTTTCAGTGCCATATTATTGAATTTTGTGTGTTTTTGCTCTTACCATTACTCCATTACTCAGAAATATTATTCACCACAATTTTGACCACCAACACGCAAAAACAACTAAAATCACCAGTCATTTCTATTTCTTATATGTACATATGTGTGTGTGAGAAAGTTTGCCTCTGTTGACATTATAAACATTCGTTTTTTGCTCAGTGTTACGAGTAATGATTAGACGAATGTGTGCGAATGTATTTGTGTTACTTTGTGTTATTTAATAATCGGCTTTAAATTCCAATGTGTCAGCAGCATAAGGAGCAGAAGTAGTAATAACAACAAAGTATACTTTAATACTATTGACAGTATTAAAGACAGTATTACAGACTCTACAAATAACTCACTGATTAAGCCTCAAAACAACCTTGTGGGAGAATAATAATGTTGATGGCTTTGGTTTAAGGTATTAATAATGATGTTAGTTTGGAGAGAGAGAAATAAATATTTTAATTTGACTTGTGCTTGTTTTTGTTTCTGATTTCAAACCAAATAATTGCTTCATTTAACCAAAAAACATTAACTCACACAAATATAACTTAAACACATACCAACAAGAGTTTGATGTACGTTTTTATGTGGATGGATGTGGATGTGATTTATTTTATTTAGTGTTTCGAATATTTGAAAAATAGATTCTGGTTATACTCGATAGCGCCTAGCAGAACAACACTTTCACTTCTCAAGTATTTTAAAATTGTTTTTTTTTTTTGTCGCAACGTGTATTTATTTTAAAAAAATATTAAATTTTAATTTTAAAAAAATAGCAATTGTTTTGTTACATGATATACATACATACGAGTACATATGTATTTTTCTTTATGCCACACATTTGTAAACTTAATGATTCCTGCTGTGATTATTCCCTCTGTGGTAATTTCAAATTTGCAAAAAAAAAGTTGTCGAAAAAAGCTCTAAAACTTTTTATAAAATTAACACAAAATATTCGTTAACTATTTAATGCCATAAACCAAAAATTATTTTAGAAAAAAAAAGGAAAATTTTAATTTATTTGTGAAAAATCTGCATAAATAATTTATATATATGCGGATATAAAATTACAAAATTAAAACAACAGAAAAAAGAAC
This sequence comes from Wohlfahrtia magnifica, assembly GCA_023159175.1. Classification (NCBI taxonomy): domain Eukaryota; kingdom Metazoa; phylum Arthropoda; class Insecta; order Diptera; family Sarcophagidae; genus Wohlfahrtia; species Wohlfahrtia magnifica. The sequence goes on along the minus strand of JAKWBJ010000052.1, from coordinate 2,698,285 downwards.
AAATAAATTCCATTTGCAATTTGGCCAGTCGGATATAAATTTCACGCACAAAACAAATTCCAAATATCCAACAGAGACTAAAAATAAAACCTACAAATGTCAGAGATTGAAAAATAAAAAAGTCATGAAATGACTATATAGTACCCTACACCACAATTTAAAATGACTAGAATTTGAGAAACAATTATAGACTGAAAAAGTACACTATAGCGAAATAAAGACCTACGTTAGCGTCTGTAGGTCTAGTTGGGTTCATAGAGCTCTTGCTGAAGTCTCGACTGGTCACCTCCTCTTTTGGGGATGTACGGAAACAGAGAATGCTGAATAGAGACACTCCTCAGGGGGGTGTCCTTTCACCACTCCTATGGAATCTTGCGGTTAATACGCTCCTCACTCGACTTGATTACTCTGGTGATAGAATTGTCGCTTATGTGGATGATATCGCCATCGCAGTGTCTGGAATTTGTCCACAGACATTGTCGGACAAGCTCAATTTTGCCCTGAGCATTGTGTCCGCTTGGTATAGGAGGTTCGGACTCAGTGTGAACCCGCGTAAGACGGACATAATGCTCTTCACTAGGAGGTATAAAGTTAGCATCACTTACAAATGGAAGAAAATTTTCTGACCTTGGATTACCACTATATTGTTTTGATGCGCTATGATCGCCTAACTTCAAAAATCATCAGCATTTCAGATAAGTTTTTTAGGATAAGTTTTTTTTTTTTAATGTGAGATTTTTGAAGAGGCTGCTTCATACATCTTATGATAACTTTGAAACGACTGATTCAATACCAACTTTAAGTCATTCTAATATATTTTTTTAATATAACCCATATTGTAGGAGTTATTGAGGAAAAAATCATGAATAAAATTTTAAAACGTTTCACTTCTTTTAAACTGCATAAAATAAAATAATGCAGTGAATTTGTTCTTTTATACAGTTCTACTCATTTGTACACTTTTTATACAATTACACTTTATCTTAGTACAGAAACTCATTTATCTTGCACTTAATACTCGTTTATACAACACTTTTATTTACGCCTAAACGCCTTTATCTTAATACAGAAACTTATTTATCTTGCACTTAATACTCGTTTATACAACACTTTTATTTACGACTAAACACCATCTTTTATAGCAATTCATTATTAATTTCGAATATTCTTGTAGTTACCACAAATTCTTATTTATCTATGGTAAATTCAAATCGTGTAAAATTATAATACAGAAAAAGGAATCGAATTGGCAGCACCGTTAAACTTGCTAATGGTAGCACTCTTAATACCACAGACAACAAGAGACTTGAAACATGCTAAGGGTAGCACTCTTAATAGCACAGACAACAAGAGACTTGACACAAAATAATAAAGTTTATAGCTAAAATCTCACCATACAGTTCCTGATGTGGTCTATTTTCTTTTTAGGCATTTTTATTTTCGTAACAATATAATAGCAAAATCGCACGTGAAGCCATGTATTTGGACATGACTTTTCTGTTAATTAGAGCTCGAAATTTATTAAACATATCAGCTATTCTATGCATCACGGTACCTGCTTGCAAAGCAAAATCAGATCAAACTCATGTTTTCATGCCGATTTGGATATTAAACAGAACAAGCATGTAGCTCTTTAAGTGATAGTCACATAATCATGTTGAATTTAAGATTTCTGGGGCTCCTCCAACCGACACCCAAAAGCATAGGTAAACTTATGGCCAAACTTCTCAGGCTAGCATAAAGCCACTGGTAGTAAATCAACTACAAATGAATAAGGGCTAGTAATCCATACAAACCGAACGTATCCTTACCTCTGGCTGGTACTGGGGGTATAATAATATGCGAAATAAAATACTCTCTTCACTTGTAAGCACGCAGACACAGATATTGCCAAGTCTAATGATATAATTTGTTTTTCTTTTTTAATGGTGGCTGTCACCTTTCACCAGTCACTTTACTAGCTACCAACTGACTACTTAAAAGCAAATATCTTAGTTTGTCTACCATCTGATAGTAACTTAATCAACCACTAATTTCCTATTAAATGTTAATTAGCAAGTAGCGTGTTTTAAGTGCAATAGCACGCACACATAGATATTTTCAAGTCTAATGTGATAATTTGTTTTTCTTTTTTAATGATAACTGTCACCTTTCACCAGCCACTTTACTAGCTACCAACTGACTACTTAAAAGCAAATGTCTTAGTTTGCCCACCATCTAGCAACTTAATCAACCACTAATTTCCTATTAAATGTTAACTAGCAAGTAACGTGTTTTAAGTGCAATAGCTACTATACTACACTTATTTTATTTATTTTAATTTTTTTTTAATTTTATACTCTTGAACTAAAGTAAAATAAAATAGGAAAAATAAGATGTTATTTCGAATCTGAATACTGAACAAAATTAACCAATTTACGCTTGAACAACGTTGGGATTTAATGGAAATTTATCATCATATAAAATCATCTTTTTGGATGATGCTCATTTTCATCTTGTTGGGTACGTTAATAAGCAAAATTGCCGTACTTGGTGCTCAGAAAACCCAAACGTGGTCATAAAGAAGCCAATGCACCCATTAAGAGTGACTGTTTGGTGCGGCTTGTTAAACGGAGGTATCATTGACCCATATTTCTTTGAAAATGAGGACGGCGCAACCATTACGGTAGATGGAGACACCTATCGCACAATGATAAACGATTTTTTTGTGCCCGCTCTTCATGGCATTGACGTGAACGATGTTTGGTTTCAACAGGATGGTGCAACTTGCCACACATCTCATGCCACAATTGATTTATTGCGTTAAAAGTTTGATGGCTGCTTTATTAGCCGAAATGGTGATGTCAAATGGCCGCCAAGAAGCTGTTATTTGATAACTTTATTCCATTTCCTGTGAAGCGCTGTTAAAGACAAGTGTTATGCTGACAAACCAGAGACAATTGAATATTTGAAGGCCAACATTCATGATGCCATTGCCGAGATACGACCCCATACACTCGAAAAAGTTCTCGAAAATTGGTCCGATCGAAAGGGGTACTGTGAGGCCAGCCGCGGCAGCTATATGATTGAAATAATATTTTATTTTTAGCCGGAACAGTTGTACTTCACAACAAAAAAATTAATTTGGCAAAATTTCAAACCGTTTTTGTTTTATTACATTTTTAAATTTATACTTTTAAATTTCCCAACCTATACAATTATTAAAACCATATTATTCCCTGGTATAAAAAGATATTATAATTGCTTTTGTGTATTTAAGAACTAGTTTAGCGCGAAACCATTCCCCTACATACCAGCAGGAAAACACTAATTTGTTTAATTTTTCAACACACAGATATTAGAGCATAAATAATTTTCTACAATATCTATAGGATGTAATGCATTCATTATTTGGCCATTCCTAACAATAACTAACAATTGCAACAAAAACGTAAACCATTTTTTCGAACGCATTACTAAATACATACAAAAATAATATTTGAAAAGATTCACCAATTTATCCAATGTAAACAAATTATATTTTTAAACAGTTGATGAAATTATAAAATATATATACGAGGAGTCACAAAGAAAATTCAAGGATTTGTTTATAAAAGAAATAAATTTATTGCGACGATAAACATACATTATAAGATGGATATTTAAAGTTATCAATGAAATGATTCTTCGTTATCTATAACTTAATACTCGGTATGTATTTTTTGTCGACCCTCGTATATCTCTAATTTGTTTATTTGTTGTCCAAAAACAGTTTAACAAACAGGTTAAAATTCAATTTAAAATATTTTTGCATGATTATGCAACAAAATTCATAAGAAGAGATACAAATAAGCGATAAATTTTGAATTTAATTCGAAACAGCAAACTTAGAGAATTAAGCAATTTGCAGACAAGCACTTTGTTTTCATCAAATAAAATTAAGTCCTTAGATAAAGGCTAAAAAAACTCAAAGAGAAAAATATTTAATAAATATTGTTAAGTTTTAACCTTTTTAAAACGTATAAGTTCTTTTTAATTGCGTCAAAAAAAAAATAAACACCACGTTGTTGAATAGTTTTTATTTCCTCACTTTACAGTATACAATTATAACTATACAGCCTCCAACTTGTTTATCTTACACTTCGTATTCGTTTATACAACACTTTTATTCACGCCTAAACATGACTTTAATTTATGATTGCAAAACAATAACAATTTAAATTACTTCTGAATGTTCTTGTTCTTCCTACAACATTCGAATTATTTCTGTTAATTTCAAATGTAACACACAAAGATGGTCGAATTGGTAATGCTGCCAAATACATAAATAATTACGGCATTGCCAGGGTAATACATTAACAACCTTGACATAAACCAATAGACAAAAATACCCCAATACAGTCCCTGATGTGGTGCATTTTATTTGGGATTTTTTAAATTCGTAGCAATATTAAAAAATTATAGTCCGCGAAAACAGATTACATGGGCAGTTTAAATAATTTCACAATCTTTTTGTTTTTTCATCAAAAAAGCATTTTATTTCTACACTCCTCTTCGTTTGACTCAAAACCTTTTTTTCGTCACTCCTCTTTTTTATTGCTTTGTTTCAGTTTCGTTAATCAAGTTGATTTTTCAAACTAAATAGATGATTAATCCACTGTAGCTCCCTTCCATATGATTGTGGAGTGGTGAAGATCCTTACTAAGTGGTAGTGAAGGTCTTTACTTAGCATTGGCGTTTTTTCCTTGATCATTCCCCGTCTGATGTTTTTCATCATCGCCAGAGGTAATCTGATACGTCAGAGAGGCTTCTTCTTTATTCTTTAGATTGAGTTGTTTGAAGGGAAATCGAAGCCCCGCTTTTAAACACTTGACACCACAATTAAATTTTCTTTCGTCATATCCTCTCCTGGCCTCCTGGGCCGAATGTGTTGTTATGCGTGCGCTCTAAACACTACATCACGCCAGCCATGAACCAAATATTTTATCATGAAAGTATTCCTTTATATTTAAAACCACGAAATAGTGGTAATAGTGAAGTGTATAGTGGATAGTAACAGAAGTTGTGCATGTAGTGTCTAGATTACTGGTTAGACTTTGTTTTTGTTGTTGATAAATTCATGTTTCATCCACAGCTATTCAACGTTGCATAAAGGCGTTCAGATTGAGTCAAGATATTATACGATTACTCTTAAGTTTAGATGTTGTGAGCAATCACACTCATATACACGGGCTCACTCGAGATGTCTACAACCTCCGGCACCTCACAGATTTTCATTTTGCTATCGTATAATATAAAGAATTTTTTTTTGTAGTTACACAAATGTAAATCATAATAAAACAATGAAATATATTTTTAATATCAATGAAACGGGCTTTGTGGGATAGGAAATTTTATGACATTATTGTTTAAACATAATTTCGGCAATGTGGCCGCCACGGCTGGGTGTACAAAGCGCAAACTGAAACACCAATTTGTGTTGATTTCCAAGTGTAGGTTTGGCTGTTAACCAAAATCAACTAAAGGGTCCGTCATCTAACGTTTTTTTTTAAACTAGTGCTTATTTCGTGAATGGTAACACTTAGCTCATGTCTGATTTGACAGATAATTAGTTTTATCTTTTCGCTGAACGAATATGGCTGTGTCCAATGCGTTTTCGCTTCGCTAAGTGGGCCTGCGATCGACTTACAGAAGATGCCGATTTTGTCAAAAAAAAAAAAAAAAAATCATCTTTTCAGATGAAGCTCATTTTGATCTTGGCGGGTATGTAAACAAGCAAAATTGTCGCATTTGGGGCACAAAAAACCCGCACGTACACATTGAAAAGCCGATACACCCAAGACGAGTCACTGCTTGGTGCGAATTTTGGTCCAAAGGCATAATTAAGCCATTTTTCTTCGAATATGAGCAAGGAGTGGTCGTTACAGTCAATGGCGATCGTTATCGGGCCATGTTGAACGAATTTTTGTTCACAAAAATTGAAGAGGAGGATATTAGCAACATTTGGTTTCAACAGGACGGCGCTACGTGCCACACAGCCGAAGCTACACTCAATGTTTTACGCCCTGTTTTTGAAGATCGCATTATCAGCCGCAGAGCTGATGTCGTTTAGCCACCTCGGAGCTGCGATTTGACACCGTTGGACTATTATTTGTGGGGTGTTAGGCCAACAAGCCAGAGACAATTGATGCTTTAAAGCACAATATTCGTGAAGCCATTGGTGAAATACAGCGGCCCACAATCGATAATGCGCTTAAAAATTGAACCGATCGTGTAGGCTACCGCATGGTCAGCCGAGGCAGCCATTTGAATGAAATTATTTTCCATTATTAACCGGAAGGATTGTACTTTCAAATAAAAACAGAAATTTGAGAAAATATTCAGTAGTTTTTTTTATAGCATTAAAATAGTATATATATTTGGCGGACCCTATATTAGCTGTTAAATCGATTGTCAAATAAAGCAGTGTTGTCAACTCAAGGTTATGACCCTCTAAAAACACTCAATATTAATCGTGACGCTGCGGTGTAGCGTTAAACTGTATGTCACTTTCAATAAGTCTGAAAATAGAATCGGGTGCAGCTCATTAATGTCGCATCAGTTATGTACATACGCATGTATGTATGTATGTATGTGTGGTCTAATATTAGGCAAAGGACTTTAACTACTATTTATGATCTTAGTAGCAGCATATTAAGTATATTAATCTGGAATATCTATATACTAACTTATAGAGAATATATGTCTCTGACAGTGAAAAACCCACTTGTCAGCAGATCAAATCAAAACAGGCCAAAGAACTCAATAAATTTTTACTAACTGCCTAAAATGTATATAAAGAACCAATTAGAACCCTAAGACTTTTGCTCAGAAATGCCCAGAGTTTAAATTTTGGACTAAATATCTTCACATTGCTCTGCAACAAGTGTCTTAAGGTGAACTTCGCTGGATCAACGAAAAGCTCATGACAAGAACAGTCTCAAAACATGCGTTATAGATAAGATCTACTCCATCATTACATAAACTAAATGGCTGACGACAAAAATTATTGGACTTTGGCAGGGGGTTGGTTTGGTGTAGTGGTTAGAATACTGACATACAATACAAACGGCCCAGCTTCGAATCCCAACAGAAGATATGACAAAAAAAATTTAATTGCAGTTTCCATTCCATCTAAAGAAGCCTCCTTGACCTTCCAGCTTACCTCTGGCGATGATGATAAATATCAGACGGATGATCAGGAAAAAAAACGCCACCTACTGGGAAAAAATTACAATGCTTAGTAAGGATCACCACCATTTAGCAATGATCTTTACCACTACACATAAGTATATGGAAGCCAGCTACAATAGATTAATCATCTAATTAGCTTGAAATTAACTCGATTAATGAAACTGCTTTGTGGAAAGCCAATATGTTGCCCAGAGAAATGACGGAGAATAGAAAAAAGTGGTTACATATGCTAACAAAACGGTGCGTACTCACTAAACCCAAGCTTGCTGTGCAGCTAAAAATACAAACAAACACGTAATTATCAAACTATCCTATACATACCCTATTGAACAGTAAGGTTTTCTATAGTAAGGTGTTCAGATTAAAACTCAAATTTCTGTTTAAAGTTTACTAAAGTTTACTAAATTTTTCAATATGAATTTTTGGTTAAAACTTTTATGATAATTTTTCACCAAAGTTGGTAACCCGGTAGAACTCAGTTTCTTGACTCTACTTCCATCACCTGTTTCTTTCTACACATTCTTTGCTTTTATATTTTAAAAAAATACCTTTGTATTCTTTATTATTTTCTATATTAATTGCATGAAATATTTATTTACTTCTTTTTTACCTTTTCATTTAATTATTTTTATTTTCTATACCTTTGTGTTACTTTTTACTTACAATTGCTTCCTTTTTTTATTATTTCGAATTCTATTTATTTAAATATGATTTTTTCTCACTTCATTTGATTTGCTTTGAGTGTTGTAACACCACTTCCATTACCAACCATCCGTTCTTTTGTTCTCGCCATTGTATCAGTCAGTTGACTTTAAATGTTACACCAACACTATGTAGCAGTATAACTGTAAGTGTGTGTGTATGTATGTATATTTATTATGCAACAGAAACTGTCACATTAAATAAAATGATTTATTGTGTCCTTAATTTATTGCGGAAACAAATAAAAAAGAAGTTACACAGAAAAAAATGGTGACAAACGGCTAGAAAAGAAATAAAACAAAGAAATACTAAAACGGCAAACAAAACAAAGAAAAACGCACATACTCTTCTGTAAATATTCACTACGACACATACTAACATCAGTGCAATGAACGTAAAAGAGTATAAACAACAACAAATAAGTTCTAATACACTCTTAGTGCAACCAGAGATGAAAGCATAGGAGATGCATAAGCAATAATAACAACAATAATAATGACAAAACAACGAGTAAAGAAAACACAAGGAGTTTGTGTTTATGCGTTTTTGTATTTAAATTAGAGTATAAAATAGTTCGTAAAACAACAATAACACACTAAGAGAGCCTCTATTTGTTCGGTTGATAAATGCAATTGCATTATAATATTGTTTATTCTGAAACAAAATAACGGTTTATTATTCTACATTCTACAAATGCAATTGTAACTCTGACAACATTAATTGGTGTCACAAAGAGAGACATATTTCTCTCCTCTTTTGAAAGGAGTACCTAATTTTAATGCAATAAAAGTGTTGTCAATCAAAGCAAAATAAAGGAAATTCCTTTGGAAGTGGTTTAATAGGTTTGTGAAGCAATTAAATGTATATAAAAAGAAAATAAAACAAAAACTTTTTTATATTTCAATTGTTTCTGAACGAGGTATCCTTAGTTATAATACATTCACCTCTATACTCTTGCGGTTAATTGCAGAGTTGGGATGACTTAATTTTTATTAATAAGCTGATTTTATAGTTAAGTTGTTTGCTTGTTTTGGGTGTACACGGGACCATATGGATTTCGCGGACTATAAGTTCACGGTGTACAATCTCAAGTTAAACTTCTCGATAGGAGCACTAGATGTGGTTGGGTGTTGATACGTTGATGAATGGCCATTCCGTTTTAATAAATAGCTTGAAGTCAGAAAAATATACTGATATGGTAGTCTATTTGCTGGTTGTAGTTTAAAGCTATTTTTAGACTTACTGATGAGTGCAACGTCTTCCAAGCTGAGCTCTTTGCGATTCACAGGGCGACGCACCAGTGATTATATCGCTGCTGGTAAGGCAGTGGTCATTTTTGTGGACAGTAAGGTTGCTTTTAGAGCACTGACTTGGCATTACGATAGCTCAAGGCCAGTTGCATCATACAGAAAGGTTCTCACGTCACTCTTGGGCAAATACAGTATCAAATACAGTGTCAAACTATGTTAGGTTATGGAGCACTGTGGAATAGTAGAGAACAAAACTGCTGATGAGCTGGCGGGCTCTAGGTATGTTATAGACTTCTTGATGAGTGCACTGCCTTTCAAACTGAAGTTTTTACAATTCACATGGCAGCAAAGCTGATCAATGATTATACTATCACTGATGGTGTGAAGGTGGTCATTTGTGTGAACAGTCAGGCTGCTTTGAGAATACTGACTAGGCTTTACATCAGCATCATGGAGGTATGCTACCACGACACACTTGGACAGATACAGTGTGAAACTGTGTTGGATTACAGAGCACTGTGGCATAGTAGGGAACGAGACTGCTAATGAGCTGGCGAGAGAGGGCGCGACGAAGAATTTGGATCTAGCGAACGGGTCTGTAGGACACCACTGAGTTATTTCAATAACTTGGTGAACTTATGTGTTCATCGTTTAGAGGAGGGGTCATGAAGGAGCAGGGGGATTGCAGATTTTCCAGACTTCTGTGACCCAGATTAGCTACTCGAGGACGGAAGGGGTCCTGAATCTGAGTAGGGAGCCTCTTGGTTCTGAGAGGTTTTCTGACTGGACACTGTGCTGCTTGCTCTCAGAGCGATGATTAGGTTGTGAAACATCCAGATTTTTGTAGACTGTAAAGCAATGTAGTGGAGCCTGGGACAGTGAAATACATCTTGTGCCTTTGTTCTGCACTTCAGAGACGCATGCTCAGGTTGTTGCTTACAATGACCTTAGCGAAGCGGTGTCTGCCAGGGCTTCTGAGGGATTTATATCGAGCTTCAGATGTTTGCTGAGGTATATAATAGAAGTAGTATAAAAATATGCCTACTAGAAGATCTGATCTACGCAATTGTAAAAACAATTTTAAGCATGGGGGATGCAACGTTATTGTGACGACTTGCTTATGAGCACATGGAGTAGGACGCTTTGACAAAATTGATGGTATTATTGCACAAAGACATCTCAGAAACAAAAACGATTCCATATCCAGAGTGGAATAATGGTCCGAAACACCTATCGAGGTTAGTCAGAGAGTTCAGTGATGATAATAAGGTCCATGTTCTTGATTGTCCGGCACAATCAACGGACTTAAATCTCTTTAGAGTAATGAAGAAGAACATCTCAGGAACACAATTCAGAAATCAAAACGATCTCTTTGAAAATATAGAAAGTGAATGAAAATGTATTTCGGAACTCATACTTAATAGCCTCATTGATTCCAAGCCGCGCAGACGTGGCAAAGTTTAAAACATAACGGTTTATCAACGAAGTATTAATTTTTTGCTTTTGTTTTGCGCACCTTAATCTGAAGACCTCGAATATTTTTGCTGATTTTTTAAAAAACGTTGGGATAAAATAATATATTTTTTAGCGTGTCTTAGTGCAATGAAATACTTTCAGAACGAGACTGTATATACCGTCCTTTACTGTTGTTTCTTAATGGTGCTAATTTATTACATCAGCTGACAAAGCCATTATTTATTTAAGTTTTATTTGCTTTAAAATGTAATTCATTAATTATTAAATAATAGAATAGCATATAACATAACTCTATTCATGCTGTCTATATGAAGTGATAAAACCGATTTCTAAAACAATAGGCCACATTTTCATTAATAAAAATTGCAAATAAAACTGTCACAAAAATATATTGCATGATAGGATAACAAAAGTTAAGCGAATAAATGTACGATTAATGGTTCATTAATGCACAAGTTAAATAATTAATCATTATTATACAAAAGGAAACCAATACAATGAATTTTTAGCATTGCTTAACAGTGGAACAAAATCTATAAAAAGAAAATAGAAGAACCATTACAATACAATTTTAATTTTTTCTTTTTTAGTCTCGTCTTTATAAAATAATTTTTTAAATTTTAAAATTTTAAGTTACAAAATATTACTATTAATCATTTGCATACCATTACTAGCAAACGCTTTTCATACATTTTCATAAATATATTTTAAGTTTTAATAGTGAACTTTAAGGTATAATATTATTTGTTATAGGTTACACGCCAACACTAATAAACATATTTTATGTTATTTATCTTCATAAAGTTATTTTTAATTTCTACATTTAACGTAACCATTACACACAATTAATACTAATCATTTACTTACATCACTGATAAACACAATAACACCATCTCTATCTAGCAGAGAGAAAACGAATGGTGAACACTTTTGCCACATTAACATTAACAAACTTTAAACACATTTTTCTTTTTTTAATTCACTTTTATTGATTTCTATAAATTTACACTTTTGTCAAAAAAAACTATTCACTTTTTACCACATTGATTGAATAAAAACTTACAAAAATTCACTGCACAAACGTAAGATTAAAGAAAACGCGCACAACTGATGTAAACAAAAGCAAACTCATCATATGACAGAGTTACTTTTTTGTGATTGTTTGTTCGTCTTAGTACTAAAAACAGTGGTTTGTATCCAGACTTTGTATAGATACTCTTTTGGCAAATATATTTGTTTATCGAAGACACTAAATGGTTTTAACAACGAATGTGTGGATTACTAAAAATTACACATTGACGTCCAACTGCATTAGTACGACAATTTGATCAATTTTTCTAAAGGACTACCGTATTATTTATGCTTTTATCGCTTAACGAATTTTTCGTTTGGTCTTGAATGCTCTAACTAAATAAATAATAGGCAAAAATTTGCAAAACTGAATAATTTATTTTCTTGGAAAGATGAATGAATGCCTGACCTTATATTTTGGCATACTTTTTCCAACATTTCAGCCGGTATCTCACCAAAGACACCAACCGCATTAAACAGTATATCTTGCAGAGTGCATTGTCAGTTCTTCAACTGCCTCTGGCTGCTCTTCACACCAAATTCGTCAATTCTGTTTGCTGACGTACCCATGGAGCCAAAAATGATTATGGCAACCATAAAATGAACGTAATTTACGAAACACATTTCTCCCACAGCATGTATTTTAATAATAAAATTCAAAACAAGAACAAGCGTTAATTTTTTACTGATTCTTGGCATTGCCATGTGTCATGATTTTTTTTTACACTGAAAAACCAAATATCAAATAAAAACACCCATAATATGTATATGAAGTCAAACATTCTGGCTGCCCAAAAGAGTACTTCACTTCAGAAATAGTCGATAAAACCCATTGAATAATATTGGTACGACGGCATAATGAATGTGCGTAAGATAGGTGATAGATAGGAAAATCTTAATTCAGAGTGTACAACACATTTTGCATATATATTTGGTTACAAAAAACTATACACAAGACGAATGCCGTAATATATCAAGCTTAACCATGGATCTACCGTAACATACCAAAAATCAAAACACAATAAAAGCTATACGTTTCTGCAAGTAAGCGTGTAACAAAGGTTATGATGGATCTGCTGTCTATTTGTTTACATTTAATATTTATTTTAAGCAAAAAGTTGCACTTCAAGCGTACGAAAGCAGTGCTCTGACAATGCAATACACTTGCGTAGAACTTCTTATGACTATTTTTTGTATTCAATTTTTCAGAACGGCTAGGTGGTAAAAGCTTAGGCTAAACCGAAGAGTTTTGCTTTTTAAGAAAAGCCTATTTTGACAGTACACAAACACCCCACAAAGAGATTATGGAAGAATCAAAGGTATAGATGCTCGATAGGTCAGAGCTCTTAGCCGATGCAACCTCACTGAAGTCATTAAAAAGTTTTGACGCAGAGCGTGCGTTTCTGAGAGGCAGTGCAAACGCGCAGGATGTGTTCATCCGTCTCAGGCACCCCTTTATTACCACTCTACTGAAATCAGGTGTGCCTGCGTTTCACAATCTGGTTCTTGCCTTTAGATCACCATTTGCAATTGAAAAACCTATCAAAGTCCTAAGACGCTCCCTATTCAGATTCAGGGCCAATTCAGTCTTCAAACCAAAGAAGAAACTCATCCAGGGCTTTCACTTCGTCGAGTCTAGCCAGCTCATCAACAGTCTCTTTCCCTGTGCCCCGGGACGTGAGCGCCTTCTTGCAATAATCCTTTGACCGTCAGTGCTTTTGTATTGCAATATAATTACGGATTAGCTCAGTCGCCCTATGGACCGCAAAGATCTCGGCATGGAAGACACTGCACTCATCACGAAGTCTTTAAAATAGCCTTACAAAAATTTTGATGCTATAAAAAAACACTCAAATAGATAAATCTATGGAGACTGTTAAGACACAACGTTTTTATTAAGTCTATACGTAAAAAATAGCTGAATAATCAAACTGCACTAGTATTGCTGTATACATATACTTACTTTAAGGCCTTTTTTATTGACTTTATTAAATTTATAATTAAAATCTTTAAAACCATATTATTTTCATTTTCTTTTACAGTACTTAACCAAAAAACTCGCTTTTTTCTGTTCTAAAACTAACCACCTGATAACTCTCTTTTCGTAGAATAGCTCTGGCAGCACTGTGCTTTATATAGTATCATTGTATAAATTGGTAAAAAGAAATATTTCTTGCCTCACAGAAGACAAGGAAAATATCGTTGAATAAATTGTTAAAAATTCCGTGTTGAATACGGAAAATATTAATGATTAGCGACAACAAAGAAATCTTTAAACGATTTACTTGCTCATACAGTTATTTTAACGCATAATCGTTTGTTAGAGTAACAATAAATACAATATTTTGTTTCATTTCATTTTTTTTTTTGGTGAATCTAATTTTATTCTTCGGTTTCGCCTTTGATTTTTCATTCGCTCAAAAGAAAAAAGAAGTGCAGTGAAGCAATAAACGTAGTGAAAACAATTTTGTTGTTTATTTTGAAAGTGATACTATAAATCAATAAAAAAAAGCAGTTAATAAAATTTGATAGTGAATGACAAAAATTATTGAGCATAAAGCAATAACTTTTGGCTAAGAAAAGGTGTGTAAAATTTTTAAATTAAAAAATTATTAATGACTGTTATAAAAGAAAAATTGAGGAAAGATGGAATAAAGTACTAAAATGTGTAAATGACAGTCAACGGGGTGTTTGCTAAAATAATATTCGTAATTGTAAAGCAGGGTGTAAAAAAATAGCAGCACTTTTTATTTGTGGTTACGTTCTATCCTTGAAATAGTTTCACATGAAAGAAATTTCTTTGTTTAAAGTGTTTTCGCCGAGAAAACAACTACAAATTGTTCATACCAATTATCAGCTGTTTTCTTGAACGAAACTTGGAAGGATCGATTGAAAGCAAAATTTATAATGAAGTTCGTATCTTTGAAAATGTGAGTGGTTTAGTAAAAAGTGTTAGTGTCTGCAAAATTTAAAGGCAAAAGTTTAACTTGTAAGTCCCGGAAAATTTAAAGGCAAAAGTTTAACTTGTAAGTCCCGGATTATTGAACGTGTAGTGTTAGTTTTCCCATAGCCGTCTGAAATATGTTCTTTATTTAGTGTTCCGTGTGAATTAAATTGTTACTAGTTACCAATATTCGCTTTAATTTAGTACTCAAATACGGTGATACTCTTATTTTTCTGGCAACATATTGTTAACATAGATATCATTTGTCATTTTCACATAAGTCACTTTGAGTAGCTGAATGCATATAAACTATCAGTAGGTTTGGTAACTCGTAGGATTAAATACTTTCTAAAGACTTAAGCGTTTTTGTTTCATACCAAACAAAAGTGATAATATATGATCAATACCTACCTGTCTTACTACTTCCATTCAACCTATTGTTTTGCTATACGTTTTCTCTCAAATGCTTGTCTTGTATAATCTGCCAATCTGGCAGCTCTCTAATCTTGTTTTATATTTTAGTCTGTTTCTTCGTTGTTTCCTCTTAAAAGGCTGCAAAAAAGATGAGAAATTTTTCACGCAAATATTTTCTTCTGTAAAAAATCAAGAATAGTGATTTACAAATGTTTCGAATTTATTAAGATAATAAAGAAATAATAAAATAATTTTAAGAAATACAAAGATTACTAAAATCATTTGCAAAAAACTCAACGAAATATTAACAAAAAGACAAAAAAGATTATTGAAATCATTGCGCAAAGTACAAAAGAAAAGAAAGGGGACTTTAAAAAAGAAACCCAAAAGTAAAATAAAATAGAAAAAAATTGTGATGATGACAGTGAAAATTAATAAAAAAGAATAAAAAAAATTCCTTTCATATATATGAACAATTAAAACAATAACAACAATAGTATCAAACAGTGCAATAATTTTGTTTTTCATTGTCTTGTCTTGCAGGATCTCATAATAATTATTAATGCTGGTCACCAACACATCAATACATTTTTAATAAAGAAGAGTGTGAGAGGTGAAACAAACAAACGAAGAAGAGTAACAGAGAAAAAAAAAAAACGGCAGAAGAGGAAGCATTAACAGCCAGAAATATTGACTGACTAAATGGTGCTGCTGCTGCTGCTACAGCTCCTACCCGCTACTTCTGTATCGAGTGTGTAATAAAAAAAACTAAAAAATATGAAAATTGTTTTAAAAAATAGTAAGAAAATAACAACAACAATAATATAAAATCGCTTTACCAAAAAGGCCAATATCATTTAAGAAAAAACAATTTCTGCTTTGTAATTGTGACGAGAAGATAAGAGCACAGCTAAACGGCCAACCAACCGACCAACAACCATCAAAGCCACACATCATTCACTCTTTCAAATCAACTCATTCAGTGTAAAAATAGAAGAGAGTGAGATAAGTTAAGCAGCAAAAAACGATAACCATAATTATTGCCGCACATTTGTTTTATTGACCTGACGGTGTGTGTGTGTGTGTTTGTACGTGCGTGCTACCTGCCTAACGCTCCACTAAAAGAAAATCAAACGTAAATCTGCTCTACACGCAATTGGCACTTGTCTCTATTGTTCAATTGACAGTTCGTCTGCCCATTTTGTTGTTTTTCTTCTTTTTTTTTGGCGAAACAACTAGTAACAGCAACAATAACAACAGCGATAGGCAGTGAAAACAAAAAAGAAAAAAAAAAAAAACAAATCGAAACCTCTAATATATTGCACAATATTTTTTTTGTTTTGTTTATTGTGGTTTTTGCCGGCCGATCTTTATCAGGAGATCGAGAGACGACGAAGCCACAATATTTTTCGTTTCTCTTTAAGTTTATAAAGTGGAGGAAAATTGTCGCCGTTTACAGACCATGAATATCAGGAGCAGCGCTCCCAAGAAGGAAGGAAAGATGCGCATACGTGCCTTTCCGGTAAGTAAAACAATAATTATTTCAATTTTTTTCTTGTTTTTAATCCACATTTAAAAGTTGTAATCACTTGATAAGGAAAGTCTTATAACTTACAATGTGAACTTAAGCTACGGATGTTGATTCACATATTTTTGTCTGCAAAATTTACATTATTAGAAAACTAAAACATCGACTTATTAAATACCTTATAGTAGAATTAAGTTTTTAAAAATTAATTGATTTCTAATAATCTGCAAAGGATTTGTCAGTTGCTTGTTCTGTTAAAACTTATACATAAAAACACAAAGTGTAGTGCTTGTTACTTCATTCTGAGAAGCATTCTATTTGGCTTAGTGCCGGTTGTGAGAGTATAGTCATTAGTCATAAGTTGCATACTGTGCTTTTGCCAGAAAACCAAGTTGTGGGCAAGATTTTTACTCATAACGTAACTAAAGGGAACCGAAAGCTCAATACCTGCTACCTACCATCGACTAACCAAAGAAAGCAATTTTAATCTACCTAAGAAAGAAGACCCAACAGAACGAACAAATTGAAATGGCATAACACTACTTAACAAGGTAATTGATCACATGCTAAATAAAAGAGTTTTAGATATGATCTTACACGGAATCAGGAAAAATAAGATGAATTCCGTCCACAAATATCTTACGACACCGTAATTATAGTAGAGCAGATGGTAAAATAGATAGCACCACTGTACTTATCGACTTCGAGACTACATTAGACTGCCTCAATCATAATGCTATATGAGACACTTTATCCCGTAAGGCATATCTGCTTATAAATCGCTCATAAAAAGTTTATATGCCTACGTTATTATTCGCACAATCCACAAAAACTTACTAAGCGATAGGTTATTAATCTAGACTGGTATTCGATAAGTGTGTGATGTTTCGCCCTTCCTTCTTCTAGATTTTATGATGGAAATAACAACTAATAATGATAATTTCCGGTCGTTCCTATAAGGAGAATAGGGCCTCACTTTACTGCAACTCTTCCTGGTGCTATTTACTTCGGCATCAATCTGTCTTCTCCATGTGTGAAGTAGAACGACTCCTTCTTCTGTACCCTTGCTTCAGTCTATGGCAATTGTGGTGATTTCGTTAGGTGGTCTTCTAAAGGTATGTCCTATCCAGCGCCATTTACGCTTCCTTATATCATTCGAAAAGGGCTATTGACCTGCCCCTCGCCAGAGCATATGGTTGGAAATAGTCTTCGTCCAGAATATGCGAAGGATCTTGCGAAGACAATGGTTCACGAATACTTGCATCTTTCCCGTAACACGTATCGCAGCATTCCAAGTTTCGCAATCGTACAGAAGGGTAGATTCTTTATTCGCATTAAAGATCGCAATTTTTGTACACAAAGATAAGAAGGACGAGCTCCAGATGGATCTGAGACGAACAAACGTCTGGCGGGCTTTCTGTAATCGATTATCTATATCCTCACCCTACCCTCCTTTTGTGGTTATGATGCAAACAAAATTGGTCGACATCCCTTTGTTTCGTACGTGGAAATTGTAAATCGATCCTGAAACGTAGCATTGATACGGACAGTTTTCGTTTTAGCACCTTAATCTTTAATCTTTAGATCAACTGCTTCCGTGGAAACTGTGAGCCAAAAGAAAAATATCGTATGCGTAGTCCAGATCGTTTTAACGGTACTACAAACCCCACGTTATTCCTCTGCCGTTGCGAATGGCTTTTTCAAGGATCGTTTCCAAAACAATATTAAATGGCAGTTGTGACAGGACACAACTTTGCCGAATACCAGTTCCAGCATAAATAAATAAGAAATATGCTGACTTCCTGATATGCAAACTAAACTAATTGTAATTCGGGAAACAGTATCTAATCCAAGTCTAAAAATAAACTACAAGAAGGCCAAAACTTTACGCCTAAACACGGTTCCTTAAGAAGCATTATCGACAAGGCTGTTAAATAAAAATATGATATTGTCAATTGAATGAACGGGGAGCAAATGCCGCAGTGTTGAAGAAGATCCGAATTTGTCGATTTTTCGGTTTTCACAGCAACTAGGACCGTTCACAACGTGGCGTGTTTTGTGTCAGGTTATTTGGCTTTTAAACCTTATAGAGCGCATCTGGTTCATGAAATTTAAAATCGCTAGAATTAGACAGGTAATTTTAATTGTAAGATTTTGTTTAAAAAGTCGTTAAATTCAGACGGGAAATGTTGGAATATTCGTTCGAAAAAACGTTAAATTTAATTCGTTAGATACAGACCGAAAATTTAAATTTGTTGTTTTAAACCTTAACTCAATAAATTCCCTGAACTGAAGAACTCTCTGTTTTGTGCTAACGCCTTCTCTTGCCGCAAACGTCAACTCTGCCTCAATTTGTTGTCTTAATGTAATGTAACACCCAGCCGTCCTTTTCTTCTGCTCGCCTGCGGATTCCAATATATGGCAATTCCGCTATCATTCGGATTCCTCCTAAAAGCGCGATCAATCCACCGCCATTTGCGCCTCTTTATCTCAATCGATAATGGTTCTTGGTCTGTTCTGTGCGCCGAAGCGTATGATTAGACACAGTTATCGGCTATAAAACGCCACCTGGGCAAAAATTACAATGCTAAGTAAGTATCATCACCACCACTTAGCAAGGATCTTCACCACTCCACAATCATATGGAGGTGAGCTACAGTATATTAATTAATCATCTACTTCGCTTAAAAAATCAACTTAATGAAACTGAAACCAAGCAATGAATATTTTGTGAAAAGCCAATATATGCTCCCTAGAGAAATGACAGAGCCAAAAAAATCTCCAGTTTTTCTAATTAAACCTACATGTTGGAGATCATCCGCATTATTCAAATCATCAATTTGCCGTGAGAGATTCACATGCAATTCTTTCTGAATAGTCTTCATTATCCATGACATGATGGTGAATAGTTGTGGTGATACTGGACATCCTTACTTTATTCAGGCGTTTGTATGATATTGTTAGCAGATGTCTAGGTTCTAAAGAACTGATAATTCAAACTATTTTCTGATGGTATCAAAGGCCTTTTTGAAATCTGTTGTATGAATCGTTGATAAATATATACTATTATAATGCGTAGGGTGTTAACCTGAGAACTACTTAGATCCTATTTGGCCAGAAAACCGTAATATTGTTTTATTTGATTATCGAACTTATTGCCTTCACTTATCCTTTTTTACTTACTGCAGTGCATACTTTTTTGTTTCATTTCCCTTCGATCAAGTTTCTTTATTTAAATTGAAAAGATCATATTCAACAAAACAGAGCCTTAAAAGCAAAAATTCAAAAATAATCCCCTTTTTTAAAACTACAAAAATTACCATTAATCCCATACATATACGTATGTTTGTATGTATGTATGTGTTAAGATTTTTCAATATCAATCGCTAACAGCTCTGATTTAATTGTCAAAACAAAATTGAAAGTCTTTTAAAAAAAAGAAAATTTTTTATAAAAAATTTATTAACTTCATAAAACTAGAAAAAAATTAAGATTGTGAATATAAACGATATTGGTAAAATAAGACAATTATTCTTATTTAATGTTAATGATTTTCTACAATACAAATTAAACAAAGAGAACGTAATCAAATTGCAAATCAACAGAAACGGATACGACACGACGCCACAAACAACAAAACAAAGAGAAGAATAAGAACAAAAACAGGAACAACAATAACTGAACAGTAAAATAGCAAAAGAAATTTACAAAAAAAGTAAAAAAATTATTAAAGAGCTTTGAAGGAAGAAAGGAAAGCAAGCAAGCAACCAGCAGCACCAGCAAGCAGCCATCAAGCAAGCAACGAGATATCTCTCTGCTAAAGGAAGGCGGCTAAAAAAAAATTTTAAATTGAAAAAAAGTTTCGTTTATATATTTTGTTTAGAATTTAACGAGGGAATGTTTTAAAATTCAAAGAAACCAATGATTGTAAGGAATAACTATAAAAGAAAACGATACCGTTTAGAGGAGGGGAGAAGGAGGAGCTATAACAGCGATACAAACGTAAAACTAAAAATACTATTTCCAACAACAAAAGCAATCATTAACTTCGTTCCCCGATAATCAAAAATTTCAACAACAAAAAATCAAAAAAAAAAATATAATTTGCAATCTAGTAATTGACGATAGAGCATTTATTGTAAAAAATTCAACGTAAAAAAAACTTATTTTCAAATTCGTGTATAACACACTGTTGTGGTTAAAAAATCAAAAACAATCTCGATAAGCAAGTAAGTTTACGTCAAGATAAATTTTTGGTGCATATAGAGAGTTATTGCATAATCTTAGCCTTTTTTACTAAACTCCTTTCAAAATACCAATGCCCAGGGAATATCGTCCTGGTGCCTACGACCGTTCTAGAAATTCTTCAAATTTTACAAATTCAACCGGCACTAGTAGTAGTAGTAGTAACAATAACAATCAGAACAACTTTAGAGGAAATTTTCTCAACTATAGCAACAGCCGTAATCGAAATCCTATAAACGATAATAGCAATACCACTAATCGTAACAGTAATGCTACGCGTATAAATAATAGCGGTGGCGGTGGTGGTGGTGTTGGTAGTGGTGCTGCTTCTTCTGCGGTTGGTGGTGGTAGTGTCTTCAGTAGTCATCATCCGGGTAGCAGCAATAATAACCAAGCAAATACCAATAAAGTAAGCGGCGGTGTTACTAGTTGTTATCGGAAATTTTTCACAAACAGACGTTCTTCGGCCTTGAAACAGGAAGAAATTCCTACAACTTCAGCGTCATTATGGAAACCAAGAAATCCTTCAATGGGCATACAGCGAGCAAATTCATCGCTTGCATCAACCCAATATTACAATAAACTATTAGAAATTCAAAGGAAATATCCTCTTTGGAAAGCGGAATATAAAACAAATGTTTTAAATGTAAGAGAGAATTTTTTTTACCTTCAAATTTTATAAAATAGGGAAAATATGTCTTTGGGCTCTGTCACTAGAGCTTCTTTATAACGTCAGAATATATATTTTTTTAGTTTTCAATTTAAATCTGCTGTAGGTAGTATGACGACTGTATTAGACATTTTTGTAATAGATTAAAGAAAAAATAACTATTTTATCGTAGCAAAAGATTATAATCGATCAAGGCAACTAAAATTCGTAGTCCTTGAAGTATTTCCACACTTACAATTTTCCATCAATCGTATTACAAAAATGTCGAAATACGATGATGAATACTAAGCCTGCTATAACAGGAGTTATTGAACTGAAGTTCGAAATTTTTTTAAAACGTCTCATTAAAAGCTTCATTGCAGGATAACGCATAAGTTTTAAGGCGAACATTTGGTCGTCGACAAAAAACCCTTTCTGAAACTTTTTATCCGTTGTTACGCAACGAAAAACCAGTATTCTGTCCACACGGGTGAATACAGATTACAAAAACATAGTTCACCCTTATCGTGTTTCTCAAGTCGTTGCACCTTTCGACATTTTTGCCATAGATTAAAAAAACGCAAAATTTGTCTTTAATCTATTACAAAATTTTCGAAAAGACTACGATTCTTGGTTCTCGATTCTCTCGACCTTCACATTTAGATTATTATTGTTCGCTACTTCACATCTATGGATAGTTAAAGAATTTTATAACAATGAATTGGCCAGCGGGTCCATTATTGCTTTTTCAACCTAACGAAACGAAATTTGCATGACAAACATTCAATAGAGTAATTTTGCTGTATTGGTCTGTCTCTTGGTGGAATCAACATCTTTAGTTTGAGCTATCGGGGAATAGGGAAGAGCGCCTACATACTACCGATTAGTCTGGTACCCGAATAGAAAAGAAAGAACCTTATGTACGACAGTCACTCTGAGTGCCAAAAACTTAGTTTTTTCCAAATCCCTCTCAAACCTTCGCAAATCGTATCTAAAACAGCTTCTCCTTGCGCTTGTTGGTCCTTATTTTATTTGTAGTAGCAGTCTAGTGCTCGAATAGAAAGAAAAGAACCTTCGGTATATATCCTAAGTCGTAATTCTGGTATGACAGTCACTGGGAGTCCCAGGAACTAAGGTTTCTTCTAAATTCCTCCTTAACTTTTGTTTAAAACAATTTTTCCATGTTAATAATGGTCCTTATCGCTATTGGCGATACCCAAATAGTAAGGAAATTCCTTTTAATATCCTTCGTAATCTAATCAGAGACTTAATTCTCGTACGAAAGTCACTGACTGTCACAGGAACTTAGGTTTCTTATAAATTCCTCCTAAACCTTCTTAAATCGAGTCTAAAACAGCTTCTCCTTGCGATTAAATTAGGGCTGTCATCGTGTTGTTATAGATTTACTTGATTTCTTTAATCTATAATAAAAATATCGAAATAGGACAACGACTACGCCAAAGATGAGAGAAGCTGTCTTTGACTTTGTGTAGGAAGGTTTAAGCTTCGAATACGTTGTTAGACATAAATGTGTCGTTATGGAACTATAGCTTAAGTCGACTTAAGCAAATTATAAGACCACATTTAGAGACAATCTTGGAAGAAATCTAAACATTTCACCTCTATTGAAAATAGTCAATTCGTATTCGATGTTCTTATCTTCGCAACTTTTCTTTCGTCATATACATATTTATATCCGTGTCGGTATGTAAAATAGCTTAAGCCAACTTTAAGTACCCTTTAATATGAGCGCAGTTATATTCTACGCGGAAATTGAGAAATTTTAAGCTTAAATCAAAATTTCTGTTCTTAAATTTTTTAAGTTTCGCTTTTAGCAAATTCAATATGTACTCAACTAAACACATTTAAATAACCTATGTTTTCTCTTTTTCTATTCAGGCCTCCATGGATGAAAAATATGTGGAAACAATATGGGCCAGTTTAAAAAATGCTATACAAGAGATCCAAAAGAAAAACAATTCAGGTCTTTCATTCGAACAGCTCTATCGTAATGCCTACAATATGGTTTTACACAAATACGGTCATCGTTTATATTTCGGTTTACGTGAAGTGGTTAAAGAGCATTTAGAGGAAAAAGTTCGAAAGGATGTACTCGAAAGTTTACACAATAATTTTTTGCCAAAACTAAATCAAGCCTGGACTGATCATCAGACATCGATGGTAATGATACGTGACATATTAATGTATATGGATCGTGTTTATGTGCAAAATCGTGAAGTAGAAAATGTTTATAATTTAGGTCTTATACTATTTAGAGATGAGGTAAGATGGAATTGAGAAGAAAACTAAAAAAAGAAAGTTTTTCTTTAACTCGTTTGTTTTGTCTTTCAGATTGTACGATATTCGGAAATACAAAAGGCTTTGCGTGAAACTCTATTGGGCATGGTTATGGATGAACGTAGTGGCGAGGCTATAAATCATCTGGCAATTAAAAATGCCTGCCAAATGCTTATGGCATTGGGCATAAATTCACGTTCTGTCTATGAAGATGATTTTGAAAAACCCTTCTTAGCCCAATCAGCTTCATTCTATAAATTTGAATCGCAAAAGTTTTTGGCCGAAAATAATGCTAGCGTTTATTTAAAGAAAGTAGAGGTAAGAGACGATGACTGACTATACGATGATGTTTTGAAACTAATTATGTTTATATTCTGTTTTAGGCCCGCATACAAGAGGAATCAGCTCGAGCTGCTCTCTATTTGGATAAAGACACTGAACCGCGCATAGTAAAAGTTGTTGAAGATGAGCTTATTAAGAAGCATATGCGCACCATTGTGGAAATGGAAAATTCTGGTGTTGTTTATATGATAAAAAATTCGAAAACTGAAGATTTGGCCTGTACCTATAAACTATTTTCACGTCTTAAGGATGAGGGTCTTAAAGTTATCGCCGATACTATGTCGGCCTATCTAAGGGAACAGGGACGTATGTTGGTCAAAGAGGAAGAAAATGGCACAACAAATCCCATAACATTTGTACAGAATTTACTTGATCTGAAAGATCGTTTCGATCAGTTTCTTCATCATTCGTTCAATAATGATCGGCTGTTTAAAAATGTTATCTCATCAGACTTTGAGCATTTCCTTAATTTGAATTCAAAATCACCCGAATATTTATCACTATTCATAGATGATAAATTGAAAAAAGGTGGCAAGGGTGTAAGTATTAATTTTTTTTTTTATAAAATTCGAACATCAATTTTAAATATTTAATTTTTCACTTTTTTTTTTTTTTTTTTTTTTTTTTTTTGTAATAGATGACTGAACAAGAAATTGAAGTCATATTGGACAAGACTATGGTATTGTTTAGATTTTTATTGGAAAAGGATGTATTCGAGCGTTACTATAAAACTCATTTAGCCAAGCGTTTACTGCTCAATAAATCGGTCTCGGATGATTTTGAAAAGAATATGATTTCAAAATTAAAGGTAAAAGCGATCAAAATTTTAGTTTTCTATTTAAAATATATTTTATTTTCATATTCTTTTGTTATACAGACTGAGTGTGGTTGTCAATTTACATCAAAATTAGAAGGCATGTTTAAGGATATGTCGATATCGAATACCACCAATGAGGAGTTCAAAATCTATATAAATAATCATAATATCAATTTATCTGTGGAGTTTACATGTAGGATACTCACTACTGGTTTTTGGCCTACACAGGTTGGTGAAGATTTCAAAAAAAAAAAAAAAAAATTGAAAATAGTGTTTTTTTTATTAAACTAATTAAATTTGATTTTAGACTTCTACACCTAATTGTAATATACCAGCAGCGCCCAGAGAAGCTTACGAAATATTTAAGAAATTTTATTTGGATAAGCATTCTGGACGTCAATTGACTTTACAACCACAATTGGGTAAATATTTATTAAAATGTATTTATTAAATTTAGTATTAAACTGCTTTTCTTTTCTGTGTTTAGGTAATGCTTGCCTAAATGCTGTATTCTATGGCCGTAAAGTAGTTGATACTACGGCGGCTAATGCCGAAAAGGATAAAGAAGCCCCTAGTTCTAGTATGTCCTCGTCCAGCTCAAGTGGTTGTACTATACCTACTACTACGCGTAAACATATTTTAACCGTTTCAACGTATCAGGTATTTCCAGTTTTTAATTGTAACCGTTTTTTTTTTTTTTCAACTAGCCAGCAATTAATTGATTTTATTTATTTTCCTTTACAGATGTGTATATTGATGCTGTTTAATAATCGTGAGCTGATGACCTATGAAGAAATATTACAGGAGACCGATATACCCGAACGTGAATTACAGAGAGCTATACAATCGCTGTCAATGGGTAACCATCACAACGTTTATTGGTGCGAAATTCAAAGACAAAAACTAAAGAAATCGATCCATCCGATGAATTTCTGGTGAATGATGCTTTCGTTTCGAAATTTCACAGGTAAGTGTGTAATATGCAAAGCTTTACTATATTTAAAATAAAAAAAATTGGTTGGACAAAGACCTAGGGGTCGGTCGAAGCCGAAATTTTATACATTTGCTCTGAAAAAGAACTTAACTAATTTTTTCCGGTTTAAATGTACGGAATTAAAAAAAAAGGAAACGTAACTAACTATTTTCGGTGTAAATGTACGGAATTTAGAAGAAAAAGAAACAAAATTTTTTCGGTGCAAATATACGGAATTTCGAAAAAAAAGTTATCGGAACGAATTATCGTCGAAGCAAATATGTGAAATTCGACGCTGATTATGGAGTATGCGAAAAGCTCTGTGGCTTGTAGTGTAGGGTGTTCTCAGAATGTGGTTGATTAACATAAATTTGTGATTCTTAACCTCTGCTTCTAGTTGTATGATGTTTGTCAGGGCCAAAAGCTCTTCTGTTGATATTCACCCTTATTACGGTTTTCGAATCGAAGCAAAATTTTTCTTTTACAAAAATGTCGTGAAACAACTTCGTCTCGAGAACCGTAATAATGGTGAGTTTTGGCGGAGAAATCTCAGATAGGTTACTTCCATAATCTAAGCGAGACTGGAGAATTTTTATCTTCGTATGAGAGCGGCCTAAATGCGTTTTCAGGAAAACGTTAATGGAAAATAATAATCGCCCTTATCGTGGTTCTCGAATCGTAGTCGTTTTTCGACATTTTTTGTAATAGATTAAATAAAACAAGAACACATTTTGTAATAGATTAAATAAAATCTCGGTTCTCGAGTCGTAGTCGTTTTTCGACATTTTTGTAATAGATTAAAGTAACGAGTAAAAATTTTGTAATAGATTAAAGAAATATTGTACTTGTTCTCTTAAATCTATTAAAGGGTGATTAAGATTTTCCATTCACATGTTATAAAAATGCCGAAAAAGGACTAAGACCCGAGGGCGATGATAAGAATGAATACTCTTCGCCCAATTATATTCTTTTCTCTAATTTCTGAATTAAAATTTGACAGTAATTAACAGAAGTTTTTTAAATCAAAACAGTTATATTTTATCTTCTAAGCTTGGCTTACATCAATCTTAAAAGTATAAAAAAGTAATGCTTTTATTAAAAAAAAAAAAAAAAAATCTACTTAAATGCCTCTAAAATCGTATTCTTTTTTCTAGAATTAAAATACAAACTGTGGCCGCTAAGGCGGATACTGAACCGGAACGCAAAGAAACCAGAGGTAAAGTTGATGAAGATCGTAAACATGAAATTGAAGCAGCAATTGTTCGTATAATGAAAGCACGCAAACGAATGCCGGTAAGCATATCCTTAACTCTACTGTAAATTGAAAAGGTTTTTTTTATTACATATTTTATTTTTTGTTTTCTGCAGCACAACTTACTGGTGTCAGATGTAACAACTCAATTGAAATCCAGATTCCTACCATCACCTGTCTTGATTAAAAAACGGATAGAAGGTCTTATTGAAAGAGAATATTTGGCTAGAACGCCAGAAGATCGTAAAGTTTATATTTATTTAGCTTAAACAAACAAACAAACAACAACAACAGATAGACAGACACAAACAAACTACTTTTAATAGATTTTTTGTGTTGTTGGTTTTTTATTTCTCTTTTTTAAAAGAAACCTAAAGGAAAATGAAAGAACCAATTTTCTCCCTTACCTCCTCTCCCATTTTATTATTGCATTATAACCTTAATACGCTCCTCCTCACCTTTCTTTTAAACCATATATTTACTCACAATAAACACAAACAATATAAAATAAGTAAAACCTACAACACCAGCCAACCTCCTCCACCACCTCCCAAAAAATATATAAAACATTTCTTAAAACAAAAAAAAAAAAAAAAAAAAAAAAAAAAAACAATAAATACCAGATCTATACATAAATATATTTTCAAATGTGAAGAACGCATAACTTCTCTTTTTAAGTGTGGAAATCCAAATTTATATTTTCAAAAAAAAAAAAAAAAAAAATATTTAAACAAAATGAAAAAAAAACAAAAATATTTTTTTAAATTTACAAACAGAAAACAAGATTAAAAATTAATCTCTCACTACGCTCTCCAACTTCATTAAAATTGTAATCATTCTATTCTGTAGCTTGCATGTGCAACCACAGTGAGTAAAAGTGAGTAAGTGAGTGCAAGGGTGGTTTTACGCACTACAAGTGGACATTATTGTCAAATTTAATAATAATAATAATGGTTTAGTTATAATTATTTTATAATTTTTTTTTGTTTAATTTAAATTATTATTAATTATCATCAATCTTATAAGGTCATTTCTATGATTATACATGTATTGAATAGAAATTTTTCCCACTCTCCTCCACTTCTATGCTTATGCTTACTTTGTTAAAATTTTAAATTTTTGCTATGATTTTTCTTCTCCTGTGTCTTTCTGTAATTGATGAACTACTTAATCTCTCTCTCTCTCACTCTCTTAATTGAAAATTATAAAAAAATTTGGTAAAATGACTTTTTAATAAAGGAAAAATTCAAATGAAAAATTGCAATTCATCGTGTTTTGTTATCAAAAGAAGGTTTTATTTTATAAAAAAGAAACGCATTTTTTAAAATTATTTTATTTGCATTTATATATATATTATTTGCTTTTTCTGCTTATAGATTCTTAACTCTTTAAACAAATAAGGTATTTTTTATTCTCTAAAAAATCACCAGTTTTTCAAAAGCTAAAAAAATAAACTAAATTTACCATAAAAAACAAACAATACGCAAACACATGTTGCTTTCAAGAATTGTTTTAAAAATAAATATGAAAAAAAATTTTAACCAAGTGTGTCTATAAAGAAAAAGATGAATTCACCTTCTGCTTCATTAAAATTTTTTCAAAAAAATAATCATCCGCAAGAAATAATTGGCAGATATTTGTTTTTCTCATATAAGATGTCATAACAAAATTTATTAAAAATTAAATGAAAGAAATTCTTTAATAATTTTATTCAGATCATATGTATTTACCTCTTCACCATTTCCTACGTTTTTTTTTTTTTTTTTTTTCTTAGACCAGCATCTAAAAGATAACTACTACTCAAGCAGTACTAGGAAAATAGGTTGTGGGAACGAGGATATAAAGAGTAATGTTTACGGATGTTAGAATTAAATTTACTCATGTAAGTGTCGGGGAAGATTTTCGCTGGAAGATTGTTTCACGAACTAACAGTGCGACTAAAGAATGAATTCTCTCTATAATGCGTTGTGCAATTCACTAGGCAATCAACTACAAATCTATGCGCTCTACGAGTACTACGTAAAAATATATGATAGTTAAGTATTATTTCCTTAATTTCGTCAGGACACATTCCGTTATAGTATCGATAAAACAATGAAACACACGCCACATTGCGACGATGCTCTAATGAATCTATAGAGTTGGTTACCTTACCGTTATTAATGAGTACCTTCGCTCTCTCCTGTACGCAGTCGAGAAGCTCAAAATTAGACTTTGAAGCACCGGCCTAACATGACAGTTGTATTCCATTTTGGGTCGGAATAAGTCTTCGACACTCGAAATATGTCATTGATTCAACGAACGCCACAGTGAACTCTTATTCATAGAACATCAAGAGCACCTGATTCCTCAATATCTATATTACCCATAGATATAGATGACACCACACCAGCACGTCTATGTGTTCAAAAAAAAGAAAATGGGTTTTGCGTACATTAAAATCGACCCTATTCACGCGAACACACTCGAAAATTTCACCAGGTCATTTGTAAGTGTGTCGTTCATATTCATTTTTTTCG
Organism: Wohlfahrtia magnifica; assembly: GCA_023159175.1. Classification (NCBI taxonomy): domain Eukaryota; kingdom Metazoa; phylum Arthropoda; class Insecta; order Diptera; family Sarcophagidae; genus Wohlfahrtia; species Wohlfahrtia magnifica. The sequence goes on along the minus strand of JAKWBJ010000052.1, from coordinate 2,668,593 downwards.
CCCCAATCTCAAAAAGGCTGGTTTACGATCGAAAGTATACATATGAATGGCAAATGTTGCTGTCATCTGCAAAAGACTAGATAGGATTGAAAGTGAGAAGAGGAAAGTTGTATAGAAATATTAGAAAGAGTGGGAGAAAGAACAGGGCTTTGCGTTACCCTGAGTTAATGATGTACTTGTCGGATAATACCTCACCTATAACCACTCTTATAGAGCGATCTGTGAGAAAGCTCGTTATAAATTGGTTGGTGATTACCAACAGCATTAAGTTTCAAAATGAGAGCCTCATGCCAAACTCTATCAAACGCCTTGGTGGTATCCAGACCTTTTTTCGCCAAAACCATTTTCTTTATCCTTAACATGCTTGTCGTATTCGCCGTTACCATATTTCGGTATTTTTGTCAACAATTAGAATGTTTCCTTTAATCTATTACAAAATTGTTAAAATACGTCATGTAATTTTTTGGTAAATGTGGAACCTTACAAAGATGTAATCATACACTGAAAACAGGTATAACTAGTCTATAACACCTACGTACTAAATCACACCTCCACATACACCCATCCTGCTGTGGCCGATTTGCAAAGTTCCTCTGCTGCATATATGTGACTACGTTTTCTAATTCTAGGATGACATTGTTTTCTGAACACAAATTTTTAGATTTGTGTAGTCCGCTTTCCAAAAAATATGTTCTCTTTTTATGTCTTCTTCGGGACATTACGAAGAATTTTACCCTTAGCTTTTACAACCACCCTGCTCTTTTCTCCATTTGGCGCTTTAAGCATATATGTATACCATATACGAGTACATACCAAATATGAGTCCTGGTGTAGTGGTTATTACTATTTTTTAATTGAATCGGAGACGCCCAACTGGCCATGGTACTGCGATCTAGAAAGATCTATCTGCGGTCAAACCTGCCAGTGCAATAGCCTACGGCTGTAGAAATCCCATCGAGTCTCTAAAGAATACCCTCAATCTTGTGTATGAAGACAGTAATATTTTCAATGGACAGCCGACGAACCTTTTCAGGTCCAATAAATGGCTCCATAAAAGTTCGAAAAGTTTCGAAAAAAATTTTCTTTATCTCATCAGAATAGTGAAACATGCCCCATTGCGGAAATGCTCTAACAAATCAATAAGGTTAGATACCATACCGTCATTAATGAGCAGTTTTACCCCCTCTTGTATGCGTCCGCGAATCTCCAAAATAGACTAAAGAGCAGCCAGACATGAGGCAGTGTAAATGCTGACCTATTAACCGGGGAATAAACTAGCTGATGTCGCAAAAGAAAATATTCTGTTGACATCTATGTGAGCAAAATCAGACATGACATGCAAAATTCATCAGCCAAGAAGATCAGCTCTAATACTCGAAAGATTTAGACACTGACATAGAAAATTTTTTACCGTTTGCTCCTCTTCCTTAACCTGGCTGTTCAGTACTGTTTGATAATGGCTTTTTAATTCGATATCACAGGATCCCTATTATGGACTCCGGTTGTGGCCGATCGTATAGGAACACATACAGTTGATCCAATACAATCTAAGGACTATAATCAGTAGCTTTCTATACATAATCTACCGATCTATTTTTTCTTTTTTCATAATCGCTCATCATAATTTCAATCGATTTTTTTAAACGAATTTTTAATTTCCTTGTCTACTTAACATTTATAATTTTTTTTAGATTTTTTTTAATTTTTGAATAAAGACAAAAAAATTATCTTTTAAGGTTTTACTAAATTGTAATAATAAAAATTAAAAAAAAAACAAAATCATAAAAAATAATTTTAACAAATAGTTATTTTTAAGAAAATTATATAAAACAGATGTAGAAGAAAAACAAAAGAATGCTTAAATTTAAAATAAAAATTAATAAAAAAAAGAATTAAGAAGTATTTATAATAAAAAGAAAACATAATAATAATGATAAGGAAAAACTATATATTTTTTTTTTAAAGCAAATATACATACAGTCACGTACGTACAGTCACCTACATACGTACGTACGTACTTTAAAATAAAATCTCATTTAAAAAAGAAATTATAAATCTATTACTTACTATTTATTATTACGTCTACTAACCTCAACCGAAGTTTTCAGTTGTGGTTTGATTTCGGACATATTCTAAACCATCTTTAGGTTTCTGTTTATAATGAGTTGGTATGTGCTGTAGGTCTAAATTTAATGAAATTTAATAAATTAATGTTATAAAAAATTTATATATCCGGTCTGTTATTTAAACTTCCAATCTGTATTTAATGAATTTGAATTTAACGACTTTAAAAATTTTTTGTTCCCGGTCTTTATTTTATTTGAATAAAAAGTAAAAAAAAAAACAAAATGTTTGTATGCTTTCAAAATTTGCATTTCTGGTCTGAGGTTCAATTTAACTACTTCTTATATTCGAAATATTCGGTTTGTTTTTATAGGTGTTTTTTATAGAGGTATAGAACTTCAAGTTGGCATTTCTTTTCAAGATGGCGACCGATTTAACAGTTGTCAAGTGATTTATTCTCAGTTTGGTTTGGCAATTCATCATGAATAGCTTCACGCCTGAATAACGGTTGCAAATAGTGCAATTTTCACTTTTCATAAGTGATTTTTTTTTTCAATTTTCATAAGCGAATTTTGTTTAGCGATGAAGCGCACTTCTGGTTGAATGACTACGTCAACAAACAAAACTGCCGCATTTGGAGTGAAGGCAATCCTCAAGTGTATGTGGAAACACCGTTACATCCAGAAAAACTGACTGTTTGATGCGCTTTATGGGCTGGTGGAATCATTGGTCCGTACTTTTTCAAAAACGATGGTGGCCAGAACGTTACAGTCAATGGTGATCGGTATAGAGCCATGATTACTAACTTTTTCATTCCCGAATTGAATAACCATGATGTCCAGGAGATGTAGTTTCAACAAGACGACGCAACATGTCACACAGCTCGTGGCACAATAGATTTATTGAAAGACACGTTTGGTGATCGCCTAATTTCACCGTTTTGGACCTGTGAATTGGCCTCCAAGATCTTGTGATTTAACACCGCTAGACTACTTTCTGTGGGGTTATGTAAAGTCATTGGTCTATGCGGTAAAGCCACAAACGCTTGAAAATTCGGAAGACAACATTTGTTATTGCCGATATACGGCCACAAATTGGACGTCCAGATTGGATTACATCCGCGCCAGCCGTGGCGGTCATATGCCAGAAATCATATTTAAAATCTAATGCCACAAGATTATCTCTCCGATAAATAAAATTCATGTCAATCGAATAATCCATCGTTGTTTTATTGCAACTTAAAGTTCTATATCTCTATAAAAAACACCCCTTACTTTCGGCCTAAATTTGAATTTAGCGGTACAAATTTGTATATCCGTCTATTCAAATTTTGTATTACCGGTACTTGTTTTTATTTCGGATTTAAAATTTGAATTTAATATTACCGATATCTATCTTTTATCGGTCTAATTTTTAAAGTTTGAACGTAACGGCTTTTGTAATTTTATATTTCCGGTATGAAATTATATAATTTGAACTTAACGGTTTTTCAAAATTAATATTTCGGGTATTTTTTTTATTACGTTTATTTATTTACAATATATAACAATTTTTTTTTACTATAATAAACTCTAGTATAAGGTATATTTACATATCGTCAACTAAAATGCAAACGGCCCTAACTAACAAAATATTCAAAATCGACTTTATCATTAATTCTGAGGTATTTCATCAAAACAAAGGCCCACAAATAAATTTGGACTCTTCCGACTAAAGTTAGCGATTTTACTACCAAAAAACAAACGGCCCTATCTACAAAAGCGATTATATGGCAAACGCAAATAATACATAACATTGTCAATTGTCAAAACGCGATATTGCTTTATAAGTTAATGAAACAAAATATAAAAATTGTATCTCAAATATTGGTAAAAATCTCGCTGATTAAAACTATACTTTTTATTTTAATTAGTTTTTGCCTCTCCTGCAAAATTTTCAATATGTTAGATAGGGCCGTTTGCGTTTTAGGTGACGATATATACAAAGTTCCAGAAGCAAGCTCTCGAGTATTATGGATATATTAATTTTTATTTGCAAATATAATAAATTTTTTATATAATAAAGATACAAAATTATTTATTTTTTGTAATGACAAAAATGCAAGGAAAAACCTTACTTATATATGACAAAAATAGTAAAAAAGTCAAAAGGTAAAAAGGGGGTTTTATATTTTACTATTCCATTAACCACCAAAACCATTTGACTTTTGTGCTTTGTAATATAAAAGAATCTTTATTCGATATACTTTTGTCATACCTGCTAGAGAAATTTGATATATTATTGCAATCAACTGCTTTGACTTTGGCACGTCTATAATTATGATAAAAAATAGGAATACCAGTGTTATCTTGAATTAGCTTTAACCTGTCCAATGACAAAAGTGACTCAGGAGGACCAAAGCCATTTTGTAGAGCATTAGATATATAATTAAAATTTGTATAGTAAGGTGCCGTTATCAAATTATTTTCATAACATGAAATACATCGCAAAATATAACTTCTAATTAAACTTATTTTAAAATTATCTATTCTTATAATATTTGATGCATTAGATAATTTTTTATTAGATGTATATTTTAGATAGTTGCTGTATGATGATCTAAACAATCCTGTGCAAACTCTCAAGCATTTTCTTTCAAATTATTATTTTTGTTGCATGAAGGTGAGATATTAAATTATTAAATTATTTTTTCTTTTATTTGGTTTAATTTACGTAATGGCAGGACGCTTTCGGATTGATTTCTGCAATGTGCGTGGGCTGCGAGTGTATGAGCACATTTGTCTCCATAGGCCGGATGTTTTCGCCTTATGTGAGACCCAGGTTTCTGAAAATGCTGATCCACAGGATTTTCATAACCCTGGGTATCACCTTCTGTCCCTTTTTAATTTTCATAGGGGTCTTGCTATGTACATTCGCAATGAAGTTGTGTACCAATGCCAGCAACCTCTTGGCATGTATGATGCGGAATTTAACTGTCTATGAGTTAAGTTCAGAATCAGGGCACATCTTTTGCACTTCGGGTTTTTGTATAGAAGCCCAAACGCGGGAAGAGAGGTTTCCATATCTGGCTTTGACTCTCTTTCCGACTCAATATCGAGTATCCTTTCGAATTATCCGAACAGTGAAATTGTTGTTGCTGGTGATTTCAATGTTCATAATTCGTCTTGGTTACGCCATTCAGGCCGTACAACTCCGGAAGGCCAATACGTTGAGTTATTTGCCGCGCACAGTCACCTTGCGCAATTAGTGAATGAACCTACACATATATCGTGTGTAGATGGGCACCAGAACAATACCCTCGACCTTTTCCTCACTACACACCCTGAAAAGAATGTAGTTGAGGTTCTTGCACCTCTCGGAAATTCGGATCATTGCACAGTTTCTGCCTCATTCTCGTCCACCGCTCTTCGCGAGGTTCCACCCATGGCTACGGAACGCTCTATTTTTAACTACGAGGATGCTCGTTGGGCTGAGCTGAACGATTTTTTTGGGCATTTTAATTGGAAACTTTGTTTCCTTGACTCAAACGCAGAGAAGTAAAAACTTTTGGTCATTCGTTAAAAGGCTGAGGAACAACGCTAGTTTGGTTCCTTCTCTTGTAAAGAATGACCACACATTCACGAACCCGGTTGAAAAGGCAAACCTTTTGGCCGAAATGTTTGCAAGTAATTCTCTCTTGCCGGAGAGCGTTCAACCACTGCCCGAACTTGCAAGAGTATCAGTAACTATGCCTAGTATATTCTTTCGAGTTCGTGCTGTAAAAAGGGTCCTTGCAAATCTCAACGCTAACAAGTCTTCTGGGCCGGATGGCATACCAGCACTGGTCCTGCAGCAGTGCTCTTCGACGCTTGCGCGTCCATAAGCTCACCTTTTCAGTGCGTCATATCGCGCCGGTATTTTTCCCTCTTGCTGGAAGGTTGCTAATGTAACGCCAATCCCCAAAAAGGGCGAGGGCTAGTAACCCTGAGAACTACCGTCCAATAGCAGTTTGTTCCACACTCTCCAAGGTTATGGAGAGTATGATTAATCACCACCTTGTGGGTTATCTGGAGTCCAACGATTTACTTAGCGATCGTCAGTACGGTTTCCGAAGGGGCTGTTCTACTGGTGACCTGCTGGCGTTGCTCTCGGAGAAGTGGAACAAGTCCATTCATGGTTTTAGCAAGAGTAAGGTTGTGGCTCTGGATATATCAAAGGCGTTTGATAGAGTTTGGCACGAGGCTCTCATTTCGAAACTTAATGCTTTTGGTGTCGGTAGTCACTTCTATCGATTCATATCGAGTTTTCTCAGAGATCGCTCTATAAGAGTGGTTATAGAAGGGGTCTCATCCGACGAGTTCATTGTGAACTCAGGGGTACCGCAAGGCTCTGTTCTTTCTCCTACTCTTTTTCTAATATTTCTTAACGACTTTCTTCTTCTCACTTCTAATCCTATCTACTCTTTTGCGGATGACAGCAACATTTGTCACTCATATTCCTTTGCTCGTAGACCGAGCCTTTTGGAGGTTGGGGTAAGAAGGATGAATATGAACGTCACACTCACAAGTGACCTGGTAAAATTAAGGAATTAATTCTCAAAAATCATATATTTTTACGTAGTACTCGTATTTCTCGTAGAGCGCATCCCTTTGTAGTTGATTGTCCAGTAAATCGCACAACGCATTATAGGGAGAATTCGTTCTTTGGTCGCACTCTTCGGTTGTGGAATAATCTTCCAGCGAAAGTATTTCCTGCCACCTACGACATGAGTAAATTTAAATCTAACGTCCATAAACACTACTCCCTCTGTCCTCCTTCCTTTCCTAGTACCAGCACAATGCACTGCATGAGTAGGGGCCATCCCCTGGGTGCTGGTCTTATATATAAAAAAAAAAAATATATTAAACCATATCGGACATCCATATGTGAGGATTGGCTTAATAAGCGATTGATTTTAGGCTTTAAGTATTTTGAGTAAAATAATGCTTTGTACCTAAAGAAAGCTCTTTGTGCTTTTGTTATTGTTTCAATGACATGATTATTGTAATACAGGAATTTATCTAATTGGATTCCTAAATATCTAATAATTTGCTTGTTAGGTATCTTGGCATTATTTAGATTTGATTTAATTCCAAAAGATTTCCAATTTCTCTTAATGTTATTGTTACATTTATTAACTGGTGGTCTGAATAAAATTATTTCGCACTTATTAATATTTATCTTCATAAGCCAATCAACTGAAAACTGCTCCACTATATTGAAATATTCTTGAAGTTTAGAGTTTATTTTTTCAATAGTATCATCAGCATGATATATAATGATATCATCTGATGATGATGATTTATTTGTATAATTGCGTTCAAAATTTAAATTTGGTTTTTCAAATTTTGTATTTCAGGTGTTTATTTTTTCGTTCTAAGTTTGAATTTAACGGCTTTTCCAAATGTTATATTTTCGGTATATATTTTAAACATTTAAATGTAAGGGCTTTTCAAATTTATATTTCCAGCATTTATTTTTTTCCGGTCTGAATTTCAATTTTTAACAGCTTTTCAAACTTTACACGCTCTGTTTGTAGTTTTATTTCCGATTTACTTATACTTAGTGAATTTGAATTTAACGGATTTTCAAACTAAGCTTAATATTTGAATGTTACCTTGCGAATTTTTTTCTGTGGAAATATGGTGAAACAGACCATTAGGTTGCTATTAAGGCAATTTTCGATGAAAATTTAACCATTTAATGCTACTGAGCGTTTTTTGTTTTGACTCGATCGAGGCTGTGAATGATTGTTTTTATCCGGTATTGTTTCGATGCTTTGGTAAATGCGTCCCATTTGTGCGATATTCTACGGAACTGGCCTATCGAGGTTGAGGTATTCGAAGGCACGTGCTAATTATAATATGATGATTCAATGTTGCTATAGTATGTACTTGGAAAAGTTCAAGTCAAAATCTTGCTTCGAGGCCGAGGTCTTAAGCGTAAATCTTCAATCCTGGCAATGTTTGCTAACTTTTTCCATTCCACCTATAGACAATCCGACTCGGCTTTGGATTCAGTCGGTATTGCTTCATATCTCTATTCTGTGGGGAGCGTTTCCATTTCTGATATAGTATATACATATATTCAGTGTTGATTTTGTTCTTAAGTCCTTACGTTAATTAGAAACTTCGTCCTTGCCTGGCCCTGATGGGGTTCCTGCATTTTTCCTGAGGAATTGTGCTGTAACTTTAAGTGATCCTTTGATGTTTATTTATAACAGGGTGTTGAAAATTGGTTATTTTTTTATCTATTTTGAGGGAGTCTAGTTGGAGGGAGGGTAGAAGGTCGAAATTAGTGAGTTTTAGGTGTATTGCTAAACTTATTGCTCTATTTATAAGCTGATGGAGAAGCTTGTAACTGAATTTCTTTCATATGAAATATTTAATGGTTTTTTAAATGGCACGGCCGGCATGCTTTTTTAAATGGCACTAATATTCTTGAATTTATTACGCGTGTTTGTGGATGCTTTGTTGCAGGGACTCAGGCGGATGTTATTTACACTGATTTAAGTAAAGCCTTTCATCGTATCGAACATAGATTTTTGCTGCATAAATATGGACTGATTGGTATTCCCCATAGATTACATAAAAGAATTAACATAATTTCTACGCTTTACCCCAGACTCAAAGCCTTCTGTTCCGGAATGCATTTTCTAAAAGCGTTTTTGCCGTCTTTTTTGCAGCTATCAGTACTTTTTCAGATGTGACATTTAGCGCTAGGCTGGTTAAAAACTGTTGTGATTCCCTTAGGATATTCTCAAGGCGGTTTTGTGTGTCTACCTCATATGGTTTTCTGGTCACAGCAACATCCCAGGTTATTATGTTGCTGCTGAACTTGCTAGGGCGAGCTTACTTCTACCGTACATCCATACACATATGAGGATGGGAATGTCGCTTACCCACGTTAAGCTATCTATTGGACGCTGTCGAATCCTGTGATTAATCTTACTTCACTGCTAGATTGTTGGACGAAAAGCGTATCAATAAATCTTAAATTGGAGAACATATTCTCCACTGTATACTTCTTGCGGATGGGTGGCGTGGTGTAGTGGTTAGAATGCAGGCATACAACATTAACGGTCCAGGTTCGCAAAATTTTTATTGCGGTTTCGAGTGTTTAATAAAAAAGACTTAAACTTCCATCCAGACAAATCCATCTATAGAATCCACCATGACCTTCCAACTTTCTTACCTCTGGCGATGATAACAAACATTAGACGAATGATTAGGAGAAAATGCCTACTACTGGATCACCATCACTTTGCAAGGATCTTCACTACTACACACAATCATATGGAGGCGAGCTACAGTAGATCAATCATCCACTCTGCTTGAGAATCGACTTGATTAAAGAAACTGAAACAAAGATGCTTTGGATGCTTTGTGAAAAGCCAATATGTTCCCTAGGAGAGTGATGAAAAAAATAATTCTCACAGGTAATTGTATAAAGGTTAGTCACGCGGAGAGGCTGCGAATGATTTTTATCGAGGCTGTGGATCGAATGAGTAGGAGGAGAGAGTGGGCCAATTCATTTGCCAACGTCTGTCTCTGGATAGGCGTATACTTCTCATATTTACTTCGCGTTTTTTGGATGGTTTATCGGAGCTATCGATCCTTGATGTCAGGTTGTAAGCCAGGTTCATTTGGCTCTCGGGATGGTTTTCGACTTAATTTGGTGCTATGTTGTTCTAGATGAAGCCTCTGTGCTGTTTGTCAAGACCAGTTATTCTCGGTGGCATCATTTTGTGTGGTATCACAAGTGCGAGCCATGAGTGTCTGTATTCAACGAGGCTACCACTCCCTTCTATCTTATCATATTCGCCCTTATTGTAAAAAAAATTTCACATAAAATCCCTTTTTCCAAATTCTGATCGAGAGTTTTAAATTGTTTGTGTCTTTGTGTACTATTTTGTTGAATATTTCATTCTTTTTTTTGTTCATGGACAAAAATTCACGTGAAAATTTTGTTCGCCATTTCGATAAGGGTAAATGTGTTTTTGGATTATGCTTAGAATTAGTTTGTAATTAGGTTCTATAGCTGATTTGCGAACTGTTTGCCTTTACTATTTTGCCCTTGTTCGCTGTAGCTCAGACTATGACAAGTAAGTGTCCCATGTGATTCAGATAAATGTGCTTTGTTTTAAAACCCATATTTTATTTAATCCTAAGATAACCGCAAATTATGCTAAAGAGCCATTTTATTGTTTGCTGTAATAAATGTACGGTTACATTTGTAAATGCAAGCAAAATTTTGAATTAAAAATGCATAGTGTATGCGTAAACAGCATTTTATTGAGGAGTACGTATAATTATGTGTGTGACTGTATTTTACTTTTCAATACAAACCGAAAATATATTATAAATAATAAATAGCTTTTTATTTTATTATTTTCGATTTTTTTTCCTAAAAATGTCATGTATTTTTATTTTTTTAGATATGTTATATATTAAAGTAAACATATGTAAGCAAATTTAATATTTAATAATAAGAAAAACAACAACTATAATAATAAAACAAAATAAAATTTAAAATTATTTACTATTCATTTATTGATTTTATTTAAATCAAGTATCCAGCCAGTCAACCAGCCAACATCCCTTTCTAATTTTATTAGAAACCAAAGCTAATCCAGCTGTGAAGTTCAAGTTTAACTCCCCATATTACTTACACTTCAATTGCAAGTTGTCGTTCGTCTGGTGGGTAACATTGAACAGCGTTTACCCCTCTCTTCTCGTGCAAGTATGTAAGAATGATTATTTAAATATTTGTCGACTTTTTTAAATAGATTTTTGTAAATTGTTGCGCATATTTATGGAAATCTATTTACATTTAGTCATTGCAAATATTTTAACACTTTTGCATCATTTGACGGTATTATGCGTAAACAAAAACCACCGAGAGTGGCATAATCCGCAGACAACAGTTTCTCGTTTTCGGTTTCTCTGGTTGCTGTTTATTGATTGTTTCTTTTAAAGAGATGAGCTGGGAGCAGTAAAAATCAGGATTGATTATTGCACCAGGTTATTTATTACAGCTTATAATTTATAATATCGGGTGGGCCATTTAAAAGTTTAAATTTAAAGATGCAATAAAACAAAAACGATTTGAAATTTTGCCAAATTTATTTTTGTGCTGTGAAGTACAATTGTTCCGGTTAGAAATGAAATATTATTTCATTCATATGGCTGTCGCGGCTGGCCTCACAGTACACCCCATTCGATAGGACCAATTTTCTAGAACTTTTTCGAGTGTAAGGGGTCATATCTCGGCATCACGTATGTTGGCCTTCTGGTTTGTCAGTATAACACTTGTCTTTAGCGGCGCCCCACAGAAAATAGTCCAACGGTGTCAAATCGCAGCTTCTTGACGGCCAACTGACATCACCATTTCGGCTAATTAAACGGTCATAAAACGTTTGACGCAATAAATCCATTGTAGCATGAGATGTGTAGCAAGCTGCACCATCCTGTTGAAACCAAACATCGTTCACATCAATACCGTGAAGAGTGGGCACAAAAAAATCGGTTATCATGCTGCGATAGGTGTCTCCATTGACCGTATTGTTTGCGCCGTCCTCATTTTCCAAAAATATGGGCCAAACATGCCTCCGCTCCACAAGCCGCACCAAACACTCTCTCGTAATGGGTGTATTGGCTTCTTAAGGCCACAAACTTTAGCGTGAAATGTTCAATTCTTAAATACGATGATGAGTTGATGTTGATTGATTCTCACGCACACTCTCAGCCATAGCTTCGATATTTTCGGATGTAGGCACTGTACAAGCACGCTAACGTCCTGGCGCATTAACAATGAAATCAGTTTTACGAACTTTAGCAATAAACTTGCGTATACCGGACACTGTTGGTCCTAATCTGCGACCTAATTTTGTACGAAATTTTCGTGCAATTTCCGACCAATTGCCTTTGTTTTGGAAATAAATTTCCAATAAATCCCAACGTTGCTCAAGCGTAAATCGATTCATTCCGTTCAGTGGAGATAAACTACTGAATTTTGTGACTTAATAGAATGCCATTATTATTATAGCCAGATTCGAAATAGCCGCTGGTTCAAATTTAAGCCGACAGATATTATTATTGCCATTCTACCAAACACTCCACATTAGCTTGTTTGCCGTAAATTCAAGCTTTTAAGATCGTTTGTGGAAAGTCAACGGTCTTTGAACATGATTTTTTCAATTTAGTATTCCCTTAATCCATAATGATGCGCTTTAAAAATGTTATTTTTTTTTGCGTTTCACCGATGGTAATTCGGTTCATCAAATCAATCTTTGCCTTTGTTCATGTGGCACTCAAACACCGAGCTGGTATCTCTTGATAGCTTTCGTATCAGTCTTACTCCCAACTACTTGCAAAATTTCATACATTTATTTCGCTTTTGTGACATCGATATTTCCATTAAGTAATCGAGCAAAGGAGTCGTGAGTTGCACCCACAAGGAGATCCCACCGTAGTCGGGCAGGGACAATGGTTCTTGAGGCTTCCGGCACTCGTGGTACCAGAATTAAGCCTCCGGTCAGTATGACGAAAAACAACAAACATAAAATATTTAAGAACACAATAATAAACGGAGCTGTCCTCACGGAAGAACTCTAAGTGATACCACACACCAGCACAAAAACGCAACCAGTCAAGGGTTGAACAGTACACAGCACAACATCATGATCAGCAGGAACCAACTAGAAGCACAAACAGCAAGCAGCAAAATAATCAGTATACCATCGACAACGAACTAAAAAGATTAGCCAGGAGACCGCTAAGATAGCGATACGGGTTCAACAGTACTGTTATTCTATATCTAAATACTGCCAGGGCAAAAACGTCCAATTTTCTAAGCCTACACGCCCTCATACTCCGAACATGTAGTCAGTTATTAATGTAATCATCAGTCCCCAATCCACACACCGGCAGTCCGGCCAATCCGATGTAAAATTAAATTAGAAGAGCCATGTCCCGTTAGCAAGAACACCAAGCTTAAGCTGAAACCGAAGTCTGTTTGTGCCTGTACGAACGTAATGTCCGGAATAAATTTATATGCCACCTTTTCCTTGTCACTGTTCGTTCCAAGTAGAAAGTAGGAGGACCATCTTTCGTCCCAATTTGTTCCTGAAGGCAATACTGCGACGTACCACTTCCAAATTAATCGGTGACACACCAACAAAAACCTGCCAAGCGTTGGTAGACACTGTCCGACACACCAGGATACATGCCAGGAGTGCAATTCTCTAACAAGTGAGAATCATGCGCTGTCCAGCAACAGACATTACCGTTTTGTCCCACAATACGCGCCATACATTACGCAAGCAGCGAACAGCTTATTATATACGATACGACAGGCACGCCTGCTGAGTCCCCAATCACTTCTCAAAATGCCCCTAACCTTTCTTATTCCTAACGCTTTCCCATAACTATGCCTAGGTACCTGACCTAAGTCACATAACGAATGCTGTTTTCACCAATTCTAGTGAGTGCGGGTCGCCCGACTGATAATGACAGCTTGATAATACATAGTTGTTTTCTCCGTCACTCTTCATAGCCTTGATTTAGTTTTCAAGCTAAATTGTAAATTATTAGTCTACTGTAGCTCACCTCCATGTGATTGTGTAGTGGTGAAGATTTTTGCTAAGTGGTGGTGGTGGTGGCCATTACTTGTCCCTCTTCGCAGCAAAGGCGAGATACGCTAAGTTGTACTACCCCAAAGTTCAAGGTTCTTGCATTCACTTGATCTCTTAGCCGCGCTGTTGGTTTACCAGTAGAAACTATTAAGTTTTACATGTTTTTGCAGAATTCTTTTCCTTTTTTATAGTAATAACGGCTTACATAGCGTATTTCTGCTGCGCATTAAGTTATTCTCAAATTGATGTAACGTTTTATACAAACGACGGATTAAAAAAATGTTTTCATCAAAAATGTAACCCGAATTATCACCTTTTAAATATGGGTTCCTTTGACACAATAAAATAAGTGTCATTCAATTTATAGGCATCATCTGTTAGAAAAAAACACATACCTTGACCAATATAGAAAATTTAATTGAAAACATTTTAAGAAATTTTTGAATGGAACTTAAAAAACTGTAAAAGTGCTCTGCTTTTAGCATCAGGACTAGTTACAGAACTATCAATTAGTAGCTAGTGTGATGATTATATTATACTTGTACACCTTTTAGAAACAGCCACCTAGTTGTGGTTTTAATAAGAGAGAGTCGCTTTTTTCCTTTAACGTCAAAGAAATTAGTCCCCCCAATACAGCAAAGCATTATCTTTAGCTTTCAATCGAATTTAAATAGAAATTGATTTCGATTTCACTTACAAATTATAACGAATTAAGCCGGGCTGTATCGCTTTCTGCCATAATGAGCTCTAATTTTTTTACTTAAGATCTCTCTTTTTCTCTCTTTCAATAACAGACATACGATACACTCAATAACTGCACCGCATGGTATTGAAATGCAACAAAAACGTATTAAATAAATGCAATATAGAACAACAACAAAGGCAGCAAACAACCAAGATTACAAATCAAGTATTTGTTTGAGTAAACAGAGAGTTTTTTCTGCTTATTGTTGTTGTTGTTTTTGTTATCGATACTTGAAGAGAAAGAAGTATTTCACCTCAATGGGTGAGGAGCATACATTTTTGGGGCACTAATATTTCAGTCACACTTTAGCTTGAGAAATAAACGAACGTGTCTCGTGGAGCTCCATTATTATCGTTGTTGTTAGCGTCCCCAACTTAAAGTGTTACTTTTTTTATTTATTTTCTTTTTTTTGGTGAAAAAAGTAAATATTAATAAAAGATTTCTTTAACCGAAAGCAACAACAATAACAGAAAAAATAAATATAAACAAATACAATATCAAACCGAAAAATAAGTAAATAATAAATAAATGACGTCAAAGCAAAAGAAAATTTACAAATGAAAGCCTAATATGTGCTTAGAACAAAAACAACAAGACGATCATCTACATATTTCAATACAAAACAAAGAATAACAACAACATTTAAAAGAAAAACAACAACAGCCAAAAATATTAAATTCACCATAAGAAATATTTTGTAAATAAAAATCTACCAGAACAACAGCTGGTATGTACATCATTTGTTTTTAGTACTTTTTTTTGATTATTTTTCAACTTTTTTGTTTTTTGTTAGCCGACAACTACAACAACATCAGTAATAACAACATTGCTTGCAAGCACGATCGATTATCAATCGATATTTTATTTCAGTTTCATTTTTAATTGTTATTGCATTTGTTGTTGTTGTTGACGTCTGCTGTTTAATTCAATGAATGATACTCTGCCATTGCAGTAGTAGTAGTGTCGTAGTATGTGGTAATGGCGTACGTGTAGTATAGAGAAGTGGTTTATTTGCAAGTGCGTAAGTGAAGCTCAGTAATATTCATATGGTGTGTGTGCCATTTTAACAGCGATTTAAAGGAAAGAAATCAATTTGTAAGCATACGTACATACATTTTAATGACCGATAAATTTAAAACAATTGTAAGGCTGATAATATGTATATACATACGTATATAACTTAATATTAAATCATCTAATAGACTTACAGCAGTTTTCGCTACCAGTTGGTGTTGAGGCCTGTATATTTTGAGTAATACGTGTTTAAAAGATGACATTTTGTATTACATTTTGGGGAAAGGCAGTTTTTAAATTTATACTTAGGTAGCTCGAATAAAAAATTCTATTGGTTAAAAACTGGTGAAATATCTGAAGAAACACGCTAGGCTAAACTTTTGTAACACGAAAAAAATGAAACGTTGCAAAAATAAGCCGAAATTTTGTGAGGATATGTATGTGTATACTCCAAGAAAATCCTACGTAGAATATAGGGCCTTAACAAAGTTGTTAAAAATTGCTCTATTTAATGTTAGTGCTTTTATTTCTCTCAAACTACATATGTACTGCTTCGAGCGCATCTGATCCTTCAAGTTTTCGCCATGTTTTTGCCGAACGGTCTTTCCTTCGGCTACTTTGTGGGTTCCAGTTTATTGCTCCTTTGGCCATTATTTATTTATTTACCATAATTGGATCGAAGAGGCCAGCTGGCCATGTTACTGTGACCCAGAAAGATCTATTGTCACAAACATTCCGGGGTCATACCCGCCAGCATATCAGTCTTAAAAGTATGACTGTCCGATCGATCCGGAAGCACCAGTCGGGGTAGTTTCCAGAGGAATACTGTCTACTTTACGTAAGAAGACCGCAGTGTCCCCAATGTGTAGCTAATGAACCTGTTCAAGCCTAATAAAGGGCTGCATAAGAGTTCGTCTCAGAAGCAACTTATTCACAGAGAATATGATATGTAGTGTATTTAACCCGATAAAAGCTTCTAGGACCGCAGTGGGACAAGTTCCCATTGCACCCGTTAAGACCACACAAGCCTGCCTCTGAAGCTTCATGTATCTATAAATGCAAAGCATTTGCTCAGCCATGTAGTTCTCTAGTTTACTCAAAGTGTGGCCTAGCCACTGCCACTTTCGACGTTTTATCTCGCATTGTACTGGTTCTTGTCGCGTGATATGCCATGAGCTGGAATAAGAAATGGTTGTCGGCCAGAATATTTGTATAATCTGTTTGGATTTCCCTTGTCGAAGAGTTCGTTGTCGAATAGTCTAATCTTTGCGTATCTGTGTATGTGTGGCAACTTCCACAGCTTGACCAGTGACCCAGTGCAGCTCGCTCCTTCCTGATATCCGACTGTTCTTCCGTGATATCACCAGGGACAGAGATTATACTGCTCAGATAGCAAAACTGATGTTGCGTTTTCGCTGATCATGAACGGTTGCGTACTTTAAACGGAAAATATTCATTATAAGCTGTTACAACCATGTCAATTTTGATCTGACTGATTAAAACCTGACCCTTAGCTTAACCAAATAAGCAAGAGTGACCATAATTGGCCAAAAGAAAAGATGTTGTTAATGAAAATGCCAGGACAACGATATAATTTTCAAGACCAGCCAAGAATTAACTGAACTTATTGAACTAAACAGTAAGTAAAGTTTGCTTGCCAAAGCCTTCTCAGCAAAGCCCAGGGCAGTCTCGGTGGACCAACCGTTCAAGTAGGCGTTTTGTGCACTATTGGTAAGAATAGGGAAATAGTTGGACCATATCTCGCTGTCCAGAATCTTTTCCAAGGTTTTTAGAAGGAATGATGTCAGACTTATGGGTCTAAGATCCTTGCGGTCGAAATTGATGGTTTTACCACTTTAGGGATAAAAACAACCTTTGCCTCTCTTTACTTAACTATCTATAATATGTGAGTTCTAAAGACAGGCGCAATAAATTCTCTGCTGTCAAGAAGCCATGATATGCGATGTCTCCTGTTCATTATCAGGTATGATGCCGTCAGTACCAGGTGATTTATAACATTTAGCAGAGCTGATGGCCCATTTCAGGTTGCCATCGCTCAAGTTAAACATAATTTGCTGAGCAGAAATAAGCTGTTCATCAATGAGGACTTTCACAGTCTTCTCATTAGCAGTAGTTCTGGAATTATCTCCCGATCGTATAGACCCTACAACATAGTCGGTCTCGTGAAAAGTTTACGAAGTTTAATGGCCTTACTGGATTTTGCACTGCCAACCTATAAGTAGCTAAAAATCACGTGGGCAAGTTATTTGCCGTTAAGCCGCTTGCCGAAAATTAGCGAATCGTAATGGGTAATAATGAGAAATATGTAAATATTTGATTTTAATTGATTTACATTAACGAAACTTTTAATTCGAACATTTACAAAAAAAAAAACCGTTGTAACTTTTTATATGACCCAATATTCTATTATGTATTCAAATTCAATGAATAAATTTTAATCAACAATTGAAACCTTTACACCTCTGTCTACACTAAAGCGAATTCTATTGAGCTTGTGCCTCCATTTCGTTTATTTCTTTATCGATTTTCGTTGTGAATTATTTTTTTTATTAAATAGATATATTAGAGCTTAGACTCTATTTTTATTTCGATTTTGGTTCGATTTTTTGTTTGTCTGGAGTTACTTTTATTTTGTCAAACAGAACAAGATTTTGTAACAAAAACTATTGCTTGACCTTTAAACGTTTGAAATTATACACAGCGACGAAATAATATGTCACCATTTTGCAATTGAAATAAAATGAAAAAAACGATTCTATTTTTTATCAAAAATTTCAGTTTCAAAAGAGCATCTGGCGTATGGGATGACTAGAGCAGCGTATGAGTTTGGTACATCCATCTGTTTAAATATAAATAAATTAGGGTTTGTTGCTATTGGGGAAAAAAATTAATACAAAATCTATTTGCTAAGCTAGGCTTTAAGATTGGTCTCATATTTCAACCTTAAGATATTGTTACGTTTTAAACATGTGGTTGTTGTTTTACTTTATGCGCTTTTTTACTTAACTTTCACTTATACAATTATAAATATTCAGTATCCAACTTGTTTATCTTGCACTTAATATTCGCTTAATGCACAAATACTCAACACTTTTATCTACACCATAGCACGACTTTATTTTATTACTACCAAATTATAACTGAACTAACTAATGCATAAGGAGGCGCTGCCTTTTATAGCAAATCATCATTAATTCCGTATATTCTTGTAGTTACTAAAAATGTTCCCAAAATGTTACGGTAGTTTCGTTCAATACGCAAGTGGTAACACTGTTAAAAACACAGATAATGTGGTGCGGCAGATCCATCAGCAGCCTTGACACAAACCAATATGTATATGCCATAAAATTTATAGCTAAGACAATCACTAAACTAATGAAGTGTATGTTTTCTTTAGGCATTGTTTATTTTTGTAACAATATGTTTCCGATCAATTTGATACAAGTGCCTACGTTGGGTACTCTCTCCGAAGGCCACAATGTGGATTTATACGGCTATAGTTAGACCAATATTTATCTATGGTATTGTAGTTTGGTGGAGGTCTCTGCGTAGGAAGTACCTACTGAACTCCTGGATGAGAGTACAAAGGTCGCAATTACCAACACCAGTTGGTAAGGCATTGTGTACAACGGCAGATATGGCACTCAATGTCATTATGAATATTTAGACACATGAGATCATAGCCGAATCGACTGCTTTCATGTTTCTGCTAAGAATCTGGGAACGCGGTCTTAGATTATCGGAGTACTCTGCTGGGCTACTGCGCCGAATTAACTTGACTCCCGTGAGGACGGACTACTGTATGCCGTGCCTATTAAAAGTGACCAATCTGAGGATATTTATTCGAAATAGGAACACCTGAATAAAACCATCAGTGGGGGACAGGGAAAGTATCCGATTTTGGCTATGGTGTCCATTTTTCCCGATTTTAATATCAACTTGTTGTACAGTTTGCCAGATCATTGCAGTGTGCTTCAGGCAGTGGTAGCCGGTATTTGTGAGGTTGCTGATTTATTAAGGGATAGTGTTAAAACGGTTCGCAAAATCTGCATTTATACAGACTGCTAGTCCGCTTTTAAATCCTTAGGGGCTATGTAGTTCACTAAGTCTCTGACGGTGAATAAATGTCACGCACCAGTAGGTACGATGGCTGAGTATTTCAATATCAATCTTATTTGGGTACCAGGTGTCAGTGACATTCAGGGCAATTGTGCAGCAGATGGGCTGGCTAGAAAGGTCACTGTGTCGGGGATTCTTTCGGCGAGGGAGAGGTTTGGTATACCGATCCCTAGCTGCCGTCTGCATATAGGACAATAGATCGATAATATGTTTGATGAGAAGAAGTGTAGGCAAACTCCGACTTGTAGACAGGCTAAAAGTCTCTGGCAGAGAGTGGACAAGAAGGCAGCTACTTAACTTTCGGAGAGGTAGGATATCTGCGGTAAAAGGAACACTTACGAGGGTCATTGTCTAGTGGTGAGACACATCCTTCCTATGTATGTTCTGTTTAAAGGAAGATGAGAAGACCACAGAACATATTCTTTCGGAGTATATTCTAATCAGTGGCTATCATGCGGAAGCTATGGTTATCGCAAGAGGCTCTTTCGAGCCTAAGTGTGCTAGACATTTGTCCAGCGGTCGCTCTTAACCTAACCTAAGTGTCTACGTGGTCTGTCAAAAACTAACGTTAAATTTGACATTCCGCATTCTCCCACAGTCGGTTTATTTCTTTACTTTCTTGCCAGAGGCATTCAGATTCAGTTTTTGATGTGATTGATGATTTTTTGCTGCTAAAAAAAGAAAAATTTCAATATGAAATTAATTTGATTAAAATGGTGATACTGAGTATATGAATCAAATCGTGGGTATACTATAGATCCGTTTGTTCCAATCAAATCTAGACCAAAAGAGACACACTTTGATCTAATTTAATATATGCTAATATGCCCTAGAATCTCAACAGTAGTTTTAGAACCGTGTCCAAGAAAGGTCAAAGTTAGTCCCTTTTGCAGACAAGGTCATGGCGCATGTTTCTTGACATGCACGTGAAATGATTTTAATGAATGAATTAATTAGCTGCATAAAGGCTATATAAGCAACGGCGAGTTTAACTGACGCACGTTTAAAATGTATTGTTCGGTTTCAGTTTACCACTTCAAAGTGTGTGATGGCCTGCCTATACGTCAATTGCCTGGCGTGTTCAAGTATATAACCTGTTTAGCAATATCATTAGGTTGTTTATGTAGTGTACGTCCAATCCAGTTAGATTGTTCGGTCCGATAGGTTGTTGACCAGTTTCCGACCAGAGTCGACAAGTAAATCGCAGATTAATGTAAGTAACGCCATTCTGGCACTTCGCCTAACGCACAAATGAATATAATGCGTCCATCAACGCGACCACCTATGAAAAATCACCCGTGTGTACTAAATTCGAAGGCCTGCTATTTCACCTTGGTAAAGTGTCGCAGACTATCTAAACTCTTGCCGATCTATGGTTATAAGCCATAGCCACTATAATGGGGTCTCACCCTAGCCAGGCAGAGTCCTAGATCTCTGGGCCTCCCAACTCTTGCGGTATCAGAATTAAGCCTCCGGTCAGGTTTCGTAGCACAACAACCAACAACGCAAACAAACGTACAAATGGTACAGTCACACCACAATCATCAAAGTACGCTCACATATACTCCAGGTGATGCCAAGGAACCTATTATTCCCTAATCCTATCATCCCTTCTATTAAAGACCCTGCGTGCAAACTTGCTTAGTCTTTGTGATCAGAGTCGACAATTTGATATTGATCCAGGTCAGAAAATATGTAAAATCTTTCTCAAGCATTTGTTTAAGAAAACTTGTATGAAAATGTGAGTGAGAACACAAATATTACCCGCGTAGTTAAGATCCTCCAGTCTGCCCTGTAGACCCAAGTGATTATTCTTCAATAGGATGTTGCTTTATTCATTACCGTGTAAAGCAATAAACACATTCAAGGCTACCGACCATCGACGACACGACTACAAAAGTAGCCAAGTAAATAGCTACTTAATTATTTCAACGACTACAGCTACAAAATAAACATTTGATTTGACACATTGAACATAACCTAAACAAAACATAACAGTTATGATTATTCTTTTTTATCTATGTTGATATATATTTCATGTATTGCCTTTTTTAAACGCCTATTAAACGCCGCACTAAACTGTTTGTTTTCGTCAAGAAAAGTAGAGATTGGCCAGGATCCACAACGGTAGTCGTGTAGTCGGTAGTCGCGTTGCCGCTAAAATAATTACTCTCATATGCACACACGTATTCTATTTTTGACAGCACAGCCCTGATGTTTAGGACAGCTAATGTTTATCCTGTTGAATAATTAATAAAATAAATGAATTATTTTTTCTTTATAAATCGATAAATAGTCCACAATTTAATAAATGCAGGTATTTGCTTGTATAGAATTTTTTTAGTATTTCATAGGGCTGTTTTTAGGACTCCTTCCCCGAATTACACTTATAAAATTCACCTGTTGTTGTATATTTCTGTACTCTGTCAAAAATTTTGACACAATTCTTTTTGACATACAGAATTAAAGAAAAAATTTTTAAACTTTTTTATTATACATTTAAGGAAAATATTATAAAAAACTTAAAAAATATATTTTATTTTTGTTTTCATATTGAAAGTTAAAGGCTCTACAAAATTTTAAAAGTATTAAATCCAAACATATTGGGAATCTTCAACGTTTTTGAAAGTGTTTTGAAATGCAACACAACTATAGCAACAACTGCAATATTAATGATCAATGCAGCAACTACAACAATAGGTGCAACATGGATAATTCATGCAGTAATGTTCCGTCTAATCGATATGCGGAATGTCGACAGCAACCTACCGTTCCACATTGTAGTACTACATCAATGGCTCATCACAATTTTCCGCCTCATTATGTTAATCCACGTTTTTGTGTAACGCCTGAAACAATGGGCATATCTTCAAGTTCTGCTTATCAAGTCAACTTTAGAGGAGAACGGCAATCACCATCACATATACCACCTTTAGTGGATGTTAAGTCGTATTATGAAAGGCACAATGAGAAACAATTAGGAGGCAATATATCGGTAGTAAAATTGGACAGAAACGCTTCCTTTGCAAGCACAAAATCCAACGCACGCAATAGCTCATATGCTTCTATACGATCGGAACATACTGTACAAAATTTGCCGGCAACAATGCGATCTAAAGCATCATCATCCACAATGTCACCACCGCCAGCACCACCACCACCACCATCAACAATATCAGCACCAGCTCCATCACCACCACCAACAGTACCACCAAGAACATCACTACCATCACCGTCACCACCAATAACATCATCATCATCACCACCACCACCACCACCATTGCCACCACCACCGAGTGATAATAACTGCTATCAGCAATGGAATTTTGACAATAAAATCAGGCAGCAGCAGCAGCAGCAACAACAGCAACAGCAACAGCAGCTGCAGCAGCAGGAACAGCAGTACCAGCAACAGTGCCAACAGCAACAAGCTGAGCAGCCAGATCAGATGAGTGGTGTCAGCTCCCCAGCTTTACTTTGTTTCACACAACTCGTACAACCATTGACTTCAGCTCATCACTTGGCCTCTCAAAATTCTCCTT
This sequence comes from Wohlfahrtia magnifica, assembly GCA_023159175.1. Taxonomy (NCBI): domain Eukaryota; kingdom Metazoa; phylum Arthropoda; class Insecta; order Diptera; family Sarcophagidae; genus Wohlfahrtia; species Wohlfahrtia magnifica. The sequence goes on along the minus strand of JAKWBJ010000052.1, from coordinate 2,645,435 downwards.
GTGGATCAACAGCCTCATGCATTGCACGCAAAGCTTCAGAGGATTCTTGCATTTCCGCTTCCTCTGCTATAAATGAGATACCCACCTCGTATTTTGAAAAACAATTGGAAAAATATAATACCGGTTCAGATCTTCCTACAGGGGACTCAGCAAAAATCAATTACGGCACTTTGAACAAAATGTTCTTAAAGCGTTTACAAGATATCGATGACAATGTTTGCGGTGACAAGGATGTAAGTATTGGAAGAGGTAAAAAACTAAAACAAATGATAGGCGAATTGGAAATTTTGCGATAGTACAAGCCAAACTAACCTATACAGTTCCCATGCTCCTGCGAAATGGGACAAAGTTATATGGCATGGAATCAAGGCTTTGTAATTGAAAAATTTTATATTAACAGCACTTTTAGAAGTGAAGTTGGCGGCAAATCATCTGTCATTGTTCCTAGATTGACTTCTTTCGGACCAATTTAGAGAATTTAACACTATTTTGAACGTTGACGCTCTTATTTAAGTAACTTATTGCCGTGTTAAAGCTATGTGCTTGGCAACGTTACTCTTGACTTGCTAATTTATTATTTTGACTAAGACTACTTGAGAATAAAAATTACTCGATAAAGAACGAGGTGACGACTTGGTTTACGACTTGCGAAGCTTAAAATTTTATAAGTATGGATTCAAAAAAGTTTTTTTTTACCTTTTTTGATGAGAGGGCATCTTTCACTAAGGTAAGAAAGGCGGTACCGAAAGTATCCCACCCAGAGACCACAGTGGTCCATTGTGGAAATTTTCACCAATATGATATCTGAAGGTGAATTGAGAAAGGAAAGACAAGAAACAGGAAAGTTTTGCAATTCTTGTAACCATATTCTTAAACTATCTTTAGCTTCACTAAAGAATGTTTCAAAATTCTGTGACATAATCTTCCAAAAGCTTAGGGAGTTTGGTGACAAGCTCTTTCTATTGAATGACTAGTGCAGACATCGTAAGGATAAGAAAGAAGAATATCCCGTGACTTAATTTTTTTTTCTTTTATATTGAATTTAGGAGTTTAAGTTTCCCTGATTACACTGACTGATTTAGGCTTTTGTTTTACTAGCAGTTAGTTGGGTCTAAGAGCTCGCATATCGAACAATCATGATTTGATTTGAGTGACGATAGGTATTACTAAACTATATTACTGACTTAAATCAGCTTTCTATCAAAAAAATTTCAGCTTATCTCAATTTAACCCTAAAAATTTCGATTCTCAAGCGCCCTAGGTTTTATTTGAACTATCGTTTGAGGAAAACATTATATTGGTCCTTCGAATCGTTTGTACTAACGTTTTTCTTTTATTTCCAGCTTAAGCTGGTAACCTTTCAAGAATGGGTAGATATGCTATTGAAAATCAACGATTCCTTTATAACCAACATGGAAGAGCTGGAAAAAGAGGTGGCTGAACGTTTAGAGTTGGTTCAGCAAAAAGTCAATACAAAATGTCGTTACAGTCAGGGCAATGAGCTGATGAAATGTCGCAAAGATATCGAAACTCTTATAAAAGTTATACAGAATCTCTATTATAATAAGACCTTAGATTTATGTGGCGTTACATTTGAGACCATAAACCCGGCACAAATATTGGAGAAAGGAGAAAGTGTGGAGGATAATGGTGTTATAAAGGTGGGTCCGAAAATGTGAAATATTTTGAAAATAATTATATTTGTTTTTCTCTATTTTAGACCAATAACGACTCTGAGGTCTTGGAGAGAAATAAGGTGCGTAATGGATATTTAAAATGACTTTGCTAAACAATTTTTTTATATGTTTTGTGTTTGTTTTTTATTTAAATTTATGTTTGTGTTAATAAAAAAAAAATTGATGTATTTGTACCCTAGAACCACCATAGTTGAGGATGCTTATGACTAGGTTATCAGCTTCGATTACACCGATTTGGTACATATTTTCTTTTAAGTTTGTCCGTTTGCCGGGCAAGGAAAATGAGGCAATTTTAATAAAAATTGAAATCCCAATCTTCGTAACTCACCGGCATTAGCATTTCGATGAGAAGGCTAGTAACGCCTCAAGTCCTGCCGGAAGTTTCGGGGAAGTAGGTCCTGAGTTATCACTCTTTGTTTAGTAGATTGGGCAGATGAGATGCCACCAGAAACATTTTAGTCAGTAGATCATAATGACGCCTTCCCATGGAAATGCTGATGCCGGTCAGCCTAGGCTGATGCCGGCAGGCGTCATTATGATCTACTGACTAAAATGTTTCTGTTAGTGAATACAGGAGCTACAGGGTCCTCAATTAACACCCCTCGGCAATCGGAGACACTGTGAGACTCAGACCAGCACAACCCTGACACAACTGAGGAGAGAATGGTAAGATATCTTGAACTGCTACCATTGCTTTCTGTGGCTGAGACCGACCATCTATAGATGACACCAAGTGAGACGAATATATCTAATGAATGTAGAATCACTATCCTACAGGAGAGAATTCCTGAATACAGCATAGCTGTTACAACAACAATAACAACCAGATCAAATGATCATTTTTAATTTCTGTAGCCTTACTTTGTTTCACAAAATCCATACAATTATCAACTTAATTTTATATAAAGCCTGGTTCGAACAGATTTTTCCATACCAAAGTTAGAGAGATCTGACCACATTTGAATGACGGAAGAAGGGAAAAATTTTTGAAACTGCTCAGAATACATGTAGCCAACTACAAATGGCCATTGGGTTGTTACCAGAAATGTTAAAAGTCTGGGAATCCGACAGATTTCTACAGAAGCTGCAATGACAAAGAAAAGTAGGAGTCTACAAAACATCTTCTTTGCCATTGTCATTGCATTTAACGATTTAAAGCCTTCTATCTGCGGTAGGAGTAGATTCGATAAGAAGAACGGTTTTGTAACAGTCGATTTAAAAAGAAAAAGCTGTGTGCACCTTGGTACGGCAATGGACAGATGGTAATACAATGGGAGCTACTGCTTAGACCCAAGGCTTTCTATGCTTGGTCGAAGGAGATTCGGCAACAAAAACGGTCTTAGAACAGTGGATTTTGACAAAACCCATCACTTTATTAAAGCAAAGGGACGGTTGACAAAAACTCGACAGAAGTTGTAAGGACAAATGATAACACTATGGGACGCAAGACAGTCATGCCATTAATAGCTGCCAATTTAATTCAAACTTACCTAACAAGTTTAGAAGTAGAACCTACTACTTGCTGAAGGATTAAGGAGTTATCAATGAACTCCGTAGTTCTTCCTTTTGTTTAATCTTAAAAGACAAGCAACTATGTTTGTACACTCCGAACCTTGCCGGATAATACCTGGCTATTACTTCAGCGCTGGGATCTCCTCATGTCCGTGATACCAGAATTTATTTTCTAATTTGATTATCGGTTACTATCCAATGAACCATTTACTGTATATGTTCCCGAACATTCCCCGGGAAGCTATTATATAAGAGTCTGGCTTTCCTGATAGTTTCGGATCTGATTCTTAATTGCTATACAATGGAATATTGTTCTGCTATTTGAACTGCGATCATTTACATCCAACACCCTAGCAGTTATATTAGCTCTCCTGATCCTCTCGAAGCAGAGGGCCAATTACCATCACTGTGCCGTTTTGATAATGCAAACTCTTATCCACCAAATAAAGAATACTCAGGTCGGGAAGTAGCACATCTAGTATCAGCTGTTAAGGAAGAGAAAAAGGGAAACAACTTGTTAGCATATATCCAGCCAGCTATCTTCAAAAACTGAAGATATTCATGATACCAGAATTAGTTTTTGGTCTGAGCATTGCTATTTAAGCTTAAAACACAATTACCATGTTTGTTAGTCCCAAAGGATATTAAGTAACCTTTGTGCGAGAACTTAAGTGCCTGTTTCCAGTATCCGTACTACCAGAATTTAATATCTAATTAGTTCTTGAAAGACCTTATCTTGCTGCTTTTAAAGCAATAGGCTACGCAAGGAAAATATCTTCCATGAAGATTAAAATACAAGGTGTAACAGATAAACGAGAGCTTTAACCCCTAGAGAAACTAAAAAAGTCAGTGATTTGATTTTCCAGGCAGCTAACTTAACATAGTAAGCTAAATATTGGTTTTAGGGCACTGTCCGGCAGAGCGCTGCTTTCTTCTTTTTTTCACACGTACGTCTTCACACGCATAGGCAAAAAATAAACAAAGAGAAGTACAGAGAAAACAAGTGGAAAAATACATTGCAAAATGGCCTGAGTGAGAGGCTCTCGATTTACTACCACAAATGTAAAATGCATTTTTATATTTTGCCAGACTCTGTTTTAGAGCAAGATTTTAAGCTGGATTTCCAAAAATACAGATATTGGACCCAAAAGCATTGATTTCGGTGTATGCGGAAATCCAGTTATACAACTGGTTTTAATTGTACGCATTGCACATTGTGCGAGGTAGGGTATCATATTGATGGCGGTCATAATGACGACTACAACATTTCTAGTTTTAATTTTTAATTTTTTTAATTCTAATTTGAACTGCTTTTGTTGTTTTTTTATTTCAATTATAGCTTGTGGCCAATATCAAGGCGTTGGCTTATGAAGTGGCCGAAAAACATGACGAGCTGAGAGAGCTTAAACGGCAAATCTTCTGTCTGGAGGAGGATGTACAAAAGGCTCAACAGAAAATCCAATTTAAAGATGATGTCATCAAAGAGCTGAGGAATGATCTCAAATCTGCCCATCACAAGGTGTCTACATTTAATTTCTTTTTATTAATGCTTCAAAATTTGAAATTAATGTCAAAAAAATTATGAAAGTAAACAAAATTTGAAAAATTTAAAAAAAACTATCAAAAGAAAAAAATCAATAAAATTAAAGAAAGAAATTATCTTTTTTTTTTTGGCAATTTCTCTCCTTCTTCGTCTCTTTTTTTTCCTTTGCTGCTCAATAAACTCAGCTTTCGGCTAGCACTCAATCATTGGAAGAAGCGGCTAACTTAAGAATGCCACCCATTAATTTTGAACATCAAACTGCCCGCAGTGGTCATACACAAATAACCGATTGTAATACCTTAACGGTAAGTTGACAAAGAAAAAGAAATTTTTATTAATTTTTTTCTAAAAACCATTTTGCCTAAGTTTCAGGATGAAAACAGTTCTCAATTCGATTCTCTAAGCCATACCGAACATGAAGAACAGCAAAAGATCAAAGTTTTAGAAGAGGAATTGAATGAATTTTTCGAAATTAGCAGAGAATTAAATAAACAGAAAATGGAAAATCAACGTAAACGTTTAATGGATATCTTTCAGACTGCGGTACAACACAGTGTTGCATTTCTAAGTGAAATGTTTCTTATAATTTTTTTTTTCAATTTTCCTCTAACAATAGGAAACGGAAAAGGTTAAAGCCTATCGTAAATTGGATTATATACGCCGTCAATTAATTGATTTGGAAACAAATAATGCTGAGGGTGCTGTCAATGATGGCGATTCGGGCTTCCATTCAAAAAGTGAAAACGATCAGGATGCGAAAATTATCGATTCCGTACGTAAACGTGTGCGTAAATTAAACGAAACAAATATGGAGCTAAAGAAAAAGTTACAAAAGCTTGAAATGGAAAAGAGTGGTGAGTAGAAAAACGGAGTTAATTGCAATATGAAATATTTTCTCGGGCCATGGAAATGTCGGGTGTTTTTTTATAGTTACACAAGTTTCTATCATAATTGAACAAAAGAATATATTTTTGATATCAGTGAAATGGGCTTTGCTGAATAGAATATTTTATGACATTATTGTTTAAATATTATTCCGGCCAAGTTAACGCCACGCCTGGTGCATCAATTTTCACAAACTTTTTGCAGTATATCCGGCCGTATTTTACCAATAACTCTTCTAATGTTGATTTACAGGTCTGCACTTGCCTTTACTATAACCATGTAGACAAGTGCCTCCAACGAAAATAATCGAAAGGGTTTAAATGACACGATCTTGGTGGCCAATTAATTTGATCATTACGTGAAATTAATCTTTCATTAAAAGTTTCTTTGAGTGAGTCAGTTGTAGCGCGCGCTGTGTGGCAAGAGGCTCCATCTTATTAGAACCACATGTCAGCAAAATTAATGCCAGACAATTAAGGTACGAAGAAATTCCAAATATTTTATATGGAGTGGTTTTCATTAAAGATTGCAATTTCAGACTCTTTAATAAGATCAGGGGATCTGCTATAATCCAAATCACGGATGCGTTACGTACCACCCCTAGAAGGGCTCGTTTTGTGATGCTTGGATGGCTCTCTTCAGGGATACTTCTCAGGCAACTGGCTAAATTTGTAGCAGTGATACTGAATACCCTATCACGCTGAAATATTTTCCCCTCGGGAAACTCCTTTATTATCTGTGGAACCCTTGATACTGGGTGATAGAGACTATGCGTCATTTGGACCCGAACTGTAAGGGGGGTTCCGTGTCATGATTCCAAGTAGGAACCTTTGACCTTTGGCTCTATCATAACCAGCGATTCTATACGGACTGTTCCAGACTAAATAGCATGGTGGGCAGTGGAGTGTACTTTTTTCAGAGAGGCTCAACCTTGTTGTTTCTCTTCGCCATCCGGACTACTGCAGTGTGTTTCAGGTCAAAGTGATGGCCATTTTTTATGCTGCTGAGTGGATCTGTTGTAATGGCATTGTACCGACAATATATATCATATACCTGTTCTGATAGCCAGTCGGCGATCAGATCACTTTCTGATGTGACCTTCACGTACTGCTGTGATTCCCTTGCGGCATTATCACGACAGTTTTGTGTACACCTCATCTGGGTTCTTAGTCACGGATAGGGTGAGCACAGTTCTTATCTCGTATCTCCTTTAAACTGTCTTTCAAACGGAAGTATATGTTGGGCGCTGAATGTACCTGGACAGAAGGTCATTCACGCTTTATTGCCAGACTCACTTGGCCAAGGTTGGTTATGAAGCGTACCAATCAATTGTTCAAGCTGTACCGTCTTTACAAGTTGTTGTTGTATCCATACTCACTGCCATCATGGGTAGGCAAGCAAAAAAATGCGCTTACCTGCGAATGACTTTTGTCATGGCTGTGGATTGGCTGAGGACAAGGAGACCGTGGTCCACTATCCGCCAGTGTCCCACTCTCACATGGTGGAGATGTCTCACACTGGGATCTCCCGTTCTCCTCGATGGCTTATCGGAGCTATCGATCCTTGACATCAGCTGTCGATCGAGCTATCGACTGTTGACATCAGACTAACAGTCAGTTTGATTAGATTGTCTGGTTGTTTTCCAAATGAATCTAGGGAAGCGCTTAATTGTGGTGCCTCTGTTTAATCAGCAGAACTCTGGTGAATACAACAATGCGTTATGGGTCACAACTGGCCGCTTGACAGAAACTCCGCTAGCCCATCAAAAGTAATTTGTTGTGGCTTTAGCGGTGTTTCGACAAAAGCTTGTACATTACGCTCACTCCAAATGCGACAAAACTGTTTATTTAAGTACCCAAAATTTTGAATGTTTACTCAGTATCAATATCAATCATTATTTTGATAAAAATTTCAGCAATTTGCAAGCGTTGCTCTGGTGCAAGTCTATCCATAATGAAATTTCAAATCAAACTAAACAAAAAGCAACTAACAGCTGTTAATTTGGTTGTCAAATAAAGCAGTGTTGCCAACTCAAAATTATGAAACTCTGAAAAACAACAAATAAAAGTACAAGATTATCTTTAATCTTGTTTCGAGCTGTGATCTTAACAGTTTTATTAATTTAACTCTTAATTTAATTTAACTCTTCTTTCAGAACTATCAACCAATTTAGAATCGGAGAAAACTTTTGCTCAACGCAATAGTGAGACCCTCAAACAAGTGGCGGATCTTTTAAGTGGCATGGTGAGAAGAATAGTCTTTGCTTTTAAGGTATAGCTTTATAAATTCCAATCTCCTTGCATTTTTGCAGAAAGCTGAACAGTTTTCCTACACCGATATCTATAATAAAACTTCAAGCGAACAATCTAATCCCTTCTGTGAGGCAATAATTGGTATAAAAAAAGCTTTTCAAGAGAAAGAACAGCAGCTACTAAAAGTGTTGGGCTTAAGAAATAAACAGGTATTTGAGAAAAAGTTTTAAAATTCATTTGATGATTTCCATAATAAATTAAAATGATTTTTTTTAAGATTGAAGAACTAATGAACAATGAGAAGTGTTATAATGAAGAAAGAATGTCTCGTATGGTAAGTTCAAAAAAAAACCTATTAAATATTCCACCACACTTTCATAACGAATTCTCATTGATTCCTAGAATCTTAATGATTTGGAGAATGTATTTAAAACAACAACAACAATAACGACAACACCAATATCATCATTAGCAACAGCTAGTGATCTCACAACTACCAACACCACCACCAATTCTACAATGTCTAGCTCTTTGACTAGCCAGCATGTAGACAGTAAAGTAACCACTTTCCACAAGGACTAAAGAGAATGAAAAAAGCGATAATATTCACTAAAGAGTCTCATTAAAAAGAACAGTAAAAAATTATCTTTTAACAGTACACAATATCAACATATGCAACAAATTACATATACCTTCCTAGCTTCCACCTCCACCTCCACATTTTTCTATTTACATTTACAACCAACAAGGACTATGACATTGTCCTTAGAGCAAAGTAATAGTTGATTATATTAGACAACACGATTGCAAGGACAACGAATAACAAAAAGAAAATATATAAAAAAGAAAAAATAATATAAAAAGAAAATAGAAATAGGGGAAGGTATGCCACAATACTAAAAAGTTATTTTGTAAATAAATTTAAAATTAATTTTATAAATTCAAAAAAAGCATAGCAAGTATAGTATATACAGTAAAATAAAATTGACCTTTGACCTTTGTGTGCAATAAAAAAGTTTATGAATAATGCTATTAAATGGAATTATTTTTAGGTAATACCATATAGTACATTGAGGTACTAAATTAGAGCCAATTGAGGTAGACCACAATCTTGGGAGAAAGTTAATCTATTATTGGTACAAAGTATAAATATAAGGTCTTTGGAAGATTCTGCTATTTTTTGTTTTAGATCCCGAAAACTTATTTAAATTACTGAAGTCTGAAAAGCGATAGGTTTAATATTCCGAATCGACTGTGTTCTGTACAGGTCTTCGATTAAAGTTTCACTAGGCTTAAAAACACACGAAAGATAACACTCAACATATTACAAAAAACGAAACTAGGCTCCAGTAATATTCGGTTTAGTCGTTGTTTTAGCTGGTTGACCAAATTCTGCATAAGATTTCTTATATGCTCCGAGTTTCTATAATATTTTTAGCGGCTGTATGTTTCGTTGCAAAAATTACCATATTTAAGATGTTTAACCTGCATTTTTAGTCTGCAAAATCGTTTGTCTTTCAGCTCCAACCGAATTTCTTGCTTTCGCATGAATTCTTGCAATTGCTGCCTGAGAGGTTTTCAGTAATTTTGTAAAATTCTTTTGAGTTTGACAAGAGTCTTCATGGAGTTATGCCTCCATTATCGGGGTAGCAATTCACAAGTTTAACGTGAATGTTGCCACGCTGGCATATCCCACAGTGCCCAATGCACTAGTGAATACAAAGCGTTGACCAACGCTCCCACACATAATAAAAACCACATGTGAGCACCAAATTCGAAGCTATGTTAATTGACTATGACTTCGACATTGGTCGTTGGTGGCAATAATCACACAACCAGACAGGCATAAAACAGGCCAATAACCACAGAGCAGCTTACAGAAAACTGACCGCAGATGATGCCGCAAAAAACCCATCATTATCGGAGCAAACCATCACATTCTTTTTTTTTCAATTGATTCTTTTTAAGCGATTATTGGCTGAGAAACGGCAGGCAATTGTCAAGAGACGTGAAACCGCAAAATTTTATTATATCAACGCCCACTAACCCAACTTGTAGTTCAAGCCTTGCTTCGTGCGATCGATTCAGAATGATCCCACTCACACACGTTTCACTTCACATCATTTTTCTTTATTTATGCAGTACTACAACTGTCTGCTGGTTTAGTCCACGTTAAAAAATAACGCTAACACGATTTGTCTAGCGCTAGCTGGCGCCAGTTTGATTTTGCAACATTTGTCCTCTTACCTGCTTTCTACCTTGTGGCACCGCCTCGATGGTCTTCTACCTCATGGTACCTTCTTCATTTGCCAGCGCAGCAGATACATCTAAATGCATTTTACTATATCCATGTTCTTGTACAGCTAATACAGCTACAGTTGTTTCAGGAGGACCGAAGATCTTACGAAGTATTTTCCTCTCGAATGCTGCCAAATCATTATCATCGTTGTTCAACGGCGTGAACATTTTTGCGCAATATAGCAGGATAGCCCATTCTTGAGTTATTCACTGTTTGATCTCCAGGCTGTCATCGGTTATGCTGTTAA